>JAGMVL010000801.1:0-2850632 GCA_019202695.1 Populus x sibirica
CAATAAATTTTTTTATTTTCAACTGGGCTGGAGCTTAAATTCTTCAACGTTGTGGTGTTTGTAATCAATAATGTCGGTAGTTTTTCGAAATATTTTATTTTTTTTTATATACAAGTAGAAAATTTAGAGTCTACCTTTAAAAAAAAATAGAGTACTGTAGCTAGATTATTTTTTTATATCGAAATCGATATTTCTTTTCTGTCTTTTTCAGAATCTAAAATATTTCTAGATTTGAATCTGATACATGCGGTCATTCATTGTCATGTTGTGATTCAAAAAGTTGCTCCTCAGATCCAAATCAAAGCTATAAGTGTGTGGGCTTCATTCAACTTTAATAAGCTAAATATTAATGCAGAAAGCTTGCATATCACAACAAATTTCGACACTCGTGCAGGAGTATATTCATTTTAATTAGACTAATCAGTGCTTGGAGGAAATTAACAATGTTGAAGGATGAGGGAAGGCAGGTAAGAGATATATAGCCCACTATGTCCACGTAAAACATATCAATGAGTCGATTTCCAGAGGTCCACCATGGATTTACCTTACTTAAGCCTACTCGTTTCTCACTATACAAGACAAGACCATCCCTTGCTCCATCAATCTCCCATCGAACAATCCCTAGTCGGTTCCATACGAGGACAAACCATTAGTGAACTTTCCTAGACTGTTCTAGGTTTGAGCATATTAGGTTATTAGTGGCCACTGACCCTTGTTGCTTCTCAGCTGGTCCAAGAATCCTCTCAAGCCCTACAAATCTAATCCAACTTCCAGAAGCAGCTTCTCAGTGTGAGACACCAGTGATTAGTGACATTTGCTGCTTTGTGATTGTGATTATATTATTGATGTAGTTGAAAGTTTTTTTTATTTAGGAATATATTAATATAATATTTTTTTATTTTAAAAAAATTATTTTTAAGATCAAGACATTCAAATAATTTAAAAAATATAAATAAAAAATTAACAAAACAAAATTTAAATTTAATAAAACATAATTTTACCCAAGATTTCTAAACAAACCATAACTACAAACAAGTCCCACATAATTCTTCAGCGAATTTTCGTCAGCATTTTCAAGTGGAAGCTTTAACTTTTGAGCTTCCACACGAGGGATAACTACGAACAAGTCCCCAAACAAAATTTCCAATCAAGGCTCGGGATCGAAAGCTCAGAGGTAAGCAATATGTGTTATCCTAAAACAGTAATTACAGCAATAGATGTCTATTGCAGTGATTTCTTAAGAATCAAAGTTGCTTGAAAAAGGATAGAACATCATCGAAAAAGTAGTCGATTTTTTGTTAGTAAATTACGTTAATTACTTTCTATTGCGGTAAATACCGATTAAAAGCTGACGGTTTTAGGTAATACAACTTAATTTCAGTACTTTAAGGACTCAATTGAAAATTACATTGTGATGGGGACTTACTTAGTTATTCTTATTTTTATAATACCAACAATGTCAGTGACAACCTTCCCCGTCCGTCGAGATTGAGAACCTTATTTCTTCCTCTTTTAAATTCCACAGGTCAATCTTTTCTTCTTCTTTTTCAAGAAAGAAAAACTGATTTCAATCTCCTTTCCTCAATTTCAAACTTTACCTCTGGTTCTATCTTTGCTAGACAGCTAGCCTCAATGTGCTCACGGTAAGGATTTCAAAAGCTATTATGTACTTGGTTATAGAATTCTCTGATGCTTATGGGTTCGTACACACCTCGAAATATCTCATTGTTTATTTTTAATTTTCAAAAGTATTTTTAAGAAATTTTAATTTTTTTTTATTTTTTTATTTTAAATTAATATTTTTTAATGTTTTTAAATTATTTTGATATACCGACATCAAAAATAATTTTTTAAAATAAAAAAAATATTATTTTGATACATATCCAAGTAAAAAAAATACTTGAAAAACCCCAAACAAGCTTAGTAAGAATGATATATATCAGTAATTTTAAAATGTTTTTTATTTGTAAATATATTAAAATAATATTTTTTATTTTTTAAAATTATTTGTAATATCAATATTTAAATGATCCGAAAACAACAAAAATAATTTTACAAAAAAAATAATAAAATATTTTTAATTTTTTTAAAATACATTTAAAACGTAAAATAAACAAACTCTAAGACATAAATACATCTCAAGTAGTCATTGGTTTATTTCTTGTGTTTAGTTGGTACCTAAAAAGCACAAAAAAGAAAAATGTTTGGTTAAAAAACATAAAAATAAAAAAATACATAAAAAACATGTCTTTTTTTTTTATTTCTATTGTTTTCTTTCTCAATGTCTTAAAATAATAACCAAATACTACTGCAAATGTTTCAAATAGGCATACATTAATTTAATCAGATTACTAGATATGTGTATGCTTATGATTTTTATTGATGATAAAAAAAACCTATTATATGTTGAGTAAATTCAATATTTTAAACAATTTAAAAGATATTGTTATATATATATATATTATTGTATTCATCTCAAATTGTTTTAAGATTTGAAATGAAAAATAAATAAATAAAACGAATAATTATTTTTTAACAACAAACCAATCCCTTGAATTATGGATGTTAGAATGAGCTTTATATATAATCTAATAAAATATTTATAAAAGTGAACAGTTGGATCAATCCTATCTTTACCGACCGAATGATTAAGAATCTAACTCAAAACTATCATTTTCCTCTGATCAGAGAACGAAAACCAAGGCAAACAGCACATGTTTGGGCTTCTACCAAGTCAAAACGAACTATAAATATAAGGTTCTCGTCTGAAATTCTCAGTGAAATTAAATTTTAATTATTGTTTCGAAGAACATTAATTAGTGTTTTGATCACGATTAGTCTCACAAAATAGCCGTTAATTTTCAGAGTCAGTTATGCAATTGAGATTTCAATACAATTATTTTTTAAAATATATTAAAATAATATTATTTTTATTTTTTAAAATTTATGAGGCAACATTGAATATCTTTTTTTACTATCTAAATCAACTTTTTTCAGAAGACCTAATGTTCAAAAATGTGAAAGAAAGAAAACATTAATATTGTTATAGTGAAAAAGTATCCAATTGATTATTATCTTACTTAAAAAAACAAATTGCTTTAAAACTCAAAATAAATAAAAATTTGCTTCTTAAACAAGGATTTCAAATTTTTGTTAGTATTATGAAATATTATATAACAGTTTGTAGTAAACACTATAACAATTCAAAGTACCGTAATTGTTTTATTTTTTTCTAATTTAATTATTATTTTTCTTTCACTTACAACCTTTTTATAACCAAAGTAATGACTAATTAATTTGTAAGCAATTGTTAAGAAAATAATTTTTTCAACAAAATATGACAAAAGTATAAAACAAAGAAAATCTCTAACCAATCTCAAATTCACATAAAAAATATTTTTAGTCCATCTATTTTTATTTTTCTTCTTTTTTAGTCCCTATAGTTTTTGAAATTTTAGTTTTGATCTAGAAATTAATTTTATTTATTTCTCAATCTCTAGATGTGAGTGAAAAGAGAGAAAGTCATTGAAAACACGATCGAAAGAAAAGAAAATGAAGTTATCGTTGGTCACCTTTCAACAATAAAAAAGTTGATTTTGGTGTCAAATAAGTTCCATTTAATTAGAAGGTCCCATTGGGATATTTTGAGCCTTCATCTTGCCCGAAAAATTAGATTAGGTCGATATATATATATATATATATATATATATATATATATATATATATAGTTTCTGGTTTGATAAATTGGATTTTATTTTTAATGTTCAAGACATGTTTATTAGGTATATTTAGGTGTAAATGGATTTTTATACAAAACAAAGAGCCCCCGATTTGTCGGCCCACGACATGTCATCCGCCTCCTTAGAGGAAACGTATAAAATCACAACGCGCAGCTTAACCTTTCTATTAATAGGCCATGCGTGATGGCCCACCTAAGCTCTAGATGCCTAACCCTTTTTTAGATTTGATTTTTTTATTTAAATATTAATTAATTAAAATAGATTAATTAAGTGTGATATGGGATGTCTAACCTAGTGGATATTGTTTTAATTGAGATTATTTAAAATAAATAAACTAAGTAAAACTTTTAAGTGATTTTTTTTAGAATATCATTTAATTTTTATTTCGTTTTTGTGCAACCCTAATTAATTTGTTATTTACTTTTATTGAATCACTTTAATCTCATGTTCTTTTTATTATTACTTTATTAAATATAAAAATTGATTTCAAGAAAAAATTGATTTTCTAGATCAACACCCAATTTAGTATTTGGTTAAATATCATTTAGTTTTCACTCTCTGATTTTCACATAAGATAATAATAGTTTTTTTAATATTAGTAGATTTTTTTTTGTGTAACCTTGCATGATATTGTTTTCGGGATCTTACTCAATCAATTTTATTTTATGTATATATTTATTTTTATTATTAATGGATTAAACAAAAAAACACTTTTTTAAAAAGTTATTAAACATATTTGAATGTATTACTCCAAGTTAATGAAATCAATTATCTCGATGCCACAATTCATTATATATATAGACACACAGAGAGTTACTTCAATGTATTATACCATCTAGTTTTAAGTAAATCCATGGAAGAAGACAGATTATTTGTTTTGAGCAATTAACAGATTAAGGAGGAAGTACAAGACTTGTTATGACAAAAGGAGCAATTGCAGGCAGACTTACAGCTTGGTTGGCAACGGTTACGAGGCATTGCCAGCAGGACGCCGAACATAAGAATCCGTTGTCAAAATATATATATATAGAGAGAGACGTTGTGATCTAACTGCCGGCCATGCCTGCTTTTTCGTTCCCACCCATGATGGGTTCCTTCCCACACCTCCAAATAGTAATTCCCACCTCCTTTTCTTTTGATTCCTTCGAAGTCCTTTCTGCCTAGCCATGACTTGTTCAACTCTCAACATTTACACAAGAGGCTAAATTTATCCTCTTCCCCTTTTTTTTTCTTTTTAACAGCATCACATTAAAAAATATATATATTTAGACTGGTTTTCGCATAAGCTAAACAATCTTCTCCTGATTATTATTTATTTATTTATTTATTTATTGTTTTATGTTTGTTGGATTTGTGCTATGTATATAATAAAACAATCTTCTTAATCATATAACAATTAAACAAATTGAGGTTATTAATTAGTTAATTATAACACCCATTGGGCCATGTCTGTTTGGTGGGTATTTCTGATGATATCTTATTAATTGACTGTCCTAATCCGCCGCCGGTTAGGACATGAGTTGATGGATTATAAGCAACAAGTTAGGTGTTTGTACACTTGGGGGTGAATGCCACGTGAGTACGGCAACGCCTCTCCAAAAGTGTGTGGGATTTTATTGTTCCCAATAATGTCTGAATTTGCTGAAAGTACTCCTTGTATTAGTGGGTTTCATTGATCTAAAAGGTGGGTTGTAGCTGTAAGTAGTAACTTAATTTCTCGCCACACCCGCTTTGGAAAAAGCTTGATCCCTAGCTCGGATGGCTCGTGAGTGCATGTAATAAGCTCAGCACAGGTAGCTAGAGAAGATGGATTTAGCCTTATTTTTGGAAGTGTTTGAAAGTTGGATCATTAAAGGTTATAGGATTGCATGTGCTGGTGCGTCCATAAACGTCCAAGAGTTATTATGCCTAAAACGCAATTAATGGCGGTGCCCCCAGCATAATGGAATGCGCACCGCATTACCAAATCGTGCTCATCAAAGACGGAAGGCCCTTACCTGCTCATGTGCCTCATGCTGCCATGATTGTCAAGCATGGCCTGCATGTTCAACACACACAAACCTTTATTTTGATGGAATCGCAAGCACAAATCATTTTTCTTCTTCATTGTAAATTAATGAAAAATCAATCAATTGAAGTTTTGCCATGTTCTGTATTGAATTATTATTCGAGTTAGTAAAGTTGCAGTACTGGAAGCCATCAAGACACTTGCATGGATTCTTCCTCAGAAGATCATGGTGGCTAGAAAAGAAAAGTGACGAGCAGATTTTTATCTTTACGAAGTGGTGTTGAGCACCAAAATATTAACCTGTCGATGTTCCTTGCTGTGTGGATAGCCAATGATTAGCTTCCTACAAAAACTGGTCTATCTTTGCTTAAACAAATGAGAAATAAAAGTAGTTAACGTTAGCATACAACAAGTTGCCATTATGATTATGTGCTTAGCTATCTCGGTTATCAACAGGCCATGATTTCTCATGGGCCACAGATAGTTCAGACCAGAAGCAAAAAGCAGAGAAAGAAATTCAACAGTAGTGAATCAAAGAAGAAGTAGGAGTGGTGCATATATAAAAAACAAAAGAAATGGAAGAGTAATGATCGTCAAATGAATTGATTCGACCACAGGATTTTTTCTTAAAGAGGTAGGGAATTTAAGACAAAAGTTTAACCATCACCCCATTTCTATCTTCTTCTTCTTCTTCTTTCCTCTTCTTTTTTTCCTTTTTTTTTTTTTTTTTTTGGCTTAGCTAGTATCACCTCCCTCTCCTGTGCTAAATTCTGTTAAAAGTGACCGTATAGCATCCCAACACAATCACCTCCCACTACTCCACACTTTGTCACTTTCCACTTTGAGGAGCCGTTGCTTCCCCTCTCCTCTCGAGTCTCTGTTGCATTTCTACCCTTGACTACTTGCAGACATTCTTGTTCTCAAGTAATCTCGCACAGCGATTTTTGGATGCCGAAAAGTAAATGTCCAGCCTATAAATACACTATCCCACTCCTGTTTTTCATTTGACTGGACCGTAAACAGTCCTGTCTGATTTTTTTATTATTATTATTATTATTATTATCAACGTGTATCTCCGGATAATTTTATACATATCTTTATTAATTTTATAAATTTTAAAATTAATAGTTATATAAATCTTTAATAACCCTAAAAAAACTCAAATTCATAACTATTAAAAAACAAACTTCAAATTTTTACCAATTAAGCTACCCTTTAGTGAATTCTAGCGTCTAATTTGCTTTTAATTTTATTCCAAATGCATATATTAGATTTAAAATTCTTATTTTTATTTTATATAAATCCTTCTTAATTTGAATCATACATAATAATAATATATATAATCAAAATAAAACTCCTTTTTTTTTATGATCAAAATAATTTTTTTGTATGCTATTACAAGAGTCAGTTTCTATAAAATCTTACTTTTAAAAAAATAAAAATTCTTTACCATTAGCAGCGATGCTAATTATCCTACCAGCAAGTAGTAATTTTAGGGAACTTCTGAAGGTTAAATAAGGAAAGCTAAAAGATAAAACTGATTAAACCAAAATCTGAAACAGGTAGGCTCCATCCTTTAACAGCTATAAATATCCCACCTTTCTTTGGCAAAACAAAGCTCTCCCCTCTTCCTCCCTCTCTTTCTCTCTCTTAAAAAAAGCCTTCTATCTTCTACCAGCACTAGAGGAGTTCCCTTTTCCTGCTTTTCTCCATTTGCGCCTCACATACACAAAATATTCTCAATCCTTTCCGCTTCTCCCTTTAACAGGTAGATTAAAAGAGAAAACTTACAAACCTCCTTAAGCCTTTCATCCAGAAACGGAACCCGTTTCTTTGTTTTATACACTCTCTCTGTTCTCTGTCCACAATTTTCTTGTTTTTTCTTTGAAACTAAACAACAATGGTAGACGTGGACCGGAGAATGACCGGCCTAAACCCGGGTCATATTGCCGGCTTACGCCGTCTCTCAGCTCGAGCAGCTGCCCCATCAACAACCACCACACTCCCACCTCGCAACAGCCTCTCTCTTTCGTCTTCATTAGCTGATAAAGTAATCACCCACTTGCGCAGTTCTGGCATCCAAGTCCAACCTGGTCTTACTGAATCTGGAATTCGCCCGATCGGGAGTGCTGAATTCGGTTTTGCTTTCCCTCCTGACCTCCGCGCCGTCCTCTCTGCTGGCCTCCCTGTCGGCCCAGGATTCCCTGACTGGTCTCCCTGCTGGTGCCCGCCTCCACCTACGCGCCTCCCTTGACCTCCCAATCGCTGCTATTTGCTTCCAAGTGCCCGAAACACCTCTGTGGTCGAAATCTTGGGGTCCGAGACCATCCGACCCGGAAAAAGCTTTACGAGTCGCGAGAAACTCACCCAAAAGAGCCCCTCTTTTGATTCCCATTTTTAACCATTGTTACATTCCTTGTCAGCCAATCCCTAGCGGGTAATCCCATTTTCTTTATCGATGAAAGTCGGATCTTTTGTTGCGGGTTGGATTTCTATCAGATTTCTTTGACCGTGAATCTCTCTTCCGGAGCTCCGAATCTCAACCGATTATCATAAAAAAACAGAAGTCTGTTAGTGAGAAATCTTTACCGGGTTATCCAACAATCTGTCGCGGAAGAGTTTGGATTACGGGTCTGGTAAACGGGTCGAGGACACCGGAGATGGGTAGAGTTTGGGAGGACGCGGCGGGTGGAGTCAGGGAGGAGGAGGAATTCAGCGTCGTCCTCGTCGGGATCTTCGTCCCCGGAACGGTTTTTTGAGATGAGAAGATCCGAAATACCGAAATGGGTGGGGATTATATAGAGAAAATCGGGTCGGTTTGAGAGAAGGCGGGTGGAAGGAGTCCGACATAGAGGAAATGGTTGAGGTATCAGCGTCGGGTTTTTTTGAGGGTGAAATGGTAATTTTAGACAATCAAGCAGTCCTGGATGCTTTGCTTTTGAAAGCGGATCGGTTTTCGACCTCTGTACGTAAAGCCGGGTGGAGCTCCGAGGAAGTGGTCGGATGCTCTGGGGTTTGATTTTAGACCAGAGAAGGAGAGGAAACCGGTTAAAAAACTGTCGCCTGAACTTGTTGAGAAAATTGGGAAATTACGAGTCGGTTTCTGTGATGATAGAAAATGGCATCATATATATATTATATAAATATATTGTTTTTCCGGCGTTTCGGGGGTTGGGTTTTCTTTTCTTTTTATTTTTCTGATAGTAATTATAAAAAAATGGAGAATTGAAAAAATGGCGTATATGGGAAACGAGTTAGCCATGAAACAAAGGTATAAAAATGACTTTTTTTTAAAAAAAGAAAAGAAAAAAGAAAGAGAGTTTAAATTTCTATAATCGAAGGAAACCTAGATAGCTGTCGTTTAATATTCAATGATTTTTTATATGTTAGCATCACAATTCATATTATTTGTTGTAAATACATGTTTGTTAGCATTCAAATTTTGGCAATGCCAAAACGACATCTTCCCATAATGTGGTTAGCTGGAGATATTTCTAATCTATAATTTTTGAAAAATAAATATAGATCAAAATATTAATCTTGTAAAATGAGATATTTACATGATTGTATTTGTTAAATTTATTTATTAAAATATTTTTTTTTCAATCAAACAATAAATAATACCCGAATTCCAAACTTTCAAGTTTTTCATTTTTTTTAGTGAGTATTTATTAAAGATATAAATTTTAAAATATGGAATACCTAAAGCTTTTAAAATAGATAATAGATAAGATATAGTTGCTAGAATTTAGATTTATAAATATACATTATGATCGGCAGTTATTTATTCAACATTACAAAGGAGTCACTAGTTTTATCATTAGAAACACAAATATGAATTCTTTACAAAATTAAATATGATCTTAATGCATTACCAATAATTAATAACATATTAAAGACATGTTTTCAAGGGAAAAGCTAACTAAAACACCCATGCATTAAACATTGTCTGAATATATTTATTAAACTTATTTATTTTCAAACCGTGTTAAGAAATCAATGATATTAATTAAATAATTTCTTAATCTTAAATAAAAAAGTAGATAGATAAATTGATTAGTACTATTATTACCAAATGTATCCCTGGCCGGATCCTAGATTGATTTAAGATTTGCTGCATGCTTGTCGATTCTAATACTAGTCCAGTAAAATGACAAGAGAATTCTAAATAAACAAGAAGAAGATAATAGTAACTTTATTTAATTTTAGTCCCAAAAAATCCTACCAAGATTACATTTATTTTTCTTGATAATTTTAAGGTAAAAACTCTTAATATGAATTCCTTATTAAAATAATAATTTGATACCAATTTTAATAGTTTTGATGCCAACAAAGATTTTTTTCTTAGTGTTGGATTCTGATTAATTTTTCTAATCTCTCTCGTGTCAGGAGCAAAAAAATAAAAATTGCTTTTCTTTTAAATTCTAGAAATTGAATGGATTATTGATCTATAATTAGTAAAGTACAGGGATTACAATAAATAGTTTTTCCAGACTTCTAAAGCCATTAACAGTCCAACCACATTAACATGCGAGAGGTCCATTGCATTTGTAAATTCACGACGCGTTATAGTTTTCTAGTTAATTACTCTAATGTACGGCCTGCTATGAAATGTTTTTATTATAATTTTATTAAAACACTTATATTTTAATACATTTAAGAGTTTAATCAATTGTATTTCATGTTAAAATTACGTGTCATCTTGGAATTAATCGATGGAGCTCCATAGGCTCCAGCTCTCTAAACGGGCCTCATAGTGCACGTGGTTCATCTTTTTTTAGCATAAAGAGGCAAGTATATGCCTGGAAGGTGTGTGAGTAATTTCAGGACGGTCTCCAATGGAAAATGTTTGGCATTTTAGGTCGTTTTCAAGGCTGAGCCCAGGTATCAGGAACTCCGGCGTCGTTTAGCCCCTCAAAAAGTGTCGTTTTGTTCCTGTTCTTGTCCCTGTGGATGGATCAATACTTCGGCACCTCTGCTTTTTCATATTTATCATTTTTCAGGCTAAGAATTTACGGGGAAAAAGAAAGAAACGAGAAATTGAAAAAGGCAAGAGAAGGACACAAGAATCTTGGGTGATTTTGTTAACACTGGCAAAGAGTGTTAACGCGAGTGGCGAACGGAGAGATGCAGTAATCTCACCCTCTTTTGAGAATCGAGGCAAAATCTTGAGTTTTGAAAATATTATATTATTATATTTTCTTTGTTTTTTTCTCTCGGAATTTGTGATAAAGAAAGATACTGGTTTCCAGTGGGAAACCAGACACGGGAAACTTTTTCACCGCTCATCTTTTGACACCAGGTTTTGTCTCTTAAAAATATATTTTTTAAAATACAATTTTTATTTTTTTTTGTTTTAAATTAAATTTTTGGAGTGGGAAATTGGGATTTGGACAGCTGAATTTGAGATGTGAGACTTTTGGCAAATAAGTGTAAGAAGCAATTTTGGGGAAACTGGGTAGCCTAGTTTGGAAGGTAGCGGCAGCTAAGAAAAAAGTAAACATAAGGTGGGGGCCGCGTGATGTGTGGGGTCCCAAGAAGGCCGTACAGTTGATGAGATGGGAGAAGAAGGGAGCCAAGGTGGACTTACGGTGAGTCCTCGCAGGTTTCACACCCCGTGCCTTGCCTTGCCTTTTTCTTTTGTTGTTGTTTTTGGGAAGGGCATGCCAGATAATAATGATATCGGTGCCCGGAACACATTAACATGATTATTTGACGGTGAATGAACCCCCTTTTTAATATTAAAACCTATTATATTTCTTTAAATGTATTAATAATGTGTGTTTTCAAATCATATAAACAAAACTTAATCTCCATCAACATAGGAGCTAATTCAAAAATATATTCTTACCATCAAATAAAAATTACAAGTTTCCTTTTTTTTTTTTTTTTTTTTTTTTTATTTAATACTTGCAGTGAGAACCGGGTCCGCTTGCGCGCCTCTCGACTAATCTTTACGAGTCTGGGGTTAACGCACCATGTAAGTTTCCGTATGTTTATCATATTAGTAACTTTATAACTCGAACTTGAGATCACAAAAAAATAAACCTTTTAGTCTTAAATTTTTACCACTACATTTACCATTATATGGTTAGTTTTTTCTTTTTTTTAAATGTGATGCTGAGGAGCATAGAGATTGATTTGATATAAGGTAGAGATTAGGAAATTTTTGCTCAGTAATCATCTTCTTAAAAGTAAAGTTTCAATAGATTGATTTATTGATACAAGAATAAATTTTAAAAATTAAAAAATATTATTTTTAATAAAAAATATTTTAAAACATAATTACTATCCCATTTCGGAATACTCATGCCGGTGAATTGGATGCCATTTATTTCATAAAGAACCTATTATAATTGCTAGCTAATGCTATTATAATTAAGATGGCCACATTAGTTCCTTCTTCTGATTGTGGATTTCTAACTTTCAGGTTAGGTTTTCGTTGTGTTGGGCCAATGGTTTGCCTTTTGGGGGAAATAGTGAACGAATCATTGAGCTAAAGTCTGCTTTTGTTGAGTGAATTTATGGCATATTTTCTACAGCCTTTCCTCTACTAATAATATGGCTTGCCAACTTTGGACAATTCAAAGCTAATAACAATCCAAGATCTTTGGGCATGTTTTCTACTACAAATGTGGCTTCATGGGTTGTGTTAGGTGCAGCATCCAAGGTTAATGGAGGGACTATCTTGTCTTGTGCTTCCAACTTCCAAAACCCTAAAATTGTTTTTTTGAATGTCCTCCATGATTTTGCACACGCCGTTTCATGATCCAAATCTCTACCCGTTTTGTACTTATTGCCATTTGATGATCTTGAAGATAAGTTGTTGGCACTACCAAAACATGATCATTGATGAGGAAATATGGTAAAGACAAACTATGGTCCGACACTATTAAGCTTAATTAGTTTGATTGTTATGAAAATACTGTGAAGCATCGACACAAATGGATTTGCTAGAGGAATAATATACAAGACACAGATGGGTATCAAACTACCAATCTTATCCATGAAATAACAACAACAGTTTGCTAGGTCATTATTGATGTTTTTGGGATTGTGGTGGCTAAGGTTCAAAGTGATTCTCGCTAGAAATATATCAAAATAATTTTTTTATTTTTAAAAATTATTTTTGATGATAATGGTTTAAAACTAATTAAAAACATAAAAAAATTATTTAAAAACATGTAAGGGGAACGTGGGATGAACACTGACTTCAAACACACCTTATAAAGGTCTTGTTTTGAGAGTACGTATGAATAAAGATTGATATTTTCATATTATTTTGAAGTATTATTATTAAAAAAATAAAATTAAAATATATTATTTTAATATATTAAACCACTATATATTTCTTATTCCCGCACATGGTTTGGGCCGATTTTACCCGAAAGCAAAATTTTAAGAGCGATACATGAGCAATAATTCTTGGGAGGCTTGTTTGAATGTTATTGAAACAATGTTAAAAAATGCTGATTTCATGTTCATGATTAGATAGTGAAGCCGATCCGCCTGAGCAGCTTGAATGCCACCACCACCTCCTCCTCTTCACAGATTCTTTCCTTGAGGCCCACATGAGGAATTCCATTTTTGAGCACCAATAATTCGATCCGAACCTGACAAAATCACTAGTACAAGAAATGGCCATAGCAAGAAAGCACTAATGCACCCCAAACGGTCACTGAGCCCGCACCTGCCGCCACCACCACCACATGAAACCTGACTTCAATCCTATCACGTGCAATCTCCACCGTCTGTTTACATCCATCACGTGCCACCTCTTTCTTCGTCAAACCTTTATACTATTTCTTCTAGTTCTAGCACATGCAATTGCAAACATCATATGTACAGAAACCCTAACAGATGGTTTGTGAATGATGTTATATGGATCTTCCTTCTTGTTCTTAATGAGAGCATGGGCTTAGGTCTTCACTAGTAGTCATGTCTGTATATCCAAAGACAAAACATACTGGGTCCACATTGTTTGATCTAAGTCATACCTAAAATCGACACATATATTTAAGATTAAAATGCAGCCATGGATCAAGCTTGAACATATGTAGCACCTACAGTATATGTAATAAATTTGTACATGATGATTTGAGGTGATAGAGATTAATCAAAACGTTGTCTTAGTTTTGTCTCGTGAGGAGGGGGTAGGTCATCTTGTCCTTGGAAGAGGCGCTCAGATTGGCAATGCATTGTTGCTTTTGTCATCCACAGGGAGACAGTCGCACTTGGTGTGGGCTTTTAAAGTGATGGGTAATTGGAGGGTTGTGTGATTCAAGATCTCAGTTAGAAGATTGCTATGAAAATTTAGGGATGGTGACAACTCGCTGACATGAAGAGGAGGGTTCCTTGGACTATAGCGCCACAGTGGCTGGTAAATTAGGTTAGTCTCGTTTTGGTACATTATTGAAGGCCAGGGCAGGTGGGAGCTTTTTGTCAATGGTTCCATGTGTGAACCGCAATTTTTTGCACCCTTCTCAAAGCAGAAGGTCAATAATTGCTGTTTTGATTTATGGGTTGTGTGAACCATTCGGTAAATAAGGCCAAAAGTTGCTTTGAACCAAAACCTTGACCTGCAACTGCAGGATTTATGAAGCTTCGTTTCCTGAGAAATGCTTTGCATGGTGGAATCAAAACATGAGATGGTTAATTTGATGCTCAAGCATCTTGTTCTCATTGTATTTCTCTAGCTACACATGCAATTTATTTCTATTACATTCTTTTTTACCCTTTTTTATGCTTTCTTTATTGCTTGCGCTCTGATTCATTTCCTGTTCTTCAATTGTTTTTTATGTTTATCACAAGAACACCAATCCATGGTAAGCATATCCACATGTTTGATCAGCGAGTTGCTCATCTCTTTACTGATTGATTTCCACTATTATCTTGTTAACAGGAAGAATTATTCGATACAGTACTCCGGCATAGCCAGTTGAAACATACACGCATCGAGAGGTAGATCAACCTGGTGTCCCAGGCCACAAGGCAGCTACTGAATCTCCTGCGTATATTTATTGACCATAGAATTAGGTGGACGCTCGAATGGGAAAAATAATAATTTGCCTTCTATCTTTGCCAATAATCTTACGTCGATCATTCTTAAACTCATGGGATTTACATTGATAATCTTACTGGCATCTCTCTTTTTTTTTTTTTTTTGAGAATAATTCCAGTTCATACTAGAACAATGTATGAATTTCCCAAATCTTATACAAGGCTCTGTACTTCCAATCCTAGAGTGTAAAAATGGCAGCAGAATGACATTGCTCACTGCACCGAATAATTGCTGTATAAATTACTGTGCAAGTAAAATTCAATGACCTCCAGAGTTTTATACTGACTGAAGAACTTGACCTCATCCTTCTTCTGAAATCTCTGGAGGAGACCTCATCACCTTTAATTAGAAATATTACCTGAACATGGAAGCTCACAACGTTTTTCTCATGAAATTTATTTGGAAACACACTATCGTACGAGACATGCTAGCAAAGATACAATGAAAGTTAGACCAGCACATATTGGTTACTAGATTGCATTTAGAATATGGATTTAATTTTAATTTAAAAGAAAAACTATCAACAGGAAAGAGATTGTTTGTCACCTTCTTATCTGAACCAAACTCAATCGTGTCTGATGGATGGAATCGGGTAGGAAAATTTGGAGGTGCCCTATACTGTCTCACTCAATACTGGGCATGTATAAAGAGTTCAATCTTAGAGAAGAACTCCATCATAAAATATGAAATACAGGAAGATGCATCTTGATTTCCCACAACTTACTCTGTGATAAAGGTACCATGCTCACTGGAGCAAATCAATCAAGTAAAATGCACCATCTTTACAAGTTATACGAGCATGTGTTTTGAAACCTGACATTAAAAAGAAAAAACAACAAAGGAGCATTTTTGTTTAAACTCTAATGAAAAAGAACCTTACTATTACACTTTTACTTTTCATATCATCATTATAGGAATCAAGTTTCTAAGGGCAACACAAAAACTCGGTAGGCATATCAGGCCTGTATTGCCTGCGGTGCAGGTATCACTATGTGACATTCCTGGAAAATCATCTTGTGAGACACTCCTGTAATTACAAAACACACCACAAGATGTGTCATGCTGGATGGCTGCGGAGTGATGATAAAGTCATCCACCGAGTTGAAATTGGTTTATTGCGATTAAATAAAATCAAATGCATACCCAACCACACAGGGTTTGTTCTCATCCCTACTTAAACCAATAGGTTGTGAAGCAACAGCATCATTTCCACATGGTAAAAGAAACCACCTACAAAACAAGGAAGATGGATAATGAGACAGTAGTTGCATCATTACAAAATGTGTCAAGAAAAGATTCACCAGCTGCATAACACATACTCTCCAAGGTTAAGAGAACGCTCTAGGGCATCATCATCTACAAACCATCTTCGCAACTGGTCATTGGCCTAACAATATGATCAATCACATATTAGATTCCATCGCATATCAAAATCTTCTAATTTCAAGAATAAGATAAAATAAGCTACCCTTGAAAATAACATTAATGTCACTAAGGCAACATACTTTGTCTGAGAGTCGGCAACTCAGAGACCTCCCTTCAAGTTTTGAACTGCAGAAGAAAATAAGTTTTCCAGTTGGGTTAAAAAGATTAACAGGACAGAGGGTACGATAAATGCGAAGCTTATGATTATAGAAATTCTTGGTTTATTTCTCAATCCCAACCACCCTTATGTGAATAATCATATGAACTTATTATAACACTTCTTTTTCTAGAAACCCTCTCATTTCCAATGCTTAAATATATTTTCTAGAATCCTGAACTAACCATTAGCTCTATTCTAAATTGTTCATCACATAAAAGCTTCAGATTTTCAGTCCTAAAGAGAGTAAAAAGAACATGCTAAAGCTCTCATCGAGAAAACCCAAATTACAGGAGAGAAACCCTGTGACATGTTACATCTAATATGCCATAAGCTTCTACATTCAGAAGAAAATAACTTGAACACGAGTTATCATGGTTTTAATCAGGATGAAAATTTTCTGTAACAAATGTATAGTAAATATCCAAGAAAAAAATCAACTACGCAGAAAAAAATGGGTTTCCAAGTTCCAACCTATTTCCGCCCAATACCCAATCACTCATTACAGGCATTACAAGTGTCAATAAAAAACCTGCCTCCGACTCTTCCTGGGTGAGGTATCCGAAAATTTGTCAAGAACTGAAAACAGGTAAAAGGGCATATCAGTTATGGACAAATAGTTCTGACTGCTATCTAGTTTCCATATCAGTTATGGACAAATAGTTCTGACTGCTATCTTAGTTTCTTAACATGCAACCATCAAAGACACTGACTGACAGTGGACCAAGTCCTACACCCAGATACGCCTTGTATGTTGAAGCCATGAATGGCTCTGCCATTCTTGCCATTCCATGGATAATAGCAACTCGAAGTCTTCTAGCATTCTCATAGCCCAGGAAAGAAGTTATGAATCAATTGAAAAGTTAGTGGTTATACACATCCATCATATTATATATGTAAAAAAACACCAGGTCAGTCAGAATCTGAATAAAGGTCAGTCCTTGCTAACCAGTATCCTTAATTCTAATGTACTAAATAGCATGCAACATCCTGCAAACCATCCAAATTAGAGGATCTTCCACAGTGAGTGGCGACCACATACTCCAAGAAAAAGAGAGAGAATGGCAAGGCAAATAGTTTATAAACACAGTTTTTGTCCATTTACCCATGATACATCATAATCTGTTCACAGAAAGCTTTACATACTTCTAGAGAGGAGACATATTCGGGAAAAGCAGAGTAGAAGGTTCCTGGAGACAAACATCCAGATAATATCATTGACTGATTTCTTAGTAAGATGAATGCATTCTCAAGGACCGGCTAATCGTTCCTTAGATAAAGCCTGAGTTCTGGTGAGATGACTTGAAGCAACAATGGTTATCAACAACAAGCATAGGTCACATTATCACTCGGTACATGCTTATTCTTCTTAAGTGGAATGCCTTCTGTGGTCACTACTTAAAGGAGCTAAAACCGAAGGACTAATCAAGAAAGCTTGAACTCAAAATTGTGGAGATGCTTCCAATTGTTCACGTGAATGGCTTCCATTTTATTTCTCGAGTCTCATGTCCGGACACTATACCAGCCTCAAAATTTTATGCATTTTCAGATCATTTATAAAATATCTAACATGTTACCTCCTTAGTGACGAAAGAACATCAACTGAGGGGTGTCCTGATTCAATGCTTTGTTTCCATGCCCCTCCCCCAAGTTCCGATGAGTTGGTAGCCATCCTGTACATTGAAATATGTAGCCCATTTAGGGGTACTTTTTAAATGTACATTCAACTCCATTCCTTGGCTTAGTCTCTCTCCCTCTCTTAAGAACTTTTGAAGACAATAATATCCGATAAGAAACATGATGCTTACTATCGTATTTATTTTTTACAGTGTAATAAAAGTAAAAATTGAGCATTAGAGAGATGTACATAATACATTTTTTTCGAGTGAAGGAGACATTCAAAAGTTCAAGAAGCATAAGAGAATTACACAAGAGGCCAATGTTAATTATGTGATACAATCCTTGGAAACGTTTATACATTTGAAGATAAAAACTACCAATAAAGCATCGGTCCAGATTCACAAAGAGGAAGGTATACCCTCAATGGCCATGTATCCCCCTTTGACCCATATTCGGTTGCATGGCATGGACAGAATCCCCAAGCAAGGTCACGCGGCCCTTTCCCATGTAATAATGGGTTCCTGTCATAAATGTCACGTCTAAGAATGGAATCTTCATCTAGTGGTCAGTAGTAAATCTATCCATTATCACACCAACCCCCAAATATTTTCAAGCAGCGGTATCCTTTTTTACCTGCAGAAATATGACGTAGGAAAGATAAGATTAGAATCTGACATTAGGAAATGTAAAAAAGTGCAGTCATCACTCATTTTAATCCTTTTACTCATGAGATGGATTCATCAATATTGTCATTGATTTATATGGCTTAATCTTTACTTTAAAGTGCACTTTCTGTTAGAGGATTCAGAATCCAAATGAACATTGAAGTGAACCGCTCATAGTTCATTTAAATTCCAGCAGGCTGTCACCCTCCACCTCCACCTACATTGACCAACAAATATACAAATACTTGAAACAGTAACTTCAGTAACATAGAACGAAAATACTTTATTCATTTCTCAAAAAGCTTCATTTTATAAAGAGGAGGAACCTCCATGTTGTAAATTTACCAATACTGTCAGTAATAATCTTGATGACAGATTACATTCCATAAACATCCTTTCTGGAAAGTTAAACGCTACAGATCACAGGCGATGATTTGGTAATACTTATTGCTTTCGGTTTATGACTTTCCTAAGTTGAAAGTTTAGACCTTGTCACGATGCAACTGTCACTTGTATCTTCAAAAAAGGAGTCTAGATGACTTCTGAATGATCATGTTGTCAAGCCAAGATCACAAAGCTGATGCTGTATGAGGTAAACTGACCTCTGTGAAACACGTAGAATTAGTTTCGACCGTATAAATACTTCAACAAAAGATCCCATTCAGAGCATGCCAAGATAATGGATCTGGAGCTTCTAAAAAAGCATTCACTACCATGGTGGGGGATCCATGCCACCAGTTTTAAAGTTTCTTTGTAAAATGCATCCACTGTCACCCTTTCCAGCACCCACGCTTTCTGAAGAAACGTAGCATTGGTTGTGACCCAAAAATACACTATACCTTCTAAAAAAAATTAAAAAACATAGTTAGCACCTAGATGAAATCCAATTCAACGTAATTAAAATTGTACATTCTATTGAATCCCAATAAGGTATCCCAGTGACAGGCAAAAAGTACCTGATGAAGGTCTGGAAAGTTGGTACTCAATGAAATCAAACATACCCAACGGCTCTGCCAACATCAACAGGGCACAAAATCTGCTATACAGGGCTTATGAACATGTATGAAGCCTGAGTACACCTATTCCTTAGGCCCAAATAAGTTCTTCATCACCTGTGCAGGAGACAAATATAAGCAATTTTAATCACAGCTATAGTTCTTAACTCCAGAAAATATAAATTGTACTTGTGACTGAACCTTTCTATGCACACTTTGGGCCGTGGCGATTGACTGATAGCATTTGTTGAGATCATTCAAAGAAGGTTTTTTTTATTTTGATAAAATTTGTTTCCTCAAAGGGACTAAAGAAGAACTTGACATAGCAATACCTTTGACCATTCCATCAGCACCAACTAGAGATCGCTTTAGTATTGTTGCCCATTCTCGAGCACCACAGTGACCTACACTTGTAAAATTTCAAAGCACCAAATTAATAAATGTGAAATTCAAGATGTGGACAATATGCTTTTAATCGATAAACCAGTAAGTCAAATGTAATATCCCAATGAGCAAGAAATGAAACCTAGAAAGAACTCTCAATGAAGGAAAGAGTTGACAAAAAGACAATCTTCAACAAATCAGCAGTTCATATTACCTTACCCCCATCATCCTGAAAACTAACAACATTACTATCATTAAGAACTATCATCTCCAACTGAACGAGCTAGGATTTGTTGCAAAGTCATTCGACTAATAACTCTTAATGACCGGAAGCCCTTTTCTGCTGTAGGAATGAAGGTATCAAACTTGACATACCCGGATAACCATTTATCATTCAATGTCATTGGGGGCTGCACACTTACACCTGATATGCCAATCAAAACAACAAAGTTCTGAAACACATGTAATTTTTGTTGAGTACAACACTTTCTCGATAGTAAACCCAGTAAGTAGATCCAGGTCTACCAATCATCATTTCTGCTGCTTCCGAACACAACTATATTTTTCATTAGAAATTTCCAGGTCTGTTGAGCCCAAACCACAAGTTTTTCGCATATGAAAATTTCACGACAAGCTCCAAAAACAGAAAAAGTTTCAGTTTCCAGAGTTTTGTAGTCCACCATCTGATTCTGACTGGATTAGAAGGGAAAAAGAAGAAGCAAAAAGAACAAGCTAGGGATATATCCAACCGAATTTCAATCAGTATGCCTGGAATTTGTTCACTTTCACCGTTTTGGGAATTGTCAGTGTGAAAATCATCGCTTTCAACCTCTTACAAATTACGTACAGCCTTCATACAAGTTTATTGTGAGAAAAGAGATGCAAACTTCAGCTTCATATATCAGTTTCACTTTTTTGAAGTAATCAGAGATCAGCACAACTTGCTAATCACCATAGCGCAATCATACTACATCAACAGTACCATGTACAAAACAACTTCAGCAGCAAGAAACAACCGCAACAGATTCTTCAAATTCATCACCATGGATACAAGAGTGTGAACCACAACTACAAAGCTTCAATTCTTCAAACATAACCGAAATTACCATAAACTTGAGAGGTACCAACTCAAAGCTATTGACTTAAACCAAAATAAATACGCAAGTAACGGAAAACAAAACGAGGGCATATATGTAGTGATGAAAGATGGAAACAGGTAAGCTAAGTACTTAGAGACTCCATCAACAAGTCCATTAATCCAATCACCAGTGATACACCTAGCTCTCATAACCCTCCCCAGCAAGACCTAAATCAATAGCTTCCAAAGCAGCTAATGCATTGCTCTGTACCTGAATTTGACCTCTATATTGTCCTTCTCCTCTTACTGCACTCAAATCCTTCCTCAAAACCATCACATCAAACCCTTTCTTTGCTGCCATGCAAAAACTAGCCACCAATCCCACCTCTAGTCAACCAGAACCTTTAACTTTCTTTTGTCTAGATTGTTTCCCTTCTGATTTGACTCCTGCAAGTGTCTCAGTTATTTCAGCTTTCACTTTCAATTTCTTAGCACTAGTACGGTCTTGGGTTTGAAGTTGTAGTGCAGGAGGTGTGGAAGACAACAATTTAAAGTGAGCTGTTAGTTAAAGATTGGGGTTGGAAAGTGGGTTCTTGAAGAAACAGCTGTTTAAAGTGTTGCCAAACAAAGTTGAGGATGCCATTTTGCTGTGCCTTTCTTTGTTCTGTGTTTGATATGGAAAGCTCAAAACAAAGAGTAAAAATGTACATGGAGTTATGGCCACTACTACTGCTTAGCATGTAATTTGTATTATATGCTATCAACCTCTTTTGATGCCAGTAGTGTTTCTCTTTGTAGGAGAGTGGGATTTTCTTTTGCTGTTCTTCTTGTGGCTAAAAATTGAAGTGGGGTTTGGAGAGATTTTTTGAGCCAATCCAAGAATTTGCACCAAACAAATATAGGAACACTAGTCCCGCAGACGTGATGCCACGTGGCTTTCCCGTGCGATAGTATCTTTGACAATTGTCGACATCTCTCTGATGGCCGTATGTCGTTAACAAATATGGCCAACACATTATTAATTATTAACAAAAAAATAATGGGTTGGGGAACTAGTTGCTAACCACGTTCCACGTTCATTGCATCGTGGAACAGTATTCTCCAGTTCAGTTTTGTTTTGATTCTTAAATTTTTATAATAATTTTTTTATTAATTTTTTTTATTGATTTTATTTTTAATATTAAAGCGATTAGAAAAAATTATTTTTGTATTTTGTTTTTTATTTTATATTTCTATAGTGTTAGTGTGCTTTGCAAGTTTTGGATGAGTATACTTAGGTTGGACCTGATTTATTATAGATTTATGGGGTGTTTTTTTTTTAATTGAACTTCACTTTTTTGTACCATCTATTTTTTTATATAGTTTAAAAAAAATAATTTTAAAAAATCATGTTATTAAACTTTATAAAATCCATAAACCTATTCACAGGCTTGGCTAGTTGACCTGGTTTATGGGTATGATGAATTTAATTTTTTTTTTAAAAAATATTTTTCAATTTCATCCTTAGATATTGAGTTAATTGAAAATTTAATTTTATAATTGGTTTGTATTTTGTTTTTTATGAGATTATCACGTTTTTACATTAAAAATCTCGTTATTAAATTGGTGTTTGATTTTACGATTGTCTATTTTTGTTATCATATAATTAAACAAAAAATGGTTTATGAAAAATAAAATATAATGCAAGGGGAGTCCATAACCTGATTCACAGACACGACGTGTTAGCTTGGGTTATCCAATTCATAGATTTTGGACTAGTTTACTTACAGACTATATATGTTTTTTTTTGTCCTTTAATTATTATTATTTTATTTTGTTTTTAAATATTAAATTGATTGAGAAATAAACTTGCCGCTTTTATTTTTGTTTGCTTTCTATATGGATATCACTGTTTAAAATAAATATATGTTTTTAGGTTGGAGTCCAATTTTGTTGAGCATCTATTTTTATCATATAATTAAATAAAAAACTTTATATAAAAAAAGATTTTAAACTCAATAAAGTCCATGACCATGTCATGGGGGACCTAGATCGATCTATTTTGTTATTGTCTCAATATTATTATTTTTAAAGTTACCATCTTAATTTTTTTTTTAAAAGCTACGTTATATTTTAACTAGTAATCAAGATTGTATTTGAACCTATGAAATTGATCAATTTAATTCCGATCAACGCCTCACGTAATTTTATTGGAAACTTGATTTAGGTAAAGAGTTGAGTCGAGGGGTTTTAAGAATATCCATCGCCTGACCAAGTTTAATGACACTAAAGTGTTCCACGTAATTTTATGATTGTTTTTTTAAAAATCTTGAGCTCTTATATAAATACTTTGTGATTTTAAGCACCCCAATCTTTATTTTTTGCACATTAAACCTATAAAGTAATTAATGATTACTAACAACAAAATTACTACGAAGATAAATGATATGAAAAGATTCAATAAATTTATTACCATTTTATAAAGAGAGTGAAGTTACTGAGATTAAACATCAAATCTTCTTTCTCATTTTAGTTTTTGGAAAAAACATGGCATAGTGATGAATTAGTGTAATTATTCTATTATAATAGTTGTGTATTTTTATTTAATTAAATATGTTTAAATTTTAATGATCCATTTTATTTGATTATTACGTAAAGGTGAAGAGCTATTCTCATTGCCTAGTTTAAAACTCAATGAACCTCTCAATAAAATAAACAATATAATTAACCAATTTAAGATAATTTCTACTTGAAACACGACATGAAATTGAATAATATGTTAGGTACAGCGTTTGGCCACTTGAATCAAATATCAAGGAAAGGTAATGGAACGGGGGGGGGGAAAATCCTAGTTGAGGCTGAGAGAGAGAGAGAGGAGAGAGAGAGAGAGAGAGAGAGAGAGAGGGGTCTAATTTGATGGCATTAACCAAATCATAATGGGAGATTAAGGCGGTGGAGAGTAAATTAACTAATTAGAAGAAGAGAAGTAGATTAGGCTATAGGTCATTGGCCACCCATGCTTTTTGGCCCTTCCTTTGGGGTTGGAAGGTGGAAACCACCCAGTGACCAACCGCATGCGTGGCGGACGCAAGGCTGCAATGGCCTACCCCACCTCCCCATTCGATGTTGGTGTCAATGTCAGTGTCAATGTCAATGTCAATGTCAATACTAAAGGCGGCAGGTAATATTTCACGTTCGAGATGTAATAGAAATCGGTTACGTTAAGTATACCTGAGCAAAATTATAAAAGAGTTATTTTAAAATATTTTATTTTTATTTTTATTTTATAAATATATATATAATAAATAGGATATTGGATAATTTTCATTTTTTTTAAGTGGAAACCATCTTCATTTCATAAAATATAATGGATAAATATACTTTATTTATTCATGAAGGTTTTTTTTTTCACAGAAGGTTTTAGATCATTGTCGAAGTAATTTTTAAAATCTATTTAGGATTATGGTAGCAGTTACGGTTTAAAATATTTTTTATTTGAAAATGTATTAAAATGATATTTTTTTTTTATTTTTAAAAAATTATTTTTAAAATCAACACATCAAAACAATTTAAAAATATATATAAAAAATTTATAATTTTTTTAAAAAATTTAACATAACACTATTTCCATTGCATTTCCAAACGTACTATTAGCCTAAGCTAACTCTGGAATCAACATAGTCAAATTCTATTGGTCGCGATTACTTATTATGTATAGTTGAATGTTGATGGTGGGCACAAAATGGAGCCCAACACTAAGAAAAAGAGGTGCAAAACCACGTCTAAAGAGAGAGAAAAAGGAAGGCCAACACCTCACCTAGAAGGGCAAAACTAAACCCAACAAGGAAGGAGGAAGGGCAAAACCTAACATAGAAAGGCAAACGAGGCCCAAATGGTGGAGAAGAAGAGCTTAAAACCAAGTCCAACAGTGCTGGAAAATGGGTTCAAAACCGAACTCATTGATCTTCTTGTTTTTGTGTTTTAGGCAATTCTCGTTCTTGTACTAACATCAAATAATGTTTTAAGCAAGCTCACACCACCACAACCTCTCACTTAAATGCCTTTTCTTGCAAGTTAACAATGTGAATGTCTTATTTCACAAGTAAGTTAGGCTGATGAGTCTAATAATTTTAGGGATTAATATAATTATAACACGACCATCAGTTTAAAAATAAAATGCAGTGCAGTGCTAAGTTTAAAATAGCCTAAAAATGCTTTAAAGAGTTTTGATAATTTTTCATCAAGATTGCATCTTTTTTTTTGTCAAGTTTTGTTGAAGTTTTTTGAATGGTTAGGTCGATGAGCCTTGTAATTTTAGAGATTAATGTGGATCTAACGCTTGATTTTTAAACATAAAAAGACCCACAAAAACGTTGACAAGTTTTATCAAGTTTTCAACAAGTTTTGTTTAAAATTTTAAATACTTAAATCGATGAGTCTTTTAGTTTTAAAGACCAACACAAGCCTAACATAATGCTTTTTACCAAAAACAATTATTGAGTTGCGAGATTCTTGATCCATGATTTGATGCTAACTTAAAAAACATCAATCAATAATAAATGACTTGTGAATAAATTCAAAAAATAATTTAGACAATTAAAGGTATGCATAAAAAATAAATTTAAAAGAAACACATATGTAATGTTAAAAATAATATTTTTTTAAAATAATATTATTTTGATATATTTTTAAATGAAAAATATTTTAAAAAATAACTACAACTATACTTCTAAACACATTCACGAAATACAACGTGTAAGTTAGAGAGTGCTTTTCACAGAGGAATTGGACCAAACCCATACAAGTTTAGTCACTTTCTCTTTATTTTTAAAAGAGAGAGAAGCAGTAACGCACAACACATTAAAGCCACGTTTTTAGTATCGTGGCCAAAGATGTTTTTGAGTGTTTTTTTATTTTTATCTTTTATATTAGTATATTAAAATTATTTAAAATTATCTAAAAAATAATTAAAATTAAAATATTTAATCTCAAAATATATTCAATCTTGTTTAATCATATCAATAAAAGATAAAAAAAATTTATTAACAAAACTGAATTAAATAAAACTATGAAGCTAAACTATTAATTATTGAAAAAAAAATCTTAAGATCAAATTGTAAAATCATGGTCAGTACTGCTACTTTCTTATACCCGTACGTGTGGCTTACGGTTGAGTTAGATTTGATTTTCAAACTAAAAGATTTGCACATAAAGCGAGAAACTTTTGTCTATCTGTTCAACAAAGATTTCCATTAAATCATTATTAATGCAAACGTCGTCCACAACGCAGAAATTATTCCCTGACTCAACCACATTTGATGCAACTTCTTCAACAAAAGTTTTGTCCACGTACAAGCAAAAATAGTTGGAAGTGCGAAAGCAAGAAAACCACTGCAGCTGAACAAGCTAACACTAGCAAATCTAACAGTCTAATTCATTCTCTTGCTTTGCAGACACTTGTAATAATAATTAGCAGACAAAAGACCCACTTCATAAATGGTTCTGTAACTTACAAACATGAAGCAAAATCTAGTATCTTCCCAGAGTAGTTTATGTGCGCTTTCAAGTCCAGGTGGAGCCAAATACCACGATAACAAAGGATGGAGTTCAGGGAGAGTTCCACACCCTTCATCAGGCAGCAGCAGGAGGCATGTAAGTGCTTTAACTCCTTTTTATAGTGGCAGGACTTTGCCTTCAAAATGGGAAGATGCAGAGAGGTGGATATGTAGTCCAGTTTTGGGTTATGGTGTTGCTAAAAGTTCACGATGTCTAAGACGTGCCAAGTAAAAAAGTGGGCCTATTAATGTACATACTGAGATCGGTTACTATCAAAATTGTTCACCTTCGATGGGAGTTCTTGATGGTGGCATTGTGAGGAGCTTAATGGTGACTTCTCCGTTTTCGACTGGAGTCTTGATGCCTAATGGGTCTGGTTCTCATTATAGTGGGAGTGGAGCTCGTACTATTGGAAAGGGTCATGTGGGAACGTTTGGCTAGTGGTCCTGGTTGGTCTGACTTGGTAAGCGAGTGTTCATCTTCCAGCTCTCAAGGTATGACATTAAATGTGCCTTTGAGCATTTGGAAAGTAAATCTTGCTATTTCTACAATGCTAAATATGAATCCATTGAAGGACTAGACATAGGAATGTGTTTCATGGGCAAGCCTTCGTCATGTCTAGTTAAGATTGCGTTTAAGCAATCATTAGCTCCATTCAAGTTGTTTTGAGGACACTCTCTTAGATCAGTAAGACTGACTAGTAATAATTCACAGATCAACAGTACCATCACGAGGATTGAGGCTGTAGTTCTTCTGACTGGGTGTTAGAAGAACACTGTATTATAGGTTCTGTAAAATGAATGGGTTGACGGCAGTGAGGTGCCTTTGAATACTAATCTGTTCCTGAAATAGTTGTGTGGCAAAGATGTTTTGTAAAATAACAGTGGATACACATCAGAAATCAGAGTAATACTCGATGCATTTTCAAATCAACTATTTGTTGTCAAGATTTTGGTAAGCGCGACCACTTTCACTGTAATCTCGACTCGCAAGTGTTACTATGACCAATGTTGTTCAAGGAGATGCAATGGGCAGTAAACCACATTTACAATATCTATGTACCTTCTCAGCTGTGCTGGATGTCGATATTGAAATGAAAACTGGCTGGGATAAATAATTACCGCTTCTAGTTATGACTTACATTTGAGAAGAAAGTATTTTAGTAATCATTAGGAAACAAGGGTAACACTCTTTGTGCAGACCTTAGACCGGAGGACCAGGAGAAAATGGTGCCGTGTATGTGTAAGTGCAAAGAGATGAAAATTTTTGCAGATACAGATAGGCTTATGAAACGAAGTGGTACTGAATTAGCATGCATCTGCCAAATGTCTGGAAATCTAATCAATTGACTGCATCCAGGCAGTAAGATAGAGCCATACCAATATGTCAGTTATTATGCATTGGTCTCAGGTACGGTTATAGGTTTATATGCTATCTTATACAGAACGTTTCCATTGTTGCTATATTCCTGTGGTGTTAAAATGTTGCATGATTGTATCCTCACACACTTCTTTTCTGATTATATGAGCTGATGAAAAACCTGGGGGCATTGATGATGCAAACACAGTTGATCGTATTATTTCACGGAGGGATATGGCAGCACAAATGAGCCCTGAGGGTAGCTCCCACTCTTATAGAGGAAGTTCCTCTTCTCTACTGCTGTGAAGGTCGTATCTAGAAACCTGCAGTATTCTTTTGGCACTGCACAACGTTTCTTTGCAGCGGTTAGAACCATATCCGACAAAATAACAGTGCAAATTGTTGAGATGTTGGGAGAGAAAACAATTGATTTCCAAATGTGTGACCAACAATGATAATTGAAAAAAATCTAAGATCATCACAAGGAGAATTCCTATCAACACAAGGAGAATTCCCATTCGCAGTTCAAACCTACATGGTACACAGGCCA
This sequence comes from Populus x sibirica, assembly GCA_019202695.1. NCBI lineage: Eukaryota > Viridiplantae > Streptophyta > Magnoliopsida > Malpighiales > Salicaceae > Populus > Populus x sibirica. Next base: position 28,578 of record JAGMVL010000801.1, read on the forward strand.
CATCTTGTAGATCCCTTGCTACATTCCTCCGAAGTACATGCCAGCAGCATTAACATAATAAACAATCTGGCGCTTGAAGCTTTATAAGTTCAGGATTCTCCATAGCAGGAAAAATGTCAACATTAAATAATTATACTATTATTGAAGAAACTTCAACCCACAGAAGATACACAACTAGCTGACACTGACATGTCATTAAGAATTCAGTGGACAGTCCTAGTTTTCCCAGGCCACCATCTTTTGTCTAGTATGGCCTGTACCTCCAATCTGCCCTTGAAGGTCTTGCACTCCCCATTCCATAACCCCACTGTAAAGAAAAGAATGTTTCGTTTAACAAATTGATCAAGCTAAAAGAAACTCTGCTATTAACGTTATTAATATTTATCAGTGTAAGAACACCATATAAAGGATTCAACAATCATCAGACTTACTTTAGAAGGAACCATATATGCACTTGCATCATCGTAATCCAGGGTTCCATACATCCTGCCAAAGTTGCGCATGGGACCAGCATAACTCCCAAAAGGTTCAGGACCACTCATCATGAAATTTCCGCTTGGACCAGCATCATCAATAGGTGTGGCTGAATCTATTGCAACCTGCACAGGAAGTTACAGTCAGAAGTTATGTTATGCACTTAAGCTAGAATTGAAGCCTCAGCTTTCTTCACAGTAACAAATGTCCTTATCAGTGAAGGTTTCACATGCAGGCAAGCACAGCACATAGATAGCGTATGAGCCTAAATAATATACACATTTATCAATTCTTCAAGCATCATGCTCCAATATGCAATATTCAGTCTTGACTCGTGCTATAAGTGATATTTTGTTCTTTCAAGTATTAATAACAATAATTTGTTGAATGATATACAAAGTACAAAAGCATCCTAAACTCTAGTTCGTGAATCACAATGATAACCACCCTCCAGCACCTAGCAAATTCAGAAATTTGCAAACCACCTCCAAGATAGAGACACAAAAACCCTTCATTTTACTTATGAAGCATTAGAAATGCCTTCCCAATTGACATATCTTCATTTGAAAACCTTAGGAATAAGGAACCCTTTCTGCATACATCTCTTTTTATGGTAGATTCTGGATAAAAATCAACTATCAACAAATGCTCTGGGTAAGGGAAAAGTTCTTAGTAATACCTGATGTCCACAAATCTCATGAGATCTTCGAGATACACGATCTGCTACACCATCTTCAGCAAAGGTTACAAATCCAAAACCTCTGTGGCCAGTTCTCTTGGGATCCTACATCCAATAAGCATGCACAGATCAATAAATAGATGAAAATCCCTCTCAACTGTACAACAAAAAATATCACTATCTTACCTTGGGAACATATACATCTAATATGTGGCCAAATCTACCAAAATACTGGCGCAAATCTTCAGCACTTGCTTCCTGAGGAAGCCTTCCAACAAAGATCTTTTTGCCCATTCCTCTAGATGATTCCCCTCCTAATCCAACAGGAAAAGAAATTAATAAATGATGAAATAGTACTTGCCAATTTGCTAAAAATACCTATTTCCAGTGGTACTTACTTCCATAGAATGGTCCAGGATGATCATACAAGGTGGGAGCACCAAGAGCTGCATATCTAGTAGCCGCAGAAATATAAGCATTGTATGCACCATATCCACCAGGAGCCATTCTTCCATTTGGCCTAAAATCATCTTCCTAATAATATAATGTTACACCATTGAATATCAACAGCATATCTATTAAAATAAATGTAAAAAAACTGCTAAAACGTATCGCAAATGAGATATCCTCTGAGCTACAGGTGACTTCAATTGCAAGTAAAACAACAACAACAACAACTTTCCATCCATAAGATAAAACAAGCCTATTTTAAAGAGAAAAAGGTAGCTCTGCATAACTTGCCTTAGGCGTTGCTCGATCTACAACTACAGTAGAGCCTCCCAATTCATGAGTTTCCGCCATCAAATTATCCACAGAATCTGTTATGACACAATCCATTTCAGTATTTTGCATCAGAGACAGATTCCACAACATCCTCCGCATCTCTATTAAGTCTCAGTGATCAATAAGGACACATTTGCTAGACACACACAAAGGATGAAAATCTCCATAATGTAAAGAGGTTCAATACTTTGATTGGTCTCTACACCACATATTCATACATGTTTTCATGTGACATAGCAACATAATTAAGTGCAAAAACCAATCTGGATATTACAAGAAAAAATAATTGCAAGGCATGTTAAAAGTCTGACCTGCACTTGCATATGTGATGAACCCAATTCCACGATGTGCTTTCGAGCTATGATCCTGTACAGCACAATTATTGACAAAAATATAATGTTTCTAACCAGAGGAACAATTATATAAATTTAATTCTTAGTACACAAAACAGCATGAATCAGAGTATGGTCATTAGCACATGAATCAGAGCTTACTTTTGGCATGTATAGGTCTATTATCTCCCCATATTTCTCAAAATGACTGCAAGAGAAAAAAATATCATGACCTGTGTTCATTCCACATCAAACTTCACGAATTGTGTTTAGAGGAGAAGGAAACAAGCACCCCGACCACCATCACAATACTTACCTTCGAAAGGTAGTTTCTGTCACAGATGGTGGAATCCTGGCCACAAATATCCTAGTCGCTTTTTTGAAGGCGCTCGCATCTCCTCCTGCCAAAAAAAAAACACAAGATAAAGTAGCACGTGAGAAAATTTAGTGTGCCTGTATTTCAATCATGCACGGTAAACAAAACAAAGTGAAGCAGGTCTAAAAAAAAATAACAAGGCAATCTGTTCAAGATTTTTTTTAGCCAACCTTTGGGGTAGCCACTTTAACTTCCAGCATTCTTTTACCAAGAAAGTGTTCACTTGATAGCACAGCCTGCAGCCAACAAGATTTCAGCACACAAACAATCTTATGCGGCATAGAAATTGAAAACGAATAAAGGCCATATGAAATACCTTAGCATCTTCAGCCGACACAAAAGTAACATATCCAAAACCACGAGATCGACCTGATGACCGTTCCTAAACATGGAGAAGTATAACAGCAACACTGTCAGGGATTTATAGAGATACACAGAAGAAAATGAAAAGATAAACATTCCTCACTAATAATGGAAAAATATAGTAACCAAATTGTGCACCTCTCACACATTGATACAAAATAAACTGGAATAGGAAATAATATTGCATAATGCACATTGCAGTAGAAAGTTGAAGAAGTCTGAGTGTTCAAATATAATCTTTTTACTCTTAGACCTAAAGTTCGACTGAATGCTATTTTCATCTCCCCCTTTCTCACATCTACAACTTCTAATTGTAACAAACAATAACTAATGGTGTTCAATATTCATGAAAAACTACACCTTGGGAAGACAAGAAACTAGAAACTGATAAAGACTAATCTAGCCAATCCAAAACATTGGTTCAACTTTCATAAACTGCAGAGGGGTTTAAGAAAAAACCACTTTTATTCGGCAAAATGGTACACATAAGTAGTGAGGTCCAGTGCAGTGCTGTGAATACTTCCAGAAAGCCCACAATATATAAGACCTGCCATGAATTGCTAGTGTATGCACACAGCAAGGTTACACAAGGCACAAGACGCTTAAAGTGAAAATCAACCGGCAAATTTCCACCGTTAGCGTTCAGGCATCCGCAAATTTAAAATCTTTATGAGATGCTTTGGCCAAACCAAGGAAACATAAAGTTTAGCTAAATTCAGTACACCAAACAGCAGAAAATGTTCTCACACCAAAAATCCAACTTAATGAAGTACAAAACTTTTAATACTGGCACTACACAAAATCTGATGTACGAATGGGAAAGCCAGTATGAAATAGAAATTACCAAACCATCACAACAATCTAAATTTCTTGTGACATAATAAAATTATAATCACACAGCCCACAATATTAGATTTTCCATGAATTCAAAAGAAAAAAGAAAAGAAGCAGGATCATAAGCATAAAGCCTGTACCCTTTTTTTTTTAAAAAAAATAAAGGGCTAACCTTCATAACAATACAATCCTCTAATCCACCAAATTTGGTCATATATTCTCTCAAACCCTCGGTATCAATCTCCCATGGAATACCCAAAACCTACAAGTTGAATCACACACAAAAGCATAAGAACCCACAAAAAGAAAATTCAAACTTCATAAATTTGCAAAACCAAAAACAATTAACTAACCACAAGCTTTCGGTCCATTCAAAACAACTACAAAGAAGACCCCTTTTGTTGCTGTTTGGTGATGACAAGAAAGCAAAAAAGAGAAACCCTAAAATCGAAAGTGATAATCTTAGCTCTCTCTCAGTTCTCTTAGAAGACTCAAAAGAAACAGAAGAAGGAAATCTTAGCTCTCTATCACTCCTCTCGTAGGTGGTCCCTCCTGCAAATAACAAGCACACAACAACCTCTTTCTCACAATTAAACATCATCAAACACACCATTTCCTCTGCTTAAAAAAAAAACAAAAGATCATAAGAATTTACACGCTCACTGACCTGGGACTTGAATTTCAAAACCCTAATAATTCAGATCTCCTCCCTCTCTCTCCTCTTCTCTTCTCCTCTCCCCTCCCTACGTAACTCTCCTCTCTAAAGTTCGCTATCTCGCACGCACCAAAAGAATCGCTTCGGGATCTAATAATTATCCCTTACATCGTACAACCACGTATATTTCACTCTTCACCGTAATACTATAATAGTATAATTATATTTTTACCCAAAAAAAATCAGTATGACATTTCGGTTGTTTTTGGAGGCCCATTGCTCATATTGTTCAAGAATAGAATTATCTTTTAATTTTTTTTAACATGCTAAAATTATTTAATTACTTTTAAAAATAAATTTTTTAAATTTGATATTTATGAATTCTTTATTCATTTTACTCTTTAAAACATAGTAAAATAATCAAATTGTTTTTAGAAGCAAAATTTTTAAAACTTGCATTAGAAGTTTTTGTATCTTTTCATTATTTTTTTTATTATTATCAAGTTGAATAAAAACAAGTTTGTTTTTTAATAAATATAAATTATTGTTTAAATGGAAAAATTATTAAAGTGGGTAATACAAACAAGTGTTATGTTAACTTGGGTTCACTCATGCCAAGAATTTTTTTTTTATTTTTTATCTAATTTCATCATTCTATATTTAATTAACTAATAATTGAGATGCATCATTTTTCCTCTTTTGAAAAAAGATTTTTTCCCCCAAGTTATCATGATCTTTTTTTATAAAAAAAATTGATTCATTTATTATCGTTGCTTTTTTTTTATCATCTAATTAGATAAAACCACCTTATTTGATCTAGTCGGGTCTATAATCTGAGTCCTATTTTTTTAAAATGCATTTGCGGTACTTGAACATCATTTTTTACAAAAAAAATAATCCAGCTTCTCGACGTGGCATTGGCCAACGTCTAGTATGTATATAGGATTTGAAGCATAGTTATAAAACTTGTCTAATTCATGACCATATCCAATGCTCATGTCACGGGAAGCATAAACTCGGTCTAATTCATGACCATGTTTAAGGCTCAGGTCATGCATAGAGTGAATCAACATTGGTTGATCTAAATCAATTTAAAATGGTATTGTTTCAAGTTTTTTTTTTTTAAATAACTTTGTTTTAATTTTTTTTAAAAGTCAAACAAGGTCTTACCCTAGTTTGGACTAAGTGATGGGTTTCATGTTGACTTGTTGGGCCAACCATGTTTGATTGAGTCAACTCCCACCTAGTTCGATATAAACCCAACTTGGATTGAGTTCTTAGTCAGCAGGTCATTAAGTTAATCTACTAGGTCGGGAAAGGTTTAATCATACTTAATCAAGAGTAAAGCTTCAGTTTAGTTGTGTGAACTAAATAATGGGTCAACTAAATTTGTTTATTATAGGGTTTAGTAAGTTCAACAGTTGAAACTCATAACCTCCTATGATGTATATTGTCGAATGTGTGTGGTGTCACGGTGATCATCTTCCTGGATCAGGAATGGTGTGGGAGAAAGGACAAGGAATTATTGTCCTTTATCCGTAAAAAGAGGGAATGTGAGTCACTACATAGTATTTTGGTCACTAGAAACTCTAACTGGTTTTAGAGTTTGGGTGAGGGGACTGGTTGTGTAAAGAGAAGGTATTAGCATCCATAATACGCCTTACCTGAGGTAAGCTGCATTGTTCATTTGTCTGATAAAACTAAGGTATTGTTATGTTTTGTAATCATTGGTCTGTCTAAGGTTTAAGAAAAATTCTTATTAATGTCGTATTTGGTGAAACATAATAATATGTTTTAAATCGAATAAGATATCAATGTAAAAACAAATTATTTATTATTCAAAATTTGACTAAAAAGCAAGCAAACACCAAACATTCACACAGATTTTATTAATGTCACATGCTTCGTTCAAATTTCATGTTAATCCAAATAAACCAACACCAATAACAATCCAAGCATAACTCCTGTATAAATATTTAATGTCCACAAAACAATCACAAACCTAAAAAAATAAATACATATTTCAAAGAAAATAATCAAATTATTTTTAAATCCAAACACAAATTAAACCAAATTAACAGTCCAATCCAAACAGTCAAAATGTTATACAGAAAAATAAGCATTTGATTTCAAAAATCATTTAAGTTCATAGATCGACCTTCCGAGATGTTAAGTATGTTTAAAGAATCAAGTCTGGATTCTTTTGGAGGTACATGAACAATGCCGACGCGTGGATCTTACGAGCTGCCACCACTACTGGCTCATGGGTTCACGCGCCGTAGCAAGTGAGACAAAAAATGTGGGGATCTGTATCAATTTTCACTCCTCTTTCTTCGTATGCCAGCGGTGAGAGCCATCATCACCTACAAAACAAGGAAAAATACACAAATAATTGATTTTATTATTTTTTTAGATTTATCTTTATGGTTTTGTTTTTTTCTCAAATTTTCCTCCCTTTTATGGTTACTTCAAACAGAAACAGTGGGGGAGAGGTGTGGTAGAAGCTGTCATTGGGAAGTTGATGTGCTATCATTGTGGGCAGAACTGGAGTTGGGGCTAGCACGGGTGAAGGTGGTGTTGATTTGGGTCACGTTGGTGGTTGTTTGTAGTCATGAGAGAAATAAAAAAGTCTGTTGTGTTTGGGTTGAAAGGTTATTGAGAGGCTTTATGGCTAGCTGACGAAGATACATTGCAAAATGCACCTCTGCTGGGAATAGAAAAAGAAAAAGAAAAAAGAGTGAGGCTTTGTTGGATGGGCTGTCATGAAGAGGAGGGAGTCGTCAGTGGTGGAGGTTGTGCTTGGCAATGGAAGTGAAGAGGTCACTAAAGGCGGTTGAGGGGGGGTTAGTGGCTCTGGTTTTTTCATTAAAAAAGATGGAGGGGATGTGAGAGAAAAGAGGGGCTAACAATGGTTTTTTAAAAGGAGAGATGAGGGAACGAGTTTATTTCGGAGGTAAAAGGCTAGTTCGGCTCAGCTGTTAATGGTGAGGTTGCAACGGGGAGGGTGTTACAAGTTGGTGAAGATGGGAATGAAGGTGTTGGGTGAAGGATTGGCCTATGAAGGAGACTAGTTTGGGGGAGGAAAAAAAAAAGGAGTGGTGGCGACTAGGTTTAGGTTTTATTAGGGGGTTAGGGTTTTTTTATGTTGTCTTTCTTTAGGGCTTTCTTTTAATGGCTCCCCCCCTCTTGTGTGTATGTGTGTATGGGGCCACCTATTTAAAGGTAGAAAAATTTATCTTCTTCCCCAATTGCTTGGTCCAAGTCCAACATTTGTATTTAGATTTTTTTTAAAAGAGCAAAATCAATGTCGAGTTAATGAGAAAAATTAATGATTTTAAAAATGACACATTAAAAGTCGAACATGTTAAAAAGACATTTAAAATTTGAATCCCTTTGAGACGGAAACTGAAAATGATGCAAATACATTAATAACATAATTTTTGGGTTTTTGTTGTTGTTTTGCTCATTTTTTTCAATTTTTTTTTCCAAAATGAGGTAAAAAAATAGAAAGCAATAAATACCGCCTTTTAACAATACTCACGGAGAAAAGACTTATTAAGTGTTTGGTGCAGTAAGTTTGTAAAGATAAACGAATTGTTCTTCCAAAACTAAAGTTCTCAAAACTTTTAGTTCGGTTGATCTGAAACTCTATCTTTGTAGCAATCCCCTTCAACTAAAATTCAATCAAAATTATATACAGCTTGGTTATCCTGAGATCTCAATCTAGCAAATTCCTTTAATCAGAACCAAAATCTTTGTCAAAAGTTTGGTCAACCTGAGAACCCAATCTGACAATCCCCTTTAACCAGAAACCTAAATGTTTATCTTCAGTTAGGTTAATCTGAAATCTCAATGTAGTAACCCTCTTTAACGAGAACCTAAATCTCCGTCTTCGGTTGGGCTAACCTGAAATCTCAATTGGTGATTCCCTTTAACTAGAACCAAAATCTTTGTTTGCAGCTCAGTCAACCTGAAATCCTAATTTGGTGATTCCCTTTAACCAGAACCAAAATCTATGTTTTTTATTGGGTTAACCTAAAATCTCAATCTAAAGACCCTCTTTAACCATAACTTAAAATCTTTGTTTACAGCTCGGTCAACTAGAAATTTTAATTTAGCGATTTCCTTTAACCAGAACCGAAATCTATGTTTTTAGTTGGGTTAATTTGAAATCTCAATCTAGAGACCCCATTTAACTAGAACTTAAATCTCTATCTTCAGTTCAGTCAATCTAAGATCCCATTTGATGATCATAATTAACCAGAACCAAAATCTTTATTTGCAGCTCGATCAACCTAAAATCTCAATCTGGCGATTTTCTTTAACTAGAACCAAAATCTTTGTCTACAACTCGATTAACCTGAAATCCCAATCTTGCAATTTCCTTTAACCAGAACTAAAATCTTTGTCTGCAGCTTGATCAACCTAAAATTCCAATATGACGATTTTCTTTAACCAGAATGAAAATCTTTGTCTGTAGCTCGGTCAACTTGAAATCCTAATTTGGTGATTCCCTTTAACCAGAACTAAAATCTATGTCGCAGCTCAATCTACCTGAAATCTCAATCTAGAGATTCCCTTTAACTAGAATCAAAATATCTGTTCATAGCTCGATTAACCTGAAATCTCAATCTGGTGATTTATTTTAACTAGAACCAAAATCTCAAAAACAGTTTAGCTAATCTGAGATCCCAATCTGATGATCCCCTTCAACAATAACCAAAATCTTTGTCTATAACTCAGTTAACCTGAAATTTCAATCCGACAATTCCCTTTAACCAGAACTAAAATCTCTGTCCGTAGCTTGATCAACCTGAAATCCCAATCCAGCGATTCCTTTTAACTAGAACCGAAATCTTGTCCTAGCTCGGTCAACCTGAAATCCCAATTTGGTGATTTCCTTTAACCAAAACAAAAAAACTTACAACTATTAGGAGAACCGTATTCTCAACTATTTTCCTGTATAATTGTCTTTTTTTTCCAACTCAGTTGATCTAAAATCCTGAATCTCAGCGATCTCCTTCAACTAGAACTCTTCAAAGGTATCTTTAATTATTTTGATTGAATTTGAAACATTTTGATTGTGGAATAAAAAACTGAGATTCCTGATGGCAGGGTTCCCAAAACTCAAATTCTTGATGGTAGGATTTTCTTGTTCTTCTTGATGACAGAGTTTGAACTTTCTTCTTTCTTTGAGAATTTCTTAATAGTATGGTTCTTCTCACTTTTCTTCTTGATTATAGGGTTTAAAACTAGGATTCCTAATGGAAGGGCTTTTCATTTTCTTTCTTTTTTATAACAGGGCTTGATCAAGCTCTCCTTGAACTTTCCTGATGATTCATGATTGCAGGGTTAACATTTGTCCTTCTTGATACCTAGATTTAATTGGATTTCCTGATGACAGGGTTGAAAAATTGGTACTTCCTGATTGCAAGGTTGACCTGATACTTACCGATCGTAGTGTTTGAAAACTCGGTGCTTCCTGATTGTAGGGTTGTCCTGAAGACTCTTCCTGATGATATGGTTGATCTTCTTGTTTTCTTGAGAATTTCCTAATGGTAGGATTTACCTCATCTTCTTCTCGTTCTAGGGTCAAAACTATAATTCTTTGTTATAATTAGCTCAATGATTGTTTATTTGTCCACTCAGATGTATCATAATCTTGCTGGATTTCATTAAGGATTTTTCTTGTAACAATTCAAAAATATTTGTGTAATGCTTTGGGGTTAGATGACATGTATAGGTCCTTACCTAGTTTGAAATACAACACCTACTCTTTAACGCTTCATTGTCATAAGGTGCCTTTGTTTGTTATCCAAAGCCTTCTCTATTCTTTTGATTCATTGGCTCATTCGAGTTTACCGCATGTCAGTCCTCCACTCAAATGTAAATATAGTGTCCATCCTGAGTTGTCCGCGACGATTACTGCTCTTGTTGTTTATCAAGCTTGACTACGCCCTTAAATATGGTGTTGCTTGATTCATCATAAAAGAGTTTAATAAATCATTCATTTCCTAGATTCTCTCAAGAACTGTTCTCTGATTAGTTGTGCGCATCCTGCCAATAATCATTAAGATGTTTTCTAATGTCGATCTCATCCTAGATTGCCAATCAGCCATAAAGTTGCCTCTAGTTGAAACATATTCTTCAAGTATATGGTATCATCAACATTCATTGAACTGTCAAGTCGTCCAGGCATGCATCTCATAGCTTGTAGTAAAAGGCTCATTGATGTATGCTTAGTGTTCTTCTCAATAAGTTTCTCTCAACCCGTCTAATCAAATTATAAAAAGAAATGCATTGTCAATCATCAATGATGTTCCTTTTATCACCCATACTCATGTCGGTGAAATACACCTTGAATTAATAGGCTTCAAAGCAAATTGTCCCATGGTTAGTCTTAGTGGTGTGTATCCTTCCGACATTCATTTAAATACACCCATGCAATAACATATTTCAGGGGTCATAGTCATGTTTCAGAGGGTAAGCCAATATAAAGACATAAAGATGCCCTTTAAGTGTAGCATTACTCTCAACTGCTGTTGGAGTTCATTAAATCATAGGCTGTCTTTTGAGTAATATTGCCCTCAATTGATCTGAATGTGATCATTCTTCTATTTTATCATCAAGAGGCACTTGTCATTGCTAGATGCTAAACATAGCTTTGATGGATTTCACTGATTCATCATTTGATTATCTTTTTTTGTTCTCAGTTGATCTGAATATTGTTTGCTTTACTTCTAGAGTCTATTGTATTGCCCCCAACTATTCAACTTTTCAAGGATGATTAAGGAGTGATGTCATTTTTGTTGAGGACTTTGCAAACTTGGTTGATGTTCTTCTTTACTTGAAAATCTGCCTTGCTTCGAAATCAACTCGCACATTTCAAAGATTATGTCTATTTAAGTCTAATTATTGAAATGAAATAAGAGAGATGTCAGTTTTTGAAAGTACTTTTGAAAATCAAGCTTTTTTTGTCAAAGACTCAACACACGTCATTCAATACATGCAGTCCTTTGATTGTCTTGTATTTTAAAAACAGAAATTAACCTGTTGTAGGATTAAAATAGTTTTTTCTATGGTTCTTTGTCAATTTTAATCTCTGATCTTGGGTATGTTATTTAATGGTATGTGACGAGGTGACATTCTGTGAATTAAAAAAAAACAGGATGCTCAAGTTAAAATTTGAGGTTTTTTCAAGAAAGGTTGTTTTTTTTTAGCACCTATTTTATTAGCATGTATAATAACCAATAACTTAGTTCGTGAAGCCATGACTCTTATGAAAAATCTCTTTAAGTTTTGAGAGAGCCATTTATCGGTTTAAATCATTTGCTTGATTAAAAAGAGCTCTTAAAAGCACATAATACAGGTTATGGTTCATAGCTATGAAAAAAAAAGAAAATTCATAGGCTTAAAAGGTGTGTGAGGGTTTCAAAGACCTAGGATCAACGTCAACTATCCATTAACTCCCTTTCTCTTACTGTCTTTATAGATGAAATGACATATAACCATGCCATATATTTCATCAATGGATCTTGTTTTCTAAAACTGAACAGGAAACTCCATCATAATCAAATAATAACTATGCCTCACTTTTAACAGGATTTTTTATCAACAAAAAACTTTCAGTTTTACCCATCAAGGGCAAACATTGGTATATAACCATGCTCACTTAAAATTTTAGAATTCTTTTAACAAAGATCATAAGGTAAATCCATCTTTTTCTTTAATGGATAACTAATCTAATCATTTGAAGATACGAGAGGTTTTATTATAAATACCAAAAGACATGTTTGTAGCTCAGTATTTTTTATAGTATCGACTTTTGACATTTATTGCGTCTTTCCTCAATTAAAAATCTCTTTTGCTCTTCCTAGACTTGATAGGCATTTTCTTACCTTTAACCTTGACTTGCCTTTTTAGTGTAGGTAATTTCCACTTTTTAGCTTTTACGTAACCTTCCTCAAAGTTTTCTTAGATGCCCCCTAGTCTATGGTTTTTTTCACATTTAACCTTTCTCAATCATTGGACTTTCATTTTTAACATTCTCTTTACCATGGATTCTACTATTGTCTTCATCTTTTCAACCGAAAATCCTTCATTTTCTCCCAGTGTGGGGTGTGGTCCATGTCATAGTTTTTTTTTTTAAGGAAATATACCACCAGGCTCAAAATGAGATTGCAAGGGATGTATGTTTCAAGAATTATGGAAGGAATAAACAAAGATGACCTTTTCTCATTTCAAGAAAGGTCTATTAGAACCGATAAATTTTTACCTCGTCTAACGTAATGATTCGGTTTTGTAAGAATCATGATTCGCAAGTCCATAATTACCAAATCTACTACAAGTCATTATACATACTGTTAAAACTTAGGTGCATAATGTGTGGTTTAATTTTATGTGTGAGTTCAAAATTTGCTTGGTCACCTTATATTGTTTATCATGTCATGTTAACAAACATCGACTCATTTCTGCAATCAAAACACTTAATCTTTCAGGATTGATTAGCCTTAATTTCGTATGCTAGAGTTTAATCAAAATATTTTATCAAAATTACCTTTGAAAAAAAACATCTTTTTATTTCAAAACAGTAATAAGACAGAATAAAGCACAATTCTTTAAAAATATATGATGCACTCATGATATATGAAAGCATATTGAAGCAAAATACAATACTCATTCTCGAGGTAGTTGTATATTATTTATGTCTTATCAGCATTTTGCAAGCTACTAGTCATTTTTTAAGATAAGGGTGACTATGTGGTAGGTACCATCATTCTTCACAAACTCAATTCACCCCTTACTAATCACCTTCTGAACTTGATACTTGAAATTTTTGCAGTTTTCAATCAAATGACCCAAGACCTTACCATGATATTCACAACTCTCGTCTGGGTTATACCACCTAGAAAATGGTGGTTACATGGGATTTAATGGAGTCGGGGTAACAAGTCCGGAGTCTAACAGATGCTGGTAGACAAACTTGAGTGTCAAAGGTATTTATCATGGTTTGTGGGACTAGTAGACCTATTGTCAGAAGGTCATTTCGTTGTTGGATCAACGATGATATGAGCTTGAGTTGGATAGATGGGGGAAAGGGAAAAAATTGCCATTTAGTTACTGAGTCTATCCCAAAGTTCCAAGATGTGTTAGGGACGTGGGCTGACGGTGTTTTCATAGGAGGCTGTGTAGACGTTCCCTTTTCATTCTTGAAACTCAACACTTGTTCGAGTAGATTTATGAGTCTAACTACTTCACCTTTGATGCTTTTAATTTCTTTTTAATAATAAGCCTCTATCTCAGCCATTTTTTTATTTTTCATTTTTTCTCTCAGTCAGGTGTAGTAGGCCTTAGATGGGGGAACCTATGTTTCAATCTAGGAGCATGCATGTTAAATGTATGAGCATATTTTTATATGATAAACTTGTTCTTCAAGAGGTGACATAAGGTTGTAACTCTTGCATGATGAAACAAGAATTTTGATTATTGCCCAAACTCTACAATAAAACTTTCCTAAGTGACGATCATCGTGTCACTCGCAAGTCTTGAGTTCAAGATGCTTCAAGAAGAGCTTACCTTGATGCAAAATAAAGGTAGCGCATATAACCTAAGGGCATGTTCTATTCATTTAGTGAGCAAGGGTAGGTTTTCTACCTAGTCTCAAAAAGGTCTCAAATCTGCCCAGTGATGATCTTCATAAAGACAGTATGAGGGTTTTGCAAGGAATGGTTAAAGTACATATGCTCACTATTACCAAACAGACACTCAGATATGAGTTGGGTGTTTCACTCATCTGAACCCTAACCTATAGTTATAGGGCAAACCACTAATCCCCCACCTAACTTAGAAGCTTATGTGTGCTTTCAAAAATTAAAACAGGAGATGCATGAGGCAAGATTATACAATGCATGAACAATATGTATAAAAATTCAAGCATATAAGCAAATAATAAAAAAAAATGCATATTAAAAATAAACACATAAACCAAATAGTAAAACACAATAATAATAATAAAAAAAAGCTTAGTCCACGGGAAGTCCCTAGTGGAGTCGTCATTATGTTGCACGTGTGTGGCGCCGCGACGATCATCCTCCTTGATCGGGAATGGTATGAGAGGAAAGGATAAGGAATAAAAGGGAATAAGAGTCACCACCCAGTATTTTGGTCACTAGGAACCCTAACTGATCTCAGAGTTCGGATAAGAGGACTGATTGCGTAAATGGAAAGTATTAACACCCCTAATACACCTTACCTGAGGTAAGCTACATTGTTCATTTGTCTGATATAAACTAAGGTATTGTTGTGTTTTCTAATCATTGGTCTGTATAAAGTTTAAGAAAAGTTCTCCCTGTAAGAAAATCATTATCTTATGTGGTTAAAAAAAACCTAACCGTTCTAATGTCAATATAAAAATAAAAGAAACTATCTTCTTATTTAATACCGAGAATATGTCGTACGTATAAGTTCATAATCGAAAACAAAATATTTTTTTGGTATTTTTGAAATATAGGTCAAATTTTCATGACTTTAATAAACTTGTTATTAAATCCCACAACACATGCAAATATGTATTGTTGAATTTTCATATGAAAATGCAATATGATGTTTTTATATTTTTGAAGGAAAGATTTTTTTTGTTTTTTTATGGGAGAGAACCGATTCGTTTAATAGAAAAAAAGTAACTCATGTGTAGGTCACAATTCCAAATATTAAATATGAAAGGGAAAAAACAAACGTAGGGGAATTAAAATTGATTTGCAAATTTATCATCGAACCTTTGAAAATTTGACTAAAGCCACGTTCAGTGAAACACAATAATATTGTTTAAATCAAACAAGATATCAATTTAAAAACAAATTATTTACTATTCAAAATTCAACTCAAAAGCAAGCAAACACCAAACATTTACACAGATTTTATTAATGTCACATGCTTCATTCAAATTTCATGCTAATCCAAATAAGCCAACACCGACCCGAACATAACTCGTGCATCAATATTTAACGTCCACAAAACAATCATAAACCTAAAGAATAAATCCATAATTCAACGTAAATATTCAAATTATTTCAAAGTCCAAACACAAATTAAACTAAATTAATAGTCCAAATATTCCAAATATTATACAAAAAAATAAGCATTTGATTACAAAAATAAATTGAGTTCATAGATCGACCCTCCCAGATGTTCAACATGTCCAAAAACTAAAGGAATCAAGTCTGGAGTCTTTTGAAGGTACATGAACAGTGCCGACGCGTGGATCTCATGAGCCGCCACCGCTGCCAGCAAATGGGTTCACGCACCGCCATAGGTGAGATAAAAAAAATAGGGATCTGGATTGTCTTTCTCTTTTTTTTCTTCATATACCGACAGTGAGAGCCACTGTCACCTGCAAAACAAGGAAAAATACACAAACAATTGATTTTATTATTTTTTAGATCTGTCTTCCCGAGTTTTTTTCCCTTAATTTTTCCTCCTTTTTATGGTTGCTTCAAATATAAATAGTGGGGGAGAGGTATGGTAGAAGCTATCATTGGGTAGTTGATGTGCTGTCGTTGTGGGCGAAGCTGGGGTTGAGGCATCACGGGTGAAAGTGGTGTCGATTTGGGTCATGATGGTGGTTGTTGGTAGTTATGAGAGAAATCAAAAGTCTGTTGTGTTTAGGCTAGGGGGTTGTTAAGAGCCTTCATAGCTGGCCAATGAAGACACATTGCGAAGGGCACCCCTGCTGGGAATAAAAAAAAGAGTAATGCTTTGTTGGATAGGCTGTCATGAAGAGGAGAGAGTCGTCGGTGGTGGAGGTCGTAATTGACAACGGAGGTGAAAAGGCCACTAAAGGCGGTTGACCGGGGTTAGTGGCTTTGGTTTTTTTATTGAAGAAAATGGAGGGACGTGAGAGAAGAGAGAGACTGATGATGGTCTTTTGAAAGGAGAGATTAGGGAATGAGTTTATTTTAGGAGGTAAAGGTAGAAGGCTGGTTTGGCTTAGTTGCAGATGGTGAGGTTGCAACATGGGGTGTTGCAGGTTGGTGAAGATAAAAATGGGGGTGTTGGGTGAAGGATCGATCTGTAGGGGAGACTAGTTTAGGAGGAAGAAAAAAAAAATGAGTGGCGGCAGCTGGGTTTAGGTTTTATTGGTGGGTTAGGGTTTGTTTTTGTGTTGTCTTTCTTTAGGGTTTTTTTTAATGGCTCTCTCTATTGTGTGTATGTGACCACCTATTTATAGGTATAAAAATTTATCTTCTTCCCCAATTACTTGGTCCAACATTTGTATTTTGATTTTTTTTTAAAAAGCAACATCAACGTTAACTCAATGGGAAAAATCAATGATTTTGAAAATGACGCGCTAAAAGTTGAACGTGTTGAAAAGATATTTAAAATTTGAATCCTTTTGAGAGACACTGAAAATGCTGAAAATGATGCAAATACATCAAGAATATATTTTTGAGAGTTTTTGTTGTTTTTTGTTGTTCCAATTTTTAGGTTTTTTTCAATTGTTTTCCAAAATGGGGTCAAATTGGGTAGCAATGATTAGAACTATGTCAACGAACAACTGATTCACGCCAACTCGCTTGACTTCCTTTTGTTTTTCCATCTGATGAATGGGAAGTCATTTATCAAATACATATCATTTTGACCATCGACTTTACACTACCACAATCTTTATATTTACTGATAGATTTTTCCATTGGTATTTGCATTATCATTCCGTTGGTAATTAATTTACCAATGAAATCACCGACGAAAATGCTCCGTCGGTAAGTCCGTTGATAATAAAAAAATATTATTACCGATGGATTTACTGACGGAAAAGCACGCAAAAAAAAATCACCTGCTTCATTCATCGGTATTTCCCTTGGCAAAATACCGTATGTAATTCCGTCGGTAATTATTTAAAATATTTTAAAAAATCTATTTTAAAAAACTATAAAATAATTAAATTAATATAAATCAACACTTTATAATACTCAAAATGCTTGGAAAAAAGAAGAAGAAAATAAACTCAAATAAATTTGCAACAAATAAATAACATGAAAAAAAAAATTCAACTAAAAAAATTCATATGAAAATAATTTAAAAATCCTATAAAAAAATCAACTAAAAATTGATCTTATATGAAAAAAAAATAATCCTACAACAACATTCATACAATTATTAAGAACAAAAACAATTAAAAATAAAATAAAAAATGAATATAGTGAAAAAAACATGAAAAAGAAGAAGAAGAAAATCTTACCTTAATGTAGTTGCAGGTGAAGCTAAAAAGAGAAAAAAAAACACATTCGTAAAGTATACAAATTAAAAAAAAAACCTAGAAGAAAAAAAAACAGAAAAGAGATGAAGACATACCTGAGCATGGAGGAGAAGAGAAGGAGTTGAGGAGAGAAGAGAAGAAAAAGAAATGGATATTGATGTTTTTTACATATGGGGAAAAAAAAGAAGAAAGGAGAGGGGTCTGTTGTGAAATTAGGGATTCTAGGCTTTTAATTGAGGCATTTTACCGACAGTTTTACCGACAGATAATTAAATATTAATATTTTTAATCATTTTGTCGGTGATTCCATCTGTAATATTTAATTTAATCAAAAATTTTCAGAAACCGCCAAACATCACTGACGACTTTTTAATCCGTCAATGATTCTGTCTATAATATTTAATTTAAATTTTTAATTTAATCTAAAGTTTTTAGAAAACCGCCAAATAACACCGACGACTTTTCAATCCGTTGGTGATTTTGTCTGTAAAGAATAATAATTAATAGTGCAATTGGAAAGTGAATAGTTCCAGAGCTCTCTGGAAAATACCGACGGAAAATTCCATCGGTGATTTCCTTTGTAATTGACATGATGAACAGTGTTCACAGTTTACTAATGATTTTACCAACGGATTTTACCGACAGAATTTATTCCCTTATGTAATTCCCACTATAATTCCTTCAGTATATACCGAAAAAATATATCCGTCGGTAAAATCCGTCCGAAATTTACTGATGGAAATATTCTCTCGGTATTTCTGTTTGTATTTATTAATTTTCTAGTAGTGTTATATTGTCTAGAACAAAATGAAATATTACATATATAAGGGTTAGACCATTTTTAACTATCTTCATCTCATGATGCATCATTCAAATAGAAAACGTCTCATTTTGATAAGAGAAAATCCTAATCTAACTTATATTCAACAACTAATCTTTTTTGAAAGACACCTTAGAAGCATAATTAACTATATAATAAAAGGTGTTGCTCTTTTACTGTGTTGTCAACTATGGATGTAGAGATATTTTAACTGTGGATTGTGACAGTGTGCTATCAATTTTTCCCTTAATGAATTAGATGGGTTGGTATCATTGAGCAAGGGTTGTCTGAGTTTTTTATTTAGTTCTTTCTTAGAAGCATGGTTAGACAGGAAGTATGAACAAGGGATTTTCCCCACTAGGAATCAGGGCTTCTTGTGAGCATGCATGGTTGGTATTTACGGGGGCAATATTCCTAGTTATAAAAATAAAGCATGTAAATTTTCATGGCCACAACACTTTGTTCCTCTGCCTTTGAAGATTCTTCCACATCCACAACAATAAAAAGACTAAGTTTTTTTGCGTGGGCATTAATGAATATATAAAATGTTTAATTTCAAGAGAAAATTCTATTTTTAATGAGAGGTGGCAGTCAATGTGATGTAAAATTAGAGAGAGTTGAAGTGAGTCTGACTACGACTAAAGCTTTGATAAGAAAAGTTTCAAAAGACAACAATTGCCCGTCAATTCTTCATAATGATTCGATTATATTCTTTGAGGTGACAATTATAGGAATGCTTATACTCTCCACAAGTAATCAACTTTTGATAAGTTAATAGCTCGTCATTTAGAAAAATCTGATATCCATTTTTTCATGAAAATTAATTTCTCATTGTTTAATTTATTTATAAAATTAAATATCAATTAACAAGATAAAAATAGTCCATTTGACATAAATTATCAATGATGAAATCCCTAGAGTTGATCATTTCATGCCATGATAGGGTAAAAACTGAACTGCATCCTTTTCACTGTGTGTTTCCTACTTAGAATTCATTTCCTTGTTTATCCTCTATTTTTGTATTATGCTACTTGATTTGTCCATCAACTCTAATACAATTCCATTCAGGTCCTATGCAATGCAAATACCTCGGAGTATTTTAATCCAAAAAATAATGCATCATTTCTAATGATCAATATGGAAAAAATAGAAATCACAAGCCTTACTATTACAGAGTATATCTCGGTGAACTATATGAAAAAGGATAAAAATAAAAATAAATAAATCACTACCTAGTTTTATGATAATAAGAAACCCTAACTAGTTTTTAAATGTTTTAGGTATGGGGTTAATTACACTAAAAATAAGATGAAAATCATCCAAAAATATCATATCTAAAGAAAGTTGCTTCGTGTTTTTGTTTAATGATAAAAATGTACCTATTGTTATTACATGCTAATTTTTTTTTTCTAAATTTTTTTTCTAAACTAGTATTGTGTGTTTTTTGTTAAAGGTGAAAAACTACCAAAATTTAAAATAGTAATTTAAGATCCAAGTTGACAATAAAACTTAATCCTCACTTTGAGAATATGTACATTGAACTTGAAGGAATGATAATGATTAATTAGATCTTGACCAATCAATTAATTACGCATAAAATAAGCCTTAAAACGTCTATTAACTTTTAATAGACCTATATGAAATTGTGTTAATCTAGCCTAATTTTTTCGACCATATCAATAAAATAAATCCCAACACTTAAAAACATATTTGCACGCATTATAGTAAAATTCACATATAAAATAAATAGTCATTTATTTTTATTTTTATTTTTATTTTTTTAATAATAAGGAGTCAAATATTAATGGTTTCTATTTTTCACTTGTCAACATCATTGAACAATAACTAGATGATTTATTTATCTTGGGTTGACTTCACAGATAATAAAAACAATTATTACACAAAAATTATGAAAAAAAAAGATATGATATTTTTTTAAAAAGAAATTGAATGTGGTAAAATCAAATTGTGTTTCAAGAGATTTTATCATCCACGTGTCAATATCCTTGAACAATGACCATGAATGACTAATTTATCCCGAGTTGACTTTAGCTACTACAAATATAATTATAGCACAATAAAAAAAAAACAAAGAAGAAGATATGATTTTTTAAAAATTTCTTTTGAGGATGTATCAGTATTTGAATGGTATTTATTAAATGTTGAATGAGCCTATTGGGAGAATGTTAATAACGATTTAATTTTTAAATTAAATTTTATTTTGTGGAAGTTTCTCATAACTTTGAAGATATATATATGCGTTCGCAATCTTTTGATTTGAGGCTATGTTTGTTTTTTAGAATTCATTTTTTAGGAAACCACTTTCCAAACTTTCCTGTGTTTATTTGCCAATAGAAAAGTTGGTTAACGGAAAACACTTTCCAGTCAAAGAAAAATTTGACTTGGTTTCCAGGAAAGTGTTTTCCTGGAAAATTTGGGCGGAAAACACTTTCCAGAAGTTGTGAAAAATTTAGAAATGTCATATTATTTGCTGATTATATCAAATTTGATCCTCAAAATTTTAATTGCTATATATATTTTGTTTTGAATATTTATTTTTTAATTTCATCTCTTAAAATTTAATTTTTATATTAACTTTGGTCCTCATTTTTATAATTGTTATTTGCTTTTCTCTTATTATTTTTTTATTGAAATTTTTTATGTATCAAATTTGGTCCTCATTCTTTTGATTGTTACTTATTTTATTTGAAATAATTTATGAAATGTTAATTATTATTATTTTAATTTCTTCATCTTTTATTTTTTTTATTTTTTAGATTTGATCTCTATTATTTTAATTATTATTTATTTTATTTGAGATAATTTATGCAATTATATTTTTTTTTCAATTTCATTCTCATTCAACTTTTTAATTTGTAAGATTTGTTCCTTATTATTTTAATAAATTTGAGAAAAATAAAACATTAATAAGTTATTTTCCAGCTCATTTTCCATGACATAACTAAACACTGGAAAGTATTTTCCAACTTATTTTTATTACACCATCAAACATTAAAAAATAATTTATTTTTTTAAAATTTATTTTCCTGGATTTCATAGTGATTTACTTGAGATCGCAATGTGCTTGTTGTTATTTATAGTTTTGGATTACTTTATGAAAAAGTCATTAAATGACAACGAACTAAACCAAGCTTGTTAAGTTCGAATGACGTCAAAAGTTAGAATTGATAAGTTAGAAGTTAAAATCTAATGACGTCAAAAGTGATTTCTAATTGAATATATTCTGACTTTTTAATAAATAAGAAGTTAAAAAATTAAATTAATTGGAAAAATTTATATAAAATTAAAAAATAAAAACAAACTCATTAATAGAAGAACCAATTCTGAAAATAATAATATATCTTTCTTTTTTTTTTGGTTCCATGAGATGAATCATTCAAAAGATATAAAACAAACTGTCTAATGTTCTCTTAATAATAAAGAGTAAATTGCAATAAAATTAATGAAATTCGGAGATTTGGATATACGACGCAGTTTGGCCTCCACCCATGAGACCTCCCGGTACTGAAAAACCAACACACAGACACTTACCATCCTTGATTAATTATTGAATGTTTAATGGGTCTTGCACAAATATTTGCAGAGCGTTAATGGCTTCGTTACTCTTGCTTCTTGGTTCCTGACAGAAATACGTTCGCTGATCCCAAACGGGCAGAGTTAACATAATCTTGGATAAGATGAGCTGGAACGCCAGGGAGTACCAATCCAGTTACCCTAAACCCTCTCAAGAACCATCTTTCTTTGAAGTCTCGTCCCTTGGTGCTCGTGATAGTGAAGCTTCTTATTAACTCAAAAAATGCATTTACCATCATGGGTATTGCCCCACGTAGAGAGAAGTAATTCTTGTTTGGTTCTTCTTCAACTACCTGCATTTAGTACAAATGATCAGTTTAATTTGTATAGGTAACTTCAAGATGTGAATTGGATTTTAGGATTTGACATGAATTTATTACTTGCCTGTACTTCATAGTTCCTATTGTAGTAGAGGCATGTCCCAAAGTGCTTGAACATGAGGGCCTTGTCATCATAAGGCAACCTAGGAACTATATCAGAACCGTAAACAAACCTGTAATATGGAATCGTGTTCTGTTCTAACATATTTTCCATGTATTTTCCGAAACTTCCATCTCCTACTCTAGGCTGCCCAAATGTGTAGATCCCTTGTAACCTGTCCAACAACAGTTTCTCATCATGGAATGCCAAAACTGCAGGGAACAGAATTGCTAGCGCCCCGCCTAAGCTGTGACCGGTCACTATGTATTTTGTTTGATCATTTTGTGACAAAATGCCTTTCAATATATCTCTAAGGGCATAGTAAGCTAATGGTGCTGGGCGTGAGCTATTTTGCTTCATTTCCTTAGGCCAACCAAGGCACTTTTGCAATCCCAGAGCTTTCATAAAACCTCCATGGATCCTTCCAACATCAGGAATCTCATACCAGGAAAGATCAAAGTCGGAACACCA
Source organism: Populus x sibirica (assembly GCA_019202695.1). NCBI lineage: Eukaryota > Viridiplantae > Streptophyta > Magnoliopsida > Malpighiales > Salicaceae > Populus > Populus x sibirica. Next base: position 51,634 of record JAGMVL010000801.1, read on the forward strand.
AGCGTCCGCATCAAAAGGTTCAGTACCTCTGAAAGCCAAAACAATTGTATCATGGTCATCTTTTTTGTCACGAAGTAAGAAGGCTTGTGTTGTGGCTTTATCTTGGTAATCTGCACCCCAGGAATCATATGTTAAAATCCATCTGCATTATAAGATTTTACTTAGCAGAAAATAACTTTATGATCCATGTAGCTATCTTACCGTTCCAGAAGTCATAGGATCCCAATAACTCCATCTGCATTATAAGATTTACAATGGTTTTAGTAATGGTCATACTGTATTAGCAAAACAAATTAGTAAACTGTTACGTAATTACAACAATATTGTACCTCCCAGTGATGATTGACAATAGTTTCGAGGTACTCTTTGTTCTCGTATGATGCTTTAGAAGCCATCATAGAAAGTTCTGCATAATACCTCGGATCACCATGTTTAATGTTTCTGTCCAATTCTGTTCGTAAGTCGTAATTTCCAGTAAAAGATAAGAAAGATGCTGATGTTTTCTCCGGAATCACCACCTTCCCTAAACGGCAACAATAAACCAACGACTCCATTTAATATTGATAAAGCACGGAAAAAAATATTACTAAAGATCTAAACTGAATCAAGCCAAGTTTATTCAAATCAATTCTTTCAAGTGACCCAAATTTGTAGTCGTCACCCTAGTGTGTGCATGTTGGAGAATATGGGTGTCTTCTAGTAACTACAGTAGCATGAAATGGCCCTATATGCACATTTACAAGAAGAATATGGTGAGTTTTTCTGCCACCTATCTATATTCTATAGGCAATTTAAAGGCCCACCGTACCAACCACGCGTACCAAAACGCTTTTTAGCTGTAAGGCTTGACAAACTGACGAATAGGTATAGGGAAGATGATGCTATCAAATTATGAGTTCATAGTGCTGCCCTCTCTGATGTTCTTTCACAAATAAGTAATTGTAAAAGATTGGTTATGTGAGCTGCTACAACCATCTAGAGCTGCACAAAATATGCTAACTTTCACCCAAAAAAGAGACGATACGTTGACAGTTCTTAGGTTGGTTGGTTGTTCATGAAATTACTGCCAGGAAACAGCTAAGAGCGTGCGAAAGAAGGAATCTAAGAAAGTCAGAGACGCTACTTTTAAGAAAAAAAATAAAAAAAAAATTACCAATTTGATTACAATTAACGTGCTGTGCTGATCACCTGACCTACCTAACCTTTTACATTTTTCTAGTTCAACTGCCAATTGTTTTAACAGATTAGGTTGCGTTTTTTGAGGTAGCTTCGTCGTTTTAAAAAAATAAATTTTAAAAAAATTATTATAATTGTAATTTGTTGAATTTAAATATATATTTGAAAAAAATTATAATTGAAATTTATTTATCTGTAGTAAAACATATATGTGAAGTGTTTGAATCAATTTTTTTGGCTTTCTTATAAGTAATAAAAAAAGACCACAAAAAATTATTTGTAATTTCAGATAAATATATCAGAAATATTTATGAAATTCTGTTAAAACAATATATAGAAACTGCTGCATAATAATTATATTTTAAACTTATTTTTTTAGTAAATCTCACGACATAAAACCCAATTTTTTTAAAACCAAATATATTATTGAGTGTTACAGTCTAAATAGAATTAGGTAATTAAATGCATGCACAAAAAATTAAGTTCCCTTAACTCTATTTAATAGAGTCTATTATTCCTTTCCATTTCTCTCCCTCTTACAGACACTGCACTTGAAAACAAACTGTTTACGTAATTTTATATGCAGAATCACTCCCCGCTTAATCCCCTGAAGGGGGGGGAAAAAGGAAGAGAGAAAAAATTGTGCTGTATAAATCTTATAGAACAATTGCAAGAACCTAATTTAATTACCAGCAGTATGCATATATTTTGAAAAAAAATAAAGATTAAATTAACGAAGCACAAATTAACATATAGTAATTATAAATAAACACTCTATATATAGAAAGAAAATAAATTATACTATGATCTGTATTAAGTATATATATTGCTTGAGATTATAACCTTCTATGGTATTTAGTAAAAGGCTGCCAAAGCCACCGTTGCTAGACAAAAGGTTGAGCCACATCTCCGTAAGTGACCCGAAAAATGATATCGGCTTGGAAAAAAACTGCAGCAATTTTTGAACAATAATGGAGATGAATATGAGCCATCGACGCTGAAAATCCTCCTCCTTCACCTCCGCGCTATCAACGAACTTTCTTTTCTCGATGTCAGTGGAGAATAAGATGTTGATGAGATCAAAGAATGTTAATTCTTCAGGTTTCAAGAGCATATAACTGCTCGAAAACCCTTTGTCGCAATCCATTGCTGCAGCTCGCAATGTACGTACAACGCAGGATACTGGAGAAATGAGAGTTTTTTAGAGCTTTAATTTTCTATGCTGCCTCAACTCAACTTGGTATGATTATGATTATTATAGCTAAGCATATTTATAGGCATAGATTTTTACCACCTTAATCACCAAACCAAGTTAAAAATTAAGAAACTTTGCCCGATCAACTTCGATGGCTTGGTTTATTTATGCAATAATTAGCACGTTTAGCAACACGATGACCTTGGCGTGGGGTCTAATGGTTTGAACAAGATAAAATTAAAGCAAAGAAAATAAAGGAATGATTCGATGGGGGATATGATTACAGCTTTTTTCTGTTTGTTTACAATATTGTATGTCCCTATGCGCGTGAGTGACCCTTGTGAGTCACATGGCTTGCCGGGTTTGTCCCACCAACATGAATTATTAAAAGCAAAAAAAAAAAAAAGAAGAAGAAGAAGCTGCCAAGCACCAACAGCGTAAATCGACCATATGGAAAACGATTTTAAATAACATAATTTGTTTTGCCCAATTCATTTGATACAGTACTGCATGTATAAAAAAACATGGCAAGGATAGCTTGTTTAATTAATGTTATTATTTTCTTTTCGTTCTATAGTTAATTAATTAACAGTGTTCTTGGGTTAGTTTTTTCACGTTGAAAAATGACAATAAATCCAACTTTACGCTCCGATTATAATGTAGGCTATTTACAATGGAGGTTTTCACTTCTTATAATCGAGAGTGAGATTTAATCTCACATTAGCAAAGAAGGAGCTGACCTCTTTTAATCATTAGCCTAGCCTCATCACGCTAATTGTATATTTGGTAATATGGTTGCAGTTATTTTTAAAATAATTTTTTATACCGAAATACATGTCAATGATATTTTTTATTTTTTAAAAATTAATTTTAACATTAGCACATCAAAACGATCCAAAATATACAAAATATATTAAATTTTTAAAGATGCTTCAAACGGTTTCTCATGAATTAATTTAATAAAGAGGAAGCAAAAAAAATATGCAAGTGTATGAGGCATTGAGTAAAATTACGGAAACTGGTAAACCAATTCATGAGCTTGCATAGTTATTAATTACGCAGTAAAATTAATAAAGAGGAAGCAAAAAAAAACAGCCTTATTCTTTGATTAAGAACAAACCATACACAAAAACCCAGGGGAGAAGAGAAGAAGAATTGGTTGTCAAAGTTACCTTACAGGTCCATTGCCACCACGTGCCACTTTGAAAGGAAAGCCTTGACAAGACAATTTCAATGTACAGAGGGTTGAGGAAGTCACATGCGCCGCTCTATTTTTTGTGTAATACACGCACTAGATATCTTTTGTTCTTTTCATTTGATTTAGTTATTGATTTTCTAGTAACTTTAAAGAAGAGGAAGCTATTGATTTGCTTAATACACGCACTAGACAATGTCAAAGTTATTGATTTGCTTAATCAATTTATTTAATGAAGAGGAAGCAAAGGAAATATGCAAGTGGATGAGGCATTGAGTAAAATTACGTAAAAGAATTGGGTATTTTACTGTTCTCGCGATGTCGAAAATAATTTGGATTTTTTATTTTAGAAAGAACTAAAAATATAAAAACTAAAATTAAAACAAAAAAAAAAAACAGCCTTATTCTTTGATTAAGAATAAACCATGCACAAAAACTTAACAAAGAAGAGAGAAAAAAGAAAATGAAGAAAGAGAAGAAGAATTGGTTGCCAAAGGTACCTTATAGCTCCATTGCCATCACCTACTTTGAAAGGAAAGCCTCGCCAAGACAATTTTAATGTATAGAGGGTTGAGGAAGTCGTATGCGCCGATTTATTTTTTGTGTAATACTCGCACTAGATATTTTTTATTCTTTTTATTCAATTTAGTCATTGATTTATGATTAATAATAATATATCAAAATCTTAAATAGGATCATAACTTCGACAATAATAATTAAATTATAAAACTAAATTATTAAACAGCTCAATATTAAAAAAATAAAATCAATAAAAATAATTTTGAAAAAAAAAACTATAATAATTCATAATAATATATAAAAAATATTTCAGTACTTTCACAGCATGTTATAGCTATATTCTAACATGCCCTGAAATTTAAATTTTGTTATTCTTCTTTCTTCTCACCTTTATCTCTATGTATTCAAGAAGCAATGGTCAAAACAAAAGCAAAGGGATATATAGTAGTACAGATAATGATCCACTTGGGTGATGTTTGGTTCATGAAATTCCAGATATTATTGTGTTTATAATTTGCCTCAAAGCTTTTTTTTTTTTTTTTTTTTTTTTAGGAGTATCAGTTTCTCAAACCTCTTCGAAAGAGGAGAGAGTGATTCATTAGCTTGATTTTATTAAGAATCTCATATTCCCAGATGCTTGAAAAATAAAATTTAACTCCTATATCCTCACGATGGTTTTCGCTATATATAAAAAATAATCCAAAATTAATTTACAAACTAATGAACATTATTCATCTCCTTAATCTAAAGTATTATCACCGGTGACTAAATTAAAATAAAAGTAAACAAGATTCTTCTAAAAAAACTATTACTTGTATAATAAAGGATCAAATGGTATTAAATATTGAAATCTTAAATATTATATTACTATATTAATTTTTATGATAATATTCTTATACGACACATTCATTAGTGTATTATTTGGTTTTTTTTTAAAAAAAACTTTTAGTACTGTAAATTAAACATTAATAGTAATTTATTATATGACCATAATAAAGGAAAAGATTGTAGTTCGTTTCTACCGAGCAGGGAAAAACTCCACACTTTTTGGATTTTTTATGGTTTGTGAAATTGAACCAAGATGTGTGGGCTTGCTTAATTATGAGCTTATATCTAAATTTTGTTGGGCTAATCAGTGTCTAGAAATTTGCCTAAAAAATTGAACCGACAACCTCTCTTAATAAATGCACGTTTTCTCAAACTAGGTAAATAAATTCTAATAATAACAGTAGTAATAATAATAATAAAGTTATTTATATAACCATCGAGTAGTTGATCCAATAATAAGAGCTTGGAATTAAGAGATATGTTTTCTCTGTAATTTCATGCTCAAGCTCTGTGGTTGTTAATATGATGGTTATTGGAGACTTATATGATCGTTAATTTTATAACCCGTGGAATTAGTCGAGGTACGCGCAAGCTAATCCCGACACTGATATTAATTAAAAAAAGAAGTTATATCTGTTCTTCTTCTTCACTTCACATGAAAGTGAAAGAATAGCTTAATTATACCATGAATAGTGAATACAAGTCATCACACTTACTAATAACAACAAAGATTTTGTCAACTTTTTCCTCGTTCAATGTCCCTTTTCATTTAAGGATGGGGCTCTTCTCCTTGCATGTCTTGCAATTAAAAACTTTTAATGGGAAAAAAGCTGTCTCCAGATCGAAATTAGTGATTTATTTTTTAATTGAGAGGGGATACAAGGGAGAAAACCTTACCCGTGATCCTCCAATTAACAACAAGGATTGGAGGCTGACTGAAGGGATTTGGGGTGTTGAATTTTTGGCTCTTTCCAAAATTTGAGAATCTTTTACTTGAGTTGCTTTTTTGGAATAATTTTGAAAATTATTCTTTTTTAAAAATCCATTATTAAGAAAATAGTCTTGATGAAAGAATGTTACACACACACACTGACTCTACTGGGTGGGAGATATGTTTCCTGTCTCCATGTCCTTGCCTCCACCGTGGTTAGGGCAGCCTGTCAGCTGACAGAGATGGACGACTACAAGAAGCCCATTTTAATTTAATTTCTACTTCGTCTTCCAAAGATTCAAAGGTCCTTTTCCATGTGCGCAAGGTTTTGCACGAGAGGAAAAAACTAGGGTCTGTTTAGGCCCAAGATATTTCGACCCATATGTCAGTAATTTTAACTTACAAATCAATTCAATAGCTTAAATCACGGTGGGTGAGTTTTTCATTATATCTATGTTGAGGGATACAGTTAAAAAAAATTTCTTTATCTTTTAATTTTTAAAGCTTTATTTGAGGTGTAGGATGATATTTGCACATAATCAATTTGTAATTCTTAATTTGTTTGGGGATAACACCATCTTTTTATTTTTTAATAATAATGAAATTATCGTATTGTTCTTAAAAAGTAAATAATCAGAACCTTTGGTTCACGGACCGTATGATAATTTTAATTTTGTTATTAATAGTTGAATTATGCAGGTATCATTACTATGCAAATTTGTTAACTTTAACTTTAATGGCTTGATTGTCATTTCATAATGGTTTTTTTTTTGTTATTGTTATTTAGTCCTAAGAGCATTTTTGTTATTGTTGTTTAGTCATAAGGGCATTTTGCTTTTGTGCACATAAAAAAAAGGTTGTTCACACATGCTTGGCACGCGTCAGCTTCTCTTGCTTCGTCGTCTTTGAGTGTCGCATGTGGCTGACAACGATAGTTGAAATCAAGCTTTCACCACATCATTTGATGCGTCTCGACGTTCTTTTTCTTTTTGGATGTCGCATGTATAGTAGTGAGGTCTGGTTTGACACCAATTGGCTTTTTATTTCCTGTCTTTTCCTTCTCTTTCTTCCTCAGATTACGTGTTGGCTATGCAAAAAATTATACCAACCCTTCAATTTCTATTGATAAAGTCCTTCTCTTAATTTTAATTGTTTTATTTACATTGATTGTTTTTAATTGGATTTTATTTTCAATTTCATTCTTGGTAGTTTGATTTTGTTGGGGTTTTTGTTTTTCAAACTTGGCCCTTATTATTTAAAATGCTTTTTTTTTCAATCATTTTCTTAATTGATTTGTTTTTTTTTAATTTTATCCCTAAACATTTGATTTCATTTAAATATTCCCATAATATTTAATTTCAGGTGGTTTCTATGTTGAATTTATTAATAATTCATTTAATTGTTATTTGTTTTGTTTTGCATTGTTTTTTTGTTGACCATTTTTCCTTAATTTTATCCCTTAATATTTGTTTGTTTAAGAATCTTGCTTCTTTATTTTTTTAGATTTGCTTTTAATGGAGTCACCCTAGTCTTATGACCCGGGTCATAGATTTGAAAGATTAGCCCGAGTCGACTTTGCTCTTTTTCTAAAGCATTTTTTTTCAAATATATTTTTGCTGGTATTTTTTTTCACATATATATATGTTTCCTTCATTTTGGCAGGTGTCCATTCTTTATATTTTTCCGATGTGTTCGGCATTTTGTAATATTTTTTTATGGTTTAGGTTTATTCAGTCATTTTCGTTTGTATTTATCATTTAAGCCATGAGTTTTTTATGGTTGATTTATCTTTTATTTATTTAAATAAAAATGTTTAATAAGCATAATTGGGTAAATATCTCATCTTTACAATTTCTTTCTTAGTTATTGTTAATGATTTTTATTTATTTACATAAATGTTTATCAATTTATTAAGTTAGATAATTGCATAGGCTTTTGAAATGATATTTTTAATTTTTTTTATTTAAAAAAACACATTGGAACAACCTGTATGCCTGATTTGTTTTTTTAAATTATAACCTGCATGCCACATTCATGATTTTAATATTTTTTCAGTTTTTTGTTTACACTTTTTTTTAGAAAAAATATTATTTTTTATTCTTTACACTTGAACTATTTATACCGTTTTTTATATTCATTTTTTTTATTCTTTTGTAATTTTTTTTGTCTTTACACCTTTTGTTTTGGGAAATTTATTCTACACAGATTAAAAAAATAGTGTTATATTGTAGCAATTGCAACATTATTTTATTTTTCAGCTACGTTAAAATTAGCTTAAAATCTTACATATTTTTATTAATGTATTTGATTTTTATTATATTTTATTATATTTTTTATTTGATATAAAAAATACGTTAATAACACCTACACATTAATTCTTTTGAGTTAGAAAAAGATTATTCGACCTGCAGCTAGACGAGTTGAATAGACGCGTTAGCATTTTTTTTTTACATTTGTTGACACAAATAGTTCTCATAAGCCTTTTGATTTATAATTAGAATTTAAAAAAAAATAAAAGCTTGTGTATTTATTTTTTGTTTTTTTGTGAAAAATATTTATCCAACCTGTAGCGAAATACGGGTTACATAACTAGTAAAATTTGAAATTTAAAAAAATGTTTGGCCAAGTTGTGTTGTATTACACTTTGTTGTATGATGAAACACAATAAAATGTTATGTTATGAAAAAAAATAGCTCAACTATTTAATAAATAATTGTATTGTTTGACTAAAATTACTATTAAAGACACAACTTCAAAAAATTTATTAATAAATTAATATAAATTATTTGAAAACATGAAAATATTTTTATCAATAAAATAATAATTCATGAGTAATAAAAGTAAAAAAAATAATCAAAACAAAATATAGTTTTGTTTTTTAAAAAAACAAAAGTATAAAAATATATTATTTTTTTATTTATGTCATTCAATGTTATTTTATATTTTAAATAAAATAACCATCCTTCCATATCAAAAATAAATTACTTTCAATGTTTTTTTAAGGGAAACTAATATATATCTGTAAATAATTCTTATAAAAATTCACCTTTAATTTTCAAAAGCATTCTAAAAATACTCACTAAAAACATTTTTTTAAATATTTTAAATCACTTTACTTAAAAAAAAAAAAACAAGTGAAAATCAGACAACAAAGGCAACACTTTCAACCCATATATATTCAAAGCGATATATTGACTGCAAGCTTTTTTCCAATATAACAATTTAATTCATCTCTCTGTCGTCTGTTTGTGCATGAATTTTATTTTATTTTTAAATTTTTTTTTTGGGAGAAACTAATTCATCTCACCTTGCACAAGGACATGGACATGGGTTGGAAGAGAAAGAAAATAGATCCGCGTAAAGAAAGCACTCTGCCAAGATCTAATCCAACCAACCAAATTATTGTCCCCATTCACATTATATATATTAAAAATAAAATTCATATACGGACTTATGTTTGAGTTCTCATCTTGACCAATCTGCACTTATTACAGAGGCACCTCCCCGACATAATTTAGCCACCTCAACACATCCATGTCCTATAGTAGCCTCTGTTTATACATACCATATGCTTGGTTCTTTGCATTCTCGATCGATTCATATATATGCACCATATGCTTACAAAATTAATTTAGAAATGCATAAATGGCTTCAGAATTTGTTCTTAGTCGCAAATTCAATTTTGAATCTATTCTGTATCGAAGAACCAATGTGCAAGGTAGTATGCGTAGGAGAGTATAAGAGGTAAAAAAACAAAATTGTACTTGGTCTTGGATCTTTATCCTGTCACAAAGAACATGAGAACTTATCCTATGAAAAGAGGTAGATGGGTATGAGAAATGATATAGATTGAATTATAGAGAGTGTCAGGGAGGAGGGGGATGCATTGCACTTGCAAATTGATTCTTGAAAAAGGGGGTCTACCCCTCACTAAAAATCAATGCCTACGGGGAAGGGATGTCTGGGAATTAGATTTCATTTGTTGTTTTTGTGTTTTAGAAATATTTTTTTAAAAAAATATTTTTTCAATATATTTTTTTTTATTTCAAACTAATTTTTTCTAGTGTTTTCAGATCGTTTTAACTTGTTAATGTTAAAAATAATTTTTTTAAAATAAATAAAAAATTATTTTAATATATTTTTAAGTAAAAAATATTTTAAAAAACAACATATATAATACTTTTTAATATTAATAGAATTTATCACACATGGGGTGGTAGATGCGGTTTGACCATTCTCCTCTTGATTTTTTATTAATTTTCTTAATACCCCCTTTGGTTTCATTTGGATGGCTAGATTTGAGGAATGGCTTTTAGTGAGGCGTGATGCGTGAGACATGAACAACTATTATTCGACACTGCCTTGGGAGGCAACCTACCTTCCTATTCTCTTTCAATGAATGCTTAAAAAACAAATAAAAATTCTCTCTCTCTTTTTTTTTAGTAATTTAATCTTTACTTTTCTTCCTTTGTTAGGAAAAAGGGGTTATAATCACGCTCGTGTTCATATCTTTTTCTCAGAATGCTTTCATTTTTAAGAGCAAAAATCATTTGCCAACCTCGCATGCCATTATAACATCCATGGAATATATTGGAAAAAAACTCAAATTTAATATTTAACTTTTTAATTAATTTATATTTGAATACCTCAACTCTAAATATTCTATCTATTTAAGTATCTCAACTCTTGTTTTATTGTTTTCTAGGGCAGTACTCTTCGTAGTAGACATTAGAAAAGTGATGGCATGGTCATTATTTCAATATCCTATGTCGCAAATTAAAGAGTGAGACTGGATTAGGAAAAATGAGAAAATGAATTAAATAAAAAAAAGAAATTAATATTGTTAATAAAATAAATCGTGTTAAAATATTATTAATTGATAATAGAGATAAGAGATTCTCTTTCTCTCTCGTCACAATTACAAAAATGGTGTTTAATTCGTGGTGTTGGTGATCCTCGATTTACCGAGACCATGATGGTCGTAAGTGATTAGTGTGATAGAATGAATTTAATTTCAAATTAACTTGGTTAATTTCATTTTTCTCTTTTTAACTTATCTTTTATTTTATTATCTTTTTTTATAATATTGATTATTATTTTTTAATTCATTTTCACAATATTTCAATCCAAAACTATTTTTAATAATGTCATCGTTTTTTAATCTCTATCACAAAAGAGTACCACATTAAAATAAAAATTTGATAAAAGGTTTAGTACTAAATACACATCTCTTCTTTCAATTAGGACTACACTAGTAGGTGTTCAATGTTATATCACAAGCTAGGTTAAATTTTCTTAACATAAAAAAAATAAAGATATTAATTTTCGAACTTGATTAATTTCATCTCTCTTTTTTATCATGAATAACATTTTGAATTTTGTTTCTAAAATATGTCTTTTAGAGACTTTAATATTTTATCAATCATTTTATTTTTAACTTATCTTTTATTTTATTATCATTTTTTATCATATTAATTATTATTTTAAATTCATTTTCATAATATTTCAGTCCAAACCTATTTTTAATAATGTCATCGTTTTTTAATCTCTATCACAAAAGAGTACCGCATTAAATAAAAATTTGATAAAAGGTTTGGTACTAAATACACATTTATTTTCCCAATTAGGACTACACTAGTAGGTGGTCAAAGTTATATCGTCAGCTAGGTTAAATTTTCTTAACATATAAAAAGATATTTAAATGATGATAATTGAAATTAATATGGGTTAACTTGAATAACATACGGGTTAACTTGAATAACATACGATATGAGATATATGATTGAGATAACAAAAAAACAATTTTTTTTTATAAAATTCAAGACCCAATAACCTCATATCAAATGATGGATATGAAAAAAAAAATTCAATTATAAAAAAGTAGCATAAAAATACTCAAGTCAACATGTGTTAATTTAACCAACCTGCAACCCGTGGTATATAATCGGGATTAAAAAATTATATTTTAAAAAAGGACATAGCAAAAAAGACCAAAGCTATATATATATATATATATATATATATATATATAAGCTATAAAAAAAACCCAAGTTAACTTGAATAACCCACACTTAGGATGATCCCACAAAAAGAAAAGCGGAAAAATCACAATTTTCAAGGGTCAATAATTTAATGTGAAATGATGAAATTAAGAAAAAAAAATCAATTTCATAAAAAAACATCAAGAGAGAAAAACCTAAGTTGACCTGAGTTAACTCAACTAACCTGCTTGCCAAGATATAAGATTGAGATAAATTCACAAAAAAAAAAATTTAATGGAACAAATAATGAAGCTCAAGGTCTAATAACTCAAATATCAAATGATGAAATTAAAAATAAAAATTAATAAGGACCTATAAAAAACATCGAAGTTAAACCACGTTAATATTCAGAAGCAGTAACTTGGGTCATGACATTAGGATTACCCTGTCGAAAGTCAGACACGAAAAAATCACGAAGTAAAATTCTCACTTTTTTTTTAAATAGTAATCAAAACAATAAGGATCATATATCTGGTATAAAAATCAAAAGAAAGAAAATAATTAGGGATTAAGAAAAGAATAAAAAAAAGGCAATTAAAAGAATGTGGACTAAAATTTGATAAAAAAAAATTAAATGAAATAATATATTGAGGAACAAAATTAAAAAACAAAATAAATCAAGAAAATGGATAAGAAAATAGCAATCAAAAGAAAGTGGACCAAAATTGAATAAAAAATTTAAAAGAAATAAAATGATGAGGGATGAAATTGAAAAGAAAATCAAGAAAAGGGTAAAACATAAAAAAAAAATCAAAAGAATGAAGACCAAATTAGAAAAAAAAAAACTAAAATGAAATAAAATACCTAGGGTTGAAATTGAAAAACAAATTAAACTTAAAAAACCATTAAAAGCAAAATAAATATCAATCAAAAAAATAAAGACCAAAATTAATAGAAATAGAAATTGGAAGACACAATTAATTTTTAAAAGGGTAAAGAAAAGAGAGAGGGGAAAAGAAAAGAAAAAGTCACCAGAGCCCAACCGCAACTCTATTGTAAACACGGGCCCCACAAATGTGAAAGGGATGATGCGCTGCTCTACACATAGTTATGGACGACTAATTTTTGTCACCAGAGATCCCCGCATGGGTAGCTCAAAAGACGCTGGAGCTCTATGCTTTATCTCGTTCAACTTGTTTTTAATAATATTTAATTTTTTAAAACTACCAAACAACTCTTAGGTCAACCTAAAAATAACACAAAAAAAAAAACCATAAGGAAAAGCAAAAACACCCTTGGAATCATATTTATATATTTTTATTTTAAGGGCAATTTCATCACTACTGTTTTAAAAAAAAAAAAAAAAAGATGAAAAGGTTTGTGCAAGTTTTAAAGGTATTAATATAATTTTATTGTGAAAATACTATTGAATAGATAAAAAAACCTCTACATCAAATATATATATATATATATATATTGTTTTACTTTGAAGAGCAACATAGTTATAGTTATTTTACTGTACTATAAAATATATATAAACATCTAATTTATTCTCAATCAATCTTATAATATTTAATAAATCTATTGAAAAAGATGATTTTATCCTATTTGCAAGTGGTGTCAAATTTTTTAAATGTAAAATTATTATTAATTTACTATTTAAACAGTAAAATGTGTCTTGGATAATCGTGTTTTACAAGTGCCTTTTAAGTTTTTCTTAAAAAACATTTAGTGCTGCGTCTATAATATATGCACGCACAGTCATGAGCTGGAAAAAAGACGTCCATAACAAAGGAATGAAAATGGGAAAACATTTTTTCGCTTCAGTTTCTTAATAAGGTTACACTGTGAGGAAGGAATATCTCTATTTGTATATAAAATCAGTAAAATCTTGCACTGGATTTCAGCACTAATATTTCCTAGTCCATTTTTTTTCCTTGATAAGCTTTGGATCATGTGATTCTGATTCTCTTGCAGCCTTATTCAAGAGAGGAGGAAGATTTCACAATTTTTTTTTAAATTAACGATCCAGGCATTGATTGGAAGTAGAATCCAATACAACACACAACAAGATAACATCAAAATCATGATTAGTTACAAAGACCCAAAAACAGTGCTAATGATTAATCCTATCTCTCATCTTAGCATCTGCATTGTGCCCACCATATTAGCAGCAGGCCGCTGGCAATTCTTTACCAAAGAAGAATAACCCACATTAGGCATTGTCACCCTTGTGAAGCCAAAACCACCCGTTGGGGGTATTAGCACCAGCTTGTTCTAAAGATTGCACTTGCTTCTTCAAGAACTTGACATAATGTATAGCCTCATCTAACATAGAAGCCGTGTCCATTTTGGTGCCTCCTGGAACTAATCTCTGGAGAATCCGCATCCTCTCACTTATTCTTTCCCTTCTATGCCTCGCAGCTACACTTTGTGGATCCTTAGATATCTTGACATTCCTTCTTTTGGGAGGCTTTACCGATTCCGGGTCTATATGTATTGGTTGCATTGCTGCTATACGAAAGGTCATATCTCTAATTGCTGCAGTGGAGTTTTTCTTCTCTATTGAAGACAAGGAGGAGTTTGCATTGGAGAATGGAGTACTATATTTGAATTTGTTGGCCATCATATTGTGCTGAAGAGGTGGTGTCATTGGTTCTTGGATTGGAGTGCCCATAAATGGCATGGAGCAAGGAGGTGGATTTATGAATGGTGGTGAAGATGCATGTGGGTTATCATGATAGATAGGGGGTGAAGCTACAATACTAGTAGGATTTCCGTTGGAGAATTGGATTTCTTGTAGTATTGTTGAAGTGTTAGTAGTGTTGTGGAAAGGCTCACTGCAAAAATCAGGAAGCTTTTCCATCTGCATCATCATTGTCATCATGGCCATATTTTCCTCTCCTGATGATGATTTCATCATGTCCACATCCATTGATTATAACACTCTTGAAAATCGCCCCCAAGGTATCAGGAAAGAGAACAGAAAGTGTGTTAAAGTGTATGTGAAGAGCTAGGGAGGGAATGGGTTGATGATTGGGATATATTCACAAGCTGAATAACTGAGCAACAGAGGTATGGTGGAGCTGGGAGAAGAGAGGCTTAAGAGAGAGATATTAAGGGCTTCGTTGCTTGAAAAATATTGTAGAGGAAAAGGAGAAAGAAAAAGACGATAAAAAAAGTGTTTAAATTATCTCAGAAACCTATCACCATTTTCAGTAGGGTTACCGGAAGTGGCCGGAAGGCTTTATATAGCCGACTTGTTTGCTATATTTTATTCATGCAAAGTCGATTGAGAGAAGAGTCTCAGCTCATTTAAGATTGAATTTATGATTTTTGATAGTGACCGCCCATTATGTAGGGCTAACCAGAAGATAATATGCCCACAGCCATCTGATCTTTACTAGTGAGAAAAATCTCTACTACAACTATAAAAGATCAATGGTAAATAGACCTTTCATGGATTTAGGCCCACAAAGTAGAGGGATAGGATTAAAGGGATCTGGTGCATGAACCACTTAATTTGAAACTTTCTTCTATGGCCCTGTTAAGTGCTTTTGATCTTTGAGGGCAACTGTGCAAGTGCATTGCTTTGCCTTGAAATTTTACATTTTTACTTAAAAAATGACACAAGAAACCCCACCATTCACATGCAATGTGTCAGAAGAGCAACCAACCAGAACACCCCCTTTGACAAGGGATGAATTACCCCCGGCAGCCGCTGAAGAACTCCGGTGTGTCCAGTGGCTGTAGCAGATACAGACTCAAATTACTGAAGTGGGTTGGGGATCATCAGGGACCTACTATACTACAGATACTGATGCTGGGTCTCACACTGCTTCCTCTGTGGCACACTTTTCAATGTAGATTAAGAGCTGAATGCTGATGCTGTAATTTCTAGTGCAAGTACACAAACTGATCATTTTCTGTACTGTAATTTCTAGCTGCTATATCGTAATTGCCTTTACTTTAGTGGAAAGTAGCTTTCAGTTTTCATGGAAGCGCAAATTTGGCAAGGATTTTACCAGAGGCTGTGGAATTTGATTTAGTGCAGATAATAGAAATATAGTGGTCCTTTACTTTGATCTTGAAAATGAATAGGATGGTCACTGTTAAAGACGTTTTCAATACACTAGCTAGCCTCGTTTATTTTCTTTCAGTAAGATAGGCTCCATGATCGACAGAAGATGTTTTCAATCCTTCATCATTGAGCCCTACTGTTTTTGGCAATAGAGTAATTAACTAGTCAGAGGCGGGCTAGTGGGATGGGTGTTCGCCCTATCGGTTTCTTTTTTCGAATTTATAATTAATTTATTAATATTATATTCGTCAAAATCAAAGTTATTGCAAAATATTGAGCAATATCTTTGTATATTTTTCATAATTCTTTCAATTATATTATTTAGTAATGCTCTCATAATGCTTATATTATTGCCTGATTCTTGATGGAGTTGTTTCGAATCATGAGATAAACGGGTTAATTTAAGTTAACTCGGATTAATTTTAAAATGATATCATTTCAAGATTTTATTTTTTAAAAAAAGTTAAAACAATCTTGTTTTAAGAAAAATAATTAAAGTCAAATTAGGTTTTGACAAGATCACGGGTTTACTTGTCAAATCAACCAAATCATATCAAGTCAATTCTCTTATAGTTTAATTTAAAATTTAGGTCAAGTCAGAGGTCTAGTCAATGGATCATGAATCATGAATCGTCAAGATAGACCGGGTTTAATAACACTAATTTTGATAGTCCATTTATTTGTAAATAAACAAATCTTTTACCATATTAATATTTTATACTATGATCTTATTTAATAATATAAATAAAGTTCATATATTCAATTTTATTTATATTATTCTTATTGTATTTAAGCAAAACAAATAGCAAATGTAACATCCATGAATGAGGTTTATTGACCCAAATTTTAAAAACTGTATTCTAAAATATTAATAATTTAAATTATTTTCTTATTAGCTCAAAAAAAAAATTATATTATACTTATTCTATTAAAACATGCTTATTTATTTATTGATACTAGTTAAAATGAATTAAGGAAAAAAAAACTTTTATGGTATAAAATTCAATTTTTTAAAAAAAATATTACAGAGTTGTATTATATAATTTCATCCATTTGTTAGTAAAGGGCTGAATTACAAAATAATAAGAGAGTAAATGGCACATAATTTAACTATTGTATTATCATAAAATTTTAAATAATTTAAGGGTTTCGATAAGGATTGATCTAGCATGGATACAATTTTCTTGTCTTATTTTTCTATTATTACTTCTCAACAAATTATACCTCATATAACTATTAATTCAAGCTTATAGTACAAACGTTTAATTGATTTAAATAAAAGCAATAGAAAATATCTTGTAAAGAATCTTAATCTAAAGTTTTCTATAAAAATATTTTAAGGAATCTTAATCTAAAGTTTTCTATAAAAATATTTTTTTCTCTCTCCTCGAAGCTTCATTAATGTTTTATTTATATTTATTTTCTCACATTATATTATAAAGGACTCAACTCACTTTATAACTTTTATATATGAAATATATATATTTTTTAATTTTCTCTCTCCTCAAAGCTTCATTAATGTCCTTGCACATGTAGCTTGTTCTTATGCCAAAATAAAAACTTGCATAAGAAGCCTCACATTTACTTATTTAGTTTTTGTTATAATTTTTATTTTTATGAAAATTTTTCAAATTTAAAGTAAATAATTATGTTAGTTTATCTTTTTTTTTATATAGTTGTGGTCGATTAGTTGTTGACAACCTTATTATATTGCATCAAATAGGTTTGTAGTGTTTGATTTTGATGATACTTAATTTACCATATTATCCTTCTATTTTTTATTGGTTTAATATGGCCCTTAACTTTATAACTATTTTTATAGTTTGGCGTGGTTTTGTGTGTGTGCGCGCGCGTGCGCGATGTGAAATGCAATTTATTCAATTTTCTTTTATATAGTGTCATAAAAAGAAGGGATTTGTTGAAATGAATATAAGAGTTTGTATGTACTAATACATATTTGTTGATAAATGTGAACACAAATTTGAGCACTTGAATATTAAGCAAGTATACAAATATTTAATTTTATTAAAATATATGATTGGATATAATTTTTATTTAAAATATTTTTACAAAAAATAAATCATCTGATACTTCTCTTGAATTTGATTTATGATACTTTGAAGAGCACATTTGATTGATTTTCAAAGTGTTATTGAAGAACTTTTATGCAATATTTAGGTTTGATCTAACAAAATTTTATTTTTTATAAACTCAAACATAGATGAAAGAGACTTGAGAGTTTTTTAAAGAGTTTTCTTGCATAAAGAGCTTGTCTTGAAAAAAAAAATTGTATCTCCAAGAAGATTTTTGTTTTGTCTAGAGTAAAACCTTTTATTTATAGAGATTTGTAAAGATACTTAGATTTTTTTATCAATGTCATATGTTACTATTTTATTGGTTAATCTTTATTTATAGGATCTTGTACTTATTATAAAATATCTTAAATATCTCATCTCATATGTAAATCTTTTAGTGATCAAGAAATATATAAAGATTCATTTATTTTTCATGTTATTTATTTTAATTTTATTTTATCTTTTTATATAAAAATAAAATAAAAATAACACATAGTAAATTTTGATTGATTGATTATTTTTTTCTTTTACAATAACCACTACTTTGTACCTTTAATTTTTGTTTGACTATTAACTTGTTTTATGATATCATGAAGGTTTCATTTATTATTGACATGGAAAATATATATTATTTTATATTTTTTTTCAATTCTCATATCTAGTTATAATTTTACTTTTCCCTCCCTCATATTTCTTTTTTATTAAGATTAATTTTGAGATAACAAATCTTCATAAATATTTGTAACTTTTATTTCTTTTTCTCAAAGTCTCATATTTGTTTCCCTAAACATTAAAAGTAACATATAAATTTTCGAAACTTCATTTATTGTTTTAGTTTTGTTTCTTCTTAATTTTTTTTTGTGAATTGATATTATTTTTTGTATAATGCTCTTACCAAAACATTATGCCAATTGATATAATTGGTTTTATTCATATTATTCTTGTTTTATTTAAACAAAACCAGTAAGAAATCGCATACCCATGAAATATGCTTATTGACCCAAATTCTATAGTTTGTATACAAAAGTATTAATAATATAAATTATTTCTCATTAATTAGCTCAAAACACACATGTTTATTCATAATTGATATTGGTTGAAATGAATTACAAAAAAATATTATGATAAATAAAAAAACATCGTTCTAGGATATATGCATGTAATATATTCTAGCATTTCAATCCATATTTGATTTAAAGAAATATTACAAAGATATATTACATGAATTTATAATTTTGTCAATAAAAGGTTTAATTAAAAAACAATAAGGGTGTAAATAATACATAATTCAAATATTATACTATCATAAATTTTTAAATAATTTCTGTAACTTTAATAAGGATTATCTAGCATGAAAGAAAATCCCTTGTCTTTTTTATAGTCTTTTTTGTTGAAAAATAAATATTCAATTGAAATCCTAAAATAAAGCTTATAATACAAGTTTTTAATTTGTTTAAACAAAAACAATAAAAAAAATACATTATGAGAATTTTGATCTGAATTTTTTAGTTTAAAATACTTCTCTTGTTTTCTCTCTCCTCAAATATTCATTAATGCTTGTTTTTATGAACATAATAAATGATAAGGTACTACTGGAGTTGTACTCGACTTTCTTATAAGAACATGGGATCCACTATAAAAATAATTCATGGGTCCCAAGTTTTTAAGAGAGAGACCCTATTTGTTTTTGTGTTTCAAAAGCGTTTTTGAAAAAATTTAATTTAATTTTTATTTTTTTCTTTACTTCAAATTAATATTTTTTTGGTGTTTTTAGATCATTTTGATACGCTGATGTTAAAAATATTTTTTTAAAAATAAAAAAATATTGTTTTGATACGAAAAGCACTTTAAAAAACAATCACAACTACACTTCCAAACACGTTGAGAGAAAAAAGTGTATAGTTTTTCGTATATCGAATAATTTTTTTTAATGAATATATGACAAAAGGAACCCACCATTTATAATCTTCACAATTGGCATAATGTGATTAGTTAATAAATGAAATGTTTTATGAAATGTTTTATGCCATTTATGTTGCTTAGGTAACTTCTCACAAAACATAGTTATAACTTTTTCGACTATGCATTTACTATAGAATGACCAAAATTACTTAGTGCTTTCTAAAAATTACTACCAAATTAGAAGGCATCTTGATGATGCTCAAATTATTGAGTATCTAGATTTATTGTACTTGAGATTTAGCCTCAGAGGGTTGGGAAAATAATGATATTTTCTTCCCAAGTCTTATATATATGAATTATGAAGTTCAAACACCGGAAATTAATGATTTTAGAAAATGATCTCGTCGAAACCACTCAAATTCTGAAGTCAATATTTAACATTCTGAAGTCAATATTTAGCATTCTGAAAGTCATGTGAGTAGAGTCTATGTACATATTACATTGGGAATGAGAGAGGAAGAGAGGGAGAAATGGCTCCGTAGAAATATGTATGTGTAGATATATTCATGATAGAAAAGCTCCTTTATATAGTAGCAAATTTCGGAGTTAATGGTGCATAAAATTTGAAAGAACAAATCCTAGCCATTTAGGCTATGCTAGGCCCAAACAACCTCATCCATGTCAACTCGCCACCATGGATTGTCTAATATCTTACCCAGGCATATATCTCAATTTATTTTTAAAAATTCTAAGAAGTCAGAGCGAACATTTATTACCACCGACTAGTGCATACATGCATACCTTTAAATCATCCACTAGTGTTCTTGGAAAATAAAAATTCTATATGCAAAGAAAAACATCAACCTCTCCAATAATAAAAATTATTTTTCTCCACACACCATGAGAATGGTCTCCATCATTACTTTAT
Organism: Populus x sibirica; assembly: GCA_019202695.1. Lineage (NCBI taxonomy): Eukaryota > Viridiplantae > Streptophyta > Magnoliopsida > Malpighiales > Salicaceae > Populus > Populus x sibirica. Next base: position 72,445 of record JAGMVL010000801.1, read on the forward strand.
TCTATATAAGATAAGTTAATGTGACTAAGGTCTATAAATATCATAGGTCGACCGGTAATTTCATAAAGGAAAAATAACACAACACAAGGACAAGTCCTTACAATAAGACTCCAATCACAAAGCAGAACAAACTAGGTCACATAGCCACTTCTCTATTCTTGCTCTTGTTCCTCTCTCCACTCCATTTTTCTATTGCTCCTCACATTATTCTTCGCTTCACATACTTATCTTCTCCAATATTTTATGGACTTGAGCAACAAAGGGTCCCCTATTTTGTTAGGGGACTTGTTTTGCAAAGAAGCTCATGAAACATGAATGGCTACCACCATCAATTTTCTTTTGTATCTTGCTTATATTCTCCTCATCAAAAAAAGACATAGATGTAATATAAGATCAATAACTGCACAAACTCTTGAAAATAAATATTGTCACCTCACAAAGTGGAAGACTCTCCAATTTGTCATTGAGTTTTACACTCTTGTCTTTCCAAATATTGCATTTCCACAAAGGCCAACTTAATGTTATGCGCAAAATCATTCTAACAACATTATATAGATATGCTCGAGTGTGACATTACAACCTTGAACATGCTCCATATTTGACCTTCACAATCTCTATTAAACTTATCTCCTACTTTATAACTAGCATACCATCTAAAAAAAAGCAAAATTGAGCTCTTCATCATCATATAATGAGAAGAAAAAGCACCACAACATATCTTTAAAGCTTTAACAAGAAAATGTTCAACATGAAGATTCTACTAAAACTCATTGCCATTTAAGTCCTGATCAGTAAGGTTTATAACTTAAGTGTAACAAGAGAATTGATCAAACTCTTATTTTTCTTGCAAACACGTTAACAAAAAAACACAAAAAGGTAACATAACATGTATAAATAGTGTTTTCTTTCTCTTATACATTTGTTGGTTAAGTTTTTCAAACATGATTGTTTAAAAGACTTTGGTGGGGGTGGTGCATAAAGTTTAAAAAAATATTCTAGCCATATAGGTGTGCTTCCTAGCTATTTGGGCTAGGCCTAAACAACATTGTCTATACCAACTCACCATCATGTTTTGTCTAATATCCTACTCTAGACATAAATTTCAATGTATTTTTAAAAAAATTCTAAGAAGTCAAAGCGGGCACTACCACCACCACCACTAATTGGTGCATACATGCACACCTTCAAACCATTCATTGGTATTCATAGTATAAAAATTCTCTATGCCAAGATAAAAAACCAACTCTCCACCAATAATACTCATTTTTCTCTACTCCGAACAAGATTAGTCTTCATCATTACTTTATTCTTCATGAGAAAAATTAATATAATTAAAATTTATAAATATCTTGAATCATTGAGTCAAAGAAACATAAATATAGAACACAAAAACAAGTCATTACAACAGTACTTCCACGCACAAAACAGAGCAAACTAGGCCACAGAGCCACTCCCCTGCTCTTGCTCCTCTCTCCGCACCTTTTTTTCTACTGATACTCACATTATTCTCCTACTCCACGAAATAAATGTTAGCCCCTGCAAATTTTAAGTGCATCGACGTGCACTTTCATCAAAACTATGTACAAGTAGAATTAGTATTACACGCACCATTCTTCCCGGTTAGTTTTTATGTTTTAAAAGTATTTTAAAAAAATTAAATTTTTTTTATTTTTTTTCTTCAAATTAATATTTTTTTGGTGTTTTCAAATCATTTTGATGTGCTAATATCAAAAATAATTTTTAAAAAATAAAAAAACATTATTTTAATATATTTTCAAGTAAAAAACACTTTAAAAAATAATCGCAATTACATTTTCAAATAGACTAATCGGTGAAGTGCGCTAAATAGATAACGTTATAGGCTGAATTTGAGATTGGCATGACTAAAATTATGGCACCTTCTTGTGACTTGTTACTCTGCCAATTTGGCCATTTCTACATAGAAAGCGAATTTGTGAGATTAAAAAAAAAAAAAAAAACGAACCACAAACAGCTAGCTAGCTAGCTTAGATTGTCATACTGAGCCATGATTGAGGTTGTCATATTAGGTTGTCATAGTTTCTGATTAATGCTCTGCTACTGATACGCGTAAGAGCTCAAGATAATATATTAAGACAGGAAACGCATGCAGAAGCAGATGTTGTCCAATCCCATGAGAGAATCCAAGAGCCAAATAAACATTGGTCATGAACTCATGAATAAGTCCAAGAGCATTGAAATTACATATTAAAAAAAAAACTAACAATTTTTTATTGCTAATATTAAAACAGTTGAACTCCAATTTATTGAGAAATCAGAATGGAAAGGCCAATAATTTTTATTTTTATTTTACCCTCATGAAATTAGAGAGTACAGATAAAGATGCAAGTGTACATCACGTTTAAATAAGATTATAGCTATATGATACTATTAGCAATTTATTTATAAATGACTGGGAGTGTGGTTATGGTTGTTTTTCAAAGTGTTTTTCACTCAGAAATGTATCAAAATAATATTTTTTTTTATTTTTTAAAAATTAATTTTGATATCAGCGCATTAAAATGATCTAAAAACACCAAAAAAATATTAATTTGAAGCAAAGAAAAAAATAAAAGATTTTTAAATTTTTTCAAAAACATTTTTAAAATGTAAAAACAAACAGGGTTATATGAATCTATTATACATAGTTTTTTTTCAAAAACCAATGCCTATCAATATTATGTGATAATAAAATATTTATTTTTTATTTTTTATTATATAATTTTCATGAATTAATCATTCTTTTATATATTTTTATATAATCATGAAAATAAATAATGGAGCATGATTTTTTTTTTAACTATGATAACTTTTTTATTTTAAAAACTTACATGGTTTTCATTAAAGCGAAATAAATTAATGAAAAAGAAATTTAAACTGAAAAATATATCTTTTACCCGAGAATGTAAACCATAGAATTGTTATATATATTTATTTGAATTGCCATAAAACTATATAAAAATAGGTTTTGGAAATGCTCCTGAAATCACGCGGGACAAAACAATATTGACTTATTTGAACGGCCTAACTTCTTCTTTTTTTGGTCCATCACCTTTTGCTTTCTCTTTTTAATTAATTGTTTTTAAATAAAATCAGTAAAGTAGTATTTACAGAATTATTCAGTTATGTTATCACTTTTAAATAAGATTATAGCTTTATCATACTATTATCAATATTATCAATTTGCTTATGAATAATTATATATGAATTTAATATGTATAATTTAAAAACAAATTGCTTATAAATATTTAGTGAGAATAAATATTTATTTTATTATTTTTTATTCTATATTTTTTATATAATTTTCTTGAATTAATCATTTTTTTTATACAATCATACAAAAAATTATGTAGCATGCTTTTTTAAAAAAACTATCATATGTTTTTATTTAAAAAACTTAAATTGTTTTCATTAAAACAAAATACATTAATGAAAAACATTAAACTGAGAAATATATATTTTACTCAAGAATATAAACTGTTTTTCTTAAGTCAAAGCTTTATTACTGTCCATGTACAAAAAAACATAGAGACAATAAAAATAGAAAAAAATAAAATAAAAGATAAAAATATAAATATATTTAGTAATGATGCACAATGTTATAACTCATTTTTAGCCCTAAAGTTTCTATGTATTTTAAAAAATTATATTTTCAGTACAATTCAATCTTTTAGTATTTTAATTTAAAAAATAAGAGAAAAGAGAAAATGAATGTAGAGAGTGAAAAAAAAAACAAGAGATTAAGAAGAGTATGGACTAAAATAATAGGGGAGAAATATGCAAAAGAGAAAAATAAAAATGTATAAGAGGATCAAGCAAAATTGAAAACTTATTGAAAGAGATTCTACAACTTAAAATAATAAAATCTAATTAATTAGAAATTCATGGTGAAGAAGAAAATAATATAATTATCTAACATTATTTTTTCAATTTATTTTTTTATATTTTGCAAGGGATCCTAGACAATATAAATAAATGTCATATAGACAAAGAAAAGGAGGACATAAATAGAGATTGAGATGAGAGACCCTCCCAAAGAAAAAACATAAGAAAATTGTTAGGCTTCCCAAAACATATTTACCTAGCAGAAACATAAATTTTAAATTTCTTTGGGTCCTAAAGATCTTGTTAGACATATCTAGAGTTATTTACGGTTTATACAAAAATTACTTGACGATCAGATGTTATTTTTATCTTTGAATAATTGCTTCAAGGGTGGGTTGTTGCAAATCACAAGTTGTTCTAGTGTCAAACTTTTAATAGTAATTCACACGAATCACTGATGAAAAATCTCTTAAATCCTTTTAGGAGAAAATGATTGTTATGTCTTTGAGTTCTAGTTCTTTTCTCTTGTGTTTTTAAGTGTTTTATACTGTTGTACTGTTTTGTGCAGAAGAAAAGAGGAATAACATTTTATTTATAGAAAAACCTAAAACCCCTATAAATGATAAAATATCAATTTACCCCTGAATAATATCACATATATTATTTCAGAGCAATTTTAGAAATTATTCTATCAAATCCTTAATTGATTTTTTAGGTCTAGAATTGCAATTCCTTATATTAATTACATTCTAGTTTTTAATTTCTAAAATTTATTTACAATCAAATCACACTTATTTAATCATTCCAGTTTAATTTCTAACCAGTGATTCTTATGTGTACTTATTAGATTCTCTAATAATTTGATCTTAATATAAATAATAATCCTAAATAAAATAGAATTAAATAAATTAATTTATTATCAATTCAATAATTGATTGATTTATTTTTGAAGATAAAGTACAATGTTTAGCAATATATTATGACTCTCAAATATTAAGAAAGTCATAAATAATTAAAAAATTAATGAAAATTAAAAATAAGTAAGCCTTTATTAAAACTAAATATATTTACATTGACAAAATTTATATCATATATAAGTATACACTTGAAAAAAAACAACAAAAGAAAAACTCAAAACTATCAATAGCCCAGACGACTTCAACTTTGCAGCCAACGATCTTCCATCCCTGGTGGAGGTGACCTACACTACCTTCAAAAGGAAGAGGAATGAGTTGGTCACAAGGAGGAGTGGTTCATGGCTTCATGCACCTCCTTTTCCTAGTAGCGCGTGGAATCAAGCTCCAAAATAAAATTGGTCGTCTAGGATGAAAATTTAAGAGATTAAACTCAAGAAAAGATTCTCTAACAGGCATTCAATATTATAATTATAAATTTTACAACAATATATGAAATCTTTATAAAATATCTTATTCTCTAATATACAGTAAAGTCTTTTATCCAAATTAATATAATTATATTTATTTTTAAAAAAAAACTAGAGCTATACAATGATATAATATGCCCAATCAAAAATATAGAAACACATAAATGAGATTTGTGCAATTATATAAGAGAAAATTGAGTCATTTACCTTAATTACATTTTTTTAATTTTTTAAAATAAAGCTTAATGGTTGAATATTTTGAATTTTTTTCTTAAAACTTTAAAAAATTGTAATGTTTCTAAAAATATTTTTTTAATTTTTAAATCTTTATTTTTTAATAAAATCGTCACAGGATTTCAAATATTCTTAATTCCATTAACAAAGAGGGAGACAACCATTATTTTTATATATTTTTTGAAAACATTTCAAGGGAAGAGGGAGACGAACATTATTTTTTGGTTTTGAATTATCGAATAATTAACCTTTTCAATGCAAATTAAAAAAAATGTTGTAATTGGGCATTTGATATATTAATAACTACTACCAAACAAGTCTATAATCTGCTTTAATCAGTTCCGTGGAGGTTCCAAGCTTTTATCTGGCTAAAATGTTTTTCTTTAAAGTTGTGTGAACCTATAAATTGAATTTAATTCATATGCTTAAATTAATTGTTGTAATTAAAATTTTTATAAGATACTAATTTGAATTCTAAATAAAATTCAATTCACAAAAGAATTGTAAAAAATATATATTAGAAAATAACTTTTATATGAGTTTTTTTTATTGAAAAAAAACAATAAACTTAAAAATGGTGGAGTAAATATTTAATTTTTTTATGATATTTTCTCTTTAAAAATGGTGGAGTAAATATTAATTTGAAAGGGAATTGTGAATGGGAGGATGGCTTTGGAGCAGACTTCAAAACAGGAAGCCAATTAATATGAGATAGATTTATTTATATCTTCTCTAAAATATCTATATTTTATATCATTTTAAATAAATAAAAAGGTTCTTCTAACAAAAAAAAAATTATTTATATAAAAAAATGATTTTTAAATTTAGAATAAAATAATCAAGATTGTTAATTTAATTAATTTACACGAGCATTCTAAATAATATAATTAAATTCAATCTTTTGGTCTAATATTTTATTTTAAGCATAAAATTTATAATATGTTTTATTTATGAATTAAACTTAATTAAAATTGGAATGAATGTGATTTCCAGTTACTATTTGGGTATTTGACAATTTGTGGATCCACTAAATAAAAGATTTTAGCTCTTCTAAAATAGAAAATATTGTATTTGAACGGCCCATATGGAAGATTCATAAGTCTTGCTGTCTTCAGTCCACTGCACCCTAGTCAGGACTTGGGGTTAATTTATGCAGTCTAGTCTATATAGATCCTTCACGCTAGCCCACTTCAAAATCCTAACTTGGGTCAGGGTTTCTACGAGTTTTGCCGATTAACAAATATAGCTCAATAAAGTGGAAATAAGTTCGTATTTTATCTATGAGACAGATTCGAGTTCTAATATTTTTAATTTTTTCTAGAAAGTGATCGTGCACAATTTTTCAATAATATATATATATATATATATATATATATATATATATATATATATATATATAATCATAAACTAATAAAAATACTAGCAAAAAACAGCTACTAGTGCTAGCAATCCAAGGCAGCCAAATGTAAATGCCAATGCATAGGACTTTTTGCATGGAGCATGACATAGTCTCCAGTAACACTATCCTGATTTGGATCGAGGCCTTACAGAAATCTCTGCATGTTAGTACTTTTTTATAACTATCCTTTTTGTACCTGATTTTTACTAGCATTTCATAAAATCTATCCAGTGACATCTTTAAACTCTTTAGGTCATCCACCTCTAGTGTGTTTACTGACCCACTACTTAAGACATGATTAGGTAAAGAGTTTGTATTTACATTCGACGCCTCCTCAAATGTTATCAACTCAGATTTAATTAATCGTAGGAGGTTTTTCTTGAAGGCATTGCAAGTATGAAAATTATGTCATGCAATGCCAACATGATACGCATAGGTGAGGTATGGCTTATACCAGTTGGGGTGGGATGGCTGCAACGGTGTGAGTGGTATCGGAGCTACCTATTTGATGCTCAATAGCTTTTGGTACATCTTATTTAAGAGTAATGGTAATGGGGGTAGTTGTGCTCCAGTGTCATCTGGAGATAGAGGTGGCGCGACGTTCTTTGGAGTGAGGAAATCAACAAGCAGATGTAATGTGATGATAGCATATTTGCGATGGTTCATTGAATTTTTCTTTGGTATGTTTTCGGCTTGGTTGTTGATTTGGTTACTTTGTGCTTCAGGTTTTTTTGTTAGCAATTTGAGACGAAGGTGATGGGGTGTTGTGGTTTTTCTTGTCTTTATAGCCACCCTCAATATAATCGACATCCTTCTTCTTCCATTCAAATCGTTTTTTCTTAATGGGCACAGAGATTCTGCCACTCCTTATCCCTTGCTCTATACGCTTAGCCACGACTACAGAGTTAGTGAATTGTTATATTCAATTATCTATCACATGCTTGTAGTACGGAGCCTTGAGTGTATTTGCAAATAAGGTAACCATTTCTTTATCTAAGATTTGAGGATGTACTTCTACAGCCAAATCCTTCAATGTTTGAGCATATTCTCTCATGCTTTCTTTATTCCCCTTCTCTAGATGAGATAGACTAGTTCTATTAGGGGTAATATCCATATTGTACTTATACTTCTTTATTCCTCCTTGTCACCCATCTTTCATATTTCTCTGTCGTATTCGGGTGTTGTAAACTCTGCAAATTTGAGCTTTTCAGGAACTTATATTTCAACTTATACATGTATTGTGATGATTTATAAACAAATACATGATTAAATACATGATGATGATGCATATACCAATATATATTAGATATGGATAAGCCTTTTCAAACTGATTCATGACTTTCATAACTCCTTGGCAGGATTTCTGAGTCCAACTGGTTGTTGTAAAAGAAGCATTTGTCAAGTTTTTATCATGGTTGAATCCCAAAACACATTAGAAAGAAAGGTGGGTTGTGACTCTCTCATAAATAATATAAAAGTTCATAAATTGTTTGGAAATTTTAAAATTCAAAATCTCTATACATCATTACTCATAAGAAGCAGCTTCTCTATTTGTTATCTTTTTAATAAAAAAAAGTGATGACACTAATGTGTTATCAGTACTTCACAACATCATTTCTAATTTGTGTGACCTGTTATTACAACCTGTTAACATGACAGGCTACTTGTTCAATTTGTTTTATCATCTATCTTATCTTATCATAGAACAAAATACTATATTTGACCAACAACTTATTATTGATTTCCTTTAAATCTCATCAATGTGATAGGCTTATGTGATGATACATTAATAGCAAATTATAATGATAGTCATCCACCTCAATATTTCGAGCATACATGCGAATTTACTCTTTTAAAAGGTAATTGGGTTATCGCCTACCTAATGTTTTACACTTTCTAGTATACGGGTATAGACTGGCATTAAAACATTACAAGCATTACCAACTAGCCTCTAAAATGTGACAACCCTATTTAATTACTTCCTCCGAATATTTTATTTGTCTATGTTTCTATTTTTAGTGTCCTAAGATACTTGTAGAAATACATTATGAAATGTTTAGTTTTCTCATTACATCTCTCATTAAAATCATGTTTATTCTCTCTCTATTTTTTTTTAATTTTTATGAAAAGCTAAAAAGGAACGAGTACAAGGATATTATTGGAATATTGTAGCAAGTTTAGATAATGTAATATTATATTTATTGTGTTTCCGTAAAAAATGAAATAGTACAAATAAATTGAGATGAAGTGTAATATTACCTAAAAAAAATATTACTTCAAAAGAAAACCTATTTATCAAAATGCAAGGAAAAGATCCTTCATCTTTTCGTCCTTATCATACTCAAATAAACTTCAACCCTTTTTTCCTTTAAATTAACATTATATTTTGAATTTTTAAATTTTAATTTAATTTAAAAAATTTAATGAAATCTTATGTTTGTAATCTTTTTAGTATTAAAAATTAAATTTTAAATAGAATTTAATCTCTAAATATACTATAAAAATCAATCAGAGATCAATATTTTTTATTTATAATTCTAAAAAGAAAAAAATAAATATTAAAATTAACTTTTTTAAAATAATCATCTAGTTTTTTTTAAAGATCTTTGAAGAAATAAATTGAAGGTAATGAGAGTAATATAAAAAATAAAATAAATTTTATTTTTTAAAAATATATAAATTTTATTTATTTATTAATATTATAATTAAATTCAATTACAATAAAAAATTAGTTTAAAATGACATGAAAAAAGAAGTTCTCAAATATTAAATGAAATCACCATCGCTAAAAAAAAAAAAATGCTAGCATAACACAAGCTGGGCCATAAAATGTCCGGCTAGCCGTAAGGGCGGAGGTAGGGGCCCGGCCCCTGCAAATATTTTTTCCCTTATCTTTCCTTGAATAATTATAAATTTAAACCCTAAACTTATTAAATCTTAACTTTTACTCCCTAAACTTTAGTTTTTCTAATTTAATCCTCTCAAACCTAATATCCTGGCTTTGCTCCCAGGTTCAGTGACGAGTGTCTTATCCGTCACCCCCGCTCAAATTAGCAATCCAAGTAGTCCAACCAATTTTCTTCTGCGTCCCAGCAAACTTTATGCCGACATCACAGCCATTGCGAAGCCAACACTTGTCACGTACCCCACTCAAAGCCCCATCAAAAACTCCATCACACAATCTAACAATAAGTCCCACCTCACCAAATAATTAGCCAAAACAAGGACGAAGAAAGCAACACAGCAATCGAGACACGCGTTAACTGATGCATTGATGAGTCACAGCTGTAACCCAATCAATTCTGACCTCCAGGACCTGCACCTGCATGTGACTGTACGTCCCCACAGCCCCACCATGTACCTTCCCTCCTCCACCACTCAAGACCTCAAAAACAAGAAACCTGCCCATTATAGCTAGCTTAGCCCATTGTAGCTACTTTCACTCCCACCGCTTGTGTTTTCTACTCATGGGAAATTCTACATTGCAACACCATTTCACCTTCTTGATATTCCTCTTCACTATCTTTCTTGCTTTCAGTCCAAGAATCCAGGCTCAAGTCGATGAAACAAGCTTGAAGGCAATGGGCGATTTGCTAGAATGGCCAATGTCCATGTATTTCGATGAAAGTAGTGAGCTTGATGGTGGATTGGTGGATCTTGATGACGGTGAAGAAACTAGTCGTAGATCTTTACTTTGGAGGAGAACGCATTACTACATCTCATATGGAGCTTTGTCTGCCAATAGAATTCCTTGTCCTGCAAGGTCCGGTAGATCTTACTATAGCCACAACTGCTTCAAGTCTAGGATTCCTGTCAATCCCTACTCAAGAGGGTGTTCTAGGATCACTCGTTGCCGGAGATGAGTGGCGGGCTTTGCTTGGTTTGTGCCTGAATTATCAAACGCTACTAGTAGATTGTGATGATATATGCATGTGCTTGTGTATTACTATTTGTTAAGGCGGGAATGTCTTATGGGTTCGGACCATTTTGCGGCATTATGCTTAAGAATGCATTAATGGTGTTTTTGTATGTGCCCGAATAGTGTTTATATAATAATATAGCAGTTAAATTGTGGCATCTACATTTGTGGATTCATTTGTCACTAATTTTGTTTGACCAAGATTTATTTATAGAGGGGTAAAAAAGGGAGAGAAAGTGGTGGCCCAAGCAGCATAAACCATCCCCTCTCCACGGCCATATGTAACAGGGAAGATCATTAATGGCAGAGTACGTGCTGCTTTAATTTATTAGATGGAGATTATGAAAGCATTTTCGTATTTTTAAAATTATTGATTTTTTCTCATTATTTTTTTCAAAAAAATAAAAAATATTTTGATAAAAACATCAAATTACAAAGGAAAAAAAAAATGAGGGATGGAAAAAAAAAATTCACAGTAATCTTACACGAAAAAGGGCATTAAAAAAAAAAAACAAAACGAAAACTAACACCAAACTAAAACTGTTGCGCTGATAAATTACCTGTTTGTTTGATAATATAGTTGTGGTTGCTTTTCAAAATATATTTTGTGTTAAAATACATTAAAATAATATTTTTTTATTTTTTAAAAATTATTTGAGTTTAACACATCAAAATAATTTAAAATTAATTTTTAACAAAAACAAATTTAAATTTTTTCACGACATGTATGTAGCGATTTTGTAACTTGTAGATAAAAGTATTTGATAAAATGTTAATTAAGAGGAAGTGATAATTGAAAATACAAATTTTCTAAGAACCAAATCCAATTAAGGAAATAATTTATTACTATAATATATTCTATTAATTATATGAATTTTAATAATAATTTATTATTTAATTGAATTATATATGCTAACATACGCATATAAGTACATTTAAATAACAAAATGTCATTCTAAAAAAACCATAAAGCAATTAAGAAGTACATATAATTAAATTCACAACATATAAGTTATGATATATTATTTTTGTACTTGGTGGTAAAGATATATTTGACTCAGTATTTACGTCAACCAAAATTAAATTCCTCTTTATATATTTCAATGATACACAGAAAGATGCATTCAATTTTTTTTAATGAATTTTATTAAATGTTGAATCAATGAATTTTATAACGACTAGTTTATTTGTCTTATGATTATAATAGAATATTTAAATAACAAGTGTTTTTTTTGTTTCAAAATATATGAAAATAATATATATATTTTTATTTTTTAAAGTTTATTTTTAACATTAACACATTAAAAAAATATAAAAAATAATAATTTAAAACGAAAAACATTAATTGTTTTCAAAAAAACTGTCAAACCGCAAGTCTAAAACAGCTTAACACTGTCTTAATTCTAGTCATTCCTTGTATGGCGGAGGGAGTGGATATATGTGAGGGCTAAGGAGGCCCAGTTACAGATAAACTTGATTGAAGCTCTAGTTGCTAGTTAGACTGGAAATTAGGCCTTGTTTGGATCTCTCTGCTTCTCATAACTTTGGACAAAGAAAGCCCACAATTTATGCTCACCTTTACCGTTTTCTTTTATGGTACGGTACTCTAAAAATACTATAGGTAACTTTAATTATTTTTTATCTAATTCCTTTGTTTATTATTTTTTCTTTAATGAAAATTTATATTTTATTTATTTTAAAACGATTTTAACCAAATACATATTTTTTATTTTTTTTAATCATAACTAAAAAAATATTTTTAAATAAGAAAAAACCTACCACAGACACGTAACTATTAAGAAACAAGGATCTTGTCTCCAATAAATTGTTTAGTGTTTTTTTTCTGTTGATTGTTGAAAAGCAAAAACAGTGGCGTGGAAGCTACAAGTCAATGGTGTAAGATTGGGTTTCACGCCCAGAACCTGAGGCCAAAAAGTCAGAGGGCAGAAAATCAACCCTTCGTATAGGCACAACTATCTTTAAGATAATCCCTTAAAATAAATGTCAAGAAACAACCAAGGAGAAGAATAGTAAAAAATAAATAAATAAATAAATAAATGTCCATGAAGCATGAGCCTAAATTATCCAGAAGGGCTGTATAACAAAGCCTTGCTTCCTGGAAATTCCATGAAAGGAAAGACCTTTGAGCTTCACCAATGTGAACATCTTTTACTTGTTCTTAATGGTGATAAATGTGAACACTGACTCTTCTTACTGTTTGAATATGGACTATGACTTGATCCTCTCCTCCTGCGAAAGGTCTTACTTCACGCTCTTCTTCTTCTTCTGTTTTTCAGCAGACTTTTTCATACTTTTCCGTTTCAAGTTAAACCCACGAGTGGCTGCGTTTGTAATAGTCAATACTCAAAGTGAAAACAAACATCTCGAAAGGAAAGACCCCATGAATCCATGACGATGAGCAAGAGTCGCCTCCACGCCATTAAATAATCACCGTCTGGGCCCTCTTGTAGATGCATCGAAGACTACAAAGCAAAAACACACAGAAATAATAACCTTTGGTAATGCGCAAGGGAGGGCAAGAGCACAGGAGGGGCAATGTTGGGGAGTCAAATCGAAGACGGCTGGCTAGTGGGTCACCGTCACACAACACACCACTTGAAAAAGATGCTTAGAAAACACAAAAAAAAAAAAAAAAGAATATTGTTGGAAATTGATTGATATGGCACACAGTCCTTATTTGGTTTGGTGGCCTTAGAATTTGCGATGTTTGGGGGGCTTGGCTGCTTTATTTTGGATTTTTAGACCCCTTCGTTCATGAATTTGACTTGCAAAACGACGTCACCCCGTCGGCTCAACTAACGGTTCTACGTATCTGAGCTACCGTGGACTAGTCCACGAAACCGACAACCAAATTCCCATCATTTCTCCTCACTTTCCCCATGCTAAAATTTGACAATTTGGCGGCGATTCAGATTCTCTTTCAAATTGCCGAATATTAACTCAATTTTCATGAAAGAAGGCTGCAAAAATCTTTTTATTTTTCTCGTGCATATTATAACCATCCGAACTGATGCGACCATAAGTTTTTTTTTAAAAAAAAACATAAACATAGTTGTGTTTTTTTAAAAAAAATTAAAGTTGTGGTACCTTAGTTTTGACATCCGATTTTTTAATGTATTTTCAAAAACAAAAATTCTTCAAAGAAATTTGTTTATAATGAAGTTCAATCAAATTTTGTTATTTTTTGAATTTTTATTTTATTTTATTTTGTTATGTGTGAGAAGATGAATAAATAAAAGAGAATAACAAGAATTTAGGGATAAAACATAGAGGCATGAAAGAAAACAGACTGAATGAGTAGGGACTAAAAAAACATAATGAGAAAATTGTGCATAAGAGAAAAAAATTAGTAGAAAAAAATTAGAAAAATTAAAAGAGATCCTACCTATTAAGAAGATAAAATTTAATTAATTAGAAATTCATAATTAAAAAAGAAACAATATACATTGCCATACATTATTTTTTTCATTTTAATTTTTTCTATTTTGTAGAGTAGCCCATACAATATAAATAGAGGAAACACCCAGACATATTCTGACAAATAAATAATAAAAGACTAAGATAAAAAAGAAGAAGAAAAACTTGCAAGACGAACAAAAAAGAAGAGGAGTCCGGACAATATAAATAGAGGAGACACCTAGATATATTCTGACATAAGAAAATAAAAAACAGAGACAAAGATAAAGATAAAAAAAGAAAAAAGAAAAAAGAAAAACTCTTGCAAGACCAATAAAAAAGGAAAGAAGCTCATACAATATAAATAGAGAAGACACTTAGACACATTCTGACAGACAAAGAATAAAAAACAAAAACAAAGATAATAAAATAAGAAAAGCTATTGTAAGAGCAACATAAAATGATACAAGACAAAAACTCAAAGAACACTAGCCTCAAAACTATCGATAATTTCTCTCTCAATACATAGAATTTGATTCCAACCAAAATCCTTGTTTCCATCATGGGTTCTCGACTAGACACACCACAACTACAGCTCCCCTACCACCTCAAGTAAGATCCTCGTAAAATCACATTATTGCTTTCTATATCGATGGTGTATATCTTTTAGGACAGACTATTTGGCCATTAATCTCTTAGTATAAGTGGCGATGACAATGATATACACCATCGATATAGAAAGCAAGAGAGAGAAGAGGAATATCCATCCTAAAGGATCACCCATCAGAGCGTTTAATAGACACTCATAATCTAACCAGTTTATCCAGGTGTACAATACACGTACCAATATTGCCTTTTCCATTCTAACCACTTCGGTTTAGTTCTAAACGACTTCTGTGACTTGTGAAGGCCAATTTTGAATCCCAATATGTAATTTGTGCTTTTTTTTTCAAATAATGTGATTTCATTAATAAAAAAAAAAGGAAAATTACCCTAGCATTCTATAATTTGGTTAAGATTGCATATGCCTACCGAGTTTAGAAAAAATAAAGTTTGCATCCTCGATCAAAGAAAAATTTCAAAATCGATGATAAGATCAAAATAACCTTATATTTATTATATTGAAAATTGACTCAAACAACAAATCACTTATTCCCTCTCATCAATCGACTACAAATCTTCTCATTAAAAAATCAATTTCTCTCTCTTCTCGAATCAAAATCAAACAAAAAAACTAGTGATTGTAATAAATTTCTCGCATGATTTTGTGGTTTAATGTGGTTATATCATTTTGCTTCTATAATCTCACTCATGTTTCATCCAGATCCAAATCAAAAGCAATAAAACTCATTTTTAGAGAATAATAGAGTAAGTTTTTCTTGAATCTAGGTTCTCTAGTCTTTGGACTCTTTTTGGAGGTTAGGTTTAATTCACAAGTTAAAAACATAAAAGAGAAGAAAAAAAACAACTATTTTCTTTTTGGGGTTGACTTTATTTTTAGCCAAAATAAGTTTTGAGCTTTGGTTATTAGGTGAACAAAGAAACCTTTCTTAAGAGAACTTGAAAATTCTGACTTTAGTGAAATGGGTAATAAATGGGGTCTTGAAAATTATAAAATTTTGGCCATTTTTAAGCAAAACAAGTTTTGAGCTTTGGTTAATAGGTGAACAAAGTAACCCTATTTAAGAGAACTTGAAAATTCTGAATTTAGTGAAATGGGTATTAAGTGGGGTTTTGAAAATTATGAAATTTTAATGCTTTGGTGGGTTTGGATAGTGAGTTTTGAGGAGAAAGAAACCCATTTTAGGCTAACTATTGATTAATGACAAAAGCTATGGATCCCTTGTTAGTTCATATTGGAGCTTAGCCTAATGAATTACATCATCAACCCTATGAGAGTTCTTGCTTGTATGTTAGGGACGTGCAAAAATATAAAGAAGACTAATTTGGACGTGTGTTAGAGTTAGAGAATGCAATATTATAGGTTTCGCACAAAAAATAAGTAAACTTCTCTCAATTTTTCTCTAACTTCCTTTAAATTTCTCCTTGGCATTTCTGAAGAATAGTCCACTGTCTTAGATAAGTAATCTTCTCTCAATGATTATACAAATGAGAGTCTTAAAGTCCTAGATCAGAATTGTTCAGTGCTTGAGTCTTTTCAGATAACTTTTTATGATGAATTTCCTTCATTTACACCATTTTAATAATTGGTTTTTGGCTTTTCATTTGGAAAAAAGATCAAATAAGAGGCATTCTCATTATTTTTGGGTTTGCATCTCTTTAGTCATTAAATGAAAAATAATAGAAAAGTTGTAAATAATAAGATAATTTTTGTTTATTTTTTTTTGTTGTGCCAAACACAAGATGTAAACAGTTATGCACATACTAAAGTTTAGAAGGAAAATTATAATTTTCTAAAACTTGATAGTCAAGTGCAAGTTCGATCAAACTATAAGATGTTAGGGGTGATTTTACCTTAAAATAAGTAAATAAAATTTTGCTCCCTCTTAAAAGTCAACTTGTGGATGATATAATTCTCAAACAGTTTTATCCTAGACAAGTTGAGTTTTGGTCATCTAATAAAAGAATAATAAATATAATATTATTTTTTCTTCAAAAAAATGTGTAAATAAAATTTGTTAGATTTTAATTCAAGAATTTCCTCGTGGTTGGTGTAATCTTTAAAAAGATTATGTCTGTGTGAAGTCAAAACCTTATTCCTTTTTTTTAAAAAATAAAATATAAATTATGTAAATAAAAGAAAATGAGTTAAAACTCAAGTAATTATTTACTATTCCGGATCTCGCTCCTATAATTTAAAAATAAAGATTAGGCTGGGTTATCAAGCCTCGATCCAAAATCATTGTCTTTAGTTCTAGAAACCTTTTACCATGAATACGTAAATACAAACATTTAGTTTAGGTAAAATCTTAACATATATGTACAATATGTATTTTTATTATTAAAAATAAGCACAATACAACTTACTTTAGATAAGATATTTTAGGATAATTTTCATCATTCCTTTATCATAACTAGCTCTTTACTCAATAATCTCTGAAGACTAGTTATGATTCCTAACTACCATAAAACTAGGTGGTGATTTTTTTTTATTTAACCCCTTTCACATATAGATCACCAAGATATCTCTTACAATATATTTAATACTTCTGTACTTATTTGAAAAATGATTTGAATTAAGAAAGACAAGATTAAACAATTATATTGAATTGAAATTGTTGAATTCAAAGAACAAGGACTAAATAATAATAATAATAATTTGGTGAACAAGTTTGAGGTGTCTGAGCCTTACAATGACTTAAGTCTAATAATGATAACTTGTTTTCTTAATTGTTTAATTTGATCTTCCTTAAATAATTTCTCAGTCCAAGAATTCAAATCCAAATTTAAAATGGATTTTTATAGTTGGCCCATATTTGATTGTTGTTGGCTATTTCTATGCGCTACCATATTTGGGGAAATTGTTAACCAACTGATACCCATTCAAAAGGCAGGTGTCTCCACCCACCATAAATGAACATACAACATTGAATCAAAACCTTTTCATCAAGACAACTTTTTTCATCTTCCTAAAAGTTCTCTTCTTTGTCTCTTGTGAAAATTTTCTATTTCTATTTTTAGCTAAATATGACTAGAAAAACAAGCCTTATTACATTCTTTATCCATTAAACAACCTTTGCCTCAAGGTGAGGATAAGTTTTTTTAAACCAACCTTGTTATATTTGTTGCCCAATGACTCTTTCCTTGTGCCTTAAAATCTTTTTAGGTTCAGGATCGGGTAACCTTTCCTAAAACAAAGGTAATTTTAAGTCCAATTGCTCTTCTTCTCCAACCCTTTTCTTTTATAGTGACACATGAAAGGTGGGGTGCATCTATATACCTTATAGAAGTTGTCTTGAGTTTTAAATGAATCATAATAACATTAGGCTACCTTTTGATTTTCCTTTATGACATGTTTACCTATCGATATGGCTGGAGTTTGAAGTACACCCAGCCTTTCTCTTTAATTTTATGCTCTTTTTTTTATCATTTGTCTATGATTTCTGCTTGTTTTGTGCTCATAACAGATTAAATTTGATGTTTTGTAAAATAGTAAATCTCTTTATGAGATGTTTCTTTACTACTTGATTGAGAGACAACTCAGTGATATAATTTATTAAATTAGGTGGCCTATACCCATAAAAGTACCTTAAATGGAGTAGTTTATAGGGATGAGTGATTAATTGTATTATACAATCATTCAATTGTTGTTAACCATCTAGACCAACTTATAGGATTATCACCTGCAAAATAAAATAGATAGTTTTCTAGAGTTTTGTTAGTCATTTATGTCTATCCATCTGTCTATAGGTGATGGGTAGTAAACATGAGTGACTCAACTCATTTAACATTGAACAACTCATTCTAGAACTTACTAGTGAAAATATAATTTTTATTAGTCACTATATTTTCAGAGAGCCCATGTAATTTCATAACATATTGAGAGAGAGCTTGAGTAACCATAAAAGGTGTATAAGGGTGAGCTAATGCCTTGAAGTGAGCATATTTAGACAATCTATCAATCACCACTAAGATCATAATATATTTGTCCTGTTAATGAAGTTTATGAAAATAGATGGTCATGGTTCTTCTAGGATAAGAAGAGGTTGCAATAAGTTAGAAGGTTTAATATTCTCCAATTTGGCCCTCTGATAAACATCATACTATCAGATGTATTCCTTTATTTTAAATTTCATATCTAGTTAAAACAAAATCCCTCATAGCTTTTCTGAGGGTCTTTTTATACCCAGAATGACTTATCACAAAATTGTTATGTATGTAATGCATGATTGCTATATTGAGGGGACATACTTTACTAATATAGATAATTTCTTTATACAACAATATGCTTCTTTCTAACTTATAACTCAGGGCTTCAATGACATCTCTTTTGATCTGTTATAGAATGTTATGAATCTCTAGACCTGTAATATAACTTTTCTTCAAAAATTTTACCTAATTTACTAAGAGGATTGTGACTCCCAATAAATCCCAATAACTACTTCCCCATGTTTTCTAGAAAGTGCATCAACTATTAGATTATTCTTGTTTTTTTTGTACTTTCATCTAAAATTATGACCAAGTAATTTAGAGATCCATTTTACTGGATAAAGGTTCCTATATTTTTTTATATCAAGTGGTGAAGACTTTTGTAGTCATTTTTTTTTATTTTAAAAGGTTGGACAGGCAAATAGGATCTCTTTTTTTTAATTGCCAAAACAATGGCAAAAAGGTTTTTCTTTTTTTCTTATAGGTGGGCAACCCTAACTCCTCCCTTTAATGCCCTGCTTAGGTAAGAAATAGGTCTTCCCCTTTATATTAAAACAACTCCAGTTCTTTCTTCGGATGTATCACATTCAACTACAAAAGGTTTAGAAAATCTAGTAGGGTTAATACTGAGGGATTGATTACAACTTGTTTAAGGCTAATAAAGGTTGCTTTTATAGAATCATCCCAACCAAACCCCTCATTTTCTTAGTAATTTGGTTAATAGGCTTGTTGTGACCTCATATTTGTTTTATATAAATCTTCAATAGTAACTGCTTAAACCCAAAAACCTTTTTAATGTCTTAATAGTTTTGGGTTTGGGCTATTTGATCATGACCTCCACCTTATTTTAATAAGTCTTAACCCCTCATTTTGTTATTATTGGTTCTGTGTTTAACTTGTTTGAATGTCCATTTTCTTTACAAAAAGAACTAGTTTTTTTTTAAAATATTTCTTACAAATACTTTTAAGACTCAATTCTTAATGTGAAAAGTACATCCAATTATCTAAGCTAAATCTCAACATATTTAATGCAGCGTGTATATATAAATTTAATTATTAGATTTGTTATTGCACGAATAAGTAAAATTATAATTACATTAATTTAGCCTTCCAAATATTTGTAGTTTGTTATTGCAAAAGAAATCAAAACATATGTATTAACATAATCATCATCATCATCATCATAAGTAATAGTAGTTGGAGTAACAATAGAATCAATATTACCTTATTATATTAAAAAACTTGGAAAAGTTAATGAAGCTTCACTGTTCATAAAGCTCTTAGACATGTTTTTTAGGTAATACGATCAAGGAAATTTACTATAAGAAAGTAAAAGATTTCAGGGTCTCATAAAAAATTCTAAAGTAATTAAAAACTTGTTTTTTTCTCTTTCCTCAATCTAGCCATCAAAATATAAAGTATGAAAGCACTCACAAATAAATCTTATTCAAAAATATAAAAATTTTAGATTTTTACGTGAATGAAGTACATGTGTATTTTTTTTTTAACTTGAGTATACAATTTAAAGCAAACCCATAAGAAAGAATAATAAAAAAAATTGATTTGCAATTGAAATGGAAGTGATCAGAGAGTGCTGCAGTTATTTCCTTCGTATAATTCAAACAAATAAATTCATTTTATTTTTTTTACATTAAAAAACTCATTTTTTTTATTAGAATCGACAATTATATTCAAGATAACAAGCGATCCACCAAGATATTTCTTCTTCATGGTTGTGCGTCAGCACAAGAACTATCTAGTCTATAAAAAAAATCTTCAATTTGTTCACAAGATCTTACTTGAAGTATAAAACGAAACGTTGGAAGATTTGTGAGGGAAAGTGTCCCAAACCTCTCGTATAAAGCAAATCAAACACATCCAAGCTTCAAAATAGACGGTGACAAATAATTCGTATGGCTGTGCAAAGGACTGCCATTAGGTCGAGCAACCACACACCACACCCACCTAATAAGTTAAGCTCACTCATCAAACCTAACACTCCAACATAAAGGAATTGCCCGAATATTCCCCATCTTGTTTCTTGTCACTTCATTTCATCGCATAGATATTGACAAAGTGTGTTCCACAGATATTAATTAGGTACTTACTTGTTCATTTCGCTCACTTGGAGTGATTATGTTTGTTTTATTGTTTTAAAAATATTCTAAAAAAATTAATTTTTAAATTTTTAAAAAATAAAAAATACTATTTTAATATATTTTTAAATAAAAAATATTTTAAAAAACAATTATAACAACGAGCATTCGACTTGCTCTGCTCAGGCTGCCATCATCATTCATCAACTAATGAATCTAGATATGTTTTTGCGTGTGTGTGTGTATGAAGCACGTGATAAATATTTGAAGCACGTGAGTCAAGTTTGGGATCTAGTTACCCAAAACGTCGTCCACTGCTTCTCCGAAACCAGAATTTCTAGGCGTGTGTGTGCTAGTAAATAGATACAGATTTAATATACATATTGATTGGGTCCCCAAGTCATGGAAACGCGGTGGCAGGCAGCGTAGTTTAATTCTTATTATTGTGTATAGCGTGACAACATGTGGTGCCTAGATAGGGCTGGTTGCGGCAGCAGATCGACCATACAATACAAACGTGGTATCTCTCTCAACTGCATGTTTTGTACTGATTATTCCAGATTGGCGACCACTTGGGCTTTTGTTTTTTTTTTTATTTCAGAATTAGCTTCATATTTTTATGACGCAGCTGGAATTGAGGTGTGGCAACGTTCTCTTTCTTTTCTTGATATTTATGCCTTCACATGTACCGCAGGCCAGGCCTCTCTCTCTTGGGAATTTATCTGATTTTTTATCCCTTTTACTTTATATTTTATATTTTCATCTTTGTCTCTCCAACTAATTAATTCTTTTTTTTATCTTGAAATAATAATAAAATATTACCTAAAATATATTTTAAAAATAATAAGATGCCATGTCATAACAGTTTGTAAAATTAAAATCTTTCCCAAGCATATGGGACAATTAATATTTGGTAACATGCAATATAATCTTTAATTGAACGCCAGGAAACAATATTCTTACTTCCACCACATGTTACGAACAACATAAATGATCTGTTAATATTTTTGAACGAATTGAATTTGTTCTGTGTCAGTAGAGGTTTCTTTTCTTAATAAATAGGTAATTCTTGCAATATATATATATATATATATATATATATATATATATATATTCTCTACCCGTATTTAAAAAAATGTTTCCATGAGAACTAAAAAGAAAAACTCCCAGAAAACAATTAATGAATATTTTATTTTTATAGAAAAAATCTAACAGAAGGATCCAGTCTCTTTATTAGTTCTTATGAAAAAAATTTATTACAGTAATACAATTAATATCGTATTGTTTGACTAGCATTATTTTTAATACAATGACCAATAAATTTATATTATATTTCATCAATTAATGTTATTGTAATTTACCGATAATATTTGTTCAGTTAGTATATATGTTAGAATTTGATAATTTTTTGGCAGTGAAAAAAATAAATTGGGATATGTGAACCCATATTTTTATTAATTCATGTATATTCATATAAAAAATAGGTGTTGAATTTTTCATGTTAAGATTAATACGAAATTAACCTATGAATTATATAAGTTAAAAATTGAGATATTACATATGGCATGTAATTGACACATAGACATTGTTGCGAGCCTAGCACATCCTTTTGTTATCTGTAGCATTTCTTTTTCGTGAATATTATTATATTGGATCGTGTTCAAAAAGAAAATTATTATATTGGGTCCAAAAATTATGACCTAGCAGTCCGTTTCCACTTGAGAAAACTCCCTATATAACCACCGTTTCTCCTTTTCCTTTTCTCACACTACATGGTTTTCAATTTTTTTCTCTTCTGCAAACGCTAAACGAGCATGGAGTGGGTAAGAGGAGGCTGCCTTGGCTATGGCAGCTCATCCACGGTCCATCTTGCAACCACCAAAAAGTCGTCTTCGTCATATCCTGCGGTGATGGCAGTGAAGTCCTGCAACCAATCAGACACCACCTTGCTCGAGAACGAGAGGGAGATTTTTAATGAAATTGGCTTCTGTCCAGAAATCATCCAATGTTTCGGCGACTGTCAAACTGTAGAAGAAGACAACGAACGTTTATACAATTTGCTGTTGGAGTATGCTAAGGGAGGCAGCTTGGCTTACCAGCTCAAGAAATCTGGTGGTTGCTTGCAAGAAAGTGATGTCAAAGACTACACAAGATCGATACTGAAAGGTCTGCGCCATATTCACTCAAAAGGGTTTGTTCACTGTGACATGAAGCTTGATAACATGTTGTTGTTCGAGAATGGTGAAGTGAAGATTGCAGATTTTGGGCTGGCAAAGAAAGCAGGGGAGAAACAGGAAAGAGTTGAAATTAGAGGGACTCCTTTTTATATGGCACCTGAATCAGTCAACAACAATCAATACGAGTCGGGGGTTGATATTTGGGCTCTTGGCTGTTCTATTGTTGAGATGGTGACCGGGAAGCCTGCGTGGAATAGTAAGCCAGGAGCCAATATGTTTGTGTTGCTGATCAGAATTGGAGAAGGAGATGAATTGCCAATCATTCCTGAAGAACTGTCCCAAGAAGGCAAAGATTTTTTGTCAAAGTGTTTTGTTAAAGATCCTACACAAAGATGGACGGCTGACATGCTTTTGGAACATCCTTTCGTTGCTGACCAAGTTAAAGAAACTGTTCCATTCAAAGAAGAAAGTGAGGAATTACCAACATCACCAAGATGCCATTTTGATTTCTCAGAGTGGGTTTCTATTCAATCATTATCGCCAATATCAGAGGCTTGGTCTGATGGGAAACTGGAATCAATATTTCCTTCATTACATTCATCTTGTTTGGCTTCACCTTCGGATAGAATCCGGCAGCTAACAGGTGATCGGAGTTGCAATTGGTGTGATTCTGGGTGCTGGATCACGATTAGATGAGGCAGAGCTGGAACAGAGACCAAAGATTCAATCAACTGGGGAGATATATTCTCTCTACCTTTTTAAGTTATATCCAGCCATGGAGATTCCATTGATTTTTTATGTATATACCCCCCCCCCAAAAAAAAAAAAAAAAAAAAAAAAAATGTACATGAGTAGAACATTGAGCAGAGATTTGTTTTTAGCAGACTGATTTTTAGCTTATGAAACAGTCATGATTGGTGGCTTAGTACAGAGGATCATTTTTGTATTTGAGATACAGGTCAATTACATTTCTTTTCCATGAAAGTTGATCTTTTCCATCTGTCACTGTTATATATCCATTTTTTAATCTGTTTCTAGAATTTGTGGCACAAAACAGTGCAGCACATGATGGATTTGATTTTATTAATAAAATCAAGTATTATACCTGTATATTGTAATACACAATAAGAAAATACAATAAAATATCAGGTATATATACAAAATTAATCTTAAAATAATGTATAAGAATCAAGTCCACATATAAAAACTTCAAAGATTAAACACAAGAGAAGATGTTGAAACTTATTATAAAAAAATATAACATGGTTAATATTAAAGAGCAAATAATCAATTAAGCAAACAATCAAAATCAATTTAAGATCCTAGGAAAGTTAAAAATATATTTTATTTTAATTTTTTTCCTTATTCTTCTCTTGACAATCATACTCTTCTATGGGTTACTATTTTTAAAAAATAATTTTATGATTTTACTTAACCGTTTAAGCTATTAGGTTAAATTAGTTTTTTGACAGGTATCAGAGCCTTAATTACCAAGCGTTTACAAGTTTAAACCTCACAATCTATATTTATTTGATAAAAATTAAGTACAAGGTATTATGAACTTATATAAATTTCAAGTTCAAAAAATTCTCATTATAGAAAATATATTAAAAATAATATAAATTATTAAATTGAATTGATTTTTTAAAATGTTTAAGGTATCAGTTTATCACACAAACTCAAGATTATGCAATGTCGATTCTTAAGGGTCTGCGTCATATCCAGGATAAGGGTTTTGTTCACTGTGACATGAAGCTTGATAATATGTTGTTGTTCGAGAATGGTGAAGTGAAGATTGCAGATTTTGGGCTGGCAAAGAAAGCAGGGGAGAAGCAGGGAGAGTTGAAATTAGAGGGACTCCTCTTTATATGGCACCTGAATCAGTCGACAACAATGAATACGAGTCGGGGGTTGATACTTGGGCTCTTGGCTGTGCTATTGTTGAGATGGTGACCGGGAGGCCTGCGTGGAATAGTAAGCCAGGAGCCATTAGGAAATAAATTCATCAGCTATCTTGCAGGTTGTTTACAATTTCTTAATTGTTTTTACAGGCGGTGGCATAAATCACTGCACATTACTGATACGATGTTTTCCCGCTCGTAATCGGGAAAGGGCCCACTTATCAGATCTCAAGAATCACGGGAGCATCCTGCATTTGACAGCGTTTGTTGAAGACTTCTGTCACAACAACCACCATTGGAGTTCAAGAATTTTAAGTTCTTAACCCATTTAACCATTTCAGAAGAAATAAAAGAATGGCCAACTGATATTTATAAGTTTTTTAGATTTTCCAAGCTACGATTTTTATTTTAAATATGAGGAGTGGTTGTTGTTAGATAAGAAAATTATGTAAATATAATAGTAGAGCTATCATTTTAAACATAATAATTTCTCTTTTCTAAATAAAAGATTAGGAGATTTTTTATAGGTGATTTGTGTGAATTATTGTTAGAAACTGGACAATTAAATGACTTGTGGTATGCGACAACCTAACCTTTAAAAAATTATTTAAAACCGAAAAAAATCAAATTTTTAAGTAATAAATTATTAAACAACTCTAGATCTATCAAATAATTTTATTTTATAATTTTTAATTTGCATGTATGATATTTGAGACCCAAACACCACCAAAATCACAACAGTCAGTCCATGACCGACAGCTTTTGTTGAAGACTTCTGTCACAACAACCACCATTGTAGTTCAAGAATTTTGAGTTCTTAACCATTTCAGAAGAAAGAAAAGAAAGGCCAACTGATATTAACTGCTACCACGTTAGGCTCATCCTAACAGATGATTAAGAAAGACGATATGACGGGGATCGTCTAGCTAAATGATAGATCATATCTCTCCCTTGAAATTTGAAACTTGAGAGCATTTGCTTTATATAAATAATTATTTATTTAGGGCACCGTCAGAATCAACATCATCATGGGATATATAATACTATCCTTAAAATCACCATTTAATTATTAATCACGAGGTTAAGGAGTGATGATTAAGAAAAGAGTGTTAAATTAATCTTAAATGGCATGCACGTTTATAATGCAGGCTGTCCCTAATCCAAGCTTTTTAGGCAAATTTCACATTTAAGATTTGATGCAACAATTCTCTTCTTGTCGTTAGTCTATATATCACTAGTTTGGTCCCAAAAATATTCCAAATTTTACACGAGGGAGAATCTACCCATCGCCATTGATGTGAACAGGCATGAACATACAGTAATTGCTATGCCATTTCTACTTAGTTTTTGGGAATTACAACAGGAATAGTGTAGCTGCTTATTTGGATCTTGAAAAACATGGAAGAAATGGTATACATTTCATTTCAATTAGGTTTTAAATGAAAAGGGATTTTGGTAGTGTTTTACTTTGCTATAACAATTATTTTTTAAAGTGTTTTTTGTTTGAAAATACATTAAGATTATATTTTTTATTTTTAACATTAGCATATCGAAAAAATAAAAAAAATTAAAAAATAATAAATTAAAAAATAATAATTTAATTTTCTTTAAAATTATGGTAATATCGGAAAAAACAAACACTCTTTTCAAGAATGGATTTCTTCTTCTCTTTTAGGCCTAAACTAAAAATGGCCCGGATATCATATGGCTGACAGAAGTTCGAAATAATTTTACCAGGCTTGGGCCTAACAATTTATGGCCCGAAGCATAACAATATATAATTTATATATTTTTAGGTTTTTTGTTTTTTTTTTTCAAAATAGACTGCCATTTCATTTTCCAATTTTAAAAAAATTATAGAAATATAAAATAAATAATTTAATTTATATAATATATTTTTTAAAAAATTTAACTCATGGATAAACTTGTATCTACATCATGTAAATTTATATTTTTATGACAAATAAATTAATTGTTTTGCTTTATTATTTGAAAAATCGGGAATAATTTTCTTCCTATGGGAATTTGTTCTTCTTGTCCAAGTATTTTGAAAATCTTGATATCTCTCAAGAATATTTTTTTTAATTTAAAGTTTTATTTTCCGTGGATTATTTTTGTACTGCCAAAACTATTTTCAAACATGTATTTTTTTTTTAATCATTCTCTAAAGTTGGAGGGGGCATTCCGAAAGGCCTGAGGCCCCAGTCAGGTCAGGTCAAGTTGCTTAAGAAAACAAAACAAAAATGCAGTCCGGATTTAAGACAAACTTCTTAACCTAGCGATTTTGTTGCCCACTTCCTCGATTTGTTTCATTAACTTGTCAGATTCTCGCGTCGGTTGCATAGTTTTTTTTGGGTCAGTTATTTCAGGAAATTTTTATTTTTTCATATTCCCTGATTTATTAAAAGAAAACGAGGGAACATTGAATATAAGGATCAATCTAGTATCATGGTTAGAGCCGGCTTATTTTAATTTTTTTTTATATTTTTAGATTATTTTAATGTGTTAATATTAAAAATCAATTTTAAAAAATAAAATATTATTATTTTAATATATTTTCAAATAAAAAATATTTTAAAACATAAGAAATACTTAAGTATTGTGGGTTATTAAAATAATAATAATAATAAAATCATAAAATCCACCGACAAATCCTGCGGATTCTTTTAATTCCTTGTTCTAATGGTTCCAGAATCATCAACTACTGGTGGTACCTAGACAGTTGTCAGTATTTGCTTTTTTATTTAAAAAAGAAGAAAAGCTCAAATTGTCAAAGAAAAATAGTAGCAGCACAGTAATGAAGCCAAAGACTCATAAATTTGTAGCGTACATGCCCACTTTTCTGTGATGTAAACGAAAACGTTACATGGAGAGCTGTAACGAAAATGAAAGATGAAACAGTGTATATATCCCTTCTACATTTATGTCTATTTATTGATAAGTGCATTTATTCTTGAGAGAAATTGGCACATTCATTTTCTTAGGATCCATGACCACAGAGCACTCGATCCTTTTGTAGAATTTGGGTTTGACCAGCTTGCCTAATACATAAGCTCTTGATCTAACCATGAAGTTCAGTATCAATGGCACTGGTTGAGTTGGTGCACCATTCAAACTGCTCAAGCTAGCTCCCCCTCCATACAATGGAATTTTACTGCCTTTCACCATAACTGTTAATGTTCTTTGACTCTTTCTTGATTGATAGAACTTAGATATCTGCAAAACCCAATTTGCAAGTCAAATATTAATGGAAACAATTACAGCACATATATATATATAGAGGGAGAGAGGGCTTAGTGCCTACAGTGCCAGTAGCCACGGTGAGTTCAGAGTAGGATAGGTCCAGAGGTGTTGATGTAACATGGACACCGAAAAATGTAGCGGTGTTGCGAAATGTGAGCTTCACTGTGCAGTTCATTGACACCATTTCTGTTGCCACTCCAGAGAAGTCCATTCCAGCGTGTACAATAAATTGATCGAAAATTATGTTCTACAAGCAGGAAATCAAGGCCCCATTTATCATTCCTTTCTTTGATCAAATATGATGTAATAATTAACAATGGTATTAAAACAAAGGACAATGCTATTCAGTTTGTACCTTCATGGTTATGGTGGGTTTTTGAGGCCGACTTGCGCCCCAAAGAATCAAGGAAAACAAAGAAAAAAGAATCCAGAACCCCACGATGAAGGCAAGAAAATAACAGCGACGAGGCATGCCATGGGGGCCATTATCACCATCGAGAAGTCCTTCTTCTTCAATGGCATCAAATTCCTTCCAGGGTTTTCGGCCTTTGGGACCCGATCCATCGGTTTTATGTTGTTTGTGAGGCTTAAGGGAGGCAGAGTAGCGCGTAGAGGAGGACTCGCGCGAATGAGGGCCTAAGGAAGAGTTGGAATGAGAGTGAGGGGGTGAACCCATTGGGCTAAGTACAGGAGTAGAGTGGAATGAGTTCGTGGTTTTTTCTCCATCATGGGAGTCTCTTGATGGACTCTGCACATAGTATACAGGGCGGCGGGGAGGAGACGATCTTGCGGGTGATGATGGAGTTAGGCTGCTCACCTCTGAGTCTGTCTTTGACAGTTGAGCTGACATTGTTGTTTTTATTGTTGATGGAGCAAGTTATGCTAACAGAGGTGGAGTAGTACTGATTTTGCAGAAGATGCGTGAAGAAGTGAAGATGATAACAATTGGTTTGTTCGATTTTTTTTTTTGTGTAGTGCAGGATCTCAAGAACGTACCTTATGGTGGCGCACGTTGTGTTGTGATTTGTTTTATGTTATCAAAGCCTTGGTTATGGAGGTTATTAATAGGGGAAGGTGGAGTTGACAGTAAAAATAGCTGGAATTGTCTACTTGATGTTTTTGTTTTATTGCATATTCAATCTTTCACTATGATACGAGGAGTGCTGTTGGTGGTAATTTCCATGCTGAAATCATGCAGCTTATGGTCATACATGTTAGGAAATTAAATACAAAGAAAATAAGGTCTTTGAATAGAAATAAAAGAGAAATTAAGTAAAATGGAAAAATGGTTTTTTTTTATTTTTTTTTTATTTTTTATGAATTGATGATGATGAGAATTATGTAGACACATGTCACACACACACTTTACAAAAGATATCGGTTACCAAATATATTTAAAACAATTAATATAATTATATTAATGTTAACCATTTAAACTTTGTATAGCACCATCGAAATTTTAAACAGTCAAATCTAAAATTTATTAATTATTAAAAACAACTATCATTAATTGTAAATTTAAATCAATATTTTAATATTTCTTCACATGTTTAAAATTATTCATTCGTATAATGAATAAGATAAAAATAAGTAATTAATATTGTGTAAAGAAGTGAGATATACATTCTGAGTTTGAATCTATACTGTCTCAACTTGAAGAACCATAAAAATTATGATATTTTAAATTGGTTCTTTGGACCAAGTTTAAAATTATTACGGACACAATATATAATTGATTTTAAGGTTCTATCAGTGTTGTGTTTTTTTCAATCATACTAACATATCTTGTCTCATAAATGTCTATAAAGAGTAGTTCAAGTTTGTGCCCTAAAAGATTTTCAAAGAGCTATTAAAAAACAAAAGGTGCAATAGTAACCTCACCACCACACTCACTTTGGATGAATCATCCAAGGATGTTTTGTGACAAAAACATCTCAATTTTGTTTTTTGCATTTGGATGTATTTAGAGATTAATTCTTCACCACCATCATAATATATATATATATATATATATATATATATATATATATTATGATGGTGGTGAAGAATTAATCTCTAAATACATCCAAATATATATATATGATGATGATGATTGTGCTCTT
This sequence comes from Populus x sibirica, assembly GCA_019202695.1. Lineage (NCBI taxonomy): Eukaryota > Viridiplantae > Streptophyta > Magnoliopsida > Malpighiales > Salicaceae > Populus > Populus x sibirica. The sequence continues at coordinate 102,990 of JAGMVL010000801.1, forward strand.
TCTAGTCACCCAACAATATTATTTTTACCTATTGAATATTATTTATGGAATTATCATATATTTGAAGACATGTTTCCATTGTAGGCGATTAAAGACTTTATTTCTATTTTTCTCAACAATTGAATAACTCCTTAGGACACCAAAACTATATTGAGTGGATTTGCTTTATTGTTTTTAGACCTAAAAAAATTCAAAGAAATAATACCATGAGATATCAAATGTCTAATAAATTTATATCTAATAATCATATGTATTATTTTTTTTCATTAATTTTTTTTACTCTTAGTCTTAGCTATAGTATGTTGGCAATCACAATGTATTAGCATAGGTGATATTAGTTTAGAAAGAAATGGTATATCAATTAATTTTTTTTAAAGCCACTCATCTTCTAAACTAACAACATCTAATGCAACCAATTATGCTTTCAAGGTTAAACGGGTAATTATAATAATTATATAATGTGAACACATACCCATTAGTAGATTTTGTTTCTTCTTAACCAAAAATCCAATTAACATAACTAAATCCATTTATTATAACGGGAAAAACAATATAATAAAATGCGTAATCAATAATTCTTTTTAGATATTTAAAAATTCTTTCTAAGGCACTCCATTATAAAACCATTAGGACTATATGTATATCTATCTAATTTATCAACTGTATATGCTATATCAAGTCTAGTATGATTGGCTAGATGAAATAAAAATCCAATAATTTATGAATATTTAAGTCATGTAGAGATTTGGTTGAGGAACCAAACTAGATGGATTTGGTTTAGTGTGTTACCTTGGTGGGGGAGGCAATACAATAACGTTGAAGATGTTGGGAGTCTGCACTTTAACGATGGATAGTTCAGGTAATATATTTGGCAACCGATTCACTGTGTTCAATTGAGAAGCCAAAATCATTAACAAAGATTATTTGGTGTACTGTCTTGGAGGAGAGACATTATGGGTGGCTACTCTGTGCATTGTGATGATGGATGATTCACAGTGATGGAAGCAGAATGCTATTGGCCTTTGTTGGGTTATCATGTTGCGAGTTTTCAGTGGACGAAACATGCAGTAAAGATGATACAACAATGAAAACAATTATGTGATGAAGTGTCTTGGGTACAAATAGTAGGCATATGGACAGCAGGTTAGGGGGACTTTATGCTGGAATGCTACTTGTGTGTATGCTTGGGCAGGGTTGGGACTTGCTGAAAGAACTTCGACATAAAATTACGATGATCACCGAAAAGGATTGTCTCATTTTGCTTACAGGTTGTATATGGAACAATTGGGGAGTTGAGTGGATTTTATGAGGATTCACGTGATTCTTCAAATTGGTTTTGTATGGTATTGTTCATAAGAAAAGGGATGAAAACCTTGGATGCTTAAGAAAGTGTCTGCATGTCATGAAAATAGACTTGCGAGTTGACAAATTGGCATGTGGGATTGCTAATGAATGGGAACGGCTTGTGTATGGCTCGGGGAAGTCGCTTACAAATTCTAGATCACCATCATTTTTTTTTAATTTAGTAGATGGATCGAAAAGACTACATATATGAGACACATCAAAATAATTAAACCTTTTTAATATTTTTTTTCAAAGTAAAGTGATTGAGTTAAAGAAAAACCGTTGGTATTTTTCAATAATTTAATTTCGAATATAACATTAACTAGACCAAGATCCTTTATATAAAAAAATTTAGACAAGAAAGATATAGTGATATTTATAACTATAACTTGAAATATTACTACAAAAAATCATAATGTCTTCAATAAAAAATCACAAAATCATTTTCATTTTGTTACTTGAAATATTACTACCTAAAATCATAACTAATGTCTTCAATATACAAATAAAGAATTACAAAATCATTTTCATTTTGTTTAATATAAATACATTTATCAGCAATATTTATTTGAAAAACCATCAAATAACATGATTTGATCAAATTTTTCATCCAATTGTTTTGGATCTTATTTTAATCCATAATGAGATTTTACACACTTTTTTATCTTAACCATGCACAAAAAAAACCTTCTTATCGATTCATATAAATTTATTCTTCTATATCACCATTAAAAAAATTGTTTAAACATCTATTAGATTGATTTCAAATTTGTAGAAAGAAGATAAAGCAACTAATAGTCTAATTATAGTGATTTTAGAAACCAATGCATTTGTGTCAAAAATACTTCTTGTTTGAATCCCTAGTCTTAAATTCAATAGATCCATCAGTTCTCAATTTTTTTTCTAAGAACCAATTTACAATCTATTGTCTTACAACCTTGTGAAAAGCCATTTAAAATCAAGTTTTGTGAGAAAATAAAGAATTCATTTCCTGTTTCTTTCCAAAAAGAAGTCAATAGATATCATAGCTTTGCTATATGTTTCATGTTTGTTTTCAAGAAAAAAATATAAAAATTAACACCAAAGTATTTTACTTTTCTATTTATTTTACTATTTCTATAATTTCATTAGAAGATAACCAAGATATTGCTTACCAAATATATTTAAAACAATTAAATATAGTAAATTAATTTAATCATAGATGTTAGCTTACTAAAACAATTAAATATTAATTAAATTAATGTTAACTATTTAAATTTTGTATAGCACCATCAAAATTTTAAACAACTAAGTTAATAAAACTTATTAATTATTAAAAATAGCTATCATTAATTGTAATTTTATATCAAGATTTTAACAATACAACTCATCAGCTGCAGCAGTTCCTGTATTAACATAGAGGTCCAAGTTGCTATGAGGTAAGTATTAATTTGTTTTTGGCTCTAATCTGATCGAGTCCAGTATGCTTTTGCAATATAATTGATTCGAACAAATGCTATCTCAGTTAGACAGCAATACCTGTTTCTCTTTCGTTGTCTGTGTTCATTTTCTTTGTATAATTATATTGAAGTCTTGGAGGCTAACCATCCAGCCCACAAAATACAAGCATTTTGGAACGAATCTAAATCCCTATTTGCAGCAAGACCACACCAGAAGCACAAAATCCATATCATGATCTGCAGGATCTAACTATGAGTGCTCTTCTAGATGACTCTTCTCCGTCCTCACATGCCAGGGCCAGGCTGCCAAAAAAATATTGGGTTGACCCAGATGGGCATTGATTGCTTATACGCTTTTCTTAGCTCATTGTCACATGATATACGGTTTTTTTTCTTATTATTATACGTTATGGTCTGACCAGGGACCTGATTCTCCTCTTCTTGTCAAAATTCCCAGGTTCTATGGCGGGCTTGACATGAGCCCTGGACAAAGATACGAGGATTGCGGGTCTCAACTCTCAGGCCTTGCTAAAGAGGAGAAAGCCGACCATTCAAGTTATTATTTGACTCAATATGGTTCTCGTGTGATCGACACCGAGATCTACTTTTACTAGCTGCGAACTGATCAAGTGTAAACTGCTGTTTTAGTCAGCATGTGGTTCTGCTAGCTTCCACATCCTACACGAGAGATGAAAATAAGTCGCAGAAAATGTGGGTAACAGTAACATGTATGGTTCTTTGCTAGACAAGGGCTTCAAGATTGGACAAAACTATGTATTTGCCTTCCGCCAATGGAGCACTGAGCAAATCTTACATGAATAAACTGTGTTAGAATATTGGTCTATATCATGCAGTAGGTCGGAACAAATTTTTTTAAAATAAAATAAAAAAAACAATATTATGCATTTCTTACATGTTTATAGTAGTAAAAGAATTTTAATCATTAACTTATAATTAGCTTAACTTATCAATCTTAAAACCCTGTTGATCTGCATTTTTATCTGACTAAAATTTTAAAATTAAACTGTGTAAGAGTTAATTGAATATGACTATATCAAATTTAACAAGTCTAAAGATAGTCTAGATGACCAATATAACATGGTATGATTTATTTATTTTTTTCTTTTCAAGATGACATCTCTTTAAATACCAAGACAGTGATATATTGGATTGATTCAGATCAACCTGTCAAACTCGACACTCGAGTCATGGACTCAAGTGAATTTAATAGGTTCATTATTTGAAATAGTTTTTTATTTAATTACATGATAACAAAAAACAATTACAGTAAATCAACTGAATTAAATTAAAAAAAAAGATTATGATGTATTGTAAAAAAAATATTCTTGCTAATATTACAAAAATATTTATATTTTCTTGTTTGAAAACAAAGTGAAAACCAAATGGGATAAAAATAATAATATCTAAAATATTTTATTTATTTATTTATTTATTAAAATAATATAGATAATATATTTGAATTCATTAATTTTTAAGAAATTAATTTTTTTTTAGATTTCTAAAGAAAAAAAAACAAATATGCTAGGTGTATGTGCTTGGGTAACTCAGCATGTCTAACTTATATAAAAGGCTTGCTAGCCCAAGCTAGTGCTTGGGCTTTTTTCTTCTCCAAATTGGGGTATCTTGACAAAAGTTGTGTCATTTTGATAATTTTATGGTGGAGATTGAGATATATATTTTTTCCTAGTTTGATTTTTGTTTTTAATTAATTTTGAGTCAATGAATTAGTTTTTTTTCTTGATTGTAAAGATATTTTTTGATGTTTTTAGATTAAATTAGGTTAAAACTTGAATTTTTAGGTCAAAAGATACCCAGCTTGATTGTCTAACTATTCTTCAGTTTTGGATTAAATTGTTTCATTGCAAAACTATAGAGACCATAGAGAAAATTTGAAAATATTTGAAGGCAAAATTAACTAAAAGGGTGGAGACATCATTTTTTTTTTAAAAAAAGTTTTTTTATTTTTTATTTATTTTTATCCTCTCATTTTCAATTTCTTTAAATAATAAAATTGAATTTGTTTTTTTTTAAATTAAGTAGCATCCGATACTGTGATATTTTTTTAAAATTAAAATAATAATATAAAAAATTGATCGAAGTAAACTATCAACCCCAAATCGCAATCAATACAACATCAAACAATAATTAAAAATAAAAAAATTCACTGATGGAAGATAAAATACCAAAGAGGACTAGAGTTGAAATCACACCGGGCTTATTAGTCCTTTGAGTCCAAGATTTGCAGCATAATGAACCTTTGAGTCCAAGGCCCAATGGCTAATGGGTTCACCCATATCTTGATGGGTTGAAATATTCATTATCAACATGCAGAAGAAAAGAAGCATGCAGTCCTTTCTCAATTTCTCTGCTTCTGAGAATCTCGTGCTATGCTCGTCTTTACTTCACTTGGAAAGAATTAAATTCTTCTAATCAAATTTCTTCTCCTAATTAGATAGATAGCATCCTGCAATCAATACTCTTACCGTTGAAAATAGATTACTGTTCATTTCGAATCTGCCGTTAGGAAATAATTGGTGTTATATATCCATCTCTTAAAATTGGGGTTTAGCCGGAGTTCTATTCCGATTCCATTCCTTTGTAGGAGAGATTGAATCCTGCTTTCAGTCTCTGATTCAATCCAAAAAAAAGAGAGAGAGTTTTTTTTTTTTTTTTGATTTACGTGGGTGTGCAGGCCGGCGCCTTGCGCGCACCACGACTATTCCCATGCCCCACCGAACACCCCGCAAACCCAGTGGGCATGTAAGGCACCGCGGGGGTGACAGGCGTGCACATGAGGACTCGAACCCAGGAGAGCAGGAGGAGACAAGCCCCTCTTACCGCCAGGCCAAGACCCTCGGTGTAGAGAGAGTTGAGTCCATGAGACGATGCACGAAGACTCTAGGCTCAGCTTACTTTATACATGTTAAAAGTTAGTGATCCCATTATTTTAGGGTAAGAGCGTGCTTGGCAGTGTGGTTGCGGGTGTTTTTTAAATAGCTTTTCGTGCCGAAATGCATGCCAATGATGTTTTTTTATTTTTTAAAAATCATTTTTGACATCAGCACATCAAAACGATCCAAAAAGTACAAACCGCACTCAATTTTAGCAAAAAAAACAATCAAATTTTGACGAAACGCAGGTACAAACGCAATACCAAACGTTCACTAAATTATTTTTCTTGTAATATTTATTTAATTGTTAAGATTTTCTATGATTTATTATTTTATTTAGGTAGGAAAAAGATTTATTAGGGTATTCAATATTATTAGAATTTTATTCCTATTCTATTATGTTTTTTTTTTGTTTATAATGGATTTATAAAAGATTAAGTCTATGTTTGGGATTGCGGCGGAGGTTGGTCAAAATTTTAATTTTTTTGTTTAATTTTTTTATATTTTTAGATCGTTTTGATATGCTGATATTTTTTTAAAAAATATATAAAAAATATTATTTTAATACTTTTTAACCACTCTTACATATGTTACATGTATTCCTGACTTATGAAAGTGTTGAATTATAATAAACCCCTTTGTATTTATTATATGCTCCTTTAGCTAGAGTCCATGATTGCAAATGTTGAGGTGAAACCTTTGCGTGTCACAGGTTATTCAATCCGACACAGAGGAAAAAAGCAATGATAATTTACAACGAGGATGGAAAGTAAAATCCATTCCAGACACGTTGGTTTTGCCTGTAGATTTTCTCGATGAACCGAAAAACAAAAGTGAAAATGGAAAAGCTAAACACAAGAAACAGAAAAAGCAAAAGTAGAGAGAAAAGGAATAAAGCAAGTAAAAAAAGAAAAAAAATGGAAAAGAGGGATAGATATAGGGACTCAAAAGTTCCATTATTCTACCTTTTATATTAAAATGATCATGGGAGCCAGGCAAGAAACACTGGCAGTTTTATTCACTTAAAAGGGGGAGATTCATGGGGTAATGCTTGTGGCTACTATAGGACTCCTAACCACATGTTTACCCCCATCATGCACCCAGCTCAAAGAGCCATGGACCACGTCCTCTTTCAGTGATTTGGGGCCCTCTAGAGTAAGAGTATAGCTCAGCTTCTCATGTTCCTTCTTGAATACCAACTTCTGTGGCTCCACACTCACCTTTATACCGTCCATGCCAAGCAGCTTTGCAGTATAACTTGACATTCGCTCTCCAACATTGGTTAGAGTCCTTTGGAATTTGTGCACAACCTTTTCCTTCGAACCCGAGTCATAGCTGTCAAAATAAGCAATAAAAGATGGATAATTAAGATCCAAGGACCTGTTTTTGCAGTCGTGATGGGATGATCTAGTGATGATTTGGATTTGTTTGTTTGTGTAGTTCATTGCACAAAGAAGCTTTATGTAGTCCTCTGCTGTCGCGTCATAGATAAGCCCAGGATCAAGTGACTTGTTGGGATTTATGTGGCCAGATCCTATGTCAATAGGGGTGGCCGGCAAGTTATTGTTTGAAGCATCTTTAATGGGGCTCAGAGTATTGTCTAGTGAATCTGCTGTAGTCATAAGGGCAGACCTGATGGCTGCAGGACTCCAGTCTGGATGTGCTTTCTTTATAAGCGCAGCTACGCCAGCAACATGAGGAGTAGCCATGGAGGTGCCAGATAAGAGATTGAATTTGCTAAACAAGGAATGTGACCGAACCTCAGCCACTGAACTTATTGGAGACCATGATGCAAGAACCAATGTCCCAGGAGCCAGAAGGTCTGGCTTCAGGACACTGCGGCAGCTTGCAAATGGCCCTCTACCACTATAGCCATCTACTCTTGGTGCTGGCTTGGTGCCGGTAACTGTCTTTCGAAATACCACAGTTCCTCTCGGATCTTTGCTCTCCTTTATGTAGTCTATTACCCTCTGACCATCTTGGAGACCAATATACACTGCTGGAAATGAACTTCGAGTGTAAAATTCTGACGGGGAAGTATGATTACTGATGAAAACAGCTCCTGAAACTCTGGCAGATGCGGCGTTGTCAATTTGATCACTGAAAGTTAGGTTGTCCTTGCACACAATAATCTTGTTCTTAACTTTCTTCAATTCATTCACACTTTCACACCCATCCATGAAAACAAGAGGCTTGTGGCTTAGGGAATAATTCCCGGGATACACTGTTGGGAAAGAAATTTGATTGCCATTACCCAAAGTTAAAACACCCTCAAATTCACGGTCTATAGTACCCGCACCAATAGTTAGCATCCATGGTGCTCCATTGACTAATGTATAGTAATTAGGCCCCGCATTTCCAGCTGATGCTGCTACAAATACACCCTTTTCCATTGCTGCAAAAGAAGCTATTGCGATCGTATCATCTTCCAAAAAGAAGTCATCTTCAATGGCTACAGTCAAAGACAAAGACAATATATCCACGCCATCTTGAATTGCCTGGTCTATTGCAGCAAGAACATCCGATTCATAGACCCCGTATCTCCAAATTGCTTTGTACATAGCTATTCTAGCCCGTGGCGCCATACCACTGGAAGTACCATTGGCATAACCAAAATAAGATGCTCCTTTCACATAGTTTCCTGCAGCAGTGGATGAAGTATGTGTTCCATGTCCATCTGTATCTCTTGTAGAGTTCATTGAAATTTTTATCTTTGGATCATTTGCAAGTAGGCCTTTGTTGTAATATCGAGCACCGATGAGCTTCTTGTTACACATGGAAGAATTGAACTCGGTACCTGGCTCACATTTCCCTTTCCATCTCGATGGAACTTCTGTCATTCCTTCGTCGCTGAAGCTCTCACTCTCTGGCCAAATTCCAGTGTCCACCAATCCAATGATCATATCTTCACCATAATTTGCGGTTGGCCATGCACCAGAACTGGAACTCAGACCAAGAAACTCTGAAGTATGAGTTGTGTGAACTTTTATTTTACGGTCTCGAGTCGAAGAAATGTAGCCAGGGGATTTTTTGAGGGCTTCCAGTTCAGATTTAGTGAGACTGGCACTAAATCCTTGGACAGAACTAGTATAAGTGTAGATATGCTTAGAGGTTCTGGTGAAGGTTGATTTAGCAGTATCTGATACAGAAGAAATAGTGGCCAAATACCAGTTATGGTAGTCAGTGAATGCTTTGGGCATGGCTGACCGGTCCATGTGGATGATATATGTATCAGATTGTGCCAAAGTAGAAGCAAGAAGGGAGATTGTGAAAACAAGTGAACATCCCACCTTGAGAATTGGAGTAGCCATTGGTGAAATATGCCATTCTATGGGAATAATCTTTGCCTTATATAGTCACAACGCACACAAATTTTTCTACTGTATGATGTGCTCCCGATTAAATCATTTTGGAAGATGCCTTGACACATGATGACATCTCTCTCTCTCTCTCACGGGTCCAAAAAAAGCTCAATCTAATGGTAAAAATGAGTATATCCTTAAAACATATCATGATAACATCTCTCTCTCTCCCTCTCCCTCTCTCTCTCTTTCTCTCTTTTAACATTGACTCAATAAGATCAATTCCGGTCAATTTAAAATAACCTGTCAAATTTATTATCCAGTTTATGAACATGACCACAATGAGCTAACCCGGTTAGCCATCTATCTCTTTATTTTCCTTCCCTTCTCTTCTCTATCGATGAAAAAAGAGTGTCTAGAGCATGTAGTACACACACCGACATGTGAGAAGAGCCACCATGTTGGGGAGACACATGCAACTTGCTCCTACCTTTGATGTTGACCTTTTTTAGTGTCGTTAAATTGTTTTAGCGGGGCCCTCATTCCAAGGCGGCATGTGGTGGCAATTGAGCTCCGGTGACCAATTCGTTCTCTTTTTTTTTCTGTTTTATCTCTCTCTCCTCCCTTCGATTTTCATGTTTGGTTTCTTCTATGTCTATGAACATGGATGCATTTTCCCTTTAATTTCAATTCTAATCCCTCCATTTTTATAAATTTGTAAAAAAAATTCTAATTTTTTTTTTGTAAAATGGAGCGTTAGCCCAATATTGAGATGTTCTTTTGATACCATGAGAACCTCATATCAAGCTAATGAAATCAAACTATTGAGCCCAATCTGAATTAAACACATCTTGTAATAAAACAAATTAAGAATAAAACAAGTGAAAGGATGAAAAAAAAAGGCAAACAATAAATGAATAGTAGAAGAAAAAGTAAAATGCCTATTTTTTTTTTACTTAGTTAATACTAAAATCATATTGGTTAATTTTGAAAAGTAATTTTCAATTTAATAATTGCACAATAAGGATTCTTTTAAGAAAACTAGTCATCTCTCTACCATATAACTGTACATTTTATTCCATAAAAAACATATATAAAAATAATTAAGTATTACAAGAGAAACACAGTTCTCTTCATCAATTTACACTCAAGATTTTGTTTTTTAAAGGATTTGTTGCGGATAAAGGTACTCTTTCTTTTAAAATTTTTATTTGAATATAAAAATCATGAAGTTTAAAGACGATGTACATTTTATTTTATATTTGAATATTTATATTTATAGTTAGAAAATTGCTTATGTATGGTATCAAAACATTAGATTTAAGAATTTATATATTTTCATTCAAAGATTATTCTGCTGCCTATTACGATTAGTTTAGAAGGGTTTAGACATTGTTAATTAATCAAGTGAAATTTAATCATATAACATGAAAAAGTGGGCTAATCGATTAAGTAGAAATCATTTTGCAGCTTAGATCAAGAGCTTGTTGAACATTTGATCACACACAACATAGAGTTTCACTAGATCATTGTCCTGCGTTATACTATGGACTGAATCTGTTTTTTTAATATAAAACGCTACTAACATGTTTTTTAATAAAATATTTTTTTAATTATAAACTCAATATATGAAGCATATTAAATAATATATTTTTTAAATATTGATATAAAGATATACTAGATAATATTTTTTTAAAAAAATATTGAGATAATGACATACTGAATCAACTCGGGTTTACCTATAAAATCTACGACCTATATATGAGACTGTGATAACCCTAAAAAAACAAATAAAAATAAATTATGAAAGTCAATTCATAATCAACCCACTTTTGAAGGATGAAATTAAAAAAATATATTAAAATAAAAAATAAAAAAAAATCTACCTGAGTCAACTCGAGTTAACCTACCAAACCTGCAACTCGAGTCATGAAATTGGGATAACCCTATATAATGAAAAAAAAAATTATGAAGCCCAATTTCCAACAAATCCAATGTTGAATGATGAAATAAAAAATTAATTAAAAAAGACCAAAAAAAAACCCAAGTTAACCAGACTAAATTGTTAAACTCGCTACCCGGATCATGAGACTAAGATAAATTCATAAAAAACAAATAAAAAAATTATAAATCTTCATTTCCAATAAATCCAATGTTGAAGGTTAAAATTGAGAAAAAAAATCTATGAGACTAGAATAACTAAATAGAAAGAAATTTGAAAACAATTACGAACCTCAATTTCCTATCAAGTTAATATTGAAAGATGAAATGAAAAAAAAAATTGAATTGTTGGAGGGTGAAATAAAAAAAATCAATTAAAAAAGAAAAAAAACATTGTCAACTACCAGAAAATGACCAGCTACTCGAGTTATGAGATCTAGATAATACTATAGAAGGTTGATTAAAAATATTTTACAAAGATCAGTTCCTAACCAACCCACTATTAAATGATGAAATCAAAAAAGAAAATCAATTAGAAAAAATGACAAAAACAACAACACGAGTCAACCCTGATTAACCTCTTAAACCCACGATTTGAGTCACGAAATCATGATAAATAAAATAAATAAATTATGGAGTAACACTTCCAACAGACCTAATGTTGAAAGTTGAAATCGAGAAAAAAAATTAAATCTATGAGACCGGTACATAACTCAATAAAAAGAACATAAAAAAATATTATAAAGCACAATTCTCAAAACAACCTAATATTAAAGGATAAAATTAAAAAAAAACTAAATAAAAAATAGATTAGGTTGTTGAAGGGTTAAATTGATAAAGAAAACTAAAAAAATATATATTATAATTAATATTGCTTCGTGGATGTCTCTACGATAATTTAATCACACCTTTTAGTGTTTTGTTAATTATAAAAGTTGAAGATTGAAATAAGAAAAAATTACAAAGGTCCATTTCTAACAAATATAATGTTAAAGGTTGAAATCGAGAAAACTAAATTCATGAGATTAGGATAAATTCATAGAAGGCAAATAAAAAAAAACTATAAAGTTCAATTCTTAAATAACCTAATATTGAAAAAAAAATAAAAAAATTGATTTGTTAGAGAGTGAAATTAAAGGTAAAAATATATTCGATAAAAAAGAACAAAATAAAAAATCGAGTCAACTTGGGTCAACCTCCTAAACCTGTGATCATGATCATGAGGTTATGATAACCATATGTAAGCAATTTTTTTTTAAAATGTGAAACCTAATTAAAAAAATATTCAAGTGAAAAAAAGATCACAAAATAAACAGAATCAACCCCAGTTAACTTGTCGAACCCGCAACATGCAACCTGAGTCATGAGATTAAGATAATCTTGTGGAAAAAAAAATAAAAAATATTATAAAACCTAGTTTTTAATTAATCCAATGTTGAAATGAGAAATTAAAAAGATAAAGCAATTAGATAAAGTAATAAAAAAAAAGGCTCAATTCAACCCAGGTTAATATGTTAAACTTACGACCTTGATCATGAAATCAAAATAACTTGATAGAAAAAATAAAACAAAAATTTGAAGTCCCACTTCTAGTAAATCTAATGTTGAAATTTGAAATTAAGGAAAAAAAAAACTAAATCTATAAGACTAGTATATAAGCCAATAAAAAAAAATACAAAAAACTATGTAGCATAATTTCTAAAATAATCAAATGTTAAATAATTAAATTGAAAAAAAAATTAAAAATAAGAAGATTGAGTTGTTAAATGATTAAATTAAAAAAAAAAAAAACAAAACATGCTAAATGTAACAAACAAATTCACAACCTATTCAACAAAATTTAGTATTGTTCATGATTTGGTTTTTTCTCATGTGGTATTTATTTTATCATTTTGAGTCTTCAGTCTTAAGATAATTATTGTCTTAGGTCTAAAAATAGTCTTCGCAATTAGTATTTTATTCTATTTCTTACATAAAAATAATTATTGTTTATATGTTTTTAAGCATGATGATTATAAAGTTAAGAGCATGATAAAATATAGTTATAGGTTAGGAATTTATGCTTGAGTGTTTTATTTATAATTTACAATTTATATTATGAATGATTTGTTAATTACCAAAGGTTAAATAAGTCCAAATTGCATAGTATTTTTTTTTAATTACCCAAGAACTTTGATGCTTATAAATGTCATGATTATTGTTTATTTATGGGTAAATTAAAATTCATTGTTTCAAGACATTTTAGGATCACCTAAAGGTTGATTAATTGTTCTTATAACTAATGAACATAATTGTTGTTAAACAATATTTTTTTTATTAGATTTGTTTATATATTTAAATAACCAAACAAGATTTTTTTTATTACATATCAAAATTAAAGATATTAAATATATCTAATCAACGAATATATATTTACCAAATCAAGTCAAATCTTATTGGTATAATTATTGTTATTTTTGTATATTATTGCATTTCTCAAAGAAAAACATCTATATATTAAGTTTTTACTTAAAGCATTAATGTTTGAGCACTTTTATTAATCTTGAAGTATCTCTTTATGTTTCTTTTCATCCACATGTTTTATTTGTTCCAATATTTAATGGGATAAGTTTCTTTGATTGGTGTGAACAAGTCCAATTTAACCTAGGTGTTTAAGATCTTGATTTGGCACTTCAAGTTGAGAAACTTGTTATTACTAACATTAGCGGTGCTGAACAAAAAAATCTTTATAAATCTTAGGAAAGATCAAACAAATCCAATCTAATATTTATAAAAATAAGTATAGCTAATAATATTGTGTTATCTCTTTGCAAAACTGAGAGTGCTAATGAATTTATGACAATTATGGAAGAGCGTTCCCAAACTACTGATAAATCACTAGTTAGAGCATTAATGAGTACTTTTGATATTACTTCTTTTAGTATAGAAAAATATTTTATCACCTTTATTAATGACTATAGTTGTATAAAAATTTCAAGCAATATATGCCTTAAAGGTGTTTATTAATGAAGTTCAAAGACAAATAGATAAAAAAAATAATTAAAGTTGTTATGTTAGATAAATGTGGTAAATATTATAAAAGATGTAATGAAACTAGACAATGTCCGGGTTTATTTTCTAAATTTCTTGGAAAACATGGTATGTGTGCTCAATGCACAATGTGAGGTATAAAATAATAGAATGATGTAGAAGAAATGCATAATCGTATTTTATTAGATACAATTTATAATATGTTAAGACATTTATCTTTACCAATGTCACTATAGAGATGTTTTTATTACATGCTACCATGTATTTCTTAAACAAGGTTTCTAGTAAGGTAGTTTTGAAAACTCCTTATGAATTGTAATTGTAGATTAGTAAGAAATCTAGTTTATAATCTATATATTTAGGGTTGCCTAATAGAATTAATAATTTATAATCGACATGAAAGAAACTAAACTTAAGAACAACAAGTAATGTTATCATTGGTTATCAATAAAAATCTAAAGGGTATAAATTTAACACAAGAATTGTTAAAACTAAAAATGCTAGGTTTATTGAAAATTATAAAGTTAGTGGGAGAAAAAAACCACATAATATGGAAATTGAAGAAGTTAGGGTACAAGCTTATTTGTCCTCCATGCATTGCTGAACAATTTAATAATTATCAATAAAAACAAATGAGTGATTATACACCCTATAATAAATATATTATTATTGAACCTAGAATTAATTAACCACCTGAAATATTATTAAAAGGTCTCAAATATAAAGATACGGAAAACTATGTTGAATTAATGATGTTCATGGCTCTTTTTAGTTCTTTTAATTATGATACATGATGTGATTAATATATATAATGTTTCAGCGTTACTCTATGCATGTTATGTTAATATATTTATTAAACCATGGAGAAAGATAACTCATGTGAGTCAAATGAAAGAAAAGATGTGTTCTATATGAATGAGTTATATATTAAGTTCTTAAATAATTTAATAAATATTAATATTAAAATCTTATTGATCAATTTTGAGAATTAATTTTCTATGTAATAACTGTACACTTGATGAATGTATGATATATAAGAAGTCTATTAAAAAAATTGATCATCTATTTATTCTATAAATGTAAGTTTGATTCCATTATAAACATATATGAAAATAATTGAATGTTACAAGAAAAACACAATTTTCTTTATCAATTTACATTCAAAGTTTCTTTTTTCAAAAGATTTTCCATGGATCAAGGTATGCCTTTTTTACGTAAGTATTTAAATATAAAATAAGATAATGAATATTATATTTCATATTCAATTGTTGATGCTTACCATTAGAGAAATATGCTGACAGCATAATCTCCTAAAGTTCCAAAACATGGTGGCCGACTGAAGGATAGACTCTCCACTTTTCTCTTATATTTGCATTATTGGAGTATATATTGTGTTTATAGTCTTTTGGATCTCATGTTTAACATGTAGATATGCAATTTATATATATACAATTCACAATTGTAATTCTATTTTTGTACTTTTATTCCATTGAAAGACTGTGGCCACCTTTCCCTTTTTTTTTTTTTTTGCTTACATCCAACACAAGGTGGCCGACTGAAGGATAGACTCTCCACTTTTCTCTTGTATTTGCGTTATTGGAGAGTACATGGAGCATTGTGTTTCTGATGTTTAACGTGGCCATATTTCCCTTTCTGTTCTGTTTACATCAGTAGATAATGTTTACAGGTTGCGAAATGAATGGCCACTCCTTTTATCTGTTTGTGGCGTGAGGCCCGCGATGCTTGTTCATCCAGGACTTCAAAAACGTTTTATTTTCTCTGCATTTTCTAAGAACGGCAATCATTGTCGTGTTCGTTAGATTCCATTGATCAAAGGAAGTGGGGCAAATGCAAAACACAACCTTCCTCTTTTGTGTTACTGTTGTAGATAGGGTTACGATAATGAATGATTCTAGATAGGTAGGTGGAAGCATGTCATAATTAGATAAAAATTTATTCTAAACGAATTATATAGATAATTTAGTAGATATATTTATGGATATATAGAATATAGCACCAAACCATAATAATAGTTCAAAATAACTATAATTTTTTATTCGATAGTTTGATCACGTTCAATTAGATAGAATCGTTATTCCGACTATTGAATTTTTAAATTTTAAAAATCTCACTCTTGGATCCTAGATTTGACAGTTTTTATAATTTTTTTTCTATTTTTTTGATTTCATGTTTTTTTTTAATAATTTCATATTTTTATTTTATTTTCTAATTGAGATATAATTTCTTGTTTATTTAAAGTTTTGTAAATCTCCTAAAAGATTATTATTAAACAAAAAATAAAGCCTATAAACTTGAAGATGCATCAACAGCAACTTTTGTTTATTAAAATTCATGTATTTTTTATTTATTTATTACTGTTTTTAGCTTCCACTTGCACAGTTACCTACCCGGAAGATACTCGCAAAGAGCAAGATTATGCTGGATTTGCTTTTCAGCTCATCATGATTAACATGCAACGCAAATTACACGATTTTATGGTTTTTTTATTTATTTATCGTTTATTACGGTGCGTGGCCCTCAATTTTCTTTTCATTTTTATTGAATACTGCACACCATAACCAAAAAGCTTAATGCGCTCATGCTCAGGTTGCAGAACCTTTACAGCTCTGCTTCGGTATCTGCAATTAGTTTTCAGTACAGCAATTTAATTATTTTATCTTTATCAACTTTATTTTCATTTCAAACATTCCCTATCCACAAAACTCCTTTTTTTTTTTTTTTAAGAAAACAAAAGGACAACCATCTCACTTACCAGCTGTAGATTCTCTGAAGTACTTAAAATTTCTATCAGAACTGGATATTATCTCAGCTAGCTGTAGTGCTGTCCTGACAATAAGAAGTGGATCCAAGAGAGTACTCCAATGGTCTGAAATTGGATGGAAATTGAATGGAGGATATATAATAAGGGAACTGAATGAGATATGCAACTTTCTAAAAAAATGAAAAACATAATGGTGGAAATGTGTTGCAATTTGTCATTCAATTCAACAAGTAATTATTTTAGTTATTTTTTATCATCTAATTTTTTAAAAAAAATAGATAGATATAAGTAGAAAAAATAAATTTTAGATGAATATATTCTTATTATTTTTTATGAGTCATAACTCTATGTGCACCATAAAATTTTATATTTCTCTTAGAGTCTTTTGAACTTAAAATCTGTACAAGTCTATTAGCACCTTATACTTAATTTTATCAAATAAAATGAAGAAGATGAGATTCAAATCATTAACTGCTTGATTATTAATATTTTGATACCATATTAAATAATCGTATCAACTCAAAAGATTAATCTTTTAGATGATTGCACTATATATATATATATATATATATATATATATATATATATATATATATATTTTGTTGTCCAAAAATATACTAGATAATTAGGCAAGTGAGTAATTATATTTAGTTAATAATATACAAATTTATAGGAACATGGAAAACTTGCAATTCTAACAAAAAGAGCGAGGATGCTAATTAAGCAAATATATAAATTTGTGTAAATGATTAAAATATAATCTTAACATGCAAACTAATCATACATATAAATTATATTAAAATTAAATCATATAAAATACTTGTTCAATTTCTTAGAATATTACAAATTTAAAAATTTATTATTATTGTTATTGTTAAGAATTAATTATTTGTTCTTAAAACTTTATCCATGGTAAAAACAAAAAATTCTTCTAACTCTCATTTCAACAACACCACTTTATCCACTTTATCTAGATGGATTTATAAACAGGTCCACCACAACACAAATCAAAGCCGCCTAACCAAGCCCTGGAAAAAATCACTATCTATTAAGACTAATAATTGACGAGAACATACCTTTCGGAGATTAATAGCTTCTTTTACATCATTAGAAGATTAAGCTTAGTGGTGTTTTTATATAAGCTCATGTTTAACATGCAACATCCGTTAATCCAAATACTGCTTCAAGTCAGGGTCTGCGATCAGTGCCTTCGTCCTTGCCATTTGATGTCCAGTGAGGGCCGGCCCCCGACTGCTCCGCTTATAATAAGAAAAGCCGCCTAACCAAGCCCCAGGAAAAAAAAAACACGAATGAACACAGAACACCCCTTGCTACTGCTCGCTCTGTTACAGGAAGATCGATCTAACTTGACGCCATGGAGGATACCAGTCAAGAAGCAATTATGTCTTCTTGACCACAGGTTGCTCAAAGTTAGCTAGCTAGAAATAACAGAGCGCGGTCTCATGATTTCTTTAGCATAAGCAATAATCGTTGCTGAAGGATGAGAAATATCGAGTAATGCCCTCTTCCTCCAGCGCCACAGCAGCAAACAAGCTGTTCCAGAAATAAAATTCCACACCAGCAACTTCCTCTTTGCGTCGAAGATTCTGGCCCAGTCAATCACGTAGTCCGATGCCATAAACATGTCCATATACTCGGGCTTAAATTAGTTGGTCCCAAATCATCCTTGCAAAGAAAGAATCTAGCAAATGGAAGCCAGTTTATATAAGTGTTGATTACTTCTATAAATTGTTGGTTACATATATAAAATAAAAATAAATTTGTTTAGGAGAGGATCTATAAATACAAGAAAAACAAGGCAAATAGTCCGATGCCATAAACATGTCGATATTACTTCTTTCAGTATAATAAAATATTTTATCATCTTTATTATTGATTATAGTTGTATAAAAATATCAAGCAATATACACCTTAAAGGTGGTTATTAATGAAGTTCAAAGATAAATAGATTAAAAAAAAATTAAAGTTGTTAGGTTAGATAAAGATGGTAAATATTATAAAAGATTTAATAAAAACTAGACAATATCCGGGTTTATTTTCTAAATTTCTTGAAAAACATGGTATATGTGCTCAATGCACAATGTTAGGTACAATATAATAAAATGGTGTAGAAGAAATGCATAATTCTATTTTATTATATACAATTTATAGTATGTTAAGTCATTTATCTTTACCAATTTCATTGTAGATGGTTGCATTACATACTACCATGTATTTCTTAAACAGGTAGTTTTGAAAGTTCCTTATGAATTGTACACCAGTAAGAAATCTAGTTTATAATCGGGGTTGCCTAGTAGAAGTAATAATTTATAATTAATCTACACGAAAAGAAACTAGACTTAAGAACAACGAGTAATGTTGTCATTGGTTATGAATAAAAATCTAAAGGGTATAAATTTAACACAAAAATTGTTGAAACTAAAAGTGCTAGTGATGTACATCATGGGAGTTATAATCCATCTCGTGAAGCTACATCTAATATGCAAGAGGATTCAGATGGTCCAATGACAAGAGCGAGAGCGAAACAACTACAAAGGGCATTGACGAGTCAAATTGAAATGATTGAAGTTGCATCGGAGTTAAAAATTAGCAATCAGTTTGAAATTGGTTCAAGGGTTCTTATTTGCCTACAATTGGAACTTGGGATGGGAAAAGCCCTTAATGGTTCTTTTAATGCTGGACTACTTGAATTTGGGTTGATAATGCAAATAAGTGAAGGAATTGATGCTGTTTACGGTCAAAACAATAAATCAATTTGAACCTGAATTTGAAGTCATCCATTGCATGTGAAAACAAGACTAATTTAGGTGGATTTCAAGTTCAGAACGTGATCTTTTCAGATTGTCCAACAATGATTGCATTAGACTTTTATGCAAGAAGTTATAGCCGTTTTAAATTTGGTATATTTATGTTTCAATTAAAGTCAGAAAATATGTGCTAGTTAAATTTGTCTAGTTACTTTGTCAAAGTCTAATTTTTGGGCCTAACTTCTATCATGTTAAATTTTCCTAACTATGGAGGGATGTTCCAATTACAAATATAGTATCAAAATATGTAATAAAGGACTTTTGGCCAAGATTTGAAACTTAATTTAGAGAATTAAGAGTTGTTCTTTCAAATTGATTTTTTGAAGAACCCTACCTGACTTATCACTTTTCAATCACAAAGAGTGTGGCATCGAAATTCTAGATTGATCTTTGTGGCGTCTAGATCGACTTATCAAAGTATCATTCTAGTCTATCCTCCATCTTATTTACCTTAAAATCACTATAATCCAGCCTAAACACCAAAAGAAAGACAACACAACCAGACTCATACTTCATCCATTTTCGTTAGATTCATTATTGTCGATTTTCGAATCATTCATGGCACATCATTTCTATAGGATATAAATTTAACACAGAAATTGTTGAAACTAAAAGTGCTAGGTTCATTGAAAATTATGAAATTAGTGTGAGAAAAACATCACACAATGTGGAAATTGAAGAAATTAGGGTACAAGCCCATTTGCCCTCCGTACCTTCTAAAGTTATTTTTCCTCAAATTATTGAACAATTGAACAATTATCAATAAAAAAAAATGATTATACACCCTAAAATAAAGACATTATTATTGAACCTAGAATTAATGAACCACAAGAAATATTATTAAAAGGTCTAAAAAATAAAGACATGAAAAAACTATGTTGAATTGATGATGTTCATGGCTCTTTTATATATAATGTTTTAGCATTATTCTGTGCATGTTATGTTAATATATTTATCAAACCATAGAGAAAGATAATGTCAAGTGAAAGAAAAGATGTGGTACATATGAATGAGATAGTAAGTTCTTAAATAATTTAATAAATATTAATATTAAAATCCTATTGATCAATTTTGAGAATTAGTTTTCTATATAATAACTTTACATTTGATGAATGTGTGATATATAAGAAGTCTATTAAAAAAATTGATCTTCTTTTTATTCTACAAATGTAAGTTTGATTCCATTATAAACATATATGAAAATAATTGAATGTTACAAGACAAACACAATTTTCTTTATCAATTTACATTCAAAGTTTCCTTCAAAAAAAATTTGCATGGATCAAGGAATGTATTTTTCACATAAGTATTTAAATATAAAATAAGATATTGAATATTATATTTCATATTTAATTGTTGATGCTTACCAATTGAGAAATCTTCCGACAGCATAATCTCCTAAAGTTCCAAAACATGGTGGCCGACTGAAGAATAGACTCTCCACTTTTCTCATGTATTTGCATTACTGGAGAGTACATGGAACCTTGTGTTTCTGATGTTTAACGTGGCCATCTTTCCCTTCATGATCTATATGAAAAAAAGAAAAATCTAGTCACGCTAAACTAAAATATAAACTTAAAATATTTATAATTTTTTATTTGATTATTAGATCGCTCTCAACTAGATATAATTGATACTTCAACCGTCAGATCTTTAGATTTTTAAAATCTTGCTCTGGGCCCTAGTTTTATTTGTTTTGTTATTTTTCTTGTTATTTTTAGATTTCATGTTTTTTTTTTTATCATTTTGAATTTTTATTTTGTTTTTTAGTTGAGCTATGACTTGTGATGTATTTAAAATTTTGTAAATCTCCTAAAGAATTATTATTAAAGAGAAAATAAAACCTGCAAATATAAAATTCATATTTAGAGCTACTTTCACTCATTCAAATTCATGTATTTCTTCTTTGTTTATTGCTATCTATGACTTCCACAATCAGTTAGATATCCGGAAGATCCTCGCAAAGAGCAAGATTATGCTGGATTTGCTTTTCAGTTCATCATGATTAATATGCAATGCAAATTACACGATTTTATGGTCGTATTCTGCTCAAGGGAGCACTTTATTTATGGGTTTTTTTTATTGTTTATTACGGTGCGGGGCCCTCAATTTTCTTTTCATTTTTATTGAATACCGCACACCATAACCAAAAGCTTAACGCGCTCATCCTCAGGTTGCATGCAGAACCTTTACAGCTTTGCTTCGGTATCTGCAATTAGTTTTCAATACAGCAATTTAATTAGTTTTATCTTCTTCAACTTTTTTTTCTTTTCAAATATTCCCTATTCGAAAAACTCCTTTTTGTTTTTTATTTAAGAAAACAAAAAGACAACTATCCCACTTACCAGCTATAGATTCTCTAAGGTACTTAAAACTACAGTTTGTAGACTCGGCCCGGTCCAAGGCCCGGGTTCCGGGTTTTGACCGGGTTATCGAGTCGCTCGGGTTAATTTATTTTTTTAAAAAATCAAAACGACATCGTTTTAGTAAAAAAAAAAGTCAACAAGTTGCAACCGGGTTTTTGATCGGGTCTTGTCAGGTCGCCGGGTCACACCGGGTTTTTCCTTCCCCTGTTTTTTCTTCAACCCGGCCCGGGCGGCCGGGTCCCAGATCAACCCGCCGGGCCATGCCGGATTTTAAAACTATTCTTAAAACTATATCAGAACATGATATTATCTCAGCCAGCTGTAGTGCTGTCCTTACAATAAGAAGTTGATCCAAAAGAATGCTCCAATGGTCTGAAATTGGATTACATTTCCATTGAAAGGAGGATATATAAAAAGGGAACTGAATGGGATGATGCAACTTTCTAAAAAAAATAAAAATCCTAATGGTGGAAATGGGGTGCAATTTGTTAAAAAATAAGTAATTAGTGGTGGTATTTTATTAGTTATTTTTTATGATTCACTTTAAAAAAAACTAAATAGATACAAGTAGGAGAGAAAAATTTTAGGTGAATATATTCTTATTATTTTTTATGAGTTATGACTCTTTATGTATTATATACATTTTTTATATCTTTGAAAGTCTTTTGAACTTAAAACTTGTATAAATATCATTATCTTGTACTTAATTTTATCAAATAGAATAAGAATAGTAAAATTTAAATTCCTAATTAATTGATTATCAATGTTATAATATTATATTAACCTAAAAGATTAAACTTTTAGATAAGGCTTCTAGAATGGATTTATATTACATTCTAATTTAATCTCTCTCTCTCTCTCTATATATATATATATATATATATATATATATATATATATATATATATTATACCAGATGATTAGGTAAGTAAGCAATTATATTTAGTTTATAGCAAAAGATTGAAATACATTCCTAACATGCAAACTAATCATACATAAATTATGCTTAAATTAAAGCATATAAAATACTTATTTGTTGAACCTCTTAGAATATTAATTGCAAATCTAAAATTTTATTATTGTTGTCGAGGATAAATTATTTGTTCTTAAAACTTTATTATTCCTCACATGGTATAAAAAAAACTTTTTTCATAAACCCCTTAACATTCTAACAACATCATTTTATTTAGGTGTATTTATAAACAAAGTCCAACGAATCAAAGGTATTATACTCAACAACCTCTTTACAAAGAGGGACCGAACCTAAACTTTAGTTTAGGATGAAAATAACAAGAGGAAACAAAGCTTTAAAATTAGAAGAGCAAAGCTAAAAAATAGTTGAAAAATAGTGTAATAAATTCTATAGAAAAACCAACATAAACACTTTTCTTTAACTTCTTTTTATAGAGAATTTCAGGAACCAAAACCAATGAAATTTTCTCCAATAACAACTTTGATTATCCTCCATAAAACTAGAATTAAAATTTATAGTATTTTGTTTTAAAGAGTTGAAAAGATTGTCCAAAAACCTTCTAGCCTATGAAGATTCAATTTTGGAAAAAATTGAAGAAGTTAATTAGACTTACTCCATGAGCTAGAGAAAATAATTCTACATGAATCTTTTTTATAGAGAATTTTAGAAACCAAAACTAATAGAATTCCCTCCATTAACAGCTTTGATTACTCTCCATAAAATTATAATTAAACTTCATGATTTTGTTTTAAAAAGCTACAATAATAGTTCAAAAATTGTTTAGGTTATAAAGAGTCAATTCTGGAAAAAAAAAACCTAAAGAACCTAATTAGACATTTTCCATGGGCTAAAGGACGACGTCCAAGCCCAAAGTTAAGTTAACAATAAATAATTTATTGTAGCCCAAAAAGTTATTTTATAGCAAACTCAAATCTAGACGTGACTTGAAGCCCAAGTCAAGCCGCACGAATTTAAGCTCAAAGCCCACTTTGCTTAGGCTATCTCTCATTTAAAAGTTGGGTGCCCTTTGATCCGATTTTAATTTTCCACATTTCCACTAAATAAACCACTATGAAAGTTTTTTTTTTCTTATATAGGATAAATTTTTTTAGAAAGTTTTGAATTTCTTCAAAACATGTCAATTAAGAGTTCTTTGAAATCAATTTAATATTTATTTATAATTTACTAAAATCATATTAATATTTCAGGTTGAAATTAAATTTAAATAAAATTTTAATTTATAGAATATGTGAACCCGCTTTTAATTGGATCTCAATATGCATATTAACCATGATTTTTAAACAAAACTCCAACATGATTTGATTTGCTAACTATTAAGACTAATAATTGACGAGAACATCCCTTCTGGAGATTAATATGCTTCTTTCACGTCATTAGAAGATTAAGCTTAGTGGTGTTTTTATATAAGCTCATGTTTGACATGCAACATACGTTCATCCAAATACTGCTTCAAGTCAGGGTCTGCGATCAGTGCCTTCGTCCTTGCCATTTGATGTCCAGTGAGGGCCGGCCCCCGACAGCTCCGCTTATAATAAGAAAAGCCGCCTAACCAAGCCCCAGGAAAAAAAAAACACGAATGAACACAGAACACCCCTTGCTACTGCTCGCTCTGTTACAGGAAGATCGATCTAACTTGACGCCATGGAGGATACCAGTCAAGAAGCAATTATGTCTTCTTGACCCTAGGTTGCTCAAAGTTAGCTAGCTAGAAATAACAGAGCGCGGTCTCATGATTTCTTTAGCATAAGCAATAATCGCTGCTGAAGGATGAGAAATATCGAGTAATGCCCTCTTCCTCCAGCGCCACAGCAGCAAACAAGCTGTTCCAGAAATAAAATTCCACGCCAGCAACTTCCTCTTTGCATCGAAGATTCTGGCCCAGTCAATCACGGAGTCCGATGCCATAAACATGTCCATATACTCAGGCTTAAATTAGTTGGTCCCAAATCATCCTTGCAAAGAAAGAATCTAGCAAAACATGAATAGAAGCCAGTTTATACAAGTGTTGATTACTTCTATAAATTGTTGGTTGCATATATAAAATAAAAACAAATTTGTTTAGGAGAAGATTTATAAATACAAGAAAAACAAGGCACAATATTGAACCTTGTATCTCGCAGATGATGCGTCATTCAAGTTGTTTTCTTTGTTGAACCTAGTAGGTTTCGAGGGTAACATGGTAATTCACAATTCTCTATTCATTTTTTTACCACAAAAAATACTTCTGAAAACTCCCCTAATCCTTCTAAATTCAAATATAACCTCAAATTTTATTTTCAAATAATCAATTCACATTAAAATTGATTTGAATTTTTTAGATTTAAAATTTCATATCATCGTAACTCTCGATTTTGGAGATAAAATGGTTTAATTTAGTGTTCATAGATTCGGGAGCTTTCATTTGGGTAGATTTGGTTTCATAGAATTTTTTTTTTAATTATGTTGATAATTATTCAAGTTTTAAAATATTATCATACGGTAAAGTGTCATGGTTCATCGAAATTCTTTCCAACTATGTTGATAATCTACACGTCTGTTCTAATAAATTAATATGCTATCAAATAATTAATGGATCATATTGTAATTAAATTTGCAAAGTATGTACGAAACTAATTTGTTCCATGTACGTTTACTGATTGAAAAATATAAGAGGAAATTGATTTCTATTGATCCATTATAATGCAGATGGCATTTACGTTATTAAGTGCTAAATTCACTTGCTATCATGCAAGTTAGATTTAATAAATTAAATTATTAATTATAATTAGATAGTGTTATTTTCACTTAACAACTTGTTAATCCCACTCCATATTCTTATAAACTGAAAAAGAATTCTTTCATTGAGACTAAAAGGCATCAACCTTTTATTGTAGCAAGGTGATATTTAAATTTTTTTTTAATTTAGTTCTTAAATGTTTTTTTCAATTGCATCCTTCCATGCCAACTTTGATGATCAATTGGTAATAATTTGTTAAGAAAATAAAAATTAAATGATAGGAGACCAAAGGGTAAGAAAAGGAGAATATATATGGTTAATCTAGAATTTGACTAAAATATTCATTTTCATCCCTTTACTTTCAATTTTCAACCTTGCCGATCACTATATTTTTCAAAAAGTCAATTATGACCCAAAACTTATTTTTTTTATTTTTTAGTCCCTAGTTAGGGATGAGATTGTTGGATTTCAGTGGTAGAAAAAGAAAATCATTATTGACATCAATTCCGACAATGAAAAAAAGTTAATCTTAATATTAACAAGTTCCATTCTATGAAGGGAGTTTAACTTGGGTGTTATTTCACCCTAACATTACCGAAGAAAGTACATCTAATTTCGGGAAGTTTTTGGGTTTCAAGTTGATTGTTTATTTTTAGATCGAGTTTTGGATTATTTGAAGGCATAAACAATTTTATTTAGGTCTTTATATTGTTTACTATGTGTTTTTTAGTAAAACAAAATGGTTGTAAAAAGAATATTTTTGGTTGAAAACCCACTACCCCAATTTTCTGGTGATCAAATGGTCACCGGATTTTGGACACGCAAATGACACATCATTTGTTTACGTAAAAGATGTGTTATCCACTGACATCGACAATGTGTCATCTGTGTTTGTTTTTTTTAAAGATCGAACAGTGTGTTCTTTGTCCTCTATTATTTTGAAAAAAAAATAAAGGTGTCACGCTAAACCAGATCTCTTTACATGGACCTTTCATGCTAATCGGACCATTTGTGTTGCCCGGGCTCATGGATTGGCGCACACACCTGATCTTTTATGTGTGTGTGTTATATATACTCTTTATAATTATTAAACACAACCCATAACAGGACTCATGAACAAACCAAGCGAGTTAAATTAGGTTAACCAAGAAAATAAATTCATTTCTTTATTTTTTATAAAAAGATTAAAATGATATTATTTTGTTTTTTTTAAAAAAAATCAATAAGTTTCAAACTAGGTTTGACCAAATTAAAGATCAAACCTGGCTTTTAAGCGAGTCATGCCAAATCAATATACTTCCTTTATTTGTTTAAACATGACCTAGTCTAAGCCCTGGGTTATATGTTAACCTATTAAGTTAGTCTAAGTTTTATAGCTATGAAATTTTCAACCCCTGACACTTTAAAAGTATATTTCATTTTATCCTTTTTTTGTAATATTTTAAAGTCTATTTTTGTGTAAAAAAAGGTCTCTTTTATCAAAATTTTAAATTAGCCTTGTTTTTATTGTAGTCCCACGAGCTACCTTTATTTCTTCTTCTTTGAAAAATATTATTTTTTGTTGTTATGTATTAAAAAAAAAAACCACATGCTCTTGGTTGGTGTATAATTGAAACTAGTTTTGAAAATAAAAAGTTTTTAGATTAAGTTAGATACATAACCTAAATCATGAATTTGACAAGTTAATCTAAATTATTTCATGTTTTATTTATTTATTTTAACTCAATACTTTTATTTTTAATTTAATCCTTTAACATTGAGTTTAAATTAGAAATCATGATTTTTAGAAATCATGATTTTTTTTGTTCGCTTTTTATAAAATTATCTTATGATCCAAGTCACAAATTTAGCTCATTAACTCGAGTTTGCCAATGTTGATTTAATTTGCTACCATGCCAATTCTTTTAAAACAAATGTCATTTAATATGTGATCATCAAAAATATAATTAGCTTATAAAACATCTTCCTGCAGTAAATATACCTTAATATAATGTGATCATCAAAAATCAATATTCATTTGTGATATTCATTGCTCTGTAATAACTTAAGAAAAATATTAAGATAGCTTTTTTATTTTAATTTACTTTGCAATTGTTTTATATTAAATTTAGAGTTCTTAATATTATTGGATATTCAAAGAAATAGAAAGGTATTAAAATTTCTATAAAAAGTATGAAAAGAGGGGTGATTTTGCTCTACATCAAAATAAGGAGTGAGATTAATTAACAAATAGTGGAAGAAGACCAAAACAACCTTAAGATTTATGTTTATCAGTTAATTATAGGATGTTAATAATTTTAGGGATTAAAATTTATTTTAGAAGACAATCAATGATAACTTTTTTATAATAAAGATAATTATGGCACCTTAATGAAATTGTAATTCTTGTAATTAACATTTAATCACGTGAAAGTATTAATTACCCAATAAATTTTAGAAAGCACTAATTCAAAGGCTGAAAACAATAACTTAACTAAAACACGAAGCTTCTGTTAGTCGTGATAAACTCTCAAAATAAAGATTTAAACTTGAATAAATATATTTATTTGTAATTTTATTTATATTATCTAGGCCAATATGTAATTTCAGAAATGATCAAAAATAGTAAAAACATCCGGGGTGTTTAGTGATGACGGCATTCCAAATGTGAGAGCAATGTGGTAGGCACCAATTTTTTAATCTTATCTTATCATATTCTATTATATTAGAGTCTGTTTGAGAATGTGGTTGTGTTTGTTTTTTAAAGTTTTTTTTATATCTAAATATATTAAAATGATATTTTTTTTATTTTAAAAAAATTATTTTTAAAATCAGCGTATCAAAACAATTCAAAACATATAAATAATAATAATTTTTCACAAAAAAATTTTAAATTTTTAGGGAACACGGTTTGCACCGCGTTCCCAAACATTATCTAAAACGAAGCTATCGTATTGATAATTTTATCATGAAATTTGGGAGATCTATGAATTTAAAATTTTAGATTTATAAACTTAAATAAATCTTGAATTTTTGTTTTGACTAATTGTTGAAGGTGTCTTTTAGGAGTGTTTTCATATTATTTTTTTTAAGTGAAAAACAAGCTCAAAACATAATTTTATATGGTTATTGACAACTTTCGTAGGAGTTTAAATCGTTTTCCATAAATTGGCGAGGCCCTCTACAAAAAAAGCTGCACAATCATTATCTATTTATACGACGTATCAACACTATTTGTTCTAGGCCGAGGTCTGATCTCCCCATCCATTTTTTTTATTCCTTTCTATTTTTAAAAAAAAGTATAGTTTTTGTAAAATATATTTTACATATATAATTTATTAGAAATAGATTATAGTTTATTTTATATACTTTTTTGAAATTTAAATCAATTAAAAAAAATTAATTAACCAAAGTAACTTGTATCTATTTGATAGGATGTTTTTTTCTCTAAATTTACATAAAAACTAAATAAGAAAATCTTTCACTAACTTAATGATTATTTGCTTAAAACATATTATATGAAGACAAAACAATATAAAGGTAAAAAGGAATTTTATGTTTAGAACCATAATATATCAATAATTAATGTTTTAATATTTTATTTTAAATTTATGTTTAAAACAATAATGGATTTTTATTTACGAAACAATGCTTGTTATTTACAAAAACATCCGGATATTGAATTAATTATCTGTTTTATAAATATATGTTTTATTATATTATTAAATAAAAAATAATTTTAAAAAACAAAAAAACAATTCAATATTTTTTAAATTTAATATGCTAAATCAAATTTAATAACAATAATAAAAAATCTATTATAATCTAAACTTTTTTTATAGTTTACAAAAAATTGATTTAACCCTCTTCATATCATATAAACATATAAAGCAATATAGTTTCCTGCAATTGGGTTTGAAATCATAGGCTCCTCTAATTTTTTTTCCTAATGGTATTCAAATCAGTATACATGTATTTTAATTAATTTTTTAAAGTCTTAAAATTAACAATTAGATAAGTTTTCAGTAGCTCTAAAGTTTATAATATTTAAATTAATTATTTTTAAAAATAAATTTAAAATTTAATTGATCGATCTAAAACCTATTGGTTGAACAATACTTTCATGATCAGGATTTGTATTTTTTTTTTTTAATGAAGGTAGGTTGGTGCTTTTAGGTGTCGCTGCATTGTGGAGGGTCAGGTTCAATGAATGTTAAATTAATCATAATTGAAACACTTAATTATTCACACATTTTAGTAATTTAACAGTTAGATTTTCTAGTACTTTTCTTTAATTAAAATTTGTTGCTTTGAATTTTCTTTTTTTTCCCTCGTGGTTGTCCCTGTAACTTTTTATTTTCATATATTAAAGAATCGAAATATAAAAAAAAAAACAAAAAAGATAATTTATAAATTGTTTATATATATAGCTACTGCTATCCTATGATCATCCTTGGCAGCATTACAGGAAATATATTACAGACATTTCTTATCAACCATTGTCATTATTATTATTTTATTATCCATTCCCAACTTTATACACTCCACTACCACAATCACCTTGCTATCAATGTAACCATCATTGAACACTTTATTTTTTTTAGATTTCTTTCTATTTTTATATGCACATGTGTAAGAGGGATCCATTTTTATTTTTATTTTTTAATTATTAGTTAATATTTAGATCCCCTTACATATAAATAAGTTATATGTGCCATCTCTATTTTATAACTTTGGTGTTCCACATCCATTTTAGTATTCTCTATTAAATAATAATAAATAAATAAAACAATAAAAACAACAGATTCAATATCCTAGGATTGTTCCGTCTATATATATATATATATATATATTCCTTGTAGAAAACTCAGTCAATGGCCAAAGAGGTTGCTAAATTGGATAGATTCACACGTTTTTTAATGTCATCGTGATTTTAAAATTGAAATCCAAGTTTTTTATCTTAAAAATTTGTTTTAAAATTTATTTTCATTTAAAAATACTTAAACAACACTCTAGAAACTTAAACAAACTCATTTCTAACCTCAAAAAACTTTTAATCTCTCTAAAATAAATGAAATTAAACAAATTCAAAACAATTTTAAAAATTCTAGTTTATTTTTTCTAGCATGATTAGAATACAACATCACCTTCATTAAACTTTCATCGAGTAGATAAATTCATTAGTATCAAGATCAATCTTTTTAATAGTTAGGATATCAGGATATCGTCATTCAAGCACTTTCCCTCTTACCTTTCAGCTTCTAGAGACTGAAACATAAAAAGAATTGGATTGAAGTATAAAATGCTAAAACAATATGGACCAAAACAATAGATAAACTAAAACTTTAGGGATTAAATTGTTATTTTTCATGCCAATATCCCAATGAGGTCTATTTTATTTGTTTTGTTAAAGTTGATCTTCTATTTTTAATTTATTTTTTAAGAATTAATAAAGTTTTATTCTATATTATCAATCTTTAATTTATCATTGGAATATCGATGGTATTTTGTATATGCAAGAGAATGCAACTTTTAAAAAATAGTAATATATAAAATCATGCTATTATAACTTTTGAGGATGCAATTGTAAATAAAAAAAGTTTGATGATTGAAACAAAAAAATCAATGCTCTTATGAACCGTGCTTTTTCCAATTATTTTAGTTTAGACCCTGTTTGTTTTTGCGTTTCAAAAGCGCTTTTGAAAAAAATAAAATTTTTTTTTCTTTGCTTTAAATTAATATTTTTTTGGTGTTTTTAAATCATTTTAATGTGTTGATTTTTTGATATATTTTTAAATGAAAAATATTTTTAAAAATAACTGTAACCATATTTTTAAACAGAATATAAATCTGGTAATATATATGATATTGTATCCAGGAATGTTTTGATTAATATTACTATTTAAGAGCATTTCTAATAATTTAGTAAAACATCATATATTTACACAACATCCAAAACGCTGTCCGTTTTAGTAAAAGAACGTACGAACCTAACGAAGCAGGTTTTGTTTCCCTCTCTTATCATCAAACTCAGATGTTTTCCTGTTCTCTTGTCCGTTTCCCAGTTAACGGCCCTATTTCTATGCCCCAAGTTTTTGAATCTTATAAACAATCACAGCCCCCCCCCCCCCCCCCCACCTCTCTCTCT
This sequence comes from Populus x sibirica, assembly GCA_019202695.1. Taxonomy (NCBI): domain Eukaryota; kingdom Viridiplantae; phylum Streptophyta; class Magnoliopsida; order Malpighiales; family Salicaceae; genus Populus; species Populus x sibirica. The sequence continues at coordinate 134,771 of JAGMVL010000801.1, forward strand.
CTCTCTCTCTGCCTCTGTCAGTATAGGGAAATCCGGAAATGAAGGCAAGCTCAAATCTTCTTCATCACAATTCCAAATCCTCTGTGTGTGTGTGTGTGTGTGTGTGTGGATAGATAGATTTCTTTTGTTTAAACCACAAACCCCATAAAACTTTACTCTTTTTTTTTGCAGGGATCAAATGGTTTCTGTAATGTTCTCTCTATCCAACTTCTCTTCATTGCACTTTGTCTATTCATAGCCAGTTCTTCCAGTCTCAAGGTCTTGATTTCTTTAGCAACCCAAGTTACTATTATTAGCATCTTTCATTGAACAAGAAAAGAAACTCATGTTTCCTTCATGTTTTTTATTTCAAATTCTATGATCAATGAAACAGATGGGAGAGACATGTTCATCTAACAGCAGCTGTGATGCCGGATTAAGTTGTCAAAGTTGTTCTGCTAATGGAAATACCCGACAGAGATGCACCAAGATCCAGCCATTGATTCCAACATCAAAAGTTGGTTCTTTCTTTCTTTCTTTGGTGTTTGATTGCTACACTATATAGTTTTGGGATTTTTCAATGTTTTGATTAGAAAAGAATTGCATTTGGTTAGGTCAAGGGTCTGGCATTCAATAAGTATTCATGGTTAACAACACACAACTCTTATGCTCTTATGGATGCTCAATCAGATACTGGTTCACCTCTGTTCTCTCCTAGAAATCAAGAAGACACGGTTACTAGACAGCTTAAGGTAAGAGACTCGGTCTCTGCATTTGGTTTTTAACATTTTTAATTCACTGAAAAGGAAGAAAAAAAACACTTCTCTTCTGACTTTTTAGGTCAGTTTGCTTTTTTCTTACTCGGGTATGAGGTCGCATATTGATATGTGTCACATTTAGGTGCAAAGAGGGCATGTGTTTGTTTTGTACGGAAAGTGGTTTGGTATTTAAGAATCAAAATAAAGCCGAGCATTATTGACAATTGCTGCATTGCATTGCCTAGTTGGCCTGTCTATGATTATTGTCCTTTGCTTGAAAATTAAGCGTCGAGGCTGTGGTGTTGTTTTGGCGTCTTGGACTTAAATAATAAGCGTTCCAGCTAACTAAAGTAACAAGCTAATGTTTAACTAAGCTAAATGTGATCTTAACACTTCTTCTTTTTTTCCCTTTTAAAGCTCATATAATTGGCATTATTTTTCGGCTAAGAATGGTACTTTCTTGTAGAATGGGGTTCGGGGACTCATGCTAGACATGTATGATTTCATGAATGATATCTGGTTATGTCACTCCATTGGTGGTACATGTTACAACTACACAGCATTTGTAAGTTAATCCTTCCATGTTGCTTAACTTTCACTGGCATCCATTTAATGCTTTAAAAAGAGTTTGTCACTATTTTTAAATTGACTGTGCACCAACTATGATTATCTCCAGCAACCTGCAATCAAGGTGTTGAAAGAGATAGAAACCTTTTTGGCAGCAAATCCATCAGAGGTTGTCACTATTTTTATTGAGGATTATGTGACATCCCGACAAGGCTTGACAAAGCTTTTTAATGCTTCTGGCCTAAGAAAATATTGGTTTCCTGTATCTAAGATGCCTAAAAAGGGTGAAGATTGGCCAACAGTTGATGATATGGTCAAGCAGAATCAGCGTTTAGTGGTCTTCACTTCCAAATCAAATAAAGAGGCTACTGAAGGAATTGCCTACAATTGGAAATATGTAGTAGAAAATCAATGTAAGCTCGTGTTCATTACCTGTGATCAAAATGTATCACCATTAACTATTCAGTTAGGATAGGTAAGAGATCGTTAAATCATTTGATGGCGACTTTAACGCAGATGGAGATGATGGGATGAAAGCAGGTCTGTGTCCAAATCGAGCTGAATCATCTCCAATGAACACAAAAACGGCATCCTTGGTTCTTCAGAATTACTTTCCAACTACTCCAAACGTAACAGGAGTTTGCTTGGACAATTCAGCTCCATTAATTAGCATGACCAACACTTGCTATGAAGCATCTGACAAACGGTGGCCAAACTTCATTGCTGTTGATTTTTATCAGGTATTTTGTTGATTTGCATTCAATAGATTATCACAACAGAAGAGATATACATAATCGAACTTGCAGCAATTCTTAATCATAAGAAACAGAATTGCAAAGTAGTTTTCCTATTGATGTGTTTAATTTGTTGTTCCAGAGGAGTGATGGTGGGGGAGCCCCAGAAGCTGTGGATGAAGCAAATGGACACCTTACTTGTGGATGTGACAATATTGCCTTTTGCAGGGTATGTTACCACTCCTATTTGCTTCAATTATCATTTAGGGTTAGCTTGTCCATCATATTTCTTATCAATTGCCCATCTGCGTGTCATGCTTTTGCATGTAGATTTTCAAGAATAGGTTCATCACCAAATCAAGCAGGGGCACACAAGTTTGGAAGTGACACACAAACGACATGGTTTATAATTTTTCAAGCATCCATGATTAACTTCCAATATCTCCAATAATGAGTCATTCATGTGCAGGCAAATGCTACATTTGGTACATGTGATGTTCCACTAGCTGCACCCCCTCCACCTGCTGCTGCTGCTGCTGCTGCTGGAGGAGGAGGAAACTCACGAGTTCCTAGTGTCACTCCCTCCAACCTTGCTTCTTTGGATAGCAAACCGGTTCAACTATGGTGGTTGATTGGGACAATCTTGATGATGACACTTCTATTATGATCGTAATTATGCTGATTTGCGCATTTACACGTACCTTTTTAAACCTTTCAGAAATATTGTTTTATGGATGAGTTTTGCCATACTCTTGACGTCCTCGTATCGATGGTTGCTGTCTATAAGATAATGGTATACATCGTACACAAATTATTATTTGATGATTTATGTGCTTTGATTTGTAAGCGCATGACAAATCCTTTCGGGAGAAGTTACAGGTTTCAGGGGAATTGAGTTTATACCTAAAATAAATATACATATGCGAATCATAAAAAATAAAAAAACAATGATTGTTCAACATAAATTAGAAAAAAAAACAGAAATCAATTATGAATAAAAAGAATTGATTATACTAGAAGAGTCCATTGTCGAGTTGGAGAGGTAGTCTAATAATTAACCAAGCAATCAAGAAAAATAATTAATTAAAAAAACAATTGAAAAATAGAGTTTAAACATGTGCAGATAACTAGAAGTTACAATCATTTTCAAAAATAGAGTAATCAACAAGATAATAAATCAAAAGTCAGAGATTAGTCTATAATTCACGTGTATATCGATAGAAGATGAGTTTAGCTTGCATCAAGACATAATAAACTTCTTTATTTCATACTAATTTTTGTTTAGGATTAGAAATACCAATGTAAAAAAGATTCAAATTATGTAACAAAATAAATTGAGTCAAATAATATTGTAAATGATGATTAGCCCCACATATTCAATTCATATAATTTTACCTATTTTTTTTCTTTAAAGGGTTTTTATTGTTTTATTGTTTTATTTATAATTTTATATACAACTTTTTTTTTCCTGCACTTTACTTTTCTATAACCTTTTCTCCTTAAAACTCTTATCTTTTTTCTACACGGTGGTACTTCTTAGAACATATTAGCTCTTTTATGATAGTTCAAGATCTAGAATCCTTATATATTTTGGCCACTAAAAATCCTAATTGATTTTAAAATTTGAATAAGAAAACTAGTTGTATAAAGGAATGACGTATCCTTTAATATACCTTACCTAAGGTAAGCTGCATTATTTGTTTGTCTGATATAAACAAAGGTATTATAGTATTTTGCATCTATTGATTTGTCTAAAGTTTAAGAAAAGTCCTGCTTAATAAAGAAGTTCTTATCTTATCATGTTAAAAGCTAATCATTCTAATGTCAAAACATGTATATTTTTACTTTTTTCTTTTAATATCAAGAATATATTTTATGTATAAGTTCGTAATCCTTGATATTCGAACAAATAAAATAAATTTTTTGATATTTTTAAAATATAGTTCAAGTTCTCATAAATTTCATAAACCGGTTATTAAATTCAAAAATATATGCAAAGATATCAATAAAACTATTTTTCTTGAATTTTTATATTTAAGAATGTTAAATCATGCCATGTATTTTTTTTATTCTTATTATTTATGCAAATATGATTATTTTTTTAGAGAGACTTGACTATATGCAAATTAAAATAAAAATTGTACTTTTGAAAGAAAGATTTTTTGTTGTTGTTTTTTGTGGAAGGAAATTGATTTATTTAATACCGAAAAAACACCTTGCATATAAGTTCCAAATACTAAATATCAAAGGGTAAAAAATGTGGGGAACCCAAGATTAATTGCAAAATTATCTTGCGAACATTTGAAAATTTAACTAAAACCATGTTTGGCAAAACACAATAATGTGTTTTAAATCAAATAAGATATCAATTTAAAAATAAATTATTTAATAATCAAACTCAACTCGATGGCAAGGAAACACCAAACTTAAACATAATTCATGAATCAAAAATTAAAGTTCAATTGGCAATCACAATCCAAAAAATAAACGCACAACCCAACATAAATTATCAAATAAAAAATATGCATCAATTCAAATCAAATAATATCCAAACTGTCCAAAATTATACACAATAATAAACATTGTGTTCCAAAGTTTCACAGCATTGTAGTAATTTGTTTAAAAAATAATTTGAGATTATGAACCGACCTTCTTAGGTGTTTGGCATGTTTGAGATTTACTAGAATCAATGCTATAAGTAGAGGAATACTAACGGCATGCGGTCTCTACATGCAACTGCCACTTCTTAGTTATTGACTAAATTGGAAGCACCCCATCTGGAAAGCCATTATTTTAAAACTCAGTTTGACCTAAGTGGTTGGCGTGTGAACCGAGGCTTAGGTCGAGACAGGTTTCAAAAGAAATTGGAGGAGAATTGATCAAGTGTAAAACAATAAAAAAACCTGGGTTGATCTATGTCGCAATTAACCCGACCAATTAAAATCATGTCAAAACTTGTTGACTATTTTTCTTTATTTTAATTATCTTTTAATTGATGTCATTTTTAAATTTTTAAATAAAAAGATTTAGTTAGCTTAGGCTAATTCGATTCAACCCACTCCACTCGTGACTCGATATTTGTCATGGTTCATCTAAAAACTATGGGAAAAATCATGGAGACTAGATTTCAATAAATTAAATGTTGAATGATGAAACAAAAAAATTCAAATATATAAAAAAATTAGCAATTAAAAGAAGAAGAATCTCATTTGAAAACAAAAATTGAGAGGACAACCTAAAATTTTAAATTGAATGGCAAAAAACAAAAGTTTCTAGAATTAAAAAATAAAAATCAAGAGAACAAGGATCAAATACAAAAAAAATAAAAATAAAAATCAAGATCATAGATCTAAGGTTGAAATTGAAAACAAATTAGAATTTAATAAAAGAGCTAACAATCAAAATTAGAAATCAAAATATTGAGGGTCTAACCTAAAATATTATCAAATTTAAAAAAAAATTAATTTAACAAAATAATCCAAAACAAAAATAAAACTCAAGAGAATGAAGATCAATTTTTTTTATATAAAAAAGATAATGGATCCAAGAACAAAATTAAAAACAAATTAAAAGTTAATAAAAGAGCTAAGAATCAAAATTAAAAATCAAGAAATTTAAGGACAAACCTGAAACATCATAAAATAAGAGGACAAGTTTAATATAAAAGTCAAATGATGAAATTAAAAAATAAATAAATCAAATTTGATAAAATTAAAAAATAAGGACCAAATGTAATAAAATTAATAAATAACATACTCTTCTAATTTTTTGCAAGGGCAACACATTTTTCAAGGTTGATGAGAGAGAAAAAAAAGATGGGGGGATATTGGTGAACTTGTATCATATATGACTACATGCACCTCACGTCACGGCAAAATACATCAAATGTTGTTCTAGAATGTGGTGTTTAGCTTAACAGAAGATGCCACACGTGTTGCTTAAAAGGCATTGGCATCTCTCATGCATGCACTATTAATATTTTATTTAAAATAAAATTATATTTTAATTAAAAGATTTGAATGTTTCTAAATCAACTTGTCAATTATAAAAAAGCCTATATGAAATGATGAAGACGCTTGAAACTTTAACTTTAAAAAAACTTAATTCCAGGGATAATTTTTGTATTTTAATGTTTAAAATTTTTGAAAAACCCTTCACCTTTTATTTTAATTAATTTAGCTTTCAAGGTAAGTTTAATAATTCTATTATACATCTAAAAAGTGAAAAGCCCTCAATGTCCCTATGAATTTTGAATCGACAATTTAATCTCGTGGAAAAAATTATTTTACCGGTAAAAGCAAGTTATAAGTTTTGTGTTATAAAAAGTAAAAAAATAATTTTATTTTACTAATCTATATATAAAATTAGAGAGAGTATACAGTAAAAGTCTAGGAGTTTCAAAGATTTTATGCATGACTACCATGGAGACCTGATGGTGATTATAGGCTTAATCTTCTTCACAGTCCTTGCCCTGTTAGGTTTGTTTGTTTTTGTGAAATGTTTTAGAGATTTGAGGTTACAAAGGGAAAGGAGAAATCTTTCATTCATTAGGCAATGACAAAACATCCAATGAAGATGTGGCGGCAAAAATATTTAATTCATTAAATAGCAATGCACAATTTAAATAATCCCTCATTCTTATTTATATATCTATTTTGGCGCCAAAAGCCATATATTTTCCCGCCATAAAAAAACCAACCTCCAAAAACATCCACTTCCCTTCTTCCTCACTCTCTAGAACCCTAGCAACTCAATCCACACACACAGAGAGATCCATCAATGGCGGACGAGCAGCCAGCAGTGTTAAGTGGGAAGCGAAGAAGAGGAACAGAAGCCACGGCCAGATCCGAAGCCCTTGAGCGACTCAAAGCGCTCCGTCGTGGTGGCAGGAGATCTGAAAATGGCGGCGGGTACGCCATCAAAATGGAAGATCCAATCTATGATTCCGTCCCCGAGGACGAGTACAACAGTCTCGTCGCTCGCCGCCGAGAGGAAGCTCAGGGTTTCATCGTTGACGATGACGGCCTAGGTTACGGCGACGAAGGTGAAGAAGAGGACTGGTCTCAGGCCGGATTACCTCCGTCTTCGGATGAATCGGACGGCGAGGGTTTGAATAAGAGTAGATCTAGAAAGAAGAAAAGTGAAAAGAAAGAAAAAGATAAAGAGAAAGAAGTGAAGAAAGGTAATGCTTCGTTGACGGCTGCTGCTGCGGCGATTATGGGGAAAACGAAGATATCGGCTATGTTTACATCAAATGTTTTTAAAAATAGGGATTCTGTTGGTAAGGTAAAGAGTTTTGACTGTGACAATATTGTTGATGATGTTATCGCGGAGTTTGCTCCTGATGAAGCTGATAGAGAAAGGCGTAGAAGAGGACAGTTGATTGTGAAGAATGCTACACCAATTAAGAGTGAAAATCGATTTTTTGATAACGGTAATGATGTTAATTTTATGGTTAAAGCAGATTTGGATAGGGATTTTATTAATTATAAGAGTGGTGTTGATGAGAAAAAAGAGGGAATTGTGGAAGTGAAGGAGAAGGGAGAGGATAAATTGTCTAGTCTGGTTAAAGAGGAGGTTGTGAGTGTTTTGGAAGTGAAAGCAGACGAGGCAGTTGTGAAGAAGGATGGTGGACGTACACTTAATGCGAAGATTAGTGATGAGGAGAGGGATCCAGCTTTGAGTGCTACAGCCGGGTGGAAAGAAGTGATGAATGGTAAGAATGGGGGTGAGGCTGTTGGTGGCGCTGGGGTAGTGGAGGAGGTTAAAAGTGGAGCAAATTGTGAGGAGCAATCTGAGTTTGAGCTGGATGGTGATGGGTCATTACCCTTTTACATTCTTGATGCTCATGAAGAGATTTTTGGTGCTAACACGGGCACGATCTATTTGTTTGGGAAGGTAATGTTACTTGTTTGATATTTTAGCCCAAAATCCTAAAAAAAGTCTTTTTTTGATGATCCTGTAACACTTCTTTTGTAGAATGTTAACAATGCTTGTTACAAGAACTTGGATGATTCATTAATTTTCCTTCAAGGGTGATTAAAATGGGCTGTACTAACAAATTAGAATAGGTGGCAGTAGGGTGACTGATTGCACTTAATTAACACTATCAGATAACTAATTTCCCAGTGGTAATTTTTAATTAGTTAGCTATGTGTGATAATTAAACTCTATAAGGCTTTAAGTTGAGGTTAGTGATGAACAAAGATGATGCTTTACTTATTGAAAAACATTCAGGAATATATTTATGCAGTTTGGATATTTCTCCATTTTTTTCATGAAACCTGACAAATTTAGTACATTATTGAGCTGGTGGTGGCATTCATTTCATAGATAGCCAATCCGTCCAACAATCAAGTTTGCACAGTGGCATGCAACGAAACTTATCTATTTCTTATGTGTTATTGGTATAAATCCTGGTGTTAGTAGTGATGTTGACATCTGACTTTGGTATTTAGGTGAAAGCCGGAAATACATATCATAGTTGCTGTGTGGTTGTAAAGAATATGCACAGATGTGTTTATGCAATTCCAAATAGTTCTATATTTCGTACTGATGAGATGAGCATGCTAGAGAAAGAGGTTGAAGAGTCACGGATTTCTTCCACAGATTTCCATAAAAAGCTGCAAGTAAGTACATTCTCATATACAAATGTATCTACATATACGTGCTTAAATTTTGGAACAAATGTCTTATATTATGGAACAAATATCTTTGTGTTTTATTTTCTGGCTGCTTTTAATGCTTTTATGCAATTTTCTTCTGCAGGACATGGCATATGAACTAAAGAATGAAGTTGCAAGCCAATTGTTAGGTCTCAATGTTTCAAGTTTCAGCATGGCTCCGGTTAAGGTTTGCAGATTCATTCATTCTAATGTCAAAAACAGTGCATTTCTCAAAATGCACTACTTATATTCTGCTGTGCTGTTCATATTTCCTGATATTCTTTTTTTTTATTTTGTTGACCAACTAACAGAGGAGATATGCATTTGAGCGCTCTGATATACCAGCTGGAGAGAATTATGCACTCAAGATCAACTATCCATTTAAGGTTTCCACCAAATTTGTTAAACATAGTAACGCAGTGTAAATCATTGAGCTATATTTGAGACACTCAGATGTCATATTTGTACATCTTAGAGTTTCTTAAGTTACTGTTTTGATACTATCAAGCTCTGTTAAACTCCTTTCTATTTTGAATTATATATTTTGGATTCTCTGAGTGCAGGAACCTCCGCTCCCAGCAGATCTGAAAGGGGAAACTTTCTGTGCTTTGCTCGGAACTCATTGCAGGTAATAGATCTGGGGGTTTTGCTAACATCCGGGCTTAAAGGGTGCGGTGCACTTTTAAATTCCAACCAGACATTACTTCCTCTTAAATAAATCCATGTGTACGAGTTACATAAGAGTGTGATAGAAATTCAATGTGAAAACTTGCTTTAATGAGCTTACAGACCATCTCTTTCTTTTTATTACAAGTGCTGTCAATATTTTGGCATGTATTCAGAAGTTGTCATCATAACTCTTCTACTGCTTGATTGATTTGTCCTAGACTTGTCAAATCTCAAGCTATACAGCCTAGCCTTCTCAAAACTCAATAACTAAGGTAAAAAAGAGATCAGATGGCTTTAGCTAGTTAGTTGATTAGTCAATACACTTATTGATCACCTATACAAGTCTCAATGTCCACTGATACAGCTTTATTGTGTTAACTTAGAGTCATGTTTGAATATGATATAAATATTGAATTGAGGCCAGTAAAGTCAACTTGATCATCTTTTATGCAATTTTAGTTCTGGCAAGTTCCAATTCAGCTTCGAGGGGTGGACAGTTATACATAATGAACAATAAATTCTTTTATGGAAGTGGAAAATAATTATTGTTATCATTTACAGTGCTTTAGAGCTTTTTCTCGTTAAAAGGAAGGTAAAGGGACCTTCATGGCTTTCAGTTTCAAAATTTGCAACTTGCCCAGCTTCTCAAAAGGTAAGGTTTTCAATCAACACATCTTTTATCTGTTCACTTATCCATCATGAACTCCTTTATAATATCTTCTATGTTTCCTCTGTACCAATCTTGGTCAGGTGAGCTGGTGCAAGTTTGAGATCATTGTCGAATCTCCAAAGGACATACAAGTTTCATCTTCATCAAATAGCAAAATAGAGATTCCTCCAGTGGTTGTTGCTGCAATAAATCTGAAAACTGTCATAAATGAAAAGCAGAATGTGAATGAAATAGTCTCTGCTTCTGTCATTTGCTGTCACAAGGCCAAGGTTTGATTAAGAGCTCCCATGGCCCGTTCTGCTTTCATTTTGATTTCAGGCATTTTTCATTTGGATGTCATCCATTTTGCCTTTGAAGTTGTTGGTTCCAGCACTTATATGCAATGACAATGTCATCTGATCTTAGTTCACATGTCAATTTGAGTAAAAAGGCACTTGGAAAAGGCATCACATATTATTTACTGGTAGAGTTAGATGTAGGTTATGTTCTTGTAATGATACAATACAAATAAAAATTGTTCACTTTGTGCCTTGGAGTCCTAACTTTTGAAGTTACTATGTTTTGTTGGATGTTATCCACAATTTTCTTCCTGAATTTGTTGGTATGGCACTACAAAGTAATTCATAAAAGGGTTTGAAGTTCATTTTTAATGTGACCTTGGTCAGGACGGAAATATTTACATCAGCTTGACGCCAATTATTTTTCATAAATATGCTCCACTTTATGGCTTACGTTATGTGACCTCTAATTGAAGTTTTGGCATTGTTACTATGTAGGCTTCTAGCTCTAATCCGGGATAAAGTTGATTTCACAAGTGCTTTCCCATTTTATGCCATACAAGTTTATGTGCATTACTAAGATAAGCTACTACTTCTACTGCTTCACTTTTCAGATTGACACTCCCATGTTGGCCTCCGAGTGGAAGAAACCTGGCATGCTGAGCCATTTTACTGTTGTTCGCAAGCTTGATGGAGGGATATTCCCAATGGGATTTTCCAAAGAGGTTACAGACAGAAACACAATGGCTGGATCAAATGTCTTAGCTATTGAAAGCAGGTGAGTTTTCTTTTGTATCCTGTTTTCAATTTCTTGTTTCTTTGTTCTTTCTAATCATATTTCTGGCACCTGTAGTTAAAAGTATTTCTTACATCTTTTTGCAGCGAAAGAGCTTTGTTAAATCGTCTGATGATTGCATTACACAAATTAGACAGTGATTTTCTTGTTGGACATAATATATCTGGTTTTGACCTGGATGTTCTCCTCCATAGGACACAGGTGGGGTTATTTTTGTGATGCTTTCTAACAAAAATATTATATGAGGTAAAGTTCTTGTTAAATCTGTGTTCTCATTTATGTAGGCTTGCCGGGTGCCAAGTAGCACATGGTCCAAAATAGGACGTCTCAAGCGTTCTGTGATGCCTAAACTTACAAAAGGAAATGCCATTTTTGGCTCTGGAGCAAGTCCAGGGATCATGTCTTGCATTGCTGGCCGGCTCTTATGCGATACATATTTGGCTTCCCGTGATTTATTAAAAGAGGTATTGTGCACACCTGATGGCATCGCATCATGCAGTTGACGCTGGACAAAAAATTCAATTTCTCACAGTTTAACTTCAATTCATCCAGGTTAGTTATTCCTTGACGCAACTTGCTAAGACTCGGCTGAACAAAGACCGCAAGGAGATTGCACCACATGATATTCCCACAATGTTCCAGACATCAAAGTCCCTTATTGAACTAGTAAGTTCTGATTCTAACTTCAGTTACTTGACCAGAATTGTCATGCTAGGTAATATATTCCTTGTAGAAATTAGAGTTTGAACTTTTCTTGTCCTGGTAAACAATTTTTATTGTGGTTAAATTAGTATGTTTTTTGTATTTCTATAGAAGTGCACATCTTTTTTGATAATTCAGAGTGTTCTATGTGATAACAGACAATTTGTGGTTGTGAAAATTGTGGCTTTACTAATTTGCTCTAAGATTAACAACTCGGATGGTTCAGGCATATAATTTGCAACATTGTAATAAAGTTTGCAAATAATTTTAACCTTGTATTTCATATATATCTGGGCTATGGTGATTTTAGTAGCCAACTGACAGCCTAAACTAGCTTAGTTAGGTAAATTGTCTTCGCTTGTCAATCAGGGCATCTTTTAAGCCCATAAAGGTAATGTGATGATGCTTGTGGTCAGCTTTACCTGGTACAAGAAAATGATGAGTGGTCCCCTCTTTTCTGGCCTATTATGGTTCTCATGGTGTCAGTAATGCATTCAGGTTGAATATGGTGAGACAGATGCATGGTTATCTATGGAACTCATGTTTCATTTGAGCATTCTTCCTCTCACACGCCAGCTGACCAATATCAGTGGGAATCTCTGGGGGAAAACTCTTCAAGTGAGTTCTCGCAGAATTGGTTTTCCCTTTTTTATGATTTATTTCTGCAAGTTGTGTCCAAAACATCATTACAAATGTATAAACACTTCTAATATATGTTTTTCCAGGGTGCGAGGGCACAGAGAGTAGAGTATCTTCTATTGCATGCATTCCATGCAAAGAAATATATTGTCCCAGACAAGATGTCTTCTCGTGTAAAGGAAGCAAAAATGACAAAGAGGAGAATTAATAATGGCATTGAGGATAGAAATGCTGATGAGTTGGACACTGATGCTACCAATTTCGAAAATGACAATCAACAGAGTGATCATGGGAAAAGAAAAAAAGGTCCTGCCTATGCAGGTGGATTGGTTTTGGAGCCTAAAAAAGGTTTATATGACAAATATGTATTGCTTCTGGATTTCAATAGTCTTTACCCCTCAATTATTCAGGTTAATATCTTTTTCCCTCCTCACCCTCTCTCTTGCTTGATTACCTCATTGATCTACCACTTCATGGCACTAATACTTAATTCATTTTACAGGAATACAATATCTGCTTCACAACAGTTGAAAGGTCTATGGATGGATTGGTTCCTCGTTTACCTTCCAGTAAAACAACTGGAGTTCTGCCTGAGGTATGATCACCTCTTTGCTTGTTAGCTTAATCAGTAAAAAATAATTGTTAGAGGGGTTGTTAAAAATTGTAGTGCATGCTATATATCCTCATCATTTGCATTTATGCTCTTCAATGCATTGCATCTGAGATTTCTGTTTTCAAATATGGAATTATGTGTACCATTCCTTTTCCATTGTTTTGAGCTAAAGTGGTTTCCAGGAATTTATTTTACATGTTCTTTGACAGTTGCTGAAAAATTTAGTTGAGAGAAGAAGAATGGTTAAGTCATGGATGAAGAATGCATCTGGTCTCAAAGTCCAGCAGCTTGACATTCAGCAACAAGCACTAAAGCTCACTGCAAATAGGTTTATATTTATTTTCTTGGCATCTAGATTTTGGTTTTTTTTCTCAATCAATGTCACTGCTGTTCATTACATAATTCCTACTTTTTTTTTCTTATACATTCTGACATGGCTGGTCATGCAGTATGTATGGATGCCTTGGGTTTTCCAATTCAAGATTCTATGCAAAGCCACTTGCAGAACTAATAACTCTACAAGTAAGATAAACATTGCTTTTGCTGAAACTGAATGTCTTGCTCTCAAGCGAAAACTGATGTATTGACCAAGTCAAGTGACTGATATTTAGGGAAGGGAGATTTTACAAAGTACTGTTGATCTTGTTCAGAACAATTTGAACTTGGAGGTAAGACCTTCTGCATTGATGTATAGAAATTGTTGTCAAATTCTTCTAGTATTTATGTTCATAAATTCACAGGACTAGCACTGTGGTTAGCTCTTGAAGAGTGCCTTTTACTTTGAATTGCAGGTGATCTATGGTGATACAGATTCAATTATGATTTATAGTGGACTAGATGATATTCCAAAAGCAAAAGCTATTGCAGGGAAAGTCATCCAGGAGGTAAAATTATGGTCATGTACTTTGTGCTTGTTGGAAAAATTCTATGTACCTTATGTTGCAAAAACAGTTATATGGAGACCTATCAGCATTCTATGCTAAAGAATTCAAAATGCAATGAAGTGTCTAAATGAACTGACCTTGTCATATTCCTAGTGAATAGATAACAGTGGGATACAGTTACTGCACTTTTTGACAAATCCAAAATCCATAAGACTTGGGCATCTATAAAGTTCCAAATTTAATGATTTAACTCCAACTTGCCAGCATGCACTTTACTTAAATCAAATGAAGTCTTTGTTTTCTCCTTGTCATGTTGTTACCATTAGATTCCTCTTCTCTTTTCATGCTCTACATTGGATGTGACTTCATTTAGCTGTATCTAGGTTAACAAGAAGTACAGGTGTCTAGAAATTGATCTTGATGGCTTGTACAAAAGAATGCTTCTTCTAAAGAAGAAGAAATATGCAGCTGTTAAGGTGCAATTCAAGGATGGGACACCATATGAGGTAAATTTTTGTAAAAATAAATATTTTTTTGCCATTTCAGTTACTGTTGTCTTGAATAAGATCGGTATAATAACTTTTTTGCTGCAGGTTATTGAACGTAAAGGTCTTGACATGGTTCGTCGTGACTGGAGCTTGCTATCAAAGGAATTGGGAGATTTCTGCCTGGCTCAAATTTTGTCTGGAGGGTATGCTAACTGTCCTTTTTTTTTACAGTCATTTTGACTTTGTACTTGGCTGGAATTCAACAAAAGTGATTGGAGTCCCCATTTACCTTGTCACGCCTTTGGCTCTTGTGCTCACAGGTCATGCGAGGACGTAATTGAATCAATACATAACTCCCTCATGAAGGTAATGTTGAATTATTGTCAATATTCCTTTCCTTTCCTTTCTTTTTAAAAGAAAAGGCAAATTGTCAGGAAAATGGTAAAAGACATATGGCCATTTCAATATGGATATTGTTGAACAAATGAAAGGCAGTTGAAGGGGTTATGGATCCTGGTAGAGAAAGGTGTTATCATCTCAACTTCTTTGGAAAACTAGAGTTGCCATTGAATGATGGCTGTGCTTTAAACTTGCCTTTCCATTTGGAGTCTTATTGTTCAGTTTTGTGAATTTAACAGGTCCAGGAAGATATGAGGAGTGGACAAGTAGCCCTTGAGAAATATGTCATCACAAAGACATTAACTAAACCACCTGAAGCCTATCCTGATGCCAAAAATCAACCCCATGCTCTGGTGAGTCTG
Source organism: Populus x sibirica (assembly GCA_019202695.1). Lineage (NCBI taxonomy): Eukaryota > Viridiplantae > Streptophyta > Magnoliopsida > Malpighiales > Salicaceae > Populus > Populus x sibirica. Next base: position 149,974 of record JAGMVL010000801.1, read on the forward strand.
AACATTTTTGAATTGTTCTTTAACGGGTCTTTAACCATATTTTCATGGTTTGTACCATTTGACTAATCCATTCTTACTTTTGTGCACCATTTTCCAGGTAGCACTAAGGTTGAAGCAAAGTGGTTATACAGCTGGTTGCTCTGCTGGTGATACAGTACCGTATATAATTTGCTGTGAGCAGGTATTGATTGATGTAATTTGGGTATAGCATTCCAAGCCTTGTATTTAAAATGTAACCTTGTTCAATGTTCTTTTATTTTCTGCCCTTGTTTTTCGATCGAGCAGGGTGCGGGTGCTTCTGCAGTAAGTTTAACAGGGATAGCCCAGCGTGCAAGACATCCTGATGAATTGAAATGTGATGATGGGAAATGGATTATTGACATTGAGTACTACTTGTCACAGCAAATTCATCCTGTGGTATCACGTTTGTGTGCTTCAATCCAGGGTACAAGCCCAGAGCGTTTGGCTGATTGCTTGGGGCTTGACTCATCCAAGGTATTCTTCCTAGCCAGACTCAGAGTTATGATATTTTCCAATTTGTATGCAGCACTTAACCCATGATTAATTGTTTTTACAGTTCCGTAGTAAATCAAGTGAATCTGTCCCTTCTAGCTCACTCCTGTTTGCTGCTGATGATGAGGAAAGGTAATTATTATGCCTAGCAATGCCATTATGGTCCAATGCTTTCAAATATCTTCTGTGCCTAAATTTAATTTCAATAGCTTAGCTTTTGTTATTTGTGTCTAACGCATCATTTCCAGAATTAATTAATAAAATTTGGAATACATTGTATGGTATAAATGCAATTATATTTGAAACTGTAATATGAAATCCTTTTCACTTCTGGTTCCTTTTCACTCCATTTTGTTTTCCTTGAATTGAATTGCAGATATCAGAGTTGTGAGCCGCTAATCTTGTCATGTCCCAGCTGCTCTGGTACTTTTCACTGTCCTCCTGTCTTCAGTTCCATTTGTACGTCAATTCTTGAGAAATCAAAAAACCCACAAATCGAAGAATCTATATCCAATTTCTGGCATAGATTGTGTTGCCCTAAATGCCCAGAGGAAGGTGACTTGGGCAGAATATCTCCTGCAACGATGGCCAATCAGGTTTTTATGGAATTGCTTTCATATCATTAAACGTCTTAATCTTCTTCTATGTTGTGCACTTAGAGAAAGAAATATTACATGGTTCGCTGTCAAGACATTGAAAGATGTTTCCTGGAGTGTTTTATTGAGATGGACTGGGTCCACGAATGAATTATTTATTAAACACTTGACTCTTTTGAGTTCTGAGTTAAGAGCGGTGAGTATGATCCTTTCTATTTCAGGTCAAAAGGCAAGCAGAGGGGTTTGTTTCCACCTACTATAAAGGCGTAATGATGGTAATCTACTTATTGCACATTATTACAAGGAATTCAAGATCAACATACATGGACCATGATAATAATTAAATCTAGTCTGCTTTCAGTGTGATGATGAAACTTGTAAGCATACCACTAGGAGTCTCAACCTGAGGCTGGTTGGTGATTCCGAGAGAGGAACAGTTTGTCCAAGCTATCCACGCTGCAATGGGCGTCTAGTGAGAAAGGTTTACATCGCATACTGAACTTCAAAGAAATTTATTCCATTGATTGTATTTGGTTGCTGAGAAATTTGGTTCTAAATGTGTTTTCGCCAGTATACGGAAGCAGATTTGTACAAGCAACTGTCGTATTTCTGTCACTTGCTCGACACTGCTCGCTGCATTGAAAAGGTTGGTTTCTTTATTTAGTTGTTGATTTGTCATGATAAGTTGCCATGCTCTGGTGCTGATTTAAGCTTGACGTTTCATGGTTGATCTAGTTGCCGGCGGACGCAGGCACTAGAATACAGGTAGAGAAGGAGCTGATGAAAATCCGGCCAATGGTTGATATGGCACTTTCAACAGTTAAGAAGATTAGGGACAGATGTGCTTATGGGTGGGTGCAGTTGAATGGCCTTGCAGTCACAGTATAATTTGCCAAGCAACATGTAAATATCAGGTATAAGTCTAGTCCGAGCATTTTAACTTTCTGCTGTATGGAAATGGAAACATGTGCCAATTCTTCAATGGCGAACCATCTTATTTGTCGATTCCTTGTATTATGTATAAATTTAGTTTTTTTATATCTAGTTTTATAGGTTTTAGTTTTGAGGTTACAATTTGACCAAAAGAAGTTTTGGGCTTAGAACCAGCACTAAGCAAACAGACCCATATATAATTTTTCCGTCAAATTGAGTGTGTTCTTAAAAAGTAATTAAAATACTTCAATTTTGATGGGGCTAGTTCATTTGTGCCAAAGGCCATGTTGAAAGTAAATATTTTAGAGCTTTTCCATAGCTTTTTTTTTTTTTTCACGGGTACAAAAATACTGGTAAATTGTGCACTCTATTTGATAGATTGTTATTAATGAACTTTTTTAATTACTCATGTATTTTATGGAGGAAATAATCTTTAAATTATATATCATAAATTTATTGGTTAGGCCCTTCCGAATCCATGGATGTCGATTTTTTAAGTTTTAACACGTCTTTATTCCATATGGATGTATCAAGCAAGCTCCCTGCATATGCTTAAAAATGCTTTTGGGTCGTGATTCCATGCTTGCAGTGGCACGCACCTACAATGGTGCACAGTAGTCATAAGAAATGATGGCCACATAATGCCTTGATAGGGCACTGTACTTAGCCAGCTTTTTGGACATTTCTATGATCGCAAGAAGTGATGACTCTTTTTGGACATTGTACTTAGCCTTGATATGCCCTGATAGGTTAATGTTTTTGCCTAAAAGTTCCATGGATCCCATTAGAAAACATGGGGATGTTTATAATTTGTGTGAAGATTACCTCTAGATTTATTCTTTAATTTGAGGTTTAATAATTTTTTTAAGGCTGAAGTATTGTAAATTATGAAAAATTTATTTGACTTCTAATAAAAATTTATAAAAATTATAAATCAGAAATCTCCTAAAATATTTTTGAAGAGAGTGCTTATTATGCTTTCAGGAATAAATTTTTTATTTCTTATCCTTGCTCTGCCTTAAATGATGACTCTTTTCTTTCTTTTTTGTTCTTCGTTTTTATATCTACTTTATTGTATTTTTTATGCTTTTAACTCATTTTATAAGAATATAAGATATAACATTTTATTTATAGAAGAAAAAATTACCCTTAGTATTTTATAATTTGATTAAAATTACACTTGTTTATCAAGTTTTGAAAAACCTTAATTGACATCACCGGCTAACATAATAAATAGGATAAAAACACCAAACTACTCTTGTATATAATATATCAAAAACTCAAATAAAATACAGATCATGAATTTTCTTTCCTCCAAGCACAATTTCTGTCTTCTAATATCATTTGCTCTCTTTTCTGTAAAGATCTTAACACCAATCAAAACCAAAATCTATTTTTTTTAAATGCCATAAGAAAGTATACAGGACAATTTAAAACCAAATATTCTTATAATAATAATAATAATAATCTCCATCCTAGATTTTAAGTGTCTTCCAAGTGCATAAATATTTCAGTAAAGGTAAGGTGAACACACTGCTTGGAGAAAAGGAAAACAATCAATTACTTTATTAATAAATAGGGAAACATATCGGTTTATCAAGTCCAAGGTTCATCTTTATGAAAAGTGAATCATCTATATGTTGAGTGCTCCTCCAGCTTTATTGGAATCATTACTTGACCTGCATTTTTTCACAGTGCTCCACGTATCGTATTTGGTGACCCATCCTCACTGCAACTCCCCGACAGGTGCCTCATTGAGCCATAGGAAATGGATGAAATCATACAGTTTTGCGCTTACACTCACCTGCTAAGCATTGAAGTTTCACATTTCCATGGTCGCAGCTATCTAAAATTACAGAAGAAAATATTCACAGCAGATGGAAACATCACCTTGTACGGTGTTGGGTTAAGCCTCCTCATATGATCAGGACGCATTCGCTCAAGCTGCTTGATACAGCTATCTCTAATGTCCTTGAGAGGAGGTAAATCTTCTCTTGGTTTCTCTTCAAGAAACAAAAACACAATTTAGACATTGCTATAGATGAAGTAAGCTCAGCCTGTGGACAAACAATATTATGTGGGGTTTGATACAATGCTGAGTCCTCAAATCTTATCTTAACTACAAATCAAATGATTGCAAAATTTGGGAAACCACATGTAGAAAAAATTATATCCCTGCATGTGTAAGCATTTGTGAAGAAGCAGATCTTCAACACATCATGTTCAACTGTGATATCATATACAAAATATTTCACTTCACAGAAACCCCCACCTGAGCTCCCAGGCCAATAACACTTTAGAAGCTCCTCAACCTGCTGTGGAACCACATACGCTCTCTTGGATTCATTAAAAGGATGGCGACAAAGTATCCGTTCTCCCACCTGAAAGTTTAGAGAAAGAAGATATTATGTTTTCTCCTTCAACTAATCACCACAGTGAGTTGATTCCATCAGGCAGGCAGCTCAATCATGGGTTAAAAGGGAAAAAAATGTACATGAGATAAAAAGCTAGTGACTGTTGATGTTGACAGTGAACTCTTACGACCAAACTCGTAAAACCAGTGTATAGATCAATAACTGAGATCTCACCAGACTCTGAAGTCCATTATATCTTGAATATGTTTTGCACTCAAAATTTAATTCTCCATATAAAACAAGTAGATCAAAGATCTTGAACACCAACCTCTCGGCCAGCTCAGTGTTAAGAAAATCTTTCATAATGATGGTACTTGGTAGAGGTAAAACATCAAAGATTAGAGCACATGGAGCACTTCACCCATAAATCCATTAAATGTTGACCATGATTTTGAATACTGGGCTCTCAACTTGCTTAGTGAAAACGTTCTTGTTGATCATGCCAGCACTCTCAGATTACATTTGATAAATAGCACAATATAAAGGATAATGGTGGTGATACTTGGTAGAGCATAAAACATCAAAGATTTGAGCATGTGGAGTGCTTTACTGATAAAATCATTAATTGATGGACTACCTTTGGAGATGGTTCATTTTCCCCTGTCATTATGTCCACCAGTGGGTAGCCTTCTCTTCCATACAATCTATAAGACCGCTTTTTGCATGGTATAGAAACCTGGTAAATAACAAAGGGGAGAAAAATCAGTGATTCTATAAAAACTAATAAAAGTTTCTTCGACTTAGATCAAACCTTTGAAACATCTTCAGAAAGTTTGATGCGAGGCTGATTGTTTATTTCAACAAGCTTGAAGACACAACCCAAAGCAGCTTGAGCATAGCAAGTTACAAGATAGGTTCCTATTCCATATGAATCCACTTCATGACCCTGAGCAGCCAAAAAAAGCTATATCAATTAGATTTAGGTCGCTCAAAATGTATGTCTAGCATTTACATAATGAGGCATACATGCTTTAACATACTGAGGCAGATAAGCAACATAAATTATTAGTACGAGCATTTTATTTGGCCACTGTTTGTTGCTTTACAATGGAAATGTTATTCATGCTGCTGCAACACATTTGAGACAAGCAGATCAGCAACAACTTTGGCATTCAATGTTTGACCAAAATGTTTTTCAACTAAATAATTATCAAACAGATCAGAATACAAAATTCATAATTTCTGTGTTTAAAATTTCCCATATGGAGAAAAGGCGTAGAAGTGGATGCCAAAGGAATGCTGGAAGGCATATTAAGACAAAAACATATAAATACTTAGCAGGGCAGAAGTAGGTAAAGGATTAAGAAATTTATCCACACATCATGTAGCTTCTTAATGTTTGTTTATCTTCAATAGTTAAGAAACAATATTATGAACAAAGATCTGAATTTATGGTGTAACAGCTGAAGCACAGATCTTTTGTTTCCCTTTCTGTATTTCTTAACTCTATTGCTTCACTTACTGAATTATCTCCATTAAGTGTATAAATAGACCCAGGCTTGAAGTAAAATTAGTGAAATTCAGAGATGGCATCTTTTCACAGCATGCAGCTAAGTGAGACAAATCAGATGCCAGATACTTGTCAGAAATTTTCTCTCAGCAGCGTGTTACACTTATCTGATCGTGCAAGGAGCAAACACACAAAGCCAGAGAATTTTCATGTGAAACCATTCTAAAACATGCCCCCATAGAATAACTAATAGATGACTGATGCCTTCAGCAAGCTCCAAAATGGGAAATGTATGTAATTTGCACATAGAACAGGAGCAGTTTTGTTACAGAATGAATACCTGTTTATTTAGAGCATCTAAAGTTTCCTCATTGAGGTCATTACTAGCAGTGATGCCCATCTTTCCAAAACCAGGCACTCCAAATTCTTTCTCAATGGCGCTAAAGAACTTCCCGCGACTCACAGGACAAATATGCTAGATCACCAGAATCTAATCTAATGCCTACCGCTTTATATCTGCAAAGTAAACCATCTAAAATCACTTGTGTAAATCGAGAACTATAAAAAAGTCAACGTGGAAAAATAATAAAGAGGACAAGTCTTCAGGATGCTATGCAAATAAAAGACAGACAATTGAATCACAAACTAATGTGACAGTGGTTAAAGATGAAGGATATCAATGGCTTTGATTTAAAATAAAGGCTTTGCTGTTGGATGCCAATCATGACAAATGGCTGTGAGAAACCATCGTGACAGGCTTTGGAAAATGTTGCATCTGGCTTCTAAAACGTAGCAAATTGTTCAACTGGATATTGCAAATATCTGGTTGAAACCTGAACTACAGGAATATTCGGTTGAAGCCCCAGTTGAAGGAAAAAATAGGCCACCAGGGAAAGATACCAGGCCATTGGTGTAAGCCAAAGGGATGTCAGAAGTCATCTGTTAGATGTAAAGACGTGATTTAAATGCTGGAAAGGTGAAAATGAAAGCATTGGTCAAGGTAGAGGCAGTGTCACAGTTTCAGAATATGCAATCTTGGTGCTGGCATGCCTACCAATAATTTGAATTGTGTAATGTCGGCATTAAGCCTTTGAGAGAGATACTGTTACCTAAACAGGATGGCAAGGAGTAGTTAAAAAAAATATAATATCGTATGTTTCAGTTCCCATGACGATTAAAGAAGGAATTTTGCTCAGTAAAAATGCCAACACACTCGTAAATCTTTCAGGCTTACCCAAGATCATTAAGTGCTAGAGCAACTGCACAAAAGTTCGGGATTCCACTCCTCATTACCTGTTAAAGAGACGGAACAGATAAAAGCAATGTTAACTGCACTAAAGTGATAAGTGATTGAAGTAGCCACCTGGCTTAATTAGCAAGACAAAGTTTGGCATGCAGCAAACAGAGGTGCAACATATAATTAACCTTTGCAAATATAATCCATTAATACTAAAGTATGGTCATGGAAACGTTAAAGAGCACTTGCACCATTTCATAATGGAAAAGTTAATGTCTACTTGTATGAAATGCCACATGCTTGATGATGCAAGATATAAACATCAGCATTTTGTGTATACATTAAAAAGATGTGGTAAATTGGAAGAAATTTCCAAGGTTATAGACCCTAATAAGTTTTCCCTTATCTTAACCTACAAATTCTTGGTCACATTTACTGGTTACTGAATGTATGTTTTTTTTAAAAACCACCTAGCTTACGAACAAGGCAAAGTGCAGCATGCAGCTGAAAGTAAAGACAGCATATAATTAAATTTTGCAGATATTTGCCTAAAGGTTGAGTGTGATTAGAGCTTCATGATACGAGTAGTTGCATCTCTGCATGAGAAGTTAATGTCTCAATTCATTCAAAAGAATATGGTTTTTGAAAGTTTCAAGGTATTGAGTGGCCTGGATGACACAAGCATTTTGAGAAGATCAACTTCATAAACTGCGCTTGCAAATTACAATAAAGTTATGAGGTTACTGAAATTTGATCAAACAATTGTTGACTCTTGTTCTTTACAATGTTTGGTGCTAAACATGTAGACACAGGTTTTCAGTGAGGGATTACCCTAAGCACCCAAGATTGTATGTAAAAACTTACTTTTCATAGCGATAATCTAAAGAAAAGCACAATATCAACTAGCTGCATGTCATATCTTGAGAAATATATATATAAAAAATCTTATCCAGGAAACAGCTATTAGTTTTATTCCAAAGAATTGAAACATATCAACCTAGAAGCAAAAACTACACTCACGTCATATGTGTCCACAAGAGCTAAAAAGCTTCTAGGGAATGCCAAGGCATAGGAGGTGAAAGCTGCTAGCTCACTTTGATTGGTCTCACCAAAACTACCACGTAAGGAATTTGACCACTGCAAAGCATAAACCATATTAATCAAATCAAAAGGTAAAGAAAGAAAGAAAAAAACCTGAAAGGGGAGCAGGATAAACAAATGAAGTATGAATTGTAGGATCAAGACACTGTTCACACCAATTAGCTGTCATGGAAGTAAGAAAACATCTTAATCAATATTAGACATCAAAATGGCTTGCAGCATTAGACATTCTCTGTGAGATAGTACCTGTTATTAACCGTCAAGTTCCTAAAATATTGAATCTTATATATTAGATATCAAAAAGGCCCTACATGGTTTCTCTGGAAGCAATCAACAATGTTTTCAAAGAAACTATTAATTTCACAAGGCCCAAACAAAAATCCCCCTTTCTGGACCTAAAATCTGTGTAAAGAAAAGAAAAATCTTTCCAGGATTCAGAGTTAGGACTTCGGGAAAATTACTTTTAACTATTACATTTAAAAACCCCAATACAATTATAGCAGAAAGGAATGGGGAGAAAGAGAGAGATTGAACTTTAATGATAATATCAAAATTGTTTAACATGAAAGAGCTAGCATGCAATGCACAAACATAACTGCTTGAATAAGCAACCATAGGAATTTTTATTTTTTGGAACTAAAATTAGAGCCTTGTCTCTTTTTTGTTTTTTTGCAAGAAGAGCATGATATTTTCTGCTTTGTAAAATCTTCAAAACTACATAAAAGTCTATGCCATGGCCACCAGCTAAATTATATTTCAAGGAATTCCATATGCTGTGCATTATCATCAATAGTTCTCTGGTGCTTTCATAGAGAAATCAAACTAGGATCTTAAGCACGCCAACTAGGCATTCTTGATTACACATCCCACACCTATGGAATTTTCATCAACAAATAAAACTTTAATATTTACTTCCCTTGTTTTCCTAACCCATGCTGACAAAAGACAGATCCATAAGCTTCACAACTAGTTATCTCCAATAAGATGAAAGAAAATGAAAATTTAACCGCCCTAATTTATGTTATTAAACATTCAAGAAAGGCAGTAGGTTAATTTAGTCATCTCTAGCTAAAGATGAACAGAGGATGGACAACTTTTGATGAATAATCAAAATGAATGCAGAGGGCCAATGAAGAGAACCTGAATTTTATCTATCCATGTCTGAACTGAACTGACAAAGTCCTCGCAACTACTTGATCCATCAGCACTTACAAGCGACTTGTCTATGATCTCATCAGGGCTCTGCAAACCACCGGATAATTTAGATGAAGGACTAACTAAACCTAAAGCAATGAAATACTATTGTTTAACGTACATTGCATGAATGTGTAAACATTGGCACAAGCATGTGATGACAAATTTATTAAATATCACAGAAAAAGAAACAGGCCCGTAATTTGAGAGAGAGAGAGCAATGCCAAAAAGAGAAAATATATCATATGAACTAACATTCACAATACCACAAAACGATGACTATATCAGTTAATAATGCACTTGAAATTTTTTTTTTGCAAAATTGAAATGCTACTCTGAAGCATAAATGAAGAAACACACATCATCTTCATTATTGTGCTCTGGAATTTGCCATCGCAACAACAAAGGGCTTTCAAAAGGCACTTCTCAACTTGGAAATAACTACCGAAGAAAGGACCTCTGGAGAGGTTAGTTACTTTTGAGTCAGGTTACTAGCCTAGGGAGATGAAATGAAGGATCTGTAACTTCTCGAATAAAAGGGGAAAGCCTAGCCTGGATGTCTTATAATGCTTTTCGAGATTACCAACCATATATGAGCTGACAAATGCATGGGAATGAGTCCCACGTAGAGGTATCCCAAATAATCGTCCGGCTGCAACATTGCTGTCAAAACAGAAGGCAGAAATAGGCAAATACCAGTTAATATGTTGAACAGCAGCCAGTAACACAGAGTGAAATGTGATTTTTGCTTTCAATTTTTTTTTATCCACTTTTCATAAAAGAAAACCAAAATCTCATTTGGTTGCTCATTACAAAGGTCTACTGAATTCTTAGAAATTTAATGCTGTCAAATCAGTTATGGCTGGGGGTGGCACGGGGTAAGAATGAATGCTTAAAATATCCCCTACCATATCTCATTCACTCAAAATTCAGAAACATAATTGTTCCAGCACCAGAATGCTATAAAAGCCATCCTACCCTAATTTAGGAACAAGCACAGTTTAGACCTCCCTTTAGCCAGTTTGGGAACCATGTGCCAGCAAGCATAGGTGAAAATAAAACATTTCTTTTGGAGAGGAGGTGTATATTCTCTTTCCAGATCAAATTCATGTACCTAGTAACCAAGATGTTTTTCTCAGCTTTGAAGAAGGTCCTTGTCTCAGTTTTTGTTCCTTTTCCTGAAGGAACAATTAGATACAATGATCTTGTAAACCAAGATAGTTTCCTCGGCTTTGAAGAAGCTCCCTGTCTCAGTTTTAGGTCCCTTTCCTGAAGGCAGGATCAGAACCATTGATCTATGTCCACCCAAACCAATCTTGAATCACCTTAGCCAATGCACAGGTCAACTGATTTCGAAGAAATTCAAACGCTGAATTTGAACTATAAACTAAAAAATCTTGTGTAGTAGACAATCATGTCTGAGTTATCTACTCACTAGTCCTTGCTACTTTAAGATTTTAAAGAGACTCTTAACATGGAAAGTTGATGCTTAAACTGAATCATTGTTAAATGATTGGAAGGCATATTAGAAAAAGTACAAACCATTCTGAGAATTCAACTATAAGAGATGAATTGTTGCACGATACGAAAGGCAGCAACTGAAATGTTTAGAAATTACCTTGTTGCATCAAACCCTCCAAGGTAGCAATATTTTGACGCCGATAACCCACCATCAGGTCCCTAAGCATAAAATAAAGAATTTTCTCATAAAGATAACTCAAGCCAGCATTAAAAAATAAAAAGAATCAAAATACAGTCAGCAACCTGAGCCCGTCGAAGCCCAAACTCAAGAAGACTTTTTGATTTTCCAGCAACAAATCGATGCCTAGCTGCATTTGTTGCCACTAAAGATGCAAAATTGATAAGATTCACTAATGGGGTTTCCAGCAATTGAGCCACCTGCAAAAACATTAATCGAGTAAGATCCACTCGGGAGACAAAATGTACATGGTAAACGGTAAACAAGAAATTAGAGGGAAAACCAGTTGGAAGGTGTACTCACAGCTATTGGTCCTTCTATTCTTAGCAGAGGAACCTTTGGGAAGACTGCTGAACCCTCTGCAATGGCATACACTTCGACTTCTGAGCAGTCCAATCCTCTAAGATAATCAAAGAAACCATCCTGCAAGATCATGTATTAAGTAGTAGTTCTCCTCAGATTTAAAAGCCACGAGAAGCAGTGACTGAACTATAAATAAGAAAATAATAAACCACTAATCCTCATTTACCTCGCATGAACCAGGAAGACTTTCCCGGATGAAAGAGATATCATCCTCGGTGAACTTGAAATTAGCAATTAACCTGATGCATTCTTCTAAACCAGCAAACACTGTGTACTCCCCACCAAACGGATTCTTCCGAAAATATAAATCAAACCTGATAACAAAAACATTAAAGAGCCCCAGATCAAAATTCAAAAGAAATTAAGACAAGCTTTTTAATGTTTAAAACAAAACTACTATTGCAATGTAATTTAAAGTATTAATTCTCCTGTCAAATTCAGTACTACTATAAATAAATGATATAATATTGAGCATAGAATTAACTAACAGATGCAATATTATTATTTTATCAGGAAAACAAAAACATTTCAGTTCCCTCAACAACCAAATAAATAAAATCAGAATCCTTAGAAAAAAGAAAAAGGCAAACTACTCACACAGCTCGCTCTTGATGTTTATTGGCTTTCCAATAAGCATAAGCCATTGTAAACTGATAAAGATCCGTTAAAAGAGGCGTTACGATCGGGTTCGTCGGTCCCTCCACGACCCGACCAGAATAATTACAGTTCGCTTTCACCTTCTCAACCATTTTTTCTTTCTTTCTTTATTTCTGCTCTGCTGCTTATATATTCAGTTACGCATACAGATATGAGATATGTATATATAGAGAGGGGGGAGGAAGAGATAGAGAAGGGTACGACGTGAGAGTGAAGGAAAAGAAGAGGCGTACAAGTGGGAACTTGACCGTGGACAGGAAGGGAGAGAGAGAGACCGTTGAAAACGAAGGGTGGTGGTAGCGGTGGTGTTTGTTGTTGCGCCTTGTGGAAATGGAAATTCATTCAAAAAATAAAATAGGCACTAGGCAGCTACGAAAAAGATAAACACTACTTGGTACTTCCTACATGGAGTCTTATGAACTTGGTCCTCATTTTGTTCAATGATAATAATAAAAATAATAGTTAGTAATTCTCATAAAACAAGACCAAAAACAAGTAAAAGTGTTTTTGAAAATTAAAAAAAAATCTTTAAATTATTTTTTTTAATTTTTTAAAATTATTTTAATGTGATGATGTTAAAAATAAATTTTAAAAATAAAAAATATTATTTTAATTTATTTTCAAGTAAAACACACTTTAAAAAGTAACTGTTATCATAATATCATATTGCCTTTTTCTTTTATTATCAAAATATATAACTAGATTTATAATAATCATAATAAAAAACATCATGACTCCTCTACTTTTTTTTACATTTTATCAAATTCTTTACTTATAATTCCCTTAATGTTATGTGAAAAATCTAAATTTAACAGGTATAAAAATCCCTAAAAGCCTAAAACTCATGATTTCAGGCTATATGATGCCTATGGATTTAGACTTGGGTAAGAGTCTAACCCTCATGAGCTCAGTTATATTTTAAATCCTACTTTCTCTACACTCCCAAGTGTATAAAAAATCTTTCAATGACTTGCAATATTTCCATCACATAAATGTTTGTGAAATTGATATTTATCCCTTATTAATGCATATGTTACAGATATTTTTTCTCATTAATGCTTGTGTAAGGGATATTTACCCCTCATTAATACTATCATGATAAAATTACACTTTAACCTCTCATCTCCATAAAAGAACAAAACTCACGGGCTATAAATACCTCATGAATCCTTCAAGCTCCAGGTTCACAATCTTCATTCTCTACTGCATATATATTTTTAGAGCATCTCTCTCTAAAATATCATTGTCTTCTCTCTAAAAATATATTTACTTAAGCATCTAAGAGTCCCTAAACCTATCAAAGAAGATCTTTGACAGTTACCAGTCATAAGTCACTTTGGCCTACAAGGTATTGGCTACTAACCACCTTGACTAGAAATAATGGATCAAATTGCTAAAATCAAGATATTAACCAATTATCCAACATATATGACTTGCTCCTAAACTACTTATATTTTTTGGGACATCATCATTGACACCTCCCTAGTGCGATAACACAATTCTTTCTGAAAGGGATGGATCTGAAGCTTTCCTAGTACGATTGCACAACTCTTCTTAAAAGGGATGAATCTGAAGCCTTCCCTAGTGCGATTGCACAACTCTTATTGGAAATGATGGATCTGAAGTCTCCCTAGTGCGATAACACAACTCTCATTAAAAAGGATGGATTTGAAGCCTCCCTATTACGATAGCACAACTCTTCTTGTAAAAGATGAATCTGAAGCCTCCCTAGTGCGATTGCATAACTCTTTTGAAAAGGATAGATTTGAAGCCTCGCTAGTGCGATAACATAACTCTCATTGGAAGTGATGGATCTGAAGCCTTTCTAATGCAATAACACTACTCTTCTTGGGTTTCCCTCCATCCTTTAGAAATTTTTCCAAGTATGGTGTAGACATGGGTTTATACCTTCCACCCCTTATAAATCTTTCTAACTATGGATGTAGACATGAGTCCGTCTCTTTAGCTCTTTATAATTTTTTCTAAATCTGGGCATCACCATGGGTTCCTCTTATCCACTTTCCTAGGGATGGACTGAAGGTCTTTCTAATGCAATAACACCACCCTCATAAGATTTTTCCTTTGTCTTTTTTTTTCTAAGTATAAACATAGACATGGGTCCGTCCCCTCCGTCTCTTAGAAATTTTTTTAAGTATAGGCATCGACATGGGTTCTCCCCAGCCACTTGGAAATTTTCTAAGTATAAGGCTCACCCTCCCTCATCGGGTTCCTCTTGGCATCTTAAAAAATATTCTAAGTATAAGGCTTACCCTCTTCGAGTTCCCTCAGCCTCTTAGAAAACTTTGTATGTATAGGTTGACCCTCCTTGGGTTTCCTTCTATCCCTTATAAATTTTTCTAAGTATGGGCGTCGACATGGGTTCGTCCCCTCTACCTCTTAGAAATTTTTCTAGGTACGGACTCCTTTTCCATGGATTTCTCCACCTGTTAGAAAACGTTTTTCAATATAGGTTTCTTTTTGGTTCCCCTTTACATGCTTAGAAATTATTTTTCAACCATGGTGTATGCCCTTATACACGGGCTCTCTGGTATATTACCTGGGGTTTCCACCCCTCTTTTCATATAAAAAATTCAATAAACTCGTCGTACCAGATATTTTTACAAAGTCTTTGCCTATAAATATCATAAAGACTTGGAGGACTATTTATAAACTCAAATTTAATAAGCCTAGAAAACCTTGAAGTCTAAAAACTCACAGTCTCAAGTAATATGCTTGGGCCAAACCGCCTATGGGCTCAGAGTTAGGGAAGAGCCCAACCCTCATAAGTTCAACCTAGAGAATAGTTCTGTCCTCATAGGCTCATCATTGAGGAAGAGCCCAATGTCATGGGCTCTGCTAAGGGAAAAAACCCATCCTATATAGGCTCAGCTTAGGGGAATAACCCAGTGTTATGGGATCAGTATAGGGGAAAAGTGTAGCCCAATGCCATGGGCTTAGCCTAGGGGAAGAGGCTCATCCTAGAAAAATAGCTCAGCCTCTATGAACTCAGGTACATTTTGGATTCTACTTTCCCTATACTCTTTAGTATATAAAAAATCTCTCAAGATTCTATCATATTTTCATCGTATTAATATTTGTGCAAGTGATATTTATCCTTTATTAATGCATATGTTAGGGATATTTTCTCTCATTAATGCTTGTTTAAGTGATATTTATCCCTTATTAATACTATTGTGGTAAAATCACACTATAACTCACCCTCTCCATAAAAGGACAAGAATTATGGGCTAAAAATACCATATGAATCTTTCAAGCTCCAGGTTCATAATTTTTATTCTCTACTGCATACATATTTTAAGAGCATCTCTCTCTAAAATATCATTCTCTTCTCTCTCTAAAAAGATATTTGCTTAAGCATCTGAGAGTATCCAAATCTACCTAAAGGGACCTTTAACAATTACTAGTCACCAGGCACTTTGGCCTACTAGGCACTAGGTATCGGCTACCAGTCACCTTAGCCAATGAGAATGGATTAGATTGCTAGAATTAATAGATTAACTAATTATCTAACATATAAGCCTTGCTCTTAAGCTATTTGGATTTTTTTGGGATATCATCATTATGAAATAAAGGTATAGGAGCTGCACATCATTTTTAATCCATAAGCTTTCTTATTCTACCAAAAATTAGTTAAATTCCTGAATAAAATATAGGATAATTTTCTAATTTTTTTTATTTATTCTTTTCACAAATTACCATCTTATAGTTCTTTTAAAAGAAAAAAAATGTTTACGTGATATTAATTTGAATTTCAACTACAATAAAAGTTATTGTTGCTAAAAACTGTGATGATAATAAGTGAGTCTAAAGTAACATTTCACCCATATGTATATATCTAGTTTGTGGGTAATTATTGATTAGAGAAATGGGGTTTTGATTGATTGAATTAAAAACAATAATATAAATGATATCTTAAGAGCATGCAAATAATCAAAATTTGAACTACAATAATTTGATAAATTGTTATAATAGATCTTGTATCTAAAATTAGTAGGTTTAGACAATGCAAATAACCACTCAAAAGAAAAGCTCAAAAGAAAAGGAGAAAAAACACTCTGATTAATTTTGAATCACATTGACCAAGTTCATGCACTATTTTTCGAAAATGAATCATAAGTCATAGTATCTGACTAGATGACCATACTCGGACTAAAAAAAATTTGAACGTAAAAATAATTTTAGGTTGTGGGAAAATATTTGATAATATTACCAAACTCATGCGCAGGTCAACTTTGTAACTTTCCGACCCAAATCCTTATATAATTTGGATTTCAAATTAAATCATGTGAGAGTTGCCTCGACGTGACCTAATCGACTTGACAAGTTCAAAGGTAACCTAGATGACTAACAAAAAAATGATTTGATTTTTTAAAAAAATAAAGATAACATTTTTTTAATATATTGAAACAACAACATACTGGATTGACTTAAGTTTCATTGCCTAACCGACTAAAATTGCTATTCAGGTCATAGATTCCACTAAGCTTAATAAATTTATTTTTTAAAATGTTTTTTATTTAATTATATGATAACAAAAATAGATGCTTGAAAAATCAAGTATCAATTAATGTTAGAATATTTGTTTGAGATCATGATAACCCCATATAAAGCTAACCAAAATAAATCATAAAGGATGCAATTTAGAAAAAAAATCAATAAAAATATTAAAAAATAAAATTTTAAAAAAATAAAAAATAAAAACATTCTAGGCATGCGGGCCTGGGTGGCCCGACACCTGGGCCTTTACAACAAAGCCCATGTGTGTAGGTATATTAGCTCAAGCTTATGCGCTTAGGCCATTTAATTTTTTCTTTTTTTTTATTAGTTTTTTAAAAAAACGGATGATGTGTCGTCTACTTTTTCTTTATTTGTTTGAAAAATCCATTTTCCCCCCACCAATTTTGACTGAAAAGCACAAAATGAACTTCTTTAGTACCTAAATAACTCAATCTTTCAAAAAATATCTCTAAATATTTCTAAAAACACATAACAAACCAAAAACAATTTCTCCGTTGACCTTGATCTACTTTTCTAAGCTAGTTGAAAGTCTAAAAACCCCTTAATGGAACTTCTCTTGTCAAATTGAATATGTTGACACAAAGATCATCTTTTTTTATCATCAAAATATGGTCAAACGATGATTTTTTTCCTCTCATTCCTAGTAATCCAATGACTTTGTCTTTCATCTCTTAAACTTAATGACTAAAAAATTAACAAACTGAACTTTTAGACTAGAACAAAAATTCTAAAAACTATAGAGATTGAGAAGGAAAACAGAAAAATAGATGGACAAAAAAGTACTTTCTCGTGCGAATTTGAGATTAGCCATAAGACTTGTCTTTATTTTACACTTTGATCTTCTTTTGTTGAATCTTATATTTCTTGAGTAATTTTTTACAAATTTATCACAGAAAGCTGGAATTGAAAAAAAAGTTTGAGGATGAAGTTTTTTTTTTTTTTTAAAGGTTTCTATATATTGTTGGAGTAAAATGCCTAGACATTTTAGTATTGTTGTAATGGTACATAAAATGTTTTTTTTTTAATTTCCCTGTGTTTAGTCCTATTATATTACATTACTTGCATAACACAAGCACAAGAGGTCCCTTATCTCCAATGTTTAGGCCAGGCCTAAGTGCATAACATGCACCATTACAATAATACATGTCAAGCGCACACTTAAATGTATTTTTTCCAGTTTTTAGGAGTCGCACATGCAATTTTTCTATATAAAAAAGACGATACTTTTCTCACCAATGGTTATTTTCTGCCCACACTTGTTCATTAATGTCATACATAAGTATAACAACTAATAACAACTCTAACATTTCCACTAATAATACAACTCCTCTCTACACACCAAGATACTATGCTTCTTGAGGTAAGCTGAAGTAACCATGATCTATAAATACCTTGGTAACCAAGTAAGAAAAGAGAACCAAATTTCAAGCCAAATTAAAGCTAACTCATGCAATTAAATCTAAGTCAGGCAATTACATCCCAACCAGGCAGTTCAAGCCAAACTAAGAAACTCCCATATAATTCAAGTCTACTTAAGCTAGCAAGATTTAAGCCATTCAAACTTATTGCTTAGCATCAATTCATTCTAATTCTCTTTTCTACATATTTTTTTCTCATCCTACATTTACTAATTTAAGCATCAAAGGGCCTATGTTGTAATAAAAGACTTATTTTTCAGGAATAACTAAGACCAAAGACAAAACCTAAATTTAAGCCCGTCATATTTTTTTTCTTAAAATGTAGTCATGAAAAGCCTAATTTGGTTTGAAGTTTCTATGAATTCATTAGTGGAGTCGTTTGTAGGGACCCAAAGAAAAATCTACTCCATTCCTATTTCACACCTTTCACCAAAAACTCTTTCCATGAATTACAACTTAGACACTTTAAGACATGGAAGAGTAACTAATCTACCATAGAAACTACATATCCTTCATATCTCTAAACTTTTCTATCAAGTGTAAGTGCTTAACAATATTGTTATAAGTATATAATAATGGTTTTCCACTCTCATATTCCATTAACATGTAATACGTAATATAATATATAGCTCTATTATATGCACTAGATGCACAAAGACAACTTTAGTTTCTTAAGGTAGTGTTTGGTATGCTGGATAATATTAATTAGATTTGATTGGATTAGACTAAATAGGGTTGAACTTGATTGGACAAATAACTATCATATCTTGTGTTTGGCGTGCATTAGATTGGATTGAATTGAAAAAATTGTCTTATTTTATATTTGATAGGCATTGGATAAGGTAGAACAACATATTGTAATGATATTAATACCCTTATTTTGTCTAATGTTCGAAGTGTAAATTATAACATATATGTTTAACAAAATAAATTAATTTATTTTGTTTTTATTATAATGAATAACATATATTCTTTTTCTACATCAACCTTATCTCCATAACCAAACTCAACATTTCTTGATACCGAATTTGACCCATATATCAAGACTCACAATCCAAATTCCCAAAAACACTATGCATTCCCAACAAATTCTCTTTCTCCATCCTTTTTTTTTTATCGAATTCTTTGCTTCATTTACATCTAATTCCCAATTCACATCCCTATTTTTTCTTTGACTTTTTAATGTCATAAGCTTCTTGTCCTTTATGAGTGGTTGTTTAAGAAGGAGGGTATCGGTGGGAAAATCAAAGCTTTGCTAAAGCATTGCACTAGTTTTCAAATTAATCAAATACGTTGAGATTTTCTTTGTTATAGAGTTGTAATTTAACTGAAGATTATGAGAAAATATTTGTAGGCCAAATAATGAATTGACCAACACTGTTTAGGATAAGATTAACATATTTCAACAAAGACAAACTTGATTGTTTTTCGTTGACATGTTAGTCACGATTTTCCATCAAAACTATAGTATGGTTTCCATCACAAAAAGGTTTACTAAACCATATTATGAAGCAATGAGCATTATATCCAACTTAAAGAATCTAGTGAAAAAAAGATCACTTGGTGAAGTTAAAAATATCATTTGGGTTCTTTACTAACAGAGATGAGCATTTCCTTAAGATGCAGAAGTTGAGAAGGAAAAGGATAATATTGGTGGCAGAAAAATCAAGAAAAGGTCTCCATGAATAGAGTTGGAGAGTATATGATTCTACAAAGTGTTATATTTTATATGAAGGGCAATATAATTATTTTATAAATAATAACTCTTGTGTACAGAATTGGACATACTTGTCCTACCTTTTTTAGTGGGACATAATTTATCCTCTAGAATATCGTTGGACAAGATAAAATTGATTTTTATATTATACAAAGGTGCACCAAACAATTTCATAAAACATTATCTTGTCTAGTCCATCTTTGTTCATCGTACCAAATACTCCTTGGAGCAACACGATAAAATAATGCAAAGTAGGCTATCACCATGAATCTTTTTCTGATTCTTACTTGTATGATCCCTATAAAAAAGACTTAGACACGAGACAAGATAAATTGTATGAGCTCCTAAGAATGAACATCATCCCTACCAAATTGGAGACTCTCCACTTTGTCATCGAGTATTACACACCCATCTCTCCAAAGATCGTGTGACTGTGAAGACCAACTTGGATAACTATGATAATTTTACAGATCCTAGAAAACACATATAAATGTCAAAAATAGCTTAAAGCTTGTAACAGAAAAGTGTGATGCTATATGCAAAATCCTCTCAACAATATTCCATGGATCTACTCAGGTGTGGTATCACGGCTTTGAGCCTGACTCGATCACTGGCCTTCACAATCTTTGCATTAAGCTTGTCTCTCATTTCAACACTAGCATACTAGCTAAAAAAATCACAACTGAGCTCTTCATCATCATCCAATGAGAATATAAAAGTACCATGATAGATCTTTATAGATTTAATAAGAAATGCTAAACATAAAGAATCTACTCGAACCCATTGCCACTAAAGACATGATCAATGAAGTCTATAACTACTCTTTATAAGAACAACTATACACTCTTTTTTACATAACTCTTATTAACATGAAATAGGTAGTAGAGAATCATATTCAAGTAGAAGAAGAAAACATGACTTGATAAGGACACTCTTATTTTCAAAGAATAAAATCTCCTTAGCGCTATCAACCTCTTACCATGGCATCTAAGATGAGCTCCAAAGGATCTATTTATGATCGCCTGACAATCTCTGAGTTCTTGGGTACACTTCTTACCACTATATATGTTGAGGTGTTGACTTCTATTCAGAGGAAGGATTTCATGTGATACTCACTTTCTATGATGAGTAGCATAAACACAAGGAATTTTAACAAGTTCTGTCATTTTCACCATGACCACGATCATGATACTAAGAAATGTTATGCCATAAAAAAAAAGATAAAAATATTGATCTCCAGGGACTATATCTAATAATTTATGAAGTAAGAAAAACAACCTAAAAACTTTAATGCATTGAAAATGCAAGACTAGTATATAATTTGTTCTTTTTTTAACAATTAATTAATAATTGACAAGCAAATGTTTTTTCAATAATTATTTAATAAATTAATTGAAATTGTAAAATGCCATGTAAATCAATTGAAATTTTGCAAGTGATGACCTATAAGTTTATCTTATTTATAATAAATTATTGTTCCTTGCATATCTAAACTAAATATCAAAATTATGGTGAATACAATTATTCATATATGGACTTATTGAATCAAACTTGAAAATATAAATATAAGGACAAAGAAACTACTTATCTTATTTTGAAAAAATGACTTTCTTTAATATTAAAATACATCATGTGCTTGTTAGTTTGGATAAATAAAAGTAGCCTAAATTATATATTAGAGAAAAATCTTTTAATCAAGGATTAATTTTAAAATTATAATCATAGTTCAGCAGTTAGTTCATTATAGTTGTTTTGTAGTTATCATTGACGTGACATTAATTTAGAGTTTTTTTTCATAATTAGTTATACTATATTGTTAAGAATTTCTAAAATTTATCACTTTTATTTGACCAGGTAAATGATTTATTAGAAAATCATCAATTATTTTAATATTTTATTTTATATTGTTTTCTATTCTTATAGTGTATTAATTATTTATTTAAGGAATTATAATACACTTTTATTAATAATATTATTGATGAGTAAAAAATAAAATAAAAATGATAATTTTTCTTATTCTTATTTTTTTAATATAACAAAACAAAACAATAAAAACTTCAAACTTCATCGAAAGTGAAATAAAGATAGCCCAATCTTTACAAGCTAACAAGCAAGGCTGGCTGCCAAAGTTTCCACGTGGCTTTTGAAATTTGGGAAGCGTACAAAATTTATTGACTCGTCTTTGTCCTCGAAGCAGCACCTTATTTATTTTTCTATTAATTTCTCATTTTCTTGTCTGACAAATAATATTTTGTTGCTTGTTGTTTTATTTAATTCAAATTGCCAGAAGAGCTTTTTTGTCTACTTATAATTATTTAAGTAAATATCTTGTTTTTTTAAGTATTTTTTATTTAGAAGTATATTAAAATATATTTTTTATTTTTAAATTTTATTTTTGGTATCATCAAAACAATTCAAAAATATAAAATAATAATTAAAAAAAAATAAAAGTTTACAAACCTCCGTTTAAACAGTAATTCCAAACAGTACCCAAGAATCAATAGGTTAAACAGCAGTCAATGTTCAAGGCACCTGACTGACTCAAGCATGCATGAACGATCCAAAGTCATCCAGGGAAAATAAAACTGTCCAACACGCAAAATATCTTCCCAGTCAACTGACAGAAGTCACAGAACCATTAACATTCATGGTCTGAAAGATGAAAAAATGGAAGGAATAAAAAAAAAAAAAAGAATTCTTACTAGCTAGAGTCTTTGACGCTCACAAAGTATAGACAACGCCTTCTGACCATTGACATTCAACAAGTATTAAAGACAAATAAAGGAAGAAAAAATCGGGTAACAGTAAAGAAGACTGCAAGAAGTGGGATAACAAGTCCGGAGAAACAACAAGCTATTTTCTGCTAAGAATTCGTCAAAAAGCACTTGAAAAATCATGTGTATACTAAAAGAAAAGGTCAAAACAATTTATAAATAAAAAATAAACAATATTAAAGACAAATAAAGGAAGAAAAAATCGGAATATAAACCCTAATTAGGAGTATAGAACAGGAGAAAAGAACCACCTCTCTTGAGTTTTGAAATTGGATAAGTAATTATAATTTCCTGTTCTTATTGGTTACGTTCTTCAAAATTTATGAAATTGCATAAAAAATATATAATTCCTTAAACAATGCTTTACACATGATTTTCACTTGCTTTCTAACAAATTTATTAACATAACATAGTAGAAGAGGTGTAAATTTAAATAAGAAATTATTGTGTTACTGAAATTAAAAAAAAAACTTTTAAAGGGTGTAAATCAAAATAGATAACAGTTTAAGATAGTTTTTGTACGGACTAGTTCTGTGTTACCAATAACAACTAGAAAGGGAAGAAAAAAAATTAAAAGATTTGAATTGACATATTTTTATTTATTACACTAGTATAATTGAGTTTCTATAAATTCTAAGTTTAATATTACGGTTCACACATATTGTCATAAACTAGTTTTTGACCCTTCTTAAATATCCTTAAAAAATACAAAAGGTATTTAAATAAAAAAGAAAAAAAATAATTCAAACAAACAATATTTCAAGTAAAAAATGATGAAAATAAAATAAAAAATAAAAAATAAAATTAGGGATGAAATTGAGAAGAAATATTGAGAAATTAGCTTAATAATTGAAAATTGGAAAGCCAAGGACTTAATTAAAAAAATTTGAGAACTTGAAGGACCATCTTAATACAACCAGGGATAAAATTGAAAAAAAATATTGAGAAAAAAATTGAAAAATTAGCCAAAAAAAAGTGAAAAGTCAATGATTGAACTAAAAAAAGCGAAGGAATTGAGGGACCTCTTTGGAAAAAAAATTCTTTCATGCTAAAACAATGATATTTTATTTAAGTGAAACGGTGAATTTCAGCTTTAAGTGAAATTGCACAAGCCCTAAGTGAAATGAAGCATTTCACTTTTTTTTAAAAAGAGCACACAACAACATCGTTTTGTGCATAAATTTAAAATAGTCCTATTTCTCCACTGCATGGCTTCTGCAACTTATTTCTTGTTTTTTTTTTCCATGGTTATTTGTCATACTTTGGCCTCACTTTTCTGTTTTTCATGCCTTCAACAAACACCAATCAATACATCACTCCTCTCCTTTATATGTGTACTAAATGATTAGCTTAAAAACACCACACCAACATAATTGTCATTTATTTATGAGCATTTATTTTATTTATAATTTATATTTTTATTGCCTTTTATTTTAGTCTACTTTATTAAATATGCATTCATATTATTTTTCACTCATTCACAAAAACCAACAAAAGCTCTAGACTTAAGCTCGTATCGTTTTAGAATTAGATTGGGAGATTCAAGTGGTAAGTGTGCCTTATGTCCACTGATGTACATTTGAACTTCTACTCAAATTGGAACTCACCCTATGCATATGGTATTATGGAGTTACTTCCTTACTCATGATGCATAAGGTTAAGAGGTCGGATTACCTCACTGATAATTCAAACAATCTAGGAAACTAAAAAGTATTTAGGGATAGATTAGTTAAGCCAAACTTTGCATGATTTAGATCTTATCTACTAGGGTTGACCATCAATAAGACATAAATCACATCATGACAAATAATATTCATTAGTGCTTATGGTGACCTTGTTTTTTTCTCAATCGATCATTACATAAAGTGTCAGATGTCGGGACATAAGATTACCAATAAGGACATGAGAACCAGATCGGAGAAATGCCTACCGATAAAATTTGAGTCTAAATTACTAGAGCGAGTAAAGCTTGAAAATAAAATACTTCATGATAACCAATTATTAGGTTGTTAGGAGATGTTATCTTTATAAGATCAAATTGTGTTCTAAAAGTAATATGAAGATATAACTCAACTACTTAAAAATCCAGGTACAACCCTCATGTTTCCAAGCCATGATAGATTCCTGAGACTTAGAATATAGATAGTTCACATTTGATATTGTACATATGAACCTTACTTTCAAGGAGTATGATTCTCTTTTAAGTTGTCAAAAAAAAAAAACTCAGTATACTTTAATATGCTAAGAGAACAAGGTCCATCAAATTATGTCCTGTTAACCAAGGTAGATTGTAAGATAGTGGATGAAAGATGACCAATAAAGGTTTCAATAATGGTTAGTTGCGGAACATATCAAACTTGTATTCAAAAGGAGATTGCATAATGAAGAAAATGAAATTCATTTGAGCATTTACAATTTAATCTTTTTTTTCCTTTAAGTGGAAGGAATGATTGACTTGGAGGTTGTCAATGTGTTTCAAAGTGTGATTGCTCTTAAGATTAATCTAGAAGTAGTAGTATTAGCTGAGACTTTTTCATTTTTAAATCATTATAGAAAAATAAAAAATGGTCATTTTAGATGTTGTTTATTGTTGTTATTTGTTTGGATAATAAGCCACATGATAATAGGTAAGATATTGGGTTTATTTGGAGCACCGTGGTGTTTATACTCAAAATTAGAGAAAACAAATGCTTACATCCACTAAAGAGTTAGTAAAGACAAGAGCTGATGTTTTTAAGCTTGAACAAATCTCTTCTTTATATATAAAAAAAAACATAATATGCCTATTTTTTTATCCTTACAAACTATGGTGATTCCTCATGAAGTCTTGTTGACGAGAATTTGATGTTGCATTAGTTATTGCCTTAATATAGTTATACGACATTTATGATTGGAGTAATTCATTTCGAGAACCACAAGTTTGGCTTATTTTTATAAAGAGTTCAGAATCCCAGGGAACTTACTTGAATTAGTAAAACAAGTTTGGAAGTGCCTTGGTATAGTTACAATTGTTAAAAGTGTTGATGGAAAATTTACTCCTAGGTATTCGATATGGTAGAAGACTAGAGGAAAAAAAAAGGCATTGGTTCCATCTTTTGAGGGACCACAAAGATTGATGTCTTAGATCTCAAAAGATGTTAATAAGAATATCTAAACATAACAAGAGTTTTGCATTTCAGGTCTAAATTCAAAGTTGGAGGAGTTAGGTGGAAAAAAAATAAAATTAAAGGCCAATCTTGTAGCTTGAGAGCATGTGCTTGTCACCATAGAAACAAACAAAAAAAATAACATGGTGACTCAATTACAGTAATATAACACATTTTCAAAGAATTTTAAACAAGGTTTATAATGATGTCGGAAGTTAAAAAGGAGCAAGACCATAAGGTGGTAGAAATGATGCAGGCAATATTGGTAGGTGTAAGGAGAAAATTATGGAAAATGAACAAATAAAAATCAAGCTCAGGTATGCCTAAATTGAGATGAATGGATTGAAACAAATAAAAGAAATGATTCAAGAATAATGTCAGCAACAAGCATAGTTGATCACATAACTAGATGGAAATTTAGAGGGTTTTGAAACAAAGAAAAAAAAGAGGCAATGTC
This sequence comes from Populus x sibirica, assembly GCA_019202695.1. Taxonomy (NCBI): domain Eukaryota; kingdom Viridiplantae; phylum Streptophyta; class Magnoliopsida; order Malpighiales; family Salicaceae; genus Populus; species Populus x sibirica. The sequence goes on from JAGMVL010000801.1 coordinate 176,182, forward strand.
AAGAGTTAGTTAGCCAACAAGAGAAGTTTGACTCAATTATGTAAACTTTAACTTATAAGAGAAATGTTGCAAAAAAAAAACACATCATTTGGATATCAAAAACATGCAGTATCATATGAAAGATTAAGATGCTAATAATTATGTTACAAGATTGAAAGACACCAGTATAAGAGAAGTTTGACTCAATTATGTAAACTTTAACTTATAAGAGAAATGTTACAAAAAAAAACACATCATTTGGATATCAAAAACATGCAGTATCATATGAAAGATTAAGATGCTAATAATTATGTTACAAGATTGAAAGACATATATTAACACGTAATACACAAACAATCAGCTTCAAAAGATAATCTCTTATACTACTTTGGTCATATCAAGATTGCATCAACAAAGTCACATCACAATAGAGTTTAAAAGTGTGAAAAGAATTAAAGAAGTAGCTTTGTGTAGGGCAACAATTTCAGAACAAGTTTGTATTGTATAAGTTGGTATATTGTTTTCTGAATTAATGAAAACATGTTTTTTCACACTTTCTAAACATACAATGGCTTACATGGTATTCGATGTTTGACTTATGTTTAAATAAACTCTTGTGAGATAAATATTTAGTGAAAATTAATTTTTTATTGTTGGAAAATATCCCCAAATCGAGCAAATTTCATATGGGTTTGGTGTCCTTAGTAAAATATTTTCTAGAAAATTCAACCTAGTTTCTCCTTACAGTCGCAATATAAATAACAAGCATGCATATTCAATCCAACGTTTTGAATTCATTTATGCATTATATTTATTTTGTACATATCCATAATAAAAAATGTCAAATAAATAAATAAATAAAAGTAATTTATCTAAAACTAAAAAAATTATCGAGTTGCGAGACTCTTGATTCAGGGTCTAATACTAACTAGACGAACATCCAACAATAATAGATGACTTGCAAATAAGCTCAAAAAATAATTTGTACAGTTAATGACATGTGTAAAGTAAATTTACAAGAAACACATAGCCAAAGTAACATTTCTTTGAAAAGATGTGGTAGTGGTGATTTTAATATTCTCTTAAGTATAACCACCCCCTTCTCAGATATCTCAAACCATTGTATATTTTAGAATTCTTAATCTTCTTTAAGGAACTAGGTGACAATTTTATTTTTCATAATTCTCATTAATATTTTGAGGTTCTATTTATGTAGGGTGCATCACATATATTACATATGGGTCATATCAACCCAATCCAAAATTCTAGACTTGCAACTTTATTTTTATGAATGAGTTTGGATCAGGTTGATGGATTCGGTACATATTTTCCAATATATATATAACTCAATATATGTAATGCACACATAATTATATTAGCTATTTTTTCTAATATTAATATTTTTCATCTTTATTACTCTCAAATTAAGTTTAAATCAATATAATATCTTTTATTATAGAGTTATTGATTTTTTTTTCTATACTTAAAATATTAGAACTATTTTCAAGGTTTTTTCCCCCGGAGATAAGGATATTTTCCAATTAGTTTACGTGTTAATCAAGACTAAGTCCTTCCTCTAGCAATTTTAAAGACACATCCCATAGTCTAGTACATTTAGAGAAATTTAATAAAATTTCTTAGATGTTAGCCTTAAAATTTGAACCTAGAAAGTCAATAAATGAAACAAACCTCCTTCACTACCGGTTCACACCATTCGAGGTTAACTATTTCCAAGTTAACATTACATATATATATTTTTTTAAATCAATCTTTTAAAAATAGTTGATTTAATATTTTTCAAGAGGGTTTTAATAGTAAAAGTATTATTGAACTAGTTTTCGCTTATTGAAATAAAATCTTTTTTTTTCAATCAAGTCTTAAAAAAAATATTTACACCCGAATATGCATTTATAAGAAAATAATCCATATAATAAGAGTTAAAATATTTTCTTTGCAAGAAAAAAATTGTCAACTTCATAAATTGACCTAAACATACTGAAACTTGATGGACTAGAGTTAAGATTATAGTCAAGCATGTTTGATCCTAACTTTTAATGATCCAAATTTAAGAAAATTCAATTCTTTTTCGATTTGAATCTATCAAATTGAATTACCAAATTTATGTATAGTTTTATGAGAGACAAATACATTAAAAAAAAAAGACTCCTGGTGATTTTGACACAAAATGTTATTCATTATAATAGTATAATTACAAAATTGTCCTTGAACCAAAAAATCTTTGAACTAGGCATTGAGGCAACATGGTCTTTTCATCATGATAAAATTGTAGTTTTCAAATTATACAAGGGAAGATTAGTCTTTTCAATTTTTTTGGCCCAATAAAATTATTTAGTTACCCCCTCAAATGAAAAATTAATTGAACTTATGTTTAGGGGTATTTTAGTCTTTTTCTTATATTTTTTAAACAGTAGAATGACTTTCTTACCCTTAAAGATAAAACCCACTAAACTCTTATAGGGGCCTTTTTGTATTTAAGTATTTCTTAAATATTATTTTTTTAAAAAAATTATTTGTGTTTGCGTTGCACGTGCTAGCAAGTGGAGAACGTATGAAAGGTTGTTTGATAGCCGGACATCGCCTTTCATTATGCCATTTGAATAATCTCGGTATCATCTTCGTGATGAGGTGGGGAGTGTTCTGAATGGCCCTCTGGTTTGGCGTTGTCGACCTTTTTTTTCTTTTTCTCTCTTTACCTTGATTTCTATGTTGCCCCCTTTAAAATTCCAAAGCAACAATTTGAATTTATTTTTCTTTAGGTTTAGTTCCTCTTCTTTTGATTACCTTTTGTTTTATTTAGAATAATTTGTAGAACTAGAATTCTTTTTCGATTTCATCCCCATTCAATTTTTTATCTTTCAAATTTGGTCATCATTCTTTTTATTATTATTTTTTTAGATAATTTTTTTAAATTATTTTTTTTATAATTTTATCATCCTTAAGTTTTTTTTTTAATTTTCCTATCAAATTTAATTTTTATTCATTTGATTACTATGTTTTTCTTGGCAAATGTTTTAAATTGATATTATTATTTCCTATTTCATCCTTCAACATTATATCAGTCGAGAATTCAACCTCTTAATTGAGCCATAGTCTAGACTTTAGGATTTCACGGGTATTGAGTTTTAGAGATTAGTCTAAGTTTATGAGGTTCTCTCTAATTTGCTTTTTCTTTTTTTTCTTTAAGATCATATTCTTTCTAGTTTCATCCTTTAAAATTGGAGAATTTTTATTTTGAATATTGTTGTCCATTATTTTTATTTATTTTCTTTTTGTAGAATTTCTTACTAATTTAAAAATAACCTATGTTATCTTAAGTCTTTTTAATTTTATTCTTTGTTAAATTTTCTTTATCCAATCTTTTAAATTGATATTTGTTTCAAATTCTATCATTCAATATTAAATTGGTTGAGAATTGAGCTTCTTTATTCAATTCAGGTCTAAGATTCCATGAGTTACGAGTTTATGATTTTAGCCTAGGTTTAGAAGGTTCGTCCAGATTTATTTGATTTTTTTTATTTTTTTAAGCTCATGTCTTTTTCAGTTTTATCCTTCAATATTTATATTATTTGCGATTAAGCTCTGTTATTTTTTATTTGTTTTTTATAGGATTTTGTTTTTAATTTTTAAACCTACATGGATAATGTCGGGGTTTTTTATTTGTCATGTTTTGTTGAGCTTACTTTGACAAGTTTTTTTAAATTGATATTTTTTTTCAATTATATCAGTTGGGAATTAGTTTTCTTTTTTAGTTCTATCCTTCAAAGTTGAGGTTTTTTGAAATTGGGTTTCATGATTTTCTTTGATTTTGTTTCTGTTCATTTATCCTAATCTCATCACTTAGACTATGGGTTTGGAGAGTTGACTTTGGTTGGCTCAGTTCTTTTATAACATTGTTTTTTTAAAAAAAACATTTAATTCTTTCTATTTAGGTTATCTCATTTGTATGATTTGAATCATAGAGTTTGATTGGGTGCTTGGTTTGTTTTGTGTTTTTTTTTATTTTCTTTTAAATTTTATCCTTTTATGTTGGATTTATTTGGAATTAAACTTTTATTTTTTACTGATTTATCTTGATCTCATGACCTGATTTGTATATTTAACATGCTTGTTTAGGTTGGTATTTTTTTAAAAAAAACTTTTGTTCTTTCACATTTGATATACATATACTGTAATCTTAGCTTTGCCGTCTCTTTCATTTCGTAATACTTTTTTTTTTTGGTTGGCACTTTTACTATTGTTATATGTTATTTTATTATGTAATTAATTATACCAAAATATTTTTGCTCGGTTGGGCTATACCCAAAGTATTTTTTTACTTTTTCAAAATATACTTCATCGGCCTCACATCATTTTTTACCGATAAAATAAATTATTCTAGCCTGCAGTGAAATACAATATCACAAATCTAGTTATTTAACTAGAGGGCACACCAGAATAGAAGGCTAATTACTAGTGCTAAGAAATAAATATATATTTTCTTATAGTATAAATAATTATAATTTTATTTATAGAAGTTTTAAATTTTGATATGAAATTTGTTTATTTATTTTCCTTGAAAAGGATATATTGGTAAAGTAAATTAAGTAGCAAACTAAAACGGTATACATATTAATTATCTAGTGCTCCTGCCACGATATGACCAAGATAATGGAGAAACGATGAATCACTTCATAGTTTCTGAAACCCTAATATCTTACATAATGACAAATAATACATTGATGGAAAAATATTTTGTATTTGTTCACCAACTGGACAATACTCCGCTGGGCATAGCATGCAAGAAATTTTATTCGATAATTTGCTGTATTTGAAAAAAAAAAGATTTTCAAAAATAATTATTCACATAGTAGGTTGTAAATTTTTATTATACTGAATTTGGTAAAGAGAAATTTCCCAAATATAGTGAGATTCTGTCGAAATAAATATGACTACTGCAAATACAAAAAAAAAAGATGATTTATTTTACCACTGGAAATTCAATTTCAAACAATTACTTTATTTTCTCAAGAGAGACTAAATTAGAAAAACAATATAATATTATAAGTAATAAGGAGAGCAATAAAAATCTAAGAAAATCATACTTTTACTAATACAACTAAATAAGAGATGCAAGATATATATACTATAAGAACAAATCTTTTTTAGAAATATAATATTTCTATATATTAGTCAGGTACCCGCACTACATTGCGGGTAGGATTCCAAAATAGCTTTTAGTGCAAGAGAAGAATATGCAGGCATTGTTTGTTTTTTTTGGCATCTTTCAAAAATTTAATTGAGAATTTAAAAGTTGATGTATACCTTTAATAAAATAAATTATAAATTATAAATTATATAATTATAAATTATAAAAAAGTTGTTAATGTTAACTAAATTCTAAAACAAGAAGCTGAAAGACTCGTATAAAATATTAAGCATGGATTTCTTCTTGTTCTTCTTTTGTATAAAATATTAAGTAAGACTCGTATAAAAGGCAAATATATTTTAAAAGTTAAAATGAATACTATAGACTTTCATGCCATAACCAAAAAATTGAAAAACAAAGCAGTGGAATTATCGATGAAAATTTTTTATCATTGTTTACCAACAAAAATTACAACAGAAATAACGACGAAATAAAACAAAATAAAAAAACACTCAATAATTCCACCGGTTTTTTTTATGTGTCAAATTGTCAACGGGATTTTCATTGGTAATTTTAAAAGAAAATTAAAACCTAACAGTTCTCTTACTCAATACATTAGCCTCGATGCAACCTCCTTCTCTTGGTTTCATTTGTTGCCGAGCTTCACTTTGTCAAGTAAAAGAACTTATCTATTTTTGTTGTAATACCTATTTATGTTTAAAGTTAATTTATTCAAAATTTGTTTGTTGAATTTGTAGTTTACATGTATATTTAAGTATCTTATTTATTTTACAATGATAATTTTGTTGTATTAATGTATGATTTGTATTTTAGGGTTTGTTTAGGATTTGAGAAAAATGAATTTAATTTGTGACTTAATGAAATTGAGTGTGATTTTATAACTTATGTGTGTTAGAATTTAAGATAAGTAATTTAATGGGTACTAATTAGTTTTTGTTAATTTTATGGTTAAGTTGAAAATTTGAATTTTTTGGATTTCTTAGATCATATGAGGATTTTGTGTATACCAATTTAAAATAATTCAAAGGATAAATGTTATTTTTTTGTTTGATTATTAGACAAATTAGTGCAAAAGTAGTTTTTAGATTATTTCTAATCAATTTTATGGTTGATAAACATTGTAGGTGATTCACTTCTTTTAAAGGTATTGTACCTCTCAACAAATTTCGTAGACGATCCAAAACTCTCCACTCTCATCATGGCCAATCTAACAAGACCAATCAACTTGACAAGGAAGCTGATTCTATCTTTCATGATCAAGGTATTAATCACTTTGTGCTTTCTTTTCTGTTATTGTTTTTTTTTTTGGATATATTATTCCAATGAAAATTTATTTTTAGGTTTAATAAGTTTATCAGCTCATGAACAGTACACTACTAATCCTAAAATCTAGCTTGTTATGGGGGTATTTTTTTTTTTTTTTTGTCAAAACTTTTCCTTGTCTTTTGGGTCTCTCAATATCAATAGCATTATGTGTCTCTCTCGGTATTAATAGCATTGTTTAAGCATGTATTTGTACTTGAAATCTTGAATAGGTATGTTTGATGAATGATGAAAATTATTAACTTTGTGAATGAATTCTATAAAGAGATGTTATTTGAATTTTAGTTGAGAATGAATGAAATTAAACGTGTAACCTTATTTTTAGCATGCTATTATTAATATTTTATATTCCAGTTCAGTTTATGGATATAAATATAATTGGTTCCACGTGTTATTATTTTAGATTTTAGACAACGTGATTGTTGAGGTTTGGAAATATAAGATATAAAAATTTTAAAAAAAAATTATAATTTTTAATAAAAAAATTTATCGGTAATTCTATTAGTATTGAAAAATACTAACGGAATAAAAAACCTCAACGAGATACTTTTCACTATGATTTTTTATTGACAATTCTGTCAGCAATGCAATTACCAACAAAATTTTGCTTAAACAACGGAATATTCCATCAATGTTTTCCAATTTTCTGATATCATTCAATAAAACTAATAAAACTGTATTATATATCTAATGTATAAACCTCTGATGCTCGAACTCGGGATCAAATATAGGGATGCATGTCCGATTTGGCTATTTTGTCAATTTGTTTTCCATTTTTTCATGTAATCGTAGCGTTCAATTATCCATGCCCATGTCGAAGTATCCAATGTCAGGCATGGGTATTCCAAAGAAAAAAGAGAATAGAAGCACCAAAGCATACATATAACCGAGCAATTTATAGATGACTTTGCGAAAAAAGGGATGCAGTAAAGCAACACCAAATGATACGAGCAAAGAACCGAAGATAACAACACAAGAAATTAAGTATAAAGAGGTTTCTATTTCATTATGTTTTCATTCCAATATTTGCAACTGTAAACTTTAATATTGTCTAAATGGAGTCACATCGTCAATGTTCAATTCTCCATGGCTGTGTTCCATATGTCTATCTATAGCCTGATAAGCGACAAGAGTCTCAAAATGCTGCTTCCAGCATCCATTAACATAAGGCTCTTGGAATTCGAGATGAGATTCTTGAAAAGTGGATGCCATACTGCAGAATCTTGTAACAGGAGTGTGTTCTACCCTGTTTGAGGTCCACGCCATGAAACAAAACTGAAGCATGAAACACCGAGGCATCTCATGAACTTGCTTATTATAGTTATTGATAACAGTTCTATAATTAAGGAAGATAATGTCAGCAAATGGCTAAGAACAATGGTCCATGGGCAAGGACGATTGTCCAGAGCCAAAACTAGTGATCTCAAACATCCACGGCTGCTTTTTTGCAGATGGGGCAATTGTTCTTCTCTACGAGCCACCTCTTAATGCAGTTGAAGTGAAAGTCATGCCCACATTTCAGCTTCCCAAGATCATCTTCATCAGCATATGCCTCCTGCAAAATGATGTGCAAATACATAGTGCATGCAGGATTTTACCAACCAAAAAAACCTAAGATACAATGCACCAATAAATAACAATGAGCAAATATCAAGACTACAGAAATGTGTTCTTTAGTAAAAATGAAAACTATTTCTTTTTTTCTGAAAACTGAATTTGTTTTTATTTTAAAAAATTTCTACTGAAAAACTACAAACACAGTTGTACTTTCCATTTAAGATAACCAATTCTCCTTAAGCATCTCTTGAGAATCACCAAAGTGCAGTAAATTACAGTGGAAAAGTGAAATTATTGATATTGTAAACTGTTCATGATCACACTGGCTTATGTGTTTGTCTTTCAAATTATTCCTGTGGTAGAAGGTAGAAGAATTGAGCCAGTCTTACCTGACAGATGCAGCATGGTTCATCTTCACTGTCAGACCCATCTGCAACTGCTTGATACTTCCAATGCTTTAGAGTTGCCACAATAGCATCCTCACTTAATCCGGTAGAAACATTTCCCATTTGCTCCTCCAGAGCCAAAAGTTGCTAAAGCACAGAATCATTATTAAAAAAACAGTGGTCAATAAAGAATGAATGCTAAGTTATCATCTACAAGCAAGAAAAAACTTCAAAAAGGCGTTCATGAATGCCTTAATTTCTTAAATTCTTACCTCGTAAGACATGTTGTCCACATCAAGACGCATATCTTCAAGTTCATCAGCCTCCTCCTCATCAGAATCACCAAACAAAGCTGAACGGTCAATTAGCATCACATTCTGACATACCATCAATGGATCAAAATCATGAGCAGATTCTCCATCAAGTCAAAAAGAAAAGGATAAGCTGAACAAAGTTATTCTTTCCATTTGAATCAAAACTTCAATTTACTGTAAAGACTTCATCTTAGCAAAGTGATATATATGATCTAAATACAGCATTAAGTTCAGCTAGAATCCGTACCCCAAACTGTAACGAACCCCTCCTACGCACAAGCGTCAGAGCATTGCGGACCTGTCAAGCCAAAAACAAGTGAACTTAAGAGCATCTGACTAAGATAATGGTTGGCTAATATTGATTTATGAAGAAATAAAACCGATGGAGAAAATTACATTTATATAGGTTATAAGGAATTAGCAAAAATTGTTGCTGACTTGTTTAAGAAAAAAATGAGTTTCAAGCTTTCTATTATGGTGTAGATAATCTAACCTGTATAACAGATTATGGAATATTATAAATGGATTTTGTTTTAATTCCCTTAAGCCATCAATGCTCAAGCTAGACAGCTGACACCAGTCATTTCCATCCCAACTGACGTAACTGATAATGTAAGTACATACAATTTGAAAAATTACTGTCAGGACTGCACGAAAGTTTCAATGCTCAGAAGCACCTCGATTCTTCATCAAGGATTCATATAGAAAAGCATGCATATTTGAGCACACTTTTAATAGAGAATGGAATTAATCAGGAGGTCATGACTATATACTGATAAAATAAAAGGGTGAATATACCAAGAATTCATATGGGCCAGGATGAATACCGGCAGCTAAAAGCTTTACCCTATCTTCTTGTTTTATATTTCTCAATAAGGCTAAAACAAATGGTAAATAATGGTGGCAGAGATGATTTGCCTACCCTTTAATTTGTGGTAAAAGTAGTTAAGTTTAAGAAGGAAATGATCTATTAAGAATACCTCAGTTGCTAGTCTGTTTCTCCTCTGAACAGCAGTCAAAGCCCGGCGTGCCATTTCACGAGTGACAGTTTGTCTCTCGGGCCTCATTTCCAAGCCTGGTATAAGAGGCATCTGAGAAGGCCTTATATTGCCGCTTCCCTCTTGTAATCCCCTCTCTATTGTATCAGAAGAGGCAACCAGATTAAACGGACGATAACAAACTTGCCCCTCAGGCTCAGTGCGATTGACAAGGTTTGGCATTCTCCCATGATACTGCTCTTCCATATTACCTTGGACATACCAAATAGGAATATGTGGTTGATGTGAAGTAGAGCCATTTTGGGAAATGGGAGACATACTTCCTGGAAAATATCTCCCATTGGCAAAGTGAAGGTTTGTTGGCATGTGCGGCATATGTGTCCTTTGAAATTCAGAAAAGAACATGCCATTCCTCGGATCATTCCTTAAGCTCCGATCCTGATGCAAGGTATTTCCTCCATTCATAGCATGAGTAGATGGCCCACTGGTTCTTTCCGCGGTGACCCCATTCCACTGGAAAGGTTGTAGAGGCTGTGAAGGATTGGGAGTATGCATAAAAGGCTGCGTTGGAGAAGCTACATTAACCATTCCCGTTGTTGCAGCTGTGTTTGAACTTGGAAGGTGATTGAATTGATAAAACACAGGTTGTTGACCAGATGATTGCACACGAGGATTCCTTATGGTCCAAAAAGACGAGTTATGGCCAGGTGCAGAATCTAATCGACTTGCAGATCTTCTCAAACGGGTATATCTCTGGGTGTTCTCAGCTTGTCTAACCACACTTGGATTTTGATGCATTTCAGAACTTCTCCCCGCTCCAGTTACAAATTCACTTGCTGCAGCACTCGAAGGTTGATACAGGGAAGGAGCTATTCTCACACCAACCGAAAGTCTAGCAGAATTTGGGTTACTATTCAAGGAGGATGGTAAATTGAAGCTTTTAGGAGCATTTTCTTGAGGAATATCTCCTAGCTTAACTGATCTCGAGCTTTCACCCAAAGAAAATTGTCTAGAAGCATCTTCAGGAGCTCTTCTTTTACAGGACAGACGCCTACCAGCCGATGCAGAATCTTGTCCACCCTCGTTTTCTTCCAACACATACCCAGCAATTCCAGAAGAGATCATAATTGTATTAGAATTAGATGAATCACTAACGAGCATATTTTTGTTAGTGTCCGATCCTCCTCCTAGTTCTTGAGTGACACCCATGCCATTGCCTTCATATGCAGCATTCAAGTCTATGTTGCGAGGGAGAACACTAGGACTAGCCGCCATTGTAGCTGATGGTCCATTACTATTAGTGAGCTGACTATTATTGTCTGAAGGAGCAATGTTCAACTCAGAATGTGTTCCTTCCGAAGAAGAATCGTCCGAATCCACATTCTGATTGCAGAGTAAATTGATGCCATTAGGGCCATACCCCAAATAAAACTTTCCTGGGAAGGCATTGGACTTGCTACCTTGACCTGCCATGTATAAATTCTGCTCTTAAGTTACTATGCAACCAAAGCAAGACTCCCCTCCAAACCTGAGAATACACAAAACCATGCATATATCATCGATACGGAATACACAGAAACAAGAACATAATTGATTTACAAATGTTTACTCAGATAAATATAAAACTTTCCATTACCTGTTCTACAAGCTTTCAGGATTTTCCACATGCATTTATTTCGAACTTCATCTCACTTTTTCTATATGAGACAGAAACACAAAACAAATTGATATTTATGAGATAGAAACGTTGAAGTCTTAAAGATTAAAACAATTTCATGGGAAAAAACAGTACAGATTCAGATAAAAGGAACAAGGAAAAAGATATCAGCATCCCTTATTCACTCTTATCATGACTCAAAGCAGATTAACACACACGTGAAAGGCTTTTCTGTATGGAAATTATAGATCACCAAGAAGCACAGTAAAACAAATAAAAAATCTATAAAAAAAAAAAATCGGGATGGAAAAATATTTCTAGAAAACCCTCAGAACAAGAGTCTTCTATCAATCTTATGTCACAGCCATATTTTCTTTAACACCAAACCCTAGTGTTTATTGCACAAAGAATTGTATTAAAAAAGAAATCCTATCAAACAAGGAATTCTACTCTAAATTGGAAAACCTAAGCATTTTCCCGATATATAATATTCAACAAATTGCCCTTTTTATACGCAGCAGAAAGATCTCAAACTAAAATACAGAATTTGAAGCAGAGTAAAAACTTCTTTAAACTCCCATACAAATAGTATTTAAATTTCATTAAGAATAAAAAAGTTTTCAATTCTAATATTTTAATAATGAGTGAGTATTTCCAAACTATATGTATATTTGTTCTCTTCTCCATATTAATCAACTCTGTGATTTTAATAGTTTCTGCAAGGAATTTCCATACTTAAATTTTCTGCAAATCCAAGTTTGAATCATTAGATCTTCGTTTATTACTTCAATCAAACCAATTTATAATTATGTAAAACCACAGTGCATATATATATATATATATATATCAGCATAAACAGGCAGGATCTTATGATAGATCTTCTATTTTTCATTCTAATTGAAAACTAATACATAGATTTTTGAATATAACGAAAAATTAATATTCTTATAAAATTTTCTGGAATTATAGGGCATCATTTTTTTATTACGAAAAATGTGCTATTTTTGGAGGCATGTATCAAGATTGGTTCATGAACTTCCTTACATGATATCTATTCATTCCAATTTAATGATTCATGAACCAAATTATAGGATGATGTATGACCCTCAACCTCCACACGGTCAAATGATCATGTTTTCTTTTTTACAGAGAGAGAGTAAGAGAGAATCACTGAAAATTAAAGGGGTGTTTGAAACAATGATAACGACTGTTTTTCAAATTGTTTTTCACTTAAAAATATATTAAAATAATATTTTTTAATTTTTTAAAAATTATTTTTAACAGCAACACATAAAATGATCCAAATATATATATATATAAAAATCAAATTTTTAAAAAACACGATTTCAATCGCGTTTCCAAACAAACACTAAAAAGAAAACCAAAGAAACAGTATTTTTGTAAAAGGATGGTTTAAAAAAAAAAACAAAAAGGTGTGTGAATGTATAATAAAGATCTCAGAAAAATATAAATAAATGTTAACGCATGCCCTAAACCATAAGAAACCGCTGTGTAATTTGGTTTAACATCCCTCATCAGTGAAACAATTTTGGTTTAAAACTTATTATTTAGTTTGATTCTCGTTTTTGTTTAATAGTTTTGAAGCCAAACAAATAGTGAAAAAAAATCACTTAATTATACTATATAAGATAAAAAAAAAAAGTTTAAATATATTTCAAAATAAAATAAAATTATACCATCAATCAAAATAATTAGTATGATTAAAAAAAAATCATGTGAACATATGACTCTTCCCTAAAATAACAGCATAATACATCTGATTTATTCAGAAAAAAGTTAAAAACCAGTACTGCACAAGTAAATCAAGGAAAACAAACACTAACAACGTAAAAAACCAATCACTTGAAAGCACTATAATTTTAACCAACCCAACAATCCATACAAATCTCATTCAGACAAACAAAACTAATAGAAGGAAGCAATATACATACCTGGAAAAAAAACAAAAAAACAACAGCTAGTCTCTCAAGAATCCGATGAGACAAGAAAACCTAGGTATAAAAAAAAACACACAGGAACTCTTATTTAATCTCTCACTCTAGTTTGTAAGGATAGAAATCTAGCAAGAGCGAAGATTTCTAACGATAGATAAGGATCATAATTACGAGACAAGTATGATAGTAAGGTGTCATGGTTGGGCTGGCAAGTGAGAGATTCTGCTCCAAGACCGATGGACCCGTGTCAAGCATTAGTCTCCTCTCTCTCTCTCTCTCTCTCTCTCTCTCTCTCTCTCTCTCTCTCTCTCTCTCTCTCTCTATATATATATATATATATATATATATATATATATATATATATCCGAGATTTTATGGAAACAAAACTCTCCTTCAATATTCCTAACAAAGGGTGCCGTTATTTTTCTCTTTTCTTTTATGGGGTTGTGTTGTTTTCTTGGCGTGGGTTTTTGGTTTTCCCTTCTATGCTCGTGTTTCTTGCTCTCCTTTCAAACTTGCCTTACGAGGGACCAACTCATTTAATTTTTAGTTATTACTTACCATCCTGTTTTTTTTATCTCATTGCTTTTTTACCTTTTGTGTTCTCTTAGTTTCTTATATATATATATATATATATATATATATATAGTTTTTATTATCTATTTCAATTAAGTCTTTGTATGTTTTTTATTTAGGGTATTTTACACATTTTATTGATATATTTAAATTTATCATCGTAGTCGTATTATTTTAATCATTCAATGTGATAAATGTTTGTTTTTTATACCAGCTAATAACTTTTATTACTTCAACTTGTTGATCTTGTATCGGTCTCTATTATTTTTGTTAATCTTATTGGTTACGGTAATTAATTTTGTGATATTGTTGATTTAATAGCCTGGTATTTTTGCCTTTTGAGAAATGGTAAAAAACTAGTATTATTCTCATATCATAATATTTTTCTTATATTGTGAAATACACTAGAAATTATAGCTTAGAAAGTAAGGATTTTAGCATAATATACTCTAATTCTAATAGTTAAAATGTAAAATGATTGGTGTTTGGTTGGTAAATATGTTGTGAAAACAAAATTAAGCAATTGTTAGGTTAAGTAACATGTAAATTATTTTTCATGTGAAAACATATATAGTGGTGGTGCATAGAGTCTTGATCACATATTTACCCCACACTAAATGGAGGTCTAAAAACGACAATAACATACCTAATACTATTATGCATTTTAGGTAACTCTCTATGTGACGACAAATTAATTAATTGTTTCATATTCATTCAACTTGATATGTATGAAAAATCCAAATCTTAGCTCTATATTGCACTCATGTGGCTTCAAATGAAATCCAAAGTAAATCTCAAACATTCAAAGACATTGAAACAAAAATCTAAACCAAGACTTGTAATATACTTGTTTGAAGCAAAAGAGAATAAAAAAGAAATGTTTTCTGGACAACCAAAGGCATAAATTAGCATGTGGAGTTATATCAATTTTGTTACCATTTAATTTTTTTCTATCAAATACACTGGTGAAAAGGATTGTCACTTAATTCAATTCATTTTCTCTTCTATTAAAGACTTTTCAAAAGCATGTGGAGTTCTTTCATTTTTGTGCAATTACTTTGAGTCTGACATATTCACCAGACCCACGTTACCTGAGCTTGGCTATCTGTCATGTCCAAGTTTTTTGGATCTGACATGTTTGTCAAACCTATTTTATTTAAGATGATTTTTATTTAAAAAATCTTAACCAAAAATTCATCAGTTTCCTCCAAGCCTTTAATGCGTAATCTTGCATTAGAGACTTAAGAGATTTTGAGGGAGACAATCGATTAGTAGACATCTTGTTGTCCTTTGGGAAGAAACGATAAGATGTTTTAGATCTCAAAAGATTTCTAGATGAAGGAAAAAGGTTTTAGGGAAGACCACTCGACGGCACACAATAAATATTGTAAGCTTTCCAGGGTTATAAATGAGGTGTCATTTATCTTGCATTCCTATCTTCCTCTCTTCTTGTACTTTTCTTAAACCTTTTTTCCATTATTTCCTGACTTAGAAATTTTCAATATTTTACAAGAAAAAGGTAATTTAACAGCAGAGAGGATTTCATTGGCTAGGTAAATCAGATCTTCTTTCCTTGTGCTTTCATAAAATCTTCTTCAATATTTTCTTTCTTCTACCATCATGACTTCTAAAAAAGAAAAAGGAAACATATCTCCTGGAGGTAATTTTAGTTTCAGGGCTGAAACTAAAACCACTCATCACAGATCTCCGACCATAAAAATTGGTCCTAAATCTGAGAGGGATGGTGTCCAACCTTCTTCTGCCGAAAGAAATGATGGGGATTTTCCCCAGGAGGTTTCAAACTTGAAGGGACAACTAAAACTACACAAGACTCATATGGACAACACATAGAGTTTAGTGACTTAGGACCAAGTATTCCTGGCTGATGCTAGTCATCCAAGAGATTAAACGGTGGTTGTTTCTAAAGCTGGTGACCGTATCTCTCAGGTCACCATCAAATATGGTGGGAGTAATATTATCATTACAGCCTCATATGTCTATACGAGTTCAAATACTCATTTTCTTTACAAGGATTTGTAAGGGATGTTCTAAGGTATTGCAACCTCAGTCCTGCTCAGATTCATCTCAATGGATAGACCATTTTATCCTCATTTAAAAAATTATTAAGGGTTTTAAATAAGGAGCCTACAATCAAGGTATTCAAGCACTGTTATACCTTGATCAGTGGCATTTAAGGGCTTTAATCCCTTGGTTTTTTACTTTCTTCAATAGGCAAAATGGACTAATAAAAAATACCATGAGGGGAAGGTTATTTCCATAAAAAAAATGGAGGGAGTAGTGAGTAATAATGAGGTATATTGGCTTAGTTGGACCTCAAGATGAGCATAACCCAATCTAGGGTTGTACCTCAAGAGGGTTTGTACTAGGTTAGAAAACCTTCAAACTGAATATGGCATTAATTATTAAAGGGCTATACAACTTTTCACGTAATTTGGCTTTTATATGTTTTTTTTTATTTCAATACCTTTCATTTCTTGATTGTATTTTATATAGGGTCTTTACCTAGGACTGCTAGATCCAAATTCAGTGGGTCTATATCATCTATACCTAGTCACGTATCCATATCTTCTCCTAGTGGAGACTCATCTTTTGAAGAAAATCAACTATTGGAGCGAAGATCAAGGGTTTGGTCTTTCATTCAAATGAACATTGAGGAGATTTTCATAGTCCAAGTCCAAGTACAAGGCCGAGGATGTTCTTAAAGACATCCTTGTAACTAACCTTCATGTTGATGAGATTTGTCAAGAGGTAGCAGGGGGGTCTCGCTCTCCCCTATCAAGGGGTCCTGGGGTGCTAAAGCCAACACCGTTCATTCTGAAGGCTGCTTCCTATTGGAAAAGAATAAGAATCTCTATCCCTTTTTATTCTGATGTGGAGATCATTCTCTCTCCACATAGCGTTCCTGCTCCCATAAGTCCAGTTTACTTATTTTCCTCCAATCAAGCTCCTCCACCCTTCAGGGTAGAGAACATCTTCTTCAATCTCAAGTTGGACCATGCCCCTTTTTGTTTCCCCACTCTAAGTAAGGAAAAGAGAGGGATAATAGAGACTATTCTTTAGGAGAGGTCCACGCTAGAACCTGTTGGGTTAAACATGATAAAGACATTGGAAAAACTCATCACTTTTTCTTCTGATATGGAAGGACTGACCAACTTAAGCTTCCAGCATCATTTAGCCATTCTTTGGACATATGGCTTTTCAGGTAAGATAGTAAATTAATTTAATTTAATTTTTCTATGCTATTTTGAAAGCTAACTTATATTATCTATTTTATTGTTTAGACCTTCATGATGTGTGCCCACTCCAAGAGTAGATGGGCTGAGGAAAGAAGGGTCATAAAGGAGGCTATTAAGTAGTATCGTGCTGATAAGTCTAAAGTACACAGACTTAGAGAAGAAATTTTTGCTCAAGATATTTAAATGTACTCTCTTAGAACTGCGTATTTCAAGCTGCAATGGTAAATGAAAGCTTAGACCTATGTCTTGAAGTAAACTGAACAACAGCTGACAGAAGCTTACAACTATATTGACCTCCTAGAAAGAGAGAAGGTTGACTTAGAGAAAGAGATAGCTGAGCTTAAGGGGGCAAGTGACATCCTATGAGAAAAGCTGGATTTCACTAGCATCTAAATAGGTTGTGTTTGGTTCTTGTTATAACTATTTTTCAAACAAATGGTTTTTAAAAAAATTAATATAAAAATTTCAAGAAAAAAAAACATTATCAATGCAATTCAGCTAGTTTTTGGCAATTTCATAATTTTCAACCCTTTTTTGTTATATTCATGTTAATGATTTTTTAAACGCTAATTTACTAATAGACTTTAACCGAATTATTAAGGAATATCTCAAAAAACACAAAGATAACAACAAGCATTAATATTGCCTGAGTCATTAATGGTGACAACATCATTTTTTAAAAATATATATAAATATAAATATTTGTAAAACCATAACATTAATTTTTAATTTTAATTTTAATTATTATCTATAAAAATTCATGTGTTATTTAAATTTGAAATTCTTATGTTCATGTGGATGGGTTTGTGAATATATTCTTATGTTCTTGTAATTTAGGACAACCTTGTTTGATGTTATGAGTGAATTTAGGATGGATCAATATAATCTCACATAAGCCATTGAGTATGAACAATGGTTTTTGGATCCATTTTCATCAATACAATCATGAACATGTTTATACATATCAATTATTCATCATCCCTTGTGATTACAATGCTCGTGTTTTAAAATTAAGGATTGAGCCTTTTTTTTTTTCAAATCCCAAATCATTGTTTTAGGTCATAAAATATTTTTTACCTTTAGTTACACACACATATATATAAGTTTGTATAATTTATTCTTATGTATTTGTATTTTATGCATTGCCTTTTTTATTTATTGATTTATTTATATTGGATATGAACTTGTGCTTATGAACTCAACTTACTATACAATACTTTCAGCACACACATTATCTTTAGGTTAACAAGGGGAGCTAGTGGATTCTCAATGGTTGTTGAGTCAAGTAACACTTGTGAAACAACTAAACTTTTAGGGATAGGTTTTTATCATGATTAATAGCCCATGAGCATTGTTTTTATTTATTTTCTTTGCACCTTCTAGGCCTTAATTTAATTTATTAATGCCTATTAATCAAGCAATGAAGGATTTTTTTAGACCAAATATAAAACAAAAAAAACAAATATAAATTATATTTTAAAAGCTTAATTTTTCTTGAAAACCTACATAATTCCAAGCTATGAGATATAAAGAGGGAGCTCAATTCAAGAGAATTAGATCAACTTCTTGAATTACGAAATTACTCAGCTAATTGTTTTGCTATAACAAACTATTCACCCTGAAATTTTTTATAGGAGACCTATGCACACAAAAGCTAATACCGTATAGACATTTTCAAACAAAATAATATTAAATTAAGCTGGTTAACACTCGTTAAGGAATTAATTGATCAGTTCTTGAAACTAGATAGAATTGTTTAATTCATTACAAATTAATTTATAATTTATTAACTTTTAGTTATTAAATTAAGCATGGTTAATAAAATAATAATAATCTTTATTTTATTTTTTTGGTGAAAAACCGAGAGAATTGGTGATATGATCTTACGATGTAAAAAAATGACCACATTCTGTCTCTTTATATTTGCCTTAATAATTATTATTATTTCATAAATTTCTTAGTACCCAACCCATTCTGCTTGTTTCTACGTGCAACAAGAAGCCTAAACTCAAAGAAGTCTTCTCCCTCTTAACTTCTCTGTTTCTTTGTTGAAAGAAACGAAGAAAGAAAATCTATATGGAGAATGAAGAGGCAGGGATTGACCGTTTACCAATAGACTTGCTGGCTTACATATTTGGTTTGATAACTCCCTTCACTGATTTAGCCCAGGCAAGTAGTGTTTGCAGGAAATGGAAAGAAGGGGTGAAGCAATCTTTGGCACAAAGAAACAGCTTGAGCTTTTCTGGTTGGAAGATGGATGATGACTCCACTGCCCGTCTTGTTCGCCTTGCTTACAACCTTAAAGAACTCGATATGTATGCCTCTGTCCTTTTTCAATTAATGATTGAGACTTGGTGGTAATTTTTATTTAATGGGTTGTTTGCTGATAGTTAATTAAACCACTAAAAGATTGGAACTTTGTTCAATAGAAAAATGTAATGTTTGCAAGAGGTCAGGAAAGTTGGTTTATTTTTTCTTTGTGATTTGTGTTTTGTTTGAAACTAAGGCTTTTACGTTCTTGAAAGATTCAAGCATAAGCAGTCATGCCTCTAGCTTTGATATCTTTTAAGATTTTAGATATCGTTTTTTTGTGGGATGGCTTGAGAAACATGCAACTTGTTTCCCGTTTTGATTGCCCAGTGAACACTATTGCCTAGAACAGTCAGAGCCTTCAATATTTATACGTGTATAGTGGTTGATTTGGCTATTGACATCGCCTGTTGGATGATTATTTGTGTTCAATATATATAGTGGTTGAATTGGTTATTCGGAGCTTGAATTGGCTATTCGGAGCTTGAATTGGCAAGAGCTCGAATATAATTTCTCATTTGCCTTTTCTATTTTCAATTCAAGGAGCCGGTGGGGTTGCCAGATAACTGACAATGGACTGTACCAAATTTCTTTGGCAAACTGAAATCCATACTCTATGGGGCTATGGGGCATGGCCAGGATCACCGACAGGGGTGTTGTTCAACTGGTATGTGATAGACGATAACTGTAACTTTGTTTAGTGTAGAACTTCTTCATGTGATAAGCTTTGGTGACTGTACTAGTCTCCAATCATGCGAAATGATTCAACCTTGAAGTACTTCTTAGCTTTCTTCAAGTTTCAACAGATTTCAAGGGCTAACTCCTTGCAACACCTGGACATTGGTGGTACTTTTATCACAGATGAGTCTTTATTTGCTATCGCAGATAGCTTTCCACATTTAAAGGTGAGTTGCCTGATGACATCACCCCGAATTCCATTTTGGACATAGTTTTAGATGCTTCCATGTTTATTTGTCAAATGGCAGCGATGGTCTAACAATTGAACTGCTCGAAGGATGAAATCTTGCTTGACTGATGTTTATATTGGTCTCTAGAAAGTAATCTTACTGGAAATGACTTTGCATCTTCCTTCTTTCTAGACTGTTGTCCTATGGAGCTGCCGCCATGTAACCAGAATTCCTGTAGATTTCTTCATTGATTTGCGTGACACTAGTCTTGCCCTTCAAATTTAACCCCCAGGAGCACTATTAAACAGTGCTCATTGCTCTTGTATAGATTATTATTTCTGCTTTATGTTTCAATCATTATCACGAGCCGATGGATCCAATAAACAGCTGGGAATATCCTTCAGATTCTTCCTCTGTAACAATGAAGTTAATTATTCGTATCTGTAAATTATGAAATTTGGCTTTGATACGTCAAGATTTGTGCTTTATACAAATGAATCTTCTGGTTTTTCAATCTATGCAGGCTATGATTTCTGTTTGCAAAAAATAAAGGCAGAACTAACAAAACAGCTTTGCCCTGCTGATGCGTTCATATTTTGATTTCTTAACTGTCGTTGTGCTTATTATGTATTGTTCTATCCCTTGCATATAATTCTCAAGAACCAAGCCATCATGCTTTTTTATTCCAATCGCTAGAATTCACTGAAACATGTGAAACAACATGACCTATTTCATTCTAGAAGACAAGCCCTCGAAAAACTCATCCTGACAGCCTACATGTTCCACATTATTCAGATGATGATATGCAGAGGATAATAATGGCCCAAATATAAGTGGGCAAGCAAACCAAAAGAAAATGTTGAGTGAAACTAGTAATGTAATGGAAAAACTTCAACAGTAGCTCCATTCTACTACCCCAACCGCTAAATACTATGGTCAACAGACAACCTGAAGAACATGAAGAGAAAATCTGTCAAACTAGAAACATAAACATGAATTCTTCTTACAAGCAAAGAAGAATATGAGCCTTTTAACACATGAATTTTTCCATAACTGTGTGCAGTACAGAGAGTATGCAGTACTTGCAGAGCTGCTACAATGTTAATGCCTATCTATTTCCTCATTAGTTTAAAGGGCCCATGCGCATATTTTAAGGACATTAGGTGTTTAAATGAAGAGATTGTAGGAAACCAGGAACAAAATAAAATTAGTGCTTAGAAATAAAGTATATACTGAATCAGGGAAGAACAGGAATGCAGATTACCAGAGAGAGATTAATATACTGTGTTCTAATTGGTAAGTTTCTAGATAATACCTAGAACCTGCCAAACACCTTTACGGCTTTACCACTTGAACCAACACCCAAGTCCTTCAGAATAATAAAGAAGAGACTACCACTTGGCATCGTTTGCTAGAATTCTTTAGCATTTTCAAATTGAAATTCAGGGTAATTCAGTTTCTACCAGTAGAACCCATAAATCTTACAAGGTTAATGAACTTTTGACAGGATATGAGTAGCATTTGACCATATCAAACTGAAAGCAATTGCTAATAGCCATGAAGATGAATAGGGAGAACAGCAAGTATATGAAAAGTTAGAACATTTTGAAAGTTGGAGATTAAGTTTATGGTTAATAATAATAATAATTATATGCAGACTGCAGAATTTAATGAGTATGGCAAAAGTCTTGGTTTGCAATTACAAGAACGCAAATTCAGATAAAAAGTCCTCATATTGGCATGCTTCAAAATGCAATATATCCAGATATTTGTACACTTATTTGAGGCTTTTATTACAAGGTTTATGGAAATCTAAATCATGTTTAAGTAAAGATCAGGAACACAGATGTTTAATGTTGCTAAAAGTAAAATAATGGCAATTCTTTAAGAACCACACAACCTTTAGAGTGAAGCAAACTACATACCTGAACCTTCTCATGACATATTCTGGTCACTGTTGGCCACTGCATACCTGAACCTTTTCATGACATATTCTGGTTACTTCTGGACACTATCTACCTCAGATTCCTGTGCAACTCCTTACTTTTTAGCCTCAATATAAGAATCTCAAAAGTTCTTTGTTTACAATCACATTTCATATCTCTGGAAAGTATTCCTTTACCTTTCTCTCAATAAGGCTGGGACATGGTATACCAGTTATTATTGGAGAATACATACAGAAACTATAAACCTCTACCAAAGAAGTAACTCCCTAACCATCTAAGGAAAAGAGTGGATCCCTAACCTCCATCCAGAAATCCTTCACTGTATCCATAATATGATCAAGATGCTGCTAATAGAAAAGAACAAGAACAAAACAAAGCTATTTGGAGATTGGACTTTTGATGCAGATTTCGAGAATTGAACAGATCCAGTAAAGCTTCCTGCAGTATTTGACAGTGGGCTTGTACTTCCCGCGGTATTTGTTACAGGACTTACATTAGGTATGGTAACATTATTGCAAGATCCAAAAGGTGCTCCAGCCTGCAAAAGACCATAATATGGCATCTTTAGCAATCAAATTTATTCACATTCTAATACCATAACTAGTCAAGAGCCCTTCACAAATGGAACCCCAGGACTCAAAGTGATCAAATTATATTGTCCAAGCCATAACCAAAACAAGAATCCAATGCTTTTTGTTGAATGAAAGTAAAAAGGCAAGGAAAAAGTCAAGTTCAAAACTTATGTCATGGCAAGTCATATTAAATCCTTTAACCTGTCACAGTGACAATACACCATGAATATGTTTTAAACATTTATTCAAAACTCCTACTCATCATCCTATTATGGCACAAGAATCACTCTCCCATGGAACGGGATATGAAGCAAGTCTCACAAGTTACTGGCTAATTGTGATCCAACTCTAGATTGAAAAATGCACCCCTAATTAAATAGACTAATATTCAAACGAAATCAATTAGGCATGCATTTGGAAATATGTCAGAATTGGAAATTTTTTATTCTTTGTTTCCAGAAACAGCTAAACCACAGTGTGGAAGTAAGGCAGTCAATATGACATAGGTAAAATGGATAGACCTGGCAAGCAGTCACAGTGCTACAACCGCATGCCTGTCCGTTCATTCTATCCATAGCATCAAAAACACCACCACCATCACTCCTCTGCACCATATTCATCCCAGTTAGAATGCTTAAATAGGATATGTTTATTTCACATCTATTAGTGCATGCTAGTACTAATACCATGTAAAAGTTGACTGCCAAAAAATTTGGCATCACATTTCCAGCTGCTTTATAGCAGGTACCAACCATCTGAGCAAGTGGAGTTGAATGCTCTTTGCAAGCTTCAGTTTCAACTGGATATGTTGGGAAGTAATTCATTAATAAAAGTGATGCACTTTTGGAATTCAGTGGCTTTGATTCTTTTCTGCTTGGGCACGAGCCTGGTTTTACCCCAGGATCTCCAGCTGAAATTCAATTAATCATGCAGTTGTTACTGGACCATTCACCTCCAAGCAAACTTTATAAAACCAATAGATATTTATGAACATGATGCTTACCCTCATTTTCCAACATATATTTCCATTGATAAGCAACTCCTTCCTCTGCTTCCTTTGAAGCAATAGAAGTGAATACCACAAGCCTGTGATTTTCTTGCACCATCTCTGTCACAGTAGGCCAATCTTCTCCCTTTTTCGGCATCTTAGACACAGGAAACCAATACTTATCCAAACCAGCATTGGTGAACAAATTTATCAAGCCTTTTGGAGTATGGACGTAGTCCTCAATGATAATTGTCACAATCTCATTTGGATTCTCGCTCAAAAAAGATTCCACTTCCTTCAAAGTGTTTATTGCAGGTTGCTAAAAAAAATGCAGATGGGCACATCATAAACCAATTTACAAAAACCATTAACAAATTTCAAATTAGTTAAATTGGTAAAATGGAAAGATGTATACAAACGCAGTGAAGTTGTAACATTGCCCTCGAAATGAATGGCAGAGCCAGATGTCGCCCTCGAAATCATACATATCCAACATCAACCCCCTCACACCATTCTAACAAACAACCATGAAAAAAAAACAGGACAATTAATGAT
This sequence comes from Populus x sibirica, assembly GCA_019202695.1. Taxonomy (NCBI): domain Eukaryota; kingdom Viridiplantae; phylum Streptophyta; class Magnoliopsida; order Malpighiales; family Salicaceae; genus Populus; species Populus x sibirica. The sequence goes on from JAGMVL010000801.1 coordinate 200,630, forward strand.
AAGTAAAATATTCATCAATGTCTACGAAAAAGAAAAAAGAATCGATTAGCTTGTCTAATTGCCAGGAAATTAAGCACAAGAAAGGAACGAAATATAAAATTAATCATTTAATTGTCATCCAACTAAGCACCAGTATATAGTTAAATACTCGAAAAGCTCAAAATTTTCATTTCAGTTTTTCTCTTGCCTCCAGATTCTGAGTAGCCAAACAAGTCAACAAGGAAAAATGAAAAAATAGAAACCAAATAAAAACAAAAAGAAGAACAAGGACTACATACCCTCAACTGATTTGTCACAGTGTCTTCTTGATTATAAAATGTAAGCCTCTGAACACCAGGCAAAGGAGGTGCATCAACAATGCTAAAAGAATTATGAGTAACTAACCATGTATACTTATTAAAAGGCAACCCATTTATCTGCAAAAGCGCACACAAAAAAAAGACACAATCTTTACAGTGTTTTAGCTAAAAACAACCCAAACCCATAATCAAAAACACAAAATTAAACCAAAAAAAAACATACAAAAGAATTAGGTATGATAGCTTGGCCTCTGGTGCAAATGGGTTGAGTCTTGCCTAAAGCAGGGCAATTTCCACAATAAAGACCTGGCCCGCAATTTGTGGCTTCTGTACAGGATTGTAACACCTATGGGATTGACTCGAAATTCTGTTAAATTGTACGGATCATGGAAAATAAAAATAAAGAAAAGAAAGAGATGCAAGCACCTGTGCATGAGCTATCAAGAATGAGGAGAGAAGCAGAGAGAGGTAAAGGAAGCCGATTGCAAGAGGGGCTCTGCATAGGCTACGGTGGACCGTGAAACACGGGGACATCGCCACTGTACGCTTATGCAGAGCTCGAGAACTGAGTAAAGAAAGATAGAGAGAGATTGATAGAGAGAAAGAGAAGTCTTTTGTACTGTGTAAACTGTAGTTAAGGTGACAAGGCGGGCTTTAATGACACTCCACCTTTAATTTCTCTTTTTCTATAGTTTTATTTATTACATTTATTTTTTTTAAGAAGAAGAAGAAAGTTAATTATATTATTTATTAGTCCATAAATTGTGCTGTTTTCCAAGCAAAGGATTTATGCAAAGGATTTATGTTTCGATCAACCTTTCAAAACATAAAATTTTTTTGTTGTTTTGAATTAAATAGTAATTACATTCATATTCCCCTTCCAATCAAGAAAAACATTTCGAATTTCATCCTTTATTATAGTAATAATTAAAAATAATTAATGCTAAATATAGCTGTAAATCATATATAAAAAGCTGTTTAAGAAACTTCATCGGAAAAACATTTTAGTTTCTCTCATATTAATTAATTTTGTTTTCTGAAAAAAAATGTTCCTAATTGTAATAGGAAAAAAAAAAGAAAAAAAAAAGGCAAGGGATACCCTATCATCAACGGGTACGGCTCCCAACAGTTTGCAGTCTCTTTTACTTTATTAAGGTTAACAGGAACTACTTTTGTTCTTGAGCTTTTACTTTAACACTAACAACGACGTCGTTTGGTCTCAAGACTCTCAGGAGACAGGCAGTTGGGCTCGTTTATGTTTTGAAAGGTTGGTTGAATGTTATCGAGTAAATTATAATTTAGTCTCTATAGTTTTAAGAAATGAATTAATTAGTCCCATCATTTTAAAAACCAATTATTTAGTCCCTTGATTAGCATTGATCATGCTTAATTTAATATTATTTAATTCCAAGAAATGTCTTTTTCTCATCAACCTTTCCATGATATATATATTCGTTCTTATTTTTTAAGTGAAAAATAAATGGAAATATAGCATAAATTTACTGAAAAGGACTAAATATATGATTTTTAAAATTCAGAGAGACTAAATAATAAGCAACTCAATTTTGTCTTCACAGGCTTAACCTTTTGTCAGTGCCTCTCACATGGTGGGGTTAGGCTGCCTGAACTCCGTGCCGAGACAACATCTTTGGATATCATGCCTTCACATGATTGGTTATCTTTGCTTTGCCATCTTCTCCCAGAAAATTGCAGAAGTCATGTTTTTTAAAAAACAATTATTTTTTTATTTTTTATCATTTTAATATATTAATATCAAAAATTATTTTAATATATTTTTAAAACTGAAGTTTTCCAGTAAAAATTGATGTGATGCAAGCGTGTAGGGTAGCTTGCTTTAGCAGGTAGGAAAATGATGAGGACTTCTAACTAACATTAAATCTACAGTGAAAAGGGAAGAATATAACAAAAGAAACACTTTACGTATGGGATTTGCCCGGAATAAATCCATTCTTCTAAATAATTTAATTATTATTTATTTCGACTCGAGTTAACTCTGAATTAATAAATAAACCTTGGACAGAGCTCGATTTGACTCACGATTAGAGCAACATCTTAAAGTCCAGTTGGTGGCCCACAGGTTCGGTGGCTATTTACAAGCCTCGGTTAATCATGAAGAGATGCCTCCCGAGAATTAGATAACGATACTCCCGACCCGTGATACGCAGCGGGTATATAAAATAATAATAATAATAATAACTTGCAATATGGATGTTTAAGCAACGGTAATATTAGTAAAGAAATAAGAAAAGCTCGACGTTCAAGTTACTAACCGCCTGAATTCAATAAGATCATGTAATATAATAGTTTGATTTAAATCGTAGACAATTATAATAGAGAAATTATATAAAAAATATTTGATAATAATTAATTAAAATAAATAAGCTGTTAATATTATAATTAAAAAACAAATAAAAAAAATGGTTGGAGACCCACCATCATTTCATTGTGGATAATGCCCACCACCAAAAAAACCTTGCTGAAATGGTCTAAACCCTGCTACAAAAGAGTGTATAGTGACATTAAAAGAAATCATATGGGTCGCTAGAACAATGTCGCGGAAAAGAAAACTAAAAAAAATAAGAAATTATCATTTGTCCATATTCAACCAATCTATTCTATTTAACTCAAGAATAAAATTTACTTATAAAAATAAACTTAATAAAAAGCAATGAATAAAAAAATACGAGAGAACTCAATCCAATAAAAAAAAACAAAGGACATAAAAAGCTGGAAAAAATTAGAGTCGAATTTCTAATTAAATAAATATCAAATGATAAAACCGAAAAAAACATTAGCTATAAAAATATTAAATAAAACAAATAAATCTCTAGCAAACCCATTAAAGTTGGGTTAATTTTCAAAACTTACAATTCATAAAATCCTAAACACGAGCTTAACCAAGAAGCTAAAATCCAAACAAATTAAAAGTTGAATGATGAAATCGAGTAAAAAAACCAATTTAAAAAACTTTGCAAAGAAAAAAAACAATCAAGATAATGAGGATAAGATCTAATAGGAAAAAAAATAATGAAGGTTGAAATCAGGAAAAAAAAATCAAAATCAAAAAACCATCTCAGATTCTATAAATAGCAATTAAAAGAATGAAGATTAAATGCAGAGCAAGAACTTGAATGGAAATGAAATTCAATTTCATAAATTATTTAAAATAACGCAAACAATAACCAAAAGAACATGAACTAATAAAAACGAAAGAGAAGTTTAATGGATGATCTAAAAAATTGCAGGCTAAACGCAAAGACCAAGAAAGAGAGAGGAAAGAAAAGAGAAGAAAAAATGAATGGCCGTCAGCAACAAGTCGGTGAACTTATTCATGCACGCACTGCTTTTTCATGGAGAACATGTTGAGACGCATCGGGAGCAACCCCGGGACTATAATTTTGGCTTCCTAAATCAGTCGCACGTGCCGTTCTAAGATGGTGGAGTGGCTGACGCGTGCACAAGACACAACCCCCGAGACTTAAATGACCCCACCCAACTCATTAATTACAAATACCCAACAACAAAATGACACAAATACCCTTTAACCTAAGAGTTAAACTATGACATCAAGGACGCCAAGGTCATTTTACAACGCACCAAAAATTAAAATTACAGGAAGGCTCCCCATCTTCAGTTATTTTTTTATTCCAAAGGTAGATATGTTATTTTATTATGCATTATTCCTATGAAAATACAAAAGTAATCCTAAGGTGAAGCTAAAAAAGTTATTTTTTTTAAGGATAGTGATGTAAATTTACAAATATATTTTTGTAGTCAAAATCCATTGAGACGCATTGGAAGCAACCCCGAGACTATAATTTTGGCTTTCTAAATCAGTCGCACGTGCCGTTCTAAGATGGTGGAGTGGCTGACGCGTGCACACCACACAACCCCGAGACTTAAATGACCCCACCCCAACTCATTAATTACAAATACCCAACAACAAAATGACACAAATACCCTTTTACCTAAGAGTTAAATTATGACATCAAGGATGCCAAGGTCATTTTACAACACACCAAAAATTAAAATTACAGGAAGGCTCCCCATCGTTAGTTATTTTTTTATTCCAAAGGTAGATATGTTATTTTATTATGCATTATTCCTATGAAAATACAAAAGTAATCCTAAGGTGAAGCTAAAAAAGTTATTTATTTTAAGGATAATGATGTAAATTTACAAATATATTTTTGTAGTCAAAATCCATTTTTCTTATTCATGTCTTTTTAATTAACAGCATGGTTTTTTTAGTAAAAATTAAAGGTAATTAAAATAAATATTCATAAGAACTTTCAATGATTTTAATTAAAGAGAAAAAAATTACCTTTTTAATCAAAACTCCCTTTCTTTATTAATGTAAGTTTTTTTATTATGAAAAAAACAATTTTTTTATCAAAAATACTTTTTTAAAATAAAACCATATCACGATTTGAAAAGAAAATTTCAATAAAAAAACAAAGAAATTGTACTTCAATAAATTTTAAGTGAATGCATGAAAAATAAAATAATAATTAATTGGATGATATTAAATAAAAAATTAACAATTAAAAAACAAAATAAATCTTTTATTCACATTGAATATTTATGATAATCTTTTTAAAAACTAATTCCACATATTAAGTTGATATATAATTATTCATTATGTGATTGTTAATATTACCATCTAAAGCTCTAACCTTATTTAAAAACTATGGCATAATATGATAGTTTCTTAAAAAATTACTTTAACAATTTTGTTTTAAAATTTTATTTTAAAATAAAAAAAAAGGCTGAATGACCATTTTTAAAAGTCCAGCACAATTAATTTATTTATTTTTAGCGAATGACACCTTGTTCACTTAGTTTATTTTAAAATTTAACAAAAAAATATATTATCTATTGATTCAAATTCTGATCACTTTTGATAATTAAAAAATCAAGATTCGAGTCTTCAAACCCAAATTTCAAACATGTTTTTATTTAAAAACACTTATAAAAGTTTTAAGAGCCTCAATGATCTTATTTCTAATCTCAAAATACTTTTTAATCAATTTAAAAATTCAAAATTAAATTGAATAAAAAAAAATAAGATTTTGATCTACTTTTTTTTCCGGCATGGTTAAAGACCAAAGCCACCTACATCAAACTTTCCCTCTAATACAAAGTTATTGACACTGAAATCAGTTTTTTTTTTTTTTTTTGCAACCAGAATACGATTGACCCAAAGTTTTCTCTCTCATTTTTTTTTTTTTGAGTGACTTTCTTATACTTCTATCAGCTCACAAGGACTGAATATTAAAATGTGAGGTTCATGAATGAGATGTAAACACCAAAAATTATAGGGACTAAATAATGAAAATTTTAAAAAAATCTAGGGACTAAAATATAATTTTTATAAAAAAAAACACGTATTTGAAGAATGTTTTATTGTTCCATGAACAGTAAACCCCAATCTCTTTTATTATATATGATGTAATATTATAAGATATATCAATATCTTGTTCGGTTAACAAGAATTTATTTATCTTAATAAACGAAAAACAAATATATACTTAGAGTTAAATTAATCTTTCTCTATACATTTATATTCCTTGGACTTTTTATGAATTTAAATGTTGATTAAGGGGCATTGTTGTGCATTGTAGTCCGGAATTCTTTTAGGTTGATCACAACTTCAAAAATTATTTAATTTTTATTTTTTAAATTGTAGTAAAAACTAGAGTTCAAGAAAATATATAGTTTGTAAATTTTCTGATAGAATTTATCATCGTGTTTTATTAATGGATGTTTTCAAGTTGTTCCATAAGGGAAAAGATATAGTTTGATTTTTGATGGAATTGATTCACTGAACTTATCTTTTTCTTTTGTTTCTTTAACAAATTATTTTGTTTTATTTAAAAAAGACTTAAGAGATTTTGTGAATATACTAGTTTGATTCATCGCACTTCGACACTGGATGGAACAATTTTATTTTCTCAACGAAAAAAAAAAAAAAAGTGGGTGTTATTAACTTTTTTCTTACCATCAAGAAAAATTATAAAATATAAATTTAAAAATTTATATGTGATTTAAATAAAATAAATCGAGAATTATATATAATACTAAATGATAATAAATTTGTTTATTTCAATCAAAAATTAAGTTAGAAAGCTAAGATGAAGATGTTATTTCTTTTAAAAAAAATGAATATTTGTTTTATTTTGAAATTGAATCACTAAGTTTTTATTGGTTTGAATAAATAAAATTGAATTTTATTTTGTCAAATTGAGTATTAACTCAACATTGAAACTTATTATTAACATCATGAGAACCCCATATAAAATTAATTGAAACAAAATATAAAACTCAATCTCAAGTCAATTGAATATGAAATGATCAAATTGGAAACAAAAGTTAAATGACAAAAAATAGATTAAGGCAAAAAAGAAAACAATATAGGTAGCTATTGCAACCCAGAGTATATTATATCTTCCTTCTATGTTGCATTTTCATCATTTTTTTTAATATTTCTTCCATCTTGTATTGTTTTATGTTTTCATGATTTTAAACATCATTTCATGGTTTACTGAGCATCAACTCTGTGAAATCGAACTACAATTTTTGCTAAAAATAACAATCAAAAGCATACAAATCAAATTTGACAAAAAAAATAACAACAAAAAGTTAAATGCATAAATCAAGAAGAGAAAAGAGAAAATAGTGGGTAAAGAAAGAGAAGAAGATCGGGTTATTGAAGCCACACTAGAAGCCCTTCATCTTCACACACCACCAAGTAAGAAAACCCTTGATGTAATGACCATGTCGATACCATGGAAGGCCTCAAAAAGAGCTTGGTGGTCGCAACATGCACCATTATAGTTCTGCAGCCTTTCTAAGTTGCTAGCTCGTGTGTTACATGTGCTAGATATTTTTTTATGATCGTTTAATCTATTTATTATTTGGTAAAAAAAGGAGGTAGGTATTTGTTTTAGTTTCAAATATGATCTCTAAAGCTTCAATTGTTTTAAATCCATAACAATGAATTTTATTGTGTTTAACCGAGCATTATCTAAGCGTCAAATTTTTTTTTCTCAATATCTCGAGAGCCCTACATCGAGCAAAACAAAAAAAAATTATTAAGCTCAAAAACAAATCAACTTACTATAAAAGGATTAAATATAAAAGAAAAAAAATATGAGGGTGAAGAAAAAAAATAGCAGGGGCAAAATATAAGGAAAAAGTGTGGAGGAGTTTCGCTGTTTATAGTAACAATGAAACAACATCAAATGTTTTTTAATATTTTTTATAATTGTTCACATATAAACAAATACGTTGTTTAGTTATTTTTTTAATTTCATCCTTACAAATATGTTAAACAAGATTTCGAGTTTATAATTGATCTTGAATGGCTTCTGATAGGGTTTTCAAAGTGTCGAAATATGTTTTGATGTTAAATAATATTAGATTTGGCAATATAAGATTTGATTTTTTGGTTAAATAAATTGAATTTTTAGGGAATAAATTTGATAATAAAACAAACATGGAACCTTTATCTTTTGTTACTTTGTTACCAACGCCTTTTCTAAAAACAATTGCCTTAAGATTTTTTATAAATAATTTTTTAGTTTTTTTAGTTTTTCAATTATAAAAATTTCATTTTCTTAACAAATGAATTTTGAATTTGAGAGATAAGAGAGAGGGTATTCAAAAAACAACACATGAAAAAAAAACATTTGATTGACCACATTCTGTGTTATTAAAATATTTTTAAGTAAAAATGAGTTGGAAAATAAAATTTTAAAATTCAAAATTTTATATCTTAATTTTCTAATCAATAGACTTGATCGGAAACTAGTCAACCATGAGCTAGTTTATTTGCCACAATAGGTGACCTATCACGTGTTAGAAAAAAATGAATTTTATAAAAGAAAAATATAACAAGGTGTGTTTGGGCATCCAGGCCGAGCTCGTATACTATTTTAGGGTTTTTTAAATGTTTTTCCTTGAATTTCAATCTAAAATCTTTTCAATTAATTTATTTAAAATATATTACATATATAATTTTATTATTTATTAAACTAATTATGGATATATTGTAGATATTATTTTATTAACTATTATTCAATTTTTATTTTTCTTTGGATTAAGATTATAGTAGTCTTTTAAAAACATTAGCAACCATTCTTTTTGTGCAACTAACCATAATAATTTCTTTTAAATAAATTTATTTGATTGCTTTTCCACAAGCATTTATTTTTAATATCATATAATTAAATAAGATTTTTTAAAAAAATGAAATTATCAAACCTTGAATTTCAATCTAATTTATTTTTAATTAAATTCTTTAAAATATATTACATATATAATTTTATTTATTATTAAATTAATTATGGATATATTATGGATATATTTTTATTAAATACCATTCAATTTTTACTTTGTTTTTGAATAAGATTATAATAGTAGGTTTTTTTTTTTAAATGTTAGCAAGAATTCTTTTTGGACAACCAATCGTGTTCATTTTTAAATTATTTTATTGGTATTTATTTTTAATATCATATAATTAAATATAAAATTATTAAATCCAACTATATCAATAATCCAAGTTATAAATTTAACATATTAACTCCTCTCAATATTTATTTATTTTAAAATACTTCACCTTGAAATTTCTTTTAAGCCAAGCCCAGGTTTCTACTAGCAGTTCAAGTTACCTTTAAACTCATAAAGTTAATTAAATTACATCTTAATCAACATCTATTGCTTAACTTCACATCTTAATATTCAATCACTGTTAACAATTCTTTTTAGCACGCGATTCTCAATCTTTTTATTTGACGTGCGCATCAGATTTTTGAGTTCATTCACAATTAATATTTTTCTTGCTACTAGAAACACTTTAGCAATATCTATATACCGTAAGATTTGTTTCTTGCAGTTTGTTCTTGCTCCAACCCACATCATCGTAGTGCAGGTAAGTTAACTAGTTTCAGTCTAAATTGGAATACAAATCAGTTTAAGTTATGGCGGAGATGACAATGGCCTCTCCGATAACAAAATGACTGATCATGAACCTATCCCCTACGATAAGTGAGAATGATGCTAGTAATTGTAAAAGAATTGACAAAAAATTTTGAATTGAGGATGTAAGTAGATGCTCAAATCAAGCAAGCTTCTTGGCACGGCCACTTGAATGACCGCCATCTTCTTTCTTTGATCCAGACGCTTCAGGCTTCCTAGCCCAAGCAGGAGCTCTGTCTGGCTCATAACGATAATCATAGAAAAGTTCCTCCCCTGCATTAATCCTTTCTTTGGCGAATATGCCCACTCGGTGATCCCCTGCAACCATTATGACCTGCAAACAACGCGGTGGTTGAAAGTGAGGAAACAGTGCTAAGATATTAAATATATTCCAGCCATGTTTTTAGCACACTATTAATCAGAAACCAAGTGCAAAAGTAAAAATATATATATATATTAGATGGGCTGTTGAGCTACAGTTAGTCAAAGAGGATACCTTTGCATAGCAATTTGGTTCTGGAGAGTGGTTGGCAAACTTGAGTTTGTCACCCTTACGGTATGCATCAAGAACAAACTGCAAGAAACAAATCTTGGTTTCATATAAACAATAAAAGATGGTGGTTGAATCCTCATATAAGATCTTAAATCAGTATAATGAGTCATGCCTGATCGTTGAGATTGAAGAGAAATGATGAATTTTCACGGTCGTAGATCTTCCCACGCTTATCTGCTTCCCTATGTGAAATCAGCTCTCCAGTGTACTCACCCAGGTACTCATGCTTGCCGACACTATTCTGTGAGGAGCCAGATATATTCACAAGTATGAGGAAACAAGCAAATAAATCTCTAGGTTTTTTCCCATATGCCTCTGAGATTATTCTCAAAAACCACATGGGATGAAAAGGATTCAAGGGCAAATTTTTCTCATATTACGTGGTCCATCCAGAATTTTACCTTCAAGAAAGCACCCCAGCCTGATACATCAGATCTTCCGAGTAAAACCTATTCATAGAACAAGATATTAGTAAGATAGAGAAAATGTAATCAGCTTGAAAAATGACCCCATCAAACGTCTGTTGTTTGAAAGCATTAATTTATACATAATTTGATGCGGACATTGGAAGGAAAGCAATCAAAGAAAAAAAATTTGATGAAGTGGAGCAACCCATTAAGGGTGGTATTTGGGATGATGGTATTCGTTGGCTTTTTCCATCTTGCAAGTGGCGCTCTTTGCACTTTCATCAGTTTCATTAACAGTTCTCGTCTTCTTCCTAGTTCATAGCAAGACTTTAAACACCTTCATAATTTCATAAACTACCAATATATGTTTTTTTTTTTATAAACTCTATATGCTTCCAAGGACACCCTGAACTTTATCGCCCAATACATAACAAGCAGTTCTGTATTGCATAGTAATGCCACAAATCTTTCTTATACACCACATTTTTCAGTTGACTACATTTTAGTATCAGCTTCCAGTTCAGTCAAGCCACAAAGAAAAACTTGGTCAATTTCACAACTCTATAAAGGAAGCTGAAAAGCAAGCTAAAAGAATAGTTTTCCACATTATGGGCATTCATGAAGACAGACAACTAAGAACAAATAGAAGAATGGTACTGTTTACTAGAGAACTTCACCAATCATTGCACTAACAGATTACTTCAAATGCCAGACAACTAAGAGAAGCGAATATTCAAATGTGTGTACCTATCTCTAAATGTCAAACAATGAAAGGTAATAAGAAGATGAAAGTGTCTCTACCCTTTGTTGTTGTTTGAGAAGAAGCTTCATATTTCTGCATTCATAATTATCACCCCTTTGGCTGGGGGTACCAAGAGTACCATCACCACAACTACAAAGCAAATTTTAACAGTTCAAATGATATATAGTAGTGCAGGAAGAGTGAGGAAAAGAATAAATATATTTCTGGACAAGTAATAAACAAAACATTATTTTGAAACCCTGTGAAGGATGAAATTTCACAAGGACATCAAATGACATAAAACTGACAGAAATAACCATAGCATTTTCCTAAGCACAAAGAGCCAAAGAGAATGGATATGGCAAAAGCTTGGATGTACTGAAGCTGGTAAATGCTGGCATGGGCACAGTGGTGGGAGTGACATTAATCGAGTGCTGTTTACTTGACCTTTCACTGGTAAATTTTGAGAAATGGAACCTTCATGTATGGACTTAGAACCAAAATTTGGACCTTGCCACTCTGAAGTCCACAGTTCATAGCCTGTGGGATTCAGCCTCTTGTAACCAAACAAAACGCTGACATTTAGAATACACAAACCCCACCTTTAAATTCTTTGAAACTCGATATAGCTTCAACCCCAGAAGGAAGCTAAAAGTTTGGCTACCTGAACCAACTTAATGGAAATTTCAAACCTTTGTGATTCAATCCAACATTAGTAGAAACAAATGTATTACTTACCAATGTGCACATCATTAATTTCCAAGTGCAGTTATCATGAAAAATTTCATAATCTTCTACAATTATGATAAAAACAGTACACAGGCAAAGCTAAGCAAATGATTAGCTTCGAAATAAATAGTTCATGAAAACATTAAATAGAGAAAAAAAAAAGGAAAAAGAGCACCAACTCACCTGACCCAACAATTCCTACAGACATCTGGATCACATTCCCTGTCTGCAGCAAAGCATGGACATTGACGACTTCGACATTGACTTTTGGCACAATGACAGCCTCTAAATCGGTTCTTGCAACTCTTAGGACATCTAGAGGAACAAGTAAAAAATAGTTGAGAGTATTCATCACACATGTACAGACACAATAAAAAACATCTAAATCTAAGGCCCCAAATTTGTTTAAGCTAGTAAGGTATGAAACTCTACAAGAGAAAACTCTAAATTTGAATGAAGCCCTACGATAAACTAAATTTTATTGAGTTCTCATTTCTGGAAGAAAAATAAATGGTAACTAAAAGATATACAAATACCATAAACCTTGATCTCAAATTTTGGGTTGTTAAAGGAAGGCTCACCCGCAATACTTCTCACAACAGGTGCCATTTAGCAGACATGTGCACTGCTTTCCACAAGCAGCTTGGCAACTACATGGATTATACTGACGGCAGGGTTGATCTTTTCTTTCAGTTATCCGCTTCCTAATAGAATGGTAAGCAGTAGATTTCCAAGAGTACTTCAAGCGGCGAACTCTACCTCTTCTCCTTAAAAATCTTGATCTCCTTCTTGCTTCATTCTTACCCTGATATGCAGTTCAATACCCCCAACCAAAAAAAAAAGGAAGAAAAAGATTAAGATTCACTTGCATGCTAACAAAAACATGGCCATATACAAGAAGCAAAATTCTAACCACTGTTCCGCTGCAGTCAAACTTGGAGTAGCCTTCACCAAGAGTTCCAGCATCACCTGCCTCACAGGCTAGCCTATTCTCAGAGCGAGTTATATATTGAAAAACCTCCCAACATGTCTTTAAGCCATTTAAGAGGTTCCTAGCAATTAAGCAACTGTCATGGAAAACAAAAACAAAATTTAGACAGAATAGATGAAACCGCAGCCAATTCTCTTCGGAGCAATATGAAGGTATCAGTAAGATCATTAGAGTGTAACTGTAGGAAGGTCAGGCTGTTAAATTTGTGGGACCATTCATTTGATTTAGTCAGTTTCATCATAATTTATAAGAAATAATGGAAAATAAAATGCGAATGAGCACATGTATCATGTATGCATGCAAAATAAAAAGCACATATGGTAAAGTAGATCAATGGGAATGCGTGAAGATTTCATGAATTCCCTCCACGCACCCCAATCCAGGCCTGAACAAAAATGAATTCCCAAATCTCACTACAATCACTCAGGATAATTTATAGCACATTGTTTATCTAACTCCATTTTATAAAGCATTAATTCTGAAATACTCTTTTTAAACCAAGATACTCGATAAACCTCTTAAATAAAAGAAATCATTATTACAAATATCTCGTTTAACAAAACAATTCTTCAGCAGTCTTTCATGGGTTTGATTCCATTGGATATCACTGTACTATCTTTATTTCTTAAAACAAATTCAATGGCAATGAAATAAGAAAACTGAAAATGTAAAAATCTATTTACCATAGGTGAATTAAGTTAAGTACCTTCTAACATAATGGTCACATCAAACATCACTCAGTCAAAATCATCACTCTTCCAGAATATTAAAAAAAAAAAATCAACAAACAAGGAAACTGTAACAAAATAAATGGGAATGAACAAGAAATGCACCCCCTGACCTGTTCCCGCCAAAAATCTCAACACCTTTCTCAAATAGGCTTTTTTCAATAGCTTTCCAAGATCTGTTATCACTTAACTCTTTTTTACATGTATTTTTGTCTATGAACTCTTCTTTCCTAAAGGTGTCATCACTGCTAGGCCCAGGTGGATCCATGACCATCTCACTTGATGGACCATCATGAAACTCACTCTTTCTCCTAGACCTTGCAGTGGTGGGAGATTTCAAATTCTTATGGGAAGAAGAACTTGCATCTTCCTTTCCTCTGTGTGAAGTGGACCTAAGTTTCATATCACTTGACAGAAGACCTCCACTAGCAACAGAATCAGTATCAGAAGCCACCATTTTCTTCTGCCTTTTCCGCATGCAACTTAGAACACGTTCAGCCACTCGCTTGCTGTTCCTTTTACAAGTCCCACCTTTCCCAACAAGCTTAATCTTGGAAGGTGACAACTGACTAGTGGGAGAGGTGTCTTGCCGAGGTCCAATCTCTGAGTCACTGCTCTCTGAAATGTTTTTTGCATTTGACGAAGCACTTTCACTTTGGCAGGACTTCACCCTCCGGTTGGCAGATGGAGCAGAAGATTTCTTTCTTGATGTTATAGGCACCCCAGCACCATCTGATTGACAAACAGAATTTTCTTCAATAAACCCACGCTCAGGAGAAATCCCTGAAGAAATTCTCTCTGATTTCAAAACCTGACATGAAAGAATTTGATGGCACTTAAATATTTTTGTTTGTCAGATCCTTGTGCAGAAATGCCCAGTCTAAACAAATTTTATTAATAAATCACCACACATATACCGATTTGTAGCACTGTGGACCACATGTTATGTTGTCATCTGGATAGCTCCATGGAGATTGTTTCTCAGCCTAAAATATGTGTGTCAACAAAACATATGAGATTCCCTCTAGATACTAATGCAACATCATGATGGTTAGTCATACAAGATCAACTTACAGGGAAGATAAGATCCTGTGAACATCCATGCAATCTACAATCAAATACCTGCCAGCATGAAACATAATGAGGAAGCTATATAGTAACGGTAAAAGCACAACACTGAAAGTAGTACAAGAATGATGCTTACAAGACATCGGCGACAAAATAGGTTGTCAAAAGAATCCAAAGCAACTTCAAGATCTTTATCAAGAAAAGAATTCAGTGTTTGTGCTTCATTATCTTTATTCTTAGAATCCTCCACGGCCTTCTCTTCCTTCTTAAGAACCTCAAATCTTGCCTGTATAAGATGTTTGATGGTGTTTCATATCTGTGTAAAGCCAGCAAAAAGCAAATGGGAAACGGCTGGACCCAAGCTTACACTATGACCTTTTTCTCATTAGATATTATATGGAAACAACTGTTAGAATAAAAAAAAATGGATCCTTCAATCGAAGGCAAAAAACATATAACATAGTCTCAATATAATACATTCTCCTCATTACTAAAAAAACACCCTCTTGCAACAAATGCATACCTTGACTTCACTAGAACTTCTAGAAAAACACTGTGCTAGTGATTCCACAACTGGATCGGACAATCCAGCTTCTTTTATAGTCATCCTGGCAAAACAAATTATTAACCAACAGAAAAAACAACTTGGGTTGCATACTAAAGCATAATAAAATCCCTGAAAAAAAATCTGAGGACTAATTTACATTGAACTAGGAGATAGTTAAATGTATTTATATTCAAGGTTTTAGCACCAACCAGTATGCATAGCTATCCCTTTTCCTTTTTAGCATTTATTGCTAAAACTATATCGAACATATATGAGTTACATCACATGGCAACTACTTGTCAAAAGTCACTGGCTAAATCAACAGACAACTCATCAATATTTTTGACACAGCTACGCCCATTATTTTGACAGCATTTGGCACTGTTAATGCTCAAGATAAAGGCCACGAGCTGGTCCATTCAAATACAAGCTAGATTAAAATTTCTTCCTTTAAGATGAAGATAAAATTTCCAGGGAGCTCCCACTCCAAACAAAATTCCCCTTTTTTATTCAAAAAGTTTGAACCTAAGACATTCAGCGCCAATCAACCTTGCTTTAGCATACAATTTAAAGAAAAAAGAATCAATACATCACACCAGATACCATGATTATACCAACCGTAGAATATAATCTTCAGATTCTAAAAAATCTCGCTTCTCCTCTTCTTCATCAATTATTTCCTCTTCACTGTCACTGCAGATTAGTGCTTCACCACCATTTTGGTCATAATAAATTCTCCTTCGACCAAGAACCGATTGGTCCTCTGTCATTCTTTGATTTCTACAGCAGGAATATCATAAATTACTAACCCAAAACCAATGCAGCAAATTATAAGTTAGTGGCATGAAGATGTATAGAAAGAGAGACCATGAAACTTGAATTCAAAACTCAAAATCAAAAAATGACCAACTACCATTCCGGTAAAACAAAATCTTGATACATAATAATCTAAACATACCTGTCCAAAAAAATCCATGATGTGTAAGGGGGTAACCTCTTCACTTCAGGTAGCTTAATTGGCCGTACTGCATTCTTTACTGGGATACTGGATCCCAAAAGAACTGCAGTAGAAGTATTACCATCTTCTTCAGAGCCACGACTATCTTTATCTACATTACTTGAATCAATACCTCCATGCATACTGAGTGCATCCTTTTGCCTCTTTGTAAATAAATCTACACTATTGTCAGTATCACTAATCCAACTGTTCTTCCTTTCCTTTGACAGCTTATAGAGGTGGTTCGTAACACCAACCAACTTCTGTTTGTTGTCTTCCATCCTTTTCTGAAAGCAGTAAATAAATAAATGGACTGAAAGCAAAACTCAAAAGGAAGCATTTCATACAAATAACAAAAAATGTACCATAACATAAAAACATCGGTCAGCTGCAACTTGCTTCTTTAATGATTCAATAACTGATAAAACCATTTTGCTTGTTAAAGCTGTCTCTTCATCAGACTCCATCGCCTATATAAAAATAAAAATAAAAATTCATCAGTATCCATTCTAATTAGTAATTACAACCATGAACGACCGATTCCAAAACTGAAATAAAAAAGTTAACTAAAATCGGAAAACTTAATACAAGCAACCAGGAAAAATTGAACCGGACCAGACTGGTCTGATCATAACCATAAATTATAAATAACCTCAAAATAATTCACTGAAAATTAACTAAAAAAGGAAAATCACAATCACCAACCAGAATAATTGTAAAATAAACCGGATCAGCTGGAGCTCCAAGGCTAGTGCAGCGACATGCATTGCAAGGATTTTGCAATATTTTGAATCAAAATTTAGTTTTGAACCACAAATTATGCAAAAATTACTTAAAGTCAAAATTAACAATATAAATGCACCAAAAACAATTAAGACTAATACGAACAGCGCAGTTATAAATTAAACACGTTATCTCTACTGTCTTAAGAAATCATCAACAAACAAAAGAGAAAATCATAGTAAGAATAACCAAACGAAACCTTGTGAGAGAAAATAATGTTCATGAGTTGGGAGAAAGGGAGTACCGGCGAGACTTTAGGAGGCTCCGATCTGGTGACGGAAGCAGGCGGAGGCGGAGGCGGCGATGGCGACGCCATTGTTAGAATCCGAATCAACAATGCGGATCATAAAAAAATGCCGTCGCTCAAGGAAAGATTGGGAAAAAACAAAACAAAAACAAAAACAAGTAGGAGAGGATTTGGCGGGTCGGCTTGAAACCCTAAGAATAAAAATTTGGGGGAGGTTTGATTTTGGATTATTTTTTTCTGGTTGTTTTGTAATTATAGTAATTTAATAATTTCAATGGTTGTTGGATTCTTTTGTATTTTTCTTTTTTTTTTTTTAAGAAAAAAAAAAGGTGAGTAAAATGTTATGGGGGAAAGGAAACGTGGCAACTTTATTTTGAATTATATACTGTTTAAAACTTTGCAGTGTATCGTGTTTTTGAACCCACAGGCTAAATGGTCGCGTTGCTCTGCTCTTTCTTTGATATTCCTAGACTTTGCTTTTCAAAAATTAGATAGGTCAAATCTAGCAAGCCAACGACAAATATTATGGATGGTGGCTCACGGATCACCCTCACCTTTTCAAGTATATTTGAGATGGTTGTTGGTAAGTGTTTTCTTCTAAATAATTCGAGTTAGATCGGCTTCTCAATTATTTAAGATGGTATGATTTAAGGGGGCATATATGTTTAATATTATTGAAGGAAAAAAAATTAAAACTCAAGTTTTTTTATTTTTTTTATTTTTAAAATCTGTTTGGTATTATATTAGCGTTTGTTTTTTAATATAATTTTTATTTAGAAACGTATCGAAATAATATTTTTTTTATTTTTTTTATTTATTTTTTATATCAATATAACAAAATATCTGAAAACACTAAAAATATTAATTTAAAATAAATAAAAAATTAAAAAAAATTATTTTTTTTAAAAGTGTTTTGAAAAGCGTAAAAACAAATACAGTTTTCAACCTTGTTTGTTTTTTACTTTTCAAAAGTATTTTTGAAAAAAGAATTTACTTTTTTACTTTAAATTAAATTTTTTATATTTTCAGATATTGTAATGTGTCGTTATCAAAAAAAAATTAAAAAAAATTATTTTAATATATTTTTAAATAAAAAAATACATTAAAAAACAATAATTATCATCCTTCCAATCAACTACTCCACCAAACAAAATCCTAAGCTCCCGTGAACCTTGCATGCTTCAAGAAGAAATTTTATAGTATGATAATTAATTACATCTTATAAGTTATAATTTAGTTTTATTAATTAATATGTCACATCAAAAAAATAATTCTAAAAGTTTAGTTATTCTGTTTAACTCTCTTTTTTCTTCCTACAGCTCTCGATTCCCCAAAAAATCACAGCCTACCGTGATTTCATTGACCATCTTCACTCAAAACAACAAAAAATCACAACCTACGCGTCCTTCTCTCTACACCGACCAAATCCCAATAGCTCTGTTCCAAACCAGATCCATTGTCAAGCAACCACCACCGGAACAACCACCTCTCAATCATCGTCAAGGGCAGACACTCTTCAGAAAGGTTTCCATTTACATTATTTTTCTTCTTCTTTTTAGTTCAATTGGGTTTTCTTGAATCGTCTCTATCTGGGTTAAATTATAATTTAATAATTGTAATCAGGTGTATTATTTTAATTTGATATTGTAGAGGGTTCTTTGTTATCAGCAGCTAGATTACTATTTAGGATCAAGAGAGAAGGGTTCTGGGGATCAAAACCTTTTACGAGTTGATTTCAAAGGAGAGAATACAAACAGGTCTATGGTTTTGAAATCATCAATGAGAACATTTCTACTGCCGAGGAACTGTCATCTCGCTGACTTAACAAGTGTAGCTGTCTTGATATAAGCATAGATATATTAGAATATATTGTTTGATATGAACTGTAGTCGTTTGAGTGGGTAGGATGCAGACTCACCAGGGAGCTCCTAGAATATACTGTTTGATATGATGGCTGTGAATATCACCCAAGCCTCTATTATGATGCTCTATCACAAGGAGATGCAGAAGAAAATTTAAACACTGTTTTTACTTTTTATTTTTATTTTTTTAGAGGGTAAGAAAATAAATGGTTGTTTTTTAAAATATTTTTATTTAAAAATATATTAAAATAATATATTTTTTCTTGAAAATCAAAGCATGAGAAAGAACATCCACCTTCCTTTTTATGAACATGCTATCCTGGGATATAGGCACTCTAAAATGGAAAGCCATGCTTTAATCTTGCCTTGTGTTTCAAAAGAAATTGTGATAACAAGGATATTGTAAACAAATAATATAACAAATTATGTCACAATTTGAAAAGACATGTATTTAACATAAATATTGTAAATAAATAATATAATAGATCCCAAGTTCTAAAAAATCTAATAATATTTTTAGAACTACCTATTGTTTGAAGACATTAAAAGCAAAATAAAAGTTTATAATAAAATATTTAATGAATCTTCATCATTAGCTTCCAACTTCTACAAAGCAACGCGTCCTTTGAGTTTGGGCTGATGGTTTGTACCCTTAACAATGATTAGATGAATTCTATAAAAAGAAATTGTATCTAGAATAATATGAACAAATAATTAGATTGAGAAGAAATTTACCTCAAAGTTATTTTTCATTGTTGGAAAGACATATCAAGTGCTTCTTATAATTATAAATTAGTTGGGTATTGCACTATACAACCGCCTCACTTTTTATTTTTATAAAAAATACTATAAAATTTATAATACAAAAAATAATTTTTTTTAATATTAATAATATTTTTTTTCAAATTTATTAATTATTTTATTAATAATAATATTAATTAGATAACTTTTTATGATGTTGTAAATGTTTTTTTTTAGATAACTTTTTATTCATCTTTCCTTATGCCCATGCTTAAGTTTGGGTTTTTTTTAATCCTTTTGACCACTTATTTGCAGATCCAACACTAATTTCTCATTACTAGAACCAAAAGGATTGAAGTTTCTAATATTATTTACTTTTTTAATATCATCATTATCTTTATTTAGAGCGTGTTTGAGAGTATGGTTATGGTTACTTTTTAAAGTGTTTTTTATTCATAAATATATCAAAATAATATATTTTTTATTTTTAAAAAATTATTTTTGACATCAGCACATTAAAATGATCTAAAAACATCAAAAAAAAATATTAATTTAAAACAAAAAAATATAATTTTTTTAATTTTTTTTTAAAATACTTTTAAAAAGCAAAAATAAATAAGATTTTAAAGCACTTTGCAACCTTGTAATCCAGATGTCGATATCATCCAAAATATTAGGACAAGTATTTGAGTTATTTTCATTATTAGGAGTTATACTCAACACAACAAAGGCTATCCTCATTAAATTATTTAAACAAAGTATAATGGATGATGATAGAGTATTATTTTTCCGATTAACATAATTTTCAAACACAAATTCCTAGCTTTGCATTCTTTTCCCACCTTTTTAGAATATATTGCGAGAGAATAATAGAAAGTCTCAAATCTATTTGTAAGATTCATAAAGCATGGTAGCATAATAAACCTATTATCTTAAACTTACAACAAGTACAAATAATAAAAAAAAAATCATTCTCATCAATAGATGTTAAATAATTCTTTTGAGACACTACTTGCAAAAATTCATCCCAAAGTTTGGAAACATTGTTCATGTATAAACTTTAGATGCATGGACCAAAATCTCATAATTGTCAATTAATACTATTGGTTTATCTCTGCTATTGTAATCATTACTCATGATTAAAAGCAAGAGATTGTTTTTTTCTCAAATAATACAAAGTTATAAGCCAACTATTTTTAAAAAGATAAAACTCCTTAAGTATTTGCTCCCTCGTTGCCTCAAATTCATTAATAAAGTTCACATTTCATAATAATATATCAAAATAATTATCCCTAAATTTTAGGTTTCTTATCAAATGAGACATATTTCTCGTAGTGTTTCACTTAACATGCCATTTCACATAAATGATGGTGAGTAAATGGAAAATTCTCTTTCACTCTTAGCTATTGAATAAGCTTGATAAGTAAAATTAGTTTATGGTGACTCACCACCCATTGCCTCAAAAAATATTTCATATTAAAAAAAAAACTAAAAGTCATTAGTAAATCATTGTAGCACAGGCATAAATTATTATGGATTAAAACAATAAAATTATCCTTTTGCCTTTCTTAAACAAAATCATTAAGCTTGATATAAGGGGTAATATGGTATTTTCCTAGAGGTTTACTAGTTATTATCAAAATGATCGGGAACAAATAGATATTTTTATTTTTTTTAACACTGTAAAATGATTTAATTACATTTAAAAGAATTTTTCAGTTCTCTAGCTTCTAGTGGCTTTTTAGTCTTTTTTTTCTTTTCAAAGCACAATAAAAATAAGTAGATTACACATGAAGATATAATTTTTTTAAGTTACATCCATGAGTGTTTTTGTATTTTCATCATAGATTTTTTGTTATAATAGATTTGATTGAGGGGTAATTCAATATTTTAACGAATATAAAATGTAATTTTTTTAAAAAGCATGGAGTGTGGTAACATCTATGCCATTTGAGAGATACGTGAGGCGCCTTCTAATGACCAAACAACGACTTCCACGTTGGAGTTGGAAGCACTGTGATGCTTGTTTTCATGTGGGGTTCCTTTTAAAATTCACGTTAGTCATTCAAAATCTTAGAGTTGTCCTTTTATTTAATGATATTTTAACTTTAATTCTTTTTTTTTTTGTTCTTGGTCCTTTTGTCAAATTTCAATTTGTTTTCAATTTTATTATTGGATCCATAATTATGATTTGTTATTTTTTCAAATTTGATCCTTATTCATTTTATTTTGATTTTTTGTTTTGGATTCTTTTGTTGATTTGATTTTTTTTTTCAATTTCACTCTTCAAATCAAAATTCTAAATTGTCCTCTCATTTATTTTTTATTACACATTTAGTCCTCATTTTCTTAATCACTATTGTTTGTTTTTTTTATCCTTTTATATAATTGAAGTTTCTTTTTCAATTTTGTCCTTTAACATTTGATATATTTGAAATTAGGCTTCATGTTTTTCTAAGATATGGTGCTTCTGGTTTAATAACTTAAATCACTAGGTTTGAAAAGTTAGCATATGTTAACATCACTTTTTTTGCATTGTTTTCTTCAATTATAGCCTTCAATATTGTTCATTTTGAAAAACAAGCTTGATGATTTTCTTTGGTTTCCTTACAATTAGATTATCCTGATCTCATAACTTGGATAACAAGTTTGGTTGATTAACCCAACCATTTTTTTGGGTTGTTTTTTTTTATATTTTT
Source organism: Populus x sibirica (assembly GCA_019202695.1). Taxonomy (NCBI): domain Eukaryota; kingdom Viridiplantae; phylum Streptophyta; class Magnoliopsida; order Malpighiales; family Salicaceae; genus Populus; species Populus x sibirica. The sequence continues at coordinate 223,023 of JAGMVL010000801.1, forward strand.
TATTTTTCATCCTTTAAAATTGAATTCTTTTTAAAATTAAGCTTTGTTATTTTTCATGTTTCATCTTCTATTAAGTTATTCCATTTGTATAATCTAGCTCACGAGATTTAGGAGCCTTACCTGGGTTTATAACAATTTTATTTTCTACATTTATTTTTGTTGAATTATTTTTTTTAGCCTTTTACATTTGAATTGTTCAGGATTGGCCATCATTATTTTTTTCAATTTGCTTTCTATGATGTTGGCTCGACCTCACGACCTGGGTTGTGAGTTTGACATGCTGCTTGGGTTGAAACGAGATGCTTTACTTTGTCATTTTTAATTTTTATTTTTAATTTTTTTCCTTTAACATTGGATTATCTTGGATTCAGCTTTATGATTTTTTCCCTTATGACAAGCATTCCTTTTCTTCTAGTTATTGTTATCATCTTTTCTTTTAAGATTCAATCCATTTACTACCATTGCCTTTTATATCGTATAATTGAATAAACATGGGTTTTTCTTTCTTTTTTAAAACATGTTTGCGAAGTGCCTAAGTATTGATTTTTAAGTTCTGAGAGAAATTGGTGCGGCTCGCCACGAATTGCGAGCCACCTATCTAGTAACCATAAAAAAACTTAAACTATCATCACACAAAATGCATTTCCAAAAAATGTTTTATCCTAATAGTGATTTATACCCATAAATGATGCATAAATCATGTTATATTTATTTGTGTGATATAAAAAATTAGCATATCACCAAAAACTTCATAAATTCTCAACTAAAATCTATGAAATCAAAATTCAAACCAACAAACCCAAGCTTCATTAGCTTAATATACAAAGTCCACACAAAATCAAGTAAAAATAACCTTAACTAAACAATAAGAGGAAAAAATAGGGGGATAATAAGTTGCCAAGGTGAAACCCGACATATTCCAACCAAAATGATGTTAGAAGCTATGATCATTTAGTCGTTGGTTTTGGACATTTTCAATTTTATCTTTGATTATTCTAATTGTTTTAATTTCACCCCTGTTTGCAACCGAATTCGACCCTTCAATTCGTGCGTCTTTTGCGAAAAGGTCCTTGATCTTTAATTTCTTTAAATTGGCCTTTAATTGACTCCTTAAACTTTTATTTTCTTGCAATTTTGTCTCTGATTTCACCTAATTGAGCTTAAAAAAATTAAATTTGATCATCTAAAATTCTAATCTTCTCAATTAAGCTCAAATTAAACTTCCAAACTTATTTTTTCACCAATTAATTCCCTGATAAAATTAATTTGACCCATTAAAAATGTACTTAAGTTTTTGCACTTAATTAAATCTTTTAATTTGATCTAAATTAATTCTTAAGCTTAATTAAACCTTTAATTGGGTTCATGATTAAATCAAATTGGCATATTAAAAGTCTAATCAAGTCCCCATACTTAACTTTTATGCAAATTCATCCAATAATCATTTGATTTGACATTGAATCTACATTGTCTTTCGATCTAGGGTATAATAAAGTATAATTAGACTTCTAATTCTGTCTAAAATCCCACTAAATGTTACTCTTCAACTTACAATATATATTACTCTTCAACTTACAAAACAGGACATGGTGAAGTTTTTAGTTACTCATGCTACAAAAAAAAAATTATATTTATATTATATTTATACCAAGATATACATATGAAAAAAAATGAGAGTTCTTTGTCAAAATTCCATTCCTCTCACCTTTTCTTTCAATCTATTCCTTTTAGAGGGACTCCCTACTATACTTTCTGGAATATCACTTTCTTTTAATATTTGAAATTTCTCAACACAACAAGAGATTGCTCTTCTCATCTGGCTTTAAATGTTACATGAACTTTGACGAGGGATGTTGAAGTTAATGTCTCCAATTGATGACTGAATTCCCTTGATATGTGTAAAGCAACGGCTTGTCTACTTTCTTTTAGAAATAGTTATCTTCTTTCCTAATCCTATTTACCTTAAATACTTGTCGAAACATGTTTTAATGATTTCATCGAATAGTCAGAGAGCAAGTTTGTATAAAATATTAATAATAGGAATACCACCAATTTCTCCTCATGTTTTTATAGCATCTAGTAGCTAAATTTCAATTATTTGTGAGTTTACTAGTTTTGGCTTCTTGAAGATGTTTGCGGAACATTTTTTCATGAAAAATTATAGGCACACATGAAGTAAATAATGATATCTTATTAATTATTTTATGGGATTTACTTTGAAGAAAAAAATAAATATAAGTAATAGAGAGATAATTACTTACTGATCACCATAAAAAAATCATAATCTATAAAAAATGATAAAAATATCTTCACCTAATTTTTTTTACTTGTATTATCTTTTTATTCAAAGTGTATCATAGAAAGTAACTAAAAGATGCTGCTAATTACTTACTGATCACCATAAAATATCTTTTTTTTCCCATGAGTTAGAGCATATTCTATAGTTGTTAGCAGACTTTGAAGCCGGGTTATGGATACCCGATAGATACCCAAAACTCGATTGAGTTTGAGTATCAAACACCCATACCCATTAGGTATAAATAGTAATTTTGGGTTTAGATTCAGGTATGGACTAGTTTAACTCACGCTTCACCGCAGGTTATATCATTTTTTTTCAAAATAATATCGGGCATACAAGTTACTTCAATGTATTTTATAATAAAAAAGTTTAAAGTGTAAATTGAAAAGTCTATGCAAGTATCTAGTTAAATAAATCGATAATTATTTATGTAAATAAATGAAAAAAATCGTTAACAATAATCAAAAGAAAAATTAAAAAAATTAAGAGATGAATGCAGATTAAGATGTTCAATCATACAAAATAAGATATTCACTCGATTGTGTTCACTAAACTTATTTACTTAAATCAATAAAAGATAAATTTACACCCTAAAAAAACCATGACCTAAATGATAAACACAAACGAAATTGACTGAATAAACCCATGCCCTAAAAAAATTACTCAAAGCCGAACACATCAAGAATATTATTTAAAAATGAATATTTTTATTTTGAAAAATAAACTTCATTTGTATAAAACCAAAAAATAATAATAAATGAATTAGAATACTATCTTGAAAAATCAAACACAAACAAAACAATTCTAAAAAAAAACTTTTATTATAAAAGGCATGTAAAACCTGTGACTTGGATCATGAGACCAGAACAAACTCATAGAAAATAAATTGAAGATAATCACAAAACCAATATTAAAAAAAATACAGAATGATAAGATTGTATGGACCCGAATCCCCAACAAATCAAATGTCAAAAGATGAAATCATGAAAAAAATCAATTACAGAAAAGTTCTAAAAAAAATAAGAGCGAAAAAACAATTCATTAGAGGGCAAATAAAAATTTGATTTGACATGTGCTCCATAGTGGGCTGTGATTTTTTTTTCATAAAAAAACTTGAGTATAAAGGTTATTTCAATATGTATTTTTACACAACAAAAATTATTAGTGTAAATCAAAAAGTCTATCCAAACATCTAATAATCATATATATAAATAAAAGAAAAAACATTAATAATAATTAAAAGAGAAAGTGGAAAAATTGAGTGATGGACGTAGATCAAAATATTTAATCTCGTAAAATGAGACATTTAACTGGTTGTATCAACTGAATTTTTTTATTAAAATTAATAAAAGATAATAGAAATAAAAACACAAATGAAATCGGGTGAATAAAATAAAAAACAATGAAAAACAAAATAAATAACAATTAAAAAAATCAGGATTTAATTCAACATAAAATTAATTGAAATTAAATGTGTTAGGGGAAAATGAAATGAAATTTAATGTTTAGGGATGAATTTGAAAAAAAAAAACAAATCAATCAAGAAAATGACTCGAACCAAAACAATAACAATGAGGATCAAATTTGATAAAAAAAATCAAAGAAATCAAATGACCAGGTATGAAATCAAAAATAAAATCCAATTAGAAATAATCAATGTAATTAAAATAATTACAATTAAAAGAAAAGGGACTGAATCAACAGAAAAAGGAAATTGAAGGGCTGATATAATTTTTTGCATGGCCAACATGTAACCCGAAGAAGAAAAAGAAGGAAAAGAAAGAAAAAGAAGAAAAGAAAATTAGCGCCAAACCCAATCGAACCACTATACACACGCTACCCAGAGAGGAAGAGGATACCGAGACAAATCAAATGATGCGGCGGAAGCACGATTAACACCATCAAAGTTAGTTGCACGTGCCGCCCGAAGACGACGGATCGACTTAAGCGTGCAAAGCATGTGTCAGTAGTTTATCATTTTTTTGTACAAAATTGAAAATATTCTTAGGATTAAACAATAATAATAATAAAAAAACCATTATGAAATTACAACCAAGCCTTTAAAACCAAGGCTAAAAAAATTAGATGTTAAGGGTAATGGAGTAATTATATTGTTCAATGAGAAACAAAATTACTATAAGGCACTTAGACCGAAAATTATAGCTATTTACTTTTTAAGATCAATACGGTAATTGTACTATTAAAATCAACATAAAATTACTACAACACCCTCCATTAGTCTTGAAAATAACAAATAAACCAATAAAAAAACAACAATAATACCCTAATACCAAGCCTTCCAAGTTGTGAAATTCTATTGTGCAAGTTCACAGTAGAATGTGTTTTGGTAAACAGTGCACATACAGTAGAGATCCCATAGAGTATAGAGTTTTACTAATAAACTAATAAAAAAAAAACAATACCCTCATCCCAAGCCTTATGAGCTGTGAAATTCTACTGTACAAGTTCATAGTAGCCTAGTTTTGAAACCCGGACCGACCCGACGGGTCGACCCGGGCTTGGGATCGTCTGAGTCTAAGTAAAAACCCGCCTCGGAGTTGGCCCGGCAAAACCCGATCGACCTGGGGGGTCGACTTGGAACCCAGGCGACCCGGGCAAACCCGGCTGAGACCCGACCTCTTTTTTTTATATATATACATAGCCGTGAACGCTGCAGAATTGCAGATAGAGAGAACCTAATTGAAGAAAAGCAATTTCAATCCATATCTCCTGTGCCCGTAATACGTCTCCACCCCAAACACGGCGTCCCCTCCATCAATGGGATCTACCCTTATCGGCAGCCTCTCGTTGTGATCCCTACTCGTTCCCTCCAATTCATCGAGCCTGGACAACCCCTGCCTCGACACAGCGTATCAGATGTTATTTGATTGAGGAAGGGTTAAATGAATCAACTGAGTTTTATAGTTTGATGAGAAAAGAAGGTGTTGCGCCTGTTTCTTTCATATTTACTGCTCTTTTTAAGGCTTGTGGTGCTAAAATGAATGTGGGTTTGAGGTGGCAAATTCATGGGCAAACGATTTTGGTTGGGGGTTTGGTGAGGATTTGCATGTTGGGAATTCTATGATTGATATGTATATAAATTGTGGGTTTTTGGAGTGCGGGTGAAAAGTGTTTGATGAAATGTCCAATAGGGATGTGATTTCTGCTTATGCGAAGAGTGGGAACATGGAGAGTGCAGAAAAATTGTTTGATAGGTTATTTGATTTTTAATTTTTTTTGGGTTGATCCAGGTCAACTCATTTAACGCATGACTCAATTATTAGACCGAATTAATCACCGGGTCGGATTTCAAAACTATGCATAGTAGAATATTTCTTGATCCCAAATTCAACTCAAGGTAACCATTGTCTTCTTTAGCTGCCGCTAAACAACAGGTCTGGGCCTCAAATATCTGGGCTTTAGCCTCAAACCATCTTCCGGTCCCGACTTCTCCACATTTGTATCCAAGGGCAACAGCAGTGGCAGGGAGCAAACACCACCGTAGTTCACGATTAGAGGCATGAAAGTCGGCGGAGGAGTGTTTTATGGAGCTCCACGCGCCACCTCATTCCTTCTCGGCCTCCGCAGACATACTACGCTACGCACTTTTTCTTGTTCTTCATTTCCTGGTAGATACCATTATTTATACAATTTTGTCGTTGCCTTTATTTCTTTGTTTTTAACAATGTAATGTTGATGAAAATTTACAGACCATATCGGTTTTATCAAAGAAGTGGCTGCAACTCAGCCTCCTAAGCATTTGTCTCATTTGTTGAGGATGTTAAAGACAAAAGGTAGATATTGTCAAGAACAAAACTCACTCACTATTCAACTCTTGAAGAACAGAACTTTAACATTCTTGAATATTTTTAAATTAATTGATTTATCATTTTTTTTATCAGGTTATTTGCTTTATTTGGCTTGTAACTCTTGGTTTGTTTTTGGGTTTTTCTTTTTGAGTCGTGCTAAAGATTGGCTAGGATAATGAATGCTACTTGGTTTATGTTTTCTTTGGTGCTTATTAACTTATGTGACAAGAGGTGCATTTCTAGTCTATAAAGTCTTATTTTTGCTGTAAATGTTTCTTTTTTGAGGTTGCTGAACTTCTGCTGTAAAGTGAAGTGCGCAATATCAGATGCCATTTGGAGATTTATCATCCATGGAGCCATCAACTCATATTTTCAAATAAATTGTATATATTGTGATGTGCAAAAAAGACCTTCCTTCCCGAAAATATGTGAACGAATACCTCGTGGTGACTAACAAAGCTGGTTGACGAGGCTATAATGATGTATTATGTATGTGTAATAATAGCATCCTTGTTTTTGTTCAGTTTCCTTGTCATCTAAACAACCTCTCCTTAAATCGTGTTGCATTAAATCCTTGGTAACAGGTGAATCTATTGTTTCTCCTAGAGCCAAGAAAGGGTTGTTCCCTCTTGCCATTCCACTGGCTAGAAACAGTTCAGGTATTGATGAATGCAAGTTGTGGGGACTTACTATTTTTAAGATTTGAGAAGCAACTGATTTTTAGCATGATACATGTGATTTATTTGTGCGAATAGATGCTGTGATTGCGCTGCTGAGATGGCCAACAGCACCACCTGGGTAAGAGTCTCAAATTATTCATGGTCTTTGTTTGTTGTTGTTTTTCTTTCCCTGCAGTCATTGTTGTCTGATGTGTCCAGGATGGAAATGCCAGTGGTTGAGGTTTGTAAACATGGAGTTTGGCTTTTGGCAAAGACTGTAAGTTGAGTATGCATGCTGCTGCTCATGGATATAACCAGTAGTCAGACCCTCCTTGTGTAAAGAAATTTCACTAACAACATAATTTTTGTCATGGTACAGGTAGATCAATATATTAATCGAATCCTGGTCGAGGAAGATGCTGATATTTCTTCAGAAGGCAATGCTGATCTATTTCATGCTGCAGCTGATGCTGGAGATAATCTTTATGAAAAGGGTGACTATGCCAAGTCTCAGATTTTAGACCTAGATGTATATCTCTTAAAAAAGGTACAAATTGTACTGTAATTAGCCATAAAAACTGTTTTCTTTCTTTGATTCGATCGAGCTAAACAAATTTGAATTCCTAGCAGTGGACACTTTGGAATCCTCAAATTCATCATCATTCTCTTAATTGAATTTTAATTGTTAAAAGGTTTATTTTCAGGTAGGTTTGTTTCCAGATGTCTTAGAGCGCAAAGTGATGCTCCATTTGCAGAAAGGAGATCATGTAAGACTAACCTAACTTTGGTTACTATTTGCAAGCAGCATGGATTTGCTTGCGAGTCTGGGTGGCTAACTGTTTGCATATGCATGTTTGTAAAGGTTTCAGCTTTAGTGACTGGGGAGTTCTATACAAAGAAAAAGCATTTTCCAGGATTTGCAAGGCCTTTTGCATTCAATGCAGAGGTTATGCTGAAGTTCGTATGATTTTCTTCTATTGCTAGCTCCAAAAAAAATGTTCTGAATTTTCAGTTTGTCATTTATTTCCTTTTTCATTTCAGAAGAAGCCTCTTATACTTTCTACAGGATTGGACGTAAGTTAGAAGCTAAAGATGCTGCCAGGGGAGCTTTAAAATCACCATGGTGGACCCTGGGTTGCAGATACCAGGCATGGGCTGCTCAGATAATTTCTCTTTACCATTTTATTGTACTGTGTTGTGTTTTCTCTTCCTTTCTTGAATTTATATTGTTGAGGTTGGAGTCCTATCCAGGATGTTGCTCAGATAGCACAATGGGAGGATGAGCAAATTGAGTATATTAAAGAAAAAATGACCGAAGAAGGAAGGCAAGAAGACCTTAACAAGGGAAAAGAACCATCACAGGTTTCCTTCTGTTTTATAATGTATCTGTATATGCTGGACTTCACTATGAAGCAAATTCATAGCGAGTGTGTATGTTGATCCTTGTCTTTCAAACTTGCAGATTGCATTGGATGAAGCTGCATTTTTGTTGGACTTAGCTTCTGTTGAAGGGACTTGGGATGAAGCTGCGGAACAGATAGCTGAGTGCTATAAACAGGCTGGACTTCACGATGTTGCAAGATTTATCCAATATAGAGATTGAGTGTCTAGGTTGGTAGATATAATCAATCCAACATATTTATGCTGAGTCAATTTGGATTTTGAAATTCCATTTTCAGTTTTAAATACACAGCATGACAGCAAATTAAATTTTGAAACAATTTAAAACTTCATATATACTGTTTGCTATACTGATGGATAATCTGTGGTGACTCTTTCAAGCTTGAGCATACAAATGACCTCCAAATTCAAGCCTGCATCAGGATTTAGGCTACTAACCAATTAGGGATAACTACATCAATCCCCAATTTGTTATTGGCCCCACAAACCAGTCCTTAACCCATCTGTTTTATCTAGACATCATTCAACTTTTCATCAACTTAACACGTTAGTCCCCAATGTTAAAACAACCACCACCTTCTTTAAAAAAACTCACTCTTCCCCACACCACGGTCTCCCTCTCTATAACATCACCAGTATAATCCCTCACTCAAATATGGGGATTCAAATTCTCAAATTTAAAACCCTAACAAAAAAAAAAAAAAAACAATAGCAGTCTCAGCTACTCTATTACAACCTCAGCATTTTTTTCAAAACGAGAATCTCCGAAACCTTTTGTTACCCGTGTGAGAGATTGACTACTACAATTTCCAGCAACACATTTCCAGTGCCTTTAACCAGAGATTTCTTGTGGTTTCAAGGAATCAAATACAGTTAAACTTAGTGTTATTTTTAATCAATTTTGTTGGGTGATGAATTTAGGTTTAAATTAGAGCTATTTGGGTTATTAGAGCGAAATTTATTTTCTTTGTTTGAATAGAAGGGATTTAGCAGTTTAGGATTATGATTATTGTGGCTTGATGATCTGATTGCTACTGTTGTGTTGTTGTGGCTGATGTTTTTATTTTATTTTGCTGTCTTGTACTAGTTCTACAAGGTGTTTCTGAATTTTGATGTCTAGTGGTTTTCTCAGTTCGGTTGTGTGTACCATTTGAGTCCTGGATTGTTGCCCAAATACTTTTTTGTGGTGGGGTTTGCTGTTGCCAATTTCAGATTCTTGCAAGTCCAGTTTAATATGCCTGGAACATTCTCGAACTACTTGATCAGCTTCTGCCTCTCGTGGTATCTTGTCATTCTTTGTTGTGATGGGGTTTGCTGCTGCCAATTTCAGAATCTTACAAGTCCAGTTTAATATGCCTGTAATGTCTTTAAACTACTCGATCAGTCTCTGCCGCTTGTGCTATTTTTTCATCAGATCTCTCTCAGTTCGGATTGTGGTGCTCTTGCTATCTTCTACTTGCCTTGTGTTTTTTTTCTGGTTTCATGTGCATCTGCTTCCGTTTTTGAGATGCTGGTGTCCTTATTATCTGGCTTTTGCAGATTGCCTGTCTGGTAATTCTAGTATTTTGTTTTGCATCTGTTTCTTCTTTTCCGTATTGTGAGAGTTGTATAGCTAAGCCATTTTTCTTACTGGCTGCATTTTATATACAAATTTAATTTATTAATGAGAAAAAGCTTAGGATTATTGTGTTTTGGAAAGACAGACTTGATTAATTTAAGCTTTGTCCTAAGCAATGATCCCCTCAGAAATTAGAAAGCATTGTCCGAAGTGCAAAACCTCGCCTGGGGACAGCCAGTTAAATGTACAGAAGGAATACACACGAAAATGCAAAAAAGAGCTCTCAAAATAACAGGAGGCAGACCTTAATGTATTCGATCCCTAGTATGCAGCAAACTTGAGAGCTACCACCGTGGATTACCCGTGCAACCAATTTTTATTCTATATGGACCGGGGACTGTGCAGCCAGTTACGGGGCAAATGGAAAGGATGGTATCTTGATGTTTGATTTCTTCTTTCTCCATAGCAGCTTTCTCCACAAATTTGCACCTCCACTTTTCTTGCTAGGCACAATGGCCAAATAATTAATTGCAACGTCGTCATCCTGGTGTTTGATTCCATTTAAAACGGGGATCTTTTCCAGAGGTTCGATCACCTTAGTGGAAATGACGGTGGGACTGGAATTGTTATCACTTTCTTTGCGATTGATTGATTTAGTGTCCTTCACTTCAGCACTGTCCTCTTTTAGCATCTGATCTAGCAAAGAGGACCTCTTGTTCTTGTTCTTGGTTGTAGTCAAGGCTTTGCTTGTGGACGTGGTGACTGCGGTGGTATTTGTGTCGGTGGATGTAGAGATGACCTTGTCAAACAGGGCTGCTTCGCTTGGTGAAGCCATTGCCTTTAACTGCTTCCCCAGGTTTAGAATTGTCTCTTGGCACTCAGCCAACTTTTCTGAAGCAGCCGTTATCTCCCAACCCTGCAAGATTCAGGAAGTTCTTGGTTCAACAATGAGATACATTCACATGTAATTTAGGCAATTTAAAGGTGACAAACATGAAAACTCTGATAATACAAGAAAGAAAAGAGGATAACACGTAATTGGAATCAATGACTGTTCTGGCTTTTGGAAGCATAAAATGCACTACATATTCATCGGAAAATCATGTTATTTTCACTGATAATAAAGGACCAGGGGGTTGTGGAAAAGTAGGGTTTTAAGAAGGGTATCTTGAGCAGTTTTGCGTGAAGTATCAGCTTGCAGATGTCAAACAATGTAAGCCAAGACGCTAGACAGTGACCCTTCAATGTAAATCCCGACGACTTAACAGCTCTTAATCTCCATGGTTAAAGAGGAAACTTCATCCAAGCCCAAGAGAATGAGCTGAAGTTAATTTTCAGATGAAGTGTCTTATTTTTTCCCAGAGAAGAAAAGGTTAAAGGGGAATCAACTGATCCCATATGCAAATTGGCTTTACTCAAACTAGGTAGAGAGTATATATTTTGTTCAAAGAGTTCAAGTGCAATTCTTAAGGAAATGCCGTTCTTTATACCAGCTAGCAGTTCTCCTATCCTCTACATGATTCTATAAATCACAAAAAGAAGTAAATATAAAGGCAAATGAAAATAATTTGTATGTTCAAGGTGGCATGATACGAACTTACAGTCCGGAGTTGGCTCTCTTCCTGATGGAGTTCAGAGTTAGGGACTTCCTTTTTCGTCTTACTGAAAATAGCACATCAGACAGATGAGATCTCTCAATAATTTGTTTGAGGGAGAAAATTCAAAGTTAGACAGCATTTTGGGTCATGAAGAGTATGGCATCCTAAAATGCATGCGATATTCTATCTTTCATGTATTATGTCGATTTTATCTGATGTTGTGGGGTTACTTTATCTTCAAAAGAGGGAAATCATACAAAAATTAAATCCACTACCTTTGAAGTTGGAGCTGCAGTTCAAGACATGTAGCTTCCAATTCTTCACAGCAACTCCTTTTGTTCTCCAGTTCCATTTCCATGGAAGATAACTTCTGGTGAGCCTCATTCAATTCAGCTCTGGCCACTGTAAGCTGTGTGTCAACATCTTCTTTCGTCAGCTTATAATTTTCATTTTGGTTCTCAAACCTTGCCTTCAAATCTCTCAAAGTTTCTAAATCTGTTTGCAGGCCTCCAATGATTTTCTCAGATTCCTTGAGTTGATTCATCAAGGACTCACTGTTATAAGTAGCTGACTGGAGCCTGGCTTCCAAGTCCCTCTTTTCAGAGTCAATATTAATCAAATCCTCTCTTAACTTTTTATTCTCGTCTATAATTGTAGATTGATGACATTCATCCTTCTCAAAGTAGCTGTGATGTCCATTTGAAGCAACAAACTCTGCTTTGCACCCACTCCGTGATTCATCCCAGTCAAAATGTTTCTTATCTTGAATGGAAAAGCAGTGGTTCATAGTCCCGTCCAAAGCAGAACATAATTCTTGGGCAAACATGTTCAAATCGGATTTTCCATCCAACAGATCATAACACGCATGAGCAAATTGCTGCAATACAGCAATTAGTTCAGAAGTTTTCCACTGCAAAACACGGACCATGTAGCCTGAAGGTGTTTCTGTGTTCTCATAAGGCAAAAAACTCCCATCCTTTCTGGTCAAGGTCTCTGAGTTTCCATAATCAGCAAAGGATAAAGTGATCCCTTCAATAAGCTCAATAATCTTGCAGAGTGATTTGCTGAGATCTGGCTGACTGCACTTATCTGTCGACAAGGCATCAGCTTCAGTAATTCTACCAGGTGAATCAGTCACCAAATATATAGGTTTCCATGAGGTATATCCACCAACATGAAAGGAATTTAATCCATCAGAATGTGTTGAGCTTTGCCTTGTATCATCATATTCTGCAGGGCTTGCATGATTTATATTTGCCAGAGCTATTCTAACATCCTCCAGTATTTCATCAGGCTTTCTTAGTGTGACACGATTTTGCTCCAACACGACTTTCAGAATATCATGTAGCCAACCAGAAGCTTTATCTCTGGAATTGATTACCTGGTTTGATACAGCGGATCCAGACTCTGATACTGGAATGATCTCCCGACCTATTTCGTTAACATTGTCAGAAGAAACACGAGGACCTTCGAACTGTTCAGCTACTGAGACTATTACAAGTTTTTCCATTTCAGCAAAGTCATCCATCATGGACATATCTGAAGCTCCTATAGTTCTGTTTGTTGGCGACCCCCTTTGCTTTCCCTGTTTGAAGTGCTCCAATTCTGAAATCAAAGTAGAAGCCCAAGATTCAGCAGAGCTAGCCTTATTATCACTGCCAATCTCAGACGTTGAGGCCAGAGACAGCTCATGTGGCATAACCACGCTCCTTGTTCTGTCTAAGGTTGTCTGTCCTTTTGACAATTCATCAAGATGCGACTCAACCTGTGATAATTTGGAAGCTGTGCGAGCATACATGGCTCTTGAAAACTGGAGTTCATTTGCTTTTTTATTAAAGGCTTCCTTGAGAGTCTTGTTTTCTTCTTCCACTACACATAGCTGCTCAGTCAGAAAGTTGATCCTTTTTCTGGGAGAATCAGCAGAGTTTTCAACAGCTGAGTCAACCACTAAACCCATAGGACGACCATTTAACCTTCTCCTGCTCATTTCAACTGAATCTCTTTCAAGGATTTCTACTTCACTTCTCATTTTAGCCAAGGCAGCAGGGCCGGGCAACCGCTTGCGGACCAGGACACGAAGCCTCTGACATTCTTCTTCCAACTTCGCAATTCTTTTCACACTCTCTAAGTGTTGTTTGTGTGATACATCTGCTGTTCTGCGATTAAATTCTGTCTCCTTATTTCGGATCTCAAGCTCCTTTTCTAGCACTCGGACTTCGTATTTGAGAGAAGCACCATCTTTTTCCGTGGACTCTAACCTACTCATCAGGGCATTAAAATCTGCCTCCACCTGAGCCTTTTGCTTACTTAAATCTTCGATCAACTTTTCCTTTGCTAAGAGAGCCTTGCTTAGATGAGTATTCTCAAGACCAATTTTGGCAAGTGTTTTTCTGGTCTCTTCCAGCTTCTCTTCCAAAATCATCTGGGACTTTTCAAATTCATTGGATGTCTTCATGACAGCATCATGAATCCTTTGCTCCTGATCTTCTCGAACAAAACATAGCTGCTGCATACACTCCTTGAGGGCAGCTTCCAGATGACTCGATCTTTGTTCTCCAGCCGCTCTTTGCTGTAAGGCTTCATCTAATTGTTGCTTTAGAGACACTGCTTTTGCTTCTGCCTTCGCCTGGTCTATTAAAAATCAATAATCATAGAGTACACAAGATTACAGAAGACATTTGACAATGTGAATTGATAGATTGGCAAAAGAACCGTACCACTTAAGTACTGAAACGGAACAATATTTAGTAATTTACCTGTCATGGCTTCCTTTGCAAGCTTGGTTTGTTTCTTTGCAAGATCATCTTTGGCATTACACTCAGACAGGGCTGATGAAAGCTTGTCACTCAAAATTTTCAGGTGATTCTCCAATTCAGCCTTATCAGCCAGTAGTGTCTGTATCTGGAACATCCAAGTTTTTTAGTAATCATCCAAAATAAAAATCAATTCTAAATGTATACGCGAATTTATTAGTAAAACTTCCAGCAATCAAGGACGTGCCAAACTGATTTGACTCTCTCTTCTTTGACCAGTTTTAGTGTTTCCTTGCACACATTTTTACACACTAAACCTAGAGACAACTAGCTTGATTGCTCTCAATAGATGGCTAAACTAAGGCATAATCATAACACAAAAGGTTGTTAGTTCTAGCATAACTCAAAAGAGTCCCAGTGAAGGAGCGAATCTCTTCATTGACAAGCTTTAGAGGTTGAAGCAAATCATGGTTTTTAGTATTGCAGAATTTAGATCTGAAGTTAGTAAGCAGGTAACTCTCTCCTCAAAGAAAGTGAGCAACTCTCCCCTCTATGGTTCTTCTTCTATCCCACCCCCATCTGAAAAGGAAATCGGTGAACTAATAAAAATAGCGATTTGCCGTTGACCATCACCTGGAAGACATTGCTTCAAGCTTCAGAGATAGTAAATATTTGAGTTTTGGTTCCGAAAGTGCATTTTAACACATTGTTTCACCTTTTTTTCTTTTTAGCCATTTGGTAAATCAGGGAAATGTCAAGTTTTTTCTAAGCTAGAAAAATGATGGATTTCGAAATCAGGTTTCCACTACCATTCAAGGAGAAGCATTACCACCTAGGCAGGGTGGCATCTTCATTGTCTTAACCGACTTTCATAACAGGCTTTGGTATACCAATCTGGATTAATTGTGGTTCATGCATCAAAACTAGCTTATTTCATGTTGAACTTAAATATAACATTGCAAGAAGTTGTAATTATCAGAGTCACTGCAGTTATCAACCAAGAATAAATACAGTGAACTGTAAAGGCTGACCCCTCTAAATCAGTGCATGACATGCAAAGCCAATTAGAATCTTTTACAAGAAAGAAGCTGATGTTCTTAGTGTCCATTGAGGAACAGTTATGGAGCTTTCCCAAGAATAATTGAGTGATCTTGTGTTCCGATTTCTGATCACAAAGAACATATATTGTGGGATTGGAGAACCATAAATTGCATTAACTGATGATTCTAATTATAGCTTGCATTAATATACAAAATTGAAGCTCCCAGAATTGCTGAAATTTACCTCTTCTTCGTTTGATGAAAGGTCAACTTTATGATCAGTTGCAACAACAATCTTGTCTGCAGATTTCTTCCTCCACAGCCATGTTTTATGGTCCATGACTTCACTCATAACTGCTAATACTTCAAATCACTTGAAATCAGAATGAATTGCAGCAGAAAAACAAGAGAAAGAACCATCAAACACTCTTTAACCTATATATAACAAAACTAGAACATGTAAAAAAATAAAAAATTATCTTACCATTACAACATTTAACATGCATGGATCATTAAAACCATGAAATGACATATTGATCAGATTTTCTTGAACAAAAATGGAATTCAAAACACGAAAGGAAACAAGTACTGAATAAAGAGAAGAGAATGCAAGACAAAAACACAATTGATATTATTATCCTACCGACAAATATAAAGAAAAGAAAACCCTCAAAGAAGAAGAGAAAGGTATACAAAACCCCACACTTACACACAGCTAAGAAAGAGAGAGGGAGAGAGTATAGCTAAGGCAGCACTGCCTGTCACTGTGAATTGTGTAAAGTAAAGTGAAGGAAAAGCAACGTATGAGCTATAGAGAGAAATTTGTGTTACATGTATGCGATCCGTGGATCATATGTTTATTACCCCCGGGTGCTGGACCACCTTTCGTATTGTATTATTATTCAGCGGAAATGTAATGGCGTGCCTTTATAGTTTCAATTTATCGATTTTACGAGATATCTCTCAGCAACCTTCTTCCGCTTGAACTGTTTCATAGAAGAACAACAGGCTATGTTGAAAGGATTGCTTCATTTGTAAATTACCATAAATTTGACTCTTACATTAGTGTCGTTGAAAGGACAGAGGCTGGTTATTGCTTCGATGAAACGGACCGGAAGAGCGCGGGTCTTTGTCGTTGATGTTATGCTACTTTTTGTCATTTGCTTCTTTGCTCTGCAACTCCTGCAAGTGGCAGCCTGGTCAATTTGTAAGGTAGGTAATACAAGAATACGTAATATCTCATGTCTGTATCGAGGATTAAGAAACATGCAATTAGTTGATTAAGATTAAATTAAAAAATATACTAAAAATCTAGCATTTTCACTGTAGGTAGTGATTAACGGTAACTATAATGTCTTTTGTGAATAAATTAATGATAGTTTTTTCTAGAAGTTTGTCAAAATAAGATTCAACAAAAAAATGACCAAAATAAAAAGAAACCTATAACCAACCTCAAAGTTGCATTGAAAAAGTTTTGATTAGTTTACCTACTTCCCTTCTTCCACTGAAGTACTTTTAGTTTTTATCATTTTAATTTTAATTTAAAAATTCATTTTCTTAACATTTTAGTTTATTAGTTTAAGAGAGGAGAGAAAAGTCATCTCAAAATGAAAAAGAAGAGAGAAAGAGTTTTTAGTTGGTCATATTTAGACAATAAAAAATAAATTTAAATGCTCATTTTCTTAACATTTTAAATGCTCATTTTCTTAACATTTTAATTTATTAATTTAAGAGAGGAGAGAAAAGTCACCTAAAAATGAAAAAGAAGAAAAAGAGAGTTTTTAGTTGGTCATATTTAGACAATAAAAAAAATTTTTATTCGACAAGAGAGTCTCATTAAAAAGTTTTTATATCTCCATTTTGTTAGAAAAAATGGATCAGAGTTGAGAGATATTTTTTTTTTAATGATAGAATGTTTTTTTTTGAGATTCTAAGTGTGTATATTAGGTATTTTTAGATGATAATGGGTTGAAAATATATTTTCAAGTAAAAAAACTCCTAGTTTCTAGCCACTTCTATGGTGATCAGATTCTTATTAGGCAGATAACGTGTCATATGTTTTTTTTTTTAATAAAACAAATGGATGAACGAATTTGAAAAAAAAGGCCAAAGCACGCTGGGCCACTTAGGCTCACATGTCTGACCTAATTTTTTTTTATTTTGTTTTGGAATTCTTCCAAGTAATTTAGATGTAATTTCTTAAAAATTAATTGATTAAAAATATATTAGGTATATTATTTTATTAAATTCTTACAATAATTTAGAATTTATTTAGGTATTATTTTATTTAATACCATTCAGTTTTTACTATGTTTTCAAATAAGATTATAGATTTTTTTTAATATTAGCAAGCAATATTTTTGTATAACCCATCATAGTCGATTTCTTAAAAACATTTTATTTGGTTGCTTAACTATGAGTGTCAATCTCTATTATTATATAATTAAATAAAAATAGTTTTTTTAAAAAAGGTATCAAACCCAGCCAAATTTATGACCTGAGTTACAATTTAGCAGGTAAACCTGGGTCGACCCATGTCAAACCAACATGACATTATCTCAATATGAAAGGAAAAAAAAGATTACTTCTTGAATTTTTTTAGTCAAATCAAGTTTTGACAGGTTATTCAGCTCGTCTTTGGACTGTCATGTCAATAGGGATGCATGGGTCAACCCCCCCTCCCCCTTACAATTTGATTTGAAACCATGGCCACATAAAAAGCTGGGTCGAGTATCTCTAGATTGACTCGCTTAATCAGGTTTAATGACATTACCAAAGAGTTCCTTGCGGTTGCACGCAAACATTATTTTATTCTTATGTTTTTTTAATATACTCATATTTAAATTTAAAAAATGTTTTTTTTTCATAATTCAAACTTGCTTTTAGATTAATGATCAAATGTTGTCTATACAATAAATATTCTCGTAACAAGTTTTTGAAAAAATTGAGCACGTCAATTAGACAAAAGAGTTCTAATTAGAGAGATATCTTTTTTATCCTTAGTTTAAATGTTCTAAATTTTTTAGGGGTATGTGTTCTGATTTCTTTTGATTTTTAACAAATAAACAACATTAAGCAAAATGTTATATTTTTTTTTTATTGAAACTAAGATGTTAATAAGAAAAGGAAGACCTATACTAGCAAATTAGTTTGTTTTGATGCTATTTTAATTATTACTCTTCTTAAAAATGGTTGTGCCATATAATCAATTAAAAAAAAATTAAAGTTCTCATAACAATACAAGGTCAAATATCTTAATCTACATCTATTTCTCAACTTAAAGACTTACTCTTTAGTTAGCATTAAAATATATCTTTAACATTTATTGGTGCATTTAATTCTTAATCTACTTATTAAATGTGTGCATCAAATTTTTAGTTCATGATCAAATGTTTTCTTATAATTAGAAAACACATTAGCAATACCTGCATATTTTTTTTATGTTTATTTTTTTAGACTCGATCCAAAGCGAATTGCAAACCAATTATCTAGTGTATTTAGATAAGTTAGTAAAACATCCATCATGTATATGCAAATCTTTGCATTTTATATCTAGACATTATTATCTTAGACCCTCATTAATTTTATATATCCTAATAAATATGGTTGGATGAAAAATAGTATTTGACGAGGTTTATAAAAAACTTTAAAATATCAAGGTATTTCTAAGGTTGATGAAAGAGCTAGGAGAATGAGATTGCTAGACTTGGGCTTTATGAGTACTTGCGAAACAAGTCTTCTATTGGTTTTAGAGGACCATCTGATGCTTAAGTTAACATACATATATGGAGGGTAAAGCCTTAAAGGGTGTGTTATGTATGTTTAAAAAATGCCAGAGATGATTAGATGTTGAAGAAAAGAATATAAGCTACCAGGTCGGGATCTTTTACCTAATGACTCATGGACATTTTTATAGTCATGCGCCACAATAACTTGCATAGAGATAAGACTAGTAGTTAATTGGTGAGTCAAAAGGATGATATCATAAGGGTTATCCCTAGATATGGACATACCATAACATCACTATATGAGTTCCATTATAATGGAAGGATATGCGAGTATTTAATGCATATACATTTTATCACTATAATTGGTGGTGAGTAAACTAGCTTTGATTAGGGAGCGATACACCTAGGATGTAATAAATGGATTTAGAGGTATAAGCTTTATCAAAGGAAATGTGTGTACATCAATAAAGGAGGGGACACGTGGTTGATCAACCAATCAAGGGGGACGTTTAGTTGGTTTGCCAAGGAAAGGGATTTGATATCGGTCCCATTAAAAAGGGTTATTTGATCAGCTCCATTAAGGAAGAGAGATATATGATCAATTCATCAATAAGAGAGGTATGCGATCAATTCAGGGGACACGTTATTAGTTTATCAAAGAAAAGAACATGATCAATCTATCAAAAAAAGGGTGCACGAACAGTCTATTAAAAAAAGGCGTGTAATCGATCTAAGGGATGCACGACTAGTCCACCAAAGAGAAGGTGATGAGAGGTTGGTCTTATTACGAAGGGCATATGTCCAAACCCATGAAGAAAGGAGAAAAAATAATTAATCCTTTAAGAAGAAGGGTGTACAATTGATCAAAGTGACACATATTCAATCTATTAAAAAGCGATCAGTTTGATTAAGGAATGATGCATATTTAGGAATCTCAACAGTCCAAGTATCCTACCAATTTAGGAATCTCATCAGTATAAGTATCCCATCAGTTTCCCTTGTATCAAAATAAGGCTCACATATATTGAGATTGAATGGTTTTATTATACAAGTGATTTAGGAGAACTAGTTATGTAGATGCGAGTCATTAAGCTTACATTGTCTAGCCACCTTGGTTGATATGTTAAGGTGCTTTCTAAAATGATCAAAGATTTATCTAGGATAACTTCAAAACTTTATTGTGATAACCTTTTATACTATGTGCCCTTACACTTGAGTATGATGTACCACTTAACTATAGAGGGCATTACTTTTGCACCTAGAAAATGTAGGTGTCTTTAAATTTTGGACAAAATGGTTGATTTGAGCCTCATGAAAAACAACACATGAACATCAACTTGTAGAAATTAGTCAATGAAAAAGAATTCTTATAACTAAGGTAAAGAATGTTTGTGTACTCAAGTAAAAGTGTCTCTTATTTGAACAATACATTGGGAGCCACTTTATACCCAAGGTACATAGTGTCTTTGTATTTAGGCTAGGTTGATTCATATTCTAACAAAATATAAAAAGCCATTTTATGCCTAGGGTATAGAGTGTCTTTATGTTTGGATAAAGTTAATTTTTATACTTGAGATGGAGAATGTTTTAAGTTAGATTAAGCCATCATGTACTTGAATAAAGATTGTTTTATATCTAAGATAAGTATTACCCTAACTTAGATGAAGGTGTCTTCCTTATCTTACTCGAGCTATGTTGTCATTTCATAATCGTTTTAGAGATCTTACTATACTCAGATTAGATATTGTCCTAAGTTTAGATGTTGAATGAAGAACATATTATACCTAGGTAGAGAAGCTCTTGTCCAATGTCAAGACTCTTGTAGATAAAATCCCATGATGAATGTTTTATGAAGATCATTATATAAAGACATTACACATGATGATTTATCACAGGGATTGGGTTATACCCAAGCTGTGATGTTCTTTCATATAAAAAAGATAGTCATATGCACAAAATACCATTACAAATATTTCATGGAGATCATTTTCCCCCTAGGAAAAGTGGTTCCTCGTACCTAGAGTGGAGAGCATCTTTATCCTCGGGTAAAAATATATCTTGTACCCAAGATGGAGAATGTTTTTATGAAAATCACAGAGAGCTACTTCAAGAGTGTTTCATAGGGATCACCGTATAAAGAATATTTTATGGGGAAACACATATGGGGAAAATTTATAGACAACCTTATAGATAATTTTATTCAATTTTAATAGGGTAGAGAGTATCTTTATCCTTAGATAAAATTATATCTTGTACCCTAGGCGGAGAATGTCTTTATGAAACTCATTGAGAGCCACTTGGAGAGTATTTCATGAAGTTCATCGTATAAATAGTATTTTATAAGGAACCACACATGAGGGAAAAATTATAGAAAGCATTATATGGAGACTATTTCATGAAGTATATTTTATATAAAGTTTTTCATGGAGATAACCTTATAAAAAGAATTTGTTAGTGATCATTATGTAAAAAAACTTAAATGGAAGGAACATACACATAATAACTCATGGATAATAGTACACGGGTATAGTCTTATAGAGATAATGTTATTATTTCTTAAATTTGAATGTGATTTTTAATGATTTGTTTCACTTTTAAGAGATTCATGTTGGGGAGTATGTATAACTTTCTTTGTAAATTTGGGTTATAAACCCTATTTAGTAAGGCTTTAGTGGTGACTGGTTTTAGAAACCTATCTTCCTTTAATATCTCTTCATTTAATCTCTTTAAGCAAGCTCTAATGCCTTCAATCTCCTTCTAAGTGATGGAGAACAACTTTGTAGAGCTTTTCTTGGCTTAGATACCCATGTTAAAGCGGGTTATGAGCTTTGCACAAAGATCCTTAAAGCTAATAATGGATTTGAGATCTAAATAGTGATACTACATTTAGGCTAACTTATGAAACATGGTTGGGAAAATCTTATACATGATATTTATGCGCTGTATGATCAATTCTAGAGTGTTATAGATGTTTTGCACATTATTACTTGGATTTGTGAGCCTATCATAGATGTCTAGGTTTGCTTTTGCGATGATGAATTCTATCAAGAGATGAGTATCCAACACTTATTTAGACAATAAAGAGCCCTTCACCTGATGAGGGTTGTACAACTCCACACCAAGGGTATTTATAACCACATATCTATCTTTTTTCAAGCTTTTTTTTTTCTATCTAGGCTAGCAGAGAAAGTCCCTAATGAAGAGTGATGATATGTTTGTGACTGTATGTTGGTTTGTTTTTTTTTTACTTTTCTTGATTATGCTTGAAGTATCCAGTTAGATAATGCTCTTTATAATGTCGATAATAAAATTTTGTGAGGGTTGTGAGAGTAATAATGCTTTTTTTTTCTCTATTGCATGTCATTTTAGCTTGTTTCCTCCTCAAACTGAAGATGTCTACACACATTAAGGGGTACAAATGGTGGTATTAATGGAGGAGACACCTTCTATGAAAGAGACAAGTTTTTCAATAGCTCTTGTATGGTCAATAAAGCCTTTATAAGCATTTTTACTTGTTGGGTCAGCTAGTAAGATCTAAAAAAGCTATTGGAGCACCGATGATGGAATGATGTATAACTCTCACTTCTTGGGATTTATGGGTTACCATCCATGGAAAGAACTTAAAATCTTATAGAAAGAGATGGAGATAAATCAATTTTTGTTCAGGATTCTTACAGATAGTGTCATAGATGAGGTTCATGAAAAGCTCCAATATCATGATCATTCCAAACTAGTGAAAAAGTTGGGAGATTGAGACTATCAGAGTCAACTTTATGAGCAATTATAAAACAAGTCCTTTATTGGGCACAAATATAGAAAGGTGAAGCTTTCAAGGTTGTGTCATGTGTGTTTAGAAAAAAAGATATAATAGATGATTAAAAGTTAAGTAGTCGAATATGAGCTTTCAAATTGGATCCATTTACCTAATGACTCTTTAATATTTATATAGTCACGAGTCACATCAACTTTCATGGAGATAAGGTTGTTAATTCATTAGTAAGTGAGGAGGATGGCATAATGAGGGCCAACCTTGGGTATGGCATTCCAAAACACCATTGAATGAGCTCTATTATGATAAGAGGATGTGTGAGCATTTAATGTAAGTATATGTTATCTTTGTAATTAGTGATAAGTAAATCAGGCTTGATTAGAGGATAGTGCACCTAGAGTGTAGCAATTGGATTTAAGGCTACAAGCTTTATCTAGGAGAACATATGATAACTCTGCTAAGAAGGGACACATAATTGATGTACGAAAACATGATCATTCTATTACTAAAGGGAACCCGTGGTCCATCCATCAAAGGTTGGGTCTTCCAAGAAGGGAGGAAGCGAGGTCAATTTGTCAAGGAAGAGGGATGCAAGGTCAATCTGTCAATAAAAAGGAAGTGAAGTCGGTATGGAAATGAGAGAGGATATGAGGCCAGTCCTATTGAGAGGGGATGCATGGCAAGACTCGTTAAGAAAGGGGAACATGCAATCGATTTGCCAGTAAAGGGGATGGACAATTGGTTTTCCATTGAGAGAGACACATTATTTTTGTGATTGAGAAGGGACAAATGTTTTAGGTATATCATTAGTTCGAGCATCCCACCAGTTCGGGCATCTCACCAGTCTAGTCATCCCATCATTATTCCTCTCCATTTAATAATTTCAAATCCATTATAATTTAATTACAATCTTAATTGTATTTTGCTAATTAAATTTTGTTCAGAAAATGGTAACCTTCAATCAAATCAAATTAGTTTTTTTTAATAAGAAATAAACAAAGATTCCACTGTTTGAGAAGTAACTAGATCAGTGCTCACACTATACTGTGGATCAAATCAATTTGTTTTAACAAAAAAAATATCCAGATGTTAATGTGTTTTTTTAAGAAAAAAATTTAAACTATATGAGAATTAACATTACATGACTTGTTTTTCTTGACAAATTCAAAGACAACCCGAACATCGATAAAAATACAATTTGAATTTAAAAAATTAGGACAACTTTTTTTAAAATATTGAAACAACAACATATTAGATCGACCTGAATCAACTCGGGTCAATCTGTTAAATCCGCTACCCTGGTCATGAGACCATGATAACTCTAAAGAAAACAAATTAAAAAAAAAATATTAAACCCAATTCTCAATCAACCAATGTTGAAGGATGAAATTTAAACAAAAATTCAATTAAGAAAATAACTCAAGCCAACTCAAGTTAACTTGCTAAACATGAGTCATAAGATCATGATAACCCCATAGAAAGTAAATCAAATGAAATTATGAAACTCAATTTCCAATCAACCCAAAATTAAAGGGTGAAAATAAAATAAAATGAAATAAAAATAAGAAAAAAAAACCCGAGTCAACCGACCAAACCCGTGAATCGGGTCATGAGACTTGAATAACCTTATAGAATGCAAACCAAAATAAACCATGAAGCCTAATTCTCAATCAACTCTATATTAAAGGAATAAACTAAAAAAAAAATTTAACTAAAACAAGGACAAAAAAAAAAACTCGAGTCAACTTGCCTAACTCGCGACCTTGATTCATAAGATTGTAATAACTATATAGAAAGCAAAAAAAAAAAAAAATATAAATCCTAATTTCCAATCAACCTAATTTTAAAGAATTAAATTGAAAAAAAAATGACCCGAGTCAACTTGGGTTAACCTACCAAACCCAGGTCAGAAGACTAGGATAACTCCATAGAAAGTGATTTGAAAACAATTATAGAGTTCGATTCCCAATCAAATTAATGTTGAAGGATGAAATTGAAAAAAAAAAGAAAGAAAAATGGACAAAAAAAAAATAACTCGAGTCAACACGGCTAACCTACAAAATTCATTACCCGGGTTATAAGACTGAAATAACTTCATAGAAAACAAGTCGAGATAAATTATGAATCTCTGCACTTAGTAAACCCAAAATTGAAGGATAAATTTAAATATAAAAAGTTTGAAATAATAAAAAGAAAAAAGAGCTAAAAATATTTGAGAACCAAAGTGAAAAAGAACTTGGCTCCTCACCATTAAAATTGAAATATATGTCAATTTGCATCTTATAGTTTTTTTTTTAATTAATATTAAAATATACATTTGTGTGTGTGCGCGTGCGTAATTAACCAAATCACATTAATGCCAATTTGAGGTGCAAAGTGCAACTTTTAAAAGGATAGGATGCAAAATACAAATACACACAAAATATAGAAATTATTTTAAGAAGAACTGAAATTGATTTTGATATCATTATAAAAAGGCGGGGTTATAGGGAGAGACGACAATCCGGTGGTGTGATTCAAGATCCAATAAACTTGTTAATGAGAAAAAGGTAACAAAATACTTTATTATTTGATAATAGTATGAGTGTTCTTCTAAATAAAAAACCACATGTCATTAGTGCTAGTTTGGAATATGGTGATATAAATAAATAAAAGAGAATTTCATTATTAAATGAAAAAAATGATCTAACACTCTATGTCGTAAAACAGAAAGAGAGAGATTGAAATTTGATTTGAGTTTTATTTTAATTTGAAAACAAAATAATTTAGTATACATTTTTCTATGCTATAATGTATGGAATTCAGTTTTTTATAAACAACAACAAAAAAGTAACTATATGTAAATTTCTTAACTTCTAGTATACCAAAATCAAATATTTATCAGGCCTTAAATTTCAGTAGTCATTGATTTATCGCTGGTTGTAATTGTAACAATTCCACTTGAGCCTTATTTGTGACCCCATGTAAGCTTGTCTAATCCCACATTAATGAAATCATTGAAATGTGAGGATAACCTATGGCTAATATTGTTGAGTTTCTCGAAACACATATACGTAGTGAAAACTGTAAATTTAATTTTTTTTTAGAGTCCTAAGGATCCCATTAAACAAATCTAGGATTGTTTAGGGTTTATATGAAGATTACATGAAGATCAAATGTTTTTTTGGCTTTGAATAATTGCTTTAAGGTTAAGTTGTTGCAAACCACAGGTCACTAAAATGTCTGACCTCTAATGGTAATCCACATGAATCACCAATAAGAAATTTCCTAAACCTTTTTTTGGAGAGAAGAATTGCTATACTTAAGAGTGCTCTTTTCTTATGTATTTTAAGTGTTTTTGTACTGTACTCTACCCACCTTTAGGAAATAAGAGGCATGACTTTATATTTATAGAAAAACCTAAAAACTCTATAAATGACAAAATATCAATTTGTCATTTAAATAATATCACTTATATTATTTTAGGCTAATTTAAAAAAAATTATTCAATCAAGTCCTTACTTGATTGTTTCTAGATCTAGAATTGTAACCTCCTGTATTAATTATATTTTAGTCCTCAATTTCTAAAATTTATTTACAATCAAGTCACGCTTGATTAATCATCCCATTTTAATTTCTGTCCAATGGTTTTTATGTGTATGACCAATTAGGTTTTCTAATAAATTAGCCTAAATATAAATCATAATTCTAAATAAAAGATGATTAAATAAATTAAACAAATTAATTTATTATCAATTCAACAATTGATTGATTTATATTTGAAGATCAAGTACACAATATTTAGTAACATGTTATGATCATTCAAATATTAGAAAAGTCATAAGTGGTTTGACTTAATCTTTTAGTGACCAGTTTCTCAATGCAGTAATTATCCTTTCATCAACAATATTTCGACTTAGTTATTAATTCTCTGAATAAGATTTGAAACTCTTTTTAAATCTCATTCCACCTAGCATAATGATTTACAATCAATACTATTTGATAATAGATATAACATTTTTTTTCAATTTGCCTAAGGTGATAAATCCTCTCTTGATTACTTAAATACTTTTATATAGTTTATGTTATATTTAATACCGGCTTCTTTGTTACCCTTGACTAGGACAATATGTAGCAGGATCAAAACATAATAAGATAACTTAGTGATCTCAAGTTTGATGATTGCTTACCTAACTGTCACATGAGCCATTCCATATGATCTCTGCATTTGGAATTCTCATGTAAGCCAGTTCAGTGTATATGTCATTCGACAAACACCTATATATTAGTTTTAAGTATCTCTCGTACCTCATCTTATAAGAACAACCACTTCATTTCATAAAAGAAAAAACGTAATATATATCAGCCTCAACAACTCTAATTAATATGAAATCTTAATATATCATTAACCATGAACATTTAGGAACAATACCTTAATTTAATAAGAATCCCATAATTATAATAATTTTATAATTTTCTTTGCAAAACATTTTTGTCTCAGGAATTTTATTTTTACTCTAAATTTATTAATCAAATATTATATTTATTGATAAAATACTTAATGAATATTAAAAATAAATAAATCTTTAATAATAAATTAAATATATTTATATAAACAAAATCAATAAAGTTAATGCTGACAAATACAACTTAATGTATAGGCCTCAACTAACTAAACTAACTAAGCAGTTCAAGCACGGCAAAATGTCACCCAATTTTTTTTTTCCTTCTTTTATTTATTTATTCATGTGTTGAAAAATACGAGACGTTGCAGAAGCCTTCCGAAACTGAAACCCTGTCCAAACCCTTAAAGAAGAAAGGGAATTTAAATGGAACACGATTGCATCTGATTTTGTGAGATGGGGTTGTTGAAGTGCTCCACTTAACACTTGTTGCTTTCTTATGTCACTTAAGACGGCTATTTTTATTTTATTTTATAAAAAATAAAAATAAAATACAAGTAGCCGTCTTATGTTGTTCCTTTATGTCCGAATATGACATAAGAAAGGCAGTCATTCCATTTACTCTCTCTAGCCTTTCTTTTAGTTTAATAAATAGTGACAATGATGCTTATGGTTTTGGCTTTTCCTTCCTGGCATCTTCGGTTGTTGTTGGCCCACTTGCAACCACTGACTAATAATCTCATTACATTTTAGGTTTCAATGTCCAGTTGCTGCCCTGCGGGAATTTGTTCTTGGTAATGCTATCAAATCTAGTGTAGGTCTTGTTTGTTAGATAGATGAGTGTAGAAGTGTGGTAAAATTATTTTTTAAAATATTTTTTGGTTTAAAAATTCATCAAAGTAATATATTTTTGTTGAATAGTCGTGGGCAATGTTTTTTTTTTATGCAAATCAAGTATATAATAATTGAAAAAAAAATTATTGACATTCCCATAAAAACTTATAATATTATTTAAGAGCTATGCCAAAATTAAATAATAATTTAAATACCATGTTAAGTATTTTATTTATAATACATTTAAATCAAAATTATAAAAAAAAATCATAGAAAAAGACCAAAGATATTGGATTTGTGCGCTTGGCCAAATAAAAGAAGGCGTGGTATGCAAGGACCTCAAAAGCCAGGCTGTGCCCATGGCTTTATTTTTTAAGCTTAAAGATAGACAATATGTCATCTATTCTTTTATTTATTTTTAATAATTAAACATAGATAATACATTGTCTGTTGTGATAAATGCACTAAGTCTACTACCCAAATTCAGGCCCCTTTTTATCATCTTATATATATATATATATATATATATATATATATATATATATATATATATAGTTATAGATTTTGATTGTAGTGCACTATAAATAATATACTTAATATGATATTTGAACTAATATTTAATATTTTCATGGTTTTTACATGATACTATCTATTTGTATGGGAATGTTAACAATTGTTTTTTTTTTAATTATTTTTACCTAACATGTAAAAAAAATAAAAGTATGATCATGAATATTCAATTAAAATAAATTTTTTTTATTGATTTTTTGACATGGTTTTATCATATTAATTATTGTTTTTTTCTTTAATCACATATAAAATATTAAGACACTATCTAAATATTTTTTTTATTAAAACTTTCATTCAGACAATTAAGAAATGTGTTAATAAGGAATAAAGTTATAGTTTACTACTTATTTTATTTGAAATGATAAAAAAAATAACACACTTTTATTTTAATTGTCACTGCCTTTTATTCCCAAAATGTGATGCAAATAAAAACATTATTTTATTCAAACAGAAAAAAAACATTAATAAGAAAAGAATATTTCTTCCAACAAAACACATTTTTTCCTAGAATTGAATTCATTATCTTTCATTTATATATGTATTTTAATTATAAAATAACTGAATAAAAAGAGATTTGCACAACATTGCGCGGAAAAATAACTATTTCTTCCATTAGCAAAAAAATAATTTCATCCCTCTAATTTTTATTTTTATATTTTGGTCTTGGTAAGTTAGTTGTTTATGGTATGATCCTTGTATGTTTTATATTTGTTTTTGTATTTTCCATGGAAATTATTAATTTATGATTTTTATTTTGTTTTTTATTCAAACTTCCTTTCAAGATTATGATATGTTTTAATTTAAAAATCAAAACATTAAAAAAGAAATGTTTTCGTGAAAAAAAAGAATAAAAAACACAAGAATAAGAAAATGAAGTTTTAATTAGAGTGATATATTTTTTTGCTCTTTATTTCAAATTAATAGGATTGTTTCTAATTTCTATTTTGATTTCCCTTATTTCAAATCAATAAACCATAATGCTATTTAAAATATACGTTTTTTTAAAAAACAATTAATAAGAAGTGAGAATCTTGATTAAAAACTTTTTTTTAGAATTTAAATCATTATCTTTCCCCCACAATGTAATAAAAAATTTAAATGATACCTGTTTTACCAGGTCAAATATATATATATATATATATATATATATATATATATATATTAATCTTTTGCTTCTTATAGTAAAAATTAATTTATTAGTATTAACGATAATTTCTATAATTTATAAGTTAATATATTTCTTGTTTTATAAAATGTAAAGATCATCTGTTTTTTATTATCAATTAAATTTTTAATAATATCAAAAAACATATATATGCAGTACCGAAACCTTATTACCTTTCGTTTAGTTTGAATTTTATGCACAGCATAGCATGAGTGCACATGACTAGTTTTCATTAAAAGAAATGTACTATGGTTAATCACTACAATATTTGCTAAAGAAACTTTTGGTGAAAGATATTAAGAGTATATTTGTGAAGAGTATATTTGTTACCGTAATTTTATTTTAAAATATTTTTAATTTAAAAATATATTAAAATAATATTTTTTATTTTTTAAAATTTATTTTTAATATTAATGTATTATAATAATAAAAATACTAAAACTTAAATAAAAAATAATTATTTTTTAAATTTTAAATAAATAATATTTTAACCACAATACCAAATACACCTAAAAAAAATATTTTTGATATAGTAGGTGACTGGTGGTGTTTAATTTGAACTTTTAAAATGAAGGTGATGGTCATAGATAATAGAACTTTTTATTGCGATACCATTATTTATGCAAACTTGTATCTTCACCCTTCTATGCATTGCGTCTTTTTTCTTTCCTGTCTCTAAAATTTATAATTTTTTATGCTCCGATCATTAAACTTTTGTTTTTGCCTTTATAAATTATGTTGCTTTAGTTATATATTTTGAGGTTTGTTTTGTTTTGTATGCTGGCGCATATGTGTTCTGAAAAATTTATTTATAGAGGCTCATCTTTGCTTGAAAAAGCTTCCTTTTTAGTTATAAAACTTTTTTTTATATATTTAATCATTGATTATTGAAAAAGAAGAGAAAAAACTACAAAAAAAGAAGAAGTTAAAATACTTTTAGTCGATTATATTTTGACCACAAAAAAGACCAAAATGCATCTTATCATTAAATGATATGTTTTGGGTTTCAACCATAAAAAAATTAATTTTTATGAAATTACTTTCAAGTTTATATCCTGATTTTTTTTTAACAACTAGATTTGAAAGAATATAATTTTTAAATTTATGATTTGTTCTCAAAACAAGAAAAATGATTTACAAAAATGATGGTCCTTGACCGAGTTTGCAAAATTCTTTGGCAAATACAATATTGATGCATGAGAAGTTCATGTTGCCCACCAGGAAAACAAGTGGCATGATTTTCTATAAGGCTGAATGATGATGGTAGATAAGAGTAAGCTAAGCTAAAGGGAAATACTGTTTATGGATAAAATAGTTAGAGGGTGATTCTATGAAAAGAATATGCGCAACATAATCAATTGGAAGGAATGTGGCTCTAAACAGTCCATGATAAAGATTAATCTAGTGAACTCTCTCAACAGTTAAAAGTAACATCACACTTTTAAAATATGGTTCAATTACGAGGCATCTTCATAGATGGAAGATGGTTTCCTTTTTGAAAGATGATCTTGATGCCTAACAAAAATGGTGCAACATGAGTGCCTTTTTTTATGATCACTAAAAGGGTTACACAACCAAATTAGTTGGGGGCAATTCGAAATAATTCTTGGCAGCAAAAGTCTTGTTAAATTGCTTAAATAAAGACAGAAAACAGAGCATCAATTCTTTATTAAGGCAAACGACAAGTGTATGATTGCGCACAAATTCAACACTCGAGACGCGAGAGGGGGGGATTGTCTGACTAAGGGGCAACATCACATTTAAGAGATAGTTTTTCACTTTTCAAGGAATAGTCAATTGCGCAGAGCATTACATAACACACATAAAAGGATAACACCTATGACACGAGGTCCAAGTTGCATAACCAAGAAGCAATAAAACACATTAATCACAAGGGCAAAAATAGAATGGGCTGAAGAGTCGAGTGACTAAGAAAAACTTGTCAAAAAAATTCCAAACCTAATTTATCAAGTAAGAAAGATTGCAGAGAGGGGGGGTATATTTCAAAACAAGTAAGGATGCATGTATCATCCAACCCTATAGCATTGCATAATGTTTTTGCAGAAAAAAAATTTATAGAAATAAATCCTCGATGGAGTCCAAAAAGGCTCCAATGAATCAAAATCAACAAAGAAGTTATCCTTGATCCATGATACCAAGGAAAAATTTGATTGTACAATTAGGAAGCGCTAGGAAATCTTGAAGCCAAGTAAGTCGTTTCTACACCTTGAGGTAGATCAATTATCTAAATGACCAAATTTTATTATTTTCATACCGGGTAAGTCACCTGTTATAACGGGACCATCTCCACTTTGTT
Source organism: Populus x sibirica (assembly GCA_019202695.1). Lineage (NCBI taxonomy): Eukaryota > Viridiplantae > Streptophyta > Magnoliopsida > Malpighiales > Salicaceae > Populus > Populus x sibirica. The sequence goes on from JAGMVL010000801.1 coordinate 254,905, forward strand.
CATCTTATACAGGTCATCCATAAGAATGAGACCACTTGTATGTGATCACGTGGTCACACAACCCATTCGCAAAGACACCAAATTCCCAGAAAGCCAAGTAAATCAGGTTTGATAGGAGTGTGATATAAAGATAACTTGTACATAGGCACCAACAATATTGGAAACGAAAATCCTCACCTAACGAATATTAATTCATGAACAAGAATTATATAAATGATACCATGAAGTCAGTTGTTCTTCCAATTATATGATTCCCGAGGGTGTCAGATCCCTCTGTTGAATTTAAGGGTGTTAGATGCCTTTCGTTGCAAACATTATGTGTCCATACAAGCTTACTATACAAAGCTTTTTACAAGACTTTATAGTGTAAGCATTGTAAAGAGGTGGCAACTATCATAACCTAATTTTTGACCTCCTATTTTTTTATATATATTTTAAAAAATTATAAAAATCCAAAAAAAAATATTTTTCAGTAAATTTAGTCATTTCATTATTTTCATCATTTTAAAACTTTTATGTGTTAAAAATAATCATAAAAAAATACAAAATACAAAAAATAAGATGGAATTTGAAATTGGACCAATAATTAATTATCACAAGAAAAAATTGAGTTTGAGAATTTTTGGGGCCATAATTGAGGGTTTAATTGAAGAAGAAAATAACTTAAATTGGTTTAATTCTATCTGGGGTATAATTAAAAGAAATTGACCAAATTGAGGAAGATTTAAAGACCAAGAATTGAAACGCAAAAGGTGCTAAAATGGAAGGACGAATCTGAAGTTTGGTGTAATTTCAATTAAAGAAAACCTAAAACAAAACGTCATTTCACATTAAGTGAAATTGTGGTAATTGAGGAAGAAAGACCAAGAATTGAAACGCAAAAGATGCTAAAATGAAAGGATGAATATGAGGTTTGGTGTAATTTCAATTGAAGAAAACCTAGAACAAAACGTCATTTCACATTAAGTGAAATTGTGCAAATTGCTTGAAAAAAAAAGAATAATCTTTGAACATTTAAAGAAAAACAACATCGTTTTGTCTCTAAAATCTACATAAATCTGGGTTTTCATAATTGTATATAGAAGGATGACTTTTCGCTTATGTCTTTCCCTCAATTTCAGCTCTCATTTGATCCTTCTAGTAGGCAAAACACATATGATGATAATCTCAAACATGTGGTCTACTACACCAAATAAATATAACATCTTGTATGCCATGATTCTCTCCTAACGAATCAAGCAAAAAGATCTTGGTAGTCATCATTTAACCAATGTTTCAGCTGAGGTTCGTTTATTCTTTAAAAGGCTAATATCATGTGAGATTGATGGCCATTATGAAAAAAAGATTCAAGCTTAAAATCCTCTCTTGTGAAAGGCCGACACATAAGGAGGGGGGAGAATATTGAAAAAAAAAAGAAAAAAAAAGAAAGAAGGGTAAGCCTGAGAAGTTGGTTTGCAAAAAACCTAGCATCTTTATATTCCTAAGCTTCTAATCTTGTGGAAAGAGAGGCATAAGTATTTAGGAGTGAAGTTTGTTGCATCTTCATTGCCTAGGAAATTCTACCACTCCTATCGAAGTAGAGGAAAACTAGTAATCTCCTTCATAACTAGTATAACTACTTTAATCCCTTTCTCTCTTATACATTCTGTCATGTGTTCCTGGTTTGAATAATTAATCTTGTGTCCTCTCAAACATTTGTCATCTTTGTATTCTTGTAAGATTTTGATGACTTGCTAATGACCAAGTAAATGAGCGAGTATACTATACATGGCATGTGTGTCGAAAGAGCATGTATTTTGAATGAAAGATGATAAATGTATCTATGTTTATTGTGATGCATAAAAAAGAAATGAGTAATTGTGGGGAGTATTGTGATGCATAAAAAGGAAATGAGCAGTTTAAGGATTTTCTTTCCATATTTTGTAGAAACTGAATGATGATTTGATCCTTCTTTATTGAATGCAAATTCAACCAGGACAAAATTGGGCCACTTTTGCTTATGAAAATGTTAGTTTAAACATGCTTTTTTTTTCTTTATATAAAAAAAATAAATGAAAATATAGATCCATTAACTTTTGTGTCTGCTGTGAACTATCAATTCTTTTTTAGCTGAGATGAAACATAGGGTAATATTATTTTTAAGCAAATAAGAGGCATGCTTTCATGTCAAGAAAATTTATGGATAGGTGTCGTGATGTGCACGACGTCAAATGATGGAGCTGCCTTCATAAATTAAAGGAGTTCTAGGTTTAAGAATGAAGTTATGATTTGAAGGATTCTCTACCTAGTATCATGGTCACTAGAAAACCTATGGTTTGCGAGAGCCTGAGTAAGGGGACTAATTGTGCAAAGAAAAGACGCATCACCCCCAATGCACCCTATTTAAGGTAAACTACATTATTGATTGACTGGTTTTCTAGATCATGTTTCTATCCGTTGGTCTCATCTAAGGTTCAAGGCATATCTCCTTTTGTAAGGAAATCTTTACCTTATTAGGTTAAATCCTAACCGTTCTAGGATCCAAATTTTAGCATCGTGCTTATTTGCTAGATATAGCTCATTTCTAATGTTTATTGCTATTAATTTATTTAATTTAATATTGTGAGTATACGTTACGTTGCAAAATTTATCCCTCAAATATTAATTAAAAAAATTATTTTTTGTGATATTTTTGAAATTTTAGTCAAATCTTAATGGATGATCATAAACTGGTTAAGATATTCTTTTTTTTTTTTTGTATTTTTAAAACATGATAAAAATATATTTTGTTTTTTAGAAAGTAGCATGAATTGTTTTTAGAATTTTGCCGTATGCAATTAAAACATTTTGTTACTTAAAAATCTTTATCTTTTTATCTTTTTTTTCACCATATGTTTAAAGCAAAGTAAAATAAGCAATAAAAAGAAAATGCAACAAATGCACATTTTTTTAATATATTTTTTACTCACACATCTACAATTACATGTTTACAAACAATAAAAATTCAAAATTTAACAATAATTTAAAACAAACACTAAAAATTGAAAAATTCACAACATGGTCATTTCAAAGATTGGAAATAGGTTGGAAAGATTGCTGGGAACTCAGGAAGCATACTGGAAGATTCTAGGATAACCAAAGTAATGGCGGTGCGTGGGTTTTCATGCACCATTTACTATTCCCAATTTAACTATAAGCGAAATAATTGATAATTTTGGACTTTAGCTTAGCGAATGGTGGAGCAAGTGATTATAAGGAAATCAAGTATACAATTAGGAAATAATCTATTTAAATTTTTTATATTGATTAGGACATTTTAGATCAACTTTTTATATTGTAACTAAATTTTTTTCTACGCAGATTTTAGGTTTTAAACATTCCACTCAATTCTAGCTTGCTTAATAGCTAAACATGATGTATAAGAATAATATCTAAAATATTATTGAGAATAATACAACTCATTTATTTAGAATATAAGAATTAAAAAAAAATCTGCAAGGAGTTAATTTTATCTGAAATATTATTTGAAATGGTACAATAACTAAAAATTCTAAGTTCACTTTCGAAAAAGCCTTAATGATAATTGAGAACATTTCATCGTATTAGACCAAGTCCTTAACTTAAAAAACCAGAGTTTGTTTATCATAGTAAACTTGTTATAATAGGAATAGAAATATTATTAGATAATAGCAAATAAAAAGAAAAAAAATGCAGGTAAGGTATTTTAGGAGTGCTAAAACATTTTTTTTATGCAACTAGTTTTTTATATAGAATCTCTAAGAACTCTGGATTTCTAGTAAGTATAATATTAATATTAAGTGGAGACTTATTTTTCTAATCAAAGATCATTCCAGATCACCCACCGGAAAGTGTTGCAGCGCCTACCGTACGACACTTAAGATAGTCGGAAACATGTGTTGAAAGAGCTTTCGATGTCAGTCATCTGGTTTTGCTTTTCAAGATATTCAGAGTGTTGTTGTTACATTTTCTTGTCCAATCTTCATAATTCGTAGAATTTCAAGGAGATACTGGAGATGGAAACTATGAACAATACAAGGAAGAGCCTGTAACAAAGACCAACAAACAAGTTCCATCCAATAATTGCACCAATCAAACCCATGATGATAGCAGTTCCAGAGCAAATTAATGGCAAGGTTTTTCTTTATGCGAAGTCGAGCCTTTTGGGCTATGGTCATTTTTCCTTGAAACAGGTATCGTTGGTGCCTGTCATTTAGTAATAAATTTAATTTTATCATTGCGTGATAATAAAATTAGCAGTAAAGTTTTATTATCACTGTTGCATGGTCACCTTGTGTTGTCATTTCTATGAACATTATTGTCTTGTCATTGTGTTACCGCGGGAAATTCCAAGAAACAAGGACCTTCCCTGTGGATCGAAAGAAACACAAGGCTTGTGGAGCTGTGAAGGGAAGATCTTCTACTAAGATTGTGTATGCTTCTTTGAACCCCAGACCCTCGTGTGTGGTTTTGTTATTGCTTTTATTGGTGAGATGACATTTTTATATACAGAAAATGGACAGGAAAGTTTCTCAAGTACTTCTCTTAACCATGTTATTGTCACCCATGTGGCATCTTTGTTGTTTCAGTAACCATATAGTTGACTATAGAAAAGAAACAAAGCACAGCTAGAAAGGACATGCGGAATCTCCGCCATCGAGTGGATCCGATGGTGGGCTACCTGATATGGTGCTCTTTGTATATGAATACGACCTTTATTTTTATGCGACTGCAACTAGCTACCAGTTTACATAATTTTACAACTTTGACATTTTTTTCACAACTGTACTTCTTATATTATGCTTACTTATGAATTAGGGCATTTGCCCTAACGGGATTCAGTTTTGGTGACAATGGGAGGGAAACTGAACCCATAAAACATGCACACTTTTAGCTGGGCTTGCTTTTGATATGCAAATTTCCGATAAGCTGACCATCAATTTAGTTTTCCTTTGTGCAGGTCTCCTGGACCTACTAATTGATGCCCCCCCTCGGCTACGCAGAAATCTTTGGGCAGTTTGAGCCTGGACACTAAAGAAGGGTTGTAACTATGAAAAAGCTACCGGAGAAAAAGAACGTACAAAGATTATGGTTCCCTAGACTTTTTGTACACAAATTCCTCTTTGGAAAATTAAAATTATACAGATTAAAAAGAATACAAAGAAAAAAGGAAAAGGATTTAGGAGCTACAAAATTTCGTTTCTCTGAACATCAAGACATTGATCATCATGTTAAAGAAGAAAAATATATATTTTTTTTGGGTAAATTACAACGACTCCATCATGAGGTTTTATAAAATTAGTAATAACTCAAAAGTTAAAAACATTACAGAACCTCCTTTCTATATCCAAAACGTTCGAATAATTAAAATATATCAAGGCGGCTATTTTGGATATCAAAAGAGAATTATGTAATATTTACTTAAACTTAAAAGGAATGTTTTTTTTTTTGTAAGATATTTATATTCTTTTGGTGATAATGTTTATTTAATTTAACCTTTTTTTTATGGACCCACTCTAGGCGTGATGGCCTAATCTTTTATAAATAGAAAATAAATCATCTAGTTTGAAGGTAATTAAGATTTCTAGCTAGTTGTTTTTAAAGTTTTAGGTAATGAAATAGTTATGTTAAAAGAAAAATAAAAATCATTCTAAAACATTTTATTTAAAGTAATTTTTATGTGTTTGTTTTTAATAAAAGATATCTATTATGTATACATGCTAAGATTTTGTAAGACTATTCAAAATTAGAACAAAAATTTAAGATTCTAAGCCTCGAAACAAATCTCACTTCTCACTTTTTGAGTACAGGTATTGGACTCAAAAGGATGATTCTGGTTAAATGGATTTTGACTCATTTTCTCTTGTTATATTGAGAAGAAATATTGAGAAAGGATTGAAATTGATCAAAATAAAAAGAATCTAAGGACCTAATTAAAAAAGATAGGAAAACCGAGGGAACTTTTTTTTTTAAAAAACAAATCCCCTTTATTTTAAAAAGATGTTGTTTAAAACAAATACTTAATGAAATGGTGCGTTTCAGATAAGTGAAATGACATCATTTCATGCTTCAAAACAAAAGAAAATGGAAATGCACCAAAACGACATTGTTTTGGTGCATGGGACAAACATTCCCCTTCTTCTTCCCCTATGCGTTTACAAATTGGATTTTCTTTCTTTTGTTTTTCATGGTTCTTGTCCATACTTTGCCTATTTTTTCTCTTTCCCATTCCTCACAAATACATACACTACATTCTTAGCTAAAAAATACATGTTTTGACCCTCTAAAGTCTTTGCAAAGCTGATGTAAAGAGGCCAACACAAGCATGCTTGGTTAAAGTTTACAACCATGGTAAAGCATTGAGATTAACCCAAGAGAACCAATGACCATAATCATTCCACCAAGAAAGGTTCCAGAAGATTTATCCTTGCTTATAAATAGGGAGGCAAAGCAAGAAATAAGGGGAGCCAAGCTAAAGATAAAAAAAATTTCAAGATAGAGAGGGAGAAGAAAAAAGGAGTTTAAGCTAAGAGAAATGAGCTAGAAGGTGAGAGAGGATAAGGGAAAATGGGAAAAGAAAATAAAATGATGAAAAAAAAGGAAAAAAAAAACCAAAATCCACAAAACTTGAAAAAACTGAAAAAAAATAAAAAGAAATAAGTTTTGGGTTGAAAATGGAAGTGGAGAGAGAAAACCATGCCAAAAATCACACTACCATCTTTGCCACCATAGCAGCTCCTCCATCTTGGGAATTAGCTCCAAGGTTTTGAAGTGTTTCTACTTTTCACAAATGCAAATAATGCACATTACACTATTCATGCATGATCACTATTCATCCACGTATTTTTATTTTATTTTATTTTTTCACTTTGCAATCATGTTAGCTTTGTTTTGTAAAATTGTGTTATTACCTTTTTATGTATGCACATGCATGTAAAAATGCATTTTTGAAAGCAGGTTATTATTCACCAATGAATTATTTTATTTTATTTTTATTTGCTTCGTGTTAATGTTATTTGCATTTTTTTAAACTACGCTTTTGCTTTTTTTTTTTTTTTATGTATGTATGTGTGTGTGTGTAAATATTTTTTTTTTAAAGAACAAAACAACATCGATAAGCTTTTATCAAGTTTGTGTCATGTTTTTGTTTAAGCTTAGGTTTTAATAGTTAAGTCGACATGTCTTCTAGTTTTTAGGGATTGTTGGATGCCTAAAGTGACATTTTTAACCTTGAAATGAGTTCAATAATGAGTTGATGTGTTTTCATTAAGTTAGCGCCATGCTTTGAGTTGTATTTTAATAGTTTGGTCGACATGTCTCTTAGCTTTAGGGACCAACATAGAGATAAGATGATAATTTATTTTTTTAAAAAGAGGTCAATAATATGTCTACGATTCTCCTCTGAGTAGGAGTTGACGTGGAAAGAGCGTAGTATCCTTTTTATTTTTTTTGTAAAAAAATAAATAATAATGATAGAATGGTTAAGAAATACTTAAAAGTAATTAACAGAAAAAAATCATTGAGTTGCGAGACTCCTGTTTAAAGGTTGAGCTCTAACTTGACTAACACCCATAAAAATTAAATGACTTGTGAATAAGCTTAGAAAATAATTTGAACAATTAATGACGTTGCACCCGACATTGGAACGACCACTCTTCTTTTTCTAAGCTTTTATATAAGAGAGAAAAAAAAGGTCTGAAAAGGAAATGAGATGTGAAGGAATTACCATATATTATTATGATCATTAGAAACCCTAACTGATCTTTTAGAATCCTAGGTAATTGGTTAGTTATGCTAAAAGAAAGATGTTATCATCCTAAAACATCCTACCTAAGGTAATTTACATTGTTATTTATCTTCTATTCCTAATAGGTTTGTTGTGTCTAATGTGCCAATTGTTTATCTGCATGGTCATCTATGGTAAAAAAAAATAGGTATACTGAAACAAGTTCGATCCAAGATATAAAAGGTGAATAGTTGAGTCAAAGCTTATCCTTTCTAAGATATGTTCACCTTTAGGTTATACATTTTTTTTTTATATTTTGATGATAACAATAAAATGAGAATTGAAATAAAAATATGATTGGTTGAGAATAAGTGTTAATCATGTTCTATACAAAGATAATATCAATAAGCATGAAGGATTTTATAAAGAAATCAATCAAGAAGTCCAAGAAGAAAGCAAAATGAAGAATTAGAATTTAAATGTTCATTTTAGTATTTTATGTAAATCTCTATATCTTGTCTTGATAGCATAATTAAAATGAACTCACACATTTAACTATGCATACATTTAAAATGATTGATGAAAAACTTGATAGACTATTCTAAGAATTCACTAAGGTTAAATCTATCAAGACTGAAATTCTGCATGAATTGGTTGACCATTTGATATGACAAAATGAATCGGTCGGCCACTTATTCATCAATGATGAACACCTTGGAATTTTGCAAAAACCAGCCAACCAATCGGTTTGACTAATCTGAACTTATCGATCATTTCAGTTGTCAATGAGAATGTAATGACTGTAAACAACTAGTTTTTTCTAAAAACATACATATAGCTCACCTTATTGTAAAATTAGTGAGAGGTTCTAAATATACATCATACATAAGCTATTCTAAGTGAAAAAATACTACAAAATCATCAATCATTTATTATACTCTCAAATTGGTTCAATCAAACCTTCATAATCTAGCATAAAAGTATACGTTCTCATTCTCAATACAAGACACTTTCTAATCCAATAAGTGATATCTTATGAGATATTAAGATTCTAGAAGTTTTAGTTGTAATATCCACTGTATTAAGAGAGTAAATTGTGATAAAAAAAAATCACACTTGTAAACTTTTGAGAGTTAGGGAAAAACTCTTGGTTTTGGTGAGGTATTTTTATTAGGAGAAAAATCTTGAAGAGAAAATATCTTCATGTGGTGTAAAATCTTGGCGTGGATTCATAAAGTAGTTATTTTACTCTAAAGCCTGGACAAGTTAAAGAATACAATACTTATGTACGATTTGGTACTTAAGGTGTGGATGTAAGCTTGTCAAACCACGTTAAAAATGAATATGAAAATTCTCTTCCTTATATCTTTACTTTAAGCACTTTAATTATATTATTGGTTATGTGTTTATTTTAATTAATTTGTATTATTTGTTAATATTAGTGATACACCTAATTCACCCCCTCTTAGGTGTTATAGTTGCCTTAATTTTAAAACGACAAGGTACACATCATGTTATTGATGCTAGAATAATGACTGAAGAAGGTTCATTTATTTTTAAAACAATTAGTAAATTGACTTGTCTAATAGAAAAACTAGTTATTCATGATCAAGGCCCACAAATCATGAAGATCTTTTCAGGTAAAGTTAGTAAATAATCGAATAGGCCTATGTAGGGCTCAGTTGGCTTATCCTTAAAACATAAAAGTAGTGGTTCTAAACATATATTTATGCAACCAAGGTCTATGGACAATGACCAGTGAGGTTTAATTTGTCTTATGGTGAAAGAATTTATTATTCATCTATTTAAAAGTATGATTTAAAGGCATTTAGAATTTGATGTCCCTTATTAGACAAAAAAATACATAGCAATCTATGAAGGTTTATTGATTCTAAATGGAGGATCACTCGTATTTTGTTGAATGAATGTATGCTTTAGTCCCAGGTATCCAAATAACAACCATTGATGATTTATTTACTTGAAGGTAGGATCTAGAGGTATCTAAAAGTTGATATCCCTTAACAACTCATGAAGGTTCATTTATCCTAAAGCATATTAGTGATTTCGCATGCATATTACCCCCATCAATACATGCACTTAACCATATATGAAGTCTAATGTATGTATATGTATTATTGATGGACAATTATCAAGACCAAAGTATTTATGACTATAACTAGCATTATCATAAGCAAACAAACAACATGATAACTCATATATTCTTACTTGGAAAAGAAGGTTTCACTTTTGAAAAAAAAACTGAAGTTTTTTTGTTTAAAAGGAGGTGTTACATCCAATCGATACCTAAAATTAATAATCTATTATAGTTTATTTACTTAAGGTATTGCAATGGGTAACAACATAAATGTTTGTGCTTTTTATTTGGAAATGGGAAAACCTTGATTTTAAAAAAGAAATGTTTTATGAAATATTTTGGAATGTTGACCTTTGCTAAGTAAAGCCTTTTAAAATGGACCGAAAACCTTGTGTGATAGAGCTTGTAACTAACACAAAAGATCCATCATGGATATAAACATATATGCATGAATGGATGCTACTCGTCTATCAATTTAATCCTAAAAAACAATGCAAATACATTAATGTTTAAACAAAAATAAAAGGATGTTTCAGTGTTAAAGATGATGACTAAATGAATGAGAACATGAAAGGAATCAAGATAATAAATTGAGGGATTCGATTAACATCATTCAAGACAAATATCAATATGATAAAAATTATTCAATCCTAAAGTCTCATCACAATACACATCAGAATTAACAATAAACCGACATAATTATTCAAAAGATATTTGGGGTTCAAAATGGACCTTCTAGATGGCAAATATTGATAAGAAAAAGTTGAAACAATGACAAGACAAGAGGAAGCAGTGGCAGTGCATGCAAGCCATGCTTAGAAGAGATTGTCATGGTTGGCACATTATTTCATGCTCCGTAAGAAGCTAATTAGCACATGGACTAGCTCACAGGATGTGCAACTTCATCCTCTTTGTTCTTGTACCAACGATGTCGACCATTGTTGTATGTGGAGAGAGATTAGAGCTGATAAAGTTTTGATTATTAAATTTCTCTCTCTACTATTTCTCTTGAATCTGCTCATACAAGGATTGTTGGGTTACATGGATTAAGTGGTTGTGTAATACTTAATAATAGTTGAGAATTACAAAATGAGCGTTCAAATGGATGCAAACACTTTTTTTTTTCTTGGAAAGTTTAATGGAAAAGAAGGGTAAAAAATTGTGTTATGATAAATGACATACTTAAAGAAAATAATTAGAAAAGATAAATTTACCTTGGAAAGGATGTAATAAGAATGATTTTTATCTTCTCGTAAACATAACACACCCCTTACTCAAAATTTGAAAACCAATGCATATTTTAAAATTCTTAATCTCCTTAAAGAACTAGGTGATGACTTTATTTTCTATATTTTCCTTTAATTTTAGAGGTCCATATTCATGTCGAGTTTGATACCCTTAATGTCACATCCAAGAAAAAACCTATTTAGGACTTATAATTTCTAGGCCGATTTTCAGTTACAACAAAACACAAAGCATTGAAAACTAGAAATATAAAATATACATAAAATCAATATATACAATACAAAATCGATTATCCTTAATACAATATCCAAGAAAAAATCTAAATATGATTTACAGTTCTTGGACCAATTTTAGACTACGAGAAATATAAATAAATCAACATGTTAAATAAAAATAACAAAAACAAACTCATACATCGATCAAACCAAACAACATTTATCACAATTCAAAAACTAACAACACGTTAAAAATTATTCAAAATAAACAATTTAATTAAAAAATAACCTTTGAGAGCTACGAGCGTCAACAAGAAATTGTTGGAAATAGTCCGTCAACCTCGGCCCATGTACTCCATGACTATACTTGCATAAACAAACAGAAAAACAAGATGATTTCATGGGGGAAAGAGATTATGAGCGTTATTGGGCTCATTGGAGTATTTTGGCTCGGTTTTCGTACTGAGAGGAAGGCTGAAATTTATGTTAATTTGGGGTTTGGTAATGAGAGATGAGGTTGGCCTGGCAGTGACGTGGAGATGTTGGGTTTCCAAAGAATACGATGGTTTAGTGTTTGCTGCTGTCGTAGGTTTATCTGGTTTCGTGAGGGGGATAAGACAGTGTGTGGTTAATGCTTAGGAAGAGACTAGACTGTCGTGAGAAGTTTTTAAAATATGAGGTGGTGTTTTTGGTGGTGGTTTATCGGTCGGAGAGTGGAAAAAGGATACAATGGCTATTGTGATTTTTTGTTTTGAATGAGATTTTTTTTTCGACTGGGAGAGAGTGTTATTGCTTTTTTATAATGTCTTGTCTAGGGTTAGATAATCCGTCTTTCTCTAGGGTTTTTTTATTCCTATTTATATTGTTGAGGTCTTTGTTGAAATAGAAAAATTGAAAAAATAATATTGGGATATTTTATATTATTTTCTTCTAGAATATGAATTTTTAATTAAAAAATTTTATGGTCAAAGATTAATTTAATTTTCCTTTTCTTAACTATGTAGAATCTCTTCATGTATTTTTTTTTAATTTTGTTTGATTCCTTATTTATTTTTCTTTTCCTCATTTCTGTAATTTTCCTTTATATTATTTGATCCCATTATCTTAGTCCTCTTTTCTTCTTAAGTCATCATTTTACTCCCTAATCGTTTTATATTTCTTTTTCTTGTATCTTTTTTTTTTATTATTATAAGAACTTACATGACATAAGATGAAATAAAATAAAATGTTAAAAATCATCAAATGACCATAAATTGAATAAATTATACCAAAAAAAATGTGTTTTAGGAATTTAAAATAATTAAAAAAAAGGGGTAACAAATAGGCTATGACAACCTCAAAATAGAATAGAACTAAACTATATTAGATTTAATTAGGCAATAAATGAGATTGTGTGAATGAAGTTTATGTCGTAAAAATTATTTTGTCCTTGGAAAATATTTAACAATTAATTTTAGCCTTTATATTTCACTTTTATGGCATTTTAGTCCATGTTTAGATTTTCAATCCTCTAATTTCTCATTATGTTCATGAATTTAGTCCCTAAATAAGATTTTTTCTGCAATTAAATTCCAATATGTAATTTTCTTAATAAAATATAAGTACACTTGGTCAAACTTTTGTCAACCAAATTAAAAAATAAATGAATGATAAATAGATAATGGATAATATAGTATTGGATAAGTTTGTTTCACCCCGTACGGTTGTATACAAATTTTATCTGTGGGATAACTTCGGACCATATAGAGATTAATTACAACTTGTCTTAGTTAGTGTATGCACCAAACTTTATATATAACTTGTCATGTCTTTTCCAATGTATGTGTGAAACATTACTCAACTTATGGTGTCCAATCCAACATACCAAACGCATATTAAATTAATACCTTAATTAATGTTGGATTTGATATGGAGTATATGATGGATGGGACATGTATAAGATTGAATCAATGTTTGGTTCATAACAACGAAGACAACCTCCAATCTTGTATGTGTTTTTGAGAAAAAAAATTGTGAATTTCTTGTCCTTTCTATGTAGACCATCTAACAACGAAGGTGAACCTTGAACATGCTTTTTTTTTTTTCTTTTTTCAAATGGGTCGGCCCTCGAACAAGGCCAATGCTTTTTTTTAATAAATGTTCTCCTCTATTGAATTTCTTATTTTGATTATTCTACCATTTCATATGAACTTGTATGTACAAAAGTTATTATATGTTATTTTTTTCAATTCAAACTATTATAAATTCTTCAAAAAAATAGTATTTAAAATATAAAAACAACATGCATTATGTAGCGAAATAGAAAAATATGTTTCCGTATTATATTCTAAATTATATATATATATAAAAAGATAAATCAAGGATGAATATATATAAATTTTACTTTAAAGTATAATTCTTTTTTAATTGAGTAGAAGAAATTTAATCATTTCAAAATAAGGGTTTCTTAAGAATATTTTACATTTTATGGGCTTTTCTAGGTCTTTTTTTTTTTTTTAAAAAAAAGTTAATTTTCTTTCAGTGGTTATAGGGCACTGTCATCCAAAAGATGATAAAAGACACATGGAATAAAATATAGACATGTAAAGGTATATGAAAATAAGGATAGATTTATCAATAAACACTAAAAATTGTTAATGATAGTTTAAAGAAAAAAAATGTCTAAACCACATGCCAAACATTATACACGCAGTCAAGATATTACAAAAGATAGGTCAAATATTTTCTCGTAATTTGTTCTGTATGGTCTCCCATCACCAAACAGGCCATACAAAAACGAAACTAGCATACATGTCTTATCCCCGTTACCAAATACAAAGACACAGAATCTAACTCTGTACCCTGTCTCATCTCTACTATATCATCCCTAACGTTCTGTTTCAAACCAAACCCTACCTGGATGCTCTTCCTAATGATGACCAATAGTCCAAGTGTGTGCCCACAGGAGCACTAGTCACAAGCAAGGGGAGTGTGTCCTAGGAGTCCGAATGGTGTCTCTTTCCTATCTCATCATATACAATGTTTTATTCATGACGGTAATGTTCCCTAGCTACACTTTTGGGCTGGAAAGGATGGAGGAGCCCTTAAACCCTGTTCTCTCCAGACGTGGGATCGATGTTTACCGTTAACCTACTACCCCTGCTTTGTTTACTGCTTCTTCAATATTTTATTTTATTTCTGTGGTTTATATCACTCTTTGCCATTATGATTATATGCTGCTGTCCCATATATATGTAATCCGTGAACAATGACAACTTTTTCTGTTTCTTTTTCAACTTATACTCGAGCATTGTCTCGGACTTCACATGAAATTATCACTTGCCGACCAAATCCATTCAATTTTCAAGGGACATTCTTGGTGAAATCTTAACGACAGTAAGGGATGATTCGTGAGGTTAATGAATAGGAGCCGTGTACAATGTGTCCAACTTCTGTGGTACATAGGTCCCTTGAGCTGGGCCCTTTTGACGAGATAGGAAGCAACATCCTTCATCTGTCGTTGTTACTCATCTTGCACATTGAAGTGGAGTTTCACATGGCCTTGTGCTCGTTCTTGTGTAGCATTCAAGTGCCAACAGATTTGGCACTTACAATAGTGAAATGGGTCCTTTTTGTTTTTTAATTTTTTTTTAGCAAACATTATACCAATGGTTGTAAATTTGGAAGATGACTGCTATAATCACTTTATCAATCAATTGGTCAATTCATGTCTCTATAGACATAACAATGTCCTCATCCCTTCCACACTCAACCAAACTATTTCTGTAGTCTTTTCATTATCTTCGAAAATCAATCATTTTAATAGATTCAATTAATAGTTCTTCAATCAAATCACCAGAATTATTTTAGAATGATTTTATCGTCAATACTATTAGAAATGATTTTTTTTTTAACCTTAAAGAATATAGCTCAACTGCTAAAGCTCTAAGTTTGTTTTCTAGTGGTTACCAGTTCGAGTTTTACAAACCTCAAGGCCACTGGAGACTTACATGGTCGTTAATTTTAGGGCCCATAGGATTAGTCGAGGTACACGCAAACTGGAACACCCATGTTAACAAAAAAAAATAGTGTTTTTATCTTAGAGTTTTAGTTTATCTTGTACTATGAGAGTATTTCCATGAAAGTTATTTTCTAATGATACGAACTTCATACGGAGATTACAAGATTGACGATTGATAATTTTTTTCATACAAGTCATAAGAACAACTAATTTAGAAAGAGTTTTCTATATGTTTACTTTTAGGGGGATCAATCCTTACAACTTCTTGGAAAATTATCAAAATCAAGGATGCTTTTGAAACATTAGGAGGATGGCCTTCGCTGGCTTCGATCCTTCATTGTTCGTGACCTAACATCATAGTATCCTGCATCTACTAATACATGTCACGAATAACTTTAGATTTCTACATCAATATTCCGAAATTTAATTGAAAACAGATTGTAGGGGCTGATAGAACCAATAAATATGAGTTAGTACTTGCATTGAATTTCTTCTACTTTTTTTTTTCCACTGTTGAATCATGCAGAAAGAGGATCTACTCTTTTTGTACAATTTGCTTTCGAAGTTGAATTAAATGGGCTTGTATACAGGCTGGTCCATAACTCATTCTTTAAGCTAGCCTACGAATAAGGGATGCCGAAGGACACAACTTATTGATTTGTAACAAGCAACCTCATCCTATTACCAGGACGAATCTTATCTTGTTTCTTTGATCAGTCCCTTGAATAGGAAGGTACCAGATGTCAAACTGTGATTAGCTGCGGGGCAAATTGTTTTTTTTTTATATATAAAAATAATATTCATGCATTACAAGCACACTTTAAAGAAAAAAAATATGTAACTTGGATTATACCCCAATAACAATAGATAGACCAAATAAAATAAAATGATTATGATAATCTGGGAAAAAAAATATTTAGACAAACAATGTAATTCAGTTTCAGCTTGTAAATACAAAAGAATAGAATTAGATAAAAAATTAAAAAAAAAAGCCCGAGTCAACGTGAGTTATAATAACAAACCTATAACTTGAGCAATGAGGGCCGAACAAACCTGGGTTACCTCAAGTTACATGGGAGCCAAATCATGAGATCGAGATAATTTGATAGGAAGAAAATAAAGAAAATAAAAAATCATATTTTTTTAAAGAAAAAAACAGTCTAATGATGAAAGCTAAAAAAAAAATAAATGACAAAAAAAAACAATATTAATTCATGTTAACTTTTCAAACTCGTGACCCACGTTATTAGACTGGATGCATCCTATCTGAAAAAATCATGAAACCCAATTCTCAACTAATAAAATATTAGATGATGAAACTAGAAAAATAATTTAAATTATACAAAAGGGTCCAAAATAAAAAAAAAAACAATTAAAAGAATGAGGATGAAAATTAAAATTAAAAATATATATATATTTTTGCTTGAAGGGTAAAATTAAAAAGAAAAATCAATTTAACAAAAAGAAAAAAAAACAATCAAAATAATGAGGATCAAAATTGAAATAAAAAATAAAAAAAAATTTTTTTATTGAAGGGTAAAGTTGAAAAGAAAAATCATTTTAACAAAAGGACAAAAAAAAAAGAGAAAGTCAAAAGAATAAGTGTCAAATAAAAAAATAATAACACATCACAAATTAGGATTGAATGATGAAATTGAAATTTTATAAAATGATTAAGAACAAAAACTAATGCGAGGCCATTAGTTTTTTCTGAAGGAAAAAAAGAAGTTATTTTACTGTTCTAATTTATAGTAAAACACGGCTTGTTTACAGTACTTTTCTCACGTACATTAGGTTTTTGTTAATACGTTAATTTATATTCGATATACTATATAGAAATTAATTTCTACTGCAGACACAAAAAAAAAAAAAAAAAAAAGAAGTACTTAGACTAAATTCAGAACTCCAATTAAATGATACTTTTTATGCAGATTTTCAATACCTTAGGCTTCCTAAAATTCCAAACAAATATATTTTACTCTTTTTTTTTTTTTTTTTTGCAATTACCTATGTGGGTAAATCTGCTAGCCAACGTATAATACCAGTACGCCAAATTTTAAACTTTTGTAAGATGCTACACCTCATTTATATATATTAGATATAAAACCTGCGCCTCTCAATAAACTATATTATTTTTATAAATAAATTTTCGTACTATTTTAGCATAATTGTTTTTTCCATGGAAAAAAAACTCGGATACTGCACCCTCTTGAAAACATGTAATGCTTAATTGATCTATCAATTGTTCTAGTACTTGGGTGCACCAAGGAAGGAAAAAGATGTCAAATAAGGCTGCATCCTCTGAGCCAACCTGAGAGAAAAGCTGAGGAAAGTCCACATGCTTTGCACAGAATAGTTCAGTGCATTCATTGATCTCATGATTTCATGTGAACCAGTCACTGTCATCAACACAAAGCTTACGAGTAGGGCACGAACCAATATTTTATTATTATTATTATTAATATGAATATTCAGTTTTAAAATTAAAAACACGTAAGTCTTTAATAATTTTAAAATTTATAAAATTAAAATAAATAACCTCTAAAAAGTAAATCTAAAATAAATGTATACTCTTGCCGTTGTTGGCACAAATCAATTTCTTAATAGAAAGAAAGGAGACCCCAACAGAATCAGGACACTCACTGGCCCAAGTGCACTGAAAGTAATGTGTACCCATAAAATACTATATATGTCCCTTAATTGCATATTGGTCACATGCCTCTCATCAAGTCTACCAACCCTAGCTATCCTTCACCAAGAATGGCCACGGAAGTCTCTATGCTATCCTTCCATGCATGAACAAGATGTAGAGAGATCTGCCAACATAAAGAAAACAGTATTATTCTTGTTATCTAATTGATGGCAGCGTTATCTTGCCAGGAAACTTTAGCTAATGGGAGCAATATATAGTGATAAAAAAATACCACTGCTGAATTTTGTGCTAATTGTTAAAATATAATTGAAGAAATCAAAGCAAGTAAGGAATCTATATATATAAAATTCGAATGACGGGCAAGAAATCAAAAGAGAAAAAGCCAATAGAAAACAAGAAGCTAGGTAAAAGATGGACAGCCAAGCATACATAACAATAAGCTTATGAGTTTATTATACAAAATGGACTCCCTTTAGTTTTATTAAAATAATATTCAAGTTTATGAAACACTAATTAATATAATTTTTTTAAAAAAAATGTATGATTTATTTTATCTTAATGGGTAATGGCAGTTAAAAGTCCTTGGTGAAGTGTTTGTGTGAACAGAACATTTTAACAAAATAAAAATTAAATGAGAATTATTTTTTACTGTTTCAGTACTGTTCATCCAAACATAATTTACTATTCATTGCATTGTTCATTTAGGTTTCTAGTCTTTGCATTTTTTTTGTTTGTTTTTGTTTTGTTATTTTATTTTACCTAGCAAGGAGGAGAGAGATCAAAGGAGACTAAGAAAAGAAAAAGAAAAAAAGGAAGCGATGTCATGATTTGCAGTAGAAAAGATTACGGCCACTTAAGGAGGAGAAAAGGTATTTTTTATATTAGTTACCAATGTGCCTTTTTTTTTTAGTTGTTTATTATATATTTGCGGAATAATAACCAAGATATTCTGAATTTTTATTATAGGAATTACAAATTGTGAGGGTGTAATTTTGACTTATGAGAGCTATTTTATGATTCTTTGTTTTTCTTCTTAATATTTTGACTACAAATATTTTTTTTAATTAACATGGATGTTCGGGCCAGTTTGTGTGTACTTCGACTAATCTTATGGGCCCTGAAGTTAATAACCATATAAACCTTCAATAACTCCGAAATTTATGTAACTCGAACTAGTGACCTGTACGTAGGGAGTAAATTTCAAGTCTAACCAGTTAAATTACGCCCCTTAGAGTTACTGCAAATAATTTTTAAGTTGATGGGATATGGTTTTGTTCTGGTTTGAATGTTAATTATTAGAAAGTTGAATATTATACTTCATTATTTGTTTTTCAACCTTTTCATTTAGTTTTATAGGTTTGTCAAAATTATTACGTGTAGCAGAAGTTTGTTCCCCTGCTGAAGTTTTTTTGTGCCTTTAGCGAAATATGTTTGCAAAAACATTATTTTTATTTGGACCCATTTTCAATTCTAAATTAGTTTCTTATTCTTATTTTTTTTCATTTCTTATGGTTTTTTTTTAAATTCCATTTGGGTTCTTTTACATGTATAGGGAGGTCACATTTTGTTCTTCACGCAACTTTGATTACTCATATATTATTGAATTAGATGTATTTCTAAAAAACTGAGTATCTAGCCTACCTACTTTTTTGTATGCTGCCACATTGTCATGGTAGCTATTAATAGGCTCTCTTTTTTTTCTCTATTTTTTCTCCTCGCATAAATTTTGCTATTAAAACTTCAACAAGTCAGTTGTTATGATATTCAACAACTACTTTCATGGAATCTCCGAAAAGAAAATGCAATAGGATGGCTATTAAAGGATTAATGTGACAGCTTAATCCAGCTTTCCACTGAACAAACAAGTTGGAAAAGCTTTGTTTGAAGTCACAAGTGTTGATGATGTCTTTTAATAACATATGAAGAAAATGGTTTTGCCCTCGTAATGTCTGAGAGGCCATGACGGGATACTTTCTATGTATTTTATCAGGTAGCATTCAATCTATTTTCACCTAGAAATCTTGACTCTGTTGCTGCACTTTCTTCAATGTCAAGCAGTACTAACCATCATATACCTTGAGCGCATGCTATTTCATATACCTTTGTTTTTATATGAAGTAACACTTTTGCAATAGGTCCTCTGTATTGTAGGATTGCTTTCATAAATATGGCTCTCAAATCTTAAATAGATTGTCATCAAGAATAGTCTAACATAGGTTTCGAAAACCGATATTGTAGAAATGTCTTTCCCGGATTGAAAATAAGTGAAAACATATGTACTTTAATTCTCTTGAGATACCCCAGAGGTAAGCTCTCTTATAACCCCCCCCAAAAAAAAAAAAGAAAAGGAAAAAAAAAACTCTAATGGATGCTCTTTGAAAAAATAAAACTTAGACAATAGTGCCTTTATTAGAGGAGAAAAAGATAGTAGGATTCATTTGGATTTCAGAGGTATAAGGTCAAATTGATAGCTAAAAAATATACTCAGGCATATTGGGCTAGACTATTAGGAGATATTCTCACTAGTTGCAAAGCTAAACATGTTGAGATTCCTCTTGTCCCCTGCAATAAACTTAGACTGACTATTGTAGCAATTTGATGTGAAGAAAGTATTTTTTCATGATGACCTTGAAGAGGACATCTAAATGGAGGTCCTACTGAAGGTACATGAAAAAATTATATTGTTTGAAACAGTTACCAAAGCCCTGGTTTAGATGATTTAGTCAAGCTATGAAGAAATATAAGTTTCAATAGAGTAATTCAGATCATACATTATTTATAAAGTATCAACATAACAAAATAACCGCCTTGATAATATATGTTGATGACATGATCATCATTGATAAATGACCCCGGGGAGATATTGAAACTTCATAAATAGTTAATAGTTGAATCTAAGATAAGGATCCTGGGAGGACTAAAGTACTTCCTGGAAATTAAGGTTGCATAATCAAAACATGGTATATTTCTCTTTAAATAAAAGTACATCTTGGATTTATTGTTAGAGGCGAGACTATTGGAAAGCAAACCTATAAAGACGTCAATTATCCAAAATCATAACCTTGGAGAGTACCTGAATCAAGTAGTAACAAATAAATAGAGTTACTGGAGCTTGGTAAGAAAACTTATCTACCTCTAGCATACCCGATCAGATATTATATATGCGGTAATGTGGCAAGTCAATTCATGCACTATCTAAGTACATAACATAGAAATGTTGTGACCCGAATACTGCGATACTTGAAATCTTCTCCAGTAAAGGGAATTATGTTTTCAAGAAATAACCACTTAATATTTATAGGTTATACAAATGCAGATTGAGCTAGTAATATCAAATCTATTTCAAGATATTTTACTTTTGTTAGTGAAAACCTTGTAATGGAGGAGTAAGAAACAACAAATTGTGGCATTATCTTGGATTGCCACCTAACAGTAAAATAAAGTTGTTCTATAACTACAAGGGTGCTATTGTAATTGTTAGAAAATACTATAAATCATATCTTCGAATCTCACTTAACAACTTAAACTATTGGGTTGGGATGATTATTTGACATGATATCAGAGCCTTGATGACCAAGTGATCACGAGTTCGAATCTCACCATCCCCATTTATTTGATAAAAAATTAAGCACAAAATAGTGTGTGCCTATGCAAATTTCAAGCCCAAAGGGCTTTCAATTGAAGGGGTGTATTAGATAATAATATAAATCATATCTTGAGACCTCACCTAACAACTTAAGCTATTGGGTTAAGATGGTTCTTTGACAATAATAACTCACAGTTTTGTCTAGCATGATCGAACAAAACATGTTAAAATAGACATAAATTTTATTAAATAAAACTTTAAAAAATATAATAATTTAGTTTCCATTTGTAAAGTTTAAATATCAATTTACAGATATACTTGTAAAAGTTATTTCATACCTTGCTTGAAAGGTTCGACATCGAAGACCTATACACACTAATACGAGGGGGAGTACTGTTAGCGTGAAGAGAATAAGTAAACAATATAGGAATCCTTAGTTTCTCTCTAGGCATTCAATTTTGTATTTTTCTATTCTACGAGGAGATTTGTCTTTCCTATTATGTAGAATCAACACAATATATATATGAGCATTGTACAAAGTAAGTTGAGAAGAAAAACATAGTTTGTAACATATATGACTTCCTGTTTTATTAGAAAGGTTATTCTTTTTCAATAATTATTTTTAGTTTCTATACAAATTGAAAATGAATTTTTTGTTTTTTGTTTTTCTTTAACAACATGATGGGGTTTTGGCTTAGATCTATAAAGGTTTAATATTATCATATACTTTAATATATGATGTCAAAGTGCGCATGCTCAATCGATGTTTCTAAAGAAGGAAAAATCATGGTTGGGTAAGGGTTGATTGCTTGAAACATGATTTATTAATTAAACATGAACAATTGTTTTCTTCTCATATTAGTAACTTTTCATTGCCTTTAATATTTATAATGTTGTTTTTATTGTGGGTTAGTATTGCAATCATGTGATTATGCTAGCATGAGCTCAATTTGGAGCATTGCATTTGAAGGGAATATGCTCTCTCAAATCTTGGCTCGATTCATACAAGTTGGGCGATGCTTTTTGTAGGAAAAAAAAATATACTAACATGGATCTTAGACAAGATTTTAGCCATTTTTACTTTCAATATTGATATAACTTTTAATAAATTGAAGATAATGGGTTGGATGCAGCACAAGTGTAGTTTTGGATCTTAAATTGAATAATAAATTAATTGTTTATGAGCTAATTGGATTTTTAAATGCTTTGAATGTTAATGATTATTATAGAATAATATAAATCATATCTTGGAACCCTACCTAAAAGCTTAAGCTTTTGGGTTGAGATGGTTCTTTAACATGGTATTAGAGTCTTGATGACCAAGTGGTCACAAGTTCGAATCTTACCACCCCTATTTATTAATAAAAATCAAGCACAAGATAATGTAGGCCTGTGCAAGTTTCAAGCCCAAAGAACTTTCACTTGAAGGGATGTATTAGAGAATGATATAAATCATATTTTGGAACTTTACCTAAAAGTTTAAGTTTTTGGGTTGAGATGATTTTTTGATAATAATACATTAACATAAGATCAATTATCAAGTTGCTAATTATATTTTCTTTTCCTCTCTCGATATCTATTTATATTAGGCTCATTTTATAAAAGAGTTTTTGAGAGGTAGATTTAGGTTGTGTTTATCAACAGTGAAGAGAAAGAATGATGGAGTAAATTGAAAGGATATAAAAAAGAATGGATGTATGAGTTAACATTCATCTAGTGGGTTAGATAAGAAAAAACAAGCATCAAATACCCAAATTGAAAGCATTGAAAATTAGAAGAAGATAAAAGATGAAAGAATAATGTGGCTTGCTACATGGTGAATTCGTGAGTTTGCTTGGTTGGATAGTTCAGATCATGCCTGATTTGATCCAATGGTCCATATGTAAATGATTTTAAACTAAACCTATGGTTGTGATTTGTTCGGGTTTTGATTCAGCTTTTAATGAATGGTTAAGATTTATTATGCATTTGGAATGAACGATTATATTTCTTCACTTTTTTTATCAATTCTCTAATATATATATATATACACACACATTTCGATAAAGTTAAAATTAGTGTTAAAAAACTATTTTGACAGTTCAAAACTAATTTTTACCATTGAAAAATATGGTTTTTACTCTAAAAACTATATTTTACTGTGAAATGAGGAAATGAGGAATTCGACTCATAAATCATTTTGATCATTTTTTACTTGGAAAATCTAGTTTGTTTGCAAAATGATGGTTTAAGCTAATTTTAACAGGAAACTCGATTTTGATAGTAAAATGATGGATTTAATCTTGATAAATCAATTATAACACAACGAACCTGGTTTTGATAGTAATATGATAGGTTTGATCTTGATAAACCAATTCTGACCTGAAAAACTTGGTTTTGACTATTAAATAGTGGTTTTGATCAATTTTAATGGGAAACTCGATTTTTGACATTATAGCTCATTTTTTCCTCTGAAAAAAAAAACTTTTTGCTATTTAGAAAACTGTTCTTCCCTTTGACCTATAAATGTTTGTTTTATTTCATCAGAACATAACATATGTGAAAATAATTGAGGGTTAAAAGATACATAGTTTTCTTCGTTAAATTACATTCAGGATTTTAATCTCTCAAAAAGCTTTCTAAGGATCAAGGTATGGTTCTTCTAAATAATTTCTTGAATGTGAAAATAATGAAGTTTTTAGATTATGGATATTATAATTTATATTTAAGTGTATTCTTTTTACAAGTTAAAGTATTAAAACACTTACAATAGTAGATGATTTTGTCTCTCTTTACTTTATAGTGAGAAACTCTCTTAGTTTCTTCTATAATGCTATGACCTCTTCTCATAGTACCATCTAGTTAAGGGCTAACCTCCTCCCATCCTTTACTCGTTCAAGGTGAGAAGTTTTCTATCATATATGTACTCATATAATCACATGTAATGGTTTTTAGAGTTTTTTTTATTAGATTGCTAATTAATAACATCACCTAAAAGGAGTTTCATGGCTGAATCCATTTGGGTGGAGACTGTAAACTTTCCCTTCCTGGAGTTCTCGGCTAATTTGAGGTTGCTTGGCAACTCATTATGGGGGTGGTGGATGATAGTGCATGACAATTTGCAGCAGAAGGTAAGGGGGATGTAGGATTTTTTATTTTTTTGGATTAACGTGAGTGTCCGGGTTAGCTTGTGCGTGCCTCGACTAATCTCACAGGCCCTGAAGTTAACGACCATGTAAGCCTATAGTGGTCCTGAAATTTATAGGACTCGAACTGGTGACCTCTACAAAATAAACTCAGGGTCTGACTAGTTGAGATACACTCATCAAAGTTGAAGCTAAGATTTTTCAATATTGGACTCAGTGCCCTTGATTTTTTGAAATTAATCTAAGCAATTGGTTAAATACCCTTTCCTCTGTTTTCCAAACAAAATCAGATGTTGTTAGCCCTCGGTTTATAAAGGTAACAATTGCAAAATATACTTCATCGATTAAGTAAATCACCGTAGTAATTCAACAATAGAAAATCAAAGTGTAAAAAAAGAATAAATTTTATGATCAATCTTAAATTTGCTAGAAAATATTATGTTTAGTCTACCTTTTTTTTTTCCTTTACGGTTCATTTAGTTTTTGTAATTTTAATTTTAATCCAAACTTAATTTTTTTTAACATTTCAATCCTTAAATTTGATAAAAATAGAAAGAGAGCCACTTGAAAATGATGAATAAAAGAGAAAATTATCGGTTCACGACAATCCAACAATAAAAATGATTGATATTAGTGTCAACGAGTTCTATTTAACAAGAGAAGTTTGATGATAGAATTTTTTTTTTCCACAAATATACTTTAGATCATGTTCCATTTATATTTTTTTATTCAGTTGATTTTTATTTTTAGTGATGTTGGAGTGTTTTGGGGTTAGTAAATAATTTGTGAATATTTATATGGTGTTTTTGAGAAGGTTTTAGATAAAATTGAATTAAAAATTGTTGTTTTGAAGTTCAAGAACTTGGAAAAACATAATTATAGGTGAGAGGTTACCTATCACTATGGGTGACTCCTCGCCCATGTTTAAAGACAAAAGAAAACAAATCAAACTTGAGAAAAGAACTTAGAAAAACTAGGCGTGAGCCTTGGCTTTTTAATTAAAGCCAGGCACCTGGGCCATTTTTAGAGGGCCAAACATGTTGGGCTATCCACTCGCCCGACTTGTTTTGGCTTTTGTTTTAATTAATTTAAAATATTATAAATTATAAAATTAATTAAGAATATATTTTAAATACTAATTTTTAAAAAACCATTATATTCTTGTTTTGTTTTGGAATAAGATTATAGTTATCTTTTTTATAATATGAGCAAACTCTTTTTTCTTACCGCCCATCATTATTTTTTAAAAAACAAATTTATCAATTGCTTTTCAAATAACATATATTCTTACTATCATATAATTAATTAACAATTATTTTAGAAAAACAATGTTATTAAGTCAACCAAATCCATGAACTAAGTCAAGTTGTAAGTTTGAAAGGTTAACTTGGATTGACTCTAATCAATTGAATATGTCATGTCTTGATATTTGAAAATAAATTATTCATCAAGTTTTGAGTTCATCATCACATTTTTTCTTGCAAATAGAAATATGGCTTGTGAAATTTTACAAATATTAATGGGATAAGATAGTTAATATGCTTTTATTTTAAGGTTATTTTTTTCCATATATTTAAACTAAGACTGCTACTAATTTTACTGTAGTGCAAGAGAAAGATCATTGTAGATTGTAATAACGTTCCATAATGTTTTCTCATTTTTTCCCCTTTGATAATTTGTTTTGATAACTCAAATGTTTATTTCTTAAATTTGATCCTTTAACATTGTGTTGATTTAGGATTAGACTTGATGATTTGTTTTCACTGCTTAGGTATAGGGATCCTATGGTGTTGAGGAAAAAAAATTTGTTGCTTAGACTATGTAACAACCCTAAAATTTCTAGCAATATATTTGAAAATTCACGATTTGTTTTCAAAACTTTCGGCAGGGTTTCCCCTAATTTAGCCTATCCCAAGTTATCGATAAAATCAACATCAGTCCCTAATAAACCATTGTCACAGTTCAATGTTCTTATTATACTCCAACATATCTCAATCAACAATATTTCACATTCTCTAACATATCAATTCAAAGAATAATCATGTTAACTAAAAAAAGAAAGACAAATTATCTCAACAATTATATACATAATCATAGATTATAAATTTAATGTACCTCCTTCCACCATGTATAATCTTTTAAATATTATTATTAAACAAACGATATTAACTACGTTGCTTACATATATAAGTATATATCACCATTAAAAATAGAAAAATAATTACACACAGAGCACAAGTTTAATTAAGCTAATCCGTTTAAGTGCATACATACACAACAAAATGACCTTCAAAAATATACAGGAAGTATTTATTATTAATACTGATTTACATGTTCAAAAGAGAGCTACTAGTAATAAGAGTAATCACTAAGGCTATTAAGATGCGCGATATTGAGATGAACCTGCACAATAATTTAAAAGATAACTATGGTCAATTAGAGCGTTTAAAAAATGTGTGTGTATATATTATTTACTCACAAAGAAATTTCTGAATTTACAACTCATCTTCCCGGTATAATCACAAAATCTATAATCTAAAATATAAAATTGTCCATGCCCATTAACAGGGCACCAATTCCATACCAGGATAACTGACCCACCAATTGCCCATTACAAAGCACCAGTCCCTTACCAGGATAATTGGCCCACCAGTCACCCATTCACAGGATAAATTATCATGGGAAAGTTTATCAGCATAGCGCATAAAATTTCATTAATCGAGGAGATAATTTAAATATTTAGAGTTTAGAAAAATTTTCAAGGTGTTATACGCCTTGAATCAACAATATCAATTTATCATCAATATAATTTCTTCATCAATTAATTATCAATCAACAATATCAATTCATCACTAATATAATTTCTTCATCATTAACATTACCACACAACTCATTTAATTAACAATCAGCAATATCAATTCATCACTAATATAATTTCTTCACTACACAACCCATTTAATTAACTAACAAGAATATCAATTCATCATTAATATAATTTCTTCATCATCAACATTATCACACAATCCATTTAATTAACTAAAAATAATATCAATTCATCACAAATATAACTTCTTTAATTTTACAAATTAAAACATTACCCACTATTATTTCACTTATTTAAACATTAATTCATCACAATTTCATAGATTAACCCAATCAATCTCACAACTCATGCCATAACTATACACTAATATAATTAAATGAAATCTTAATACACTAAATGCATCAATTTAATTAAGAGAAAAAGGATTTGTTACCTTCTAACCCAAATAAATAAGAAATGAAAAGCTTGAAATCATCACAAAAATTTATTTCCTCCTTCCCTCTTTATTTTCCTCTTAATGCCTCCCCTTTGAAAGAAAAATTCCTTGTCCCCCTTTTGAGATTTCCTTCTTCAAACCCTTCCTAGTATATCTGAATCACTAGTTCTACTTTCTTCTTTTTTTGTGATTTGTTTTGGATAGACCTTGATGATTTTTCACTCAATTTATTCTCCCTCTCAAGCCCTCACATGGCCGGCCAACATGCTCCTTATATTCCACTCCCCACTTGTTTATATATTTACAAGTTTTTCCCCTTTTTTCATTTAAATACTTCCTTGTTTTGTTTTAAAATCATTTGGCTCAAAAGTTTGACTTATTCAATTTAATCCTTGTCCCGCATTCATCTTATTAGATAATAATTTTCACTCCATTAATTTCTATATATATATATATATATATTATTTAATTATTTGACCTTTTTTTATGAATCAAAATACAGAAATTTACTCGGGAGTTACAGTTTATGCTTGATTTGGCTAAATAAAAGTCTATTTTATTAATTTAAAACAATTGAAGCATGGGGCTGAATTATAAACAAAAAACAAATGTTCAGGCCTTTTTTTCCTAGCATTAGGGACTGAATTGAACGGGGAAGGAAAAATGATGAACCCCCTCTTTTTGGTCCTTTTGTCTTTGATCACTCAATTTTTTTTAATTAATTTGATCCTTTCACATTTAGTTTATTTAAGACTTAACTTAATGCTTTGTTTTATTCCTATATATAGATATTTCACGATGTTGACGAAAACTTGCATTGCGCAGTTAATGCTTGGTTTGACAAAATAAAATTCAATTTTATTGATCTAAAGCAATTAAGGTTTCGGGAGCCAAATTTAAAACCAAACAATGTTCAACCCCATTTTTACAAGATCAAGGACAAAATTAAAAGGATAGGGGGAGATTATTTGGTGTGTACAATACACCTGCTAGCGTATGAGGAAACCTGCTACACTTTGATGGCGCTTGCGACTTGCTTTAACTTTTGCAAATGGTCGCCTTTGATGACATTGGAATCATTTGGCAAAGGCTTTGATATGAATCAACATGTGGTAGAAGACATGTTACATTGTAGCTTTGTCAGCCTATTTTTCTTTTATTTCTTCTTGTCTTTCTATTTTCTTTCCTCCACTCGAATTTCACACCTTCTTCGTTAAAAAATATAAAGTGAGCTGTGAATTTGTTTTATGTCAAATTTGATCCTTATTCTTTTAATTTATATTTTATTTTTTCCTTTATTTTTTTAGTCACTTGATATTGAATTGATTTTAGTTGATTTGAGATTGAGTTTGATGATTTTTCTAGTTGGCTTACCGTGTGGTCCTTGCAATGTTAGTGATAAGTCCTGACATTAAGTAAATGGTCGATTTTGCAAAATAAGTTGAATTTTATTCATTCAAAATAATTAAAACTTACAGGATCAAATTTTAAATTGAACATTTGTCTTGGCAAAGAAGGTTGACCAGGCCTCCAAAATATTTTATTAATCAAAGCATTTTTGTTTTTGGGATATTGAAGGCTAATATGAGATTATTGACCAGTCTATTGAGGTCTCTTGGGTTTTTGTAGGCATTTTCAAGTAATAAAATGGTTGAAATTTTTTTTTTCTCAAGTGAGTCATAGCCCAACTTTTCACCTATCTCATAAAATGATTGTATGGTATTGTGAAAGGTGTTAACTTTATGAATGTCTCGCATCCCCTTTACTACTAAGGGATATACAATAATTGTACTACAAGGCGACATGTTGTTTGCCATTGCATGTGGCACAATGACTTTTTTTTTTAAAAAAAAAAATGGGTTGGCAACATCTTTATTGGCCAACACATTTTGATTTTTGTTTTTGGTTAGGCCCAGACAATTATTCTTTGTTTGTAAAGGCTTTTAGTCTTTTTACTTTTTTTTTTTATTTAGAATCATTATTGTTATGATTTTAAATGTGTTTATCATATTATTTTATTTCACAATATTCACTTTTTCCTTTTGTTATTTTATAGGATCATGACTTTTTATATATATAAGCAAGTTTTCTTCTATGCAGCCTTCTTTGTTCTTTTTTTTTTCCTTAAATTTGATTCGAATTTTTTTCCTACGCGTGCTTTAAAAAATGGATTACAAAACAATTCTTGTTATAATCCACAAGTGGTGTGTTGTCATTATATTTTTTTAATACATTCACGTTGAAATCATTGACATGTTTTTTTAAAAAAAATATTTATTATTATGTGATGTGCATAAAGAACACATGCTAATATTGTAAAAGGAGTTCTATTATTTTAAGCACTTGGATTCTCTATTTTTATTATGATATGATTGAATAAAAAATAGTTTTGAAGAAGAAAATTTATTAAATCTAATCAGGTTCATGATTTTGGTCGTGGGTTTGACGTGTTGACCCGGATCGATTCAATTTTTTACTACTCAATATTTATCAAAACATGTCATCTTTAAATTTGTTATTTTAAGGCATATTTTTTACTGGTTTTCCATGTTGTCTTTTAACCCGTCAAATTAACCGGATCACATTAAATCAGCCCTCATACGATATTATTTGAAACTCGAGCTAAGTAAGAGATTGTATAAGGAGACTTGAAGGTTGACTGACAGAGCCGAATATGATGGCACTTCTGAAGAGTTCCTTGTGAAATTATACTAGTATTGTCTTATTCTTATGTTTTTTTGATATAATCACATTAAATTCACTATAGTTTTTTTATAATGACTAATGTTTTTCATGCCATTATGAAACATATTAGCAAGATTGACTATTTTTTTATATTAGAAAAATAAATTTTTTGATACATTGCATAGTGCGGGTCACATATCTAAATATGCGCCTAAAGACAAACTCTTCTCTTCGTAACTTGGCAACCAAGGAAGGTAAGTGTAGTGAAGGAAAATGGAGCTCATTATCTCATATCTCATGCATCATGCCTGTCGCACGTCGGAAAACACCGCGCGCGGCCCCTGGTCCCTGGCGATGGCGGTTTTTATCTCTCTCGTTATTGGAATTGATTTTGTTTGGAGTCGCCACCTAGTATTTAATTGAGGGTTACTAGGAAACCCAAGTTGACCGGTCTTGTCGGAGATTTGCGGGTAAGGGACCGATTGTGGTTAGGGAAGGTATTAGCACCCCTAACACACCCTACCTGAGGTAAGCTGCTTCATGGCTTTGATGTGTTAAAGAAGTTTTAAAAATTTTGTTTTTTCATCGGATTTTAGAAATACAACTTCCGTACAAGTTTGTACTTCTACACCGTGATCCAATCAAAATATTAAATCCTTCTTTATTCTTTTGCCGTCTCATCATAAAAAGATCCCTGAAATAAATACAAACATGTATTTTTTATTTTTCTTGTTTTTTCTTTTCCTTGTTTTTTTTATTTTTTATAATTCAATAACATAAATAAAAAATACAAGCACAGACACACATTTTTTATTATATTATATTCTTTTCTTCTTCTGTTTTCTTTTTTCTTTTTTCCTTTTTCACAT
Source organism: Populus x sibirica (assembly GCA_019202695.1). NCBI lineage: Eukaryota > Viridiplantae > Streptophyta > Magnoliopsida > Malpighiales > Salicaceae > Populus > Populus x sibirica. Next base: position 286,361 of record JAGMVL010000801.1, read on the forward strand.
CCATAATACAAATTACAGAATATTCAAAATTAAACAAAATTTGCAAAGGAACCCTTCTGCACAGGAATTGGAGGCAGGAACAGCTGGCAGCGCGTGTTCCAACGCGCCACCGTCACTGGCGGCGCGTGGGCTCACGCGCCACCGCCGGTGAAGACCAGCAAGCTGGTAGATCGGGATTGTCTCCTTCTCCTCTTCCCGTCCGTACTGTCGGTGACTGCGCAGACACAAGAGAAAACACAAACAAGTTTTTGAATCGCCTCCCCTTTCCCTTTAGATCTCGCAGATCGGCAGATCTGTTTTTTCGTTGCCGTTGCATCTCCCTCTCCTTCAGTTCAGGTGACCGGTGGCATGACCAAAGATTGCTGGTCTGTGGGCGCTGTTGGGTTGGTTGCTGCCGCTGGAGGCTGTTCTGTGGGCGCCGGTCGAAGGAGAAGAGCGGGATCGCTCCGCGCTCGTGGGCAAGGCCGCCGTTGCTGCCACCGCTGGGAGGAAGATATGGAGATGGAGACGGCGCCGAAGGAGATGACGGAGGCCGCTGGAGGCAGTGAAAGACCGATTGACCGAAGAAGGAGATTGTGGATCGGAGGTGATGGGGAGACTGCCGTCCCCTGGTCAGCGGAGGTGAGGCCGGCTACTATGGTTTGCTGCAAAAGGGAAGGGGAGATGGATGTGCTGGAGAAGGAAAACAAAACTGAAAATCCACAAAGGGGAGGGGGTTTGGTTTCTTTGGCCGACCAGAAGAAGGAAAAATGGTGGCTGAGTTGCTTGGTGAGGGGAAGGATCGGTTGGAAGAAGAGAAGGAAAATGTGCAGGCGGCCGAGATGAAGAAGGAAGGTGGAAATAGCCGAGAGGGAGAGTCGGGAAGCAACCGAAAATCAACAAACGGGGGGGGGGCGGGGCGCAGGAAGAAGAAGATTAAGTCTTTTAGGTTAGGTTTTTTCTTTTTTTTTTTGTTGTCAAAAATGCCCCCCCTTGTTCTGAGTTGTAGGCTGCTATTTATAGGCAGAGTATTTTTTTCGGGTCTCAAAATTGGTCCCTAAAGTTTTGTGTTTGGCCCCCTAATTTCAATCAATTCACTTGGTAAAAATTAAATTGGGTCTCTTAAAATTCCGATTTTTCAATTAAGTCCAAATTAAGATCCCAAACTTAATTTTCACCAATTAAGCCCTCCAATTAATTTTGACCCGCTTAAAGTATAATTAAGTCCTTGCACTTAATTAAATCCTTCAATTGGACCCAAATTAATTCTTGAACATAATTAAAATTCAATTTGGCCCATGATTAAATCAAATTGGCCCATTAAAAATTTAATTATGTCATTAGACTTAATTTTTTTTGCAAACTCGTCCAATACTCATTTAGTTTGACCTTTGAATTCGCATTTTCCTATTTTTGGGCATAACAACGTACAATTGGGCCTTGAAATTCTTCCGAAAATTGCAGCTTGATTTTCGCCTATTTTTGCAGCCTTTCTTGGTCGGCTTTCTTCGCATTGCCAGCCTTTTATTTTATTTTTTTGATTTTGATTTTTTTGATTTTTTTTTTTTTTTTTAGAAAAAAATAAATTTTGGGGAATCACCCAAAATTGGGTGATGACAGTTGCCCCCCTCTTTACAATGCTTACGGTAGAAAGTCTCGTAAGAGACTTTAGATAGTAAGCATTGTAAAGAAGAAAAACAAGGATGAGATATGATTGACTCATCTCGTTGAGGAATGAAGAATCCTCTTGAGGGTTAGAAAGTGCACTCGAAAGGAGGTAGGGTTAGAAAGACACACTACCTAAAAGGTTAGGACTCGAAGGAGCTCTTAACAAGAGGCAGGGTTGGAAAACACACTACCTAAGGTGGTTGATGGCTTGGAGGCACACTAAAAAGGAGGTAAGGTTGGAAAACACTCTACCTAAGGTGGTTGATGGCTCGAAGGCACATTAAAAAGGAGGTATGGTTGGAAAACACACTACCTAAGATGTGATGGCTAGAAGGCACATTCAAAAAGGAGGTATGGTTGGAAAACACGCTACCTAAGGTGGTTGATGGCTCTAAGGCACATTCAAAAAGGAGGTATGGTTGGAAAACACACTACCTAAGGTGTGAGGGCTCGAAGGCACATTAAAAGAGGAGGTATGGTTAGAAACTCACTACCTAAGATGGTTGATGGCTCTAAGGCGCACTAAAAAGGAGGCATGGTTGGAAAACACACTACCTAAGGTGATTGATGGCTCGAAGGCACATTAAAAAGAAGAGGTATGGTTAGAAAACTCACTACCTAAGATGGTTGATGGCTCGAAGGCACACTAAAAAGAAGGTATGGTTGGAAAACACACTACCTAAGGTGATTGTTGGCTCTAAGGCGCACTTAAAAGAGGAGGTATGGTTAGAAAACTCACTACCTAAGATGTGAGGGCTCGAAGGCCCACTAAAAAGAAGGTAGATAGGGCTAGGAAGCATACTATCTAAAATGTGAGGGCTCGAAAGCTCATTCAAAAAAGGAAGTAGGGTTAGAAAACACACTACCTAAGGTGTGAGGGCACGAAGGCCCACTTAAAAAATGGAGGCAAGGTTAGAAAACACACTACCTAAGATGTGAGGGCTCGAAGGCCCACTAAAAAGAAGGTAGATAGGGCTAGGAAGCATACTATCTAAAATGTGAGGGCTCGAAAGCTCATTCGAAAAAGGAAGTAGGGTTAGAAAACACACTACCTAAGGTGTGAGGGCACGAAGGCCCACTTAAAAAATGGAGGCAAGGTTAGAAAACACACTACCTAAGATGTGAGGGCTCGAAAGCCCACTAAAAAGGGAGGTAGATAGGGCTAGAAGGCACGCTACCTAAGATGTGAGGGCTCGAAGGCCCACTAAAAAGGAGGTATGGTTGGAAAACACACTACCTAAGACGTGAGGGCTCGAAAGCCCACTAAAAAGGAGGTATGGTTGGAAAACACATTACCTAAGATGTGAGGGCTCGAAAGCCCACTCGAAAAAGGAAGTAGGGTTGGAAAACACGCTACCTAAGGTGTGAGGGCACGAAGGCCCACTTAAAGATGGAGGCAAGGTTAGAAAACACACTACCTAAGGTGATTGTTGGCTCTAAGGCGCACTTAAAAGAGGAGGTATGGTTAGAAAACTCACTACCTAAGATGTGAGGGCTCGAAGGCCCACTAAAAAGAAGGTAGATAGGGCTAGGAAGCATACTATCTAAAATGTGAGGGCTCGAAAGCTCATTCAAAAAAGGAAGTAGGGTTAGAAAACACACTACCTAAGGTGTGAGGGCACGAAGGCCCACTTAAAAAATGGAGGCAAGGTTAGAAAACACACTACCTAAGATGTGAGGGCTCGAAGGCCCACTAAAAAGAAGGTAGATAGGGCTAGGAAGCATACTATCTAAAATGTGAGGGCTCGAAAGCTCATTCGAAAAAGGAAGTAGGGTTAGAAAACACACTACCTAAGGTGTGAGGGCACGAAGGCCCACTTAAAAAATGGAGGCAAGGTTAGAAAACACACTACCTAAGATGTGAGGGCTCGAAAGCCCACTAAAAAGGGAGGTAGATAGGGCTAGAAGGCACGCTACCTAAGATGTGAGGGCTCGAAGGCCCACTAAAAAGGAGGTATGGTTGGAAAACACACTACCTAAGACGTGAGGGCTCGAAAGCCCACTAAAAAGGAGGTATGGTTGGAAAACACACTACCTAAGATGTGAGGGCTCGAAAGCCCACTCGAAAAAGGAAGTAGGGTTGGAAAACACGCTACCTAAGGTGTGAGGGCACGAAGGCCCACTTAAAGATGGAGGCGAGGTTAGAAAACACACTACCTAAAGTGTGAGGGCTCGAAGGCCCACTAAAAAGGAGGTATGGTTGGAAAACACACTACCTAAGATGTGAGGGCTCGAAAGCCCACTCGAAAAAGGAAGTAGGGTTGGAAAACACGCTACCTAAGGTGTGAGGGCACGAAGGCCCACTTAAAGATGGAGGCGAGGTTAGAAAACACACTACCTAAATGATGAGGGCTTAACAGCCTGCTCAAAAGAGGTGATGATGAGACACTAATATGTCAAGGTTGAAAGTAATGCATCATGATCAATATGCATGTATACTTACCGAGAAATGTAGGTCCCCTTTTCTTCATGGAGTTCTCCTTTCCTCATGGAGTTTGAGTCTCGATGGTAAGCTTCAATGGCTCTTTTCGCTCTTGCTTACTCGAGTCATATCTTGTGATTTTGACCTTTAGAAAGGACTGAATACCATCGCACTTCTTTGTCCTCCACCCCTTTACCTCAAGGGTTGCCAATTTTGCCCGACATTTTCCTAGGAAGGGAGTCATGGAGCCAACTCGCCAGCTATTTTTGATTGCCCCTTGGCTTGATCATGCCCCCAAGTATTCAAATCAGGTTTGGGGATGAGGCTATGTGAAAGAAGGTTTGGTTATTTACAAGGAATTGTTTTCATGATGAATTTTTGGAATTTCAAAGCTATTCCAGACACAGAAATCATTTTGACATCGATTCAAAGCAGAACTCATTCTGACAAAATTCAAGTGATTCCTATGGAGAGGTTTTCAGAAATGATGGAAACTTTTTGTTTTTATTTTGATGAAAAATATGAAGTGACATTTGGTTGGTCACAAAAGGTTAAAATTTCAATTTGGGGGTTATTGAGAACCGTCTTTCGACGAAAATGTGAAAAACACGAAGTGACATCTGGTTGGTCATAAAAGGTTTGAATTTTCAATTTGAGGATTATTGAGAACCGTCTTTAAAGCATTCATTTTATTTGCATGAATAATGATTTTGCTTCGCATGAGAAAGCACCGCCTACCGATCCAAATTGCTTGCCTTTGATCGAAAGGGCTTGATTAGGCACGTAACGTAGGCTTGGGCTCTTGGCTATGAAGAAAAGGATATTTGTAGGCTCAAAAGGTGTTTAAGGGATTTTAAGACTAAGGATCACAAGTGCTTATATCCCAACCTTTTTTGTTCATACATTTCTGGACCTTGGAATTGATTTGTAAAATGGTCCACGGTGCCCCCCAATATTGGGCTTGGGCTTTTTCTCATTTGTTTTTCTTCATTTGATTTTGAGCATCATTGCATTGGCTTTTTTTTTGCTCAGAATTTTGCATCCTTTGGATTTTTTTTTATATACCCCTCAGCTTTGTATGGGCACCCTCGATGATTGAGAATTTTCTTTTATGCCCCCCGCATTGTTTGGGCACTTTCATCGTTGAAGACTTTTTATGCCCCCGGTATTGTTTAGGCACTTTCAATCATTAAGGATTTTTTTTTGGCACTTGCCCCTTAGTGTAGGGTGTGATCCTAGTCAAGGTTATTTCCAAAAAACACTACCAGGCTCAAAAGGGGACTTCAAAGGATATATTTTAGCCTTGTGAAAGGATTATCAAAAATGGCCTTTCTTCATCTCAAATGCATGCAATTAGGATCGGTAAGCCTTGCTTTCATGCGAGTATGCAGAGTGATTTCTCATTATTCATGCAACCAAAACTCAGCTTTAGAGTCACTTCATGGTTTTTTTTTTTTTTTTTTTTTTGGGTTTTCTTGGTGTATGGTTACCTCTCTAAGGAATCACCTGAATTTTCAGAACTTGTTTGTTTGAACAAACACCAACATGATTTCTGTTTTTGTACTAAACTTTGATTTCCCAAAAATCCTTGTGAAAACATGCATAGTTTTGGAAGAAAGGGAAAACACCAAAAAATTCTTGGTGCAGTTGTAAGTACAAAGGTGTGCTCAGTATGTTATTTGCATGAACACAAAAAAAGAAAACACATGATTTTATTAACAGGAAAGGCTCATTGGACAAGGAAAATCTTGTGGAATTTTGAGCCAAATTACCGACAAAAACTGGAATAGGTTGAAAAAATCAAGAAACTTTTGCAGGCATGATCAAGCAGGGGTAGCAACTGGCTCGCCATTTTGCGGTGCAACTCCCCTTCGGATTGTGTCAAGGCTTTTGATATATGTTTGCCCCCCAGTTTCTTTGGGCTGAGTTGTTGTTGGGGTTTGAACAAAGATGATAGGTCAGTTGGAAGGAACTTCCCTATGGTCATTTCTCACTATTTGCTCGAGTAAGCCAAAGGCGAGTCAAGCTTTTGTTCGAGACTCCAACTTTTTGAAAATGAGTCCTTTGCGACGAGCACGTTTTTATCTCCCATGTTTTTCGCTCAAAATTGGGTGTTGCAGACTCATAGGGGACCCACTTTTTATTCTGGTGCATGCATGAAAAAATGTATGAACATGCAATCTATATGATGAACTTGCCCTTCGAGGGGTGACATATGATCGTCACTTTTGTATGATGAAACAAGAATATTGATTCTTGCTCAAACTCTACAATGAAAATTTTTGGAGGACAATAATTCTGTCACCCACAAGTCTTGAATTCAAGATGCTTCAAGAAGGGTTCGCCCCGATGCAAATAAATGATAGCACATACAACCTCAGGACAGGATCTATTCATTATGTGAACATGAGTGGGTTTTCTACCTGGTCTCAAAAGGGTCTATGAGCTGCCCAGTGACCACCTCTCATGAAGGCAGTATAGGGGTTTACAAGGAATGGTTGGGCACCATGTGACCGCCATTACCGAGTAAACACTCAACTCATAGTTGGATTTTCACAAATCGAACCCCGACTGAAAGTCATGGGGCAGACCGCTACTCCCCTCCTAACTTAGAGGTTTGTGCGTGCTTTCAAAAATAAATACAGGTGATGCATGAAAAATTCTAAAAATGCATGGATAAAATAAAACAAGACGAAAATGGAAAAATTTAAACACATTAAACACACAAAGCTTAGTCCAATGTTAGAAACAATACCTCCCCAGTGGAGTCGCCATTCTGTCGCACGTCGGAAAACACGCGCGCGGCGTCCCCGGTCCTGGCGATGGCGGTTTTTATCTCTCTCGTTATTGGAATTGATTTTGTTTGGAGTCGCCACCTAGTATTTAATTGAGGGTTACTAGGAAACCCAAGTTGACTGGTCTTGTCGGAGATTTGCGGGTAAGGGACCGATTGTGGTTAGGGAAGGTATTAGCACCCCTAACACACCCTACCCGAGGTAAGTCGCTTCATGGCTTTGATGTGTTAAAGAAGTTTTAAAAATTTTGTTTTTTCATCGGATTTTAGAAATACAACTTCCGTACAAGTTTGTACTTCTACACCGTGATCCAATCAAAATATTAAATCCTTCTTTATTCTTTTGCCGTCTCATCATAAAAAGATCCCTGAAATAAATACAAACATGTATTTTTTATTTTTCTTGTTTTTTCTTTTCCTTGTTTTTTTTATTTTTTATAATTCAATAACATAAATAAAAAATACAAGCACGTACACACATTTTTTATTATATTATATTCTTTTCTTCTTCTCGTTTTCTTTTTTCTTTTTTCCTTTTTCACATCCATAATACAAATTACGGAATATTCAAAATTAAACAAAATTTGCAAAGGAACCCTTCGCACAGGAATTGGAGGAGAACAGTGGCGGCGCGTGTTCCAACGCGCCACCGTCACGGCGGCGCGTGGGCTCACGCGCCACCGCGGTGAAGACCAGCAAGCCGGTAGATCGGGATTGTCTCCTTCTCCTCTTCCCGTCCGTCCTGTCGGTGACTGCAGACACAAGAGAAAACACAAACAAGTTTTTGAATCGCCTCCCCTTTCCCTTTAGATCTCGCAGATCGGCAGATCTGTTTTTTCGTTGCCGTTGCATCTCCCTCTCCTTCGGTTCGTGTGACCGGTGGCATGACCAAAGATTGCTGGTCCGTGGGCGCGCGTTGGGTTGGTTCTGCCGCCGGAGGCCGTTCCGCGGGCGCCGGTCGAAGGAGAAGGCGGATCGCTCCGCGCCCGTGGGCAAGGCAGTTATTCGCTGCCACCGCCGGGAGGAAGATATGGAGATGGAGACGGCGCCGAAGGAGATGACGGAGGCCGCTGGAGGCAGTGAAAGACCGATTGACCGAAGAAGGAGATTGTGGATCGGAGGTGATGGGGAGACTGCCGTCCCCTGGTCAGCGGAGGTGAGGCCGGCTACTATGGTTTGCCGCAAAAGGGAAGGGGAGATGGATGTGCTGGAGAAGGAAAACAAAACTGAAAATCCACAAAGGGGAGGGGGTTTGGTTTCTTTGGCCGACCAGAAGAAGGAAAAATGGTGGCTGAGTTGCTTGGTGAGGGGAAGGATCGGTTGGAAGAAGAGAAGGAAAATGTGCAGGCGGCTGAGATGAAGAAGGAAGGTGGAAATAGCCGAGAGGGAGAGCTGGGAAGCAACCGAAAATCAACAAACGGGGGGGGGGGCGGCTGGGGAAGAAGAAGATTAAGTCTTTTAGGTTAGGTTTTTTTTTTTTTTTTTTTGTTGTCAAAAATGCCCCCCCTTGTTCTCGAGTTGTAGGTCGCTATTTATAGGCAGAGTATTTTTTTCGGGTCTCAAAATTGGTCCCTAAAGTTTTGTGTTTGGCCCCCTAATTTCAATCAATTCACTTGGTAAAAATTAAATTGGGTCTCTTAAAATTCCGATTTTTCAATTAAGTCCAAATTAAGATCCCAAACTTAATTTTCACCAATTAAGCCCTCCAATTAATTTTGACCCGCTTAAAGTATAATTAAGTCCTTGCACTTAATTAAATCCTTCAATTGGACCCAAATTAATTCTTGAACATAATTAAAATTCAATTTGGCCCATGATTAAATCAAATTGGCCCATTAAAAATTTAATTATGTCATTAGACTTAATTTTTATGCAAACTCGTCCAATACTCATTTAGTTTGACCTTTGAATTCGCATTTTCCTATTTTTGGGCATAACAACGTACAATTGGGCCTTGAAATTCTTCCGAAAATTGCAGCTTGATTTTCGCCTATTTTTGCGGCCTTTCTTGGTCGGCTTTCTTCGCATTGCCCGCCTTTTATTTTATTTTTTTGATTTTGATTTTTTTGATTTTTTTTTATTTTTTAGAAAAAAAATAAATTTTGGGGAATCACCCAAAATTGGGTGATGACAATGCCATTCTTGTTTAGGTATGCAGCTAATTTCTTCGGATGAATCAGGTATGAGTAAGGTTCAATCAAGAATTAAGGGAACCCTTGAAACAAAACGATAGAGGCATGAGAGCACTTGGCATTGCTTTTAACTGAAAATGCAATGAATGGCCATGTGAATGGGCCTCTCTCTCAGATCCAAAACTGTAGCCTTAGGTTTTTGATGCCACAAATCCTTCGGGTCCCTCTCCTTCTTTTGGCTCTCTCTCTCTCACTCACTTATCTGGAGATGACAAAACAGAGAAATCTGTTGCCTTAGAGAATTCAGATAAAACAAGCAACCTTGGCTTATTGTTCGGCCGTTTCCAAATTTAGAAGGATGATGTCTTTGCCTTTATATATGTCTGTAAAGCGTATTTCTACAAGTTTGGTCATAAGACATTCCAAGCCGTTTGATTAGTTGAAATTTCCTTTTCTGTTGTACAAAATCCATTTAATAAGTATATCATATTAATATTCTCCCTTTCCAAAAAAAAAAAAAAACATTGAGTTCCAATCTATTTCTTATAAAGAAATAAAAGTGTTGTCAGCGCAAGCATATTTATAGGACGATATAATTAGCAAAAATATTAAAACAAAAAAACCTTTACATTTGTTAGCACATTACAACGAATTAGCATATGAGACAATTTTTTTTTAACGATGAGAATTTCTTCTGATAGTAGGGTAAGAAAATAATTTAATGATTTTTTTATAGAATATAGATTAGACCATAAGAACAAAGTGCTAGGGATGAATGAGAAATTTAATTTTAAGTATTTTTTTTTATATAAAGAGTTTGTGTTTGTTAAAATAAAAATATATTTTTTTTCGAATCAATTATGTATCCATTTCCATGAAGTATTTTATAAGCATTTGTAAATCTAGTTAATTAAATCCTTTATCCCTTCATTTTTACTTAATATTTTTTTTATTAACATGGGTGTCCAGGTCATTTTCGTGCACCTCGACTAGTCCTACGAGTCCTGAAGTTAACAACCATGTAAGCCTCCAGTGACCATTATATTAGCAACCACATGGCTCGAATCTAAGACCACAGGGGGAGCAAACCCCTTGGTCCTAAACTCTTATCACTAGGCCACCTACTAGAATGTTATATTTTTGCTTAATTAGTTACACACTAGCTAGTTTACAGGCACTCCTTGTACTATGAGTTCGATTAATTTTGTTTTAATATAATTAAAAATATTTAGATCATAAAAAATTATTTTACATTATTATTAAGCCCAGTTTAATAAATCAATATTAAAATTTTCCAACTAAATTCCTTATATAGCTTGAGATTAAAACAAAATAGTATGAGAATTGTCCCAACATGACTTATTTAAAAACAATTCGTCCGACCAATAAAAACAATATGAGGCAATTGAAAAACCTTCTCGACACAACTCCTTATTTAGCAAAGATTTAAAATTAAATCTCATGTGAGTTGTTCCGATATAACTCAATTAACTTGGCTGGATCAAAGGTAACTTGACCAGCCTATAAAATAAAGTCTAACGAAGAAATTGATAGAAAAAAAACCTTTTAACCTAACTCCTTACATAACTCGGGTTTTAAACTAAATTGTGTTGAAGTTTCCTTGACATGACCTAGTCAACTTAGTCAGTCTAAAGGCAACCCGACCAACTGATACAAAAAATGTTTGAGGAAGAAATTGCAAAAAAAAAATGATGAAACTGACCAAAAAAAATTTCCTAACGTAACTCCTTGCCTAACCCGAGTTTAAAATTAAAACATGTAAGAGTTGCTCCGACGTGATTCAATTTACTTGGCTAGCCCAAAAACAATGTGGTCGATCGGTAAAAAAATATTTGAGAATAAAATTAAGAAAAATAAAAGATGAAATTCATAAAAAAGACCTCTCCACCCGACTTCTTGCCGAATCCAGAGTTTAAAATTAATTTATATGGAAGTTATCTTTTATCATTCAATTAATTTAACCAGTTCAAAAATAACCCTAATGATTATTAAAAAAAATTAATAATAAAAATAGAAAAAAAATGATAAAATTAAAAGAAATAGAAAACAACAAGGGGTTAAATAAAAAAAAAAAAGAAGTGAAGCTCCACAAAGCATGTCAGTTATTTTAGCAGAGAAAGGTTATCCGTTGTTGCAACCAGGCTAATTTCTTACAATCAACATCTTCAAAAAAATGTCCTTGCAAAAGTAAATTTGAATCATGAAGATCAGCAGAAGGAGTGATATAAACTGGTTGAGGCAACTCATCTAGTTGTTCTGCATCACCTGACGTGACATTATCTGCCTTATCTCACCAAATTCATCCATGTAAACTGCAAATCTACTTTTAATAATTGTCCTTCATTCGTTTGCTCTGCCTCCAGGTTGGCATGTGAAAGACACTTATCGCCATTGTTGTGTGTACTTGACTTCAACCCACACCTCATTGTGGGAGACATTTCCATCCGTTTTATTTTTTTTAACTATGAATAAACGAATGAACTTAGACATATTTTAATTAATTTTTTAAAATTATTTATGATTATATAAATTTTTAATAATTTTAAAATTTTTAACACTTAAACAAATAATTTTTTATATTCGAACTGATAATTTCTAAAAAAACAAACTCAAAGCTTTACCATTTAATTTTAAAAGAAAAAATAAAATAAATCTTGTTTTTGGCAAGTCTTATTCTTGAATGACAAAATACTGAAATCCATTTTTTCGGATTTACTTCTCCACCGCCATCATTTCTTAGGGTTTGGACCAAATTAATATGATGTGAAATTTGAAATCTTTCCAGTATAGAGGAAATGCTTCACATGTGGAGCCCTCTCCATGTGCCTTATTTCCCACTTTCTTCTTTAAATAAAACAGGCGATTGCATCATTTTTACTGGCTAAGAATTAAACACAATTAAATTGTATTGAGTGGAAATGAATTATGGACTTACCATTAAAAATGATTCATCCACCTATAATGAACACTGGCGTTTTAAGCTATAAGAATTAGCTTGTGCTTTGTGTAATCAAAGAAACTTAGAGGAAACATCTTACAAGCTTTCAAATTATTTCAATGATATTACTCTTTATTATCACCAAATTATTTCAATATTTATTTGATAATTTATATTTCTTATGTTTTGCTAGAAACATAGTCCAAGTTCATTTTATTGCTTTTTTTTTATTATTATCTAAACTTGTAATAGCTTAAGAGTTTTATTCATATTTGGTTTCTATACTCTTTAATTGTTTTTTACTGAAACCTTGTACTATTTTTTGTATTGATTGCATCCTTATAATATTTATTTTGTTTTGTTTCCATCCCTCCTTTATTTTGAATACACAACAAGTGTCATATGTAGGACTCTCCAATAAAGGGACATTCAATAAAAAAAATAAAATGAGACTTCAATCAAAACAATTCAAAAAATAGAGGAACCAAATTATTATTATTATTATTATTATTATTATAAAGTCTCATCCTAAATATGTAAAATGTGTCATATATGGTATTGAAGACTTTTTATAAAAAATTATTATAATAATCTAAAATTAATAAAATAATACATAAGAAAACCTAACTGTCATTGCTCAATTTTTACCCTCTACATGTACAATAATTTGCATCAAGATATCTTGCAGACAAAATTTGTTAATGTTTTGCAAAATAAAGACAATTGCTGAAAAGGGATTAAAATACAAAAAGTTCAAAAAATAAAAATAAATAAAAATAAAACTAGGGATAAAATCAAATAAATAATGAAATTCAAAAGAAAAGGACCAAGCCAGAGCAAATACAAAAGTGTCAGGAATAATTTTAAGTGACAATTAGGGGCGTGATTGAAAAAAAAATATGAAGAAAGAGGTTAAAATTGGCTGAAATTTCAAGAATAAAAGAACCAAGGATCAAAATGAAAGATTTGATAAAATTTGAGTCCTATTAATTCAATTAAGGGCTTAATTCAAGAGAAAAATTAAAACTAAGAGTCAATTTGACCATAAATACACATATTGGGGAACTAAGGACTACATTAAAAAACATGGTAAAATAATAGGTCTTAATTAAGTCTGATCAGAAGCAGAATTGAAAGAAATCTAATGTAACAACCTTATATTTAGAAAAAAATTAACATATTTAAAATCATAGATAACATGAAACTAGAGAATTTTTTTTTTGTGTGTGTGTATGTGTATGTGTATACAAACTTTGAAATTTTAGCAAAGCTTATCTTAATTTTAATGTTACCAAGTGTTGACATAATTATTCATCTATACAAATCATAATTTTTCACAAGATCCGACTTCTGGGATCATTTCAATATCCAACAAGATCAAAATAGTTTACGTTCATTTCAATATCCAACTTCGGTTTGGTTTTTTGGTTTCAGGCTTTTGAAACCAAAACCGAACTGAACCAAATATTTTTTAAATATTCTAATTGGTTTAATCGGTTTTTTTTCATTGTTCAGTTTATTCTGTTATTTTTGTTTCCCGTTTTCACAGTTTAATCGGTTTTTTAGTTTTTTTGCTTACCCCTAAAACTAACACCTCTAGTATCACTTAGATACTAGTCAATATTTGAATTCTAGATCGTTAGACAAATTGACATCTCTAATACCACTCAGGTATCATTTAATATTTAAATTTCACTTTTCAATTGTTCTATAATTACATTGCACTATGTATATATGCATAAACAAGCAATTAAAAAATTTATAGAGCCTTAAACAACTTAAATACAGAAGTGTAAAGTACTTATTTGGTTCTTGAGCTCTAGATATAGTCATTTGTTGTTGTCCTAAACCTATAGCCTCACCTGTTACCACAAGAATCCAAACGTCATTACAACATGAACACCATTGGAAACTCATACTATTTTTTTTTGAAGTAGTAATAGTTCACTATCAGTTAGAATAGTCAATTGGTTCATATTGGCACAATCAATTGGCTGACCAGATGCTACTTAGTTTTATTGGCGTTCCTAACAATTGATCAAACGATCAACTGGCTTGGTCAACAGAATTAGATAGCATCCAATTTCATTGTTCCTCCTGTTAATCGATTGACCAAATCATTTAGTAATCCTAAATGGTAGACCAATTTGTGCGGCACATCATATATCAATTTAGTTTTAGTATTTTTCTGTTATTAATTCTTCTCCTAATCATTTATTTCATCATACAACATAATTGAACATTAATTTCATGTCAATTTGAACAAAAACTTTGGAATTACTTTCACTAATTTGGCTAAAATACTCATTCAAAGGGGAGCATAATTCTTCTTTAATGTCTTCACAACTTACTCATTACCCATTCTTAATTAATGCCCAAGAACATTATTCTTAGCAAAGAATAGAAAGGTTTAAACATTTCAACCTATAAAATTCAACTTTCCATAATATACAAATTTCTTCTTAAGCTTTAAAACATACCAAAGTTAAAATCAATCACGGTAAAAGTGATCCTTACCTCCAAATCACAAAGAAATTGATGAGATATCTAAGCTTTCTTCAACTCTTCTTCTCTTTCTCTTCCTAACTTCTAGCACCTTTATTTCTAAGCTTATAGCCATTACCAAAACCTAAAATCCTTTGTTGTAATCCTTAAAAACTTTCCTAAACACTTTAATCTTTTTCTCTTAAGTGTTTTAATGAAAGCAATTTTAAGAAATCATGGATGTTTTGTTATCCTTTCTTCCATCAATAAGCAGCAGCTTTTAGCTTCCAAGAGAAGCCAAGAAAACTATTTACAAACCCCTGTTAATTGTTATTTATAATATTCCCATTATGCTAGATGTTTTTTTGTTTACCCTGTATCTTATTTCAACAAAAAATTTACAACTTGTCTTGCCTCAAAGTTTTAATCCATAAAACTTCATTCTACATAATTTAATACATATATATATATATATATATATATTATTACATTATATTTTTCAATTAATTTTCCAACATTTTACTAACACGAAAATATTTTTAAATGGGTTTTTACATCCAAAAATAAAAATATAATTTTAGTAAAAATTAAAGACTTTCAAGACCAAAGACCAAAACCAAAAAGGTGTTGGAATTCTAGGACCATAGTGCATCTCAACATACGATGTCATTTTCAATGAAATTTAAAACACTAATTTAACATAAGAGAAAAACTGATGTTACGTCATTTTAAATGAAATGTCGAGTTTCATTTACAACAACATCATTTTTTTAAACAAGAAAATAAAAAAAATAGCGTTGTTTGGGTGTCATTGTTCATTATCTTCTTCCCTTCCCCACTCTCAGTTTATGAGAGATAACTCTTTGTAGGTACAAGTCTTTATGATCTTTAATGCCCCTTATCCTTCATTAATCGGGATAAAAAAAAACATGCGCTCCTTATAGCTCTAATCTCTTACTTCTTCTTCAGCCCATTTCTTGGTTGTTTGCAACACTAAATACGATTGCCAAACCAGCCAAAAACCCTTGAAGATATAAAAAAACATATGAGCACACCAATTTTCCAGCCTATAGTTTAGGCAAAGATGAGCTTGAACTTGAACCAATGGTTACAATGGTCCCATGCATCAAGGGCCTTGATTTGTCTAGATCAAGAACCTTAAGACCATTGGTTTTTCCTATAAATAGGCCCTTAATATCCCTTCCATGAGGAAAGGGTAATAAGAAAGAAAAAGAGTAAGCACAATGAAAAAAAGAAATAAAGAGGGAAAGAGGTTTAAAAAAAAAGGGAAAGAAAGATAACATAAAAAAAGAGTAGATTGGAGAAAAATAAGTAAAGAAAAGAGAGAAAGGGTGAAAGTTAGTGTGAAAGAGGATTCGAAAGCGAGGTTGGTCTTTACTTTTGATAACTAAGGCAGTATAACTTTATCTAACAACAACAACTCCTTTGGCTTTCTTTGTTGAGTTTGAGATGTCAAAGAATAATAGCACCTTTCTTAGGAAGACACAATAATAGCCCCCGACAACATCTTCAAGAGGCAATAATAGTTGGTTAGAAAAAATAGTAGTTGCTCTTCACGATGGTAGTAACCACGTTTATCCATCTGTCTTTTAGATTGTTCTTAAGGTTTTGACATTCCACGAATCGTAACCACATCTCATGAAGAAATAATAGCAAACTTAGACCTCAACAATAACTTCAAATGGTAGTGGCAATATGATTCAATATAAATAGTAGTAACAACAACACTCACTTATCCAAATGAGTTTTTTTTATCTTTTTTTTAAAATTAAATAGCCTTCATTTAATTATTTTCTACATGTTATATGTTAACAAAACTTTGGTTATGGGTATTAGGGTTTATGGGGGTGCAAATCATAAACTTATCTTGGAAATCTATGGTGAGAACATGCCAAATAAATCATAATTATTTTTTACAAGTTTTTTGTCGTGGTTGTGAAATTCATGAGAAGAATATACATAGGAAGGTTATGTTTTTTAGTACAATACATGAGTATGAAGAGATTTGTTGTTATGTAGCATGGTTTGGTTTGTGGTGTCCCTTAAGTCTTAATTTTATTGCATAAGAAAATCAACCTGTTAGGGTTCTAACCTATGTTTAGTTTATTATACATGTTGGAAGGCATGTTTCTCTTTTAGTTTATGAAATCTACAACAAACAAATAATCTAGGGTTTTTGTTCCCTTTATGCCTTAGTAATTTTGTTTTTTTTGTTTGGGAAATCAAAGTAAATTGAGAATGTATGAGAGGTTTTTGTTGAGCGTTTAGTTGTGTTTTTAATCTTGAGTTTGTTGGGTAAGAAAGAACCAGTTTGATCAGAATTTTAGGATTTCATTGTTATTTCACGCATATTGAGAACTAAAAATAAATCGATGAATTTTCATCATGAATAACAACCCTTTTTAGAAATATTTCTCGCAATTGTCTTAATTCATATCTCTCATTTTCTAAGGGATCAATGTTGAATTTTAAAAAAATGGCCGCTTTAGCAATTCTTATATTTTAGGGATGGACATTCAAATTTCATGAATAGCCTTATTGAAAAGACTTTTCTTCAAGTAAAAGGCTTAATTGATAAGTCATCTGCTCTTAGGAACAAACATTAAAATCTTTGTGAATGGCTTAGTTGATAAGTCCTCTACTTAACTGACCAGTCTCTTTTTTGAAGGACCTATTTTGATATTTTCACAAATGACCTAACACCGAGTCTTCTATTTTTAGAGACCGATGTAAAATTTTCTGCAAAACTATTAGAATTAAATTCAAATAAGCTTAGAAATAAATTCAAATAATTAATAGCATGTGTATAATAAATTTAAGAGAAAAGGAATAGAGGAATGAATGGTCAAGTATTCCTTTATGTTTGAGTGGCGATTTATTAAGAAAAATAGTATAGGGTTCTTGTGTAGGGTTTTCTCATCAAATAGTGGATTCCTCCCATCAAAATAATGGCCATCCTCCTTTTCCAAGATTCCTTTAGCATTTATATACTAAAATTTTTCATCTTGTTTTCAATTGGTTGGTCCCCGAGTAACTTGATTTCACTTTGGGCCTCCACTTTCTCCTTTGCACTTTTGATCCATCTATCCATTTTACTTTTTTTTATTTTGATTTTTTCTGAAAAGAATAATGTCAATGTCAATTCGATAAAAAAATAATATAGGATTTTGGGATGGACGTGTTAATAGTTGAATGCGTCAAAAGCATATTTTTGAATGTTTCTTGAAATGTTGAAAATCATGAAAATATATGTTGAAAATCAATATATATATTGATTTTGTTTTGCTTTTTTTGGATTTTTGAAAAATATTTTGAAAAAGATGATCAAATTAGGTTATGATAGTTGTTATCTCTTTGCAACGCTTACATGATAGAGTCTTATGAAAGACTTTGTGTAATAAGCTTATAAAGAATAAGATGAGGATACTTTAAAATAAGTCAAAAGGCTTTTTAAAAATATAAAAATTTTCAAAAATTGATAAAGCTTTTAAAAAACAGGTCTAATTGCTTTAGCTGTCAAACCAAAAAAAGTTTTAGAAAAAATAAAAGTTTTCAAAAATATATTTAAAAATCTAGCCATTTAGAGAGGCGACCTACATCAGGGTTCATGAATGACTTATTTGGCTATAGGATTTGGTCGATGGCACCTTGATTAAGGTTTCTTTGACTCTACCAGTGATTTTTGAATTTTACCGAACCAGGAGGTGGTTAACCCTACAAAACTTTAAAATTGGTCATTTAAGAGGGGACCTATCTTGTCAATAAAAAATTCAAAGATTTTTTTAAATGATCTCAATGTTCCAAGTGACTTACCTATTTATGATAAAATTGAGAATTTCTAGGATGGTCTCATTGTAATAGGTGACCTTCCCGATCTGTGAAAAATTTAAAATCCTTTAGGATGGTCTCATTTTAGCGTGTGTGTTATTTGGTTGTGAAAAATCTAAAAAAATTTCAGGATGGTTTTATTGTAACAAGTGACCTACCTGGTTGGAAAAAATGTTTTGAAAATCTGGTCATTTAGAGAGGTGACCTACTTATGGTTTAAAAATGACTTATTTAGCCATATGATTTGGCTAAAGATGTCTTAATTGGATGGTTTAGTCTGAAACTTCCTAATAGCTAGCTTTGAACTTTTTTCTAATAGTACCATTAGATTTCTTGATTATAAGGCTTTACTATAAAAACTAGAGATTCCTGAAGATAAAGGTGAACTCTTTTCCTTATTGCAGTGGTTAAGTTGGTACTTCCTGATGGCATAATTTTACTTATCTTCCTTATAGTAGGGTTAAAACTAGAGATTCTTGATTACAAGGTTGACTCTAAAATGTCTTTTTTCCTGATTATAGGGTTTCAAACTGAAATTTCCTGATGACAAGGTTAATCTCTTCTTCCTAATTGCAAGGTTAAAACATGAGCTTTCTAATGACAGGGTTAAACCTATCTTCCTGATTGTAGGGTTAAATATTGATATTTCTTGATGACAAGGTTTAAAATAGAAGATTTCTGATGACAAATTTAAATTTCAGATGACATGGTTGGATTTTTTATTACAGGGTTAAAACTAGAGCTTCCTGATGACAAGGTTAAAATCAAAGCTTCCGATGATAGGGTCAAACTTTTCTTTTCTAATGGTAGGGTTGGATTTTCAGATTATAGGGTTGAATTTTCCTTTTCTAATGGTAGGTTTGAATTTCCTTATTACATGGTTAAGACTAAGAATTCTTGATGATAAGGTTCTTCTTCTTCCTGATCACAAGGTTAAAAATTTTCTTGGTATCATGACAAATATAAATTCTTTGTTAACTTAGATTCATTAGAGCCTTATTAGACTTCATTGAGAATCTTTCCTCTAAAATTTCTATAAAAATATTATTCAATGCTTTGGGTTTAAAGACATGCATGAATCCTTACTTGGTTTGAAATATAGATCCCTTTCTTCACAATCTACCTCTTACTTGATTGGTGAGGTTTTCTATTTCTAAAATGAGTCTTCTTTGTTTCTTGACTCTTTAGCCCGCTCGAGTTTTGCTCGTGTGATTAGTGAGTTTGACTATTTATTTATCGTACAACTTGGACCTTGTACAACAAATATTCTATTCAGTTGACCATTCCGTCTCTTTTCTGTGATGTTGCCCTCTAGTCGGACGTTGCCCCCAAGTGTGGTATTCTTGTACTATTACTCACTCATTGACTATCTTGATAAAGAAGAGGTGCTCTATTGCTCTTATTTTCAAAAGGAGTTCATCAAGTCCTCTACTGTGAAAGACCATTTCAGATTACCCCAACTAATCTGGTTGTGTCTATCCTTTCAACATTCATTAAAAGGCACTCATGTGATAAGATCTTTATCATGTATTATAACCATTTTTCCTAGGGGAAACTGTCTTGTACCAATAAAGATACCTCCTAGTTGGCTATGCTCCTTATTTGTGGTGTTACTCTCAACTGCTAATAGAGTTTACCAAATCATCTACCATCATTGATTATTTTGAGCAGTATTGCTCCCTACTAATCTGGTTGTGCTCATTGTTTTTGGCTAAAAAGCACTCATCATTTTTAGATGCCATTTATGGCTTTGATAGAGTTTGCCAAATCATCATTTAACTATTTTTTTCGTAATGGATTTCTATAAGTTAATTTGCCCTCAACTAACCTAGATGTACTTTTCTTTCTAAAGATTGTGAAGGGAATGCATGCATCATCATTTTTATAAACTTTGCAAAATTAGTTAATGAAAAATTTTCAAGATATCTAAGAGCAATAAAGATGTGCTATGAGGGGTGTACTTCTAAAGCATTCTCTTTATTGGATGACCCTTTACTAGATGGTTTATTCTAATAGTTCTATTCAAGTAAACTAGTGAGCCTAACTATCTAACTTCTTATCAATTACACATCTTTAAAGTATTTTTGCTTAAGAATAACTCTTTCTTCATTTTCCATGACTTTGTAAATATCGAGCTTGTCGCACCCTCGCAGCGAAGCGCGGCGTCGCAGTGACCCTCGATTGATTTCAAGGTCTTTTGTTTTGTGTAAAGGAGTCGCCACCTAGTATTATGGTCACTAGGAAACCTAACTCGGTCTTTCGAGAGATTCTAAGGCAAGGGACTGGTTGCGTAAAAGAAAGGTATTAGCACCCCTAGTACGCCCTACCTAAGGTAAGCTGCTTGGTGTTTGGTTTGTCTTATAATTGCTATGGTATTGGTATTTTCTAATCCCATCAGTTTTTCTAGGTTTGATTCAAACTAAATTTATTAAGATAGAAATCCAAAGAGATTCCATGTGCTTTACAAGCTCATTTTTCCCTTGGTATTTCAAGAGTTTGCGACTCGTAAATTGCAAGGAGGAGGGATAAAAATTTAGAAATCTAGAGTGCTTCTTTCAAGGATGTGTGCGGATTTATTATTCCTAGAAAATTATTTTGGATATTTACCACTCCGGGTTTCTTTATCCAAATATTAACAGTGAATAATAACAAATTATTCCCAATAATATTTTGGATATTCATCCTATAAGGATTTCTTTATCCAAACATTAGCGGTGAATAATAGATGAATTCCCCCCCAAAATAAGATTTTTATATTTTTTGGAATATTGGCCAATACCTTTTGGAGCTTTACAAACATGTTGTAAAATCCAGAAATGCAAGAAAACAAATTTTTTTGTGTTTAAGAAATCCATGCGAAAACACATTTTCAAAACTTCCAATATTTTTTGTATATAAAAAAAAGCATTCAAAACATGTTAGGGTATTGGCCGTATGCAACACATAAAAAAACATTTTTTATATATTTTTTAAAAAAAAAACACAAGCATCACAGTTAATCGCAATTAATTGTGGGCTTGACGGGATTCAGCAAGGCTCAACCCGGTTACTGGCTCACACCAGTATGCGGTTACGCCACTGGTGCATGCATATGCATGCTACAGTGGCAAGGTAATTAATTTAGCAAAAACCAAGGAAAGAGAGACTTACCCGCGAGGCAACGTACGGAGGCGAAGTGGAGGGAGACGATCAAGGCGCGCTCACGAACGACGCCCCTGCTCGTTATTCCCAGTGGAGACAGGTTTGTTGGCTGAAAGATGATTGTCTCAATGGTGGCCCTTCGATGTTGCTACGAACAGTGCAATTTCTGCAGGGAAAAGAAGAATGCTTTTTGGAGGAGTAACCTATGGCCTTCGTCGCTTCTTGCTCCGGTGCGAAGAAGAAAACACGGCTACTCTTGGGGCGATATTGGGGAAGAGATATGGCAAGGGGCGACTAAGACCCGCCCGCTTGGTGCGAGAGGTGAGACCGGGTCACAGCGTTGTTCTTGAAGGTTACTGAGTGCGAGGTTGAAGCCGCTAAAACTTGCGGTGTTGTCATGTTAATTTTTGGTGTTCTTTGTTACGCCGTTGTTACAGAGGAAATAGCCGGTGAGGAGGAAGATTGCGGGAGAGCCGTTTCGGGGCCGTGTTGACAAATAGGGAAGGTCGGTTGGTGAAGGGGAAAATGGTGGGTGTTGATGAGAGGGAGAGGTCGGTTGGCCGAGGGGGGAAATGGTGGGCTATTGATGAGAGGGAAAGGCTGTTGGAGGCTTGGGGGTTCTGTGACAGAAATCTCCAAAGCCAGGGAAGCCGCTGGTGGCTGGCTTAGACTTGAAGATGAGAGGATGAAAAAGAGATGGAAAGGCGAGAGGGTTGGTGTGTTCTTTGGTCGGCTGAGGGGAAGAAGAAAACGAAGGGAAAAGGCTGGACTCGGGGAGAAGGGACTGTTGGTGCTGTGGTCGGGTCTCTGTGGGGGTGTAGTGGCTGAGATGGAGAAATAAAGGGGCTCTCGCTGGTGGCTGGCTTAAAGAGGAAAAAAAATTAGAAAGATGGGGGCGACGACTTGGTTTAGGCCAGGAGAAAAAATTAGATTTAGGGTTTTTTTGTGTTTGCCCTAAATTTCTCTTTTTAAAAAATTTGTCCTCTATAAATTTTCCTCTCTTAGGCATATGGCTGGATGTTCACTTATATAGAAAATCTCTACATGTTTTATTTAAGGAAATATTGCAATAATTATTGTAGAGATTATCTTCTATAACTAGCACCAACAAATCCTATATATATGGTATTTTTTTATTGCAGTGATTATTTTCCATAACCAAGCATGAATCAAATCATATATCTATGGTATTTTATATTGCAGCAATTATATATGATTCAGTAATTATCTCCTTGACATATTGCTTCTTTAATATTAGCCCTGATGCTCTATGTTGTCGTCACATGTAAATCCTTATTTTTTTATTTTTTTTTTGAAAAATTATTAAAACATGGGTCAAAAATTGGGTAGCAATAGAGCTTATAAAACATTATTTATGTTTGTTTCTCCTTTTATTCCCCTATAAAAACTTAATA
Organism: Populus x sibirica; assembly: GCA_019202695.1. Lineage (NCBI taxonomy): Eukaryota > Viridiplantae > Streptophyta > Magnoliopsida > Malpighiales > Salicaceae > Populus > Populus x sibirica. Next base: position 309,204 of record JAGMVL010000801.1, read on the forward strand.
AATAACCTTCGTAAACATGAATATTGATGAAGATAAATGGATTATCCATTTATGATAATATATGGAGACATTCTAAGGGAAAGTCTGAGTTATTATGCGTGAGTAGGTTAGCTAACCTAAAGCGATCTTAAAGGGTTCCTTGTTCCTTAGATAAATAAACCTTAAAAGGTTAACCTGAGGCCTACGAGATGCAAAGATCATAGACTAGGAAAATTCTATCAACTACTAATCATGACCTCATAGACTTATAACGAGAGTATAAGGTTTCATGAGTACTAGTTAATGGTGAAACCTATCAGGGCGCCAGTAACTCCTCATACTAACTTAAAACAACGTGTGTGTAAAGGAAAATGTTATGTAGTGAGTGCATGAGCATAAATTCATATCTAATTCACATATGCATGATAATAAAATAAATGAAATAATAAAAATAACATTAAGATCAAGCCCATAATAATAATAATAAATCAAACAAAACATGTAATATAGACAGGCATGTAAAAACAAATAGCATATAAAGACATTTAAAAAAAATACAAAGTGTAGCCCTTACTAAAGTCCCTGGTGTAGTTGTTATTCTGTTATAGGGGACATCTTGATGAGTTGATTAGGATTAGTAGGGTAACAATAGAAAAGAAAAGTTTTTTACCTAGTTTTATAGTAACTACGAGTCATAATTGACTGGTTTGCTAAAACAAACATGAAAGTCACCATAAAATGTCATATCTAAGGTAACCTACTTCGTGTTTGTTTATAATAATAAAATATATGTATGATGTATTAATGTTAAGAGTATCTCTAAACTGATAAGTGTTTTTGTTATTAATATGGACCTTAAACAGTGATTTGAGACCTGGCCTAACAACAAAGTCTAATTATCATTTTTGAAGTACGAGCATTAGACCCGAGATAAGGGCGAATAATAAAGTAGGCTTTATCCGCTTCATTTAATCATATTCAGGAAGAACTCTAAGGATGTCACTCACACTCGATGGGCTTTTAACATTTCATATTGACCTAACCCATTTCCACTAATGATGAGGAGAAATATATTGAAAGACCTAAAATTCATTCATTAAAAAAAACAAGCAAGTAATATTTACAAACAAATATTAGAAAGAAAATATTTACATGATTTTTTTATATAAAAAAAAAACAGCAAAGTCTTAACATCCAAAAGATAAAGACCCTATCAAGGATCTTATCACTCATGGGTTGGTTTTTAGATAAAAAAACAAAATGAGTGGGAACAAAAACCTTTAAATTGGCTGTGGATTTCCATGGATGTTAGGGAGCATTGACTGTATGCATTGAAAATGGAAGAAATGCCCAATTGCATGGCATGAAATGTATACTGGTCATTGTCATGAATCAACTATAATTCTAGAGGCGGTGGCTTCACAAGATCTTTGGATATGGCATGCCTTTTTTGGAATGCCTGGATCATTAAATGATATTAATGTTCTTGATCGGTCACCTATCTTCGTTGCACTTGCTAAAGGTCGAACTGCTCCTGTCAATTATACAATTAATGGGCATGAATATACAATGGGATACTATTTAGCAGATGAGATTTATCCTAATTGGTCAACCTTTGTTAAGACAATCCCAAGGCCATTAGGAGCAAAGAGAAAATATTTTGCAAGTAAGCAAGAGTCTGCAAGAAAGGATGTGGAGCGGGCATTTGGGGTGCTCCAATCTCCTTTTGCAATTATACATGGACCTGTTCGATACTGGGATGAAGAAACGCTTGCAAATATTATGAAAGCTTGTAATAATGCATAATATGATTATTGAGGATGAAGGAGCAATAAACCTTGGATTTGACCATGAACGTGAAGTCAATTTCTTTATATCAGTGTCACATGGTGAAATACCAAAACACATGGATAGAGCAACTAGCTCTCAACTACAAGAAGATTTGGTTGAAAATTTGTGGGAACAATATGGCAACGAGTAGAATCATTAGATTTGAACTTCTTATGTCATCATAAGTTTCAAGTTTTTTATGTTTTTTTTTTTCATTATGGTTGTTATTTTTAAGTTAATTAATCATACTTATTGTTGTTAAGTGTTAGAAGAACTTCAAAGAAGTGTTATGAATTGATACCACTTTTATAACAATATATTTAAAATAACTAAGAAATTTCTACATATTTAATTAAAAATACATTACATTAAACAATAAATCAATCTAGTTAATTAAAAATTAAAACCCCTCTTTTGCATAATTTCTAATTTTCTATTTTGAAAATACGCTTGAGAAATTGGATCCAAATTAGAAATATCTATTTTCATAATTTGTTCTTCTTTCTCAATTCTGTCCAATTCTTGTTTCTCTTGACTTTGTTGAATCATCATAGCTTGTTGCTCTAACATAATTTTTTTGTCTTGTTTCTTCTGATCCTCAATTTCAACTAGAGTATCCCTGAATTGTTGTAAGAGATTTGTTACAGTTACCTCCCTAACTTTATCTTTTTCTTATTTACGTTTAAGTCGTTTCTTTGCAGCCTTCTGACCAATTGGTCTATCTTGAAAAATCAACAGTTCACTGTCTTCTCCTAAACTAACATAATCAGGAGTAGATGGAGCTGATGAAGCCGGACTTGCATTGACATGACCTTTTTGTTTCTTTTTTGACCTTCGATGTTGACTTGCACGCTCAAATTACCATTTGGGTTCTTTTCTTAAGATAACCCAACAATGTTCTTGTTGAAATCGTTTGCCAATGCAAGAAGCATACATTTGTCGAGCATCATTAATTTGGTAAAAAATTAAAGAAATTAAATAATGTTAAAATATGTGTTAAACAATTTAATATGAAAATGAATATTAAAATTACCCTTGATTCTTTGGTCATTCCACTTTGCTAACGATTTTCAATTTGAGTAACAAATCCAACAAATTTACCGACTTCTCTATTTATTTCTTGCCATCTACTTGAGATGCTTATTTGGAAACGATTATTCAAGTTTCCTCCATTCTCTACAAAGTAAGCATATACTCGAGCCCAGAACTGTTTTGTTTGTTGTTCAACTCCTGTAATTGGATCCTTGCTTGTATGTAGTCATGCAAAGACAAGTAAACAATTTCCCTCTGGTGAGAAATTTTTACTTCTTTGTGATTTTTTTGCCAAATGGACATTTAAATTCAAGTATGTTAAGTTATCAATTAATTTATTAGAATCACTTGGTTGAGAGAGAATATCTTCTGACTCACTCATAAGAAAGTTGGTAAAAGAGCTTGGAAAATTTGAATCCATCTACATTAAAAAAAAAAACTCAAGTTTAAACCTTATAAGAGAGTGTAAAAGAAGCTCACATTCAATGTCTAGCAATTTTGTAGTTTCCATACATGTGAATTAATAATAAGCATTGCCTCCTACTTGTTCTAACATAACAATTTGACTATTTTTTGGAACTAAAAGAGGATTGATATACTGGTGTAATTGTATTTTCAACAAGACAAAATATAATTGACCTCAAATTAAAATAGACAATCAAAAATAAATGTTAAATATGTCACTATATTTTTATCAATATCAATTACCATTATTAATTCCTCTCAATGTTATCAAAGATAACAACATAAATAAAAATTGTCTTCCTTAACCCATATCAAAAACATAAAATAACAAAGAAATAAAAATCATTACAAATATCAAATTAACAACAAAAGGTCTAAAAAATTAAGAGATATAAAAGAAAAAATAGAAAAAGCTTTTAAACAAACATACCTTTTAATTTCAGCTAATTAACACAACCGATGTTATTAATTAACCGCAGAATAATTGATTCTTATTTTTCTAAATTTAAGAGAAGGGTGAGGCACAACACAAAATTTACAAATTTACAAATTCTTTCCTCCTGCTTTTAAAGAAAAAAAAAATTGTTGGCCAACGGCTATAAAAATAGTAGTTGGCCAACAATCATTTGCTTTTGCCATTTCTATATGGAAATGTAGAAATGGCTCTTCACAGGACAAATAGCTAAAATAGCTATCCGTTTGCCTGAGGCGTTGGAATGAAGAAATGCAAAAGCAAAAGCTAAAAGTACAATTTTTTACATTTGGCTCTTCATTTAGCTCTCCCGTTAGAGATGCTCTTGGGGTATTGATTTCAACTTTATCTCATTTTAAAATAATAGTTCTCTTAAGCCTTCATACTTCAAGGTTGCCATGTAATAATGTGGACCTAATAATTCAAATATTATATAATACATATAAAAATCAATTACATATTACTAATTTTTCAAAACAAACAAATAAGTGTAATGGAGTTTGAAAATGGACTTCCAAAGGGTGGCATATGGCTGCAAGAGTGAGTTGTGGAGCGAAAGTATATGCACGCCAAAACTGAACGTACAAAATAAGTAGAAAAGAACAGGATTTTAGGATGTGATGGTGACTATTATTTATGGGTTGTTGGGCTGTGATTGAGGTTGATTTTTGGGATTGTTTTTCTTATTTTTGGATGTGCTTTTGGAAGAATTAGAGTGAAGAAACCACTGGGTTTATTGAAAGGTCTTTGTGGTAATTAGGGTTATGCTTGGCCAAAGAGGTGGTTGGTTTGTGACTACGAGGCTGAAGGGTTGTTGGGAATGGATGGTATGGTGGAGATGTGCTTTTTGGGCTAGACAATGGTGGTTTGATTAAAGAAGAAAAAAAGAGAAGAAGAAGAAGAAGAAGAAGAAGAGACTGCAACAATGAGTTGTTTGGTTATGAGTTTCATCGTTGTCGTTGTTGAGTTGTTTGGGATGAGGGAGAGACGACATTGTGGTATAGCAATAAAGGTAGTTTGTCTGGTGGCTGGTCTTGTGGAGAAGATGGTAGAATCCGGCAAAGGCAAAGAAGAGCAGCGACTAAAGTTAGGTTTTTTTTTTTTTGTATTTTTCCTTCTTTTTACTCTCTCTCTCTCTCTCTCTCTCGGGGTGGAAAAGTGATTTTTCGCAAAGAGGATTTATTTGTTTCTATATTGTATTTCTATTGTCTTTACTACTGAAATAATTTATTGTTTGTATTATTTTCCTTGATATTTTATTTTGGGACTGGTTTAAAAATAATAAGCTTCATCAGTACTCATTAATCTAGTTGCAAATGGCGTGGACATTGATTTTTGTTTTTTCCTCAAGAATATATACATCATATATATTACAGATTTTTTTTTATTATTATTACTATATATCAATCACCACTTCTTTCTTCCATGATCATTATTATGATGATCATCACCATCACCACTCTTAATCATTGTCATCACCATTTTAATTAGAACACCATGAAGTCATTTTTTAAATATTAATTAATCTTTTTTATTTTTAAAAAATTAACTATTAATTTGAATAACACCCCGATTCTTGATTACAATAAAATTATTTTTCATAAATTTTCAAATTGCTATATGTCAAAATGATCAATTTAGTCTCGCCATCAAATCAATTGGAAAATAAACACCAAAATATTAGTAATTATGATTTGAAAAGTTGGCAATATATGCCATCAATTTGATTGAGAGGGACTACTTGTTACTTGAAAGATCATGATTAATTAGTTTATGTATTTATTTATTTATTTAAAAGATTTAAGAATAGTATTTTAATTATACCAATTTGATATTAACTAAATTATTGTATTTAATTTGAGAATCAATGTACCGAGTTTTCATATTATTTTATGGAGGATAGATTTAAGAATCATATTTTAATTATACCTATTTTATAATTATTTTGTAAAGAGTAACTACACTAATTAGTACCATAAAATTATTAGCTCATTAACCTACATGGCACCCACCCTGGCCCACAAGAGGGTGACCAAGGACAAAGCACACCCCTGCCTTACAAGCTGTTGTGCTCTTAGAAAACTCTCTTTAGTGAAGTTACACTAGTGCCCTAGAGGAGAGGATGAAATCACCGAATTGGACCAGAAGGTTTCTTTATGGTAAATATTTAGTCACGTCAGCAAGGAAGAGAAGACGTGAAAAACATTTATGTTCTTGTGTACTTCCTATAAATGGGAAATACATTGTACCTTTGATCAAGAAGACAAAACTGATATTGCTCCCTAAAGGAATCCTATGACATAACGTTATACACTGCAATTGATAATATTTCCTTTCATGTTTTTTTTTATTTTAAGTAATTTTGATTTTTTTTTAAATAATTTTTTTAATTTTAAATTGAATTTTTTATATTTTTAAATTGTTTTGATATATTAATGTTAAAAATAAATTTTAAAAAATAAAATAATATTATTTTAATATATTTTAAAAAATAATCATTACAACGTTTACTGCTCTGTCTCCGAGATTTGCCGACAGATCCATCAGTCCAATCAAAAAGAGATTGAGAGAGATAAAGGCAGCCGGTTGGTCCGTTTAACACCGAACCATTGTCTTTTTTCTTTTTTTCTGGTCCTTTTTGGAGAAATACTCCATGACTCCGGCCGTAATTGATATAACACATTAAAGTTGATATAATTTTTATTTTTATTTTTCTAAATCAATTAATTTTATATTAATTTTAATATAATTGTTAATTAGTATACTTGACTTAATTTAAGTAAAGGAAGTGTGACGTGGTGGGTAGTGGGTACTCCTAAATACTGGAATTATTTTTGTTTTTTCTGTGTGCAGAAGAATTTGCCCATGGGATTCCACTGCCTTTTCTTGTATGGTTTGATAGATTTACCAAAGAAATATTTTCCTACTCTCCTCTCTAGTACTTCAGAAATACCTTGATTCAAGGAAGGAATTTTTTTTATTTGAATAAATTATTATTAATGTTTTGTTGTTTTAATTTGTAATCTTATTTAATTTGTTCAAATATGGTCTCCATTTATTAGTTTTTAGGTTGTGTTTGGTTTAAGCTTAAAAATTGAACATTGAATGTCAAGGGTGTAAAAAAATGGTTGAATAATGAAACATTTAAAATGTTTGGTTAGTATGTAAAAATTATATATAATGATGGAGTCCAATTAATTTTAAATTAAAAATAAAGTTAATTATCTTTAAAAAAACAACATATAATCAATTATGGTGGTTGGTAATGGGAAAATAGAAGGAAAGTGGGTGAAAATTTTGAAGGAAAAAAAAACACAGTCACCACTGGTGTGGTTAATGTAATGGTGGGGTCTAATAAATTTAAAATTATAAATAAAATTAAATAAATCTATATATATTCTCTAATTTTTTTTAAATTTTCCCTTTCGTAAAATTTTTAATATTTTTTCATATCTTATTTTGGATTTCTGGGAGAAAACAAATAGAGAGAAATTTGAAAAAATAAAATGGAGTCCAAGTTTTTTAAAAAAAAATGATGAGTAAAGTGAAAAGCAAAAATTTAGAAATTGAAAAGCGTGAAAGAATTAATTAAAGAGAAAAATGATAGAAAAATAAATGAGGTATGGGATTTAGAATATTCTTGACTCATTTTACCACAATCTAATCGCACACTTAGATTTTCTCAAAATCCAAATCAAACGCCAAGTGAGGGATTGTCCTAAAATATTTTATTTTAATTCATCATTTGTGCAAGCAACGGTACACAAACGTCATGTATATGTATTGAAAAAGACAACAAAATGCAAGGTACATTTTTAATGCAATCAAGAAAAAAAAATGAAAGAAATAAAGATAAAAAAAAAAAGTTGAATTGATCAAAAATAAATAAAAAATTAATAATCCAAGAACGAAAATAAAAGGCAAAGAAATTGAGGGACCTATTTGAGAACATTAAAACTCTTACTTAAATGAAATGACGTGTTGTGTTTTGTATATGAATAGATCAAAATATGTTGTTTCATGATTTAATTGAAAAAAAAAAGTAGTCCAAAACAATGTTGTTATAGGTATGCATGGGTGAACAATGTCTTCATCCCCACATAGGCAGTCGTTGCCTGAATTTTGGCCAGAATTTGGCCTTAGTTTACTCCCTCTATGCCTCCTAAAAATAACAAACAACACATCATTCATCTCTCTTGCATGTGTATTATATTCTGAGCCAAAATATAAATGTTTTAGCCCTCTAGAACCCCAAAAAAGAATTTGAGTTGAGAGAAGTGAGGTAGATTGAGCCAGAAGATAGGAGATGTAAAAGAAAAGGAGAAAGGGAAAGAAAAAGAGAACGAGGAAAAAAAAGAGAGAATTTTTTAGCTAGAAATGGAAGTGTTGTGAACTAGGTGGTAACAAAGGGGAAAAGAGGAGAAGGAAAAAAAAAGGCAAAAACCAAAGACGGATAAACTCGAAGTAGAGAGAGAAAAACAACACTACTACTAGCACACCACTGTTTTTACTACCACAACAATTCCTCCCTCGTTTGAAACCACAGCATGTTACTATTCATGCATGGTCACTATTTATTCATGTATTTTTTTTATTGGTTTCATATTAGCATTAGTCTCACCTTTCATCTTTTTGCAAATGTATGCATGTGTAAATATTTATTTTTGAAAAAGAATGAAAACAACCTCAGCAAGTTTTTTTTTCCAAGTTAGAGTCGTTTTTTATATATAAAGTATGAGTTTTGATATTTAGGTCAACGTGTCTCCTAGTTTTTAGGGATTGACGTAGGCGTAGTGCAACGCTTTTTAACCTTAGAACGAGTTTAATAATGAGTTGATAAGTCTTTGTAAATTTAGCCTAAAGTTTTGATTAAGCTTAAATTTATGTTTTACACTTAGGTCGATCTGTCTTTTAGTTTTAGGGGCCAACATAGACCTATCACAGTGTTTTAAGAAGAAAAAAAGAGAGGTTAATAATAAGTCCACGAGTCTCTTCCGAGTATAGACCGATATGGGACAAATATAATATTATTTTCAATGTTTTTCTTTGTAAATAATAATAATGATAATAAAAAAGTCAATAAATAAAAATAAATTTAAAACTAAAAAAATCATGAAGTTGCGAGACTGTTAATTTAGAGTTCGACACTGACTGGATGAACAATCAATTAACAACAAACAACTTGCGAGTAAGCTCAAAAAAGTAATTAGGACATTTAAAGGCATTTGTAAAAATACTTTTATAAGAAACACATAGCTAATGTAACCTTTTGTTGGAAAGGATGCGGCAAAGGTGATTTTATCTTCCATTAGATATAACCAACACCTTACTTAGATCTCTAAAACCAATGCATATTTTTAGATTTTTAGTCTCCTTAAAGAATTAGATGGTGATTCCACATTTCATATTTTTCTTTAATTTTTTTTGGTCCCATATTCATGTCAGGTGCGACAGCATGATGACTCCATTAAGGACATTAAGGTTAAGCTTAGCATGAGACATCTCAACGAATTAAAAAGGTAATAAAAATGGATAAGAGTCACCACTTAGTTTTATGGTAACTACAAACCATAACTAGTCTTTAGAACTCTAGGTAAGAGGCTAGTTATCTTTGAAGGGAAGATAAACATCACCCTTAAGCATCCTACCTAAAATAAATTGTATTATGCTTGTATTTCACAACCAAGGTATTTATTGTGCTTTGCTTAAATTTGCCTAAACTAATGAAAATCCTAAAATAATGATTTGAGAGTTAGGTCTGACAACAAGAGTCAATCCTCACTTTTAAGTTTTGACTCATTCTACTAAAAATGGTGTCCAAAGCCTACACTCAAACTCATAAGGCTTTGATAGGATCATGATAACCCAGCCCAAATTCACTCACCATTATAAGGTAATATTTTAACACATGACAACAAAACAAATATTTGTACCCATTAATAAAAAAAGATTATTGACAAGAAAATGCAAAAAAAAAAATCAACATTATATATATAAATTAGAAAACAAATGTTGTTAACTCAAAGGTGACTCAACCGGTAGGATAGGGGTTTATTGTATGACAGAAAAGTGAATCAAAAGGGGTTTATCGTTTAAGGATCGTACTACTCCTGGTTTGAAGATAAATCACGTAAAACAAATCAGTAATATTTTTTAGGAAAGAATAAAATAAAGTTTTGACATCCAGTTGACATGACTTGTTTGAGGATTTTTCAGAGGGTTGATCCTTTGATAAAAATCCAAAAAAACTTTTAAGATAAATATACAAAACAACTCATATATTTTTTTAATTTTTTAGAAAAAAATCATTGGAAACCAAAACGAAAAACTTCATTCCCCAAATACATCCATTTTAGGAAAATCCCAAATTACCACACAAAAATATATTTAAATATAACAATTAAAAATCCACATACATGATTATCAACACACCAAAAACACTCAATCGATCATCAACACATAAAATACCTTTATTCGCACACAATATTATTAACATAAGAAAGCCAATTATCTACACACGATATTATCAATCAATTATCCATATAAGACCATATTATAAATATACGAAGCAAACAAATAAAAAAATTCATTAGGATCTGAGAATGACCTACTAAAATTTGCCAGAATTGATTGACACGTGTTGGACTGATACGTAATGGTGGGGAATGACTATAAGCATTAACACACTCGATAGTGGTGAATTCAAGTGGCGTATGCTCCTCATATACTGCTACTTAAACATGAAAACAACAGGTTGTTAGGTGTCTGAGGTGTTAGGGTTTCTTTTGGGATGATCTTAGGCTATTTTAGATGGAGTTTCGAGTGGATCTTAGAGCTATTCTATTTGGGTTTTGATTAGAGAAGGAGATTAGCTAGGTTATTGGTCGTCGGCTGAGAGTGTAGATGGTTTCGGGCCATGATATGGGTTGCTTACAGAAGATCAGGTTTTTATGAAGAGGATTGGTTGGGTGTTGATTGGAGAATAAGATTGGGACTACTAGAGGGGGAAAAGATAGATAAAAAAAAAAAGGGATTGGTTTGGTGCATTGAGAGGAAGAGGTTGTTTGTAAGGTGGTAGTGGTTATTGTTTGGTTGGAACCCAACATGAAAGGAAAATGGGAAAAATTAGTTGCTAGTTTTTTTGCTTTTAAGAAAGTGGGGTTTTTTTTTTTTTTTGCTTTTTATTACGATTACAGATTTTGTGTATACTCATATGAAAATTCCTAGGACTGCTTGGTCTATTTATTGGCCCTCATTTGCCTTTCTTTTCATCTATACTAATCTTTTCTTTCCTCTTTATTTTTAATCTTCTTCATATGCCTATCCTTTTGACACGACCAAAAGATTAATGTCTTCTCCCAAGTGCAGGAGTGTCGAAGTAATAAATAACCCGGTAAGACCGGGGTCGAACCACAGGGAGGTTAATTGTATAAATTATAGATAACAATAATACAACAACAACAATAACAACAATAATAATAATAGTGAAGAAGAAGAGGAAGAAGTTGATGAGAGCTTTGAGATGGAAAATTAACGTAAGGATTAAACAATGATAACAACAAATGTCAAGGTTAGAGGATCCACTAATGGTATTTCAAACAAGTATAGTATAAACTCTTTTTATTCAATTGGAAACCACACACAAAGGAGGTTCCAATCAGATTATAAATTGTTAACATGATTACATTAATTATCTTATTCGAATAATGCTAATACTTGTAAATGTTGTCAGGCATTCATGATTATAACTTATGTTAACAACAAATCAAGTTCCTTTCATAGCTCGGGTGTCGGTTATACCATACAGTATGGGCTATGAAAGTGCCAAGTATTTGTTGTACCAAGTGTTATACAACATAAATCTAGATTAACCATTTAACAAGCAAAGTATTAAAAGTGAACAAGATAACAAATATAAAGCATGTTAGTATCCAACATTAAGGTCCATGTTAAGTTTATATTATACTTATTCTTACACCATTAGTGTACCCTTTTCACCTTGACATAATTAACTTAGCTAGACATAATGAAAGAAAGAAACATAAATAAACAAGATAAGAACATAAGTAAGATAAAAGTTAACTAAGTAAAGGAAAGGAAATGAAAGGCATAAACTTGATATTAATGAAAGCAAAGCATAAGCAATACAAAGAGAGAAAGCAAGAGCATGATCTTGATCTGAACACCAAGATGCCTAAATACATGGCAAATGCCTCCTTTTATAGGCCAAAATTCAGAACTATTGATTTGTTGACTAATTGATGAATGGGTGGCCACATCTTGACTTGATGACAATTCTTATCTTCTTGTCTGCTAAAAACGTCATTGATGACATCATAATTTGAACAAACTTCAATCATGAACGTTCTAGGCAATTGTCTCATCTTTCCAGGGTAAAAATTTGAGATCATTTGAACTTCTAGAACTCGAGATATGGGCTGAACACTGAACAGTGTCTGGGCTGCAGGACAGATTCGGACTTCTTTGTTGTTGCTACAATTTGGACTTGAAAACGGCCTTCTTAAATCTTGGACTCCTCATGAAAGTTGTAGGCCTATGTCTTAGCTTTCCATCCATATAAGGTAGACCTAAATCCGAGATCTACAGCTCCAGATATGACCCGATTACCAAACAGTGTTCCAGTTTGGACTGCACCAGCATCTCTTTTCTAAGTTTGGCCATCTCTTTGTCCTTTCAATTTCAGTACTTCAACTCATCAATCAATTCTTTCATTTATGTGATAGGCCTGCATTTAAGATGAACATTTACCATAAATTAAAGGTATCTTATATTATTAGATATGTTATTATAAAACATGCTTTAGTTAAGGAGTTATTGATACTTCAAGTGCAAAATGATGATATAAAACCTTGATAAAAATACACTTTTAAGTACTAATCACACCCCCCAACCAGCTTATTACTAGTCCCTAGTAATCAAAGCGTTAAAACAATTTGCAACTTTCACAAAGCAAGACATTCATCATTCAACTTCCATTAATCTATCCAGATAAACAAACTCTCATTAAATTTATATATCTGCTCAATACCTCTTAAACAAGATATTAATAAACCTTCCTTGTTATGTGCTCAATGTACAAAAACATAGATGATGGGGCTTTTATTGGAAGAAAACAATATTTGGTTCTAATGTTTAAGGTTAACTTCCTTGGGTTGGGATTATTATCTCTTTTTTTTTTTTTTTTTTTTTTTTTTTTTTTTTTTTTTTTTTTTTTAATATATATACATATAACTTAAAACACAATGCATCTTTAACCCATGTAACGAGCTTTCGGCTAATGACTCCCAGACCAGTTGATCTTAGGGCATTAGGTGTTGAGACACCCCTACGAGCTTAGTAACTCGGGTTGCAGATACCGATACGTAGATAGTGCAATGTTTGATTCCCTTAAGCTTTTCTCCTTAACCCATGTAACAAGCTTTGGGCCAATAGCTCCCAAGTCGGTTGACTTTAGGGTATTAGGTGTTAAAACACCCCTTCGGGCTTAATTGCTTAGGTTAGGGAGGCTACGAAATCAAACTTATCTACGTTTTTATTATCATTATTTTTTTGTTTTTTGTTTTTTTTTTTTTTTTTTTTTTTTTTTTTTTTTTGCAAATTATAGACTATCCCTATCCCTTAGTTGTTACCTTTAACAAAAGAACACAAATAATGTAATAATCCAATGTGCAACCCACAATCATATGTTAAAGTGTGTGTGTGGAAATGAAGGTTTAAGAATACTTGTTAAATAAGTATATGAGCGAGAATCAAGTGATAACAATGCGAGAGTTTGTAAACCTGAATATTTCAAGAAGTATTCTAATAGGCCTTGTTATGAATATTGCAAATAACCATTGGAAAATGTTTACTAAGATGCGTCTCAAGAGTCACTCCCCCTTACTCGCCATCCTAGTGATAACAGTTTTGCCAAATGGTTTTTAAAACAAAAAACGGTTAGTTGGTTAGTTTTTTTTTTTTTTTTTTAATACTACTACCCTCTCCCCCCAACCAAAACGAGACATTGTCCTCAATGTCCTAAGGTAGAAAGATAGAGTATAGAAGACATCACCTGAAACAACGAACACCGACAAACCCGAAACACACTTAAACAAATATAAGAAATAATAGAACAAAATACTATGCTAGAAATAAAACCAAAAGACACAAGGATTCACAAACGAAGGCTCAAATCCAATCTAAGCTTTTTACGGCTTTCGTAGTTGACCAATTTATGCGACTCATGGAGGGATCAATTACGGGGATGAAAGATTGTAGTTTGTCGATCAATTGTTCAGCAGTAGCAGCAGAGATTATGATTTGTCGTGCCGAAGATGTTAGAAATTCCTGTTCCACGGCTTGATCAAGGAAAGACAACAAATTATCATAAAAACCATTAACATTGAGCAAACCTATAGGTTTATGGTGAATGTGCAGTTGGGCCCAAGAGGAAATATGAAAAATCTCTTCCAATGTGCCCGGACCACCTGGTAAGGCAATGAAGGCATCAAAGATGGTTAAACATTGTATTCATTCGATCAAACATTGTGGAGACCCGTAGTTCCTCTCCAATTGTTTTCCCAATGAAATCCCCTTTTGCTAAAGCTCGGGGACGACCCCCAAGACTTGACTTCCTCCTAAAAATGCAGCTATTGACACACCCCCCATTAACCCAAGGCTACCTCCCCCATACACTAAATGAATCTTTCTCTCAGCTAGGACCTGACCAAGATGATTTGCGCTTCTAAAAATGCTATTTCCTTCCAGGACTGGATCCACCGAAAACACAAATATTTTTAATGTGATAACTTGAGGGACCTGCCATTTCTACACACTTCTATATCTGTCTAATGTAAGGGTTGAGTAGAAATGAGGGGAAGGAAGAGAAGATTTTATAGATGAGAAATTGAAGATGCAATCATACCCCTATATGTAGACCATTGGAGTCTCACACACTCTTTCTCTCTCTCTCTCTCTCTTTATTTAATTATTTATTTTGAAAAAGCATGTGTATGTACGGGTAGTTGTGATTGTGGCTCACATCTTCCCTTGGTTTTACGTCCAAGAACGGCTTAAACGCCCTCTATGGGTGGGGGATAGGCTTCCCATCCAGTTTTCTTAAAACCGGCAAAAGTGGTCTTTTTAGTCGGATTCCCAAGACTAAGTCGATCATGTTCTTTATGAAAATGGGGCCATAAATCATGAATTGCACGATGCACATCTCCACTAGGATGCGTCTCAAGGGTCAACAAAAGATTATCTAAAGACCCCTTACTCGTGCCATCCTTAATGAATTGTATTTTATCTTCACGGTTTATAGATACCATTCCTAAAGAACGACATGTTGCATTACAAGTCCATCGGCACATCCGTGACTGACTTTCGATCGTTTTGCACGACGTTTCTTTGCAAAAGTGCTTTTACCCGTTCCAGGCATGTGTGAAATGAAAGAATTGGAGGACTCACCTCGATAATCGGACCTTTGCTTCAATCAGCCAAGCGAATATCTTCAGAATTCCATGATTCATTAACAACTTCAATCTTGCACACCTAGCACGGTAAATTTTTGTAATCGCATTTCGAGGCAGAGCGGGAAAGTACTTTTTCAATTTTTCAAGAGTGGTGTCCATTTTCAAATGAGAATTGGAGAAGAGAGTCAAAAAAAAGGAGAAAAAGCAAAGTATTGCACAAATATATACAAATATCAGTTATTATGGGAAACTGAAAGAACCGACTTAAGTCACGGAGTACCGTTATCCGCCTTTTGACCGGGGTGAGAGAAACTAGCAAAACGAAACACAAAAAAATATGAGAAAACAAATCAATCTTTATATACAGGATCACTCAATTCAATAGAGTCATTTTCAACTGAAAAATTGTCAAAGTAGACTTTCAAACGATGTCCATTTACCTTGAAAACATTGCCATTCTTTGGATTCTCGATATCACAGGCCCCATATGGATACACATGTTTCACAATGAAAGGACCACTCCATCTTGATCTTAGTTTTCCAGGAAATAAATGGAGTCGAGAATTATAAAGCAAGACTTTTTGACCAACATTGAATGTTTTTCTCAATATTTTCTTGTCATGAAACTCTTTGATTCTTGCTTTATGAATTCTTGAATTTTCATATGCATCATTTCTTATTTCCTCAAGCTCATTTATTTGTAACTTACGCAGTGACTAGCATCATCAAGGTTTGAATTAAAAGCTTTAATAGCCCAATAAGCTTTATGTTCAAGTTCCACGAGCAAGTGACAAGGTTTTCCATAGACTAGTCTATAAGGTGACATACCTAATGATGTTTTATAAGCGGTTCGATAAGCCCAAAGTGCATCATTAAGTCTTAAAGACCAGTCTTTCCTATTAGGGTTCATTGTTTTCTCCAAGATTTGTTTGATCTCCCTATTAGCGAGCTCTACTTGTCCACTAGTCTCGGGGGTGATAAGGGGTGGCAACTTTGTGTGTGATTCCATATTTCTTCATTAAAGTCTCAAATGGCTTGTTGCAGAAATGTGTTCCACCATCACTTATCATGGCTCGAGGGATTCCAAATCGACTCAAAATATTTTCTTTCAAGAATTTTATCACTGTTTTGTGATCATTGTTTCGACTTGGAATTGCCTCTATCCATTTTGAAACATAATCTACTCGCGACTAATATGTACACGAAACCAAATGATGGAGGAAATGGACCCATGAAATCTATACCCCAGCAGTCAAAGATCTCAATGATAAGAATAGGATTTAAAGGCATCATATGACGTTTTGAAATAGATCCCAACTTTTGACAATTTTCACAAGTCTTGCGAGAACACATGTGAGTCCTTAAACATGGTGGGCCAGTAAAATCCGCATTGTAAGATTTTTGCGGTTGTCTTTCTTGATGAGAAATGGCCTCCACATGCCTCAGAATGACAAAATTTAATGACATTACTTACCTCATTGTCGGGAATGCATCTTCGAAATATTTGATCGGACAATATTTGAATAAATAAGGGTCATCCCAATAAAAGTTCTTTACTTCGTTCAAGAACTTTCTTTTGTCTTGGGTACTCCAATGAGCTGGCAATTGTCCCGAAACAAGAAAATTAACAATATTAGCATACCAAGGCATTGTAGAGACGGAAAATAAAGATTCGTCGGGAAAGTAGTCATCGATTGGTGTGATGTCAGATCTCGATTCTGTTGTCAATCTTGACAAGTGATCTGCGACAACATTTTCGGTGCCTTTCTTGTCTTTGATTGTGATATCAAATTCTTGAAGTAACAAAATCCACCGAACCAATCTACCCTTAGAATCTTTCTTAGAAAGAAGATATTTCAATGCCGCATGATCACCGTAAACAACAACAGGTGAGCCAACAAGATAAGACTCGAATTTTTCACATGCAAATACTACCGCAAGTAATTCTTTTTCGGTAGTGGTGTAATTCATTTGAGCACTATTTAAAGTTTTACTTGCATAGTAAATCACATAAGGTTTCTTATCTTTTCTTTGTCCCAAGACAAAGCACCCACGGCATAATCACTAGCATCACACATTATTTCAAAAGGTAAAGACCAATCGGGAGGTTGAATGATAGGAGCAGAAGTAAGCAAGTTTTTAAGTTGAACAAAGGCTTCTTCACAATGTTCGATCCATTCAAAAATATTATCCTTTGTTAGAAGGTTGCTCAAGGGCTTAGATATTACACTAAAATCTTTGATGAACCTTCTATAAAACCAAGATGTCCTAAGAATGATCTAACATCTTTAATGGATTTTGGTGTTGGCAAGTTAGCAATTAACTCGATTTTAGATTTGTCAACCTCAATTCCTTTTGATGAAACAATGTGACCAAGTACAATGCCGTTTGTTACCATAAAGTGACATTTTTCCCAATTCAAGACAAGATTCTTCTCTTCACACCGCTCAAAACCTTTTCTAAGTTAGTCAAACAATCATCAAATGAATCACCAAAAACAGAAAAATCATCCATAAAAATCTCAAGAAAACGTTCAACCATATCACTAAATATACTAAGCATGCATCTTTGAAACGTGGCTGGTGCATTACATAATCCAAAAGGCATCCTTCGATATGCAAAAGTGCCAAATGGACATGTGAAAGTAGTTTTCTCTTGATCTTCCAATACAATTTCAATTTGGTTATAACCTGAATAGCCATCTAGGAAACAATAAAATTCATGACCGCAACTCTTTCTAGGATTTGATCCATGAAAGGTAAGGGAAAATGATCTTTTCTAGTCATTGAATTAAGTTTCCTATAATCAATGCACATACGCCAACCAAGTAATAGTCCTTGTTGGAATTAACTCATTTTTCTCATTTGGTATCACAGGTGACTCGGACTTCTTGGGTACCACTTGGGTAGGACTTACCCATTTTTGTCGAAATAGGATAAATGATTCCATTATCTAGAAGCTTAATGACTTCATTTTTCACTACTTCTTTCATATTAGGATTAAGCCTTCGTTGCATTTCTCTAGAGGGTTTAGCATTTTCCTCCAAATAAATCCTGTGTGTGCAAATCAAAGGACTAATTCCTTTTATGTCGGCTATAGTCCATCCCAAGGCATTTTTGTGCATTTTCGTAGTTTGCAATAACTTACCTTCTTGATGTGCGTTAAGTGTGGAAGAGATTATTACCGGAAAAGTTTCATTTTCTCCCAAAAATGAGTATTTGAGATGGAATGGTAATGGCTTCAAATCAGGTTTTGGTGGTTGAACACTTGAAGGTATGGACTTAATTGATCGTGGTGGCAATTCCTCAATTTGTGGTCTCCAATTACTTGCCTTCGATTTTTCCCGAGAATAGACCATTTGCAAATCGTCGATTCATCAATCTCAATTTTATCGGAAGTGGTTTGAAATTGATCATGAACTAATTTTTCAAGAAAGTCCACTTCCCGTAAATCATTATTATCTCCAGGTTGCTTGCAAATGTTGAAAATATTCATCTCCAATGTCATGTTTCCAAAAGATAGCTTCATCAATCCATTCCTACAATTAATCAATGCATTAGAAGTTGCAAGAAATGGACGCCCTAAAATAACAGGAAATGAATTACATGCTTCAACAAAGGTTGTGTGTCCAAGACAATAAAATCCACAAGATAAATGAATTTATCAACTTGTACTAACACATCTTCAACTATTCCTCTAGGCACTTTTACGGATCTATCGGCAAGTAAAAGAGTTACAGAAGTTGGTTTTAACTCACCTAGATTGAGACTTTGAAAAACTGAATATGGAAGTAAATTCACACTAGCTCCAAGATCAAGTAAGGCTTTTTCAATTTTATGCTCTCCAATAAAGCAAGAAATTGTAGGACAACCAGGGTCTTTATATTTCAAAGCATTATTGTTTTGAAGAATAGCACTTACTTGTTCGGCTAAAAAGGCTTTCTTTTTCACATTCAGTTTTCTCTTCACAGGCATGTGAGATCTTTCAAAAATTTAGCATAAGAAGGAACTGTTTGATAGCATCTAGCAAAGGTATATTGATCCTTACTGTTTGAAAGTTTCAAAGATTTCGAGTTGTGATTAACTTTCCTTTGTTTAGCCATGGCATGAGGAAATGGAAGTCTTTGGCGGGAAATCGGTCTTTTCTTTGCAATGATCAGATTCAACCCCTTCCTTACCCTCGGAGATTGACTCATCATCATTCTCACAAGGTTCAAGAATGGGTTTTTCAATAACCTTACCACTACGAAGAGTGATGACCGATTTTACATGATCCATGTGTTGGCTTCCCGAACTACTTGCATTCGCATTGTATTGCCCCTTTGGATTTTGTTGTGGTTGAGATGGAAACTTACCTTTCTTTTGGAAACTAAGAGCAGATGTCAATTTTGCAAGAGTATCTTTAAAATCTGTCATGCTTTGAGCAAGTTGAGTGTTAATTGCCTCTTGCTTTTCCATAAATGCATGCAATGTTTCCTCAAGATTTTTTCTAGGAGGTGGAGCATAAGGAGGTGCATATCCATGAGAATTTTGGAAATTATGGTGTGCTTGAAACGGTGGTTGTGAAGTTTGTGCATTATTGTTATCACTCTTCCAATTGAAATTTGGGTGATTTCTCCAACCAGGGTTGTATGTTTGCGAATATGGGTTATGGTTGGGCCTTTGAAAACCTGTTTAATGCATGGGCTTGTTCATGGAGACATTCTTTAAAAGAAGGCAAGGTTGGACAGTCATTGGTTGAATGTTCGTTGGTTTCACAGATTTGACATGCAATGTCTTGAGCACGATTTTAATTGACCACTCTTTTTCAATTCTAGCGCTTCGACTTTTTTAGCTAAAGATGCAAACTTGGCTTGGAGGTCATGATCTTCCCTAAGGTTGTACATACCCCCACTAGATGTATGAGGTTGGGTTTTACTTGGTGCCTCATAAGTACCTGTGGTGTCCCAATTTTGTGCATTTTCAGCTAGCAAATCTAAGTACTCCATTGCTTCATTAGGGTCTTTATCCTCAAAAGTTCCATTGCACATCAATTCAACCATTTGCCTATCTCTAGGAGTTAACCCTTCATAAAAATGTGAAACTAATCTCCATGTTTCAAAACCATGATGGGGGCAAGTATTAAGCAAGTCCCGATACCTATCCCAACATTGATAAAATGTTTCTCCGGTTTTTGAGAGAAAGTAATGATTTGTCTTTTGAAAGAGTTCGTTCTATGAGATGGAAAAAACTTCTTTAAAAATTGTTGTTGCATATCATCCCAAGCACGAATGGATCCAGGTCTCAAATTTTGTAGCCATGTTTTAGCTTTATCTTTTAATGAAAAAGGAAAAAGCTTTAACCTAATGGTGTTCATGCTACAATTTGAGTCATTATAGGTGTTGCAAACCTCCTCAAATTCCCTTAAATGCAAGTATGGATTTTCTAAATCTAAGCCATGAAAAGATGGTAAAAGTTGAATAATGCCTGTCTTAAAATTAAAATGAGATGCATCAGGAGGAAAAACTATGCATGAGGGTGCACTTGTTCTTGTGGGATTCATGTGGTCTCTAAGAGTTCTAACCCGAATATTCTCATTATTCTCATTATGAAGCGATTGGTTATCTTCTTCAGCATATTTTCTGAAAATGATGAGGATACCCTACAAAGTCTACCACTTAATGTACGTGACCACACTCTCATGCACGTGTAAAAAGAGAATAAAAAGAAGAAGAAAACAAAAGAAAAAGAAACAACACAAAAGAAACAAAGTTAAATACAATAAAAGTAAAAGAGAAAATAAAATAAATACTATAATTTGTACAAGAATTTACCTTCCCCGCAAGAACGCGCCAAAAACTTGACACGACCAAAAGATTAATGTCTTCTCCCAAGTGCGGGAGTGTCGAAGTAATAAATAACCGGTAAGACCGGGGTCGAACCACAGGAGGTTAATTGTATAAATTATAGATAACAATAATACAACAACAACAATAACAACAATAATAATAATAGTGAAGAAGAAGAGGAAGAAGTTGATGAGAGCTTTGAGATGGAAAATTAACGTAAGGATTAAACAATGATAACAACAAATGTCAAGGTTAGAGGATCCACTAATGGTATTTCAAACAAGTATAGTATAAACTCTTTTTATTCAATTGGAAACCACACACAAAGGAGGTTCCAATCAGATTATAAATTGTTAACATGATTACATTAATTATCTTATTCGAATAATGCTAATACTTGTAAATGTTGTCGGCATTCATGATTATAACTTATGTTAACAACAAATCAAGTTCCTTTCATAGCTCATGTGTCGGTTATACCATACAGTATGGGCTATGAAAGTGCCAAGTATTTGTTGTACCAAGTGTTATACAACATAAATCTAGATTAACCATTTAACAAGCAAAGTATTAAAAGTGAACAAGATAACAAATATAAAGCATGTTAGTATCCAACATTAAGGTCCATGTTAAGTTTATATTATACTTATTCTTACACCATTAGTGTACCCTTTTCACCTTGACATAATTAACTTAGCTAGACATAATGAAAGAAAGAAACATAAATAAACAAGATAAGAACATAAGTAAGATAAAAGTTAACTAAGTAAAGGAAAGGAAATGAAAGGCATAAACTTGATATTAATGAAAGCAAAGCATAAGCAATACAAAGAGAGAAAGCAAGAGCATGATCTTGATCTGAACACCAAGATGCCTAAATACATGGCAAATGCCTCCTTTTATAGGCCAAAATTCAGAACTATTGATTTGTTGACTAATTGATGAATGGGTGGCCACATCTTGACTTGATGACAATTCTTATCTTCTTGTCTGCTAAAAACGTCATTGATGACATCATAATTTGAACAAACTTCAATCATGAACGTTCTAGGCAATTGTCTCATCTTTCCAGGGTAAAAATTTGAGATCATTTGAACTTCTAGAACTCGAGATATGGGCTGAACACTGACAGTGTCCGGGCTGCAGGACAGATTCGGACTTCTTTGTTGTTGCTACAATTTGGACTTGAAAACGGCCTTCTTAAATCTTGGACTCCTCATGAAAGTTGTAGGCCTATGTCTTAGCTTTCCATCCATATAAGGTAGACCTAAATCCGAGATCTACAGCTCCAGATATGACCCGATTACCAAACAGTGTTCCAGTTTGGACTGCACCAAAGATCTCTTTTCTAAGTTTGGCCATCTCTTTGTCCTTTCAATTTCAGTACTTCAACTCATCAATCAATTCTTTCATTTATGTGATAGGCCTGCATTTAAGATGAACATTTACCATAAATTAAAGGTATCTTATATTATTAGATATGTTATTATAAAACATGCTTTAGTTAAGGAGTTATTGATACTTCAAGTGCAAAATGATGATATAAAACCTTGATAAAAATACACTTTTAAGTACTAATCACCTTTTATCTTTTTTGTATCTTCGTATCATTATCTTCTAGTAGTTTTATAGCGAGACTCAAACTCTTGATATTTATTTCAGTCTCTGTTTCTTTACCTGCTCACCGTTTCAATCCTTAATTTTTAAAATTTTTCTAATTCTTTTTAAATTTCTCTTTTTCAACATGGGGTTAATAATTAGTTATGACAATATGTATGTGTTTTCTCTTATTTCCTTTATTTTCATTTCTTTCTAAGTATTAATTTATTTTAATTTTTTAATTTTATTTATTATTTGTTGCATTTATTTGAGTCTACTACATTGAATGTTCATGCATATTATTTTTCAAGTTCTCACACACATAATAAAAATAACAAAAGCTTTAAACCCAAGCTTTTTCCTTTTATATTAATAGATAGGGAGATTCAGGCGATGAGTGTGATTTATGTTCATTGATGCTCATTTGGACTTTTGCTCAGGCTTAAAATCACCCTATACACCGAATATCATGGAGCTACTCCCTCACTCATATTACATAATTTGGACAATATATGAACCTTAAAAATCTTTAAGGATAGACCAACTGAACCAAACTTTACATGAGTAATATCCTATCCATTAGGGTTGACCCTCGATAGGACAAGAATTATATCATGACATATCATATTCATTAATGATTATGGTGACATTACCGTTTTTCCACCGATTTTTATAGGAAGTGTGATATGTCAAAAAAATATTAAGATTATCATTAAGGATATGAGGACTAGGTTAAAGAAAGGTAAATATGATGAGGGAGATTAGTCATCAAATCAATAGTTTTGAATTTTGGCCTATAAAAGGAGGCATTTGCCATGCATTTAGGCATCTTGGTTTTCAGATCAAGATCATGTTCTTGCTCTCTTTCTTTATATTTTTGTAATGCTTAAGTTTTGTTTATATTAATCTCTTGTTTATGTTTTTCATTTCCTTTCCTTTACTTAGTTAACTTATAT
Organism: Populus x sibirica; assembly: GCA_019202695.1. NCBI lineage: Eukaryota > Viridiplantae > Streptophyta > Magnoliopsida > Malpighiales > Salicaceae > Populus > Populus x sibirica. The sequence goes on from JAGMVL010000801.1 coordinate 332,835, forward strand.
CTTATTTATATTCTTATCTTGTTTATTTATGTTTCTCTCTTTCATTATATTTAGCTAATTTTATTATGTCAAGATGAAAAGGTTACACTAATGGTGTAAGAATAAGTATAGTATAAACTCAACATGGACTTTAATGTTTGATACTAACATGTTTTGTATTTGTTATCTTGTTCACTTTTAATACTTTGGTTGTTAAATGGTTAATCTAGATTTATGTTGTATAACCCTTGGTACAACAAATACTTGGCACTTTCATAGCCCAACCGTATGGTATAACCGATACCTGTGCTATGAAAAGAACTTGATTTGTTGTTAACATAAATTATAATCATGAATACCTGACAACATTTATAAGTATTAGCATTATTCGAATAAGATAACTAATGTAATCATGTTAACAATTTATAATCCAATTGGAAGCTCCTTTGTGTGTGGTTTCCAGTTAAGTAATAAAAAGAGTTTATACTATACTTGTTTGAAATTCCATTAGTGGATCCTCTAACCTTGACAATTATTTTATCCTTATTTAATCCTTATATCAATATCACATCTCAAAGCTCTCTTCATCTCCTTTTCTATTATTATCTATTTCTTTATCTGTAGTTTATACAGTTAACCTCCCTGTGGTTCGACCTCTGTCTTACCAGGTTATTTATTACTTCGACACTCCTACACTTAGGAGAAGACATCAACTCTTTAGTCATGTCACAAACCAAATAAAAGGAAAGGTAGAAAAGGCTATGTTTCAAATTAAATAGCATGTGGGGTCTGGGCCATAATTATTGAGGCTCATAATTATTTATAATTGAGGAAATTGATGAAGAATAACTGAAAGAAGGTTCAGTTATAATTGACAATTTAATTGACTTAAAAGAGCCTATTGTGACTAAAAAAGGCTAAAATATCCTTACATGCTATGGTAGGGAGTCCTAATCCAAGAACTATGAGGGTTCAAGTAAAAATAAATAGCCAACCAATTATTGCATTGATTGATACTAGGAGTACTCATAAATTTTTCATCCTATAATCATGAAAAAAAGGTGGGGGTGGATGTTGCATTACATTGGCATGTATGAGTAAGGACTGTAGATGGCACAAAGATTATAAGAGAAGGAAGTTGTTTTGATCTTAGGTTTAGGATCTAAGAGTTTTAGTTTTATAAACATATCTTAGTAATCCAACTAGAAAAGTGTGATATAGTATTGGGAGCTCAGTGGCAAAGGGACCTAAGACCTGTCCTATGAGATTTTTTTTAAGATAATTATGGAGTTCCATTTAAATAGACTTGGGGTTGAACTAAAAAGTTTGGGAGTCTAGGAATCTAACATCAATTATAGATTGAGGTTTATGCATAAGTTAAAAAGGGAGGCTAAAGGGTTGTTTTTATAGTTTTGAGGGGTGAAAATTAAGTTTAAGCATGCTGGTAAAGTACAGGTTCTAGTGAAAAAGTTATTTAAGGAATTTAGGGTAGTTTTTGAAAAACCAAAGGGGCTTCCACTATAAAAGACCATGAACACTTCATCATGTTAAAAGAATGGACTCCACCAATCAATTATAGGCCCTGTTATTACCCATACTACCATAAAATAGATATTAAAAATATTATGAATGAGTTACTAAAGTTAAGAACTATTAGACCCAGTCATAATCTATTCTCATCTCTAGTTCTATTAGTAGGAATATCATATGGATCATGGATGCATTGATTATTGAGCACTCAACAAGAAAATATTGATGGAATAATTTCGTATTTTGGTTGTGAAAAAGCTATTGGATGAAACTGGAGGACATTCTAAAGACAACATTTTAGACTTACCTGGGACCTTTTGAATTTTTAGTCATGCTCTTTGGGTTGATTAATGTTTTATCTGCATTATAGGTCCCAATGAATAAGGTGTTTAAACCATTCTTTAAAAAGTTTGTTCTAGTTTTTTTTTTTTACAATATTTTGGTGTATAATTAAACTAAAAGTGATCATTTAAATCACTTAAGCTTTCTCTTAGGTCTTTTAAACCAATATAAATTATATGTCAACAATCCTAAATGCATATTTGTTTATTAGAAGGTCAGATATAGTATCGAGTGAATAAGTAAAGGCAAACCTAAATAAGGTTAAGGTCATAGTTAAATGGCCTATGACCAATAACACTAAATCTTTGAGGGGATTTTTGACCTAACAAGTTATTACATGAGATTCATTTATAGTTATAGGGCCATAATAAGCCCATTAACTAGATTGTTGAATAAGAAAGGGTTCTGTTGTTGGGATAAATTGGTTGAGAAAGCTTTTGTACTTTTTAAAAGGATAATTAACAGCCCAATAGTGTTAGCCATACCTGACCTTACTAAGCTCTTTACAACAAAATGTGATGCATCTATGGAGGGTATTGCACCAGTCTTAATGTAGGAGGTAAGACTTATTTCCTATTTTAGTAAAGGAATTAAAGGAAAATAGTTAACTTTATCCACTTATAAGAAGAAACTTGTTGCCATTGTAATGGCACTTCAGAAGTGGATGCCTTACTTATTAGGGCAACCTTTTAATATACGAATATACCAACAAAGCTTTAAGTACCTGTTAGAATAGAAGATAGGCACATATATTTAGCATAAATGGATCTCAAAGTTTATTGGGTATGACTTTATAATGGGATATAAGTCTGGCAATGAGAATTTAGTTGTTGATGTGTTATTTTGAGAACCTAAAGGTGAGTTATGCTAAAGACTAAAAGATATAAGAAAAATTATAATAGATGAAAGATGACATGGTGGATGTCGTCGAATATCAATTGAAGTAAGGGATCTTGCTATACAAGGGAATAATTTTTATTAGTAAGGAAAGTACCCTCAAGTCATCCATAATCATTATGCAATACATATATTATAGACCTATAATAGTCCCTTTTTGGTATGAGAAAAATCTAAGACAAGAAAGGAAGGATTTTTTTGGGTAGGTATGAAGTATGAAGTATGAAGTCTGAAGTAAAAGATTACATTAAACAATGTGAGGTTTGTCAACATGCTAAAATGGAAAATATTAAACCCTCCGGATTACTACATCCTCTACTTATACCTCAAAGACCTTGGTCATCTATCTTCATAGACTTCATTGAAGGACTACCCCACTCCAATTACTATTAAATGATTTTAGTAGTTTTCAATAAGCTATCTAAGTATGCTTATTTCATGGCATTGGTATAACCATACATTGCCATAAAGATAGAACAAGTATTTTCTAATAATATCATGAAGATATATATTTTGCCTAAAAGCATTATCATTGACAAGAACCCGTGTAAACCCCGTGTTGAATAGAAAAATTTTCAATTGTATAACAATAAATTAAGGGAAACTTTTTATGATTAGAATGAAAAATCTCTAGAAAATTGTTAAAATCCTAGGTAATAAAATAAATATAAGTCTATTAAACAAAAATACTTGTGATTGGAGTTTTGATAAAAATGCCATGTAGGCTATAAAATGAGTGTCATTGTTATAGTTATGAAGAAAAACCCTTCTCCTCCTTAAAAACCCATTAGCCATTGTTAATAGGAAAGCTTGGGAAATTTTGCTTTTCTCCTCCTTTCTTCTCCAAGTTCTCTTAAGTTATGTGGTATAGAAGTATGATAAAGTGTTTTCTACTCGTTATATAAAACCAAATTAGCTAAACTAAGAGAGAAATAGAGGTTGGAAGTTTGGGAATCAGAGAGAGAAAGTGTGCAAAAATTGAAGAGGAAGAGAAAAAAAAACCTTGAAATCATTAAATTAGGTGATTTGGTTGTGGTAAGAGGTTCTTATCCAATTAAAAATATGATGTATATGACATATTTAGGGACTAAATGAGAGGAATTGAAAACCAATTATGGAAAATTAGGGCATTGGTAGCCTACCATGAATTGGAAATATAGGGAAATTAGAAATGTGATTAATTTGTGTTGTTTTTGGCATTATAATGATGTTTAGAATGCTTAGGATTGATTATAAATGTTATAATGTAGACTACTACAAGTTTAGTTAATGTTATTATATGTATAAAATGATGAAAGTATGGAAAATTGAACAAATTATACTGAAATTAGTGCTCTAATTATATCATAGAAGTTGTTTTTGGTATAATGATGGAATCATGTTTAAGCATGATTGAGATCCATGTAGAATAAATCATTTCGGTATTAGGTTATAACATTAAATGTGTAAGAAGGGAAGTACGGAAATTCGTGAGATTATGTAGATTTTAATGTTTTAATAGTGTTGTGATATTTAAAAATTGAGTTGGTAACTTGTAAACTAGATGATTATATAAATGTTGTGTTTAGTTTGGCAAGTTGTTAAAATATGAAATAAGAAAATATGTAACACCCTATAAATTTCAATGCAATTTTGAACTTTTTTACAATGTTATATTTGAGAAAAGAGGGTAAATTTTGTTTTTTACAATTAACCACTCGGTTAATATGAAACAACACTAACACCTTCTTAAAACTTTCATAACACAAAACCAAACACAATATCATACAAAATAGTAACACACATGCATGCACCATCATTTAATGTTTTTTGTAAAATTATAAAATTCATTCTTTATTCTTGTATGGTCGTTCAATTCACCAATCACAGAGCCAATCTTTCTTGTCTAGCCTTTATACTTCATTTTTTATATTTCCTTTTTACTTTTTTTATTTGAACCTTTATTTTCATTATTACTCCTTATATTTCAATACCAAGCTTACAACCTTATTTAGCACTCTTAAACACAAACACATCTCATTATACTAACATACATTTAATCTCAAATTTCATTCTCACTCGTCAATCTTTAAAAATTTATGATAATTTCATATATATTTCATATCACAACTCGCATAACCTTTCCCTTCTATTTACCATCTACTTCACTATTTTAAGTTCAATCTTCGTTACATTACTTTCAGGCCAACATTTTTTTCTTTTTTCATAACTATAACTATAAAATCTTTTTCTTTTACTTTGTTACAAGTCATTTATTATCATATTTCAATTGTTTGTTTTTGAACACTTTAATGGTTACTCTGTATGAGATGGAAATGTGTGTGTGTGTGTGTGTAGATGTCCATGAATATTATAAAACTTAATTGTATCCATGAATATTATTTTATGAATATTATGTTTTTGAACACATTACAACACTTAATTGTATCCATGAATATTATAAAACTTTACTCATCAATTTTCTTTTCTTAAGTGACATCTATTACACCATTCATATTCTTCTTAAAGAAAGTTATTTAGATTATTTTATCTAATTTAACAAAATTTCAAATGAGATTCCCCTATACGGAACCCTACCCAAAATTTCATCTCGTTATTTTTTTAAAGATGAAGGGAGTGTAATGGATATGGGTATTGTTAAGAATAAATAATATTAGCAATGATAATGAGGTTGAATATCAAGAAAAAAACAAGTCAAGAAGTGAATATGTTTGATGATTTATCAATCAATCAATACATTAAATACTTCTAATTGTTATAACCAATAATCTAAAAAAAACATTCAAAAATGTAAAATTTCTCTTTTTTTGGCAAAACCTTGTGTGAGAAAATAAAACATGAAAATTTATTTATAAATCTCTTAGTATATCTAGGAACTAAAATATAGTTGATCACATTCAATTACACAACAAGACACCGCAATATAGGGAACAATTATTCATTAACAATTAAAGAAAATTTTGTATTTTTAGTTGTGAACTTTATCATTTTATTTAAGTGTTCATATTTTGATATTTTTTATTTGAATGTGTAAAATTTTAAAGTTTTACTAATCAAGTACCTATGTTAGATTATGTTTAATTAAACACCGCACGTGACCATTAATTTAACACAAAAACTGACATATATATCAAGTGTGCATGGATCTTTCACTTTATTTTTAATTTAGTCCTTGTAATTTTATTTTTTTCTATTTCATTATATGTACTTTTATATTTTAGCTTTAAGTTTTATATTATTATTATTTATTAATAAATAAAAATTAAATAAATTAGTTAATTATTGATATTTTCACTAATTGTCAAGTTAAAATCATTGCACGGGCAGTAATTGACTAGGTAAGGATAAAAAAAACAACATCAAAGGAAACAAAAAGCTTGGAATGGATTTTTTTTTCTTTTTTTTGTAAATGAGATCAAAGATTTAAATAACAAATTGGTGCATATATAAAGTGATGTGATCCTGGCTACAACATTAAAGGATTCATAATATGTGTCCATTTGGTTTATTCTAAAACTCAAACAACGAAAGCATTTAATATCATGGTTACGAGAAGTAATAGTAACATTGTTACCTTTAACAACGATCGAGGTGTCTTTCTTTTCTTTAGGGTATTTGGCCTTACCCTCCTCATTCAGATGTGATGGACCACCCCCGGTGTTAGCCTTCCAATTGGGTTTCTAATGTGTCGAAAAGTCTAATGGTTGGCTATACTGAATGGACCTTTCTATTTAAGTTGTTTCTCCACTTTTATGACCATATACACTATTTCCTCTAACTCCACTTAATGATGCAACTCCACAATATGAGCTATGTCACAATTAAAGTCGTTCATAAATCAAGCCATAGTAGCCTCCTTATCCTCCCTAATATTAGCTTGAATTCTAGCAAGTTCCATCTCCTTGAAGTACTCATCAACACTTTTGTACCTTGACTCAAACTTTGCAACCTTTGATACAATTCTCTATATTAGTGGTTAGGCACAAATCTTCTTTTCATAAGAGATTTCATCTCCATCTCAAATATCAACTTGCCTCTTATAATTTCTCCTACGATTTGTCACTAACTGATCCCACCATACAATGACATTGTTAGTAAAAACATTCACAACAAGCTTGACTTTATAGGGCTCATGATAATTGTGACACTTAAAAATCCACTTCACCTTCTTCTCCAATTCTAAACAAACTTTTGGATCATTCTTTCCCTGAAAAGCTAATATTTTCAGGTTAATTATACCTAAATCTCCACCAAACTCAACATTATGATCTCGGTACTTATAATTACTCATCTAAACAAAGTTATCACCATATCTTTCCCCTCCAAACCGACGATTCTGATGCTATCAAAAATGTTCCCTATTTTCCATGGACACATCTTCAAAATCAATATTACTCATGTTTGCATTATCAGCCATAAACTCATCCACATCAGTGTTAACTCGCCTAATAGCCCTTCTAACATAAATCCTTTTTTAGGCCTATTTTGAACCCCACCATGATCATTAGCACGTTGCCTCTCTAACCTATCTTCAAATTCATTGGCCATCCAACCCATTCGTTGATTCATAATGCATATCTGAGTTATACTTTCAATGTCTCTTCTCTGTGATGTCATGTTATTGCTAGCCTCCGACATCTTCGATTCTGAAAATTTATTAGTTGAAAAGAAATATATATTCCTCACCTAATTTCTCACGTGTTTACATTCCTCTTGTGTTTCACTCAAATATGCTCGTTACACCTTTTTCCTCTCATTTCACCTTTCTTCGGCTCTTACAAAACTAAAATCAACACAAAATATAACAACATTAGCAGTGTATCTAAATATATGTATATGACTCAAGAAGCAAGAAAAATATGAAAATAAAAAAACATGAAACTGTTATTACAATTTTACGAGTAATAAACAAATTTATATGAAAAATAGATGTTTTTAAAGACGCGGAAGAAAATAGATGCAAAGGTTATCAAAAAAAAATAAAATGACATCTAAATATATCAATTATGATGTTATTATACAATTATAATTTAAAAATAACAAAAGCAAAACAAGTTTGCACTATCAACGCAAATTAGACCAGTTACGACAAGTTCCAATCTTGAATTTAGTTCCTATAGTAAACGACCTCAAAATTACCTTAAATTTTTATGGGATGTGATTAAATATCATAAAGCCAATATATAAAATTTGATAATTTTCTAAATTGGTTTGGTCCAAATTCTCCCTTATTTGTGTACTGTGATAAATTTGACAAAATTGACTTTTCAACGTTCTTTTCCTCTCTTTATTACTCTTTATATTACTGATATATTCTGAGACATCAACAAACTAAAATAACACCTTTTTTTAAGGAACCCTAGACGCAAACTACTAAACTCTAGACATAAAATAATCGAAAACTGGATCAAAGATAACTAAAGCTAAGGAAGTCGAAACTAACATGAAGAAAATAAAGGATATAACTTGATTTTAAAGCCTAGCTCTGATACCAACTGATGCGAACCTCTTGATCACATTGTTAAGCAACCCTTAACAAAGTAGATAACAAACCAGAAAGCCAACAATCAGGTTTGATAAAACTCTGACCCAAAGGTAACCATGTACCTAAGAACTAAAGGTTATTGGAAAAAAGTCATGGACCCATAGATACCTTGTATCTAAGAACCATAAGTATATGAATGATGTCACAAAGACAATTAATCTTCGATAAGTCAGTGTATGATCTTTATCCTTGCAAAGAAATGTTATTTTACCACAAACAAATAAAAACAAAACTCACGTTTAATAATGGACCCTTTTGGGTTTCAAACTAATGAGCCTAAACTATTAATCAAATAACATAAATCTAATAATAAAATAAACTTTTGAACAATAACTAAGGTGCCAGATAAAACAGAAATTAAAAATAATTATTTAACTTTAAATAAATAAATAAATTTTTTATGCTAAAATTCCTCCATGTAGCCAGAAATATCTCTATTTTTCACATTTGTAGAAGATTTTATTTCCGACTTCAAATACGTCGTTCTCTCTTATCTAGATGAATTACTAGGCCTAACATATATGATTTGAAAGCTTGTTATGTCTAGTTTTTATCCCAACTTGAAATACAACAAACTTCCACATGTATCTCTAGATATGTCCCACACAGTACACGAAGGTCTAGTCTGACAGATTTAACAGGATTCATCTAGTAGATTTGACCCTATTCAATAATATGTTCCCAAACTCTCTTTAACCTGAAACTTTACCACAATATAGTTCTATGTGTTTAGTATTTCCCTGTAAAAGTTTAGCTTGATCTGATGTACAGTTTGAGAAATATTTCTAATCTCACAAAACTAGTCAACAAACTTGGTTCATATCACTCTACCTAAAGCAGTTTGGCATATCCCTTGCCTTTTCTAGACAACTACATGCTCCTTTTAAGTATGTAAAAACTAACTAATTCAAGCTTATAACCATTGTAAGGCTTTTAACAATCCAAAAAGGTTTAGAGAGTGAAATGTAAAGAAAATAAAGTATTAGACTAAAATGTAAAATTTTCATTGAGTAGGGATTAAAATGAAAAAAAAAACTACAGAAAAAAAACATTAGGTGCTAAAAAAGCTAAAAATGCACCTATGCTATAGTATTTTTGTGAAAACCTTAGGGACACTTGCCATCCAAAAATGGAGGGTGTCTCACTTGTCTTTTACGGCATGTATGACTCACTTGGATCACCGTTGATGATGGTTCTTGGTGTTGATTGATTTGTCTCGTTAAGGTTTTTCTGATGATACCGATGATGTCGTAATTAGAGATTAAGTGTGTCTCTAGAGCCTTTTTCTTTCTCTTTCTCCTCTCTCCTCTCTCCTGCTTATTTAATATTTTTTTTTTTATTAAAAGTCATTATTTTAAATAACAAAAAATTATAAAAGTCATATTTTTCAAACACAACATATATAATATAACTAGGTGACATATCCGCGCGATGCCGCGGGCTTGTGGCATGTTTGTGCATTATCGTGGATTTGTGAAAAAAATCATATAAAAAAAACCTGTTACCATCCATAATATTTTAAAAGGAAAAAACTACAAAGCTATATTTTCAACCAGCTCAATATTTAAAAAATAAAATCGACAAAAACAATTATGAAAAAAAAACAAAAAAAATGAAAAAAAGAAGATGACAATTTTGGAAGAAAAAAAAGCAAAAAGCAAATAATAAAAAAATGGGAAAAAAAACATGTGGGGAAAGTTAAAGCTAAATTTTCAACCAGCTCAATATTAAAACCATTTAAGAAAACACTGTAGCAATCTATAGTATTTTGTGAGGAAATATACAATTATAATTCTCAACCAAACTCAATATTAAAAAAATCAACAAAGATAATTTTGACAAATATAAAAAAAACGAAGGAGGAAAAAAACATGCAGGGAAACACTATAACAATCTATAGTGTTTCATGAGAAAATCTACAGTTGTAATTTTTAACCAGCTCAATATTAAAAACAATAAAAACGACAAAGACAATTTAAAAAAAAAACATAAAAAAAAATCATATGGGAAAACACTATAGCAATCAACGATGTTTTAAGGAAAAAAAGCTAAATTGTCAACCGGCTCAGTATGAAAAAAATAAATTTGACAAAAACATATTTGAAAAAAAAACATCGATTAAAAAAACATGTGGAGAAACACTGTAGCAAGGCAAAAATCATGTGGGAAAACACTGTAGTAATCTACAGTGTTTTAAATAACTACAAAGCTAAATTCTCAATCAGCTTAATATGAAAAAAAAAATCAACAAAGATAATTCTGAAAAAAAAATTATTTAATAAAAAACCATGTAGAGAAATACTGTAGCAATCTAGTGTTTTAAAGAAAAAAATTAAAAAACTAAATTCTCAATCAGCTCAATAGTAAAAAAATAAAATCAACAAAAAAAATTATGAAAAAAAAATATATAAAGAAGAAAGACAATTTTGGGAAAAATTTAAAAAAACAAAAAAAAACGTGGGGAAAGCTAAAGCTAAAGCTAAATTCTCAACCAACTCAATATTGAAAAAATAAATTCGAAAAAAGATAATTTTAAAAAAAAAAAACATGTGGGGGAAACACGACCAAAGAAAAACCTTGTAAGGGAAACACTGTAGCAATCCATAGTGTTTTTTTTAAAAAAAAAGCTATAAAACTAAGTTCTCAACCAAATTTCAATATATATAAAAAACCAACAAAGACTATTTAAAATAAAAAAGTCAATTTTGGGTAAAAAAATGAAAAAAAAAAACATGTAAAAAAAAGGAAACAAAAGCGAAGAAAAAAAACACGTGGGGAAAGCTATAGTGTTTTAAAAAAAAACTAAAAAACTAAATTTTCAACCAGCTCAATAGTAAAAAAATAAAATCAACAAAAATAATTGAAAAAAACAAAACAAAAAAAAATGAAAAAAATGACAATTTTGAAAAAAAAGAAAAACAAAAAAAAACATGTGGGGAAAGCTAAAGTTAGATTATCAGTCAGCTCAATATTGAAAAAATAAATTCGATAAAGATAATTTTTGAAAAAAATATGTGGGGAAACATTGCAAAGAAAAACAAAAACTATATAGGGAAACATTGTAGCAATCCATATTGTTTTTTTTAAAAAAAAAAAACTACAAAGCTAAATTCTCAACCAACTTAATATAAAAAAAATAAATTCTACAAAGACCATTTTGAAAAAAAAAAGAATAAATAAATCATAAAAGGAAAAAAAAACAATGTATGAGAATATTATAGCAATCCACAATGTTTTAAAAAAAAAACTACATAGTTAAATTTTCAACAAACTCAATATTTAAAAAAATTAGCAAAGATAATTTAAAAAAAAAAAAAAGAAGAAGAAGAAGTCAATTTTGGGTAAAAAAAAAGGAAAAAAAACATGTAAAAAAAAAAAGAAACAAAAGCAAAAAAAAAAAAAAACTGCTACAGTACGCGTTTTAGAGTATTTGTTAATATGTGGTATTTCACTAATATTTTGCCACTATTTTCGAAACAATGTGCTAAAAAATAGCCAAAATTCACCGGATAAAAGCAAGCAAAGTTTTAGATTGTCAATTCTGCCATCTTGCCATACGATAAGGAAGTGGATTGAACGCGCTAGAGTGGGAGAGTAGAGGGAGAGAGAAATGGTCATAAATACGAGGTACAGCAAACGAAGGCTATTGGTCGCTAGGAGAACGAAAGAGGCAAATGGGGCCCTCTTCCCGTACTCTTGGATTGGACCTTTCCGGAAAGATTTTCCTTTTCTTAACATTATTCTCATTTCCTTTTCTGATACCATACCTTACCTCTCTCCTCTCCTCTCCTCACCCACATTTGCCTTTTTTCCTGTTTACCCTGTCCAAGCTTCTCAATTTCCCAAATCACCCCTCTCTACTTTATTCCCTTTCCTTTATCACCCTTTTCCTCATTCAATGTATCCATTTTTTTTTCCTTTGGTAAAGCCCATTATTGATTCGTTAGGACAATTATTTTTTTTTGTTATTTTACGCTCATACAAAATCTTTAAGCTACGCTATACACACTGGCCCGCGCACTTCAGTGAGATTTTTATTTTTTTTACAATCTTATTAAATTTAACTAACCTTATTTGATCAACATAATAACTCATCAATTTATCATGTTAGATTTTAAAGTAAATTAGAAGATAATTAACCTAGTATACCTTAGCTGACTTAGCAATCTAGTTGATTATGATTTGACTTAAAAAAATAAAACGATATAAATTTAATGGTTTTTATAAAAAAAATACTGAAACAAAAATGTATTTTTATTAACCCGTGGGTTAACATATCTAACCCATTACTTAGATAATGACCTTAACTGGTTTTAATAATTTTATTTTTTAGAATATTTTTTATTTAATTAAATAATTATAAAAATAGACATTTAAAAAAAAAAAAACAACGAATAAAATCATTAAGGAGAAATCAGTTTCTTCGACTTAAACTTCATTGTCTTATCAAAACATCTCTTTATTGTTTGAACGAAAACATTTTTTATTATAAGCATTGTTTTTTAAATAAAAACATATCATGATCTAAAATAAAATAGAAAATTAAGGTAATGTATGATTGAAGGGAGACAATTTAATATATTTGATAAAAAAAATAAAAAAAAATCATAAAAGAATTTAAAGAAAAATATTATTTTCATTGAACATTCATAAGCAATCTCTTATTTCTGATTTAAAATTAGAAAAATTAAGGTAAAGTCTTAATATTTTGTATATGATTGAAGAGAGACAATTTAATAAATTTGATTACAAAATGTAAAATAATCATAAAAGAATTTAAAGAAAATATTATTTTCATTGAATGTTCTTGAGCAATCTTTTATTTCTTATTTTTGCATTATAAGCACATAGTAATTGAAAATATTTGTTAACATTCCCATAAAAAAATTATAATATTATTTAAGAGTCATGGTAAGATTAAACAATAATTATAAAATCATGTGAAGCCTTTTTTTTTCATCGTGTATTTCAATGAAATAAAAAAAATAGAAAAAAAAAAGCATAAAAAGGGCTTAGAGCCTTGGGCAAAAAGATAGGGCTCACCTACCTAACCTAAAAAAAAAAATAGGCTCACTTAGGTCTGTAAGACAGAATCTTCAATTTTTTTTCTCAAGTGTGAATGGCATGTCGTCTGCTAATTTATTTATTTTTTAAAAAATAAAGTAAATAATGTGCCATCTTTCAAGGAAAACAATGTGTCATTCGCTATCCTAAATTACAGCTATCACAGAGATGACCAGAATATTGATCTGAAGTTTTTTTATTCAAAAAACCCTTCTTTAACCTATTTTCATAAAAAAAACAAACAATAAACACCCTTAAAATTTCAATAAACCAATTTCTCACCTTAAAAAACCTAAACAAATATCTTTTTTCAATTTTGATCTATTTTTCCAGCAATTTAAAATCTCAAAAGTACTTCAATAACACTTCTCTTATCAAGAGAAAAACACTAACAACAAAATTGGTTTTTTTTTTTGTCATGAAATATGGGCAACCAATTGCTTTCCTCTCCTTTTCATTTTCCAATTACTCTCTCCCTCTCTCTCATCTCTTAAACTCAAGAATTGAAATATGAACAAGATGAAGTTTTGGATTAAAATGTAAAAGTTCTAAACTAAAAGGATAAAAAATGAATTTGAACGAATCTTGAAAGTAAATTTCTTTAAAAAGGCGCTAGATGAACAATATCAAAAAAGAAAAAAACTATGTTTTTTTTACCTTAATTTTGGTCCCAACATTTTCAATTTTATTCAAAATTGAGCTTTTACCTAATATCGAGATATCCTTTTGACATCATGACAATCCCATAAAAATTTAGTTGAAACAAATTATCAAACTCAATCCCAAATCAATACAATACAAAACAATAAAATTGAAAATAAAAATCAATAATCAAAGTAGAAAAAAAAATCAAAGGATCACATGAAGGAAAAAAACTAATGAAATTCACAATGTTTTGCAAGATGAACTTGAAAATCACCATTTTTTTAGGGTTTTTGTAATTATTAAAGATATTTAATTTCTTATCATAAATATTACTTTAACTAATTACTCTACAATTGTGATGGTTATGTTTAATAAAGTGCAATTATGGTTTCAAAAGTAATTTGCTACCTTAAAAAAACAAAAAACAAAAAACAACAAATAGGGCCTTTTGTTTTATAGTTTACTAGTTTAATTCCATGTGCTATATGTTGTTGGATAAAACATTTTTTTACTCAATGCTAAAAAAGGTGTAAGTGTTGTGAATGTTTTTTTTTTATCATGAAAAACTTTTTTTAACTACAAACTCAAAAGTTTATAAATGTGTTCAATAAAATAATTCAAAATATTATATGCGATAATAAATGATAATAAATTTGTTGGTTCTAACAAAAGATCGAGTAAACAAAACTAAGATAAAAATGTTATTTTTTAGAGAAAAAAAGAGGTTGAATATTTGTTTCAGTTTGAAATTGATCCCTGAAGTTTTAGTTGGTTTGAATCAATAAAATAAAATTTTATTTTTTTCATATCAAGCATTACCTCAATATTGAAATATATTCTTAACATTGCGAGAACACAATAAAAATTCAACTAAAATAAAATAACAAATGTGATTCCAAGTTAACTCAATGTGAAATGATTAAATTGAGAATAAAAATAGAAAAAAATATTATGGGTAACTGTTGTAATCCATAATGGATTGTGTTATTTTCATGTGTTGTATTCCAATTATTTTTATTAATATTTCTTCTATCTCGCATTATCTTATGTGCTCATTATTCTAATAATTGTTTCATAGTTTATCAATGGTTAATTTTGCAAAATAAAATAAAAAGATTTGGGGTGGTAAAAAAAGTTTGAAGGACCCAATCAAAGAAAAAAAAGGATGCAAATGAAAAAACAAAAAAAATTAAGGTGGTTTACTATTCATGTGAACAGTACTCCCACTCAAAGTTTTTCAAAGTAATTTGCTACCTTAAAAAAAAAAACAAATAGGGCCTTTTGTTTTATAGTTTACTAGTTTAATTCCATGTGCTATGTTGTTGGATAAAATATTTTTTTACTCAATGCTAAAAAAGGTGCAAGCGTTGTCAATGTTTTTCTATCATGAAGAAATTCTTTTAACTATAAACTAAAAAGTTTATAAATATGTTCAATAAAATAATTCAAAAATTATATGTGATACTAAATGATAACGAATTTGTTGGTTTTAATAAAAGATTGAGTAAAAAAACTAAGATAAAAGTGTTAGTTTTTAGAGAGAAAAAAATGTTTAATATTTATTTTAGTTTGAAATTGGTTCCTGAAGTCTTAGTTGGTTTGAATCAATAAAATAAAATTTTATTTTTTCCATATTAAACACTAACTTAATATTAAAATATATTCTTAACATCGCGAGAATACAACATAAAGTTAACTGAAATAAAACAACAAACTCGATCCCAAGTTAACTTAATATAAAAGGATTAGATTGAGATATATATATATATATATATATATATATATATATATATATATATATTGTGGGTAACTGTTGGAATTCATAATGGATAATTGTGTCATTATCATGTGTTGCATTCCAATTTTTTTTTAATATATTTCTTTTACCTTGTATTATTTTGCGTGTTTATGATTCCAATAATTGTTTCATGATTTATCAGTGGTTAATTTTTCAAAATAAAAGAAAAAGATTTGGAGTAGTAAAAAAAATTTGAAGACCCAATCAAAGGAAAAAAAGAGAGGATGTAAATGAAAAAAAAAACCTTGAGGTAGTTCACCATTCATGTGAAGTATTCCCACTCCAAGTGTTTCAATGTCTAGAATAATTATATGCTTGCAAAGAACTTTACTTATTAACCTTAAAAATATATCTATATTATTTCATAATTTGACCAATTCCTTCATAAAAAATCAATAGTAAGTAATTATGAATATAGATGATTGTTCTTAGCATATCATATACCTTTGTGCTATTTTTTAAGAAAATTTGAAGGTATTTAATTATAATAAGTTCAAATAACCCTAGAAACCACCATTCTACATACTATAGCAAAAGCGTAAATGAGCTCTCAAACTCAATTATATGATGTTATGTGTCGTTGAAGTTTGTGGACCCTTTTATTGAAGTGTTAAAATTGACAATTCCATCCGATCATATTTTAACATTAATTACATAACAATACCGCTTAAATAAATAAATTAAAAAAACAAAATATAACCCATTAATTATCACAAAGAAATAGAATCTAAATTATAAAATCTAGATGAATTAAAATATAACCCATCAATCTTGTTTCTCTTTAAGCAATCGAACAAGTGACATCGGACCTCCCAATTGTACATGGGCATACAACTAGTTAATTTGCTATTATAATTAATGCAGCAGATTATAATTTCATATGGTATTTATAATTGAGGGAGAAGTATTCCCTCTAATCCAATATTAATTGGACCTTTTGTTTATAAAAATATATTTGAAAGTGTGTAGTTTAAATATTAAATTTGAGATTCGAGTTGAAGCCTGTTTAAGCCAAGACCTGGTAGTTATGTCTTAAAAAAAAATAGTTATTCTACATGTTTCTAATGGTACTTTGGTGGTAAGAAAAAAGAAAAAAAAAAGCCACACCAACCTATTTCTTTAATTAATTATATTTAACAAAATTTTTAATATAATCATCCGAATCTTGCATGGTTTTTTTTATATATAAAACAATTGTTCTTGAAAATCTTCTTCTTTTATTTATTTATATATATATAAAACCCATAAAACCTTTGTATTTTTATATAGTTTTATTTTTAGGTGATGAAAGAAATTTCATTAATCTCATTGTTTTTCTTTTTTTAATAAAAAGAAGAGAAATCACCTCGATTTTAAGTGACCACCAAGGCACTATTTGAGAACACGATATAAACTGTATTTAATAAAAAATTAATTTTTTTTTTATATTTTGAATTGTTTTGATATGTTAATCTTAAAAATAATTTTTTTAAAATAAAAAATATTATTTTGATACATTTTAGTAAGAAAAACACATTAAAAAACAATCATAATCGCAACCACCCTCAATCAGTCACTAAACATTCTGGTTGAATAAAACTAATAAAAGAATCAAATTGAGAATTGATTTAATAGATATTAAAGATAAAATTTATGAGAATTACTCCATTGTAATTTTGCAAGGAAAGAGAGGGGTGGAGGGGTGACTTGTGACGTGAGGGTGTAAATAATGATAATTAATAGCTAATTAAGGTAATTGAGTAATTAGCCATCTTTTGAGTCTTGGCGTTGTCTGTTTCTACTAGCGGGCAACAGAGGGGGAGAGAGAGAGAGAGAGAGGATGCTTTTCGATTTGGTTAACGTGGGAAAGTTGAAGTAAGAAAGAGACGGTTCTTTCTCTCTTCCATTCTCTCATTTCCCCAACCTTATGTCCCTTTGAGAAAATAAATAAATAAATATATTAATTATAGACAGTAGACAGTAGACACCCACCATAAAGCAGTAAAATCTTGTTTGTTCAGGTTTAAAATTAAATTAAATAAAGAAATATTGGGTAATTACAGAAGCCAAAATAGACAAACAGCGGATCAAATTTTATTATCAACATTAAATAAGAAAAGAAACAAAGGGTCTTCTCTCAAAAGAGAGAAAACCTATGCAAGCATGCCATGAGCCATAAAAACTATCTAGTAGTAAATAAAAAAGGAAGGCAGGGCAAGTTGTTAGAGAGAGGAAACGCGAGGGAGTAGAGAGTTATAGAGGGGGTATTATGGTGGGTGTGGATGCTTTCGGCTAAGCTTACTCGAACTGGCCTCGTCTATGCTGTATTGGGCAGTTAGGGATTTAACAAGATCTTGAAACATTTCTCCCTCTACCATACCTTTTTGCAACAAAAACTGTCTCTCTCTCTGGGGAGTCTTAGGTTTTTTCCTTTGAATACTCAAAACCATTTCTTTCTTTGCCTTTGTCTCTCTCTCTCTCTCCCTCCCTCCCTCTCTCTATATGTATATATATAAATATGCTTCATTATTTATTTGACTCACAAAAACCAAGATTAAACTTTCTTCTTTAGCTTCTCCTCTTCTTCAATCAGCCACCACTACCACCACCAATCTGCATCCTTCGTTTCTTCCTAGTCTTTCTTCATCTTTCATTATATTCTGCTTTTTCTCTCATGGTGGAGGGTTTTGGAAAATCTAGCAATCTGCTTCAAGTTCTATCTTGAAAACCACTCAACAAAAGGAAAAAAAATGTGGAACTTAAATGACTCGCCTGATCAAACAAGAGACGATGAATCCGAGGGATGTTCAAGTCAAAAAACATCAATTGATGGCGAAGATGACAAGGGCAAAAGGGTCGGATCCGTGTCCAATTCCAGCTCTTCTGCTGTAGTATTTGAAGATGGATCAGAGGAAGAGGATGCTGTGGGAGAGAAAGGAAATAAAATAATCAAGAAACGTAGTATAAGCTTTAGCAGCAGCAGCAGCAGCAAGATTTTCGGGTTCTCGGTGCCTTATGATCAATACTCCATGGACATGAGTGATCCACCAGTGACCCGGCAGTTCTTTCCTCTAGAAGATCAAGAAATGGGGTCCACATCGGGCGGTGGGGGTAGTTTTGGAGGTGGTGATGGAGTTGGAGGTGGATTTCCTCGGGCTCACTGGGTTGGTGTCAAGTTTTGCCAATCGGAATCATCACTTGCTTCTCAAAAATCCATGGAAGTCTCACAACCATTGAAGAAAAGTAGACGAGGACCACGGTCCAGGAGCTCTCAATACCGCGGTGTTACCTTCTACCGGAGAACTGGCCGATGGGAGTCTCATATATGGTTAGTGTTTTGGGTGTGCTGATAAATTTTTACTTTGCTGTTATCCTTCCCAGCCATTTCTTCTTTTCCTTTTTTAGCTGTGGTGTTGGTGTTTTTGACAATCAAAATTTATGATTTGGCTTTTCGAATGATCTTGATGCAGGGATTGTGGGAAGCAAGTGTATCTAGGTATGATTTAGTCCAGTTTTGTTTTTTCATTATTGCAAAGATTTAGGCTTGGAGAAATATGGCTTCTGTCATCCATTGTTCAAACATTTCTGATATGGGTGAGATTGGTTTTTTGCTGCTTGTATATTTTGTATTTCTATAGGTGGATTTGACACTGCACATGCAGCTGCTCGGTGAGTTCTCATGGTTCCTTATTTGCTAAGCGTGAAAGTTATGCTTGTCTTCTTTCGAAAGGCCAATGGCCTATAATTTTCAGGTCCAGCACTCCAGACTGTAAGATTGAAAGAGTCCTTTCCTTTTATTTCTTTTGCAGTGCATATGATAGGGCAGCTATCAAGTTTCGGGGAGTGGAGGCAGATATTAATTTTAGAATTGAAGATTATGAGGAGGACTTGAAACAGGTAAAGGGAGGGAGAGAGATAGAGAGAGAGGGAGGGAGAGATTGTGCTTGTTTTGTAGAGATTTTTATCTTATCTACAATAGTGATTCCAAACCTTATCTTGTACAGTAGTGTTTTCGATACGCTTTTCTTTTCTTTATGTTGCTATCGGAAAACAAAGAAAAAAAAAGATACATATCATCATATGGTCTTACAAAGAGATGATTCCTGTGTATGATGACAGATGAGCAACCTTACCAAGGAAGAATTTGTTCATGTACTTCGCCGGCAAAGCACAGGATTTCCTAGAGGTAGTTCCAAGTATAGAGGTGTAACCTTGCACAAGTGTGGAAGATGGGAAGCTCGAATGGGCCAGTTCTTAGGCAAAAAGTAACCATTTCTTTCTCATCTTCAGACGTTTTACACATCAACCCAATTTCATTTCCTTGCTTCTGTCTATATTTGCTGTGATAAATTTTAATTGCAGGTATGTTTATTTGGGCTTGTTTGATACTGAGATTGAAGCTGCAAGGTGTGTATGTGTGTGTTCTCACTATTTGTTTTGTTGTGTACACTTTGATCGGTATTATCTAAGACACTGTAGCCTATGGGGAATCAATCAATGTAATCTCGTGTTGTTTGGTGGAGTTTTAAATATTCTTTAACTCTTTATAGGGCCTATGACAAAGCTGCAATCAAGTGCAATGGCAAGGAGGCAGTAACCAACTTTGATCCCAGCATTTATGAAAATGAGCTTAACTCAAATGGTAAGTGATTTCGAGGATATCCATGGTTTTTATTTTTTTTTATCCTCCTATTTACTCATGTTAATTCAACTAATTATGTATATGTTGCTTAGAATCACCAGGCAATGCTGCGGATCATAATCTTGATTTGAGCTTGGGCAATCCAGCTTCGAAGCAAAACAGTATAGAATTTGGTCAGGATAGGCACAATGTTGCAATGGAGCAACATTCAGCAACCATGCCATTTGAACCTAATTGGCAAAATCGGGGGCTTAGACCCAAGGTACAACACTAATTAATTTGACATTTTAACTAGGTTGTTTTGTCCTATTTTGCACTTGTCTTCTGTTTTTGGTCGTGTTGTAATGTTTAATTTTGCTAATGTTTTTTTCATGGCATTGTAAACACCAGCAGCTTAACCTTTGTACAAGTGACAATGATGGACATGGAAGAGATGGGTATGGAGAGACTGAAACGACTCAGCTTCTTAGCAAAATCCACATTCAATCTCCAGCATCACTCAAGTCCAGTGAAATGCCAAGATATGAGCAGTTCAGGAGATCACTCGGAGAAAGTCAGATGCATCCTTTTCTTCCCCCACAGTATAACTCACCAAATTATCAAGTGAGCTTCCATATAATTAAAGCTCGTGCAAACAAAAAAAGTAAAGGTCTTTTAACTAGTTGAATTGTTGTGTTTCAATTCTTCTTTAGACTCAGCATCCAAGCAGCAGCAATGGAGGCCGAATTGGAAGTGATCTTTCTCTCTCTCCATCTGAGCTTCATTATAACCATCATTATCAGCAATGGCAAGCAGGTCCTCCCCGGTTTGCAAATGCTGCAGCATCATCAGGATTCCAACAGCAGATTAGGACTCCACAAAACTGGCTGCAGAAAAATGGGTTCAACTCTCTCATGAGACCTTCTTAACCCATACATAAAGTAGCCGTTCCATCTTCCTTGCTATGCAATCTCAATCCCCACCTTGTTTGCTAGCTGGGTAACATGTAAAGAGCAAGGCTTTTAACTACGAGGCAGGTTGTTTTTCAATCCACTGTCCACCCATCCCCAGAGAGAACCACCACCAAGAAAATCACGAAATTGTTGGCCAAAAAAAAAAAAACAAAGAGAGAAGGAAATTCCAAGTGTTTGGGAAATGCTTGCTGGTCATCAGTCAAAACTAATAAGGGGACGAAATCTTCAACTAGATATAAATTCATTTCTGGGATCTGAGTAAAAACTGCAGGCCTTTTTTTCTTCTTTGATCTTCGAAGTAAAATAAGATTGTTCTGTTGCTCCTCCTGCTTCGCCGCTCTATTGGGTATTTATCGCTGCTCTTTTTCTTTAGGGCTAATATAACCTGTCCAGGAATGTTGTATTTGGTTACAAGGGGTTATCAATACCATGTGTTTGCTGACGTCTATTTGGTTGCCTAATACTATTTTATTTGAGTCGCCGAGATAGCTCTATTTGATTGGTCGAGGGCGTGTTTTTTTTTGGTGGTTCTCTTAGCTCCTTACCCTTGTCTAGGTCTGGAACAACTGTTCGAGGCTGATTCTTTAGTTCCTAAATTGAGTAATGGCATGGCATAAAGAGTGTTCTTGTAAAATATTTGATATTTAATTGTTTTTTATATTTTCACACTGTTTTTGACGTCTGATTTTTTAAAAATAAAAGTACTTCTTTATCACCAGAAAGATATAGCCAAAAAAAAGTAAACTGTAAGCTTCAATTTTACTATCAAAAGAAGAGAGTTTAGAGCAATACAGGCATGAAAAATGGAACTTGTATTTGTGTCTCGGAAATATCAATGGATGGTGATGAATAGTCACCATCTTTCATGTCCTTTGAATCAGTTCTCTTGGCCAAAAGCAGTCAGACATGGCTATTATGACGAGCGGGACTAGTCAATATTAGCTCCAAGCAAAGGACATGAACGGGTTTGCTTATGAGCAGAGAGAGAGAGAGAGAGAGTGTTTAGCAGTAAAGATTCACTTGGGTTTTTAACCTAGTCGTTTTTTACTTTTTACACAAGGCAAAAGTTTTTTTTTTTTCAAGTTATTACAAGGTAAAGGAAAAGTAAAATAGAACATTTCATTTGATATTGTGGTGATATTGTTGTTGTAATTATTTTTTAAAATATTTTTAGATTATTTAATATGCTAATATAAAAAAATTACTTAAAAATAAAGAGAAAAATAAAAAATAAATTCAAAATTTTTTAAAAGTATTTTTAAAATGGAAAAACAAATGTTCTCTTGAAAAGAAAATGACATAATTTTACATGCTAAATAATAAATTAATGGCTAATTTAATTTTTATTTGTGAAAATTCTATATTATTCAGATCACGGTGTCTTGAAACAAGGATTATTAATAGCATGCAAAATTCTTATGCTCCCTTCATTGCATATTTATTGGTCTTCGTCGGTGTCAAAAGGTTATATATAAATTAATTCCGACAAACTTTTTTAATTAGTCTTATTGATTTAAAACTTAAAAAATTAGGTTTTAGAAAGATTAAAGTTCATAATTTTTGTAACTATTTTTGTTAAATCTTTATCTATTATAAGTAAAAAAATAAAAAAATAAAATTTAATTTTTAGATTCTTTTGATGTACTAATATAAAAAATAATTTTTTTAAAATAAAAAAAATAATTTTAATATATTTTTAAACAAAAAACACTTTAAAAAATAATAAATACTGTAATCTCGAACCATCATAAATATTAAATGTTTATCGAGCTTTTTTATTAAATAAAAAAAAGGAAAGAAAGATACTAAGCATCTCAATGCTTAAAAGTAATATTTCTTACATAAATTGTGTGTCCACGGTTTCGAAAGGATTCCCAAATCTTAAACTTGCAGGAATAAGCGTACGGAGGAACTGCGGCCAGACTTTTGAATATTGAGAAAAAAAATGCCATGAAGAACCCAGAGCAGCTACATAAAGTATCCCCCTTTGATTAGTCCAATGATTTAAGATTAATATCCAAGTCATTAAGATATAATAGACAGGTACAGCGTATATAATACAAGCGATTCTTTCGTCATCTGGGTCGTCACTGCAAGATATTTTTGAGGGCCACCGAGGGTTAAGATCAGGGAACCTAATTTTTTATGATTAAGGTTAATATTTTATGCTTAGGATACACGTCTACCATCTTGTTACCAAGCGTTCATCGCTTATTTTATTTCTCAAAACGTACATTCATGAGCTGAACACGCAAGTCAAAATCCTTCTTTTTGACAAAACATACGACTCCATATGTCTAAAGCATATGCTGGCTCTATCCGTCGTCGAATTAATTAGTACATGCTGCTTTATTACAAATCCTGTACATTGTGGAGAAAATACAATATATATGAGAGCTTGGAACAGCTTCTTTCATGTCCGTTTTGTTCTGTTTTTCCCGTCAGTTTTCATGTGATGACTTGTGCGTGCTGCCATCTAAAAATGGCCATGAAAGCAAAGAATAACAGGGCTTTAGCGCTCTCCTTTTGACCACTATAATGAATGATAGCCCTGTGTAGCGACCTGCCTAACCCAAGTTTTTTTCTTTCAGAAAGAAAGAAAAATAGAGAGTGCAGGTCTGGTGATAGTCCCTCCCTTCACACAACAAAATAATGTAGTGTCAAAAGAAGAAGGGGAAAAAAAGAGAAGAGAAATCAATGCCACGACCACCATGACACTGTATGGAGAAAAGGGAACTCCACATATGAAGGGAACAAAGTGACTTTGTCCTTTAGCAGAACTCAAACACCCTCTCCTTAGATCCTCTCACTTGCATCGGATCTACGAAACACTGCCATGTCCCCAGACAGACAGATTCATCTCTCTCTCTCTCTCTCCCCCCCCTGTCTTTCACCGTGACTTAAAATTTGTGGTCTTTAAAACAAAAGAAAAAGAAAAAACAAAAACGAAAAGGTAAATGTGAAGAAGTGAGATGTGACAATAAAGGGGGTGAAAGAAAACGTGAATCATGAAAAGACAGCAAAGTAAAAAAAAAAAAAAAACAAATGAGTGCATAGATATCTCTCTCTCTCTCTCTCTCTATATATATATATATATATTATCCTCCCGGTCTGCTTTTTATTTTTATTTTTTCTTCTTTGATGACGGGAGAAGAGAAGAGAAGGGGAGAGGGATTTCCCAAAATGGAACTGGGATGTGTTTTCTGTGGTTGAAAATGATAATGGACGAATCAATTATCAATTATTTGTGCTTCTTTTGTGTTTTTTATTATTGTTAATGTTGTGTCATGTGTGTGCGGTCTGACTGATGCCAAGAGCCAAAGGGCCAATTGAATTTGAGGGTGACTACGACTGCGACTGTGACTTGACTGTGTGGTGCAGGAAAACTAGGGTTACTGTTTAATTAGAGACGGTAATTACAGTATTAATTATAATTATATTACGAGGGATTGTCCGTTTAGTGTTAGGTCGTTTTCATCATTCACTGAGACAAACTACCCTTTGATTTCCCTTTGTAGGACGCATTTGCCCATTTGCTACTCCAACTCTATTTCTCTTGCAACAAGGACCACTCCTTGCCTTCTCTCTCTCTTGCACTTGCCTTTTATGGCATTGCTTTGGCCTTTGGGTTTCAAAATTGGACCACTTAATTTTATTCAAGCAACAAGTAGCTTTCTTGTGTTGGATCTTTGTATCATTGTATTATTATAATTACAATGATGTATTTATATGATTTATTTTGTTAATAAAATTATTATTTTTTATAAAAATACAAAAATAATGATGGAATAAGTGTGTACTTTTGTTTTTATATATATATCCACCAACTTCAAAACATACTAAGAATCGCAAAAAAATAAAAAAACAAATCATCCCCACGTCTTTCCATACAAGTTTTAAACCCATAGGAAAACTAGATTCATTTTCCTACACTCATAGAGTGGTTTTGCTTGGAGCAAGAGGGTGCTTCTACAAGAGCAAACATATTTATCAAAACTAGATTCATCTTTCAATGTGATTAGTTTTGATCTTGTGATGCCACGATGACCTTGTTTAATTGTATGTGATGGCTTACTCTTCAAGCTTCGAGGTTGTAGCACATAATTTACATAATCCCAATGGTTTCTCTCGAAAACCACTTCAAAATTTTGGTCAAAGATGGTGTAAGAAGACTTTAAAACCAATTGCTCTGCTACTGATGAAGTAATTGCACAATGTTACATCTACTCCAAGTTGCAGAGTTACTTGACATATAGAGATGGCCAATATGCAATCCCTAGGATAATACACATAGTTTCACCATTCAAATGTCAAACATACGTAGGGAAAAAATCTTTCTAGAAAGATATACAGTGACTTATTTTCTTCTAGGTTGGTTTTATGGCATGTTTGGAAAAGCAGTTTAAATTGTGTTTCTCAAAAATTTGAATTTTATTTTTGTTTAAAATTATTTTTTTTAGATTTTTAGATTGTTCTAATATGTTGATGTCAAAAATAATTTTTTAAAAATAAAAAAAACATTTTGATGTATTTCTGAGTGAAAAACATATTTTATACTCACGGGATAATGTGGGGGTAATTTTCTAAACTAATTTTTATTTAATTACACAATGATTAAAATAAATATTTCTAAGAATTTGAAAGATTTAAATTCTAAAAGAGAAAATATATTTTTTAAGTCAAAACCCTTATTCCTTATTTATATATTTTTCTTTTTGATAAAAAATATCTTTTTTTTATGAACAACATTTTGTTTTTAATAAAAATATAAGATAATTCAAATGCATATTTGCAAGAATCTCATTAATTAAAATAAAGGAGTGAAAAATTTTCTTATATTTTTTTATTAGAATGTTTAACTTAATCAAAAACTCATTAAAAAGCAAGTTTCAAACAAAAATAAAAACAATGTCTTCATAATTTTTATGTAGCTATATGAAAACCGTATAACAATTAACAATAAGAAAACTAATTAATTCCCATCATTATTTATAATCAGTTTTTATATGATTTATTGCAAATTGGCTCATGTATAAGTGTAAAAAAAATGGTTGCAAATATTACATGTATAATCTCATTTAAAAATTATGATATAAACAAACAATTTGTTGAATAGCATTACAATTATTAATTTAAAGAAATATTTATTTTAAATTTAAAAAAAGGTCTAATTGACCTAGGAGACTAGGCCTACATGCTTACCTCAAAAGAGGAAAAGGTAGGTGCGTGCCTACTCCCATTTTTATTAAGTAGATCACACGTTGTTTGTTCAATGTAAATTAAAAATAAAAATGGAAAGGACAATACATCATTTGCTGCAATAATTTTTTGGCCATCAAAGAGTTAAGCCAAATATTTTTTACCCTCAAAGCTATTTCTTAGCTTATTTTTAAAAAAATAACACATATAAAACATCATAAAAACCTAAATTGCCTTGTCATATGAGACATCTTGATGAGCTATAAGTCAAAAGAGGTAAAATTGAAAAAACAAAGGGTTGCCACCTACTTTATGATAACTATAAAACTCTAATTGGTCTAATAAATTATCTATATAAAGTTGATTATGTAATATAAAAAATATGATCACCCTATTCATCTTATCAAAGTTAAGCTTTATTGTTATTTGTTTTAAAATAAAATGTGTTTGTTATGCTTGGAGATTGTCTAAACCTAATGTTTTTTTTTTAATTTAAATTAAAGAGTGGTTTTGAATTTGGATTGTATTGGACTTGATATAAATGTGTAACTGCTAATTCAAATACCTGATAATCAGCATCTAATGATGGGAGCCAAGAACAAGTTATCTAATCCTGACTCGAAATTAATGATAACAAATACACAATACCACAAACAAAAATATAGAAACAACATACTAAGGGACATGAACGTGTATACTCCAATTCTATTAACTGATAGTCAACATCCAAATATAGAAGCCGATCCTGGGTTGAGTTCTCGAATAAAAGATAATAAATACATGATACAACATGAAAAAAAAAAACGCTAACACATAAAATGAATTGAGAATCTTTATTACAATCCAAGCATCATAATGAATAACCACATGTTCAAACTTAAGATTTCAATACCATTACCAAGTATTATGCCTTAGATAAACAAATCTCGAACCCATTCCTCGCAACCTCATTATGAGGTATTGATTTTTATCCTTGTTCTACCTAAAAAATATCAATCCCTTGCAGTTTTATACCTCTAGGGTTGCCATGTAATGGCGCAACCCACAACACCTCACATATTCATTAATAATACATAAAAATCAACAATATGTTACAAATTATTCAAAATAAAATATAATATGTTCAAGGTTAAAAAACTTTAGAAGTTGCGGGAGTCAGCCCGAAACGAGCTGGAACAATGATAACAAAATGGGTCGCTGTTACCAACATTTAGGGTTATGCACTATCACTATTAGGTTGCGTCTTTTGACATAAATTGAGTGCTTACTTTTCTTTCTCCCTACACTGGATATGTAATGCATCATCACTTGAGGTGGGAGAACGAGTAGCATAAAGTTTTGGCTGTTGTTTTTACCTTTCTCTCTACTAGTTTGTAGTGATGGAAGTTGTAGAGAGAGAGGTTGAGTAGATCATGTATTCAGTGGTACTGGTTGGCATTGCGGTGGTTGTGTTGCTACTTTAATTGGCCTGTCATGTTAAAAATAGAAAGGAAGTGGATAGTGGCGAGAGGATTCAGGTGATGGTGGCTATTTATATGTAATGAGTGGATGAGTTGTTATTTTCAACGTGGTTAGTGTCTTTGGTGAAGGGAAGAGTGGGTAGTAAAGGTGTGGTGGTTTTGGGATTGTTAACTATCGCTAATTGGAAGAGGTTGATGAGATAAAGGAGATGTGATATTGTGCAGCCTATGGCTTGACTTTGGGTTACTCATGATAGGGATTTAGTTGGGAGCTTGAGTTTGAGGGGAAGACCATTCAACCAAATAAAGGGTTTTTCCTTGGGTTTTAGCTTGTATTCCATTTATCCATATTGAATTTTTACCTTAGGATGCATTCAACTAGATTAGGTTTCTTTGGTATTGATGGGTTCAACCCAATTATAGAGGAGTTAATTTCAGTCAGATTTGGTTTGGGCCTTGTGGATGTGCATGGGCTTGGGTTACATGGGATTCAAAAGTGGCTAGGATTAATTAGGGTGTTGGGGTCTTTTTCCTACAAGGATTTGTCAAAGATCCTAGCTAAGTGTAGGTTCATGATGGGCGATTACAAGGCTGAATTGGAGAGGGATTATTGTGTCTCAATATTGAACAAAGATTCCATATCTAACATGAAAACCAAGAGGCGACAACATGTGAGAGTAAATTCCCTTATTTACTTGTCCATTATAAGCAAGGATTCCTTTTCTTACAAGGAGAACAAGAGGCAGCTAGATTTGAAGGACTTTTCTTGTTGTTTTCTTTCCTTTCTCTTGCAGGATTTCCTTACTTTAAAGGGAGATTGTGGAAGGCTTTTAAAAGAAAAGAATTTAGCAACCCTCCTCCCTATTTTTTAGAGCATCAATTTGACCGAACAAGAAAAGAAGATCAAGCATTCAAGGCAGCATTTTCCAAGCATGGAAAAATGTTTAAAAGGGTCGGCAAGCACACATTATTCCTATGCAAGTCAGGGTGTTTTGGGGGGCTAATTGTTTCCTTGTGTTATTTTGAATATTTTACATAGTTTTTATGTTGTTTTAAGTATTATTTAAACCATAATATTTCAGTCTAGGTTTTTAAGTCCAGTTGGGTTTGTTTTTTTCCCAAATTAAGTGTTTTATGTTTGTTTTTAACATTAGGCTTGTGTTACTTGAAAGCTCAATAGATTGCAACCCAATATGAGTCAATTAAGGTTAATTATCTTAGGACTATATAATGTTTTCTTTGTTGTGAATTTCAACAGCCTTCAAATTAATATTATTATTATGTTTTGTTTGAAGAAAATGTGTTCTTTAACGTGACAAATAAGAAAACTCGACTTGTCAAGGTATAACTGGCCTTGTAGCGTTAATTCACAAATTCCAATACCTCTAGTTCTTAGTTGCAGGTTAACTCCGGGTCAAAGTTCTCAAATCTAATTTTTAGCTTTCTTGGGGAAGTATCATCTTCATTGGGGGTTACTTGACTACGTGATTAAGAGGCTCGCATCAAGATGGGGTGGCTAAGGTTTGGCTCATGAGAGAGGAAGAAGATGGATATGGTTTTTCTATTTATTTTTTTTGTATCTTTTTTTTTTCCTTTCTTTTTTGCTAAATTTCTCTCCTACTGTCTATATTTCCCTTTATTATATATATACCTAGACCATATTTATAGTGTTAAACTTCTAGGAAAAAAAACCTGGCAATTAATTGACAAATCTTTTAGTTTTTTTCTTTTAATGAGAAATCTTGAATTTGGTTCCATTCATAAATATGCTGGATGTTTTTATTGACTACAATTGATATATTTTCATTAAAAGTTTTAAATCAACCATAATGTTTCCATTTTATTTGGATATCTACTTTAATTAAAGTAATCTTCATTTATTTTTTCTCATTTAATCTGGTCTCTCCTTATATTATTTAGTCCTTGGTCATCTTAATCCTTTTTTTTTCTTACCTATCATTCCACCCCTAAAATTTTTATTTGTATTATTAAAAAAAAATTATCTTGAACATCCTATAGTTTACTCTATACCTTACATATATTATATATGAAAACCAAAAAACCTAATCCTTCTCTCTCTTCACCTTCCAGCTTCTCTTTTATTTTATAATAAAAAACACTTATATCTTTGAAAGAAAACCGGAACTGTTTAGAAATCAATTTCTGTTTGGTCCTATATGTTTAGTTTCTTAAGAAGCTATTTGCAAGGATTGTATTTCGGGTTGAAGGTAAAGATCAATGTTGTTGGGTTTTAGGTTACTATGATTGTTTATGATGTTTTGGGGTGGTAATGATGATTATCTATTATGATTCAGGTTTGGAAAAATAGAGAGAAATGACATATTGGTGAGGGAATTTTCTTGGGTGGTTGACAACTAGATGGTGGTTCCATGTAGAGGTTTGGGTGGCTTAAGATGGGTTTTGTTACCATGACTAAAAAGACGGGTGTTTTATGTGTTTAAAAGAGAGAGATCACGAAAGAGAGTGGCTGGTGATGTGGATTTGTGAGTGGTTGGAGTTGATGTTGTTGTTATTTGTGGAGAAGGAGGTTTAGTGGTGGCTAGTGATGTGGATTTATGGGTGGTTAGAGTTGTTATCGTGGTTGTTTGTGGAGAAGGAATTTGTAGCGAAGACTAGAATAATGGTTAATTGAGGAGAAAAAAAAGAGAGAGTAAAAGAGTGTTTTGAGTGTTGGACTATGAGAAGCTAGGTTGTGAGATGATAATTATGGTTGCAGTTTGAAGGGTGATAGATATAAGATTGGTTACAATGTGGTGTGAGAAGAGAAAGCTTGGGAAAATTAAGGAAGATTGATTATTTTTTTTTATGGATTTTTGTATCCTTTAGACAGTGGTCACTGATTGTGTTATGAGAAGAAAAGATTGAAGCGGAGTATGGTGATGAGAAAAATTGAAAAGAAGGCTTATGTTTTTTTTTTTTATTATTATGAAGATGATTGGTTATGGATTGAGGAAGAATATTGGTTTTGGATGGAAAATGGCTTATTTGCTTGATTGGAGAAGGAGATTGCATTATGGGTGGTGAATGGTTAAGAGGAGACAAAGTTATTCTTTTTGTTTTTGATTTCCAGTATTATTAACAAATAGGGGCTGTAAAAATTCAAGTGTCAGTGGCTGACTATAAAAGAAAGCAATTGGTGAAGGGAGGCTCATTTCTTCCCATGATGGATTTTTAGGGATTTTTCAGACTTCCTTTTATTTTAATATATCTTGCTTTTAGATCTGCAATCAAATATCATGAATCAAGAAATCTTGAATCAATGAATTCTAAAAACTAAAAAAATCTAGGAATCAACGAATTCATTTGTATGGTAATTTTGTGATTATATTTAGTCATTAATTTAAATATAATGACAAACTTGTAAATAATTTGATCTTTTTTGTTGACTATTTTTGGCGTGCATGTAAAGTATTGTCAAATTATAAACTATAATTTCTAAAAGAATTGAGGCAAAATGAAAAAAGTGAATAAACTATAAGAGGTCAGATTATTGTTTCATAATATTTATTATTTTTCTTAGTTTTTTTTTTTATTTTTCTATTTTGTCACAAAAAATAAAAGTAAACAAAAGTGCCAACAATTATGAAAAATGGATAAATTTCATTAAAAATATTTTTTTGAAAACACATGGAAAAATTAGGAGTAAGAAATGGGTTATGACATACCTCATTTCAAAACCTAAAACACCCTAAAATAACTCAAAAAACCAAAAACCAAAATGAATCTAAAAATCTTGACAAACATTGTTTTACTCTTTTAGGCATGGTTGATGGATAAAACCACCAACATTGAATTTGCCATATCAAGTTTGGCTTTTCTTACTATTGAAATGTTAACGACTAGATTTTTTCTCGCTCCTTATTATTTTTAATTACTTTATCTATCATTTCTCATAACTCAAAGATTGAAAAGTGATAAAAATGATATTATAAGACTAAAATGAAAAATTATAAAAATTCAAGCACCAAGTTGAAAGAAAATGAAAATAGCAAGGGCTAAAAGCCGCTTTCTCATGTCATTGTAGTGCTATAATGATGTGTAATGGGTTTGTATCTGGAGCTATAGTGAAATCTTGTTTTTATTTAGTTTATAGTATGATATAATATGTTTGTGGATTAGATCTTGCACATCATAAACAGTTCATTCCCAATCTAAGTTTAACATCTCTCACTTTCACATAATAGACTTTTAATATCCATTTGGAAACATTTTCCTTCAATTATGTATTTCAATTGACAAATGAATTATATAACCCATGAGCATTTGGGAGCCATCAATAAATGGATAACTCCTCGACTATATTATGGAAGCCATTAATAAAGTGAATATTGACTTGTTACCTTAAAAACATTATCTTATTTTCCTTTTCCTCTTCAAATACTATCTTAAATATAATCTTATTTTTCTTTTTCTTAGAATAGAATGACTCTTAATCTTGATCATTTTATCCTTCATAAAATAAGTTTCCCTTTTCTCAACTAAAAGAGGTCTTTAAATTATTGTAACAATTATATACATGTATAATTTTTATTTGAATAAAATTTTTAATTGAAGCATAGACCTTTGATTCTACTAGGGTGTTGTTACTCAAGCCTCTAAGACTTAACTTTTTAGAGGATTCTTCCTCTTTAAAAATTATTTATTCATCTTGATCATCGTAAATTAGCTTTTAGATTAAGATATTCACTTAAGAAGATTTCTTGCTCTTAAGCAACCTTAGACAAGATCGATGGCTTATCATATTCAAAGTAATACTAAAGTGATATTCTCTTAATTAACCTTAAGAAAAATTCATCACAATCTTATAAGTTGAAATTTTAAAGTTGGTCGAAGATAATATAGGATCTTAAGTCAAACACATTTATATCATTTTTTAGCATGTTATGCCAACTATTTATCTTAGGAAAGTATGCTACTAGCTAGAGTTGTAAAATACATAAGTGGGCCTAAACAAGCCCTCTAATCTTGTTGTTATTATCCCTTTTCATCTTAAATTTAGGTATCGTCCAATCTACTATAGCTATGAGATATAACAAATGAACTCAAGCCAATATAAGTACATTTAACAGGAATAATAGTTAATTTTAAGTAAACTTCATGGGCTTGAATGACCTAAGTATAAGGACTTACAAGTTTATAATTTGGACATACTATCAACCGAGATAGTTGGACCTAGATGGCATCACAATTACCAAAATTCAACCATTCTATTTACTTTTTTTCTATATTATATTTCATTATTATTTTTATTCTATTTCACTAGTTTATTGAATATCTACAATAAAATGACTATAATAGAAGGGCTTTACTCTTATCTACCCCAAGCTATGATCTAGTGTTAATTCTTGCAGTAATAAATTACTAGTATTTTTAAAAAAAAGACCTTTATAGGAATCTTGATTTATTTATGGTATGGTTCCATCATTACACCTTGATTTATTGTATTAGCTAGGATATCAAAGAACTTGTTGGGTTCATGCTTCAAAAGTATCTCTACGGCTTGAAATTAGGTTAGCTTTTTACTTGAGGAAAATGAAGCGAACATTTATGTTCAACATAAAATCCAAGATCTTATAAAATGACTATAATAAAAGGGCTTTACTCTTATCTATCCTAAGCTATGATCTAGTGTTAATTCTTGCAATAATAAATGACTAGTATTTTTGAAAAAAATACCTTACAGGAATCTTGAATTTATTATGGTATGGTTCCATCATTACACCTTGATTAATTGTATTAGCTAGGATATCAAAGAACTTGTTAGGTTCATACTTCAAAAGTATCTCTAGGGCTTGAAATTAGGCTAGCTTTTTACTAGAGGAAAATGAAGCGAACATTTATGTTCAACATAAAATCTAAAAAGAAAAAAAAATATTTGTTAACTATATTGTTTTGAAACAAATTTTTTTGTTTTAAATTAAATGCTACTTACCTTGTTTTGGACTTAATTAGTTACCAAACTCTTTTAGATAATATATAAGAGGAACACATGTATAAACACTATTTAAAGAGAAGATGAAAATGACATGGAATGTCAATTGACAGTGAAAAAAAGAAGAGAAAGAGAAGAGGTGGTGTTATTTTATCTACCACGAACAAGTCTCAAGGAACATAACTATAATTGTCATTACTGGTTATATTTTGTATTTTGAATTAGTGAGCGACGAGTAGTATTTATTTTTTACTCTATCACTTAGGTTTAAATAAACAACATGAGAGGTAAATATTCTTCATAGGTTATGTGTAATTGAAAAACTTAAAAGAGAAATTATTGATTAGAGTATGTCCTATAGAAATCAAACATGGTATTAATAAATAAGAATAAGACATTGTAAAATCAGATGTTATCAAATTTTTAACAAAAATATTGTGTATTTTAAAAGCTTTTATGATAGTGATTGGATCACTTAAAATCAATATTCAAGAAGGATTAATTTATTATTTAGCATAGGTTATTATTTTTTGTATGATTATTATTCTTAACATTATCTTGCAAGGATTTGCTAATTAGAATTTGATTCTTAAAAGCAATTTAAGACGTAAATCTAAATAGAAAAAATAGTTTTAGAGCAACAACTAGCATTTAAGGAAGACATCTCTCATTGTAAAATTGTTGTCACTTATTTTTATATTTTTTTAGAAATGAACATGCAAAGAGACGAAAACTATTTATAATAAAATAAAGTGGAGACTTCTGATTAGTACTTAAAAGTGCATTTTTATCAAGGTTTTATATCGTCATTTTGCACTTGAAGTATCAATAACTCCTTAACTAAAGCATGTTTTATAATAACATATCTAATAATAGAAGATACCTTTAATTTATGGTAAATGTTCATCTTAAATGCAGGCCTATCACATAAATGAAAGAATTGATTGATGAGTTGAAGTACTGAAATTGAAAGGACAAATAGATGGCCAAACTTAGAAAAGAGATGTTGGTGCAGTCCAAACTGGAACATTGTTCGTAATCGGGTCATATCTGGAGCTATAGATCTCGGATTTAGGTCTATTTTATATGGATGGAAAGCTAATACATAGGCCTATAACTTTCATGGGGAGCCCAAGATTTAACAAGGCCGTTTTCAAGTCCAAATTGTAGCAACAACGAAGAAGTCCGAATCTATCCTGCAGCCCAGACACTGTTTAGTGTTCAGCCCATATCTCGAGTTCTAGAAGTCCAAATGATCTCAAATGTTTACCCTGGAAAGATGAGATAATTGCCTAGAACTTTCATGATTGAAGTCCGTTCAAATTATGACGTTATCAATGACGTTTTTGCAGACAAGAAGATAAGAATTGTCATCAAGTCAAGATGTGGCCACCCATTCATCAATTAGTCAACAAATCAATAGTTCTGAATTTTGGCCTATAAAAGGAGGCATTTGCCATGTATTTAGGCATCTTGGTGTTCAGATCAAGATCATGCTCTTGCTTTCTCTCTTTATATTTTGTAATGCTTAAGTTTTGCTTATATTAATCTCTTGCTTATGCTTTTCATTTCCTTTCCTTGTTTATTTATGTTTCTTTCTTTCATTATGTTTAACTAAGTTTATTATGTCAAGGTGAAAAGGGTACACTAATGGTGTAAGAATAAGTATAATAGAAACTTAACATGGACCTTAATGTTGGATACTAACATGCTTTATATTTGCTATCTTGTTCACTTATAATACTTTGCTTGTTAAATGGTTAATCTAGATTTATGTTGTATAACACTTGGTACAAAAAATACTTGGCACTTTCATAGCCCATACGTATGGTATAACCGACACCGAGCTATGAAAGGAACTTGATTTGTTGTTAACATAAGTTATAATCATGAATGCCCGACAACATTTACAAGTATTAGCATTATTCGAATAAGATAACTAATGTAATCATGTTAACAATTTATAATCTGATTAGAACCTCCTTTGTGTGTGGTTTCCAATTGAATAAAAAGAGTTTATACTATACTTGTTTGAAATACCATTAGTGGATCCTCTAACCTTGACATTTGTTGTTATCATTGTTTAATCCTTACGTTAATCTTCCATCTCAAAATTCTCATCAACTTCTTCCTCTTCTTCTTCACTATTATTATTATTGTTGTTATTGTTGTTGTTGTTGTATTATTGTTATCTATAATTTATACAATTAACCTCCCTCAGTGGTTCGACCCTTGGCCTTACCGGGTTATTTATTACTTCGACACTCCCCGCACTAGGGAGAAGACATCAATCTTTTAGTCGTGTCAACTTCAAGCCTCGAACCCCTGGTAAGGGTAACATGTTCTAAAAAAACTACATGCGAAGAAAAAAAAGGGATTTCTAAGGGAGGATAGATTTGAAGGAAATCAAAGCGTAAAAAAAAAGAGCAATAAAGAGAAAGGAAACAAAGATTAGCTTTAAATAAAACTCTTTAAGGAAAAAAAAAGATAGATATATTAATGTGTGTGGCTAATCATAATTTATAGTAGTATATGACCCTATTTATACTATTACATAGTTTGAATCTTAGTTACATAGGTCATTCTAATTCTATACATATATAAATATCAGATAAAGAGGTTTGTTGAATCCTGATCAAGCTAAATTCCTTTTCTATATGTGTGTGTGTGTGTGTGAATCCTAGTTTAATCTATAACTTCTAATAAGTTATTTTGTTGAGGATTCTCATTTTAAATATAATTGTATTGCTCTAGTTGTGCAAGCGTTGAAACTCATTAATCATTTCATTTTGATTAATCAGAACTTCTAATTGATTCGCTAATTGATCGACTACTTTTTCAACACTCCTGGTCAATCAAAGACTCTTCCAATATAGTCAATTGTTTTGAGTCATGATTAATTTCATCTCCCTTCCCTTATTTTATGTTGAGCAATTTGTGTTCTCTACATTTGATATATTTATGTTTATTTTAGATGTAAACAATATCCCCTATATTGCTTTATTTATTAAATGAAGGAATATTAACCCTATCATATTGGTATTGAAATCGATCAATCAAATCAACCAAGTATGATATAAAAAATAACATTGTTCATCTAAAATTAGTCAATTATGTTTTTGATACGATCCAAGCAAGGTCGGATTTGAATTTTAGCGTAAAATATCATATTGTCTAGTTTTATACTATCTAGCATAATTTTTAATTCAATCATTGGATCGAGTTTAACATTTTACAGAAGTTTATGGACTTGTTGTTACACATTAGATTAAAATGTTAGCTAAATCAGAGTTTGGTAAGAGATTATTTAAAAAGGTCAAAGTTATTGGATGAATTATGTCAAATATATCTATCTTAACCTTCATCTACTGTTTGGACTATATCTAGAACTACAAAAGAAAATATGCTAAGATTGCAATTTGGTTTGGAATTATGCATTTATACCATTTCGGCAGAATATGGTATGCCTGCTAATTTATTCGGAAAAGGAATAACAACTTGTTTGAAGTTAGGACTGAAATATGCTAGGAATGTGTGAAAATTGGAGAAACATTTTTTTCCTTGTGTATTATTGATTCCATTCAATACAAGGATTCCTTAATTCTCTTGGAAGGATGTGTGGAAGCTATTGGCTTACCTATTCTACAAGGATTTCATGTCAAACAATGAGACATTTATGGCAACAACTATTATCCATATTTCGCAAGAATTCCATATCCATTATGGAATGTATGTGGTGGCAAGGAGGCTTACAATTCTTTTGTTGTTCTTTTCCTTATTTTGCAGGATTTTCTTATTTAAAAGGGAGATTACAGGAGGCTATTTAAATGAGATATTTCTGCCACTTTTTTCCTATTTTTGAGAGCATGCTTTCAGTTAAACAAGGGAAGAAACTTCAACATTCAAGACAACATCTTCCAAGCAAGGAAAGAGGATTAATGGACTACATAAATGGACACTCTTTTATCTACAAGTTTCAGATTCTGTTATAAGGGATCTAATGTAAGGAAATATGGTTTTGGGGCTGTTTTGATAACTTGTATTAATTTGAATATTTCTGAAGGTTTATTTATTGTTTTAATTAATATTTGGGATAATTATATTTCAGTTTTAGGGCTTTTATTTTTGTTGGGTTTGTTTTGGCTCAAAACCAATGTTTAGGTTTGTTTTAGGTGTTAAGCTTGTGCTTAGCTGAGTTTTAGTTAAGGCCCATTGGTTTGCAACCTAATACGGGACCATTAGGGTTATTATCTTAAGATTATATCATGTCTTATTTTGCTGCAAATTTAGAGCAACCTTTAGACATTAATGAAATTCAGTTTTGTTTAAGAAAACTTCTTCTTCTTTACTGGGATAAAGAGTAAATCTGACTTATTAAGGTATAACTAAACTTGTGACATCAATCATAATTGTCTTATACCTATGGTTGTTAGTTATAGGTTAACTTTGGGTCAAGGTTTAACCAAACCTGATTATTTAGTTTTCTCGGAAAAGTTATCATCTTTGTTGTGGGTTATGTGACCACATAATCATAAGGTTTGCATCAATTTTAAAATATATCCATTATATCAAACAATTTTAGACAATTAGTTTAATTTCCAAATTACACGTGCTCTGGCTTTTAAATGTGACATTTAGGTTTCTAAAATTACATCCAATTCATCATCTTCAACACACACAAAATCATTGAATTCTATAAGAGCTCTAAAGGTTTTTATGCAAAGATTTAATCATGAACCCTAAACAACTTTCTTTTAGTTAGAAATAAGAGTGGTAGCTTCAAGTTCTGCTCAACTAAAATATATGATTGTCTCTCATTACCAAAACCTCATGAATCGCTTGCCCAACATTAACTTGTCTATCATTAGTACTACACTAGGAGGCATGAATGAGAATGTTATGGCTTATTTTATGAAAAGATGCCATAAAAAAGGAAGATCACTTCTTTGCTCTATATATTGATTAAGTAGGATGGTGCAATACACGAATCAAACCATCCCTTGCCAATTACATCAGATGGTTATGTAGGATGTAAGAAGGCTTTGCTTAATAATGGAAACATTAATAAAAGAAGGCTTTGTTGAACAATGGAAGCACTAGAAAATATTTTTTGTTATTTAGCTATCTAGAATCATCACTAAATCTAATAGAAAGTTGTTAGGTGATTTTCTTCTATTCTGGTTGAAATCCAATAATTTTTTCTATTTAGGTATGAAATGCAAACTATTACTTTATATAATTCATCTTAATTGGAGGCCTATACTTAATATGAGAGGAGCTTTATGATTCTACCTAAATTTCTACAAGCCCATTTGATGCCTTATTACTTGGTGCTTTTGAATTCGGCTTGTTTCTAAAAAGAGAGAGAGAAAACAAAATTGCCATCACATATAGAACATACGGTCTTCTAAAAATAGTAGTGGCTTTGGCTGAAGTTAGGATAATTAACCTAGAAACCCTTCATATTAAGCCACGTCTATCAAGTATTAGATAAACTCCAGGCTAGATATTAAGATCACCCTATTATGATGAAAGACAATGTTTAAAGAGTCATTTAATGTGTCTAGGCATAAGCCACTACCTATTTTTAAGAGTTTAGAAACATTAGAGAAAAACTGGACTTGGATTTTAGTTCTAAAAGAAATGTTATACTTCAAGCTTTTTATAAGAACCTTTCTTTTAAAAGATACATAAAGAACCTCTTATCGCTTACCAAGAGAATTAATGTTTTGATGTCTCATATTGCATAAATGAGAATAGGGCCTCTATAGGTCTTACTTCCCAAATACTGTTAGGACTTATCCAATTATCCCCTTCCTAATATATTCTGCTATGAACAAGGCTGCTCCAAACAAGAGGACTTTTGACATTGTAGAAAAAAAAAGTTATAAAAATGGTTGATCACCACTTCGTTTTTTTTAATATATAGGACTTCTCCCTCATTATGGACCACCGTGTAAGATTTTCCTCTTTATGCAAAAAGATCATAGACATTCATTATATCTTTTACTTAAAATAAATGGAAGAGAGGTTCTTCATTGATGAAAAGTCTTTTGCTAAAGACAATAAGAGGAAAACCTTTAACAATTTGGGGAGAGGACCAAACTAAAGGCCTATTAGATAAGTTTCAAATAAGAACACTACCCTTCAATTATTTTGATTATAATTGGTTATTTATTATGCTCTTATGATTTTTTTTCATTTACAATTGTTTTGATTATAATTGGTTATTTATTATGCTCTTATGATGTTTTTTTCATTTACAACTTAGCCTACCTTAAGTCTTTATTTTTTTAAAAAAATAAGGGATCTAAAAAACCCCTAACTTTTTGTACCAGAAAAATATAGTGAAGATGAAGCTCTTGTTGTCAAGTTGAAAACCAAGACTAAGGTATTATATTTTTTTAAAATTCATAAACTTTAAATAAGTTATTTAGCACTTTAACTTACCCTATTTATTTGTTATTTAACAGGCACTTATTACTCCTATTCTTCCTTTTTCTTTTCTTCTTTCTATAAATATAATAATGTAGGGATGTTTACAATTCATCCTTAACTAAAGAGCTATTCTTTGAGAAAAATATCAACTTCTCATGATACAATGAATCTTGAAGTTCCAAGTGTTGAGGTTACTAAACGAATGCAATCTTCTATTACTGGACATCCTAAAAGCATTCAATTAGGTTCCAATACTGGTGTTTAAAATCCTTCACCACTAATTATTGTTGAACCAACTATAGTTCTTATAAATATTCAGCAATGGAACCTTTTAAGGTTCGTGCTCTTCATGTAAAAGATGTATGAGCCCTATTGAAGGTTGTCTTTACTAGGGTAAATGCCTTATTAGAGAGGTATTCTTCTAGTTCAAAGGATAGTAGCAGTGAGGAATGAGTAAAAAGGAATGAAGATATTAGTACAAATTTTATCAATACCATCGAAGCTCTATAATGAGTTATAGTTATGAATTATCCTATCTTTATGCTTCCATGGTATAAGGTAGATATATAGGGTAACCAAAACATCATAACATGATGTAAAGATAATAACATATATATGTTAACATGTATCTAATCTCGCTAAGTAAGGTGTTATAGCTAACCTTTATTTCTACTACAAAGAAAATTATCTTGGAGGTTTTGGACTTAACAGTTAGGTATACTTGTAACACCCTATAATGTCTCTTATACCTCTTATAAAATTTTACATGACCATTTCTAATGGGATCATATTAGCTTTATGATGACTAATAACCTCTGTATTGGTACATCATTAAAATTAGTTGTGATGTACAAAGGTTTTAAATGGTGACTTATAGCCAATGTTGTCTTAGCAAATGTGAGCATTGGTTGTTGTTCAACCATTGGTTCAAATTAGTTAACTTCAATAATTTTTTCCTTCTCTTCCATATTATATTTTAGTCACTCTTTAAATAATGTAGTTAGTCAGACTAAGTTTTAAAGCATAATAAGGTGAACACCATATTAGTTGATGTGATTTCTTCATAATTTCTTACTTATTCCTAAAGTGTTTTTTTCATATTCCTTGTTCTTTAATGTACTATGTTCACTTATCTGTTGCATTAGAATTGAGAACTTTAGTTATTCCATCTCTTTAGGTTATGTATGGCCTTTAAGAAAGGTTTCTAAGTTTTTGTCCATCATGCAATTATCAAAGAAGTCATCAGCATTGAAAATCATGTCATGTTTATCATCTATCTAGTTTTTTTTACAAGGGCATCTATTGAAGCCTTCTCATAGTTTTCCAACTCATTTATGGTTCAAAAACCTTTACTATCCTTGATCACTTTCAATGTCATTTCTTGTCTAATAAGTATTTGCTTTCCCTTTATTAGGGAAACTTTCATAATACAATTTTTCTCGTTGCTTTTGCTTATGAGAAAATGTCATCTTTTACTCTTGTTATATAAGAGACAATGAATTGGGCCACTATTAAGGTGTTTGTTTCCTTTCTCAAGCTTTTGTGGTATTGGCCTAGTATTTTGAACACCTTTATTTTGTTATTAATGTTATTGATTGATTCTTGCTTTTACTTTAATAGTATATGTTCCTTTTTAAACTTGCAATTATTCACTTTTCAAAGCCTTTTTTACTATCTTAGCGATAGCTTTATCTACATTTATAGAGATTTTTTGTCACATATCTTCTTAGTAGATCTTTGTTTATTACAACCTCTTAAGGCATTACTGATGTAGAGATAAAAACCCTCTACATGTTTTCGGCCAAAACTTATATCCACTTAGTGATTCTATATTTATTAGAGACCATCTTATGATTAGTATTGTTAGTTTATGCAAGAGCTAGTTAGATCATGTCTAATACTAATCCTTCAAGTATACCTCTTTTAAGCAACCTAATTGGTTCTCAAGGTTATTTCTTCTTGACCAACTTGTTGGTTTGTGTAGTCTTTATAATTTTTTTTCAAGGAAGGTGTATGACTAAGCATCCTCTCCATTTAGTATAGTGTTTAGGAATTTCATCATTTAAAAGTAGGTTTTATACAACTACCTTTGTTTCCATATCTTTTTCAAATTTAGAAGATGTTAGTGGTGGTTAACAAAAATTATCTTACTTCTCATCAATTAGCTAGGATGACTTCTATTATGGTTAATATTTGTGCTAATAATTATTAACTGGTTTTTTAGACCTAAATATTTTGGCATGTGATTAAAGCATTACTTGCTCGTTATTGCTCCCTAAACCTTTACCTTAGGGGAGAATTATATAGCACGTATAGGCACTTATATGCCTCATTTTAAGGTACATCTTGAGCTTATCAAACCATATTTTTGGCATTCTCATGTTTTACGTACCATTTTCTATGACCAAAATTTATGACCAACTCTAGCCTTTATTCGTAAGAGACCAGCCTATATCTTTTAGAGTTATCCTTTTTTAAAAGCCCATTAGACTTGAGGATAAGCATTATTAAAAGTTGATCATGAATCATAATTTTTCCATATTATTATTTATATTTAACATAATTATGAAATAATTAATTAATGTATAAAGTGATGTAATGAATTTTTACACCATAATAAGTAAAAATATATACATAAAAAATATAATGAAAAAAAGGCTATACACATAACAAGTTGGTCTAATACTTAACTATGTGAGTGCTCCTTTTTAATTATAGGATTTAACCTTATAACATACTAATATGCAAAAGTGAATCCGAGAATACTTTGATCTTATTTTAAAATAAAATAAAAATATATTGAAATAATCTCATCATTTAAAGTTTATTTCATATCAGTAGGCCTAGCTTGCGGTTCTATGCTTGATATTTCTTTC
Source organism: Populus x sibirica (assembly GCA_019202695.1). Lineage (NCBI taxonomy): Eukaryota > Viridiplantae > Streptophyta > Magnoliopsida > Malpighiales > Salicaceae > Populus > Populus x sibirica. The sequence goes on from JAGMVL010000801.1 coordinate 376,135, forward strand.
CTGTAAAGTAGGTTTGAATCTCAATGAAGAATTGGGTCACCCATAATAGATCAATCCAACCCAATCCATATCAATATTAATTATATTAATAAATAAAAATAATAATAAGAGTGCAAAAGGATGTTCAGATACATTATGACTCTTCAGTTACAGATACATCAATGATGTCTCTTTAAATCCTGACTTTTTAGTTATAAAAGGGTTGTAACTCTGACTTTTTAGCTATAAAAAGGTTGTAACTCTATACCCTTATAAATATATTTGTTAATAGTATTAAACAAGTAAGATAAATAAGAAAAAAAAGAATTAAACATATAAGAAAAAGAATGTATTCTCTGTCAAAAAAGTAAAAGAGACTCTCAAAGTAAACTCTCTACCAATTCATAGAAGAATTGTTTTTGCAAACAAGGTATATTTAGGCATCATCATCCACATATATTTTCTTATCTAGAAAATAGATATGTTAAAATTCAAAGACCTTCTGGATTTTCTTTCTAAGGACTGCATTAATGCCATGTTTCCAAAAGTCGTGCCATTTACAATATTATTTTACCTTGATTTCTCAATATTAGGGATGGTGTGATTGTTAAAGAGCTTGATTTACCCCTTCATACATCAACTAGTTAAAGCTCTTTAACTTTTTTAATGTAAAAATAACATTTCTTATGTTTGACTACTTTCGTAGCTTTAACCAATTTGCTACCAAGTTTCATGGCCTTTTTATTCTTTTTCAATATAGCAATCTCAAATGATCTTCAATTTTTTATTTAAGTAATCGATATGAGTTATTGTTGAACTTTCTCAAACTCTTTGTTAGATTCTGAATCAGTCAATCGGTGGGTGCTCATGACATTATCTAAATAACCAATATGGAAAATCCTTCTTGGTGGCTTTTTTATGCTCATTTTATCAGAATTTTTCTCATAATAAACAATATCATCTATGAGGGTGTAGTTGTCTAAATATTTGGTTCCTACGAATCTCTACTGTATGTTGTACTACATTCTTTATAACAGTAACTTTATGAATTCTTGTTCATATCTAACTATAGTTTATTTAGTTTTTAGTGTTCTAAATCACAACACCTAACTTTTTACAGCCTCTTTTAGGTCTTGGACTATTATGGCTAGGTCAGCTAGTGTTACTTCTAGTTCTGTCCTGTAGAAGTGTTTATGAAAATGAGTTTGCATCCCTTTCCAACTATTAATTGAATTGGCTAATAACATACAGAATAATAAAAAGTTATCTTGACTAATGTGAATAAAAAATATTAACTTCATGTAATGGTTGGCCAAAACCATCGTTATATTGATATGCAAACTTGTTGGTGTGTTCTCTTATTGATTGTTTATCTTTCTTATAAAATCACTTGGCATCCATAATTTTATCCATCTAAGGATCAAATGTAGTTTGTCAACCCATTAAGGGTATGGATGATTATAAAGAGTAACTTTTACTAAAATGCAACTAGTTTCTTAAAAGATCATTCAATTTATCCTAAAAAAGCATTGACGTAGTCAACCAAGAAAGGAGCATGTGGCTTATTATTGTTTGGCTTATTCTCAAAGCTATATTTTCATCATATAATTGTATTATCCCTTGTTTATTATGTGAGATACTATTTTTCTTTAGGTTTTTTTTATTGTTGTCAATAAAAATAAGAATAAGCTAAATAGGTAAGGTCCTTAAATTACAACTATAGTGTGAAAAAAACTAAGATATAATAAAATTAGCACTAAAAAAGCATTAGCAAGACATCATGTAACACTGTAATATAATATTAAGGCGCGCGCGCACACACACACAAAATGATTCATCATGCTTAAACATGAGATGGTTATTTGTTAGGGTCACTTTTAGATCAATAAAGTCCTATAAAAAAATGAGAAGGGGATCCATATAAATGATCAAGACCATACAAACAACAATGTTCCTTTACTATATATGGTTTAGAAACTAAAAGCAATTGCTGAGTGAAATGCACATTCTTTTTGTTAGTTGACTTAAGTTGCATCATTATTATTTTTTTCAAGTTAAAAGGATATAGTGTGAAAAAAACTAAGATATAATAAAATTAGCACTAAAAAGGCATTAGCAAGACATCATGTAACACTGTAATATAATGCTAAGGCGCGCGCGCGCGCACACACACACACACAAAATGATTCATCATGCTTAAACATGAGATGGTCATTTGTTAGGGTCACTTTTAGATCAATAAAGTCCTATAAAAAAAATGAGAAGGGGATCCATATAAATGATCAAGACCATACAAACAACAATGTTCCTTTACTATATATGGTTTAGAAACTAAAAGCAATTGCTGAGTGAAATGCACATTCTTTTTGTTAGTTGACTTAAGTTGCATCATTATTATTTTTTTTCAAGTTAAAAGGACTATTTTAGTAATCTTTAGATGTTATTTGATAGTTACAATAGTGAAGTTTAGAGTGAAAGGTGATAGGGGTTTAAATACTAACATTCTATAGTTTACGTACTAGAATTAAAATTATATAAACATAAAAGATGTTAATCCAAACGGTAATAGTTTAAGGGATCTTTGTATAATTTAGCTTATTTACATATGTAGACACACATTATTCAAGTAAACTTATCTTATAATATATTAGAACTATTTTATACAAATTGTAAGTTTAAAGATTGTTTTGTATTTAACATCAAATCTTATGACTAAAGGAAATAATAGTTGTAGTACAAGGGTATTGAATAAGAAAATAAAATGGGTAACTTATTTGGACAAGATTAAAAGGTTTTTACAATCACAAGAGCTACTTTATGCTTATTTTTTATATATAAAAAAGGGATGTTTAAAGAATTGTAACAGACATAAAACTACAAAGACAGGTTTTTTCTTTCTTTCTTTTTTATATCTCATTGATAAAACCTTGTAACCTATAATTAATTGTTAAGTAGTCAAAAGACTAGTATTGGTAGTATTAAATAAAGTAAGATAGCCATGTTACCATGACAACATCTGAATTAACCACTACTAAAAAAAAAAAGTGACTACTATGACTTCTTCTAATGAAACATTTTTCGAACTTAAATACTAAGAATTTGAACTTGTGATTCTTTGCAAATGCAAGAAATTAATGTACGAGCTTTTTGAGAAAATAAGTATTTTTCTTAGTTATTTTTATTTCTTCTTATTTTGTTTATGTTATTTTTATTCAATATTATTAGGCTTTGTTTTTTAATTTTTCTTTATTTAAAGGGAATATTTTTTTATTTTTCTATTTAGTATTATTAGGCGCTTCTAGTTTTTTTTTTTTCTATATGAAGGTTTGTAATAACCTTTTGGATATCTCCTTAGAGTTATAGTGATTTTGTTTTTGAGATTCTTAACTTATAACTAACCTCATTATCCTTTGTATCTGATTACATCAAAAATAGAATACCATTAGATCATAGGCCTATTTATGGGTATAAAACTATGTAAAGCCATGTTATTTTCCATTAATATCCATGAAACCAATAAAAGATAAAAAAAAAAAGCCAATGGAAATAAATTTTCTAAGTGGACAAAGGATACTATGTTTCGAGTGGACAAAGGATACTATGTTTCGCTAGATTCAGACAAATTAGCTTGAATCCAGGTTGTGAACAAATTAGTCCTAATCTGACTAAATTAGGTTTTATTTGTAATTGGATATCAACAAACTATCTTTTATGTTTGCACAGTGTAGTTACCTATAACCATAGTTATCAAAGTTCATTTGATTAGAGAACAGACTTGGTACAACGCCTAAATCATGAATTGAGTAGGTTAACATAATTTTTTAAAAAAAAATCAAAATGACATTGTAATGAAATTGAAAAAAGTAAATAGGTTTTGATCGAGTAATTAGTTGACCTTTGAGTTGACCAAATCAACTTTGAATTGACTTTTTTAGATCTAACGTATGCTAGGATTGGATCTATTGAACCTCGAGCTGATATGCCAAACCAGGATGCACCCAAAAATGTTTCCTATAAACCAGATGAAAGTCTAGCTTTTCAACAATGGGGCAACATGGCATATGTTTTTTAGTGGAAAGGACATCTTGGTCACCACACAACATTACTCACCTATATTTTCACTTGCATTACATATTTATCAGTTGTCGAGTCAATGGAAAAATTATTTTTTAACCACACATTACTCTTAACCTTGTTGGAAACTCAATTTTTCACATCAATAAATATATTTATTTTGTTATTATAACTATGAAAGACGATATACAATTTAAAATAATACAAAAAAATAATAATTAATGCATAAAAATATTGAGTTTTCTTCATAACTATGATGATACTTTGACAAAATAAAAAAACAATTCATCAATCAACCTTCTTTAAAGAATTTAGTTGCTCAAAACATGTATTTTGAGTAATATCAAAGTGATGATATAAAAGAAAAGGAAAAGACAAGGACTCAAATGGATTTCATATGAGTAATCGATTAAATACTTGGATTAGAGGATTAACCACAGTAAAGCCCACATTTCCTCAGCCTATCTGTAACTTATACCATGGAAGAACAAAAAGAAAATAAAAAAAAATATCCATACCTCCTTTATAAAAAAATTTAGTTTACATAACCCTAAGGTAAGGATGATTTTGCCATCTCTACAACTTTTTATCTTTGGGATGAAGGGGCAAAATATGTTTGGTAATTTTATAGTTTGATGGAATCAAAATGAAACTTTCATAAGATTAATAATAAGAAGTAGCTTAGTTGTCGAATCTAATATAGAATTTGACTTGGCTAGTAAAGTAAAATAGTAAAAAAATGATAAATTCAATTTTTTTTTACCTTTCACCTGCTATATTTTAACCAAATCATGACTAGATTGACAAGATTAATCAAGTTTTGATCAAATCAATGCCCAAAGCAACTTAACTATAAATCTAAACTGAGTGATCGTGTCTAAGATTATAATGTTTCCTGATCAATCCTTCATGTCAAATTTGACAACTATAAGATTAGAACTTTGACCTCTTTCCATCTCTTTCTTGTATTGTTTAATTTTCTTTTTTTTAGTTCAAAAAAATAGATGTATAGATAGATTGACCATATATCTAATAAAAAAAAATATTGTCTTTTTCATATCTATGTTTAACTAAAAGGATCTTCATTGCATTTATGTCATGATTGAAGCATAAGATATATTTGCAAATAAGACTAACTAAATATAGATATGTCATTTTTTCAAAAAACTACATGTCATCTTAAAAAATAATAATAATAGTACTCAAATATGACTAAATGAGTTTCTTTTTTCCTTACCATCCCAACCAATCTTCACATGCAAGGCTTTGTATATTTTGGCAAGAGATAAGAAAATATGTTTCAATAAAAAAAATATTCTATATCATTTAATATATTTAAGTAAAGTTTAGTTACCATCTCAAAAAAAAAAAAAACAATTGAGATAGAAATACATTTGATTGTGAAGCTAGAGATAAAATAGGGTTTTATCTATGTTTCAAAGACAATTTTAAACTATTTTTCTATCCATCTAAAAAGGAGAAATATAAAGGATGAATACAAAACCAAGTTAATTTTTTTCTAGGAGTGTACCTTTAAACATTTCATAATTTCATTTTTTTTACTAATTTTTAAATATGACCTCTCGCCGCGCGCGCACAAATAAATTTTTATAAATAATTTTTAAGAATGTAATTATAATAAAAGTTTTTTTTCATTTCATCATATTAATATGAAAAAAAATTAATTTTTAAAAATAAATAATAAATTATTTTATATAATTTAATAATTTATAAAAATTAAAAATAATAAATAATTAGAGTAAATAATATTTTTTTATGAAATGAATAAAATTCAGTGACCAAAGAGTGGTTTTTAATATAAAAAAATATATAAGAAGATTTTGTTTATGGAAAGAATGAGTTTTTAACGTTATGAAACAAAATTTTATATTAATATTGAAAAATCCATATAATAATTAAGACATATAAAATATAGAAAAATAAAAATTGATCATGTTTTAAAAGAATATGGACTTAATGATGAAGATGTGAGGATTAAATGATAACAAAAAAATGCATTTGTGATGGAATTGTTATCTTGTATTTTTAATTATGTTAGATTTTAACTTTGTGTACATGCAAATATTTTATTTAATATATAATTAATTTAATTATTAAATATATTATAGAAATGTTTTGATGATCAAATAAATCATAATTTAACATTATTATTTTAGTAATGAATTATATTTTATAATGATTACAAATCCTTTTTTAACATGATTTTATGAGTGGAAAAATTACCACTTTAAGTTAGTTAAAAATATTATTGCTTATTATAAGCTAAAATAAAAATAATGATCTTTATTAATTATTCTAAACATTACAAGTTTGATGATAATGTTAGTATAGATATCTTGTAGCCAATCAATTAGTTACACATGACATTGACTTTGTTTATGTAAATATATTTAGTTTATTAATAAAAACTTATTTATCTTTAATATCGATCAAATATTTGATTAATGAATCTAGAGTAAATATAAAGTCTTTGGAACAAAAATGCTTTGCAAAGAAAAAATTATAAATTTGTTATAATTATAGAATTTTTATTGCATCAAAATATTATTCCTAAATGTTCCTGATCAATGCTCTATTAAGACTGGATATTAATTAGAGTTGTTGAAACTGGTACATGTTATATTCTTTTCTTTATGAAAGAAAGTAGTTGTTTTCATAAGCTGAGATATGAGGGATATCTATAACTAATACATAGGTGCTTGTCAGATAACATGTACACTGAACTAACCTGTATGAGAATATCATATAGAGAAATCACTTGTGTGTATGGAAAGGCTCATATGACAGTTGTGTAAGCAATCCTTAGACTTGAGATCACTAAGTTATTTTATATAGAAAATGTTATGTTTTGAACTATATGAAAATATTTGAGTAATCAAGAGAGGATTCATCATCCTATGTTAATTAAGGAAAATATTTCATATGTTCTCAAATAGTATTGATTGTAAATCCTAGCAAAAGATGGAATGAGATTTGAGAAGAGATTCAAATCTTATTTAAAGAATCAATAATTATGGTGTTAAGAGCAAACATGATTTTACAAAGTAAACACATTCAATGCTATAATATCTAAATTAGAACATTGTTGATGAATGAATAATATTTACACAAGAAATTTTCCACTGAAAGGTTAAGTCAAACAATTTATGACTTTTCTAATATTTGGAGATTATGACAAATTATTAGACATTGTACTTAATTTTCAAATATAAATCAATCAATTGTTGAATTAATAATAAATTAATTTGTTTAAATTATTTAATTCTATTTTATTTAGGATTGTGATTTATTTGCAAGCCAACTTATTAGGGAAACTAATGGGTCACATACATACGAACCATTGATCAAAAATTAAAATATGATGATTAATCAAGTGTAACTTGATTGTCGATAAGTTTTAGATATTGTGGACTAGAGTGTAATTTATACAGAGAATTATAATAGAAAAATCAAGTAGGGACTTGATTAAATAAATTTCTAAAATTTTCCTGAAATAATATATGTGATATTATTCAGGGATGAAATTGATATTTTACTATTTATAAAGTTTTCATGTTTCCCTATAAATAGAATGTTACATCTTTTATTTTCTGTACAAAACTATTAAGTTACAGAACACTTGAAAATCATAAATGAAAAGAGCTAGCACTCAAAAACATACTAGCCCCTCTATCCTAAAAGGATTTTTTGCTGGTGGTTCGTGTAGGTTACCGTTAGAAACCAGACACTTGGACGTTATATAATTTATAACAACCTAACCTTAAAGTAATTATTTAAAGCTGAAAGAATATCTAATCTTCATTTAATATTAGTATAAACCCTACATATTTCTAGATTTATTTAACAGGATACTTGAAACTTATGAAAAATCGTTAAATTTACCGTTTCTACGGAGTATATGCGTTTCTAGAAACCCAACAAATCATACATTTAAAAAATAAAACAATATTTTATACAATTTGTTTAGTCTTCTTCGTCGGCGTCAACTAAATAGAATACAGATATATAATATTATATATATCACTATTAATCACAACTTCATATACTTCACGTTTTTCATCTTTTTGTTTCTATCTTAATTTTTCTTTCTCAAAACAGTAACAAAATGGCAGTTTAAAGTTCAAAGCAATCCTCCATTCAGATTACGTAACTACCTAACAAATTATCAAATGGTTTTTTTTTTTATCAGATAAAGTTTTGCTTGGGCAATACATGGAAGGAAGGGGGGCAGTAAACATCTTCCCGCCGGTGTGTCATTTGACTCCTGCCACGGGAAACAGAATCTACTCCCTGGAAACAAACATGAACTAGCAGAGTACTCTTCACTCCCAGGAAAATTACTATATATACTTTCCCTTGGTTTTGTACAAAAGCTGTTCGGAGTAATACCACATATTGTCGAGTTCCTAACTTAAGGATCTGCTAATCTCGTTCAGAATCAGTGATGGGTTCATAAATTGCACGGTAAATGAACTCTTCTTCGCCTGGATTTGGAAAGATCCTTCTCGTTGTTAAGCAACAGGACCACCGGTGAAAAAGCTCTTAGAATGCAGCGCCTATAAATAAAAGGTGGGCTAGCCTGCGTGGTCCCCTTGCATCAAGCCTATGGCTATGCTGGGGCTTATATATTGATGCCTTCATTTTTTATTTTTTTTTATAATAATACTAAGAATAATAATAATAATATGGACTATTACAGTATGATAAATTGACAAATAGCCACCTATAGAAACACATGAAATTTATTTCTTACAAAATTGGAATTGGCTGTAATTACATTATTAATACGGATCCTACTTGAACTCATTTTAAACCAGCACCACCTTTTTCACCAAAAATCTTGTCTCGTCCTAAAAATGGTTGTATGATAGATGATCCATACCTGGCAAAAACCATTCTGTCATTCACTTCTATATATGCAGACTACGTAAATATGTATTTTTACAACAATTAGGAGATACGGTTTTAAGATTACGATGATGTTTTAGAGTGTGATAAAAGTTGTTTTTCAAAATGTTTCTTTGCTCAGAAAGTTTTAGAGTGTGATAAAAGTTGTTTTTCAAAATGTTTCTTTGCTCAGAAATTATTTTTAATATCAGCAGATTAAAACAATTTAAAAATATTAAAAAATTAATTTTAAATAAAAAATTTTAAATTTTCATTAAATACCATTTGAAACGCAGTTTTAAACCACGTCTACTGCTTGGGTTGATGGATTCAATGGATTCAAAGAAACTTTTACAATAAAAAATAGGAACTTCTATTGTTGACTTCTACTGTAACTTTTAATTCAGAGATAAGATTATATGATAAAATCAAGACATATTTGAATAGAAAGAGAGTGGCTTTCCACCAAACTTCTTGTTTCTTTCCCTTTTTTCTTTTTACCTTTCACAATAGAAAGTACTGTCCATCAAGGCGCTTCACTTGCTACGTTTATACCCGTTTGCTTGTAGGCATGCTTGATTACACTTGGAGAATTAGTCAACTAAATCCACTTTCTACCCATTATGAAAGATTCAAGAATTAAAGGAACACAACTCTTCATTTTTCTTATATATTAAGAAAATATGAGAGTATGTATTAAGAGAAATAGCCTAGTATGTTTTTAAATAATGATTTGAGTTTCCAATCCATTTTTATAAAAATATAGTAGATTTTGCATTTCAAAGTGTTTTTCACTTAAAAATCATTAAAATAATATTTATTTATTTTTTAAAAAAATTATTTTTAATATCAGCATATCAAAACGATTCAAAAACATAAAAAAAAATTAATTCGAAGAAAAAACAAAAATTTCAAAAAATAATGAAACAATTGTTCAATCGCAACGTTAAATAACCTTCATATTTAATTTAGCAAATTAGATATTTAAAAAATAATTGAGTTTCAGTATAATTTTTTTAATATTATATTTAGATGATTCTAAATTTTATAGACATTTCAGTTATATGCAAAACATGTAACAAATAGGAAGAATGTTTTCTTAAATTACATAATACCAAACCTCTCTCTCTCTCTTTGAAACCTCCCTCTCCCTCACCACTGTGGTTTTCATTTTCTATATTATATCAACTAATGTATATGATTGATTATATTAATTTGGATAGAAAAAACTAACCCAGTGATAGATTGGAAATTAAATCATTATATAAGGATAAAATTGACTCAAATAAATATATAAGAATAAATTGAAAAATCACCTCATTATTTAAGGACATATTGGGCTATTTTCCATAGGATTTATCCATATGTAACATATAAAAATCACATCAATTTTATATATTAATGCATATAATCTATTGTTAAAAATGTTTTACCTTGTATAAAATGGTTAGAAAACACATTATAATACATAAAATGTTTTATTATTATATTATCTCATATAGATTTTATTATAAAAATAGGATAATATAGAAAAAATAGTTATTTTCAATGTATAAAAAACATCAAAAAAATATTTAATAGTACAATTTTTAAAAACCTTACTATTTAAAGAAGTTAAAAACTCAAAGAATTTTATTTTTTTTAATTTACTTTTTATGTTACAACCAAAAACCAAAAAAAAAAAACTGATTTTCAACTTTATTTTTCATGTTAACAAAAAAACATTTAAAAGTAATCCATCTTTTTAAAATTATTTTCTATTAAATTCACTTCCAAAAGAAATTTATTTTCAGGCAAATTCTAATGACCGCCTCCCATCCCAATTCATCTTTGAAATGATTTCAAGATTTTCTAAGTGGGTTTATAAATCTTTTCCACTTAATTTATAACACAAAACCTTGTAACAAATTATGTCAAACAATGAACGTCCCAAAAGGTTTTAAACGTTAAACTTGGAAGAACAAACAAAAGAAGTAACGAAGGATCAAAGACTCTGCCCAAAAAGATCAAAAACCAAACAAAAGGACTCGAGATTAGTAAACCTAAGGTTGTGTTTATAACGGGGTAAAAATTCTTGAAGGAAAATATTAGCAAGGTAAAGATTTAGATTGTGTTAGGATTAGGTTAAAAGCGGTAAAATGTTAATATGGGTTAACTCCTCTTTAATCTTGGGAGAAAGAAAAAATTAGGGTTAAATGTTAACTTGCAGGAGAGCAAATCTAAAGAGGATAGTTAAAAATACTTGCTTCATTCTTTAATTTTTTAAGTTCAAATCTTGGAATTACTATCTTGAAAAATTTATTAAATTCTTTTAATTTACTACGCCGATATTATGAAGGTTCCTTTAAAATGATCCGAGAATGGATTTAGTATTGATTTATACGCAAACTAACTTCAGAAAATATATAGGAGGGCAGGCTACCAAATTTGCCAAGAATATTGCAAAAATCCTGAAGTTTGTGCACATTTTTTTCCCTCAAAGGGTGCGCGCAGCTAACAGGAGCATTTAGTGAGGATAAATATTGTACGTACATTGTGTTGAGAAAGAGAATATGATAATTATTGCTCTATTAATTAAAAGTTAAATCTACTAATATATAATTAGTAAGGTGTGGTTTTATAAATCTAATTAGTAAGGTATTTTCACCACTTTTAATGAGAATATCTACAAAAACAATTTAAAGAAGACCTAAATTATAAGAACAAATTAGGAGCAATTTGATTTGTAAGAGACATATTAGGGACTAAATCTATAATACAAGGATAAATTGACCTAATTCCTTCTATAATAAAAGTCATTTTCTTGGGTTAAATGTTAAACTTCTTAAAACTCCAAATTAACATGGGGGAATAAAAATGAAAAATGGATAGCTTTGACGCACTTACCCTCGTACCTAGTACCAAGTCGTCACTATAATTTCAACAGAACCAATAACTATAGTTTAGGATATGTTCTGTAGGATAATTTGGGTTAAAATTTACTCTCATACCATATAAGCATGTTTGGCTAATTTTTAGAGATAGAAATGGGAATGGAGGTCTATGAAACTGATGATGCATCCTCCCTCCTAGCTGCTATGGATGCCTTTAACCTCCACACCCATCTTTGTTAGGAGTGGACCTTCATTAGAAGTACATTTACTTCTTCTTTTTTCTTGAAAAATTATTATGGAGGGTACTATGCACTTTCAAATTGGAGTTTGTGGAGGGTGAAATTTAACATCTAAGCAAGAATTATTTTTCCTTGTTTCTCTCGCATTAATTATTAATAATAATCTATTTCTTTTCTCTCTATTTTCATTTAACCCTTGAATTTATTAACATCCTAAACATACTTTTTGACACATTAAAATTAATTTTTTATAATAATTACTTCAATAATAAATCAAATTTATTGTTTTTAACCTTGTTCCAAAACTATCTTAGTGGTAATCTTCTAGAGAAAGGGATTGTGATCTTAGGTTTAAGACATACTCTTGCCATCTAAAAATAAAAATAAAATAATTGTTGTGTTGTGTTGTAATATGATTGTTATGCTATGTTATGAGGCTAAACATATTAAATTATTTGGTGATGAATTATTGCACCACATATATATATATATATATATATATATATATATATATATATGAGTTTTTATAGATTCTACCTTTCTAACATATGTTACTTTAAGGTTTTTACTCTTTTATCTAATTTCATTAAATCATGTGACATGTGATGAAAATCTATGCATTGATTGCTAAGGTCATTACCTGAAAAATAAAACACATATAAAAATAAAGAAAAAAATAAAATTGAATTAAAAAATCAAACCAATGAAAATTTATAATAAAATTAGAAAAAAGTGAGAATTTGGTTACAAAAATTTTTCATGGAAAATGCTAGTAAACAAATAAACCATACTAAATTTTCATACAAATTGATGTGTTTATTCATAAATGATTTGTTAGGGGTAGAGAAAATAATGGTTAGTTTATATAAAAATATTTACTATAAGAAACTACATCATTATGTTAAAAACAAAAATGGAAAGACTAAAAATCATTCATAGAGATTAATAATATTTTTATAAAGTGAAGAAAACTATTAATTGGTTTATCAAATCATGTAAATCTCTCATGTTTTTTTTTTCTACGTATTTCCTAAAATTACTTTATTTTTTTTTCCATGACTAAACTTATTTTTCTTTCTATGCTAATAATTAATCTACCCGGAGACTTTCTTTTTCACTAAGAACATCTACATCCATGCTCCTTGTTTTAGCTAGCTCTTTTAAAAATATAATCACATGTCTATGCTCTATAAAATATAGAGTCATGAATATTTTATTATTTATTTATTATTCAAATTATATTCGAGATGAAGAGAACTCCTAAATCCATGCATCACATAAGCTAACAGAAACTCCTACAATCCACAGGGCATGTAAGAAATTAGACCAAAGAAATATGATATGATGCTTGAATTTGAGTACTGAAAAATATATCTGATTGCTAGAACATTTTAAAAACTTTCTGCAACACAACTCAAATATTGTGGAGAAACCTAGAGACAGGGAAGGAAAAGGCAACTTGAACGAAAAAGGCTCAATTCATCTCATGAACATACAGGAAGATCAACTAGGAATGAATCATAAATGAACAAGCATGCATCATTGAAAAAAATCTGATATAGTTTTACTATGTTCATACAGTATTATAGTTATGCTGAAACTTTCCTCCATCCCCATTTGGCCAAAACAAGATAAGAAAAGGTTGAAACTTGAAGTTTTTTCTTGACATATATACTTAAAAACTTAAATTTGTGGGAATTCACAGAAAGGCTGGTTTGCTGGGTCACATTTGAAGAGGTATTGGTTTGCTGTTTGCTTAACATTAGTAAAGGCCCTTCTTTATTTAAAAAAATTCTGAAAAATATAACAAAATATTTTCCTATGATCTATACAAATGAACACCATAAAGTTCAAGAATGTATCAAAGTTCCCATACCCAAATCTCAAAGTCCCAGTCTCCCCTTCTTCTTTGGCCTAATAACCTCTGTTTCTATAATTACCAGATGACCAAAACAAGAAAGAAACAAGAAAAGTTTCAAGACTGAAAGCTCTGCCATGAATTGATAAAAGAGCAAAGAGTGAAAATCTCAAAAGGGAGATCAGTGGATGCAAAACTATGAGTGATGGTAACGATCAAAGCATTCAATCCATAAACGATGGTGTCATCGTCGTTTCACTTCACTCATTTTCTTTCCTGAAGGATCGTCCAGTACCACCTCCAACATCTTCAAAGAAAGAGTTATCACACACCCTAACACTATATAGCAAGGGTTTTTCTTCAATTTGGGATGATAAAGGATTGTCAAACCCTAATCCTAAACCCGACGACGACAAGAACACTGCCAAAGCCCTCTTCTTTCCTTTTCCACGAATCCCTTTCTTCTCCGCTACAAACTGAAGAGTGCTACAATAATAGCAAGGCCTTCAGAAAGTAACAATGCCTTGTCAAGATTTACACTTACTAGAAACTATAGCTAAAGAATGAGTTTAGCTGGTACCAATGCGGATGTTCTGATGGCTTAATATTCCCATTGTCCAAAAGGATAGGCGAGTTTGAATAGCCTGTGCTAGCTTGAAGCAAGTCTAAAAGTATTTTAGAAAATATTTTATGAGAGTTCAGTGTTTTTTCTTTTTACAGCGTTTGACATTAGTGCTAGCTATCTTGATTAGAATAATCAAATCATTTTCAAGGCTAAAGATGGGTTTTGAAGAGTTAATTTCCATGGTTGGACAGATTGTGAGGATGAAGGCAGTGAGATTCTAAAAGTGGCCACGACAAAACAATCATCTGTGCCGCCCACTCGTCTCCTTTATCACCAAGTGGCAAGTGGAAGCCTTAAAAAAGTCGTGGTTAATCTTAAGTGCAACAACATGACAATGAAAAGGATGATTTGCATGTAGGATCATGCACCTAACCTAAATTTGGATGATGGGATATGTTTTTGGAGCTCCAACCTAGGGTGTTCTTTATTGGCAGTACAGAAATAATTATATATTAAATGTTTACAAAGTGCACTTTTATTTTTTGTATTTAAGTGTTTGAACTTTTATTTTTATTAATTGAATAATATTTGTGGTTTTAAAAATAAATTATTGTATATTTGATGTAAGAAATTTTCAATTTAAGTTTTTTTCTATTTAACTGTGAGAAATTCACTTTTTTCTAATCAGTTGTTTCTATTTGATTATATAAAATACATGCTACATGTTTAATAAATCGCTACATCAGCATACTATATAAAGTGTACATCATGTGTGTATGAACACTTCACTTTATTTCTAATAGAGTCTTTATACTTTTGTTTATTTTTATTTGAGTATATGTACTTCTATTTTTTTTCTAATTGAATGTCTATACTTTAAGAATTTCTAATTGAATGACAATATATTTAAATTGAAAGAAAATAATAAAAGCAAGGTTATGTGATTGATATTAATGAAAGATTTATTTTTTTAAGCATTCTTTTATATTAATGACAAATTGAATATTAAAACAAACAATAATAATAATTCAAATTAAAAGAAAAATAAGAGTAAACTTGTCCAAATAAAAAAAACATAGTAGATTGACTTAATTTCTAGAATTTTTGGACAAATAATCAAACATACCTCCACCTCTAATTTTGAAGTGGCAAGAAATTTAATTTTTTGTTTCAAAATGAAATTTTTAAATACAAATTTGTATACAAAAACGCTAATAATATCAAATTTATATATGAAAATTTCAATGAAATAGTTTTTAATCGAGCACTTCTAATTTTAAAAACTAATAAATGTCCCCTTATCATTAAATAAAACAATAAAACAACAATGACAGTATATTTAAATTAAAAAAAATAAGAAAAATAAGGTTATATGATTGATATTAATGACAAATTTATTTATTTTAAGCCTCTTGCTCCTATTTTTTTTTAAAAGATAAATTGTTATTACTATTTTGTTGTTTTAATTTATTTAACTTATCATAAAAATAAATTATTTAACTTTGTCAAACATGAACCATTTAAAATTGTTTTTTTAGCTTTTTAAATTTAAAAACACTCAATATATTGAATACATTTTTGAAAATACACATACTCAAATAAAATAGCTCACAAGCACACTCAAGAAAAAAATATCTGCAAAAATAAACTTAATTAAAAAAGAAGTCTAATATTTATGCATATTTGATAAAATTCAATGAAAATACTTTATTAAAAAATTTGAAAATTCACACACTCAGATAATAAAAATGAAAGTAAAAAAGTTCTCACATCAAATACTAATACTGTCATAAAAACTAACTACACCTCTCAGCATTTGACTTCTATATTGCAAAATCCATCAACACGGTATAGAATCCACAGCAATGCTTGATTCGTGGATGGTTATCGACAATATTCTTACCTCTCATCATGGTGCTTTACAAAATTGATAAGAAGACTCGAGGAGAAGGAAAGTTTCCCATTTATGAAGAGAGATGAACGGCAACGTAGTTTCTAAAATGGGAAAGACGACTTTGCTCTGTTTCTCTCAGACAATAATTCTCACCGAAGAAAAGGCCGGCGTCTTGTCATGTAATAATCGTGGCAGCCACCCATAAAAGCAGAGGGAACCCCTGCCGGCTTTTCCAAATTAACAAAAGTGCTGGATGCGAACGCATCGCAGGGTTCTTGCTAGATTAAGGTAATTGACTCACCACTCTTCCTTGCCATGGACTTTTGAGCTCCAACCTAAAAGATGGAGAAACATGGGTTAGCAGTTGGGAGCTATATCTCTCTTTGGAGGAAGCTTTAAAATTCTCACTCGGCATCTCAAAAAAGTGCCCTGATCTATTAGTTGGGCTCTTGTTGACCCAAAGAATATAATACTTTTGTTTAGCCCAATCCGATCCAGTAGGCTTCCAGCCCAGAAGCTAGGAAGTTAAGAGGATGGGGGAATCTCAAGCCCACGATGAGGCAAGGCCTAACCATAAAGCCCCTATAAAATGCTAGAAAATTGTGCCATTAAAGGTGGTACAGTCATCGTGGAGTTAGGAATTTTAGTTTAAAGAGCCAAATTAAAAACAAAAAACAATTAGGGGGTTAAAATTTAAAATCTTCTAGTTTTAGGGTTAAAATTATAAATTTGTAGAAGGGAGCTGAAATTTTTTTTCTTCTTGTAGGAGCCCGGGCCTCCTTGCCCCTGGTTCCGGCCCTGTGTGCATCCAAATTCTTTTTTGAAATTCATTTCAATCGTTTGCTATATCCATGATAAAATAATTAGAAAAGTCTTTTACAACTTGCTTCAGCAGAGAATTTTTAAAAAAAAAAAAGTAAAAAATAAGTAACATGAAGCGTAAGAAAACCTATAATATCTACAAATAGATACGAAAAGCATGTGTATGCAGCAAAGCCATATAGCTAAATAGCATGGGAAATTCATTATAATTGTAATCACAGATTATTATGAATTGATATAGTAAAATTATCTTTTTATTTTTAAGGAGTTAGGTTTAGAGTTATTTAGGTCTTTTCTTCTAGCTCAATTGTTATTAGAAGATTGTTTGCAGATGTTTACGTCTTTTTAAATTTTTTTATACAGTAAAAATAATTTTTTACCTTTTAAGTCAACAAAATTTAGAATTGTTAATCAAGAGATTTCTTGACTTTTCACAATATTTATAAAAGTAAAAATACTTCTTTGCCTCCAAGATCAAAAAAAGATAAGCCGTTGGACAAGAGTATTTCATGTTTTTTCAATTTTCATGTTTAGTAAAATAACGTTTTTATCCTCAGAAAAGATTAAAAAAAAAAAAGCTTTGTCTTTGGGCGTATTTTGGTATTTTCACATGGATATTTTGTAAAAATAAGAGGACCATGGGGGCGTTTTGGTATTTTCATTTTTTACTTTTTATTTTTAATCGAAAAGCTGTTGGCGTGTGTTCCACACGCACCAGCGAGTAGGTGGCTTCCGCGCCATTTAAGTGGTGCGTGTGACACCACCCGGTGTCTAAATCTGGTCATCCACCGTCTCCTTGGATGCGCAGTCATCCCTCTTCCACATGGTGTGGCGCGTGTGGACGGATAATAGTTGGATTGCCACCAGTGATCGATTGTTTGTGTTTTTTCTTTCTTTTCTCTCTCCTAACAACTAAAACACACATTTGTCCTCTTTGTTTGTTGTTTTTCAATTTAAGTTCTCATTCTTTGAATTTTGTATTTCATCTTTATTTCTTTTATAGAAGTTTTGTTTTTTTTAATTTTATCATTCAATTACAATTTCCTATATATTTTGTTTTTTATTTCGTTCCTCATTCTTTTAATTTTTTATTTTGTTTTTATTCCTTTTTAGTTTCAGTCTTTCTAAATCCGTCCTTATTTTTTGTTAGTGTTTTAGAATCCATCCTCTTTATTTTAATTTTTTATTTCGATCCTTTTCTTTTTTGTGTGAGTTTTATTTGTTTACAATTTAACCCTTCAAACAAATTATAATTCTAGTGAAGTCCATAACTCAGTTCATAGATTCGGCGTACTAGCCTAGCTTACCTGATTCACAAGTTTGACAAGTTTACTCACTGATATAATATGTTTTTTTTTTTAGTTATTTTTAATTTTTTTTATTTCATCATTTAATATTAAATTTGTTTGGAAATAGACCGTATTATTGATTTTTTTTGCTTTCTAGGGATAATTGTCTCAAATAAGTGTCTATTTTTAAGTTGGTGCTCAATTTTATAAGCATCTTTTTTTATCATATAATTAAATAAAAAAATTATTAAACTCAATAGAGTTCATGACCCGGGTCGCGCAGGGGGGGGCGATCCAATCTGTCATCGTCTCAATATTTTTTTAAAAAAAAATCATCTTGAAGTTTTTTTAATGCTAAATCATGTTTTTATCGATCATCAAGATTGCATTTGGACCTATGAAATTGATCGATTTAAGTCGAGTTAGCTCTCACATGATTTAATTAAAAACTTGAGTTAGGCAAAAAGTTGAGTCGAGAGGTTTCAAAATTAATTCACTCGATTAAGTTTAATAACACTATTAAAACATTCTTCATACTCTTAATATTTTTTTACATTGTAAAAAAAAATTAATATTGACCCGCGGCAAAGCACGGGCCAATATACTAGTTCATACCTAAAATGCATCTTGGTGAAGGTTTTGTATGAGTTTTAAAACAATTTGGTCTTAGAGTGTCTTGCATCTAACTCCTAAAACTATATATAATTTCAATTCAAATTACATAAAACACATCATTTAAGTTCCACAATTAACAAGTATTGTTTTTTCAAAAATCTAGGCTCGAAGATTGAGATCCTTTCATATTCAAAAGAACATGATCTATCATTTTTCTTTAATTTGAACCTTTCAAAATAAATGAATGGCTAAGATTTTATAATTTAATATTTACTTAATTAAACACTAAAATTAAGATATTTTGTATTAATATTTACCTTTAAATGCATTTTAAAATTTATGATAGAAAATCTAGAAAAGGAAAACTAAGTTAGAACAAAGCCTAAATGAAAACAATATGAGTTTAGAATGCTTAAGATTCTCTAAACATAAAAATTAAAAATTTAATTTAACAAAAACTAAATGAGAAGGGTTTTTTACTATACTTCTCCTTACATAACACTATTCATTAAAATAGTGTTATGTTTTTCTTCTCTTTTTTTTTTCTCTAATTTGTATTTTTTTTATTTCAATTTTATTTTTTAACATTAGTTTTATTGGAGATTGAGCTTCATAATTTTTTTAATTTATTTTTTATAAAGTTATCATAAACTCACAACTCGTACTATGATTTTAATAGGTTAACTCGGATGACTTGGTTTTTTTTTTTTGTAATTGATATTTTTTTTCAATTTCAACATTTAACATTAGTGGATTGAGAATTAGGCTTCGTGATTTATTTCGATTAGCTTCTTATGAGGTTATCCGTATCTCATGACTTGAATCACAGGTTTGACGAGTTAAACATGGTTTACTTAAGTTGTTTTTTTTTTATGTCCTTTTTTTATATGGTCTGATTATTACTAAGGCTCTTGTTATTTTTTTTTAATAATTGATTTATCTATTGGTTAAAGTGGACCCGCCTTTTTAAAGTCGTTTAGAGATTGAAAGCTAGCTCCGGGGAAAAGGAATAGTCTATGAAAGAGATAGTCTTAATACACCTTAAAGCACCTATTACCCTATAAATGAACATAAACCAATTAGAAACTTGCACAAGGTATCACAGTGGGGCATGTATTCTGTCCTTTAGCTAGGTTCTTGGATCCGGTTGAGCCTCTTTGAAACTACATCCCCGCCTCTCGTCTAACTCGAGTTGCTTCGCCTATAGCTTTCTAGGTCAAGCCTAGCCATACTGAAGTCAAATAAAAAAATTATATTTTTTTGTTTCTTTTAATACTTGAAATTTTTTTTATGTATAAGTTTATAATTTTTTATATTAAAAATAAATAATTGGTTTTTTTGGTGTTTTTGAAATTTAGACCAAGTCTGCATGAGCTTAATAAACTTGTTACCAAGTCTTTGATGCATGAAAAATACAAAAACTATTTTTTTGAATTTTTGGTATTTAAAAAAAATCATGAAATGCATTTTTTTTTGTTTTTTATTTTTTACTTTGATATTTTTCTTTGTATTTTTTTTTATAAAAATGCAAACATGATTTTTTTGAGAAACTTGACCATATACAATTTAAAATATAAACATGTTATTATTCAAAAAAAAATAGATTATTTAATACCGGAAAAATATCTTACGTATAACTTTATAATTTTAAATATAAAATATAAAAAAGGTATAAAATACCCAAAATCATTAATAAAATTGTCTTTTAAAAATCTGAAAATCAATTAAAATTAAACTAGAGCACGCTTCAGGGAAAAAAAAACATTGGGACACATGGAAAACAAGATTTTTATGGTGTTCTCAGCAAAGACATGAATTTTCCAAATTTTATAGGATTAGTTTATCTTGTGACATGAGAAACCAGAAAAGGCCGCTCTCTTAAAATAGGCTTTTCAAAAAGCTACACATGAAAAACAAAAAGAAGCTGCATATTCTTATGTGAACATTAAAATATCTTGTGCATTAAAGAAGAGAAGAGGTGGTCACTATCCACAAAATTGTATCCATTCTTTTTTGGGAGCCTTTCAAACATTCAACAATTATCTCCCAGTTTTTGCGACTTGAAATGTTTAGGAACGCGGTATAAATCGTGTTTTATAAAAATTTTAAAAAAATTTATTTTACTAAAAATTTATTTTTTTTATATATTTTAAATCGTTTTGATGCGCTGATCTCAAAAATAATTTTTTTAAAATGAAAAAATATTATTTTGATGCATTTCAATACGAAAAGCACTTTAAAAAGCAACCGCAACCACACTTCCATTGAACTTCAAGAGCCATATCTTGACCATCTCAAAATCACAAAATTAATTTTCAAAATTATGATCCATAGGCTCTATATCTATGAGAAACAATTGGATCACTGATAGTAGATAAACAATTTTTAAGGAAAAGCTTGCAACTCTTTTAGTTGTCTTTTGTGGAGTAATATATTATATATTATTAAGAATTTGCCCTTGAAATCGCTCAAAAAACATTGATCTTGATTAATGAATAAACTAGTTTTAAAATACTCTTACCGATCGGGAAAAGACAACAACTATGAATTCCAATACTATTAAATCAAAATGCATTTCCCTCGTGAATTCTGAATTTAACTCGAATGCTATTTAAAAAAAAAAATAATAAGGAAAACTCAATTCTTTGAAAATTATAAGTATGTCATAATTGTCAAATACAATCTACCCGATTAGATAAAAAATAATAATAACATAAGACCTTAACCCATCAAGGTTCATGTCCAGATTAGATAACATAATAATCTGGTCAAGTTTGACAAAGCTTATCAAAATTAAGTTTATCTGAAGAGTTGTCAAGAAAAGAGCCTGTTTGTTATCATGGTAGCGGGTGCTTTTTAAAGTGTTTATCAGTTAGAAATGCATCAAAATAATATTTTCTCATTTTTTAAAAATTCATTTTTGATATCAACACATCAAAAAGATCCGAAAACATAAAAAAAATTAAAATATAAAATATAAAAAATATATAATTTTTTTCAAAAACGCTTTAAAATGCAAAAATAAACGGGCTCTAAGTGACAAAACTCATCAAAATGAAGTTTATCCGAAGGGTTGTCAGGTAAAGAGCCCATTTGATATCGTGGTAGTGGTTGCTTTTCAAAGTGTTTATCAATTAGAAATGTATTAAAATAATATTTTTTTTATTTTAAAAAAAAATATTTTTGACATCAACACATCAAAACATCTGAAAACATAAAAAAATTAATTTGAAAAAAAAATAAAAAAATAATTTTTTTCAAAAGTGCTTTTAAAAGAAAAAAACAAATGGACTCTAAGAATCAAAATATGCATCATATTTTAAACTTTACTATTTATTTGATTATCATCATTATTTGTTTTTTATAACTTGCTAGTTCAACAACCAACTTGATGATTGCAACAGTTACTACTTAGGGCCTTGAGCTGGTCTGTTAGTTACATTGGTGTTATGATGAACTTGATTTTCTCAAATGATTAAAAAAAATAAGTGTCGAGGGAAAATAGCAAAGAAGCAAGACCAAGTAAAGGATATATCACAAGAATCATCAAAAGTAAAGCTCTTAACTAAAAGGAGCACCATAACTTTATCTTAGCTTAAAATCACTGACTTAAAATTTTTTCTAAAAGAGTGTTTGCCAAACATGCATTAACGATTCAAAAATATATTTTTTCTTTGATAAATTTTTACTTTGTCAAACACGATCTTAGACCTTAACAAGCTTGTCTCAATCACATGGATTGGGCTTCCTAGCCTAGCCCAAAACTCATAAACATAACTCGTGATCAAAACAGAAATAACGAAGATCAAATGAAAAATTTTGGTTGAAGATCCTCAAGAACACGAAAAACATGACATGAACCTAGAAACCCAATCAAAGCTAGAGACCACATTACATCACATCATAGGCATAAAGAGATATAACTTGAAAAAATAAAGTTAAAAAACTCATTCAAAGGGAAAAATATGCCATAAATTTCAAGAATCAAACCTAACAATCTTAAACCTAAACCTAGGTATTCAAAGGCATTAAGGACCAATTGATCCAAACCAAATCTCAAATAGAAAAATTAAGAGTAAAGAAAAATCATGTCTAGGTTTGGGTTTCAATTGAAACACACAAGATATGCCAAAAACATCAGTTTGTAAGGATCAAAATGGCAACCTATGAACATTAACCTAAAAACCTATAAAATCCCATAAACAACCTCAAACCCAGAAAATGACCAAAATCCCAGAGTAATGGCTCAAACATGCTCAAAATAACTTGCTTGAACCATAGAAAACTCAAGAAAAGAAGAAGAAGAAGAAGAAGAAGAAGAAGAAACAAAACCAAATTAACTATAAAACCTTAAAAAATGTATTTCTTCAATTCTAAACACTATTTCATTAATTCTAACACTAGTTCTCAACCAATATTATTATGAACATAGCTTGATTAAATCCAATATCTCACCAAAAACAATCTATAATCACAATTTTAGTAAATCACTTATGAACAAATGAAATCAAAACAGATCTAATGACTAACCTAAACATCAATACATTAACAGTTCTAAAATGTTAAGTTATGCATCCAATACTATTTTGAACATACATTCCAAAATATACATATTACTTCAATACATGATTAGTACATTAAAACACATACATTTCTCATCAAACCAACAACTACTTACAATAGATGAATAGTAAGCATTCAAGTAAGAATTTAAAAGACATTAAAAAAGGGGTGTGCTCATTTAGCTACACCCTCTCATCCTCTCATTAAGGGCAAGCTAGTCATAATATTGCCTTTTTTTCTGGATATTCTTGCTTATTTTTTTTTTGTTTCCATCTCATTTTCAACCCTTTGTTCTTCTGCTCATTTTCCTTTCTTTCTTTCTCTTCTTTTTCTCACTTTTGCTTACTATTTTTTTTTTTTGGAATTTCTCTCTCAATATTTTCTTCCTCTCTTTTCTATGGAAAGACACTCTCTTTTATAAGTTATAACAAAACTAGAAAGTTACAAAACCACTCACCATTTCCTTAGTGGTTTTTCAAAGATAAGTGGTTACGAAAGATTCCCTTCTCTCTCTTTTATAACCTTTCTTAAAAGTTATGGTTTTTTGTTTTTTTTTTCTTTGTGTAATGAACATTACCAAGAGAAAGCATCCTCAAAGTTCATTCTTTTATGGGTGATTTACTTTTTTCAGTCAAGACTAACTATGTAGGGTATTTTGATGAATTAATTATGAAGATTGAAATGTAAATGTGTCATTAAACAACTTGAAACATGTAGATGAGATGCAAATCTATCACTGGGAACAAACAACACTTGATTTATAGGTCCATAACTTCACATTCATTGATTGGAATATTGAATCTTAATTAGTTTAAATATATCAAGGCAGTAGAGGCTGACTGAGGACAAGATGTTGGCAAGTTCTTCGAGATAAATAGGGTATAAACATTTGATGAGGATGGACAATCTTATAGAAAAAGTATTTCTCAGATGATTGGTGTCAATGAGAGCCCCTGAGGTCATCGATGACACTACATTCATTCACCTGAATGTCATTCCTCTATAAGCCTTCTCGACCGAAGAAAAAGAAGAACAATGTATGAACGACATGTATCCCCTTTTCATTAAAACATAAATGACATGTCGTTTAGCCTAAATCTTAAAAAATAAGGTTTTAATTAAGGTTTCGTGAATTTTCATTCTAGTCCCTGTACTTTGAATTTTGGCGCACGCGTCCTCAATTAACCTGAAAACTTTTCAATTCTTGTAATTGCATCTCTGACAATGTTGATTGAAATCCTATGATTCGCACGCTTTTTATCAATAGGTCCTTAGTTTTCGAATTGTGCAATTTGATTCTTAATAGACTATTAAACTTTTAATTTCTCTTAATTTGACAATTGATTTG
Organism: Populus x sibirica; assembly: GCA_019202695.1. Taxonomy (NCBI): domain Eukaryota; kingdom Viridiplantae; phylum Streptophyta; class Magnoliopsida; order Malpighiales; family Salicaceae; genus Populus; species Populus x sibirica. The sequence goes on from JAGMVL010000801.1 coordinate 401,162, forward strand.
GTCAATTTTGGTCCTTAAATGTACGTGCCTTTTGCCTTTTGATTATTGGTTTTGAATTTATTTAATTAATCTCATAATTACCCTTCAAACTTTCTTTTCTTCTTAATACATGAGGATGGATGATCTTATAGAGAAAGTGTTTCTTAGATGATTGGTGTCAATGAGAGCCCCTGAGGTCATCGATGACACTACATTCATTCACCTGAATGTGATTCCTCTATTAGCCTTCTCGATCGAAGAAAAAGAAGAACATTGTCTGAACGACATGTATCCCTTCTCTTCATTAAAACACAAATGACATTTCGTCTAGCCTAAATCTTAAAAAATAGGGTTTTAATTAAGGTTTCGTGAATTTTCATTCTAGTCCCTGTACTTTGAATTTGGCGCACGCGTCCTCAATTAACCTGAAAACTTTTCAATTCTTGCAATTGCATCTCTGACAATGTTGATTGAAATCCTATGATTCGCGCGCTTTTTATCAATAGGTCCTTAGTTTCTGAATTGTGCAATTTGATCCTTAATAGACTATTAAACTTTTAATTTCTCTTAATTTGACAATTGATTTGGTCAATTTTGGTCCTTAAATGTACGTGCCTTTTGCATCTTGATTTTGAATTTCTTTAATTAATCTCATAATTGCCCTTCAAACTTTCTTTTCTTCTTAATTAAGCTTCTAAATTGACCAATTAACTTATTAAAATTCAAAATTGACCCTTATAACTTTCAATTTTCACAATTTGATCCAAATTAGGCTCTCAAACTTAGTTTTCTTTTAATTAAGTCCACCTCGTATGAGGGTACGTGATATCTAGAATGATATAGAGCACTTCTAAAAGTTCTTATTAAAATGCTTATTGCTATAAAAAACCTAGGAATAGCCCCTAAGTGTATGGGTCCATAAAGTTCCATATTTACTCTGTTGTAGCTCATTTTGGATTTGATTAAGTTGATTGGCCATAACTTGCATGGTCTTATTAAGTTCAGAAGGAGCCACCATTATCTTATTGAAGTGTGGTCAAACATGTTATGACCATCAAATCATGTCATCATACCCCATAAAATGACTTCCCTAAAAGTGTGTTAAAGACATAGAATCACCAATGTACTCATAAATAATTGGTAAAGGCAATTATATTGGGAAAAGTGGCATAATTATTGGCTAATGGAATAGATATAGAATCTTGTCTCATTAGACGTGCCAGTTTATATGTTGTCAATTAAACTTAATAAAAACTTAAACTTATAATGAGGTGACAACTACCTTTATAAAATGAGAAGTGAGCTTTAAAATCTAAAACATTAAGCAAATTGTGTTTGTTTTAAGACAAGAGTTTAAGGAGAGAGATTGCAAGAATTTATAAAAGCAAGAAAGAAATAAAAACCCTATAGGGAAAGAGATAAAGAAATTTCAAAAATCAAATATATGGGTTCATCATTGTTGACAATAATGTATAGCCTTATTTATATTGTTATAGAGTTTAAATTCTATTTACATGGATAATTCTAATCCTATACAAATATTGGTAGCAAATAAAGTGATTTATTAAATCCTAATATAAACTAATCTTCTCTTTTATTGATACACACATGAATCATAAGCTAATATGTGACTTCTAATTAGTTATTATTTAAGGACACTCATTTTGAATTGAACTATATCTTCTAGTTTTCTGTGCATATTCAAACTTTATCGGAAAAATATTTTTTCTTGGTTTTTCATAACCCCTAGTTGATTGAACTTTAACATTTTTGGTCAATCAAGGACTTGGTTGATTATTTTGATTTACAATCGATTTTTGCTCTCTTCTCTTGTTTTGTCATGAACAAGTATATTTGACTGACATATGCATATTTATTTTAGGTTTTTTTCCTTTAAAATATCATATACCATTTTTTTTAAAATATAGTATGATTTGAATTGATAAATACAATAAAAACCAGAAAAAATGAAAATAAAAGAAAATGAATATAAGAAAGAAAACAATTGCAATGAAAGAAAAATTATGAATGCTAATGAAATGATGTAACAAAGATAAAAACTAAAGAATATATTAATAAAATTAAACATAAAATTAATCAAGAGTTCATTAATTCTTATGCATCAACCTACAAAGTTAATTTTTTAAACAAACCACCCTAAAAATATATTTAAAAGTGTGATAAATGTTACTTTTTAAAATATTTTTTATTTTAAATGTATTAAAATAATTTATTTTTTTTTAACATCAGTATTTTAAAAAATTAAAAATTATTAAAAAAATATTAATTTAAATCTAAAAAAATAAAATAAAAATAAAAATTTTCAAAAATATTATCGAACACAATGTTAAATGGTCCCTGACAAATACCAGCAAACAAAACCGGGCTTGGTCTCGAAATATCACACAGAGGATAGGGCGGTTTCATTGGCACTTTTATTTCTCTCCCTGTCTCTCCCGCCTCCCATCTATAAAGAAAAAAAAACACAGACGCGCGCATACTTGCATCTATTTCTCTCTAGTCTACCTCCGGTGTCTCTCTTCGCCTCTCCGACCTTGCTTTACAGTCCATCGTCGATTCCGTCTCCTAAACTAACAATCCAAGAAGAGCCAACACATGGACGCTTCGATTCTACTACACCCGAGTTCTCTCTTCCTCACGCGCCTACGCGCTTCCACCACAGCATCTGCTGTTTCCCTCGCTCACCAGATGCCGTGCCTTCTATTTTCTCCTCCTGGAACGAAACTTGTCTCCTTATCATCCGTTTCTTGCCCTCGCAGGTCGTCTTCCTTTGTAGCTGCTGCAAGTAGTGGCACCTTGATGGCTAATTCTGTAACGCGCTCTCACCCTTATCCACTTTGTTTCTTATCCTTTGGAAATTCAATATTTGTTTGAGATTTCGTTACTTTTCTTTTCTTTGGTTTGTTTTTATGGGTAATTAGCTGAGCCCATTGAGATTTTAACGAAGAATTTGGTTCTTTTAATGCTTATTGTGGGAGATAGGAATCAAGTATTAGTGATGCAATGCATCAATTGGGTTTTGAGAAGCACCTTGTTTACTTCTATTGATGCATTAAAGACACAAATTTTACTCGTGGGTGTGTGTTGTCTCTTGAGAGGACTTGAATTTTGGTGTGAAAGCCATGTTGAAAGTTGTGTGTTGTTGAGTGCAAGCAATGTCGGTATTAGGGAATTCTTTACCGGAAAGTGTCACGCACTTTGGTACTATGATGGAGAAAGAATTCAATTTGGTAATTTAATTGTACTTTATGTTGTTGGGGTTTTAGTCTGAAGTGGCATAGGTCAGGATTAGTGTATGGGTCTGGGGTTGGTCTTAACTTCAAAAAATATCAATCAAAAGAATGAGGATTTGTGGCAGATTCAATTTGGTTTTAATGCAATTGAGGTTGTTTCGCACTTTTAAGTGTGATATGAAAGTTATTCTTCTTCTATATATGATTGTTTTTCTTTGACTTGCTGATGTGCAGCCAAAAAGTGGGGTTTATACAGTTGGTGATTTTATGACTAGGAAAGAGGATTTGCATGTTGTAAAACCTACAACAACTGTAGATGAAGGTATTTGTTAGATTTCTAAATTTTTCCATAGAGTACACCACAGTTTTTCTAACACATATATGTGTTGTGTTTTTGCCAACAGCACTTGAGGCTCTTGTAGAACATAGAATTACTGGTTTCCCTGTGATCGATGATGACTGGAAACTGGTAACCCCTCCTTGTCTTTTTCTTTGGTTTTTTAGTCTGGTTATTAATAATGTAGATTCTTTATTTTACTTTTTGGTTTTCAAGTGAAAGATAACAATTAACATCTGGTTTCTGGATTCTAAAATTTTTTTGAAGCTATTTGCCATACTTTCTGAAGGCAAGTCAAGATATCAGATTATGAATCATCCAAATTGGCTCAGGGTTCCCCAATCTGAGAGTCATGTGCAGTCTTTTCTTCTTAGACGAACAATTCACACGAATGTCTTTTGCTTAAGCTTTTTATCCCCCTCCTAACACCAACCAGTTTAGGATGTTGTTATTCAACTTTAAAAATCATTGACCCAAATAATTTTGAAGATGAAGAGTAGTAACGGCATAACCTGCTTTGAAAAATTTAAACAATCCTTAATCAGTTGGTATGATGAAGAAATTTTCTGGATGCATCAAATAGATACTTGCATCTTTCTAAGCTTTTGCTTTTAATATGGTTTGCCATTTTATAGATGTGTGTGCCTTTTTTTAGACTGGTTCCAACCATCATTTTCTAGGGTTATGATTATAATCTATGGGTGCAGTGTATTTGCAATTTTCTTATGAGCAAACTCAATTAGGATATGGGAATGATTTGAATGTTCTTTGCTATTGTAGGTTGGTCTTGTGTCAGATTATGACTTGCTAGCATTGGACTCCATATCAGGTAATTTTAAATAATCAAGCTAATCTTAGCCTTCATTTTCTTGCTGTTTCAGAAAAGAACAAATCATTCTGTCCTTCTATGTTCTTGTAATTTCTTTAATCCACAACATAGTTGAATTTTGAGTAACTGGCATCAGACCAGATGCTTGATATGAATAAAATTTGTAATTTAACATTTCTCACATCTGGGATTTGTTTCAATGTCTCAACTAGGTGGTGGAAGAACTGAAACTAACATGTTTCCTGAAGTTGACAGCACGTGGAAAGTATGTGATAGCTTTCTCCTTTTTTTTAAACACAGACTTGCACACTTTCGATGCAAAGACATGCATTTATTGTTATTCGCCCACCCTTTGACATTTGTTTCCCAGTATTGTTTGTATGGAGCTCCATAAACCAGCCTCTTTGCAGTAAGGCATTCGGAAGGGTAATGGATTTGGAATAGTTTGAATTCTTCTTTTCTAGCATATTCCAAGGGATACAAGGATGAGGTGGTTAACAGGTGCTCCTCTGATGGGTGAAAGTTTTGAGAATTTGTTCTTTTAGGTATGAATGGATGGGGCTGGAAAAAAAATTGATGTTTTAAGTTCAAGGCTTTAAACTGAAATTGACTTCAACTGAGCTTGAGACACACTTGGCAATCTTTTAGTGCCTTCAACAGTTGAGGGCATTAGTGCGAATAAGGCAACTCATACCGGTAGATAAGGTCCCAAGTGTGCAGGGCATATGGTTGGTTTTTGTAATTGGTTTAGAAGTTGCTCACTTGCCTCTAGTGTGTATATTGCTGGGTATCTGACTTCTGAATGCTTTTTATTTCTGCAATCAGAAACAACCTCAGAGATAGCCCGAGTCACTTTTTTTGGTTGCCTAGAGTGTTGACTTGTTCTTTGGGGAAACATATCTTACTGTCCAAGTGCTCTGTTTTTTTTTTTTTACCATGCATGTGCAAATGTTATTCTTTTATCCTTACCCCCCCCAAAAAAAAAAAAAAAAAGAGAGGGGGGGGTGGGGAAGAACGCCAGCCTGGCACTGCTCTATTTAAATTTGATTGAGTGGTGTTTGAGATTCTGCTTTGCTTTTCTTGGATGCAAATCTGACCTTGGCCAAAAAAAGTTTCAAGAGTGCCTTGAAATGTTTTTGATGACTTGCAGTTAGCTTCATGTTCCTTTCATACATGTGAGCGCGCGGGTGTGATTGAGTGGTTTTTGAGATTCTGATTTGCTTTTCTTCTGTTCTTGGATGCAAATCTGACCTTGGCCATAAAAAGTGTCGGGATTGTTTTAAAATGCTTCTGATGATTTGCAGTTAGCTTCATGTTCCTTTCATACATGTGTATGTGTGTTGGCCAAAAACAAAGTGTCAAGAGTGCCTTAAAATGTTTTTGATGACTTGCAGTTAGCTTCATGTTCCTTTTATACATGTGTGTGTGTGTGTTCAGCCATATCATGTTTCAATGGAAAAGGCATCTGGTCAACAAAATGAACTTCTAGTTCTATAGAGTTTAAACGCCAGAAGCTCCTCTTGCTAGCACTTGTCTGTCCTTCACATCTAGTAGAAATTGGATTGTCTTTATGAAATTGCATTATAGAGAAATTGGTTTCAAGAATCATGTGCTCTGAATCTGCAATTACGACCATGTTTCCTGACCTTATCTTAATGATGAAATATGAAGACACAATCTGGACACCTTGAAGTCAGAAAAAGCAGCATGGTTCTGTTTGTTGTAGGCACTCAAGCTGCTTAGTAGTTGATAAGATGCTGCATATGGTCCAACCATGTACTTCGCTGATACAATATAGTAAATGATGATTGCAGGCTTTTAATGAGGTGCAAAGGTTGCTCAGTAAAACCAATGGGAAGGTCGTTGGTGACTTGATGACACCAGCACCAGTCGTTGTTCGCGAAACCACCAATCTTGAGGATGCTGCAAGGTACTGTCAGCCCATCTTTTTCTGCTTTTTTTTCGTGCATGTTTGGGATTGTGGTAGCGGTTGCAGTTCAAAGTGCTTTTTGTTTAGAAATGTATCAAAATGATGTTTTTTTATTTTTAAAATAAGCACATCAAAACGATCTAAAAACATAAAAAAATAATTTTTAGTAAAAAAAATAAATTGATTTGTTCTTTTTAAATATTCCTTTTGATTTGTTTATGCTTATTCTGAAAAGCTGTGACCTAAAATTAACTTCTGACTCGGTTTATGTAATGCCAGATTATTACTTGAGACAAAATATCGTAGACTTCCAGTTGTTGATGCTGATGGCAAGCTGGTAAGAGATGTCGACTTTTGTATTGATTAATCTCTTCTAATCATGTTTAGTGGTGGTTTAATTGGCCATTTCCCCCACCGTTGAAGGTTGGAATTATCACAAGAGGAAATGTTGTAAGAGCTGCTCTACATATAAAACATGACATTGAAAGGAAAGCATAGTATCCCCGTATTTATTCAAGAAAAAAATGCAGCAGTCGACATGGCAAGCTGGGCCTGGGATTAATCTTGTTAAGCGAGGTGTTTCGAGCTAAGGAAAAAAAAAGGTTGGAAGAGCTTAGCTGCTTCATACATACAATTTCGGCTCATGTTTGTATCGCATCATTTTTCGACTGTTCCCAGTGTAGTACTGGTAGTTATAATTACAAGGATAAGTGACTGTGGGAACCAATGATTCTTGTAGGCCCCTCTGTTCTACCCCATCCATGATGTGAATTATTCCCTTAAAATGAGAGGGACAGAAACTGAAACCAGATAATCAAAATGTTACATGGATATACCCTTTACCTGTATGTTAATGAGTTCATCGTAAGACTGAAGTATGATCATGGAGGCCTATTCAAATTTCTGATATGTTTGAAGCTGATAGCAGGCATTTGCTTATTCATCCTTGCAGAACACATTAAATACTGATTGCGGAACCTAATAGTGGAAGAGCCTTAACATTGCGAAAAAACTCGGAAGGGCGTATGACTATTACGTGTGAAGTGCTATTATGTGTTTGCTTTTTTTTCCATTCCAATCCAATTTGTTGGCCAAATGTAGGTTTTGTTGAAAACTATCTAACATCTATGAACAGACATCTTCTATTCTAGGAATACCAGGCAGAATGTTTGGATGAAATAAGGAAATGTCTGAAGACAGCAAACCAATCACTTGCGGATTTGGAATCTCTTACCATCTTTTGTGGTTATTGCTGGACACCTTTTTATGCTTGGAAGTATTTGAAGCTCTTTGCAGTGCTTATAACAGCGCATGTCTGTTGCTTCTTTCTTTTCTCTCTTTTTTGTTGGATGATCCATTCATGGCAGGCATGACTCCTTTAAATGCACTTGTGGACCAACCTGAGCTAGTTTTACAACTTAGAAGCACTATTATTTGCCCAAGGATAATAGTTGGTATCATTGAATGTTCAGCAACAACATGAAGAGGTTTAGGATCATGGTAGGATATTAAAATCATTAAAAAATATATAAAAAAAATATCAATTTCATATTTTAAAAAAAATTAAAAATACTTAAAAAAATCACCTATGAGCCATGTGAATCACTCCCGAAATTTTTTGTCTCGATTGGCGTTATAATGTGAAATTGGACATGTTATTATCAATGTAAGAATCAGAATCGGTAACATTTATCCGCTAATGGCGGGCTAATTGTTTGTCCTCTCCTGTCTAACAGTGGCAGGCAACTTGTTTCTACGATTTTCAAATAGATCTGGGTGTTCGTAGGTCTTAAAGCAAATGCTAATTTTCTTGTTAAGAAATCAGGAGCGGCGATTTGACAGGTGATGGATCATCTCAGGTAGCAAAACCCATCAAATTGGCCCCATTATCATAGTCATCATGCACTGGCAAGATCACTCCTCTGACTCCCTTTTTCCCCTTGTGCCCGCAACTCAAATTTAGCAACAGTGCAGAACCAGAAAAGATCCAGACTCAATTTTATCGCTTTAGTAGTTATAACTTTAGTGGTTAGCATGGCTATTTGCACCAACTGCTGGCTATGTAGGCCACCTCCTGTTCCCCAGCTCTTCACCTCAACATCCCTTCTCTCCAAAAAGAAAAATTTGCCAAGTGGGCAAATCCTCCTGCCTCTCTCTCTCTCTCTCTGTTGCATCCATGTCCCATGAATACAGAACAAGGAAGGATAACTGATTGTTCTTCAATCCAATAATATCTAGGAGAAAGAGTCCAACAGAGTTCCAAGCCTATCTTATACTATAGAAACCAAGGAGGGGGGAAACAATATAATTGGAACATAAAACATCCTTAATTATGATCCATAAACCAAGTAATTTACATTTACCAAAATTTGCTTAATTACCATAATAGAAGGAGAAGAAAAAGGTTTAATCAATTAAAAAACCCTAGCTAAATTTAACAAGTGGAAAACATGAACTACTTGAGTAGTAAGTAAAATACTACTACCAACTTTAAAATTGATTAATCCAACATACAAGGCTTCATGATTTTGATCAGCCATATAACAGTACCTTCCCACCGTACCACTACCGGTGGTTAACTCCTCTTCCACTCATCTCCATCGGAATCCTCTGGGTCAGGCACCTTATTCAAGTCAACCGGCCGTGGCTTCAACTCTCTACTATCAACGACCGTTTCATTATTATCATTACTACTGCTACTATTATTACTGTTTCTTTGACGGTCATCATGATGAAGGTGGTGGTGGTGGTGGTGGTGGTGGTTTAACGCTGTCTCGATAGCGTCAACATGAGCTCCAACCTCAGTTGCTCTTTTCCTTATAGAAGCAGCTGACATGTCCCCGCATGATCCACCGCCACCAAAACCCTCTGCAGCCAAAAATTCAGGAAAATTGAGCCTCGCCGATGGCCCTCTCAAATAAAAAACGGCGGTGTCATAAGCACGAGCCGCTGCTACTGGTGTTGAGTAGGAACCAAGCCAAATCCTTGACCTTTTGTTGGGCTCTCTTATCTCAGCCACCCATTTCCCCCACTTCCTCATCCTTATCCCCTTGTATTGCCTCTCACTTTCTATCCCTCCTCTCTTTCTTGTTGCCATATCCTTGTCTACTCCACTTTCCATCTCAAAAAGATAAAACGATAAAAAAAACTTATTCAAGGTTCGAATTCTTGAACAATTTTCATGGAAGAAATAAAGCGTTGGGATTGGGATGAGAGCAGAGAGGCAATATTTTGAGGGGTTTCTTGGAGAAGAACAAGGGGGGAGGATACACGTTGATAATAATTCTTTGAGAGGATTTTTCTTTTCTTTTTCTTTTTTTCTTTTCTTTTGGCTAACAGGGTGACAGGGAGAAAGAGAGAAAATCCAAATTCACCGACACAATCTTTGTGAATTTGTTTAAAAGGAAAGGGGTCGGAACTGATTACCTTATATGTTGTGGAGTGCACAAAAGAAATTAATATATATAAGAGTAAATTATTAATTAGACGTGGATGTTTCCTCTTTCCTTCTGAGGTTATGTTTGGGCTGAGCTCGGCAATAATTGACTTGCACAAAAAGACAAAGAAGGAGGAGGGAGAGAAAAATAGAGAATAGGCATGTAATACAATTATTATGGCTAAATTATAAAAAGTCCTCAATTTCAACACTTTTCTAAATTAAAAAAAAATCTGTAAATTTTCATCCTAAATAATATAATTGTTTAAGTTTACTTTTAAATAATAAAATAATAAAAAGTAATGGAAATATTTATGAAAATATTTGTGATGACCTATGATCTATACCTCCTATCATATAATTCATGTCATAAAATACGAGGCAAGGTTAATAAAAAGCAAGGCTTAAAATCCTTATGGGCCATGAAGCTCATTCGTGCATCCAGGGTCTAAGAACAAATTACATCCTTCTAGGTCTAGGCTTATCAAATGACTTGTTTGCCCGAAAAAAATGGTTTAAATCCTTAAAAGTAACGATTACCCAACAAGCATAAACGTTCATTTTCAAATTTGGGTCTAAAGTGTACACATAACTCAACAAGTCATTATCCTCGAGTAAAAGGTTGGCTATGATCTCCTGTAGGCTTAAAACTAAACTAGTCAGACACATCCTGAAACCAATTATTCAATCTAGGAGTATTCCATCTAAATCAAATCTAGTTTACTCATAACCAACCATAAAGATAAAATATACATGCACTAAATGAAGGCAAGTTTCCTATCCATGTGTTCTCTAGATATTGATCCCATTATCATCAATATTAGAGTCAAATATGGATGAGAAGGCCTAAGAGACTACATATCCATACAATCAACTATATAGACATGCTTTTTCTATTTTGTGTTTTTTCTGTTCTAATTTGTATCAAACACATATAGTCTATACTAGGGTTAGTTTATATGTATACCTTAATGTATCATAAATATATAGAACTTAACAATAAAAACTCATGACAACAACAAAATATATTCTGCCAAATTCTCTTTTATCTTTTCTTCTTTTCCTTTCCTTGATTTTATTTGGTATCAAAGTCTTATATAATAACATCTGTGACTTCCTCAAATTATCATTATTGCACTTTTATCAATCAAGAACAACATCCTACATCTCCTTTATCAACCGACTAACAAATTGCAACAATGTCCTATTGTTGTCACTTTAGAATGCTCATCATTTTATCTCTCTAAAATAAATAAATAAAAACTATTTATTCTGAAAGGTTCAAATCAAGTCATTTATCATTAAAGAAGGTTTGTATGGCTTCATTGATGGATGAAAACCATGACACCAATTCTTCTTACTAATGAGAATGCATCCACTACTATATCAAACCTAGATTACTTACATTAGGTTTAATATGATCAATTAATAATAAGAACTATAATTACATCTTTGTCTACTAATGTATTATCATGCAATGGATTATAAAACCTCTCACTTTATTTGGACAATCCCAGAATAAGTCATGGCTTCATTGTTAACAACCTGAATTCTCTCTCTCTCATATATATATATATATATATATATATATATATATATATATATATATATATATATATATATATCATGAAAAAGCATACATCAATGAATTGATAGCATTTAGTAAGTTACTCACTCTTACATATTTGAACTTGTATCTTTTCAAAGGTTTATTATCAGAGTTCAAGGATTTAATAACCACTTTAATGACTCAGTTTGAACTTACATTGGCTTCAAACAACTTGAAGTAGCTAATGGTTTGAAACTTAATATCTTACACATTAGTTATACTTCATTTCGTGCACCTTAATGATCTTTAAAACTATCTTTCATTCTACATGTTCGTAATACCATGAAATCTCTAGTTTTTATATGACAAGTTACTTTAGATAATGATGTTTTCTTTGAATTTCATGGTCACTTATGTTTTGTCAAGGATCAAGTTTTTTAAGTTATGCACTTGTCCAACATAGTTAAATATGATCTATCTAGGTTCAGTATCCACCCTCTATCTCTAGTTTTTAGGTGTTCTTTGTCATAAGAACTACATTGAAGTCTAACACTGATGGCTTGGTCACCCACATTCTTAAATCTTGCATTGAATTCTCTCTTATAAGGCTCTTCAGATCTCATCCTCAACCAATTATCATTTTAATTGTATGGCTTGCCTCTTAAGAAAGACTAGTCATTTTCTTTTAGATTTGTTAGAGCATGTTAGCTTAGTTCCCTTAAACATATTTTTTAGTGATATTTAGGGTCCATCACCAACTTCTTTGGTGAATAAATATAAATGTTTTTTATTATCAATTTTCAAAATATATTTATTTTTTCCTTTGCGTAATAAATTTAAGACTATAATGATTTATTCAATTTCAAGAATTAGTTGAAATCAATTTAGAACTCTTATAAAATAATTTTAAAGTGATTAAGAAGACGAGTTTTGAAAATCTAATTTCTATTTTGAAATTAGAGGCATTATTTATCATATTATATATCCTTATATACATGAGCAAAATGGGGTCATAAAGCATCATCAATAGCATATTGTAAGAACTAGCCTCACTTTACTCGAACAAGCTTCTTTTCCACAATATTTTTTTTCTTATGTCTTGAAACTACCATGTCTTTCATCAACTAAATGCCTACTTTAGTTCTTCAACATCAATCTCTTTTTTTGAAATTTTTATGTCCATACAACAATCATAAACTTGATTTTTACATTACCTCATTGGTCTTTCTTGGTTACAACCCAAATCACCTAGAATATCATTATATAGATATCTTTGCTCATCGTGTTTGTGTTATTCATCGATGCATGTTTTGTAAGTCTTTCATTCATTATACCAAGTACACTTTAGTTTTATCTCCATCATTATAGCCTTTGCCTTGCTATCTTCTTGCTGCCATTCTTTATAGATACCATTCCCATGTCTATCCTATTACCTAGTCTTTTATGTTGTTTTGTGCCTTACCTTTATCCATTTCAACTTTCAACTATTCATTTTACTAGTTTTCTCTCAATCATAACAACCCTTGCCTTTATACCCCCTTTATTGTCATTCTTCATTGATTAGCATTATTGTGCCTACCCTATTATCTAGTCTTTATATTTTATCCTTTGCCTTACCTCCTTCCACTTTATCTTTCAGTTACAGGACTCCTCGTGCTACTCTATATTTGGTTTTTTTATAACCTTTCCATATGGTTTTTTTTAGGCTCCACCCACTACTTTTGACCTCAATATTGTCATCGACAACAGCTTCTCTAGTTTATTTTATCCTCTAAATCTACTATCATATACTTTTATATATACTAACCCTATAACCTCTCATCCTCGTCAACTCAAGCACTATCTTATTCCCTTTCCTTAGCCAAGGTTGATTCATCCTCTTTATCCGAACCTATTTGTTACTCGAGACCAAATAACATCCCAAGTGGAATTCAGTGATGATTATTAAATTTGATGTGTTGTTCCATAATCACACCGATCTTTGGTTTTTTTATCTCTCTATAAATGTTGTTAGTTGTAAGTTGTGTACAAAATTAAATGGAATGTCAGTCTATTGAATACTATAAGGTTTGGTTGGTAGCCAAAAGGTATCATCAATAAGAAGGTATTGATTAATGAGACCTTCAATCCAGTTGTGATGTTGGTTATAGTTTAATCAATTTTGGCTATTGTTATTTGGTCTATTCATCAATTAGATTTTTATAATTCTTAATGGTTTTTCTTACACTTATGTTTAAATGTAGTAGCCTCTAGGTTTTGTTAATCTTCATTTTTTTTCTCATATATTCAAACTTCATGTCTTTCTATGACTTAAATAAGCATTACGTCCATGGTTTAATTGGCTTTATCAATTCTTTCTCGGTCTCAACTTTTATGGGTGTCGAGCTAACACTTTCCTTTTTATATAAATTTTTTTAACTATTTGCATTTATATTCTAGTCTTGCTAATGAAAAAATCTACAAAACAAAAGGAAATACAATTTGATAACATGGAAACCCTTTCTAAAATAATCTTAATTGTTACCACTTATGTTTTTCTTGTAAAAAATAAATCCTTGCTAAATAAGAAGTCCTTAAGTCATAATAAAACAAATAGCAAAATTTATACAATAACTTCTAACTTAACTTCAATATGCCATTCTCTATTATCTAGATGAATTATTGGGTCTAGTATATATGGATGGGAACATTGAGATGTCTAGTTCTAACTTAACTAGAATCGCAACAAGCTTCCTCTTATAGCTTATGATATGACCTGAATAGTACATAAAAGTTTAGTTTGGTATATTTGCAACTTATTAACCCAAATATCCAGAATTAGTCTAATTAGTTCCTCTTGGATCCTCTTAGTTTTAGACCTTATAATAAACCTAATTAATACATTTATTAGATCTGTTGGTGATGCTCGCTAATTCGCATCATTCTCACTCTTTTCAAAAGGATTCAACCTCAAATCATTGTCTTGCTTAGATGTTGATTCATTTTTTAAAGATATTAATTTGATTTTATAAATTTGATCTTTTCTTTCTTTCTTTTTTAAATTGTAAGCAGCCTGATCACAAATAACCTAACTTTTAGACACACACACACATTATGCTGCAACTCTAGAAGAAATTACAACAATGATAAATTAACGCGTAAACCAAAAGATAAAGGGATATAACCTGATTTTAAAGTCTTACTCTAATACCAACAAATGTGAATCTCATAAATATAAAGATTCATAAACTCATGGTCAAATTGATCCTTTCTATTTCATTTTGATCCAATGCTTAGATTGAATATTATACTTATTAACGTAAAATTATGCATTAGAAAAAATAAGCTCAAAGTCTGTCTTTAGTGTCCTTGAATGATAAGAAAACATTGCTAATAAAGAAATACACTAAAAAAAAAAAAGGAAACACAATTTGCTAGCATGGAAACCCTTTCTAAAATAATCTTAATTATTGCCACCTATATTTTCCTTGTAGAAAAGAAATCTTTGCTAGATAAGAAGTTCACAAATCATAGGAAAACAAATAACAAAACTCGTAAAAGAACTTATGGTCTAACTTCAAACACATTGTTTTTCTAATCCGGATGAATTATTTGGCCTACCGTATATGGATGGAAATCTTGAGATATCTAGTTTCCAGCCCAACTAGAATCTTAGTGAGATTCGTTCTGTAGCTTTCAATATAACATAAATAATACACAAAGCCTAGTGTGGCAGATTTGCAACTTATTAAACCAAATATCTAGAATCATCACAATCAGTTCCTCTTTGCTCTAGACCTTGTAATAGGTTCAATTGGTACCTCTAATGGATTCTTTAGTGATGTTTGTTGATTCGCATCAGCAGTACAATATCATTAATGCTGATAATTGAATTGATTAAAATTGTTAATTCATATTTCTTTAAAAATATTATTTTTTTATAGACGTATTGAAACCTAAATTTAAAATACATTCACAAATAGAGCCAAAGAAAGTAAATATGCTACATCATCATTAAACTAGTAAAAAAAACACAATTTCAAAAGATTCAATTGAATATGTCTCACCTGACATCACGGCGATCCGATGCTATCTTCTTTAAAATCCAGAGAAAATTAGTCTTTTTAATATTTTTTAGAAGAGAGGTCTAATCTTTATGAAAGAGTCGTCACCTAGTATTATGGTCACTAGAAACCCTAACTAATCGGCAAAGATCTATGGTAAGGGACTAGTTATGCTAGAGAGAAGATGTTATCACCCTAAAGCATCCTACCTACGATAAGATACAATGTTGATATTGTTTTAAATTGTTAATAGTTTGTTGTACCTAATCTATCGATGGTATATTTATAAGGTGATAATGGGTTTACAATAGTGAGTTAAACTCTTAGTACCAGTTCAAACCTAGGTGTACTAAGACAAGTTCATGAAATGAGCCTCGATAAGATTCACTTGTCCTATGACACCTCAATACTCTTTACTCCAGCATTAATGAATATTAGAATAAAAATAAAATCCCCAATTCTAGCATTAAGGAATATTTTATTGAAAATGCCTAATATCTCTAACTCTAGCATCAGTGAATATTGAAGTGAAAATAATATCCCTAATTATAACATTGGTGAATATTACAAGCAAAAGTTTAATATTTCTCACTTTAGCATCAGTCAATATTAAATGAGAATAATACTCTTAATTGTTTTATTAGTGAATATTAAATAGAAAATTTTAATTATTTTGAAAAACTAAGAGGATGCGCTACTCCTCTTAATATCCACGGCAACGACTTGTTATGAGTCCACTTACATTAAATATAAAAAAATGAATAATAAAATGTTTTTTAAATAGGATTTAAGAAAAGGTGTTGGGCCTGTTTTGATGGTGAAAATGAGTTTTGGCCCACTTTATCTAACATCTTTTGAAAGGTGTTGTTCATACTCATTAGGCCTATATGGAGTCAGATTGACCCAGCCTGAATCCTCTCACAATAATAAAAATAATATGGTAAAAACAAATATCAAATATATTTATAAATAAAGACAATAAAAAGAGCATTGCATTTTTTATATTCACAGATTTTTCATGGTTTGTTTTTTTTTTATATGTGAAAATATTTATACCATGATTTGTTTTCACAACACATTTATACACAAAACGTGTCATAAAAAAAATTAAACACGCAAGAAAAATCCAACATACACATACAAATTTCACAAAATCATAAAGATATATCAACACACATTAAAATTCACAATTTAAAATTAACATCATCATAGAAAAATTCACAGTTTAAAAATGTCTAACACATTAAAATTAACAATTTAAAAAACATTAATGCGCATTAAATTTCACACTAAGATCAAATCATTACAACTTGAATAAGCTTGTTGTAATCTGATCCTCCCAACCCCATCACGAGGTATTGATTTCTATCCTTATCACACCACAAACAAAAATAAATCCTCGGTTACTTCATACCACTGGTATTTTCACGCAACAAGCGTTAATCCAAAATACTTTAAATATTTCACAAATTAATCTATCAATTCATAATAACATATTAAAATTTTCTAAAAATACACAAGATCTCAACAGAATCTTCAAATCAAACACATGCCAAAAACAAAATTATAAACAAGGATTTAGGTTTGAAATCAACCTTTTGTGGTGGCTGAAGTTGGGTTGAAGCTGCTAGAAATGAGACCGAACTATTGGAATCGATGCAAAACACTATCAGCGCATGCGATTTATGCGTCGCCGCCACTACCAACACGTGGAACCATATGTTGTCGCTTGTTGAAGGTTATCACCTACCAGATCTAGTATACCTGTGTCTCCTCTTTATATTCATGTTAGCGATGTCATCTATAGTCATAGGAAGTGAGATATCAGTAGCCCTCAAGTTTCGATCCTTTTATCTTTCTCTCTCTCTCTCTTGCTCACTACTGGTTTTCCTTATTTTATTCATTGTTATTTTCTAGTTCTCCTAATGAAGGCCAATGAAGATGGAGGCTATGATAATGGGTTTGTCATGAATAATAATAATAAAAAAAAAATGGGTTGAATTGTCATGGAAAATATTGTTAGTGTTCGTTTTCAGTTAGGCTAGTCTCGCTGGAGTAATTTATTCATCAATGGGAGAAGATTAAGGCAATGTTGTTGGTGTGGCTAGTGAGAGGAGGTGACATTGTTGTTGATGTTGTAAACGTGTTAATAGTTAGGGAGATAAAGGGGATGAATAGTTAATGTTGTAGAGGAGAAAATGGCTAGTTTCTTTTTCTTTGTTTGGATTTCGGTTGAGCTGTTTTTGTTGGTGTATTTTGTGTTTATATTGGCTTTTGGTGGTATCTTAAAGTAAGGGTATTTGCGGTTGGTAAAGGAGCTATCAATGGTTGGGTATAGTAGCTGCTGCTAATGGTTTTTATTGGTGGTTCCATTATCGACGCCGATATAGTGGTCGATTATGGGGAAGAAGATTGGTGGTGAGGGAGAAAAATATGAAATAATAAGGATTAATTTGGTTTTTTTCCTTTCTTTCATAATGGTCAGTCCCTTAGTTTTTCACCTTTTATTTTGTTAGTGTGTCAATGAAAATTTATCTTTTTAAAAAAAAAAATGGTGAGAGAATGACCAATTTTGCAAACGAAAGAAAGACCATTTTTTCTTTTCTAAATCCTCAATGATCACCTCCTCAATTATTTTCTCTTTTTCCCCCTTCAATTATTTTTTTCTACCTCTTCAATTATTTTTCTTTGCCCTTTTTTTTCAATGATGTTAAATGTAGTGGCTATATAACCAATGCAAATTGTTGGTGCAATAAATGTATCTTGCACTTAGTGCATAATGCATTTAATAGACCTTTTTTTATTCATTACTTTTTTTTAATTTTGACTTTTTAAGGGATGTTGAAAAATATTAAAATGGCGCAAGTGCATCAAAAACATATTTTAGGATTTTGATTTTTTTTAGAAAACATCAACAAGCAAAAAATAGTCAAGAATTATAAAATAGTTTACGAATGACCGACATGCATTAAAAATATATTTTTTTGCTTTTTTTGGATTTTTTTAAATCTTTATAAAAATTGGTCAAAATTAGATTATGATAGCTATCTCTTCTCTTTACAATACTTATGTATAACATCATTGAAAAAAAAATCATTTTCCTTTGACTTTGTATAGTAAGTTTGTAAAGAAAACATGGTGTTTTTGAAAACTTTACTGGAATTTTTGAATTTTGAAAAATCTTTGAAGTTTGATCCTTCAAAGAGGTGACCAACCTCATGGTTTAAGAATGACTTATCTCGCCGTCTTGCTAGTTGAATTAAGATTTTATGATGATTAGATTTGATTTCTTTACACAGGTTGAATTCTTCCACATGATAATCTTCTTGGTACTAGTTTGAATCCCAGTAACACAAGACTTAGCTTTAGAAAGAGTAGGATTCTTGGTGTTATTTGAAGTCTGACAAGAGACTGCATTTCCTTGTAGAGGTTGAATTTTGTTGCAAGATGAGTTTTTGGGTACTAGTTTTGAAAACAAAGGGGAGCTTATAGTGATGGTTTGAAATCCATCTATACAAGCTTAGTTTTGGGTAAATTCTAGCGATGGTTTGAAATCCACCGATGCGAGATCAATCTTCCAAAGATGGTTTAAATTCCATCAACTTAGAGATAACTCATGGTTCTTCTAGTGATGGCTTGAAATCCACTAATATAGGATTATTCTTCTAGCACTGGTTTGAATTCGAGCGACTTATAGATAACTCTTGGTATTTCTAGTGATTGTTCAAAGTCCACCAACACATGATCACTCTTTCAGCACTTGTTTGAATTCCAGTGACTTGTGGATAACTCTTGGTATTTATGGTGATGGATTGAAATCCACCAACTCAGGATCAGTCTTTCAATACTGGTTTGAATTCCATCAACTTAGGTATAACTCTTGATACTTCTCGTGATGGTTTGAAATCCATCAATACGAGAACAATCTACAAGGATTACTTCTGGTGATGAGTGGTTATCCATTGATGCAAGATCAATCTTTCTTTACTACCATGACTTAAGGATATCTTTCATTGATAAGTGGTTGTCCATTGAAATCAAATCACTTCTGGTGATGGGTGGTTGACTCAAATTTGTTAGAGCCTAATTGGAGTCTATTAGGAGTTTTTTCCTTTAACATTTTTGTAAAAATATCGTGTATTCTTTCAAAGTTAAATGCCATACATTCATCTTTACTTGATTTGAAATATAGACCTCCTATCTCTTACTTGATTGATGAGGGTTTGTGATTTCTAAGTAAGTCTTTTTGGTCACTTAACTCGTCAGTCCACTCGAGTTTTACCCTTGTTATTAACAAATATGATTGTTTTTTACCATGGGGCTTGGACCTTGTACAATAGATATTTCCCTTTTATATTTGCTACATGAAGATCTACTTGGTTGATCATCCCTTAAGAAATGATAAACTGTTTCTTAGCCATGATGTTACCTATAGTTTGACTATTTTTCCAAGTGTGGTATTCTTACACCATTTTCTACTCATTATCTATTTGATGGGGAAGCGATGCTTCACCACTCTCAACTTCTGAAGGAGTCCATCAAGTCATGATCTTTTTCAAACAAGATTGCCCCATCAGCTAATTTAGTTGTGCGCATCTTTTTAGCATTCATAAAGAAAGGCATTTATATGGCAAAATCTTCATCATGTATCATAGCAATCTTTCAAAAGGGTAAATCTTCCTTTAACAATGAAGATGCTTATTAGTTTAACCATGCTCCTTAAGTGTGGTATTGTTGCACTATTTCCTATTCATATTTTGTCTTGGTAAAGAAGCAGTGCTCCACTACTCTTAATTTCTAAAAGAGTTTGTCAAGTCCTTTACTGTTAAGGACTACTTCAAAATGCCCTCAATTGAGCTGGTTATGTGCACCCTTTCAGCATTCATCAAAAAGTCACTCATAATATCCTTATTAGGTATCATAATCATCTCAAAAGGGTAAACCACCTTTCAAACATGAAGATGCCCCCTAGTTGGACCATGGCTTGTGTTACTCTCAACTACTAAGGAAGTTCACTAAATCATCCACCGTCATAGGCTATTTTAAGTAACATTTCCCCCAGCTAATCTAATTGTGCTCATTCTTTTGGAACTCCTCATCGTCAAATACAATTTATGGCTTTGATGAGTTTGTCAAATTATCATTTGACTATTGTTATTGCAAGGGGCTTCTTCAAACTAGATTTCCCCCAACTGACTTAGATGTGCTCATATTTCCAAAGACCATGAAAAGAAATACATCCATCATTATTTTTTGTTAAGAACTTTACAAAATCAATCAATGAAGATTTAAAAAAAAATCATTTTTTTTTGTTTTTTAGACCACTTTATAAATTTTATTGATTATATCCATGTATGTTTCACGATTGGCATGGACTCACTAAGATATACATTGGAAAGTATTTCTTTGATCGAGACCCTAAGACATGTCTTTCAACATTAAGATGCAATTTTACATATAATTTATTAATGATTGATAAGGTATAAATTGAGAACAGAATGTTAGCTCAAAATTGGGCTTCTTATGGCTCAAATGATTTTTTTTTAATTTTGTTATCTTGCATTTTAAAAATAAAAATGTACCTGATGTAAGCTTAAAACAATTTTGTTTTGAACTTCTCATAATTCACAGGGTAATAATTTTGAAAAATGGTGATTTAGTTTCTTGTGCATATAATATTTGTAATCAGTGAAAATACGTGATGAGGTGACTTTATGTATTTTGTTGGTTTCAAAGCAAGAGAATTTAGTGAAAGCTCAAGGTTTTATTGAGGAAAAAAAACTATATTTTCTTAAACACTCATTTTATCAGCACAAATCATAATGAGTAGCTTATGATTCACGCATCACCGCTACTATTGATGCGTGGAACCATAAATTATCGCTTGTTAGAAGGCATCACCTACCATATTTGGTGTGTCCCTATCTCCTCTTCATGTCTTCACTAGCAATGTCATTTACAGTTAAATAGATAAAAGATCAGCAACCCTCAAGTTTCACTCTTCTTTCTTTTTTTATCTCTCTTTTGTTCTTTATTGGTTTTTCTTCTCCTATTTATTGATGTTTCCTAGTTCTCCTGGTGGTGACCATAAGGGTAAAGGTTGTGATGTTGGGTTTGTCACCGGTAATAAAAAAGAAGGAGGGGGAGGTTGAACTGTCGTGGAAGGAGATGTTTGTGTTAGTTTTCAACTAGGCTTGTTATAGTGAAGTAGCTTCATTCATCGACATGAAGAGATGGTGGCAGTGTTGTTGGTGTAGCCAGTTAGAGGTGGAAATGTTGTTGTTAGTAACTTAGTATTGCTAGCGTGTTGGCACTTAATGAGAGAAAAGAGAATGAACATCTAAAGTTGTAGAGGAGAAAAAGACTAGTTTTTTCTTCTTTCCTTTGATTTTGGTTGAGCTATTATGGTGGGTGTTTTTTAGGTTTATATGGGTTTGTGATGGTTCGGTAAAGTAGGGATGTTGGTGATTGGTGGAGGATCTGCTTATGGTTGGGTAGAAAGGTTATCGTCAATGGTTATTATTGACGAGGAGAGAGAAAGGCATTACTAAAAAAAGGCTTGTGGTGGTTCTATTGTCGGTGCTGGCATAGTGGTCGGCTGTAGGGAAGATCAACAGTGAGAGAGAGTAGGGATTAATTAGGTTTTCTTCCTTTCTTTTTCCATAATGGTTAGTCCCTTAGTTTCCCATTTTTTTACTTTGTATGTTTGTCCATGAAGATTTTTCTTTCTTTTAAAAATGGTTAAAGAATGACCAATTTTGCAAAGAAGAGATGGACACTTTTATTTTCTCTTCTGCCTCTTTAATGATAACCCCCTAAATTATTTTTTCTTTACCCTTTTTTTTCAAAGATGCCAAAAACACTAGCTATATAGCTTGTGAGTGTATTTATACTTAGTGCACAACGCATTTAATGGGCCTCTTTTTTATTTTTTTATTTTTTTATTATTTTTTAAAGAACATTGAAAAATATAAAAATGAAGCACTGCGTTGAAAATATATTTTTAAATTTGAATTTTTAAGAAAATCCAACAAGAGAAAAATACTCAAAAACCATAAAATGGCGTGTGAACAACCAAATCATGGTTAAAAAAAAATAGCTTTTCTTTAACAAATTAAAATTAGGTTATGACATAATGGTTTTTTGAACTTGGACCATTTTATTGAAAGCTATTTTTGTTTTACACTACAATAAAACACTCAAGAAAACTTATGCACAGTAAGTTTTAATTTTTAATCATTTCAATTCGACCAACAATACAATTAATTGTTCGCAACTTTGAGATTTAATGAGACAAAACCAAAGAAAAGAAAAGAAAAGAAAAGGCATAGGAGATTAAGCAAGGTGGGGGCGGAGGAAGTGATGGGAGTTGTTGTTTTGTGGGCAAGTGAGGTGGACTTCAAAGATTGAGAAAAAAAGAATTCTCGTGTGTCGTAGTGGTGAGAGAAGATAGAAAGCTGAGAGATTTGTATTATTAATTAGTGTTGGGATTTTTTATTTTTATTTATTTTTCGGGTAAAAATAATTTTCTAAAGAGGGGCGAGGGGCAAGGGTAGGTCGGTGATCGGTGGATAGATACCGTTAGGAATTGACTTTCCCTCCACGCAATAACGATATAATTGGATGGGCTTTCTTGTCAAAAGCATAGGATATCTCTCACGGTCCACTCCACTCGATGATGAATCGATGGGGCATCCCTCTTTTCTCCTTCCTTGGGCAGCTTACTATTAATTGTATTTGCATTACCTCATCCTCCTCTGCCATTATTTTTCTATGCCGAGTAAGGGTTATGTACACACCAATAATGTTACGACTCAACATTGTGCTTCTTCCCCATCACCAACAATTAAATAAATAATAAAATTATTTACAATTTCATCTATCCAAATTATGCTGGCGTAGTTGTCTATATTGGGATATCTTTTGTTTATGTTTTATTATCATATCATTGAATGATATTTTGGTAATTAATTGAAGAGTAATTTTACAAAATAAAAATTTATTTATAGTTATATGTATAAATTAAGGGAAGAAAAGACTAAACTTAACAAAAAAATTGATATTAACTTTATTTTAGTTCAAAACTTCATGTTTTTTTCATGTTTTAATTTCTAGAAATTAAGATACGAGAAAAAAAAATCATAAAATAATAAAGAGAGAGAAATTATTAGAAGTTCACATTCGGGTCACTAAAAAGAGTGATATTAATGTCTATAAATTTATCTTTTCAATGGAAATTTGATGAATATGGTTTTTCTCTTAAAAAATATTGGAAAATATATATCAATCGTTAATTTTTTATTTTTTGAAAAAATTAGAGGTTGCTTTAGGTTTGAAAACGGGTTTACAAGAAATTATATGATTTATTTTTAAGAATTTTCAGGTGAAAACAAGTTTAAAAATGGGATTTAAAAAAATAAAAAAAAATTATTATTTTTGCATCAATTTTTAAGCAATTTAATAAACCATATGCTTACAAGTAAATCATTTATCTTAATTGTGCTATGCATATCTCTTTCTCTTTCATATTTATACCATGTATTTTATATGTTTATAATCATTTGTGTATGTGTGTGTAAATCTGTGGCTTCTCTCGAGATTTATATTGGATATAAAGTAGGGACATTTCCGGCTTTAAAAATAAGATCATTATGTAGTTTACAAGAAGAGGGATTTTAAACTAGAGACATTAAAAAAGCAATGGTAAGGTATACCTCCCAAAGGATCCCATATTGATCCATAATTTATTTTGGCTAAAGTACATATATAAATTAATGTACTCAAACCAAAATAAATTATAGTTTTTATTAAAAATATCAGGATTGATCATGTCCTAATGTTAGGTCGTGTCTCCAATTAATGAACAATTATAATTTAATTTTTAATCATGGAGTGGCTTGTTAATTAATCATAGTTGCAATGGGAATTATAGACATGGGAGAGAAGAAAACACAAGAAAAAGGCAAATTAAGGCTATGCTCCCATGGTGGCATTTAGCTGTGAACTAGTTGGCACGAACATATGGTGCCAAATTATTGTGTTCCCATACAAGCACTTGTGTTTGCATGGCCAGACATGATAGGGCATGTACCGTATGTTGTGAAACATTTTTTTCCTCCTTTCCTTTTATTATTATTATTATTATTATTATTATTATTATTATTATTATTATTATTATTATGGGTTTTTAGAATAATTTAATTGGACCAATCTTATTATTATTATTATTATTATTATAGAATAATTTAATTGGAAGCAATCTGAAGGCGATCTACAAATGATCCATCAGGCTAGTGTTCTGATGTTAGCTTCTTCTTCTTTTTAATACATTAGCGTGCAAGCCTCGACTAGAAGAGCTTGGGAAAAACAATAAACAAATGAAAAAAAAAAAAAAAAAAAAAAAAAAAGCTATCATAGGGGAGCTAGCTGAGGTAGGCGATGGAGAATAATTACCTATAATCTAAATGGTGTGTTGTGCAAAATTGTACGTCATCTTCACTGTTTATCCTTATATATTTTGCTCTGGATGAATTGTGTAAAATTTGTAAAATTTTGTATTTTTTAGTTTGATACTCCATTTTTTTTTTTTATTAAGTTCTAATTAAAGAGCAATTGATTTCGAGTTTTTATGAAAGAATAGGATTAAAAAATAGAAAACCGAAATTAAAAAAAATATGGAAAACATGAGTGGTTTGCCATAAGTTTTAATACAAAAGTTTATTTTTGTTATTTTTATGGTCCCTGATTGAGAGAGGATAAAGAGAGATCGTCGGATTCCGGTTATAGAGAGAAAACTATGTCGTTGACACCAATTTAGAGCACCAAAATAGACGATATTTGTGTCAAATTGTTCCATTTCATATGGGGAGTTCATATTAAGTGTTTTTGTTCCTTGAAAGTTCGTGAAAAAACAAATCTGGGTTCAGGTTGATTTTTGGTTTTGGGTTGAGTTCGATTTTTTTGGTGTTTCTTTGGGTTTTTTTAAGGCTATAGATAGGTTTATCTTGGTTTTTAAGGAGTTTATATGTGTTTTGGGTTAAAAATAGGTTAAAAAATAAGTTTTTGGGTTAAAAGAACCTTGAGCCCGATTTTCTAACCACCACAGTGCCCGGAATCTAGGCAAAACAAGCAGCGCATCATCTGCCTCAAGTGCAGTTTTTTTATAAGAAAAACCCAGTCATGCGGGTTTGCCCTAGGCCCTAATGAAATGGGCCAAGCGAGCTGACCTGACACTTTTTTTTCTTAATTTTTTTAATTTCAATTAATATTTCTTTTTTATTTTATTTTTAAACTTAATTATATTTAGACCATGTTTGTTTCTTTGGAAAGTAATTTTTTTTTGGAAAGTGAATTCCTGAAAAGTAATTATTTTTTTATGTTTGGTAGTGTCATGGAAAATAAGTTGGAAAACACTTTCTAGTGTTTGGTTATGTCATGGAAAATGAGTTGGAAAATAACTTATTAATGTTTTTTTTCAAGTTTATTAAAATAATAAAGAACAAATCTTATAAATTAAAAAATTGAATGAGAATAAAATTGAAAAAAAAAAATAATTTCATAAATTATCTCAAATAAAATAAATAACAATCAAAATAATAGAGATCAAATCTAACAGATAAAAAAATTGAAAGAAGATGAAATTAAAATAATAATAATAATAATAATTTCATAAATTATTTCAAATCAAATAAGTAACAATAAAAAGAATGAGAACCAATTTGATAGATAAAAAAATTCAATTAAAAAAATGATAAGAGAAAAGCAAATAACAATCATAAAAATGAGGACCAAAAGTTAATATAAAAAATCAAAGTAAATCAAATTCTAAGGGGTGAAATTGAAAAAAAAAAGATTCAAAACAAAATATATAACAATCAAAAGTTTGAGAATCAAATTTGATATAATCAATAAATAATATGACATTTCTAATTTTTTCACAACTTCTGAAAATTGATTTCCGCTCAAAATAAAAAGAAAATACTTTCCTGAAAACCAAGCTAAATTTTCCTTTGATTAGAAAATGTTTTTCGTTGATCATTTTTTCTAATGGTAAATAAACACAGAAAAGTTTGAAAGGTGATTTCTAGGAAACCACTTTCCGTGAAACAAACGAAGTCTTACATTAATACCCTTTTTATTTCTAATATGTATAGTCTTAGATATTATTTCTTTTTTTATTTTTATTTTATTCAATTAATTTAATATGTTTATCTACTACTATTATCATTTGATTAAATAAAAAAATTAGCAAAAATGATCGGGTAAATGTCTTGTCTTGTGAGATTAAATATCTTGATTTATATCTGTTTCTCGGTTTTTCAAGTTTTATTTTTAGGTGTCGTTAATGATTTTTTATTGATTTATTAGCACACATAATTCTCAGTTTATTTGTTTACATGTGTCCATAAAAATTTTTATTTATTAAATTTTTGAACAATAAAAATGAGTTGAAAAAATCTACATATATAATTTTTTTTATCGAAAATAAATATAGTTGACCCGCGGTGGAGCGCAAGTCACATAACTAGTATAAAGCTAAAAAGAGTGGGAAAACACACCTCATTAGTATTTTGTATTACAATAGCAATTTATAGTGTTGTTTTTATTATTATTTCTTTTCATTTTGACCTCTCTTTTTTCCTTTGGCTATTGATTTTTTTTTAAATTTAGTCCTTATATGATGTGTTTATGGGATTTAGAGTTGATAATTTATTTTAATTTTTCTTTTAAATGGTTATTGCGGTATCAAAAACAATATCTTAACATCGAATTGATATTAGAAAAATATTTTTGCATCACGATATGATCTATTTAAAAAAAATTAGTTAAATAAAAAATGAAAACATTATTTCTCCACACCCCTTAGCACTATAGATTACAATAGTAATCCACAATGTTTTTTTTTTTATTTTACATTTTGACCTTATATGATGTGTTTATGGGATTTAAAGTTGATAATTTATTTTAATTCGTCTTTTATATGGTTATCGCGGTATCAAAAACATATCTCAGCATCGAGATGATATTAGAAAAATATATCAACATCACGATATGGTCTATTTTTAAAAAATATTTAGTTAAATAAAAAATAATTTTGAAAAAAACTAGGTTATTAAACTTTGTGGAGTCAATGATCTGGTTTACGAGTTTAGTAATGTAACCCTAGTTGCCCCAGTTTAACGAGGTACCTTTTTTTATTTAATTAAACTCGATTATATGATTGTCTATTTCTCTTTTTATCATATAGTTAAAAAAATATTTTAGAAAAAAAAACATGTTATTAAATTTTAGAAAGTTCACGGGCCTATTGATGGGTTTGGCGAGTTTAACTTTTCTTTTTTTTTTAATTCATTTTTTTATTTCATCCTTCGATATTGGGCTGATTGAAAATTGAGTTTCATAATTTATTTCGTTTTGCTTTCTATGAAATTATCATAATCTAAAAAAAAATAGTCTCAATATTGGTTTGACGTTTAATTTTGCGATTGTCTATTTTTTTTTCACATAGCTAAATAAACAACAGTTTAGAAGAAAAAAACAAGTTATTAATCTCAATCCATTACTCGGTTTGCGGGTTTGTCATGTTGACCTGAGTTACTCGATTCATGGGTTTAGCCGGTTACCCATCAAACCTGATATGTTTTTTTTTTAGTTTTTGTTCCTTTAATTTTTCTAATTGTATTTTTTTATTTCACTCTTCTTCAATATTAGGTTGGTTGGAAAATTGAATTCATGGTTTTAAATTTTTCTACTTTATATTGGGTTATAATGATCGCAAATAAATGTTTTTTAAGTATTGATGCTTGATTTTGCAAGTATCTAATTTTATCATAAAATTAAATAAAAATATTTTATAAAAACTACAAAGTTATTAAACTCATTGAAATCCATGACTCAGGCGGAGAGTAATTAAGGTAGATCTAAGCTAGCATCATCTCAATATTATAAAAAACAATTGTCGCCTTAAAGTTTTTTAAAAAACAGTTATGTCATGATTTTTTTGTCATTCAACAAGTTTTTAAACTTATTAAATTTAATGATTTATTTTAAATTAATTTTTATATAGTTTAATTCAAAACAAGCTAGATAAAAAAAATAATTAAAGTTAGTAGATTTCAAAATCATTCTGCTAAAAAAAAATCTTCATATTTTTGTTTTATGTTTAAAAAGAGAATATTTTGACCCGTGGAGCATGGGAGAATATACTAGCGGCTAACCAAATCTTGTTGTCAATGCAAAAAACATCATTAACATATAAAGTAAGCTTAAATTATATATATAGGCGCATGGAGTAGTTAATTCCTACCCCTCTAGGCTTCTAGCCCTGGGAGCCCACACCATGTGTCCAAAGCAAGAAAGGCCATGGTTAATTTGTTTGCAAATTAAGGGGTGTTTGAAACATCTTCTATTCTTGTCCTTAATCCTTGTCGTAAGATATTTTTTAATAATAATTTTCATTTAAAAATATATTTAATTAATATTTTTTTAGTATTTTATGATAGTTTTAATAGGTTAATATTAAAAATAAAAAATCTAAAAAAATTCATTATAATATATTTTCAAACAAAAAACTATTTTAACAAGTATCTTGCACTCAACTTTAAAAACTCGTAGCAGACCAATTAGAAAAATTGCTACAGACAGACATGTTATGAATAGTTAGAACATGATTGTTTTTGTGTTTTAAAAGTATTTTTGAACAATTTTAAATTTATTTTTGTTTTAAATTAATTTTTTTAATATTTTCACATCGTTTTAATGAGTGACTATCAAAAATAAATTTTAAAAAATAAAAAAATATTTTTTTAATATTTTTTCAAATTAAAAACATTTTAATATATTATAAATAATAAAAAAAATTCAAAATTTTTTTATCTAATATTTATATAATAAATTTTAATACGAGCCTAGCGCCCTCAATAAAGACAATCTTTGAAAATTCTTGTGTCTATCAAGATTGTCCATTCATATAAAAATTTACAAGATAAAAACTTTTTATATAAAAAAAATCATTTCCAATAATTACGCGTGGAAATAAACCCTGTTATGGGTGACCTTGCTAGAGTGCAATTTGACTTTTTTCAAGTCATAACTTTTGGCTTTTTACAAGAAGGAAAGTATTGGGTACGTGTGTGGTCTATATTTGCTGGAACGGTCCAGAGGATGCATGTATCAGCAATGCACCTGATGATGATAGCACATGGAAATCGAAATATTTACTTTGTGGTTAATATATGCGAGATCCTGTGCCTGTGCCTGTGCCTGACTAGAACAAGTCAACAAGTTAGTTAAGAGGAAAAATCTTGGCATCAACGCCAAAAAGAAAAGAGCATATATTTGGATCGTGATGTAAATGTTGCCGGCCGTCCAATTATTGAGCTAAAAAAAGTCAAAATTTAGGTGGAGATTGGCATGACTAAACATCACCATTTATTGATAGTTATTATTTATTTTTAATTTTAATATAATATATTAAGACAATCTTAAAATATTAAAAATAATTAATTTAAAAAATATATTTATTTTTTTCAAAATCAATCATGGGTTTTATTGAGCAAAATACTCTTTTTTCTCTCAAAAATACTCCCAGAAAATAAAAAAAATGATGAAAACTCTTTTCATGGAATCAAAATAAGAAAAATAATTTGAGTTTTTTTTTTAATTTTAGAATTAGCATTGTTCATAAATATATATACTGTATAACATGAGATTTTACTGCTGACTATGTGCAGAGAAAGAAGACTTGGTTAGTCATGGGAAGAAATTGCTTTCATAGAAAAAGAACACGAGTAATTTCATAGAGAGCTGTCTCCATTCAATGTCTTCTTTCTTAATCAGTCCCGACTCCCGACTGACCCAAAATCAAATCTTACTGTCTGGAATAGACAATTGAGACCCCCTTTTGCACTTAACCTAAGATTCAATTGGTTCCAAACTAGAAACGAAAATTTTCGCAGGTTGGTTAAGGGAGTTGTTGGATATAGTTTGGTTGGATTCGTGTCTATAATTATAATTATATTTATATTTGTTTCTTTTTACATTTTAAAAATATTTTTTAAAAAATTTAAAATATTTTTATTTAAAATTAATATTTTTTTTATGTTTACATTATTTTAATGTACTATGTCAAAAATAATTCTTAAAAAATAAAAAAATATTATTTTAATATTAGATCTAATTTTTATATTGTATGATTGCGGTTGCTTTTCAAATAACTTTTCGTACTGAAATGCATGCTAATGATTTTTTTTATTTTTAAAAAATCATTTTTAACATCAACACATCAAAACGATTCAAAATATATTAAATTTAAATAAAAAAAATTAAAAACACCATTTATACCGCGTTCTCAAACTGTTTCTAACTCATCATGCCTATTTCTTAGATTAAATCAAATTAGATAATGCAAATATTCTGAACACCCCTAAATTGTTGGTAACCAGCCTGTCGTGTCCCCTTTTTGTTTAGTAATTCAATGAGATTTCGCAAAAATACTTTTTAGTTAAAAATATATTAAAAATAAATTTTTTTCAAAACTATTTTTTTATTTTTGACATCCACCTAAGAAAACATTAATTAGAATTAATTTAAGAATCGCATTGCCACATAAAAACTCATTAATACAAATATCTGACAACTGGGGCACAGCTCCACCTTTCTCAAAGCAATCTGCAAACAGCTAGGATGATGAGAAATGTGCACCTCCTGAACCACAAAGATTTTCTTTTCTTTTCTATCTGTTAAGAAAGAAAAAGTATTACGTCTGTGAATTAAGATGTTAATGGTAGGAAAGGACCATTCTTTCTCATAAAACCTCGTGTACCTATCCTTGCAGAATTTTTCAAATCAAAATTCCCAAGCTTAAACTATGAACAGAATACTGGGCACAACATACAATTCATCGCAAGAAAAAAACAAAACATGTTATTTCTTCCATTAACATTCCTTTCCATCAATCAAACTAAGCCTTGCGATGCTAAATTTAAGAATACTACCATCATATTTTGACAGTTGGAGTAACCAATTCTCATCACTTCATACTGAAATATAATATAAAATAAAATAAACAGCATTGTGTATGAGAATCAAATAAGATGTATTCCCCATTGTGAAAATGATCTAAACTACAGATTGTTACGATTTAGCAAAGGAAATTCTGATTCTATAAAGAGTTCTAAACTTCTAACCACATTACAAGCATCTTTTGGGTACAAAAACCCTTGTAAAATGTGCATCCGAATGAATGATGCGCGTTTGCTCACTTCTACATAATTAATTACCTTGGTTTCCTCCGCATTCCCATGCGTGATTTTGCATATCTAGATTTCTCATTAAGCCAAAACAACAATAACAACAAGAAGTTTTAAACTTCTAACCACATTACATGCTTCAACAACAACAACAAAAACAACTACAGTTGCGTAAAAGAATTTATAAAGGATACTCCAACCGCAAGCCCTCGCCAGCAACTGATGAATAGAGAACGGTGCCTTGCAGATGATTTAGTGCCCCAGTTGAGCTGGCAGTATCCTGCACAAGTGATAGCATTCTTAAATTAAAGATCAGACTACATAAAGTAACTTATAATTAGAATTCCGGACTCATAATATATCCAAGAAATAAGAAAACTGTGATATTGACATTTCCAATAAATTGAAGCTTCACTAGTTTACAACCCATCAAATTTGGTGCATGGGACAGATTGTAAAATCAAGTTAATAAATAAAGCAAAATGAAGATTCTGCATCTTCAAATGCCATGGAGTAAGCAAACAATCCAAATCCTTAGCAAAACACAACAAAAATTCATTATGATAAACATGAATCCCAAAACTATTCTTTACCTTAAAACCAAACCTACCTCTCTTACAAACTACAAGGAAATTCATTCAATTATTCCACTTTCCTTCTTCAAAAGAAAGTTCCTTAATTTCTCTAGTTGGGTTGTTTTAAAAGAATAGAAACAGAGAAAGAAAGAAGAATGGAAGGAGACAGTGAAAAAGAGCTAGACAGCAATCAAGAACCTGGAAATCAACAAATGCGACTGGAGCCCCATATGTGCTCTGCATCTTCAATTTCAGAAATCCAGGGCATCTGACAGAAAGAGTAGGGAAAAAAGAATCAGCAGCATAATATTTTTTTATAGAAAAAAGAATCAACAGAACATTACACCTGGAACGACTATTGCTTCCTTGCCTTGAGAATACTTGAATTAGCTCCTCCTCTGTACAATTTTGTCCCAGATTAGCCACAAAAAGTGTTGGGCATGGAGGTGCTGAAGAATTATTCTGTCAGTAGGAACATTAGTTTATCATCCTCAGAATATATGCTCATGTGCAGATCACATTCTGTTATTTTGATGTGAAAGCAAACCATCCAGCAATAAATGCCCATAATAATATAAAAGATGTGCAAAGATTCTTCCAGGAGTACAGCATACTATGAGTGCATTTGAATGTCCTGTTTCTCTACAGTAAAAATTCTAGCAACTATTACTTGCAAGAACTACTTATGAACTAAGTGGGGGGCATATGTTCCTCAAAAGAATTACAAAATATTCAAATCTAGAAATAAATGATTTTCCAAACAATAAAAAAATGATAACATGGATAACAAATTGTTTTAGTACAAAACAGTAATTCTAATTCAAGGTGAAATAATTGAGATAACAAAGAAACGTATGGAACTTACAGAACTGATATTGTGACATAAAAACAAAAGAAGTGAAAAGTAATCTAACCATTCTTCCTGCTTTTGACTCATTTCTAGATCTGTCATCGATGCTTCCAGGACTGAATAATTAAGAAACACAAAAAGAAAATTGATTACACAATCATGAATAGATGAAGAATTAATCAAAGATGGTCCCTGTACTTTAACATCAGAAAACAGGGCATGCATTAACTGCTTGTGCTAAGCCCTTATCTTTCAGCTAGAAGGAATCACTTCAAGTTAAAACAAGTGCTAGTTGAGCTAAACGTAGCCTGTAGTTACTCCAAGTAATAAAGATGTGCTCAAGAAGTGCAAATGACCTTTGTGCAGATGGAAAACCAATCGTGTTGAAAGCAGAATTAGCCATTCCAGGCAAGTGAACGCTGCCAAAATCTGCTAGTGTCCAAGCGTGCAAAACATGTGCAATGTGAGCTTTTAGAAGAATGTGTCCTCCATGTGACTAAGCAATTAATTTATATGCCAAGGAAACCACAAAGCTAAATAACAGTGAGTACACAATCCATAAAATAAACACAGAGAAAAGTGTACTAACAAGGAGCTCCCATGGAGAAGAGTCCAAATGATATTTATCAATTTTAGACAATGGTCTTACCTGAATCAGGAGTGCCCATCGAGAATCCAGAGGAAACCCTAGCCTTTTTATCCAAACTGGACCATTCATCATCTAATCCTCAAAATCAAGTATATATATAAAGTTTAGTTAGTTGAAATAGGAAAAGAAAGTAACAAGGAATTTGAAGCCATAATAATATGCAAGCATTAGATTTTTTACCTGTTCTTGAGCGCTTAGATCTAGAATTAGATTTTGCTAGATCAATATATAGGGTAGATCCCTTTTCAAGATCGAAAACCATCCCCTGCAACCAGGTTTCAGAACCAAGAATTAACAGTTATTGCCTTTTTATCCAAGCATGATCCTAATGATGCATCAAAATAACCCTGTGTGTGTGTGGGGGGGGGGGGGGGGGGGGGGGGGGGGCTCGCCATTAACTGGATGCCTTCAGTACAAATTGAAAAATGAAATTGGCATTGCTTCAAACCACAGAAGGAATATACAATCCTTGTAAAAAATATAAGATCCTGCATAATTCCTGACTAGGACAGAACTTAACTTTCATGCAAAACAAACCCTAAAAAAATGCAGCGCGTTTTACAGGATCAAGGCAAGATGTTCATACATTCAGAGCATGCATGGCTGCAACCGCGGACGGCTGGTCAGTGAATGTAGCAAAGGCAAATGGCTGCAACAATCACAACACATCAGAATAAAGCAACTCAACAGAGATCATGTAAAGAGTGAATAAGATATCAGCTGTCCAAATTCTAAGCCTTTAATCACGCATATTCAGCTCATAACCTAATTTCATGGAAAACATTCTTGTTTTTTATTTAACCTAATTTCTCTTACAACCTCGTAAACACGTGCAATTATGTAAGAAAAAACTCCCAATTATTCATCACCGAGAAAGATTTTGACCTCGCTAATCAGAAAAACCCTAATTAAAGGACAAATAATTAATTTCCTAATCTCAAATTTTTATTTAAAAAAAATAGTAAGTACCTGAGAATTTTGAGAGGGGGTACGGAGATGAGAAGATTCGTAGCCAGGGAACTCGCGGAATAAATTGTACATTTCGCGGGGCTTGATGTCATCAGGAAGGCCAGCAACAAAGAGAGTACGGACCTGATCATGTGGGACATAAGCAGGAACACTGACGTAGGATACGAAAGGTGCCGGTGGCGGTTGTGGATGAGGTATGTAAGGGAGGTGATGAGGAGGTGGAGGTGGAATAGGTGCCACCGTTGGTGGCGGAGGTTGCGGTTGGTAGTAGGTTGGGTAGTGACCCGGTGGTGGTGGTGGCGGGTAGTATGCGGCCATGTTTTCCTCCATTGCGTGGGAGGGAGAGAGAGTGAGCCCTTCGATGTTTTTGGGTTCTCGAATTTTTCAACTGTGGAGTTTATGTGACTGGACCAAGTTGGGGACTCGGCCCATTTCATAGGCATTTTCATTATCAAAAACAATTATTGTAGTTTATTATTCTCTGTTCACATTGTCAACATAGCATAAACATTATAAAATAACATAAACAATATTTAAAATTTATACTTCTTATAAATAATGTTGTCAGCATAGCATAAACATTATATAATATTATATAAAAAAACATTTAGTTCTTATAAAATAATTTTTTATTTATATTAAAAGAAATGGGTTGATGGTGGAGTTGTTTTAACTTCTTATTAAATAGAGTTAAAATTTAGATTTATAGTTAAATTAAATTCAATCAATATTTATTTTATGATTTTTTTATTTACTATACATATTTTAGTTTTTAATATCATGAATATATTTTTATATATTTAACAAATATGTTAAATTATTATATAAAAAATAAAAATATATTTGATTTTGATGAAAAAACTGACATTTAATTAAATATTTATTTCAAAAAAATATTGATTAAAAAAATCCATAATTGATGGTTAAGTACAATACGTGAAAGCGAAATAATGGAAAGATGTTTATGCAATCTACATTGAGATTGGCGAATCTTTCTTTATAATTTATATAACAAATATTCTAAACCGGATGCAGATTTTACTGTGTTTATATTTAGTATAATAGTGGAATAATGTTTTATGTTCTTGATAAAAACAAAATTATATGTATTTATTTCATTAATATTTTTGTATTTTTATATAATTCATTCGTCATTGTTAAATTATATAATAGTTTTTATATTTATGCAGTATTTTTATGGACTGTAAAATAACATAAATACCCTCAAAGTAAAAGAAACAATTATATTAGGTAGGGGTATATTGGTATTTTTTGTTCTTTATATAGTTGAATTACAAAAATGCCCTTGTATAACAAATATTCTAAACCGGGTGGAGATTTTACTGTGTTTATATTTAGTATAATAGTGGAATGATGTTTATGTTCTTGATTAAAAAAAAATTATATGTATTTAATTTAGGAGTATTTTTGTATTTTTATATAATTTATTCGTCATTATTAAATTATATGATGGTTTTTATGTTTATGCATTATTTTTATGGACTGTAAAATAACATAAATACCCCTAGAGTAAAAGAAACAATTATATTGGGTAGGGGTATATTGGTATTTTTGGTTCTGTGTATAGTTGAATTACAACTATGTTCTTGGATTCAAGAAATTTAATGCATTGGGTTCAAGGATATTAGAGTCTTTTGCCGCCATGTTTTTTTTGTTAATTGCTGGTTTGCATGAGGATAGTGCAGTAATTTACCATTAAATAATATTTTTAATTAGAAAAAGTTGTTGTATACACGCCAACAAGTGAAAGACCCCATTTCTTTGGAGCGACACGTGTGATAACTTTCAATGGTTAAAAATAAAATTCTACCGTAAAGTCTGATTCCCTGTCGTCACCTTTTTTATCCTAAGATCACCTTCCTCCATGTTACAAGATCATCTATCCCCGCACTATCACACCTTTCCCCTCCTACTACCTTTCCTAATTATGCAAACACAATTAAAAAGGAGTCTTGCAAGAAAATAAGGCTTGAATTTGTGGTCGGTTAACAAATTGGGACATTTGATGGAGAAAAGAAAAAGGTGCAGTCCCGAATTCATGTCCAATGTCTTAAGGCAAAACATGATGAGAAGTTGCAGTAATGCACATGTAGGCTGTAGCTGTTGTCAAATAGCATTGAAAGCTCGAGCTGTAAAGAAGAGGGAAAAGGAAAACATAAAGATTGAAGCCGTATATATAAAAAGCTTAGTGGCACTGCACTTAGTAAATGTCCAGGACAAAACTTGATTGAGAACAAAAGCTTATACTAAGAAATAGTGTGGGGATTGTTTTGTAATGATAAAGAGGACCACATCCATGATTGTACCCTAAAAAGCTATCTTTAACCTAAATAAGTGGATTGCTTTTCGATGCTGCTTGAACTTGAATCAGTACATTGATCAGAGAAAATGCAATCATAGTTTTGTGGGATTCTCCTATTGGATTGGAAGAGCTCGAGATTTATGTAATATCAACATCTAATCTCTGGTATTGGATAAAGCTTTCAGTATGTGGAGAACAATCAAATGAGAATTGACAGGAAATTGAGTGATCATGTTAAAGTTATGGAGCATGCGGAGAAGAGGCCCACTTAGGCCAGAAAGCGCAGCTGGGGATAACAATGGTCAGGAAAGTAAAGGAGGGAAGAAAAAGCTCTCTCTGGTTCTTGCTGGAATAGTAAGTAGTCTTTTTTTTTACCGAAATTCTGAATATGGCCCAACTCCTCTCTTCTGGACTGATCATCCACCTCTCTCAGTACCATGCTGTTGTTTTTTTTTCATAATTATATGTCCACTGTACCAAATCACCTCGTTTGATCCCACAGCTTCACCCCTCAACTTGATTTCGAATATAGTAAAGATGAGTCAAGGGATCCTCCTCTAGCATTGGATGCTTTGCGATGTTGATTTCGATGGCTTACACATGGTGTCTGCTCATAATTTCTTATATTCGTTTCAACAATAAGATTATGCTGTGTAATCTTAATGGCAGCAATCTCCATCCCTCGAAATCATAGTATTGCCCGAGTCAAAAAGCATGATTGATTACCGAGCAAAACCATCTCGACCACTGCAAAACACACTCTTGAATTCCTGAAAAAGCAGCATGTCCTCGTGTAGGGCATTACTACATGCATGAAAGTATTAAGAAACTGGGATGTGTCTAGGAAAAAAAAGAGATTATTATCAATGATACTTGGAAATAACATTTCCCTCTGTCATTTACTAGATTTTTTTTTTATTTTTTTTTTATTTTTTTTTGTCCGCGCTACACCACAAGGCTAGTCAATATTTTTAATCTTTAAAACCAACAACTCTGATCATGAGACTAAAATAACCATACAAAAAATCAGAAAAACAATTAAGCAAAATTCTTAACCATAAAAAAAGAAAACAAATCATAATTAAAACAATGAGGATTAAATTTGATATACAAAATAATAAAAGAAAATAATGAGGAACTTAATCGAAAAATATAATTAAAAAAGTATAAAAAAAAGCAATTAAAAGAATAACAACCAAGATTGGATAAAAAAAACAAACGAAATAAAATGTCGAGGGACAAAATTGAAAGAAAAAACAAATTAAGAAATGCTAAAAAAAGAGTAATTACAAAAATGAGGACTAAATCTAGAAAAAAAAAATGAAATGAAATAAAATGATGATGGATAAAATTAAAAGAAAAAACAAACCAAGAAAATGATAAAAAAAAATAACAATCAAGAAAATGAGTATTATATTTGATATAAAAACTAAACAAAATCAAATGGAAATGAAAAAAAATGAAAAAAAAATCTAAAATAAAGAAAGAACAATAAAAAAAAGAGGATCATAATTGAATTTTTTTTCTCAATTTTTTTTTATCAAAATAATATAATTTTTACTTTTTAGCGAATAAAAAATCAAGCGACTAGTTAGGAAAAAATCATGTTAACACCCATTGATTTTTATTTTTTTTTGCCATTATTTTTATCAAAATAATGTCATTTTTACTTCCTACACAGTAAAAAACCTGATTGACCCTGGTAACCCCGATCACTCGAGCCAACTCGAGACATGACGGTGGTCGACTCCTAGACCGGGTTTTAAAAACGTGATAAGAAAATAAACCCTAAATATGAAATGAAAATCCAATTAAATTAAACAATGAGTGATTAAATTGCCAAAAAAACAATTAATCAATAAGAGAATTGGAAATAAAAAGAATTACAATCAAATGATTAGGGATTAAATCAAAAAATAAATTCCAATTAGAAAAAGATTAAAAGCAAAATAAATAGAGATAAAAGGAATGAGGATTAGATTTGATAAAAAAAATATAAAAAATCAAATGTCAAGGGATAAAATTGAAAAACAAATAAATCAAATTCGATACAATTAAAAGATTAAGGACCACTTCGCAACTTTACAAGACCAACACATCTTTTAAGGTGAAAGAGAGAGAAAAGAGAGGGGAGTAGAAAATTTTTTACTGGAACTCTATCAGGCCACTGATGTTGACACGCGCCGGCCCACCATATAGAGGGTGGCACAACGCTTAGAACGCCGTCATTGAAGGCCACCAACGACCACCATGAGACACCTCACACTCCGCTCAAAAGATATTGGTGCCTCCCACTTGCCGGCGTGTGTTCCGCATATATCAACTATTTTTTTTTTAAATTATAAAAAGATTAAAATACCTTCCTCAACTTCACGTGATAATTTCAAAAAAATCGAGGTAAAAAAACCAAACATACTCCTTGACTTCAGGTAGGAAAAAGTTGATTCCTTAAACTTTTAGAAGGACCAAACCACCTCTAAACAACGCTAGAAATTTTCTTAAAAGCCATACAATGTTTTCTTCTTCTTCTTTTTATCAATGAGCAAGTTATTTTTAAATCCTTTAAGCTGATAAACAATCTTTAAGTGTATTAATTTTAAACATTAAATAAATTTTAAAATTAATTTATTTAATAATAATATCAAATAATTTCTCATGAATTAAATATTTTTCTCACCGTCACAAAAATGCGGGGTAATAAACAAAGTATAGACTATGGCTGATGTTTCAATTTCAAAGCATGTCTACTAGGAGAATTGAACGGTATCAATTATGTCGATGTTGCCTTCCAATTAAGGAAAGAATTCGGTGGACCTCTCACTCGATCTAAAATGGAAGTCAGTCAATCCATCATCATTAACAAAATCTGACCACCGAACTCTTTAGAAAGCACAGCATTTGTAGTTTTGTGCCGATTAGCCTCCTCCCTTGAATCCTAATCATGATCGTTTTAGGACAAGATGAGGTTGATTTTGATGTTGCGGTGCAGACCAAACACAACACTAACAACTAAGATCCTGTTAAACATACGAACTAACCATGTAATTAAGTCAAGATGGGTACTGTTTGAAATCATATTTACGAGTGGGGGCCTTCTTATGGTTCCTTAGCTAGCATCCAAGCTAACGGTCGAATTAATAAAGTCCAAGAATTCAGAATTAGGTAAAGAAAACGAAACTTCAAGGTTGAGATTTAAGAAATGATTTTACGTTTGCTTAACTTATATTGTACCACATTAATCAATTTGATTTTATGTTTTAAAAATATTTTTTAAAAAATTAAATTTTTTATGTTTTTTTTTACCTTAAATTAATATTTTTTTTTATATTTTCAGATCATTTTGATGTATTAGTATCAAAAATAATTTTTAAAAATAAAAAAATATTATTTTAATGTATTTCTAAGTAAAAAATACTTTGAAAACAACTGTTATTACACTTCCAAACATCCTGTAAAAATGATCAAGCAATGTATATAGATGATAACATATTACATTTCTTCTATAGGTGTAACCTTATTTGAAAGGAAAAAAAAAAACAAGAAAAACACTTTATATTTCCCATACAAATTGATATTAAAGAGGTTTGCTCATTTTCTTTATTTTTTATATTCAAACTTTAAGGCTAGAATTTAATTTTTTTTTATTAAACTCATTTAAATTTAAATACAATGTATATAGGAAATATATCTTTTATCAAAAAAACCTAAAAGAAATCATGTATTGAAGTAGCTAAGAGCATTTCTAATGACAAAACCATTTAGAAAAACTAAATTATTGAAATAATTTTTTGAATAGCATAAATATAATTTTTTTTATGTGCACTCCAATAAAAAAAATTATTTTAACAATTCATTTGTATTTTAATATATTTAATATTAATAAATTTTTTTATATATATAAAAGCATTGAGAAAAGTTGTAGAGATGGAAGAATTGATATTTAAAGAATGTATTTTAATGCTTTTGAATATTAAGAAATGATTTTTCTTCATTAAAAAGTAAAAAAAAATAGTTTTTTTTTCTTATAGCTTTCCAATTTGGATCCCCCGGGAAGAAAGGAATAAACCAGCCAAGCTCAAAAAGTTACTTTTAACTCTCATTGCCATTTGCCAACCAAAACGATGAAGAAAAAAAGACAGCTGGCATTGAGAAATGTCAGCAAATGTAACAAAAGTGGGATTAGTGGATCCAGCCAGCTATAAGGCTTGGTGAGGTTATTAGCACGTGACGGAGGCCCCAGAAAGCTGTTTGTTCCTTCGTCTTACGTTTTGGTTTTGATCCTGGCCGTTGCTTTCGGCTCTTTGGGCCTTCCTTTACTATATAAAAATATATACTTAAAGACCAGTGCAGGTCTCTCGCTTACCGTGATGTTTAAGTGTTTTTTAAATGTATTTTTAATTTTATTCATATTTTTTTAATATTTTTTTGATAATTAAATAAAAATAAAAAAGAAGAAGAAGGGCGGTACTCTTCTTCGAGTACCAGTCTAAGAGTGGAGCGTCTACACGTACGAACACCAAGCAGCAGATACAGACAGCCAGAGGGGGTGGGGTTACCTTTTATTGGTCGAAGTAAGCTGTTGTACTCGCTCGCTCGCTCGCTCGAACTCACTCCGACTCACTGCTCCTGCTTTTACTGGTAGTAGTAATATAATATTTGTCTGTCTGCGGCTCAGGAGCAGTGAAGAAAATGAAGCTGCAACAACTTGTTCACACAACAAACAAAAGAGGGAAGAATAATTAATGAATGTTATTAATTGAGTTTAACAGTGATTACCCCATCCGAACAAATATCCCAACCCCGCCTTCCTCTTGTCTTCGTTGCTGCTCTATCATTTTCCTCGCCATAATTTCTCTCTAACTAACTAATCTATCTTCCAAGGAAAGTATTTACCTCCTCGTTCCTCTCTCTTCTTCTTCTTAACTGCTTATGGAAATGATACCGTCATCGGAGATTTGTAGTGTTAAGGTTGCGCTTCATATACGACCCCTTATTGCCGACGAGCGTCTTCAAGGCTGTAAAGATTGTGTTTCTGTTGTTCCTCGACTACCTCAGGTGTCTATGTAGTTCTCTAGTTCCCCACTCTCTCTCTCTCTCTCTTGTTGTTGTATGAGTTGAATTAAGAATTTAATGTAATCTTTGTTGAGTTTCTTGGCTTCTTTCTTGATTATTGATGACCTGAATCTGCTTACTACTTACCTTATTACCATACCTGTACTGCATGCCATTTTCTTTTTCTGTTTATTGATTTTTTTCCTTCTCTGGCTTTGTTGATAATTCGTTATATTGTTGGACGCGCATTGTCTCTTTATCAATTGTTAGGAAGTTGTATTTTCGGATATTTTAAGAAACAAGGGGTCAGAATGTTGAGGGTTTTGATGATGTCTTAGGTACAAATTGGGACACATTCATTTACATTTGATCATGTCTATGGAAATGGTGGCGCAGAGTCATCTGCCATGTTTGAACAATGTGTTGCTCCACTTGTTGATGGATTGTTCCAAGGATACAATGCCACGGTTCTTGCGTATGGTCAGGTAATGCCTACCCCGCCCCAAATATTACCTTCAATACAATGCCACGGCTCTTGCATATGATTTCTCACGAATGCTGGGTTTTCTAATTGGAGATTGATAATGACACACACACACACACACGCTGCTGCAGACGGGATCGGGAAAAACATATACTATGGGAACTGGCTTCAAAGATGGTTGCCAGACCGGACTGATTCCTCAAGTTATGGGTGCATTATTCAACAAGATTGAAACACTGAAGCATCAAACGGAATTCCAAT
Organism: Populus x sibirica; assembly: GCA_019202695.1. Taxonomy (NCBI): domain Eukaryota; kingdom Viridiplantae; phylum Streptophyta; class Magnoliopsida; order Malpighiales; family Salicaceae; genus Populus; species Populus x sibirica. The sequence continues at coordinate 443,932 of JAGMVL010000801.1, forward strand.
TGCATGTGTCCTTCATAGAGGTAGGTGTTTCATAGAGAAACTGTCAGTCTCAGATGATTAAGGACCTAAAGATATGCCCTGAGTCGTGCACCATAAATGGTGCTAACTATCTAGTTCAATGCATCATGTTTGGTATGTAAAAAGATATTAATCTTCAAAGCTTCCTCTACAGAACTATGTAATTATATGAAAAGGGGAAAATCAAATTTTAAATTAAAATGATATTGACTAACATGTGGTAGGTTAAAATATCTTTTCTTGTGTTAATGCCATGGACACTGAGAAGAACTTTTGGACAGAAATCCAGTTTTATATAGTGTATAAATTGGCAACTGATGGATAGGCTGCTATTCTTTTGTCATAGAATGTTCATTAATACATGATTTCCTCCATGTTGAGCATTTAATTATTGGGTTTCCAATTTGAAGATCTTAAGGGAAGAAGTGAGAGACTTGCTGGATTCTGCATCTGAGAGTAAATCAGTGGTTGCTAATGGACATGCTGGGAAAGTTGCAGTTCCTGGGAAGTCTCCAATACAAATTCGTGAAGCATCGAATGGAGTTATAACTCTAGCAGGATCAACTGAAGTAGCTGTCAGTACATTGCAAGAAATGGCAGCGTGCTTGGAGCAAGGATCATTATGTAGGGCAACAGGAAGTACAAATATGAATAACCAGTCCAGGTAAACTGTGAACATCAAAAGATCCATTCTGCCTAATTTAAGATTTCATTCTGACTAACTTTCCATGCCTTCCTATTGAAGCAATTAAAACTTTTGGTTGGGAAACACTCTTCAATTACTTTTGCTATTTGAAAGTTGATATTAACTATGAAACTTCACTTTACAATTGGGGGTAATCCTTTCTATTTAATAGGTAACTAAATTTCTCAAATATCCATAGCTGTATTTGACAGAAAAACAAGTGTTGAATGGAAGATGAGGCTTCAAAAAGAAAAGGATAGTAAGAAAGTAAAATATGGCAAACGATGGAAAATTCACTCAAGGAGTTTGGTAATCATATGGTAATCTTTGTGTGCTGAGTTCATAAAATAATTAGAATTTTTTTTTGTCCATCTACGTTCCATTTTAGCTGCAAAAACAGGGTTCTCTCCTTTTTGCTAGAGATAGGTATATTGAAGTTATAAATGTAGATGCTATGAAGGCTTATTTCATCATTATAACTTGGCAATGTATTTTCATAGTCTAATGTCATGTCGTTCCCTTCTTCATGTTCATAAAAGTCGGTCGCATGCCATATTCACGATCACATTAGAACAGATGCGCAAACTCCATTCAGTTTCTCCTGTTAATGACACTCCAGATGAGGATATGGGTGAAGAGTATTTCTGTGCAAAGCTCCATTTGGTAGATCTAGCTGGATCTGAACGAGCAAAAAGAACTGGTACTGACGGTCTTCGTTTGAAAGAAGGTAGGTAAATGAACTTTAGCTAACATACTCTAGCTTTTCCTCTCACTGCTATTCTCTCTCTCTCTCTCTCTCTCTCTCTCACACACACACACACACACACACACACGGCTGACCTCATCAAGTCTGGGATTGAGGCTTGGTTGTTGTTGTGACAAAGTATCAATTATGTTTACACGAGCAGGTATTCACATTAATAAGGGGCTTCTTGCACTTGGTAATGTCATCAGTGCTTTGGGGGATGAAAAAAAGCGAAAAGAAGGCATGCATGTTCCCTACCGAGACAGTAAACTGACCCGACTCTTACAGGTTAGACTAACAAAAAAAACTGTTTGTTCATGTTACTAATTTGTGTAGCTAATGTTGACATGATTCATGCAATTCCCTAATATCTATGCAACCAATGGTTACGCTAATTTCCCATGTTACTGACATCTCATCAGCATATTTTACTATGTTATTACAAACTAAAAAGGTCAATGCAAATTAAATGAAACATTTGCCTTATAAAGCATATGACTTGGTAATTCTCATTATGCATTTGTCTTACAACAAGTTCCATTCAGATAGGTCACGTTACAAAGCTCTCAGTAACTTTTTTTGTTTTTTTTTTTATGGATGTTGAGTAATTCTTAAGTGGTCAAATGCAAAGTCTGATATTTTTGGGCCTCTCCACGTGGTGTTTTAAGCTTAAGATGTCTCAATTGTTTTAAGTAGTGAAAAACGTTTTGGCACATAGTATACATTAAAGCTACACATTAAGACTAAATAGGTGCTAATTAGTATTAGCAAAAATGCCAGTAAGATGCTTAAATTTAATACGAGTCTACTTTCTGATGATTAAAATTTTGGGCTGAAGGCTTGAACATGGTATAGGAGAGGCCAATATTGTCTTGGTTTGTTATTGTTGTTTCTCCATGTGCTGTGCACCTCTGTTAGGCTACACTTACTGTTTTTGTTTCAGCTGTTAAGCATTATGCTGCAAACAACAAGGGATTGAGGATATTAACAAACCATGTAGTTTCATACGGTTGTTCAGAGTGTAGGAAACTTTTAGCCTACTAGTTAGTCATTTGGTAAATGGCGGGTTAATAATGGGTGTAGTTATGTATGTTAAAATTTAGTTGTTGGGGCTTTAGACATTAGGTATCAGTTGATAATGGTTCTGCATTTTTGGTTTTAAAATTTAATGGAACACAATATCAGAGTGATGGATTTGTTGGCATCAGAAATGACAAACAAGATCTTTTCCAGGTCTTACAAGAATTTAGGAAGTGTTAAAGAGTTTCCTTTTGCCAATTCAATTTCTCTTCTTAATGTTTCTGATTATTCTTTGGCAGGATTCTCTTGGTGGAAACAGCAAAACTGTTATGATAGGTAATCAATAGTCATGCTTAAATTTTCTTTAAAAGCGCCTTTTGGTGACAAGATGCAGATATTTTCAAGATATCTTGATTTAGATTGCTATCTATAATGTAATTAGAAACTTATATTGTTCTTCAATTTCTGAAAGTTTTCTTTCTTCCAGCTTGCATCAGTCCTGCTGACATCAATGCTGAGGAGACTCTCAACACTCTCAAATACGCAAACCGTGCACGCAATATTCAAAATAAGCCAGTTGTAAGTTTCTTCTATCACTTAAATATTGCGTTGCCTGCCATACATATCTTGTAGATTGTAAAATTGATCAGGTCTCAACTGCCACCTATCGTGATGCAATGAATCTCTTTTTGTTATACAGGCTAATAGAGATTTAATATCCAATGAGATGCAACAGATGCGCCAACAGTTAAAGTACTTGCAGGCAGAACTTTGTGCTCGCGGGGTTAGAGCTGCTTCAGATGAAGTACAGGTATATGCAATCTTCTAAAACAGATTCAATCAAGTTAGTTCATTTTGTTTTTAGGGAAATATATGCATCTAGTTGTGGTATGCTTAATGAGTTAAAACCTTTGCTTCAACAGGTTCTCAGGGAAAGGATTGCTTGGCTTGAGGCTACAAATGAGGACCTTTCTCGAAAACTTCATGAATACCGGAGCCGATGTGCTATTACAGAGAAGTGTGAAATTGATGCTTATGTATGTCAAAGGAAATTCTAATTTTTATCTATTCTCTTTTCTTTTTCTGGTTTTGTTTTCCCCAAAATAATATTTTCTTATTGGTATGGTTTTATTTACATTTTTTTCACTAATGTAGTGACGTCTAATTTTAATTATTAGATTCATAGTAATGCATTTTGGTTTTAAACCTCAGGAGGGGCATGCCACTTCTGCAAAAAGTGATGGACTTAAGAGGAACTTTCAGAGTATGGACTCATCTGAGTATTATATGGATGAAGGCATATCAGGTAAATTTCTTGTTTACTAATATTGTCCAGCCTGTTGTAGAAGAATAATTTAGGGAGTAGATCAAAGGAGCTGCCACACCTATTAGGGTTATATTATGCAAGTCATGTGTTCCATTTGCCACTTCTCTTACATCTTGATTGCAACTGCATTCTGCAGGTGATAGCTCTGGGGAAATTGATGAAGCAGCAAAAGAATGGGAGCACACACTTATACAAAGCACAATGGATAAAGAATTGAATGAGCTGAACAAACGTTTGGAGCAAAAAGAGGTTCTGTTTGTGGCCTTGTTCTATAAATCTCATACATTGATGATAAGAAATGATTTTGTTAGTTTAACGATTGGAAAAATAAGTACTTTAGATTGAAATTAATTTTTCATCCAAAAAAATAATAATAAAAACTTTCCATCCAGATAATATATACACACACACACCCATGCATTTAAAATAAAGGTGCGTGTCTTTCTATTTCCATTTTCCAGTGCACATCATCCATTTTATTGTGGCTGGTTTGATCTTTTGTGGGACCTACAACCTTTGATGTTTGGAGATGTTAGAGTTTCTAAAGTCTGAGTGCTTACATCTCCTTTTTGTTTTCTTGGAGCATCTTTGTGTGTGTTGCCCTGCAGCGCCAATGCTCCTAATAAAACTCTTGGTGCCTCCTGAAACTATCCATGCTGTTTCTTCTATGAAAATATCAATTATTTGAAACATTCTACAAAATAGGAAGGTGATGCTTTTGGAACTTATTCTATTTTTTGTTGTTTGAAGAACTGGATATGCAGATTTTTGCTATGACTATTTAATAACCTTCTTTTGGGTAGACAGGAATGTAACAATGCAGGCTGGCATATTTTCTAAGTTAGTTGATTTTTAGTTTTAACTTATCCAAGTAACCTATTTTTGCGTTGCTTCTTAGTCAAGCTAACTTGATGCTGATGTATAAGCATGTTATCTTATAATAGCCAAGCATGTCCAATTCTAGTTGCCATATGAAGTCATACTCCGACAAGTAACCTTAAATGTTGATTATCGATTAAACTTCATTTCCCCCCCCCCCCAAGAAATTCTTACATTTTAGTGATCAAAATCACAAAGAAAATCTTTTGATATCTGTCCAGCATGTTGAGTTTGGCGTCAGTTTACTCTTTTTTTTATGCAGTCTGAGATGAAACTTTTTGGAGGGGTTGACACTGAAGTTCTGAAGCAGCAGTTCAGGAAGAAAATCTTGGAACTCGAGGAAGAGAAAAGAACTGTTCAGGTAAATTGTACATGATTGAATATTTGCTGTTTACTTCAGCTTCACTGTTATGGCTGATGATAAGTAAAATGAACACAGCAAGAGAGGGATCATTTATTGGTTGAAATTGAGAACCTTGCTGCCAATTCTGATGGACAAGCACAGAAAACACAAGATATTCATTCTCAGAAATTAAAAGCACTTGAGGCACAGGTGACATTATGCTTCATCTGGTCGTCATTCTGTTGGCATGACATGTTCTTTTGTGTGATTGTAAGCTATATTCCATCATACATATTCAGATTTTAGATCTTAAAAAGAAACAAGAAAGCCACTTCGAGCTTTTGAAGCAAAAACAAAGAAGTGATGAAGCAGCGAATAGGTTGCAAGCTGAAATACAATATATCAAGGCTCAAAAGGTTGGTTTCCACTCAGCTTTTGCAAATTTTTTTATTACCTTAATCATATCTTATGTTTTTGATATTTGTCCAACTCGTGCATTCTTCAATTTTTAGGTTCAGTTGCAACACAAGATAAAACAAGAAGCAGAACAATTTCGACAATGGAAGGCCAGTCAAGAGAAGGAATTGCTGCAGGTGATTCACTATCCAAAAGAAGAAGAAAAAAAAAGAAACGACAATGTTGGGCTATGCTTTGTTGCAAAATCATTTTTTTAATCCATCACTTTGATGTTTTCAAACATGGTGTTGGCAAGTTCTGTCATACTTTATTCTTTTTTTATAATTGTGTGCTTCTGTGGTTTTGATTTTGGTTTTGCTCAAGCAGCTAAGAAAGGAGGGCAGGAGAAATGAGCATGAGAGGCATAAGCTTGAAGCCCTGCATCAACGTCAGAAAATGGTAAGGAACTATATCTGGCAAGGCATAGTATCATGAATAACATCTTACCGTTGCTTCTGTTTTCCATATATTTTTTCCTGTTTGTGCACTGCCTGTTTCTTATAGCAGTTCTATAGGCCAAACTAGGTCATGTGCTGGGGTGTGGCAACTAATACCGAGTATTGACTAGGCTTTGTAGTTGATTTGTTTTATTAATATTTAAGGAAGGTTGCATCGGTGTTCTCTTGTTTCAGGTTCTTCAAAGGAAGACAGAGGAGGCGGCAATGGCTAGCAAAAGGCTAAAGGAGTTGTTGGAAGCCCGCAAGTCTTCACCACGTGAGAGCTCAGGTAAATATTTCTTCTTTGAATTAGTTTCTTTAAAATTTATGATACACTGATTGTTTTATTGTCCCTTACAGCTAATTCCAATGGACATTTATCGCCTGGGCAGGTAATGATCTAGACTTCTCCAGTTGATTTAGTGTAATAAGTTGATAGAGTCAGCATCTTTTGTTCAAATCAGAGCAACCTCTGAATGGACTGATTGGGTTCAGTTTAGGCTCTAAGTCGTAATCAACATGTTCCTTCTCTGTGTTTGTTTTGAAAATCTTATATGTTTAACATGATTAGGTTCATATGCTGGATGCCTTTGTCTGCCTTTTAAAACATTATAAGAAGTGTGCTTATTTCAATTTCTTCCGGTGTCTTTTAAAACATTATGAGCTACCTCATAAGGACTATGAAGCAGTAAGCTTGACCTATTGAAATGACCCATCAGTGAATTGGATCATATTTTAGCCTACAAAATCATTATGAGAAATAAGTTAATTTGAGTTTGATTTTTAGGGCAATGAAAAATCCTTAAGAAGATGGCTTGATCACGAGCTTGAAGTCATGGTGAAAGTGCATGAAGTTCGTCTTCAACATGAGAAGCAAAAACAAGAGTATGTAGTCAATAAATCACTTTTCTTTGTTGCTATCTGTTTATGCTTTCTTCAACATGCTATGGTTATTTTATTAATTAGAACAACTCAACAGACATGCTGCACTAGCAGAGGAGTTAGCCTTGTTGAAACAAGTGAACCAGCTCTCTCCAAATGGGGGTAGTCCACAAGAAGGAAAGAATGGACATAGACATACTAGGTATATTTCTAATTAATTGCTCTCATTTGTAACCTGCAAATATGATTGTTCAACCAGCTTCAAACCTGAATATGATTCATGAAACAATCGATGGATATATTTGGGATTATGCATGAAGAAAATCTCTTATGATGTAATAAGATGGAAATACAGGTATCCTTTTCTTTATTGGATTAATTTAGAGGTTTTTGTTTCTTTCACCCAACCAGATTGATGTTGATGTCACCAAATGCAAGAATGGCTAGAATTGCTTTTTTGGAGAACATGCTGAGAGTATCTGCAAGTGCCCTAGCAACAATGGCTTCACAACTTTCAGAAGCAGGAGAAAGAGAGCGTACCTTTATTGGTCGTGGGACATTGGAACCAAATACGCTCAATGGGAGAAGCTAAGAACCTGCTTCAGTATATGTTTACTGCAGCTGCAGATGATAGGTAATGCAGTGAAAACATGGACCTTTTCTTTTGGCAATCAGATTTTGTTGTGTTATACCTTCCCAAAGAATTTCAGTCAGTTTTGATTCACTAACTTCTAATTTCAGTCAGTTTGATATACGGAAAATGTAAGGCTAATCTGTGCCCAGTTAAGTAAAAGATTATATAAGCTAAGTGATTAGAAGTAGAAAAGAGCCACTTTTAGATTCACTTTTACATGGACATTCTCCTTTACCAATTTACACTGACATAATTTTCTGTGAAACAAACAAACAGGAGAAGAAAAGAAGATGAAAGTTGATGGTGGTTTACATGGACAAGGATCAAATGTTTTACTAGGATTATTCATTATTTAGACTCTGTACTTCCAATTTTACTTACCCAAATTACCTTCTTCCCTCTGTAATTGGATTAACTGATGACAGTGTCAATTGTAGCTTATTTATAGTGATAAAATTTGGTGGATGTCTGTTAGAACTGACTATTGTAGCATCCATTTTTCAACAGATGCCGATTGTGGGAAAAGGATATGGAAATCAAGGAAACTAAAGATGAAGTGAATGATCTTTTGATCTTACTAAGACAAAGTGAGATCCAGAGGAAGGAACTTCTGAAGGAGCAAAAGATGAGAGAACAAGCTGTTGCAATTGCCTTTGCCTCATCAGCTTCGGTAAGAATGCCTACTCAACATTTCATAGTTTTCATCATCATACGTGCTACATTTGTTCTTCTAATTCTAAGTCATGAATTGTAATATCCTAGATTTTGGTCAACTTTAATCATAGAGATTTGTAAGAGATGATCCATTAACCCCTCAACATAGGCTGAAGAATTTGCCTGGCGACAACATTTTGTAAATACTTGTGTGACATTTTGCTTCAATTGTCCATTCATGTGATATCGTAAATGGGTTTCTATTACTTGTGATTCAACAATATTCTGGAATTTGTGATGAAAACACCATTTCTTTCCTGATTCCTGGCTTGTAACCCTAGCACCAATGAATGAGGACCCTAGTTCCTTTTTTATATTTTGGGAGGAAGTGTAATTTTCTTACTCTTATGAATCAAAATCAACAGGATAGCTCACGCAGTTCTTCGAAGCATTATGCAGACGACATGAGTGGTCATTTGTCTCCAATGTTGCTTCCAGCGCCAAAGCAACTAAAATTTACACCTGGGATTGTTAATGGGCCTGCTAGAGAATCGGTGGCATTTCTAGACCAAACGGGAAAGGTAATTCCCCTGCTTCTAGCTGTATTTGAGAGTGTGGCTTCCCCTTTGATTAATAAAGGCAATTATGCTGTGAGTTCAGATAGTACCGGTTGGACATTTGTCAATGAAGAAATTGGCAGCTTTAGGGCAAACTGGAAAACTCTGGCGATGGAAGAGGAGTCATCATCAGTGGCTGCTTCAGTTCAAATGGAAGTGGCAGAAACCATGGAAGCTCTCAGAGTGGATCAAACACAGTGATGAAACAATCATGAGGTCAAGGCCTCGCTCACAGGCTCTGGTTGCTATGATATGACCACCACATGCTGTACATATATCTTGCTTGCTTATATGATCTGACTCATGGTTGAGTGAAACTCGTGCGAGTAGAGGTAAGTCTTGCTCTTGTTTTTCATATATTTTTACCATCATACCAGGTGGATTGAAAATTTTGTTAATTTTTAGTATTTGAACATAATGTTCTATACACTGTGCAACCCCATGGTAGAGTTGCAGTGGGCAGATTATTCTTAATACCAAAATTATCATAGAATCATTAAACTTTGGATTTAAACTCGCATAAAACTGTCATCTTTAAACTGCCATGAGATCGGTGTGGACAACTTGAGATTCCAATAAATCGTGGCAGCAGATCTGATGATGCCCATTCTGCAGGAAAAGATTGTCTTAATTTTTTCCTTTTACTCTGGTGATTTAAAGCATCAAGAGCCCTTGAATATGGACTGTGGCCCTCTTTTCCTGAGTAACTTTCTGCATGCCCTGTGCTTAAACCGGCTCCACAGATCTGTTATTATGTTGTCATTCTGCGAAGGAATCAAACCCTTGTCATCTTGAGTGATTGGTTTAGCTTTACTACCCTTTAAATTCTTAATTCTCCCTGCAAGAATGCATGACATCTATTTTCCTTGCAACAATACAGGCTTTTGTACATTGGCAAAGAGGTTACTATAGAGAGAGAATGGGAAATTACTGATGCCGTCTTAAATCATGACATCTGCATCTTCTCATGCTGATGGGTTGACCGAAATTTTGGAAAATGGCTGAAGGTTTGAGCAACTGAGCATGTGTGTATGATAGAAGATTTTGATGCTGTGCTTCAGGATGTGGATTTTTCCTGTTAATCTTTGAGTTTATTTCTATTAAAAAATAATAAGAGGAAATGTTTCCTTTCATTGTAGGTTGTTTCCAGTTTGCCTGTACATGTTACGATTTAGTTAAAGAGATATAAATAAAGAGTAGTTTTTACGTCCAGCAGCTAGCCCTGTTCCTTAGTTCATTCGGGAATCCTAGCGTGGCTTCAAGTCTTGACACATTTTGTTGACTTTGATATAATTCTGGAGCACAAAACACTGAAATGGAGGGTTATTGAATTAGAGGCGATTGCCAAAGGGCTGGCTGCCATGTAAAAATAAAGCATGGTCCCTGTATGTAACTAAAGTGACTTTCATATATTCTATTATTTCTCCACACTCTATCAGTCCCAGAGACTTTCCATTGTCAGTTTTCGTGAATGCTTGCACAGGGAAGTCAAATGGAACTGCCTTGAGTGGAATTATTCAAATCAGATCAGTGCTTTTCTTACAGTCTGGGCCCAGTGGGGTCTGGCTAGACAAAAACTGGAGATGCAGGCCATTGCCTCTGAAAACTGAAAGGGATCCAATTATGAAAAATATCACCGATCATGTACTCAAAAGTTGAGCAGGATGCAGCCCGCAGGGCCATCTCATGAAGATGATACTATCCGAAAAGGAGCCACTTTACCATTGTAGGGGTGAAAGCCAACTCGCTAAATGACAGCCTTTGCAGCGCTGCTATGGCGTGTTGTGTGCATCTTTGTAGGGCGTGGGATACATTGGGGATAAGTTTCTCATCAACAAAATTATTAGATAAAACCATTGTAGCCATCACAAATGCTGTTGATTACTTGGTTATGGTTTGTGGTTTAGGTAGGACCACTCCTTTACAGTAAAGATGCCCTTTATGAGGTGGCATTATTGGGATGTTCGGATAGAAAAATGGAAGGATGATTCATTAGAGAGGTCTGGCTGACCTTTATCGTATTCTCACCTCCGATAAGGTTTTGTGAGTGGAGGTCATCTAGGATTCCCAAACGCATTGGTCTAGAGATTGATTCATCTTCAGTTAGCCCAGCTGCATAGTCGTTAACTGTTGAATCCTCCATGGCTGCTATGAGCTAGACTAGCTAGTGTCTTTATTGATGAGAAATAATTCTGGTATGATGGCATGGTTGCTGGGAAAGCAGTTTGCCAGCTCCATCTCCACCGTTCTTTTCAACGTTATCTTCACTTCAGTTTCAACTTCTATGTCATGAAAATCATGTTACTCGTGCAATCTCCAATTCTCTATCTCTCCACACATCAAATCCATGCCATGTATGTTTCTGTTCTTTGGCAATAGATGGTGCTTTCTATATTGCTATTCATCGAGAGTGCTTTGGGCTCTCCTGCTTGAAAATATGTGGACATTGATCTTAAAAAGGACTTTGTATCGACTCGGTCCAAACCTTCGTTGGTAGATTTGGCAAGAAAAACAGATACTGCGTAATCATGAAGTAAACCTCAAAAATCAAAATGATCATAAACACTCCATAAGAGGACAAAAAAGAAGCAGCCTTTACAAAATCATGATCTATATCCCACATCCGTGACATCGAGAACGGTGGTTTCAGTAACTTCTGCAGGGGAAGTCCGGAGAAATGAAAATTTTCCCATTTCACGCATATAGCTCGCATTGATCATTCCATTCTATAATTCTTCAATCGGGTACATACCTTCCAAAAGGATAGTTCTGATCGCCCGAGTTCAATTCTCCTATGCTTTCAATTGTGTGAAAACAGACAAAGGAGCTATGAATATCCATCAGCTGCATTATCTTCTACCATGACATTGTCCTTTATCTCTTGAATCATCTTTAACACTTGCCACATTGCCGGCCTCTGTTCCGGTGAGGTCAAGCTACAAACACTAGCAACTTCAGTAAGCATTCCAAGCTGGTTGTCATCCCCACTGCCGTCATCTCTCACTGTTCTGACCCAGTCCAACATATCAGCAGGCACAAGGTATGGATGTTGTGATGGATGTTTACCAGTCAAAAGTTCCAGTAATAGCACACCAAATGCATAGACATCAGATTTGGAAGTGGCTCGACGGCTAGCCTTGCGAGTCTCAGGTGCTTTACAAGCTGCAGAATCAGGATTTTCACTAGAAGAAGTGTCTGCAAGCATGGCAAGGCAGTAGTCTGTGATGCAGGCCTCAAAATCAGCTCCAAGTAGAACATTGGCGGATTTCAGGTTTCCATGGACAAGGTTTGACGTTTGATGGATGTAAGCAAGACCCTGTGCCACATCTTCTGCTATCTTCAAGCACGATGTCCAATGAAGTGGCTTTGCCCTGGTTGATCTTGAACCTGCACAAATATTTTCTGTTATAAACTATGTATGAAAAAATTCTTTGATAGCAGTAACAAGGATTGAAAAGGATACAAAATCTGTTCAAACATAAAACAAATTGATGACATTTGATTGGAAGATGAGAACCACACTGACGAAAAGTGATCATGCCATGCATATCCATCACAGGCATCCAAAAAATAAATGATAAAATCCAGCCCTTTTTTATTTTTATTTTAACAAAGGCCTTTCATAATCTCAGCTAAAGTTATGACAGTGCCACCATCACAAAATTGTTTTAATATAAGAGTTTTTCAAATACAATTTCTAGAAAACATGCAATTAGAATGGCAATGCAATACATGCAGCATTAACAATTGAGAAAACATAAGCATCCTATGCAATCTACAGATGCGGATCAATTAAGGCAGAACAATAACTTTTTCTTTTATGAAAGTTAAATTGTATTAAGAAAAGCATTAGCCACTACGCTTATGCTTATGCTTGGGAGTGCAGTAGCTTACGCTTTTGGGCGTGTTTCTCTTGAAAAAGCACCAAATTGATGTTTTAGAAGATGGCTAACACTGCCAACAGAAGGTACCAGTACACCCAGGCTTTATATTCAACATTTCTATCTACGCTTAATTCATATGCTAAACAATTATGAGCCTGTCGAAAGATAAGCACCATTAATTCCTCCCAATCATTTGGATAAACCATAAGATCAGTCAACAAATGAATGAACTCTCTGATTTTGTCAGTAGAGTGTTGACCATGAAGAATGGCATCATGGTCTCAAAAGATGATAATCATGCGTCTTCCTAACATGATTTTCTTGGTACATTTACTATGAAGATCGTACGTTGATACCAGGAACAAAGACTAAGATTTAAACTTCAAAACACTAACAGCAGAGCAGCATGTAAATGTACCATCCAGTGATTAATGTTAATGTTGATCAGTTGCGGAACCACCCATGCTTTGAGATTGTTTCATTACATCAACAGAGCTGTAAGGACAAAATTTTCTATTCACTTTGACTTGCTGTCTAGCCAACAACATGATTAAAGCCACTACATTTCTTTATAAATAATTGGTTCATTTTGAAAACAACACCGTGATTGTCGGCAGTGGAACATGAACATTAGAATCCAAATTCTAAAAAAGCTGCAACAGTTTAGAGGTTACGAGCCATCCAATGCTAAATAGCACACACGTCCAGACATTACCAAACAGTGACATAACACATCAGGACACTACTCGCAGGTGGGTCCAACTGGATTATTTATTTCTCTTATCTAGGTCCATTATAAATGAAATGAACTCTTGGTTGAACTTTCCTTTTCATGTATTCATTGAATTTAACTGAAATGCCAGAATTTTATCTCAGCAAAATTGCCATTGGTTTGCTCACTCTACGTTATCATTCTAGCGTTCGCATCATATGCGAGACCTAGAGAAATATAATTTCTCATGAATGTACCGGTTCGGATAAAGACTTGTTGCTTAAGGCCTGCCTGTGACCTGAGAAGGATTTAGCATCGGTGCTAAAAGCTAGCCCGAAAATACCTTAAATGTTAAAATTAAGAAGAAAAACCATGTAGTGGAGATGTGGTCCTAACTCAAAAAGTGACGAAATCAGAAACAGAAACAAGAGAAATGTAGTTCTGCCAAGGCAAACTTCTAGAAAGAAAGGGGAAAAAAAACAAAGTAATACCATGAATGAGATTGAAGAGGCTGCCATTGGGTTGATAATCAAAGATAACAAGCCTTTCTCCTTTAGCTTGAAAATAAGCAGCGATTGGCACCAAATTTGGGTGTCTAAGCGAACCGACAACATCCATGTGCCTCTCAAACACATCACTACTAGTAATTGCAGTCTTACTAGCATCAAGCCTTTTCACTGTAACAATCAATTGATTATCAAGAACAGCTTTATAAGTAGTTCCAATCGTACCCCTCCCCAGCAACTCGGCAGATGCCCTCATTAACTGCTCTAATGTATAAACCTGTGTTTTCCCTCCACAAAACACTAAACTCCCACTCTTCTCTGCTTTCCTAACTTGTTGAACCAGCCCTTCTTTCGCCTTCGTATTTATAATCTCATGACCCTTCTCTCCAACTTGACTTTGCATTGCCGGATTGTTCGAAGGTGTTCTGACCGGAGAAGTCGTCCCGGTCACCACTTGTTCTTTCTCTTCTTCAGCATGTCTTTCTTGCTTCTGTTTCTTGACCAAAACCAAAACAAAGCACAGCAAAGACAGTACTAAAACCGAAACCCCAACAGTAAATCCCAATACAACACCACTTCTACTAGGCTTCTGCTTAGAAGGAGGAGTTATAGATACTACAACCCCACCTCCAGCTTGAGCGCTTTGTCCAAACGGCACTCCTGCCGGCGAACTAGCAGTAGGAGAAGCCGAAGAATCAAAAAATGGAGACCGTGGCTTGCAAGCCTTATTAATAATCTCTCCACAAAGAAAAGGATTTAAGGAGAAAGAGGAAGTGTCAAAACGTGACAATGTAGGGGTCAAAGGAATGGGGCCGGTAAGGTTATTACCAGAAACATTAAAGAAAACAAGAAGTCGGAGGTCTAAAGAAGGGAGTGTCCCGTTAAACTGATTAAACTCGAGTTGGAGCGAGTTTAACCGGTCCAAAGAAGATAAATTTACGGGAAGCTGTCCAGCGAGATTGTTGTACGAAAGATCAAGAATTGTTAATCTATGGAGCAATGAAATGGAAGGAGGGAAAGAAGCAGAGAAAGAGTTATGGTTTAAAAACAGAGATTTTAGGTTAAAGAGTGGGGACAAGTCAGGAATGGGACCGGAGAGGGAGTTGTTTTGGAGAGAAAGGACACGAAGTTGGTCGAGCCGGGAAAGAGTGAAGGGAGGGAAAGTCCCACGCAGACCGAAACCTTGAAGGACAACACGGACAACACGGCCTTGAGCACATTTGATGCCTTGCCATTGACAGTAGTCATAACGTTCGTTGAGGGTATAGAAGAGTTTGTTGTCTAAGTCAGCTTTGGCTTTGAAAGAGAGGATGGAAACTGCGTCTAGTGGGGGAAGGTAGGTTGTTTGCTCAAGCTGGGAGGTGGTGAGGGTGGTGAGGAGGAGGAGGAGGAGGAGGAGGAGGAGGAATAGGAGGAGAGGGTTGCTTAGTGGCATTGTGAAGTGGGAAGTGGAAGATGTTTGTGGTTGCTTCATATGGCCGAGTGTTGGTGGGCAGCTGGCTGGGTTTTTAGCGAGTGGGATATTCAGAAAGTCACGTGGAAGTACAGAATGGAGAAAGAAATTGAGCGATTTTTGAGGGTGTATTGTCTAGTACGAGGGTTCTTTATTATTGCGTTCGAAACATGCTTTTTTTAATATTTTTTCTAACTTTAAATTAATAATTTTTTAAATAATTCTCATATGCTAATATTAAATTAACATGATAAAGTTTTTTTATATAGTTAATTTGCTTAATTTAATATGTCATCCATAGTGATCTCACAGGTTAGATGTTGTAGATCTTTGTCTTAATTTTAATTTTTTTTATTATATTAACTTTGATAATGAACTTATTTTATTATTAAATATTTATTTCTCCACACAGCTAATTGTGTTTTAAATTGCGTCAGCAACATCAAAACATTTAATTTATGTTTTTTTTAAGACAAATTACACAGTTCGTCATAAAAACAAATATCAAAATGATTATAAGCTGCCCTAAAATGTTGATAGCTTCCTCACAGTAATACGAGTTTATTTGGTATTATAGTAGTAATTATTTTTTAAAAAATATATTAATTATTTTTTAATATTAACATATAAAAGCATAAAAATATAATTTAAAAAAATTAAATTCTAAAACATGAAAACAAACAATTTTAAAAGTCGCGCGTAGCTCCTGTAGGTTGCAGCAAAGTCCATCTGGCAACACTGCAATGCAGTATCTGTGAATTTTCAGACAGTATTATACCCAATGAAACGCCCCCTGTACAATCTGTATGGCTTCGATTTGTAAAATCCACAGTGGCACCCATTTGTCATGGCTCTGTCATGTGTGGACCTATGGTTCTGTGCTCTTTCTGCTCCAAGTTAGTGGTCATGATAAGTGGTGCGTTATACGGTTAGCATCCGTGAGCCCTCAAGCTCGTGACCTGCAGAACTAGGGTGCATCGTCATTGGTGGACACATCATATGATATATTGTTTTTTATTATATCATAAAAATATATTCTTATATTAGTTTTCACGTAAATTAAAACAATTTTTATTTTTCTTGAGGGACTTAAAATGCACTCACATATCAGTAAGTGTATTTAAATAGATCTCATAAATGTTTAAGATTTAAACTTAGTAAATCAAGAAAAGGAATATACCTTTTTCTTTTTTTTAATTTCCAGACCAATCCTTGAAGTAATGGGAAACTGGTCCCACTTAGTTTTGTGTAAAATATTTTTCACATGTTTTTATATTTGTTTCCAAAGACTATTTTCTAAAAGTTGGTTTTTTTATATTTGTTTTATGTAAAATATTTAATATAAAAATTCATACTCTTCAACTTAATTCATTCATTAAAAAAATTTTATAACGCATAAGGTTTCATGAGATATTTTATAAATAACAACTCAATTACTGTATCATTGAACTATTTCAATTATCATCATCTTTTTAATTATTATTATAATCACTTTACCTTCATTTTTATTATCATCACCGTTATCTCATCACTACTACTATTTCACCGTAACTATTATCTCTTTTTTTATATTATTGTCTCATCAAATCATCACAATAATTATTATTATTATTGAAAAATATTTTATGAGAAAATAAAAAATATTTTCCTGGAAAAAAAATAAAAAGAAAAGGATGAGGTAACTTGATTAATAATAGCCAGCTGCTTGGGACAGGAACAGCAACAAACAAGCATGCTACGATAGCAAATTATTGGATTGGGAAGCTTCAAGTGTGCGCCAAGACAATCTAATTTGGATTGAAATCAGAAGATTACACGGCAACGAAGGCACTGCTCAATTTGACCAAGTAATGTAATGATGTGGGTTTTGGGCTCTACTGTCCTTTTCGCTCAACACATTTTGGGCACGTCCAGATATATATAATATAATATATGATCATGATAATCGTTGGAAATTTAGTTTCTGAATAATTCTAACTCTTTTCCTAACTAAAATTAGATCTTCATCGGTCGGAGTTATTATGTCAAAAATTAGACCACAAAATAATTTTTCTCGACAAGTAATTACATCAAAAAATCTGTCGGGCTGATCAATAATTGAAGGGCGTGGACACCTTCTACCTCGTATATTTTTTGATGTTGTAAGAAAAATTGCTCTTGCAACATAAAATTCTAGCAAATCATGAACTTGGGAGTATAGTTTTCAATGAGTTGGGACTTGTAATTTGTCTCAACTACAAGAATTTGGTGTGGGATTTCACTGAGTAGCAAATTCTTGGGAGGTAGTTTGATTGAAGATAGCGTCGTGTCATCTTTTTGAAAAGCAAAGCCCATCTGCCCCGTTTTTCAAAGCGAACGCACTTACGTAACATGTCACAAACAATTTGCCCTCTTGCCTTTCTTTTTCTTTCAATGCTCACTTTCCTTGGCAATATTTCAATGAGCAAAGTTGATGCTTTCTTGACCACAAAAGAGGGCATGTTAACAAACTAAAAACACCACAAATGTCACGTCAGGTGGGTTTTTTAGGCAAATCATGACGCTGATTGGGTCACTAAGCAGTGACAAAGCCCAAAGCATATCGAGGAAAGGCCTTCAACCATCTGAAAAGAGTATGTCTTGGTAAAAAAAAAAAAAAAAATGCAAACTTGAGAGGTTCTTTATAATTATATACCTCGTTCCACTCTACAACTTCTTTTCTCCCAAAAAAAAAAAAAAAAAAACTAGAACATTCAGATTTCAAAACAGGATTTCGAATCTACAAAGAGCCCACGTATATCCCATTGTTTACCATGGATTGGATTATGAGGCATAATTATGTATTCCGCTATACCTATCAACTAGATAGGTGTTTCGTGTTTCACTATGAAATAAATCTATTTTTTTCTTGTAACATAAAAAAATAATGTTCAAATATTATTAGCGTGTGTTTCTTTTTAAAACAAAAATTAATGACTCGAGTTATAGACCATGTTGATTTAATAAGATAGTTTCATTCAATAATATGATAGAAACAACAATGACAAGAAATTGATCAAATTTTAAAAGAAAATGTGAAAAGAATAGTTAGAGAAAAACGAGTGCTGGTTAAAAAGAAAAACTACAAAGTTGAATTCCAAGAGAACTCAATATTAAAGGATGAAATTAGAAGAAAACAAATACCCAAGTTACCCGATCGAACTTGTTGCCCAGGTTATGATCGTGATAACTTGATCAAAAGAAAACAAAATAAAACTACAAAGTTTATTTTTCAAAATATACAATGTCAAAGGATGAAATAGAAAAAAAATGCAAAAAAAATATTATGTCAACTCTTGTTAATTTTTCAAACTCGTGATTCAATACACTAAATATGAAGCACCCTATCTAGAAAAACCATGAATCTTAACCCCCAACAAATCAAATGCCGAAGAAAAAAGTCTAAAAAATATCAATTACACAAAGGCTCAAAAATAAAAAATAGCAATTAAGAGAATTATTACCTAATTTTAAAACTTGAAAGTTAGGGTTTTAAAGGGATTGGAGGAAGGAAGGGAAAAATGAAGAGAACTTGGGTTATTCTTATATTCGATGATTATAATGATTGTAGGATATATTGAATACATTAGTGCCATGTAAAAATTGAATTATAAAAATTTGTCTACAATGTTTTCTCTGTTTTGGTGGAATGTTAGCAAATTTGCTGTTTGATTGTGTGTAATATATATGTTGTTTGCTGAGAAAAAAAATGTGTTTGATGGTGAGTTGTAGTACTCAGAAGGTGTGTGGAAATTGGCAGTGTGTGGCTGGAATTATTGCTCGTGGCTAGAAATGGCAAGGGTTTATAAAAGAATTTAATGTTTGATTGTGTGTGGAAATGGTGAGGCATTGAAGATAAATTAATTGTTAAATATTAGTATAGGTGGCATTTTGATTATTTTAAAGGCAATTGAACAAGGAATATTTTTTTTTAAAAAAAAGTAAGCAATAATCAAATTGATAGTATTTTTATTATTTTAAGGCAACACAAACATTTTAGTTATTAAATAAAAAATAATAACAATTCTATAAACAATCAGATATTTTTATTGATTTTTTCTTTGGCATGAGAATATAAAATGTAGCATGCGCTATAAAATTCAAAATATAAACTGTATTTTTAAAACATAACAAACAAGTATAAAAACTAATTTTTCGTAAAACATATTGCAACCATTACTACCAAAACAAGTATGCTTGTTTGACTAAATTTAATTTATTAATCCTTAATCATATGAGAATCCCAAAACACTACATACCAAAGTTTAGGTTTTTTTTTTTTTTTGTAATTTTCAGGTTTTTAATCTTTAGTATATTTTTTAAGGATGTTTAGAATGCATGCAATGTAGGTGATTTTGGATCAAAAAATGAAAAAAAAAAAAAGAAAAGAAAAGAAAAGAGAGAGCAAGAATGTCTGGCAGTGAGGGTACAGTCACCAAAACTTTGAAATTTCATTAATTCATGAATTAAAACCTAATTGAGAAAATTTTCTATAGTTTGAAACAATAGATAATATAATCTTTTGGTTAAGTATATAGTTGTTTAGCCTCTTACCAAATATTCAGGGGAAATCCATATGTTTTAGTTCTTTTTTCTCCTCCTCCTTGTTTTAAGAAGGGCAGGGAATGTTTTTGTGATAATCACATGATCCACATTTAAGCAGTAATAATTTAGATGTACTGTAGTTCGAACTGTATTTTTTTAAAATTTTAATTTTTTTATTTAAAATTAATTTTTTTTATGGTTTTAGATCGTTTTGATGTGTTGATATTAAATATATTTTTTAAAAATAAAAAAATATATTATTTTAATATATTTCTAAATAAAAAAAATATTTTAAACCATAATCAAATAAATTTAATCACCTTACATTTAGGAATTAGGATGTCTAATGTCAAAGGTTTCGAACTTTTGAGGGACATTATCTTGAACATAGGACAAGATCAGACAAATCTCGTGGCTACTTCAGAATCTGCTCTATATCTTTTCTTTTCTCCTACATAGAAGCTACAGCTCATCGGCTGCCCTGTGTTCTTGTTGCAATACTCTCTCATGAGCAAATTTTTTTCCTTGACTACAATGATCTCCCATTTATACATGCACAGGCTTCAACTCTTCAACACAACTAGAGAATATTAGAGAAAATCTTCAGTAATTGCAGTGCTTTAAACAGCAATTTCTGTCCTTAATCTCCTACTTCTTTCAAGTAATAATCCATGTAGGTGTGGCATCCTCCAATGGTTGCTTTTGTGTTATAATCTTCTCAGGTAATAGGTCTCTCTCTCCTCTTTGAAGCAATGACATTATATAATTTTAAATTATACAATAGAGGTTCCTTGAGAACCAAAACTAACATGAATAAGGAAAAGCGACTCCTGACTTGTAATTAATTATTTGGTCGCTAGCTAGAGATATACTGCTGCTGCCTTGAGCTAGCGAATCCATCTTTAAATCATTCCCTCTTTACTCGATCGTTTCCATCAAGATTCAAAATCTTTACCATCACAGCACAACAAGAGAGATTTCACCCTTCACCTCTCTCTCAAATTTCTCTCTTTCACTCAAAAGATGAAGAACAGTAGCAACAGCAACAGCAACAGCAACACTAAGCTGATTCTTCTTCATCCTTATATCCAAAAACAAGGAGGCTCCAATCGGTTATGGCTCCTTGCCTTTGTATCATTCTTCACTATTGCTTTCCTTCTTACACTAATCTACACAAGAGAGATCTTACCTATCAAATCCACCACGACCACCACCATGGTCACAGCTGGCTCAGCTTCTAGCTCTACCTTTGGCAATATTAATGCACCATTGCCAACATCGGTCATCAATACTCTCCTCCACTATGCCTCAAGATCCAATGACAGTTTCCATATGTCGCATGCCGAAATCAAACCAATCTCTGATGTACTTAGAAAGTGCTCATCTCCTTGTAACTTTCTTGTTTTTGGTCTAACACACGAGACCCTACTCTGGAAAGCTCTAAACCACAATGGACGCACAGTTTTCATCGAAGAAAATCGCTACTACGCAGCTTATTATGAAGAGTTACATCCTGAGATTGATGTCTTTGATGTCCAATACACAACCAAGATGAAAGAAATGAGAGAACTTATAGCCTCCACCAAGAAACAGATAAAAAATGAATGCAGGCCAGTGCAGAATTTACTCTTCTCGGAGTGTAAGCTTGGGATTAATGACTTGCCTAATCATGTCTATGAGGTTGACTGGGATCTGATATTGGTTGATGGGCCTAGAGGGGATGGACCAGATGGTCCAGGAAGGATGACACCAATCTTCACAGCTGGTGTTCTAGCTAGGAGCAGGAAGGCTAGCAATGCCAAGACTCACATATTTGTGCACGATTACTACAGAAATGTGGAGAAAATTTATGGTGATGAGTTCTTGTGCAGAGAGAACTTGGTGGAGTCTAATGACATGCTTGCTCATTTTATAGTAGAGAAAATGGACGAGAATAGCTTCCATTTCTGTCGCAACCATACATCAACCTCACCATCCTAATTGTTTTGATGATCCTCTTGATCATGATAAGCAAAGTGCCCATGGGTCAATGGTGGTGTAAAGAAGGTAAAAAAATCGTGGTTTATTTATGATCATTTGAAATTCTAAGACCCTCCTTTTCCTTTTTCCTTTTTTCTTCTTTCTTTTTGTTTGGTGGGGAGTCTAAAAGTTATTCTTTTTTGGCAATGCAAGTTGTAATTTCATGGAATTGGAAGTCTCCATTGTCATTTTTGTGTTACTTACTTCTCCTTGTTCATTGTTATAGCAGCATCACGTTTAAATGTCAGAGATACGTTAATATTGCAGATGGAACAATTTAGTGCAGAAATTGATCTCATATTGCACATGGTTTCGAAACCAGAAAAACAGACATGGGATTTTCTGCAGAGGCAATCACAATATTGCCTCCAGGCAAAATCATGAATGAGAAGCACTGTCAAAGTATTGTATAATTAATTGTTTGATAACGTGGTTGAAATTAAAAAGATATTAAATTAATATTTTTATCTAGAATATAAAAAACATGTAAAAAAACTATCCAGAATATATATTAAACTCAAAAACACTTCCAACCACGTAGAAAAAATACAGCTTCTGGTATCCAAAGAAGCATAGTGCCGAAGTGCTAAATATTCGATATAATCTTCCTCCCTCAACGTCAAAGTGGGATCATACATAATTATATTTCCAAATTATTGAGCTCAATAATGCATGATCAAGGTCATCAATGGACAATTTGGAACGACTAGATTCCTTTAGTACGGCTTAGAGTCAACAATGTGACTTGCCCTGCGTATAGCGATGCCCTATCCACTAAAAAACAAGAGAGCCAGCAAGCCGGCTTGGCTCTTGTTAACCATTAAACAGGAGGGTCTTCACAAATTAATTTAAACGAGTAAATATGTTTACTGAGTGATATCATGAAGTTTATTTATTTATGAAGAATGGGGAAAAAACTAAAAAAAATATTCTTATCAAGACAAACAGTATGTATATATAGTAGTTAATTTTAAATAATTTATTCTAACCAAAGGATATTCATTAAATTAACTGAATAAATGTAAATTATTTTCTAGCTAAATTTGTTTAAATTAAATGTGAGTGGTTAGCAAGGATTATTTTGCATATTTACACTCTCTTTTTTTATCGTCATATATCTTCGAATGATATTCCATAACAAGTTCATGTCATGTGGGATTGTGGGAACATTTTAGGGATTTTTTATTTTATTTTTTATCTAATAATCTATTTTATTGTATAAACCCATTCTACATTGTGCTATTATATATATTTTACAATATAAATATATAAATTTGAAAATTAATTGTACTTAATGTATTAATTTTAGGATTACATGTGTAAAGCTTATTTTATCCTAAAAATAGTTTTCTTACTTATAGTCAATATATAGATTTTTTAAAATTACATATTGACTATTTGGTACTATAAATTAATGATCAAATATTTCTATTCAGTGTCGTTAAACTCGATATAGCATAATTGGTCAAATTAGAATTAGGTTAATCAAGGACCGCATTCAGGTGAGTTTAAAAAAACTGTATTAAAATTGACTTGATTAAAATTTAATTTAATTGTTTTAAAAAAATTAAAATAATATAGTTTTTTTTCCTTAAAAAAATCCTCAACAATGGGGGCAGAACTTGAGCTGAGGAGCAATTGATGTAGCAAGGGGGCTAGGAACATTAGTACGTGCATTAACAACATGGAGAACATCAGTAGTGGGGGAAACAATAACAGGTGATGATAAAATATTTTATAGATTCAGTTTAGTTTGGAACAAAAAATTCAATTGAACTAAATTCTTTCTTTAAAATTTTTTGAACCTTACTGAATTGAAAAAACCAATTTAAACCAAACAGTTTGGTTTAGTTTGGTCCTATTTTCTATTTAAAAAACCAAATTAGTCCGTCTTTTTGAGTTTTACCTGGAAGTTATAATGTAGAGTCCGCTTATTTTTGTATTTAAAAAATATTTTTGAAAAAATTAAAAAATTTTATTTTTTATTATACTTCAAATTAATTTTTTAGGTCTTTTCAGATCGTTTTGATGTGTTGATGTCAAAAATAAATTTTAAAAAATAAAAAATATATTATTTTGATATATTTTAAAGAAAAAAACACTTTGAAAAACAATCACTACTATAACACCAATATAACACCAAACAGGTTCATAATAGACCTTACTGGTTTTTTTTTTGGTTTCCTTTAAAAAAATATTTGTTTTGTTTGGTTTAGTTTTTTGAGTTTCTCAAATCTAAAACCAAATCCGAATCAAATTATTTTTAAAATTTTCTTGATAGCTTTTTTGGTTTGATATCCCAGTTTAGTTTTTTTCTATTAATTTATGTAATGTTTGTTTTTGAATAATTTGATTATTTAGTTATTTTGCTCCCTCATAATTCTTAGACTACTCACCCTATCTCACTAGCACAGTTAGTGGTGGTGTTTTTGAAATTCATGTGGGTTTTAAGGATTAATAAAGGTAGGGTATGGGTCTATTATGCAATTAAGTCTTTTTCAATGTCCATACTTTAATTTTATTATATTTCAATCTCTAAATATAAAAAGGAAAAAGAAGTGACTAGAGAGAGCATTTATTCATGATGGTTAAGGGTCCTTACATGGTGGGTAAATGAGATTAGATGTAACATAACGCCTTGAACAAATTAATAACATCATTTCATAATGACATAACGTGTAAAATAAGAATTTTTTTTACATTGTTGAGGTTTTACAAATATTTACATTTTCTTGTTTTAAAAGCAATGTTGTCATCATAGATAACTTTGCTTCTTGAAAGCAATTGACTAGATAACTAGAATAGTAACTTAGATGAGTATTGACAAGGCATCCTTAAACCCAACAATATAAATTTATAAAAATAAAGAGTCTTGTAAAAGCATGTTTAAGAATCTCATACTGATCACTTCCATTATCCATTAAACAATGTTCAAAAAACAAGGCCTGACATCAGACCATACTATTATGAATTGATTGATGGATAATAGAAATAATTTACTCATAAAAACATGTTTAAGATCTCATATTAAAAAGGATTATGTATTAACTGACCTATTATATACTAAGCAACATTTAAAGGATATGGCCTGATATCATACATACAATTATGGGTTATTCAGCTAATAATAAAAATAATGAACATTTGAAAATAAGTTTAAAACTCACATATTAAAAAGGAATGTGTATAAATTGACTTTATTATCTACTAAGCAACACCCGAAAGACATGACCTAATATCAAACCATACAATCTTGGATTGATCAACGAATAATAGAAACAATTAACACTTAAAAACAAGTTTAAAATCATATATTAAAAAGGATTATGTACTAATCAATTGCATTATTTGCTAAGCGACATTCGAATAATAGGGTCAGCCATACCATCTTGAATTGATTAATAAATAAAGAAAACAATTAATATACAATCATAAAACTGACATATATATAGCCATATTCCTTAATGATTTATATACACACGTAAAACAAATAAAAACAATATTTTTCTTTTTTATTGAAAAATAATTTATCATTAATATATTAACACAAACTCATAATAAATAAGCATACATAAGATTTTCAATGTCAAGACTAAACCATTTACAAACAACATCTACACATAAAATATCAATTCCAAAAATATAAATATATAAATTTTATACCGATACCAAACCATTACGCTTAGAGAAACCTATCACAACCGAATCCTACCAACCCCATAGCAGAGTATTGATTCTGGTCTTATACCACCTTAAGAATAAATTTCTAAGTGGCATCATGGGGGGGTTTGTGATATTTTGGTATGGACCCCAACATTTCAGGTATTTCTCAATAATAACAATAATATGCAATCAATTAAAAATCATAAAAAATAATCAATATTTTTTATCACAAACATTCAATACTATGTTGAAAATTATTTAAGAATCCATTTGGGATTTGAAAATCAACCATCTAGAGTAAATGAAGTCGAGCTGAAGCTACTGGAATAAAGGGAGGTAGTGTCGACATGTGCAGTTCACACACTGCCATGATTAGTGGTGCATGGATCAACATTTTAATGGCTTGGGAGGCACGTGATTGACTGGATCGGGTAGCCCTCCTTCTCTTCTTTCTTTCCACGCCAACAATGTCACTAACAATGACTTGAAATGAGAGATTAAGCATGAGAAGTTTCAATTTGGTTTTTTTTCCTCTTCCTTTCTCTGGGTTGTCGGGTCGGTTAGACTATAGTTGTCTTGTATATTGCTGCTGGTAGATAAGAGAAGGCTAGTAGGTGGTGAGTTGGCTTGGTCGCTCTACTTAAGTGAAAAAAGGTTGTGATAATAGAGGGTTCGGTTCTAATCTACTAGGAAGAATAAAATGGTATTCTTAATGTGAGTTGGCTTGATTTTGGAAGGAGAAAGGGTTGTGGTTGTTGGATTGATTTGTTCGGTGGTAATGCTAGTTTGTTGAGTCTAATAATCGACGACATTAAAAGCAATTATGATTGTGTGATGATTTGTTTTTAGCATTGGTTAGGTTAGGCCTCGTTGTTGGTTGTTAGGCTATAGTAGAGGTAGCAACGATGGTATAGGGGAAGGCATGGTGGCTAGGGTTCATCTTGGGTTTTTAGTTCATAGGATAGAGTAGAAGGAAGACGAATATGGTTTTTCCTTTCTCTCTCTCTCTCTCCCCTCTATTTTTCTCTTTTTCTTTGCATGTTTTTAATATTTTCTTTTCTTTTCCTCTTCTCTACTATTCACCCCCTTTTATACCGTTCAATTTTTTTTCCTCCCATGTATCCCCCATTTTATTCCTTGTTCTCTCATATTTCATCTCCTTGTAAAAATTTTCATACCTTTCCCATCTTATCACCTTTTTCCTCCATATTCATGTTTGTCTCTTACCCCTTCTTCAACTTCATTATGCTCACTAAACTTTTTATTTACTTTTCTTTTCTTTTATAATTTTTTTCAAAATCTTTTATTTTTTTGAAAATACATCAATATGAAAACACTAAAAGAAAAGATTGAGAATTATAAAAAGCCCAAAAATTAGCTTTTTAAAATATATTGAAAAATAGGGGATAAAAACGAGAGATGATAAATTAAAAAGAAAAGTTGAGGTTAAATATTTGTCCAATCATCTGTCTTTTGCTTTTTGAAAAAATATTAGCCTTTTATTTTAGTATTTAATTAGCATTAACATCTTTTTCTCAATTTATTGGTTCATATATTTTTAAAAAATTTATTTCATTAAGCGTAAACAACATTTTTATATTTTTTAATTAAAAAAATCATGATTCAATAAAATACATTCATAACATTGGTACTTTTTTCTAATGCATTAAGAATTAACTTGTAATTTTTTTTTTTTTTTTTTTGCATAGTGTGGGTTATAATACTAGTGATTAACTAAAATCTGGTTTTGCTAAGCCATCTTCAAATTTCTCTGAAAACTCATGACCACTGACTTTTAATTTAAAAGAAATATATAACTTTTAATTTTTCCATGTTTCTTCTTCAGGTCTGTACTTACAGGCTTTTCTTAATTATTTAATTTGAAGCTTCATTGATTTCATGTATTCTTTTTAAAAGCATTTTTTTTTTCTCCCGAGATTATTCCTTACAGGCATCCATGGCCACTGACTTTCTTTTTGTGATGTACACTTTCTTGGGATGTTCTGCAAACGTAACCATCAATTTCACATTTCAAGATGATCAATAATGGCGTCAAACATTATTGCTTGTCAAATTAAACGTACATTACCACTGATCTTTGGTTGATCTCGGTACCTACCAGACAGGACTGATTTTTACTGGTCTACCTGTACTTGACTCGATAAAATTACAACAGAAAACTTTAAAAAAAAAAAACCAAAGTTGTTTAAAAGATGTTAGAAAAAAATCTTATCTGAGGTGTCAAGAATAAACTTGTTTGATCTCGGATCTAGATCTTGGGCTGAATAGATCCTCGGATTACATGTTATAGCTTTGTTTTACAACTTTATTCGATGTAATACTATATGATTAGTTTTTTTAATGTAAAAAAAGAATCTGCAGATATTGATAATGTTTTTTCCAGCAATAATAAAAAATTTAATTATGAAATCAAATTTAATACATGTATTTAATAAAATAGATTAAGAATTATATGCGTCTATTAATATTAAAAAAATTATTGACGCTAACTAAAAAATATGTCATCAAGCTGAGAAATATATTCCGATTAGATTTCTAGGATTTGAACACATAAAAGAATTGTATAAGGATGATAGTGATTTTGCTAATATTTACACTGCTTGTGAAACTTTGTTTTTTGAAAAGTTCTATAGACTTAATGGATATTTGTTTAAAGAGAGTCGTTTGTGTGTTCCATTAAGTTCTATGCGTGAATTGCTTGTACGTGAAGCATATTGGGGCGATGGGGCATTTTGGTGTTGTTAAGACTTAGAATGTGTTGTATAAGTATTTTTATTGATCTAAAATAAAAGAAGATGTGCAACGTATATGTGTTAAATGCATAACTTGTAAGAAAGTAAAATCTAGAAATCAATCACATGACTTATATATTCATTGCTTGTACCAAATAGACAGAATATAATATTTAAGTAATTTATGATAAGGTTTGGTAAACTAACACAAAAATATTATATATCAAACTTGAATAGACTTGAAAGTGAAAACCAAAGTAAACGTTATCCAATTAACCCTAAAATTAATATGGGATGCAATTAGGATCCTAGTAATCCAAATATCAAAGTGGAGCTAATTCTGAGTTAATTTGATCCATTTTTCCTTGTTTAGTTTTTTGCCGCATAAAGTAATAAACTTCTTTTTGAACGAACAATTTTGAACTTGCAATCTCTTTTCGACTCAGTCAATCGATCACTGAGAGGCTGCCCATCCATGGCAACCGACTTCAAATCAATCCCAATTATAGGTAATCCACATCTTTTCTACTTTTTATTAAGACCCACTTTACATACGTACAAAAATATAGTTTTCATTGTTTTCTTCATTATCTAAACATGACAAGATTCAAGCTTTCAGTCATTAGTTTTAGTTATCCTTCTGAAACCGAAGCCTTCTTCTTGTCAAATTTAAGATTGTGTGTCATCTTTTCTCTTGCGTTATGCAGATATTAGTCCATTAGTGGCAAAGTGTGATGATCCGAAGAGAGTTCAAGACCGAGATGTTCTTGAAGTTGTTGGACAATTAGACCAGGCTTGTAGAGAAGCTGGATTCTTCTATGTGGTACTCTTTTTTTTCTCCTCTCTCTCTGTGGCTATTTTGTGTTTTATAGTTTGGTTGAATTGCTATAACTAAGGATGGGATGGAACCTTTAGAAATCAAATTTGGTCTCTATCCATATTTTTTTAATGGCGTTTCTTCCCATCTTCTAGGAGGGGAAAGTGACAACAGCTATTTAGAAGGATAATTCTTCCTCAAACACATTTTTATGTTGCTTTTCTGGATAGCAATTCTTTGGGGGGGAAAATTGCGTTGCCTTAATCGGTTCTATGCTAAATTGGAAAAAGACACCGCCTTTCTCCTACTCTAGATGATGTGTTGTCTACAAATAGTCAGAAGGAAATGTTCTTTGTTTATTTTCTGGACTTATTTTCTGGTTTTTTTGTTGTCCTGTTACCTTGTGGTTCATTAGAAGGGACATGGTATACCCGATTCCCTCATTAAAGATGTTAAGAATGTGACACGCAAATTTTTTGATCTTCCCTATGAAGAAAAGTTGAAAATCAAGTTGAGTGCTGCTGCTGGATACAGGTTTGCTCCTTGAAATAGCCAGCCATATCTTTCTGATTATGATTTACGTATAGGATTCTAGGCTATATTCAAATTGCGAGGTCTCATTTTGAATGCAGGGGATATCAGAGGATCGGAGAAAACATAACCAAAGGCATTCCTGATATGCATGAAGCCATCGATGTATGTATTAGTTTTCTAGTGCCATCCTATGCATGTGATCCTTAAGTGTTAATGTCTTCTTAAATTATCTTGAAATTAATAAAACATGTAAATAAATATAAGAAAGGAACAAAGGTTGTATCTTGTATGCGATTCCATATTGAAATTATATATTCTTTTTATCTGTCTGAACCATCATTGACCAATCAGTGACATAGCTTAAGAATGTTTATCAAGAAGTACTTACAATTTGGTTCAAACAAATTCTTCCAATTACCCAATATTAATTTTCACAGGCTATGATGTTAGTCACTTTATTTGTGTCCGTTTTCTGAAGATAGTTACTTTGGCATACATGTGAGATGCACTTGGATGTTCTTTCTCGTAGTATGTGTTTATGTCAGCTTTGCTCTTGCTCTTGCTCTTCTATGTTTTTTCCACAAGATTATAATTGCTCTTGTTGGTTCTTGAGGACAGTGTTATAGAGAGGTAACACCAGGGATGTATGGAGCGCTTGGCAAGATCATTGAAGGAGTTAATCAATGGTATGCAGAACTTTCAATGATTCCTGGAAATTTCCCCTATCATATTTTTCTTGCTTTATATTTCAAAATTTTCAGATCTTATCCCAGTAAGTAAGTGCTTTCCACCATATTACTTAAGGTTGACTGGTTAATTGACCATCATAGTCTAGGAATACTTGATTGCCTGTTGAATTTATATTGATGATGCTTTTGGATAAGTGAAACTGGCTATATGTTAATAAGCTTTCTATTTCAAGTTTCTTCTGTGCACCACGTCATAGCTTTTAATTGCTGATTCTTTTGTTTTAGCATTCATTGTAAAGCTTAATGTTGATTCTGTTGTTGAGTTTGTGTTGATTGGATGGTTAGGTTGCTTCTCAACACTGATCTTTTGTTTTTTTCATTTTCTGCGCTCCCTTTTGCAGGCCACATGATCCACCTTATTTCAAAGTACTGATGGAGGAGTATATCAGCTTTTGCACAGGCATGCATTTCCGAGATTCTTTCCCTTTATCTATCACACTTTGTCCAGTATGAAACTCTGTTTTTCTGTGCACTGATAGACTTGTCAAGAAAAATTATGCGGGGAATTGCTCTGGCATTGGGTGGATCAGCTGATGAATTTGAAGGTGAACGAGCTGGAGATGCATTTTGGGTGTTGCGTGTCATTGGTTATCCAGGTGTTTCCAATACAAATGGCCAAAATGCACCTGAAAACGACATAGGATGGTAAGAAATCTTATTACTCTTGGTGCTCTTTGGCTTTTTAGCTTTTTGCCGCTTTAAGTTGCTGGGTCTAATGCAAATGTTGTCCTTTTCTTTTCTTCTGCCCTCTGCTCGATTCTTCTGTGCAAATCATTGCAGTGGAGCTCACACAGACTATGGTAAAGTTTATGAACCTTAAGCTGATTACTTGTTCATAAATCTATTTTGTGGATTAATTCATTGTGTATTGTTGCATGACAGGTTTGATGACATTGGTCAATCAGGATGATGGTATTACCGCACTTCAGGTAAATCATGCAATTAAAGTCCTGATTTCAAGGATAGCTACTGTTACTATGATCTGCTATATGTTAACAAAAAAAAATCAATTCTGAATCTCTAGATTTTAAGAGTATTGCAACATAAGAAATATAGTTACTCTATTAAGCTGCTTATTTTGTCAACCCTCTGTCCACAACTTGCAACCGGGTTTTATCATGCTCTTTATAGAGACAATAATTGTTTGGACTTCGGTGTAGACTGTTAGACATGCTCTGAAATTTGTCTGTGATCAGACTGTTTTCCATTTTTATCGTATAATGAGTACAATTGAAGATTGTTGAAGGCTTCTGTGGCAATTTTTTTTTTTTGGACATTTAAACAATTCCTGTACAGTTGTTTTGTTTTTGTTGTTCCATTCCAATGATCACATCAAAATACGTTGACCTTGTGGCTGTAGGATTATTGAAAATGTGCCTGAACACCAATAGAAAACATCTCTTATGGTTTCTAGCTGTAAAACAACTGTAGAACTAAAAATTGCTTATACCAGCTCATGTTATATCTTTTTACAGTGCTTAATGTGGCTTCGGTTGTGAGTGCAGCACGCACGACCTTCCTTATTAAAGAGAAGAAAAAAGAAGAGTTAATATTTCTGTTAGCTAAGCGAAAAGTAGAAGCATTGATATCAGTACGGGATTTTAGGCATCATTATATCTTGGCTATCTACCTTTGTAGCCTCAAACTTTGAGTTCATACTGCTGTTTTAAATCCCAGCTGTGTCATGTTCTCTAGTTCCTAATTTAGATTCGTTGGTGAAGGTGAGAAACCTGTCTGGTGAGTGGATATCTGCCCCTCCAATTCCGGGAACATTTGTATGCAACATTGGAGATATGCTGAAGGTATGCAAATTTGGACAAAAATGGACCTAAATGTTTGTTTGCTTTGGTTTCTAGTTAGTCATTATCATGAACCTTGGTAAACTGCAGATTTGGTCTAATGGTATGTATGATTCCACTCTGCACCGAGTTATCAACACTTCTCCAAAATATCGGGCCTGCGTAGCTTTTTTCTACGAGGTTAGTCCCCACATATCCTTTCTATGCATTGTCTTCTCTTGCTCCAGGAAATGACCCTCACACTCTGCCTTCGTTGCATGAACAGCCCAACTTCGATGCTGCAGTGGAGCCTTTAGATATTTGTAAGGAGAAGACTGGAGGTATTAAGAAGTTTGGAAAAGCCGTTTATGGAGAGCATCTAGCAAGCAAACTTGAAACCAATTTTGTTTGAGCTCTAGATCTTGTTATTATCTTGTATTTGCTATCGAATAATCCCAAGTTGCCGCAACAAGGTTTACTTTGGATGAAAAAAAAAAACGAAAAAAAGAAGAAATACAGTACGCAAATGTTGCAATCTCAACATTGAAAGCAACCTCTGTGTTTTTACCCTATTGATTTCGTAGGAATTTCATCCCAGTGAAAGTCTACTCTCAACAATGTGGCACTACAAAGTAACCTCTCTGTTTTTTTTCTAATGGATGGAATGTGGATGCAAAATTTTATTGTTTATTTTATTTAAGATATTGTTTTGTTCCCAACTATATTTGGAAATAGTTGAAAATTTAATTATCTGCAGTGGTCCCTCCAATAGAAAAATAAGATGATTTCAGATTTTTGTAGGTTTAGGAGCTAACCTAATCATAACAATTATAAACTTCAGGCAAGAGTGCGGTGAGTCTTTTCCCTTGAAGATATGTCTCATGTTGTTTAGAAGGAGTTCAATTTTATATGGAAAATAAAAAGGCATTGTATTAAGAAGAACTGTCAAAATACTTCTCCGGATATGCTAACTCCTACTATTGCAAGAAGTATAATCAAAGCAAAACCCATATCATAAAATGATAATAATCCATGATAGAATTTAAACTACAGGCATAAATGCCTATATCCACTGATATTGAAGAAGAGAACTCTGTAAATTCTTATTGGGTAGGGGTGCAAATGAAGCTATGATTCCTCACTTTGGAGGTGGGAAGAAAATTTCCTCATTCACTCTCTTGGAACGGAAAAGCTGCTCGACGTCAGGAGATACCTTCAAGGATGCCTCTAGCACTTGAGGAGATAAAGCCTTCCACACTGAAGTCCTTCCAGCCAAGTGAGTGAATATAGGGCTGCAAGTGATCATGCATGGAGTTGTAATGTCTTTACAAAAAGCTAGAAACATGCATAAATATGGAAGTGTGACAGAAGAGTAAATATATAAAAGCAAAACTCACTTGGGAGTGGTGATGATGGAGAACCATGACATCCCATCAGGATCACAAATCTTTGAAACGACGAAGAACCTTGGAACAATGAACAAATGACCAGCCTTCACCGTAGTTTCCAGGACCCTCTGACCATCAACACCGACAATTTGAACACGGCCACTGCCACTGACAATGTATGTCACTTGTAATGCCGAGTCGCAGGAAAAACCAGGAGAGCACATCGCACTTCCATCCAACATTACAAGATCAGCACCGAGCCCAACCTCAGCAACCAAAGGAAGGTTCTTGGTATTCAAAACAACCACCTTTCCACCACCCTTAATATCAACATCTAGTGGAGCTTCCTCGCAATTGTACACAAATCCCTCGCGGTGTTCATCCTTCGGTTCAGGCATCCCAAACGATTCATCAAGCTTGACGATGCCCTCGGCTGTCTGGTTCCCAACAAGGGACTTCACAGCCTCCTCATCTACATCCCATGCTCGGCTCACGAAGTCGGTAGAGAATCCAGTGAAAATGCCATTGGAGCCAGTCAAAAAGAAATCAGTAAATTCACCAGTTTTGTGGGCTTT
This sequence comes from Populus x sibirica, assembly GCA_019202695.1. Lineage (NCBI taxonomy): Eukaryota > Viridiplantae > Streptophyta > Magnoliopsida > Malpighiales > Salicaceae > Populus > Populus x sibirica. The sequence goes on from JAGMVL010000801.1 coordinate 478,023, forward strand.
AGAGGTGTCGCCCAACAAAAGAACAACTAGTTCAGTGTCCTCTTTGTTATACCACCATGTAACAACCCCAAAAGGAAGGGCAATAGCATCGCCCTTCTTAAGGGCAACAACCTTCTCTTCCTTCTCCGGAAGAACAATCCCAGCCACTCCATTTCCTGCAAAATGAATAAAAGGAAAGATAAAAACATCTACAGGAGCTAAGCAAATTCTTCCTCATATGTTATTTTGAGATCAGCATCTGCAGCACAGTATATTTCTTTCCATTTTATTCTTTAAGATAAAAATTGAATCTATACCCCAATCCTTTAAGCTCCATCAAATTAAGAACAGATTTAGGAAAATGATACTAATATGTTGAAATTAGGAGGAGAATTATTACTACCATCAAATAATCAGCCAATCATCATGGATTAAATAGCATTAAAAAAAACCCATGTCGAAACTTTCGACATGGGAGTAGAAGGAGAATTATCAATATACCCTGAAGAACATAAGCAACCTTGGCAGAATCAGAGTAACGAGGAAGAGCAAAGCCATTCTTCTCAAGGGCAAGCTTGGCTGCACCTATGTTCCCTTCTCTTAGCATTGCTAAGTCAGATGGGCACCAGGCACAGTAAGACCCGCCATCTCCTCCGTATACTTTCTTTGCCACCTTTGGTGATAGATCAATCGCCATCCTTCAAACAAACAACAAAAATATCACCACAACTTTATCTCTAACAATTGATTCGATGCTTTGTTCATAGCCAGGGCCCTGGTATTTATAGAGATTGAATATTGCATTAAATGTCACAGTAGTAATTGCGGAGATTATCCATTATTATTACTATCCATTATCACTAAACCGATAAGATTATGCCATTATCACTAAACCGATAAGATTACCCAATGGGATAAAATCGTAAATGATAAATTATAAGATTGTATTATACGAGTTTGTTGCCTGTTTAGGCACTTGAGAATTATTGTTTGAGTTTTTTACCTACTTAGGCACTTCACTTCCCTAATATATTATTCTTTATCAATGGTCTTCTTTGAATTAATTTTTCCTTTTTGTCTAGAAAAATTACCCACACCGATAAATCCTTTTCAGTCCTTGAACTCTTAAAATTTAATCAAATAGAACCCCACTTCAAGTAATTTGATGGGATCGAAGCTCTTGTTTTTAATTAAAATGTATAAATGTTATCGCATACATCATTTATACTTAAATATGTAAGATTAAAACAATAATTATCATTTCTTTTTTCATTATAATTTACTTTGAAGACAAGGAAAAGGATATAAAACAATTTGAGAATTAAAAATTTTGTTCTATTAGAATGTTATAATCCTCGACAAACAGAATATTTGATAAAACTCATTAATTTTACTATTGAGAATAATATTAGTATTTGGTTTAGCTTAGAAATGATGAGTCTGACAACTTGTTAGACCCATAAATATTTGAATTTTAATACTTGGCTGAGTTCAAGGATAAAGAATTTTAATCTTTTCATGATTAGTTCTTTGAAAAATAGTTTCAAACAAACAATCAAAAAACAATAAAAGTTGATCCATCAATTGAAAACATGAAACGGTGTTCAACTGGTTAAATTCAAAAATTAATAAGTGATATGCGATATGCGGCATTTATATTATATAATTATTGGGAATTCTTTTATATCTTTTCTAAACAATGAGTAAACCCATTTTAGTTAATGAGTTCCATAAATAGAATGTGTTATTTTTTTTATAGAAATAATAGTCTAGTGTTCTTTTATAAATACTAATTTAGATTTTATTACTTTTTAAATTAATTTATATTTTCTTTGAATCTACTTGTATTTTGGCATATATTTTATTAATTTTCTTATTTATATTTTTAAATTCAAATGATGTACAGTACAAGGCAAAAAAAAATAGAAGATTTATATTTTATATTTTTAAACTTTGAGATTGATAAAATTGGAGAAATTAGATTATTATTATTATTATTATTATTATTATTATGGGAAGCCAAAATTTTAATTTAGAAGAGGATCTAAATAATCAGAGGAAAATATTAAGAAAATCATGGAATATAGATCATATTCTAGTAAGAAATTAAGGTCACCCATGTAAAAAAATTATAGTTTCAAAAATTATATTTACCCATAAAAAAAAAATTTAAAAATCCCTGTAGATTATATTCTTGGACTTACATCTAGTATATGCATAAAAGATAGGTTTTCTTCATTTTTAACCCCTTGTAAATGCAAGAAGAGTAGAATTTATGCATGCATTCCATAGCTTTAGATTCATTTTTATCCCCTAAACAAATCACCAAGCTGTACAACCCTCTAAAAACCGGATCTAAGCTATAAACATAGATGAAATTTTAAGAATATAATTCATAGAGCTTTTATAATTCTATTTCTTTTTCTTTTTTTGTAACTTTTTTATTTGAAAACCAAGATATTTTAAGTGTATTATCTTGATTTCTCATCAATCATAATTATATTATTTGAAAAGAAAGTATAATAATTTTACATTTTATGATTTTCTAAATTTTTTCTCCTTTGATTATTTGAATCCTCTTTTCAAATTAAAATTTAACTACTCATATCAAATTATCCACATCAAAACTAGAAAATAATATAAAATAAAATACTTTATAAGATGTGAGCTGTTTGTTTTTGCATTCCATATTATTTTTAAAAAAATTTAAAAACTTTTTATTTTTTTTGCTTTAAATTATATTTTTTTTTTGTATTTTCTAATCATTTTGATGTACTAATATTAAAAATAAATTTTAAAAAAAAAAAATATTATTTTAATATATTCCATTGTACCAAATATAATATATATAATCCTTTAAAAAAAAGTGTTTGATGGCCACTGGAGACTTACATAATTATTAACTTCAGGACTTGTAAAATTACTCAAGATATACGCATGCTGATCCAAACACCGATATTAAAAAAAATCAAGTACATTGGACGAGCCAGAAAGCTTACTAAAATGAGACATGCCAGAGGTTTAATTTTCCATTGGCAATCACGGAAGACACTTGATTCAGTCTATTATCAAGGAGAGACAAGAAACAAGAAAGTGTCTTTCCCATCTGATAAATAAAAACCTAAAAATTACTGTTACATCTCCCTGGTATTCAAAACAATGCTTCAAAAAAAAATCGAAACTCAAAACAAATGGGAGAACTAAGACACTTGCCAAGAATTTACTGTGGAACCTAAAGAATCCAGTGTAAATCTGAGGTGCCGCTTTTTGACAGCTAAAATGCCCTCTGCACCCCTCACTCCTAGACGAATGGATTAGCTTAATTGGGCATCTAGAAATTTAGCACAGTTCTAACGACAAAACAATCTGTATAAGTCAATGATAATCTTCTTAGTGTGCTACAAGCATGGATAGTAAGCACCTGCAACCCGATTAACTTGTATGATAATGCTTCAATTGGCCAAACCATCTTCAGAAACTCCTTGTACATGACCATCCTTTTCCTTCAAATAAAGTGGAATCCTCACACCCAGCTCTCTAAGTCGATTCACCATATCATATAGAAATTCAAAGGTCAATCTGGATTGTGCATTCAGATCCTCTCTTACTTGAGGATGAATTCTGAACCACTCTCCTAGCATCTTGTGCACATGAGAACGGATCATCCTCCATGGCACAGGGTGCCTTTCACAAAATTTCAAATACTCCACTAACAAATCTGCCTGGTCCAGCAATCCATCTTTGTTGCCTTCTTCACCATCATCTACCCATTCTGCAGTCCGAAATCCAGCAAAGAGAGCCGGATTCTCAAGAAGGGTCTCAGCTGAGAGCACACCATCAGTACCAGTCTCTTCCAAACAGGTCTTAACATCGTCCATGTGCCGTATGTTCCCATTGGCAAGAACTGGAATTCTGAGAGCACTTTTTACAGCCTTGATGGCCTTCCAGTCAGCACGAAATTTCTTTCCATCTTTCTCATCTCTTGTTCTACCATGGACAGCTAAAAGTGAGCAGCCAGCTTCCTCTAGCATTCTAGCATAATTAATTGTGTCTTCCAATTTGGGGAAGACCCGGATTTTGCATGACACAGGGACATTAAGATTGATAGCTAGTTTTTCAACTAAAGATTTCACAAGTAGAAGATTATCCATCAGGAAAGCTCCGTAGTAACCTCGCCTGGCAATCCGCTGAGGACATCTGCACAAATCCCATCACCAGAATTCTCATGAAGTCAAGAGTGATTAAACTAGTTTTGTTATTAGAAGACTGAAAACAGGATCCTGGCAATGCGACTAAGATAGTTCTAAATATCAGTGGCCAGGGAAGCATCTGGGCTGGAAGAAGCTCCCATATAGGCTGGAAAGCCATAACATGGTCAGGAACAATTTTCATAGATTTTGTCCCAATGTCATGTTCAACTTTCATCCATCATAAGTAGAATTTTTTTGTTTCTGTAGCTTTTTCCATGTTTCAAATTCAAGGTAATCTACATGGGCTTGAGTGTAAGAACTGAAAGGAAAGTTATAACTCTTTAATGCCGCTATTGTTTCGAGAAAAAACAGTATATCAACCACTCTTACGTGTAGAAATACATGGCGTATCTAAGTACTTTTGAACTGCTTCGAAAGTGTTTGATTTAGTATTCCAATATTCACTGCACTTGACCATTTAATCACTGCAGCATTTAAAGTCTTTTAAGCCAATTCATGACATGGAAAAAGCTTCATCATTTTATATTACATAATATTTCAACAAAAGACTGTCTCAATTATATGGTGCTGATTTCGTTTTAACATATTCTCAGGTGGAGCTCAATCATATTCTTTTTATCATCACAACATTGAAGGAAAGGATGGATCTTGAGAGCCAGGCACCAACAAGAATAGTATGCTAACTAAACAAAACCAACACTTTATTTCACTCCAAAGTTCTATGCAGCCAGAAATATCTTTAATCTAACAAAACACTTTCATACGAACCAGAGACATTGGAACTTAACCTAAAACTTGATTTGCAATATGGAAAGAGAAGCATGATCTGCTAGTAAGAGTCTGTAGAGATGTTTGAAAACGGATACTTGGATCAATCATTTTTTTAAAAAAAAAAAAAAGGAAAGAGAAATGCACATATTTCAGTACAACAAATACCAAGTAAAGATGCTAAAAAGTAGATGATTGCTTAACAATATTACCCTAGATTGATATCCACATAATCACAATAAGGTTCCACCCTCCGCGCTGCTTCCAATAAAATATCAGGATCGTTGGCGCAAAATTGGACGAATAGGGGGCGATCTTCCTGCAATTGTTCTCAAAGTCAGACAAATAAATAAATAAATAAAATATTAAGCAAGAAATCCCCTGCTGCATACTCCATGCTCCAAAGTTGCAGTGATTAAATCAAAATTTTAGTTCGATTTATTCCCTCCCATGGACACAAACAGTAGCATCTCGAAATTAGGGTCAAGCAAGAAATTGACACAGTTGCTCCAAAATTAACAAGTGTTAAAAAGTTAGTTTACCTTACAAGTGGTGAATTCCTCTCTTCTATACTTCTCATTCTCACTAAAAATCCTGGAATGCAACATAGGAGTATAAGCAGCCTCAGCTCCATACTTCCTACAAAGCATTCTAAACGGCAGCTCCGAATTATCCACCATAGGAGCCACTATCAACTTGGGCCGACCCAGTTTACTCCAATGACCCCATGCACGCTCCACACGAGCCTCTCCGCTCAGGTACCCCCTCGGCTCACCAAGCAATGCCGTTTCTGATGAATTTTCATGGGTTTCTGTTTGTTGTTGCTGGGGATTGGAGCAGGGAGAGTCGTCGTTTAGGTCTAGAGAAGTGGCCATAAGAGACTCTAGCGGTGTTGAAAAGAGAGATTTAAGACAAGGGTTTTGTGGAGAGAAGATGGATTTGGATTTCATGAAAGGGCAACGATGGGAATTGAAAAACAACCCCGCCGCCGCCGCAGCTGAAAGATGTTCTCTTATGGTTGTAAGATCGTGGCTGTAAGCCAAGTTATCAGGTAAGCGTGATAAAACCGCATTTTTTATTTTTAAAAAAAGTTTTTCTTAATTTTTTTTATTATTTTGATATTATTTAAATATACGGTTAATAAAAATAAATTTTAAAAAATAAAAAATATATTATTTTATATTTTAAAAGTAATTTTTATCATATTTTTAAACAATTCCTAAATCTTATAGTTTTAATATTTTTAAAAATTAAAAAATAAAAAACTTTATCATTTATTTTAGAAAAACGCAAGCAACATCATTCAGTAGTTAAATATTAGTTTTCACAGCGGCCCATCCATCATTGGGTGTGTGACTAAATTCTCTCTAGTCGATGATGATTTTTTTTTTTAAATAGTTTTTTAATTTTTTTTTCTTCTCATATTTGGTTTGTGATTTTTTATTACTATTTATTTTATTTTAAATAATTTATGAAATTAAATTTTTTTTTTAATTTTATCCTTCTTTATTTTTTATATCTTTCACATCTGGTCCTCGTTCTTTTGATTGTTATTTTTCTTATCATTTTCTTAATTGAACTTGGTTTCAATTGCATTCCTAAATATTTTATTTCATTTTATTTTAATTTTAGATTTAGTCCTTATTTTTTTAATTACTATTTATTTTGTTTTGAATCCTTTTTTTATTGGAACTTTCTTTTTTGATTTCATACCTTGATATTTTGTTGATTGGGATTTTGTTAATTGAGAATTTAATTTCATGATTTTTTTAGATTTGATTTTTATGCAATAATTTTAGTCTTGGAACCCGGGTAATGGATTTGAAAAGTTAGCCCAAGTTAACATGGGTTCTCCAAGTCCATTTTTACAATTGATTTTTTTATATTTTATTTTTCTATGAGATTATCTCAATATCATGTGTCGTGTTCTAGGTTTTGTGGTTTAACCAAAATTGACTCGGGCCAAGGTTTTGTGTTTAATTTATTTGTTGTTGTCTCATGCCAAGTTTGTTTTATTTGGGATGGTTTTAAAATTATTTTTAAAAAATTTCATCCTCATTCGATTGTTTTTTATGGACTTGATCCTCATTTTTTTATACTTTGACAACTTTTTTTTAATTTGTATTTTTTTTTATCCTTAAATATTAAATTGGTTAGAAATTGAGCTTCTTGATTGCACCCGGATCTAGGATTTCCTGGGTTATAATTTGATTCTCTTTAAGTTTTTTTTTCATATCAAATTTGATATTCATTCTTTTGATTGTTTTTTTTTACTTTGGCAAATTTTTTAAATTAATTTCTTTTTTTCTATTTCATCCTTCAAAATTAAATTGATGGAGAATTGAACTTCTTAATTGAGCTCAAATCTAGGATTTCACGGGTTGCGAGATTTTGAGATCAACTTAGGTTTAAGAGGTTTGCTCAAGTTTACTTGTTTTGTTTTTCTCTTATTTTAAGCTCATTTTTCTTTAGTTTTATATTTCAGTATTTATTTAATTGGAGTTAGGCTTCATTATTTTTATTTATTTTTGTTCTATAAATTTTTTTCACTGGTTTTGAAAATGATTTGCGTTATCTCGGTTCTTTTTATTTGTCATTCTTTGTTGAATTTACTTTAGCAAATTTTTAAATTAATATTTATTTTTATCTTTTAATATTAGATTGGTTGGTAATTAGTTTTCTATTTCAATTCCATCCTTTAAGGTTGGAGTTTTTCAATATTAGGCTTCGTGATTTTCTTTGACTTCTTTCTATTCATTTATCTTGATCTCATCATTTAGACTATAAGTTTGACAGGTTAACTTTGACTGTTTTAGAATCAAGCTTCATAATCTTTATTTTATTTATTTTTCTTCTATTTGGTTATCTCATCACATAATCCGGGTCACAGGGTTTTGTTGGCTGATTTTTTTTTTTAATTTGACTTTTTGTAATCCCATTCCTTTACGTTGGATTTTTTTGGAGCTAGACTTTAGGTTTTGTTTTCATTTTGTTAGCTTATCTAGGTCTCATTACCTGACATTTATATTTGACATGCTTTCTTTGGTTAGCTCACGTCGTTTTTTTCTTTACTCTTCTAGTTTTTTTTCCTTTTTGACTAGTTGGAATCTTAGTGTTTTGATTTTGGTAAATATTTTTTTTTCTTTTCATAATCTTTTTATATTTAAATTGGCCATTTATTATTGTTATTTGGTCTTTTATTATCTAATTAAATTATATTATTTGGATTTCACTAAACACTTTGTAAAATCATATTTTAATAAATTAGTGTTGCAAATCATATATATATATATATATATATATCATGTTTAAATTATTAATATGTAATATAATTTAAAAATATAGAATTATATCCTTTAACGTCATTTATGATTTGTACCAAGTGTAAATTATTAATAATTATGATTTAGAAATCTTCATCAAGAGTTTCATAATTTAATAATTATACAACCCCATAATTATTAATAATTTAGAACGTCATAAAAAATCAATCAGGTTGATAATTTCCATTAATGTAATTTAATAATTATATTATTTTGTTCCAAATCCAACTATAGTGTATATTGGCATTGCAGGCTGCGTGTGAGGTTGAGAGTCAGCCACAATGCCGAACGTTTGGTTGTTAAGTTTTTTCTGAGTTTTGTTTTGGTGGGTCCCATCAAAAATTGTGACTAGAACGGGAGTTCAACAAAAGCATAAAAATTATGCTTTGCACAAACAGCAGCAGCTTTGAACCTCATGGTGTGTTTTGTATTGAAGTAGCTATTATAGTTGTTATTAAAAAAAAAATATTTTATAACCTCATGGTGTGTTTTGTATTGAAGTAGCTATTATAGTTGTTATTAAAAAAAAAATATTTTATAAAAAATATTTTTACTTAAAATTAGTTTTAAAAAATAAGTGTTTGATTAAAACTATAATTGAAATTGAGATTGAAGAAAAGGTAATGTAATGTCTTTGATTAAAAATACTTTTGAAATTAAGGTTATAAAATAATTTTAAAAAATATATTTTAATATTGATGGTTTTAAATTTAAATATTGTAGAATTAATTACTCCTATTACATCATGAAATAAATAATACTTTATATAAAATATTTTTTATTATTCCATTAAACTATTTATAATTCCATTACGTACAAAATTCATTCGACAAGAACTACAGTTTTCATAATTTTTTGAGCATGTAATAAAATTAGATAAAATATTATCGTGTATAAAATTGATATTACAAAGTGCGAGTGAATTTAATTCACTCTATACTAGTTTTTCGGGAAAAAAATATTGTTCACATCACAAGTGCGAGTGAATTTAATTCACTCTAAACTAGTTTTCTTTTTTTTAAAAAAAACTGTTAATAAAATTAACACACTGGAAAAAAAAAACAAGTGAATTGCAGCATTGTTCATTGTTTTTTAAGTGAACAGTGTATCAATGTACACTGTTCATGCTAATTGCACTATTCAGTGAACAATGCAATTAGCATGCACAGTGCGTGAAAAGTAGGAATTCCTTGTTTTTCATTAACTGTATTTCGAACACAAAAATCATATGGAACTCATGAACAGTAAATCACCTTTTTTTTTTTTGTTGCCAAATGATTACAAACTGTATTTTAATTAAAATACGGCCGCGTAAACAAACTTCCTCTCAATTTCTTCCACCACCAACCATAAACGATAAGCGAAAAAAAAAAGCCGTCGGAGGAAAACCAAACTTCCCAACCTCCACGATTCCTCTAAAAAAGCAGAGCACAAAGAGTCAGTTGCATAAGTGTCTATTACTGATATCCGTACAATTTTTGGTGGTTTAGAGTGTTGGATTGAGTTTGATTGGTTTCTATGCTCACTAAACTTGACTGGATGATCCGTTTTCTTGATGGGTTTCTCTTTTTCTCGAATGGTTACTATAAGATTCGCATTGAAAATGAAGATGAGAGTATATAGTGAAGGACGGGGGTGTAAAAATATTATAAAGAATTGTACTATGTTTGTTTTTTAGAATTTATTTTTTAGAAAATAACTTTTTAAATTTTTTTGTGTTTGTTTACTGTTAGGAAAGTTGGTCAACGAAAAACACTTTCCAGTTAAAGAAAAATTTGGCTTGGTTTTCAGGAAAGTATTTTCCTGAAAAAATTGAGGGAAAAACACTTTCTGGAAATTGTGAAAAATTTAGAAATGTCATATTATTTGTTGATTATATCAAATTTGATCCTCAAACTTTTAATTGCTATATATATTTTGTTTTGAATATTTATTTTTCAATTTCATCTCTTAAAATTTAATTTTTATATTAACTTTGGTCCTCATTTTTATAATTGTTATTTGCTTTTCTCTTATCATTTTTTTATTAAATTTTTTATGTATCAAATTTGGTCCTCATTCTTTTGATTGTTACTTATTTTATTTGAAATAATTTATGAAGTGTTAATTATTATTATTTTAATTTCTTCATCTTTTTTTTTAGATTTGATCTCTATTATTTTGATTATTATTTATTTTATCTGAGATAATTTATGAAATTATATTTTTTTTTCAATTTCATTCTCATTCAACTTCTTTAATTTGTAAGATTTGTTCTTCATTATTTTAATAAACTTGAGAAAAATAAAATATCAATAAGTTATTTTCCAACTCATTTTCCATGACATAACCAAACAATGGAAAGTGTTTTCCAACTTATTTTCCATTACACTACCAAACATCGGAAAATAATTCACTTTCCAAAAGGAAATTACTTTCCAGCAAATAAACGGGGCCTTAAAAGAAGAGAGAGAGATTCTTTTGAGGCTGGACACGAGGAGAATAAAGAGAAAGAGGGGAAGGAAGTGATGTAATAATAAACAATATTTTATATAAAATATTGTTTATTTTATGAAGTAATAGTAGTAGTTAAATCTACAATATTTCAATTAAAAACTATCAATATTAATATATGTTTTTTATAATTATTTTATGACCTCAATTTGAACAGCTTGCCTGTTTGGGATTATAGTAGCGATAACGGTTCAAAGTGTTTTTCGCTTAGAAATGCAGCAAAATAATATTTTTTTTATTTTGTAAAATTTATTTTTTACATTGACACATGAAAACGATCTGAAAATATAAAATAAAAAATTATTTTTTTAAAAAAAAATTTTAAAATTTTTGGGAACGCGGTTTGCGCGTTCCCAAATAGTTACCAAACATATTAAACAATTTTTTTTTCAATTTCAATTTCAACCATGATTTTAACCAAACATATATATTATCAAAATGACCTCAACTAAAAATATTTTTTATAAAATAATTTTTTTTAAACTACAACTACAATCACGTCCTCGAAACTCCCCCTCACATGTCAACACGGATTGCCTATTCACCAAGCAAATCGTAAAAAAGAAAAAGAAAAACAAGAAAATAATAATAATTATTGGGTGGTGTCAAAACCTTTATCATCATATCTTTTAACAAAAAAACCACGCCACAAACCACCTCTTTCACTCAACACGTATAGTCGTGCTCTTTGATGAGTCAATGTGAAGCTGATTGTGTTTGAGGGCGTTGATGGCATCATCAGCAGCAGCGTGGCCTAGATCTCTCTAACACGTTGCTCTCTTCCATGATCCAGCAGGGGAGATCATGTTTAATAACACTGGCTTTAAGGCTGCAACTTTAGGGCCTTTGCTGGGCTACATGGTAAGCTGAATATTAGTCTTCCACCTACGATTTTTTGCTAATTAACTGTATGAACATTCCTCTTGAGTTCATGGAATATGAGGTTGCCTTTTTTTGAAACATTTTTCTCATCAATTAATTGTACATGTTTATTTTCTTCCTTGAACTGCTTGCTTTTTATACAAAATTGGTTTTCACTCCATACTCTAGTTTGAGGTGAAGGTTTCGTGATGGTTTCTGTCATGTTTTGTGATGGTTTCTGTCATTGTTGTGTCATGAGAGCGTTTGGAAACATGGATCAATCTGTGTTTTTAAAAAATTCAAATTTTTTTATTTTTATTAAAAGTTATTTTTTTATAAATTTTGGATCGTTTTGATACGCTGATTATAAAAATAATTTTTTTAAAAAAACATCATTTTAATGTATTTTAGAATGAAAAACACTTTGAAAAATAACCGCAACCATACTTTCAAACAGGCCGTCCTGTTTTTATACAGAAGATAGCTAGTATATATATTAGGTTACAATGTTGTCACTATGCTTTTCTTTTTTATCTGCTTGTTGTTTTACCTTTCATTTTTGCTTTAATTTTAAATTAATTGGGTGTTTGACCCTTTTTTTTAATCTTTCATTTTCATCTTTCTTCATTTGTGTTGTTGTCTTTTACCTTTGCCTCTAATTTAAGCTAAGATCGATCCTTTCATGGCTTCTTGTTCACATAACTTTCCTTGCTAGTTGCATATATATACCTATTCTTTCTCTTTGTAGCTTTTAGTGTTGTTGATGTGAAAGTTTTTGGATCTCTCATTAAATTAAATGTGCTCTTTTTATTTTTAAGGAATTTCTTTCTCCTCCTTTCTCTTCCCATTTGCTGTTCCTTTTTTTTTTTGTTTTTAACTTTCTTCTATGCTTCTTATCATGCAAGTTTCAAGCCCACTTTTATTCTTCTTTTGATTAGCACTTTTTATATATATATATATATGATCATGTTTGAGCTTTTTTTTTTAATATGTAAACCTGTTTATATTTGTATTTTAAAAGTGTTTTCTAAAAAAAAATATATTTTTATATTTTTTACTTTAAATTAATTTTTTGATGTTTTCAGATTATTTTGATATGTTGATATTAAAAATAGTTTTTAAAAAATAAAAAAAATTATTTTGATATATTTTCGAGTGAAAAACACTTTAAAAAATAATAACTATAAGACTCTCAAACATCCCAGTAAAATGTTTCCTTTTTTAACTTTTCCCTTTGTTTTATTTTTTTCAGGGGGACGATGTTGGATAGCTATCACTTTGTTATTTTCCAAGGCATACTCTCTTTTTTTAATGTTTTTTTTTAATATATATACTCTTTCGTTCTTTTACATCCTTTTAAGAATAATATATGGTTTGTTTTAAGGGATTTTAACCTTTTCCCTGGAAAATACACAATAATTATTTTGACTAAAATAAAAGTTATTCATGCATAAGCATATGCATGTAATTGTCTAGTAGAAAACAATTTAACAAGGAAGGACCTGAGAAAAAAAAAGTTGTGGAAATTACATTGTTCATGGTATTAAAGTAATTTAATGGGAAAAGGGAAAGCCTATTATGAAATTATAGTTATTTAATTGATCCTTAAATATTATACATGTCATATATGTACGGTGTCGTGACGATCATCCTTTTAGATAAATATTTTTTTAATAACTTGGCTATATGCACAAAAAACTATATATATATATATAAAAGGCTAGAGTGAACATCTTCCTGTAAAACTATTTCTTTTTTTCTATTTCTATACAAACTAAACCTATCTAGCATATAGCTGCAACCAACAAAAGAGATAACCCCTCCCTCTCATTTCACATGTTATGGGCACCTCCTTCCTGAACGTTAATGTGGGAAACAAGCATACTCGAGTGAATGATATTCTCATGTGACTTCAGGCAGAGAAAAAAAAAAGGAAAGAAAAAAAAATGCTACAATAATCCCTCACGCATCTATTGTCTAGAAAAACAAATATCAAGGTTTCATGATAAAAGGATCGAGTTATATGAACAATATGTTGTTATAATATTAAGGAAAATTCAAGGAACCTGTGAGAGCAGTGATTGCTTGGAATGTCTCGCCCCCAGATGAACAATATGTTATTATAAGATTAAAAAAACTATAACATGTAAGAAGGAGAGTGAATTAAATATATAATTAATATTAATAAATAATACAAATTAATTCAAGTAAGCACGATCATCAATAATATAATTAAAGTGTTTAAAAGTAAAGAGATAAAGGAAAGAATATGCAAACTTATTTTTAATGTGATTCGGCAAACTTACATCCACACCTCAAGTACCAAACTATACTTGAGTATTGTATTCTTTAACTTGTCCAAATTTTAGAGTACTAACAACTTTATGAATCCAAATTAAGATTTTTACACCACTTGAAGATATTCTCTCTTCAAAAATTTTCTCTCATTTAAAGATATGCTCTCTTTATTATTATTTTTTTTGGGTGAAAATATCTTACCAAATCCAAAAGTTTTTTCCTAACTCTCAAAGGTTTACAAGTGTGATTTTTATTATCACAAATTACTCTCTTAATAAAGTGGATATTACAATTGAAATTTTTAGCATCTTAATATATCACAAGTTAACATTTTTAGGATTAGAAAATATTTAAATATAGTGAGAATGAGAATATATACCCGTGTGCTAGATTATGCAGGTTTGATTGTACAAATTTAAGTATAATCAAGAATTGATATTTTTATAGTGTTTTTGCACTTATAATAACTTGTATATGTACATGTTCAGAGTCCCTCTCAAACTTTGCAATGAGATAAGCTATATATATGCTCTTATTTTGAGCTATCTTTTTCATTCTTGTTTTTGTTAATTGCTTCTTTTTTTTTAATTTATATATATCATCTCTTGGTTTTTGCGCTTGCCTTGAAAATGGTTGTTTTATGCCTTTTTTTTTTTCCTGTTTGCAATTGTATATGAAAGGATTATAGCTCTCCCTTTTTCTATATTCTACTTTGTTTGAGGTTTTTATACTTTTTAACCCCTCTTGCAATCATGAGAATTACTATTCATTTTGAGTTGTGTTTGGCTATCATTTGGTTTTCTCTTTTAAGTTGTTATCTTGCCTCTCATTTCTTATGCTTTCTTTCCTCTTTTAAATATTTGATTTTGTCCGTTCAACTTTTACTTAGGCGATAGATTGATTGGGATTTTTCCTTTATTTTTTCATTTAAATTTTATTTTTTACATTAACCAATTAACTCTTTCAATTCTACTATTGTTCTTTTACTCTGTCTCTACTTTCAGTATCACAAAAAAAAAACATATTTATTTGTAAGTGTTAATTTTTATTCGGTGCAATTTTTTTTTTATAAAAAGTTCAGCAGAATTTCCCCTATAACAGAACCATACTAAATTGTCGACATCTTCATTTCTGACACAATTCATATCATAATTATGGTCCAATCATCTTCCCAATCAATACATCACAAAAATAATAGACATGTATTGTCTGATAATAAAGATGCAATCAATAAAACAAAATACATAAATAATTCTAAGGTTTACATAACTTCAAAATTAATTGATTCTAAGAAAAACAATAAAAACTTAGATTATGAATGTAACGCTCCCACTATTTTATCCGAGACAATTTCTTAGTTGAATATAAAAATTTGGGGTAAATTCTTCTTCTTCTTCTTTTATCATTCTAACATTTCTAATCCTATAAGCAACTATGATAAAATGCAAATACTTAATATAACACAAAGATATTTTTAAGTATGACATTCACATTAATTACATATAATAATTTTGTTCTACAAATAAAAAGTTTCATTCAAGATCATTAATTTCAAAATACATGTTTATCAATATAAATACACAAAAAGTGTTATATATTGAAGTAGGATCTATTCTACTGCTGCGATGGTCCTGAAAATAAGATTATCATTTTATCAACATAATTATCAATAAATGCAATGTATCATTTCACTATACCCATATAAAAATATTTCTCTTATATACTTTATTATGAATCATTAATATCTTATACCTCCATATTCATCCAATTAATTACAATCTTAGCCATTTCACGGGGGTACTACTCCCTCATTAGGGACACTAATCCATTCGCCCAAATATCGGACACCAGTTCATCCATCCAATTACCGAGCACTAATTCACTCGTTCAATTACCGGGTATTCGTTCATCCGCTCAAATGTGTTCATCAGCCCAATTACCGGATGCTAGTTCACCCGCCCAATTACCGGGCACTAGTTCATCCATCGACATCAAAACATAAATTATAGAAATTCTAATTAAAATTAACACATGTTTTTCAATTAATCTCCCTATAAAAATTCAAGATGTCGGACACCTACCTACTAGTAACTCTCTGTTAATGTTTCGAGCCTCCAACCTCTCCTGTTTCATTTAAAAGATCACATGATTTTAATACTTCATTATCCAATAATTTACTTAAAACTTCTCCACATAGTAAATTTTTTTATTAATATAATTTTAATGCACGGAATTATTCTCATTATTTTTTTATGTTCTTTAATAATTCCACAAATAATTCTTACAATGTTATGTCCATCTAAACTTTTAATTCACCACGATTATAAGGGAATCTTAAATTATTATAAAAATTTCTCAATAACTATAGGAAATTTAATTCCTTTACACCTAATTCAACACATCATTTCATTATTATTTTTATCACTATTTAAATGCAATTCATTAATTTCTTCGAGCTTAAAGTTTTATTTCTTATATTTTCTATGACCAAATTCACCTTTTTAAGAGGAGGATAAATTCCCTTCTACTCTAAATTTTAATCCATCATCCAAACTCAATCCATCCATTTAAGTCATGAAAAATCTCCAATTACATCAATTCAATCCATCTCTCAAAATTCTTTACCCTTGCCGAAAATTCAAGTAAAAATGGTGACATGATTATTCTTCAACTTTTCACTTAATTAACTTTAACCCATTTATTTATTTTATTTTATTCTTTCATGCCAACATACAATACTCTAGCACAACTTTACAAATTACATCCACCATTTCTATTTATCTAAGAGTTCCATAATCACATAAAATAATAACTAAGCATCAATGTATAAAATTTCACTAATCAACATAATAAGGGATCAACAGTAAATTCAAGGTGGAAACCACTCTTTAACCCCCTCCATCTTCTTTTCTCTTGTTTTTTTTCTTTCTTTTTTTTTTTACAAATTAACCTAATTAATAACAAGCCCAAGCATTTATTCCCTCAACAAACATATAATCAACATAAATCCATGCATTCAAACCACGTTAACATCAAGAACTCACCTTCAAATAATACCAATTCTACTCAATTCATGAACAAACATGAAAAACAATACAATTGATCATCATGGAGAGTTTTTTTATCCTTAAGGAATGAAGAATCAAAAGCCAAAAGAAGTTGAATCAAGATCTCTTTCACACTTCCCTCTAAGCTCAATTTTTCCTTCTCTAAAAGCACACTTAAAATCTTTAAACTCCTTGTAGGCTCTTTAATGTATCAAACCCTCTCTTTAATTACTTAACACTCTTTCTATCTTACACTTTTTTTTTTCAAGCAATTTCCATGAAAAATGATAAAAACCCTCTTTTCACATTTTCTTCTCTTGGCCGGTTGCATAATCTCTCCTTTTCCTTTTTTTTTCATTGATAGCAGCTTATAAAGAGGGTTGTATTGGGCAAGTTTCCAATTTGGTCCCTAAAGAAATTTCTAGACACTCATTTGTGCTATGAGTTTATTAGGTACTAGGTCGACCTGTCAGGTCAGTCCGAGTTTTATAACTACGGTTATTATAATATTATTATTTTTAATATTCAATATAAATAAAAATAAAAAAATAATATTTAATTTAATTTTTTAAATATATAAGTTTGATAATAATATATATTAAGGGGAAAATAGACTTTTATATATTTTACCTTGACCTTATTTTTTAATATCATTTTTAAATTTCGATTTAGAAAACAATATATATTATAATCTACACTTCAAACATTAGACAAGACATAAGTATTATTATCATTAATCTATGTTGTTCTATCTTGTCCATGTATACTAAACACAAAATAAAACAAATTATTCAATCTAGTCCAATACACACCAAACACAAGACATAACAGTTATTTATTTAGTCCAGTTCAATCTCGTTAAGTCCAATCAATACCGTCTAGCATATCAAATATTATCTTATTTTTATTTTTTACCCAACTACTATTTATCAATATATTTAATTAGAGAAAAAAAACAAATATATGCACACCTCTAAACCCCCAAATGAGCAAGAGTGATAGTGAGAAAAGAACGTTTGGAAATAATAATAACCAAAGGCAACATCGCAACAACTTGATGAACAAAGAGGAAAAAAATAAAACCCCACAGTTGGATGAACATAAAGTTTTGAGATGGTCTACAGGCTAGCAGTCTGCTGGCTAGCCGGCTAGAGTTGCAAGATTCTCCATGCTCGTACGCAAAGAGACAGGCGTCATGAACACACCCAAGATCTTTTTAGCTTTTGCCTTACACAACACGGTGAGGGGAAACAAATCCACCATTTCTCTGCTTATTTTTTCCTGCTTTCCAACTTATTACATGATTTTTTCTCGCGGTTGAGAAATATTTTTGTAAAAAAAAATATTTTTTTCATATTTTTAAATATTTAAATATACTAATATTAAAAACACATTCAAAAAAATTAAAAAAATATTACTTCAACGTATTTCTAAATAAAAACACTCGAAAAAAACAATAGATAAGGAGCATTTACGAAACGATAATGATGGATGACTTTAGGGGGACCATTCAGCACAGCAACGTTGACGTTGAGCAAAGGCAAAGCAAAGAACAATTTAGTAAACATTGTGGGGCCCTCGATGACAAGAAAATTATCAATTCTCCCACCCACCCATTTTGACTTTGCCATCTTGATTTCTCATCACATTAGTGTGTCGTTCAGGCTTCAAGCCCTTCTAGAACCATCCCTCCTCTTTCCTAACTCATTCAATCTAATCTTATTTTTTATTCTTTATTTTCTATTTTAAATCAATTTTTTATATATTTTTAAGTCATTTTAATATATTAATATAAAAAATAATTTAAAAAACAACTTCTACCACGTTTCTTCTTGCAGCATTCATACTACGTTAAAGAAAACTATAGGCATTTTGGATGGATATTTTGGATGAGATTGGATTTTGCAGGAGAGTTGCTCGTCAGAGAGAACCCACGTGATGGACAAAACAAATTTCTTTGAAGGTCTAAAGATTTTCTGGCCGTGGCTATAATAATGCAAAGCCAACAAAGGAGAAGTTGCATTCGAAACTCCCTCTCGCTCTCTCTGGCTGGCTGAGCTAATAAAATTATAGGGGTGTACGTCTACGTGTGTAAATGGCCGTCCCAACTGGAAACTGCCTACCTCTTTCTTATGGTCAACCGTCCCAAACACGACATGTTCGTCCACTTATTTAGCTATTGTTTGACTGTGTGCTTTACTTTTCTTTATAATAATCCAACTATGATGTAAGAAAAAGTAGCAAGTACGCATCCAGAAGGCAGAAACCAGAACCCGAAGCATAAAGCAAGCAATTTGTTTTTTAAAAAAATAAATTCAGAGGGAATAGAACCCCCCACTACCTAGCTTTCTTTTACATCGATTGAAATCTAATACCAAATCCACCATCTTGATCCCTTCCTCTTTCAGATTTTAAATAATCATCAGATGGGTTCAAAGCTGTTCGAGAGTGGGGGAAAAGGAGGGCTGCAAGAATCCCATAATTTACAGGCAAATGAACAAATGAACTGACCCACTAATCTCCTTCGAGAAAAAAGCCGAGTTGATCATCTGATTGATTCCACAGTTAGCTAGCCACTGCTGATCATACCATTTAGAAGTGCTGTTTGTTGGCACTTCTTTCGTTGGCTTGTTGTTGGTAGGGATCATCTAGTTAAGAGGATTCTAAGATGAGATTGGATGTCTCTGCAACAGAGATAGTGTGGTTGTGCTCCCCTTCATAGGTAACTACTAGCATGGATGGATCATCTAAAGCTCTCTCCACATGCTTACGAGCTGGACATCCTCTTACGCTGCTGCACTTGTAGTAACCTCTGTCGAACAAATTAAAAACCCAAAAAGAAATATATATTCTCATCAGCACGACACCTCTGCAAACTGAGTATTGTTAAAGCATATTTATATTATCTGGCCTCTGCCCAAGAATCTAAACTTCAATATGCGAGTCAATTATATTCTTAATGTAGGCATTGATTCACTCAGATTTTGTGTGAATTGTAGGAAATCATTGGTTAGAGACAACTATTATTTGGAGACTCAAGCATAGCATAGATAGAACTAGAAAAACTTAAAACAAGCATATGAAAAAGAAAGAAGCATACCTTGGATGTGGAGACCCTTTAATGGGCTTTTGACCGTACTTTCTCCACGAGTAATCATCAGGTGGAATATCAGACATCTTCAAACTGATTGCTGGAACCCTCACCACTCTTTTCAATCTCATCTTTCTGCTATGCAAAATACATATATCCAACAACTGAATACAAATCCAGGATAAATAACTCTAAAAATCGAGACAGATGAATCATAGTCATGAAAGAGAGAGTTATATATATATATATATGTACCTTTTCTTGGAGCAATGGCAGCGACCAGGAGAGCCACACTTGCCAGCAGAATCCAGATTTTCAGAGCTACACTTTCTTTTCAAAGAAGATGTAGATAAAGGAGGCTTTCCAGCTGAAGAAACCTGAGAAACGTTTGTAAACTGAAAAGCTGATGAAGATGATGGCTGTTTGCTATCAGTATCACCAGTCAATGAAGACACAAAAGAGTTCCCAGCTGAAGAATAAGAGAAATTTATAGTAGTTGTTGCCGAATCTTTCCTCTCCATCACCCCATTCTTTGGCACAAGAATAGGATAATGATTTTGGTTAAGAACTGGAGGAGGAGGAATCTGCTGGATTGGTGTGGCATAATAAACCTTAGTGTTAGCTTCAGGAACTTGATAACTTAGTTCTTGTCTTTGGTTAATTGGAGGAGTAGAAACAGGAGCTCTTCTAAACCGAGCATGACCAGTTCTGTTACGACCCAGAAGAGAAATGACTTTCTTGAACTTAGAAACGGCCGCATCGGCAACAGCCTTGCAGTCTATTTCCATAT
Organism: Populus x sibirica; assembly: GCA_019202695.1. Classification (NCBI taxonomy): domain Eukaryota; kingdom Viridiplantae; phylum Streptophyta; class Magnoliopsida; order Malpighiales; family Salicaceae; genus Populus; species Populus x sibirica. The sequence goes on from JAGMVL010000801.1 coordinate 498,884, forward strand.
CCATGGAAGTTCTTGAGGTAGAAGTTGAAGATTGATGAAGATTTTGTTGATTTTTCTGTGACAATAATCTAATTAGCTTGTTAACACTCTCGAGCCCTGAAGCCGCTTCTTGGACCGCGTTTTCTTCCATTTTACTAGTTATTGCAAAACCATCGTTCCTGTAACCCATCACGAGCTCTACAGCCATGATCACTGAAACCACACCATCGAACAGAGAGAAAGAGAAGAAAGGCAAAGTTTTGTGAAAAGAAAATGCGAGGTGCTTGGGCTGTAGATAAAGGATGAAAAAATTAAGAGGGATCTATGCAGTCTGGTCAAAATTATTGACCTCGGCTTTCGAAATTATAGAGGGGACACAAATTTTCTTTCTTGGTTTTCTTTCTCTCTCTCTCTCTCTCTTTTACTCCCGCAACGGTCCTTTAGAGGGCGGTATGCAAACGAGCGTTTTTTCCCTTTTTCTTTTTTTTTAGCTTTTCTTCAAAACCAATGAAAAATATGTTAGGTAAAATTAAAAAAATTGTTTGGTAAAAAATGAAAACCTATATAATGAAGCTTTTGAATTTTAAGTATGTTATAATATAAAATCTCCATATATTATCAATAACTCTTTTACAATCATAACAGCCCGGTAAAGAAAAACAATAACTTTATTAAATAAATATTTTTTTAATTATTTTTTTTATTAACGTGAGTCTCAGGGCCAGCTTGCGCGTACCTCGACTAATCCCACGAGCCCTGAAGTTAGTAACTATAGGACTCGAACTTGATCTTTTAAATCATCTTACTACAAAGTAAAGCCTTATTTGTTTGTAAAAAAAAAAATACTTTTTTTTTTAGAAATATTTTCCTAACATTTCCATTCTTAACTTTATTTTAGAAAATTAGTCAACATGATTTATTAAAAATTAAGCACTAAAAAAAGGAAAGTGTTTCCATTTGCATGAAAACTTTTTACATGAAAGATCAAGAAATTAAACTAGCCTAACACTTCATTGTTGTTATATAAATAAATATTAATATAATAATACAATACTTCAAAATATATAATATTATTAGAAACTAACAAATTAATATGTGTGTTGTCTACTGGTGTAAAATATATTAATTAGGATGATGAAGAATTTTTGTATCATTGCTAACTTGTCCAATTCAATCTTTTAAAAATCCTACATCTACAAGCCCAAGTCAAAAGTGGATCTCTAATCATCCCATCTGAAAGTCTAGTTGGTCTTTTTTTTTATTATTATTTAAAAAGGTATTATATTTCTTATTTCTTTTCTTATATGTATTTTTGTACTACTATATTTTCTTTACTTAACTATTTCCCTGTTTCTTATTTCCTAATTATATCTCGAATGTTCATTTTTTAAGGATATTATAGTCCTATTATTAGAAAGGGTTGTACATCTATTATCTATATATCATTAGCCACCACCCTGAAAAAAACATATCACTTTTTTTTCTAAAATTATGCATTGTCATTGGCAATTTATGTATTCTTGTATTTATTTTTTTATTTTTTTATATATGGAATAAGTGTTAAGAGTGTATGCTACGATGCTTATAACCCACGCGCTGTTTGTGGCTTTTCTAAGTGAAAAAGAGAAAATTCTTCTCATTTTTCTCATTCTCCATGATGATTGTGTTTTTGAATTTTCATTTAGCCAACATTTAAAGCCCCATAATTTATTCATCATTTCATAATTTTAATTTTTAAATATGTTTATTTTTTCACTTTCATTTTATTAAATGAGCAATCCTCAAAAGAGTCCTTCTAGCTTGAAGGATATGGACCTTGATCACTCTGCCTTTAACTTCCTTCTTCTCCTTCCATTCATTCGGGCGATAATGATCTAGACTTTTGACAAATACCCATAGATCACAAGCTTTCCATTTTTTTTAAACAAATTCTTTATTTGGGGTTCATAGATGAGAAGCTTATAAATTGTATTGATATTCTACTATTTTTTCTAACTATCCTTCCTTTAACTTTGATCCCTTAGATGATGATATTAAAACTTTTTCTATGGATGAATCCCTTATCATTTCTTACAAGCATGTCATTTTTATTTATGTCTATAACGTTTTAGTAAGGCATATTTCTATTTCTTGATTGTTGTTGACTGATAAGATAATCTAATTCTTAAAAACTTCTTTTAAAAATGGTGTTTTCTCTTTTTATAAGAAGACTTTGGATGGTAGGGCTCTGTTTCCTCCTCCATCCCATAGTAATATGATTTTTAAATGAGTATGAACCGATTCCCGTTTTATTAGCCGTAAAGCTTTGGCTTTTTTTTTTCTTTGTGTAATTTTATTTTGTCACCATCTTGATCATCCATGCTCCCTTCACTTAATACATCATTTCTATCATCTTATTAGTTTTAGAAATTGTTTTAGCTTTAATTATTTTTAGGCTAAAAAGATAAAGGCCAATTTACTCTAAGGAAGATTCTCAACTTCTTTAATTTTTGGAAAATCCATCACATTTTTATTAATCAACTAGATGGAGAGTGCCTCTTACCTTTAATTTGGAGATCCCTATATATGTATATATATATATATATATATATATATATATATATATATATAAATGATGGATTTTCCATATATATATATATTATCCTCACATTGATTGAAAAATAAGTTATAAAGTTGATTAAGATTAGGAGAATGTTGTTTTTTTTACCTCACTGGTTAATATAGCTAATGTGTATTTGATATAATTTGATGTTTTTCCAAATACACTCCTCTCATCTTTTCTATTAACCATAAAGTACAAATCCTATTATATTTTATTCTTTCACTTTTCTTTTATTTGCTTTGATATTTTCTATATTTCTTGTTTGCACCTTATTGTTTGTGTTTTGTTAATTCTAATTCTAGACATATTTTAGATTATATAAATATGAGGTTTGATCCTATTGTCTTCACTATGGATGTTATGGATACGGATCATGATCCTAATGATCATACAATCTTAGCTAACTATATTCTTATGGCTTCCAACAGAAATCATTTAAAAAACAAAGCTTAAAAGGCATGTGGCAAATAAAAAATCCAATGGTTGGCTCATGTTAGTGCTTTTTTTTTTCCTCTCATGAATAGGATAAAGGAGTAAAGAAAGCTTTCTCCCCTTCATAGGACTTACTAATCAATGACATAATTATCAAACATAAAACCACTATAATATTTTTATTGAATGCTTTTACGCCATGCAATTAAGTCATGATACAGTGTCAAACATAATTTAACCTAAGCATTAACACTACCAAATTTCTTACTTTGGTAACCATTTTCCTCTTCTTGTTTTTATTGCTACTATTTATTTATTGTTTAATTTAACCTAAGCACTAACACTACCAAATTTCTTACTTTGGTAAGCATTTTCCTCTTCTTGTTTTTATTGCTACTATTTATTTATTGTTTAATTTACTAATCTAGTTTTTTAAAGAGAACACTAAATGTTTTTAATATGCACAAGCATCAAGCCTTTTTGGAAGAACAATCTTATACTCTCAACTATTAGGTGGCATCCTTACAAGATTAGTTGGAAAAAAAAAATTATTGTTTGGAATTAGAAGTTGGCTTGGAAAGTTCAAAGTCTTCAATCAATCATTACAAAGTCCAAGCACAAGATTACAAGAAAAAATTATCTAATTTGAAAAATGATCAAGTTAGGTTTATAACGAAAATCATTAAACATAAGACTGCTTGACATAAGTAGATGAATGTTTGTAAGAAAAAGATGACTAAGTTTTCTAGTGAGGGCATGATTTGGCTTTTTCACCAAGTATTCAGTCTTTACCATTCAGAATTCCCCATCTAAGACTTGTCTTCCTTGTTTTAAGCCTTACCTCTTATTCTAACATTAATTTTTATACCCTTCTTCCCTTACTAGGGCTATAACTTGAGAGTAGTCAATCATGCTAATGAAAGTGATGAGAACATCATAGATGATATGAAGGATTTGACAATTCATGATCCTTTTTTCAAGATTGGCTAATCAAGGTAAAAATAAAAGAGATGATGGAGAGAAGAAGACTTCTTATTTGTAGTAGCAGGAGGTAGGTGAAGGGTGAAGATAACATAGTTGATGCCTTATTATCATCATTTTAATGTAATGTTTTACTCTTGTTATAAATTATACTAGAACTTTTGTATATATGTATTTATAAATATGTCTTGCTTTAATGACTTACTTTATATTGTTTGCTAATTTAGTTTTTTTTATTATTATTTTTATGTGCGGATGAATTTTCTAATGGTTGTTTTTTTTACCATCTATTGGAAATGAAAATCATCATATATAGGAATAACAATCAATAAAAGTTTTATTGTTAGCTAAGAATGTCATTTAGTGATAATCAAATAAGTTATTCCTAAAGATAATATTTAGAGTAGACCGAATGTTAGGGCACCATCCAATAAGAATCAGATTGATAGTCAATGATATCACTTAGTGAAGACCGAATTAGTTGTTTATAATATCATTTGACAAGGATCAAATTGATGGTCAATAATATCATTCGATAAAGAATAAATTGATGGCTAATGATATTTTATGGCAAAGATCAAATTGGTGAACTCTACTAGTGTCCCCAATGTTTGGCATTCATTTATGTTATGAACTCTACTAGTGTCTACGCCTTTATAATAGCTCATGGCTTGTAATGTATATGGATCTCATTCAATTCTATAAACTACTTTACAATGCACTTGGCTACATCAAATTTTTATAGAGTTTCTTTAAATGGATAATTGGTCAACATATGTATGATATGCGCTTGAAAATAAAACTTTAGTTTTCTTAATATCATCAAGAGTTCTAACACATTATTCGGTCAATATATCTCTTTGTTTAGGTCTCATTATCATCTCACTAACCTAATAAACTAGATTTTTATTCTCTAATATCTTTTCAAACCAATACCACATTAATAACTTTAGTAGTCATTGCCAAATAAATGTATAAAACTTCATTTATTACTAGTCAGTCCAACATATATGGTTTTTCTAAGTATCACTTCATCTTTTCAAACAACTTTTGGCAATTTTTAAACCATTTGAATTTTGTAACTTTTCTTAATAATTTGAAAAATGGCAAAAATTAATTGGCTAACTTGGTCATGACATTGTTATACTACTTGTTAACCTTTAGACCCCATTCATTGTTCTCATGGCTGCATCTTGTGTATTGCTTTAATCTTTTTAAGGTTGGCCTCTAACTTTTACCAGGTAGATATAAAACCCAAAACTTTTCCTGATTCCATATTGAATGCTTATTTTTTTAATGTTCAACTTCATATTATATTTTCTTATAATCGAGAATACCTTTTAAATCTATTACATGATTCTTTACCCAAATGCTTTTGACTACATGTCATCCATATATGTATAAAAATTTTCTACTAATTGTTTTACTAAACATTCTATTCATAAGCCTTTTGTAAGTCATCCATATATTTTTCAGATAGCATAACATTACTTGGTAATAGTAGGTTCCCTGTTTGTGATGAATGACACTCTTTTCTAATAAGCTTTTTCTATTTTTATCTAGTGACATCTTGAAAATGCATTTAGGAAACTCATCAAATCATGTCCCATGGTGGTGTCTATTAACTTATCAATTCTAGGGAGTGGGGGTTCTTCATGTAGACCTCATTTAATTAGTGAAATTTATATATATCCTCCATTTGCAATGAGTTTTGTTGTTACCATCATAATGTTTAATAGCCATTCAGAACAATCAACCTATCTAATAAAACCCACACTTAATAATTTGTTAACTTCCTCTCTAATTTTTTGTCTTCTATCTTTTATAAACCATCTCTTTTTTTTTTTGCTTTATTGATTTGTACCCTTCTCTAACATTTAGCTTATGAGTGATTACTTCCTTTGGAATTCTAAGTATATCTCCCAGCTCCACGCGAAAGTGCCATAAATGTTTCTTTTTAAAATATCAATCTCGATTTAAATTAGGGACTTTAACTTCATTTCCAGTTTCATATATTTTTATGGATTCTTTTTATATACGAGTTACACTATCAATTCTTCATCGAGATAGATCTTTATGGGTCATCTTCTTATCTTACATCTAATATGTTAATAAGTACTACTTTTCCTTCTTTAAGTTTGGTAAATAGAATTATTTGGAGGTCATTTGAATGCTCATAAAATTGTTTATCCCTTTTTTGATAGGGAACTTCATCACGTCATTGTATGTAAACAATAACACTCATAGATAATCAAGTGACATTGTCCTCATATCATGTTGTATGATGATGATTTTTACATCATTAAAAAATTCAACATTATTGTATTCTATCATAGGTGTCTACATATTCATTGTTACTAGTAATATGATGATCATTATCGGTATGAATGTTTCCCTTGTAAATCCATGCAACGATACACTAGTTTATCTGATCTATACTTTACTAATCCTTATATGTTCAAAACATTTATAATTAAAAAAAATATCAATAGCATTATCATTGTCTATTAGTATTCTTCTTACTGTGAGTTTGTGATGATGAATGAAATTATAATCAAATTATCATGTGGTGATTGAACTTTTTTATATCTTATTCTTTAAAAATGATTTCTGACTCTACTTTTGCTATCTTACTCAAACTAGGCACTGGAGTTGGCTATTGTACTATTTTCTTCTAGTCATACTTCTATTCTTCACTTCTAAGCCACCAATAATTATATTTATTATCTTTTTTTACCTTTTCTCCAGACATTTTTCTCTTTCCCTTTTCATTCAGAATTCTATCCTTTTTGTTAAATCATTCACCATCCTAATTCTAGCCATAATAACCGCCTCTATACAGTGGTTGACCTTTTCAAGCTTCTTTTCTTTCATCACTTTAAGTGTTTCTCTCCTACCTTGTCTTTGAGTATCATGATTGATAAAGTTTTTGGGAAATTCTCAACTAATCATTTTTTTTTATTTCTTCCTTTAGTGATATACAATGCTTTGTTTAATGTCTAAACCTTCTATATAACATATAGTCCTCATCTCTCTCCTTTCCTTTCCATGTTATTCTGGTTAGCCATTAACATTTTTTCTTTCTCTATTCACCATTTTTATTTCTTCCTTTAGTGATATACAATGCTTTGTTTAATGTCTAAACCTTCTATATAACATATAGTCCTCATCTCTCTCATTTCCTTTCCATGTTATTCTGGCTAGCCATTAACATTTTTTCTTCCTCTATTCACCATTTTTATTTCTTCCTTTAGTGATATACAATGCTCTGTTTAATGTCTAAACCTTCTATATAACATTTAGTCCTCATCTCTCTCATTTCCTTTCCATGTTATTCTGGCTAGCCATTAACATTTTTTCTTCCTCTATTCACCAAAAACATATACGTTTGGCTCACATTCTAAGGCGTTTGTTTTTTTTTAATGATCCTTTATATCTCTTCATAGTCCTTATATTCTAGTAATCTCTCTTATATAAGGGTCCATTGCTCTATGAACTTCTCCTTCTTCTATCCAAACATTTTTACCCTGGTGCTTCTCCTTTACTCTAGCCTTTATCAACCCATTACTTCTTCAATGTGTATGTAGCATTCAAAAAAAATTCTTGTATTGTTTCAGGCTCTTTTAATGCTAGAGGCTTTTGAAACTCATTGCTACTTGTAATAAAGATTAAAGCTCACATAGTTATTCTTTTATTTAATTTTTTTTTCCTATAGAATATGTCATAAACTCTTGCAATAATTCTTCCTTTTTTGCCTTATACTCGTAATAGTTACATAAGCTTCCTCCGATCTTCTACTCGTGGTAAAATGGATTAAAAATAATTCAAATAGATCTTGAAAGCTTTTTTATGCATCGATGTGGATTCTTGTCAATGTCCTTCCTTTCAATATTGCAAAAATACCCTGTATAAAAGGACATCTAATATTTTATACAACACCATCATTAACTCAAAATGGCTAACATGATCGCTTATATAAGTCAATCCATCATATGACTCAAGGATGGGCAACTTTGTATAGGGGTAAAGCCTCTAATACATGCTTTATAAAAGGAGATTCCCTCTTTAAACTATTTTCTTCCACCTTCGTCCATAATGCTTCCTTAATTTTTTTTGATCGGCCATCTTTATCATCGTGCTCATGTTTTTTTCATCCAAGCTACCACTATGGTCTTTCATTTTTTATGCATGATCTTCTATCTTTCTCTTACCTCTCTTAACCTCTTTCTTCTTCACCTTCTTCTTATATTTCGTTTCTTTTATATTACCTTTGTAACCCACAACTAACTAAGCATTATTTTTAGCCTTAAGTTTTGCAATTGTTTGAGCAATCGTTTCTGAAGCTAGTCCATTGTAAAGAGTTGTTGGATCTTAAGATGCTATGTGTTTTGTATCTACGAACCACCTCGTTATTCCAGTCTCATTTCCTCAACTTGTCCATCTAGTCGATCATCTGATTGTTCCTTTTTTTTATTATTATTCTACTTCCTCAAAAATTTGCTTGAATAACATACCCCCACAAGTAGATAATATGTTCACTTTTTTTTATGACCAATATATCAAATCGTGGTCCTAACTTAATATCTTCAAAAGGTAGAAAACAAATCTTTTTTTTTTAATTTAAGATAGTATTTGAGATTGTGATAGCAATTGTTTTTTATTTGAAAATAGATTAAAATAATATATATATATATATAATTTATTTTTAATATCTCCACATCAAAACAATCTAAATTTTTTTAAAAAAAATAAAAATTTCAAATACACTTTTAAACCAAAAAAAAAATTCACTGTACACAAAAACAAATAAACTGTAAGCTTTGATTAGTTTAACTTCAAATTACCATCACGATAACACCTCTTTCGAAAAAGGCAATTTGTGACTTCAGCTTTCAAATCTCTGTTAAAAGTAGGTAGGTCACTTGCATGTTACTTTAGTATTTGCCGTCAAATGGAGGTAGGGATAACCGAATAGATCCAACAACAGTCACGATTTCTTCTTTTATTTTTATTGCTTTTAATATATTTGTGGTCTCTGGTAGTTGTGAACTTGCCATTTTCATTCATTCATGGGTTTTAAATGCGAGACTGATGTGTCTTTGTATGTATATATATTGACCTCATCTGATAAGTGGGGTCCACGCATGTTAATTTGGTCCGAGGGACGTGGGGACACAGCAGGAGATCAAGTCAAAGGGGCGTCTTATGCCGTCCGATTGAAGAATTGATGTACAGCGGCATGATAAAGTTGACTTTTGGTCCTCTCTTTTTGAAGTAACAAAAATGAGTTTCTATTTCATTCATCGGCCTTGCCAATTGCCAGCCTACACAAAGCTCGTGCGTCGACAAAACAAATTCACTTATTAAATTTAAATGGAGACAAATTTAAAAGTTTGAACAGTAAAATAATATTTAATATTTAATATTTTGTTAGCTATTATTTTTTAAGATAAATTTTTATTAGTAAATATATCAAAATAATATTATATTTTTTATAAAAATTTATTTTTATATCAATACATCAAAACAATCTAAACACATAAAAAAATAATAATTTTTTTTTATAAAATACCATTTAGACGAAGTTCTAACCAATTCTTTAATTACCCATCAATACTTCAAATAATATATTCATCAAAATGCGTGTTTTTAAATGGGTCTTTTCATATATATATATATATATATAAAAATCATTTTTTCTACATGAAATATTATCTCAAAATAATAAAATATACTTTTCAAAAGAAATTTCAATTGAAATTAATTCAACATTCAATTGAAATATCAAAATAATATGAATTTTAACTAAGATGAGTATATTTTGACTAATATATATAATAATTGACTGCTAACCGAATTATTTTAACACCTAGTCACAGTCAAAGGAGTATTGTTGCAGTGAAAGCAAGTCCTAGACTTTGAGTTCATAATTTGATGAAATTTCTTGTTTTTTTTTTACCCAAACCAACTACATGTCGTCGGTCTTCAAATAATTTCAAACATATTCAAAGGAATCTAATAACTTTCTCTGTGAGTTGAATTTTTAAACCTAAAAGATTAAGAAAGAGAATAAAATTTCTTATCAACCAGACAAACTCTGTGATAGGCTGAAATCCTGACCATATATAAATCTTGATAATTGCACAATCATGATCTTGGCATGCAAATTTAGCACATTATCTTCAATTGTTATCAATACTGAAAAAATAAACCAAAAACAAGAGTAGATGAACTTAAAAAAAAAAAAAAAAACTTAAATCTATGAAAGCTAAGATGTATAATTACAAAAATATCCCTTCACTTTTTACCCTCACTTTGATTTTGTTTCTATTTTATAAGAATATAGTCATGCTTGAAATTCTTTCTAAGGAGGATCAATTTTTATTCAGTCAAAAAAACCACTCATTAACACCAATCAGATTGACGATGTAATATTTTAAAGTATTTAATTTTTTGGGATTAATGTTAAATCACTTATTTAAAGTTTTTTTTTTAAAATAACATATTTTGAAACACAGACCTTTCTTATAAAGTTCGTAAATAGCGCATGAGATTGACAATGTGAGTTAGGTAGTGTTTAGTATTCTAAATAAAAATAGACTGGACATGATATTTTTTTATGAAGTTGGTTCGTGTACCTTTAGATTGTATAAAAATCAACTTTTATCCTATCCAATATTGTTCTAGTGGAGAAATTTTTATTCTACTAAAAATAGCAGGTTAAGCTTGTTCAATTCTTAGCTTAAGGCTTGATCTAAATCAATATAAAGATAAAAGATGTTATTATCATGGTTTTAAAATCCAATTAGGGGGTTGACTTGAGGCAAGGCACGGGTTATGGATAGGGTTGAACATTGACTCGGATCAACATAAAGATAAAAATGGTTATTATTATAGTTTTAAAATTTGATTCAAGGATCGACTTAGAAAAAAGCATGGGTCATGTGTTGGTTTGACCATTGACCCGAGTCAATATAAGAATAAAAATAATTATTATTATAGTTTTAAAACCCAATTTGAAGTTCGATTCGGGAAAAGGTTTAGGTCATAAGTTAGAAGGATCAACCCAAATTGATCTAATTCAATGTATGAATAAAAATGATTATTATCATAATTTTAAAACCTAACTCGAGAATCGACCTGGGGTAAGACCCGAGTCACGGGTCGGGAGGGTCAACTCATGTTGACCCAAATATATATAAAAAAAGAATCAAAGCAATTTTGTTTTAACAAAAAAAAAATTAAAAGTATTTAATGAATTTTTTAGTCGTATTTTATCTCGTGTCAACTAGATTGTAAATCGAACTAAATTTTTTACTGGGTAAAATTGGATTAAAACACAAGATTGGAATAAACTTTCTTTAATTTCTTAAGAGGGATTGCTTTAAGAAATTTGTTTACTCCTAGCTATTTAAATGGAGTGGGGGTATAAACAAATATCAAAATTTCATGAGAAACATCTAGTTAATAACTTTCTTTTTAATAAGAACATTATCAAATTAATTTGTACATTAATGGAGATTAAATTTTTGTTTAAAAAGTGCATACTTTACATAGTTCTGTACTGTTTTTGTGTTTCAAAAATATTTTTGAAAAAATTAAAAAATTTTATTTTTTTATTTACTTCAAATTAATTTTTTTTTATGTTTTTTCGATTGTTTTAATGTTTTAAAAAAATAATATTTTAAAACACCCTCTAAATGTTGCTTCCAGGAATTATACTTAAAAAAATCAAAGAAAAATGCAAAATCCGTTGATCACCAAACCAATCTCTTAAAATCTATTAATTATTTAAAAAAAAACAAAAAAAAACAACAACTTGTAAGCTAATAGTTATTGCAGCCCGCAATAGTCAATAGATTCGTTTAACAACGAAGGAGGTTTGTCAAAGCACGTGTGGTGATGAATTCGTGAGGACTGGAGCTCTACCAAACTATGCACGTGAAAATTAGTCAAATTACACAGCCTCTGTCCTAACAGCGAACTTTGACTATTATAGTCACCGACTGTGCATTAAAAAGGGTCCAAAACTTTAGTTTAAGCGGACTGTCCCAAGATTTTGAGCGCATCGTCATGATTAAAAGAGAGACGATGGCTTTAATTTCGATAAATTAGAGGCATGAGATCCATATCATATGATCCAGCTGCTCCACCTAATATGCTGCATCATGTCGTCTTCATTGACAACATTTAACTTCTCTCTCCCTCATTTTCTTTGATGTCTTACGTGAAGCAAAAATCCATGCACAAGGGAAACATGTCATTTTGTGATTGACAAGTTTCGAGACCAAATAGCACGGGATAACTATTTTTCAAAGGTTTTAAATAAAAATAGGAAAGATAACAATCACGTTATATATCTTATTTAAGATAAACTGTTTTATATTTATTTTTAACAATAAAGTACTTATTGTACTTACATGCTAAGAGTTTACCTAAACTAATATAGATGTATTTGTTGTTAAATGTAAGAGGCTATTAAAACCTAGGACAGTGATTTGAAACTTAGACTAATGACAAAGTATAATCCTCACTTTTAAAACATGAGTGTTGAACTTGAAAGGATAGTGATTGTTAATCGGGCATCGACCCGTTTCATTTGATCATTTTTAAAATGGGCTTGAAGGCCTTTACACTTTGAATAAATCTATGAAATCGTGTCGATCTAGCCCAAGTTCACTTATCATATCAAAAAGATAACATTAAAACAAATCCATAAACATCAATCATGGGTATAAAATCAACTTACCTAGCCCAAGTTCACTTATACAAGGAATGATCTAATTAAGGATTTTCAATTCATCAGCCAATTTTGAGTGAAACAAGGAAGAATAAAGTAAAAAACACAAAAATAAATTCACACGTGTCAATATTTATATATAAAATCAACTCATTTACTCTTAATGCGACATTTGAGAAAAAACTTAATTAAAGATTTACTACTATTGGGCTAATTTTGAGTGAAATGAGGTAAAATACAAATCACTTATCATAGTAAAGCAAAAAAAATAAAAATAAATTCACAAATGTCAATATTTATATTTAGAATCAATTTGTTAACCCTTAATACAACATCCGAGGAAGGACCTAATTAAAGGTTTAGAATCTCTAAGCTAATTTTAAGTGAAATGAGGAAAAATACAAATTATTTATCATATTAAATAAAAAACACAAAAATAAATTTACACATGTTAATATTTACATATAGAATTAACATGTGTACTCTTAATACAACTTTCAAACAACTTTCAAAGAAGGAATTCATTAAGGATTTACAATTCATGGGCTAATTTTGATTGAAACAAGGAAGAATACAAATCACTTATCATATTAAAGCAAAAAACGTGAAAATAAATTTGCACGTGTCAATATTTACATATAGAATCAACTTGTTTACTTTTAATACGACATCTTAGGAAGAACTTAATTAAGAATCTACAATTTTTTAGTTGATTTTGAGTGAAAGGGGAAAACATACAAATCACTTATCATATTAAAGCAAAGAAAATGAAAATTAATTAACGCATATCAATATTTACATATAGAATTAACTCGTTAACCCTTAATATGACATCCGAGAAAAGATCTAATGAAGGGTTTATAATTTTTACCAATTTGGAGTGAAACATGAAAAAAATACAAATTATTTATTATATTAAAGCAAAAACATAAAAATAAATTTACACTCATAAATCAAACAAGAAAAAACATATATATAACACCAAGATCAAATCGTTACATGTTAGATAAGTCATTTTATTTCTTTGCTCCCAACCTATACACGGTATTAATTACCAACCTCATTGCAACCTTATTAATCACCAATCTTATTTACTCATTCTTGAACTGTGCAAGATCTCTTTTTTTTTTCTTTTTCTTAACTTCAATGAGATTCTTAATTGAGGATTATCTAAATATCTTCATTGAAACTTTCTATGTCAGGTTAACTACAATTTTTCTATTTTTTTTTCTTCTAGAATCTCTAGTTTATGGAAGATGATCCTTAAAATAATCAAATAGAAAAACTCTCTCTCTTAAAATTCTTTCTTGCAAACAAACGAAGCCGAAGTTTAGGTTGAAAGGTGGAAGGAGAGAAAGGGTAGCTGCTAGGTTTTTATTTTAAGAGAGAGAGAGTTTTTTTATTTGATTATTTTCTTTTCTAAATAGTTTTTGTGCTTCTTCTTTTTTTATTATCTTTTTTTTTGTTCTCTTTTTTTAGTGTATTTCTCTCTCTCTCTTTTTTTTCTTAACTTCAATGAGATTCATAATTGAGGATTATCTAAATATCTTCATTGAAACTTTTCATGTGAGATTAACTACAATTTTTCTATTTTTTTCTTCTTGAATCTCTGGTTTATGGAAGATGATCCTTTTTTTTTTATTTTTGTTAATATTTGAATTCTTTTTATTTGATCTTCCATTATGTTGATCCATCTCATTTTCTTATTATATCACTCCTTATTCTTCTTTTCTTTTATTTATTAGTTTATAAGAACTTGCCACATAATAATAAAATAAGCAAAAATGTCAAAACTTATGAAATGACTGTAAATTGATTAAATTGCATTGATAAGAAATTTTTTTCTATTTTTAAAATATTTTGGAAAACGAGGATAAAAAATAGGTTATCAAAAATATTATAAGTTATTTTGTACGAGTATTTACATACTTTTATATTGGTGTATTTTCTCAAATATTATTTTAAAAATCTTTCACTCTTATTTGTCTTTATTTGTTCATATTTTCTTTTATATTACTTTTTTTAAAAAAGTTAGATCAAAACACTCGTATCTATCCAAAAGAAAAATTAATTTTAAGAATTTTTTTTTATTTTTAAAAAATAAAATAATTGAAATTCTAAGAACAAAACCAAGAAAACATAAAAATATTATAGAAAACTGGAAAAATTCCTAGAAAAAAAATTAAATTTGAATAATTTACAAAAACAAACAAACAAACAAACCATATTCATAAATACTAATAAATATAAATATGTCTATATCAGTAAAAATAAGTTTTGCAGAGCACAAGTTTTTTAAACTCGTTAGTTTCAATGATTTCTTTGTTGTTTATGGATTATTTAATTATTTCAGGATTTTCCAAGTTTTAACTTTCCTAGGTCTTAAATTGTTTTTCATTTTCTAGATTCTTTTGAATATTGTTTTAAGTTTCTTTATCATTAATTTCAAGTTTTGAAAGTTAATCTCTCTCAATTATTTACAAGACTTTTTAGTTCAAAAGGTAGAATAAGTACATATTAAATAAAATATGAATATACAAGACATTCGAGAGCGAAGAATTCTTAAAACTACAAAGGGACATACTAGAGAGTATTGCCAAAATATAAAGATAGACGCATACATTATCCATTTGGTTAATTTTTTTTTTTTATTAATGTAGATGTTCGGACTAGTTTGTGTGTACTTTAATTAATTTCACGAGACCTGAAGTTAACGACCATGTAACCTTTCAGTGGCTATTATTTTAGCAACCACAGGGCTCGAACCTGAGACCACAGGGAGAACAAACTTCTTAGTTCCAAGCTCTTACCACTGGACTACCTAATAGATGGTTAGACTAAATTTTTATTTTATTCCCTAAAATATAGGAGTTCTATCAAATTTTTTTCCTATCAATTATTCTCGTAACTTTTCACTTATTTATCAATAAACGTATTTTGTCTATCTTTATATATATAATAAAAATTACCATTTTATGAACCGTTTCATCGATTAACACTCTAAAAAATTGACATGATTTATTTAAATATAAATACACACATAATACAAATTTTAGTTTTGAAGGCAAAATCAGTAGAAAAATAAAAAGAGCATGAAAAATATAAATAATATGAAATTCAATCAATGCATAGCAAAATCTACATAAGATTATTTTTAAAAAAGTTTAACCAATATACGCATAAAATATAAAGCAAAAATGATAGAACCTTCTTACAAACGAAAGACACAATTAACATGCTAATTTTATTTATTTTAGTTGGAAAGAGGCATCGAGCCTCGCCATAAATTTTGAAGGTAGCTGTCATTGGGTTCAATCGATGAGAATGGACATGGTGGCTTTTATACGTGATAAGGTCAAGAAAGAAAGAAAAGAATAAAAAAGATATTGGAGAACTCAAAAGAATAGAGCTGTTGAAATCATGTTTTTTTAATTTTTTTAAAAAAACATTTTATTAATATTTTTTATATATGTTTTTAGATTGTTTTGATGTGCTGATTTTAAAAATAATTTTTTAAAAATAAAAAAAAATATTATTTTGATGCATTTCTAAGCGGAAAACATTTTAAACCGCAACCGTTATCAAAAATCATGTTTTTAATTTTTTTAAAAAAAATTATTAACATTTATATATATATATATATATATATATATATATATATATATTCAGATTGTTTTAATGTGCTTGATTTTAAAAATAATTTTTTAAAAGTAAAAAAAATCATTTTGATGCATTTCTAAGTGAAAAATATTTTGAACCGCAGCCGTTATCACAATCTCAAACAACCCTAAATAAAGAAAATATGTATGATTTTGAGTTTGCAATTAAGAACAATAAAAATTAGGATTTTTTTAACATGTTTTTGCTTTTTTATTTTCCAAGTGATTTTTCTTTCAAGATCAAATCTTGGATATTTCTTTATAACGAATCATGTAATTTGTCTTAAGAAATTAATTAACAAATTATCTAAACTTTTGTTGGGAAATTAATTTATACTTTTCAGTAGGCGACATTTGCAAACATTTGAGAAGGTATGAAACAATATTCAGCCTCAAGAATAAAACAAATAAATGAACACTTCAAAAAAGAAAATTATTATGTAGCTGACACGTTAGAATTTAAAAAATAATTTAATTAAATCGAACTTAATATATATTTTAACTGATTCTTTCGATCTTTTAACCCCAAAATAATTGTCAAATAACTGGATTTTGGTGGACAATATAAGATTTGAGTTTAATTTTTCTTTCTTCCTTGAGAAAATCCAAACCCATAAACCATGGCTTCTCATGCTATAAATCCAACGTATGAAGTGAGCTTTTCCTGCAAAGAGAGAGGGTATTGGGTCAAAGCGCAGGAAAGACCTTTTGATGGGCCAAAGCCTACCTTGTCTGTTGCTATTGGGTCTTCTACCTCCTCCACCTCTTTTGTTTTTTTTTCCTGGTCTCAAAGCATAGTTTTAAAAAACCCTAAATAGTGATTTGAGCATCTATTTTACTTTAAAACTAAATTAGGTGTCACTTTAAAAAAAATATTTTATTTTTAAAACAAAGTAGGATACCATATGTTTTTAACCAAAAAATACAACCACTTATTATTGGATCTGTTCGTTAAAATTAAAATGACAATTTTTCATTATTTTTTTTTTAAAAAACAACACATATCAAAGATATTAGTGTTTTTCATATATATATTGATAGGCCACGACGTTCATAGAGAGGCCTTAAGCCAAATCCCAAGTATTTTGGGATGTCTACAGCACGTCAATAATCGTACATGTAGCATGCATGCACGTAAGGCACATTGCTGGTAGTTGAACGTAGTATATGTGGGAAGCATTTACGTGCAAGTGTGATGGCAGTACTTGCATTATTTTCATTACTTTTCTTTCATGCAGTTATATTTAGTTTTTATTTGTACGTGGTCTTGCTATTTAAACAACCACAGTGATTATCAATGTAAGCAATTATTATTTTAGAACAAAGGTACTTTCTCACCAGAAGAGAAAACAATGCATTATCTTTCTTAACAATTCATTATCTGTGTTGGGAATTGACATTGGTATCAGAGCTTGGTTATTATTTTATGGGAACCAATAAAGAGCGTATTGAGCAGTTGGAGGCAGGGCTTCGTGAAGTGCAAAATGGGCTACATCGGATGGAGCTTGGCATGACAGACAAACTGCATTATTTGGAAGGGACTCTTAATCGTCTCTCTAATGTACTCCTTGCAGACTAAGGATCTCCAAATCAAGGTAATCCACACCGTGAAGGTCACAATGCAGGACGACTTATTGTCTCTTCTAAAATAGCAAAGCTTGAATTCCCTCGTTTTTCTGGAGATGATCCAACGAAGTGGTTCAATAGGGTGAACAAGTTCTTTGACTTCCAAAATACCCCCGAAATGCAGAAGGTTTCTTTGGCTTCCTACCACTTGGAAGGAGAGGCCAACCAGTGGTGACAATGGATCCGCAGGACATTTCAAGAGGAAGGGTGTGTTCTTTCGTGGATTAATTTTGAAGGTGAACTTTGGGCTCGATTTGGCCCTTCCGAATGTGAAGATTTTGATAAAGCTCTTTCAAGGATACGACAGGAAGGATCATTGCGTGACTATCAACGAGAATTTGAACGCTTGGGCAATCGTGTACGAGGTTAGACATAAAGAGCTCTTGTGGGAACATTTATGGGTGGATTAAAAAGAGACATTTCAGATGGGATCCGAATGTTCAAACCACGAGACTTTAAAGGAAGCCATCGCCTTAGCACGGATGAAAGATGATCAATTTACCCGCTAAAGAAGTTTTATCAGACCTGTTACATCAGTGCGAGCACCTCTAGCTCTTCCGCCTAGCAACCAAGCAGCACGGCCAACCCCTGCCAATCCTATCAGACGACTCTCATGGGAAGAAATGCAGCGGAGGAGAGCCTAAAATTTATGTTTCAATTGTAATGAACGATTTACTGCAGGACACAAGTGTTAGGGGTCACGCATACTTATGTTGGAAGGTTGCAATGACAGTGATACTCTCTTATGTGACAATGATCTTGAAGAACAACTAAACCAGGAGAAGTATGAGGAGCTTACTGGACCATCAATTACGTTGCATGCATTATCAGGATGGACAGCGCCCAAGAGCATGCGAATAGCAGCTATGATTGGCTCCTGCAACGTCATTATATTGATAGATAGTGGTTCAACTCACAACTTCATTAGTGAGCAACTGTTAACCTATTACGATTACCAATGGTGCCTACAGAAACTTTCACAGTACAGGTTGCCAATGGTGAAAGTCTCAAATGTCGGGGGCGGTTTGAGGAGGTACCAGTGGATCTCCAGGGCATTGTTTTTTCATTAACTCTTTACTCTTTACCACTCACAGGGTTGGACGTAGTGTTGGGAATTCAATGGCTTGAGTTACTGGGTTCTGTGATTTGTGATTGGAAACGGCTGACAATGGAATTCTTATGGGAGAATCAGCCTAGGAGATTAACCGACATTGATAGACAAGACATCAAGGAAGCATCACTACAGGAGTTGTCCAGGACGACTCAGCCAGGCCAAGCGTTGTTTGCCTTATGTTTCTAAGTTGCCCAAACAGAAACAGAAGGAAACATTCATCCAAGCATGAAGGAATTATTGCAAGCATTTTTAGATATATTCACCGATCCTTCCAGCTTACCACCAACAAGGGAGGTTGACCATAGAATTACTCTGAAAGAAGGGACTGAACCGGTTAATGTTCCGCCATACAGGTACGCACACTATCAGAAGAATGAGATTGAGAAACAGGTCCAAGATATGTTGACAACATGGCTTGTTTGTTCAAGTACAAGTACCTTTTCCTCACCTATTTTGTTAGTGACGAAAAAAGATGGGAACTGGAGGTTTTGTACTGATTATCGCGCTCTCAATGCTGTAACTGTTAAAGATCGCTTCCCAATTCCAACAGTCGAGGATATGTTGGATGAATTATACGACGCTTCTTACTTTACAAAGTTGGATTTGAGAGCAGGTTATCACCAGGTACGAGTAAATCCACAAGATGTCAATAAAACTGCCTTCCGAACTCATAATGGACATTATGAATACTTAGTTATGCCATTTGGCTTATGTAATGTGCCTTCTACATTCCAGGCTATGATGAACTCAATATTCCGTCATCATCTTTGCAAATTTATATTGGTTTTTTTTTATGACATCTTGATATATAGTTCTGACTGGGACAAGCATTTAGTGCATGTACAACAAACATTTGAAATACTGAGACAACAACAATTCTTTGTCAAGGAGAGCAAGTGTGCTTTCGGGCAGAAGAACTAGAATATCTAGGACATATTATTACCAATCACGGCGTCAAAGTGGATGATAGTAAGATTGCAGCTATGGTAGCTTGGTCACGCCCTACTAACATTTCAGAATTACATGGATTTCTTGGT
Source organism: Populus x sibirica (assembly GCA_019202695.1). Taxonomy (NCBI): domain Eukaryota; kingdom Viridiplantae; phylum Streptophyta; class Magnoliopsida; order Malpighiales; family Salicaceae; genus Populus; species Populus x sibirica. The sequence continues at coordinate 519,054 of JAGMVL010000801.1, forward strand.
TTGACAGGATATTATAGGAAGTTCGTTCAGAATTATGGCAATATTGCTCAACCTCTCACCAATCTGCTAAAAAAGAATCAATTTAGATGGCATGATGCAGCTGAAGCCGCTTTCCTCGCTTTCAAACAGGCCATGACAACCACTCCTATATTGGTCATGCCTAATTTCAACGAAGCCTTCATTATTGAAACCGATGCATCTGGAGATGGCATTGGTGCAGTCCTCACTCAACAAGGCAAACCGGTGGCGTACATGAGCAGGGCTCTTGGAATAACCAAGAAATCATGGTCGACATATGCTAAGGAAATGTTGGCGATCTTAGAGGCTATAAGGTTGTGGCGTCCATATCTTCTCGGCAAGAAATTCTACATTCAGGCCGATCAACGTAGTCTCAAGTATTTTGTGGAACAGAGAATAGCAACTCCAGAACAACAAAAATGGGTTGCTAAGTTATTGGGTTACGACTATGAAATCATCTATCGTCCGGGCCGTGAAAACTCAGCTGCAGATGCTCTATCTAGGAAACAAGGTAGTCCAATTCTTCATCATATTTTTACTTCGCAGGTTAGTGTATGGCAAAAAATTAAAACAGCCTTACAGCAAGACCCATACATTCAGTCAATGGGTCGTATAGCTAATGCACAACCTGACAGTTCATTTACCTGGCGTAACAGACTATTACTGTATAAAGGGAGGATCATCGTCCCGAACAATGCCACATTACAAGCTACACTGCTACATGAAATGCATGACATCAAGGTGGGCAGTCATTCATGAGTTTTACGTACATTTAAAAAGCTTGGCCAACAGTTCTACTGGCCTGGCATGCATAAAGCATTGCAAACATATGTCAAAGAGTGCGAGATTTGCCAAAAGACAAAAACAGAGACATTGGCTCCTGCTGAACTTCTTCAACCACTGCCAATTCCATGTCAAGTATGGGACGATATCACCTTAGATTTTATTAAAGGATTGCCAGTCTCGTAAGGCAGGGATACCATCATGGTGATTGTTGACAGACTTAGTAAGTTTGCCCATTTTCTCACTTTACGCCACTCGTTTACTGCAAAAACTATGGCAGAAAAATTTGTTGATGGCGTTATCAAGCTCCATGGAATGCCCAAATCCATTGTTAGTGATCGGGATCCCATTTTCATCAGTCACTTCTAGCAAGATTTTTTCAAAATTTCAGGTACCAAACTTTGGCTCAGTTCAACATACCACCCGCAGACGGATGGATAGACAGAGGTCATCAATCGATGCGTTGAGCAATATTTAAGATGTTTCGTTCATCGTGGCCAACACATTGGTGTTCATATTTACCTTGGGCTGAGTACTTGGTATAATACCACCTACCATATTTCAACTGGCATGACACCATTTCAAGCGTTGTATGGACGCTTACCACCATCTATTCCAGTATACAAAGAAGGTCTGACATCAGTGAGTGCAGTTGACCAATAGCTCCAGAACCGCGATGAACTGCTTCGCCAATTGAAGGATAACTTAGCAAAATCAAGGAATCGCATGAAACAGATGGTCGACCAAAAGCAAAGGGATATAATGTTTCAAATCGGTGACTATGTGCTTCTCAAACTGCATCCATATCGCCAACAAACAGTCTTCAAGCGGGTCCATCAGAAGCTTGCTACTCGTTATTATGAGCCATATCAAATTGTAGACAAAATCGAACAGGTCGCCTACCGTTTACAGTTTCCAGTAGAAGCACGCATTCATCCAATGTTTCATGTCTCACTGCTAAAACATTACCAGACCAAAGAAGGCATTGTTGAACCAAGGTCAGTCGACATACCACCTGTTACAGATGATGGCGAGCTCCTTCTTGAACCGCAGACAATTTTGGATTGTCGTTGGCATAAACAGGAACGACATCTTGTTCTTTGAAAGCTTAGTTCAATGGAAACATCTGCCCGTAGAGGACGCCACGTAGGAACCCACAACTCAGTTACAAGAGTTGTTCTCGACTCTGAACCTTGAGGATAAGGTTCCACTTAATGGGGGCGGTATTGATAGGCCACGACGTTCAGAGAGAGGCCTTAAGCCAAATCCCAAGTATTTTAGGATGTCTGACACGTAAATGATCGTGCATGCATCATGCATGCACGTAAGGCACATTGCTGGTAGTTGAACGTAGTATACGTGGGAAGCATTTACGTGCAAGTGTGATGGCAGTAGTTGCATTATTTTCGTTACTTTTCTTTCATGCAGTTATATTTAGTTTCTATTTGTACGTGGTCTTGCTATTTAAGCAACCACAATGATTATCAATGTAAGCAATTATTATTTTAGAACAAAGGTACTTTCTCACCAGAAGAGAAAACAATGCATTATCTTTCTTAACAATTCATTATCTGTGTTGGGACTTAACATATATAACCAGATTTAACATTTTATTTTTATTTTGTTTTTTTTAATATGAATTACTCTAAAAAAAATGACAAACAAATATATACTTATGCCATATAAGTTTAAAAAGTTATAAATGATTTAATATAAGGAAATTACAAAAAACCCTTCTATGCTATCACGAAATTACAATCACACTTAAAAGTTCAAAAATATTACAAAACCTCTTTTAAGTCCAAGTGAATATTATAAAAAAAACCCTTTTATCCAAAATACCCCTTATAGTTTTTAATAATTCTCTTAACATTAAAGGCATTTTGGGTATAAAGGGGTTTTGTAAAATTCTCAAAGTTTTGGGTGGTCATTGTAATTTCATAATATATCAAGAGGGATTATCATAATTTATTCTTTAATTTAGTATAAATGACATATATCTATTAAGGTATTTTTAGTATATTACCAATCTCACTAATGAAAACGGTAAAATTCAAACAACTACTATTTAGTTACTTTAAACATTTATAATTATATTTCAATAACCAATTAATTATCAAATAATGTTTTTACCCCGCAACACACACAATACAATGTAATATTGTCATTATGTAGTAGAATGTTAACCTAAGATTGCATCCCAACAAGTTTTATCTACATCTTTAATGTGTGTGTGTGTGTGTGTGTGTGTGTGTGTGTGTGTGTGTATAATACTCGAGTTTTTTTACCAAGAAGAAGTTTTTCCAAGATCAAAGTATTATTATGCTTAGTGTTGCAATTTTTTGGGGCCTTGCATCTTGTCATCTTTGATCTTAAACAACTTGTGCATAGGTTATAGGCTCATCATATTTAGAGATGGCAACAACAAAGGTAGAGAGAAATAATAGATAATATAATAAGAAAGCATTAAAAAAATATGGTATACCTAAGAAAACCATATTGGAACTACAATAAAGTGGCTTAATGGTTTCAGACAACTCGTAAATAAAATCTTAAAGGTGTTGAGGGTGGTCATCGATCTTGTTGAGATCACTATAAAATCCCTCAACTTTGTTATATTATAGGTATAATAAAGACATCCAAAACCTTTTAAATGAGAATATGAAAAAGGTTTGAAAAATAAAACTTTATAAGGATATTTTCCTTCAAGTAAAGGAGATGGTGTATGATTGATTAAATATGTGGTAGTAAGAACTATTAATTTAATATACTTTATAGCCAATTGATTAGTTACATATGACATTATTATATTCTTGTAAAAATATATTTATTATTAATAAAAGTTTAATTTATTGTTAATATTCATGTAATATTAGATTAATGAATCTAAAGTAAAAATAAAATATATGGGACAAAAATACTTTGTAAAGAAAATTATAAAATTATTATATTTATGAGATTTATATTGCATCGAAGCATTGTTCTTAAAATATTCCTGGTCGATTCTCTCTTAAATACTGAACATGCATTAGAGCTATAAAGACTGATACGTATTATGTTCTTTTCTTTATGAAATGAAACAAGTGTTCTTATAAGTTGAGGTATAAGAAATACTTAGAACTAATGTGTAGGTGCATGAGATCCATATGTGACAATCATCTCTGTCTATGGAAAGACTCACATGATGGTTATGTAACTTATCATTAGACTTAAGATCACTAAGTCATTTTATATAAAGAATGTTATGTTGTAATCCCGTTACATGTTATTTTAATCAAGGTAACGAAATGGTAGAAATTGAGTATAACATTAACTATATAAATGTACTTGAGTGATCAAGAGATAATTCATCACTCTGGGTGAATTAGGAAAAATATTTCATCTATTTTCAAATAGTATTGACTGAGAAATCCTTGGCCAATGTGGAATAAGATTTGAAAAGAGTTTCAAATCTTATTCAAATTATCAATGACTATTATGTATGATTTAACATGGTAAACATATTTCATGCTTTAATGTTAAATCGTAACATTATTTATGAAAAGATATTAATTACACTAAGAAACCGGTCACTAAAAGGTTAAGTCAAATCATTAATAACTTTTCTAATATTTGGGGGATCAGGACACATTGCTAGACGATGCACATGATCTTCAATTATAAATTAATCAATTGTTTAATTGATAATAAATTAAATTATTTAATTTATTTAATTTTATTTAATTATAATTATAATTTATATTTGGGCCAACAAATTAGGAACCTAATGGGTCACACACATTAAAAACCATTAGTCGGAAATTAAACTGGAATGTTTTAATTAAGTATGACTTGATTAAAATATATTTTAAAAATTAAGAACTAGAATATAATTAATACAAGGATTATATTTCTAGACCTAGAAAAATCAAGAACTTGATTGAGTTAATTTCTAAAAATTTTCTAAATTAATATATGGATATTATTTAGAGGGCAAATTGATATTTTGCCAATTTATAAAGTTTTTTAGATTTTCCTATAAGTAGTAAGCTACACCTTTTATTTTTTAATGATTGTTTGTTAGACAAAGCAATCTATCTCTCTTAAATAGCGATTTAGGAGATCTCTTACGGGTGGTTCATATGAATTACCATTGGAGGCCAGACAATTGCACGGCTTATAGTTTGCGATAACCCGATCTTTAAAGAATTATCCAAAGCTGAAAAAGATCAGATTTTTAGGTAATAAATCCTTAAAAAACTTTAGATCTATTTAACGGGATCCTAAGGACTTTCGATTTTGTTTCATAGTTTTTGTTGCATGTATGATATTCAAGAACCCAACAAGAACACATTCTCCTTAAAATTTTATAAGTAAACCAAATAAAAAATAAAGATCATGTTATCTTTAAAAGATATTGATGTGTACATTCAACAATCTTATTTTATTATGGAATATAAATATATGGTAACTGATGTAGTATGCCATAATTATTTTTAAAAAAATATTTCATATTGTTAAAAGTCAATTCATGTCCATTGTTACATTTAACTTGCTTAATAGTTTAATAGTTTGATTAAAATGAGTTTTGACAGTATAATAAAAGGCAATGAGAAAAATTAAGAGAGTCAAATTTGTGATGCATCAAAGCTTTCATGTATAATGAGTACAATTATTAACATTAGTGAGAAAAAAATAGCACTTAAATAAGATTAATGAACCATGTTTTGTGAATTTTACATGTAAGTTTTTTGTGGTTTATTTTGATGATGTTTAAATTTATAGCAAGAATATAAAAGAGCATGTTAAATATTTAAAAAATGTATTGGTTGTTCTGCAAAAAGATTGTTTATATGCTAATCTGAAAAAATATGACTTTTGCATGGAAAAAAGATTGTGTGTTTAATTATTCTATACGTGAATTACTAGTTTGTGGAGTTCATGGGGACGGATTAATGGGATACTTTGAGGTTGTTAAGACTTTAGATATTTTGCATGAGAACTTTTATTGGCCTAAGATGAAAAGAAATGTGTAAGGAATTTGTGATAGATGTATAAACATATAGACAAGCTAAGTCTAAAGTTTTACCTCATGATTTATATACTCCTTTACTAGTGTATAATAAACCTTGGGTTGATATATCTATGAATTTTGTGCTAGGTTTGCCTAAGTAAAAAAGGAATAGGGATTCTATTTTTGTAATTGTAGATAAGTTTTCTAAGATAACATATTTTATATATTGTCATAAAATTGATAATGCAACTAACATAATAAACTTATTCTTTTGGAAGATAGTTCAGCTCTATAGAGTATCTGAGAGCATTATATCTGATTATGATGTTAAATCTCTTAACTATTTTTGGGAGGTTTTTTTTGGGGGGGGGTAAATTAGAAACAAAATTGTTATTTTATACTACTTATCATTCATAAATGGATGGTCAAACTAAAGTAGTTAAATATGACTTTAACTATATTTTTAAGAACTATCATTCAATTTTTTTTGAAAAATTAGAAAAACTATCTGTCATTTATTGAATTTGTTTATAATATGAATGTATATTTTACTACTAATCATTCTCCTTTTAAAATTATCTATAACTTTAATCATTCGACTCTTTTGAGTTTATTTCCTTTACTTATTGATGAAAGTGCTAGTACTAATAGCAATAAAAAAGGACAGGTAATAAAGGCTCTTCATGAGAATATGAGGCGAAATATATATATATATATATATATATATATATATATATATGAACAATATGCATTTAAAGCTAATAGAAGGAGACAAGAAAGTTATTTTTTAACCAAGTAATTGGGTTGGATTTAGATGCATATACAAAAAGAGAAATTTTCTAAGCAAAGTAGATCTAAGTTGATGCTAAAAGAAGATGGATCATTTCAAATCCTTGAATTAATGATAATGTCTATAAAATAGATCTACCAGGCGAGTATGATGTTAGTGCTACTTTTAATATTTTCGATCTCTTATTGTTTGATGTACGTGATGATTCATGGACAAATATTTTTGAGGAGATAGAGAATGATACAATCAAGACTACAACAAAAGATCCATCAAAATATCCATTGCAAGTTCCAATTAGGCCACTTATGAGATCAAGGGTAAAGAAGTTCAAAGATGCATTCAATAGGCTTATTTAGAGTATTTAAGTCAAGGTGAATTTCAAGGAGCCTACATGTTTAACAAGTGATGATCAGATCTTAGTTAATCTAATATATCTATAAAAGGAGTATTATCCATCTACAACATGGGCTTAATTATTTCGCAATAGTAGGCTAATTAAGTTAAGCATTAAAGGCGATTTTGGATTTATTTTTTCTAATACATGGTTTTACTCTAACAAGCATAATTTTTTATCATATTATTGACTCAGTTTGAAAGTTTACAAGAAGTTTTTAGAGGTCTTGTTTTATATTGAATTAAATATTTAGAGAAATTGGACATCGAAAAGGCCTTGCGATAAGGTTCAGAGGCTATTATGCAAGAATTATATTAGTTTTCTAGTTAATTTAGAATTATTTTTTCTATTTTATTTAGAACTCTTTTACTATTTTTTAGAATTGTTTAGGATGTTTATCTATTACTACTATGACTAATTCCAAACACGATTAGGTTTTTAAAAAAATCAATTTGAGTATGAATTTATAAATTTTTATATCTACTGGCATCACAATAATTTGTGAATTTGTGAATATGTGTACAATGATTTTGCCACCTCTCTTAGTTTTTTATTAATACAATACACGTTTCTTGGTTTAATTGATGATGTGGCATGCTAGAGTTACACTAGTTTCTTGTAATAAATAAAGCTTAAATGTCAACATATATCAATCGAGTCACTTGTTTATGACATTATAAATAGATGAATACCTTAATTAATAAAAATTAAAACCGTGATATGCTTGTACAAGAAAAGGTTCGGTTTTGTACAAGTTGCAAAATCATTGGAATGTTGTTCTTTGCCCCTTGCTTGACCTTGCTATCCACGACACCAAACAAGCCAGCAAGAGAGTCTATATACAAATGAAAAAAAAATAAAAAAAATTCAGACAAATGGTACCATTCTATCAAGAAGTTGGTGCTTCCCTGTCTTTGTGTCCAAGTAACCTTTTTTTGCCCTTTGGAAATGACAATTATTTAATTAATGGATATGAACATCACAACCACATCTCTTGTAATTTATTTAATCATCTCTTTTAGTCCACTATTAAAATACTTTTAAATAATACTTAATTAATCATATGTATTTTCTTTTTCGCAGCCTTAATTCCAAGACATGTAGCTAGCAAATAGCGAAGAGGGCTAGATTTGTGTGAAACACCGCCCTAAGAAGGCGTAGACGGATTGCGAAACTGCCAAGAAAACAAACGAATTTAGGTGATGTAAAGCTAAGTAACTTCATAACCAACACAACCACCCTTTTATCTCCTTCGTACTCCAACGAGGAAGCCGGCTTTTGGTCCCAATAAGGATCTTTGATTTCTTTTTGGTCTGAAATAATAGTGTTTGCAAATGATGTTTTATTTTATTTTATTTTGTTTAAGATTAATTTTGTATGTTTTTAAATTGTTTTGATGTAAAAAATAATTTTTAAAAAATAAAAAAATATATATTAATGTATTATTTTAAAAAATAATCATGGGAAAATAATTTTAGATTTATGTTTTGTCTTATCGCTCAATGTCCAAATTTGGGCAACTAAATCAGGTTACTTTATCCTTTAATGACTGCTCTATATGGAAGAATAATGGCATTATAAATATATATTCTTTAAAAATATTTAATAGTCAATTACATATATTTTTTATCCTATAAAAGGCTCATGCACCAGAAATATCAGGAGTAATTATAATTTGTAATGGTCCATAGAAAATCACAACATCTGAAAGTGACGACCCATTTCATCGTACCATACAAAACTTGCTTTTGAACATTATTCGGCGAGTTGCAGGTGGTGGCTTTCGCACTGGATAGAAACCCTGTGTCTCCATGACCTTTTCCACATGCTTACCAATTTTAATCTGACGGCTCACCTTCCCTACTGACCGTTGACCTAACTGGATTCCAACGAACCTCGATTAAAAATCAATAGGAAATTGACTGTCCAAGATTAGAAAATTAATATTAATTTTAATTATTTTATTTTATACATGTTTTTTCACCGTAGAAATGTCATAATTGGAATTTTCTTCAATGTTTTACTATTATGGTGATAAATCTGTAATTTTCAGTGGTTTCTTTAGAGAAAACAAGCTTTTTTATATTTGTTTCTCTTTATATTTGATATTTTATCATTTTATACTTGATTTATTTATCATTATTTTTTCCTTATCATTATTTTTTAAATTTTTATTTCATTTTATTTTTTATAATTTTTCAACATTGTACCATTTTTTTGCTACATTAAAAATAAGCTTGAAATCTTATAAATTTTTATTATCACATATGATTTTTAATATATTTTATTATATATAAGTATTGACTTTTGATGCACAGTTATGTTTTTTACTCCCTGTCACAAAAACATATTAATAATACCTACATGTTAGTTTATTTGCATTATAAAAATAATTTGTCATGTAGACGCATTAACACTTTTTTTTAATTGGCATCAATAGTTCTTGATTTATTTAATTAAATACATGCATAAATTTTTTTTTATTTATAATTAGGATTTTTGTCTTAAAAAACGCATTTAAAAAGCTTGCATTTTTTTTCTTCAAAAAAGCTATCCGATCCGCGAAGAAGTACATATCAAATAACTAGTAAAAATCTAAAAGATATGGCCACAACATTCTACACGTATACATTGTTCATCCTCTCACATTTTATTATGGACCCATCATTTAAAATTTTATTTTTTTCAATTTCATCTTCAATTTTTTTTTGTGCAATCACATCCTTTTGAGGCCAAATTCAAGGACAATTCAATCAAATTTGTTGACCAATGACAAGATTAAAAGACAAGGGACCAAAAAAGAAAAGACACCATAAATGAGTGATGGTCTCAAAGTTCAAACAAAAAGTTTAATTAATCCTCAAACTTTACAAATTATACATATTCAGTCTCTCAATGTTTTTTCAATTCAAATTTAGTATAAAAATTTATTTTTATTATTTTTTAGTTCCTAATTTGAGAGGGAAGAGAGGGAGAGATCCCTAGAGTTAGGCGGTGTTGAGAGAAAAATATCATTGACATCGATTCAAGCTACTAAAATAATTGATTTTTGTGTCAAATAATTTCATTTGACGAAATAAATTCAACTTAGGTGTTTATTTTTATTTTTTACCTTGAGTACCTAAAAAAACATATATGAGCTTGAGAATATTTTTGTTTCGGTTTTTTAGATTGTTTTTTTTTTGGTTTTTAAGGCTATTGATGGATTTATCAAGATTCCTATAGTGTTTGTCTACGTGTTTTTTTTTTGTCAAAAATGAATTGAATAATTTTTAGGGTAAAAAAATCCAATCTTGATTTTCTAGTCACCACAGCGGTCAACTGGGCTAAGTCAGGCATCACACTTAATTTTTTTCAAAAAAGCATTGGTGTCATTAGCCCCAATTATATTTTTTTTAAAAAACAGGCCCACGCTTAGGCCTGCCTTTGCAAGCTCGTGCGCAAGCCCTCTTAAATGGGCCATGCCCGGTGGCGTCTTAACTCTTTTTGTTTTGTTTTGGTAATTTTGTTTTTTTTTTAAAATCATGCTTTTTTACATGTATTTTTTCTAAATGTTTTCTTAATTTATATTTAAATTAATATCTCTTATCTCTAATTTTTTATTTTGTATTTAGTATTTTTTATATAAAAAAATTGTGGTTGTTTTTTAAGTATTTTGTTTGTATTTTATTTTTTAATAGATTTTTCTAATTCATTTATATTTTTTTTTATGTTTTATATAATTAAACTTTATTTTTAAAATAAAAAATTATTTATTTTTGGATAATATTTCTAATAAGTGCAATATTGCGAGATATTTTTTCTCTTTGATTTTATTCAATTAATTTTATATGTTTTTATTTCTACCATCATTTAATTAAATAAAAAATAATTTTAATAACAGAGTCATTAATTACAATTGTGTAAATGAATCGTATTGTGATATCAAATATCTTGATTTAAATTTGTTTTCTGACTTTTATTTAGTTTATCATTAATAATATATTTTTTTTAATTTATTAATATAGATGATTTTGATTTATTTAATTAGATGTGTACATAAAATTATTTTTAGTGAAAATAATCAGTTAGTGCTACAAATTAAGTAAGTAAAAAATAAAAAAAGAAATAAGTAAATGTAAAACAGATAGGAGTAGTATTTACTGGATCCCAAAAATTAAGCCAAAAAATAATTAATTGTCCTAAACGAAACAATTAACTAATCCACCTGGCCCCTAATCATGAACGCCCCCCCCTTTCTTCTCATCAGTGTCCACTCGCTGTCTTTAGGTATCAAAACAGCAGCAGCGCAACAACAATAATAAAAAATAATAATAGTAATAATAATAAAAAATCAAAACCAACCGACAAATTCTTTCTTCAATTTCAATTCAAAGAAATCTCTCTTCTACTTCGTCTTCTTCCTAAGCACACCTTAGCAAGCTTCAAACAAACTCAACAAATACCTCTCCTTTCCTTCTCATCTCACAAATCCCCCACTTTCTATCTCTAAACTAAACTCTACCACTTTAGAGAGAGAAAGAGAGCCACGAAAAATGAAATTCTCCTTGCTACAGCAGAGCTACAACAACCGCCGAAGCGGCAGTTTCAGAGGATCATCTGCGCCGTTAGATTCATCACCGGACAACACAATCAAATCCCCAGCCGCTATTTTCTGGCTCTTTTTACATGGCATTTGTTGTCTCATCAGTCTCGTCCTCGGCTTTCGCTTCTCTCGTCTCGTTTTCTTCTTCCTCTTCTCTACCTCCACGACCACAACTCTCTATGTAACGACACCGTTTCACCCTCTCAGCAAAACATCCGACATTTCCAATCCCTTAACCAATAGTGCTAATGATCTTCCGGTGATTAACAAAACGGTGAGTTCGAGAGTTGTTGTCGGGCGGCACGGGATCCGGATCCGGCCATGGCCGCACCCGAACCCGAGTGAAGTAATAAAAGCGCATCAGATAATAGAGAGAGTTCAAAGAGAGCAGAGTAATCAATTCGGTGTGAAGAGTCCTAGGAGTCTTATCGTAGTCACGCCTACTTACGTGCGGACTTTCCAGACTTTACATATGACTGGTGTTATGCATTCTCTGATGTTGCTCCCCTACGACGTCGTCTGGATCGTGGTGGAGGCCGGTGGGGTCACCAATGAAACAGCATTGATTATTGCCAAATCCGGCGTTAAGACTCTTCATATTGGATTTAATCAGAAAATGCCGAATTATTGGGAAGGAAGGCACAGATTGGAGACTAAAATGCGGCTTCGCGCTTTGAGGTTAAGTTTTTTTTTCGCAGTCAACTTTAAATTGAACTGAATTGCTGATTAAAAATAATGGATTTACTATTTTATTTATTTTAATGTAAATTTTGGTTGCTGTGGAACAGAGTTGTGAGAGAGGAGAAGATGGATGGAATAGTGATGTTTGCGGATGATAGTAACATGCATAGTATGGAGCTGTTTGATGAGATACAAAATGTGAAGTGGTTTGGTGCGGTTTCAGTTGGGATTCTTGTTCATTCAGGTGGTGCTGATGAGACGTTATTAACTGCTGCTGCTGCTATGGTTGACAAGGAGGCGGAAGAAAATTTGCCTAATCCAGTAGTGCCTGTTCAGGGTCCGGCTTGTAATGCTTCTAACAAATTGGTTGGTTGGCATACGTTTAATTCGTTACCGTATGAGGGGAAGAGTGCGGTATATATTGATGATAGGGCTACGGTGTTGCCTAGGAAGCTGGAGTGGGCTGGGTTTGTGTTGAATTCGAGGCTTCTTTGGAAGGAAGCTGAAGATAAACCAGAATGGGTTAAGGATATGGATTTGGTTGATGAGAATATAGAGAATCCTTTAGCTCTGCTGAAGGATCCTTCCATGGTGGAGCCACTTGGGAGCTGTGGGCGACAAGTTTTGCTCTGGTGGCTCCGTGTTGAGGCTCGTGCTGATAGCAAATTCCCTCCAGGGTGAGTTTTTCTTATTCTTTGTATTGCCGATTTTTTCAGTATTGCGATGGGCTGCCTGTCTTGACTAGATAGTATCAATTGGAATAAGTTTGCGGTTATCTTTAGCATTGTCTATTCATTTTAATTGTTCAGTGTCTAATTTCACAAATTTGTAGACAGTGAGGTCCAGGAAGTTAAATCATAGGAGGGCGTACATTAGAATTTTTGTGTGAACTTCTATTGTGCTGCTCCTGTGTAATTTTGGGCTACAGTTAGTCAACAAGTTACACCTCAAGTGTCATAGCTGGTAAGGATAGTTTCCAAAAAAAAAAAAAAAAAAAATTAAAGAAGAAAAGAAAGAGAAACCTAAAGAAATTCTGTAAAGTAAATTGTCTGCCAATTTATGCCACCCAACTCGTGACATTGTATTGAAACATAATTATAAATGGAACATATCCTTCTACTACTTCAGGTAGGCAGGGATGTTTTGAAATATTGATGATTTGGGACTCATATCCCCCACAACAACTGTTGACATGCCTTGAACGTATGCATCTTAGGCAGGCTGTTTTTGGTTCTTGGACCTGTGCTATAGTATATGACATTGTGTAGAAAACAGAAAAGAAGAATGGCTCCTTGCTGAAAAATTCTCCTCCTTGTTATTGTGTCAATTAGGCATGCTGCTATTTGTGTCACACCCCTAAAATTGAGCATAGACACGCCTGTATCATTTAGTATTCCACCCTAGATAATACAAAGGTTAACTTTACAAGGTTCACCAAAAACCACAAATGCTAAACCAAAAGGTCTTAAATATCTGCATTTCAAAATGATCACTTAACAATATGAAGTCTTAAACATGATAAAATCCTACTAAAGAGAAAGTACTTAATTTTTTTTTTTATTACAAGTCTTTAAAACTATTAACAATGAATGTCTAACAAGAAGTTAAAATATATCCTTCAGTAAACAAAAATCCTTCAGCTCAGCTAACAACTTAAATTGGTAATGTAAACTCCATAGCTCAGCTAACAACTTAAATCGGCAATGTAAAATCAGCTTAAATCGGCAATGTAAAATCCATAGCTCAGCTAACAACTTAAATTGGCAATGTAAAATCCATAGCTTAGCTAACAACTTAAATCGGCAATGTAAAATCCATAGCTCGAAACTCACTTTAATCCTCTACCTATCCAGAGAGGGAAAAGAAGGGGGTAAGCTAACAACAATTTAGAAAGTAAAGCTCCACACACATACACATGATTGACAATAATGAAACAACTTCTTAAAATAATTAAAAAAAAAGTTAATAGTTCATAGTTCATAGTTCATAAAACACACCATAAAACAAGTCATCAATACATGCTTTTACTTGGCATTCAATTCTATAAACATGACTTTACTCTCAGATCAAATTACTGTCGCCATATTATATTCATTTTGCCTTTTGGATTGTAAACTAGTCTTAATTGTTTCCATTCATATATAATTCACCTAATAATTCCTTTAAATAGAATTTATAATAAGCTTCAAAATCATTCCTCGAGGTTATTGTCAGACAACCTGCACTTCCTTAACTATTTTTACCATAACTATTTGTACAAAAATCGGATTAATGCACCATTTATGGTTAGAAACTAGACAGAATAAGCTTTTCTTATGTATAAAATTTGGGTAAAAAATTGCATCTTTTCAATACAGTTTTTGGGTTGAACAAAAGCTTGTGTCAAACAATTGAACTGACAATTTCTCACATTTATACCTAATTGTTAACCTAATAATTAAGCACTAATTGTTAACCTAATAATTAAGCACGCTTAATCGATCTTACAATATCATAAAATCTATCATACTTATTGTATTTGGTCATTCATACAAATACCACTTAAATTTCTTAATTTTATACTCCTTTCATATAGAAAAAAACCTTAATCAATCCAAAATCTTTATAAATAAAAGAGATTCATATTTCTTACCTTGAAATCAAGAAAAATAAAATGAAACTTCAATCCTTCAATGTCAATCTAGTTCAATATTCTTTGCTCCTATAGAAGAACAAGTGACTTTGAGGATATGTTTTCTCTAGACTGTAAAGTTTGTAAAACTAGGGTAAATAAACTCTATGATTCCATCTTTTCTTTTACATAAATATAGGATTAAATGGGCTACCTTTTACACACACACACTTACACACACACGAAGTCCAAGATAAAATTATATGTATATTTAGTTCTTATAATACTCTAGCCTAAAAATATTTGGGTTAGGGTATTACAATTTGTTGGTTGATTTCTATGCAAATTTAATTAGGGTATTACAATTTGTTGGTTTATTTCTATTCAAATTTAATTTAACTAGGTAATGCCTACAGATGCGTTGTTCCATTAGTACGATATTGCAATTATTTCATGATTTCATGAACTCCCTATTGTTATAGTCCAGTTTTTGTATTTTCTAGTTGGTTAATTTTGTGCACCCACAATGTAGTTGATTCATCATTCTCTTTGTCCGGCAAAGAGTGTCCGTCATACTATTTCAAGTTATTCCAAAATACATATCTAGTTAAAGAACCAATCACTTTTTTCCTAATATACCCCTTAAAGTTCCAAATATAACCATTTCTTACTGAAAGAATAAAGGGGCAGTTGTGGGAAAAATGAGCTGGAACTGTGCTTAGTGAGTTTTCTTAAAATGCGTGTGAAGTCAAACAGGACACTCTTTGTGAGGGAGGGAGTAGTATTCATCTTTTGGTTTAAAATGCGTGTGAAGTCAAACAGGACACTCTTTGTGAGAGGTAGGGAGTAGTATTCATCTTTTGGTGAAAAAATATAGACTCGAGGCTACTCCAAAATGTGAACAACTAGATGTCTGAAGTATAGGCTTTAGAATGATTGTGTTGTTAAATGTTGATGAAATGGATCACATTCATCTTTTATTGCTACTGAAAGAGATTGGTGGTACCTGGGCTCACTTAGAGATTAATAGGGCTCACTTAGAGATTAATAGTAGTTGGTGATAACTTGAGAAACACTCAAGAGAATTTAGCCTTTCTTCATTGTACAGAATATATTTTTGAGAAGCCTGACACTGACCTTTCTTCATTCTTAAGGGACCTAGGGCACTAGAGATGTCAAACACTGTTGCATGTGTCTATTGATCCAAATCCCATTATCCTAGGCATTCTAGGAGCTGCACAAACCTGCCTCATTTATTTTGTAGACAGGCTTTTCATAATCGGCATATGCTCTTTATGTTGAAAACTTCTCCTTCCTTTACCTATATCCCATTAGTTTAGGCTTACAAGATTAGTATGGGTTTTCCATAGAAATACTTCGGCCCTAGTGATGTGTGTTTACCTGGCTGGGTGTCACTAAGTATGGTCTTAGACTCTTACTGATACCAGCCTAGGCCTTGCATCGCAATTTCATTACTGAGGCCATCCTGACATGGCCCTTTATAGTCTAATTTAAATGGAGGTATATGCTTCATTGTCAACCTTATTTTACTAGTTGTCAAACAAGCTCAACATACCTGGTTTACTGACCTTACCCGTTACATGTTTACTTACATGGATCTAATTGTAAATATGTCACCCAACCAATATTGTGAAATCAATTATATTCCAACCAGTACCTTTTTTGCTAAAATTGCCTATGGAAGGAATAATTGATATCATTACATTAGTTTGGGGCCAGCTTTGTAACTTGCCCGTATTTACATATAGTAAATATGTGTATATAGACAATATTAATAATAATGGCAATAACAACAACACACACATCACTTCCTTTGGTGCAGAGCAAACATCCCAACATATTCTTTGAATTCTTCAGTGGCTGCTTCATAACTAACTAGTATTTAATTTGCTGTAAAATCCTAAAGAAATGGTAGTTGTTTAACTAAGTTATTTGCTAAATTTCTTATCAAGTCATGATTTGCTGCGCAACATATTCTTTGAAATTTTCATTCTTGCTTCACAACTAACTAGCATTTGATTTGCTGTAAAATTCTAGAGAATTGTAGTTGTTTAACTGAAAATCCTTCCTAAACTTCTTATTATCTCATGTTTTGTGCGCAAAACTCAGGTATTGACA
Organism: Populus x sibirica; assembly: GCA_019202695.1. NCBI lineage: Eukaryota > Viridiplantae > Streptophyta > Magnoliopsida > Malpighiales > Salicaceae > Populus > Populus x sibirica. The sequence goes on from JAGMVL010000801.1 coordinate 536,048, forward strand.
AACCTAACTGGGTTGTTTACCATGAGCTAGAGAAGGAACTTAACTAACCTTGTTTCTACAACTGTTTAATTCTTTAAATATTGAATATTTTGCCGGTGGTTGGCATGTGTTTCTTTGAAATATAAAGGCTGAATCAGGTGCCTTGTTCTCAGCTCATATCAAAAAACATCCCCACATAAAACATCGATAATATTTCTTTATGTGATGATACCCAAGTTCTCAAGCACTTGTGCCCTCGTGTCAATAGAAAACTTTTGATGATTATTGTACCACCGGCTGCAATCTGTCTTATTTGTTTTGATAAAATAAGAATGCTCCTTTTCATTCAATACTAGCTTGTTCCCATCCACTGGAGTGTTTGCATGAGCCCAGCCCATTTCATGAAGATGACGATGTTTGGCTACTTGAAGAAGAGATTTCAAAATTTAAGTAGTCCTTTCTTGGTGCTCATTTGTAGCTTTATAATTATACAAGAGGCTTCAAAATTTAAGTAATCCTTTCTTGGTACTGATTTGTAGCTTTATAGTTATGCCCACCATATGAGTTTTTGCAAAATCTCCACAAGCAAATAGTTTCATGTTGCTAAAGCTTCTGTATCTAGGTATTAGTTAGTGCCCACTAGTTTGCTCCTTTTTTATTTATTTATTTATCATGGAATATAATCTTGGGAATGCTAAATAGTTTCTCACCCCATATTGTATTCTCTTACCAGTTTCGGAAACTGGGTTAATTTCTTAAAAGCTTAACTCTACTGCTGTCTGCTTACAGGTGGATAATTGACCCACCTTTGGAAATTACTGTGCCATCGAAGCGAACACCATGGCCCGATGCCCCTCCTGAACTGCCTTCCAATGAAAAGATATCAGTTAACCAAGAACAGACTGCTAAGCGTTCTTCAAAGACTCGATCACCCAGATCAAAACGCAGTTCAAGAAGTAAGAGAAAGCATGAAGCAGTGTTGGTGGAGACACAGGTTTCTGCAAGGCATTCTGAACAAAACTGAAATGGTAGCTTGATCACACATTAGAGATATTGCCTTGTGAATTTGACACTGCTGGCCTCCAGGTTGAAGATATTTTATTGATAAAGCAAAAGGCACACGATCTTAATTACCAGGTGGGTGGCAAGTACATCTGAAAAGAAATTCATTAAAGCCAGGCCAGTTGAAAATGTTCGTCGAAGCTTGAATCCACCATTGTTTTGCTTCTTTTATTTTTTTCCTTTTCTTTTCTATATGTTGGGGTTGATTTGTTGATATTCTATGGATAAGGTATGTCATCACAGTCTCCTTGCCTCTGCTGCCAAGAAACACCAGGTTCTTGTATCTGATAAGCGTCAAATTTCATACATAATCTTCTAAATAGGAATCTAGAGTCTGTTTAGCTGCTGGATTCAGTAAAAATGAACCTCATTGTAATAAATTTTTTCATTTCTTGCAAGCATGATGACGATGATTGTGATGTACTTCTCCCATTTTGTCTGGATTGATACAAAAAGAGTGAAATCTGGCATGAACCTTGGAGATTTTGGCCAAATCTAAAATTGGTTGTCCAATATGAAACATAATCTTGACCTGCACTACAAAGGAATGGTCAAGATTCCATGTCTACAGTTAAAAATCTTGGATTTGTTTTCTAGAAATTATTAATTTAGGTTCTAAAAATTTCAAGGTTATTAAAAATTTATATAATTATTAATTTTAGAGTCTGTTGAGGTAACACTCAAGTTAATAATAATAATAAAAAAACATAATTTGCATCGACAAAAAGGACTTGAATTTCTCCTTGCATGTTCAAGTGCTTTCAACTGATTTTAGGGTAGAGAAAACTAACAAACACTACTTGTAATTGCCAACCGAAGGACTCGGTTTGGTCTTGTATTTCTAGTGACCAAAAACGACCCACGAAACAGCCACATGGCGTCATCTTCCTCCTATCTCTACGAGACATGGTTTCACTTGCAAATAAGGACCACACTTGGATTATCATGATCAAAGATCAAGATCAAGATGAAGATCATTAATTTCCTTGCCTTTATAAACTCGCAGAACTCCCTCCTCCTCTTCGTAAGAGCTCTCTTCCTTCACCATTATTGTCTCTCCAAACCAGTATTAATTCTTCTTTAGCAACACCAAGTATGGCACTCGCCATATCAACCCTTCTCTTCCTTTTCTTCACTGTATCATCCGCCTTGGACATGTCAATCTTTAACCATGACGACAATCACCTAAACCATGATCAGTCGAGCTGGAGAAGCGATGATGAGGTGATGAGTATATACAAATGGTGGCTTCAAAAGCATGGTAAAGCATACAACAGGCTAGGAGAGAAGGCAAAAAGGTTTGAAATCTTTAAGAACAATTTGAGATTCATTGATGAACATAACTCTCAAAACCGTACGTACAAAGTTGGTTTGACCAAGTTTGCTGATCTTACCAACCAAGAGTACCGTGCCATGTTCTTGGGCATGAGGAGTGACCCAAAGCGTAGATTAATGAAGTCCAAAAACCCGAGTGAAAGGTACGCTTTCAAGGCTGGAGACAAGCTGCCAGAATCTGTGGATTGGAGAGGAAAAGGAGCTGTCAATCCGATCAAAGATCAAGGAAGTTGTGGTATAATGCATAATTCTTTTACTTTTGTTGCTTGATCATTTAATTGCTTATATTTGTATCTTCTTCTTCTTCTTCTTGGTATTGTTTCAGAGAAATTATTAGCGTCAAGAGTCCTTTCTTGGGGAGGGGAAAGTTAACAACCAAGTGGGCTACATTTCTTCGTAATGGATGTCATTTTTAGTAGAAGGAAGGTTTCATGGCCAAATCACAATCACAATACAAATCTATATTTGCAACCCATGTTCATCTGGATCATGAATTCTAGTTTTGTTGTTTGAACTCAAGTTTTAGATTAAAGATGCCATGTTATGTTGTGATTGAAATCGAATTGGTAGGAGTTGGGTTGGTGGCAGGATGCTAGTTATTTTTCTAGACATGAAAAATGGTAGTTTTGACTGGTAGGTTTTTGACCTTTTGGTTGGAATAATTTTTAATTTTTTTTATGAAAACAAATAAGAGATAGTTAAGTTAATTTGAATTCTGATTTTTATTTAAATATAATATTGATAAAGGAAAAAATAATGTTATTAAGTGAGAATTCAAGTTGGTGGTAGGGTTTAAGAACTTCTTGAAAAACTCTCTCTCTCAAGTTTTATCATATTTTTTAATAAAATTTCTATTAATTTTTCATTTTTACTTTTGCTAATTCCAATTCTCTCTCTCTTTTTTGTTTTTTACTTAGATGATATTAAGATTATTCATAGATTTAAAGGATGGAATTGAGTAGGGGGAGAAAAGTGGAATAAAAGTAAAACATATGAGGACTGGTTGGAACAAAAATGAAAGATGTGGGGATGATTAAAATAAATTAAAAACAAATATTAGAAAAGAGACAATGTACATAATCATAAACCTCGGGTCAAATTGAAATTTACCCAGAGACAAATCACATGAAATGAGCCGGACAGCCTTATCACAACTCATATCAAATCTTAAAAATTTTGAGTTACGACCAAGTTTCTGAGGAAAGTCGAGTGATTTGGCACTTGCCTTCACTCTTGTTGGACCTGGGCGAGGCCTAAAACACAAGTAAATAGAACTTGGATCATGACCAGCCAATCAAAGTGACAGAAATTGTCGATGCATGCAGGTAGTTGCTGGGCTTTTTCAACAGTAGCTGCAGTGGAAGGAATAAACCAGATTGTAACAGGGGAGCTAATCTCTCTATCAGAACAGGAACTTGTAGACTGTGACAGGTTCTATAATGCAGGTTGCAATGGAGGCCTCATGGACTATGCATTCCAATTCATTATCAACAATGGTGGCCTGGACACCGAAAAGGACTATCCATATCTAGGCAATGATGATACATGTGACAGAGACAAGGTTGGCGTACACATCCGAATTATAATCAGCACAGAGTATTGGGTTTTGTTTTGTTTGCGGTTAACGTTTATGGGGTTGTACTGCCTGTTTTTATTTTCGCAGCTGAAAACCAAGGCTGTTAGCATTGATGGGTTTGAGGATGTTTTGCCTTTTGACGAGAAAGCATTGCAGAAGGCTGTGGCACATCAGCCAGTTAGTGTTGCCATTGAAGCCAGTGGCATGGCCTTACAATTCTACCAGTCTGTAAGTGACTCACTCTTCATGCTTCCCAAAACTAACTATTTCTGGCTTTTAACACTTGAATTTGTAAACCTGTTCGTTCTCTTTTGATCATTTACTCAGGGAGTGTTCACTGGTGAATGTGGGACAGCTCTAGACCATGGTGTTGTTGTTGTTGGATATGGCACGGAGAAAGGACTGGATTATTGGCTTGTTAGGAACTCATGGGGCACAGAATGGGGCGAGCATGGATACATCAAGATGCAACGTAACGTCCGCGACACATACACTGGCAGATGTGGGATTGCAATGGAATCTTCATACCCAGTCAAGAATGGCCAGAACACTGCTAAACCTTACTTGGCTGATGAAAGCGCAGGTGAGAAGATCAGCAGTATTTGAAGCATCGTATTTGCTAAAAACAAGAAGGCAAGGTGACTAAAGGTGCAAATAAGTTGATGATTGGTGAGATTGTGTGTTGATTATTGTGCTGATCACAAGACTCTGATCCTTCTTTGTCTAAGTTTACCAAAAGGACAATGAGGCCAGCTATTCATGTTTGTTTCCAATTCCATGGATGATTGTCCTTGTATGTGTAGTTTTTCATTGTCAAAACAGCAAGTGAAAGAAGAGACATCTATGTTGAAACTAAATGTTAAGTCCTTGTTTTTGATTGCTTTCTCTAGAATGTACTCTATATAGTTTTGGACTAGTTTAAACGCTAAAAAATCTAAATGTATTAAAAAGATTTTTATAACGTATAGAATTATTTGATATTTTTATTAAATCCTGTTAAACAAGCCAACCTTGAAACTTCTTCATCCGATAACTTTTTCCCTAACTTGAGTTTAACAATAAACAATGTGAGAATTGTCTCGATATGACCTGATCAACTTAATCAGTTCAAAAGCATCTTGGTCGATAAGTAAAAAAAAAAAGTATGAGGATGAAATTAACATAACAAAAACTTTATGACCAAACTGCTTGCTTAGCCTAGACTTAAAATTAAACTGTGTGGGAGTTATCCCAACGTGACTCAATCAACTTGGCCTTTCTAAAAGTAACCTGACCGACCGATAAAAAGAAAAGTCTAAAGATGAAATTGAGAAGAAAAAATAAAATTGATAGGAAAAAAACTTCTCGATTTAACTCCTTACTTAACCCGAGTTTAAAATTAAATTGTGTAAAAATTACCTTGACGTGATCTACTCAACTTTATCAATCCAAAAACATCCTCAATAACTGTTAAAAAAAAAATTTAAGAATAAATTTTTTTAAAAAAAAAACAAGACACGATTGAAATATAAAAAGGGGAGAGTGAGAAAAACGTGGGAAATTGATAAGAAAGAAAGAAAAAAAAACAAGCTTATAAACAGTAAAGCTCCATAGTCACTTCCAAATACTTTTAGTAGAAAAGTATAATGTCTCAAATGAATCAAGTTATATTTATGCACCTGAGAATCTAATCTCACCAATTTATCAATCATTTCTCTTAAAGCTTTATCGTAGAAATTTGAAGAGAAAATCAAAAGCTTATAGATACTGAATATATTAAAACTAAAGCTAAAAGATATTATATATTAATTGTGTGTGTATATACTAATATTTGTAGATTCTCTCTGTAAAATAATTATTTTATCTTTAAAATTACTAAATACTCTTACTTGTTTCTAGAGGTTTTTTTGGAATTTCATTTTAATTTGAGAATTAAAATTACTAAATTATCTTTAAATGTCAAATTTTCTTAGGCTTGCGTCCTTGAGTTTTTTTTTTTTTTTTCATTTCATTATTTTTTTTTGTATTCAACAAGTTAACTCTAGAATAATTTGATATTTTAAAAATATTAAATAAAGTTTTGGACTTAACTATTTAATTCACAAACTAAAAGAACAAATACAATTGACAAAATCCCAAAAGCCAAAGGCGTTGACACAAATTCTTATACTAAAAAAAGCCTCCTTGTTCTTTGTTTTAGTTTTGGTCCTCTCCTTTTTTTTATTTTTTCCAAACAATAAAATTGAATTATTTTTTATAAAATCAAGCACCATCCCAATAACAAGATATTTTTTTAAAAAAATTTAGATAATCACAAAAGAAATAGATTGAAAGAAACTATCAAACCCAAACTCCTATCAACACAGCATTAAAAGATCAAATTGAAAAGAAAAAAAAATCAACGAAGGTAAAAAAAAAAGAAGAAAGAGGACTAGAATTGACACCATAGTTTTCTTAAAAACAAAAGTCAATTTTGATCATCTCATTTTCAATTTCATACAAACAAAAAATTCAAATTCTTTTTTGTTAAATTAAGCAGAAACTCGATACTAATATATTTTTATAAGAACACAATAACCATATAAAATACATATTAAAACAAATTAACAACCTCAAATCTATCAAACTCAGCATTAAATGATGAAATTAAAAAAAAAATAAAAAAAGAAAAAGTGCGAATTCACTAACTCACAAGCTATAGTAAAACATTGATTGTTTTTAGTTTTTAGTTTAATTATAATTTTATTATAAAAGAAACTAAAAGATTTAATGTTTTTTAATGGTGTTTTGTATTACGCACTAAGATATAAAATAGTTGGCTTGCACTATAGCAAACAATGCAATATTAAATGTTCATAGGCATGGAAAAGTTTATTATGGCTCTTGAAGTTTTCTATTTTACATTTTATTTGGTCCTTGTAGTTTTAAGTGTTTATATTTTGGTTCTAAGATGTTATTTTTATCATATTTTAGTCCTTAAATATTGAGATAGATGAGAGAAAGATTTCAGTGGGTTATAAATTATCAACAAAAAAAATAATATTGGTGCCAATAAGTTTAACCGGGGAAATGAGAGTTTAATAGAGTGATTTTGCTCTTTAATTATGTCAAATAAAATAAATCAAGCTCATAAAGTTGTTTTTCATTTAGTTTATTTTTTATTTTTAAATTTAGTAAAGGGTATTTAAAGAAATGAGTTTGACTAGAGAAATGAGAGCTCAATAGAGTGATTGTGCTCTTTAACTATATATATATATATAAAATAGATTGAGCTTGAAAAGTTGTTTTTCATTCAATTTACTTTTTATTTTTTAAATTAATTAGAGAGTGCTTGGAAGTTGAAAATAAAGTTATGGAATTCCTTATGATGTTTTTGGAGTGTTTTTAAATGATATAATAAGTTAACATTTAAGTTTTGGAATCTAAAAACTTGAATTTTTTTTTTCAGTTATGAATATGACCAAAATATATTCTAGTATATGACATGTCATCCAACGTGTCAGCCACTCCTTAAAAAAAAAACAAAAAGTGCGCCTCAACTTTTTTCTTCCTTAGAGCTAGGCTTAATTGTTTTGGCCTATCTCCTTCTTCTTTTTCAATTAATTGTTTAACTGTTTTTTTTTTTTTGAAATTTTAAAATAAAAATCACTTTAAATATAATTATTGAATTAATATTTTAATATCCAATTACACTATGATCTTTAATTAAAAATTAGATCTTATATATATATACCTGAGTATTTTCACACCCTTTTAAAGAGTGAGACTAATTTCATTCGGGATTCGTAGTTGTCCTTTCCAATAAGTACGTTTTCTGAAAATCAAACTTGTGTTTTTATTCTTGTAGGGATATAACATATATATATATATATATATATATATTTTGATAATTAACTTTTGTATTCAGAGTTAAGTTTTCATTCTTCTTCGCTTTTTTATAGTTATAAATATTGTTTACAACATTTAGCCATATATTAGAAGTGTTATTGATATTGTATTTATTTAGAGATATTATTGGAAAAACATTATTGGATTACTAAAATTTATAAGGAATTACACAACAACAATAACCGCGATTACTATTATATAACCTCTATAAAGTCTGCAATCTACGATCTTCTTTAATGGTGGCTGAAGAGTGAGCTAAAACTATACCATCAAATTATTACATGGCCCTGGTCCGTCTGATCAAATCTAGAGGTGATTATTTTTTATTCGGTTTGATTTTTATCAAAAAAAAAAACCAAACCAAAATTTTTGTTTTTTAAAAAACCAAAACCGGTTCAAACCGACCGGTTTCGGTTCGGTTCGGTTTTTTAGGACAAAAACCGGTTCACACCAATTTGGCTCGGTTTTTTCCGGTTTGACTCGGTTTTGTTTTCGGTTCAGTTTGGTTTTTTTAGTTTCAGACTTATAAAATCGAAAGTCAGTTTTTTCAAAATTTTAATCGGTTTAATCGGTTTTTTAGTTTTTTTGGTTTAATTAGTTTTTCAATTTTTTTACTCACCTCTAATTGGATCAAATATGTTGAATTTGTTACGTAGTTAATTATAATATTAGAACACCCAGACACCAATTCATTTATTTAAACACACTCAAAAAAAATTAAAAAACCAAAAATTAAATCAATTTAGATTTATTGTCCTCAACCTAAATCTATCCTTTCCGGAAATATTAAGGCACCAAAAAATAATTATAAAGTTCTTTCATCTATAAACAAAAAAAAATCTATTTTGAAGGTCCAAAATGACTTTAACTATAATTTTTTCTTTCATCATACATCATAAAATCAGGAGATTCTTACCTCTTTTCTCTTTCTATTCAAAAAACTAAAAAAATAATATAAATAATTTTTTATATTAAAATTAATATTTTTTAAAAAATCTATTTTGGTTGTTAATCTATAAGCTGATGGATGCCAACCCTCGTGGAATCAAGCCAATTAATTCCATGCGTTAATTAGAAAAAGGTGCCTCACTGCCAGGTAGGAATTGCGTACAAGGATCATATTTGGACAAAGACAAAGGAAGAAGCAACAAGTACGTGGCATGTTCATAAAAGCTAATCCACTTCTAGCATTCATTTCTAGGAGGTAATCATTTATATAGGTGTTGCTTGTGTTAATCCAGTTCTTGGCTAACAGCTAAATTTATAAATATTTAATTAAGAAACACTAAAAAAAAAATAAAAAATAAAAAAAATACCCCATCCATCATTTACCAACATGTTTGGTGTTTGAAATAACGGTAGCAATAATTTTTTACAATGTTTTTTATTTAAAAATATATTAAAATTTCATAAAATTAAAAGTAAGAAGGCCCGCATAAAGCGAACCATAGTTTGTTCATGTCCCACCTCCCAGTCCTTGCTGGCATGATGGCGTAGTGGGTTTCACGTCCCCGTTTTGTTCACACGTGAAAAATACTAAATAAATTTCATTAATTATCTTCTTCCGCCAACTTGTATGTTCCCAGTCCCTCTCCACCTGGCACTAAGTTAATTTTTCATATTTGGAGCTCAGCTCAGCTCATCCCCAGCACTCTGTAAACATTTTGACAGCAACTATGTAGTGGCTGACAAGAAATTATATAATTCATCCAACATTTCTGCAAGTAAATACTAACATAAATTGATGCCAACCCACGGAGATAGCAATCCCAAAACCCATTCCGAAGTAGATAAATATCCTAAGAAAGCTAAAATTCAGATCTAGATAGAACATTAGAGCCATATTCAAGTATGAGTTACCAGCTCCTCATTGGTTGTGCAAGAATTTGATCAGTCTGTGTGAACGTGAAAGAAAGTTGGGGAAAGATGAAATACACGTTAAATTATTGTTCTAAAAATTATTGTTCTTTCAAGCAAAGGAGTCCATGTGGGCTATACAAATGGTTAAGCTCATCGAAGTAAGGAGATAAAAACTAATATCTAACTCCATTTTATATCATGATGTTGGATAAGATCTTATTCAAGTCAAGAGAGCTCTTTTTTTTTCTTTTCTTTTTTTCCAATTTAGTTGTTTGGAAGGGCATCCAATAAGGCAAGATCAAATTCAGAATTTCTTTTCTTCATTAAAAAATGGTTGCTGTGTTCAACAAAGAGCTCTTAAGTTGGTACCTTATCACTCTCAAACTCAGAGAAACAGTCGAAACTGCGGTTCCAACATCACCTGCTGGTGCCCCATTGCTAGAATCTCCAGAACAACCTCAACAGGAGCAGAAAAAACAACAGCAGACACCATCAGATTCCCTGCAGATTGTGATCGAAGGTGATGAAGAAAATCATGAAGATCATGAGGAAACAAGATCACCAGATTTTGACTGGGTGATATCAATCAAAGAAAAACTTAAAGAAGCAGGCCAAGAAGATGCAGCAGGTTCATGGTCAAAGTTGTCCATCTATCGAGTCCCCCGCTACCTACGAGAGGGGGATGACAAGGCTTATGTCCCCCAGATCATTTCCTTGGGGCCTTACCACCATGGAAAGAAACGTCTTCGCCAAATGGATCAACATAAGTGGCGTTGCCTTCATCGTGTCATCAAGCGTACTAATCAAGATATAAAGCTATATCTTGATGCTGTAAGAGAAATTGAAGAGAAAGCTCGATCTTGCTATGAAGGGCCAATCAATCTTAGCAGCAATGAATTTGTGGAGATGATGGTTCTCGACGGTTGCTTTGTGCTTGAACTGTTTCGAGGTGTCGCTGAGGGATTCAAGAAACTTGGTTATCCTAGAAATGATCCTGTTTTTGCAATGCGTGGTTCAATGCATTCTATTCAGAGAGATATGATAATGTTAGAGAACCAGCTTCCACTGTTTGTACTTGATCGGCTTCTGGGTCTTCAGTTTAACAATTCTGATCAGAAAGGATTGGTAGCCCAGCTTACACTCATATTCTTCGATCCTTTGATGCCAACAGATGAGCCACTGACAAAAAGTGATAGGAATAGATTGGAGTCCTCTTTGGGACGTGCCACTACCTTCGACCCCTTGTCAGATCAGGGAGGCCTTCATTGCCTTGATGTCTTTCGAAGAAGTCTCCTGCGCACAGGGCCTAAACCTGTGCCCAGAAATTGGATCAAGCGAAGGTCAAATGCCAACCGCGTTGCTGATAAGCGACGCCAACAATTGATCCATTGTGTCACTGAGCTCAGAGAGGCTGGTATCAAGCTCAGGAAACGGAAAACTGATCGATTCTGGGATGTTAAATTTAAAAAGGGGATTCTCCGAGTTCCTCGTCTCTTGATTCATGATGGTACTAAATCCCTTTTCCTCAATCTTATTGCATTAGAACAGTGCCATATTGATTGTGGCAATGAAATTACCTCTTTTGTGATCTTCATGGACAACTTGATTAACTCCCCTGAGGATGTAGCCTACCTCCATTATTGTGGCATAATTGAGCATTGGCTTGGCAGCGATGCTGATGTTGCAGACCTCTTCAACCAACTCTGTCAAGAGGTGGTTTTCGATATAAACGACAGTTACCTATCCCGATTGTCTGAGGATGTAAACCACTATTACAATCACAAGTGGAACACTTGGCGTGCTACTCTGAAACATAATTATTTCAGCAATCCCTGGGCAATCGTCTCAATGTTTGCTGCTGTCGTGCTGTTACTACTCACTTTGGCACAGACCTTCTATGGAGTTTATGCTTATTACAGACCAAGTTCTTGATTGCAGTGAGGCTTTCTTGACTCTTTGTTTGTTTTTCTTGAGTTGCAGTTTCTGAATTAAGGTTTTCGGACAAGGAAAGGGTTTTTTTTATGTACAATATCCTAATCTCCCTCATCCTTTGAGGTGAGGATTGTTTGGCCTCAAGGCTCTGAGTTTTTGGCATTTCTTTGTATGAATTTATTAATATACAGAAGTTTGCTGCAATCAAAAAGTAGAAGCCAAATGCTAGAATTTGGAAGTTTTACTTGTTTTCTCCTTTTCAATAAACTTGCAATGCTAAAAAGGCCTGAGTTTTCAGTGAAGGAGGTGAGCTTGACTGACAAATTTACTCTCAAGCTCCATGTCCAGAAGAAAATCCAAAGATATCAAGAGCTCGAGGAAAAAGTTTAGGCCACCACCTACATGACCAGTCTTTTAAATTCGAGACTACGCTAATACACTTCTGCCATAGCTCTGGATGCCTGTTGGGAGGTTATCATAGAAGCATTCAACGTCAAAATGTCATGCAAGCACGATTCCTAATTGCAAAATAGCCTTCCACTTGGTATACTAAGACGATCATATTCATTGAATGCTAAGTTTCTTCAGAATCGAAATGTGAAGACTAAAGAAAACCTTGCAAAACCCAAAACTAACAATAGCGAAGAACAAGCATACTTTCTGCAATATATCAATGAAAAACCTCCTTGATTTCTCCACTGACATCACCACTATTTCCCTGGTCATATAACTTCAAATGCCAGAGATAAGATGGCAAGTGGTGCTTTGAGAAAAGAATTCGCAGATATAGCATGCTGCTAATATTCATGTTTGACAACATGAGAGAGTACATCGTGCAGATGTCAATTAAGCTCATCATAGAGAAAACAGGAAACTAAAATCTGCTAATGATCAAACCGTGGGGTTTGATGCACAACTATTTTCTAAAATGAACTTCCTCCAACACCCTGAATTACAACGTCAAAGTTTTCTTGATGAGAATGAATTGGGGCATAGTAACTTTGGTAATCGGTTCCTGTGCTTGTAATAGCCATGGTGGGAAGTTGCTTTAACATCTATTTTGAAATGAATAAAGCTATTCGTCACAAAAGCTTGATCACCAATAACAAGAACGAAATCACAAAGTTCGTATGAGCTCTGCCACTGTCTCTGATCATGTGCAATTAGCAGCAAAACTTCCACTATAAACAGCATCACTAATTTGCAATACTTTATGCTAAATGTTATCAATCTGCATGGCCGCAGGCCAATAAGTACACAGGTTACATTCAAGCAAGCTCCTATAGATGTACCTGAACATGAAAACCACACACCAAAACTTGGGATTTTGTGCATGATCAAACCACTGTGGTGCTGCGTCCTTAGTATAGAAGGAATGATTCAAAAGAACATGAAAAATAGCAAATATCTCATATAAAAGGGTATCCTTGAAAGCGAAAATTGGCATTTCCAATTGATGAGAAATGAATAGTGTATAACTAGACTGAGCATAATCCTAATGCACTGCTTGACTGGCATTTCCCTCAGTAAACTACAAATCAGTAAAGTAACAATACAGAAACGAAATGTGGCATGCCCTCTTCTATAAAAAAAATAATATCCTTCTGAAAAAGGAGCATCATGAGCCACTATGATTTTTTATGCTAAACTTTCCACAGTCAAGCTGGCGGATAAAAATGTGGGGAAGTCTTAGTAAGAAGAAACAATCATTCAATGAACCAAAATTGGTCTTCAAAACATCTTCTACAGCAATCATAGCCTTCATAATGCACTGTCAGTCGAAGGTGCCTTCTTTCCATCATATCGCTGTTAAAGAGGAGCAAATAACCGGAATTAAAACCAGTAACCAATCAATCACAGCAGCAAACCCAAGGAAAGAATGGCATACAATGTCAGATACCTGTTTACCGGTAGAGAATGGAACATATCTATACTTGATCATATGCGAAATCTGTCTCCTCATAGTAAGAACGAAAAGCACGACCCAGTAGGTAAGTAATATAGGCCAGAACACAGGCACATCAAACACACTGAAAAATGTCATTACAAAGGCAATACAAAACGCCTTGGTAATCGAATACCTACAATCAATACCAACATCAAAATCAGTTATTCAATCACACATGCATGACCTCTTAGCTTTCGCCAAACAAACAATCAAATTATCCAATTAATCAACATTTCTATCAAATCATGAAACCCTAGAAACGGTCAAAATCAAATCAACGATGACGATTGGATGGTACCGGTACATTACCAGAACTTGAATTCCAGTAACCGGCGGACGAAGGGGCGAAACTCGTCGGATCCACGAGTAGGAAGAGAGGGCCCGTCATGGATCTCGGGGTCAATTTGGGGAGACAGGAATCCAATCAAGAGATTAAGCAAGTAAATACCAAGACCGTAAGTGATTATGTAGAAACCTTGAACAAGGTAGACGCGGATTACATAGATCAAGACCACGATTAAGCATGCGATCCAACGGTAGAGGATGTAGGGGACCGTTTTGTCAAGAAAGTGTTGGAACCGCTGTGAGACGACGAAGGACCAGCGTGAGATAGTGGTTGCTGGGGTTGATGATAGAGAGGACAGATCGTCTACTGAAAGAGTCCCGCTTGGCTGCCCGGCTTCCATTTCTGTCTCGTTTGATCTGGTTTGGTTCGGGTCCTTATAAGCTCTCTCTTGTGGACAGGCGACTCTGGTTTTGGACTCCGAAGCTGTGATTTGCGCTGTTTTCTTCTTTCGTTGTTGATTGTTTTCAAGGGAGGGATAGCAATTTGGTGATCGCAAATTCAACCGAAACAGAAAAGTTTTTGCCCGATTAAACTCAAGTTGGGATTTTGAAGGTACAAACTCGGTTTTGGACGAGGTATGGCAAGTGGAAACACTCTACCCAATCTGAAAATCAAGAATGCCCTTAAAGTCTCACAAAATTACATTTATACCAGGAAAAATTAGGAGTTCTCATTTATAGCCATCAAAACTCCCCCGTCTTTCTTCTCCAGCCGGTGGTAGCAGCTCCAACGGTCCGTCATTCTTTAGCCCCAGCAGCCCGTCCAATGATGGGTGGTGCTGACCTCTCTGTTGTTGCTAAAAAAGGTTGGGTCTTTTTTTATTCTTTATTTTATTTTTGGCTAAGCAGGACCAAGGTTTTGCTTTTTTTTTTTTTTATGGGTTATACTTAAATTTTCAATGAGATAGTTTCTGTATATGAGTTTTCCGTTGATTGGTCTTTGTAGGTCTTTCCATATAAGAGGAATGCAGTGAGGTTGAGGAAGGGGAAGCGGAATCGAAGGACATTGACAAGGTGTTCGAATTGTCGAAAATAGTCTTATTGCTTGCATTGCATCAAAGAGCAGCATGCCTTTTTTCTCCATATTAATTTGTTTAAATTGGCTTGTATTTATTCGTTGTTGGTTGCCTGGCGGCTTACCCCTTGTGTGTAAAGAGTTGTCATTTTTGTATAGATTAGGCAGTCATTATAATTTGTGCTCAAATAATCACGCATCATGTCTCTCTGATTTCAGCTCGGTGCTGTCTTTAGCAGTAAAATCTGACTTGTGGTTCTTGATTTTGAAATGAATTTAGAAACACGGGAAGAAGCTAGGATGCAATGTCCTGAGTCGTGGAACTTGCAGATGTAAGGCTTGCTCAGCAATTCTATGCAGGGACATTGAATGCAAGGTCTGACTTCTAATTTTGCCAACCCTACTGGTGCTTTCATATCTCTACACTAACAAAGTCTATCTATGTTTCAGGACTTGTCCAAGGAGAAAAGTAAAGTCGACAAGGTTTTATATTTCATTATTTGATCTGGATGCTTCTTCCTATACTGAAACAAATAAATCAAGATCAGAGTATTGGGATAGAAAGAAAAAAAAAAGAAAAAAAAAGGTAGTCATCTGCCTGTTCATAATTCATTTTCATAGGATCACTAGGAATACTAATGACTTACTGCAATCATTGCAAAGAAGTTAAACTTTTTTTCTTTTGCATAATCATGACTCTTAATGCAAGATAGCTTTGCAATATTAATATATTAGCATGTATTAGTTGTAGCTTCCACATCACTTGTTGAACTGTGTTTGCTCTTCTATCTACATGTTAATGATTTTGAACTCTATTTGTGTGGTATTTACAGAGTTATATTTGGGGTGGTAATTGCTTTACCAATCGCACTGGTTTACTATATTTTACTAGGACTCTGAAGGTGAGGGCATCAATGGAGATAATGAGCAATAATGAGTTATTACAGTAGCAGCATCTAACACATTTGGCCAATGGGATTTTTTGGACATTCTCTAACAGAACATGAATGAACTTAGAAAGAAACTAGGGAGAGAGGGCTTTAGGAGGAGTTAGGAAATGGAACAATGTGTAATTGTCTAATTGGAAGAAATCTTTATGTCTCTTTGCTTTTCTTCTCATCTCTAAAGCCTTTGCCTTTTGTTCCTTTGATCAAAGAAAATGAAGCTTGTACTTTGTGGTTCCCCTGCTTATTATTTATTAACCCTTTTCAAGATTAAAAAAAATGATTATATAAGTTTATGTGAAATTAAGTTTCTTTTCATAATGATGTTCTAATTTATTGATTAGTGGAAATAAAAAAGAAAAAAAATATATATATAGAGACAAAATCTTGGTTGTGATGCCCAAACCCACATCGGATAGGAACGGTGAAGATTTGGGCGTGTAAGAATTTAAGTAAATTATCACTAGTTACTTGGAATTTAAGTAAATTACCAATATCAACTTGAAATTTAAACCAATCCCCCGACATAACTCTGCTTGGCTGTCTGGTCTTCATTTTTGTCTATTATTATTACAAGAGGTAGGTCCTAGATTGTTTTTATATTGAGAATATATATATATATATATATATATATATAATATTTTTGGAATATTCTATTATCAATATGATAATTTTTTGGATCAATTATGCTATAATTGAGAATTTAATCTTCATTAGATATTAGATATAGGTAACAATTTCACAAAATCAAACAGAATATGAGATACTAAACCTTAAAAAAATTATTTGTTCCATCCACCACCTTTTTGTTGACCATCATGAATGAAAGAAAACATATGTTTAAAGAAAAAAAATGAAATTATAGGAAAAGAAATAAATGCTACTTGAGAAATTAATGAAAACAGGGTAAAGAAAGTAGTAAATAAAAGGGAAAAAATATTGAATTGAAATTGTATATTTAGGGCTTGTTATAGCTTATAATAACAATATATGATCTTTTATATATGGATAGCGTTTATTATAGTTTATAATAACAATATGATGTTTTATACATGGATACAGAGTTTGAATCCTATAAGATATGTAACTTTAATCCTATATATATATATATATAAAAGAAAACATTAATAATCCTAATACAAACTAATTTTTTCCTTTATATACTTACCTAATCCTAAACTAATATATAACTTCTAATTAGTTATTATATTGAATACTCTCGCTTTGAATATAATTAACCTTTCTAATTTTTCATCAAATTCAAACTCATAGGCTCCGTTTGTTTGCAGGAAAGTGATTTCCTTTTAGAAAGTGGTTTTCTTGGAAAGTGAATTACTTTCCGATATTTGGTAGTGTTATGGAAAATAAACTGGAAAACACTTTCCAGTATTTGGTTATGTTATGGAAAATAAATTGGAAAACAATGTATTTAGATTAATTTTAACTTTAATCGATGTAAACAAAGAAGAAATGTTTTAAGTGGAGCCCACATAAATTTTCCATACCTGCAGCATGAGCTGAATGTCCTATCCATTTTCATTTGCCTTGAATTTTGATTGACCAATAAAAATAAAAAAAACACATTTGCATATAGAAGCAACATGGGCTGTCATAGTCTCTGCCCCCACCAAATTAATCCCTTACAGTCGTTACTGGTTAGTGCATGTTTTGAGAAAAGGAAAGTGTTTTCCTTAGAATAAGGAAAGGAAAACACTTTCCTGGCATGAAGGCTCTTTTTTTTTCCTTTGACCGAATTCAGTTTCCTTTGACCAATTTTCCTTATTTTTACCAAACATGGGAAAGTGGGGAAAATGGTTTCCAGGAAAATGAATTCCTGGAAACAAACAAGGCCTTATAGTTCATTGTTCTTCCTTGATCCATCATAACTCTTGGTCATCTAGTTGTCTTTTTCTTTAATTCTCCAAGTCAATTAGGACTTTTTAAATGTGTTTGATTCCATTATAGTAAATTGATTTCACCTCATTTCCCTTTTAATAACATGAACTAGTTGTCTTTTTCTTTAATTCTCCAAGTAAATTAGGACTTTTTAAATGTGTTTGATTCCACTATAGTAAATTGATTTCACCTCATTTCCCTTTTAATAACATGAATAACCCTTTTAATAACATGAACAATCATTGTTCTTATATGATTGACACTTAGATGTTTATTTTTTATATAAACAATACCTTTTATGTTCTTTTGTTTCTCAATTGAAAGAATATTTCTCCCATCATATTATTATTATTAACAAAAACTAAAAGAGATGGTGTTTTTATTGTGTACCACCTCACAAAACAATGTCTTAAGTTTTTTTTAAAAGAAAATCTATGTTTTTTTTTATCCTTCAACATTTGGTTTATTAGAGATTGAGTTTTTATGATTTGATGCACTTTGTTTTCTATGTTATTATCATAGTCTCATAACCTGTGTTACGAGTTTAGCAAGTTAACCCGGTTAACTTGAGTTTTTTTTTCTTTTTTTAATTGGCATTTTTTTTCAATTTTATCCTTTAACATTAAATTGATTAAGAATTAGGCTTCATGATTTATTTTGGACGAGTTTTGCAGGTTAACCTGGGTTGACTCGGATCGTTTTAATGTTTCCTTTTTTTAGATTGATTTTTTTTTCAATTTTACTTTTTAACAATAGGTTAATTGAGAGTTGTGCTTCATAATTTGTTTTGACTTTATTTATATTTGATTATCTCAGTCTCATAACCTAGGTCGCAAGTTTGGCAAGGTAATCTGAGTTGACCTATGTTATTTTTTTTATTTAATTTCTATATGGTTATCTCAATCTCATAACTCAGATCATGGATTTGATAGGTTAAACCAATTGAATTAGGTCATTTTTTGTATACCCCAATTTGAAATTGGTAAAATGGTATGGTAAACATTATAATAAATTGAATAAATCCCAACCGGATAAAATACTATTAATAAAAATTTTGTGAGTTAGGTGAAAATCCTTAGAGAAAAATATAATAGAACTATGAGTAAATGAATGTATAAATTTACACGTGAATAATAGTGAATGTCGGTATAAACCCTGCATTTAAATGGGTAAATTTTTAACCAAAAATGATGAAAAACTTAAAGGAAAGTTTTATTCTGATTATGGTGAAATTCCTAACACCAAGATCAATATTTTTCATCATGCAACAACTTTCTCTCTCTTCACTCGTTTTTTGATGACTTTTTCTCTCCTTTCTCACATAAGAAACCAAAAAATAAACATAATGAATTCAAAGGGAAATTAGGGGACATAAAAGAACTTTTTGCGTGAATTTCAGAGTGGCTATGCATTTTTATTGTGTCCTACACTTTGGTCTTTGTTTTTTTTTTTTTTGAATCTTTTTTTAAAAAATTGGTCATTAATTTGGCCACAAAAATGTGTAATTGAAGAGAAAAAAATCGGTGACAAAAATAGAAAAAAAAAAGGAAAACTGTGGATTATTGTGGAAAAGCTTTATGATTTTTAATATATTTTGTAATGCACCTCCTTCTAAAAATTTAGCAACAACATATGGATCCTTCTAATTAAAGGACCACTTGTTAGATTTTGGATTCATATGGCTAACTGGAAATATATCATTCCATACCAAATTGCATGCTAAGACATTTCTCACTCAAACATGTCATTGTATGTTGTTTCAACCTTGATCTTATGTGCTTCTAAGTGATCCAATGTATGGAATCTCATCTTATTCAAATCCTTTAACTCTTCTTGCATGGCCAATTGATAATATGAATTATTTATGTTACCCTGTACAATTCTTCTAAGTAATTGTTTTTAAAGCTAAATAGGTTGTTAGTCTTGTGGCTACGTTAATGATTTAATTATATATTTTGATGATTACATAAACATTGGATAATAAAACATTGACATGATAGTTTTGATATCATATCATATTGATTACTCATAATGATTTAATAAAAAATATATCAATATGCTACATGTAATATGGTTGTGTCCCACGTGCATTAATCTTATTTTAATTGTTAAGTAAAACATAATGCATGCCTATATATATATATATGTTATGTGGTACACAAACCTTTGCGATGATTTATATGGGTTTATATCATTCAATAAATCATTAAACAAGCAAGGAAAAGATTTGTGAAGGTTAAGAACAAAGAACTTATAAACATAACAGTTATCGACTTTGCTTATCAAGACTTTGTAATAGGGTTTTTCCAGATAGCACTAGACTTGTTTAGGACATCTTATAATACCCACACAACCTAAACAAACCCAAAAGAACTAAAGAAAACCAAGAAAAGACCAAAATATAAAAATGGAATAAAATCTAGACAGTAGCTAAAACGGTCTCATTGTTTGGGAAACGACAAGATAGTAGTCAAAACGGTCCAACCATTTTGAGAAATGGTCTGATTGTTTCTCAAAACGGCTAGTCTGTTTCTGGAAAAATTCCAGAAACTCTTAGGGTTCTTAAAAAATAATTTAATCGATTATAAAATGGTCTAACTGATTCTGCTAACAAGCAGAAAACTGTGTCTAAGGACTAGTTTCTTTTCTAAGCATATAAATAGCCTTTTACTTGCCCAAAACAAGTGTGAAACTCTTAAGAAAAAAATATAAGCATACTACCTCTAAAAAAACAACCTATAACATCATTTGTTTCACATGTAATCATTCAAAAACAAGGTTAGATGTGAATTGACAAAAATCTTTCTAAAGAGTTTAATTGTTATTTTAATTAACTCTACTGAGAGAGTATATTGTGGAAAGTGTAAGTAACACTCTAAACACTTGGAAAAGTCTTCTAGAGATAAAATTATGAGTGGTTTAATACTTATCCTTCAACAAGTATTGATAAAAGGTTTTCTAGTTTTTAGCCCATAAAAATATTAGGGATAATAATTTGATTATTAGCCCGCAAAAAGATTGGGTTTGATCTTGCACCCGTCAAAAGATTGTGTAACGGTTTGGTCTCACCGACTAAGAAGACCGGTGTGTGATGGTGAAACTCTTGAATGGAAGTTCAAGGAAAGGAATAGGCGGTTTGCCGAACCTTTTTATATCTTGGTGCAATTTCTCTAAACTTTCACTCTTTAATTATCATATTTATATTGTTTATTGCTTCTGTTTTGATTGAGTGTTTAGAATTGCATGTTATTAGGTAAAAAAATTTCAATTTATAGTTTTACTTTGTATACTTAATTCACCTCCTTTTAGCTGTTTGTCTTTGCCTTAATCCTAAAACAACACACAAGTAACATGACATAATGGCCATATGTTAGGATAAATGTTAAGGTTTCTAAAGTAGTCTTTTATGAAATCCTATATTCCAATAGCACTTCTAATAAAGCATCATGCTAAGCTTTAAGATTATTTCAAACTAGTTTTTGAATGTTAAGGATCGGAGTTTTGTTGGTTGATTATGTTTACCTATTGACTTGGATATAATATGGAGTAGAATGGACTATTTTGAATCCATACTCCTGTGTAAATTGCTTCATATCCTCCCTAGTAAATATTGATTTTTAGTTAGTAGTAATAGTTTCTAGGAGTCCAAACATGTGGATGATTTGTTCTTTGATAAATTTGATAATTGTTTCTTGATTGATCGACTGATCAGTGATAACTTTAACATATTTAGTTAAGTAATCCATAACTATAAGGATATAGTTTTGTCTTTTAATCAAGCTGAATGTACTTTGCCAATAATATACATCATTCATCCTCTAAATGATCATGACTTAACCACTATATTAAGCTCAATTGATTGTATATGTTGCTTTGAGCTAAATTGCTAGCATTATTAGCTCCCTTTTACTTAACTAATACAATCCTTGGTTATACTTGGTCAATGAAAACCATGGCTCATGATTAACCACCTTATCTTAATTTTTGATTGTGTTATGGACGTGAGAAAGAAAAATATTATTTGTTTTTTTCAAAATTCTTTTTGTTTTTTTTTTAATATCTCAACATTTAAAAACTTGTTAACATGAAAATGATAAACAAAAATGTTAAAATCATGAAATAGTTGAGAATTGGCTTAATTGTGTCAAGAATGCAGTATCCTTGAAAATTCTTATATTTTTGCATTTTTTATATCTTAAAACCAAAATAATAAAAAAGTGATCAAAACAAGGGTTAATATCAAGTTACAATGAAAACCCATTAAAATGATAAAAAAAATATTAAAATAAAAAATCTTCTAATTGCCTCAAAAATGTATTTTTCATGGAAATTTTTATAATTTTGCATTTTTTTAAACAAAATAATAAAAGAAGTAATTGAAACAGGGGTGAAAATCAAGTTACAACAAACTCATTTTGTTTTATATAGTATAAAAGTAAATATATAAATTTGTTTAGCAGAAAGATTGAATAGATTATAGTTATGGATAATAAAATTAAATAGTAATTATTGAAGGTTAATTGTAGGTGTTTGAATACCAAACATGAGTAAAAAAAAAAACAAGGTTTACATAAGAGAGTTTGGTTGATTTCCAAAAATGGACCCGATCCAAATTGAAGGAGTCCAACTCTGTTTGCCTCCGAACCAGAACCCAAGGGATCCAATGGCGTCTGTTTGATACTTGATAGCCACCCGGCAAAACAATACGTCACGTCTTCGATGATGATATGCGTGTCAGAGAGATGTGATTTAATGTGAACAGGCAAGAAGAGAAGAGAGGAGAAGCCAATACTTTTATAAAATCTGGTGAGTAATGTGAGAGAATCTTGTTTGATTTTGCTAAAATGCTAGGCAGTCATCAGATCTCATTGTGTTTCCTCTATCAAAATGAAGCCACCCCATATCCATAATTGATTGATCTTTTACATTTCTTTCTTTAGTTTTGATTATGAAATGCTAGTGAGAAGGGTTGTTTTTCTTTTTGGTCTTCTTCAGATTTATCATAGCTTTGAAACTGAATGGCTTCCTTTCGTTCATTCTCGGCCTTCTTTCGCAGTTTATAGGTGACGACACAATGGATCCTGACCCATCTACTCAACCTCCTGTTGTTGAATCTTCTAACAAAGACTCTCGTAATCTTGAACAACATTCTATGGCTGCGGCCACCCGAAATCATAGTTCGAGTTCGAATTTGGAGACTGAAGGTTTTGGAATTTCTGCATTTTCTCGTTTTACCAGTGGCTTTGGATCGCTGCTTCCTAATACCGAGGAGAGTGGTCAAGGCAACGCAACATCTACGCAAAGTGGTGTTTTTGAATCATTCACTAAAGGTTTGGTTGATTCGTCTCGAAATGCTGTGAAGGCCATGCAGGTCAAGGCGCGCCATGTTGTTTCTCAAAATAAACGGAGATACCAGGTAGCTCACCCATGTTGCTGCTGTTACTGACACGTTAATTTATGTTTGAGTTATAGCTGAATAATGGATTTCATGGCAATTTAAAATTTTCTCACCACTTTGTTTTGTCTTAAAAGTGTTGGCATCAATGAAAATGTATTCAAATTAGTTAGCTTACAAAGGCAAATCAGTTACCGATGAGTAAATATTTGAACGGTCATAATATAAGTAAATCAAACTTGCTCTGTTGGTGGACTTGATTCTTTATTGTCTTGTACCTGGAGATTGATCTATCAAAATCCTACATTTTTTTTCATGTATTCATTTTCTGGATAGTTATTGCTTCTAAAATTTTTCTCACAGGTCAGGTTATTTATTCCCTTGCCTTCTCTTGCATGAAACAGCCTAGCAAGCATTCTTCATGTTTTACTTTTGACATGCATATCTAAGTTTTCACCAAAAGTAATGTTGATTGCATCATCACATATATACAGGAGGGAGGATTCGATTTGGATATGGCTTATATCACTGAGAACATAATTGCTATGGGTTTTCCTGCTGGTGATATAAGCTCTGGACTTTTTGGATTCTTTGAGGTGAAAACATTTTCCAGTACGCATTCACAATTTCATTGTGAAGTTTAATTTATCTTCTAAAAAATTATGAACTGAAAATCGATACAGGGATTCTATCGAAATCACATGGAAGAAGTGATAAAGTTTTTTGAGACCCATCATAAGGTATGGCCTTGTTTTAATTTCTGGCTAGATGCGTGACAGTAAGGGAATGTAGTAACAATTTATGAGGTAGAAGAAAAAACTGTCATCTATTTATATAAAAAGGTTCAAAATTTCTGATTGATTAGTTTAAACTGTAAAGTTAGGAACTTTGAATCTGGATGTACCTTAAAGATGGTGTGATTATGGATCTCTCATAAACAATGTGAAAGAATTTCAATATAATCTTGAGGAAAGAACACAATCTCTATGAAGATGCACAGGATGGATAAAAACTAGACTGAGAATGTTGTTAATGATTCAGATGGAACTGGGGTATTTTCAATATTTGCATGTAATAGATTGAACACTGAAATATATACTTTAGGAGGTCAAGCATACTTAAACCATGCTTGAATAGTCCAGGTCTCTAATCATTAAGTTGAAGTACTTCAAGTGGAATACTTAATATCTTACACGTGATATGGCTTTATTGATTAGACAGAACTCATTCCAGGACTTAAATGGTACCTTGAATCATTCTGGTCATCGACTAAGAACTGAGTTTTTTATCCAAAAGCATTTGTGCAGAGTTTTGTAAAACGTTTTTAGCTAGGTATTGAAATACTTTCCTTTTATCACTGGAATTTTATTCCTGATATCAAACCTCTAGAGTAATGGCTTTAGGTGCTGTTTGTTACAGTTCTGATCCTGAACAACCTGGGTTCTCTTTAAAATCACTCTGTCTTATACCAACCAATAGTCTTAGTCTGCTGTATTATTTTCAGGATATATTACATCCATTGTTTTTGTATGCCTATTATGGTTCATGGATTCACCTGTAAAGAATCTCCTTTGCATTAAGTCAGGCTTTATGTTTTGGAATCCCATTTTGCTGATATCATCATGATTTCTGTTCAGGGAAAGTACAAGGTATACAATCTTTGTTCAGAGAGATTGTATGATGCATCACGATTTGGAGGAAAGGTGTGGTTTTCCTCGTCATTTGTATTTATGTATTCTGATTGTCTTGGATATCAACATCATAGCCTAACATTACAATGGATCTGAAAAAGATTAAAACTCTCTGCTGTCCAGTCTGATTTGTTCGTTCCTGGTATCAATGGCTCCCAAAAGTTATTCCTGGTTTTGCATTGATCTCAATACTGATTTTTTGTTACTTGTTATACAGACTGGAGGACTTTTTTTAATCTCCATTTGTAGATTAAAAACAAAATCCATTTATTAAAAACACTGTCAGCATAATTTCTTCCAGCAACACATTACCACTGTCCTGATGCTCTTGATTATTATTATCATTTTTTCTCTCTTAAAATTCTCTTGTTGGTGAGTTTTTAAGGGTTTCCTAGCTATTCAAGTCACGTGATAAGAAATAATTGACATCATGTTTGTTTCTGTTATGAAGAAATTGTAATGTATATATTTTGTGGATGCATGATATTGTAAACATATTTAAGAGATAGGAATATCTTGGCTAGTATAAACTGCGACCTGTCAATGACAATATCTTTCCAAAGTATTAATATTGATTTTTTATGTTGAGGTATAATTGAAATCTATTGCTCCCAAAATGGAACAGTGTTAAAACCTTTTAGGTGATATACTATTCTGCCGCCTTGCATGGCTGTTTGAATTTGAACAACTTAGCCAATAGGGGTTGAGGGTGGGATGGACCAGTTTAACAATTCATTAATTTTTTTTTCAATACTTGTTTTTGGGATTTTTCTAAGTATTTCTTTCAGATCTTTTCCAGGTAGCGTGCTTCCCATTTGATGACCATAATTGCCCTCCTGTTCAACTAATAACATCATTTTGTCAAAGTGCATACTCCTGGTTGAAAGAAGACATTCAAAATGTGGTGGTTGTTCATTGTAAAGCTGGAATGGGCAGGACAGGTTTAATGATATGTAGCCTTCTCCTTTTCCTTAAGGTGCCTTTCGGTATTTCATTAAGAATCTCTCTGCTTAGTGAAACTCAGTTGTTTCCTTGGTTCTGTAGGTTTGTTTTCTTTCAATCATATTCTTATTTCATTTTCCTTCTCTGTGCAGTTCTTCCCAACTGCTGAGGAGGCCATCGATTACTTCAACCAGAAAAGATGTGTGGATGGGAAGGCTCTTGTTCTTCCAAGTCAGATTGTTAGTCAATTTCATTTTTGTAATGCTTGTTAAGGAGTTTTTTTTGTGACTTTGATGGGGTTGCTTTTATTTGCATTCCACGAAAGTAATTATTTTCTGCTATAACCAGAGGTATGTCAAATACTTCGAGCGGATCTTAACATATTTCAATGGGGAAAATCAGCCCGAACGAAGGTGTAACTGTGGTCCCTCTTCTTTAACACACTTTTGAAAGTTAGCTTTACTTGGTTACTCAAGTTGTCATTGACAGGTGCATGCTTAGGGGATTCCGGCTTCACCAATGTCCGTATTGGATAAGGCCCTCTATTACTATCTCTAACAACAGTGGTATGCTTTTTCCTGCAGCAAATTCATCTTTCCACCAGTTGAGCTGCATTGGAGATGTCTCAATGTTCACACAAATATGCATGATAATAAGTCCTACTCATAGAGTCATTCATTTGTCAATTATTTTTATTGTACTTGTAATGTGTTTACCCCATAATGTCCCTGACACGTTCTGACCTGCCTACATAAGTGATTTGGCTTTGTGTATAAAAATGTTTACTAATCTTACAAGCAAAACCCATTTTAGTGCTAACACTGATTTTACTGCTTTTGTTTGTTATCACTAAAATTTGCAATAGAAGACTTGTTTTATGCGAGGAAGGTTTTATTATTACATGATACTTTTTTTTGTCTCTTGGTTACTCGTGTATGGGTGATAGCATAACCAGAGATGTTTTTCCTTATTTCTCACAGGGATTCTGTTCTCAACCAGAAACCATCCAAAAACCAAGGATTTAATGGTAGGTATTTATTGAATTTATTTGGCTATGGTCTCAATAGTTGGTGTTATTTGTTACTTTGTCCAAACTAATTTTAAATTTCTCATCAAATTTTCTCAAACACACTTCCGCAGCCAGAAGATTTCTGGATCCGTGCACCTAAGAAAAAGATGGTAGTTTTTGCTCTACCAATGGAGCTAGGTCTAACAGAGCTGGCCGGGGACTTTAAGATCCATTTTCATGATCGCCAAGGGGATTTCTACTGGTTTGTGAACATCCACACATTAAACATGTATCTGTTCGCAACTTAACATTTGTGAAGAAATAAGCTGAAAGAATTTACCTCTATCCAATGCACTCTAATCAATTGATAAGCCAAAGTTGATAAATTTTTTCTTTTCATTAATGTTTACAGGTCCCATTTGCTTGCTTATAGCTTTGTTATTCATAACTCCAATTCTTGAGGATTAATTCTTTTCTTTTTTTTCATAATTCAGTTGGTTAAATACTACGATGACAGAGAATAGAAAAATTTTAAATGGCTCTGATCTTGATGGTTTTGACAAGGTATTTAATAATTCAATCTTTCTGGTTTACTTATTTAGTTGTTACATCATGCAACAAGAGATAGATAGCTTACTCTATTTCTTAGACTTGCTTTTGATGATTTTCTGGCTCTTCTTTGCAGAGAAAACTGCCTTCTCCAGGTTTCCAGGTTGAAGTTGTGATGATAGACTATGATGGAACTTTACCTGCAAGGTCTGAAGTTGATTCGGCCTGCAAGGGATCTGATGTTACTAGCTCAGGTCATGTTGCAGCCACAGATGGTGGAGTTGCAGGCCATTCCAACAGAAGTGACATAGCTGAGAATGATGATGTATTCTCAGACAGTGAGGGAGAGGAAACTGGGGTTTCAAAGAGCAGGCAAGCTCAAGCTGCTTCTGGAATTGGACTTGCTCATCCCGATCATGCATCTAACACCACAACAGAACAAATGAGGAACTTAACACAAGGAGCTGAGCAACTGTCACTCAGAAGTCATGAACCTTCACAGATAAATGCTTCTAAGGAACCAACTGCCGGCGGGGCTGGGAACCCTGCCCCTGGCATCGAGATCCGTCACCTGGACTCTGGAGGAGCCAGTGACATCAAAGCAATTGCTGCTGATGCATCTGTTTTCACTTTCGGAGATGAAGACTATGAAAGTGAGTGACGCATTGTAAGGTTTACCCCTCATGTGAGTAAATTGTGAGGATCTGCAAATTCGCGAGTTAGATAAATATATTGAATTCGTTGTTTTCGTTCCCTTAATTTGTTATGTCATTAACCCTGAAAGTTTGTACCATTTTCCTTGCAGCAATAGCATATTGCCTCAAATCTCTCCTTTTGACTTCTGTTTCAATTATGTTGATGAATGCTTTTGATACTGCTTGACGAATGCGTCATGAATTGGCCAATACATATTCAAGTCTTGAAGTTAATCCATTGATTCATGAAAAGGAAGTTTCTTCATGTTTTTTCCAAATAAATGCATGACCAGACCAGTTAATATATACAAACACTAGTCACAGAGATTGCCAAACAGGAAATTAAAGAGAAATTAATTTCCATTATCGTGGGACAGGAAAATTCAGAGTGATGATGCCAGTTTTTATAAATACTGGCGTAGGTTTCCTCCTTCAGGCTTAAAATTTTTGGCTAGTAATGGCACGCGCTCGCATTTGAGAAAAATTTGCAGCTATAAATAAGATATTCTCACGTCATTTATTTTTTGAAACTTAATTATACAGACGCATACTTCCTGATTTAATCCTAAGAAGTAGGTTATATATGCCCATCACCATATCTAATTAAAAATCGCATAAATCCCTTTCCGAATATTCTTAGAACACTTCTCCATCAACTTTTATCACCTTATTACAAAGTTCACGTAAATTAAACATATATAGTAATTTAAGTTGTGCTGAGAAATTAACATTAATTAATAAAAATTTAAAAGAGCTTGTGAATTCACTAATAATATCTTCCTCACAAAGGCACTTTTATTAAATGTTATGGTACTTTTTCTTCTTTTTTGAACGGGGCTTAATTTTTTAAGCTTTTTTAATTTAGTTTTTTTTAATATTGGATTTATTAAGAATAAAGCTTCATAATTTGTTTCGATTTACTTTCCATTAGATTATCCTGTTCTTGTGATTTGAGTCGTGGGTTTGATAGGTTGACTCGAGTTTTTTTATCGATTTTTTTTTTCAATTTCATCTTTTAACATTTGGTTGATTAGGAATTGAGCTTCTTAATTTGTTCTAATTTGCTTTCTATTGGGTTATCCTAATCTAATAACCTGATTCGTGATTTTGATGAGTTAACTCGGGTTGACTTAGGTAATTTTTTTGTGTCCTTTTTTAATTGATTATTTTTTAATTTTATTTTTCAACATTGGGTTGATTGAGTTAGGTTTCATACTTTATTTTAAATTGTTTTTTATGGGGGGGTTATCCCAATTTGATGAGTGATGAAAGTGGGATGAAAAGAAAATAGATGATAGAAATAATAAAATATGAGACATGTAATGAAGTGGATGACCTCCATGAATAAATTTGGAGAAATTGAATTCATAACGTCGGTGAAACTGGTAACGAGTTTCGATGAATAAAATAAAAATAAGAAAATAGTTATAGGTAATTAGTATGGTAATAAGGAATAAAACAAAATAAATGATAGTACAAAAAGGAAAAGTGATAGTGTAAGCACTGGTTAAAAATCGGTAACGTTATTGTGAAAATGATAATAAGCCCGATAATAAATAAGAGTGGAAAATATAGAATAAATATATTTTGAAAAATAATTGATATGATTTATGTAAAGATTGAACAATAAAATTCAGTTTTTTTAATAAAAAATCACAAACTGGCAGGTTTTATAGTAACGTGTGGAACTTTCAATTCGACCGAGCTTAAGAGGGTGAAAGTATTAGAGATAATTCATGAAATTAAAGGGTTTTGGGTGATTTGAAACACAAATCTTCAAAGGAAAAAATAAATTTGAGAGAAAAGATAAAAGATTGAAAAGTTAGAATATAAAACATGAAGAGAGGAAGCTTGAAACTAAGAGAGAGGAAGGTTGCATTTGAAAAAAAGGAAGAAGAAATGGAGGAAATGGCTTTATAAATTCACTTAATCTTGCCATCAAAACTATGGGTAATTGATTCTTATGCTTGATTTTTCTTGCTTTGATGAGTAGTTCAAAGAACTAAAAAGTTGGTGTGTTGTGTGATTTGAGCAAAGGTGTAAAAAGTTGAAAGTTGGATGTTTTGTTGGTTTAAATGTGATAATTGATTGTGAATGATGTTATTGATACTTGAAAAGGTGTTCGAAACCAAAGAATTTTCATGGAGGTTAGATGCCATGATTTGACCAAAACTTTTAGAAAATGAATGATAAAATTTTCTTGTAATGGTTAGTTGAAATTATGTTGAAATCATGTTATATGGCCATGTAGAATGTTATTAATATATGGAAACAAGAAGGGAAAAAAAGAATCCAAGAAGGCTATAATCTTAGATTTGGCTGAAACTTAGTAATAAGGGTGGAGTTGATTTGAAGTTCTTGATTAAATGGCATTGGAATAAATACTTGAATGCTGAAAAGATGTGTTTTAAGAATGGATTACGTGAAAATTTCATGAAAAATGTAAAAGAGAACTTCGATTCTCTTATTGAGGTGGTTCGGTCAAATGAGCCATTTAAGGAGGAGAATAGATTAACTTAAACCATGTATGTAATTGTCATTGAAATGTACTATTGTACTTAGTTTTGTTGAGTTATGTCAAGTCATGGAATAAATTTCAGGAAAAATCCACGGGTTATGTCGAATGTAGATTGACCATGAATGTTTTCACTATCCAACTTCTAGCTAAATTTAAAGCTTGAAATGATTTAATTTGGAGTTGGTTTCTTCATGAAAATTATAAATATGGATGTTAGCTTTTCAAATGAAATTGTTCCTGATTAAAATTGAATTATAGAACTTCAGATATAAGCTAAAAACTAAGTAAATGTTTAAATTAACATAACTTTGGAGAGATTTTTAGTGCTACTATGATTATTGATTTTGAGCTTTAAAACGATGGATTTTGGAGTTACTTTCATTATGAAAGTTATACATATGGATGTTCACTTTCAAATGAAAATGTTATTGATTAATTTAGAGTTATATAACTCCATATATGAGCTAAATACTAAGGAAAGGTCCAGACCAATATAGTATTGGATAGATTTCTTATGCTACTGTAAACGTGGGTGTTTCTTCCTTCATGATAGTTTTAGCTTTATGTCTTAACTTTCCATAAAGACAAGTCACGACTCAAAACCAAGTTCTAGAACTTTAGTTACAATAAAAACATCAAACAATGTTTAGGGTTGGGTGGACTAAACGAGTTAGGATTAATCAGTTTCTAATATTTGCTTGGAACTGTTGTTGATTGAGGGTTCTAACATTTGAGTTGATAAGAATAAATATAAACATGAAAAATATATATGCATATGGGATTTTAAGGATTTTCTTTGCTGGTAGTTTGAAAATAATAATTGAATAATAAGTGAATTAAAATAATAGTATTAGATGCATTGTTGATGATAATTGTACCCCCGATGATACAGGGAAGACTATGAGAACATGACAATATCACAGAGCAATAACACGTACACAGGCTCAAAGTAGGTGCACTGCATCTTTTTTTTGCTTATAGAATTTCTTAAGCTTTTAGAATTGTAAATTCTTTAAATATGAATGTATTTATATGAATGTTAATAATAAGAAAAGGTTGATTGACTAGTTGCCCTGAGTGGAGTTAGTGATGTCAATGTGACTGACTATCAGGTTATTGATGAGTTATTTGGAGTGAAATTCGATAGTTGCTATATGAAAATGAGTTTATGCATTTATGTATAAAGTCTTGATTTTAATTAACAAAATGAACTTGATATATGTATATAATAGATATGTAATTGTCAAAATGTAAATTTCATGGAAAGATTAATTTGACTAGATGCCTTAAGTGGAGCTAGTGGAATCATCAAAACTGATGATCAAGATGTTTAATTGACTAACTGTCTTGAGTGGATCTAGCGGTGTTAGTGAGAATAATGACTATGATATTTGATTGACTAGTTGTACAGAAGAAGCTAGTGATATTAGTAAGACTAATGACTGAGACATTTGATTAATTAATTGCCCTGAGTAGAGCTAGTAGGGCATAAATGAGACTGATGATCGAGACATTTGATTTGACTAGCTGCTTTGAATGGAGCTAGCGGCATCACTTCATATGATTGTCGGGATACTTGATTAACTGTCTGATTTGTCAATATTATAAGGAGAATAATTGTATAAGACAAGATGTTGGTTTATATAAAAAAAAAGAGAAAATATATCCTTGAGGTTTATGTTAATAAGCATGAGGAAGAAAGTTTAATTGCGTTAAAAAACCTGAAGGTTAGAGGAACCCATTTAATAATTGGATAATAAAAATAGAGGGCATGTTAGTAAACATAACTTCAGAGTGTTAGAGGCTAATTAAGCAAAGAAATTGTATTTATGTGTGGACTGAGTTTGAAAAGGGTTTTGGCAACCCAAATGAGTTTGAACCAATTATGGTTAATGATCTAAATGTATTAAAACGTTGACTGTTTTAGCAATGATTTTAGGTGTGATTTAAGGCTATTTTAATAGTGTGATGTATAAAGTTTAAAAGTTATCTTTGGAACAACATTGAAGATACATCAAAGGAGTTGTTTGACAACTCAATGGAAGATTTGAGGACTATTTTAGGGTTACTAGGTAATAAAGGTATAATATATTTAAGGAAATGTTGAGTTAGTTTTCAGGGTATTGTGCTAGAAATCGAGACATTGATATAATAAATAATAAGAGTAAGATATATATTAATTAAAAACTATTGGGAACTGTAGGATTACACATAAAATGGCACGTATTCCTTGGAGAATCGTGTGATATATACCTGAAGGAGAAATTTACTTTCATCTTGACATGATGAAGGCAGATGATTTCACAAATAAATATCACGGGTGGTGAACTATCGAGAGAGGATGTCTACTCTTGACTTGTGTTGTGAATGGATAAATTATAATGTTTCTTATATGCATAATTGTTAATGTTGTTTATTGCAGAGTTATAATGTATTTATTATATGGATTGGGATGGATAACTTGATGGAGTAGAGGATGCCTACTCTTGACTTGTGTTGTGAATGGATAAATTACAGAATGATTAGACAAAACGAGATTGTGATATTGATATGACTGTAAATGACAATAACTTAGGAATATCTTGTTTTAAAGAAAACTATGTCTGTAACACCCTGGTTTAAAAAAAAACATGATAATTAAATTAAATTAGAGAAAATGTAAACAAGGTAAAAATAATAAAATAGGTGAATGTAGTACTAAATCGTTAAAAAAGTGAACTTGGTGGAAGAAAATAAATATATAAAACCAAAGGAGAGGTCAATGTGCAAATAACAAAAAACTAGTGGCCAATTTACAAATGACTAAAAGGTGAAGGTCAATGTGCAAATAATAAAAGATCAATGGCCAATGTACAAAGTACAACAAAATTATGGGTCAATATGCAAATAACAAGAAAATAGCACTGTAAATACTTTATTCTCTCTCATGCCACCGACCACAAGGAGAAAAAAGGGAAATTAGGATTATTTGATTTCTTTCTTTCATTTCATGATGAATTCTTTAAGAAAAGGCTAACTTGGGGTGATTAAAAGAGTCAATACATGATTACAAAAAAAAAAATAGGGGTATTTGAGTGGTTATGAGAGTTTAAAATTTGGGAGTTAGGGTTTTGAAGAGATTAAAGGAGACTTATGTTGTTCTTACAATCTTTACTTGACTTATCATCCATTTAAGGTAAGAAACTTAATTAAAGAGTTTAATTTGGGTGAACAAGAAATTCATAAATGATGAGTATATTAGTGTTGTAAAGAAATTTAAATTTAGGAAATGGACTATTTTTGGAATTATCATAGAGAAAAATAAATAAGAAATTATCCAAATTTTAGGATTGTTATAACTGGTATCAGAGCCTTGACTTGGGTTCATGATTTCTTATAGAAAATGATGATGTTGAATTGTTATAGGATGGTTTGCCCAAGGCATGGTGCGAGGACGGATTCCACTTCAGTATGGAGGAGGGTTCAGGTTATGGATTCTAAGGAGGTTCAAGGGGAGGATCCCTTGGTAGATACCGCCTCTCATGTGCCATCAACATCTATTTGGTCGAGGTAGAAGAAGTCATTTGGACTCCAAGATGATACCACTTTTAGACAAGCTTGGGTTTTACAACTAGAGAGATCATACCATCAGAGGCAAGTGATTGTGCTTCCACACGTGGCATCCACGAGAGCTTCTACTCTATTTACTAACCCCATTTTCCTAGCACAATTAGTGAAGGCAATAGTTGACACTATAAATAGTACATCAGCCCTCATAGCCCCAGTAGCTCTAGTGGTCACAGTACCCACAGACAATGTGGTTACCTTAGTACGGATTGTGAAGAGTATAAGAGAGATGGGATATGATATGGATTAGAAAGATGGAGAAGACCTTGATTTAAATAAAAGTATCAGATGATTTACGAGTGGACTGTGCCGCTAAGTTATTATCATATACAACAAAGTTGTGGTGGGAGACTACAATTGAAGAGGGCTATAGAGTTGTGGACATGAAGTGATTATAGAGTAGAGTTTGAGAATTAATTCTATTCTAGATATCACCATAAGATGAAAGAACATGAGTTTCTGGCTTTGAGGCAAGATGACATGTTAGTGCTTGATTATGAGATGAGGTTTAATGACCTCTCTATATTTTCCTTACATTATGTTTTTACGAAATAACACATGATTAAGAGATTCCAAGATGGTTTACTATAAGATTCAAAACAGGGGTTGATTGCATTATGATTTAAGATGATGAGAGATCTAATAGAAGCAGTTTAGGCTTTAGAGGAGTGTATTAGAGAGGATCAGCAAGGCCAATTTAGGTTTGGTAAAAGAAAGGATATTGACAACTCTTCGAGTAAACCTTTTTAGACCATCTCTTTTTAAGAAAGGCAGATGAGAACAGTTTGGCCAGTTCAAAAAGAAAAGAGGGGATACAAGTCAAGGAAGATTAGTTGTTAGGTCTTTTCAGAGCATATGTGGAGGATCAATTGGGGGTAATTGAACCCTATGGGTAGTTCTCCTGGAGAAGTTTCAGAACAAAGGATCGTTACTTATCCTCATTGTGTTAGATG
Organism: Populus x sibirica; assembly: GCA_019202695.1. Taxonomy (NCBI): domain Eukaryota; kingdom Viridiplantae; phylum Streptophyta; class Magnoliopsida; order Malpighiales; family Salicaceae; genus Populus; species Populus x sibirica. The sequence continues at coordinate 571,165 of JAGMVL010000801.1, forward strand.
TGAGTAGTGGCATCCCGAAGACTGTTCTACATCGCTAAGTCAATGTTATATTTATTGACAAAATGGATATAAATGGTAGGACTACCTATTTTTAGGCTGTGGATGTTAAAATTGTGGAGGTCAAGAACATTTCAAGAAGGATTTCCCTTGAAAAACTGAGTATGTCTAGGATTAGAGACAAATGATGCAAAGTTATCAACAATTAGTCATTGTGAATAAACTCACCCAGCCAGTACAATCTAGAACGAGTGGTAATAGAGGTTGACCTCGGGAACAGGGGGAAAGGACCCAGGGTAGAGTGTTTCATATGACCCGTGAGGATGTTTGAGCTGCCCCTAATGTAGTAAAAGGTACTTTACTATTAGAAAATCATTATATGTATTTTTTTTATTGATCTTGGTGCTACACATTCTTTTGTGGCAAGAAAAATTGAAAGTAAACCAAATATACAACCACTTAAACTAGAAAATCGGTTTTTAATTAGCACATCTTTGGGGGATATTGTATTTATGAATCATATATACACGAGTATTAGGGTTACTATTGAAAGGCATGATATGGTAACGAATTTAATGCCATTAGAGATGGATTGGTTGAGTACTTTAAGGCACAAATGGATTGCTTTACCAAGATAATGACTCTTCAGGGAATAAATGAAAGGCAAGTGATCTTTAAATGAGAGGAAGGTCCTACTGAATTGTGTGATTTTGACTATGACGACTAAAAAGTTGTTGAGGAAAGAATGTGTGGCTTATCTTGCTTATAATAGATTTAAAAAGAGATGGGGTAAAGCTGAAAAATCTTCCCATTATTAAGGAGTTTTCAGATGTGTTCCCGGAAGAGTTACTAGGATTTCTCCTAAAAAGAAAAGTGGAGGTTCCTTTTAATATATTACACAGTGCCTCTCTTATAGCTCAGTCACCGTATGGAATGACACCAACAGAACTAATTGAGTTAAAAATTCAGCTACAAAAATTATTATAAAAAAGCTTTATACGCCCAGGTAATTCATCTTGGGGAGCTCTAGTCCTATTTATGAAGAAGAAAGATAAGAATTTTAGACTCTGTGTAAATTATAGGCAGTTGGATAAAGTAATAGTGAAGAAAAAATATTTATTTCCACATATAGATGATCTATTTGACCAACTCAAAGGAGTCAGGGTATTTTCGAACATAAACCTAAGATTAAGGTATTGTCATTTAAGGATTAAGGAGTAGGATGTGCCTAAGACTACATTTAGGACTTGTTATGTGCATTATGAATTCCTAGTAATGTCATTTAGATTGACCAATGCGTTAGCACTGTTTATGAAAATGATGAATAGAGTCTTTCAACCTTATTTAGATAAGTTCATATGGTATTTATAGAGATATTTTAGTCTATTCAAACTCATATTTAGAACATGAGCAATAATTACGACAAATGTTGCAAATTTTAAGGAATCATCAGTTATATGCCAAATTAAGTAAGTGTGAATTATGGATAAAAGACGTGGTTTTTCTAGGAAATGTTATATTTGCATAAGGGATATTTATGTATCCGAGGAAGGTTGAAGCTATGATGAAATAGAAACAACCGATAAATGTAACTAAAATTCATAGTTTTCTGGGTTTGATAAGATATTATAAAAGACTTATTGAGGGGTTTTCTATGATAGAAACCCCTTTGAATCGGTTAACTTGGAAAGATGTTAAATGAGAATGGTCGAGAGTTTGTGAAGAAAGCTTTTAGGAGTTGAAAATAAGGCTTACCACTTCCCCCAATGTTAACCTTCCCCATAAGATTTGAAGGATTTATAGTCTATAGTGATGTGTCTAAGAAAAGACTTGGTTATGTTTTGATGCAACAAGAGAGAGTAATTACATATGTATCAAGACAATTGAAATCTCATGAGGTTAATTACCCGGTATATGATTTAGAACTAGCCGTCGTAATGTTTACCCTACGTGTGTGGAGGCATTATCTGCATGGATCCCAACTTCAGATTTTCACTCATCATAAAAGTTTGAGGTATTTGATGTCATAAAAAGAACTAAATATACAAAAGAGAATATGAGTGGAGTTAATTAAGGATTATAATTGTGTGATAGATTACCATCCGAGAAGGGTGAATGTTATTATTGATGCACTGAGTTGCAAAAACAAAGCAGTGTTAGACGAGCTGGTGGACTAGCACAAGAAAAAAATTAACAAAGTTAAAAAAGATCAACTTCTAATTGGAAGTTGGACATGAAGGATCCTTGCTAACCCAATTAAGGGTGTGGTCTGTATTTTGAGATGGAGTATAAGAAGCTCAATGAAAGGATATTAAAGTGGACAAGGTGAGAAGCAAGGTGAAATCATGAGTTGAAACTCCTTTCTAGATCTTAGAAGACGGGATGATAGTAATAGGCAAACAAATCTATTTACCTGATGACAAAGCCTTTAAAGGTGAAGTGTTAAAGGAATCCCATAAATCCAGGTTTGTTATACATCCAAGAAGTTCTCAGATATAAAGAGATTTGAAAGAATTTTATTGGTGGTCAAATTTGAAAAAAAAAGTGTATAAATATATAGCCAAATACAGTGTGTGTTAGTAGGTGAAGGTAGAATATCAAAAGCTAGTGAGGCCTTTGCAACCACTCCTAATTCCCGAATGGAAGTTGGAGAATATCACTATGGATTTTGTATCGAGATTACATAGAGGAAAAAAAAGGTAATGATGTTGTTTGGGTCATTATAGATCATTTTGACAAAGTTTGTGCTTTTCTTGCCTACGAAAATGATAGACTCGATTGATAAATTGACATGGTTATATGTAAATATGGTAGTGAGATTACACAGGGTACCGGTTTCAATTTTTTTAGATCAAGATCCCAAGTTCATTTCTTGTTTGTGGACTAGTATTCGACATGCTTTAGAAACAATTAAATCAGAGTATTGCTTTTCATCCTTAGTCAAATGTACAATCTGAAAGGAAGATCCAATGGAAGATTTATTGAGAGCGTGTATCTTGGAGTTTGGGGGTAATTGGAAAGACCATCTGCCTCTAGTAAAATTCACCTACAATAATAATTATCACACCACGGTGGGAATGGCTTCATATAAAGTCTTATTTGGAAAAAGATGTTGAACACCAGTGTGTTGGGAAGAGGTTGGCGACACGAAAGAGATTGGGCTAGAACTGGTACAGGTTACCACCGAAAAAATTAAGACTATAAAAGATCGGATGAAGGCGGCCCAAGATAGGCAGAAAAGTTATATAGATAATAGGAGGACACCTCTTGAGTTCAATATAGGAGACATAGTGTTTTTAAAGGTTTCACTGTGAAAACACATGCTATGTTTTGGCATAAAAGGAAAGTTAGCACTGAGATACATCGAATCTTTCAAGGTTGAAAAGAGAATTGGACTTGTAGAATATAAAGTAGCCTTACCCCTACAATTAGCCAAGATTCATGATGTATTTCATGTCTCACTGCTATAAAAAAACCAAAGTAGATCATTCTCAAGCACTACCCCAGGTTCCCTTAGAAGTTAAGAAAGATCTAACTTTAGGAGTAAAACCAATAGGGGTGTTAGACCGAAGTGGAAAGGATCTTAGAAATTAAAAAAAAATTCATATGAAAAGTATTATGGAGAAGCTCCCAAGTAGAGGAAGAGACTTGAAAAAGAATCAGAGATGAGGAGAAGGTATCCCGAACTATAAGTAAATTTAGGTACGATGTTCAAATTTTAAGGATGAAATTTTCATTAAGAATGAGAGAATGTAACACCATAGTTTAAAAAAAAAAACTTAACCCGATGATTAAATGGTTTAAATTATATTAGAGTTAATATAAACAAGATAAAAAGGTGAATATAGTACTAAATCACTAGAAAGGTAAACTTGGTGGAAGAAAATAAATATGTAAGACTAAGGGCATAGTTTTTAAACCCGACCCGGTTTAAGGCTCGGGTTCCGGGTTTTGACCGGGTCGTCCGAGTCAAATTTTTTTAATTAAAACGATGTTGTTTTAGTAAAAAAAACAAAAGTCAAAAGGCTGCAACTGGGTTTTTGACCGGGTCTTGTCGGGTCAACCGGGTCGCCGGGTCACCCCGGGTTTTGCCCTTCCCTATTTTTTCTTAAACTCGGCCCGGTTCCAGCCCCGGGTTGGTCGAGTCCCGGGTCAACCCGCCGGGCCGGGCCGGGTTTCAAAACTATGACTAAGGTAAAGGCCAATGTGCAAATAATAAAAGACTAGTGGTCAATGTACAGATGACTAAAAGATGAAGGTCAATGTGCAAATAAAAAATGATTAGTGGCCAATGTACAAAGGACAAAAAGATGAGGGTTAATGTGCAAATAACAAGAAATGACATTATAAATACTCCTCTATTCTCTCTCGTGACACCGACTACAAGGATAAAGAAAAGGACTAGGGTTCTTTTATTTTTTTTCTTTCTGAATGAAATCCTCAGCAAAAAGCTAACTTGGAGTGATTAAAAGAGTCTTTAAGTGATCAAAAAAAGGGTATTTGAGTGGTTGTAAGAGTTTAAAGTTTGGGGGTTAGGGTTTTGAAGAGATTGGAGGAGACTTGTGTTATTCTTACAATCTTCACTTAACTTATCATCCATTTAAGGTAAGAAATTCAATTAAAGAGTTTAATTTAGGTGAACATGTAATTTATAGATGATGAGTATATTAGTGTTCTGAATAAATTTAAATTTGTGAAATTGATTGTTTGGATGTTGTTCTTATGATTGAATGATGTTTGTTGACATAATAAATGATTGAGTAAAGTTTCAAAAGAAAGAATGGAAGAAAGGTTATGCTTAAACTTTGTTGGACAATTTTATTGTTTGATTTTCATCCGAAAATTGAAGTAATAAATTATGGAATTTGAACTATGAATATTTGGTGAGTTTCTAATGACAATTCCATTTGTTTAGTACTTGATTTCTGTATACATCTTTTAATTATGTATACTTTGTGATTGTGAGTTGTGTTGAAGTGGAATGAATTTCATAATGTTTGGAAATGATTGTGATGTTGAATCACTATATGTTTTGAAGTTGTTGGTAACTTAGTATAATTCATAAATAAAGGAAACTCTACCAAAATTTCGGTAAAACTATTAAGAATTGAAATTGCATGATCCTTTAAAGGAATTAGTTGTTATGTGTATGTGTGTGTAATCACAATGTTTTTACAATTATCATAAAGAAGAATTAAGAAGAAATTGTATCCAAATTCTAGGGTTGTTACGTTTGAATTTCAATATAGATTTAATTGACCTCAAAAAATTAATAACCACGATAAGCAATTAATTATTTTTTATAAAAAAAATTATTCTATTTTTCATCGAGTTCAAGGCTCAAAAGCTTTTAGAATTACATGTTGTTATATTAGTAATAAAATTGATATAAAAAATAATTTGGGTGCGAAACCGATAATATCTCAATGATTTGATAGTATATTTTATGTTTTCCCTTTCTTTTATAAGCATAATAAACCCCTTTTTTTTATTAAAAAAAAACCACCATAGAAAAACTTTTTAAGTTTAAATGTACATCAAAACATCATAGAAAAATATATTTTTCCCTTGTTCACAATTTATAGATTATAGCTTTTATTTTTTATAATCAGTTCAATAAACAACAAAAATAAAACTATAATATTGCTTAACAATCCTTTTATAATTAAAAAAAAAGTTTCCTTTTATAATTAAAAAAAAAAGTTTCTATTGTTTTAATACTAAAAAGAAACTTTTTTGTTATTGAAATCTTATTTAACCAATAATTTTCTTTCTTCTTTGTTATTTTTCAATAATTCTTTTTTCCCTTAAAAAAGAATCAAAATGAAAATAAAATAAAATCTTGAACTATATCGCTTGATCCCCAAACTAAAAGGTCCAAAAAAACACTTGGACAAAACCCCTATACAAGGCTGCCTTTTTGTTTTTATTTAATTGTAGTTCTTTTATTTTTTATTTCATACAGACAATGAAAGCAAATAGATTTCTACAAAATCAAGAACCAATTGAATGACAAGAAGTTTTGTCGAGGCTACAACAGTCCCACAAAACATTAAAAACAACGAAACAAATTACAAAGACCGATTGTCAATAAACACAACATTATAAAATTAAATAAAAAAACTCAAAAAAAAAATGAAAGGCAAAAAATAAAAACCATTGTTCCAACGAAGAGAGCTACAGGAAATCAAGCAGTTCTTTTAGGTTTTTGTTAATATAATCAAGTTGAACATCTCCTTTCTATGCAATTAAAAGCTACATAAACAACAAATTTAATTGGCAGGCAATCAAATCTAAATGGAAATTGCAAAAATAAAAAACGGTAGAAACATCCGCCTTGGTGACATCTACCTTGGGCCCCTACAAAATCCAGGATTTCTCTCAATCGCATTTCTTTTGCCCTGGTAATCTATTCTCTTTAGCGGCCTTGTCAATAGCAAGCAAGGTTGATTACCTACCTCGTGAGCTGCAACAGACTTAAAAATGCAACTGACAATTCTTAGCGTTCCTTGTTCTTTTTCTTTTTCATTTCTTCCAATTTCCTTTTCAGTTCGGTTATGATCTTATCCTGGGCGGTGATTTCAAAATCCTTTGTTTTTATTTCTTGCTTCAGTCTGTCAATCTCTTTCAAGTGGTCATCACACTGATTTAACTCCTGTTTCTTCAGTTCTTGCTTCAATCTTTCAATCTCTTTCACGTGATCCTCACATTGGTCTATCTTCGGTTTCTTGGGATCGCTTGAATCCTCACCCTCAAAAGATCTCTTTTTCTGTGAAACATGGCTATCATGTGTCATTTTGCGAACCCGTATACCAGCAGATCCTCCTGTGTCAAGTTGAAGTGCTACTAGTTTCTGTGGCCGGCCAGACGTGTCCTGAAATATGAGAACATTCATTCAGCATACCTAAAATCCGAAAATTTGCGGGCAGTCTCCCAAACAAGCATAGATTAGGTGCATGTATTCACAGAATTTGAATTCACTCATTCAAGCATATTTAAGGCAAGGTTGCAGCAGAAAATAGAATCCCGCAGCAGAGAACAATAGCGCATGATGATCTGTACTTAGTGGATCAAGAATGAACTGTTTGAAACAGAACTTATCTTCCAAAGACATGAAAACTAGCAGTAAACTAATACATGTATACATATTTAGATATGGCACAGCAACTAACACATACCTTTTCTAGGCTGCCAATCAAATTTTCAAATGCTTGGCATGCCTCTTCTGGATTCTTAAAGATGGCAAGCACAGAATATCCCACTCCCTGAATCACCTTATGTGTCTGCCACAAATTATTCATTACATTAAAAACTAAGCATGGAGTTGCATACAAAAGGGAATGAGCTCGATAAATCAAAATTTAATAATTCTAAGATTCAACCAAGATGCTAAAAGTTCACTATTGGCCACCAACAAACCTGGAGAAAGGCTGTCTGAGGTCAATTCGTTCGAAATTGGGTAGGTTGGGAGGAATGCAATGATTCAAATTGTTTCTTACAGTTATCACACTAAATAGTGGATTCCTTTTCAAACCAATATTGCAAGATCCATACAATTTTGATAGCTTCTTCAGGTTTGCTACAAATGTGTTAAATATGGAGACATATCAAAATGAATTCTTTTCTCTACTTTCACATGCATGATTAAAATGGATGAGACATAAAAAGCTTTGTCTCCACTGAACAATCATATCAGTAACTCTTTTTCATCACCATCATCATCATCATTACTTTGGTGCTGGCAAATGCTAATCAAGTCAAGATATTGTAAGATGGAAATTCTATGGACAAGCATAATGCAGTTGCTATCATGATGAGAAGCAGAGACAACATAAACAGCCCTACAACCTATAATTTACAATGAAAACAAGGTGACAGGTATTGAATACAATCACGTATTATCTTCTAAAGAAAAATTACAACCACATTATCATTATCATATAACTATTCCCGAGGTTGTTCACATGAATAACTTCATCAGAAGCCATTATTCTTCGAGCCCTAATGTTCTCTTAAATTATCCAGGTATTGAATACAATCATGTATTATCTTCTAAAGAAAAATAAAAATACACGCAGAATACACTCAACCTTGATTTCAATTGTATAGTTTGCAGGGAACAGTCTACGTAATTTTTCTCGGGGGACAGTAACTGGTATTTTGTGGAGAAGTAGCTTTGCCATTTCTATTTCTGGAACCTACAATTACAAAACAAACAAAAAAATCATTGATAAGCACATCAGTCAAAATTAGAGGTACACAGGAAACATACATTGTAACTTGCATCTTTCACATCTGGTTGAATCAATGGAATGTAATTATCAACTCCACGCTCGATCTTAGCAAGAACAAGTTTCATTGCAGCACATGCATCATCTAAGCAGTTGTGTGGATCACCTGCTTTGCGAAGTTCATAGCCCAGCACAGACTGTCAACAAATAGATGAAAAATCAGCCATGCATCTACAAACCACCAACAGTTGCTTTCTTTGCCTTCTGATGAATATGTGATGGTTCAATTTCTTAACTTTTATCTTGGAAAGCACAGAAGCATGTATACACACAAGCAGCTTACCTTACACAAATTATTTAAGGAAGGTGAACGTCCATCTGAACTTTTGAAAATAAATGACGTATCAATCACTCTTGCATGGTCTAACTTTAGTGCTGTCAGCAATAAACAAATTGCAGAAGGGAGAGTGTCAATGTATGACCGCATTGCAACACAAGTTCGAACATCAGGTTCTATCATCATTTACCCAACCAAAAAAAGAGCTCAACATAATACCTTGTAGGTCATTATATAAACTATGGCCCACTAAAATAGTTCCCCTCGATAATAACTTCTTCATGGATATCTGTAAAATGCATGGATTAGCTTCAGACAAAGAAGACCAAATGACAATCTGATATAATAGGTCACCCATTAATGAACCTGTATATCTGCAAATGAACAAGACGCTCCATCCAAAACTTCAGCAGTAACTCCAGTAATCTCAGTTCTATAATCTTCAACTGGTTTGCATGGATTCACTAATTCATCAAGTTTTACCTGAGTGGATAAAGTCCAAAGTTACTGTGTTGAAAGGTGCCAAAATAATCATGTATATTTTATGACTCAATCATTTACATTTCAGTTAGGCCTCAATGATTAAAAAATAGATCTCTGAAGGGCTTAAATTATACCAAACAAGCAAAAGCTAAAACAAAAGGATCTTTTATACCTTTAAATCCGCATCCACCACACACACCCTCACTAAAGCATCGGTACCATCTTTACAGAGAACCATCTCACAATCAACAGCAAGCATTTTATTATATCTTAGCAGCTTGGTCTTTTTCCGGACCTTCGTTACTGCCCATCCCTGCTACATCATTTCCACAAGTTAACAAGAAGGCAACCCAAATTGACTATAAGCATCACAGCCACAAAGTGTCCAACAACATTTAACTATAAGCATCACAGCCACACAATGTCCAACAACATTTAACTATTATCGCAGACCTTCTCATACGATGGAAGTGCATACTTTGACAGGTAAAGTGGATGTTCAAGAGTTGAACGAACCAGCCTCTGCACAGCCACAAATGCAATACCCATGATTAAAACAGATCTACGCATGAGAAAACGGAGAAACACATTTAAAAACTAGAAGACCAATTGCTTGATGGACTATACCTGTTCAGGTGATTCATTTTCCAGAGATTCTTTCATAGTTTCTTTCAACATCTCACAATTCGAAAGCGACCGAAGCACATTATCAACAAACTGAAAACAAAAACATTAATAAAATTCAATATTCAATAACATCTATTTTAAAGAAGTGGTAATAAATTAATCACCTTCAAGCCATCCTCATCAGTAAAAGTTTGAAGAAACGCAACGAGTGAATCGCGTGACCTTCTCGCCGGATCACTAAAGCCAGACCCAAACTTCTTCTCATAAACATTTAAAAACTGCTTCCAGCTTCCTTGACTACCTCTCCTTCCTTGCTTTTGAGTTAACTTCACCACTTCAGCAAGCACCTGTTTCACATTTCTTTTTATTAGAAAATGAAAAAACTACTTTCATAACAAGCTCAATATCTGCAAATTGTTAGCCTTAGGTAGGTGAAGTAAAATCAAAATCAGTATGTTTACGAGTACGGAGACGGGGACGGAAGTCACCTTATCCGACGCGGCGGCTACTCTGTTGGCGAGGAGGTTTTTGTCCATGATTTTTCCGAGGAGAGAAACTAAGGGAGACGGAGGAGAGAGGCGGCTCGAGATATAATAACGGACCGGAAAGGAAGGGTTTTAGAGTTTGGGGGGTTTTCGATTCTTTGGTGTTTAAGTACTGTTTTGTATTGTAATTGTTGCGGTCGTTATTTTTAAAATATATATATATATTAAAAAAAAAAATTAATTTTAAATTTTTTTTTTAATATTATCATATTAAAATAATCCTAAAATACTAAAAACAATTAATTAAAAGAAAAAAATAATTTTAAAAAAAACACAGTATTATACAAAAACAAACATTTCATTAAAAACTTTAAAGTCACATACCTATTCCTTTTAATTTTAGCTATTATGTAGTAGTTAATTATTGTTTTAAGACAATAAAAAGATAAAGATAATAATAAAAAAAATTATTAAAAAGAAAAAGAAAAGATATAAACATAAATTTATCTCAAGGATGTTTTTTAAGTAAATTTTTGTATTTTCAAAACATGAGGTATAAAAAATATATATTTTTAAAGACAATATTTTTTATTTTTTATTTTTAAAATATCCTTGTAAAAAACTCTTAATTTCAAAATTATCTAAATAAAACATGTAAAGATAAAAATAGTTATTACCATAATTTTAAAACTTAACTCTGGAGTCGATCCGAAGCAAAGCCCGGGTCATTATTTGAGGCCCGGGTCATAGGTCGAGTTATATTAATAGACCGGAAAAGAAGGGTTCTAGAGTTTGGGGGGTTTCGATTCTTATGATGTCTCAGATAATATTTGGTACTGTGGTAACAGTTTTTTTTTAAGTGATTTTTACTTGAAAATATATCAAAATAATTTTTTTACTTTGTAAAATTTATTTTTGACATTACTACACCAAAACGATCTAAAAACACGTAAAAAAATTAATTTCAAGCAAAAAAATTTAATTTTCTTCAAAAGCATGGTGCTACCACAAAAACAAACAATGCCTTAAAGACTTTAAAGCCACATGTCTATTCCTTTTAATTTTGGCTACTAGGTAGCGATTGGTTATTGTTTTGGGGACGATAAAGGGATGAAGACATTGAAAACAAAAACATGTTTGGTTGAAAAGATAGAAATAAAGATAAAAACATAAATTTTATCTCTGGGATGATTTTTAAGTGAATTTTTGTATTTCCAATATGTTTGGTTGATATATCTCCAAAGACTATATTTTTTATTTTTTTATTTCTAAAATATCCTTGTAAGGAACTTTCAATTCTAAAATTATCTAACTAAAACATGTGAAGATAAAAATTGTAATTACCGTGGTTTTAAAACCTAAATCCAAAATTGATCTAAGACAAAGCACATGTCACTATTCAAGGCCCAAGTCATAAGTCGAGTTTACCCGAGTCAACATAAAAATAAAATGATTATTATCATAATTTTAAGAACTGGCTCGAGGATCGACTAAAGGTAAGGTCCGGGTTAACTTTAAGAATAAAATAATTTAGGGGTTTGCCCGGGGCAAGTGTCTAGTCACGGATCAAGAGGGTCAACCTGGGTTGATCCAAGTCAATATAAGGATAAAAATTCTTATTATCATGGTTTTAAAACTCAACTCCGGAATTGATCGGGGCAAGGCCTAGGTCACGAATCGGAAGTGTCAACCCAGATTGACCCGAGTCAACGTATGGATAAAAGTGGTTATTATCATAATTTTAAAACTTGATTCGAGAGTCGACCCAAAGTTAGGTTCAAGTCATAAGTTGGGAAGGTCATCTAGTTGACCTAAATTTTTTTTTAAAATTATCAAAAGAACCTTGTTTTGACCAAAAAAAATAACAACGGGTTCTTAACCAGTGTTTTATCTCGAGTTGACCCAATTTTTTTATTGGATAAGACCAAGTTAATTATTTCTCTATTTTTTTCTTAAACCTGAACTAGTCCAGGCCTCAGATCTGTCGGTTCTAGGTCAACCCACCAGGCCAATCTTGGTTTTATACTTAGGGTTATTATTATATTATTAATTTCAACCCTTAATATAAACTAAAGTAAAAAATAATAATATCTAATTATCTTTTTGAATATGTAAGTTTGAAAGTAATACATATTAAGGGTAAAATAGATTTTTTTATATTTTATTGTCTTATCCACCATAACCAAATAGGATAGAGAGAAAATCATTTTGTCTTATATATCATTACCAAACACAATTCCATATTAATATTTTTTTTTATCTTGTCTTTTATATTTATTGTCTTTATCTCTTCTCTCCTGAAACAATAATCAAACGCTACCTTAGTTTCATTGCTTACACAAAAAAGTAATGATATATTATTGTCTCTAAAGTTCACTATCACAGTCTCTAAAGTTCACAAGATTTTAAATAAGTCTTGAGATAATAAATATTATAAGATTAACATAATTTTTCATTGCAGTTTGGTCTTTAACTTAACTAGTTTCTTTACTATTGTATTCTTTCTTTATTTAATATTTCTGACAAGTTTTTCACGATAAATCTGTTTAATAGTTAATATTTAAAAGTTTAATGATAATATAAAAAAATCACCAAATGATTCCCCTAAAAAAACAACTAAGGTCCAATTAAATTAAATAATTTGTTGAATTTCAATCTAATTTTATTATTTTTAGATTTTAATTATATATGGGGTAAAAAAAATTAAAAATAATGCATGAATAGAAATTTTATAAATCATTTTGTTTAAAGAAGTCTTTTTATAGTTGAAATTATAACAATGACATTGTTTAATATTTTTGTAAATGATGTAATTTTTATTATTTTTAATAATGCTTTTAGAGTTTTGATGGTTAAAATAAAGTGTTAATAAGGTACTATATAAGTTAGAGGTGATTCAAACAACTTATTTTATAGTATTATTTAAGTATTTATATGATGCATAAATAGACATAAAAAAAAGGTGATGCAGGTGAAAAACAAAGGATAATGGAGTTTGTTACAAATCAAAACTTTCAAAGACTAAAAACTCTATGAATATGAGAAGACACTAAAAATATTTATTTTTTATTCATTCAATGCTCACTTGTCAAAATAATATTACAATCCTTGTTATTAGGGGTGAGCAAAAAAACCGAGAACCCGAGAAAACTGAAAAAAAATAACCGAAAAAACCGAAACGTGAAAAAAACCATTAAACCGATTAAAATTTTGAAAAAACCGGTCGGTTCGGTTTTATAAGCTTAAAACCAAAAAAACCGAACCGAACCGAACCCAAACAATAATCGGTTAAAAAAACGAGCTAAACTAGCAAAAAACCGAGCCAAAACCGAGCAAAACCGGAAAAACCGAGCCAAAACAGTTTGAACCGGTTTGTGTCCTAAAACAACCGAACCGAACCAAAACCGGTCGGTTTGAACCGGTTTCGGTTTTTTTTTTAAATTCGGTTTGGTTATTTTTTTTATATAAAAACCCAATCGAACCGAAAATGATCACCCCTACTTGTTATATATATATATATATAAAACACTAGAAAACCCTATTAATTCCAAATAGAAAAATAATTCCCTTCAAATAGAAAAACTAGAGAAACCTAACAATACTACATAGAAAATAAATAAAATTTCTAAACTAAAAGATAAGAAATAAAAATATTTAATAAAAATATTTCTTTTCCCAAAAAGCTCCAGCATTAATCTCATTGGATTGGAAGGAACTCATCCTCGAGTTCAAATTGTTCGTGGTATAAATGCTCCCCGGTTGAGAATCGTCCTCGAGTTCAAATTGTCCTTCATCATGAAAACATCCAATATAAAATTTTCCAAACATAGCCTCCATTGGAAAACCAATTATCCTTTTGTGTATGGAGCGCCCCATTATAGATCCATAATACCTTTGTGTGAGTCTCCTTATCATGAATCCACAATACTTTTGTGTGAGTAGCTCCCTAATACCTTTGTATGGACTATCCCATCATGGATCTCTAACTCCTTTTGTGGCCTCCTCTATCATGGGTCCCACCATGATTTCCAATCACAACAAATAATAGCTAACCATAAGAAATTATTGAACTTTGATATCAACTAACACATCGGGGATCAAGGGATAACAAAGTTTATTATAAATTAAGATTTTTAAAGACGATGAATACCATAATCATGGGAAGACACCCAAATTATTTAATTTTTATCCATTCAAGTCTCACTTGCCAAAAAAAACTATTACAACCCTTTATGTAGAAAAAAATTTAGAAAATACTATTAATATTAAATATGAAAAAAAAATTATTCCCTTCAAATAGAAAAACTAGAAAAGCTTGATAATACTGAATAGGAAAATAAATAAAATCTCTAAACTAAAAAAGAAAAATAAAAAATATTTTGTTTTTCTAAAACACTCATGCATCAAAAGGGATTAACCTATATTTTAAGAGTTATATTAACATTTTAGTTTCTTTCTTAGTCATATATTAGAAGTTTATGTAATCAATCAAGCCCTTTTACTCCATCCCAAAGGGTGAGGATAATCTAGTGGAGAAAACTCCTTATAAACAATTATATTGAAAAGGCCTAAAATCCTTGTTTTTAAAACATCATTATCCAAGTTGAGTTGTAAGGATGGATAATGTAAACTCCTGTATAAAAAGCAGTACCATAGATAGTAAGGTCCCGATGAAAAATGGAAGTTTGGGATTAAACAAAAATGAATAAATGACTAAAAAATAAATAGTTAATGTGATGTGAAATAAAGAGAATGATATTCATAAATAAATTTAAATGTATTGTTAAAGTTAAAATGAGGGTTACTAATCTTAAATTAAAACATGTAAAGTTAATGACACCAATAACGTGTTCCGATGAATTAAAGAACATGGAAAAATGAGAAAATGATTTCAAGAAATTAATATTGTATTAAAGAATAAACAATAAGAAAGAATGGTGTAAAAGAATAAAAAAGAGTGATGGTGTAAGCATCCGTTAAAAATAAGATTAGGTAGAATTACCCTGAAACGGTAACAAGTTTGTAAATTAAATAAATAATAAAAAGACAAGTAAAAATATTTTGAGAATATGAAAATGCTCTCAATGATTTAGAGGAATGAGTGATATGATTTATGAAAGGAAAGAATAAGGAAATTCAGATTTTGGATGATAAAATCACAAACTAACCAATTTTATGTCATCGTGCATGTCAAATTAGGCTAACATTTTGCATGGAGTTTTTTGACATGTTGATGTATCTTGATTTAAAATTTCAGTTCAATCAGAGTTCAAAAAGATCTTACTATTTAGGTCGAAAGTCAGGGTAACTTGCACGAAAATTAATTAAAGGCATGAAGGAGGGGCATTTTAATTTTCAAACAAGTGAAAATTCATCATTCTCTCCCTTTATAACAATAGGTTGAATAGCCATAAGGGAAAAAAAAAAGATGAAAACTTTCTGTTTTCTCTCTAAAATCTTCAAAATTCTTTCTTGAAGTGAAAAACCTATAAAGAATTCTTGATGATTTGTAAAGAAAACACAAGATTAAAGTGAATTTGGAAAGGTAAAGGAGAGAAATGGCTATCAAAAGTGAAGAGTGAAAAAGAAGAGATTGAAGAAAAAGAAGAAGTAACTGATTGAAATCTTGTAAATTTCTTCTTGATTTTGTTTAGGTAAGTGATGTTAAATCCTTTATTTGAATTCTAATGAACTTATTCAAGGTTTAAATAAACGTTAATTTATGGGATTTTGATTTGAGTTGTTGATTGTTTGAATTAAGTGTTTAGAATGTTAAAAATCATTCTAGGTGATGTTCTTGAACATGAAAAACTAATGGGTAGTGTGTTAACTATATAGAAAGAAAATTTAGATATTTTTATTAGCTAACTTCTAGTTAAAATCCAAATTTGAATATAACAAAATTTGGAACTGGTTGTCTTTATGAAAGTTATAGAGATGAATGTTATCTTTCAAATGGGACTAATTTTAATTAATTTGGAGTTATAGAACTCCAAATATAAGTTAAAAACTTAATACTGGTCAAACTGTATCTTGGTGGGCATATTTTATTAAAAGAAAAGCTAAGAGGCATGAGATTTTCACTGTAAATATGCCTTTGTTTACTATGGATTGGAACAGTAAAATGATAATTTTACCCTTGGAAGAACTCTTAAAATGTTGCATTTTTTAGGGTAAAATAGTATTTTTACTATGTCAATTTGTCATTTGATAATTGTTCAGGGGTTTTATTGTCCTCTTATCATGTTTATGCACAGTAAAATGACTTTGCTACCCTTAAAAGCAAAAAATTATTTAACTCTGGTAAAGAGTCTTTTCAGGTATTTCGCATTCTAATATACAGTAAAATTACAAATTTAACCTTGAAGTTGCAAATAGTAAAGCATTGACACAGGGGTATCATTGTATTTTCAAATTGGTTTTTTTGAAATTTTTGGAATTGTTAGGGATGGCATTGTAATTTACCATTTTATTATTATTATTTTAGTTGAAAAAGTTGCTAGTACGTGTTGTAAACGTGCCAATGCGTGGGAGGCACCATGTATTTTCGTCGACACGTGCGTCGTCTCATGGTGGTTAAAATTATACTTCTAGTATGTCATTTTGTTCCCTATCGTGTTCTTTTCCATTATAGATGGCACGTGTGACCTAAAAATGAAATGTTTATCATCGGTGACTCTTTCCCCCCCTTCATTTCTCTCTCCTATCCCTAAAAAACTATATATGTCCTTAATTTTTGTTGGTGTTTCAGAATCCATCCTCTTAGTTTTTATTTTTTTGTTAAATTTTATTTGTTTTCAATTTAGTCCTAATTTATGTATATGATGTTTTTCGATTCAATCCTTCTACTTTTGATATTTCAATAATAATAATAATAATAATAATAATAGTTTTTAATTTTATCTTTTAAATCAAATTTATGATTTTTCTCAATGGTAATAATATTTATTTCAGTTTGGTCATTTTTCTTTTGATTTTTTGATTTGTTTCCTTTACTTTTTTGTCGAACTTTTTATGGTTTTTAATTTTATCCTTTAAATCAAGTTTATGATTTTTTTTATTTCAATAATAATAATAATGATACTAACAATATTATTAATAATACTACTAATAGTGATGATAATGTTAATAATAGGAGTAATAATAATAGTTTATTATGATAGTAATAGTGGTGATGATGATGATAATTGTGATAGTAATAATAATAATAATGGTGGTGGTGGTGGTGGTATTGAAGCCAAATTCTTGATTAACCCAATGTTGAAAAATAAAATTAAAAAAATAAATGAAAAAAAAATCGAGTCAACCCAGGTTAACTTGTCAAACCTAGATCATGAGATTGTTCAATCGAAATCAAATTAAAATAAATTATAAAGCCTAATTACCAATCAATTTATTGTTGAAGGATGAAATTGAAAGAAAAAAATGAGAAAAAAAACTTAAGTCAACTCAGGTTAACTCGTCAAACCCTTAACTCGAGGCATGACACTTGAATAACCTTATAGGAAAAAAACTGAAACAAATTATGAAGTTTTATTTTTAATTAATTTAAATATTGTTAAAATATAAAATTACAAAAAGAGACAAAAAGAAAAAACTCTCAACTAAGTCAACCCATAAAACAATACCTAATAAATTGGAAAGCTCAATGCCTAATAAATTCGATATTAAAAACAAAATTGAAAAAATGATTTAAAAAAAAAGTAATGTTCCAATTAGGAGGGAAACAATGATTTTTACTTTTCAATTAATTTCTAACAACAACAACAACAATAATAGGTTGTGCAATATCTCACACAAACCAAATTCAATTTAGATCCTATTTATTTGCTAAAAAGTAATTTTTTTTTGAAAAATGGTTTTCATGGAAAGTAAAATCCTAAAAAATAGATTATTTTTTTATATTTAGCAATGTCATAAAAGTAAATTGAAAAATATTTTTTAGTGTTAAGCTATATTATAAAAAATGAGCTAAAAAATATCTTATTAATATTATTTTTTAAATTTATTAAAAAATAGGAACCACATCTGAAAAATGAAAAGGCTGAAAGATGATGAAATTGAAAAAAAAAAGATTTTCATAAATTATTTTAAATAAAACGAATAACAATCAAAAGAATAAGATTCAAATCTAACAGATAACAAGGTTGAAATAAGATGAAATTGAAAAATAATTTCTAATTTTATAAATTATTTTAAATAAATAAATAATATAAAAGTTAAAAGAGAATAAAATTGAAAAAAAAATTCATAAATTAATTATTTCAAATAAAAAATAATAATCATAATAATAAAGATTAAATCTAATAGATAAAAGAAATTCTAATTAAAAAAATGATAAGAGAAAACAAATAGGAATCAAAATAATAAGAAATTAAATTATAGAAATTAAATTAAATCATATTATAAGGGATAAAATTGAAAAAAAAAAACAAATAAAAAAAATTCAAAACAAAATACGTAGCAATAAAAAATTTAAAAATTAAATTTGATATAATCAACAAATTAATAAGATATTTTTGAATTTTTTATAACTTCTAGAAAGTATATTAAAATAAAAATAAAAAATATTTTTTTAAAAATCAAATTAATTTTTTTTTAATTATAAAATATTTTTTTTAATTAACTTTTCTAATAATAAATGAACACATAAAATTTTTATTTGGATGAAATAATTAGTTATGATGATTACACACTGTAGCAAAATTGCTGTACACCATTATTGCACCTCCTTATACCAAAATGCATGCAATCCGATGCATTGGCTTTGGATTCACTAGAGATTGATTCCCTCTACCAACGTGTTTCACAGAGCACAGTGTAGGTCAAGTGCGATTGATTCCCTCTTTTATGATTCAGATACAGAATTATCATAGCATCAAGAATTGATTTGTGCACATTTTGACATGGTCATAAGAATACCTAGGGCCCTAGAGTACTGTATGAAAGATCATGAGAACAGTGTCTTCCATGATCGATGGTGTTAATTCTTTCTCTTCCTAGAACTCCAGCACGCCATGAAGAAACTACCCAGATGTTTTGTCCCCGCCAAAACCAGACTTCAGGTATCCTGTTTCATTGAGATGGCTAACATCACCCCATGTTCTTATGATATGTGGAAGATGTTGATAGACGTGTTCAATACCCTTCCTCCAGACTTTCCATGGGGGCAAGCTCGTTGGTTCAGTTCTCTGATGACACCCCCATGAGTGACCACAGCGACTCGCTCTCCTGCAATTCGAAACAAGAAACATTATATATTTAACTTGCACCTAAAATGCAAAGTTTTCCAAACACTTGTACTAGAAAATAAGAAAGTCGTACTATCAGATGATTTCCACCAAAACTAAAGACGAGATGTTGTTACTGATCTTTAGTGATAATATACCTGTATGCTTCGCAGCAATTCTCTCCAATGAAGATGTACAGCGCTCGTAAAGTTTATCAAGACTTTCTCCACCACCCTGATGACATGTAGTAAATCAGAGTAACTACTAGCTAGTTCGGAATCAAATTCAAGAATTTTAAAGAATCAACCTACATCAAGGCAACTGCTTTGGGATAAACTAGCTTTGGGATAAATTCTTTTAGTACACACTTTCCAGGGCTTTTAGAGGAGTTTCATCATAAAGACTCGAAGAGATTCAAAAGAGTTCAAGTTTCTTCGATTCTTCGACGCATTTCGTTTCTGCATTTGCTCATTTTCCTGATATTAATTTATAAACTTCTGAGAGAGAGAGACGGCGTGGCACAATGTACTCAAACTTCTTTTTGGCTGGTCGCTTTCCTCAAGCATGACACATGCCTTGCATAGATTTTTGAGAAAGTATGCATGGGAAGGTAATAGAGCATGATGAGGTAATAGAGCATGATGAGGTAGTGTTATGCACAAGCAATGTCTGAGAAGAGTGCCGGATGAGTTAAGAAGCGACTTGACAAGAGGAGACGATCTTGCTGGGATGAAAAATATGCATGGTAGGTAAGAAAGACGAGAAGATTGCACATATGGCGGAATATTCATAACAGCTGTGCCGTGAGAATTGACAAGATAGACTGACAATTAGTACAAACAATTAAGGGAACTCATTGAACTAATAAGTTTCACAAAATTTAGGGTTTTAACCATAGCAACGTGATGCCTACATGGAGTTCAATACTTTCCAAATCATGGCTCAAGATTGCCAGGTAGAACTACCATAAACAACATAATTGAACTTGGCCATGTAGGTAAAAACCCAAAATTATATATAAATCAAACCCAAAACTCAAAACCATAGTCTCATCACGTCAGTAATATACCTCAACAATACCACAAGTAGCAGCGATTTTCTCTGCTAGCTGTCTCAAAAGCTCTCTTCAAATCAGAAGAACATGCAGCGGACACTTTAAACTCCCTGGTTAGTCTATCAGCCACCTGCAAGAAGTTAGAAAAGAAGATTTTCCAGCATGAGAACAAGAAACGCTAATGCTAATAATAAACCCCACTTGAAATACAAATTGGTATCGTATCACAGCTGCCTGTTCTCTCCCAACTTCATTCAATTCCACATCAACATGCATGTCCCTACCAGAACATAGCAACCAACACACAGTCTCATAACACTGAATTCTAATGCAATCATATCATATCATAGAAAAAAAATTTTAAATGATTTAATAACAGATTAAAGTAGTTATTATTTCTGTTTAAACTATAATTGCTGGATTCCACATAACCAGTCTCACTGGAATTGACCAAAAAAACCTAATCAAACTGGTTTAAGCAAAGAAATTCAAAATTTGAGGAATGCGCCTGCCTGGGATTATTAGAGTACTGAGCCATGGATGGGAATGGGATGGGTGTTTTGAGTAGGTGAGGTGAGATTAAGCTATGCCTGTGCCTATACCTATGATTGATCTGGAATTTTTGAAGCTGCAGAGAGGAATGCTGTTAGTTAAACTTGAATGTAAAGGTGAGATTAAACTTGAATGTTAGTTTTGATTTGATTTTATCATAAATTAATTCTGACTCTGTAAAGGAATAGAATTATGTTATTACAACAAAACTAGTATTTCATATTTTTGTGGGTTTTATTCTTATGGTGAGTAGTTGAAAATATAATTTATTGTACTTTAAATTAATTTTTAAATAATAAAATAAAATATTTAATATAAAGACAATAAAAATCCGACACGTGTCCTTTTAACACCCGGTCAATGATCAAATACAGAATCATTAGAAATGCTCAAGCTTTTGTCAAATATCATCATATCCAGTAATTCGTTACAAAAACTAATTATTATAACAGATAAATTGTTGAAAATGTCAAAGAAGAGGAAATAATTAGAGAAGAGGTGAAGTCATCTTTGTCTTTGTGATATGTTCTATTCGTGTTTTTTAAAAACTTTATTTTTTTAATTTAAAATTAATTATTTTTAATATTTTTAGATTTGTAAAAAATAATTATCTTAATATAAAAAATAATCATTACAGCAAAACACCACATAACTTTATCCCAAAACATGGTTTCACCTTGAAATTCCGTCCATCGGTTACCCATAAAACTCAAAAAAAAAAAATACAAAAAAATACTTTGAATTTCGGTTCTATGTTTCATGGTGGAGTCAACAACTTGCTTGGTCTTTCTAAATTGTACGCCTCAACTATTGCCTAAAAATCTGGCAAAAACCAGGATATTTCCTCAGAACTATTGATTTGAACCCTTCAATTCTTTTAAAAATCTATGAAATTGCTGGTAGTGTATTAAAAAATCAAGAGTCTTTTGAAAAGAAAAAAAAAGGGGGAATCAGTGCCACTTCAAAAGAATAAATAGAATTCAAAGGCTGAAATCGACATCAATATACATGGCTGAAGAGGGGGGGAAAAGATAACAGAGGGGCAAACTGCAGAAACTCTTCAGATGGCAAAACCAGAAGCATCATGATGGGTTATTTTAATGATTCAACATATGCCAATCTAGTGGGCGGGTTGTGATAATAGGATAAACACATGAAATAAATTGGGAAGTAACGCTTGTTGAGTCAAATATAAGAGCAGAAATATTAGTGCGATAAGAAAGATGATAGACGAGCAATGATATGCAGAAATTCTTCTTGTTTTCATTTATAACTGCTAACAAAAATTGAACAATACAGAATGAGGTGCAAGAGCACATCATAAGAACATATCCTGCTAAGAACAAGAATCAAGTAATTAGAGCAATCAATAAAAAAAGAAGGTGACAAATGGAGCAAGAGCTGGTTTCCCACTTTACCATCTCTTACAAAGATCGTTCACAGATTGCTTTTTGAACTATCCCCATGATTTGATGACCTGTGAAAGGCACAAGGCACTAAATTTCTACTTGCAAAAAGCCCCATCTTTGCCCTAAACTGTGCCAATCTCCCAGTACTGATTGAAGGGCCATCCCCGACAATTACCTGTCCACCCATCACCGGAAATTCCACACCACTTTCTTGACCTCCAACATCACTACTACTGGCGTCCAACCCTTCACTGTCAATAGCATCAAAACTGACAACAAGTGATCCTTTGCGCTGTAACAACCAATCCACAACCTCACTACTAACTCCTCTGCATTTCTTGACCTTAACCTTAACCAAATTCGGACATCCCCAAGCAAGCGCTTCAATTGCAATATCAGAAATAGCACACCCCTTGATGCAGAGCTTCTTTAATTCCACACATTTGGCTGCAATGCACGCAATCTCTGCATCACCAATAGCTCCACTCCCACATAATGCCAACCTCTCCAATCTCCGACAATTAGAAGCAATTGCCGCCATGCTAAAATGCGTAACATGAACACCGATCAAAACAAGCTCTTGTAAATCCGGACACTGTTTCGCAACAGCCATTAAACCCTCATCTCCAATCCGATTAATCTTCCACCCATCAATATGAAGCTTCTTCAACTTCTTACAGTTCTCCGCCACAGAAACAAGCCCTAAATTCGAACACTCAGGATTCTTCACAATATGCAAACTATCTATATTTACACATTTCGAAATGGCTCCAAGCCCAATGTCACTCACTTGTAACCTCTCTAAATGAACATCACTCAAAAAACCATTTCCATTCCCCATTTTTACAAGCACATTATCCCAATCGCCTAAACAACGAATCACTTTCAAAGTCTTAAGCATCTTACACTCAACCACAAGCGGTTCAAAGCAATGGCCATTAACTAACTCCTTCAAACAAATCGATTTCAAACTTAAAGCAGCCGCGCCGGGTACGATCAAGTCGTTCCCATTATTGAAACTTCTAAGTCGCTTAATAGTCAACTCCTCAAGTTTAATACAATACTTTAACAGCATATTAATTCCTTTAGCCCCAAAATTGCACGAACCGCAAGAAAACTTCGTCAAGTTCTTACAATTTTTAGCAAAATCAGCCATACCTAGCTCTGTTACTTCACGGCATCCACGAAGCTTGAGCCGCGTCAGACTCTCGCACTGGATAGAAATCATGAGCAACGCATCGTCGTTTAAGCTAAGAGATTTCCTGTCACACCGGAGAGAGAGTTTAGCAACCGAATCGAATCGAGTAAAGATCGAAGGTACATAAGAGGTTATCTCCGATTGCGCATTGAGAGAAAGCCGCCGGCGGCTTTGACCATCGACGCGCAACCATCGTTTGCAGACAAGGGAGGAGCGTTTGCGGTCAGAGGCGTTGAGGAGTTGAAAGATGCAAGCTAAACAATCGTCTGGTATGCCCTCCGTGAAGTCTGTAAGAGGGCCGATTTTGATTTCGTCGGTGACGTCCGAGGGTTCCGGTGAGATTAAAAATTGATTGGAAGGATAACTAACGGTGGAAGATGATTGCCCCATTTGGTGAGTGAAAAGACGCGCCACTGCAGTAACTGGTTTAGACTCTGTCCCCGCTTCGTTTAAGTTTAGCTTTTCAGGTTTTCCAGGACATGGGAGAGAGAGAGAGGGAGAGGGAGTATGTTGGGGCACAAGCGAAAATGGTAATAAATAATTAGGTGAGCGAGTCACCCGTCAAAAGGTACTGGGGGCGTGTCCTCGTCGTAATCGCCGAGGGCCGAGTAGGATTGCGTGTACAAGCAGGAGTGATCGTGGCCGTTTAAAGAAAAGCAGGAGGGAAACGTATTGTTTGTACTTGATTTGAGGAATGTGAGGATGAATATTATTATTAATATATGAAGGGAAGGGAAGAACTTGGGAAGGTGGTAACAAGGAAAGACGGGTTGTTTTTATTCGAAGCACTATTCTCGAAGGTCACTCATCATTTCTGATTTCTTTTTTAAGAAAAGCAGAAAATAAAATAAAAAGGGACGGGGTGATTGATGCCTTTGACCGGAACTTGCTTGTAACAGGGGGCGAGTTGAGCTTCTATTCTAAATTGTTTTTTTTAATATACATATATTAAAACATTTTTTATTTTTTAAAATTAATTTTTAATATTAGTACATTAAAATAATTTAAAATCATAAAAAGATTAATTTAAAATAAAAAATTCCGAAAATTCTTTTTATACTAAAAAACAAACGCACTTTTTCCCCGTAACTTCAAAATAATTAAATATCTAGCACTAGGGTAGAACCGCGTTTGACGCCACCAACTCGTGAAGCAGTCCTTTTCTTCTAGCTAATCAACGCATCCGCCTGCCGTTTATGTTTTTTAGGATCAAAACTTGATTCCTTTCAACACCACGAAATTTCCCTTTTCTTTTATCATATATTTTTCTTAAATAAGAAAATTACTTGGAGATTGCGATAAAAGTGAAATGTGGATTCTATCTCTCTTTATATTTGACTCTCAAAGGGTACCGAGCAAAAGTACTCAACTAGAATTTGTAGAATAAGTTAGGATTTATGTATAGTAAATTCATCGTGATACAAACAATTTATTTATGCTTAGAATTAGGTATTTAGGTGAAATTCTAATATTGTATCAATTTAAATATTTCATCCAATTATGGAAAAATTGACTAGCCTTATAATTTATACAATTTACAAATTTTCTGAAATTTATTTTTTTTATTGCTTTTTTTTTATAACTTTTCTTTACATTTTAGTTTGTTTATTTGATTCTATATTTTACTCTTTAACTTCATTTTTTAACTCGCACATACTATAACAATATATAATTTTTTAAATATTAAAATATTAGATATTCATTGTAAAACCTCGATTAAAAATATTATTGCCAGTGAAATATTAGAAAATTAACCCAAGTTAGAGAGAGAGAGAAATTAAGTGAAGAAAACTTGAATTTCTTATCAATTTTTTTGTGATTTATTGTGATTAGAAGATGAGAATCACTTCTACCATAATTAATTTTAATTTTGGTATGTGTTTGAAGCTTACAAAGAAATGTGTATATTATGAAAAATTGAATTTTATAGGCTAAGATGTTTAAATGTGTATTCTTTGTTAAGAATCATGTTCTTGGATATGAATTAAGAATGAGTAATGAGTAAATCGTTGAAAATTAAAGAAACATTTATGCTCCCTTTTGAATGGGTATTTAAGCCAAATTGATGTAAATAATTCTGAATTTGTTTGTTTTGACATGAAATTGGTGTTGAATTATGTTTTATGCTGAAATAAATGATTGAGTGAAGAGTTAATTACATTGGAAAAAAAATTAGCTTGTCAATTCATTAATGTTTTTTTATGAGAATATTATAATTTTATAAGTTGGATCAAAAATTTAATTTGTCAATTTAGATTGACTCAGATTAATCTATTATATTATTATTTTAATAGTTAAAAAAATTCATCCAATATGACATCGTTTTATTATTTTAAAAAAATATTATTCAATATATTTTAGATTTTGAATTCATATATATATATTATTCTATATTGAAAAAAATCTGAACTTAGATTAAATTATTTTTGAATTCTATTTACTCTCAAAATTGAATATTCAAAAGAACGTGAGAATTAAACTCCATCCTCTGTTAGCAAAAACCAAAACAAATTTTTTTCTCAATTTTATTTCTTCCAAGATTGCCGCTTGGAAGGCCAAAGCAGCTCTCGGCAGTCGGCACAAGTAAACAACAAAACAATTATTTTTAATATATTTTTAAATAAATATACTTTTAAAAATAATCACTCTGCAATTATAAAAACAAAACCCTTTAAATTCCATTATCAGTCGGTTAGCAACTACCCGACCAAAAAATTCTTTGAATCGCTGAGAAAAACGAGGCACCGGCCAACCCCAGCATCGCTTTGATACACGTATCAACAAGTGGGGGAGTCTTAATCTGTAATCAAAGTCAACGGTCGACTCTTGATTCAATCCAAGGTCAAATACGTTAGAACACCTAACGATGAAGCAGGACTATTCCAAGTTTTGACACGTTCAGCTTCGCCGCTATATTATAATAATTTTTGATACAGGTGTATTAAAATAATTAAAAATATTAATTTAATATTTTTTAAGTTAAAAATACTTTTAAAAAAAATTAAAAAAAGAAGAAGAAGAAAAAAAGCAGAAACAGGTCTAGAAGCTCACCTTCAACGTGTCAATGGTCTGGTGGCATTTCCATTCTTATTTTCCCGTTGCTTTTGAAGGCAACCAGTGAAAAGTAGGCTTTTGCTTCCTTAAAAAACAAACACGACTGTTTTACCACTTTGATGACGTGGCACGTGATCAGGCCCAAATAAATGAGTGCAAAGGGCTTGATTGACGTGGGTCAATAACCTACTCGTTCTTATAAATGGATTGCGAACTCTTCTGGTCAATCCTGGCCCAGTAAGAAGCTTCTCTGCAGATTATTTAAATATTTACCTTTACCTTGGTGCAATTGATCATCGTTTCCTCTTTCCTAATTATTATTATTATTATTATTATTATTATTTTCATAGAACATTTTCCCTGATTAATAGGAGTCATGTTTGTTTTGTAGACAATAAAAGCATGACTCGACACAAACAAGCATGGTCTCATGATTGTACACTTAGGCATGTTCGAATCCAAGTGATTTTACTGTAAAAAAAAATGGTTATCTCCTATTATTGTGTGGTTCAAGACCCAACGAACTTATTAAATAAAATAAAATAAAGCATGACGTGAAGTTTTGGGGATTTTAGAGTATCGTAGGTTGCTTTTTAAAATTAAAATATATTAAAATAATATTAAAATACTAAAAAATAAATTTTAAATAAATTTTTTTTTAATTTTCTTAAAAATATTTAAAATAAACTCTTGATGGCATGGCGGTGGTTTGGACCAAATCTTACATGCTGATTACTGACCTATTACTTGGACGTGGATTGTTGTCTATCATAAACCTAAATTTTTTGACAAAGCGCGGGGAATGACGACTTGTTACTCCCATTTGACCATTGATCCTTTGCTTCCTTTCCAAGCTTGGGTGCCAACTTCTTGCCAAAGACATCCATGTGTACAGTGGATGTTGTATCGAGTTGGTCAATTTTACAATTCGTTTTTTTTTTTTTTTGTATTTTAAGAATATTTTTTTTAAAATTAAATATTTTTTAATTTGTTTTATTCTTCAAATTAAATTTTTAGTGTTTTCAAATCGTTTTAATGGGTTGATATTAAAAATTATTTTTAAAAAATATTATTTTAATGAATTTTTAAAAAATAATTAATAAAATATTTTTTAAAAAAAACACAAGGTTTAGCTCAAGAATAGTGTAATTGGAACAGCGATACTGGAGTGGATATCCCACTACCACCTCTCAATGATTCTAACCTCTTGTCAAATTGATTTATCATTAAAGGCGTGGCGTGGATCAGTCAAATTGGGCACCGACTCAGGTTTGTGGTGTGGTGTGGTGTGCCCTTTCTTCAAGATTAGTCAAAGCCATGGAAGCCATGATGAGTAAAGATTTTTGCTGTTTCAAATAATTTTTTGTGGTGGTCGAGTGGACGGCGAAGCAAAGCACTCTCATGGCGGTGTTTCTCTTGTTGATTCCGCAGCGTGGGCGTTGTGAAAACAACCACCAAGTAAATATATAATGGCCATTCACAGCTCTCTGTTTTGTCATATAAAGTTATACAGCATGCACTATCTCTCAGAGACTTCGGATGATAATTAGCTGATGAACTAACAGATACCAAGCATTTGCTGTAGCAGCGTTCGCAGCACTGTTCGTTGAGTTTTTCTTTCCAAGTCCTTCAAGTTTTTAGTTCTTTCTACTTTGATCATTGAGTTTTTTTTAGTTCTTAGGTCAAGTTACAGACTTTCTTTGAAACCTCAAATTAGCAAATATAAAAAACAATTCTGCATCAATAACTCATCAAACATACTTGGGTTTATTATAAAATAATTTTTTAGTCTCGTAAAGATTTTTTTTAAGTCAGTCCATGAAAAAACTGTTTGAATAATCGTCTTCCTTTATCTGATAAATTATATTTTTAATGGAAAAAACATTTGATTTTAAAGATAAAAAATATCATATTATTTTTTATGACCGGTAATGAATGTTGTTAAATGACAGGGATTAATTGTGGTAATTACCAATAATCTTGTATCAAATTTAGTTCCGAATTTCAATATAAATAAGGTTTTAAGAGGGGGTGTTATGTATAATTTGCAGTACCTTGTTTGTCTTCTTCTTTTTTGTTTTTCTAGATTCTTTGCCTATAACTTTGCTTTGTTTTTTTGCTCCATTTTCTTCATTTTATAGCTTAGGTTAAGGTACTTTATAAAGAAATGTTAAGTTCTTCATTTTATATTTTACAAATATACACATCAATGATCAAATAATTTAGATTTTAAAATTAAAAAGTATTCTTATCAATTCAAACAGCGTAGGCCTTTAAGCTTTCAACACATATCTATGGTAAGATCTCTGTGTACATGAAGCATAAGTGTGTGTTTATTATTGGGGTACAATGTGCTTTTAAAAGTGATTTTTATTTAAAAATATATCAAAATAATTTTTTAAATTTTTTATTTGAAATTAGCACAGTAAAACCATCAAAAGGCGCACAAAAAAATACATCAATTGATACGAATCCTATGGATATAAAGATCCAAAAATTCATAGTCAAATCCTCTCTTCCTAAGAAAGCTAATATCAATTGAAATTGAGCTTGACATAACGATAACTTGTACCAAGTCACCAGGATTATAAGTAATTAAACCTCTACTCAACGCCTATAAAAAAATACAAACAAGAAGTATAGAAAACACTACAAAATTTTATTAATTCTTTGATAATTCGGAGTAGTTCAATGAAGAATTAAAAAAATATAAGCAAAATCTCACGCACATAATAATAATTATTGAAATCAAAGTTTGTAAAAAAAAATCTAAATACAAGTTAAATAATTATATTTATATTAGTAAAAGAACATCTTAAATCATGCTGAAAAAAGTAAAATAAAAATTTTAAATAAAATAATTTTTTTAAATAAACTAGAAAACTAATACCATTCTTCCACAGTATTGAATATCATAAAACTTTAACCTAATATAGAATATCACCTTTGAAAGTCAAGAAGAGAAAAAGGCATTTGATTCTACCAAGAAGGAAAGGCACGTTGAAAAGAAAGCACAGTAAACAAATAGTACAGTAGTAACCTTGTTCTGTTTTTAGTTGAAAGTTGGTATTCGCTGGATCACACTCCCATGTATTAACCCCTGGAATCCTGGATATCTCTCTGTACCTCGCAGCTCGAGCCAAGAAAGTAAGCGAACAAAAGAAGATAAAAGGAAGAAGCTCAAAAATAATTGGCTGCATAAAAGCTTAAAAGAGCCTTACATGAATCTCTTTGGCAAAGAAGAAACCGGTTCTTACCATCTCTCGTAGTGGCTCCCAAACAGAGTCGCTTTAACGTACAATACCACAGAATTTGCAAAGGGAAAAAACGTTGTGCAAAAGAGGTTGATATAAACATGAAGTAAAAAATACTGGGGAGAGAGAGGTACTCTGATAGATAGGTTCCTTTTAGAATCCAGGCTTGCGTGAGCACTCAAGACATTGGAAACGACGGAAAGTGTATAAATATTATCTCTTTTATCTGAAAAGTGATGATTATAAATAAAGCAAGAACAATAGTTTTAGCTTTTGCTGCTTCTTCTTCTTCTTGTTGTTTTTTATTTTTTTTACATCTGCTCCCTCCATCCCGTGAGGAGAACAATATAAAAAACTTATCAGCCTTTCAAAGACATCAGATGATAGAACATGTTGCTACCACAAATGAAAACCCTAGGGCTGGCATTTCTTACCAAGAAATTATCTTAATCTTTAACAGGGCGTTAACGCTAGGTGAACAGAGAGGGATCGAGGTTGGTGAACTATCTTTGGGGCTCGTAGCATTCATTAGCATAGCTCATTAAAATGATTTCAAAGCTTAATATTACTGATGGAGCAAACTATAGAAACAATCTAAGTTAATGTTACGGCAAGAATAAAATATGGTTTTGGTTAGGCACGATTTGGATGAACAACAGATTAGATATGTAAATTGATGTTGATGATCCAAGTTTTTATTGGTTTTAGGTGGCCAGATTCTGACAAGTTTGGTGGAGGTTGGTGGCTAGGGTTGCAAGTTAATTTGGCAAAAGAGAGGGAGAGTGATAATTTTGTTATTTTAACTTAGCATGGGTTTTTTTAGTTATTAATTAAAATAAAATAGCAATTTTATAAATAATTCTGATATTTTTGTTGAATTTTTTTTTCACAGATGTAAAGTGTTACATTACTTATAAACTATGAGATGTAAAGTATAATAATTTTCCAAATCACATAAGCAAAATGAGAAAAAAAAAAAGAGATTAAACTATAGCAGACTCTATGTAATTTTTGTATTTTTTTATTGTATCATTATATATATATATTATCCTTTAACGTAGTTTGAAAAAAATATATATGTGAATTCAGTTTTTAAAGAAATGTAAAGTTATACTCCATTCCTTTATTTTTAAACAAGAGATATATTTTAGAGCATCTAAATTACAAAAAATAAAAATAAATAAAACTAACAGGCATAAATGGTTTTTACTATAATCCACCGTTTTGTTTTTCATCAAACTTTTTTTTCTCTTTGAATTGGTTCTTTTATGGCAAAATTGGTGGCTAATTACTTTTGATTTATTAAGAAATAACCAAATTAAAAAATAGAGGATCACAATAAAAAAAAATAAAAAAAAAGGATGGCAACTTTAAAGTTGGCATGAAATATTTGCTTTGGTTCTCATGCTTTCGAAATGATACCTTCTGATTGCTTAAAATTTTTAAAAAAATAATTTTAATTCAAAACTTCAATATTTCAAATTGTAATTTGAAGAAGGAGAGAGAGCTTTTGAATTTTGATGGTAAAAAGATAAAATTATTGATTGACATTGATCTTGGCTTCAAAAATATTAATTTTGGTATCAATGAGTTTCATTTATTAAGAGTTCTACTGGTGTGTTTTTTGGCCTTTCCATCGCCTGTGAGGTAGATCTGAGCCTGAAAAGTTTTTTTGAATTTGAGTTGATTTTGAATTTTCAAACTGATTAAATGCTACTTCAATACTAGAAATGAGTGTTTTGAGGTCCCTCGAGTGTCGATCGTTGGACTTTTTGACCATTTGTGATTGATAAAATCTGGAAAACTAGGTGATGTGTCACCAATTTTATTTTATTTTTTTTAAATGAAGGGGACCCTTAAGAAAAATTAACAAGCCTCAAACGTGTGGGTTGCCTAAGCCTGCACACTTAAGTCTTTTTAAGCCTAGTTATGTTAGGTCAACAAGGCCCGTGTGCTTGAGATTTGTTTTTTCTTCTTTTTATTTTTTTTAATTGATTTTTCTCAATCTTTACCTTCCCAATTGGATCTTTATTGATTTGTCTTGCTAAATATTTTTTTTCCAATATCATCCTTTTATATTTTGTTGATTTTTAATTGGGCAACGTAATTTTTTTTTAGTTTGATATTTGTAGGTTTATCATGATCTAAAAAAATACCTCGATATTTGGTTGGTTCTCGAATTTATAAGTGTCTTTTTTATTGTCATATAATTAAATAATTTTTTTAAAAAAAAATTATTTAATTATATGACAATAAAAAAGACAATAAAATATGGTTTTGGTTAGGCAGGATTTGGATGAACAACAGATTAGATCTGTAAATTGATGTTGATGATCCAAGTTTTTATTGGGTTTAGGTGGCCAGATTCTGACAAGTATGGTGGAGGTTGGTGGCTAGGGTTGTAAGTTTGGGAAAGAGAGGGAAAGTGATAATTTTGTTATTTTAACTTAGCATGGGTTTTTTAGTTATTAATGGAAATAAAATAGCAATTTTATAAATAATTCTGATATTTTTGTTGAATTGTTTTTTACACAGATGTAAAGTGTTACATTACTTATAAACTATGAGATGTAAAGTATAATTTTCCGAACCACATAAGCAAAATGAGAAAAAAAAAATTAAACTATAGCAAACTCTATGTAATTTTTGTATTTTTTATTGTATCATTAATTTTTGTATTATATTATCCTTTAATGTAGTTTGAAAAAAATATATATGTGAATTCAGTTTTCAAAGAAATGTAAAGTTATACTCCATTCCCTTATTTTTAAACAAGAGATATATTTTAGAGCATCTAAATTACAAAAAATAAAAAAAAAATAAAAACTAACAAGGCATAAATGGTTTTTACTATAATCCACCGTTTTGTTTTTCATCAAACTTTTGTTTTTCTCTTCAAATTGGTTCTTTTATGGCCAAATTGATAGCTAATTACTTTTGATTTACTAAGAAATAACCAAATTAAAAGATAGAGGATCACAATTAAAAAAAAAGAGAAAAAAGATGGCAACTTCAAAGTTGGCATGAAATATTTGCTTTGGTTCTCATGCTTTCTAAATGATACCTTTTGGTTCCTTAAAATTTTAAAAAATTAATTTTGATTCAAAACTTCAATATTTCAATCTCTAATTTGAGAAAGGAGAGAGAATTGTCGAATTTTTATGGTAAAAAGATAAAATTATTGGTTGACATTGATCTTGGCTTAAAGAATATTGATTTTGATATCAATGAGTTTCATTTATTAAGAGTTCTATTGGGGTGTTCTTTGGCCTTTCCATCGCCTATGAGGTAGATATGAGCCCGGAAAGTTTTTTTTGAATTCGAGTTGATTTTGGAAATGCTACTTCAATACTAGAAATGAGTGTTTTGAGGTCCCTCGAGTGTCAATTGTTGGACTTTTTGACCATTTATGATGGATAAAATCTGGAAAACTAGATGATGTGTCACCTACTTTATTTTTTGTTTAATGAAGGAACCCTTAAGAAAAATTAAAAAGCCTAAATCGTGTGGGTTGCCCCAGGCCTGCACACTTAAGTCTTTTTTAAGCCTAGTTGTCTTAGGTCAACCAGGCCCGTGTGCCTGAGATTTGTTTTTCCTTCATTTTATTTTTTTAATTGATTTTTCTCAATCTTTACCTTCCCAATTGGATCTTTATTGATTTCTCTTGTTAAATATTTTTTTCAATGTCATCCTTTTATATTTTGTTGATTTTTAATTGGGCAACATAATTTTTTTTTAGTTTGATATTTGTAGGTTTATCATGATCTAAAAAAATACCTCGATATTTGGTTGGTTCTCGAATTTATAAGTGTATTTTTTATTGTCATATAATTAAATAATTTTTTTTAAAAAAACTATTGAACCCAATTGAGTCTATAACCCGGGTTACGAGTTTGACTGGTTAACTTCGAATGAATAGAAATCGGGCTTTATAATTTGTTTCAATTTACTTTTTATGAAGTTATTGAAGTCTCAAATAAATATCCCGGTATTAAGTTGTTGCTTGATTTTATGAATGACCATTTTTGTTATCATATGATTAAATAAAAAATAGTTTCAAAAGGTGTTTAAACTCATTGGAGTCCATGACTCAGGTCATGGGTTTGACTGGTTAGACCGTGAAACCCGGATCGAACCTATAGGTTATTGTCTCAATATTCTTAAGAAAATTATGTCATCATGAAATTTATATTTAAACTCATACCACATTTCTACTAGTCATTTGACTTGCCTTAGAACCTGCCAGGTCGACTATGTCATGTCGAGGTAACTCTCATACGGTTTAATTTGAAACACAGGTTAGGCAAGAAAACGAGTTAAGAGGTTTCAAGATTAATCTATTGGTTGCGAAAAAGGTTCCTTGTGACCTGAACATTCTTTTTTTAGTTTATTTTTTTTATGTGACCCGAGGTGCAGCGTTGACCCTTGTCTAATAAAGTCCTATTACTCTACATGTTTATGGACTTGGCAAGATACAAATTACCCAAAAGGCTTCAATTGAGAATTTTATGGTGGTAACCTTTTATGCGACTTTTGTTAGATTTAATTGGTGATTGCATAACCATTTAGACAATGCATAATTGATCAATTGTGAGATGTGAGTATATTTATGGTACATTTAATAATATAAAATGTTTTTATAAAAATAATTCTCAAATGTAATGCAATTAATTCATTTTTAAAAGCAATGTAATTGCACTACTAAACAAGTTTTTAATAAGTGGGTTATTATAGTTTGTGTTTAGCATTATAATAGCTTTTACGGTTGCATTATTAAAAAAAAATAGGTTTAAAAAATATATGTTTGGTTAAATTTTTATGAGATAGATTTTTGCATGTGAAATAAATAAAAAGTAGGTCTTTATGAATGAAAAACATGTTATTTTAGCTTTTACAAAACCAAGGTTTGAAACATAATTATGTGTGACTAATAATGCAAAAAAACATAAGCTATTTGACTAAGACTGTTTGTTTTTGTAATCCAGCCGTGCTTTTGAAAACTTTTGAATTTATTTTTTTTCAAAATAATTTTTTAGATGTTTTTAGATCATTTTGATACGCTGATGTCAAAAATAAATTTTAAAAAATTATTATTTTGATGTATTTTTAAAACTAAAACAATTTTTACCACAATTTCAAACACCGCCTAACCAAATGGTTTTTCTGAATTCGGCAACAAACAAAAGTTATCACATATCCAAATGGTCCCGAAATCCCCTAGAATTAAAAATAAGTTCTTGTTTTTTATTTAGTTATAGCATTTGATTTTTTTTCCTTAATTTCTTTTAGATTAAAGTGTCTTCAAACACAAAGATATACATCTGATTAATCTATTCATTACTTTACTAAAAGAGTACATACATTTCAGGCTAGGGTTACAAATAGAAGAGGTAAGAGTGGGGTATTGGGCTGCAACAAGACATGAACTATATTAGCATATTTAGTTAAATTAGCTGTGTGAGGCCACAGGAAAAGGTTTGTGTCATGATGGGATACAACACATGAATATATGATGGGAAAATGTTCATCATGAATATTAATTATGTTAAGGATATAACACAAAAGGACAATAATGAAAATAATAATATTAATGTTGGTAAGTCATGATTGCAATGCAGTTGGGAATGGGACTGTAAATGCAAACATTAAACTAATTAAATTATTAGCTGAGCCCTAAAGACGCTAGCTATGGCTATGATTTTTCTTCTTCATTCAATTACTTACAACTGCTATTGTTTCTTACTAAAATCAGAAACTTTATTTAGAACTTTTAAGATTTTTTTTATATAATCTAGTTAGGTTTTTTTTAATTAATTTGAGTATCTGAACCAGCTTGTGTATATCTTAATTAATTTTATGGACCCTAATATTAACAATCATATAAAATAAACATCATTTTAATTTATTATTTAGGCTAGACAATGCGTAAACCTCTCATTCTTTTTATTCGCTTCCCAATACTTCAAATACAAAATGTGTTGGAAGTTATAGGTATATTCTATATTTTTTTCGTTAATAATTGTGTGAAAACTGATACATGAATAGTAAATCACTTAGGACCTGTATTCGTATATTCATCTTTATTTATTATTGTCCAAAATAATACTACAAATAATAACTTTAACAGTCGAATTATTTGAAATCATGTACTTATAATGAGTAACTTCTAATAGTTAAATATTAAATAGGCGGTATGCGATACGCCAAAAATTGTGCAGATTTTAAATAACTCGGTTAATTTAATAATATTTTTAAAAAAACATTGATTTCAAATAAAACAATTAAAAAATAACAAAAATTAACTATAAAAAATAAGTTGTTAATGTTATATTTGAGAGCAGTAGAAAAAAATATTTATTGAAGACTCATTGTTGCTCCACCTTGAACACCGCCCCACCACTATAATGAGCTCATTAAGATGGTTCTAATACCATTGCACAAAGCTGCGTGACGGCATCAAAAGAGGTTGCACAGACTGTTAGAGCAAGGACTCGGAAGCAAATCAAATAAAATATCATGAAGTGAACATCACATGCTTATATTTAATCAATTAATTTAATTTAATTCAAAAATAAAATTTATTTTTTAAAAAAAAAATATTAAGTTTAACAAAGAACAACAAATTAAAAGATTCGAGATAACACAGATCATTTTCAAAATTAGTGAAAAACCTTATAGAAAGAAAATAAAAACAACGAAGCCCAATATTTAATTAAATAAGTCTTTGAAGGATGAAACTGAAAAAACATAAGCTTAAATAAAGAAAAAAAATACCAAGCAAACTCAGGCGAATCTCTAAAACCTGAGTTAATCTCCCAAACTTGCAAACCGTGAAATCCTAGACTCGGGCTCAATTAAGAAGCTCAATTCCCAACTAATTTAACGTTGAAGAATGAAATCGGAGAAAAAAAATTCAATTTAAAAAGTTTGAAAAAGTAGGAAAAAAAATCAAAACAATGTGGATTAATTGTAATAGAAAAAAAACGGAAGGAGGAAGAAATCGTATAAAAAGAAATTTTAAAAACTAGTTTAAAAAAATAGCAATCAAAGCAACGGGGACCAAATATGCAGATAAAAAAAATGTAGGATGAAATTGGAAAAAAAATTCCAATTTTATAAATTATTTCAAATAAAATAAATAATAATCAAAAGAATATGGAACAACTATGAAGAAAAAATAAATTGAAAGGATTTGGTAAGAAGATTGAGTAGGAAAGAGAAAAGAACAAAAAAGAAAAGAAAAATTGAGACGGTTATAACTAGGAATGAGATGTTATTGAGACGATTTGAACACTGTCAGAAAAACCGCTTTTTAGTTGTTAAACACCCCCTTTAATGTACTATCTAAATAGTGTAGGCATGTTCCACATACTGACACATGTAATGAATGTGCCAACCAATATTTTTAAATAATATCTTATATTTATTAAAATATTAAATTGTTTTTCAATTAACTTTATAATAACAAAAAAAAAAGGCTTAAAACATAATTAATAAGAGTTAAATATTATAGTGAATCTGTCATCAATTATTAATTATTGAACTGTTAGCTAAGAAAGACAGGCACTATTGTGGATGAGAACATAATTAATGGGAGTTATATTCTTGTAATAACAAATAGTATTGGCAATAAACAAGTAGCTAGCAATTTGCCCCATTGAGAATGCAGTAGTCGTAACATGCACCGAAGGAGCAGGTAGCGTATAAATGATGACAATTATTTGGCAACAAATAGAAATATACGAGATGACTTGCCCGCACGCTGCCGCGGGCTTATAAAACAAATGCACTTGATAATATTATAATTATGAACCAGCGCTAGATACATAATAGAAATTAAAGGTATGATGGAGTAAATATTTCATGACGGAAAAAAAAGTTGTGTTGGTGATCAAAAACTTAGAGACTGGACAAAATAATTTGTAGTAATCTACAGTGTTTTGTGAGGAAAGATACAGTGCTTTCGCCACATGATTTAGCTTTTCAGTTAATAAAAAGCAAAAAAAAATACAAAGCTAAATTCTCTACCAACTTAATATTAAAAAAAAAACAACAAAGATAATTTTGGAAGGAAAAAAACCCATGAGAAAAAATATTGCAGTAATTGACAATGTTTTGTGAGGAAAACTATAGCGTTTTTTCTAATAAAATAAACTAAAAAACTATTTAGAGAAATGTTGTAGCAATCCATAGTGTTTTGTGAGAAAAACTACGACGCTTTCCTCATATGATTTAGCTTTATTGTAATTATAATTCTTAACCAACTCAATATTAAAAAAAAAAATCGACAAAGATAATTTTGGAAAAAATCATAAAAAAATCACATGGGAAAACACCGCAACAATTTACAGTGTTTTAAAGAAAAAAAAAATAACAAAGCTAAATTCTTAATCGGCTCAATATTAAAAAAAAATCAACATAGATAATTTCGAAAAAAAAAAAACAAACACCAAAAAAAGGGGAAAAATCATGTTGGAAACACCGTAGCAATTCACAGTGTTTTGTGATGAAAGCTACAGTGTTTCCCCACATGATTTAGCCTTATTTGTAATGACTTGTAATTGTAATTCAAAAACAACTCAATATTAAAAAAATAAAACTGAAAAAGATAATTTGAAAAAAATTATAACAAAAAAAACTATGCGGAGAGACACCGTAGCAATCCACAATGTTTTATGAGCAAAGCTATAATACTTTCCCCACATGATTAAGCTTTATTACAAAGTTAAATTTTAATCAACTCAATATTTTAAAAAATAAAATCGATGAAAATGATTTTGGAAAAAAATATTATAAAAAAAAAACACAAAAGAAACTGGAAAAAAACTATGTGAAGAAAAATTGTATCAATCCATAGTGTTTTTTGAGGAAAAACTTGTATTTACTTGTAATTACAATTCTTAACCAGCTTAATATTTAAAAAATAAAATTGACAAAGATAATTTTAGGAAAAAACATAACGAAAACAGAAAAAAACCATGTGGGAAAAAACACTGTAGCAACCAACAGTAATTTTCAAGGAAAGTTAAAGTGTTTTCCTCACATATTGTAACTGTAATTTTTAACCAAACTCAATATTAAAAAATAAAATAAAAAAAAGATAATTTCGGAGAAAACAAAAAAAAAAAAAACCATGCGGAGAAACACGTAGCAATAAACAATGTTTTAAAGAAAAAAATTATAAAACTAAATTCTCAATCGACTTCATATTAAAAAAAAATCAAAAAATATAATTTTGAAAAATAAAAAAATAAAATAGAAAAACTATGTGGAAAAACATCGCAGCAATCCACAGTATTTTCAAGAAAAAAATTACAAAGCAAAAATTTTAACCAGGTCAATATTTAAAAAGTAAAATCAACAAAAATAATTTTGGAAAAAACAAAATAAAAAAAAAATGAAAAAAAAATGGGAAAGTTGAAAAAAAAAAGTAATTTAAAAAAAAAATTGAAAAAAAAAACGAAAAAAAAGGGGAAAGGTAAAAAAAAAAAAAAAAAAGTGGGGAAGAATCACCGTGGATTACCGTTGTAATCCACGGTGAAATGTGTGTGGGGAACAGTGATTCACCCACATCATTTAGAGTATGCTGTAATTGGATAATTAAAAAATAGAGTAGGAAAGGTAGAGGGACGAGACACATCAATGGAACCGTACGGCGTGTGTTTCTGGCAGGCAGGACGACAACAATTATGACAAGTTGATGACAGCAGAGAGAGAGATGGGAAGTTTCTTGAGCTTGCTTGTTTTCAATGCAAACCTTTTATTTATATATATACTTTTTTCACCCTTTCAATGCAAAATAAATACTTTGGTGATTATTTTCTATTCGATTTTATTTTTATCAAAAAAATAATTAAATTAATTTTTTAAAAAAAAAACAAACCGGGTCAAACCGACGGTTTCAGTTTGGTTTTTTAGGGCAAAAACCAATTCAAACCGGTTTGGCTCGGTTTTTCTGGTTTTGGCTCGGTTTTCTCGGTTTTGACTCGGTTTTTTCGGTTTGGCTTGGTTTTTTTTGTTTGGCTCGGTTTTGGCTTGGTTTTTCCGTTTTGATTTCGGTTCGGTTCGGTTCGGTTTTTTCAATTTTCTGCTTATAAAACCGAAACCAAACCGAACCAGCTGGTTTTTTTAAAATTTTAATAGGTTTTTTTTTTCGGTTCGGTTTTTTCGGTTATTTTTTTTCCAGTTTTCTCGGTTTAATCGGTTTTTCAGTTTTTTTGCTCACCCCTAACTACTACAAAAATAAACATCGTTGTTTTCTCTCTCTTGTGAGTCATGAGTTGTCACTTTTATAGTGTATTTATTTTTGTGTTTAAAAAATTTATATAAAAAAATATTTTTTTTAATTTGTTTTATAATTTTAGATAGTTTTGATATGATGATATCAAAACTAAATATTAAAAAATATTATTTTAATATATTTCTAAAAAAAATATTTTAAAAAATAATTGATGATCTCAAACATTATCTCAAACATTAGCTTATACTTGTATTAATGAAATGTTACCAATAACATATTTCTTATAAATTATAAGTTACTCGTTTCAAAATTATCTTTCCCTCCATTTTCCTTTCTTATCCCATTCCCCTTTGCTATAAATAATAATAACCCTATAATACTATTATTAGTTCAATCTTTTAGATTTATTAAAAAATAAAATAAAAGCCATGGACTTTTTACTATGAATACAGACACATGGCAACTATGAATATACACAATGTCCAAAAAACATGGCTGCTTGTCTTCTATGATTTTTTTCTTTTTATTTTCTTCTCTACTTCTGACAATCACCATACCATATTTTTCATTTCCTTATTTTCTCTCTTCCTCTCTCCTATTTTTCCTCTCCATTCTAGTGGTATAACCTCTCTCTCTCTCTCTCTCTCTCTCTCTCTCTCTCTCTCTCTCTCTCTCTCTCTCTCTCTCGTTGACAGCATGCATCGTCGATTATCAACATAGACGTCTCTCTCATCCCAGTCTCTCTCTCTCTCTCTCTCTCTCTCTCTCTCTCTCTCTTCCTTACATACATCCAAGGTTGTCAAAAAAGCATTTCTGACATGGCACGAAAAATGCAAAATAAACTCAGATCGTAAAAACGGATCGTAAAATCATAAAATCACAAGAAATTTTTTTTTCATATAGAGTTCAAGCACTTTAAAATACACGGTTCAAATAAAAATTCATGCATAGTTCAAATACCTTAAAATACATAGTTCAAAGATAAATTCATACATAATTTAAGCAACTTTTCATTAACTAATAATTAACAAAATTAAAACAAACAATCTACTAGTATTGAAGCAATTCAAGAACCAATAAAATCATGAAACCATGTAATTTTTTAATTATTACGGGATCACTTCTATTAGAGCTTAGAGGATTTATTTATATATTTAATTATTTCCCGAAACAATTAGATATTTACAAAGAATCTTGAACAATTAAAATCATGAAAACCAGAAGTTGTATCCTATATTATGTCTATTCTCCATGTAATATTTTCTACTAATTAATGAAAAAATTTATGATTTCTATGGGAAAATTTTGTTTTGAGCTGGACATTTACTCTTAAAAAATGAGATACCATACATGCCTGATTATTTCCACACATACCAAACATGCCCTATGTGTTCTTGTTCCAACAAAGCAACAACCACACGGTGTGGTCCACGCCTATTCAAAGAGAAAAAATAAAAGATCTAGAAAAGTCAAGACCACCATTCCCCACCAACCATTACCTAGGCTGCTGCTGCTATTGGCTCATCTGTTATAACAAAGGCAAGACTAGGCTGCATCGAATGCCATAGTTCTTGTTCTCGAATCAGCAGCTATTGAAGACGGTGTTCGAGATTTTCCTGTTAGCCATGAGATAAGCATTTCTTTAGTTTTCTTCTTCGTGAACTGTGTATTCCTATTCTACGTCCGGTTCAAGTTTTTTTTTTTACAATCTCGGTTATCACGGAGGAAAAAAAAACCTTCAAAAATCAAATCCATCAGCATTACCAAA
Organism: Populus x sibirica; assembly: GCA_019202695.1. Taxonomy (NCBI): domain Eukaryota; kingdom Viridiplantae; phylum Streptophyta; class Magnoliopsida; order Malpighiales; family Salicaceae; genus Populus; species Populus x sibirica. The sequence continues at coordinate 613,084 of JAGMVL010000801.1, forward strand.
TCCCACATCATAAGATGCAGCATTAGACACCATGTCTGCAATAAAAAAAAACCTACCAAAAGCTCCTCCTAGCAACTCAGCCCCTCAGCCCATCCCAAATCTATTCTTCTCTGGTGATTGTTGCACTCTACTAGTGGTGGGTGGGTGCCCATGAACATGGGTGTTTTGTAAACTAGGGACTGGAGACCGTAAGACAAACGAGATGGAGAGGAGAGGACTGAGAAGAGTCGGTAAATTTTGTTAATTTTGTCATACTCAGTAAAATCGATCCGAGTTTACCGAGTTTGACCAATTTTGACCGAGTTTCTTTGGTTTCAAGTTTTTTACCCGATTTAGCATGTTATATCTGTGTTGACTCGTAAAATCATACGATTGTATGAGTCAACTCGCGAGATTGACAACCTTGCATACATCTGTTAAATAAAACCAAGAGAAACCTTCCTTCCTAACTAGTTATATTAAACAGAAAATCCTAGAAAGTGAAAGAACACCTTTGATCTCTCACCTCCAATTGTTGACTTGATTTTGTAGATTTGTTAGATAGTTGTCACAAGGAAAAAAAGAAGAGGATTTGAACATGAGCATTTAAAATTAAAAGCCAAATGACCTTTATTTGCTACGCAGTGTATCATTTAAGTTTTCTACACACCGTTTTGAATGGCTCTACAAGAGAAACAAAAGGAAAAAGTTAGTTACTACAGAGATGTACTGTAGCTATATATTCTGCTTTTTGTAATAGAATTTGTTATGAAAAAACATGATGAGAAAATAAAGAAACTTGGGTTTGGGTGAATCCATTCTTTTCTATTCCTTCTACCTTTCAATCCACCATTACTGATGTTAGCTTAAGTTTCCTTCTTTCATCCAATCTATATTAAACCTTATAATCACTAGATACTGTGAATATAGGAGAAATAATCGTAACTCTTGAGACCAACGTAACAAATGGTATTAGAACAGACTATCCACAGACCCTAACCATGACACCAAACACAAGGGCAGTTGATTTCAAACGTCTTAAGGATTCCATTGAAGCGGTCAAACAAGAAACTAGTTATAAGTATGAGCAACTGGAGGACCTGTTAAAGAGATAAATTCTGAAATTAGATCATACTATTGAAAACCAAGAGGCTCAAATTAGTGATATCAGGAGCATGATGAGTACCATGGCACAAATAGAATTCACCTCGCAAAGGCTCTCTTAAGTTTTAAGTGGTTCTGTCCAAGATCATAAACAAACCTATAACCTGGAGGAATCAGATTCTAGAAATAAACTGCTAAAGGAAGAAAGAATCCCAACCTATAAGGCACAACAAATAGAATTCACCTCGTAAAGGCTCTTTTAAGTTCTAAGTGGTTCTGTCCAAGTTCATAAACAAACCTATAACCTGAAGGAATCAGATTCTAGAAATAAACTGCTAAAGGAAGAAAGAATCCTAACCTATAAGGCACACAAACTCAAACAAAGAATCCTAACCTATAAGGCACACAAACTCAAACACTTATTTCCAATATTTGATGGTGAAGATATGCATAAATAGTTGTACAAATGTACACAACATTTTGAGATTGAAGGTGTTATTGACTTTGAAAACCTAAAATAGCATCTTATTATCTAAATGGTGTTGCTCTTTACTAGTATCAAAATTTTCTAAGGAGTTTGGGGAACCAGATGGTTACTTGGAAAAAGTATGTGGAAGCTATTTGTTATAGGTTTGGAGGGCAGCAAGATCCTTTAGAGGAGTTGATGGAATTGAAGCAACTTGAAGGCCTGAAAGGGTATATACAAGACTTTAATATATTATGGAATAAGACTTCAATATACTATGGAATAAGGCTGAGATCAGTAAAAAAAAAACAAGCTTTAGTTATCTTTTTGGGAGGTCTGGAGAAAAAAATAAAAGATACAGTAAAAACTTTTGAGTCTAAAACCCTTAAACATGCTTATACTCTGGCCAAATTACAAGACAATACTCTAGCTTATAAGAATTCTCCAAGTTTCACTAGAAGATTTCCTATATATCGCTTACCAATCACCCTAACCAAATCAAATCTCCCCCTTCAATAAACCCCAAGAAGAACCTTGCAACCCCTCATACCACCCTACTAAAATCAAATCATGCCCACTAGACCAATACCCCTACCAACATCACCAATAAAACCCCCAGTAAACCCATGAAATCTATCAAAAACCAAGAGTTTGAGGAGATAAGGCTAAAAGAGTTGTGTTTCTAGTGTGATGAGAAGTTTGTTCATGGCTATAGGTGTCGAAATAAAAAGCTATATTCACTAAGTGTGGTCGAGGAAAAGGAAGGAATCATAGAGGAAGAGGTTTAAGAAGAAAGAATCATAAAAAAAAATGAATGCCCTTCAATTTCCATTGTTGCACCCTTTTTTATTCAATTTATTTTGTATTTATTTATTGCCAATGATACAGATTTTAGATTATATAAACTTAAATGTAGGAAATAATATCGTCTCTAATATTTTTAGCTCTTTGTTTGCCTTCTTTTCGAGTGCATAGAAATAGTTGCAAAAAACATCATGAGTAAGATTTATTAGTTTTGTATTCATTCTATTGGTTGTGTTTTTCAACGGAATATTTATCTGAGATTATAATAACTCTATATATAAAAAAATTATAACGATCAATTTAAAATAAATTAAATGTTTAAAAATAAAATTAAAATTGCTCTAACTAATTTCAAATTGAGTATGAAATGCAAGCTTGCATTCTTGCAGCATTGAGGATTTTTAAAAATAATTAATAAAATATTACCGGTTTTTTTATATTTATTTTTGTAAAACTCAACATCAAATAATAATTAATAAGATCATTTCAAATTGAGAGCTAAGGAGCTTGTTTCTAACTCGGACGACATGAAGTAGGGATTAAAATTATGCATATAATTTCAGTACAGCAAAAGTAACATATCACGGGGATTTAAAATGCCTTTTTATTTATTTATATATTAGAAGGTAAAAATATTATTGTGATAGGTTCATGCATCAATTTAAATTAAATATATTTTGAAACATCGATCTAATCTATTTAAGAAAATAAATCTTTTTAATATATTAATCTTAAAATTCAAGTAAAAAAAACTTGAAAGTAAAATAATAATACTGTTACAAATCTGAACCAAAAGGGAACGGTGGGAGATCTGATAGAAAGACAATTACATTCTTTTGTTGGCCTACGTGTCAGCAATCAGAAGAAAGAATATGACAACACCATTGGTCACTGTATAACCAGTGCTAGCCAGCTCCTACGCCTCCACGAATTTTATTACCAAAAACACCGTTTAGCGCATGCATCTGTCTACCGTTACAAATCCTGACACTCTCCGTTCAGATACCGTCAACGCTTTTACCTGTTTCCAGAACCAAACTTGCATCAGCACGTGTCAAGCACATCCAATATCCGATACGAACATGTCCGAAACATATCATTAACTGCAGACAGAACCTTTTCCCTCTTAGATACTACTAGATAGGTGTTCAGTTTTTTTGCAAAGTAAAAAACAATGTTTAAACACTGTAAGCATGTTTTAAAAAGTAAAAAAATAATCAATGTTTGATTAAAAAAATCGACAGTAAATAAATTGAATTTAAAAGAAAAGTTAATAATGATAACCAGAAAAAAAAGTCAAAAGAAAAAAACCAAAGTTGAATTCCAATATAACATAATGTTAAAGGAAAAAATTGTGAAAAAAATTAAAAATAAAGCACCTCCAATCAACTCGAGTTAGCATGTCAAACTTGTAATCCAGATTTTGAGGTTAAACCAACCTTATACAAAACAAATTTTTTTTAAAAATATTAATGGTCAGTCTCCAACAATCTAAATGAAAAGGGCTGAATTTTTTTTTAAAAAAAAAATCAACAAAAAGAAGCCTAAAAAAATAAAACATCTGCAAACCCAGATGTGGCCACCAATCCTCGTAAGCCATATCATGCGAACAAAATAAACTAACAGAAGATAAAATGAGAAAAATGATGAAGTTTAATTTTGAAAAAAAATCTAATTTTGAAGGAAAAAATAGAAAATATATATATATATATATATATATATATATAATAACCCTAAAAAAATGCTTAAGTTAATCGGTCAAACTTCCTGCTTAGATCATGAGATTGAGATAACTTAATTGAAAGAAAACTAAAGAAAATTCCCAATTTTTAAAATAAACAACGTTGAAGGATAAAATTGAAACAAAAAATAAGTGCAAAAGAAAAGAAATGATGTCAACCGTGTTAACTTTTCAAACTCGTGACCCATGTTAACTTTTTAACCAAAAGCATGCTATCTGAAACAACCACAAAGCTCAATTCCCAACAAATCAAATATCTAAGTATTAAATTGAAAAAATATAAAAAAATGATAAAAAAACAATTAAGAGAATGAAGACTAAATGTGAAATAAAAAATAAATGAGAGGACAATTTAGGATTTTGAATTGAATGGTGAAATTGAAAACAACAATCAAATTTACAATAAAAAAAATCAATTATACAAAAGGATAAAAAACAAAAAATATCAATTAAAAGAATGAGTACCAAGAATGAAATAAAAACATAAATGATAGTACAACTTAGAGTTTTGAATTGAAGGGTGAAATTGAAAAGAAAAATTAAATTCACAAGACAATCCAAAACAAAAAATCAAAATCAAAAGAATGAGAACAAGCTTTAAAAAAAATAACAAAACACAATTATGGACCTAAGGAAAAAAATAAAATAAAATTTGATAAAATGGCCAAGAATGAAAATTACAAATAAAAAAATAAGGATCAAAATTAAAATAGTTGTAAATGAAAGGATAACTTTGAAATTTTGAACGGACATTGTGAATTTTGAGAGGAAGATAGAGAAAATAGGAGAAAACAAAAGAACAGGATGGCAACAACAAACCATCGCTATAGATGTAAAACCCGACTCGACTCGGCAGATTGACCCGGAAATCGAGTGACCTGGGGCCTTGACCATGTTTTAAATGGTCAAAACTCGGGCTTGCAATTGACTCGGTCAAACACGGTTGAACCGGCATAACCCGGGCGAGACCCAACTTTTTTTATATTTTTTTAATAAATCCAGAAAATATAAATTAATTTGTGAATACTTGACCTCACATATTTGATTTATAACCTATATTCTCATGAAATGTTTCTTAACTTTTTCATGTGGATAACTATATTTATAACCTACATCCATATGGAATGTTTCTTAACTTTTCCATGTGGGATAACTATATAAATAGGCTCCTTTTACATGAAATGTTACGTAACTTTTCCACACACACACACACACATATATCCTTCATTCAAATTGAATGTTTCTTAACTTTTCCTTGTGATATAGTTATATATATAGCCTCCATCTACATGAATTATTTCTTAATTTTTCTTTATAGGATAGCTATATATATAAACTACATACACATAGAATGTTTCTTAACTTTTCCATGTAGAATAACTATATATAGCCTAGATCCACATAGAATATTTCTTAACTTTTTCATATGGGATATTAAAACTTTTTTTTTAATTTTCTCGGGTTGATCTGTGTGGCCCAGGACTTGGTTTCTTGGTTGGGTCAATCCTTGAGATAGGTTTAATAACTGTGATTACCACCTCCATTAACACATGTCATCTCTACCACATGCTTCCATCATTGGATGGCGTGTCACGTGTTGTCCAAAGAGCACAAAGGCGCCCCACAAAAGTACTAACCAAATTTTTTAACAAGATAAAATTACTTTAAGCATCCTATGGTTTGGTCCTTTTTTTTTCACTTTGTAACCACGTTCTCTAATATCACTCTTTGCAACCTAGGTGAAAGCAAATTTTGAAAATCAATGAAATGATAATAATGCCCTCTTATATATTAGAGTATTAAAGTTAACTATTATTTCACAACTTATTCTCTCTTTTCGTGCTAACCTTCTCCAAATTCATAGCTCGTGATAACAATTATTCTTTCATCATGAGTCCTTACCATAAATTTCATTAAAAGTCACCCAAAAGTCCCAACATTTCTTTTCTTTCATCTATAAGCAAAGTCCTAGTCAAAACAATAAAGTCAATTCTATCTTTTAGGAAAGCTCCCACTTGCCATTGATTTAAAGGTTATTGATGATAAAGCTAGATTTACTAGTATAGATCTACTAGGTTCTTAATCATGAGGCTAGATTTACTAGTGTAGATCTGTTGGGTTCTTGATGGTGGAGCTGAATATGCTGATGGGGGAGATAGATTTGTTATATAGGGAGACCAGCGTAGAACTTTGGAGAATGATTAATGATGGAGCTGATCTGATATCATCATTTGACTTTTAAATCATTTTAAATGCCAAAGTGTAAGAATTAAATTAATTTAATAAATTAATTATAGTGAAAGAGTAAATGACATATTTGGCATTATAATCCAAGCAATTTCAAAGTGTGGTCATGTCATGTGATGAGATGGAAACAAAAGAGGGTTAATGGCTTGAGATCAATTGTTTGGAGTAAGGTTGCCAAGGTTTTTCATGAAGAGACTCATCATTTATCCTCACATGAAAGCTTCATTAGTAGTCATTTTCATGGTAGAATAAAGTTTATGTGAAGATCTCCAAACAATGGTGGTGATGTGCTACAAAAAAAGGAAATTGCCAGGGGCATGAATCGGGGAAGATTGTCATCGGTAAAGTCCCGATAACTTTGCAACAAAAGAGGCTACAAGACAAAATGAAAGCTAAATTTGGTATCATAGATGGGAGAGAAGGGTTGCCCTTTGTTTTTATTTTGCTTTGCTTTCTCTCTATCTCTTAAAAAAAAAAATTAGTGGCATTTTTTTAGGGTTTAAGACTCTTTAGTTATTATTTCAGATATAATGACAATCTAGTAAATAAATAAATATTTTTTATTAAAATTTTTCTAGCACCAACTCCTAAGAATATAAAGTGTTATCCACTTTTAAATTTCAGGTTGTAAAGTATAATATTTAAAAAATTGGTTGCAAAGTGATTAAAAAAAACAAACCATAGGATGCTAAGAGCAATTTTTCCTTTTAATAATATTATATATCTATCAAAATATCAAACTATCCCTAAGCTAATTTGATTATAACAAAACAAACTGGATGAAATTACTAAAATGCCCACCTTAGAAGAAAGTTTAGTAATTTTTGTTTTTAAGAATATTGAAGTTATTTTATTATGTTAAAAAAATAAAAAGATAAAAATACCCATGAACAAATGTTTAATATATTTTTTACTTTTAAAGATAATTAAGTTATTTTATCGTACTAAAAAAAAAAAAACCATTTTGTTCCCGATTAATTTGATAATGATGAATGAACCCTTATAAAAAGACTATGTTACTTCTAAGACCAAAGTTTTTGAGTTTTTTTTTTATAAGAGAAAAATGAAGATTTCAATGTTCCAATCCACAATAATCCAAGTTTGTATCCACAGTAAAACCTTCCCTTTTATATTTTCTTAATAGTAAGTTAACCAAGTCAATTTATCCATTGCATGTCATACTAAAAATTATTTTTCAATGAAAAAAATAAAAATAATGCAAGCATAGTGTTTTAGCTTGAAATTTTTTTTTTTTATCAAAAAGTTGAAGGGCGTGTTTAGAGAGTGTTTGGGATAGAGGCGTGGTTGACTTTTTTGGTGGAATCCATATAAAAAACATGTATTTTTTTATTTATTTTTATAAGGTGTGGTTTATGTTTTTAAAAGACTGTATTTTTTTTTAAATCAACCACACCTTTAAGCTAAACAATCACTTTAATCAAATACATAAAAAATGGTGACCGACGAGTAACCCCGACAAACACAACATTTGTTTACTACTCTAAAATATTCCACTTCCCCCCTCTCTCTCTCACTTAGCTTTTCGTGTAAATCTTCAAAACCACTAGCCTCTTGTTTTCTCTCTCACTATAAAATAAAAAATAAAAAAACCCTAATTTATCTCTCACTCACGGAGTCACTTGCCATGTTTGAGCTATCCTAAAAAATATTGAGTCAAATTTATTTCATTCTTCACTCTTTCAACGAACCCAACATCGACTCCATCTTTCTTGACCTCTGTCAAGTACTCTTTTTACATTGCTCTATCTTCCCAAATTTCACAATCGATGATTTATTTCTCACTCTCATATTTTTTTCTTTTTTCTTCATAAAACACTAGCATTTCACTCTTTGTTTGACTTTAGTAGCTTTGAATTAAAATAAGAAATTATTTTAGGTTTCGCAAGTTTAATTTAGTTATTGTTGGGTTAAAATTATATTGTTTGACTTTTTTTTTTATAAAAAATATTGCTTACTGTTGACTCAAAAACATGTTTGGAATACTTGAAGACTCACCTGAAAAACATGAAGTTGGAAGTAGTACTCGTTTTGGTTTCAAGTTTGTTTTGGACCAACCTTATTTCACTAAAGTGTTTTTTTAGTCTTGAAGAAGTTTGGAGATCACTGAAGATTTTTTAGAGAAGTTGTCTAATTAGTTTTTTTTAAATGATTTTTGTTAGTCTTTGAAGATTTTATGGAGAAGTTTTGTAATTTGTTAGAAAAAAAAAAGATTTGGAGGCGTTTCATTGTTTATATTGTTCGAAACATTTCAGAAAAATAATTTTTAAACATTAAAAAAACCTCATTAGTGTGAATACTACTAACTTGTTTTTTTGTTTTTTTATCTTGAAGAAAGAAAAAACCTCATTTGTTTTTTATAGAAATTGTTTTATTAATTTTATTTTAGCAGCTAATAATGATTGTTGTTATTAACAAATAATTTTTATTTTTATATAAAATTTATACAAATACAAGTATCATGCAACTAAAAATAATATAAAAGATTAATTACTATCTAAAAAATAATAATTCAATTTGTTTAAAAAATAAAAGAGGGTATAAATCAATATTTAAATAGAAATAATTAATTAAAAAGGATAAAAATAAAACAAAAACAAAGAGGGTAGGCGTTCATGGGTTAAGCCCATGTATTTGGTCTTATTAAAAAAGTCAAAGCCTGTGCCTGAGTTTTTTTTTTTAGGTCCACTTTTATATATATTTTTTTAAGGCTGGTAACAGGTCGTCTACAATGGTAGGTAACTTGTTGCTGACTAATCTATTTTAAAATCAAGATGGATGCTTTTTTAACCTAAAAACTTAATTTATTAGCTTATTTTAATTTGAAAACACAATATAAACATAAAAAAACACTTAACAACCCCAAAATTATCCAAAATTACTTAAAAACAAAAATCAACTGAATAAAATAAATCAAATAGAACACAATCTAATTTTCTTGCCATAATTAAAGAAAAAAACCACTTTTATTGAACTATCTTTAAGAAAAGCAAATCATTGACATAGAAACCCTCCATTTTAATGTCTAAATATGACCAATTAATAGCTTTCCTTTCCTTTTATTATTTTTAACGAGTTTCTCTCTCTCTTCTCTTAAATTTAACAATTAAAAAATAAATAAAATGAACTCTTAGAACAATATTAAAATTTATAAAAACTTTGAAATTGGCTATGCATTTTCTTATTAGTTCTCTTTATTTTAATTTTATCTTTCTATTACAATTTAAAATTTGTATCACATGCAATTATATCACAAAAAGATTTAATTTAAAAAAAAATATAATGATAAGATTTAACATAAATTTTGATGAGAAAAAATAACTACATATGAATCCTAAATTTATAATTTATTATTTTGAAATTAAGTCTAATGATTCATGTCTTATTAAGAGGTTTACAAAACATTTAAATAGGCTAAAAAAACTTTATTTTGATTAGGAAACAAATCATAATCCAAAAAAATAAAATTAACATACAATCCAAAATAAAACAATAAATCTAGAAAAATAACAAAATTGACCCAAACAATATCTTCCTAGCCTAATTTTTTGATACCTGATGGTTTGATTAACAATAAAATGAATCATAATTGGGAAACAACATGTTAAATCATGTAACTAAATTCGAGTATGATCTAACAATTGGATATTCTACTATGACCTTTTTTAGCCATTATTCTGGTATGGCCCGAACATACCTCCTCTTAAACCTAAACATGTATTATTGGTCTATAAAAACATTCATTAAGCCATTCATAGTCTATATGGGGTAAAACCTCATTTAAATGCTCAAAACCTTTATTTTCCACAAACTCATCTACATCATTCCCTCTTGGTTGGAGATGTGAAGTGTTGAACATTAAAGACATCAAAAGTTTTTTGATGGTTAGGAAAGAGATGTATGCATTGTCTTTAATCTTCTGCAACACTTCACAAGGAATTATCTTTCTTTCCTTTAGCTTGTTGTACATGTCTACCAGAGTTTTTAAACCCGACTTGGTGGTCGACTCGGCCCAAGGCCCGGGTTCCGGGTTTTGATCGGGTCTCTCGGGTCAATTCTGATATTTTTTATAAATCAAAAAGACGTCGTTTTAGAAAAAAAAAACAAAAGTCAACGGGTTGCAACCGGGTTTTTGACCGGGTCTTGCCGAGTCAGTCGGGTTACCTCGGGTTTTGACTTCCTCTATTTTTCTTAAACCGGCCTGGTTCGAGCCCTAGGTCGGCCGAGTCCCGAGTCAACCCTTCGGGCCGGTCCGGATTTCAAAACTATGATGTCTACTAGAAACCTATCACAAGTAAGTACTACCCATATTAGAATACCAACCTCAAACACAGCTATTCTGCGATGAGTATCAATCAGGGTTTTATACTCTACATTGTTTCAATGATTATCTTCTTAATATGCTCATGAATACCATACAAGTAATTTGTCATATCTTCATATTGGATACTTGGTCATCCAATAAAAGGAATATGTGTTAACTTCATCACTCCACATAAATTCTATGTATAGACTATCTTAAATGGACTCAATTTGGTGGTCTAATTCTAAAACCTATTATAAGCAGACTCAGATTATAACAAGACTATATCCTACTATTTTGGTTGTCTTCCACCAAACTTCACAATAAATTTTCAAGGTTATATTAACCATCTTTATCTACTTACTTGTTCAAGGATGGTAAGCATTACTAAAGTTTAATTGAGTACCCATCTTTCCTTACTAGCTCTTCTAGAAATCACTTATAAAATTCACATTTGTCTGAAGTGATAGACCTAGGAATGCCATGTAAATGAACCACCTCGTTAAAATAAAAATGGGTTATCTAGGATGCTTCCATAATCTTTTAATAGGCTATGAAATAGGTTATCTTTGAGAACCTATCAACAACTATAAAAATAGAATCCATGGATTGTTGGGTATGAGGTAAGCCTAACCAAGAAGCCATATTAGTATCTAGCCACGAAGCTTCAAAAATCAGTAATTGAGTATACAACACAACATTTGATAAGATTTCCTTGGACATCTAATAAAAAACACATCTCCTCATAAAACTAGATACCTGGTTTGACAACTTAGACTAATAATAATTTGCTGACACTAAGGCCAATGTATTATCCCATCCAAAGTGTCCCTTATAGTACAATTCCCAGACAATATATTCCTATAAGGAGTAATCTGTAATACATAATTGTAAACCATGAAATACATGACTATCTAGGAGTATAAAGTTATCTCGTTTACACAAGGTACTTAGCAAAGTAACTCATATACTGATTGCACAAATACTTTATTTAGGCTGCTTAATTGGTATCTTCGTGAAAAGGTAAACTCTTGCATAAATGATACTTACTTTGCATGTCGATGACTTAACTTATGCTGTCTATTTATGTATTTAATAGCTTTATGATCTGTGATTAAAACAAACTTTTTTTGCACAAGGTAATATTTCCAATGCTTGAGACTATGAATAATAACATAAAACTCCATATTATACATAAAGTAGTTCTTATTTGAGCTTGATAACTTTTTATGAAAAAAAAGCAATTGGTCGCTTATCCTAGCTAAGAACTCCTCAAATGCTTAACTGGATGGATCATAGTTTATCTCAAACAATTTTTTAAGTTTGAAAGTGCTAGTATATGAGCTTTACTAATCTTCTACTTCACTAACAGAAGCTAAATTTGAACTCATTTATTCACTCAAAGGTACATCCCTATAGACACTTCATAATAAGTGTAAGAGCTAAAGTTTTGGATGAATCTCTTAAAGAAGGATGTAAATTCATGAAAAATCTAAACATCATGAATATTCCTTGGAGTTGACCACTCTATAATTGTAGAAATCTTAGATTATTTAACCTGAATACCATCAACAAACACAATAAACCAAGAAAAATTACAATACTAGTAAAGAACTTAAACTTTTTGCGTTTGACATATAATTGTTCTTTCCTTAAAGTGCCAAAAATAGCCCTTAAATCCTCAGAATATAACTATAAATCAGGATGTCATTGAAATAAACCACAACAAATTTGCCTATGAATGATCTCAATTTCTAACGCATGAACCTCATGAAAGTGCTGAGAGTATTGCACATATCATATAACTTAACCATCCATTCATATAAACCATATTGTGTTTTAAAGGCTATCTTTTACTTAGGGGTGAGCAAATTAACCGAAAAACCGATTTAACCGAGAAAACCGAAAAACATTAACCGAAAAAACCGAACCGATAAAAAAATCAATTGAACCAGTTAAAATATTTAGGAAAATATCTGGTTCGGTTTGGTTTCCAGTTTTGGTGTGCTTGAACCGGCCAATTAGGAATGAAAAAAAAACCAAGCGGTCCAAGCCGCGTCCTCTCATTACTTTCCCTTTCAACAACTAGGGTATACCATTTCAAATTCAATTTTCTGCTTTCCTTTCACACAACCGCCCCCTCCCCTCCGATTTGGTTTTCGGTTTTGGACCTCAAAACATTCCCTCTCCTTTCGAAAATCCATCACCCGTGATAAAAAATCTGGTCTGCCTATCTCTAATCATGTCTTTGAGCTGTCTGATAGCGTCGACATAGCCGCTACAGACATGTCTGCAACCTTCTTTACTGATACTTCTATGCTCAAAGAACCTCAACAAAATCTTTTACTTGAACGAAAACCCGACCGTATTGTTCATGACGTTTTTCATCGCCGTCGCATTGTTGCTATTGACGGTGTTGGCATTCCAAGAATTACTTTCAATGGGAATAGATGCTTCGCTCATTGTGTTCGAGAAAATATGGAACGTTATAAGCCCATGAGAAAGTAACTTATGATTTGGAGCCTTTTATTGTTCCAGGTCTTTCTGATAGGATTGAATTGACCACATCTCAACTACTAGTCTTTAGAAGACAATCACATGGTGAAGACCAACAGACCGAAGATACAAAGCTATTACCACATTATAGGAATAACCATAATAACCATAGGTTCCGGTTTTGGAACTCAAAAAGGAGCCAAAAAAATAACCATAGGTTTTTCCGGTTTTGGACCTAAAAAACCGGACCCAAACCGAACTGGAACCGGTCGGTACGGTTTGGACCGGTTCCAGTTCGGTTTGGGTCCCCCCTTTTTTTAACGGTTTGGTTGTTTTTTAAAGGTAAAAACCGAACTGAACTGAAAATGATCACCCCTACTTTTACTCATCCCCGACTTGATTCTGATATGATGGCGGTCATTCTTGAGATCGATCTTGGAAAATACCCTTGAACCTGTCAGTTAGTCAAACATGTCATCTAGTTATGATATTGAGTACTAGTATTTTATTATGACTTGTTAATGGCTCAACCCTATACTCACATACGTCATGAACCATTATTTTTAGGGAATAAGAGAGCTAAAACTTTACATGAGCTTATACTTTCTTAAATGTACTCCTTTTTTAGCAACTTCACCATTTATTTTAACAAATTTTCTTCTTTTTTAAGGCTAGTCTATAAGTTAGTATATTCAATAGACTACAACTCAGTATTAGATCAATATGGTGTTGTATCTTTCTCATGGAAGGTAATCTCTAGAGCAACTCTTCTGACATCAAATCTATAAATTTTGTTAGCATACCATGTATTTAATTGGAAATGTCATTAACATTGTCCTCTTTCCCAACTGCATTTCAACTTGTAGTATCAACTTCTCTCAACCTCATTCAACCAATCTATGAATTCCTTTATTTATAAAAATCCTACAAACTCAAGGATTTTGATATGAAATCCAAAATCCTTCGATATGTTTTCTTTTTTATCAAGAGGTTGTCTCCTCTGATCCTGCCTTTGGTCTTCAGTGTTGGCTAGGGACCCATGGTTGTTCTTCTAGTCTTGGTCTCCCAGGTCCCTCTTCTCTAACCTGCCGTTCAACTCTACAATCTGCCTCCGCATGTCCTCTATGATGACCTTCTAAATGTTTGTCTCTCATGAGGTAACCTTCTAATCCCCTCCTTGATCATGCCACACTTCGTAACCTCATCCTTCCATGGTTATTAATAGCAAACAACAAATAAATAAGTATCCACAAGATTGTAACACAACAAACAATGAACCTGAGATCATTAGGCTCTGATACCAATTAATACTAGCAAAATCACAATAGACAACAAGAAGCATAAAAAAAATAGAAATTTTGATGAGTGAAAAGGCTGCAGATATAAGCCTTAAATTCATAATTTATTATTCTAAAATAAAGTCTAATAATGTCTACCTCCTAAAAGGTTATATAAGACATTTAAATATGTTAGAAAACCCTATCTTTATTAGGATACAAATCAAAATTTGAAAAAGAAAAATTAACATAAAATCCAAAATAAAATAATAAATCCAAAAAAATAAAAAAAATTACAAAATTGGCCCAAATAACATCTTCGGGACCTAATTTTGGGAGATCCATTAGTTTGATGAATGACAAAGCATTTTTTATATGAACATGGCCCTTAGAATTATCTAATCAAATTTAAGATTGATTCAACGATCAGATCTTCTGTTATGATTTTTTTTAGTCATTACCTTGGTCTGACATAACCAAGTCTTGTATTGAACCTAGACTTATCTTAATTATTCATAAAAACATTTGTTAGGTCATCCATATAGTTTGTTTGGATAAAACCTCATTCAAATACTCAGAATCTCAGCTTCTACAAGCTCAACTACATTATTTAACTACATATATGTTTAGATGAAGTTTTACTATAATTTTTTTTTGTATGTACATCATTTTCAATTTAAGAAACTCTTTTGTCATTGTGATTACAATTTAATTTTATTTACAAATTATGATGATTTATTTCTTTTAATTTCAAAGTTTGTTGTTTTATATTTTAATTTTTAAATATAGTCGAATCGCCGATGACAATACATAATAAGTGTACTTTCTCCTCTCATCTTGCAAAAACCAGCCAGATCGGATATAGGCCACCCAATCTGATAATGGGGTTGGGTAAGGGTTAGGTTTCCATTGATTTTAATATTTATTGACCTTTTAATTATATAAACATTTGTTAAAAAAAATGAAGAAATTTAGTTGTACTAATAATAACGAAAATACAAAAATAATATTGGTAGCGAAGTAATAGAGGAAAGGTAATGAGAAATTAATTAAGGGAAAAAAAAAGGACAGGCGTGAAAGGGTTCTCAGATAAAACCCTTCCCTTCCCTACTGTATTTGTCTCTCTCTATCACTCCATCTCTCGGTAGGGCCTAAAAAGAGAGAAAGATATGGAATATATACAAAGAGAAGCTTGAGAGATTTTACCTTCCTTTTCATTTTCATGGTATTCTATAATGAGAAGAGGATTGAATCTCTTCTTCTATGAAGAAGATGTCTTTCTTACAAGAACAAGATACGCATAGACAAAGCCCAGCATTGGTTCTTGATGGGCTTTATTGTGAAGAGGAAGGATTTGGAGAGGACTATTCTTGTGGTTTTGATAATGAAATTTGTGATCAAAATATAAAAAAGGAGCAAACTTTGTCATCTGTTTTGCTTCAGGAAGACTTGTTTTGGGAAGATAATGAGTTACTTTCTTTAATCTCCAAAGAAAAAGAGACCCATGTTCGTTTTGATGGTGGAGGCTCTATAGATGGATCTTTAATGGTGGCTCGTAGAGAGGCTGTTGAGTGGTTTTTGAGGGTAAAGGCACATTATGGGTTCAGTGCTTTGACTGGTGTTCTTGCTGTCAATTACTTTGATAGGTTCATTTCAAGTTCAAGGTTTCAAAGAGATAAGTCATGGATGGGTCAACTTGCTGCTGTGGCTTGTTTGTCTCTGGCTGCTAAAGTGGAGGAAACCCATGTGCCACTTCTTTTAGACTTGCAAGTATGTGCAAAATTTGCAATCTTGGTGTTTGTTAAAATGTCCTCATTGTGTGTTTATTGAACCAATTATCAATGTTTGATTTTGTGCTTTCTTCAGTTATTAATGATGGAGTTTTGTGTTTTCTTTGTTTTTTCAGGTGGAGGATGCAAAGTACATTTTTGAAGCCAAGACCATCAAGAGGATGGAGCTGCTGGTACTGTCAACTCTTCAATGGAGGATGAATCCTGTAACCTCAATTTCTTTCTTTGATCACATTATAAGGAGACTTGGATTAAAAACCCACTTGCATTGGGAATTTTTATGGAGGTGTGAGCGTTTACTTCTTTCTGTCATTTCTGGTAAGCAATTGAAAAGTCAATTGATTGATTGCCCTTCAATGGATTCACTTGTATCAAACACTCAATCCATCGGACATGAATCTTATCTAATGCTGTAGTTTCTTCCAAACTCATGATTTCCGACATTGGATCTTGATTTCAGATTCAAGGTTCATGAGCTATCTCCCTTCTATATTAGCTACTGTGATAATGCTGCATGTTATTAAGGAGGGTGATCCACGCAATCAAATGGAATACCAAAATCAGCTTATGGCTTTGCTCAAAACCAATGAGGTTTGTGTGCTATTAACTTGGTTCCTCTGTTTCATTGTGATCCTAAATCCTCTGCTTTGTGAAGAAGTTTTGGACTTGGTGGTCTGTTGGTTAATTCTGGTTGCTACATTTTAACAGGATGAAGTGAATGAGTGTTACAAGCTCATTATAGAGCCATCAGGCAGTCAAAACCAATGCCACAAGCGCAAGTATCTGTCCACACCCAGCAGCCCAAATGGTGTCATTGATGCATCTTTCAGCTCTGATATCTCAAATAATTCGTGGGCTGTGGCATCATCTCTCTCATCGTCATCAGTGCCTCAATTCAAAAGAAGCAGAGCCCAGGTTCAGCAGATGCGGTTGCCTTCACTAAATTGTATGTGCGTGGATGTGCTTAGCAGTCCTCGTTAATCTTTCTGTATTAATGTCTCAAGCTATCATAATTTTCCTCTTTAGCATCTTAATTGTTGTATGTGTAAGAGGCGCAGACGTTTTATGTCGCATGAATTAACAAATGCATTTCTGGCCAAATCTTTAGCGATCTCTTTGAGAAAGGAATGAGGAGGTGGTGACGTTTTTCCTATAGGTATGAACATGATGTCTGTATTTGAACCATTCCTCTATTACATGTTACGTGGTTTACTAAATAAACCCAAGATTATCCTGTTTTTGTTCACCTCAACCACATTAGTTTTGTTAGAAGTGCAACCATAGATAGAGTTGGACTCCTGGAATCTTTGTTTCTATAGATTGATGGTTTGAGATTTTCAACTAAAGACAGTTCTTACTGGGCTGTTCATCAGACAACACCAATCTCTCTCTGAGTATAACTGTTTAGGTGATATAATAGCACATTACATTTACAACTGTGCTTCTAGTGTTTTGTTTGTCTATTGTGCTCCAAGATGAATGAGAAGGACTCCTGTATGTGTGAACAGTAAGACCAAAACGCAGTCCTTGCATATTGACACTCTGGCATATTATTGTGTAAAATATTTGGTGTGTTCAAATTCCAGAGAGAAAAAAGAAGGGGAGAACTTGCAATGCAACAGCAAAGGCACCTGGCCCCTCTCGATAATATGATTCTGGAATCATGTGATAGTTAAAACCTAGCTGTAAATGGTTGTAGTTTGAAAATTTGGATTTCTTAGTAAAAGACAATATGGCATGCATTACCAACTTGACCTCCAAATTATTAAAATCCCCCAGGCTTTACTAAATGGCAATTCTACCCATGGGCATGTGCAGTTATCGGCCTTGTGGTTGGGGTTTCAGAAGTCAGAATTAATGTTCTCTGTAAAGTCTACTCGAGCACATTAATGTTTTAAAGCTTAACAATGCAGCATTTACTGTAAATAAAACAGTTCCAAGGATTTAGCCTTTTTGGGAACCACAGTGATAATCTCTTAAAGCAAAAGTTGCAAATATCGAGGGAAACCGATATAATGATGGAGGCAACCCAATTGTCGTTGATGGTTTTGCGTTGTTTCTCAAGGAGAATAAGCCTTGTAACAATCTCTTAGCATGATCTGAGGCAAGACATCTTTTCTAAGAAAGCACGGGCAAATAACAAAAATACGAACGAGGAGGGACGCTGGTCTCTCCTGCAGAACTTCTTCCTCACCTGCTTCAACTCATTATGTCAAACTTGGAAAAGAAGAGTCCTAAAAGGAGGAAAGAAACAAGCACATTGAAAGTATAGCAGCTTAAAGGATGAATATTTGATGTACCAATGAGGAAGCAGGGGGCATGAGTCATGGCAGTGAAAGAACAGTAAGGTTATCAGAAACAGTTTAAGATTGTATTCAAAACCTCACGAGGAGATTTAAGGGTGGTAATTGGGTATATACTCATCGTGTTTTCAATCGGCTTTGAGTTCAGTTAGTGGCTCCGAAAAAGAAAATTCTCATAAATATATCATTTCGAGTATAGAGCAAGACTGCTGACAAGATGTTTAATCCTTGCCATGTGAAAGCTCAACAGATGATATTTCAATTAGGAAATAAAAAACATTTATGGGGAGAAATTGTCAAAACATTAGTACGCCCTTGTCTTCTTCTTTGGTGCTGAATCTGAAATTGGACGGTGCAGATTGTAGAACCAGGGGGCTAAAGTTCAGCTACTCCCTGCCTGTAAAGGAGTTGCTTTCAAAAAAGGTAAAATAAATCAATCTCCCAGCATTGCACTAGCTCAAGAGTAACGTATGAAGGCGGGTAATGGTCACAAGAATTACAGTTACCCTCTCTTGATTAGCTAAATGGCTAACGTTTTGATTGCTGTGGTCTAATCAGGATGAAGAAATTGGGCATCTCAGGTAGGACCCCACTGGATTCAAGGTCTCGTCGGCTCTGCTAGAATGGAAATTCATGGCGGTGAGGTAAAAAAGTATAGAAAAGGGCTTCACATGAGCAGAGCTGAGTAGGGCAGTTGGCCATCCTGTGCCAACCAATCTGACAGGACTTAATAAGAAGTAGACAAAAACATCTATGATTAAAAGATGTATTATCATGAGGCACATAATTTACAGCCAAAATGCATAATTTTCAACAGAAGATAGTAATTTGGTCAAGAATTAAGCGGCTCAGTACATAATGTACAGCCAAAATGCATGATTTCCACACAGCATTGATTTACACTTATAATTTCAATACAATATGTTTTGAATTAAAGGAGAATAAAAGAAGAAAGCAGAGATTTTGTATATCTTGCATTTACTCAAAACTCTGTTTATGAACATTGTTTGTCTAGCTAGCTATCCATGCTTTATTCTCAACTTTAAGTAGTTCATTAAATCAGCCAACAAGAAACTGGACTCAGTAATTAGTTCAGTCCTTCGATTTTCAATCAGATTTTCTCTTCAATTAAGCTCTTTATTGAATTATTAGGGTCTCCAAAGTCTAGTGCCTATCCATTTTGGCTCTTTTAATTTTATTCAAATTGACTTCAAATGTTAATTCTTCTCTTGAATTAATTTGACCTCCAAACTTTGTCAAAATTTTTATTTTTATCCTTGTTCATTTAATTCTTTCAATTTTAGCCAAATCGACTCTAAATATCATTTTTTTTTCTTCAATTAAGTCCCCAATTAAATTAATTAGACCTCCAAATTTTTCCATCCTTTTTGTCGCACGTGTGCAACATCACGACAATCATTATTCTGGATTAGAATTTTGGTGGTATGGAAAGAATAATGAATTCTTGTTCTTTTATAATTTGAAAGGTTTGGAGTCGCCAATTAATATTTTGATCACTAAGAACCCTAACTAGTCCTTAAAATCTGGATAAGAGGGCTAGTTGTTTATAGAAAGAGCATTATCATACCTAGTACACTCTACCTAAGGTAAGTTGCATTGCACACTTATCTAATTATTATTAAGGTTCTATTGTGTTTTTTTAATCATTGGTATGTTTATTAGTTAAAGTAGGTCCACCCCTAATTGGTCTCCAAACTTTCTTTTCTTCATAATTAAGCCCTCAAATTGACCAATTGAGTTTGTTAGAATTAAAAAATAGTCCTCAGAACTTCCATTTCTTGCAATTTAACCCAATTCAAACTTAATTTTCTCTCAATAAAGTCCTTACTTAAACCCATTAAAAGTTTAATTAAGTCCTTGAACTTAATTAATTCTTTCGATTTTGGCCAAATTAACTTTCGAACTTAAGTTTGCTTCAATTAAGTTCTTAATTAATTCAATTAAACCTATTAAGAGTTTAATTAAGTCCTTGAGCTTAATTAATTTTTTTAAAGTTGGCCAAATTGACTTTCAAACTTAATTTCCCTTCAATTAAGTCCTTAATTAAGTCAATTAAAGTCATTAAAAGCTTAATTAAGTCCCTTGATTAAATCAAATCAACTTTCAAACTTAATTTTGCTTTTGATTAAATCAACTAGGCCCTCCATTGCTATAATTAAGTTCCGAATCCTTGCTATTTAGTTCAATTTGGTCCTCTGACTTCTAATTTATGCAAATAAGTCCCTATTTAACCTTTTTTTGCCATCTTCAAATTTCTTGTCTACTTGTGACCTTAATATAATTTTTTTTGTTTTGAATTTTTAAGGATTTTAAGCAATTTAGTGACAATGATAAGAAAATGCACATCCTTTTTCCATTCCATATCCTTAATTTCATGGAGTTTTTATTTTTATTTTTTTAGTACATGTTCTTCTATTGATAATGACGACAATTAGTGTGGAGAATTGTGACTCATCATCTTCATTAGCATAACTGAAAAATAAGATTGTTCACATTTCCATAGCTAGAGAATGTTGTTTGTGTTAGAAAACTGAAAGATCATCGACACATTTTATGAACCACCAATAAAAAAATATATTAATTGATATTTGAATAAACGAGAGTTAATCCTTATACCTACAAAACAAGATTTGGTCCTTCTCTAGGATTGATTATCCCAATGAATCTTATAACTAGCCATCTCCCTCTCGACTTCTTGACATACATTGGCTTCTTCCCGGCCAACGTGTTCTTCATGACGCGATTGTTTTTGTTGGCTGAAGTGAAAAACCACTGCATGTGTCCTTTTCTTTCTCTATCATTTCTATCCACCACGAATATAAGGCTTGGGTGTTCTGGAAGTAATGTCTCCAGAACGGTCCAATCTACACAATGAAGGATTAGAAGAAAAAAAAGGGAAGATGATTTGTTCAATATAATTAAACACATAATAAAGTAAATAAATAATACCTCTGATTAATAAATTCTTCCAACTGAAAAACATTAGATCGTATGTACATTAGATCTTGTTGGTACCTTATCCTATCCTCCAACATCCCAGACAGTGAAGCTAACATTTTTGTATTCAAAAGTTTCCACAGTAAACGTGGTTCGTCAAAACCAACCAATAAAACAGTAACTCCATTAATTTCCTGTTAAATATCTAGAAAATTGATTTTATTTTACAGTATTGTTGCTGCTGTACATGTATTGCCTGCTGGCATGCTACATCATGCATGGTAATATATAAGTATTCTGCCATAGTAAATTTGATGTTTTGCTCATGCCGCGTGGGCTGTAGGTAGATTTCGCTGTTATTGCTCCTGCTTTTCTGTGACATGATTAGTCTTTCCACGGAAAACAGAAGAAAGAAAAGAAGGTTAATTTCACTGTGAAGTATTAGCAAGCAGACTAGATAGAAAGAAATGGAGATAACGAACCAAAGTGAAAATAATGACTGCTTGATTAATGATTTCATGTAGTTTTCGCCAAGAAACACCCGCTTGCAGAACAAAATTTATTAGGGGATTGATCAATACACAAATAGTGCTGAAGTCGAAGTTGTAGAGTAATAATAAACAGAACCTTGAAGAGGTTCGGTTCTCATGCAATCATTTCTGCTCTTTGCTGTCATTTTCCAGAGATAACATCCTTGGCAAACTCCAGGGAGGATGCTACAGAAGCTGCGGCACCGGCCAAGATGCCACCACTTGTGGTTGAATTGTCATGGTGATTGGACTGGTGAATCACCACCACCCTCCTCATCTCTTGGCCTTGCCCTGGGGATGACTTGTAATCTACTGTTTCTACCCTTTTTTCCGGTACACCTTGTGTATTGGTAGCCTCTGTCTCCTGGCAGGCATCATGGTTGTTATTGAAAGAAAGGGAAGACTAAGAATTAGATGGAAATTACAAAGGCCATGCCATTCATTTATATTCAAAACAAATCAAGCTAATGAGAGAGTACCTTTCTTGTGTGCGTATTCATTTGAAGATCACGGCGATCGATTCTCTTGAAGCCTTAATGTGGGAATGCTAGGAGGAATTATCATTCCTAATAAATGTTTAAATAGGAAAGGTCTCTCTTTGATTCTTTCTTTTTTCAAGTAAAGTTGGCCATTTGTTACTTGGTCTTCATGGGACGATAAGCTAGGCCAAGGAAAGGGCCCTTGTAGCATGCAAACACCTCCACGTGTCACTTTACCTTGTCACGAATCCTAAAACAAATATTACTACTTTCTTTCGAGCATGCAATGACACATGGGAACAAAAGACGAACAAATATTGGAAAAGAACACGGAAGATCAATGCCACATGATAGCACAAACACAAGGAAAACTCATACTCAAAACAATTATAAGCTGTTGAATCAACTGTCCGACTATTATAGCTTCCAGAGCTATATATGTAAAATCTACTACATATATAACATCAAGCAGGACTGTTGGTAAAAGGGCTGCGAATATTGTAGATATAGGTGCTGCTGTAGCTGCTATTACCACTACATATGTTTGAAGAAAACATTATGGTAAAAAATTCAGTAGGTCATAAGAGGTGACCCGCTGCAATGGACATCTGTTGCATCAGAAAGCCTTTGCCTCGGTGACAATGCTGAGATGCCTACAGCATCAACATCAAGATTCACAATGTTCTTTCTCTTCTGAGGATCTGAATTCTCCTTTTCGTCTGTTGATTTCTCAGCAATGGGACCCAAGTGCTCTGCTTCCTTCTGGTGAAGCGACACCATGGCTTGAGCTTCTGCTAATACTGATGCATCATCGTCAGTAGAATAAAGGATTCTCTTCATTGCTGCAACAACCTGTGGAAAAAACAAGGGATCACAGATTACAACTTTGAGAGAATAGTTAAATTACTCAGTTAAACAACGCAAATCTGATAGTAGGTACTGGTAGGTTTTCAATCCCAGGGCTCTGGCACAAAATCTCGATATCTCTCAGCTTTGCAAAATAGAAGTCCCTCTCCTTCTCAAGGCTATCCACTGACAACTTCAACTCGGTGACCTGCAAATCAATTTGTATCATTAGATTCTACATGTTATGAAAGTCCCGTTCCTTAAAATAATATAATACCTCTGCATCATATGCAGGCACTGGACAAGGAGGTTTAGAAGCCTTCACAGATTGATTTGAAGGGTGTGCCGAGGACACATCGTTCCTTCGAGCATTGTGAGAAGACTGAACTTTGGGAGCAGTTGTAGAGCCCTTGCTTGAAGCTTGAGACTGTAGACATTTCTTGCTTGTTTCTTTTCCTCCCTTGCAAGCCTCTCTCCTTTCCATTGGATTGTAACTAACCACAAAAGCAGTAAGTAAATCATCAATGCATCATGATTATACTAGGACTCTATTCACAAAGATCATTGTTCGTATACCATCAGAAATCAATTCAAAGTAATAGGAAATTTGCAATTATCAAACCGAAAAAGGATACTAAAAACTCTCAAAAAAAAAATATATATATATATATATATATATATATATTTAGAATGTCAAAGGCAATTTCATTGACAGGACAGTCTCTTATAGAATATAGATAGATCATCATATGTTAGCCTATATCTGATACGTGTACAACTTATAAGCTATAGAGGTCTTCGTATAAATCACGACCACTGTATTAGGTAGCTTCGTATCAGTAGTGAGCACCAATCCCTTCCGTGTACATCCAACTACTAATACAGACCCGTGACTATCAACACTGTGAGAACAAACACTTCAAACCTTGCACAGGTGTCCTATTATTTATGATCTAGAAAAAGAAATCACACAGCATTTATGCAACTTTATATCTACGAAAAGAAAAAAAGTAAAATCTTCAAAGTATTGCCTAAAACTGGTTGCAAACTTTTGCTCTATAACTGAAGATTTGCACATTACAAAGGTTAGAAGAAGAGATGGACAAAATTTTAGCATGTAAAAACAATACATATAATTTTAGACAAACAGGTTGAAACTGGAGAAAATATGTCAAAACTTTTTCACTCTGTTGTAAAAAAATAGATTAAAAAATAGCAATTCATCAATTCCTGTTTTTAAGTATCGTTTCCAAAAAAAGGCCCTTATTTTATTTAAATTAAATCACTTTTAAGCCATTCTAATTCCCATTACTCAAAAAGCAAAGAGACTCCACAATTTCAAGAGATTTTACTCCAAATTGTCAGAAAAATAATGTAATACCCGAGTAATATTTTCGAATTTACTGATTCGATAAACCCTCACACCACATCCAAAAATTAATTCGGCAAACACAATAACAAATCATATAACACAGAAATTGCGCATGAATTCCAAAAAACTCATCATCACATCCAGCAATTCAAGTTCCAAGTATTTTGCAAACAATTGACCACAATCACACAACAACAATTCCCCCAATTTATTTACTCCAATCAAAGCAAACCCTAACAAAACAATAAACTGTGAAATTACTTGACAAGTCCTCCATTGACAGAATCACAATAACGCTTCATCCACTGCATAAACTCCAGGTTATCGAGCGGCCTGCCTTTCACCAGCTTACTCACCTCTATATGCTAAAGAAAAAATTCCAAGAAAAAAAATCAAAATCAAACTAACGAAACATTCAAGAGATCTGAAAAGTAAAATTGCATCCACAAACCTTAGTGATCTTAAGCTTGTTAAACACATCTTGCAGAACCTTATAATTTTGAATCATTTCGTACTCATTTTTGGCGTCGAAATTGACCTTGTGCATTGGCACCATTCCTGGATGAACCGAATCCATTAACTGACAATGCACCGCACCAGAGCATGCCTTCATGATTAGAGAAAATCAAAACAAAAAAAATCACCGATTAGAACAAATTAGGGCAAAATTAGAGAGAAAGAAGAGAATCAGCAACGAAATTACTTCTTCGACTTTGGAGAGATTGAGCTGAAGAGTGGAGTTAACCCAAGAGAGAATCTCAGATCTGCCGACGAAATAAGCCGAATCCATCATGCCGATATTAGTTGCCATCTCTCTCGATCGATCGATCGATCGATTTTTGAGCCTCTGTGCGTGTTTTGTGTGTGGATAGAGTGAGAACAAGAGAAAGAGTTTAAAAAGAGAGGAGAGCGGGCTCCTTTTGGAATTCAAAATGGCTAAAGTCTCTGACATGGAACTATCTAACCGTTGCGGTCTGAACCGAGGTTTGTGGGTGGGTCTTTTTTGGATCAGGGTGAGTTGTATGGGCTTAGGTTTTGAAGGGAGACCAAATCATTGTGGGCTTTGAACAATGCATTTAGGCCTTTTGGTAACCACTCTCTCTCTCTCTCTCAGTTTTAATTGAGGTATATTGAATATTTTTTATTAAGAAAGTAAAACTAATAAAATTAAATTGTATCCATGCTATATCAGTCCTTATTAAAGCTTCTTAAATTATTTAGAAGTATATGATAATACAATAGTTCAATTATATATGTTGCTTGTATTCTTATTATTTTTTAAAATAAATCCTTTACCAATAAAATAATAAAATCATATAATATAAATTTTTAATATTTTTTTAAAATTGAATATGTATAGAGAATTTAGAATATATTATATGCACATATTCATGATTTATGTTTTTTTTTCTATCATAATAATTTTTTATTATTTATTTTAACCAATAACAATTGATGAGTAAGCATATCTTTTAATGAAATAAGTATAATATAAAAAGTGTTTTGAATCTACAAGGAAATAATTTATATTTTTAATATTTTAATATACAACCTTAAATTTGGATTATTAAAAAACATCCATGAGTATTTGATTTGTTATTGTTTCCATTTAAATACAAGAAGAATTATATGAATAAAAATAATTATATCAATTAGCATAATATTTTTAATGAGATCACTAAATGAAGAATACTGATATTTAATTGAATTTTTTTCAATTTCATCGTTCAATATTCATTTAATTAAGTATTATGCTTCATAATTTATTCTAGTTTACGTTTTATGAGGTTATCCTAATCTTATGACTTGGATTATGGGATTGACTGGTTGATTTGGATGGTTTTACGTGTCATTATTTTAATTGATTTTTTTTAATTTTATTATTCAATATTTGATTAATTAAGAATTTAGCTTTTATAATTTATTTTAATTTGATTTCTATAAGGTTATCTTGATCTCATGACCAATGTTTGATTGGTTAACCTGAGTTGATTTTGCTTATTTTTTTAGCTGATTTTTTTTTTTAATTTTATCATTCAACATTGAGTTAATTGAGAATTGAGTTTAATAAAAAAAAAATAATTTAATTTCTATTGAGTTATCATTGTCTCATAAACTGGGTAGTGGAGTTGATAGGTTAATCCAAGTTAATTCGAGTCGATATAAGATATTGTTGTTTTAATATATATATATATATATATAATATTGTCCTGATTTTTATAGTCAAACTATATTTTTATCGATTATTTATATTATCTTTAAACTTGTCAATTTAAGCAACTCAGATGAACCTTTGACTAGTATATTTCTAATTGAAATTCAAGCTTTAAAATCAACAAAGGTAGTATAAATCTTCAAACTTTTTATAAACTGAATGTAATTTTAACCATTAAGCATTTGAATTCAATAAACATTAATTTTGAAACAATGTGGTAGAAAGTGATTAAAACTGTTAATATATTGTTTAATAAAGCGTATATCCTGCAACAAGGAATTTTTTAATATGAAAAAAATTAATAGGACATTTTGATTTTTTTTCAAGCATTAGTAAATTTTAATAAAAGGTATAAAGTTTTAGGGGAATTAGTTCAACATGTTTTTATATTTTAGGTTTAGCCTTCAATATGTAACTATAACTTTAAATACTTCCCAGTAGATATTTCTATGCAAATTAACAAAATATTCTCATATGAGAAATTCAAACCCTTACCTAATTTATTTAAAAAAAAATGAAGAAAAAAAGAATTATAACATGATATTAAAATTCATTTTTTTCATGGTTATTTTTTTTAATGAATTAGGTTACATTTGAATTTCTTGTATGAGGAAATTTTTGTTAGTTTGTTAATTAGTTTGTATGAGAATTTTTGTTAGTTTAAGAAATTAAACCTATAATTTTACTTCAATATTTCTTATTATATTTTTTAATTGTTTTTATTTAAACCAATTAAGAGTTTATTTTGTAAGTTTTAATTTTATGAGGTATATTGAAATTTTTTTATTAATAAGTAAAACTAAAAAAATTAAATTGTTTCCATTCTAGAGCACTACTTGTTAAAATCTCTTGAGTTATTTAAAAGTTTATGATAACACAGAAGTTAAATTATGTGTCATTTATTTTCTTATTATTTTTTTATTTATCCTTTACTAATAAAATAATAAAAATCATATAATACAACTTGGAAATGTTTCTTCAAATTAAATATGGATCAAGAATGTAGAATATATTATATACACATATCCATGATTTATTCTTTAGTTTTCTCTATCCTAATAATTTTTTTCTTAATTCATTTTAACCAATAAGAACCGATGAATAAGCATGTGCCGAACCACCATAAATAGTGGCAAACACGTCGTTTTCTTGGGTTAAACACATCAAGGCGGTGTTTGGTGGCTAGCCCCTCGTGCGCTGTCCGAATAGCACGAAGGCTGCCCACATGCTAGCGCGTGCAAGTTTTTTTAATATAATTATATTCAAGAAATACAATTTACAAAATTACCCCTTGGTACCTTTGAAATATATAATAAAAACAAAGTCAAATGATAAAAAAAGCTCTTAGGTGAGAATTTAACTAGTTTTGTCTTTAAAAATATCAAAATAATTATACTATTCTATAAAAAATAAAAATACAAAAATACTCTTGAGTAGCTGGCATTGGATTATTTTACTAAGGATTGAATTTGACCATGCATTTAAAACTAAAATTACCAACATAACCTATACATTTATCAAAAAAATATTTATGTCATCGGAAAAAAGATAACGTGTCCCCACTACCAAGTTAAAGGATTTAATGGCTAAAGCCAAAATAATAATTAAACTATTATAATTTTATTTGTTGGATACCGTAATTTTACTAGCAGACTTAGTTTTTTTTTTATTTTTTTAATTGAAGACAAGATTACCTAGAAAAGTTACCATGCATCGATCCATTCCCAAGACCCAGAGATTAAAAAATGTTGTAGACTGAGTCAAAAAAATGTGAAAACTAGCTTCACAAATATAGATCTACGAATTAATAATATATCATCTCACCCAAAGACAACTCAAAACCTTGAGACAAACAAACGTCCTATAAGTCAACGATAGATACATCTCTTTACAATGTGCTCCGTTTTTTATTATTAATCATCATTGACCAAAAGGATATGATGCAGAAGAAGAGGGGAATTTTTCAATCACTTGTAAGGCTTCTTTCATCGTCGGCCTCTTCTGCGGCAGAGGAGAAGCACAGCTATACCCTAGCTTGAAGCACGCCAACAAGGCATCCTCTTTACCCTCCACGTCTGCTCGTATCGCCACATCAGCCATCCTCAAAGCCCGGTTCTTGTCTTCAACTACAAGCCCATTACTTCCCTGGCCCAACTCATCAACAACCACAGCCTTCCCTGTCAGCAGCTCAAGCAAGATCACCCCGAAGGAGTACACGTCCCACTTCGGACTGGGCTTGAGGCTCCGGAGCGACTCCGGAGCATGATAAGGCGATAGACCTCCGATCGAGCTTGGACTCGGGCTTGGGCTAGGACCTGTTCCAAAATCTTGAAAGCTATCGCGCGATGCAGTCGACCTCTTGCTCCCAAAATTTCGAGCCGATTCTCCAGCTTTAGAGCTTGTATCGCCGGTCACAAGCCTTTCGAGCCCAAAGTCTCCGATCCGAGGCTCCATGTCAGAACCCAAGAGTATATTACTAGGCTTCAGATTTCCATGCACATGCTTCTTATCGTGGAGAAATGACAGCCCACGGGCCATTCCTTTAGCAATCCTTAGCCGGGATTCCCATGGTAGATGACATGGTGACGAGCCTGCTTTCCCTGTAACATAAAAAAGTGGTCAACAACTAGAACATTGGAGCATCTTACACATGGCAAGTTGGCAAAGGAGAAAGTGTGTGGAAAAAGTAAGAAGTGGTCATTTTCAACGGGGGAAAGTTATTCACTGGGATTACAGGTAACGTATAACGTCGTACATCACCACGTATCGACGAATACTGTGGGGCTAACGATAGCAAATATGAGCACCCTCAGCCAGTTTCATAGTTGACTTCCACTGATTGCATTAAAAACAAGGGTTACGTTGCACCTACTCCACCGTCAAACCTTTCGGTCCATTGCTCGCCTTTGCAGACTTCATGTCAATCAGAATGGGGCACTCATGCAATGCAATGAATGAGCAAATTGGAGATGATGATTTTCCAATAAATATTATGGAAAGAATTACTTAGAATGTAAAAAAGACTACTTTAAACCGCCGTCTAGACGCAATAAGTTTTAACCTGTTGATTGAAATAAAGAATGGCTTAGATCTAATTTTGATTTGGGATTAGAGGACTTACTGTAACGAGCATTGGCAAGGCAACCATTGGGGACGAAATCGTAGATAATGAGCTTCTCATCAACGCCCCAGTAGAATCCACGAATTCGAACAAGATTTGGATGAACCAACTTGGCTATGGCACGGACTTGGGTCTCGAAATCTCTGAACCTCTCTACATGGTTTTCACCGATTCTTCGAACTGCGAATGAGGTCCCATCTTCAAGAACTGCCTTGTACATTATACTAGAACCAGTAGCACCTAATATGTAAGCTGATGCTTTAAGTAGAGTTTCAATCTCAAGCTCTTTTTCACCATCTACAGTCACCAATGTCCCTTCTCTGTTTTGCTCATGATGGCCTGTCTTCCTTTGACTTTGATCGAGAATGTCTGCTTCGTTGCCAGTGCTTGTAGACTCAGAATCCTCTTCATTTTCTCCTCTTTTGCGTAAACATGCCCATCTTGTGAACCCTCTTGACTCTGAAGATGAAGGTGACCAACTATCCTTTGCAGTGGTGGCTTCCTTCTCGATATTTGCTTCAACGTTCCGTCTTTTCTTTAAATAGTGGTATACGTAGAAGAAAACCATACCAAGAATAGCAACTCCAGCAACGTCACCAATTACGATGCCTATAATGGTTCCTGGCCTAAGCCCACCTTCATCTTGTCCAGACCCTGTTGCTGTATCACCTGGAGGAGTAGTTGCAGGACTGGAGCCTATAATTTTTGGAATTGCAGCAATTGCAGAAGGTGATGCAGGTGCAGATATATTTGGAAGTGTAGTTACTGAAGAAGGAATTGCACACGGAGTTCTTGTTGGCTGGCCGCAAAGATCAGGATTTCCGGCTAAAGCACTGGTTTGTTGATTTAAGAAAAGACTAGATTCCGGGATTTCTCCTGTCAGATTGTTGAATGACAGATCAATGGTAGTGTTAGATGGGATTTCATTAGCAAACTCTTGTGGAATTGGACCAGAAAGCTTGTTGTAAGAGATGTTCAAGTAGCGAAGATTGTTACCACCAAAATCACGAGGTAGAGACCCATTGAGAAGATTTGAAGAGAGATCTAAAACCTGAACGGTTTGAAATCCACTAGGAAGATTACCAGTGAAATTATTGTTCTTTAAAGAAACAAAAGTTAGATTATGGAGAGCAGTGAGGTTGGCAGGTAAAGTCCCCGCTAAGTCATTGTCAGAGAGGTTAAGAAGTTCAAGATTCTGTAACCGTCCTATGGTCTCTGGTAAGTAACCGGAGATCATATTACTGGACAGATCAAGAAACCGGAGTTGGGTTGCATTGAGAAGTGAAAAAGGCAAGGACCCGTTAAGAGAATTGTTGGATAGATCAAGGTTTTGGAGGTGTTGAATCACGCCAAGATTGGCTGGAATTGAACCAAGAAGCTGACAATTTGAGAGAGATAAGCCGGTGACACGAGAGTAAGTATTGTCTGTTCCAGCAGATCCACAGGTAACTCCATTCCATGAACATGGAGTCTGGTCACGGTTGTTCCAGCTTTGAAGCACAGAGAGAGGGTCGCTAAGGATAGAGTACTTGAAAGAAAGCAAGAGAACACCATCTGTGCTGAGCCCAAAAGATTGAACTCCAAGAAGTAAGAGTCCAAGTGCAAGAATTCTCCACCGTAAATGGAGCTGAACACTTTCGAAGCTCATGATTTCTCACAATGATCCCACATCTCTCCTATAGAGAGAGAGAGAGAGAGAGAGAGAGAGGGAGGGAGGGAGGTGTAGGTGAGATTTATGAAGCCATGTGATAGAAGTAGTTAAAGAAATAAATAAAGAAATGTAGCAGTGGATACAGAGATGCACAGCCCACCAAAGTAAAATTTTCTTTGATGCAAAAATGCGTTGTGTGCAGTTCTGCGGATATATTAATTAAGCTTTAGTAGAGATGAATGAATAATTGCTACCACCATTTGGCCGGTCTTTCTCTCTTCTCAGTTCACATTTAAGAACCAAGAAATGGGCGACAAGAATAGCATCTTTGCTACAAGACATCCAGATGGAGTTATAAGGTTGCAGTACTGTTCAGTGTTGCATTGACATTACAAATCCATGTTTTTTGTCGAGGCCATTACTATATTATACTGTTTTTTGGTACCATGTTAGTGTGGAGTTGCCAGTGACCCATGTTAATTTTCCTGAGCTAGATTTCAAATTGGCACAACTTCATGTTATGGCTTCACAAGACAGCTTCCACTTCACTTATTTTGTTCTTACCTGTTTGTTTCTTCTGGTTCTTAGGGCCATTACAGCAAGAACACGTATGAACATGTGATGTCAAACACAAGCTTGGCTAATTGCTGGAAAAAAACAGCAATGCCAATCAATTGCATGCATTGTTGTTTGGGTGGTCCAAAATTCCTAGTATTAGCTCCTCATAACACTCTCATTATTGAATCTCTGAAAGCTTTTAGTCTTCATTCATGGCTCCATCGTTTTGAGATTTGAATAGCATCTATATGAATTCCTCCCCTTCCTGGTATCTATTCTGCAATGCAATGCTGCTTGAAGATAGCAGAGAGTTAAGGTGAACCCACAAAGTGGGATTTTCTAACATAGAACCTTAATTATTTTCATGGCCCATCACTAGATAAGCCTCACTTAAATTCATCGTACATATTTGTAATGTATATCAAAATTTTCAGATTTTTATTATTTTCACGGGCCAGCAATAACCAAATCATTCCAAAATAGTACATGTTGTTAGTTGGACTGATGATGACGGGACTAATTGCCATCGAAGATTCTTGCTTATTTACTTTCCCATCATTTCAATTTTCAAGTGTAAATTTCCCCTTCACGACATTCTTTCACTTTCCTGTTTTTTTTAAGCTATTTTTTAAATAAAAAAATATTAAATTAATGTTATTTTAGATATTTTTAATGTTTTAATATAAAAATAAAATTTTAAAAAATCTAATCTTAATTTTTTTTAATTAAAAAAATACTTTTATATAATTAATATACACGGGTAATTTTTTTTGAAGCTGTTTAAAGTGCAAAAAAAAAAAAAAACAATTGATGTTCCATGCATGGGCGGATGAATCTAAAATTGGGTTTTAGCCCTCCTAATCTGAAATTATTTTGGACGACATAATTATTGCAAATCGATTCATTTAAGCAAACCTACAGACCAGATACTTGAACACCAACAAAAAACTGCAGTGCCTGTTCTTCTGTGCATTATCTAGAATCCAGAACCCTCCAAGACTCTACTTGGATCAAAATCAAAACGCAACTAAAGCTTTCATTCATCTGATTACAAGTCAGAATCCAAGTAGTATTCTTTTTTGACGGTGAACAAGTAGGAGGAGGTCCATCTTAGCTCCTCTTTTGGAGCCTTTGCATGAAATTCCAATGCATTCTCTGTAGATTGATGTAGATTTGCCTTTGGCTTTATTCACAACAATTAATTCTTGAGTGACTTAACATTTGGCTTCTTGTGTCTTGTATTCGTCGTAGCTTCCTGTTGTTTCTCTTTGTACTTCTTGTGCAGGAAAAAAGAAGAAGAAAGAAATGGAAAGAGTCCATTGCCTATAGTGATTTTTCAGAGCTGCACCATTCTGTAGTCTAGCGGGTCTACAATTGGACATACATGGGAGTTCGTCATCCCATCTATCATCACCCTTCTTTTCTTTTCCCTCATCATTTTAGGTTTGAAAATAGTTATATCTCTTCTGTTTTTCTAACTCTTTTAAAATAGTTTATGGAAGCTTTGCTAATCTCGTTGAAGTAGGCGATTAGCGAAGCTGTTGAACCTCCTATAATAATATCACACCTTCTTCCTGGTATCTCTATTACAATAATGAAACCTCGATCCTTCTCATCTTGGTTTAATAAAATCCCCTCTTCCACCATTGAAAGCAAAGAAGAATCTTTAAAGCGTTAGCCTTTTATTTATTTATTTTTTCAATGTCAAAAGCTTGTAACAGCAACCAGAAGAAAGGTTTTTGGATTTTAAAAGTTTCTTTTAACTTTTTTTTATATTTTAATATATTTTTTTAATAAAAAATACTTCATCACATTCTAAATATCCTGAAAATGTCCCGTACATCATGATTGCTGAAGATGACCCAGAGAAGGAAACTCTCTGGAAGGATAAACTTGGATCACCAAAGCTACCCA
Source organism: Populus x sibirica (assembly GCA_019202695.1). NCBI lineage: Eukaryota > Viridiplantae > Streptophyta > Magnoliopsida > Malpighiales > Salicaceae > Populus > Populus x sibirica. Next base: position 647,256 of record JAGMVL010000801.1, read on the forward strand.
TCAGGGTTTTGACACAGCATAGTTAAATATCTGAGAGAAAAGAAAAGGGTGTGAATTGCCATCCATGTGTGATGATTCTACCCGTCCGTCCATGATGAGACGATAAAACTTACATGTAATGAGCATTTCACCTAAGAAAAAACCCAGATTTTTAAACGCCAATGAGTCATGTGTTGGTGGGAGGAACCACTGGTGGTGGCTTTGAAACACTCAGAGGAGATAAAACACAAAATTTTATTTCAAGAACAAAAGCTTACAATTAATTAACACAAAAAGCTTAACAATACACGCCCTCTCTCTTTTCTCTCTTTCTTTCTAGTGTCTCTCTCTACTCTCCCACACATAATAGCATAAGCTCAGCTTGCTATTTATACACGAATTCAAAACAAGAAAATTCAACCTTCAAGTGTGAAGGCGGCCGTGGACGGTGGTGTGAAGGCGGCATGGCGGCCGCCGGCCGGTGGCCGGCGGGCCGGTCGGTCACTGGGTGGCCGGGGCGGTGGTTGCCTTCCTTGACCTTCTAGATTGAGTTTAGTATTCAACAAATCTCCCCTTTAAACTCAATCGAGAGATATCATGCCAAGCATGAATTTTAATCGGATAAATACTTCTCTCTTTAATGGCTTTGTATTTTTGCACTTTTTCTTTTGCATTCTTCTTTGTCTTATAGACCCCTTTGACACCTATTGCTTTCTTGCTTTCGGTGGATAAGCCGGCTTCCAAGTATCATTCTTCTCAATGGCATGCATTTCTTCATCCATTGCTTCTATCTTCTCTTCGTGATAGCTTTGTTGAAGCTAAGTGGGTCATTCTCTCGCAAAGAAACAAAATAGAGTTGTATCTTCGATGACTTGCGTGGCATCGTACAACTCGTCAAGATTTCTCATCCTTCTTGGTCCTTCGACGATGAGGATGTTGCTTCTTGGTGTTAATGATGATGCTCCTGGTGTGTTCCTCCTGTTGAATACGGGGAATCTGTACCGGACTTTGTGGTTCAATTCTTGGCATAATCACCGGACTTTGTGGTTAAAGTTCTTGGCATAATCACCGGACTTTGTGGTTCACTTGCTTGGCACAATCGGTTCTTCGATAAATCTTGTTGGTACTTCTTCACCTTCAAGGATCAAATCAAAGTTGATCCATCGACCGCTTCTTCATCATCGAGTCCATTCCCAAGATTTATCTTCTTCAAAGATAACATCTCTACTCATAATCACTTTCTTCGTGATGGGATTATACAGACTTGTATCCCATCCTTCTTTCACCATATCCCACAAAGATGCATCTCTCGCTTTTATCATCGAGCTTTCTCCTTCTTGCATCCGGGATCTTTGCATATGCCACACAACCAAATACTCGTAGATGAGTAACACTTGGTTTGTGACCACTCCATGCTTCTTCCGGAGTGACAGATTGCGGTTTCACGGTGGGGCAGCGATTCAGAGATACACCGCACATGATACGAGCTTCTTGACCCCGTATTGCTTGGGCAACTTCTTTGCTTTGAGCGAGACTTCTTGCCATGTCAAGAATCGTGCGATTCTTCCTTTCAGCCTACACCATTCAAATTGTGGTGTATAAGCGGCGTTGTCGATGTCCGATGCCTTGTTGTGTACAATAGGCTTCAAAATCATTTTGTATATTCTCCACCTTGATCGATCTCACGGTTCGATCATGTAGCCACTTTGCTTCTCCACAATTGCTTTAAAATATTTAAAACAATTGAATACTTCGACTTCCTCTTCGGAAAGTATATCCACGTCTTTCGCTAAAATCATCAATAAAAGTGAGAAAGTACCTATTTTGTCCAGTCGACATAGGCGTAATTGGGCCACACACATCTGTGTGTACTAACTCCGATGGCCTCTTTGCTCTCCGGTTGACTTCTTTAGCAAAACCGGATCTCGTGATGTTTGCCGAGGACACAACTCTCACGGACTTCATCTGGATGATCAATGTGAGGCATACCTTTGACCATCTTCTTGCTTGCTAGCATCTTCAAGCTCGTGAAATTCGGATGTCCAAGCCTCGAGTGCCAAAGCCATTCTTCACTGTTGGTGATGGCACTCAAACACCTTGCTTGCATCATACTTGGATGTTCAAAGGAAACATCCTATTCTTGGACATTTTTACATAGGCCATTAATCTCCAATTGTTGTCTCTAATTGTCATATGACAATTCTTCGAGTAAAAAGTATAACCTCTCTCCATAAGTTGACCTAAGCCGATCGGGTTCTCGCTTTATGGTCGGGACATAATAAACATTGGCGATGTAGCTGGAATCGCCGTTCTTCAACTTAATTGGGATCTTTGCCTTTACCTTTGAATGGAACCTTTGTGGTATCTCCAAAAGTAACTAGACCTTGCTTGGTCTCATCTAGATCACTAAATAACTCTCGGTAGCCGCACATGTGATTCTGGCTCCAGTATCTAGATACCATATATTTTCCTCGTTTCTCGCCAATTTCTTGTTGGACAAGAAATGCAGCTTCATCTCTCGTCATCCTTCTCGCATAGTTGGCTTGCTCACGTATCTCCAACGGAGCTTTCATTCCGCATTCGGTGCTATAGTGCCCAAATTGATTGCAACTATAACATTGGATATTCCTCTTGTCACGGTTATTGTAACCGCCTCCTCTTCCTCTAGGAGTGAATGCTTGTTGTCCTCGACCTCCTCCGGTGGTGTTTCTACCACCTCTTCCTCTGAAGCTTGTATTCCAAGAACCTCTTCCTTGGAATCTCCGGAATCCTCCTCTGGATTGTTGACTTCCTCCTTGAGTGGTATATCCACGTGTTGAAGTCTCCCTTGCTCATATCTCTGTCCTTGAGAGACAGCTTTGCTTGTAAGGCATGCTCGATGGCCTTATCTCCATTTCGCTTTACAATCTTCGCTCATGAGCTTGCAAAGAACTCATAAGTTCATCCACTGTCAACTTGTCCACTTCCTTGGACTCTTCAATGGCGACAACAACAAAATCAAATTTTGGATCTAGGGATCTCAAAATTTTCTCGATATTCGAGAATCTACGATGGCTTCTCCATTTCTCCTCATCGATTGACTATCACCATAATCCTTGTGTGATAATCGAAATAGATTCCGAGGACTTCATTTGTAATAACTCAAATTCACCTCGCAAAGATTGAAGACGAATCTTCTTGATTCCGTCGGCACCTTTGTACTTTTGCTGGAGAGCCTCCCATATATCATGTGATGTTTCAGCGGAAGCTATGATCTCGAATGTATCTTCATCAAGACCTTGGTAGATGATGGTCTTCGCTTTGTTGTCCTTCTTTTCGTTGACTTTCGGGGCTTGCTTCGTGCCTCTTGTAAAGCATCTTCTTCTTCTTTGGACTCCGGTTCATCATAACCATAGTGTACAATCTCCAAACACTCTTGTGAACCAAGGAATGCCTTTAATCTGATGCACCAACTATCATAGTTGTCTTTGGTCGCTCTTCGGAATGAGTGTATGTACATTTTCCGTAGTCATTTTGCTCTTGGAATGACTATATCTCCTTCGGGAATTGAATTTGGCTAAACGGACACTGTATATCGATCCGGAATGGTCGAAATAGTTGGGAACCGGTCTGACTTTGTAGAAATCGAGTCCGAAAATGGGTGAACCGGTCAAAAAACCAATTCCGGGCGTCGGGCGGTTATTGGGTTGAACCGGGAATATTCGTGGAATATTCTATCGGCTCGGCTTCGGCTAAGAGCGGCTCGGCTTAGCGGCTCGGCTTGAAAAGGGAATATTCTCGGGAATATTCTTCGGCTCGGCTGGAGGCTCGGCTTGCGGCTCGGCGCGGCTGGGCTACAGTCACCGGATCTTCAGGCGGCGCGTGTGGCTCACCCCGGTGTCCGATTGAGCTGATTTTTGCGGCAGTGAGTTCGTATGGATGAGCTCTACACGGTGGAATGATCAAAACTTGTTTTTGACAACTTTGAAAATTCGGCTATCCCGAGAAAATACTTCGTTTTCCGACGAACGGAGCTCGATACCAATTGTTGGTGGGAGGAACCACCGGTGGTGGCTTTGAAACACTCGGAGAGGAGATAAAACACAAAGTTTTATTTCAAGAACAAAAGCTTACAATTAATTAACACAAAAAGCTTAACAATACACGCCCTCTCTCTTTTCTCTCTTTCTTTCTAGTGTCTCTCTCTACTCTCCCACACATAATAGCATAAGCTCAGCTTGCTATTTATACACGAATTCAAAACAAGAAAATTCAACCTTCAAGTGTGAAGGCGCCTGTGGATGGTGGTGTGAAGGCGGCCATGGCGGCCGTGGCCGGTGGGCGGCGGTTGGTCGATCCTGGTGGTGGTCGGGTCGTTGGCCGGCAAGTGGTTGCCTTCCTTGACCTTCTAGATTGAGTTTAGTATTCAACACCGTGAACATCAATATCGCCATGATAATTGACAAAACATGTTCTAGCAAAGCAATTTGGATGTGACTGCCCTTTCATTTCACATTAAAGATACGAAAACACAACCCCCATGCCGCGATGGGAAAAAACAAAGCTTCACATGTCTGCTGAGGTAAAATTAGGCCAGGATTGTGGGAGGAGAAAAAAGAGTCCGTGCACCATATTTGCGCAGTCAACATCTCCATTTTTGGGCTTGCTTGAAGTGAACAGCTTCTTCGATTCTCTGACCCAGAACAATGGATCATGCCTCCCCTTCTCTTCTTGGGCAAGCAACACTATCCAGTCAACTAGCACAAGAATTTGCCTAGCTTACCTTCTAACACAAGTGTATGTGCAAGTCTAATTGTCCCAACATGTCTTGCCCGTTTCTAGCTAAAATGTAGATTCATGGTATCTTGTGGTAAAATACCACAAGCTTTTATTATCATGCGAGTAATTTTGTGGTTTCTATAATCATAGCATCTTCAAATTACAAATCACATATATATATATATATATATATATATATATATATATATATATATATATATAAAAGTTATTCCATAATTTTATTGATTGCTGATGCTGAAGCATTATTACAATTTCAAAATTAAATTGTTACCTTGAAGAACAAAGGTAAATGGTACACACTGCATGATTGAGCTTTTCTAAATTATTCCATGATTAATTTTTTTTTTTTCAATTTCTGACAGACAAGAATAGACAGTGATGAGCTAATATGGTAAGGAGTACACACTGCATAATTGAGCTTTTATAAAACTCTAAGATATAAAACCAAAGGCCATAGAAGGTTGCTGGTATTTTCCTGTGCTTGGTGGGGCAGTCGGGTATCCTTTTGTCTTAGGGAACCATTCCATGCCCTCCCTCTTTGCTCGATGCCCTCCCTCTTTGCTCGATGGCCACCTCAACATGACCACCTTTTTATTTATTTATTTTATCACTTGTATTTACATCTACAAAAAGCTAGTTGAATCTCGTCAAAAAAGCTTTAGCTTTTCTGGGTTGGAACTGCACGTGCCTTCCGCTAGTTGATTGTGCTTTTTTATTTTTTTTTCCTCATAATTTATTGCTGTAAAAGTAAATCAAGAAAGAAAAAAGGGATGGAGTATAGTTGCGTGAGGAGATTATGCTTGGAGTAATGGAGTCGACCCCGTGACCAACAGGGCGCTGACTTGGTCTAACTTCATCTCAAGAAATACAGCTCGGTCATTTGGTTTCGTTCCATCTTATTTTATAGGATCAAGAGTCAAGACTCCCCTCCCCATATTAGTTTTTTTTTTTTTTTCCTTTTAATCCTCGAGGCAGCTGGTCAATGCCATGCTGCTTCTACTTCAGTAATTTGTTTTAAGCTGTGTCCATGGATTGGGATTTGAAAACATGGAGGGAGGGCACGCATCATCAGACAATACTAGCTATTCATGTGCCTAGCAATTTTAATGCTTCTCTTGTGTGTGTATATTTTGTTTTTTTTTTATTATTTAGTTTTTGATTAATATGGGTGTTCAAGTTAACTTGTACATACCTTGATTAATTCCACGAGTCCTGAAACGAACATGTAAACGTGACTTTAAAATTTATAAAACTCGAACTAATAATTTTTAAAAAATAAACTTAAAACTGGATCAATTAAGCTGATCAGAGCTAATTTTAATGTGTTGTGTTATGCTAGCTAAGGTTTTCTTCTTTTGTTTTTTAATATCTGGTCGCGCTCTAATAAATTCTAAATTTTCAAATCGGGCTCTATCCCTTTCTTTTAATGGGCATCAATAAAACAAAATGAAAATTCCAGAACGGATGAGGACTGTTTTTTACCATTCAGTAGTCGAGCTGCAACACCATTTTCACCTCCTGTGTAGCACTGGTTACTATCTGCCCCCACATTGACACGTCACGGCAATACAGAGATCAACCATGACGAGTACAAAATATTAAAGACGCGTGCCTCTGTCTTCATAATGAGGTAAAGGCTCATACCGACGTAACCTGGAAGTAGGACCGGAGATCTCACCTGCAAGCATGGACCGGCGAGCTTAACACTTAACAACGAGAGGACCGGCCGGCCTTCTTACCTATTGAAAGCAGCGCTGGTGAACAGCCGTGACCGTAACTCGACACCACTCAGTGCCCGGGTGGCAGCACGGCTGTACTTTTTTTCAAAGTGAAAGAAGTACCAAAAAGTGTTTTTAGATAATTGAGATATAAAAATGTTAAAATCATAAAAATCACTCCAGAAAACACTGATTTGTCGGTTTTTCAACTAAAAAAAAAAAAAACTTTTTCAACTAATATAATAGGCAGCAAAATCCTCCATCTCAGTTACCTTATCTAATTATGTTTTAGTTTTATTACTTGATACTAGCATTAGTTCTTTAATTGGATCTTTCCCTCCGCTCAACTAGAGTGGAACTCTACGCTCCACGCCAAATCATACCAAAATCTTTGTTGAATATGAACAAAATATACAAGCATTTTTAATGTGTGTTCTAGCATCAAGAAGATTTTTAATTGCGAGCTCAAAATTCAAGAAATATATTTAATAAAATAAATCATGGGTGACATATATCAATAAATATTAAAAAAATTGTTAAAATTAATTAAAGACTAAGTCGTGAAACTAATAAATTAAATAAATATAAATTAAGATATCAAATCTTTCAAAAAGTGAGCCCTTTAATTTTTTAAATTATATGGCAATATTTTTTTATAAGTATAGTGATAATTTAAATTACATTGAAACAAAACAAGTATAATTTTTCCTTCTCTTATTAATATTTAATTTATTTTAAAAAATAGAACATTTTTGTTTTATGTCATTCATTTAATAAAAATCAAGGGCAATCAGACACATAACAATAAAAATTTGAATAATTTGAAATAAAAATAAAAATAATATCTCTCTAATTATAACCTCTTTGTTTAATTAACTCGCTCAATTTTTTTAAAATGTTTTATTAAAATATTTGTGTTTTAGATAACATCTTATCATTATCCTAAAAGTAAATATGAATTTAATATATATATATATATATATATTAACAATTTGATAATTTAAATGTGTGTTTTAAAAAGATATAAGAATAAAACAACGCATATGCATTGCTACAAGAAACTCTTTGTAGTATTATTAAAATCAGCCAAGCAAGTTAACCTAGAGATCTCTAGACCTTGCTTCTTGCTTGACTCGAGATTCAAATAAAATTGTGTGGAAGTTAACCTGATATAACTTGATTGACTTGACGGGTTCAAATGTATTCTAAATGAGTGGTCAAAACTCTGTTTGAATTGAGAAAAATAAGATGAAATATTTTTTAAAAAATTATTGAGACGAAGACATCTTAACATGAGTTAACTTGCCATACCAACGAACTGGTAGGGTTTAATAACTTTTTTTAGACACTCTGATGTGAACCTTGTGATAACATGGTCACGCAACCCACAATCAAGATTGAGATTTGATCTCGAAAGTCAAAATAGGTCTGATAGGAGTATGACACAATAAAATACTTGTCCTAAAGCACCAATACTATTGGAATGAGTAGAATGACGTCACGAAGCCAGTTAGTCTTCGATAAGTCAGATTCAGTTTGTTCAAGAACTAAATAATGCAAGAATTACTCTCACAAGTTAAAACTGAAACATGCATAAGTAATATTCATCAATGGCCCTGAAATTTAGGTTACATATGTTTAAATAGTTCTGAAAAATTAACCTTAATGGATCTATCCTTGTGGGCTAAACTGACCCATATACAAAACTGACCAAAAAATCCTAAACTGAAATGCCCCCAAACAAGCATTGGATCCTAGATCAAAACAAAGTTTTAATTAAGCCCCAACATGAAAGAAAATAATAAAAATAACTAATATGTCAATAAATAGCACCACCTCTTCTTTCCTTGTGTAGCTAGGATGAATAAAGAATCATTATAAGAAAAGGATTTTGGAACATTAATGAATCGTTGCCACTCTTGAAAATTATGTTTCAGCTCATTAAAGATTCTTGTGGAACTAGGAAATTCTCAAAACAAGCTGCCACATCCTTTTAGAAAAAGAATCCTTGCTGAATAGAAAGTTCACAGGTTAAAAGGAAGTAAATAACAGAATTCGTACAACCTGTTTGACCTGTATCGCAAGTCCTTTTCGAACTTCGATTCACCTGTAAATTTACCCTAACATAGAAAAATACCTTTGGAATCTTCTGGTAAAGTTTCAACTTGATCCAACAGTTAGATTTAGAGTTTTGCTCAATAGCGTAAAACTGGATAGTAGAAAAGTTTACACCAAAATCTAGATTTGACCTTGCTTGGGTCATATCACAAGGCTAAACCGTATTATTCCCTCCCTCTTTAAGAAGATTCGCCCTTGAATCTTGAATAGGATTAACAATGACTTCATTAGCCATTTGTTTAAGCCTTCAAAATTATGTTATTGCTAATACCTTTCTCCAACAACATTGTATGAAAGTAGTGACTGACAAGAATTTTAAATAAGCATGTCGTACTAACCACTTGCGTATATACTTTTGATTGATAACAACAACGATTCTTCTTTGTCTTTCATTTTTTGGCATTGTACCTCCTTTCCCCATGAAGTTTGAAGATCATAGAATAATCTTTTACACTTATCAACTTCTTGTTCTAAAACCCCAAACCATGGCTTAGTTTTTTGCATCGTTGAGCTAGAATCCTTTCTCGTTCCCTCTCTCTTACTGAATACATGACACAAATAGGAAAAATAGAAGAAGACAAAGACACAACAAGAATAGAGTTTACGACAGGAAGAACATTGATTTAGACTCAAAATTACAAATTTAACTTTTGTTTGGATTAGAACTGATCGAAAATAAACAAATATAAAAGTGATGAAAATGACTCAAAAAACAACCAAATATCCCAAATATGATGATGATATACTAGCAGGAACAAAATCAACAGAAACAAAACAAGTTTTGAAAGATAACACAAAGAGACCCATTACAGCAAGACAAAACCCGATTCTGGAACCTAAAAAAAATGCTATCCAAATGAATTTGAATTTAATAAATAGTATTCAGATACTACCAAGAAAACACAAATCCTAGTTTAGAGGTTGTTCTATTATGTCTAGGTACTCAAACCCTTTGTATGATAAGTTTGTGGCAAAATTGAACCTCCAATTAAAATCTCAAGAAAACGATATCCAAATAAGTCCAAATTTAATATATAATGCGATCTCCCACCCAATACATAGAATATTAAGTTTCAATTAATTCTAAGGTGGTTTGTTTATGGTTAACTAAGAGTAGTGTTTTTGTGGCAAAATTGAATCTCGAATTAAAACCTCAAGCAAACAATATCAAAATAAGCCTAAATTTTATATATGTTGTGATCTCACCCCCAATAGACAGAATATGAAGTTACAATTGATTCTGAGGTGATTTGCTTATAGTTCACTAAGAGTTGTGTTTATGCGGCAGAATTGAATCTTGAATTAAAACCGTAAGCAAACGATATTAGAATAAGCCTAAATTTGTTATATGATGTGATCTCACCCCCAATACACAAAATGTGAAGTTTCAATTGACTCTAAGGTGGTTTGCTTATAGTTCACTAAGAGTTGTGTTTCTGCAGTAAAATTGAATCATCCTTGAAATTTCATCTAATTTTTTTTTTTTTTAATATATGCTACTGATATGATTAGAGACTGAAACAAGCTAAAATATAACCTTTTTTTTTCTTAGATGATGCGAACACCAAAAACAAGAAGATGAACAACGCAAACACTGAAAAACTTAAAGGAACACTAAAGAAAAACAAAAATAATAGAAGGATATGACCTTGTTTGAGAGCCTAACTCTGATACCAATTGATGTGAACCTCGTGATCACGCAACCTACAATCAAGATTGAGATCTGATCTAAAAAAGCTAAAATAGGTCTGATAGGAGTGTGACACAATGAAAACCTGCTCTAAGACACCAACACTATTGGAATGAGTAAAATGATGCCACAAAACTAGTTAATCTTTGATAAGTCAGATTCAACTCATTCAAGAACTGAAGAATGCAAGAATCACTCTCACACATTAAAACTGAAAAAATCATAGTAATATTCATCAATGACCCTAAAATTTAGGTTACATGTGTTTAAATAGTTCTTAAAAATTAACCCTAATAGATCTACCTTTGTGGCCTGAACTAACCCACATACAAAACTGACCAAAAAACCATAAACTGAAAAGCCCATAACCTGATCCAAGCAAGCCTTGGATCCTAGCTTAAAATAAAGTTTTAATTAAACCCAAACATGAAAGAAAATAATAAAAATAACTAATATGTCATTAAATAGCACCACCCCTTCTTTCCTTGTTTAACTAGGATGAATAAGGAATCATTATAAGAAAAGGATTTTGAAATATTAATGAATCGTTTCTACTCTTAGAAATTATGTTTCAGCTCATTAAAGATTCTCGTGGAACAAGGAAATTCCCAAAACAGGTTGTCACGTCCTTTTAGAAAACGAATTCTTGCTAAATAGGAAGTTCACAGTTCAAAAGGAAGTAAATAACAAAATTTGTATAGCCTATTTTGACCTATATCGCAAGTCCTTTTTGAACTTCAATTCACATGAAAATTTACCCCAACATAGACAAATTCCTCTAGAATTTTCTGGTAAAGTTTTAGCTCGATTCAATAGTTGGATTTGAAGTTATGCTCATTAGCGTAAAACTGGACAGTAAAAAATTTTACGTCAAAATTCGAATATGACTTTACTTGAATCATATCATAAGGCTGAACCGTATCACGCTCGTAGTAAAACAACCAAATATTTTTTATAAAAAAAATATCATGATGAGTTTCACAAAGAGAATAGTTGCTAATATTAAAAAAGATTTTTATAATCTTATTTGAAAACGCAATGTATTAAAGAAAATAATATCTAAATATATTCTTAATTTGTTAAGAAAACTTAATAAAATATTATACCTAATATATTTTGAATTAATTAATTTTTAAGATATTTCATTTAAATTGTTGAAAAAATATAATAATAAAAAGAAGGCCAATAATGCGGTTCCAGGTGTCCTAGGGCGTCTAGGCCTTTAAAAATAAACCTAGGCACGTGGGCCTGACAACCTAAGTCTAGCGAAGGTGGTTGAAAAATCAAAAGTGTTTTTTGACCGAAAAATTTATTTTCAACTTATTTTTCATCTAAAAGAACCTAATAAACACCCTAAGAACATCAAAAAAAATTAATTTATCAACCTAAAAAACAAAAAAAAAGGTTTAAAAGCATAAAATTAAATTGAAAAATAAATTCTCTCTCAACCTCAATATTTTTTTTTTCAGCAAAAAAAAGGTTTAAAAACACCTCAATGAGACTCTCCTCATCAAATGGAACTCTTAAATACTAAGATTAGCCCTTTTTATCACTATAATATAGTCAACTGATAATTTTCTCTTTCTTTCACAATTTTCGAATGACTTTCTTTTTCCCTTTTCAAACATAGGGAATGGAACATAAAGAAAATAAAGTCTTAGAGTAAAATGTAAAAGTTCCAAACTAGAAGGACCAAAATTGAAAGTTGATGAATTTTGAAGGAAAAAATATCAAAAAGGTGAGTGATGAATAGTAGGTTAAAAAGTTCATTTCATCCTTTGTGTCAATTTGGGTCCTCAGATTTTTAATTTTTTCAAACAACAAAATTGATTTTATTCTTGCAAAATCGAGCACCAACATAATGACATAATACTTTTTTGATACCACGATAATCTAATATAAAGTAAATCAAAATAAATTCTCAAGCTTAATTCTCATTCATCACAACAAGAAATGACATATTCAAATAAAAAAACTTCAATGACCAAAGTGAAAAAATAAGGACAAAAAAATAAGAAACATTATGTTAATTCATAGTGAAATAAGCTAAAGTCTACAATAAGACTCTAAGCTCTTTTAAGTTTCCTCTAATAGGTTGAGACTATGCACAACATAGGAACTAAAGAAGGATTGCCATGGAAAGCTTAATAAGCAAAAAAGTGTTTCTATTTTCTTATGCTTTTTAGGGTAACTTTTTTTAAGTGAACCATTTCAGGCCTAAATTGCCTTTAAAATTACACTTTGTGTTTTATAGTTTAGTTTTTTTTTAATCTTACCTCTATTCTTTCAGAAATTATAATTTGCATTTTAGGTTAACCTAAATTTTTAATTTGAACGAAATTATAAATCTACCCTTATATATAATATAAACTCTAACTTCATATATATCCCCAGTAGCAAGTTGTAAACCATGGGTATCATTGGCCAATAAGAATATGGTGCAACAAATAACCTAAATGAATTGAATCCATCTGTATATAACCCAACACATACGTTCCGCGTTTCCATTGAAAACTAAGGATGCATTCTATTAAACTGCTTTTAACCTTCTCCATTGGAAGGGTGCATCATGATTTCATCTACCACATCATGTGAATGATACTATGTCATATGCTCAGTAGCGTTTGGAGACATATATAATATTTGCAGTCTAAGAGTGATTGATAAGTATTTTAGTTTTTTATGTGCGATAAAAGTCTTTCCCCTTCCAGTTCTGGGCTTATATCAAGCGTGCCCACATGTTCCACTCTCGGTCAAATCTATAGTTTCTAGATAGTACAACATGTAAAAGTTTAGACATATATTGATTTTCTAGTATCCTAAGCCAAGGGGTTTTATTAGGGATTTAGCAACATAAAAGTTCTTTTTTAGCCTATTTCCTTCAGGTAAAATACTTCTCGCTCATTCAACGATTCTATCATAACCGGCCTTACTCAGCCCATAATCTGATTTGATAATGAACACATGTGCAATGACCAATAAATAACCATGATTTGTGCACCCGTCCCATAATGATTTGTCAAAATCTTTCAAAATATCAAAAAACATGGCTGCATTTGTATTTTATTCTTCATCTATGATTAAACATTCACCTGCATCACCCTGATTCATTCTTATTGCATCCATAACCATAATCCTATAACGATTACTATTATCATTTACAACTCCATGCACTTTGTTCTAACTAGAAGTTGATCCAACCGTTCTTTTTACCATGGCCTTGTATGAAACATATAGTTCTCTATGTGCAAACTAACACAAATATTTTTTTTCATTAACCCTTTCGTTAGAAGATGCCTCATAACAACATTTAGATCAATAAACTTTTTATTTTTACACATCTTACATGGACATCTAATACCACCTCCATTAATATTTTTCATAATTAATAAAACCCTTAATCTCATTACAATAATTCATCATGTGCAACCCTTCAGGTGAAACTCAATACATCCAAGAACGATCATTCATTACTTATATGAAACCTATACAAAATATTGATGACAATATATATTAATTAATAATGTGAACTAAACAAATTATCGGTACTCAACTAATTAGCTATCATTGATTTAACTCTAACTTATTCAATCTATTTTAATAGAACCCTTAAATTATTATCAATTTTCTCCAAAAATTTAAATTCCTCCAAATTTACTGAAATTTCAACTTAACAATAAAATTAACAAGATGTGAAACGTACCCTTTAAATAAACCATTATTTATTTCATTATAAAATACATAATTTAGAAAATCAAACTCAATTATAAACAAAAATGATTTTTTAAAATCTTGAACAAACCCTAACATGTACAAATCATGCATTCATACAATAAATTTCTATAGAAAAAAGCTATAAAACAAGTAAACACACAAGCAAACTACATATATTACATTAAAATATAAAAAAAATTAACATTTTAAAAATGGGTTACAACAAAAAATTAGTAGTTTTGCTTACTTGATTTGACAAATCTTAAAAAAAAAAACCATAACAGGGATACTGACAGACTAAGTGTTGAGGTGACCGAATTTATGATGATGAAAGCTTGATTTATGAAAAAATAAGAAGGTGTTGTGAGTTGTTTTCTGTAGAAGAAAAAGAAGTAAAACAGGGGGATAGATGAAGTCATATGTTAGGTTATAGCTTAAATATTATTGACGGATTCACCGTCGAGTATTAGCGACATGAATATTTCACTGATAATTCTATTTGTAATAATGACATGTTATTTTTTATATTTTTTTATTTTCAACTATAGTTCTCTATGTAGTCATGGTAAAAATTTTCTATTGGTGAACACCAAGAAAAATAGCAATGTAATATTTTGTCAATAAATACCTTTATAATTTACCAACAATATTACATTTCTCCTTATTTATATTTATATTTGACAATTTTATGCTAGCACAAGCATTTAAAATGCCCTAACAATGATGCCCAGTGACAATATAAAAACCCTTCAGCCCTGGAATCTTCCCAATCATAGGTACTAACATCAGTCCATGCAAGAAGCATGGTTGCTCTGCCTTCAATCATGCCTAATGGCTCGACACAGTCTTGGCTACTCTCTTTAACACCTGTAATGACTCTGGGTCGCCCCCTATCTGCTCTGGATCCTCCGGCACCTCAACCTCCGATGACATTTCGCACAAACACAATGACCACTCAATATAAGGTTTGTATAATGATTTATTTATGGTTTTGATCGGCGCAAGATATTATTTTAATAAATGAAAGGTGACTTCAACATAACTTCTACTGGACAAAGTAATTAGTTCCACTTTGAGGCCATCACCGCATTACCTTGAGCTTTCGGGCCCAAACTGATGAGATAAATTTGGGCCCAAGAAAAGACCTTCAGCCCAACTCAGGCCACTAAAAGTTTCTGCTTGTTGAAGGGTGTTCTACTTGTGAAACTGCCATCCTCTTCACGAATGTTAAAGATGGGATTTGCTATGGTTATTTCTAGTTATTATAATTATAGTGTAGGTTATGAATTAATAAGATAGTTTTTAGGATTTAATAAGTGTAAATATTTATTAGTTCATGACCATTAACAAGTAATTTCTTTATAACTTGTAAACAATATTTGTTTTTCTAGTACTCCAAAGGAACAATTGACGTCTTTTTATTTATTGAAATTCAACTTAATTATTCGTAATTATCACAATTAAGAAGGAATTAGCTAAAAATTAAAAAGACAAAATATTTTTTCATGAATAGTATTTATTTTACTTTTTGAGTCATAATTATATAATGATATTAGTAACTAATATAATTCTAAGTTACTGAATAGTAAAAACAAGAAGAAGGTATTATGATACCATAAATAAAAGTATTTAATAATTTGTAACTTGAAAGTATTATAATTATAATATTGTCTTGAAGTACGCACAACAAGAGATATATTAAGGTACTGTTTGGGAGTATGGTTGCAGTTATTTTTTAAAGTATTTTTCATCTTTGAAATGTATTAAAATGATATTTTTTTTATTTTTAAAAAATTATTTTTAAGATTAGTACATTAAAACGATTCAAAACATAAAAAATTAATTTTTAATAAAAAAATTAAATTGTTTAAAAACCTGAGTTGGTTCGCGTTTCCAAAGTCTCCCTGACTTTGAACATGGTTACTATATTACAATATATATAATAGGAGGATGCCATCTGAACTTTATCGAAGCTAAATTAAGTTTAGGATTTCCTTCATAAAATATATTGGATGAGAATTCTCCAAGACGGTAGCCATGGACGTTTGACTGAGGACCTCAAATTGGATAAACAATCTCCGGTGGATTTCTTCCCGGACACCGATGGAGCATCTGCTCCACTCCCCGGCCTTGACTAGTGTAGTTTCTATCCAGGACTATGACCATCCATATAATCAGAAAAAACCAGACAGTTTTATGGGATCTTTCATGTCTAAGTTACAGATATTTGATTCTGAATACGTTTTACCATGAAAGACAAATGCCTACTGTAGGAGGGAAGGAATTTAGGGCGACAAGAATTCCTCGAGCCAATTATTTTCTCCAAACGAAAGTGTTTGGCGAGTGGTGTACTTTTGTCGCCCACCGCTCTTCGATTAGCGCCACACAATTCAGCTAATCTTATTTAGGATTTGTTCTAAGCTAATCGTACTTTCATTTTTTTTTGTATCTTTTCATATTTATTTATGGGGGAGGATGGGGATAAGCCTGGATGCAATTAAGAGGCTTTTTCTTCTTGCTTCACCTATATACTTAGGGCTTGGGACCCTTGACGTTGAGAGGTTTGAAACTTTGAAACTTTAATCTATATATTTTGAGGTGTTTAAAAGTGTAATTATAATTATTTTTTAAAGTATTTTTTATTTGGAAGTATATTAAAATAGTTTTTTTATTTTTAAAAATTATTTTAAAATGATCTGAAAATACTAAAAAAATATTAATTTAAAATTAAAATAATAAAAAACTCTTAATTTTTTTTAAAACACATTTAGATATTTTTGACTCCATGCATGATTTGGATTGGGGGTAGTGTGCTGTGCTAGAACTGCTAAAGATCCCCTCCTTTAACCTCGCATGGCACTTTGCCAAAGATGCTGGCTGGCTTCCTCCATGATTTTGTTGGAAGCTGCCATAGAAACTCACCTTAGGGCCGGGATGATTAATTTGCTGATCTTATATTAGCTTCTAAAACAACATGATGATAAAAATCTCTGCATTGTTTCGATTTAATGTTCGGATTATAAGCTCCCTCCCTCCCCTCTCGCACAGGTTCATTATATTAAAAATTATGAGTGTAAATTAGTCCCTCTAAGACTGAGAAATGAATTAATTAGTCCATTTATATACCAATGTTAACAGCACTTTTTACTGGGGAAAAATCAACTCTACTCTATTATTTTAATGCTCTAAATTATGTTGTATAAATTGGAAATTGCAAGAATACGTATTCAATTTCTCCCTCTTTTTTTTTTTTTTTTTTTTTAATTTTCCACCAAGTAGCCATAGGTTAGGTGGGTGTCATCCATGGGGTCTATAATACATGAATGGCCTTACAAGTTAATTAATCGCCACCACCAATATTGTAGACTGAGTCAAGCAGGCCTCAACTCCCAGGCCCCGATTACTAAATCATCAAATTAAAATTCCTGAAGAACAGAATACTAAATAATTGAGGCTTACAGTTAAGCGTCATTATCCATATATATATATATATATATATATATATATATATATATATATATATGTCTCGGCGGCCACAAACGAACAAGAAAGAACCACACTCATAACAAATAGACCCTATATATGTATATATCAAACAAAAAAAGATGATGACTGAAAAGAGACTTCCAATATGTTTTGCTCCCCCGAGCTAACCCCACTCCACCAAACCTACCGTCCATGAACTAATTTGTTTTCCTGTTTGGTTGCCAAGAAATTAAGCTTCCTGTTCAAGGGCAAGGAAAATAAATCTGGGCATGCAGAGAGGTGTGTTGTGCATGAATGTGGTGTCAAGACCGACAGCGGCCAATTGGGCATGCGTGGAAGGAACTTTGAATACGTGCATGAAATGAATTGCTCATGCTGGCTTTGATTAGTCAACATATACAGGCAATATATGGCATATTGTTCAAGATTCATGGAAAACTTTAAGAAATAGTTCGTGCTGGGTTTTGATTGGTCAACATATATATATATATATATATATATCAACAGTAGCTTGGCCATTTTAGAGAAGTTAGGAAATTGGACCAAATCATTAAAACAATTGAATACCTCTAGGTGGCCTAAATCTCGATGTATATTTGGAAAATTCAGTTAAAACAGGTGTTCGAGAGCGTAACTTGTGTTTAAAGTGTATTTTGCTTGGAAATATATCAAAATAATATATTTTTTTATTTTTTAAAAATTATTTTTAGCATCAACACATTAAAATAATATAAAAACATTAAAAAAATAATTTTAAACAAAATAAAATTTAAATTTTTGAAAAAATACTATGTGTGTTATTTGCCACGCCATGGCAAGTGCTTGAACATGGTCATGGTTTAAAAAGAGAGGCCATGTTCATTGCAACATCCGTACGGAATTACGATATGATTTGTCATATTTAGTGACTTCTTTGAATGGGTTATTTTGGAAGCATCTTCGGCCTAAACTGATTGGCCCAATTAAGCTCTCAAGGAAAACGACCCGTCACCTAACCACAGGACAAAGGGCTCCACCACTTTGACAAAAGCCCATGTTATTGGGAGGCTTTGCCACCCCAAACTCTTCAACTTACTTGAGGGTGTCTTTGTTAATTATTAGGAAAAAAAAAAAACTATTTTCATTCTATGTTTTCAGTCTTTTATAAGAAATCTCAAAACTTGTTTATTATTTAAAACATGAAGTTCATAACTAGTTTTTTTATAAGAAATCAAAGCCATACTTTATTATATCCATCTTAATATTTTATGTTTGTGGTAATATAATTATATAATGTCATTTAGAAGTTCTCATAAAAAATTATGTTCTTAACTAAAAATAAAATCTTTTATATTAGATTTATAATAAAAACTAGATTCCTGGCCCTAACTAGATATAGAAATATAACAAAAATAATTATAATCTCTTGCATCGCTAAAAAATAGTTGTATTTAAAATAAAGAAATTAGATTATTCATGTATTTTTGAGATAGAAAACCCTTTAAAATAAAGAAATATAACGTCTTATTTGTTTTTGCGTTTCAAAAGCGCTTTTGAAAAAATTTGAAATTTTTTCATTTTTTTTGCTTCAAATTAATATTTTTTTGGTGTTTTTAGATTATTTTAAAGCTTCTAGTGTCTTAGATAGATAGATAAATATTGTATTTAAAAAAAATAAAAAAATTAGATTATTCATGTATTTTTTAGATAGAAGACCCTTTAAAATAAAGAAATATAAGGTCTTGTTTGTTTTTGCGTTTCAAAAGCGTTTTTGAAAAAATTTAAAATTTTTTTATTTTTTTTTCAAATTAATATTTTTTTGATGTTTTTAGATCATTTTAAACTTTTTAATTTTTTAGATAAATAGAAAAATATTGCATTTGAAAAAAAAAGAAATTCAATTTCTCATATATCATGATGAGAACATTCTCCAACATAAATCTTCTTAATGGGATTTTTTGTCTGCTTCTTGGAGTACGTCTCAATCGCCTTTGAAGGACAATCATCAATGGATTGCCTAACATTACTTTTCTTAGGGCAGGCCATGAGTTACTTTTGGTAGTTTCATATCCCACTAATTTATGCCAGTTCATGGAAACGACATGCCCACTATCCTCTTCCTTTTCCAAGATTTTTTTTTCCTTGGCTACTCTCCACCGCCGGGGAATCTATCGGCATCTGCTCCTTGAAAATCGTGTGGCATTGTCAATTTGCCTACCTCGTCATCCTCCATTGATTTTAAGTTTTTTTTTTATTTTTAAAAGTGTTGATGTCTTAATATCAAGAATTAAAAAATTAAAAAAATATTATTTTAATATATTTTTAATTAAACAGTTTTTATTACCGACAGAGATAAAACCGTGCTCTGGAGAGTTACGATATCGCAAAGCCAAATACAAGTTGATAGTTGTTGGTTAGATCCCATCAATGTTTCCTTGCCGGATTGTAAGAACTAACATCAGTTACAAGTAAAGGAGGAGATTTTGACAAAGTGAAATCCATATTCAATCATAAGCTCATGCTTTTCGTTTGCAAAGTATATCACTAAACTTGACCTAATCAAAAGCTTTATAAAGAAAGCATAATAAATTAATTCCTTTTTCAAGGGGATGGATGCATGCATTACATGGTACAATGATTAAAGTGTGCTGGAAAAATTATTGCCATACAACTAGCTAGGTACTTCCATCAAATAATTAATCAGAAAAAAACTCAGTGTAAGCGCTTAGACTTGAATTCTCTGTCTGAAGCCTTGAACTTGTCAAAGCTTTTTACTAGCGCGGCTTGTACGTCAATTATTTTTTTTCTTATAAATACTTTTAAAGATTTTAATAATTTCTTTTACATGCTGATTTCAAGATTTGAATTTGGAATATTAACTGAAATATATAAGATCAAGACCAATTTCTTAGAGTTAATTCATGAAATATATATATGTTTGGATTTCGGTTTAAAATATCAATAAATATAGGAGATCAATTTTCTTTTTGAGTTAATTCACTAAATATATTCATTAAAAAATTGAATGATGTTGCCATATATAATTCACGAAATATATATTTTAAATAAATATAAGTATTTAAAGAAATATAAAAATTTAAAAAAAGGCCACCAATCTTTTGAATGAAACTCAAACTCAACTAAATCTTATTAAGCACAAGTTTCTTTTCTGATGTGGATTAGCCCACAAACATCAACAAGCACCCATTATATATTTCAAATTGGCTAATGACTCGATCCAAAACAAAAGTATTGTAAAAGGTATTGAATGCATTGATTTTGAAGGTTTCGAGCAGGTCAGATTTGAATGGTCCATTGAAGTATCAAGAGAAGACCTTAGTACATCTTATCCATATGCAAGAGGGGCATAATCTAATCTTATTTGGACTATGAGGTGAGGAGAAAACACAACAACAAAAAACAAAAGAATCCAAGCTGACTTAGGAAACAAAGTGGCGGCAAGGCTTCCTAATTATACAAAAAGATTATTCTTCATTCTTCATTTCTTGAACGAACTAAATCTGATCTATTGAAGATTAATTGGCTTCGTGGCGTCATTCGACTTCATTCCAATAGTGTTGTTGTCTTGAAACAGGTTTTCATTGTATCACATTTCTATCAGACCTATTTCGATTATCCGGGATCAGATCTCAATCTTAATTGTAGGTTGCGTAATCACGCAATCACGAGGTTCGCATCACCTTTTATTGTCATTGCTTCACTAACTTTTTAATGAAAAAATTATTAATATATTATTTATTTCAAATAATTATGCTACAATCTTTAGCCATTAATCTTAATAAGCTCTTACTAAAAAACTAATAATCTGATTTATTACTTTCAGTTTCCAAGACTTTTGATGAGTATACACAACCAAATTCTTAACACCCATTTTTTGGTCAAATAAATCCCTAATATCCTAACTCAATCGAAAATAAACTTTTATTTGCCAAATATCTAGACATATACATAAAAGTTCTCAACAAAAACGAGAGAGAGAGGAGGAGCGAATGGTTGCAATGTTGATGGGTGGTTGAAAGAAATTATCAGTTACTTGAGTTTGTAGATTTTGATATATATGAGTGAAACATTGTGTTAACTAGAGATGGAAATGAATATTTTATAACTTAATTGAATATTATACCTAATTTAAACATGTTTACTAATAAAGGAACTAAAAAAGATTTTTTTAAAAAAATTGAAGAAATTAAAACAAATGTAGAAAATCATTAGGAAAGAAAGATTAAAGTTCTTAAAAGTGATAAAAGAGTTGAATATTTTCTTAAGGATTTTTTTCATGTATTCTGTGAGGAAAATAGAATAATTCATCAAGTGAGAATACCTTATACACCATAACATAATGGTCTTGCTTAAAGAAAAAAATAAGAACTTTATAGAAATAGTTAATGTTGTAAGAATGAATGCAAAGTTAACTTATTATTTGTGCTATGAAGCTTTGCATACTGCATGCCTCATTCATATTAAAGTATCATCTAAAAATTTACATGTTTCTCCACATAAAGTATGGATGGTAGAAAACCAGATCTAAATTATTTTAAAGTTTGGGGGTGCGTAGTGTTTTACAAAGTTCTTGGTCCAAACCTAAAGCTTTTGAAAGTATTTTTATTGGTTATGTACAAAACTTAAAGGAATATAGACTTTTAATTTTAGAAACTAATGTCATAGTTAAATATATACCATATTGATATTGAAAATAAATTTGCTAGTGATTCTAATGTATAAGAACCTAATTTAGAAAATTTGTATAGTACTCTAGGAGTAAATATCAACACTTATACCATGGGCTCACTTTAAAGAGAGAGAGAGATAAGTGGTTAAAGAGAAAGTCACATTCTAACCAATAAAAAGAAGATAAGAATATTTTAGCTAGGCTCAAAAATATAATTTTATTTTCTCTCTTCATTGTATTTATCTTTCTCTTATGAAGTAAGTGTTGATAGTTACTCTTAGAGCACTTTAAAATTTCCTCCTAATGTAATTGTGATGATGCCTAGTTTAATTTTAAATGAAAAGCATAAAAGACTTAGAAATTGAAGGTCGATAGAACCTAGAAGGATTTAAACAGATGAAAAACAAAGACACATGTATTTTTAATAGAAAGTAAAAAACCACAATGATGAAAAAGACACGTGATACTAAATGTCGAATATGATCCAAATACTTTCTATAAAGCTATGTCTTCCAGAAATGTTAGCTTGGGAGGGGGGGTTGCGAATGATAAAATAAACTCAATATTGCCTAACAATACTTAGAAATTAGTGGATTTAACGTAAGGTTCCAAGCCTATTGGATGTAAATGGATGTTTAGGGAAAAAAATACAATATTGATAATTTTGTACATGCCTTCAAAGCAAGATTAGTTCCAAAAAAAATTATTCAAAAAAAAGGTGTTGATTATTTTAATACTTATGCTCTTGTGGAGAGAATAACATCCATAAGAAGTTTATTTACTTTAGCATCAATTTATAAATTATATATTTGTCTAATGAATGTTAAAACAATCTTATTAAAATAGAGACTTTAATGAAGTACATATGGAGTAATCCAAGAGTTTTGTACTTCCTGAGAATGAGAAGAAAGTTTGCAAGTTAAGTATTAAAGTTAAGAAATAGAGCAATTGTTATGCACTTAGTCATTCATATTATGCTGAGAAAATACTTAATAATAATAAACATCTCAATAAAGAAGGCTAACTCCTCGTTTGATTCTAGTGTGAAGTTAAGTGGTAATTATTATAAAATAGTAGCACAACAAAAATATATTAGTGTTATCAGAAGTCTATATATACATTATACAAGACTCGATATAACTTTTATTGTGTGCAAACTACCAATATATACAATTAAGGCTCTAGTGGATCATTGAAAGGTTATTTCAATAGTCTTTAGTTATCTATAGTCTTTAGTTATCTTAAAAGTACGAGCAATTTAAGCATGCTTTATTTTAATTCTTCAATTGTGTTGGTAATAATTGTGATGCAATTTGGATAACTAATTCAAAAGATAACAAGTCAATATCTAGATAGATATTTATTATTGAAGGAGGTGTGTGATGTATTGGGCCTCTAAAAAATAAACTTGCATCTTACTTTATATCATGAAATCAAAATTTATAGTTCTGACTTTCATAGAAAAAAAAAACAAAATGGTTGAAGTAAAGGACTTATGTCCAGAGCTAATGGTAATATTCTAAAAAATAAAATAAATTATTAGATTTTGCGATCAAGTCACAATCAATGCCAACCAATAAATAAGTGAGTGTATTAGTTGGTCTTATATGTAAATCTTTATAGTATTAAAAGATCTCCATTAGCACTTAAAAATTGAAACTAAAATTGCCGATGAGATTATTTTTTATTTCACTTTTAGTTTTTTAAATTAAATTTATTGATAAACAATTATTCAATTTATTTAAAAAACATAATTATTTTTACATTACAATCTTATGGTTTAATTGTGTTGTTTCAAATCTATAAATAACTCATGTTTAGTATTTTACAAGATTAGACCGTATTTTACAAGGTCTAATTATTTTTACATTTAGTTTGCTCCGTAGGTTTGCAAGGAGTTACGATTCGGGAGGCAAGAATTATTCGGATTTAAAATACCTTTTGTATAAGAATATTATTATTTATTAACTAGCTAAAGAACATGATTATTTATCAACTAGCTAGTAACTTGTATTTACGCAAGTGGTCCAACTTGCATTTTTGTTGTAAGTTAATTTTGAGTTTTTTTAAACATAATTTAGGTAATTTTTTTAATATTTAAAATATAATTGTTGTTCATCAAAGTATTATTTATAAGAACTAATGATAATTTAGTGGTTGTAGTTGCAAATAGAATATTTTGAATTAATATATTATATGGGTTAAAAAAGTTACTTTTTCTAGAGTTTTAATTTTTTAGGTTTTAATTTTCTATATTGTATTAAATATTTATGCAACATGATTATCTCATTGTCTTTTAAGTTCATGTGTTTTTGTGTTATGTGTGTGTATGATTTTTTTTAAGTAGTTTGTTTAGTAATTTTTTTTATTGTGATATGAGATGTTTTTTCACATATAAATAAAAATCCACATGACATTATTTTGCTTAAGATGAATTTATTTTTGACATATAAAACTATTTAAAATTTTTTAAAAGGCAAACAATGAACGACGCTTTTTAAAATTTTTTTTAAGTAGTTTCCAATGTCAAAAATTAAAAAACTAATCAAGTTATGCAAAATGAATTTTTATGGATTTTTTAGTTAATGGATGTAAAGATCCCATTTAATGCTCAAGTTTCAATGTGATTATTTTTTCAATTAGAAGAAAGACCAATGAATGTTTTTTTATGAAAAACATTTACTAAAATTTTAGCAAAGTCTCTTTTAAAAGGTTTAATATCAAGTCATCGACAACACAACAAGCAAATCTTTACAATTATTTTTCCATAAAATCCAACAATTTTTTTTCCATAAAATCCAATCATCTTGGACTTTACCATTACATCATATCACTGGATTAGAATATATCTAATCCCAATTTCAATCACTTCATATAATTTAAAACAATTTTACCTAATAATAATTAAATGCGATAAAATAAATAAGTTCAATGAAAAACATTATAACATAAATTCATGCATGTTTAATTTTAATATGCTAAAGTGGATTCATAATATTATAAAAGCCTAATAAAAGATTAAATCAATAGTATTACAAATATCATAAATTTTAGCATTATTTATATGTCAAATTACATTGCAAAGGTGTTAACAATTCAAAATTACATTTTTGTTATATAAACAAAAAAGATCCTAATATGCACTAGATCCATTATCGGGTAACTAGTTCTATTGTCCATTACCAATCATTAGCCTCACTACTTTGGGTAACTAGTTCCACAACCTATTTTCAGACACTAGCCGCATTACACTACTATATTTAACAATTTTACCAACAAAATATTTTGTCGTATTTACTCTACCATTCCGTCGAAGCGTATTTTACCGACTGATTCACGAATAGAAACCGTCATTTGGAAAACCACTGGTCGATAATTTATTTTTTGTAAAAATATCTGTTGATAAAAAAAAAACCCCGATGGTTTTATAGACGGACAATGTGCCCCCAAAAACAATTTACCCGCTGGAATTTACTAAGAAAATTATTCCATTGGTGATTGGCAGTGGCATTTGGAGTAATTTTATTCCAACCCTTTGTAAAATACTGACTAAATAATTTCATCAGTGATGTAACAGTTGAAGTGACATATGCATCAAACATTTTTCAACTCTCTGGAATATACCGACGGATTGAGTTTATCGGTAATTCTATCTGTAATCATTAAAAAAATATATTTTTAAAAAAATCTATTGAATAGAAAAGGAAAATAATTAAAAAAAAATTAAAATTGTACAAAAATAAAGTATGTAAAAATAAATTATCTTAATATAAAAGCCAAATATTTATTACAAATTTATATGTTCAAATAAAATGAAACTAAAACAAAGGCGGTGCTGGAGGAGGAGAAGGAGGATGCTGGTCGTTCCCGAGACTATAAGGCCGAAAAGAGGGTGCACATGTACTACACATCTATGATCTAATATCCATGAACATTCAGCGGAGTTTTTTATATTTCACAGAGAATCGTTCACATTTTTTATTTAGATGGATTGAATGTTCTTGCACTCCTTGTTATAACAATGCCACGAACTCTAGAGACTAGTTGCTCGATATCGATTGCGAGCTCCTAATGGTTGAAACACTATAGGTCGTTCGCAAGTTTTTGATTGTAGTGTTGAAGAGTCTGTACACCCGATTTTTATCGGGTCCACCAGACAATCCTGCCTCCATCCATAAATCCGGATCGAAATCCTGGTGGGTTGAAGGATCATCCCCGTATCTCTCCTTCAACCAACTGTTATATGTCTCATAGAAATAAAAAATAAAATCATCAAATTCAATTCAAAAAAATAATAACTTACAAAAGAAAATGGTTGAACGAACGTACCACAAAGTGTTGAGCGTGGTTGTTAATGAATGTTGCACTATTTTTTAGCGGTGTTCACTCCACACGCGCGATACAAAAAAATATACAAAAATAAATATAACGTACCACAAAGTGTTGAGCGCGGTTGTCAATGAATTGTTGCACCATTTTTTAGCGGTGTTCACTCTGCATGTACGATACAAAAATAAGTATAGGCGTTAGGAATGAAAAAATCTTACCTTAATGGCGTGCTTAATTTCAGATTTTATCTACGTGTGATACAAAAAAAAACAAAACAAAAATACATTGTTAATAAACCGAAGAAAATAAGAAAAATAAGAAGAAAATACGTCAAAAAATTCACCACATATACCTATTAATTGTGTTAAGAGAAAGAAAACTTAATTTCTAGCCCTTCAGATTGAGAGAATTGAGGAGAGGATTTGAGAGAGTAAGAGTGATTTTCATATTGAGAGAAAAAAATGAAATTCTAGTGTTCACGTTGGGTTTTATACTATGTTTTACTAAGGGGATCACTGACAGACTATTAAATATTATTATTTAAATTTAGTCCATCGATGATTCCCTCGGTAATGTCCCCTTAAAATTTTTATTTCACACTAAAAAATTCAAAAAACCCTCTAGATATTTTTTGGTTTGTCCGTGATTCCGTTGGTAAAACTATAAATAGTAAACAATTAGAGATGCATTAATTACCAGTATGTTGAAATTCATAGTCCGTCGGTGATTCCCTCAGGAAACCTGCCACTCAGTCAGTAAACTTTAATTGTCGTCATCGATATGTGAAGGGAACAATTCCCTTTGCCTCTGAAATACACTGATGGACACTAACTGTTGGTATTTTCATTGGTGTTATGCATAGTGAACAGTGTCAGGGAGAGGGAAACAATTCCATTTGCCTCTAGAATACATAGATGGACACTAATCATTGGAATTTCTATCGGTGTGATGCACAGTGAACCATGCTAGAGGGAGGGAAACAATTCTCTTTATCTCTGGAATACACCAACGAACACTAACCATCGATATTTCTATCAGTGTGTGCATAGTGAATAGGGTTCGAGGGAGGGGAACAACTCCCTCCGCCTCTATAATACATCGATGGACACTAACCATCGATATTTCTATTGGTGTGATGTATAGTGAACAGTGTTAGGGGAGGGGAACAATTCCTTTCTCCTCTATAATACACCGACAGACACTAACCATTTGTATTTCTATCGGTGTGATTCACAATGAACAACACTAGATTGTATTTCTATTCTCATCTATCCATCCTGTAAATACTTAAATTAAAAGCTGCACGCACAATACAATAACACAAGTTCACATAACAATAATAAAATAAATACTTCTTTGTGGAGAATTTTGTCAATAAATATTACATTATAGTTTATATCTTCTTCTTTTTTAATTGACTCGTCGTTAGCTCCATCGTAATCTTTTACGTTGATGTCATTGTTATCATCATCTTCATCGACTTGTGCTTGTCTACTAGAGCTCAGAACAACATCCCACTCCTCAGCTTCAACATAAATAATTCTATGTGGAGAATTTTTTCAATAAATATTACATTATAGTTTATTTCATAATACAATAAACAAGTTCACATAACAACAATAAAATAAATACTTCTTTGTGGAGAATTTTGTCAATAAATATTACATTATAGTTTATGTCTTCTTCTTCTTCTTCTTCTTTAATTGACTCGTCATCAGCTCCATCGTAATCTTCTACATTGATATCATCGTTATCATCATCTTCATCGACTTGTGCTTGCCTGCTAAAGCTCAGAACAACATTCAACTCCTCAGCGTCAACATAAAAAAAATATTATCGAAGATGTGAAAATTTGAATTTTCTTCTAAATCAACCGAATGAGCAACTCGATATGGTTAAACCAACTCACTAACTTGAAAGACATCTCCCACATTTGAGTCATCGTTCTCATCCTGAACAACCTCGACACGACCCTTGAGTTTGGTTTTCAATAAGGATAACCAATCAACTCTTGAACAATTCTTTCTAAAGAAAGGGGTGTATGTGTAATAAACTTGCTGGCATTACTTGGCGAAAACAAAGACATCATTAACGTTGTGGAGTCTAGCTTTTGAGTTAATTTCGACCAAATCATGATACGAATCTACTTTGATTACTCTATTAATGGTGTCATACCAATAACATTTGAATAAAAAGACTCTATTATGCTCGTTATGATATTACAATTCAATTACCTCTTCTAATTTTCCATAATAGTCAACTTCAAACTTACTAGAAGTCGATCCTCTAACACAAACCCCATTGTCATATGTCTTTCTACTCTATCCATATTCTTCAATATGAAACACGTATCCATTGATAAAATACCCGCTGTAACACTTCACCTTTCTTTCACGACCCAGACTTAGTAAATACAATGTAGCACTAACATTTCCTCCCAGTTTATAAACCTGGTACATCAAGTACAACAATGAACAATGAACGAGAATTATATAACAAAATTAAGTATCCTGATAGATAATGAGTTTGTGATAGTACTTACATGTGTTCTTAACCACGTGGCAAATTTATGATAGATAATGAGTTTGTAGTAGTACCCAAGGAAGAACTACCAAAGAGTTCAAAAACAGCTACCTTCATTACTGCTACCGTTAAATGAGATGTACCAAAGGGAGCTTTGATGTGGACTATCAATGATTTTCAAGCTTACAAAATGATTTCTGGTTGGAGCACGCATGGAAAACTAGCATGTCCATATTGTATGGAAAATAACAAGACATTCATACTAACAAACAACGATAAAATATCTTTTTTTTACTACCACCAGCAGTCCTTGCCAACGGATCATAAGTTCAAAAAGAACATCAAGGACTTCTTTCAGGTGAAGAATTGTATGACATGGTATCAGAGTATGATGACATTGTGTTTGGTTTTCAATCCAATAAGCAGAAGTTTCATGATTTTGATTTGACCCACAATTGAGCAAAGCAAAGCATTTTCTCAGAGCTTCCTTATTGGAAGACCAATCTCCTTTGTCATAACCTTGAAGTCATACACATAGAAAATAATGTGTTTGATAACATTTTTAGGATGGTTACAGACGTGAAGAGGAAGACAAAGGACCACATTAATGCTAGAATGGATATAGCTTTGTTTTGTCATTGTAAAAATATTGAGTTGGTTTATCTCGGGTCATGGGTCGCAAAGCTCAAAGCCAGCTTCGCTATAGATAAAATTCTACGCTTTCCTAATGGATATGCCTCAAACATATCAAGGTTGGTGAATTCGGAGGATTGCGGATTGTATAAAATGAAGAGTCATGACTGCCATATGTTTATGCACACTCATTGCATTAGCTTACCAGGATTTATTGCCAAATGAGGATATGAGATACACTCATGGAGATCAGTAACCTTTTTAGAGATATATGCTACAACAAGTTGCAAACACAACATATGAAGAGGCTTGAAATAAATATCTCCAGACAATATGCAAACTTGTGATGATATTCCCTCCATTATTTTTCAACTTAATAGAGCATCTACCCATATATTTACTGTTTGAGGCAGAAGTTAGAGGCCCAGTCCAATATAGATGAATGTATCCATTCGAGAGGTAAAGGATTACACATGCATCGTAATTAAAATTTTATTGTCTTTCGTTTCATATTTCAAAACATTCATTTAATTCCATACAAGTACTTGTTCAACCTTAAAAGAAAAGTAAGAAATAAGGTGCATGTTGAGGCTTCAATATGTGAGGCCTATATTATTGAAGAGATCTTAACATTTATCTCGTACTATTTTGAGCCTTAATTGAGAACAAGAATCAATCACATTTCAAGGTATGATGATGGTGGGGAAGACTTTCGTGTGGGAACTTGTCAATATTCTCTCATCCTGAATGACTCGTACCAAAAAATATTGTGAAGTGATGATATTTGTCAAAAATAGAATTAAAAAAAGTACATAATTATGTATTATTTAACCATAATAAACTGAGACCTTTTATTCCATAAGTATACTGCTTAACATGTTGTTATTTTCAAATAATTTATCTCTTATAATCATAAACTGATACATTGTTGAATTTCTCATAGGCAACATCGTCAATATTTATTGACCCAAAACTCACAACTGACTGAATCTCAAATCTTTTAATTACAAGATGAATGATTTTCCTCGTGATTCAAAACACATGTAAGTACAGTTTAATTTTCTTATCTCTTGGAATACTTAATTTCATTATATATTTTTTGTTAACTGTTCATGATTGTGCTTCATGTACTAACTTTATTAATTAGAAGGGAATGTTAATGTTACTTTGTCTTTACTAAGTCTGGTTGTGCTTCATGTACTAAGTTTAGCAATTAGAAGGGAATGTTAATGTTACTTTGTCTTTACTAAGTCTAGGTCTTGAAAGAAAGATGAAATGCTACAACAGGTATTTTATTAATGGACATATATTTGTGTATAGGGTAGAAAAACATATAACAGTGGAGTTTATGTATAGGGGTTGACTTTTAATAACTTTGAAGTTGACTACTATGAGAAGTTGGAAAAGGCCATTGAATTGCAATATCATAGTGAGCATAATAAAGTATTTTTATTCAAATGCTATTGGTATGACACCACTAAAACAGGAACCAGAGTAGATCCTCATCATAGTTTAGTCGAAATTAATTCAATGACTAGACTCTGCAATGTCGATAATGTCTTTGCTTTCAATAAGCAATGCCAGTAAGTTTATTACACACACACACACACACACATTTCTTCCTTTAGAAATGATTGTTTAAGAGTTGATTGGTTATTCATAGTAAAAACCAAACTCAGGGGTTATATCGAGATTGTTCAAGATGACAATGATGAATTAATTGTAAGAGATGATGTCTTTTAACTTGGTGAGTTATTGAATCGATATCGAGTTGCTCCGTCTAATAACTTTGAAGAAAATTTAAATTTTCACATCGCCGAGAATTTTTTTATTGATATTAACGCTGAGGAGTTGAATGATGTTTTGAGCTCCAGCAAACATGCACAAGTTATTAAAGATGATAGTGATGAAATCAACGTAGAAAATTGCGATGGAGATAAGGATGAGTCAATTGATGAAAAAGAAGAAAATTATGATTAATCTGCACAGTGCAAATGTGTAATGCCATAAACTATAATGTAATTTTTATGGACAAAATTTACTTCAATGTAATGACACTGATATTAATTTATTATTGAATGATAAAGAAATATTTATTTTATTATTGTGATGTGAACTGGTGTTATTGTGCTATGTGTGCAGCTATGAATTTAAGTATTTATAGGATAGATAGAGAATACAGATATAATTTGGCATTATACATTGTTTTACATCGATGGAAATACCGACAGATTGTACATAACATACGAGTATATTGACGAAATGTTTCCATCGGTATATTCCAGTGACTTGGGAATTGTTCCCCTTCTCCCTGGTATTGTTCATGGTATTCATTACAAATGAGTATAATGATAGAATTTTTTTCATCGATATATTCCAATGACTATGGGAATTGTTCCCCTTCTCCTTGGCTCTATTCACGGTGTTCATTACATATAGGTATACAGACGGAATGTGTTAGTCAGTATATTCTAGAGACTATAGGAATTGTTGACTTCTCAATGCGCTGATAATTAATGCTCTTTTGACTGTTGACTTTTTTCTCAACGGCATCACTGACAAAATGAAAAAGTCATCGGTAATATTTGGAGGGGTTTTCTGAAAATTTTTGTTAAAGTTAAAAATTTTCATTTGACTTTATCGACGGAATGAAAAGCCATCGATAATTTCATCCGTAAAAACTAAATTAAAACACTAGAATCAGAATAGACAGGGCTTCATCTTCTTCCTTCTTCTTTCACACCATTATTTCTCTCGTTTTCTCTTCTCTTCTTTTTTATCGCTCTTATTCTCAACTGAAATCAAGCATTCTTTTCTTTTCTCATCCTTATGTATGTTGTTTTTCTTCATTTTTTTTGGATTTAATAACAATCTCTTTTATTTTCTTTTTTTAATTATCACCCGAAATTAAACGCGTCATTAAGGTAAGAATTTTTCATTCCTTTATCTTTTTTTGTGTTTTTTTTTGCATTATTTTTGTTCAATTTTGTGTTCTTAATAATTTTATGAATTAATAAATATGAAGAATTTTAGTTGTTATTGAAATACTTTTTGCATTATTATTTTGAATTTTAGATATTTAAAAAACAATTGTTGTTCAATTTGAATTCAATGTGTAGGATTAATTTTAATTATTATTTTTATATTTATTCTATTTAGAATAATTTTTTGTAAATTTAGGATTAAAAATATTATCATTTAGAAATGATTGTGTTGAGTTTTAGTTGTTATTGTAATAATTTTTGCATTATTTTAGTTGTTTTTTGCCAATTTTTTGTTCAATTTCAATTAAATGTGAATAATTAATTTTTATTTTTGTAAATTTAGAATATATATTTTTTGTAAATTTAGGATAAAAATACTATCATGTAGAAAATAAAAATTTTGCTAATAAATTGAATTATGCTAAATTGTTAGTAGAATTTAAATCAAATCAAATTGTTTGTAGCAATATATGTTGTGTTTGTTGGTTTAAAATTTTTGCGTAGTCTCCTGTACAGGTGAGGTGCTATTGACTTATTTTTAAAAAATAGAAATCATTTCATTTTTTATCTATTAATTTGTGTAGATGCCTAAGAAAAAGTCTATTGCACGTCGCAAGGACAAGATCATTGTTAGTTCTTCTAAGAGCGACGATGCAACCACAAGTTATTAGGTGTCGACCAAGAATAGGCACTTGAGACACAAGCATTGACTCACTACATGGGCTCGTTGATTATTATGCCGCAAGTACGAGGCGAGTCCTTTCACAATAGGATCCATTTACCCGCAAGTACGAGGCCTAGTGGAAGAACGACCTTTCAATGTAAGTTTGGTTTGATTTTACAACGACATGTTTAATAATGTTTGAAAAAATAATTTCATTTAATGAATGCAATTTGAGGTTTACAAACATTGACGCTGCGAGAGAAATAACATCA
The DNA here is from genome assembly GCA_019202695.1 of Populus x sibirica. Lineage (NCBI taxonomy): Eukaryota > Viridiplantae > Streptophyta > Magnoliopsida > Malpighiales > Salicaceae > Populus > Populus x sibirica. The sequence continues at coordinate 680,814 of JAGMVL010000801.1, forward strand.
GCCTTTAAATTGTTGATAGAAATTCCATTGTTTCAATTGAGCCAAGTTTTCAAACATCCTAAATAGATACCGCAGGTTGATATATGGTTTTCAAGGTTAGTATTAACTTAAATATTTTTTATGTTAATTTGATTAGTTTATTGAAATTACTGAAATTTTCTTTTTATAAATTTTTACTTTAAGAGAAAATTTAAATAAGAGAGAGCTGATAATAATATTGCGAGGAGTGTTTGTGAGAATCACACTGCAATTAGGTAAGATCAAATTCAAGATAATTTTTTTTTATTCCAAATATTAAAATTTAATTTTTCATTTACTAACAAATAATTAGTTTCTACCATATAGGTTGCGTGATTTTTGATACGAGGTGCAAAAAAAAGCAAAACAATATATGCGAAAGAAAGAGAACTTTCAGGCTTGAAAGACATGGCAGTTTGGAAGGATTTTAGACCGTCGTACATCTTAGATGTTGTATGGGCAAAACACTTTCAACATGTCACGTCCACGCGTTTCACACGATGGTCATATTCTGGTGCAAAAAATCAGAACCGGTGTGTTCATGGTTATGTTACAACACACACTAGCAGCTTTGTTCTGTTCATTTCACATGTAAAGCGGATGATAGGATTTTTTTTTATTACATCTATTTTTTTATTAGTTATTTTTTATAAATATATTTAAATGACAATATTTTTTTCTTACATGCTATAGTTCCTAGACACGAGACTAGCTCGATGGAACTTTTTGTTGAAACACATATATGAAGTGATGACTACTAAAAAGAGGTGCAACAATTCGTGGATAGCCGAGCTCAGCACTTTGTGGTATGTTGGTTTTCAACCATTTTTTTTCTTAATTTATTATTTCCTTGAATTTGATGAATTTTTTTTTCAGGATATATATAATAGTCAGTTGAAGGAGAGATATGACAATGATTTTTCGACCCTCCGGATCTCAAATCAGATTTGTATTTGGAGGCAAGATCGTCTGGTGGACTCGATAAAAATCACATGTATTAACTCTCAAACACTACGGCCAAGAACTTGTGGATGACCCGTAGTTCTTCAACCATTAGATGCTTACAATCAATTCTGCGCACTCAAACTTTGAAGTTCACAGCGCTTTAGACCAACAAGTTCATGCTCAAATGACTCATCTTAATGAAAAATATAAACGACTCATTGTTGATTATGAAGAACTCTGCAGATTGGTCATAAAGATGAGATCACATATGGGTGGTACATGTGCATCCCCTAATTGGCATCACGGTTCCGGCGACGACCAGCCTCCTCCTTCTTCATTACTGTCTCTATTTTAGATTTATTGTATTTGAAAGTACAAATGTTTTAATTGTAGTAAGTATTTGAATTTTATATTATTTTAATTATTTTTCTATTTATGTTCAATATAATTTTAAAAAATATATATTTTTAAAATATTACTAATGGGGTTACCAACAGAATAACTCCGGGTTACCAACGAAATAACTCCGTCGGTAACTTCTAGAGAAAGTTGGAAAAGAATTACTGTAAATATCATTGCTATTGTTCACTCACTGACAAAATTACATATGTATTTTGTTGGTGATATGTTATATTTACTGATAGCTATATTGATGGACAAATAAAAACACCGATGACATTACACACGGTTTTTCTGTCGGTGATATATTAAATTTACCGATGGAATAAAGTGGGTAAATTTTTTTTGGCGCGTTTTGTCCGTTTGTAAATCCATCGATATATTTATTATTAACAAACCATAAATTACTGTCGAGAGTTTTTTTTATGGATTATTTCTATTCATGAGCTTATCGGTAATATACGTATTGTACTGATTTACTGTAAATGTAAATATTAACAAATAGTTTTATTAATAATACTGTTAAATATAGTAGGAGGTGAAGCCTCCCAATGATCGGGTGAAAATCACTACAAACATTGTTAGCAAGAATAGCCCAAACTGTACTTAGTGATGGAGATCGTTTGTGTGATGGCTATGATAGATGGCTTCATAGGTTTACGGATAGTCTAAAATTTTATTCTTATGTGAGGGCTAAATTGTGAGTTGTTTGTTCGGTTAGATTGACAAAAAGGTTATTAATGGATCATTCTTGAAAATGATTCTTTTATTTTAGTTCAGTAAATTTTTATATTTCTTATATAAGATTCTTTGTTTAAGAAATATTTTCAACTCATCGATAGAGGTTGAGAACATAATTTTTAAATCTGGTCCGGTTTAAGACCTGTGTTTTAGATTTTAATCAGGTCACCGAGTTACCCGGATCAATTTCTATTTTAAAAAAATCAAAACAACGTCATTTTAGTAAAAATACAAAAAACAAAGTCAACGGGTTGCAACCGGGTTTTGCCGGGTCAACTGGGTCATGATGTTTTCTATTTTTTCTTCAACCTGGCTCGGTTCCAGTCCCGGGTCAACCCGCCGAGCCGGGCCGGGTTTCAAAACTATAACAGAGAAGTTCACATTTTTTTCATACATTCATGTCACGAGGCAATTGCCAATCTTCTAAATCAAGAATTCATTGGGATAGCAATTTCTTGTCATTTTTTTTTATTATTATTATTATTTACTTTAAACCTCTTTACTTCTTTTGTAAAATATTTCAAGGGTAGCCACTACGTAATTTATCTATTTTAATTAAATCATACATGTTAATTGATAATCTTATAAGATTCTTAGATTTTTTTTTTGTTGATACTCTAAGAAAAATCTACTGATTCATTTACTCTTCAACTTTTTAACATGATTTTTAATTACTATCATAAATTTTTATTTAAATTTTACTAATTTGTTTTTTAAGTGTTATGTATTTGATCTTAAAATAAAAATACTAAAAATAAATAATTTATAAAGTTTCAATTGAAATTAGTTGTTTATTATTATAATATTTGAATAAATTTAAAACATGATTTTGTTTTATTAATAATTATGTTAATTTTCAATCATACAAAATATAAAAATACTATTTTGATATATATTCTTTTAACTTACTTTAATAATCATATTTTTTTAAAATTAGAAAAAATATTTCTAGTTAAAATTATTATGTTGACGGCAATAAACAAGAGATATATTGATAAAAAAAATTAAAAAATTCAAAAAAATTATATATTCAAGTTTAATAATAATATCAAAAACAACTCAAAGATATAAAAATCTTATTTACGTTTAAAAGAATTTGAGTACCCCACGATAATACCGACATCCAAACTAGAATATCCTAATTAACGTTCATAATTAGAGCGTTGAGATCAGCAACACATTTGAAAAAGCTAAATAAGACCAAACACAAAAGAGAACGAAAAGCTACGTAAAGAAAGAAGTTTTTATTTTTGTGGAGAATTGAAGTGGTTGTTACGTGAGGAAGATTAAGTTACTGTATGGATTTTTTTTTTTGTGTTTTAAAAATATTTTAAATTTTTTTATTTTTTTTTACTTTAAATTAATATTTTTTTTGTGTGTTTTTATATCATTTTAATATGCTAATATCAAAAATAATTTTTAAAAAATAAAAAAAATATTATTTTGATATATTTCTGAGTTAAAAACATCTTCAAAAACAACCACAATTACACTTTCAAACAGGCTCGAATTGTTTTTTTTTTTTTACGATATAGTCAGTTAGGATGGCAGTTTTTAATTAAAACACAGATGTTGTAATCCAACTATATATTATATAAAAAATCAACTACACGACAATACTTATTTTAAGTTTATACAGTTAGCACCGTATATCATAATCTAATTTAGGTCACGTCTCACCAAACATATTCAAAATGTTAATCATTCAAGAAACAAAGGGGAATAAAGTCAACACTCCTTCGGGTACTGGACCTTCTACTTGACCAAACATCTCACGACATGAGAGGTTTCAGGTCAATTAACCATGATACAAAAATATCTTGTGTTTCTTTCTTGCATATATTATATGTACAAAATTCTTTGTTTTCTCGTGATAAAATAATTCCTAAATTTTATTTTTTTGGATTACTTTTATGTAAAAAAATGGGATTATATTTACTTTCTCTGACCTCATTAGAATCGTTTATATAAATAACATTAAAGATGCAAGAAAATTTACCTCCTTGTAAATAAGTTGCAAGCTATGGTCTATAGTACTTCCTAGCTCCTATTGGTTCAAAAAAATGAAGAAGATCTGACTAGTTTAAAACTCAGGCTCTTCTTGAAGCAATCAATTTATTGTATTTCTTTTTTTTTTATTATTAACATGAATGTTTGTAGCAGCTTACGCGCACCTTAACTAATCTTATGAGCTCTAAAATTAACAACCATATAAACATTCAGTGATTATTATATAAACAACCACATGACTCAAACCTGAAATCATATAAAAAACAAATCATTTAATTCTAAACTCTTTTACTTGATTACCTATTAGACTGTTAATTTATTGAATTTCTTACGGCTTGTGGCACCAGTATTAAAAAAAAAAAAAAAAGACAGGCATATCTTAAAACGGTGACATTTTCTACTCTTTATATTCTTTACATTTATCCTCGAGATGCTAACACGCACCGTTCGGTTTTAATAATAGAAAAACGAATACGGAAAACAATTATATATAAAAAAAAGACAGTATGCAAAGTACGATAGACCCATACGGTTTACGGTAGCGGGAATCATGGGATCTTTTGAAGGTATCATCCTCTCTCCACAAACCCCTAGGACGAAGAAAAAAAAAACACACTGAAAAAGAGATAGAGATGCTGTCTTTTTCATTCAATTTTTAAGAAAATAAATAAATAACTAATTTTATAACAAAAGGACAGAAACAATAATAAACCGATTTATGCGTTATAGCTGTCAACAGTTCTCCATGACGTGGACTACCTTTCGCTTATCTCATTGACGGTTCTAAAGGAGACAGCAACCTTAATTAAAATAAAATAAAGTCGCATAAATAAATAATTGTATCCTCTGTTCATTTCAACGTAAGGAGGGATAAACGACATGGTTCTAGTGTGAGGGACCCTACAGATTCAACAAACCTGATGACGTGGCTCGAAACCGGACATGAGAGTATATAGGGACGCGTGTGTCTGGGGTTGAACTATCAATTCCAGTATTGACGTGGCACCTTTATAATTTAACATGTGGTCTGTTACAACTGTCATGTTTGTCTGTTAAATGGACGAGAGAACGTACGCGGTGCCTAATACCGCTTGTTTTCCACGTGCTTCCAAACGTTGGTTCAAATAATTTAGCAGAGAAGAACCACAATTGGACGGTGAATCTCGGGCCTTGTGATATTCACGTGATGCACGTCTTATCACATAAGGTAACCCTGGTGAACTTGGATTTACTTTAGTGCACCGTTGTTTTAGGAAGATACTTTTATGGAATGACTGTGTACTTTTCAATATTCGATAACTTTTTAAAAAATTGATTTTTTTTTCAGTACAATAAAATTAACTTAAAAAAGTGTTTTTCATATATTTTATATGAATACTTTCAAAAAAATCACTAGATAACTTTTATTGTTTTAATTTTTATTTATTTTATTTAAAATAATTTATAAAATTAGATTTTTTTTAATTTAATACTCCTTTAACTTTTTATTTATTAGATTTAGTCTATATTTTTTTAATTTTTATTTATTTTATTTGAAATAATTTATGAAATTAGAATTTTTTTTTTCAATTCCATCTTCCTTTAACTTTTAATCTGTATAGTTTGATCTTTATTCTATTAATAAACTTGAAAAGAAAAATATTTGAATAAGTTATTTTTCAGCCTATTTTTCATAGCATAACTAAACACTAAAATAAAATTTTCAACTTATTTTACATGACACTACCAAATATAAAACGTAATCTATTTTCAATGAATTTACTTTTAATAAAAATCACTTTTAAAAAAAACTTTATGAAAAACAAATGGGCATAGATCACTTTCACAAGTAATTATAATCAAAATAAATGTAATTATATTATGATGATTTTCATGTTGGTCGTCGGTTAGGCTTACCCAAGTATTTGCAAAACAGAGTAAGGAAGGGTGTTTTTACCACTTAGAACAATTTTAAAAAAATAAAGGTAAATTAGCACACCTAAAAATAAATAAAAAATAGCTCAGTAAACGAAAATTTATAGTTGGGAACTTTAGTGTTTAAGAAAACTATAGTTCCCAACCGCAGCATTTAAAAAAATTATCGAGTTTTTCAAAATTCTTAGACAGTGGAAACAATAATTTAAATTTTTTTAGAAGTTTCAAGGATTTAGGTAATTTAGGGTCGTTTACGGTTTGAGCAAAATTATATAAAGATCATATCTTCTTTCTAAGATTTGATCAACTTCTTCAAGGTTGTATTGTCACAAACTACATATCGTTCAAATATCTGATATATAACATTAATCCACACAAACCATCGATGAAAAATCTCGTAAAATACTTTTAGATGAGATGGATTACCATGTCTATGTGTGTTAGCTTTTATATGTGTTTTCAGGTGTTTATTTGTATCGTATATTTTATAACATAACTTGTACAACTCTCACACAAAAATATATGATGCAAAACATGTTTTGTTGAATGAATATGACAAATCTTGGTTATTGCCTATCTTTTTTTTTTTCTCTATTTTAATTCCTTTTACAAGTTCTATAAATCTTTTCTTATTGTAAATTTTTTTTACCGATACGGTAGGTTAGATGTTGTAAGAGACATTACACTAAAGTTGTTGAGTGAAGGAACATGTTTTGTTGTTTTATTCCTTTAAAAGGTTTATACAATACAAGCCGAATAATGGATATATGTGTGAGTTAAAGCTTTAACAAACCCTGTTATTGGTTTTCACCATGTCAAGGCAATCTTTGTTTCTTCTTTGCTGCCCATTTCAAAAGCATGTTATTTTTTATTCAATTCATGATTCATATCCACAACACCATAGATCTCCCTCCCAATGTTCAATTATGGAGGAGAAACCATCATGGCTTGATTATTTTTTTAGTAAATAAGATACAGGTTTTAAGGGAAAGTATCTTTATCGATTGACTAGTAATTTGATCACCCTCTTAGATGGTATTGTGGATTCATTCTCAAGTTTGAGTCCTTATAATGATAAAGCTACTTCAAGTGGCAATAAAACTTGTAAAAATAATGTGACCTTTTTCAGAAAATATCATAGCATCAACTTTATTACAGTGTGCATTTCGAGTATTAAACCCTTCAATCAAATATGGAATCCATATTGTTCAACTAATTGTATGTTAATGCCGTAACTTCTTAAAAAAAATGGCTCAATTTGGAATCAATGTCAGGCTAAATTTGGAAGAACTAAACCAAGATTTAGCAACCTAATTTGAGCTTTGCATAAGTAATTTGGATGTGGATGCTCTTATAAATAGTAACCATAATTATATTGCATCACCGTTGTAGAATGTAATAACTAGTCATTTTCATTAATGAAAGTTCTATGTTATTTTCACTTTTTTGTATTCTCTGAATATAGCATTTCATCCATACTCTACTTTTTTTCTAACTACACAGAAATGCAATGTGCCAAATCACTTGTATTCATGACTTCTTCTTATTTTATTTATCAAAATGCTTAGTTGTTCTATAGTTTGAATATGCAACAGAATAGGAGCTTTGAGTTTGATTTCTAAACTTATAAACATGTGTATTAAGAAAAAACTGAAAGAATAACAAGATTGCCTATATTTTATATTATTTTAAATAAATATAAACATCCTTGTGATAAAAAGAAATGATTTATGTAACAAAAATAATTTATAAATTAAGGGGGAAATAGTCAATATTGTCAATTCAATTTATTTCCACATTTCAAATAATATAATTGAATTCAATTATGTGATTTAGTATTTTATTCTAAACATATGAATTGTAATAGGCAATATATTGAATTTAAATTTTCTAATGAATTAAATGCAATTCAGCATGTGATTTGGTTCCAAATAGGTTGTTAGTGATCTTAAGTTCAAAGATCACTTATACAATTATCACATGAGACTTTACGTAGTTATAGGTGATCTCTCCATATAGAATGCTTATATAGATAAATTCAATGTACATGTCATATAATAAGCACTTGCATATTATTTCTAGGTATTATTTATATCTTAACTTATGAAAATAATTGTTTTATTTCATAAATGAAAGAACATAATACGTACCAGACTAAAAAACTCTAATTAATGTTTAATTTTAATAAAGCATCAACCAAAAACATTTAGGAACAATACTTTGATGCAAAAGGAATCTTATAATGATAACAATTTTATAATTTTCTTTGCAAAATATTTGTATCCTAATGATTTTATCTTTACTTTAGACTCACTAATCAAATATAAATGAATATTAAAGATAAATAATGCTTTTATTAATAATAAATATATTTTGCATGAATAAATTTAGTGCTATGTATAACCAACCAATTAGAAACATGATATGTACATTAACATAAACAATATTTTCTAATTATAGGTCATGAAAAGCTATAACTAAAGAGAGAGAGGCATAAAAGATATACAATAACTATAAAAGTTGCAATAAAAAGAACCCTATATGAGCCTTATTTCCTTTTATAATACTGACATTGTATTAATGAAAAGGTATTTTCCTAACGTGATGCTTTTCAATTTCAAAACTGGAAGTATCAACATGTTGCAATAAGAAAATGGTCAACTCATTCGTGTTTTCCATTTCAAGCTATAATGGAAGATATATTATCAGAAAGAGATCAAATGCCCTAAATATGAAGCCACAATGTCATTAGGCCACTTTATAAGCTCAACTGACTATCAAGAAGATGCTCGTTTGATGAGCTCGTAAAAGCTTAATGATTGGGAGATTCCAAAAGTTTCAATTAATAGTTGTTAAGTGCTTTATTTAGCTACTATATTTTACCTTGCTAGCAATCATGGCTTAAGATGTTGGCATAAAGTTTTTATTGTTAAGCCTCTTCTTCGAAGTTGACCACAATGTCATTAGGCCACTTTATGAGATCAACTGACTATCAAGAAGATGCTCGTTTGATGAGCTCATAGAAGTTTTAATGACTGGGAGATTCCAGAAGTTCTAATTAATGGTTGTTAAGTGCTTTACCTTTTTATGTGCTTTATTTAGCTACTATATTTTATCTTGCTAGCAATCATGGCTCAAGATGTTGGCATAAGGTTTTGTTGTTAAGCCTCTTCTTCTAAGTTTTAATAAAATAATGAGTTTTTCCTTCCATTGTGTCTCTTCTGTTAAACCAAGCATTATTCGCTTTTAAGAATCTAGAAAATGAATCCCAAAGAACCCACAAACGCACCTTTATAGCCTTGTATGATCTCTCATAAGCTCAGCTTATTTCTTTTACAAAAAAATCTTTTTCGTAATGGAATTTCAAAAAAATTAAACTTTCTTTTGATTTCAAAAATAATTCAATGATTATTTAAAACAACATTTTAACCTCTTATTTATAGGAAGAAAAATGCATCAAGCGACTCCCTCATTCAGGTGACCAAACTCTAAAGTAGAATATATGAATTGAAAAATAAACAGCCATCCTCGTACTATGTTTCTTGAGCCATATTTTAGATGTATGCATAATGATATATAGTGGATTCATTATTCATGTACTTGTGAAATTCATTTCTTTACAAAGTCCAAATCATTACACTAGACGAGATCAAAGTTTATTGGTTTTAACCACTTGCGCTTAAAATAAAATAAAATAAAAAGATCATCTTTGTTATCCCTTTCACGTTATAAAATGAATATATCCCTTGTGGCCCTTTTTCTAGCCTAAATATTTTTTTTTCTACACTGGGAGCAAGTAAAATTATGATAATTAATGAAAAAGTCGTGAGAAAGCTAAAGGGTGAAAGAGCCCAAAAAACTCCAATGCTAAGAGGCGTGCCGAAATCAAAATAAAAAATGATAGTCAAAACAAAATGAGGATACCCCACCAAAGCAATAAAAAAGGCTAATCAAAGAAAACAACAAAAGGAAAAAAACTATTAAAGGACATATTGAGTCGAGCAAATTATAGTGATCCTAGGTTTTAAAAACCTTGAAACACTTTTTGAGCTTTATAAATCCCTTTCTTTCATAGCCGAAAGTCATAGTCTACATTACGTGCCTTTAAAAGTCATTTCTAATCAAGCAAGAAAGCAACATTGACCAGTAAAAGACGCTTTAAAAATGCAAAAGACTTTTTCACAAAAGTCGTGACATCGTGAACAAGCTACTTGTTATTATTCATGCTGATAACATGAGTGCTAGAGACAATTTTTTCTCAAACAAAACCTCGAGCTTTTACTTGAGCCTCTTGCTTTGAAACTTATAAAAACAGAAGGTCACCTCATCGTGTACCTTCATGAATTTTAATATTGCTAACACAAGAACAAATCATCCATTTTCCAAAATCAATTCCCTGGGAGTTACAAGATTTAAAAAACAATATATTTTAAATTCACATCAGAACAATATTTGTTCTCAAAATATAAGATGTTCAAGATTTCAAAAATCATTCTGGATAAAGATTTCTTTGCTAAAACGAAGCTAAAATTAGAGAAGGGTTGCTTAAAGCCATTATTTGACTAAGTCACTAACAAATCACACTCATGGCTAATGGTCAGAACAAGGGGGCAATATTGTGTATGTAGAAGGCGATTTAATCCCTTCAAGGTAACATTGAAAAGAGAATGATTCTAGTCGTGACACAAGGGGGAATTTTTCTTTACAAGAAGCAGTTTGATCCTTTCAGGATAAACATTGACATCAAATATTGATAGTAAGAGTAATGAATGATCCTCTAAACAATAATTGATGAGAAAGTGAATTTGTAGCAAGTGAGTCACGATAAGCATCGTTAAGGCTGAGTTGTGTAAAATTAAAAATACTCTTGAAAAGTACTCATATGAGCCGAATCGAGTGGGTTAGAAGCCAAACAACCAAGAAGACTCAAATCAAAAATAGCAAACCTTATCGATCAAGCAAAACAGAGATTATGAAGAAAGGTGAGCCAATATTTCAAACCAGTTAAAGATACATGCATGTCATCTAACTCTAAAGTATTGAACAATGTGTTTTGCTGTAAATTCACAAGAAAAATCCTCGATGGGGTCCATCAAAAGGCAAACCACCTCAAAACGGTCAAATTTCAAAAAAAAAATTAAAAATTTCATTTGGAAAATCTTTGAACAAGCAGGTTGTCTGGAACGTTTAAATCATTTTTAAAAATCCCTGAACTTTTTAACAACAATCAAGTCGTTTGGAACAATTAGATCATTTATTAAAAATCTTTGAATTTCTCACCAAAAAAGGTTGGTCATCTAGAACAATTAGACAACTTTTAAAAATTATTGAATTTTGCCTGGAACAATTAAACAACTTTTGCACCTTAAATATTGTAAAGATGGGACAACATTTATAATCCAATTTTGAATCATTTGCTTTTAAGTTTTTTTTAAGAGGGTTAAAATTAAAAATTAAAAAATCAGATATTGATATTTGATTGAGAGTGCAATTTGATTAGGGACATTTTTGTTTGAACTATATAAATCTATTTTCAAATTTTGAATGAAATTTAAACTTTTTTAAAAACAGAATTTATGTTTATTTAGTACTTTAAGACTCCGTATTATATACACATTCCAGTGGACAAAAAGGATAAGGTAGATAAAAAAATAAATAAAAAAACAAACAAAACACAGAAAAAATTTCTCCACTCTTCCATAAAAAAAAATCTATATTTTCATTTCCTCAGCACTGTGCATAACCTCTCACCAGTGTTAACTACACCGAAATCAGCTTCCATTCCTCTCCCTACTGTCACCAAATTAGCAGCCATTACCACTGCCCCCGGACCAACGTCCAGCAGCTCACCCTCCTCGTGGAAAACCATCAGCGCCACTGCTCATTGACGGCAGCAGCCTAGAGCGATCAGTTATAATAAAAAAACACTGACAGTAATATAACCAACAATGACTGTAAGGAATAAAAAGATGATGATAATGGAAGGCAAGGGAGGGGAATGCACAGGTCGAGTGGCAAGAATAATAGAGGAAGGAGTGAGTGAGAGAGAGAGAGAGAGAAAATTTCCGAAAACTATGGAATTTGTTATATCATTGTAAAAACTCATGCTCCTGCTAGCAACATAATGCATTATAGATAACAGCTTTTTCCTTCTTAAGTTTCTAGAGTTTTTGCCTCCTAACACGTGGCTAATACTTGAATTAAAACGCATAACATTGATTGTAATTGCAACGCTCAAAACGCATCGTTTGACTTAATGGTTTGTTTGAATTTCCCCCTTTAAGATTACTGATCTGATCTCTCCTTGCAACAATTGCCCTTTCTTCAAATGAACATTGTCTCAAAGTCGAATTGAGGGAATTAGTGAGCCACATCATCAACAAATTCCCATGTGGCTTCAGCAGGCGTGAGACCGGCTCAGTGGATGAGCATTTGAGTGGCTGCTTGGTGGTTTCTCTTGACCATTCGTCGCTCCAGGATAACTTGTGGTTGGAGAATGGGTTCAACTAGCAGGGAAGGCAGTGTGAAGAGTACCAATTCTTGCTAAAAGTTTATAGGGACCATAGTATTTTGAAGCCAATTTCTAGGACTGTCTGTGAGCTAGATTTTCTGCCTGTAAGGTTGCAATTTAACGTATACCAGATCGCCTATTGCAAATGATCTCTCACTCCGATGCTTGTTTGCTAACTAGACCATCCTGTTTTGGGCACCCTGTAGATTTTTCTAAATATTCACTAGCATGTGTTCCCTCTTTGACAAAAATGCATCTACTTCTTCGACTGGAGAATCCCTTGGAATGTAGGGAATATAGCGGGGGAGGGTAGCCATAAATGATTTTGTAGGGAGTAGATTTTGTAGCCGTATGGTAGTTAGTGTTGTACCACAATTCGACTAATGGTAGCCACTTGACCCATAGAGATGGTGAAGTCTCTGTCATGCAACGCAAGTAGTTTTCCAGGCATTTGTTGACCACCTCCGTTTGCGCATTTGACTGTGGATGGTAGGCAGTGGAGTAACACAATTTTACTCCTTGTTTGGCGAAGAGTTCCTTCCAAAAAAGACTCGGGAAAACAACATCTCTGTCACTTACAATAGTGGCGGGCAAGCCATGTAGTTTGTAAATATTATAAAGAAAAACTCTGGCCACAATACTTGCAGTATATGGATGAGGAATGGCCATGAAATGTGCGTATTTACTGAATCTGTCAACGACCACGAAGATGACCTCCTTGCTTTTAGATTTAGGCAGCCCTTCTAAAAAACCCATACTAATATCGATGAACGGGGCTTGAGGTATAGGAAGTGGTTGCAGCAATCCTGGTGTGCGAGTGTTTTCTGATTTATTTAATTGACAAATGGGGCAATCCCTAACATATTGTCTGATATGTTTCAGTTTCCCCTTCCAGTAGTACTTATTAGCCACCTTCTTGGTTGTAACTGTAGCTCTGGAATGGCCTCCTATGGCTGAGTCATGGTACAAAGCAATGCGTTTATTATGAAGAGTCACGTTACGGCCAACTACTATCTTTCCCTTTCTGCACAATAGTTGATTAACTCATGAGTAGTGGGGATGAGAAGTGGGATCCTTGTTTTATCTCTTGAATGAGAGTTTGGACAGCCCTATCACCTTCTCATGTTGCCTTGATTTCGTCCATAATTGTAGTGGAAATAGTAGAAACTGCTAAGGTGCTCAACTCGCCATAAGTCACCTTGAAAAGTGCATCTGTAATGATATTGTCTTTACCCTTCTTGAATTCAATCTCGTAGTCAAAGCCGAGGAGTTTAGCCAGCCATACATCTTTGTGAGGGGCAGGTCACCTTTTGTTCCAACAAACACTTTAAGCTAATATGGTCAGTACGGATGGTGAAATGCTTACCCTATAAATAGTGTTGCCATTTCGTGACAGCTAGTAGAATAGCCATCAGTTCTCTTTCATAAGTAGAGAGGGTTTGTTGTTTAGGTCCAAAAGGTTTACTGATGAATGCAATGGGATGGCCTTCCAGCATCAGAATTGCCCTCATGCCTTTGCTGCTGGCATCTATCTCAACAACAAATTGTTTATGCAAGTCTGGCAATGCTAACACTGGTGTGTTAGTTATGATGTGCTTAAGCTGAAGAAAGGCTGCAGTTGATGTGTCATTCCATCTATAGGCATCCTTTTATAGCAGTTGTGTCAATGGTTTGCATATGGTGTCGTAGCCCTTGACAAATCTCCTATAATACCCTATGAGGCCCGAAATCCCCCGAGTTGCTTGATGTTGCTTGGAACAGACCAGTCTATTATGGCCTTGATTTTCTGCGGGTCAGTTAATACCCCTGTTGAAGATATAACGTGGCCAAGATACTCAACCTGGTTGCTGCAGAAAACACACTTACTGGCCTTGGCATACAGCTCATTAAACTTCAAGATCTCAAACACAGTTTTCAAGTGGCCTAAATGGTCTAACAGGGTGTTGCTGTAAATGAGGATCTCGTCAAAGAATTCAAGGATAAACTTTTGTAAGTAACTCCGAAAGATCTCGTTCATCAGACTTTAAAATGTGTCGGGGCATTAGTCAAACCAAAGGGCATGACCAAGAATTCATAGTGCCCACTATACGACTTTAATGTTGTCTTGTAAACATCCTCAGGAGACATTCTGATCTGGTGGTAACCCGATCTGAGGTCTATCTTAGAAAAAAAAATGGCCCCAACCAATTCTTCCAAGAGCTCATCTATTAGGGGAATAGGGAATTTATCCTTCATCATAAGTTTGTTCAGTGCCCTGTAGTCGATGCATAGCCTCCAGGATCCATCCTTCTTCTTGACTAGAACTATTGGAGAAGCAAAAGGGCTGTGACTGTGCTGAATAGTTCCCGAATCTAGCATCTCTTGAATCATCTTTTCCACCATATCCTTTTGTAAACTCGAATGTCTGTAGGGCCTGAGGTTCTTGGATCAATATCCTCCTTCAAAGGTATCTTGTGATCATGGCTACGAGGTGGTGGTAAGTGCTTAGGTTCTTTAAAAATCTCTTGGTAGGCTGCCTACAAATCTGCCAAACCAATATTATTAAGAGCACAGGGTTGTAACTTGGTGGACATTGGTTGTACTTCATTGCATTTTCCATTAATACTGTGTAGGCTGCACAGACTAATTTCAGCTATAAATCTGGTGCTACACAACAGGCCATTGAGTTGCTCTAATCGAATAGTCTCCTCTGTCACGGGGTCATCCCTTTTGATACAAACTTCTTGCCCCTACCACATAAATGCCATCCATATCTCATCATAATTGCAGACAATGGTTTTCAATTTAGCCAGCCACTGAATTCTCAAGATCATATCTCAATTTTTGAGGACCAACGTGAACACATCAGTCTCGAATAAGACCCCCTGCATTGACCATTAGAAGTTTTTGCACACAGAAGTGCAGGTCATAAGTCCCCCATTAACAACTTGTACAATTAAGGCTTTAATGCTGGTAAGTCTGCAATGTAACCTTTCTGCAACTTGGTTGCTAATGAAATTATGGGTGCTGCCCGAATCCACCAAAATAAACAAAGGTTGTTTTCCCACCTTGTTAGTGACTCTAAGAGTATTTAGTCTCGCTGCCCCTTCTAAGGCATTAAGAGACAAGTGGGGGTTATGAGTTACCTGATCTACTTCAATCACTCCTTCTTCTTCACTACTTTCTACATCCTCTTCAACAACACACAAGGAGTAAAGCCTCTTATTCTAGCACTGATGGTCGGGCATAAATTTTTCATCACACCGAAACACAGACCCTTAGCCTTCCTCTCATCTAAGTCCTTGTTTCTGATAGGTCTAGTGGTTCTGCTGACCTGGTTGGGGTTATAGGGTGGTGGAGTTGGCAGTAAACCATTGGGGAATGGCTTAGAATTGTTATTGGAAGATCCTGGTAGGTTTTTGTTGTAGTTGGGTGAAGTGTAGGGTTTATTTTGATGAGCATATACAGTTGGCTGGTAGGTTTGTTTGTTAGGATTGGAGCTATAGCATCGGTGGGTGAGGGTGTTATCCTGCAACCAGGAAAGGGTGTAAGCTTATTTTAGAGATTTTGGTTCGAACATTTTGATCAAATTCTTGACCTCCACTTCCAGTCCCCCGATAAAAAACACTAATGCATTTTGTGTTATCTTGCAACCGGGCAAGGGTGTAAGCTTGTTTCAGAGATTTTGGTTTGAACATTTTGATCAGATTCTTGACCTCTACTTCCAGTCCCCCGATAAAAAAACACCAATGCATATTTTTTAGAAATCTCTTATCTATTCCAGAGGATGTCAAAGTCTTTGATGTAAGTTTCTAAGTCATCTTTCTATTTTAATTCAATGAGTTCTTCTAATGGATTCCTCTCCCCACTAAACCTACAACATAAGGCTTCTACATACTCAGGTCAAGATATTACCTGCCCTCCCAGACTTCTCATGAAATTTTGGTGTCAACACAATGTCATTCCATCTAGATAATAAGAGGCTAATTTGAGCTTATTATGCTCAGCAACCTCTTCCACATCAAAATACTAGTTGTATTTATAAATCCATTTAAGGACATCATCTCCCTCAAAGATAGGGAATTCTCGTTTTGGTCTACGTAGGGGATAATAGGGAGGTGTACCTTCACTGGTTCCATTGAACTTGGCAGAGAAGTCTCTCGCAGTATTGTATTGAGGTGCAGCTGGTTGCTGAGGCGCCTTGTGTAGACTGGTCTCACTGACATAGAGTTGAGTGTTTTGCAAGATTAAATCAACGCGAAAGACAAGGGCGTCAAGGACCTTCTTAAGCTCTCGAAAACGTATATTGGTATCAACCCTGGTGCCATTAAGTTGTTGTTGAATTTAATCATACGCTTGAGTATGCTCCGGATTGGTGGCTTCATCCCCCTTTCTAGCATCTTGGGACCTCGTCTCTGGTGGCATTGTTGAGTCGAAAGATGCTTGCTCGATACCACTTAGAGGGTTATGATAAAGAACACTCACAGTATTGTATTAAGGTGCAGCTGGTTGCTGAGGCGCCTTATGTGGACTGGTCTCACTGGTAAAGAGCTGAGTGTTTTGCAAAATTGAATCAACGTGAAAGACAAGGGCGTTAAGGACCTCCTTAAGCTCTCGGAAACGTATATTGGTATCAACCCTGGTGTCATTAAGTTGTTGTTGAATTTGATCATACGCTTGAGTATGCTCTGGATTGGTGGCTTCATCCCCCTTTCTAGCATCTTGGGACCTCGTCTCTGGTGGCATTGTTGAGTCGAAAGATGCTGCTTTGATACCACTTGGAGGGATCAATTATGATAAAGAACACTGACAGTAATATAACCAACGATGACTGTAAGGAATAAGAAGATGATGATAATGGAAGGCAAGGGAGGGGAATACACAGGTCGAGTGGCAAGAATAACAGAGGAAGGAGTAAGAGAGAGAGAGAGAGAGTTTACGAAAACTATGGAATTTGTTATATCATTGTAAAAACTCATGCTCCTACTAGCAACAGAATGCACTATATATAACAACCTTTTCCTTCTTAAGTTTCTAAAGTCTTTTCCTCCTAACATGTGGCTAATACTTGAATTAAAATGCATAACATTGATTGTAATTGCAATGCTCAAAACGCACCGTTTGACTTAATGGTCTGTTTGAATTTTTCCCTTAAGATTATTGATCCGATCTCTCCTTGCAACACAGCCTCACCAGCCACTAGCCCTTTGCATTCCACGCCATCAACAATAAAGGAATAAGACCTCAAGTTTTTCTAATCATATGTTCGTAGCTCTTAGGCCAAGGTGACAAGTTCTCTTACAAGGAAAAAATATTGTATTTATCTTGTTAAATTCCCCTTCAATTTTGCACACCCAAAAAGAGCTTTTGTTTTGTTCTTAAAAAAAAATTGAATATCTTAGCACTTAGGGTTGGCTCTTGCATTGGATGCACCATTATATAATGGTTGTGCTTGAGACCATGTACGATCTTTGAAGTCGGCGCCCTCTATAGGTGGCCTATGTGGTGTATCAATTTTTTGTTTGATGTCAATGATTTGTTTTTTTTACTTGGACTTGATTTTCTCTGACCTTTCAATTTTTCAAACTCTTTAACTTGTTTTTTTATTTTTTATTTTATCCTTATTTTTTTATTATTTGTTTTATTTGAAGTAATTTGTAAAATAAAAAAATCTTTTCAATTTCATCCTTCTCTAATCTTTTTATTTGTCATATATCCATGTTCTTTTGTTTATTATTTATTTTATTTGAAATAATTTATAAAATTAGATATTTTTTAATTTCACCCTCCTTTAACTTTTTTATTTGTCAAATTTGATTCATATTTTTTTTTATAAATTAAAAAAAAACATCAATAAGTGATTTTCTAGCTCATTTTCATGACATAATCAAACACTGAAAAGTATTTTCTAACTCATTTTTCATAACACTGCTAAACATCAGAAAATAAATCAATTAGAATTATAATTTTATGCAAAATATTTTTGACCATACAATTAGAATTAATTTGTTTTAATTAAAGACTAAAAGATCAGAATATAAGTTATTCTAATGACTTGTATAAATATGGATAAAAGATAACTATTATTAATTTATTAATCTCTGAAATGATTTATAAATTAATTCAATTTATATTTATATCTATAGATAAGCAACTACATTCACATATATAGTTATTAAACCTCGTACACTTATTGAGTTGACTTGTGAAACTTACAACTTAGAACGTGATACAAGTTGAGTTTAATTTGTATTAGTTTTGATATTGAACCGGACAAACCTTAGAGACTACTTAATGGACCTAGGATTTGATTGGCCTAGCCAAACATGGCTAGGTCAAAACCATAGATTTAAAAATAAAAATAAAAATAATATTATTTTGAACAAAAATATTAAATTTAAACTGACCTACAAGCTAATTTGGATTTGACAACTATGTTTACAAATACATATATGTAACCCTCTAATAAATTAAAAAAGAAACTAAAAGATTTGGCAACTCACTGCATATGCCATTGTTTAATCTTCAGTGCAATTGTTGGGCACAGAAAAATTATATTTAGGTAGCTGAGTTTTTAATTTTTACATATTTGGTTTTTAGATTCTTGCATTTCAATTCCAAAACTTTATTTCTCTTATGTTTTAATCCTTGAATGATAAGAGAGGAGAGAGAAAATCATTGGGGAAAAAAGAGAAAGGAAAGGTTGGGGTTGGCTACCTTCCAAAATTAAAAAAAGATTGATCTCAATGTCAATGAGTTAATCTTAGAGATAAGAGTAATGTGAAGGTGGTTTGAAACTTTAATCTTCCTAGAAAAAATAGATTAAGACTCGAGAAGATCTTTGTGATTCATTTTGATTTTTTTAATTTTAATATTATATATGAAATTGGTATGTATATTTTTTTAGAAAAATATTGCACATGAATATTAGATTAATATATATATATATATATATTGTTAATTTTTATCATCAATTTTTATATTATTCCCTTGAAATAAATATTCTTTTAATTTTTTATATAGTCATATAAAAATAATTCAAAATTTTTTCTTGGTTTAAATTTAATTTACAAATCATTATAAGTTTTTATACGATAAACCATGTTTTGATAAAAACTTTTTTCAAAATAAAAATAAATAAATAATTGATAAAAATGGATTTTTGCCTAAAAAATCTCTTTTTTCTTCTATATTTAAATCATTTTAATTCTAATAAATTTTTATCTTAATTGCTTTAAGTTTTGTTTTTTTTCAAAAAATCATGCTATTAATGAAAAGTCATGAATTTTTCAAATAAAAAAAAGAGATTTTAATTTTAAAAATGCAATTTTTATTCCAAATTTCAAATTATGTTGAATATTCATTTTAAAAACTATAAAATTAAATATAAATGAGTTTTGGGAGTGGCTCGTACAAAAGACTAATAACTATAGTACCTTGTCCCATTCAACACATGGAAAACCATTACTATGTCATTTGTATTGTTACACAACTTCCAAATTCTCTTGCACGTTTCTTTGTTTTCTCTTTGTTTAAGTTCGGACTCCTTTTTTGTTTCGCTCGAAAGCCTTTAATGCAAAGAAATATATTGCGGTTGAAATGTTAGTTGGCGAGAAGATTATTATTTTTAAGGTAATTAGAGGCCCGTAGATTATTATTTTTAAGATATTAATTATTTTTATTATATTTATTGTAGGATTAAAATAATATATTTTTAAGATATAGTAAAGTTTTAAATTTATAAATAACAAGTTCTATAAGTTTATTAAGAAGTTCTATTTTGTTTTTTTAAAACATAAATAAAGAGTTATAGAAAAAAAATTAAGGAAAGAAGAAGATTGTTTCTAATTAATTTCTGTCAATATTAAACTGGTATTTATAAAGAAAATAACACCATTTTAGATCAATGTGTCTGTAAAGTTTACAAACACATCTTTTCATACCAATATGTCTGTAGAGTTTAAAAGTCAACTCTCCATTCAAATTATTTGAACAACTTGACAGGAAATATCATATATCATTATTAGATTAATGAATTCTAAAATTTTAATTAATTAACTTAAATTAATTAATTTTAAAAATAATAATAAAAATAATTTATGTTGCTTAATGTCAAGTGTCATTATATATATATAATCAATTTTGGTTTTCTCTTCAAATCTTCCCTCTAATATCCAAATCTATTGATTTGATGTCCCTCGAATTATAAGCAATATTTTAACAACAATCCCTCACTTAACTTGTAACATTAGATGGTATCATGTTTCATGCATAAAAATAGGTATTTTTAGATTTAAATATCTTTTTAGTGTAAGCATTTCAAAATTCTAGAGAAATCATGATGACAAAAAACTTTAAATCAAGAGATGATCCAATTAATTCAAAACAGAAATTCTTCATTATTTTAGCACTAGTAATACCTTGTGCTACTTTTGAAATTCATAAATATTTACAAAGTTGAATTTTAACAAGAATGGCGAATTCTACTGGATAGCTAAACTTGTGTAAGGTCCTTTTGCAAATTTGCTAAGCAAAGGCATTATTTATCATTCTTTTACCATTATGAATAACCTATTTTCCCTTTAAATCAATTTTGATTCTCAGTATAATTTATAAGTTTTTTAAAAAATATTCAGAATTATTCATTTCTATTTAGAAGGTATTTGTTTTTGCGATTCAACCCACTTTTCAAAATATTTTTACTTAAAAAAGCTTTAAATTAATATTTTTAAAAATGTTTTTCAATGATGATTCTAATGTAGTGATGTAAAAAATTAAAAAAATATATAATTTTAATATATTTGTAATTAAAAAATATTTTTATAAAAATACCTTTCATCACATTTATCTAATTAATCTAATGTGGTAATAAAAAAAAAATACCCAAATCAATAGTTAATTAAATCTAAACAACCTAATCTAGGAGGCTGGATTTACATTTTGCACGAGGTATCTAGATGATTAGATAAACCTTCTTCTATCACGCCCTTCCGCATTTAATTACAAAGTACCAATGTTTTGATTCCCAATTAAGCGAGGACTATATTGTCAATGTGCTGATCGAGATATACCCTGCTGCGCCAGAGGGTGCAAGGCGCACGTGTGTTTCCTTTGAGAGAGAGGCTCGAGCACGTGACCAAGTCTCTGGTGCAGCACATGCCGGATCACTGAACTGTGCACGAAAATAAAAATAAAGATAAAAAAGGCATGTGTGGGTCACTGACAGTTGTCCCCATGTAACTGTTACGTAGCTGAAGTTTTAGCCATAGTTATCAAAACCGATTCGAGGTTAACCGGTTAAAGAATTAGGTCTCAAGTTATACAGAATTTATCTGGATTAACCTCAATCAATCTAAAAAAATTAAAAATATATATTTAAAGTTTTAATATTTTATATAAAAAAATTAAGAAATAATCTGTGTGAATATAATTTATATATGTCATAAATAATGAAGTTTCAGAGATTATTTCAAAAGGTTTTTTATCGCACATTGAAAAAATGTTATATTAGTATGTTATCTTTTTAAGTTTAAGTATTTAAACCAAAAATATTTTTTTTATCCCATATTGAAAAAAAATATTTTTTTTTTGTAAACATAGAATATATATTAAAAGGCGTCAAATTCCACATTGAAAAAATAATTTTTTTCTTGTGAATATAGAATATATATACTAAAGGGCTTTAAATTCCACATTAAAAAAATAAAACATTCTTCTAGTATTTATATAGTGGACTTTAAAAAAGATTAATAACTAACTTATATATATATATATATATATATATATATATATATATATATAAGGGGTCTCTATCTAGGAGAAAAAACACATTTGAAAAAAAAAAGGTCTCAACCTGGTTTTGTCGGGTCACCCGGTTACGAGTGAACCAGATTTTTTAATCCTATTATGATTTTTTATTTGAATTTTAATGATTCATTTTTAATTATTATGTATCTAATATAAAAATAATAATACTAATAATAAATTGTTGATTCAAATTGTTTTTTTATTCCTAAAACGTTTTAATAGGATTTTATCACATTTATAATTTTTTTAGTTTTTAATCACACATAAAATATTGACATACTATTTTGATATTTTTTTTATAACTTTCTTTAACAATCACAGATTTTTTTTTAGAACCAACTATTTTAATTAAAAATATTGTATTTACTAAGATAAATAAGAGATACTTTAATAGAAAAAATTATTTTTATGAAAATAAAATTCAAAATGATTATATTGGTTGGCTTAATAATAATATTAAATAACTTTTTAAGATTTGAACATTTTATTTTAGACTTACAAAAATTTTAATGTGCCATCATGTTGCCTTTCTATTAGCATAAATAAGTTTTTTTTTTATTGTAATTATAGAACTAACCATAACCATTGAATTTTTTATTTTCTACTCAACAAGTTTTGTGTAAGCGGATACCACCGTAATTCACCACTGAAAAGCATCAAATGCGATTGAATTTCAACCGCTCATCCTACCGACTTTTTTACCTTGGGAGAGTTCTCCGGTGAGAGAGACCTACCAGGTGGCCAGATTAGAACCCTTTTGTCCTGCTGACGCGGCACGCTTGGATTAATCAATAATATCCACAGCCATCGGTTTCCTTTGGAAACCTTGACAATTAAGGATAAAGGAGGAGTGTATATAGTCAATTTGCTACTGTCCTGCATTTCATCTTATCCGATTTAACATTCGTACCAAACACTTCATTGACTTTACCTGCATTTATTTCTTTACCTCCACACTTCCCCATGCTTTCAAGGTTTTGTATCTCATTTGATATGTTTTCGAACAACATTAACGATTTTTTTAGCATAGAAAATAATAATAACAATGATACAATACAAAAAAATATTTTCAAAACTATCACCATTTAAGAAAGTCATAAATATATTTGCGTGAATTTTTTAAATTACAAGATTATTGAATATATATAAAAAAAAAAACTCTAGAAGCACATTAAAACTTTGATAATGACACCACTAGTACCGTTAGAAAGATATCGACGAGACAAATCCAACAACATCAAGTACGATCATCAACGATGACTGGAGCAGGTCACACGAGCGGCCTAAAGGCAAGTGAGCTCACACACTTTAGGACGACTTATATGGCTCACTTTGTTCACCGTTAGTGACTTTATTTGGTGTCATTCGATTCGTCTAGTCAAGATATTTTAAATGGTACTAGTGGTGTCGTTATCGAAGCTTCGATGTACATTCGAGGTTATTTTTTCTTTGTGTTTTTCTCTCTTCCTTGTAATTTGTGAAGAAATAAGAGGGAGAGAAAGTAAAAAGATCTCGAAAACACACCAAAACTCTTATAAAGGCAGCACCGATATCATAAAAAAGGATCTTGACAAGACAAATATAACGACACCATAAAAGGTTACAAAAGGTGAACGAAGTGGGTCACACGAGCTGTCCAAAAGTGTCGGAGCTCACTTGTTTTTGGGTTGCTTATGTGGCCAACTCCGGTCATCATTGATAACCTCTCTTGGTGTTATTAAATTTGTTTAATTGATATCTTTTCAACGATACCAATGATGTTCTCATCGAAGTCTTGATGTACCTCTAAGTTTTTTTTATTTCTCTCTTCTCTCTCATCTTTTTTTTATTGAATCTTATGTTTGGTGATATTATAATTTGAAAGAGTCGCAAATCACAGAAATCATCCAAGACTCTCTAAATTATTCTATTATTCTAAATATTTTTTACATTATATTATTTTATCATTTTTTTACCATGCTAGAGTTCCAAAAAAGACCTCAACAATAACTAGTTTCAGATCCTAGTCCCGCCCTCACTCATCATCACCAAGGAGCCCATTGCTCGTTAGAAGTTGCCAATTGATACGACAAGTGCTTTAGCTCACACCATCTTAATTGCAGTTTCACATGCACTCTCACAAACTGGATTGCGAAAATATCTTCGATGGGCCTAGTGATATCTACGTATCATTAAAAAATAAGTAGGAAAAATGTTGTAAAGTGTGTACAAATATGAATGTATAGTGACTCAACTTAAAAATGCTACTACAAGTTTTCAATTTTTTGGAATTTTCATTTGAAATTCTTAAAGGTTAATTTTATTTTATCCCTTGAAGTATATGCAACTATCAATTTTGACACAATTTTCTTTTTTTATCAATTAGCCTATTAATATTTTATACTTTTATCAATAAGGTTTTATTTTTCGCATAGAGATAAAATGAAAATTAACAAACTCAAATGATAATTGATAGAAAATATTTTTTTTACAATAATAAACTACTCACATGCTTTCTGACAATAAAATGAAACTAATTCAATTCTTAAATCACTATTAGAAAATTGAAAACAAAACAACAAAAACACCGACAAAAAATATTTTATTGTTGTTTATTAAGATCAAAAGTCTTTGTCAATAATTTCAGACAGAAATGGAAATGAAATAAAAAATAAAAAATAAAAAATTAGTTGATAATTTTATCAACATTGTCGAAGTGTCAAATTGCCAATTAAAATTTTGTTGGCAATTTAAAAAAGAATTGAAATATGATAGTCCTCTCCTCTCTCCATTTCCTCTTATTCTTTCAATTAAAATTATAGCAGCCCTCTCTTTCCCTACAAGTTTTTGACAACCCCCTTACAAATCAAACCACCGAACCTGCCGGTGTTGACACAACCTCTGTCCAATAGTATTAGCTTCCCTCCATTGGTTTTATTTCTTGTCAAGCTTCACTCCAACAAGTAAGGCAACTCATCTATTTTTGTTGCAATTCATTTATGTTTTAAGTTAATTTATTAAAATATGTTTTTAGTATTTATAATTTGCTTCTCTATTTAAGTGTTTTATTTGTTTTATAATGATAATTTTATAGTATTAATGTGTTATTGGATTTTTTTGGGATTTGAGGGAAATGAATTTATTTTGTCACTTGATGAAATTAAATGTGGTTTTATAACTTAAGTGTGTTAAAATTAAAGAAAAGATGGGCAATTTAATGGGTACCAATTATTATTTTTTATCAATTTTATTGTTAAGTTGAAAATTAGAGGAAAATTAATTTTGTGTAGAATTGATAATAATTAAAACTTATTAATTCAGATTGAATAAGTTTGAATTGAATAAATGATGGATAATTAGTTGAATCCCAATTAATTTTAGTTAATTATAGATTTTGTTAAAACAAATTAGAGAAAAACAAATTAATATGTAATTGATAAAAATTAGGGTATTAATTGTTGTTTTTATTCTTTTATTGAATAAATACCGGGTAGTTACTTCGATGATGATTATTTCTTTTATCAATTTTATGGTTTAGTTAAAAATTTAGGAAAAATTAAATTTGTGTGGAATTGATAACAATTAGGGTTTAATATGTTTCAATATATGAAGTGTTTAATAGTTATTGGATTGTGAACTCATTTTTAATAAATATTTAAATTTGTTATTGATTGTTACATTTTTAATAAATGTTATTTATTCATTTTTAAAACGATAATCTTTGTTGATCTAGAAATATATTTTTATCAATATTTTATATAGGTTTCATAAATAATAAATGATAATAATTGGATGTATTGAGAGTCAATCGATGGATTGTACATGCAAGATTTTCTTGAAGGTGTTGAGAGTTTTATTAATTTTATACTTTTTAATCCCAAGAATATTAGTGACAATAAAATTAGACGTCTATATGTGAAGTGCAAAGATAAAAAGTTACATCATAAAGATGTTATTTTGAAAAAGAATACCTAGGCCTAGTATAACTTTGCACAACATGATATATATATATATAAAAGATTACCTACCTCCATCAACTCTCTCTCAATCCACAATAATTGTTTCGAATGAATATTTTAAACATAAATTAATATTCTAAATTTATAATATGTGAAATTAAAATACTCAAATTCTATTAAGAAGTTCAATTCTTAATCAATTTAATATTGAAAGATAAAATTAAAAAAAAATTAAATTAAAAAACTTAACAAAGAAAAAAAAACAATAAAAAGAATAGACATCAAACATGAAAGAAGAAGAAAAAATGGAGGATGGAATTGAAAAAAAAAACTGTCTTTAATAATTTTTTTTTTTAAAGAATAAAGATCAAAATCTAATAGACTAAAAAATATTAAAGGAGGATGAAATTAACAAAAAATATTTTTTAGAAATTAATTAAAATAAAAAAACTATAAATAAAAAAAGAGGGGTGAAATCAAAAGAAAACAAACTTGAAGGGTTGATCTCGCAAATTTGGAGGCCTAGACATGAATTTTTAGGAGGAAAGAAAAAAAAAGGAAAAAAAAGAAAAAACCATCGGTGCCACACCGAAGATTTGTTGACCACATGCGCTGTATATGAAGAAAGATGAGGCCGAGATGAATCAAATGACGCAATTGAAGAATGATTTTAACCACTAGTGTTAGTTGCATACGCTAATAATTTTTTTTATATATAAAAAATACTACATTGCTTCCATGAACAAGAAATTATTATGTAAAACCATTGTGAAATGAAAAATAAATTCTTGTAATCAAATTTATGAAAATTTGATTCTAAAGATAAAAGAGTCTTTATACTCTAGAAACAAATATGAAATATAAAAAAAACTCTTAAATCATGGTTAAATATATATTTTTTATTTTTATTTTTAAGAGCAACAAAGTGATTTTTGTGTATAAAAAAAATCATGAAAAGACCAAAATTCTCTTCAACAATTTTAAAATAATAAATCAACCAAGTGAAAAGATTATTTTACACTACAAAGACAGACAGTTCCTTGAGATTTTTTTAATGACAAAATCATAATTTCCCTATTATAATCTACTGTTAATCAAGGCGTGTGCAGAGTAAATTTCCCACCTGTTTTAGGTTTTTCTGTTAATGATTAATTACAATATTACCCTTCATTAGCTTAATTACTAACTATAAAATCTAAATGATCGAAGGAATCCCAGCGGCAGGCAAACCGAAACGAACGGCCAGAAAATCTAGCAACCTCGCTACCACCGACTGGAATATCAGTCAAAAGTCAAAGCTGTAAGAAAAATATACAAATAGTATTTATTGAGAACCAATAAAGAAGCACTCACACCAAACAACAGAGCATTAGGTAGCAGGTACCATCTACGAGTAACAAAAACGGATACGGATCTATAATCGGTACATACAAGCTACACTATTTTATATATTTTCTCTTCAACCATGTTATTTCACCAATAGTTTTTAAAAAGTATGCTAAAAACCAGAACAAGCCGGAAGCTGGAGGGAAGGTCTCCGGACATGGGAGCGTGCGCATTTAAGCCAATTTGGGATTATGTATAGTTTAACAGTTCCGTACAGGTTCAGATTAGAGGCATGAACGGATCGGTGACCGGCAAGTGTCGGTGGGCGAGGAGGCCGTTGGCAGGTTTACAGGCTGGCATGTAAATTCAACAGTAATGATTCGCACAGTGACTCGGCGACCGCATTTGTCGTTTATTGCCAGCTCAGCATTTTCCCGTGCAGCCGTTCCTTTTTGTATATATATATATATATATTATTATTAAAAAGATTAATAAGAAAAGGAGGAGTATGAGAGATAATGCTATACAGCCTGGCTGTCCCAGTCAAACGGAGAGAGATGATGATGATGATCATAAAGCCTTGCCCAACCAATCGTTGCCATCTTTCTCTTGAGATTTTTGTGTTTTGGATGGTTAAGCGAGTGAGAGAGAGAGAGAGAGAGTATAATTATGGTCTTTGTCTCTCTAACTTCCAAGGGTACAATTATGGAAATTTTATCTTCATCGAAATGGTTGCATCCTTATCCTCCGTTACTTTCCAACTGAATTTTGGAATTTCCACTTTCCACACCTAGGGAAGTCGAATTTGGCATTGACTCCGACCCAATCATGTGTTTTTCTTACCCTATCTCAATGAAATACGATGTGGTGATTCTTGGCTTCTTTGCTTATATTATTATTATTATTATTATTATTATTATGTAATTCTTCTTCTTCCATAAAAGATCCATCATTTTTTTTTAATCTTTGACATCAACATAAAAAATAAATTAAAAAATATTTTATAGTATTTGATTTTTCCATAAAAAAATAAGCTTAAAAATAATTTATTAATATTTTTTTAAAACTTATTATAAAAATAAAACCAAATATGATACATAAAAAAATTAAAAAAAGATAAAATTAAAAAATATTAATTTTATAAATTATTTTAAATAAAAAATATAATCAAAATATTTAGAACTAAATCTATCTGATAAAAAATTAAAAGATAATAAAATTAAAAAAATAAATTTTATAATAATTTAAAATAAAATAAATAATAATCAACCGAGATGAATTAAATTTAATAAATATAAAAATTTTAATTAAAAAAAATAGTAAATAAAAAAAAAAAGAAGTAAAGTTGGTATAAAAATAAGTTTAAATCAAATTATAAAGAAATTTGTTTTTTTTTTTTTTAAATAATAGTTGTTAAGAACATGGGTGGGATTTCTGTAAGTCGTCCAATTAATAAGCAAATATGATATTCAGAAATGATTCAAAAAAAGAAAGAACGCTCCAAACAACACTCAAAGGAGAGTGCGATGGACGCTGCTCTCCATTTCCCAAAGCCCCCAGCCAGCCAAGGAGATATATTAAAGAGACAGTAACTTGTGCAAATCACTGCTACTAATCATGACGCGTGTCCATTCGCCAGCTGTATCCCAAGAACCCAACCGCTTACCTCGAACCAACGGTGCCCATAACTCCTCTTCTTCTCCAACCCCCAACCGCCTCTACCAGTCACCCTCCCACTCCCTTATAACTACTATACCCTCTCCTCATATAAATATAAAATCCCTTCACCACCCTCTGTTAACACCCTCCTCCCTCCTCCCAGCCTCCTCAAACAAAAAAAAAGAAAAGAACAAGCCTCGTTTTATGCGAGAAAAAAACACACACAAGAAGAGATTTAGATTCGTGTGTTAGGATATGGCTATTACTAGAAAGGAAATGGATAGGATCAAGGGGCCATGGAGTCCAGAAGAAGATGAGGCGTTACAGAAACTGGTTCAAAAACATGGTGCAAGAAACTGGTCATTGATAAGCAAATCAATCCCTGGCCGATCAGGAAAATCATGCAGGCTCCGGTGGTGCAACCAGCTCTCACCTCAGGTCGAGCACCGACCCTTCACTCCCGATGAAGATGACACGATAATCCGAGCCCACGCTCGTTTCGGCAACAAGTGGGCTACAATTGCTCGTCTCCTCTACGGGCGCACCGATAACGCTATTAAAAACCA
Source organism: Populus x sibirica (assembly GCA_019202695.1). Taxonomy (NCBI): domain Eukaryota; kingdom Viridiplantae; phylum Streptophyta; class Magnoliopsida; order Malpighiales; family Salicaceae; genus Populus; species Populus x sibirica. The sequence continues at coordinate 710,627 of JAGMVL010000801.1, forward strand.
CTGGAACTCCACTCTGAAACGCAAGTGCTCTTCAATGGCAGAGGATGGCAATTTCTGCAACCGCGAAGGGTATGATGGTAATTTGGATGGTGATAACACGCAGCCCTTGAAGAGATCCGTGAGTGCAGGTTCTGGTGTGCCTGTTTCTACGGGGCTCTATATGAGCCCGGGCAGCCCCTCTGGATCTGACGTCAGCGACTCCAGCTTGCCCGGTTTATCCTCTTATAATTATAATATATACCGGCCCGTTGCCCGAACCGGAGCGGTTATGCCTCCAGTTGAAACGACGTCGTCTTCTGATAACAACAACGACCCGCCTACCTCGCTGAGCTTGTCTCTACCCGGGGCCGATTCCTCTGAGGTGTCCAACCAAGTCGCCGAGCCATCTCAGCTGCCCAAATCCAATACAGTGACACCCCTTTTGACGGGAAGGAACGCACCGGCTCAGGAGGTGTCCCCGGCAGTGGGCGGACTGTCCGGGTCTGTGGGGTTCAATACAGAGTTTATGTCGGTGATGCAAGAGATGATAAGGAAGGAAGTGAGGAATTATATGATGGAACATAGTGGTGTAGGTGGGGGTATGTGTTATCAGGGCATGAGTGGGGAGGGGTTTAGGAATGTTGCAGTGAATAATAGGGTTGGGTTGGTAAAATTAAGTAGTGAAAAATGGACAGGGTAGAAAGGAAACTGGGGCTTCTGTTTTCTCTTTTGGCTAGGGAATAATTTTGGGATTGTACAGAGAGAGAGAGAGAGAGAGAGAGAGAGATGTCTTTTGGGCAAGGGCGAGGGGAAATGGTAAAAACGGAGACATTTTGTAACCTTGGATCTGGTTCTGACGAGGGAACTGAAAAAAACTTGCAACAAGAACAAGGAAAACAACAAATCTTTCAATTCTAATCCAAGTTTGTCTTTTATATATCTCAACTGGGTGTTAATGGTTTCTGTGGATGGCTGTCTTTTTTCTTTCAATTTCTAAATCTAAAATCTTTTATGTGGAGAAGAAGTGAATGATCTTTAAATTAAATTGAAAGACATGGATGTAAAAAGGGATAAAACAAATGGCACAACAACCATTTAAGAGGAGGAGTTGCTTTGGAGTTATGGAGGGGGGAGTTCCTCCGTGTGTTCAATTTCTTAATGCTGAACTAACAAGCAAATTCTATGAAAACTGTTTGCTAGAGAGGGAAAAGGAAGGTTGTTTTTTATTCTCCCTAAAATCTCAAAGATTGAAGTATTGGTAATTAGCAGAGCGTGAAAGGAGCTTGTTAGGAAGTTGACAAGACAAAGCTGTGAAACACGCCCGCTATATTTATTGTTTCGCAGTAATGGCAGGTAGTAGTTGGTCGTTGGATTAATCCTGAAGAAACTGAAGGTGCTCAAAATCTCAAGTTTCAACTACCAAAAAAACCAAGGCAACACTGCAATGCTGTTTCAAATGTAAAGGTCTTCTTCATTTGATTTTTGTGTAAATTGTCAACTCTTCACAATTTGAAGAAGGGATAAAATTGGATTGGACAAAATATTTACTTCTGCAAAAATACATGGCTTCCTCTGTATCTATGATTCTGACATACATTCCTCTGCCATATTTTCTTTTCTAGCAAAAAAAAAGAAAAGAAGGAAACTTGAGAAAACCCAAGAATGTGAATCACAAAGGTGCTGCCTCCACGGTGCTTGAGCTTGTGTCACCTGTCACCTTTAACATCGCTCTGGATTTCAGTTTCTCTACAACTTGCTGCAAATCATACCTCCAGGACCATTTGGGATCATTCAGAGCACGTATGGAATTGAGGCACACGAGAAGAGTGCCACCTTCATGTAAAAGAACCTAAACGTTTTTACCAATGAAAATCAGTGAGAAATGATGAACTTTTCGTCTTCTTTTGATAAATAGTAATAAACTACGAGCTTGAAAGTGCAGCAAAGCAATCTCAAAACTGAAAAAATGAACAGAAACCTGAGCAGCTAATGGAGATGGCTTTGGCTGCATGGTTCTGTTGATTGACAACCAAGACACTTACAAGTTGAGCTCTTAGCCAAGAATTCTCAAGTATAAAACCACACAACCCCATTTCAAACCCACAAATGACTAGCTTCACTCTTTCCCCTGAATGCCGGACTTTCCATCATGCCATCTTGGGGCAAGGAAGGATGAAGCTAACCATTTTCAGTTTGACACGTCAACTAACGAGCTGATTTTTAGAAAGTTCATTGAAAGAAACAACACATGATGGAAAACTGCTGTTTATCATTTTTCTATAGGATTTGTTTCAAACATGTTCCCAAATCCTAGAATTTAAAGTACTGCAAAGAGATTCTGGAAACAAATCAATAATAAGGTTCATCAAAGCAGATTATCAAACAGATGCATACCGTCAACCAGAGGGGAAGAAACCCCAAAACAGATGGAAGGGAGGCCAGAAATATTGAAGTTAATGCAAGGGCCACATTTTGCTTGATCTGCATGTACATATGAGTACAGAATGAGGATTCAAGAACTTTATGTCAAGAAATAACAAATGGCAAGGAGATTGAAGCTAGCAAGTACCAGGGAAGTTGTTTGGCGAGACTTGGCAATACAGAATGGAACACCAGAAATGGTATCCCTTAGCAGTAGAACATCGGCAACAGCTATGGCAGTTGCACTGGCCCGTTGAGCAAGCACAATCCCTACAGTTGCAGCAGCAAGTGCCGGTGCATCATTAATACCTTCACCAACCATGACCAGACCTCCCCCTGTGACAAAATTCCAATATCTGTTCAGCAAACCACTGTCGGTTGCATGCACATACAAAATTCAATTAGAGTAACTTGAGAACCCATCTTCAGATCATTCCTTAAAAAAGAGATTGCTTGAGCTTATAAATCATTGAAACTCAAATAGGGAAAACACGTGGCCGCAAAGCGATTTCAAACTCAATGTAAACGCTCACCCATATCCCTCGAGATACCCTTAACTTGATTAAGCTTGTCCTCTGGCTTCAGGCTGCAGTAAACTTCAGAGATGCCCACTGCTTTTGCAACTCTCCATGCACTTGATTCATGGTCACCAGTTAACATCATTACTCGGAACCTTGCTTGATCTTGCAATTCAGATATGACATCTGAAACCCCTGGTCGTGGTCTATCCTCAAGGTGGATCAATGTTACCTACAAAGTCATAGAGTGACATTTAAAACCAGGAAAATCACAGCTGCATGACCAACCCTTCATTTAGTGCCTTCTGTCATGCAGATGAATAGGATGTACATTGTTACAAAGAAGTCATATGCTAAAAACCCCAGAGCATATAGAATTGGTCACAAGACATATCATTTGTAACAAGGTCCATTGCTCGATACAATTGCAAGCCTTGGGTTGCAGCCACATGCACTCATTTCATGCAAAAGAGCTATAGGAATATTTACAAATTCTCTCTAGCATGAGCTTATCTTGGTGGGGTAATGGCCTTTGTTTATGATTTTATTGTAGGCTTCACAGAGAAGCATTACCTAGCTACTTCCTCCTCTCGTTCTCTGTGCACCACAAGAGAGCCTAGAAGGAACACAACTTTTCCTAGAATCATCCTTTTAACAATGGGCTGCGCTATAGTCAGCCTATTCCTCAACATGTCTTTCTGTGACCAAGCAAGTTTCTAAAAGGCCTTAAAGCATTTTCTTGGTTCAGGCTGTTCACTGAACCACTATGATCAACTTAAGGAAACTATAAAGAATCTCAGGGTTGTTAATAAACTAGAAAACTTGAGAGACATGCAAAATGTACACATGACTTAAATAGACTTCAACATGGTAGAAAGAGAAAGAGCACTCACTTGGGATACGGTTCAAGTGAATTTGCATTTAATTTTAGGCCTCGGTGTTTATCATGTTACAGGAACAAATGCAAATAGCACTAGGAAGTCAGAAGGTAGCAATCATTCAGGTTAATTGTGACTAATATGGTAATGTTATCAGTGCCAATTTATGACTTAAGTGTTGACATATATTAAGCGCATTTGGTACAGAAATTTCATCTAAAGTCACAAAATCCTTGGAGATTTGAAGTTGGGATAAGAGCAGGTTAGATGGTATCTTTCATGAAATACCAACTCAGCCAAGCAAATGGAGCCTCACCTTTTCTTCAACAGAAAGAGCAGCATGAACAAAATCTCTTCCATAAGAAGATGCATTAACTGCTTCCTTTATCTTTCTTGATTCATCTTCAGATTTACAAAGTGAAGCAATGAACTCTACAGAACCAAGAGATGCTTTCAGCAATTTACCCCCTCCAGTTCCTGACTATAAAAAAATAAAAATAACTGGAATTCAATTTGCAGCATGGAAATAAAAAATGAACCTTCAAACACAGGACATCAAGAGGGAAATAACAATTCAACTTCATCTATTAAATTCAAAAGGAAGCAGACTTGAGTGTATTGAAGAAAAGACAGAGTACCTCAATGTTATTCAGAGTAGCAACAAGACCTTTACCGGGAAAATATTCAAAACTTTCCACAGAAACAGAAGGTAGATCTTTGCCTATACTATGATCCACAACAGCTCTGTATCAAGCAAAAAAGCAATAATTTACCAAAAGAAAAAAAGAAGTTGATGTTTATGTTTACGTTCATGTTCATGAGATAGATAAGATGATAATAAAAATTGAACTTCTGTGACGAGACAAGACCATGATTAATTCCAACTATGGCCAACTAGAATCAAGCCACGTGAGAATGAGATTCTGAATCCCATTTTTAAGTTTCTAATGAGGAACACGGGATTCCAAGCACTAAAAACATTGAAAGGACCAAATAGCTAATTTCGACCAAAATTGTAATATGCCACAAAACCATCTCCATACCAAGCTGATCCGGATCCCTAGAAACCTACTTCCTTTCGATTACACTTTCTCTGTATATACATAAGATATACATATGGCATCGCTAATAAGAAAAACCCGTAGAACACAAAAGGAGCTTTCACTTATTGCTACCAAACACCATAACATCTAATGGTTCAATAAGAGTTTCTACCAAATTTGCATATGCATATTTCATAGAGGGTGGGATAATGAATGAGAAACAATTCGAAACAAGAAGTTTGTATGACACAACAAGATATGATGAAGCACCAATGAAAAGAAAATTAGACAATTGAATAAGCTGAAAAAATTCTTTCCAGCCATCAAGCCAATACTAGATCAACAGGGGAAGCAACAAAAAGTAACAAATAAGAAGGCACGTCTTCTTACATTTATATTTTGTTGGTGTGTGTGGGTGCATGTTGTGGGGTAGAGGAGGCGGGGGTGTTAAGTACGAGTATTGTAAGAATTACCTTCCAATAGGGTGAGTAGTGCCCTTTTCCATAGCAGCTGCTACAGCAAGAGCTTCCTTTTCACAACTGGGAATGCAACAAGAAGTGAAATTTGTCCTGTTGTTTCTGATCAGATGCCCATAAATTGGTTCGATAGCTTTGAACATTAGCCCCCCAGTTGTCAATGTTCCAGTTTTGTCAAATGCTATGGTGTGGCAGGAAGCTAAAGCATCTAGAACCTGGCCTCCTTTAAGCAATATCCCCTTCATACAAAGATAGCAGATAGTTAAACCAGGATGGCCACACACGTGAAGTTTAAATCATAGGAAATTGAGCTCCAGTTTAGCGAAATTTGAAGTTTTTGTTTCCACCAGGGTTTTTCTTTTTTCAGTCGTACCAGGTTTAAAATATTCATGTTTCATATTTTAATTACATCATGTATCAAACATGGACAACCTAGCGTCATCTATAGATTATATAATTGAAAATGAGACAGTAAAAGTCAGGGGAAAAAAATTCTAATGTGCTAATTTCAGATCACACTGTGGTAATACTGTAGTATTCCAGGGCATAATTAAACATAAATAGAAGATTAGCTAATACAAACTGAGGTACTCTGGCCCGTTCACATACATATAAAATGACAATGGTTACAGAGCTCCAGGTAGAGAGTCATGAGAAGTTGAGGACAATGCCAATCAACACCCAAACTTCAACATAGCATCTCTGCTTTTCTAAACTCAGACATCACCCCTAAAACTACTGCATCCAAAAATATAAAAATTGTCTATATGGTTGTGGCTGAACTTCCTATGAGATTATGGTTAGTAATTCTCATGTACCTTTTTTGCACAGGAACTGATAGCAGTGGCATATGCCAAAGGAGCTACAGCCAAGGCACATGGTGATGCTGCCACCATCAGACCCAGTGCTCTGTAGACTGATCCTCTGCAAACTGCATGATCAACCCAAGCATTAAAAAAAATAGAATGAATGTGTCTAAAAAAGCTATGCTAGTTCATTTCTACGAGAGAGAAATAAATAGAGCTATCACATAAGCATCAAAATACCAAAAAAATAAATGGGAAGAAAAAAAACCCAGCAATATCAGAAAGGCAATGAACTTCGACTACGTGTTGGATTATACTGTTGACCCAATATGTTTTATTAAAATCCGTAGCCCAATTGATATAGCTTTTAGCTAATGCAGAACAATGGAAAATACTTTCATTGGTTTCAAGGGGAAAAACAAAGAAAATGTTTTTGGTAGGAGAAACGGCATTTTTTAGTTTTATATGGTGAAGTACATGGAAACCATATCATGGCTTGAATCTTCAAAAAGAAATCAATTTTCTCAGAAGGGCTATCTATGGAAAGTTGCAGAACCAAAGCAGTTTTTCCAATTTTTCCAAATTCATTGTGGAGCAAGTAAAAGCCCAAAAAAATTTCTTTCCCGAGAAAAAACAGGACTACCAAACTGCAGATTCATATATCACATCGGCCAAGCATCAGGGGGAGAAGAGGGGACCTTGGCCACCCCTGCCCCAAAAACATTCACCCATCCCCTTGTTCATTGTTGCTATATAAGATGCCCTCACAATTCTTCTTCTTCTTTTTTTCCAAGAGTAACCCTAAGAAATACAGCAAGAACTTAATTTTGTACCCTAAGAAGCCAACAATTTCCATTGAAGAACAGAAGATAAAATATGCTGGAACTTAGCTTTTGCAAGAACTTAGCTTCATACCCTTTTAATCTTCTAATATACATCAAATTCCATTACCATGCCAAATCACTGGTCCTATTCCAATTCCAATCTCCCACCACTTTCTTATCTGTGTTTTTTTGGTTGATTTTGTCTTTTCTTTGCCCTCCTCATTTTGGTTATTCAATCCTCCAAATACAATTGTCACAATTGTTGATTAAATAAACATTTTATATGATTAGAGGAGTGTAATTGGATATATGCATGAGTATAGTTATTTAAGTTAAAAAATATGGCTATGCTAACACATATAAAGAGTGTGTGTGTGTGTGAGTAATTATGCTTATTCATCTAGTTATCTTTCCTTATACAAATATATTGTAATTTTTTAGAAAGCCAACAAGAACATTTTACACAAATAAAGTTACGAAAGGTCTTAAAATTTTAAATATTCATTTCTCAAAACAACAAAGAATGATGGAAACAAAATTGCTGTTCTACAACATTTATGAAAAAAGATTCAAAATTATTTCTTTTCTAGAAAATAAAATGATAAATGCATCTAGGATCCCCTTAATGAGATGTGTGAGCATCACCTGCATATTTCTAAACCAGTGCATCATCCCCCTATGTGAATCATTAAACCAGTAAAAAAAGCTCTATTCCAATCACAACGAGTGTGCCAAAGCATGCATGATGTTCAGTTATTATCAGTAGAATCAAAGCATATGTTCGTGAGGCCATCTCTAGGAATAAATGATAAATCCTCAAGCAAAACATTGTTACTACAAGGAAGTCCAATTCAAAGATACAAATGGTTTTCTAAGCTAGAATAAAAGTGGAAAAATACTCTTCCTCCAAGTTACCTGATGTACTCATGAATGGCCACTTGAAAAGAAATGGCCCAAGGAGAGCAATGGCAATTGACAAACCCACAACAACTTTGCTGTATTGCTCACCAAATTCATCCAGCCACCTTTGAAGTTTTGGCTTACTTGATTGTGCTTCTTCAGTCAATTGCACAATCCTACTCAATGTTGACTCTTTCCACGTTTTAGTGGCCTAAGTCAAATTTAGAAAGAAATATAAAGAAAAGCAGCATAACAGAAAATCTATATTCTCAACGTTGATCAAGGAATAAAGCTTCAGACAGGACTTTGAATCATTTATCTAAAGGATTCTGCACGAGATTGATAGAAAAAAATAATAAAAGGCATATCAATTTTCATCATCAGCAAATGTGGCATACCTTGACAATCATTCTTCCATCCACATTCCTTGCACCACCAGGAATTCTGTCTCCAACTTTTGCCTCTAATGGTTTGACTTCTCCAGTCAAGTGCTCAATGGTAATTGTTGCATTACCTTGAAAAACTTCACAATCTACAGGCACAGCCTAAACATAATACCAACCCCTGTTATGAAACTTTGAGTCCCAATATATCATTCAGTCAAAAAGAAAGGTACAAATCAAGATAAACAATGTGAATACAGCAATCTAATAACTTAAATGGCATGTCATATTAGTCAGAGTATTTGCTTGCTTCAACTTCCACCAGATAGTTAGGTAGCTAATCATTGAAATGTGGCTATAGCTGCACTGCCCCTGAACATTGAACTTTTTATTTAGGTTGGTGGAAAGGCATAAGTCAATAAAGTTCTGGCCTACCTTGATAATGAAGTTAAAAACAGAACATTCAGACAAGGAAGAAACTTTCTGAGGTTTGTTGACATTCAGATTATAACTAATCTAGTTATAATACAACCTAGACTGCAAGAATGTACAGTCTTGAAATGTCATGTCATGAAGCCTTAAAAGCTTAAAATCATGTATTCACATCCAAGAACAGATCATAATATGCTAAGCTTTCAACTGAGATTTCATGACATTAGCAATACCAAAACTAAATTCAAATCTTCAGCAATAAGAGAGAAAAATAACTTAAAAATCACAGACCTCACCAGTTCCGACCAAAATATAGGATCCCACTTCTATCTCATGCACAGGTACACTTTTATACGACAAATCAGAAACATCAGGCGGCTTGTCATCATTTACATCCAACACAAGCGTAGAATCCGGATAATTTTCCTTCAGCTCCTTAACATCAATCACCGACCGACTCGTAAAAAACTCTTCAGCTGCAAATAACAATACAGATTACCGGCCCACATCAACTTTATTCATTCATCACTCGAAAAAAAAACAATTTTGATATTCACAACTAACTTAAAAATGGTTACCAATATGAGCTAAATTGAACATTGCAAGAAGTAACCCTCCTTCTAAAGCATTTCCCATAAAAATGGATGCAAAACCCGCAAGGGCCATTAACACATGAATGTTCACTTTCCCACCAACAATATCAGTAAGGGCATCAAGGGATGCTGAGACCTGGAATCAATCAAACAAACGAATTGCAAGTGAAAAAAAAAATGAGTAAGATAAAAGGAGTGATTTTCGGGATGGAAAAGGTACCCCAACGAGAGGGAAGGCGACGAGCATGAGCGCATTTTGAAGGGGTTTGACAGCAGGTTTGGGAATCATGTAAGGGCAGGCAGCAGCAGTGATAAAAAGAGCAGCTGAACAGCAGCAAAGTTGCAGGTGTTCTCTCAACAAATTGGCTAAGTCCATCCATCCTAGTGTTTTTGCAAATTTTAACAGAGCTCTTTGGGGTCCAGTCAGTTGCGAATCATGGCCTCCTTCATGGTGATGGTGATGACAGCAGTGGTCATGATCGTGGTCATGGTGGTCGTGGCCGGTGGCGCGAAGGATGAAGCGGTGGTTGAAATTGGTGGATCTGGGAGGATGAGAGAGGGAATTGAAGGGAAATTTGGAAGAAAGGGAAGATTGATGGTAAATGACTCGTTTTCGTACAAGTAATTTGGAGGAATGATAATAATAATAATTATTAGCAGCGGCAGAGAGTGAGAGGGATGGTGAAGGGAAGTCGGTGACGCCAATCGCGTGACGGAGAGTGGTGGTTTCCATGGCTTGGGTTGTGAAGGAAGAAATAAATAAACAATTACAATCAGTTCATGGTATGATGGCTCCGGCTCCGGCTCCGGCTCCGGCTCTGGGTGGACTGGGAGTAGTTAGAAACTGACTTGGTACTCTCTATTTATTTATTTTGCCTTTTGGGTTTGTGTATTTGAGCAAACAGAGAAAAAGAGAGAGTGATTGTGTTGTTATAGCATGAACAGAACACTATCACTATGTGCTCATATTCGTTAGCCACTCATAATTCAAGAAAAGTTTGGGCGTGGGCCCAGCCAAGTTTGTTCACTTGCGGTGCCATTATTTTGCCATGTCACTTTTAGAAATCTTTTTCCAATAAATAGTTTGTTTCAATTTTTTGTGGTGTGTGTTATGGTAAATTATGTTAGATGGAACACATGATGAAAATATTCTTTATGTTTTTTTAGGTGTTTTTTTTAAATATTTTTGATATACTAATATTAAAAATAAAAAATATTTTTATATATTTTCAACTAAAAAACATAATGCATTGTGTTGTTATTTATTTTGGGACCCACATAAATATTAAAAAAAAACATAATACAAAAAAAATAAAAAAAAGTTGGAAAATTATATATATATATATATATATATATATATATATAAGTGGGAAAATTTCAAAGACTGGTTGTAGAGGATTAAAATACCCAAAGTAAAAAAATTAACGATTCAATTTTGACTGATAAATGTCTTATTAACAAGAAAAATTCAATTTGTGAAGAAAAATTCAATTTGTGAAGAAAAATTCAAAATTGAATGTTTAATAACTCGATTGAGATTTTCCAGGATTTAATTGAATTTATTAAGGGTTTAATTGCAAGGAAAAATGGTTTTTGAATTCAATTTAGGCTTTAATTGAAAGTATTGAAGTTCCGGGGTTGAATTGCAGTTTTAAAAAGCTAATTTGGTCATCAGGGGTTTAATTGCATAAATATTGAAGTTTGATAGATGAATGTTTATCAAAAATTCAATTGAATGTTTAATAACTCGATTGAGATTTTTCAGGATTTAATTGAATTTATTAAGGGTTTAATAGCAAGGAAAAATGGTTTTTGAATTCAATTTAGGCTTTAATTGAAAGTATTGAAGTTTCGGGGTTGAATTGCAGTTTTAAAAAGCTAATTTGGTCATCAGGGGTTTAATTGCATAAATATTGAAGTTTGATAGACAATTAGGGACTTGATTGAAGAAATTAAAAATCAAGAACTGGACCGTAAAAGGTGCGGGACTTTAGGGACTTAAATTAACAAAATCATGGGCCAAATTAAAGACAATTAAAAGTTTGATGGTCAATTTGCATAAATCATGAATCAAAGACCTAATTGGAAACAATCTGTGAACTTTGGGGCTAACTATTGAGTTTGATAGGGGGTAGAATTGCATTAAATTAAAAGTTGAGAGGCAATTATGGTTGCAGTTAAAAGCAATTGGAAGAACAAAGACTAAATTGAAGTTTGTCAAATCCCAAATTAAAAAACCATAATTTTTAGGGTTTAATATAAATGGCGCGTTGTTTGACCACTGATCGATTCAACATCTTCAGACGAATGAATGTGGCATCTCCGACCACCTCAATGGTTGCAACCATCACTATTTGACTAAGAAACACCTCTTCTACGAAGATCAACTTCAAATCGAGCAAGGTTGAATCTAAACAAAGGGTGTGCACCCCCTTTACCAACTTCAGGTGGTCTTCAACGATAATGACGTCAAAGTTGCTCCGACGAAGCCTCGAAAGTGGGTAACTCAATCATCGATGGTTGTGATACTCATTTTGCAAAAACATTAATTTTTTCCGTGTGTTCACACTTCAAGCTTGCTCAGTAGGTTCTTATCAAAGGTTGGTCACGTTTCTCTCAAGATCAAAAGGTAAAAAACAAGCTTCTTAGTCTCGAAGTTTAGCAAAACCACCAAAATCTCCAAAACCAAGTTTGTTGCAAAACCATCATTGTAAAACCAACATAGGTACAAAGCTCACAACTGTAAAAACATACCTAAAACTCTCATATTTTGATTAGAGGGCCAAACATTGATGGATGATGATCAATCTTTGATTAAATCCATCAAAATCTTAACTTGAAACCCTATAAATACCCCTTGAAAAATCATCCAGATGAAGAGAAAAAATGAGAGGAAGAAAGGGGAGGAAAATATTGATAAAGAAACTCTAAGTTTGAAGGTTTAAGAGCTTTTCACAAGGATTCCTCAACTTTGAGAGAAAATAGCAAGCTTGGAAAAGAAGGAACCAAAGGGTAGCAACCATTGTTTGAGCTTGGAAGGTATAAAACATTCATTTAGTTTAGTTGGTGATGTCCATGAGGCACATCTCTAGCCTATTCTTGCATTATTTATGGTGTTTTGAATATTTTTTTGCCTTATATTGCTTATAGCTTTTATTTTAATGCATAAAATGTTGTTTTTTTCTTTGTTTAATCCTACTTGGAGTTGTTTGTTAATGTTGTTAGATGTTTAAAATATGTTTGGATGTTTAGATTAAATGAAATAAAGTGATTTTGAAATTTGTCAGATATGACAATAGGGTTATTGATGTTTTTTTTTGTTTGTTAGTGTATGTCCTTGGTCCATGAGCATGGTTTGGGTCCCAAGTGTTTAAAGAGCCAATTTTAAATCAAAATTTGATGTTTTTGTTAGTTGTCATTGAGGCTGCATTATGGAAGGTGAAATCTAATGATGATTTTGAGGATATGATGTTTTTTGTTAGTTCTTTTAACTCAACTATGCTTGGTGTTAGTAATGTGATTTGTGAGGACCAAAAACAATGTGTTTAGAGGCCTAGAAGGCCATTTCTAGGGCTTGACAATGCTGGGTATTTTTGGGTTTTAAGGCAGTGTTCTTCATGTTCTTGGAAAGAACATTGTCCTAGTCCCATGATTTGGACTAATTTTGGTCCATTTCTTTGCACTAGACACTTCGTTGGACATCGTTAATTCATAATTTAGGGTTAGTTTGCATCAATAATCATGATTTCTGAGTTTTAATCTTAGGGTTTTGTTTTTGCACCGAAACCTATTTTGACCAAATCATGATTATTGGTTGATAATCATTGATATTTGATATTTGATATTTGATGCTTGATTATTGTTTTGTGATTGATTTCCAATATGCTTATGTCTTTGGTTTGTTCATAGATGGTCTGAATCTTGATCCACATTGTTGAGTTCTCGTTTAATGCTCTTCATGCTCTTCATTTTTTTTAGCTTTGATTCGTTTTGACCAAAATATTTTGTGTTTTTGAGTTTTTGCAAGTTTGGTTCGTTTTGGGTTCTAGTATAGGTTTTGATTTGTTTTTTTGGACTAAATCAATGGTCTTTGGTTCGGTTTATGATCGAACTAAAGGTTTTGGGTTAACCTGGTCAGGTGTCGGGTCAAATGGTTAAGTCCTTGTTTGGATTGCAATGTTTTTGCTAAAGGTTTTTTGGTTTAAGGATATATTTGATAACCATCTCTTATGCCTATTTTAAGTAGTTTCATTTCAAGGAAAAATGAGGTTTTGTCGAACAAAGCCTAAATAAAAAATAAAATAATTTTTTTTCCTTGCATATGGCCAAAAAGTCCTAAAAATTATTTGATCATTTTTTTTTCAAAAAAAACTATAATATTTTGCATGCTTTTAAAAAATATTGCGCAGATTTTACAACAAGTTTGTAAAATTCCAAAGAATTTTAACCTATATTTCAAAAATATAAAAAATTATTTTTGGAAAAAAAATATATTATTCACTTTTAATATAAGGATAAAAAACCTATAAAGAGGTTAATATCCAAAATATTATTAGGAATAACAATTTATTACTACTCACTTTTAATATAAGGATAAAAAACGTATACGAGGTCAATATCCAAAATATTATTGAGAATAATACAACTCATTCATTTATAATATAAGAATAAAGAAAATCACAAAGAATTTTATTCGAAATATTATTTGGAATGATATAATAGCTAAAAATTTCAAGTTTATCCCGAAAGAAGCCTTAATGATAATTAAGGATATTTCACCATTCCAAACCAAGTTCTTGACCTAAGAAACCAGGGTTTTGTTCCTTGTAGCAAACTTGCCATAGTATGTTGATAAAAATAGAAACACCATCAGACCATAGCAAACAAAGAAAAAACAATGCAGCTTATCTCAAGTAAGACATATTAGGGGTGCTAATATCTTCCCTTTATACAACCAGTCATTTGCTTATAACATTTGAAAGACTAATTAGGGTTCCTAGTAACCATAATACTAAGTGGTGACTCACTATACAACCAAAGACCTCCACTCCCGAACACGTATGTAAAGGATCATTACGCCCCGCAAGGAGGGTATACACATTGCATTACTAAACACAATTTAAGCCAAGAAGGAGAGTAATAAACACATTAGATTGGATTACTCAATTTTATAAAGCAAACACAAAGTAGATTTAGCCTTTTCTTTTTGGACAAGCTAATGGAAATTACTATTTACTAGGGGTGTTAAAAAAACTGACCAACCGAGTAAACCGAAAAAACTAAAAAAAAAACAAAAAATACCAAATTGAGAGAGAAAACCAAAAAAACCACTTTAAAAACTAGAAAAAACACTTGGTTCGGTTCGGTTTTGGTTTTAGAAATCTGAAACCGATTGAACCCGACCAGACTGGTTTAACCTCATTTTAATAGAGAAAAAAATAAAGTATAAATACAAATTTATGCTAACCCTAAACCGTTTTTTCCCTTCAATCACCCCTCCTCTTGCCCTCTTTTTCTCTCTCATTCTCCACCCCTTGCCCTTGTTTTCCCCTCTCTCTTCACTTGGTATGAATTCAATGAATCAAAATTTTAATTTTCACTTGGTGATATGGTGCAGTGAAATGATTAGATCTGGGATTAAAACTACCAAAACTTCAAAGATAATTTTTGTTTCTTCATTCTTTCACTTTATTTTTAAAATTTCTTTTCAGTAATACTTGGTTTGACTTTCAGATCTCGGCTTAACTACCTCATTTTAAAGGTACTTTTCAGATTTGGTACTTTCAAAAATTTGATTTCAAGTTAGCAACTTATAAAACATCAATCTTTCTCTTCATTTTCCCTTTCTTTTTTCTCAAGTTATGATTGCAATACAAATACAATTTATGGCTTGGTTGATGTGGGACAATGAAAAATTACCTTTCTAGAACTTGAGAAAAAAAAAAACAAAAACAAATAGGATTTGCTGCTCAACCTCTATGTTAGTTGCAATCCTTTTAGTTGAGCTACATATCATAACAAAGATAGTTAAATGAAAATTAGAACATTTGAGCCCTGAAATTAACAACATAAAGTCTAAGTAAGTTACCAACTAACAATCCTTGAAAAGTTAAAATTCCTTACAAAATAATAATTCTAATGATACCATATATGTGTCCTTATAAAAAAAAGGATACCTTACAAATTAATTCCCTAATCTTTTAATCTTTAATGTCTTTATAGAATATGAAAGGTGCCTTGAAAGAAATTCATAGTCAAAAGGAAAGGCAATCCTAAACCAATCAGGAAAATAATGCAATTCTTGCATAATAGCTTATAGGCTTTATCACAAGGCCTTGTCGAACTCCAATTGCTATAAGATTTTAACCTTATAGAAAAAAATACCTATGGATTCTTCTAGTAAAATTTCAGCCCAATCTTACGGTCTTGAAGTTATGCTTGTTAATGTAAAACCACATATTATAAAAAAAAAAGCCCAAAATCACCTCTTATTGTCCATCCCTCACATGAATCATATTAATCAAGGTTTAGACATCATTTTTTAAAATATTGAAGCTTGATTTAGCCTAAATATCTTGAATAAACCCATTGAATGCCACTTTAATCTTCTTTCCCTTGACCTTATAATCTGCCCAATTGACACCTTTAATGGATCCTTTTATGGTGCTTGTTGGTTCTCATCATTCATTCTCTTCTTAAAATGATTTAACCTTGAATCATCACCTATATCAAATAGAAAAGGATCATAAACATTAAAAATAATATTAACATTATACTCACATAAAAGATCTATTTTGTATGCATTGTCATTGATTCGTTCGAGAACTTAGAATGAACTATCTCTTTTGGGCTGCAACTTAGATCTTATGGGTTAGAAATCCTTTCTTACTCATATACACAAAATCAATGACCTAGTTAAAAAAATAACACGCTTATGACCTTTGTTAGCTTTAAATGTATATTTATAAAAACCAATAATTTTCTTAATAATTAAAGTTAGAGATGCAATTAATGTACTAGCAAATCATGCATAAAAACCATCAAAACTAGCCAAACCATATATTTTACCACTAGAAATACTATCTAGGGGCATTATGTCTTTATAATCCTGCAACAAAGAAACAACAAAACTATTTTGCATAAGATTGTTAGTAAAAAGAACTTTTTTAAGAACATTTTTCCTTATATAAGAACCTACTTGTTTCTTTGTTTTCCCTCAACTCTCTCTGTTATCTTTTTTTTCCCCTACTCTTCTTGATTTTTCTCTCCACTCTTGGCCAGATCTCTAATTTTTGTCCTCTAGCTTTTCTCTTCTCTAATAGCTCATAATCAAATATATATTTTCACTCTCTTCAGCCTCACTTTCTCTTTTCAATTTCAATTGATCTTCGTAGACATGTTTCGATAAAAAAAAATAGTACAAAAGTGACGGATTCCATCTTTTATAAAGAATACCTATTTTTAAACCTATAATGTACTATTTTCCTATCAATCTGCTACGACCTCTCCAATAACAAGTGACCTGCATGTGTAAGAACTGAATCATATAAAACCTTACCACTACATCTCTCAATAAAAAATGAAATTAATATATGTTTATTAACCTTTAATTCACCATATTCATTCAATCATTGGAGTCTATAAGATTTATGATGCTTTGTAGTGTTCAGACTTAACTTCCTAACAAGTGTAGTTCTAACAATATTATCACAACTTCTGCCATCTATAATCATACTACTTATCTTATTACTGATATGGCATATTATATGAAAGATATTTTTCCTTTATTTCTCCAAATCATCCTCTTTAATCTCGACATTTAATGTGCATCGAATAACAAGTGATTCTCCTTTAACCAAATACTCTACATCCTCATTGCTAACATCCTCAAGTGCCTACATCTCATCATCAATGTTGTCACTCTTGGTTTCCACCTCTCTATGATCTTGTAAAAGCATAGCTTTTTATTTGGATATTGAAACTCTATACGACCTATTAACAAACATAAAAAATACTTAACATCATGGTTATGATGAGTTTAAGTATCAAATTTACCTGTAGAATTAGTGGAGGCTTCTTTCTTGTCTTAAATGGTTTGACCTTCACACCCATATTTAATTTGGAATAAGCTACCCCTTCCTTCTTATAATTTAACCTCAATGATATTTTAGACTTATTATAGATTACCCTTTCACTTAAGTTATTGTTTCACCTTCAAAGTCATATACATCATGTCTTGTAACTCCATATAGTGTTGCAACTCTATTATATTTGTTATATAGCAGTTTAGCCCATTTAAAAACTAGACATAGTAACTTCCACATCCTCCACCACGTTAGCTCAAATCATAACGACTTCTATCTCTTTGTGGTAACTCTCTACACTTCTAAAGCGAGTTAAACTTTGCAACCTTTTATATAAATTCTAATACTAATGTCCTAAAACAAATCTCTTTTGTAAAACTGCTTTTGTCTCATCCTAGGTATCAACGGGCCTCTCATGGTTTCTTGTCACACTCAAAACAAGTTGATCCCACTAAATTTTAACATAATCAGTAAATTTAATAACAAAAAGCTTCACCTTTTTTTCTTTTTCGAATAGTGGTGACAATCGAAGATCATTTCTCCCCTGAAATATTGGGGTTTTCATCTTAATAGTTCCTAAGTTTCTATTTAAGCCATCATGATACCTAAAATCTCTTCCTCATCTTCTATGGCTGAAATTCTATGTGGCCAAAATACCCTATCTCCACGGTTTCTAGGCTACCAAAATCTATCTCACTGGGTGAATGATGCTTGGTCAAGACCTTTGGTTTTTTAATCTTCATTCACATCAATAAACTCATCTAAAGGCGGGGTAGCATGTCTTCTTGGCCTTCTAACATTAGGACCCTTTTAAATGAACCCCCCTCATAAACTAGCAATCACAACTTCTTGTCTTTCTATTATGTCAAAAACCTCACCAAACCTCACATTCATCCTCTTCAATTGCTATTTGCATAGCCCGTAACATAAAAAAATAGCTTTTTCCTTTCCTTTGTAAGTGATGATTTGTTTATGGAAGACATCGTCAAAATCTAAATTCACGTTAGTAGTAAAAAATGTAAATCTTTACATACTTTCTTATGTATTTACACTCATTATGATGTCAATTCACTCATGTTTCACTCAATTCTAGTTTTTCACGATTGTATACTCACCTTTTTTTTTTTTGTCTTTTTCCTCTTGTGCTCTCCTTTTTAGTTCTTTAAGGAACTAATCATAAACAATAAAAAATCATAACCTTGTAATGATCAACCATAGATTTTAGGACTCAAAACAATCAATAAGAATAAAAATGATAATGATAATGATATGAATTTACAAAAAAAAAATGACAGTAAAAACAAAAACAGTAACGAATATATCAACGAACACAAGAAAAATTAAAAAGCAAGTACGAATGTAAGAAAGATTCTAATATCTACCTCCATTTCTTTATGGTAATCCTCTACACTTTTAGAACCTTGAGCAAGGCTTTGTAACTTCAAATATAGATCCTTACAATAATGGCTAGGGATAAATCTTCTTCTCATAACAACTTTCATCTTATCTTAAGTCTCAATAGGTCTCTCATGATTTCTCCTTCTATTTAACACAAGTTGATTCCACCATATAATAGCATAATCAATAAATTTTATCATAATTAACTTAACCTTTTTCTCCTCAAAATAGTTATGACAATCAAAGATCAACTCTACTCTCTTATCCCACTCTAGGTAAGCTCTTATATCATTCCTCCATTAGAAAGATGAAATATTTATTTTAATACTTCTAAGGTTTCTATCTATACCATCATAGTTTCTAGCATCTCTTATAAACCCTTTACCACACCTATCATAGTTTGGTCAAAACTTCTTCCCATTGATAAATGATGCTCGATCGAATTCATATGCATCTCCATCCCTATTCTTAACATCAAACTCATCTACGAGTATGAAAGCACATCTCTCTTGCCTTATAGCATTGGAGACCTTTTGGGATTGTCCATCGTGTAAATTAACAATCATAATCATAGCATCTTGTATATCCATCTAATTCATTATGTCACCAAACATCATATTCATACACTCAAACTGTTGTTGCATTGCTTATAACATAAAGAACATATTTTCCTTCTTCTTATTGGGTGATGATTCGTCTTTGAAAGATAAATTCAAATTTGTAAAAGATGTTAGTAATAAACCTCATACACTTCCTTACATGATTACACTCAAAGATGTGTCACTCCACTCGTATTTTACTTTTAACTTGGTTTTTCTTGATGTTATTCTCATACCCTTTTATTGTTTACCACTCTTAACTCCTCTTTTCAATTCTTTGTTGAATTAAACAAATATCAATAAAAAAAGATCAAATAGTAGAGTTCAAATCATAAAATTCAAGACGATAAAAACAAACAAGAAACTAAAAAGAATTTAGGAATAATTTAACAAACCTGAATTCAATATGTAATAACTCAAACAAAACATATTCAAGATTGAACTTCTTGACTTGCTTTTAAGAAAATTAAACACCAAAGATCAACGAATAAAGACTTTCTCGAAGAATAACTAAACAAAACATATTCAAAATTGAACTTCTTGACATGCTTTTATGATTTTTCTTTTCTTTTCAATGCCAAACGCAATTAAAACAACTTTTTCTTCTTTTTTTTCTTTTATTTTGTTTTTTTAATCAAAGAAATCGCAAATTAGAAAAGCAAGGAAAACCCAATTCAAGAAGAACAAGATGAATTTTGCGCTAATTATGTTGAATATATGCACAAGATGAAATCAAACCCTGTATGGTGTGATTTTGATGTAAGGAATAATTTTCTTTATTGTAATCTTGAAACAAAAAGAAAACGATAATAAAAACAAGAAATTAAAAACAATGAACCTGATTTTATAGTCAATCTCTTATACCAAATTGATGTGAACAAGGAAGGCTAAACCCTATAACTCACAATTAAGGGTTTGAATACTTACCCAAGAAAGCTAAAATTAGATTAGAAAACCCTGACCCATTGATTATTTGAATCAAGAACCAAAAGAATATGGTTAGAACACCACAAAGATGATCTCTTTGATAAATTTTGAAAAGTTCAATGATTAACCTAAAAGCAAGAGTGCTCATATAATTTTTACATCCAAAAAATAAAAGGTGTATATATATATATATATTTGACTTAAACAAAAATAAGCCCTAAGCTGAAAATTAAACTCAAATAACTAACTAACTTAAAAGTATGGGTAAAATAAAATAAAATACAAAGCCCAAGTCTTGTACAAATAAAAGCCCAATCTGCATAGTAATTTCTATGCCCTATCAAAAGACATTATCGATGTCTGATTGCTATGAAATTTTAATGTTATAAGAAACAAGGCCTTTAAAATCTTCTAAAAAACTTTTAGCTCAATTCAACAGTCATATTGCAAGTTATGACCATTAACATAAAAATATATAATTAAGCTCTAGTACATGTTAAGTGGTCTCATCTCTTGCTTGGATTACATTGATCAAGGCTTGATCCTCATTTGAACTCAACTTCATGCTTAACGCCATCTTCGAAGGAATTCTTAAAACTTGTTTAGCCTGAATATCATGAATCAACCCATTAAATGTCTCTTTGATCCTCTTAGTTTACCATTATAATTGGTTCACTTGGCACATCCAAGAGATCTTGCGGTGATGTTTGTTGATTCTTATCAAATTGAATCTTATTTGGATTTTAACTAGGTAAATTAAATCTGTATAGTTGGCTTGGTCAACATGAAACATGGCTTTACCAGGTTTCAAATCAACGGGTTATTTAATAACACTGGGAAGAAGAAGTAGAGTGGGGTCCTGAAATAAGGAAATTCGGAGTTGGAAACATGGTTGGAGTCGAGGCATAGTTTGGTCTAGTGGGGAATGTTTGTTTTGCAACCCCAACATGGAACAGTATTGCGAGAAAAGGATCCTCACTTACAATGCCACTGACAGAGATGGAAGAACCACTCAAGGAGTCTACTCTTCGGCTATGCTTGTTCATCAAAAGTAAGCTAAATCAGGCAAACAACTTCATTTCCAATCTCCGGTTTGTATAGTCATTTAAGATTTATGATGAATACAGGTTTGTGGTTAGGATACCAGACAAGCTTGATCCAGAGCAGGCAGCACTACTATTGTGTGCTGGGGTGACGACTTATAGCCCCTTGAAACAATTCTGTAGCTATAGTAAGGTTATCAAAGCAGGAATTTTGGGCTTAGGTGGAGTTGGCCATGTAGGTGTGCTAATTGCAAAGGCAACGGGGCATATGTTATTTTCTTAAGCTCTTCTGATAGGAAGGTGGAGGAAGCTTTGGAGCATTTAGGTGCGGGTGTTTTTCTGGCGAGCTCCAATGCAACAGAGATGGAGAAGGCTGCTAACACCCTTGACTACATTCTTGACACCGTACCTGTGGTGCACCCTCTGGAATCCTACCTTTCACTGCTCGAGTTTGAAGGGAAGCTCATCGTAGTTGGAGCTGTTCCTAAACCATTGCAGTTTATTGCAAGTGATTTGATTACAGTTATGCCCCTGCTCTCTGTATCTATTTGAACTAGTCTTCTGTCTGTTCTTCCTGCATTTGATTTTAAACCAAAAAAAAGGGTCAAAGTGCAAGAACCGGAGCAGAATTTAAATGTACTTTGATGGTTAAGCCTTTAATTTATGGTGGCATCCTGGGAAGAAATCAATAAGCGGGGAGCCTCCTTGGGATCATAAAGAGACTCAGGAGTTACTGGATTTTTGGGCCAAGAAGGGCTTTTCATAGATGATAGTGGAGATGGACAGTGTGAAAAAAGACATTTGAGAGAACGGAAAGGAATGATTCAGCTTTGAATCATTCAGCCCCTCTTTTCCTCGTCAAATTATCATTTTCTTGGTCATTTCATGCGATGCCTGTTGATTGGTAGATCATTCGTATCTTCAGCTTCAAAGTTCAAATAAAGGATTCTTTTAGCTAGCGGATTCTGATACTTTGGAATCACATTTCCACTCTTAATTTCTAGTGATTGACTGTACTTTTCCTTTCATTTCCCGTCTGGACAGCGAGAATAGCATCTCCGAGTGAAAATACATTTGGTTAAATGAAACCATTAATTGTTTTTGCACAATCACTACTTGTCCTGGAAAAGATAGAGCATGGCCACGAGCATCCCGCCCCATTCATCACCCAATCTTATAGCAGAAAGTCTCAAAGTGTGGCGTTTCGACGAACCTACCTAGGCACAGAAATGATCTCATGAATAACCAAATCCGTGAAGCAATAGTCAAGCTGGGATGCCATGCAAAGCTGAAATGCAAGCTTGAGAAAGTTCAAGTTGTGATTTGCAAACGTAGTTTAATAGCAGTTGTTACGTCTCAATTACAACCGCACATTGTTGCACCTCTGACTAATGCACCGCCAAATCATTTAAAAATGTAATAGCCTGCGACGAGCCATTGTACAGAGTTAGCTACCAAATGTTTTATACTAAACATCCTTCCCCCTGGGGGGATAAAGAATTAACAAATACTACTGTTACAACAACAAATGGATGCCCATTCCGCGTCTTGTTAAAGCAGATAATGGCATACCAATTTGGTCATGTCAGTCCGCCACCAAATTGATGACGGCAACAATAACAGGCATGGAGAGGGCACATATAACAGCAGCTCACTAATCTTTCCCTTTGACTTTGCCTTCAGAAACTTTAGATCCATCATAAGCTGAAAGGAAGAAAGTACTTTGGTTCTTATGTAGAAATCTGCAAGACAAGAATATATTTTTTTACGGGTCAAGGCAAGACAATTAAGAGATTGAATATATGAGAAGGCAGGAAAGGAATAAACAATGCTTGACCAGATCAATGTAGAAGTAGACTCCTTTATGTTCCATAATCTTTAAAGGCAGCCTTTGATATTTACCAACTTGTAGTGCATTACTGATGAGAAGGTAGATTATGGATCATTATCAATGTGTAGCAGAGTCATTAGAAGTGCCTCTTGATGAGCCTAGAAATTTATTGATGCATGCGTGAATTAACTACTCTCCTTAGTCAAAGGCAACAATGATGATAGAAAAGATTTTGCTTTCTGATAATTGCTTGAATGTGAAGAATATCTTTTATTAATTAATTTGATCCATTGATAAAAGATATTCCTAATGAAGTATATGTCTGATATGAAGCCAATCACAATGAAGATGAGGCCAGTGGTGGGAACCAAACTTTTTCTCTTTCATTTTAATTTCAATTGAATTTCAGTGTTTATTTTTTCTAAAGAACAGGAAAACACAGTTAATGTGCAGGATGGAGTTAGTACTTGAGAAAGTCGAGTAATTTCTGTTGCAAGCGAGTTGATGTATCCTCTTCAATGTTCACATAGGCCAAGAGCTCTGGTAATTTAACTGCAATGAGGAAAAAGTAAAGATGTACTTGTGGTAAAATTTACATCAACAGGTGAACAGAATTAAGTCTGAACAAATTAACATTGTGCTAAATTCCTAAAATACGGAATAAAGTCACTTGCACAAGTGCACACCATGTACAAAAAAGTAGTTCCACATTGAACTATATCATTTCAAATTCTTGACAGTGTTCTTTGCTGTGAGATATTCAAAGGAATGCAGGTGATTTCAAAACCAACTACATCTGTGGCTTCTATCAAGGTGTCAATCACCAGCACAAGCACACATGACTTGGTTAAAATGTGAAAATAACACTGGAAAGGCTCGGCCTTTGAAAAACCATCTAACAAATGCTCAGAATGTGAAAAACTGTAACCTAACCATAAGGGTGTCTTTAAACATTTAAGGAAAACCCCATCTGTCAAGGTAATTCGCTTCAGAGGAAAGGTTGTAGAAAATTGGACTTGCAACTGTTACAACGATTAAGAAGGCTATATAAAATTCTCAAGGAAAAAAGAAAAGAAAAGGGAAGGCTATATAAAAGATACTAATGTTTGCCTCCAGAAAACAATGATTGAATTTAATTTCAGACAGAACAAAACAAAACACATTTTCATTAAGACAACACAACTGGTGACCATATCAGCTTTCATTAAAGATTACTGATCAAAAGCAATAGTTTCAACACTTTATCAAACAAAAATATGATGGTCAAACAACTAAAGAATGCAATAATTATAAGTGGCTAAAAAGCACAAGTGCTTATGATAAGCATACCAAAGAGCCTCAGCAAATGTTCAGCACCATATATAGTCGATGGAGATACATCAATTTTGACAGTATCATGATATTGTTGACGCTCTTTTTTGTATAGTAGCATCACAGGCAATGCTTTGTCAAAATAACACCGTATGCCTTTCAAAATTTCTCCAATGGAATCAGTTATCCTGTATCCAAGAAAACATGATCCATGCAACTATTATTGATGCAACCAATGCATGAACCTGGATATTAAGTAACATCAGAAAATGTGAAATAAATGCAGAATCAGCAAAATAATTGATTGATGTCCACTTTGACATCAATGCCCTTTACGGAGGCCCTTATGAGAGCACAGTTGTGACTTGTGGCATACATAATCCATGTTGCATTAGCAAAAATCAACTCTGAAGCTTGAGCATATGTCAGCGTTAATTGGTCTCATATATGCTCATCTCAATCTGAATCCCAAGCAATTCAGGCCTTTTGAAATGTTTCATGTCTTGACCATTTATTGCAACTCTAAATCAATTTTTCCCTCCTAGTGCTCTGGCTTCACCTTTTACTTTTAACATTCTGCTTCAAATTAAAACATTCTACATCCTTCCATTCAGGTAAGTTATTAACATCTTCACCAGTGATATTCCCCAATATCGATGGATGGAAGGTATTATTCATGGATCATACACTTAGATATGTTCATTTAATTTTTTTGCTTTCCTTTAATGTGTATTTGGTATTGTGGTGCATGGTGCTTTTCAAAAGTGTTTTTTACTTGTAAATGCATCAAAACAAATTTTTTTCAGATTTGTTTTTTCATTTTTGACAACAGCACATCAAAATCATCAGAAAACACTTAAAAAGGTATCAATTTGATGTTTTTTCAAGGCAAATGCACTTTTGAAACACATCCAAACGCAATACCCAACAGGCACAAGAGAATCAATGTAATTTCTGTTGAAGATACACCATAAATTCTCTTTCAAAACATCTGAAAATTGATCTAATCAATCATTGGAACAGAGAATAAGATCACTGTTATGGTGGTCTATGCAATCGAGAATATATACTAAAATAGCTGATAGGAAAGAAAAAAATTCCTAGCACATGCAAATTATAATTGATACATGTAATTTCAGCAGAAGCTAGAACAAAACTTACATGCCATCCTTCTTCGACATATATTCTAGGTACTTTGTCAAAATATCATCCACATTTGGTGACCGGGGAAGTTTAACAAACTGCATTTAAAAAGAGAGGTTCTTTAACAAATCAGAGCACTATATCATTAAAAGGAAGATTGAACTTAAACTCCAATGATGGATAAGCAGAAACGTTTTCTTTTCCTAGTGGGTTTAGATTTTCTATTTTGTACGGACTTTGGTGCCTCTATAAAGCATAGCTAGACATTAGAAAGGAGGCTACAGATTTTCATTGATCAACAAATTGACTTTTTGAATAATAGGTTCTCTTGGTTATTTTGAGTGTTTTCATTTGACATCTGCATATGGAAAATTTCACATTCTAGAAAGACATTCAACCAATCAAAAAATACTGTGGCAGAGTGTTGAACTATCTTCTATCCTGAAATGGGAAACTATATTACTTTCAATTTGTAAATAGAAAAAATACTTTTGTCACAAATCCCATTACATGTAGCAATTTGTGAGTACCACGAGTACATCAAGGTTAACAAATGGCAATAAGACAGAACAAAGTCATACCACAATACTGAAGAAAGCAAAACAAGGAATAGTGTTCAGAAGAATATCTAGAACATCTAGAGTGAATGGAATCACTACAGGGGTGTAGGTCTCACAGTTTCCTCTTTTACTTGCAGAATTTCACTAGAATCTGATCCTTAAACCAAAAATCCAAAATCTTTTGCTAAAAAATATAAAACCTTTTAAGTGTAAAAGGCCAACTATTTTGTGGGAAAACTCCAAGCTCTTAGGATGGGACGATGGTCTTGTGTTGGATGGGTTGGCATTGGCTGTTTTAAGATGTATGGCATTCAGAATCAACAAGGACAAAAAAGTTGATATTAGGATTTTCAACAAAGAACAATCTTACAATTGATTGATATTTGTATAAACCCTGAATCTTTTTTCTGTAAGATCCAATAACTAAGAAAATCACCAAATCTTTTTTTCCTGATTGATATTTGTAAAAAGCCAACCCTTTTATCACAAAAAAGTACAACCAGAAAACTGAAGTTGGATAACAGAAAAGTAGCTGCATTGCTGGTTCAGCATTATAGAAGCTGTTTTGATTGTAAACTAGAAAAAAAATAGGAATTGTAATCATCAAGATATAGAATTTCAGAGCTAATTCTTTAACAAGTATAATGTATGCACTGTAGTGTTGATAGCCTAATAATTAGGACAGCAAGAGAGGTGATTTAAATTGAATGTAATTCAAGAGTAACAGGATTGCAAGAAAGAATAGGGTCAAGGTAAAAAAGGTGTTCTGTCAAAGGCTTGTTCACAAGATTGTATGTAAAAATTGCCAAAGAAAAGATTACGGTAACACATCCGAAATGGCTGGATAGACTTAAATGTATGCAGGGTTATATTCAATGAAGCAAAAACCATTAAGCTATTTGGTAATAATTGAACTTTATGGCTTCTACACTAACTCAAATAAAATCAATTCGCATAATGAATACAATATAATAGCAATAGGAGAAAATATGTGAATACCTTATCCTGCTGGGTGACAAATTCCCAATCATCAACAAGTTGCTTCTTTAGTGTTGATGGAATTTGGATCTTGACAAGCTTTTCTACAGGCAAATTATCCTTCTAACAATTTGAAACCACAATATTAAGAGGAATCTCAATAAGAATCTAAGAAGAGCAATGAAGTTTCTGAAATAGAGAATCTGATTGTGAGGGTATGCATGTTTTCAGCTTGGTCTTCAATGAAGGAAAAATTATTTACAAAAGCAGTACGGGGCAAAAAAGATGAGATCAGAGCAACAACAAGATGTAGTAGGCCAAAACTATTGTCCAACAAATACTTCAGAAATTAAAAGGTATGCCAAGGCACCATATGAAATAATATGAAACAAACCTCCATTCCTGAATCACTTTTACGCTTCTTCCCTTTTGCCACTGCAAGAAGCAGTGACAATTCATAAGAACAAATTTCTTTGTCTTCACGAGCATATATCATTTAAGAGGCAAATTGAAGATAAACCACTGGTAAAGGAAAAAAAAAAGCACTAAATATAAATGCAACTTATTTGAATATGTCAAGATGGCAAGATTGCAATAGAATAAAAGCTGAGCAAATATGCCCCATAACTTTGGCAATCATGAAATTAAGACCCAGTTTTTACTAGCAAAATGTTTATAATGGTGTACTACCTAATGCAAGTCAATATGGCACCAAGATGAAACAAAATGATGCTGAGGAAAAAAAATAAAAAACCTAAGACCAACAGATAGCAATGCCAATGTCAAGCTCCATACAAAGTCCTATGGCACCACAACTTTCTTTGGGCGAAAATAATTAAACTACAAAATTCTTTTCATCCTCTTTTGGAGAACATCTGCCCAATTTGCAGGTACAGGCCTGATAGGACGGCCTCTATATAAAGAAATAAACAGCAAAATCAAATCTAGGACTAGCAATGTATAGCAGAAAAATCATACCAACTTGTGGTAGGACTTCTACTGGAGAATAATGACAACCAATAGTCACTTACTAAAACAATGAAAACTGTGCTTATGAAGAGGGAAAGAAAAGGAAGGTAAGGGAACGAACCATTGCT
Source organism: Populus x sibirica (assembly GCA_019202695.1). Lineage (NCBI taxonomy): Eukaryota > Viridiplantae > Streptophyta > Magnoliopsida > Malpighiales > Salicaceae > Populus > Populus x sibirica. The sequence continues at coordinate 738,851 of JAGMVL010000801.1, forward strand.
TTTAGGATCTTCCTTGTCCATCTTTGAATCTACAAAACAAAAACTAATTTTTACAAATTGAAATAGTTATGAGCTTAACTATCCCTTAGCAGTTTCATAGTCATGACTATAAAAACCTGAACAAACATTCAAGGTACTCATATATTAGCACAAAATGAAAGTTAAGTCCCCAAGTTATATGTCTTGTATAAATAACAGTAAGAGTTATTGAAAAGGGAGAGAACATCAATTGAGTTTTTCCTTTGACCTAAGAACCCATAAACTGATTCTCTCAGGCAAGAAGGAAGAGAAAAAAAAAGTTTTCTAGATGGCCAACAGTTGCTTTGAGACTTTCACGCACCACAAGCTAAATGAACAGAACTTGTTGAAAATCTCCATTTGGACATTAACACATACAAGATAAATTTGAAAAAACATATGTTTAAATAAAACCGAAGCTTACCAGTAGAGTTTTTTGGCTTCGTCTGAGAAGAACGTCCAGGCTTCAAACTCTTGTCTACACCTTGTTTTTTCTCTAGGGCCTGCTGCTTCAAGACATTATCCGGAGTGTGTTTCATTAGTCGGTCCATGCCTACCCATTCGTCCCAACTGTTGGCAATATGTCCAACCCACAGTAATGATTTCCGTGTCCCTTTTTGAAACAGGGTATATTTATTAACGAAATAAAACTCTTAGGACAAAAAAAAATTCCGAGAAACCTTTCAGTGATAACATAAACCAATTCACAAAAGAGGCTAAGTAGTAAAAAAAATGACAATAGGACCAAATGTTAAGATGAAAAAGATGCAACAAGAGGGCTCACCAGCTGAGAAATAGAAGAAACATCAAAGACAAGATTTTGTTTTTATAAGTTGTAGCTTCTCTTTTACCTGTCCAATTGATAATTTTTTATATTATTATTCTAAACTAAAAATATCCTTTGTTTTCGATTCATTCAAGTTATATCTGCTATGTTGATCTAAAAAGATAATTTCCAAATTAAATTAAAAGACAGCAAAACCAGCAAAGATCCTCAAGAATCTGTGTTTCCAACACCTGCTTAGCATGCCTATAGTTACTGGCAAACCATAACTATTCTATAGCTAGCTAAACTTTATAATAGGACAACAGTTTCCTTCTTCCCTAATGTGACATTGATTTAAATGTTTCTTTTTAATGTATCTCATACACAATCGATCATTGTCTTTCAAATGGTAACAACTGCCCCACCCCCCTTTTCTCTCCAACCCTTTCCTGTCATGATAAACCTTGTCAATGTAATAAATTACAATAATAAACTAGTAAAAGGAAAAGATAAAACAGTATTTGATAAAAAATTATAGAAAATAATTAAAAACACATAGCGGAAGGAAAATGTCAGACTAGGTACTCTAAAAAAAGTTTATAGTTGTATAGAATTAAGATCATAAAATTCCTAAAAAACTAGCATCAATGAAAGAAAAACATAAAAAACAGAGAAGAAAGAGGCCTTCACTTATGAAATTTTATTGAAAAAACCTAGACTTTTAATCTTGGAAAATTATTGTCATGTGATGAATGCAACGGACATTAAATGTAACAATAATGAAAAGAGTAAAATAGATATCTAGTTATTTACTTTGCTTTTGTCAGTTTTGCAATGCGCCATAGTTGTTGCTTCATTTCTTGAAACATCTTAATATTATCCTAACTTTTAAAGGGAAAAGCAGGGGAGAATCACATCATGAATAAATAAAGCATCCAAGAACTTGAACTTATACTTGATTAGATTTAAGAAAAAAAAGAGGTAGAGAAAATGACCTCACAATGTTGCAGTCTGACCTATTCAGTTCCAAAATCTCAGCCAAAATATATAGCAACAGGAAACGAACAAAATGCATACTTACTTTTTATTCCAACCCTGTAAAACAGCAAAAGGCACATCACTTAACATCATAACAAGGTAATACTGTACCAGTCAACTACTCAGTGGTTCAGTCATTCAAAATTGTATAACCAGAACAAGTCATTCAGAAAGGAATAGCTAGGAGAAGCTTACAAGGTAGTGGACGAAGTATCTCCATTCCTTCTTACGAAGCTCAGCTTTTTGAACCTAAGATTTAAAAGAACATTAAAAAAAAGTTAAAATGCTAGAAATGAAAAACATATAACATGCTGTAAAAAGAAATTAGATAACACAAACATTGCTTCCAAGGAAAAACAAATCTCATCTTCAGCAAAAAATCCAAAATCAAGACAAAATTTTAAAATCCCTTGATTCTTGTGTGTGGTTCCCTGGCAACTCAAAAATACTTGGCATCTTAATTTCATTAAAAAAAAAATGAAAAAATAACACTTGTGAACTGAAAGGTCACATCCATAGAAAACAACACTGCTCTCCACCGCACTAAAATGCTCCTTATTACAGAAAAATGGAGACTGCAGCAACTATAAATCACAGTGAAATTTACTTAGTTCAGTTGAAATCCCTGAAACCAGTAATTGTTAGTATTCTGCAATAACAAGACAAATTAAACTTGTTACGCTAAAAAAAATCAAAATTCCAGCTTCTATAAACCCTAATTTCAACAATAAGCCGTTAAAAAAACCTTAAATTTCCTCAACTATCACTTTCACCTCCATTCTTTACCACAGATTTCCTTTCAAACAAAAAAAATCACAATTAAACACTAAAACCACCAAAAACAAAACCTAAAATTAACAAAAAGTCGATTTAAAAAAAATGAAAATAAACATCAGTTACAAAATCATAGGGCACAAATAAAAAAATAGAAAAGGAAAGATCTTATAGAGAGAGATGCCTTGGCCTCGTAGATGCGGGGTCCGTGGTAGGCGAGGACGCGCTCGCCTTCGGAGAAGAGACTGGAATTAGAAGGTGTTTTGTCGCCGCTTGAAGCCTCGGCGTCGCTGCCGGAATCGTCCTTCGATGAGCTCCCCATTTCTCGCTTTCACTGAAGTCGATAGAGAGAGCCGGGGGGGGGCCTTAATCTTACTCACTGCTTCTCTGTCTGGTGAGAGTGTTAGACACGACTGGTCCCGGGAGTGTCGCTTTTTTTTTTCCAGTTTGAAAATAAGGGGGAGCGTGTTTTTCACCCTTTTCAGTTTTTTTAAGCTTCTCAGTATTTTTTTTTTTTTTACTTCTTTCCTTTCCTTTTATCTTTCCTTCTTTCTTATTTTTATTTATTTTGTTGTTTTATTTCTTTTTTTCTCTTACAATTTAATAGGTGACCTACATGTTTCCTGAAAATGTTTGAGTTCATATTTTTTTTCAATTTGTTCAATAAAAGTATTTTTGTTGCAAAAAACATTTTTAGGAAAAAGTGAGTTTTCTATATATATAGTATTTGACTGCATCGATTGTTTCATGGTTTATCCCTTCAATTTATATTTACAAATTACAAAATATATTAAAATATTTAGGTAAAATACCACAATAGCTCAAATTTTTTTCCCATTTTCATTCATTTTTTTTTCAATTACAACTTTTTATGCCTAAATTAATTATCAATTTATTAAAATTTATGAAGAAAAGAAAAAATTCAATAAAACAAAAGATCAAAATATAAAACAATAAAAAATTACATGGTCAATCTCAAATTCAATGTACAAAGTTTTGTTTACTTCATCTACTCTATTTTTTTTCTTACCTTGTGGTCCCTTAGGTTTTTGCAATTTCAAATGTTCATATTCTTAACATTTGAGTCTCTAAGATTGAAAGAAAAAAGAAAAAGTTGATGAATAGTCACTTTTCAGCATCGAAATTCTCCATGTTTGGTGTCAATGAGTTTCACTTGATAAGAAAAGTTTGATGGCGATGGTTTTTTTTTAATAAACATGATTGAAAAAATAGATTATATACTATTTAGATTTTTTTTTAATTTGGTTGATTTTTGTTTTTTCTTAGTAGTTTTAAGGTATTTCTGGGTTTAGCAAGTGATTTATAATGTTTTTTTATGGTGTTTTTGATTGAGAATATGTTGAAAATATATTTTTAGGTCATCCCTCCTAGTAGATCACTTGTTGCGTGCTTAAAAAAAAGGTGGATGGCACGTCATCTGATTTTAATGCTAAAAAAATAAAACAGGCTTCGAAGACCAAAGTACGCCTGATCTTTTTTAATATGCATCATAATCTTGGCTCCTTTCTCTCTCTCTCTCTCTCTCTCTCTCTCTCTCTCTCTCTCTCTCTCTCTCTCTCTCTCTCTCTCTCTCTCTCTCTCTCTCTCTCTCTCTCTCTCTCTCTCTCTCTCTCTATATATATATATATATATATATATATATATATATAGAATTTAGATTTGAATACACTATAAAAAAAATTAACATGATATTTTAAATATTATTCGATTTTGCCAATGGTTCTCAAATAATATTATGGAATCTTAAGAGAATATTAACAATTTTGTTTTTCTATGTAGCTGATATGGAAAAAAAAAAGCTTATGAATATTCAATTAAAATCAAAATTATTTTTTAAAATTTTTTTAATAGGTTTTTTATATGATTTTATCACATTTATTATTTTTTTGTCTTCAATTACATAAAAAATGCTTAGATATTATTTCAATATTTTTTTAATTTTCTTTTAATACCATGATGGATTTTTGTTTAGAAAATGGTGCTTGCAAATAAAAAATATATTTTAGTTGAAACAACGGAGAGATGCATCATTAAGAAAATGAAGTTTAGATTGGAAAAATATAGTTTTTTTATACCTATTTCAAATGGCTGTAATAAAAAAAACACATTTATTTTCATTGTTATTGCCTTTATTAAAAAACATGCTTTTAATATAAAAATCATGATGTTGTTTTTAAGAAGATTGAGAATTTTTTATGATGATATTATAGATTACGTATTTTTTTCCTTTTAATGTTTTTTCATTTTTTTTCAGCTGAAACTAAGTATGTCGTAAAGGTAAAAAAAAATTCATTCCTTTTTCTTCTTTATTTATGCGCGTGTGTTTTTTTTTTTTTTTGCATTATTGTTTTAGGTCATTATTTATTTTTTCAATTTTTTTTTTTAATAATTTTATGAATTAATAGTTGTGTTGAATATTAATTGTTATTGAAATAACATTTTGCATTATTTTAGTTATTATTTTGTATTTATTTCATTTAGAATAAATTTTTGTAAATTTAGGATCACAAACATTACCACTTTTAAATAATTATGTTGAATTTTAGTTGTTATTGAAATATTTTTTTCATTTTTTTATTGAATTTTAGTTTTTTTTTCAATTTTGTTGTTCAATTTCAATTAAATGTGTAGTATTAATGTTTTTTTAATTTAGATTAAATTCTTGTAAATTTAGGATTAAATATATTACCACTTAAAAGATGTGAATTTTGTGTGAAATTGGATTACTGTAATTTGTTGGAAGAAATTGAATAAAATTAACTGGTTTGTGACATATATATTGTGTGTTTGCATGTTTAAGAATTTTGGGTAGCCTCCCGTATAGAGGAGGTGTTGCCGAAGTTTTTTTAAAATAAAAAAAATTAAGTTTTTTTCATTAATTTATGTACATGCCTGGGTGAAAGTCTATTGTAAATCATGAAGAAGGATCACTTCTAATTCTTCTAGCAGCAATGCTTAAGACCACAATTCATTAGGTGTCAACCATGAATAGACACATGAGGCACATGCATCAACGTATGATGTGGGGTCATTGAGTGTGATGCCGCAATGTCGAGGAGGGGTCTTATCACAGTGAGATCTATTTACCCGCAAGTACGAGGGTAGAAGGACGACCTTTCAATGTAAGTTTGAATTGCTTTCACAACAACATGCTTAATAAAGTTTTTAAAAATAATTTTATTTAACGAATACAATTTTAAGTTTGTAAATATTGAGGCTGCCAAAACAATAACATCGACCTTTAAATCATCAATGAAAATTCTATTGTTTCAATGGAGCCAAGTTTCTGGACATCATAAATGCAAATGCAGGTCGATGCATGGTTTTCAAGGTTTAAGGTTAGTATTAATTTTAATATTTTTTTTATTATGCTAATACGGTCAGTTTATTGAAATTACTAAAATTTACCATTTATAATTTTTTTACTGCAAGGGAAATTTTTAATAGGAGAGAGCGGATGATAATAGTGCGAGGAGGGTTTGAGAGAATTACGCTGCAACTTGGTAAGATTGAAATCAAGATAATTTTTTTATTCCAAATACCAAAATTTTATTTTTCATTTACTAACAAATAATTTATTTGTAACATATAAATTTTGTGATTTTTGGTACGAGTCCAAAAAAAAGCAAAAACAATATGCAAGAGAAAACGAGCTTCCAATCTGGAATGACGTGACAGTTTGAAAGGATTTCAGACCACCATATATCTCAAAGGCTGTATGGGCGGAGTACATTCAGCACGTAACATCCATGCAATTCATGCAACGGTCATAGTCCGGTATGGAGAACTAGAATCGGCATTTTTGTTGTTCCATTACCACACACATTAGCGGCTCTGTTTCATTCGTTTCGCATGCGAAGCTAATTGTAAGAATTTTTTATTACTTTCATTTTTTATCTGTTAATTTTTTATAAATATATTCAACTGATAACATTTATATCTTGCGAGGCTATGGTTCTTGGACGCAAACCAAGCCTGATGGAGTTTTTTTATTGAAACACATGTGCAGAGTGATGACCGCTAAAAAAGGTGCAATTGTTCATAGATAGTCGAGTTCAGCACTTTGTGGTATGTTGGTTTTCAACCATTAATTTTATTAAGTTATAATTTTCTTCAATTTGATTAATTTATTTTTTTCTTTCTAGGATACATATAACAACTGCTTGAAAGAGAGATACAAGGACGGTCTTTCGATCCATCCGGATCTCGATTTAAATTTATGATTAGAGGTAGGATTGTCCGTTAGGCCCAATAGAAATCAGGTGTATGGACTCTCTAACACTACAAGTCGAAAACTTGCAGATGATACGTAGTTTTTCATTTGTTGGATGCTCGCTATCGATCCCGAGAAACTCTAAATTTTAAGGCAATGTTAGACTAAGGAATACAGGATCGAACGACACATCTCAATGAAAAATATGAACGATTCACTGCAGATTATGAAGAACTCTGTCGAGTGGTAATGGAGATGAGATCACACATGGGTGGTCCATGTGATCCTCCTTATTGGCCCGACGGTCTCGGCAATGACCAACCTCCTCTTCCTCCTTCAGCGCCACCTCTGTTTTAGATTTATTGTATTTGAACGTACAAATGTTTAAATTTGTAATAAATATTTAATTTTTATATTATTTTAATTTCTTTTTATATATTTGATTTTAATTTCTTTTTAATTATTTTACTACTTATGTTCAATATATATATATATATATATATATATATATATATATATATATATATATATATTATATTAACGGGGTTACCAACGGACCACGTATGTCGGTATATTCTAGAGAGTTGAAAAATAATTACTGCAAATGTCACTCCTACTGTTAACTCTCCAACAAAATTATAAATGGTATTGATGATATGTTATATTTATCGACAAACAAATAAAAATACCGATAAAATTGCATACGATATTTCTGTTGTTTATATGAGAAACTTCTCGAGGGCAATATCAACAGAATGAATAGGGTAATTTTTTTTTTTGCGTGCTTTGTACTTCTGTAAATCGATCAATATATTTATTACCGATAGATCATAAATTACTGACGAGACTTTTTTCAACAGACAGGTTCCATCCGTGAGCTCATCGGTAAAATACGCATCGATAAATTGTGAGTTTAAATACTAATGAAAATTTCTATCGGTAAAACTGTTAAATCTGGTCATGTTGTATATAGTTTTGTGATGTTGTGAAATGAATTTTGAATAAGAAAACAAAAAAGAAATTCATAGTGTGGATATGCCTAAGTTCAGCCAAAATAGATTTGTTAATGGGAGAGAAGATTTGATTGAGTTATTAAACATGAATTATTAAATTTGTGATTGAGTATGTGGGATTAGATAAAAATATAAGGAAATACATAAAGGAACACCCATGGATTGATGATGGATGTTTGGGCCGTGAAATGTAAAATAGTTGGTTTAATAATAATAATAATAATGTGTTTTAAATGTGTCACGGGACAAACTAATATTGAAAATTATAGAAAAATTGAAAAGAAATCCCAAGGGATTGAATTGAAGTGTTTCATGTTAAGGGTAAGAAAATAAAAAAGTGAGGGTTGTTCATTCCTATGAATTTAGGATTTTTAGGATGTATAAACCCTATGAATTTCTTTAATAATAGTTCAGAACATGAATTGAATAATACTCGAAATAGGGTTCTTATGATGACTTTCTAAGTTTATGATAGTTTTGACCCTATTAATGTAAGGGAGGCTGTAATAATTGGACAATAGACAGAAGCAGCTAGACATTTGCAAGCTCCGGATAAGTGTTCGAAACCTTGATAACTACTTTTTAAATCTTATATTTTGTGTTCCATTTTTTATTTCATTCCTTAAAGTCATTGATGTATTTAAAATAGATGAAAATGAAAGTAGAATATATGGAAAAATGGTTATTTAACTAGTTGTCATGAGTGGGGCTGACTTCTTGGTGTGCTTACTTTGACTAGCTACTATGAGTGGGGCTAAATGTGTCAGTATGTTTGGTGACTAGCTGTTAAAAGATGGAGTTAGAGATGTCGGTTGTCTAACTTGTTAGTATTATAAGGAGAATGTTTGGATAAAACAATATGTTGTTTTATATGAAAAGAGATGTATTCTTGGAGTTTATGATAAGGATAATGAAAGATGATACATAATTAATTTGTGTGCTATATTATGTGGTTATTGAATTGTAATCTTATGTTGTATAAACTTGATTACAGGTTCTTTACAGACATGACTTGAGCAATAGTTTATTGCTAGTAATTTTAATTTAGGTAATGGTGATGTGTGTGTATATTTTAAACTTCTTTTTGTGATGTAAAACTTGTTGTCTATCTTTTATTGTGTAAATGAAGTTTAAAACTAAAAAGACATGTAAATTAACTATCAGTTTTTGTTGTGTTTATAACTTGATATTAAACTTACTTTGTTTATAAATTATTGGCATGTAGTGTTTATATTGTATTAATAATTGTTGATTTTAATATAATATAGTATACTTAATACCAATTGTGAAAAATGAATGTGAAATTGGATGATTGGAATGGTAAATTGAGTCCGTTTTTAAAATTGTGATTGTGATGTGTATGATAGTGGTCTAGGATGGTCGAACATATTGTTTTTGAGATTTTTGTGTTTATTGAACGATGATAAAATTTGGGGTAGTCTTTATTTATGGAGAGATTCTATCAAGATTTTGATAGAAAAATTAATGGCATAATAAGAGTTAAAAATATAATATTAAAGAAAATAGTGATCAATCTAAAATGTATACGTGCATGTATAAATTTTCTGATAATTTCTTGAATCATGTGTGGTTACATGTGTTGTTTTAGTTAAAAGTTAGGGCTCTTAGAGGCTCTATAATGAAATTATTAAATCTTTTAGGTTTTTTTTTTGTTTTGTTTTTGTTTTTGTAATAAAAATAGTATGAATTGACTTATAATCTTTTAAGTGGTTCATTGTAAACTTAAAATCCCACGACTCTCATCAGCACACAACAGATCAATAATATATTAAATTTTTCAACAACATCCATACTGTCATTTTTACATCCTTTACCGTCAAAAGAATAAGTAAGACATCCATCAGCTAGAAATCTATTTCGAGGACCGTTATTGTACTTAGCAATACTAGCTACTTGATATCTATAGAAAATAAAATAAAGCGAACAAATTAACGAGAAGAATGCATACGTTGCTGTTTTATTCAACAAGGTAATAATATTTTTTTAACCAACCAAGTAACTAGTGTCCTCCTCCATCGCTAGGACCTGAATTAATCCCTCCATAAATTCCAGAATCCTTGAATTTGTTACCATCACCTGGGCTTGGACCTGACTTCTTGATGGCTCCTAGGGATAAACCATCAAAGAAACCAGTGCCACCAATCCTGCCTCGATCAGACATCAAGATATTGAATGGCCGGGCTTGAGTTAAAGAGCCTTGCAACAGAAGGAGAAGCACAAAAAAGAAGCCGAGAAGCTTGCGTTCTCTTGCCATATCTACTTAGAATGCTAGTAGTGAAGCTTTTTTGGTCAACAAAAGAGGTGTTTTTCTAAGCCGAACGCACCCTTGGAAGCTAGACTGTTATTACCCAGTAAAGCCAGTGGATGTTTTCATGAAGTGGTGAACGATGAAAACTTGAGGCACCTTATTTATAGTGCCCAGCAAACCTACTACAAGTTACATTCAGCGGAAATTTGCGTGTTCATACGAAAGGAAACGTCGAGGGAGGTTCATGCGGTCCATTTAACCTGTAGCAAAGAGAGAGTGGACGGCCACGTTGGTCCAATGAAAGCCTGCCTAAACCTCTCAAAATCCTCAAAATTTTCAAATTCTACCACCAAAACTTTCTTCGAATATTTGTGTTTCAATTCCGGGTCTTGCTTTGCATAGAAATCCATCTTGTACTTAGCTATCCAGCCTGCAAAGTTGGAAGGAATTTTCTTCAAGTGATAAGCATCCCATTAGCTCTCACTTTTGTTTGGGAAACATAACCATCTTATCAGGAATTGTGTTTCGAATTAAATACCATCTAACTCTTTAAAAAAAAAAAAAAAATACCATCTAACTCTTGTAGTTAAGAGTGATGTTATTCCCACTATATAGCTTATTAATTTCATTTTATATTTGTTATATTCTTTAATTATTAATAAACAACATAATTTTTAATATAATTACATATAGAGTATCTTATTTACGAAGATTATTGAGATTAATATTACATAAATAAAATTGTAAAGTGAGATTAGAGTGAGAATAACTCCCTCCATACTTGATGAGACATTTCTCAAATAATCGGTGCGCGCACACGTTGAGTTCATGAAATTCATGCGCGCCGGTTCAACGTGCAATAATACTCTTAGACCATAGTGAAGCCTCCGAGTCAAACCTAGTTAATTCACGTTTTGACGTTTCATGTGTTTGAATAACTTTTGTTTTTTTTCGTTGGAAAAATTAACCTAATGTTGAACAAAATAATATATAGAATTGTCTTTCTCTCTTGAATAGTCCCTCAAAAATTCTGGATGCATGTAAACGGATTTTGGTATGAGCTAGCTCAAGCCTAGATAATTCATGTTTTGACGTTTCACGTGTTTGAAGAACATTATTTTTCATTGGAAAAATTAACTTGATGTTGAACATGATAATATATAGAATTGTTTTTTAGTGTGTTTGACATTGAATTTCAACTTGTTTTTTTTTTCTTTGTTAAGATTTGAATTTTTTCTTGCTTCATGTTATTTTTTTAGTATTTTTGGATCGTTTTAATGTATTGATATAAAAAATAAAAAATATTATTTCGATATATTTCCAAATAAAAATACTTTAAAAAATAACTATTATAACACTATAAAACACACCTTTAATATTCCCTTAAAAATTCTAGAAGCATGTAAAAGGATTTTGGCATGCAGCTCATAAAATACATGAGGATCGATTAATTTGTTAACTTCCTAGCTATAGCTATAAGGACTTATTTATAAAGCCGTTACACTACAACATTTACCGACAGAATTTTTTCGTCGGTGTAAGACACATATTCCATTGGTAATTAATTTACCAATAAAATCACCGACGAAAATGCTCCGTTAGCGAATCTTTCATCGGTGATTTTTTGTCCATCGGTAAATCCGTTGGTAATAATAAAATATTATTACCGACGGATTTACTGACGGAAAAGACGCATCGGTAATAATATTTTTTTATTACCTACGGATTTACTGACGAAATTACCGATGAAATTTTCGTCGGTATATCCGTCGGCAATTATTTAAAAACATTTAAAAAATTTCATTTTATAAAATTATAAAATAATTAAATTAACATAAATCAACACTCTATAATATATACTCAAAATGCTTGAAAAAAAGAATAAGAAAATCAGCTCAAACAAATTTGCAACAAATAAATAAAATGAAAAAATAAATTCAACTAAAACAATTCATATGAAAAAAATGAAGTTGCAATTGCTAAAAATTTTAAAATCCTATAAATAAATCAACTAAAAATTGATCTCCTATGAAAAAAAAATCTCACAACAACATTTATACAATTATTAAGAACAAAAAAAATTAAAAATAAAATAAAAAACAAATATAGTGAAAAAAATCATGAAAAAAGTAGAAAAAAAAATCTTACCTTAATGTAGTTGCAAGTGAAGCTAAGGAGAGAAAAAATAAATCGTAAAGCATATTAATTAAAAAAAACTAAGAGGATAAAAGAAGAAAGAAGAAAGAAGACATACCCGAGCATGGAGAAAAAGAGAAGGAGATGAGGAGAGAAAAGAAGAGAAAGAAATAGATATTGATGTTTTTTACATATAGTGAAGAAGAAGAAGAAGAAGCAGAAGTAGTAGTAGAAGAAGAATAATAAGAAATGAGTATGTCTCTTGTGAAATAAGGGAATTCAGGTTTTTTATTGGGGCGCGTTAGCGACGGATTTACCAACGGATAATTGAATATTAATATTTTTTAATTATTCCGTCGGTAATTCCATCGATAATATTTAATTTAAATTTTTAATTTCGTAAAAAGTTTTCAGAAACCGCCAACAATTACCGACGATTTTTCAATCCGTCGGTGATTCCGTCTGTAATATTTAAATGAAAATTTTAAATTAATTGAATTTTTTCAGAAAACCACCAAATAACACCGACGACTTTTCAATCTGTCGGTGATTTTGTCCGTTAAGAACAACAATTAACATTGTAATTGGAAAGTGAACAGTTCTGGAGCTCTCTGGAAAATACCGGCGGAAAATTCTGTCAGTGATTCCCTTTGTAATTGACATGATAAACAGTGTTCACAGTTTACCAAAGAATTTACCGACGGAATAAATTCCGTCGGTAATTTTGTTGGTAAAAATGACATGTCATCATTTTTTTGCTTTGTTTTAATTTTTTTCCACGGTAATTCCCTCGATATATACCAAGGGAATATTTCCATCGGTAAAATCCCTCGGAAATTTACCGACGGAAATATTCCCTCGGTATTTCTGTTTATATTTATCGATTTTCTGGTAGTGTTTTATATATATATTGAAGTCACAAGTAAAGGTTAATCTAGTCTAATATTCAACTGAGAATATTTCGATAATAATTCAAGATATTAAATTTTGGTTTTGAAGATTGTTTATAATTATATGTTTGATTTATGGAGGTGTTTGAGATGATGATATTGGAGTGTGTTTTTTAAAATAATTATTATTTTAAAAATAAATTAAAATATGTATTTTATTTTTAATATTAATACATTAAAACTATAAAAAAATATTAATTTAATATTTTTATAAATTAAAAAGACTTTTAAAAAATACCTAGAAACAAATGTAGAAAGCATACAAAGACATTATTGATGACTGACTAAGTACACATGCATCATCTTACCTAACTAGTCATGGGTCTGTGACAAGTTTTCAACGGTTGTTATAAAATACTTGAAGGGCGACAGTAATTACTAATTAGTCATTCACGTTACGTATCGAGTGAGATTAAGATTATCTTATAAGAACATCAAAGACCCGTATATACGTTCAAATGGAAAAATGACATGTGCAACGGGCTCAGAGGCTGTTTGTCATTTTTGTTGAAACTAATATTTGATTACGTTTTAAAGTAAGATTGATTTAAGAAAATATTAAATTGTTATTTTTTTGATACATTGATGTAAAAAAAACTAGAAAAAATATTACAATATATTTTTAAACTTAAAAAAAAATATCAAATGACACTTAATAATTTTGTAATTTTGACTTAGACTGTATTTGTTTTTTAGTTTAAAAAATGCTTTTGAAATTTTTTAAGTTTTTCTTTCTTTAAATTAATCTTTTTTTATATCGTTTTAACATACTAATATTAAAAATAAATTTTAAAAATTAAAAAATATTTTTTAAATATATTAAAAAAAAAACATAATATCAAATACAATCACCTACTTAAAGTAGCAATAACTGCCGCAGACGTGTTTGGTAGCCCGAAGTGTATCTGTCCAAAAGGAGGGGACCTAGAAAAGAAGACTACTTTTGGTGATCTTACTTAGCCTTGAATTTGCTTGTTTTGGAGACCCAGCACGAGTCGCGTCTCCATGCGTCTTCTGATTGTCCATTTCATTAATGTGACTCTTGTGACTTTATGCAGTGAAAAGTAAAAAGTAATAAATATATAACTATTCATTGTTTTTTCTACTACTCGTGATAGTTGTTGTAGCAAAAGGTGGCTTTTTTTTTTTTAAGTTAAATTTATCTGGTGTAACTGATAGTAAGATCCTCTAATCTAGATAGTATCAAGAATTTAAGAACCGTCACCATTCCCCTGCTTATTTTTGTTGGTGTTAATGTAATCCTTATTTATTGTTATTGATTATTAAATAGGGTATTTTTTTAATCATTGTTGAAATGAATATTATAGTAATTTTTGTTTACCAAATCAGTATAGTCTATTGTACAATATAATTGTAACTCTTGGGTAAATTCCTGTATTTTGATTTACAAAAAAAAAAGGGAAATAATTATATATATATATATATATATATATATATATATATATAGAAGTTAAATGAGTGGAAATTATTATCTAATAATATAAATGTGGGACAAGGATTTAAATTGAATAAGTCAAACTTTTGGGCCAAATGATTTTAAAACAAAACAAGGAAGGACTTAAATGAAAAAGGAGGGAAAACTTGTAAATATATAAACAAGTGGGGAGTGGATTTGAAGAGGGGAGTGGCCGGCCATGTTAGGGCATTGAGAGGAAAATAAGGGGGGGAAAGAGGAAAGAAATTTGTGTGGTGATTTCAAGCTTTCCATCTCTTATTTCTTTGAATTAAAAGGTAACAAATCTTTTCCTCTCAATTAAATTGATATATTTAGTATGTTAAGATTTTATGCAATTGTATTAGTGAATAATTATGGTATGAGTTGTGAGGTTTAATGGGCTAATTTATGAAATTATGATGAATTAATGTTTTAATAAATGAAATAATAGTGGGTAATGTTTCAATTTGTGAAATTGAAGAAAAAATAATTATGGGTTCTTTTGAGGAGAGGTTTCGGCCAAGAGAAAGAAAATGAATGAAAATGTTGGATCAATAATTAATTGTTGAGTTATGTGGTAATATTGATGATGAAGGAGTTATATTAGTGACGAGTTAATATAGTTGAGTGATAATTAAATGAGTTATATGGTAATATTAATGATGAAGAAGTTATATTAGTGATGAGTTAATAATTAAATGAGTTATGTGATAATATTGATGATGAAGGAATTTTATTAGTGATGAGTTAATATTGTTGTTTGATTGTTAAATGAGTTATGTGGTAATATTGATGATGAATGAATTTTATTAGTGATGAGTTAATATTGTTGAGTGATAATTAAATGACTTATGTGGTAATATTGATGATGAATGAATTTTATTAGTGATGAGTTAATATTGTTGTTTGATAGTTAAATGAGTTATGTGGTAATATTGATGATGAATAAATTTTATTAGTGATGAGTTAATATTGTTGAGTGATAATTAAATGAATTATGTGGTAATATTGATGATGAATGAATTTTATTAGTGATAAGTTAATATTGTTGTTTGATAGTTAAATGAGTTATGTGGTAATATTGATGATGAATGAATTTTATTAGTGATGAGTTAATATTGTTGAGTGATAATTAAATGAATTATGTGGTAATATTGATGATGAATGAATTTTATTAGTGATGAGTTAATATTGTTGTTTGATAGTTAAATGAGTTATGTGGTAATATTGATGATGAAGAAATTTTATTAGTGATGAGTTAATATTGTTGAGTGATAATTAAATGAGTTATGTGGTAATAGTGATGATGAATGAATTTTATTAGTGATGAGTTAATATTGTTGTTTGATAGTTAAATGAGTTTGATGATGAAGGAATTTTATTAGTGATGAGTTAATATTGTTGTTTGATAATTAAATGAGTCATGTGGTAATATTGATGATAAAAAAAAAATTATGTTAGTGATGAGTTGATATTGTTGTTGAAAAAAAATTAAATGAATTATGTGGTGATGTGTTGATGAAGTAATTAAATTAACAATGAGTTGTTTCTGTTGGTTTGATAAGTAAAGTGGTTTTGTGGTGATGTTGTTGATGAAATAATTAAATTGATAACAAGTTGATTTTGTTGAAATAAAATTTAATTGGTAATGAAATGAACCTGCAGGAGTGGACGAGGCTACAGGAACCACTCAGCAGACAGGTTTAGCTAGCAGGACGCAAACACCAGGTAGGTGTTTAGTATCTTGAATATTTTTTTCTCTGAACTTTAGATATTTAAATTTTCCCTTGATCAATGAAATTGTATGTGGAATGCTGGTAGATTTTCCCATAATAATTTATTTTGAAAATAGAAAACTTGTGAGCCAGTTATCCTGGAATGGAACTGGTGCCCTGCGAATAGGCTGCTGGTGGACCAGTTATCCTGGTATGGAATTGGTGCCCTGTGAATGGGTAACTGTGCTGGTATGGAAATAGTGCTGGTAGTCCAGCTGTCTTTGGTATGGAACTAGTGCTGGTAGTGGCATGGAAGTAGTCTTTGGTATGGAACTAGTGCTGGTAGCCAGTTGTGCTGCTATGGAACTAGTGCTGGTTTGGAACTGAAGTTCTATGAAGTGGACATATTTAAATTTTTTATTATTGATTTGTGAATAGTACTTGGAAGATGATAGTAAATATGGAAATTTTGTGAGTAACTAATGTATATATTTATATGTTAATGCAAATGTAAATGCTCCAATTGATCGTAATTATATTTTAAATCATTATGCAGGTTCATCTCAATATCGCGCCTCCTAATAGTTTTAGAGTTTACTTCCATTACCAGTAAATCTTTTGGATATGTAAATTGTTGATAATAACATTACTATCTGTATATTTTGGAAGATTATAATGTTGGGTATGTATGAATTTAAATGAATCACCTTATTTAACTTGTACTCTGTTATGTAAATATTATCTGATTATAATGGTGATATATATATATAAGCATGTAGTTAATATTATTTGTGATAAACTGTACTTAAAAGATTATATATGATTGAAGGAAGTATATTAAATCTATAATCTATGGGTTGTGTATCATGGTTAAGATAATTCTTTCTTCATTTTAGCAAAAAAATAATTATTCATTGAGTTGAATTGTTAGAGAAAGTGAAATATTGTTGATTAAGATATGTTGGAGTATAATAAAAATATTGAATTGTGGAAATGGTTGATTAGGGACTGATGTTGATTTTGTCGATAACTTGGGATAGGCTAAATTAGGGGAAACTCTGCTGAAATTTTTGAAAAAAAAAACATCATGAATTTTCAAAATATATTGCTGGAAAAATTACAGGGTTGTTACAATAGTAGTTAGAAGATGAGGGGAAAACAAACCGCCGAATAAAGTTTACTATCATAAAAAAACTAAAAGGCCTCGGTGAAGTCCTTAGCTTCTAAGCAAGAACATTATGGACTAGAACAATGTTTCTCACGATGTGGATCTGCTTCTCGGTAGTCTACTCGCATGATGTGAAGCTGCTTGAAGATCTACTTGCATGTTCCTTTATTGGAGTGAGGTGAGGTTATCGTGGTTGGTGCATCTTGGCTATGGGTGTTTCGGTGGTTTTGTATGCGACTTCAACATCTTTGAAGTTTCTTCTTTGTGCACCGATAGCTCTTCTCAAGAAGAACAATGTCTGTCTTAGCTGAAATAATGAGTTTAGATGGGTTCTGGCTTGACTTGGGTTGTTGGGTTATGGTTTGTCAATGGGCGTTTGGCGAGCCTCTAATTTTTTAAAATTGTTGAGTGTTGTAGGATTTGGCATTAAATGCACTTGTATCCAGTTGCTTGGTGATTGTTTGGGAGGGTATTGTTGTGGTTCTTTGGGATTGGACATGCTGCTGGTTTTGGACGGGATGGGTTGAGATTTTTATGCTTTATAACCCTCATGATTGGCTTTTCTAATTCGACTGATGTGAGATAAGATTGTTTCCTCTATTATGGTTTTGTTAGGTTTTTGATTTATTTACTGTTTGCTTAATTTCAGAGATTTTTTATATGATTTAGGACTGAGATTATATAGGACATTCGTCCTTTTATTGTATTGTTTTCTTTTCTTGATATCATTGGTTTCATCTATTTCTTAAAGAGGTGCAAAAGGCATATATAATAGCATTCTCTTCTTTGATTGTCAAGGGTTGCTAATGCTTATTTAAACCATGTTTTTTTAGGTGGTTGTTGAGGATCTTGAGCTCTTTGTTTGGTGTCATTTTGCAGCAGTGATTGCCGCTGTTGTTCTTTGACTTGCAAGAAACTCTATCCTGACCAGGTTTGTTGCCTATGTGCTGACAGTGTCTTTGCCTTTGATTAAATCCAGTTCCTGATTTTTGTCATTTTTAAGAGCTAGGTTTCTGTTTTGGTGATTAGGGAGCATGCATATTGTGATGCAATGTAGAGGTTTTTTTATGTTGTTTTGCTTTTCATGTCCTTATTTCTATATCCGTGTTGGCTGCTTGGTTTTTTTGGTTTGTAATTGATTAGAGTGTTTGCTAAAGAAAATAACTGTTGATTTTCTTAAAGCACTAGATTTTTAATTGGCTTTTCCAGTTCGGCTGATGTAAGATAAGATTTTTTTCTCTGTTCTGGTTTCATTAGGTTTCTGATTTCTTTACTATTTGCTTAATTCCAGGGACTTTTTATATGATTTAGGATTGAGATTGTATGAGACATTCATCCTTTTGTTGTATTGTTTTCTTTTCTTGACATCATTGGTTTCATCTATCTCTTAGATAGGTGCAGAGGGCGTATATAGTGGCATTCAAAATGTCTATTTTATTTCTTTGGTCATTTTTATAGCTCTCAGTGTCTTGATTGGGTCCATGTGTTTACTTGCTTTATGGTTACGAGTTTCTTAGAGTTTGGAAGATTGTTCTCTTCTTCAATTGTCAATAATTGCTGATGTTTATTTAAATTGTGTTTTTTTAGGTGGCTATTGATGATCTTGAGCTCTTTGTTTACAGCAGTGATTGTTATTGTTGTTCTTTGATTAATAAGAGACTCTATGCTTACCAAATTTGTTGTATATATGCTGACAATGCCTTTGCCTTTGGATAAAACAAGATATTGTTATGTTTGAAAATAAATGTATTCTTGGAGTTTATGATAAGGATAATGAAAGATGATACATGATTAATTTGTGTGCTATATTATATGGTTATTGAATTGTAATCTTATGTTGTATAAACTTGATTACAGGCTCTTTCTGAGACACGACTTG
Organism: Populus x sibirica; assembly: GCA_019202695.1. NCBI lineage: Eukaryota > Viridiplantae > Streptophyta > Magnoliopsida > Malpighiales > Salicaceae > Populus > Populus x sibirica. The sequence goes on from JAGMVL010000801.1 coordinate 758,267, forward strand.
AGCAATAGTTTATTGCTAGTATTTTTAATTTAGGTAATGATGATGTGTATGTGTGCATTGTAAACTTCCTTCTGTGGTGTAAAACTAGTTGTCTATCTTTTATTGGGTAAATGAAGTTTAAAACTAAAAAGACATGTAAATTAACCATTAGTCTTTGTTATGTTTGTAACTTGACATTAAACTTATTTTGTTTATAAATTATTGGCATGTAGTGTAATTTATATTGTATTAATAATTGTTAATTTTAATATAATGTAGTATGCTTAATGTCAATTGTGAAAAATGAATGTGAAAATGGATGATTGGAAGGGTAGATTTAATCTACTATTAAATTGTGATTGTGATGTGTATGATGGTGGTCTAGGATGGTTGGACATATTGTGTTTGAGATTTCTGTGTTTATTGCATTGATAAAATTTGGGATAGTCTTCATTTATGGGGAGACTTTATTAAAATTTTGATAGAAATATTAATGATATAATAAGGCTTAAAAATATAGTATTAAAAACAATGGTGACCAAGTGATCAATCTAAATTGTATACGTGTGTGTATAAATTTCCTGGTAATTTCATGAACCATGTGTGGTTACATGTGTTGTCTTGAGTTAAAAGTTGGGATTGTTTCAAGCTTTACAATGAAATCACTAAATTTTTTAGATTTTTTTTAATAGAGATAGTATGGATTGACTTTTAATCTTTTAAGGTTCTAATCTTATGCGTGGTTCATTATAAACTTAAAAGCCCACACAACTCTCATTAGAACACAATAAATCAATAATATATTAATTCATTTTTCAACAACATCCATACTATAATTTCATTGTTTATGTCTTTGACAGTGTCTTTGCTTTTGATTAAATCCAGTTCCTAATTTTTGTCATTTTTAAGAGCTAGGTTTCTGTTTTGGTGATTAGGGAGCATGCATGTTGTGATGCAATGAGGAGGTTTTTCATGTTGTTTTGCTTTTGGATGCTTCTATTTCTATATGTGTGTTGGTTGCTTGGTTTTTTAGGTTTGTAATCGATTAGAGTGTTTGTTAAAGAAAATAACTATTGATTTTTTTAGAGCACTAGATTTTTGAATTAGCTTTTCCAGTTCGGCTGATGCAAGATAAGATTTTTTTCTCTATTCTGATTTTGTTAGGTTTCTAATTTCTTTACTATTTGCTTAATTCCAGAGATTTTTTTTATGTGATTTGGGACTGAGATTATATGGGCATTCATCCTTTTGTTGTACTGTTTTCTTTTCTTGACGTTATTGGTTTCATCTATCTCTTAGGTAGGTGCAGAGGGTGTATATAGTGGCATTCAAAATGTCTGTTTTGTTTCTTGGGTCATTTTTAGAGCTCTTAAAAACCGTTTGGGAACGCGGTTTGCACCGCGTTCCTAAAAAATTCAATTTTTTTTTGCTAAAATTTAATATGTTTTGGATCGTTTTGATGTGCTGATGTTAAAAATGATTTTTAAAAAATAATAAAAAAAATCATTGGCATGCATTTCGGCACGAAAAGTTATTTGAAGAGCAACCGCAACCATACTGCCAAACATACTCTTAGTGTCTTAATTAGGTCTGTGTGTTTACTTGCTCTATGGTTACGAGTTTCTAAGAGTTTGGAAGACTGTTCTTTTCTTCAATAGTCAATGATTGCTGATGCTTACTTAAATTATGTTTTTAGGTGGTTGTTGTGGATCTTGAGCTCTTTATTTGGTGTCAATTTGTAGCAGTGATTGCTATTGTTGTTCTTCGATTAACAAGAAACTCTATGCTTACCAATTTTGTTGTCTATGTGCTGACAGTGTCTTTGCCTTTGATTAAATCCAATTTGTGATTTTTGTCATTTTTAAGAGCTAGGTTTTTGTTTTGGTGATTAGGGAGCATGCATGTTGTGAAGCAATGAGGAGGTTTTTTTATGTTGTTTTGCTTTTGGATGCTTCTATTTCTATATGTGTGTTGGTTGCTTAGTTTTTTAGGTTTGCAATTGATTAGAGTGTTTGTTAACGAAAATAACTTTTGATTTTTTTTAGAGCACTAGATTTTTGAATTGGCTTTTCTAGTTTGGCTGATACGAGATAAGATTTTTGCCTCTATTCTGGTTTCGTTAGGTTTTTTATTTCTTTACTGTTTGCCTAATTCCAGGGATTTTTTTATGTGATTTAAGAATGAGATTGTATGAGACATTCATCCTTTTGTTATACTTGTTTTCTTTTCTTGACATCATTGGTTTCATCTATCTTTTAGAAAGGTGTAGAGGTCACATATAGTGGCATTCAAAATATCTGTTTTATTTCTTGGGTCACTTTCAAAGCTTTTAGTATCTTGATTTGGTCTGTGTGTTTATTTGCTCAGTGGTTACGAGTTTCTTAGAGTTTGGAAGACTGTTCTCTTCTCTAATTGTCAAGGGTTGCTGATGCTTATTTAAATTGTTTTTTTAGGTGGCCGTTGATGATCTTTTTTGTTTGGTGTCAATTTGCAGCAGTGATTGCTACTGTTATTCTTCGATTAGAAAGAAACTCTATGCTTACCAGGTTTTGAAGAGGATGGAGCATTTTTTGCTCTTGAAAGAAAAATACTCTGTAAAATACAAAGAAAAATACTTTGTATTTTTAATGTTAATCCACTGCAATCTTGCATGTGGATCAAAGCCACTGTTGCTGTCATGCATTGCAGTTGCACTGCTTCTCCTAAAAATGACAAGCTGCTTTTAAACCTATCAACTGTTTTTCTGTTTTTGCAATCTTTTATATTAAAATGTTCACAAATCTAACAACCAATTGACATTACCATAACTATTTGTATTGTTTAAGAATCGGTCTGTAACAATGCATGAGTCATCTATCTAGTTTTAAGCTAATATAAGATTTACAAACTGAATTTAGAAGGATAACACTATTTTCAATTGCTTCTATTCTAATTTAAATTTGACCACTTGTAATTATTATTTTGGTAATTAGGTTTTAGTTTGGTTGAGAAGATTTTCTTGGTTTAGTACATACAACTAAAATAAACTTACAATGTTATTAAGAGCTTGCTTGTTTTTATGTTTTAGAAAAAAATTGAATTGTTTTTCTTTACTTCAAATTATTTTTTTGGTGTTTTCATATCGTTTTGATGTGTTAATATTAAAAAAAAATTACAAAAAACATTATTTCAATATATTTCTAAGCTAAAAATACTTTAAAAATCAACCGCCATCAAAATATCAAACGAGTTCAAAGTTAACTATACAACATAGAATACAAAAGAAGTGGCAACAAGATTATTTACTAAAAAAAATAGAAAAATAAATTCATAAATAATTGTTCAATGTTATAATTGGTTGAATGATCAAAATTTGCAACATGTACTAGCTTAATCTTAAGTTTGTGAGAAGAAAAATGTATTGTTGATAAAAAAAAGTTACAACTAGGCATATTCCATCCATTTCTTACTTAGTTTTTTTTTTCCCCAAATAAAGAAGATTACCATGGAACTTGACATTTTGAAGTTTTAATTAAAATTAAAAAACAGATAAATGAGGTCAATATTGGTCATCCCATAAGAAATATTGGAGTCCTATTGAAATTATCACAATACTAGAAACATAAATATATTCACTTAACACGTATTATGATTTTCTTTCAATGAGCTACGTTAGAGTACTAATAGTTCCAGGTTTTTGGTAATCTACAGGTGGATTTTTTTTTATAAAAAAAAGCACGTCTGGAAGTTATTATCAAATTAATTTTAACTTTGGCTTATAAGAGTATTACTTTTTTTTTCTTATGATAAATTAGTTATTATTAAATTAATAAAAAATAAATAAGTTTTTTCTTATCTTAATTGTACAATAAAACAACTAAAATATCATTGGAAGCAAAAAAACTAAAACTAACCTCAATTGATATTTTTGTATTTTCACAATAGTTTTTAGTTATTATAATATCAGTTGAGAGACAATTTAATATTTGACCAATTATAAAAAATAACAAACAATTAAAAAGTACTGTAAAATAATCAAAATGCTCTTAAAAAGAAAAAATTTTAAAACTGGAGTCAAGAGCTTTTTTCATCATTTTCACAATGGTTCTTTCACTATTGACATATCAACTCGGAAGGAATATATATATATATATATATATATAGAAGGACAGGCATGTGGGAGGCGTCCAAGTAATTCAGGCAGGATGTGAGTCGCTTCTCAGCGTCCAAAAATACCCTTCCACCATATTGTTAGAAGCTCTGCCGTGTCCTCTTCCATGTGGAGAGGCACATGTTGATGCTAATGATTCGATTTGTCGCAAATGAGCTTTTTTTTTCCTCTTTTCTTCCTTGAAAATTATAATTCAACTCTCGTTGTTGTTGGCATTTTAATTTCAGTCCCTCTTGTCTTAATTCCTAATTTTTATTCTTGCTTTTTTATAAAAATTTGATTTTTTTTCAATTCATCATTCAATTCCAATTTACTAAATATTATATTTTCTAATTTGGTCTTTATTCTTTTAATTTCTAATTTATTTTTCTTGGTTCTTTTGTAAAAGTTTTATTTATTTTTAATTTTATCCTTCAATCCTAATTTACCTAAAAATATATTTTCTAATTTGATTTTTATTTTTTTTATTTCTAATTTTTTTCTTAACCCTTTTATAAAAGTTATTATTCTTTTTAATTTCATCATACAATCAAAAATCTATTTTTATTTTTATGTAAATTTTGATGTTTATTCTTTTTATTTTTTTGGGTCCTTTTGCTAAATTAATTTTTTCCTTTCAATTTCACCTTTCAATCAAATATAATATTTTTTTTTGTATTTTAGTTTCGATCCTCATTCTTTTAATTGCTATTTTTTAATCCTTTTGTATAATTGAAATTATTTTTCAATTTTATCCTTCAATATTTGATTGATTGAAAATTGAACTTCATGATTTTTTTAGATAAGGTGTTTTGGGTCTATTGACTTGAGTCACGAGTTTGAAAAGTTAACACAAGTTTTTTTTAAAGGGTTTTATAATTCTTTTTATTTTTTATTGGGTTATTTCAATCTTATTATCTGGGCCATGAGTTTGATAGGATATCTTGGGTTAGTTCGACCCTGATTACCAGAGTTACATGCTTGCCATGTTGAGTTAACTAGTACCAGTTTTTATATTATTTTTTTTTATTTTTTCATATTTGATGGGTTGTGAATTGAGATATATTCTTTGTTCTCTTTTAAAAAAAAAAATTTCTTCAAGTTATCTTAATCATTTTAAAAAAATATAATTTAATTTATTTATTTTTTATCTAATTAAAATAAAATCAACTTATTTAACTACTCAATTTTATAACTAGAATCATATATTTTTATTTCCTTTTAGAAACATTCTTGTGGCAGTCGGATATTATTTTTGTAATCGTAAAAAAAAAATATAATTTAGCCCTGCGGTGAAGTACGATCACTGAGACTATTAGAGACTATTATACTACAAATTTCAAGATACTACACATTGCAAGATAGTACTGTATAGACTCCCAGCATTATTATTTTGACCTTTTACAGTTGACTATTATAATACAAATTTCAAGATAGTACTGTATAGAGTCTATAGACTCCCAGCATTCTTATTTTGACCTTTTACTATCTGTCTAATTTTATAAAAACTGTATTACATGAATCATCATATAATCCAAAACTTAAAAAAAAAGAAATTAATAATCTATAATATGAAAAATGAACATATATCCGATCTGTATCAATTAAATAACAAAAGAATGGCTTGAAAACTACAGTAATTGCAGGCACCATGAACAAATTAATGAACCGGCCGGCAGCCAATTATGTGGATGAACAATCGAGCTGCTAAACACACGAGTCAATGATGGGTGCCGGTGGTATACTTATTTCCACAGCAAGGGCTAGGACCCGCCTTAATTCCTCCGACTGTCTGGCTGTTGGTAAACTCGTGTCCAACGCCGGGACTTGGGCCTGATTGCTTGATTTCTCCCAGTGATAGCCCGTCAAAGAAACTCTCAATAGCTCTGCTAGTTGCAGAGTTTCCTGAGTTCAAGATGTTGAAGGGACGGGCTTCAGTCTCAATGAAGAAAAGGGAGTTTACCATAAGAAAAACAAGGACAAAGAAGCTGAGAGATTTGAGCATTGTTGCCATGTTAATGTGGAAAATAAACAAATAGTGTAAAGGTAGTAGAGGGCTGATGCTATGGTTGGATCGAGGAAGAAGAAAAAGAGATAATGAGGCATGGAGGAGTCGACATGCTATTAATTTATAGTGTAAGCTACCTTGTGGGACGAGGCTTCTTTGACCAGAAATTTGAGCACTCAAACTATTCAAACAAACGTGAGACGAAAGGGTGAGGGCGAAGCTAGGAAGCAACGAGGGGGGTTCTGTATTCTTGGGCTTCAAGGGAATTCAGAAATTGATTCGGCATGATAGTCCAAATTGGAAGGTGTAGAATAGAAAATATATATTAATGGTGGAATATTTTTGAAGCTGATTCCTAGTATATTAATCAGCAATATGTTTTGGCCGCCCAACTTTTCGGAAATTTCTCTAGATTAAAGAGCTAGATTGGAGACCAAACACCATGAATATACGCAGCAGTTTTTGAATTCCAATGGATCTGGTGACTGTATGGAATGTGAAGTATGCATGGTTGTCTGGTCAACTGTCAATCGTTATATTTAGTCCAACTGATCAACGGAGCAATAGAATTGGGTTTAGTGCATTTATGATCTAGTGTTCTATGGATGCTATTTTTTAAAAGTATCTTTTTTAAAAAAATATATTAAAATAATTTTTTAGATTTTTTTATTTTTTACATATAATTATAAAACATTAAAAATAATGTTTTTTCAAAACAAATATATTTTTGAAACGGATTCAAATGTAGTTAGAAACGTAATATCAAACAACCACCAAGTCCCATATTTTTTGTTGAATTAGAGTGCATAACCATTTCTTGAGTCTGCATTTTTAATTAATAATAAATTAATTAGTTGATTAAAAAGAATAAATATTAACAAATATCCATTTGAATTTAAGAAATAAGATTATATATTATGTAAAATCAAAAAATGATAAAATCAAACTGAAATCATGTAAAATCAAGATTATACTACTGATTTTATATTTTTAGAATAATTCTAAATTTTCAATTCTTATCTTTCTCATTACATACCCTTGTGTTTATTCACTAATGCATAAGCCTCAGAAGCTCTTGTATCCATGGATTCTTTCTTTAATCAATAGTGAAGGATGAAAGAAATATAATCATGTTTAAACCCTTCTTAACAAATAAAAAATTATCTATAATAGGACATAACTTTGAAAATTCTTATTGTATAAGGATATTTTTACGGACAATAGTGACAATCTATACTCTGAAGTTTGATTGACCATGTGTATTTGCCTAAATACCATAGTCTTTTAAACAAGTTTACAACATTATGATTTTTTTTATAGAAAATCTCATAACTTGTCTAAGATATGATCTAATAAAGAACCAAACTTCAAAAAAAAAAAAGTCTTATTTTGAATTATTTGATTCATTCATTTTAATTTATACAAAGCTTACAATTCCTTATTGATCCACTTGCTGAGATTCATGATGTGTAACAAATAATATCTGAAACTTATGAAAGTATAATAATATCTAAAATAAAGCATAAAAATATCTGAAAGTGATGTATTATTCATTAAGGCAAAAAATATAATATAATCTAAAACACTACAAATGATCATGGATTTTGAGGGAGAATTGAAATTGGTGTTAGCCAACAAAGGAGCATAGTTGTGAAGACATGATTGTTTTTAATGTTTTTTTTCTTGGACGCAGAGTCTTACCAACCACTTCCAACTTTTTCTCTTGGATCTTGCAAGGTAGGATTTTATCATGCAAGAACAAGTACACCACATCTTTATTGATGAAATTGCGTATTGTTTGTATGAACCATGTATGAAAAATATATGGTTATAATGTACACAAGGAAAATAGTAAAGTAAAAAGAGAAAACATAAAAACCCCTTCTTTGAAAAAAAATGATAATCTTAGATCTCAATATTATATACAATAAAATAAACACATTAGTAAATAAGATTTCAATTATCGAATGCAAATAATGAGATTCTTGATTTTTATCACTTCTTTAAAGCAAGACAAAATGTCGAACTTGATGGAATTGGACGGCCATCCTTCCAAGATTTTTATTTATGTATATACATATATATAACATGCAACATGTCATCACATAAGAAAAATCATGTATATGAAAATACTATAAGGAAAAATATTTTTTCAAATGGCCTATCAATAATGAAAAACTAAGGGTGAATCAACACAAGATCGGTACAATGAAGCACTCATGGGTGAACTGATTAGAAAACACAAGTTTTGAAAAGATTGGTTAAAAACAAATCTCTCATGAGTGAACCGATGAGAAAATAAGGCTTTGAGGCAAATTGGTCAAAACAAACCACTTATAGTGAACCAATTTGAGCACAAGATTTTAAAAAGGATTGGTTAAAATGAATCGCTCATGGGTGAACCGATCATAAAATACAAGGTTTTGAAATCAAATGATCAAAATAAACCACTCATAAGTGGACCAATTAAACATAACATTTTAATAAAGAATCGGTTGAAAATGAACCACTCATGGGTGAATCGATCAGAAAACACAAGTTTTGGAATCAACTGATCAAAATGAACCACTCATGGAAGGACTAATTAAACATAAAATATTGAAAAAGAATTGGTTGAAAACAAACCGTTTATGGATGAATTTATTAGAAAACACAAGGTTTTGAAATCGATTTAACAATCCTTGAAATTCATCTCATGTCAATGGTTAAGGAGCAAAAATAACCATCCAATTGATATTCATCAAGTTATCTCGTATAGAAAAATTAAATCATACAATCAAAATCAGAATACAAAGTTCTAGATTTTATTTGACAATAAAATTCATGAAGATGCATCGTACACAATCAATCAATAAATCAATAGGCAATTATGCATGACAACAATTAATCAAATAATCAATCACACAAATCAACTATCGATGAATCATTCAAGCATCAATTCTGTCATGACATGCACAACGTCGGTTGGCGGATTTGCCTCTTGAGAAATGGTGAAAAGAGGGTTTTGGGTTTAATCATAAAATTATGATTATAAGGTTTAATAGTCGTCACCTGGTATTATGATCACTAGAAAACCTAATGGTCTGCGAGAGTTCGGGTAAAGCACTAGTTGTGCAAGGGGAAGACACATCACCCCTAATGCACCCTATCTAAGATAAGTTGCATTATTGTTTAATTAGTATTCTAAGTCGCTTTTCTATCCATTGGTTTTATCTAAATTTCAAGGTAGATCTCCTTTCGTGAAGAAGTCTCTATCTTATTGGGTTAGATATTAACCATTCTAAGGGCCAAACTTATTTATTTCTTTGATATAGCTAAGTCTTAGCATTCCGAATGACAAACTAATTATAATGAGATTTTTTATATTTTGACCAAAACCTAATGGATAATCATAAACCAGTTGTTATATCCATTTTGCATTTTTTAAAATATTATACAAATGATTTTATCTCTCATTAAAAATTATAAATTAAAAACTTTTAAGATTTAACTGTATGCACAAAGACAAAACATATTTTTATGTTTTGGAAAGAGGAAATGAATTAATTTTTTTTTAATTTTTGATTTTTTCTAAAAAGTTTAGAAGAAAAACAAGTATTTTTAATATCGGGTCTATATCTTATATTGTAAGTTTACAACCTGATATTATACAAAATAGTTGAGAAAATACATAAGGGACCCACAAATATTTTTAAAATTCCCTTTGGGAAATTTGATTTTTAAAAAATATTTTCATATTTTCATATTATTATATTATTTATTTATTAATTGGGTTGGACCTAGCCCAACCATCTAGGCCAGACCTAGTCAGGTGGGGCCGACTGATGGCCTAACAAACCTCTCTCTCTCTCTCTCTCTCTCTCTCTCTCTGTTGGTGGCTATAAGGTATGGCTAGTGGCTCACGGTGGCGCAAAGATGGCACTAGTGGAAAAATTAAGTTGTCGAGATTGTTCTTTGAAAGAAGAAGTCGTTTTTGATGTTGGTTTTACAGCTGCTAGAGAGAAGATGAGTTAGTGGAGGATGTTGGGCCATTGTTGGTCATAACATGGGTGAGGTGGTAGTGGCTGAAGAAGTCAAGGTCACAGTAGTAGAGAAGAAAAAAAAAACAATAATGACAGATAAAAAAATTGGGGAGGAGCTGATTTTTTGCCAACTTTGGACTTTTATTTCTTGTTTATCAATGCCTGGAATGTACCCCTATTTATTGGGGGTGAAAGAGGGACATTTTGTCTTTACGGGGGACATATCTTAGCCTTTGATTGAACTAGGAAAGATCTCAACCGTTTGGCTAAAGGGTTCAATCATGGATTGTGAAAATCAGCGGCTAAAAGGTGGCCGGGTTAGCCACTTTGGGGCAACGTCGCGTCGGTTGTAGGGGTAATTGGCTTGCAAGACCTGCTCTAGGGTGCAATACAATGTTAGACCATCATGGTGGTGAATAATTTGCCCGATTTAGTGGGGAGAAGAAGCATTCAATGCCCTTGGAAAGTAGTCACCCGAACTTCGTTTTCATGCAAAAAGATAAAAAAAAGAAAAAAGAACAGTAACTAGATGATGCATCGTCTATTTTTTTATGGTACTGTTTGGTTAAAACGATGTCGTTTTTGTCAAAACATATCATTTCATTTAAATGAAACAATGTCATTTTGACTTTTAGGGTTTTAATTTAAAGATTTGACGAAAGTTCAATTTAGTCATTCGGCTTTTGATTTCTTTTAATTGCACTCTTAATTAACCCTAAAGTTTTGATTTAATACAATTTTTCCTCTGCTGAATTTTAATATCAGCCCTGAATTTTAGCATATTTTTCAAAAAGGTCCTTGGTTTTGGATTTTTCAAATTGACCTTCAATTGACCATTAAACTTTCAAATTTCTTCAATTTAACTTCTAATTGACTCTAAACTTTGTTTTTCTTGGAAGTTTACCCTTGATTTCAATCAATTGACTTTGTAAAAATTAAGTTTGGTCCTTTAAAATTCTAATCTTCTCACTTAAGCCCAAATTGGGCTCTCAAACTTAATTTTTCACCAAATAAGTTTCTAATAAAATTAATTTGATATTTTTAAAGTATAATTAAGTCCTTGCACTTAATTAAATCATTTAATTTTATCCAAATTAATTTTTAAACATAATTAAACTTTTAATTTGGACCATGATTAAATAAAATTGGTATATTAAAAATCTAATTATGTCTTTGAACTTAATTTTTATGTAGATTCGGTAAAAAATTATTTAATTTGACATTGAATCTGCATTATCTTTCTAGTCTTGGGTACAATAAGATATGATTAGACTCTAAATTTTATCCAAAACTCCAGCTTGATTCTTCTACGTATATCTGGAACCTTCCTCAGCCAGCTTTTTTCAAATTACCGGTCTTTTTATTATTATTGCTTTTGTATTTTTTTTATTTTTTACAAAGAAAAAGGTAAATTTTATAGAATAACCCAAAAATAGATTATGATAAATTTAATAAACACTAGGATCAACACTCATTTTGAATAATCCTCATAAATCAATTCACAATGAGTTCATGATGAAACAATGATATAATCCTTCTCTCTCCTCAAAATTACATAAGGATCTTAAACCTTGTAGATTTAGCATACCGAGAATATTTCATTCAATCAAATATAAAAAAAAACACATGCATATATAATTATTTTTAATCAAAAATAAAATAAATTAAAATTCAGCTTTGATAAATTATTGGAATGCCTCTAGTTGAGGTGAAATTATTGTTTCTTCCTAGTTAGATGGTGAAATTACAATTCTACCACTGCATTTTCCACTCGGTGCATTCATATCATGTGCCATCGTTGTTGGTGGCTTGGTATCAATTCTGATGAGATGTCGACACGTTAAACTGTCCACTAACAAGCTCTCAATCTCATTCATCCACTAATGGTGGCACTGTATTTCATAGCCAACCAAGGAGGGAGATCGACAACGAGAGTTTCGTTTGGCCGATTCGGGTTCTTTTGTTTTTTGCCACTGCTAACGGCGACGCCGACAATGTTAATACCTTGGGTTTCGGTGCGGGAGAGGAGACGAATCCACAACTATACTTTATTTGGGGTTGATTGGATATGGGTGAACTTATTTTAAGTTTCTAAATCAACGGTTAAGATTAATTGGGTATTCCAGGATGAACGACCAAATTGTTTTTTTCTTTTTTTTTTCCAACAACATAGATCTCTTTTTTAATTTTTTTTTCAACGGCCCATATATCCTTTTTTCCCTCTTTTTTTTTTCTTTTTCTTTTCCAATAGTTTTAAAACGGCCCCGCCTGCCAGCCTAGTCAACCCAAGATCTTTGCCGATCCAGAGGCTGGAACCGGATCGGGTTGAAAAAAAAAATAAGAAAAGAAAAAATTCGGTGTGACCCGGCAAAACCCGGTTGCAACCCATTGACTTGTTTTTTTTTTACTAAAACGACGTCGTTTTAATTTTAAAAACAAAAAGAAATGACCCGATCAAAACTCGAAACCCGAACCTTAAACCAGATCGGGTCTAAAAAATATGTTTTTTTCAACTACCTACATCTCTCTTCTTTTCTGTAGAGAAAAAAAAAAAGGTAGAATTGAAGACGGTTTTTTTTTTTTTTGATTTGGCAAACTCTTCAAACTTTCCAAACTTCCTTCCCAAATGTAGACTGATGGAATGGGACTCACACTGCCTAATTCACGTGGTTTGTCATTATTAATTTATTCAATTATATATATATAAAGTTAAAATCAGTGTAAAATATATTTTTGACCATCAAAAATTATTTTTTACTCTAAAAAAGTATTCTGAAATAATAAATTTAACTCCGGTAAATTACTTTCACCAGTTTTGACATGGCAAATTTGATTTTGATTGTAAAATGATGGTTTTGATCAATTTTGACGGGAATTAAACTTGATTTTGATAGTAAAATAATAAATTTTTTGACGATGTGAACTTGGTTTTAACAGTAAAACAACGGTTTTAGTTTTTTCTTTGAAAAATTTCTTCTTACGAGAAAAAATCACATATAATATTATTTCTAGTAGAAGAAGTAATATCCTATGTTACTACCATCTATAGAGCATAAAAGATATAGTGATAAGGTCATATTTTTCCATATTTGTCTGCAAGATTGTCATAATGCCATATATTTCTAATGTATATCTCAATTTTGTCTTTCCATAATAGAGAAGTAATATCCTATTTTACTACCATTTATAGAGCATGAAAAGATATAGTGATAAGGTCATATTCTCCGTCTCCATGGAAGAAAAACTTATGGTGTGGTGATAAGGTAATATTTTTCCATCTTTGTCTGCAAGATTGCTGTCTTTAAAGTTTCTCTAGTTAGTGGTATAAAAGAGAATTAGAAGTTACTGATTCAGAATATGAAAATCTTCTTTGAAGGTTTGAGATTTAAGTTTGTTTCTCCCACAGGCCAGAAAAGCAATGGGTGTTGAAGATCAAGTGCATGTTCTAGTGGTTACAATGGCATGGCAAGGTCATATAAACCCTATGCTCAAGCTTGCGAAACGCCTTGTATCGAAGGGTGTTCATGTTACTATAGCCACTACTGAGGGTACTCGTTACCTCGCGACGCAAAAACCCAACATCCCTACCTCCTTTACCACCGCCGAAAACACCACAGTCAGAACCCCACAAATCAGTCTTGAGTTCTTCTCTGATGGCCTTGAACTAGAATTTGATCGCTTGAAATATTTTGACTCCTATATTGAATCCCTGGAGACAGTAGGATACATAAATCTCTCCAATCTAATACAAGATTTCACAAACGATGGTAAGAAATTTTCTTGCATTATTAGCAACCCGTTTATGCCATGGGTGCCAAAAATTGCTACTAAATATGGCATTCCTTGCGCAGTACTTTGGATCCAAGCCTGCACTGTCTACTCTATTTACTACCATTACTTTAAGAATCCTAACTCATTTCCAACTCTGATAGGCCCACATGAGTTTATAGAATTGCCAGGGATGCCAAAATTACAGGTAAAGGATTTTCCTTCTTTTATCCTCCCTTCATGTTCTCACCCCATCCAAAAACTAGTTTCAAGTTTCATTCAAAACTTGGATGAGGTAAAATGGGTTCTGGGAAATTCTTTTGACGAACTTGAGGAGGAAGTTATTAAGTCCATGGCTTCACTCCATCCAATTTGTCCAATCGGTCCCTTGGTTTCATCATCTCTATTAGGACAAGAAGAGAGCATTAATGGCAGTGTTGATATGTGGATTCCTGAAGATTCATGCATTGAATGGTTGGACAAAAAACCACCTTCTTCAGTTGTTTACATTTCTTTTGGTAGTGTAGCGTCATTTTCGCAAAAACAAATTGACAACATAGCCATGGGATTGAAGAATAGCAATCGACCATTTCTTTGGGTGATTAAACCTCCGGAAAAATGCTTAGAAAACACAGGTGGTGAATTGTCATATGATTTTCTAAAGGAGACCGAGGGAAGAGGTTTAGTAGTGGCATGGTGCCCTCAAGAGAAGGTGCTCATGCACCAAGCTGTGGCTTGCTTTATCACTCATTGTGGGTGGAACTCGACGCTAGAGACAATGGTTGCAGGGGTTCCTGTAATTGCTTATCCTGATTGGACAGATCAACCAACAGTTGCAAAACTTGTAACTAGCATGTTTAATGTGGGCGTGAGGTTGGAAGTTGAGAACGGAGTTGCAAGCTCAGAGGAGATAGAAAGGTGCATCATGGAGGTCACAGACGGACCGGAAGCTGCTAAGATACAGAAAAGGGCTTTGGAGTTGAAGGAGGCTGCGAAGAAAGCAGTTGCAGATGGTGGCTCTTCTGATGCAAATATAGATCAATTTATCAGGGAGTTCATTGAAAAGTAATAATAGGATGTCCTTATTTTTTTTTTAATAACTATGTGGTTTTAGTTCCATATTTAAAATGTAGTTTCTTTTACTAGGTGTGCTTTTTTTTTTTTTAATTATACCTTCGTTCTTTATTTTAAATTTCAAGAAAACATTAATGTTTTTTTATATTTCTTTGTTTATGTTATATTGATATTAAAGTAATGTTCGTCTAATTAAGATATCATATTTTATTACCTTTTTCCTAAGATATTAATAATAATTAATTATCATAATTAGTGAGAGGCTAATAAACATTAATCTTTAGAATGGATGATAATAAAAAATATTAATAATTGTTAATGTGTTTTTTTAATACCCATGAAGCATAATAATTTCACTGTGGCTTAAAAGAAAAGCCGAAATTAAAAGAGCGTGAAACGTGGTGGCACCCGTATTTTTAAAAAATTAAAATTATTTTTGTTAAAAATTAATTTTTTTTATATTTTGGATTATTTTGATACGCTAATCTTAAAAATAATTTTTTAAAAATAAAAAATATATCATTTTGATGTATTTTGGTATAAAAAATATTTAAAAAACAACCGTAACCAAACTTTCAAACATGCTCCAGAACACCTCAAGAAAAAACAAAATGCACAACTTATATGAGATTTTTTCCACACAATACCATAATTGAGAAAGGGAAAAAAAATCAGATAAAGGAAACGAAAGATATTTACACATGGAAGCTGTCCAATATATAACAGGAATAATCTCACACGAATGGTTGTAAAACTGTATTCTTTCATATTATTTATTTAGTAGAATAGGAATATTTTTTTCTCAATAGTTAAATGGTTCAAAGACACCATTAGCAGGATCCCTATCCCTCTGATTTGGAAAAGGATTTCATCCAGATGGCACATGTTAGTTATTCGAATTCGATTTACGGAAAAAAATTGTTCAAAATTTCTCTTAAATGTATTTTTTTTTATATTTATCAAAGATATTAGACGTGGTTTCAACTTTTATCCATAAAAACAAAGAAAAATGATAAATTGGAAACAATAGGCAGCAAAAATAATCTATAATATAACTTATAATTTATTATTAAATTTATATTTTATAAACATTAAAGTTTATATAATACTAGTTAGGGTACTAAAAGTTTATATTTTATAAACATTAGGAGTTGGACTACAAGTTTTTTTAACATAAAAAAATGTGCAGATATTTTTAATATATTAAAGTTTAATTATGTTTAAAAAATAACTTGAATCCAATTGAAGGATTTAATTAGGTGTAAAGACTTAATTATTCTTTAAATGAGTCAAATTAATTTTATTAGGGGTTTAATTGTTGAAAAATTAAGTTTGGGTGTCCAATTTAGGCTTAATTGAGAAAATTAGAAATTTAGTAGACCAAATTTAATTTTTATCAAGTCAATTGATTCAAATTAGGGGTATAATTTCAAAAAAATCAAAGTTTTGGGGGTCAATTAAGGTTTAAATTGAACAAATTCACAACCAATGATTATTTTGCAAAAGGCGTTAAACTATGGGGACTCAATTGATTGAAATCAGATGTGAAATTGAAAAAAAAATTAAAAGTTTATTGGTTAATTGAGGGTCAAATTGCATAAATCCAAGATCAAGGAATAAAATGAAAAAGGCGCTGAAATCCGGGGATGACATTGAAGTTTGACAGGGGCAAAATTACATAAAATTAGAAGTTTAAGATCAATTAGGGGTGCAATTGAAAGAAATTACAAGATGGAAGACCAAATTGAACATTGACCAAATTCATAAATTAAAACCAAAATGGCACCATCGTGAATAGTAAAAAAAAGGACTAGACAACGCAATGTCTGGTAACTGTTCATCTTCTTCTATATTTTTCTTGAAAAAGCTGTTTGGGTGACTTTTCCAATGTGGCCAACCTGACCATCCCCTTTCTGCAGTAACTCTTCTAGGTCATGATGGCAACTTTGAGTCAACGGTTGGGATCTTTCTAGGTCAAATCAAGGGCCAAGATTTGGCATTATTAAAGAAAAAATATCCTTCTTCCACCCCTATAAATAAAGGTAGATTTCATGGTTTGAGGAAGGAAGAAATCAGAGGCCAAAGTTTAACAAAAACCAGCCTCTACCTCTTTTTTTTATTCCCAACATCTTCTTTCCCTCTCTCCGCCACTACCATCACCTCTTGCATCTACCAAAGACAACCACCAACAAATCAACTCCACCCCCAGCAACTTTATGACCGATAGCTCCTCCTTTAGTACCGCCATGGTTCAACGACAAAAATAACCACTGCCAACCTCTCCTTCTTCTTCTCAACCGTGGTTCTCTTCTGCTCCAACAACCAACGGTAGCCATCAACTCCTCCACCAACCTCATGTTAGCCTCCCATCACGACCAACCAGACCACCGGCAACACTTCTTAGCCCAAGTATCCTCCCCTCTCTTCTTTTTCTTCCCCTCTCCTGCTTTCGCTGCATGTAAAAAATGCAAAAATTAGATATCATAACTAGTTTATGATTATCTGTTAAGATTTGGTCAAAATGTCAAAAAAATTTCACCAATTATTTTGTCCATATTAGGGTTTAGATTAGACTTTAATATTTAGAGGTGTAAAATTATACAGTAGAGTACACACCCTCAGGTATTAAAGATACAAAGTGCAAAAAAAATGTGATGCTAAAATTTAGATTTTAGAACGGTTAGGATTTAACCCAATAAGGTAGAGAATTCCTCATGAAGGGAGATTTGCCTTGAAGCTTAGATAAAAAAACCAATGAATAGAAACTTGACCTAGAAAAATAATCAACAACAAGACAACTTATCTTAGGTAGGGTGCACTAGAAGTGATGTGTATTTCCTTTGCACAACCAGTTCCTTACCCGGACTCTTGCAGACCATAAGTTTTCTAGTAATTATAATACTAGGTGGCGACTCTTAAATCTTATAATCATAATTTTATGATTATACCCAAAATTCTTTCCTTTCCTAACACATTTCTCAGGAGGCATTTAGCGCGTCATTCAACGTCGCCCTGCGACAATTAATATTATTAATGTGCTCCTTTTTATTGGACTTTTTCTTACTAGAATAATTGTTTTTAAATAACACCTTATAAGAACAATGAAAGCAAATTTTAATAAAAAAAACCATGTTTTGACAATTTTCACGCAAATATATTAGAAAAGAAAAGAATAACATATTGCTTGTGTGTTGTCAAGTGGAACTTTTCATAATCTATTTTTCAATCAATGATAGTAAAAAATGATATTCACAACAAAAACAATGAATAAAATTATAGAGGAAAAATGTTTTTTTTTTTCCTTCAAAACCTTATTTTCTGATTTTTATAATCACTTTTTTGTTGTTTTGACAAAAAAATGTTTTTTTATATAAAAAGTATAGTTTATTGAATAAAAAGTGACAATAATTCAAAACAAAAGGTAAGACTTGTACTTTATTGTCATAGAATATCCATGACCACAAACATAAAAAAATTCTACATAATATGCTCACATATAATAATTGGCAAACAAAATGATGACATTAAAAAATGCTAAAATGTTATCTGAAAGAAATTTCAAATTGAATGATATATAAAGAAACACTATTTTAAATATAATTTAAATTATTTAAAACTAATTAATTTGATTAAATTTTATGAAAAAATAATAATAATGAATGGGTGTATAACAAAAGAGTTTACTAATATTATAAAAAATATTATAATCTAGACATCACCCTCATCGCATCATTTTCAAGAAAATGTTACTTTCTCTAAATCTTTTCTCCTAAATTAATTTTATGCATGACATTAATTATCAAAATTATTTTATGAACATATTCAAAAGCTATTTATTGAGAGACATTCATCAAAGTTAACGTCAGGCCTTGAAGAAAGAGTCTTGCAACTTGATAATTTTTTTTATTTTTTATATTATTATTTTATATTTATTTTTAGTAAAAGATTATGTGAATGTTTTGTTGTGCTATTAACATAAAAGAAGTGAAAATCTAGTAACACTTCCATTACTATTTATATTATTAATTATGTCAATATTTACATTACATGTTGTATTTTCCAGGTCCAAGGAGTGATTCTTGTTTTATTTCATCT
This sequence comes from Populus x sibirica, assembly GCA_019202695.1. NCBI lineage: Eukaryota > Viridiplantae > Streptophyta > Magnoliopsida > Malpighiales > Salicaceae > Populus > Populus x sibirica. Next base: position 777,342 of record JAGMVL010000801.1, read on the forward strand.
TCTGTTATCTAGACTAGGAATATTATATGTGTATTTTAAAACTATTTTGAATTTTGGGTAACTTGTAATGTAATGATAAACTCTTGATTTTGGAGATATATATTTCTTTTTATGCAAATTAATGTTGTGCATTGTTATATAGCAAACTGTGATGTGGAGGTGATGATTGTTGTTATTAAGATCCATGATGATTAGATCAGAATTGAGGAATGAAATATAAGAGTATAATAGGTTCATGTCAATAACTTGGGACCTCCTGATATAGAGGAGACTCTGTTGAAATTTCAATAGAATATGTGATGGACTTATATATATAGATTGTAAAAAAATTCCATGTTTTAATAAATATGATTGTGTGTGTTTTGTCCCGGTATTTGGGAATGTTACTTTTTGTATGACGTGGTTACTATGCATGTTACTCATTTATTATTGGGGTGTACTTGACAATTACATAGAAAGGCTAAATATGATGGGTGAACATATATTCTCTTGAAAATGATGTAAAGACTTTCACACTTGTATCATTGTCACCAAAAACAAGTTTATCAAGATCAATTGAAGATGAAGAAAAAAAGAGAAGGTCAAAGTTCATAACAACCATATGATGATAAGAGCAAGAGTGAAAATAATAAGAGCATTGAAAGAACAAATTTGGCCAAGATAAAGAAAATTAGGGTTTCAGTTAAGAGATAAGAGAAGAAAAAAAGGGTGAGAAAAGAATAGACTGTAGAAAAGATAAAGAAACAAGTTAGTTTTTATGTGAAAGGGAATGAGATTAAGAATGTTTATTTTTCTAACATGCCTATGATTTTACTTGTGTATACGATAATATATTTTAATATTACTGAACTTGATACTTGTATTCCTAGTGTTTGTGTTTCTTTATTATGGGATTACAAAGATATTTTCTCTAATGAGATTTCTAGTGAGTTGCCACCTATTAAGGGGATTGAACATCTAATGGGCTATGAGAAGCTAAACCGTCGGCAAGCCAAATGAGTTGAGTTCATATAAATATTCTCATATGTGATAAAAATAAGGAAAGGAAAATATAATGGCTGATGCATTATCGTGAAGGTATGTACTTTTTTCAACTTTAAATGTTAAATTATTAGGATTTGAGAATGTGAAAGATTTTATATGATAAAGATGTTGATTTTAGCCAATTTTATAAAATATATGAGGATTCAGTGTTTGACAAATTTTAAAGGTTTAATGGCTATTTGCTTAAACAAAAAAGATTACGTGTGCCTAATTGTTTTATGCATGATTTGCTTTTTCGTTAAGCTCATGAGAGTGGTTTAATGAGACACTTTGGAGTTTCTAAGATTTTAGATGTTTTGCATGAGCACTTTTATTGGTCTAAGATAAAAAAAAAAAAAAGATGTGCGTATTTGTGATATGTGCATCACATATAAATAAGTTAAGACTAAAGTTCTACCTCATGATTTGTATACCCTTTTATTAGTATCTATGGAACCTTGGATTAATATATATATATATATATATATATATATATGAATTGTTTTAGGTTTGTCTAGGTAAAGAAGGAGTAGTTATTCTATTTTTATGGTTATAGATAGGTTTTCTAAGATGACATATTTTATATCCTGTCATAAAATTAATTATACAATTAATATAGTGGGCTTATTCTTTAGGGATATAATCTGGCTTCATGGGGTTCCTAAAAGCATTGTTTTTTTTTATCATGATGTTAAATTTATTAGCTATTTTTTGAAGGTTTTGTAGGGTAAGTTGAAAACAAAATTTTTATTTTATACTACTTGTTATCCACAAACAGATGGTCAAACTAAAGTAGTTAATGACTTTAACTACGTTGTTAAGAATTATCATTCAAAATAATTTGAAGAATTGGAAAGAATACCTACCATTCGTTGAATTCACATATAATAGGAGTGTGCGAAGTGCTACTAATTATTCACCTTTTGAAATTGTGTATGACTTTACCTTTGGATGTGATTCCTTTACCTATTAATAAAAGGGTTAGTCTTGATGACAATAGAAAAACACAAGTAGTGAAGGCTCTCCATAAAAGTGTATAACGACAAATACATAAAAAAGTATGAGTAATATATGTTTAATGTTAATAAGCACAAGAAAAGGAGTTCTCTTTGAACCGGGTAATTGAGTTTGGATGTATATACACAATGAGAGGTTTCTTGAATGTAGGAGATCTAATTTGATGTTGAAAGGAGATAGTCCATTCCAAATCCTTGAAAGAATTAATGACAATGCCTACAAAATGGATCTACCAGATAGGTATGATGTTAGTGCTACTTTTAAATTTTATTTTTTTTTTACTTTTTTTGTTTGATGTAGGTGATGATTTAAGGTCGATTCCTTTTAAGAATGGAGGGGATGATGCGATTTAAACTACACCAAAGGATCTCTTAGAAGTTTCAAACGGGCTAATTACAAGATCAAAGACAAAGAGGCTACATCTTTAACAAGTGATGATCAAACCATAGTCAATTTCATCTATGTACAAGAGAAGTTTAATCCATCTACTTCATGGGCTAATTAATTTAGTCATTGGAGGTGGTTTTGAGTTTTTTTTTCCTAATGCATAATTTTACACTAACAAATATAACTTTCAATTTAACTGTTAGATTGACCTGAAAGTTTTATAAACAAATTTCAAATGTCTTATTTTATATATGGTTAAAATTTCATCAAGAACAAACATCAAGAAGGCTTTGCGATAAGGTTTAAAAGCTACTATATAATATTTATATTAGTTTCCTAGTTGATTTAATATTCTTTTTTCTATTTTATTTAAAACTCTTTTATTATTTTTTTTCACCCTTGTTTAAGAAGTTTTTATCTAAGGTTATTTAGCTTGCTTTTAGTTTTTTATTTTTACAAACTTTGATTTTAACAATTATTATTACGTGAGAAGTTCTGCTCATACTTTTTATTTATTTATTGAACTACTTTGACTTATCAAATAAGCATGGACTTGTTACAATAATCTTGTGCTCGGTACATGTTATTGTTGTTTCAAGTTCAATCAAAGGCCTGCAATTTAGTTTTCTTAGGAATTGTCAATTAGATTGTGGATTTCTAGATCTTTATACCCATAGGATTTTAATCATCACATTAAAGAATGAAATTGAAAGAAAAAAAAGATAAAAAAACCCAAAGGGTCAAGAAAAAAAATAAGCATGGGCTTGTTATAATAAAGCCCAAATGTATGGGTAAAAAAATTGAAATTAAATAATGAAATTATAAAAATAAATAAATCAATAGATAAAATTGGTGATAAAAAAAACTTAAAGGGCCAATACAAAAGGACCTAGATAAGCAGGCTTGTTTCAAGACTAGGCTAGTTTTTTTTTTTGTCATTTTTTTTTTTTAAAAAAAAAAACTTATACATAACAAGTAGTCTCTCACCTCAAAATCATTAATGTACGTCCCTCAATCTCAAAACCACATCCTTGCTTTTTGTTCCATGTGTCAATCATTGAGTTATAATATGAAGTTGTTAATCAAATAATTAAAAAAATATATTAATCATATGTATAATTAAACCTCCCTTAAAAATTTTTATATATATAATGCGGGAGAAAACTCCCCATTAATTTAATTTTTCCTTCTCTACCCTTTGCAATTCCTTCTCACTCAAGACACCGAGATTCCTGCCCTTTTTCAAGAATAAAAGTTCATTCCCACAATAATTTTCTATCATCTTGACTTGTGGATATTGTCTTCAGTCCACCGTTCCTTTTGGCACTCTGTGAAACAGGAAAAGAGGAATGATCCGTGATTGGTGCATATAAATGACACGTAAACACCAACAATTTGGAACATAGACACTGTAAAGGAGGGGTTTGAATGGCATTGGTTGGTTCCATTCTTGTAGTATCCTCCTCCCACGACCATTGATGATACCTTTCTTCTCCAACCACTGAAATGGAAAAGGTATCGGTAATGACAACACTTCACCTACCGTTTTCCGAATTATAATTATGCGGCATTAAGTCTTTAATTTATTATTCCTTCTTTAATTTTAATATCCTTGCTGAGTTGCATCTTGCACTCTACACCTTTTCTCCTCCTGTTCCTTAGCACCTCGAATGCTAGAGAAGTTAAATACTCAAAATATTTAGACCTTGCTGAGTAATTGGAGCACGCAGACTATTTAAACTAATTGAATTTCATAATTAAATTCAATGTATAAGCAACAATTCTTTCTCTTTAGCTACCTTTCGGAAAGAACACTATAAAGGCTACGAGTTTTTTTAAAAAAAAGAGCATAGTCAAATATCAATTAATATAATAACAAAAAGATTAACTTTGTAAGGTGGCTTTGCCTCTGTCTTGTATAGTGTGAGATATGAAAGGTGTGGTTCAAAATTCATGTGATCGAGATTCAGGTTCTTCCTTCGGAATTGTAAAGAAATTACCTATTTAACTAATCCTGATAATCGAGCCAAATTGTCTACCTAGTTGTTTGGATTTATGAGATTTAGGGTTCGTTTGATATTATTATATTATGTTTTTATATGTTTTGATGTAATAATATTCAAAATGATTATTATTTTAATGTATTTTTAATAAAAAAATATTTTAAAAAAATTATTATCATGTTTTCAAACAACTTACAGTAAAAGATCCTGTAGCCTAAACGAAGCAGGGAGTAGCACCACCTGCGTTTCCATATTAGGTAAATCAGTTCCATAGACAAAAGGAATGGAAAAACACAACTGTGAAAGTGAAATTTGCTTTTTGAAACGAACAGGAGAATTCCAAGTCAAATGTTCTCTCAAATGAAGGCCCCATGGAGGAAAAGCCCTTCTCCGTCCTGTGCCACCCAAACCAAACCATCCCTTAGATGATCATGACTTGTGTGTATACTTTAAGGTCGGTATCCTATTTAATAGAGATTCCAAAATCCAAATCAATTCCTTCAGCTCCGTTCTTTGCCCCAACCAAAAGACAAAAAAAGAGCTCCATTCTTTTTGGGTCTCAACAGAATATTTCAAGCGTTGTCAAAGGTGGAGTTCTTATTAGAGCTAGAAAAACATAACCTAACAGCTACAACATACCAAGCAATGAGACACTTCTGTTTAGTGCTGTTCATCTTGGCCATGATCCTACTTGTTACAAACCCATGTCTTGTCAATTGTAGAGCCCTTCGATCAGGAACACAGAACGAAATCAATGATCACCATGAAGCCACTGATACTGATGATCAGGGGCCTGGTTCTGTGTCGACCAACATCAAAGCTTCGGTTCATTCAGAGCCTGTCAAGGACGACGGTGGTGGTCGGGTTTCAGCAACTGACCGGCAGGTGTATAAGCCGACTTCCTCTGGACCTAGCGGGGAAGGCCCCGGGCACTAATCATCATCTGTGTATCACCTGTAATTGTTGTTGAGTTCTATCATGTCTTGTACATTTTTTCTTTCATGTAAGTAGTAGCTACAGAGTATTCGTCTATAAGTGCATGTTTCATGGAAATTCTTTGATGCTGTCTGATGGTGCGCATAGCAGCTGTGAATGTTCTAATTTCTAATTGGAAGAACAAGTAAAATTTATGTTCAAAAAATCACCGAAGAGTTATATTTAGCTAGTTATTTTTTCTATGTATATAGAGGAATTTAATTCATTTCTAATTCAAAGTTTGAATTCAGAAGAAAAACAAAAGGCCAATCTCTCTCTCTCTCTCTCGAGTTTTAGACGGCAGTTGATTGTGGATGATTTTACTTGAAATTTATTGGGCATTAATTTTCAAGAAATTGTGAAAAGCCTGTCCTCTTGGCAGAGTGGGCTAGGCTAGGCTGGCGTTCAAGAAATAATATCTCAGGCCATTATGCTGAACTCATCGTAATAAGATCATGTCAGGTCTGTGTTGTTTCGGACCATGTCTGGGAAAACGGAGGTCCATTTCTAGGTCTCATAAAAGAAGAACGGAAGATTCTTGATAGAAAACTATTTTAGTAGTCTACTTAGGTCAATTAAGAAGTTTTCTTCTGTCAGCAAAATTGCAAGAGAACAACTCTTTTTAGTCAAAGTTACAAAACAGGACCCTTTTCCCTTCGCTAATTTCCTTTCATTCGATAAATTTTAACCATGTTTATTTTCTTAGTTCTCCATTTCCTCTACTGAGCCGAAGCTTTATTTTTCACGAGCTCTCGACAATGAGTATCAAGCTGATAAAATTCCTTGCACTGCTCACAATACCTCCTGCAAACTACAATGGAGAACTAAGAAATGGTTAATTAATTTATATTTAAATAAAAAAAAATCAAATACAAAAAAGGGGTCAGGCACCTAAATCTCCGTGGCCGAGCACACTCTACGTGCACAAGCCTGCAAAGGAGGAAACCTACAAGCCTTTTTTTTTCCGAAAGACATGAGCAATATGTAAGTTGCCCCTATTTTTTTTATATAAAAAAATAAAGGTTCAGTCATCATAGTGGTAGCTAGAAAATTAGAAAGTTAAAATCTATTTTAAATCTATTTTCCTCTAAAAACATCTTTAAAACATAAAAAAAAAAAATTTGAACCCTGAAAAACCCAAAAGTAGTCCAAAAACACAAAATCTTTGACCCGGATCTACCTTTTCAGACAAGATAAAAGTAAAAAAGTATCTCAATAGGTCCTTCTCTTTTTAAATGAAATCCGTTAATACCAAGATTGACTTTTTTTGTCATCAGAATGTGGCTAAATAATGATTTTTTTCTTTTTTTCCACTACATATTGACGACTTTCTTTCTCCTCTCTCACTTTCAAGGATTGAGAATAAATAAAATAAGATTTTGGACCAAAACTAAAATTCTAAAAATTATAGGGATTGAAAAAGAAAAAAAATAGATGGATTAAAAAGTATTTTTTGCGTGAATTTAAGACTAATCATGAGGTTTCTTCTTATCTTACATTTTGATCCTCTTATGTTGGAAGTTTTCTTCTCTTAGCAAATTCTTACATTTTGATCCTCTTATGTTGGAAGTTTTCTTCTCTTAGCAAATTCTTAGAGGTGGTCATTAATTTGGTTATAAAAGATTACAATTGAAAAAAAATGTTTTGAGGATGAAATTAATAAAAAAAAATGATACTAAAATGGTTACAATGATTTACCTAGTTGATGTAGTAAAGAAGTTAATTAAACAAAAAAAAACGACATCAATTAAATTAATGCACGAAATCAAAGCAAAATCCAGCTCAAAAGAATAATTTTCAATACCTTAAGAAACATATATGTATCTTTTAGACACATACTTAGAGTTCACCCTTTTCATGTGAGGCAAATATCCATTATCCAAATTCTAGAATTTAATTTATACGAACTAACTCGGGCTTATCAATCAGAAAGAAAATTGTCAATTTTTATCTTAAAAAGTCCCTTCATGAAAAATGCTTTTGTAAAAGTTCCATTAAGGAAAAATGGCTTGATGTCTATTGACAAATTTATTCTGCCAACCCATTAAAGTTTTTTATTTGTTTGTCTTTTTTTCTTAAAAACTATTCCTTTCATCCCATTATTATTTTATTGGCTCTTTTGTAAATTTAAGTTGTCCCTTTTTATTGGGCTAATTTTAACATCAAAGTTTATAAATATCAAACTTCCAATTATGCCTTTTAATACTTTTAATTTTACAACATAAAAATGTATAGTAGAGAAGAAAAAAAGATATAAACTCAATACAAATTAATGAATTGTTACTTTAAAAAAAAAACTTATGTCTTAAGGCAAATACTTATGGGTTGAAGGAGCAATAACATTGTTAAAGTTTTCTTTCTTGTAGGATTTTGGTGTCATGTGTCATGTAAAAGTAGTGAAAATAAGCTATTATAAAAAGTCAAAAGTTATTACGAAGATACTAACAGAAAAAAATATTGATCAAATTATTCATTTTTCTTATATAAATATTGATAAATTATTTTTTTCTAATAAATAAATATGATGATAAAATATTGGTAAAATTATCTTTTTTTTCTTTGAAATCTTTTTGATCAACTTATAAAATATGTCACATGTCATATTAGAAAGCTTATAAAAAGCCACATGTCATTACCTTTACAGTTCTTTTGTAATTTGAAGATTTTTTATTCAATATTTGTATATAAAATGTCAGATTAGGGTAAATATATATATAAAAATTATGATTCATTCATATAATTTTAATTAATATATTATCTATTATTCACCTTTTCCTTCTAATAAGAAGAAACTACAATTAGAAATTGAGTTATGAGTGGAGATAGACAACAGTCTTGTAAATCAAACAGAGTGTAGGGTTTTTACTTAATTTCAACAAATTAAAAAAATAAAAATAAACTAATATAGGCAAAAATATAAGAAATCGATAAAAGAAAAAAAACTATAAAGACTATAAAGGAAAAATAAAGATAAATTGCAAAAACAAAGGATAAATTATAGAAATAAATTGTGTATATGAGGTTCTTCATTGCTTCCAACAATTGGATAACCTTTTTATATTGTTACAATGTTTGAGTTTGAGTTTCATGTAAATTTGTAATCCTATTCGTATACAAACTATTTATAATAGATAAGAAATTTATATTATGAATTCTAATACACTTTGAATTCCTATTTGTGAGAATCTTTTTCATAACATTCATATGAGTCTTAAGTATTTTGTAATATGTGCCATTTTAATCTATTAAGGGCTACTCTTCTGAATTGGACTTGGTCTTCTAGTCGATAACGCATAATCTTATCTTTATGGTTGATGGTATTTTCCTAATCGATCATGATTTCTAACTCTCCTAGTCAATCATGATTTCTAAGTCTCTTGACTACTCATTACTTCTAACTCTTTTAGTTGATCACTTCCTATCTTTTGATTGACTTGAACTTTTTTTAAGCTTATTTGATCTTATTGTTAATGATTAAATTTTATCCTTTTTTTTATTTGGTAATGAACAACTATTGTTCTTATTTAGTTGACACATGATTGTTTATTTTTAGTATAAACAATGCCCCCCATATCCTTTTATTTAGGATACATGAAAAACAATATTGATATGCCTTTTATGCTCAAATCGATTGATAAATCAACTATTGCATAATGTGGTTAACATGTTCTGGTGCTAGAGTAGGCCTACTCTTGTTTTACAATGATCATGTTTATGGTTGATCATTAACAACACATCTTAGTATACTAATAGGTGTTTGTTGTTATTAAATGTTTACCAAATGACTAGTCTTTTCTTATCCCAAAATCTATTTTCTTAGTAAGGTGTAAGATTTAACATGATCATTGTAAAACAAGAGTGAACCTAATCCAACATTAGAACAAGTTAACCATATTATGCAACAATCAATTTAAGCATAAAAGGCATATCAATATTTTTTTTTCATTTATCCTAAATAAAAAGATATGGAGGCATTGTTTACACTAAAAATAAACAATCATGTGTTAACTAAATAAGAACATTAGTTGTTCATTACCAAATAAAAAAAAAGGATAAATTTGGTCGTTAACAATAAGATCAACTAGATTTAAGAAGAGTCCAAGTCAATCAAGAAAGAAAGGAAGTGATAAACTAAAAAAGTTACAAGTCATGAGAAGTCAAGAGAGATAGAAAGATAGAATGTTTATTGATGAGCATTCTATTTTTGAACTCCCTAATCATCATGTGATGTTCTTCTAACACCTTCTTACAAACTTTCTTCTATATTCAGACCCCAAGATGCTAGCTCTTTATTCATCATTAAGTTGCAATCGTTACACATGTCTTTTGAAATTAATTGCATGTTTTTAAATAAAACCTTATCCTATAGTAGTTTGGTAATCATATTCCTTACTAGGGTTTCTTTTAGAAATGGTTTCTTCTCTAGAATTTGCTTTTGAGTTGCTAATCCTTATTGTGTCAATTCGAATCTCATCATCCTTCTTAAATCTGTCAACGTCAGAATCTACATTTCTTTATCAATAAGATATATAATTCCTTTCACAGCTCAACCACTTTCAAATCTTATAAAGTTTGCATGTTTATCTTTGGTATGACTAGTAGTCATATGCCATCTATATAATCTTTTAGTATCTTAGGATTTGTCAGCCACAACAAATCTTAACACTTGATTTACTACTAAGAAATCAAATAACTCATTGGTTGTAATGGTTAAGGTAACTCCTTGATAAAAAAAAAATACTATCATTATTAGCGATAATTCTCATGTTGATAAATAATGTATTTACTAAAAGGAAAAGGTTTTTGTCAACTTCCATTGTTTCGTGTATTAATAATAAATGTCTTGAATTCCATGGTCATTCCAAAATTATATTTTCCAATATCATTAAAGACGGTTTATTGCATCATTCATGCTTCTTCTTCTCTGCCTAGTCCTTATGCCTTTCTTGCTTTTCATGTGTTGCCTAAACTTTAGTATCATCGATTTAGTCATCCTCACTTACGTATGCTATGACATTTATCTTTCCTACATAATCATCTTCTTTCAATTTCAATTATACTTGTTCTTTGGGAAAATCTAGTCAACTTTATATCCCTATATATACTTGTTCTTTTAATTTAACATTTAATAATGTTTAAGGCCTTTCTTTCACTTCTTTAGTTGAAGGGTACTATTATTTTATTATTTTTATGGATCATTTACTAAATTCATTTGGTTTTACACTATGCATTTTAAATAAGAAGTTTATTATATTTTTATTTAATTTCAAAAATTTATTAAGAAATAATTTTGTACTCATATCAAAATCTTGCAAACCTATAGAGGTGATGAATTTAAAAAGCTTCACACATTTATTCCTAATTCCAACATTCTTAACCATGCTACTTGCCTTCACACTTATAGCACAATCATGAGCAAAATGGAATTGTTGAATGTTGTCATCACCATATTATTGAAACAAGACTTGTATTTCTTGATGAAACATTTTTTTCCATTTACCTTTTGGTCATCTGCCTTTGAAACCGTTGTATATCTTATTAATCATACGCCAACTCTAATTTTACATTTTAAGTCTTTGTTTGAAATGTTATTTTGATTTTATCCCAACTATACTTTCCTTAAATGTTTTGGATGATTATGTTTTTCATATTTTTAATGATACAATCATTATAAAATGACTTTTTTCTCCTCATCGTGTGTCTTTCTATGCTATAGTTCACTCTATATTGGTTATGGTGTATATAGATTCACTTTCATCGTATTTATATTATTATTCATTTTTCTTTTCATGAGTCATCCTTTTTTATTTTTCAATATTTTTAGTCCAACTAATGTTACCCATGACTCTATCCCCGAATCATCATCTTTTACTAAGAGAAAATTAGATCCTAAGTGGCAATCTGCTATGATTGCTAAAATTTCAACCCTGACTTTTAATGATTCCTAGACCTATTACCATATGTTCCAACTATGAAAGTGGTAGGTTGTAAATGAGTATAAAGATTAAATGCATAGTAAATGGGACTCTTAAGTGCTACAAAGCATGTCTGATGGCCAAAGGCAATCAATTAGCAAGAAATGGTTGATTTTTAAGACATATAGTCTAGTGATAAAGCTTTACGTTATTTAAATAGTGCTTAGCATTGATGTTACTTGAGGTTGTTCGACTCATCAACTTGATGTTATAATGTTTTTCTCTATGGACTTTTGGATATGGATGTGTTTATAGTTCAACCTCCTATCTTTGTTGATCTTTAGTTTCCTAACTATGTTTGCAATCTTAAATGTTCTCTTTATGGTCTAAAACAAACATTCCATTCATGGTTTGATTGACTTAATCATTCCTTAGTTTTTTTAGAATTGTATTGCTCCAAGATTGATACTTTGTTGTTCATTCTCGGTATTGATAAGGTTATGATATTTTTATTAGTTTATATTGATGACATTTTACTTGTTGGTGATAATCTTATCTTTTTTCAGCATTTTATTACTCATTTATGTACTATATTTGCCATTCATGACCTAAGACTACTTTATTATTTTCTCGTCATTAAGGTTTTGTTCATTATTGATGGTTTACTTCTTTCATAGTAATGGTACATTGCTAAGCTTATGAAGAAAGATGGAATGTTCAAGTGTAAACTAATTATTACTCCTATTATGGTAGATTCTCTTTGATCCAAATCAATTGGTTTCTCTTTTCATACTCAACATCGTGATGAACCCAAAAAACAAGTATGATATTTTAGAAATGAGTAAAGAGAGAGGAAAAAAAAGTCACCACCTAGTATTATGGTTATTAAAAAACCTTAACGGGTTTTTAGAATTCTAAAATAAAAGATTGGTTATGTTAAAGAGAAGAAATTATCAATATATAACATCCTACCTTAGATATATTTGTGAATTATTACCATCTTGTGATTTCTCCTAAAAATTTCATAATTGGAGTCAAGATTTCATATTTATAAGACCTTTACATTATGGTATTGTTGAAAGACACCATAAGGAAAGGTTCTAGTCTAGGGGTAAATTATTGTCCTATACATTTCATAAAAATAGTTAATTAATTTTGAAAACTAGACGAACTATTCAATTCATTATATAAAACTAATAAAAAAACTAATTTAGGTGATATAAAAGTCGTATTTTTTAAGTGAAAGTTCTAAATAATATTTTCTTTTCTTTAACAAGGTTTGCTATGACACCACCAGCCCACAAAACCAACTGCTTAAAGAGCAAACCCATTATAGTCTAGCCCAGTTAGAAACCAAATACCATCTTTACATTTTGGAGCCCGGATCAGACCAAGATCTAAAGCGGTTTCTTTGCATTGCCCATGGTTTTTCATTTCCTTTTGTTGGTTTCTCATCCTTTTCTACCAAGGAAAGGTGAAGGATCAGAAGAAAGAAACCAAACATGGTGGGACAGTGGACGATGACTAAACCTAGCCGGAGCGACGAGGTTTTGGATGCAAATCAACAGCTCCAAATTACCAATCAAATCAGAGCTCAGTTTGATTCTATGGTCCCCAAACGACCTACCAAGCCCAGCAGAAGTGAATCCGACACCACAACAACACCAACCTCTTCGCTTTCTGAAATTGAACAAGAAAATATTCCTGAGCTCGACAAGCTTCGATCTCTTCAATCTCAATCTCCTGTATGTTACCTTCACTCAACTTTTACTTTTTTTTTGGATATGTTGGTTTCTCTGACAGTAAAGAGAGATATATATAGAACATGTTCTGCCCTGCCCAGGTTTTATTTTCAGCTGAGGGAGCCAATATGGTGCAAGATGAGTTTGTGGAGACTCAATACTACACAGAGTTGGATTCTATTGACAAGCAACACCACACTGTACAGATCAATCTTTGAGTGTATTTGATTGAATTGTATAAGTTATATGGTGATATTTCTTTCTTGTTAATTCCAGATGTAACTTTGCTTATCTTCGATGTTATTTTGTTTTTCTGGCCATTGAGCAGACAGGAAGTGGGTTTATAAATGTGGTGAGAGGAGAAGAACATGAAAAAAATGGATATGGAATCCAATTGTCAAGTGCTGCTGCAGGAGGTAAACTAGTCTCTTGTTTCAGAAGCAACCCTGCAACAAACGATTGGACTCCTCGCCCAGAAGACGATCAGGTATTTTAATTATTAATATGTCAATAAATCAAGCTGGCTGGGTTGGTTTCTTTTTGCTGTCATTATTATGTATGTATTGGTGGAAGATCATGTCCTGTTCTATATTTAGGTGTTTGTTTCATCCAAGCCCAATCGGAGTGAGAGCTGTTAGATCTGCACTGATGAGAGGAAAACGGTGAATTGTCCGACCACCATCTATGGGTTTGGCTTCTTGAATTTTTCCTTTTAAGTATTATTTTATTGTATAAGATTGGATAAGGATGGTTTTTGCTCATGCTTGAAAAGTTGACAAACGGAGACAGGCTTCATGTGAATTATTCAACTACCACCATCTACGTGGTTCTTTGTCCATTTTCCTTGTGATAATATATATATATATATATTGGGTGTGTGCGTGTGTGTCGTATGTACCATTACCGGGCCTAGTGTCACCACAACGCCTCGCCCAGCACTATAAGGGTGTCTTCTTTTTTTATTTTTTTTTAGAAAGCGTCAAACATTGACCGTGATTTAAAAAAAAATTAAATTTATTTTTGTTTTAAATTTTTTTTTTTAGTGTTTTTGTATTGTGTGAAAGTTTAAAATTAATAACTTCTCTGACAAAATATTTAAAAAAGTAATTTTAACTACTCTCCGAAACAACAAGCTTGAAATTTCAGCTTTCTGCACATTGACAGAAAGTAAGGGGATTAAGCGTCCATTGATAACGTGGTGTGGTATTGTGATATAAATTGTTTTTTAAAAGTATTTTTTATTTAAAAATTTATTAAAAAATTTGTTTTTATTGACTTGAGTATGTTAAAATAATTGAAAAACATGTAATTTAGTGGTTTTTCTTTTTTTCTTTTTTTTTTTTAAGAGAACACACTTTTAAAAAGCATTTAAAACTAGAAGTCTCTATACTTCCGAACATTCATTTATGCCTTGTTTGGTGCTGTATTTGCATTGAAGTTTTATTAAATTTTGATTTATTTATTTTAAATTATTTTTTTTATGTTTTTGAATTGTTTTGATGTGTTTAAAAATAAATTTAAAAATAAAATATTATTTTACTATATTTTCAAATAAAAAATACTGAAATATCAATCATGTTTCTAAATAGACTCTTGAAAATAGAGAATGTATATTGACAACCAATCTCTCGACACTATTTTTCATCAGGTGTTAGAAGCCCTCAACAAAATGTGCGATCAACACAAATATTTCACCAGGATCTTACAGCCTGATAAAACTAATCACATAATAATAGTAACGTGTGTGTCAAATTTAAAAATATTTTATTTTATTTTTTTATTTTAAATTAATTGTTTTGATGTTTTTAAATTGTTTTGATATGTAAATATTAAAAATAAATTTTAAAAAATAAAAAATATTATTTGAATATATTTTTAACTAAAAAATACTTTAAAAAATAATTATTTTGTTTTTTTATGTTGGCCAAAAAACCAAAGCCCAAAAAAACTAAGAGTATCAGCTGATGTTTTCTTCCAAAAAAAAATCTAGAAATGTAATTTAATTGTTGTCATAGAAGAAAAAAAAGAAAAGAATGGGGTATAGTATTCTTTTGGCATGATATTTCTGTTATCAAACAGTTTGAATTGGGAAATAAAATGAAAAGATTCCTAGAATGTTGTTTAATTTTTCAAAAAAAAATAAAACATTTTTAGTTTGTGTTATTTCTAAAAAGAAAACTTCTTTTAGTTTGTGCTATTTTTCAATTAATATTTTTTGGAAAAGTATTATTTTAACAATTCACGAATTTCTATGAAAAAAGAGGATGAGCCAGCACAACCTCGCCCTTTTCCCGTCATTGCCACAAGCTATCTATCAGCTGAATCTACCTCAAGTTCTACTAAATTTTGTAGAACCATGATTCCAACCCAAAACAAAATCATGATAACACACCCATAATAAGGTTTCTTCCGATTCACCATTCATTCTGCGCTCTCATTTTGTTCCTTGTGAATGTAAAAGCAGAAGCTCAATTAATAGTTATTTAATTTAAAAATATATTAAAATAATTTTATTTTTTATTTTTTAAAATTTATTTTTTATATTAGCACATGATTAAAAAACACTTAAAAAATTATTATAAAGCTAAAATAATAACTTTTAAAAAACATAATTAAACCGTAATGTCAAAAAAAAAAAAACCAAATAAAAGCTAGAATATCTAAATGTGATTCGTGTTTGTTGAAAAAAAAGCTAGAGTATTTATATACATAAATTATTAAAAAAAAACTAAGTAGTGGTGATTTTATTGCAATAATTTTTTACTGTTCATTGTCTTTGCCTTTCCTTTGAAATGGAATAGTATATATTTTTTAACTTTTTATTTTGATCCTCAAATATTTTTCTCACTTGATCTTGCTATTTTAAGGCCAAACTAAAGCTCAGTTGCTTTTGATTTATTAAGGAGTTGTGAGATTAAAAGATAGAGTATCAAACAAAAAATGGTGAGTAAAATAAGTGGCAACTCATAATTTTGTAGAAAATTTTCAATTTGATGCCTCTAGTTTTCAATTATTAAATGGTCATTCCCTTTAGTTGTTAGAAATGTAATTTTGATATCGGACTTTATTTTTATTATTTTTCAGTTATTTTTTTAGAAGAGAGAGAGAGAGTCATCGGATTTCAACATAAAGAAAAAGCCATTATTAACGTTGATTTCGACCACAAAATAATTGATCTTAATGTTAATGAATTTTATTTGATGAGGGGAGTTTCACTAGGCGTTATTTTTTCCTTCTCCTTACTTGAGAAGGTAGATCTGTTTGTTATAAGATTTTTGGGTTTGAGTTTATTTCTAGTTTTTGAGTTGTTTGAAACCTTATATGGTTTTTTTTAAGTGTTTTGGATTCAAAATATATTTTTGAGCAAAATAAAGTCAAAGCCTAAATTTTTTAACGATATCAAGTCACTGAGCTCTACAAACAACACACGATGCTTCATTTGTTTTTTTTTAAACAAAATAGGTCAACCACTCTTGGAAGAATATATATATATATATATATATATATATATATCAATCTCATGCACGTGGGTTGGGCTAGAAGGCCAACATGCTTGGGCTCTTTTGTTTAGAAAGCCCAGGCATGTTGGGCCACTAGATCCACATGTCTGGACTTCTTGTTGGTATTTTTTTTAATTTTGTTATTTTATATTTATGTAAAAAATAAAGTTAATAGAAAAAAAATCATTAAACCATGTTAATTCCATGACCCGAGTTTCATGTTTGATAATTAATCCGCAAAGTCCGAGTCGGGCCAATATCTTGTCGTCTAAATATTTTTTTAAAATATGTTAGATTGATTGTTTTAAGTATTTGGTTTATTTTGAATTTTTCTTCGTGACGCATTTTTTCCCCTTAAAGATTAATTTGTTCAATTTGATTTTTACATGATTGTTAATGTCTCATGATCTAGATCGTCGGTGTAATAGGTTGACATGGGTTGATCTAGGTCGTTGCAATATGTCACCATGTTAATATTTTTTTTAAAAAAATATTGTTTTGTAGACTTTTTGTTCCTTTAATTTTGTTTTATTCCAGTTCATCCTTTAACTTTTTTAAAAATAAAAAATATATCTTATTAGTTACCTTATAATTAGGTAAAAAATAAATTAAAAGAAAACAATTAAACTCATTGGATTCTATGGTCTAAATTGTAGGCTTAGCATGTTATGCTCTGAAGTCTAGGTTGATCAAATAAGTTGTCATCTCATATATATTTTTTTTTAATGTGATACTTAAAATTTTTTAAACATTTGATTTATTTTGAAATGATCTTTATGGTATGTTCCATTTTGGTTTCTATATAATTAATTGGTTTTAATTTATTTTTTATAGGGTTTTTTTATCTTCTTTATTTTTTAAAAAAATCTGAACTATATTACTATCTATCATCTAATTTATCAGGTTTAATAACACTGCCAAGTTTTTTTTCAAAAATCTTGATTTTTTTCTTGATTGAAGGGTATTTTTTGTTGACTTAAAAGGGATATTTTCATATTAAAACTATCACGTATTGTGCATGTGACTGTTAATTAAAAAAAAAAAATAGGAGACAACGGTGTATGTTAGAGAATAAGAATGGAATTTTAAAAAGCCATTGTTCAATCTCTTATTTCTCAACCAAAGAAATTTACATCTACAAGGACTGAAATGTGATGCAATTGAAGCACAATAACTGAAATGTAAATAATAAAACATATAGGGACTTAAATGTGAATTTGGTCAAAACTTAATTTTTAATGAGCCTTAAAAAGTGACAAAATTATCAAAATGCAACCTTATGTACAGTGATGAATATTGATGGATCAGTAATTGAGGGTCATTTTGTATATTTAAGAGTTTGTTGTGAGGCAAAAAACAAGTGGCCTTTACAAGAAAGAACTTGCATTTTAGGCTCATCCCAAAACAAAATATGAACTTATGTGCTTGTCTTGGGATGAGCCTTTTCTTCTTGAATAAATTATAGTTTAATTCTAATGTTTTTTTTTATTATTATTTTTCTCTATTTTTGAAAGGGATAAGTTAGTCTCTTGCCCAAAGTTGATTATTAATTTTTTTTTTTTTTGTGAATTTTAAAATATTCTTTCTAAATGCTTTAATTTTATTTGTATTAAATAAGACATGAAAATTTGATTTAAATGCAGGGCATTTTAGGAAATAAAGTATTTAATTGTGATGAAAAATAAACAAAAAAATCAAATTACATTTAAATATGAAAATATAAAGATTTAAAACTAGATTTTTCTAAAATAAAGAATTTAACTAAGTATTTCATTAAAAAATAATAATTTACTCATTTTTATCATTTTCAATGAGTTTTCAACACATCCATGATACAACCCACAATTTCATTTTATGAAAATGGAAAGTGTGAAGATAATGCTTTATCTTATGATTGTGCTCCCCTTTAGAAAAAGCATAGTTGTCTGATATTCTATGACTCATGAACTCTGAAATCTATATCCTAATTTCACAGGGCACATCATGTCAAGATACGGTTAAAAATAGAAAAAGAATCTCTATTTAATTTTATAGTAAATAATTATAGAACACTCTAAAACATGTAGGTTTTTCACTGTAGCAATAGATTTTTTTTTTCACTTTTCTTTCTTTTGTTTTTTACATATAATGTATCACTATGCACACAGTGCATAGTGAAACACTTGACTTTTTCTTTTTCTTTTTTGTTTTTGTTTTCTTTTATTTTTTTGTTTCGCTTATGGGTTTTTTTTTTTTGCTTTTTTCTTTGTGTTTTTTTTTCTTTTAATGAATTTTTTTGTTTAATTTAGTTTGTTAATGTGATTTTTTTTTATTTAGTTATCATATTTTTATTACACGGATCTCGAGTTTGACGAGTTAACCTGAATTTTTTTTGTTTTTTTCCTTTTTAATCAATTTTTTTCGTTTGACCCATTGATTTTTTTTTCTATTTAGTTATCAAACTTTCATGACGCAAATCCCAGGTTTGACGGGTTAACCTAATTTGACGGATTAACTCAGTTGATTCAGATTTTTTTTCTTTTTCCTCATTGGTAATATGCTTATGTCTTTTGTTTGTTTTTGTTTTTTTTTTAATTAATTTTTTTCGTTTAGTTTAGGTTGTTAATGTTCATTTTTTTTCTATTTCTTTTAATGAATTTTTTTTGTTTAATTTAGTTTGTTAATGTGAAATTTTTTTTTAATTTAGTTATCATATTTTCATGACACGAATCTCGGGTTTGACGGGTTAACCTGATTTAACGAGTTAACCTGAATTGTTTTTTGTTTTTTTTCCTTTTTAATCATTTTTTTCGTTTAGTTTAGTTTGTTAATTTTTTTTTTTCGTTTAACCCATCGATTTTTTTTCTATTTAGTTATCAAACTTTCATAACGCGAATCCCGGGTTTGACGGGTTAACCTGATTTGACGGAGTTAACTCAGTTGATTCAGATTTTTTTCTTTTTCCTCATTAGTAACAGGCTTATGTCTTTTGTTTGTTTTTATTTTTTATTATTTTTAACTAATTTTTTTTCGTTTAGTTTAGGTTGTTAATGTTCAATTTTTTTTCTATTTAGTTATCAGACTTTCATGACACGGATCCGGGTTTGACAGGTAACCTGGTTTGACGGGTTAGCCGGTTAATTCGGGTTAACCCGTCAATTTTTTTTTCTATTTAGTTATCAAACTTTCACGACATGAATCCATGGTTTGACGGGTTAACCCAGTTAATTCAGATTTTTTTTTTCTTCATTAGTTTTTTTCTTTCTATTGGTTTTTTTCTTTTTAATTAATTTATTTAATTATCATACTTTTATGACATGACCTTGCAGCCAGATCCACATCCAAGACTATTGGGTTTGGTATTAGAGCTAGACCTAGACCTACTGGGTCATGTAAGTTTAATATTATTATTATTATTATAAATATTACTTTTGGGTCAGGCGTTATAACCAAACCCAAGATTCTTGGATATAGCTGTGCAGAAAGACCTAACACTTTTAGATCTTAGTTTTTGTTTTTGTTTTTGTATTTTTTATACAAAAAAAAATTAACCCGCGGCATCGTGCGGGTTATGTGACTAGTAATTTATCTAAATTAAGTTGCCTTGTTGTTTATTAAAAATAAATAAATTATGTTTTTATACCTTAAATTATCTAAAATTTGGATTTATTCTTGAAGATGATCTGATTCCTATTTGCACAGTAGTCGGGCATTGAATTTGTTGGGATGATGGGTTATATTGATTGAGATAACTCTATAAATTTTTTTTTATAAAGTTTAAGGTTTTATAATTTAATGTCAAAGAATGAAAGTAAAAATATTAATTTCAAAAAAAAAATGTCAAATAAAAAACTTGAGTTTACTCAGGTTAACTCTATCAACGCGCCAAACACGATATGAGATCATGATTATTTTATTTTTTTAAAAGAATCTAGAAAAAAGATCAAAGTTAAATCAATAAAAAAATAATTAAAAAAAACCCAAGTCAACACATGGTAACCTGACTAAGTCGCACCCGAGACAACCCTATAAAAAGGAAAGTGGAAAAATTCATAAAGCTCAAGGGCTAATTATTTAATACCAAATGATAACATTGAAAAAGAAATCAATTTCATAAAAAAATGTCAAAAAACCCCTTAGTCAACCCAGATTAACTCGACTAACCCACGATCTGGGATATGAGATAAGGATAAATTCACAAAAGAAAAGTAGAACAAATCATGAAGTTCAATGCCAATAATTCAATATCAAACGATGAAACTAAAAAAAATCAATTTAAAAAAAATATATAAAAAATGAACTTAAACTAGACTAATCTTCAAAATTGATACCACAAGGCATAAGATTAAGATTACATTGTAGAAGGTAGACATGAAAGAATATTGAAGCAAAATTCCCTATAAAAACAAATTAAATCAAAACACTGAGGATCAAATCTTGTACAAAAACTAAATGAAAGAAAATAATTAGGGAAAGAATTCAAAAACAAAATAAATGAAGAAAAAGATAAAAAAAATACTAATAAAAAAATGACCAAAATTGGATACAAAAGTGAATGAAATAAAATGTTTTCGGAAAAAATAAAAAACTAAATCAAGCAAAGGATAAAAAAATAGCAACTATAAGAATGATGATCAAATTAGATACAAAAAATAAATGAAATAAAAAGCTCAGGGATGAAATGAAAAAAATAATTTCAAAAAGAATTAAAATAAAAACAAATATAAATCAAAAGAATAATGATCAAATTTAAAATAAATGCAAACTGGGCAATAAAGTTGATTTTTTAAAGATTTAGTGCGAATATCCAGGTCCATGAGAGAGAAAAGAGAGGGATGATAAAAAAATCAATCGCAATTGAATCACTATAAATATGACAATAATCGCCACTCTATTAGCTTCACCACCACCATATGCGTCGAATAACATGGTGGTTGGCTGTTTTGGACATTGGACGACTCCTCACGCACTGTTTATAAGGCGTAGGGAACAACCATGCGTGCGTAGCATGTGTCAACATTTTTTTTATTTCACATATTTTAATATATTTAATTACTAAACAACCCGGGCATCATCATATGGAAAAGACAAAAACATCTTTTCAAACCAGCCTTAGATTTTTTGTTTTTAAGGTTAAATTTGTCATTTCTCTATGCTAAAGATAAAAAAAATAGAAAACCCATCTTTTTAAGTTCAATATTCTTTTAACTTTCAAGGGTATCTACATCAATTTGTTGTGAAAAAAAATTGAAAAGACAAAATAGCCCCTCAACAAATGGTCTAGAATTTTTTACTTTTAAGGGCAACAAAGTTATTTTACTACCTGAAAAAAAGGTATTCAAACTAAATTGTTCCCAATTAATTTATTAATAACCATGAGATTTCCTTGAAAAGATAATTTTACCCCATCAGTTAAGCAATTGGTTTTTGTAGATAAGATAAAGAACTAAATACACTATGCTAATCCACAATGTTTTGTCTCTTAAACTACAATACATCAATGATCTCTTTTAGTTTTTAACTAGTTTTATGCTCTTGTTTGGATTTTAAATTAATTTTTAATGTAAAAACAAATCAACATTATGAATGTGTTTTCAAATATCATGATATTTTTTAATAAAAAACTTAAAGATATTGTTTATGTTTATTAAAATAAATAAAAAATGTAAACTAATAAAATTCTAAAAAAAGTTGTTAATATTAATTAAATAGTAAAGCAAAACGCTAATGTTCTTAATAAAAGTAAAAGATATATGGATATGCAAATGTTTAATCCCTACTATTCTTTTTATTTTTTATTTTTTAATTTCATTTTAGAGTTTAATTATGGTTTCTAAGAAAAAAATGTTTATATTTTTATAAATAAATCATGTAAATATATTTTTATATAAAATATAAAAGGAAAAAAATTAAAGAAAATAATCTCCTTGAAGCATTATGAAATTAAATAATAAAAAAAATAAGAGAGAGGGAATTAGTTAAAATTAGAACATAAAATTAATGAAAAGTTAAAACAAAAAAAGGATATATTAATTAAAATTTAAATAAAAAGTTAACCAAAAGTACATAAATTAAAAAACAGATGTATTTTATTTGCTGTGGCAAATAACTTGTCCTTTAATGGAGAATTTTCAGGTAATCTCCACTGAAAAATAGAGGTTTAAGTTTTGGGATTAAAAAACTTTATTTTTAATTTGTTTTAATATGAAAACACTTTAAAAACACTCTAAAAACCTCAATAAATACATTTCCAACCTAGAACACCCTTTAACTAATGTAAATAAACAAAAATTCAATGAATTAAAAAAAAACATTACGCACCTTGTTTTACCTTTTTTAACGTGGTTGAAGGACAACACCATTTTTGTTGAACTTCTCTGAAACATATAAACTTATTGACAAGAAAATTGGCATTTTAAGTGTTCAAAATACAACCTTCTAAACACTTTCTTTGTCCTATTATTTTTAAATCCCCCCCCCTCTTCTCTCTCTCATTCTCTCTCATCTCAATATTCAAGGACTAAAACATAAAATAAATGAAGTTTTGAATCAAATTGTAAATTTTTAAAACAAAAATACCATACAATACACAAACTAAACATTGAAGGAGCAAAAACAACTTTACTGCACTAAAATCTTAACGGGGCATGTTTTGTTTTTGTTAATTTTCAAAGTTAGTCCTTTTTTTTTTACTATAACCTAAAGCTCTATCTCGCAAAAGTGATTTTTAATCAATTGTTGGAATATTCTAGACATATCATATACCTGAGAGCATGTAAATTGAAAGATATCTAAATAAAAAAATGATTAAAATGAAAAAAGGTGCGGGGATTGAAATGAAAAAAAAGTTACTCTGCTATTAAAAAAAGGGTCCTTTTTCTTATTTTTCAAAAGAGGATAGATAAAAATGATGAGAAGAAAAACATGAAATTAATGTAGAGACAAAATTATAATTGGATTGTAAATGATATGACTCAAATATATAGTTTTAGATTAATTGATTACTACTGTTAAATTATATTCAAATTTTCTACTTATTAATTCCTTGGGCTGCTGTTTTAAGCTTCCAGGCTAACAAGCTTAAGATCGAACGTAGCATTAAAAATAAGATGATAATTTTATCTACCCTTTGTGGATACTAATTTGAATTAATTTATATAAATAAATCTTTTAAATAGTTATTTTATTCTATATTATGAAATGAATATTATTAAACTCGCCTAAACAATATCATTCAGGTAATGAATATCTAAATAAATATTTAAATAAATATCTAAATAAGTATTTAAAACTCAATAAATTAAATATAAATATTTAAATTTTTTACTTGTTGAATGATGAATAAGATATGTATAATATAAAATTAATCTTGAGGATGTTATTTTTATCCCTATGTAGAAAGTATTTGAGAATATGATATTAATTGTTTTTTAAAGTATTTTTTATTTAAAAATATATTAAAATAATATATTTTTTTATTTTTAAAAAATTATTTTTATATTAGCACATCAAAATAAAAAATATATATAAAAATAATTTAAACAGATTTTTTTTTTCAAATTTTGCCCCACCATTTGGTATGGAATAACAAACGGAGGCTTAAAAAGTAAACATCTAGAACTTTATTTGGCTTGAAAGTTGAAAGCATTAATCAACTACTGTTTCCAAATCAAATAATAGTCAATTATATTTCAACGACACGTAAGCAGTCAAAACTGGTTTTTTTATTTTTATTTTCCTAACTTCACCAAATCCCAAAGTTTACAATAGCACATCATTCAACAAGGGTAGCCTTAATTATCCAGGATTGGGAATTTCTGTGAATTATGCAATACAGAAAAGTAATAATACTATGCATAGAATATGAATTAACATTACATTTATTGTCCTCGTACTCATCTTTTTGTCCTCACCGAAATCACTAAATTCAGATGAAAAGGGTTTTGCATTCTTTCTACCTGCCGGACGGGCGGATATGCAGCCTAAGCGAGCAGGCTGTGAGTGTTCGGGCGAGCTTTGCAGATGAGTTGCAGTGGGGTAATTTTCAGCATGAGTGTCGCTGCCGTTTCAGTCATATCGACGTCCTTTCCATCAATAGTTGAGAACTCAAAACATTGAAGCAATTGGCCCATAACCATGTTTATCACTCTAAGTGCCATAGCTTCTCCAGGACAACCTCTCCTTCCTAACCCAAATGGCATTAGCCTGTATGGTTCACCTTTCCCATTTTCAAATCTTTCAGGCTTGAAACTTAATGGATCCTCCCATACGTCGGGATTTCTATGAATGGACCATGCATTTACAAGTACCATTGCACCTGATGGAATATCATAGCCTCCAAGGGAGCAGCGCTCGGATGCCACATGTGGCACCAGGAGCGGAGCTGGTGGACATAATCTCAGGTTTTCATAGATGATACACTGAATATAATGTAGATTAGAGAAATCTGGTTCATCCACCAAGCGGTCTTGACCAACTTGGGTGTCCACTTCGTCTATCGCTTTCTTTAATACGCGTGGATTATTCAGCAGGTTGGAAAATGCCCATTCTAAAGACATAGCAGAGGTCTTTGTCCCGGCAACCAACATCATCTGCAGAAAATAGTGGATAACCAATCATAAATCAGAAAGATTGAAACAAAAGGAATATACATACATATATAATTGGAATAACCATAAGTCGTCAGATACGTGTTTTTATTACGTATTTATCCAAAAATAGAAAAAGAATTTAGGCCAGCAGAGTGAGATTTGAGACTAACCAGAATAATGCCTTTGATGATTTCGTCGGTATAGTATTCTGGTTCCGATTCTTGCAAAGCGAGCAAATGGCTAACCATGGTGTTTCTATCCTTATCAACTCTATGTTCATCAATGAGTCCTTGCCAGAAAGCGTCCATCCTTTTACCTAGCTGAGTCATCCTGTTCTTAAATCCATCATAATCAATGCACTGCAAAATGGGAAATAAATCCCCAAGATTTGTCACCCTAGTACACTCAGAAAACTCTTGCATCATGTCCTTAAATCTCCTTGACTCTTCAAGCCCATCAACATCTTCACCATAATACTTCTTCCCTGCAACCATTCTCATCATTATATTAAAGTTAAGATCCAACAACATTGTCCTTAACTCTATCACGGCGGAGCCATCCCCACACGTTTTATGAATTTTACGGAGTAAATTCTTTACTTCTTCTCTTCGGACGCTCGAAAATGTGTTGAGGCGACTTGATGAGAAGACTTCGATGGCAGTAAGGCGACGAAGATTACGCCAATGATCACCATATGGTGCTGCAGCAAGGGTGGTGAAGTTGTAGTTCAGTACCTTGCCATTTAGAAAAGGAGGACGGTTGGCCAAGATAATGTCATTCTTGGTGAAACATTCTTCGACGGCTGATGGTGATGATACGATGATCACCGTTCGGAACCCAAATTTAAGAGTCACGATCGGACCATTTTTTTGTGCGATGTCGTGTAGAGTTCGGTGGATGGCCCTGGGTTGTTTGAGGAGAGGAAGATGGCCTAAAATTAGTCGACCTGGTGGGCTTGGTGGGAGCTTCATGCGGTACTTTCTTGCATGTTGCAAGAGGGTGACAACAAGAAGAAGAAAGAAACCACCCAGAAGAGAGTACTGCAGGATGTCTTCCATTTTTTTAACTGATTGATAGTCTTGTCTAATTAACCAGTTCTAATGTTTTGGGACGTGAATAAGAAGATCTAATCCTTCTTCTATTTATATAGAATGATTGCTTCTGCTCTCTATTTGAATTTAATTTGTAGGATTTTAACCGGTTCGCATACTTTGACCTTGATTTAATGGTAATACTTTGTTTTTTTTTTATTTTTAATTATGATTATTATTATTTATTTATATTTTGATTTGGTCTTCCTAAGATTAAAGGGTGGATAAGCCGTCGCAAGTATAGTTATTTATTTATTTATTTTTTAATTGGTTAGTGTGGTTTTGAGTTGGTCTAAAGCAAATTATTTACATATTAATGCCTCGCATGTCAAATAAGAAAAACAAAGCACTACCATCAAGTACATGGCAAAAAAACCATTTCATTTAAAAATATAAATATTATTTTTTAATATATTTTTAAATAAAAGTTTTTAAATTTAAAATTTATATATACATATATTATTTTATACTTAATTTTTATTAATTAAAATAAAAATAATAAGATTTAAATTCGTTATCACTTGATTAAAAAAATTCTGATACTATAATAAAAAATTATCTTGAAAAATTATCTTGATGTAAAAATTTAAACAATTAAATAAAATTATAAAAATAATTTTATATTATTATTTAAAAACACAAGATAATTTTCGGCGACTTCACTACCGGTCTAGATGGGAAAGAAAAAAATAAATTTTTTTGTGATGTTATATGAGGAAGCTAACTAATTAATTTATAGACGAGTCAAAGAAAGAACATAAACTGAATAATTTATTGAACGCGGCTCAATAATTTCCGGTTTCACATGCAGATCTATTAGACCATCTCTTGTTTGATTGTTTCGTAGCCATAGTCGTTCCTTTTCTGGGTAGCTACTATTTTTGTTTTTTCCTGTACAGTGAAAACAACAATGGAGTCGACAAAGGTTTTGGTTCCGAGTATTTTTTTATTTGTTTCAATGGAGTTTATATGGTCAATTTATTCCATTGTCATCTTTTTACATTCTATCTGTGCAATTATTTGACCCTTCTATCAACTAATTTCAATGATACATTAAATCTATTTGCAAAATAATTCAATCGATATTGAATTATATATTCATTTACTTGTATACCAAGAACCCCTCTTACTAAATACTTATAAAGCTAACTTGAGGGATAGTTTAATTGGTTATATTTTTGGTTTGTTTTTTATTGGTCACGAGTTCAAATCTTTTTAAAATCATTGAAAGCTTATATGATCGTTAATTTTAGGATCCGTAAGATTAATCAATGTACGCATTAACTGACCTAGATACCCACATTAATAATAATAAAAAACCTTGTAGAGGCTGGAGTTTGATATAATCCCTCTCAAAACTATATTTACTCCAAACATGTTAATGGATGACATTAATAATAAAAGAATCAAATGGTGAGTTTGAGAATTTTCATAGAAAAGGAAGGAGTGAATAGCTAGCTACATTGTATATGTGTTTTGATAAAACATGTCAACTTTTTGGATAATATATGATCTAGGAACTCAGACTTTTTGTATGTAAGGCGATACGATATGTAAGGGTAAAAACCTAGATTTTCCTTTACATGAATTTCACTTAGTTTATTATGTTTCACAAAATTTTAATAATAATACACATAGCATATAAATACTTTGAAGTTTTATAAATGAGAAATATGCATATCTCATTTAAGCATAATCTAAACATCATCTTATGCATGAAACACACAACGCTTAGGAGGCAAATATAAATCTAATAAAGGATTGCTTACATACCTCCATCTACCTTCAACTTTTTATAATTGAGGATTCTTTTCACGCTTTAATTTTATTTTATTTTTATCGAAATCTTTAGGCTTCCTTGTGCTTCTATAAAATTGATTATGAAATCTTTAGGTTTCATTATACCTTTGTTAAAGTTAACTATAAAATCTTAAAGCTTTTTTCAAGGTTGATATCTTTAGGCTTTCCTATGACTCTTAATGATTATTATGATCTAGGCTTCCCTAGATCCTTTAAAAATGATTATATCTTCGATTTATTAGATTTATTAGATGAGAACATATTTGTTCATTAAATTTTATGCGATAAAACTTACTTTGCTCATCCATTGTACATTGATTAACACAACTTCAATCCTTATAGTCAGAAACCATAATAAAATTATTTTGGGTTGAAAAACAACTTAAAAGGTGTGAAGATATCCTAAAACTTCAAAAGTATAGGGTTTCACATAACAGATTGCGTAAAAATATAGAAGTTGTTTTCAATAATTATTATATAATAATCACAGTATTATCATAATAAATATTGTTTTGTAAAATAGATAATCTTCTTTTTTTTTGCTAACTCCATATTAAATTTGGCTCTTTTGAATGGATGATTGATTGAGCACTCATTTTCTTTAAAGAAGTGTCCTTGAATGCCTTGACGGCTTCGATCGGTGCTTGGAGTAGTTTAGGGATGGTTAAAATGTAGAGGTAACCATCTATAACTAGTTTTTTCAATTGTAATCTCCAAATATATCTTTCTAGATTTTATATATTTTCTCTATCAAAATTAGATTTTTTTAGGTTTATTTTTAGTTTTGAGAATCTCTCCTTAACTTACTTACCAAGGACACGACATAAGATGACATTGAAACCTAAGAAGTTTCACGTTTGCCAAAAATAAAAGTACAAAAAAACTTTTAAAATAAAATGTATCTCGATGTAGGGTTCTCAAATCAAGGCAATTATACTCTGAACCTTACATTTGGTAAAGGGGTAATGAGTGTTAAAATTTACTCATGTATCATTTTACTTTATGATTTTTTCATCATGATTTAATTATTATTTTCAAATCATACGAGGGTAGGATAATGTTTTAGTTTTTTTCTTTCAAGTTAAAATTACTTAGCTCCTCCTAAATTAAAAAATAAAATAAAATAAAATTGATGTTCAAAAGCTTTTTAGTCTTTTCAATTAATTTTTTTAGCATAGTAAAGCTACTTATTACCCTCAAAGAAAAAAAAAATATCTATGAAACTATCTTCCATGGGCTTTCTCGTTTTCTCATCATGGTTTTTTAGGTAATATCAAGTAGACTTAGGGGCATTTTTGTATTTGATCAAATATTAATTTTTATTAGCAAGTGGACGACCTTTGCTTCATTCAAGCGGTGTGTATAATGTCGTTCGGTGACCAAATGCCGTCTTCCACGACGATGTTTGAACCTTCTTGGCGTCCCCTCTATGATGAGACAGCGCGTGTGGCCAACACTACTTAAGTTTGGCATCTATGACCTTTTTTTCCCTCTTTTTCTCTCTCCTTCTTAATTTTTGCACCAACCCTTTAAAAATTCAATGCAACCTTTTAATTTGTTATTTATTTAGATTTGTCCTTATTCTTTTGATTACTATTTGTTTTATTTAGAATAATTTATAAAATCAAATTTCTTTTTCGATTTCCTCCCCCTTCAATTTTTATATCTTGTAAATTTGGTCCCTATTATTTTGATTACTATTTGTTTTATTTGAGATAGTTTTTAAAATTGATTTTCTTTAATTGCATCCTCCTTAAGTTCTTTTTCTTATCAAATTTCATCCCTAAGCTTATGATTGTTATTTTTCACTTTGGGAATGTTTTTAAATTGAGTATTTTTTTCTTTGATTTCAACTTTCAACATCAAATTGGTTCAGAATTGAACTTCTTTATTGATCACGAGTCTAGGATTTCTTGAGTTATGAGTTTTAGAGATTATATTAGGTTTAGGAGGTTCGCCCGAGTTTACTTGTTTTTTTTCTTTTTTTAAAGTTCATGTTTTTCCAGTTTCATCCTTCAACATTTATTCAATTAGAGATTAAGCTAAGTTATTTTTATTTATTTGCTTTCTATATAATTTTTAACGCATTTTAAAAATAACTCGGGTTATCTCCGTTCTTTTTATTTGTCATTCTTTGTTGAATTTACTTTGATAGATTTTTTAAATTGATTTTTTTTCCTAATTTCATACTTAGATTTGTTGTGAATTAATTTTCTTTTTTAGTTCCATCCTTCAAGATTTGAGTTTTATTATATTGGGTTTCATGATTTTCTTCCATTTCTTTTCTATTCATTTATCCCAATCCCATCACTTAAACCATAGGTTTGACAGGTTAGCTTTAGTTGACTCGAGTGTTTTTACTTTTTAACTTAATATTTGTTATATTACATCCGTCAATATTGAGTTATTTTGGAATTGAACTTCATAATCTTTTTTGGTTTGCCTTGTATTAGTTATCTCATTCGCATGATTTGGTTCGTAGAGTTTGGTTGGCTTGCTCGGCTTGCTGCTTTTTCTTTCTGGTATTTTTTTTTATTTTTTTAATTTCATTCCTTCATGTTTAATTTGTTTGGAATTGGACTTCAGATTTTTTTTTATTAGCTTTATTCTAGCTTATCCCCATCTAATGACATGGCTTGCATATTTGACATGCTCACCTATGTTGACTCATGTCAATTTTTTCCCCTTTTTTCTGGTTTTTTTCCATTTGATTGGTTGAAATCCTAGCTTTGTCACCTTTTTCATTTTGGTGACTATTCTTTTTCTTTTTTATAGGTTTTGATATTTTTTTAAAAAATTGATCCATTAATTTGTTTACATTATACCTTTTTTATTATCTAATTAGATTATACCTTCTTTTTTACTTAGTTAGGTCTATGCTCCGAGTCATGTTTTTTTACTTTTTTAAAATATGTTTGCTTCGCCCAAGCATCTTTATCTAAATTGAAAAAAAATCTAGTGGATTTAGCTAAACCTTATCCAACTTTGGTTTGTTTTTATTACTTTTCTTTTCACAGTTTTTCTTTTGGGATTATTATAGAATCCCTCTTGCAAAGAAAAAACTTTTATCTAATAAACCAATCATTATACATATATATTTTGGTAATAGTTCCTTTTCTTTTTAGTGCTACATTTTTTTTTATGGATATTATTACATTATAAAATATACTAAAAAGCCTAGGTAAAAATACTTTAACAATCCACAATAACATATTTTTTTGCACTTTTGTTCTCAGGTTTTTTTGTTCCAATTACAATCTTCCATGACCAAATTAATGATCAATTTATTAAAATTCATTAAGGAAACAATTCAACAAAAGAGGACTAAAGTGAGAAATAATTTGAAATCCCATAGTCACTCTTAAATTCGCTAGAAAAGTTTTTGTTTAGTCCACCCACTTTCTTTTTACATACTCTACAGTCGTTTTAGTTTTTAAAATTTTAAATTTTTATCCAAAAATTTATTTTTTTAACATTTCAATCATTGAGTTTGAGAAAGGATAGAGAAAGTCATTTGAAAATCGAGAAGGAGAGATAAAATTGATGAATGATCATTTTTCAGTGATGAAACTCATCGTTATTGGAGTCAACGAGTTCCATTCGACAAAGAGAGTTCGATGATGATATTTTTCCTCTTAGAACATACGTGAAAAAATAGATTGTGTTCCGTTTAGATTTATTTTATTTGATTGAATGATTTTTGGGTATTTTGGGTTACAATTTGGTTTTCTGAGATTCTACATGTGTTTATTACAAGTTTTTAGGTGAAAATAAGTTGAAAATGGATTTTAGGCCAAATAAAATAACCTCATAATTTTTCATCTGTTGTATTTTGTTTTTGTTAAAAAAGGTTTAAGCCCATGCTTCTAGCTTCCTTTTCTTTTTCCCCATTGAACTTTTTGTATTGATTTATTTTCAAATTTATCCTTCATAATTAGTTTTTTTATTGGTTATTTTTTCAATGCAATTCTTCAATATTTAGTTGATTTTAAATTCATTTTCATAGTTTATTTCAATTATTTTTCTAAAGGGTTATCATGATCTCAAACAAACTTGTTGATATTGAGCTGATGCTCGATTTTGCAAGCATATATTCTTGTTATTGTATGATTAAATAAAAAAAAAAAAATTTAAAAAAAAATTATTTAACCTAGTGGAGTTGATGACTGGATCACAGGTTTGACGGGTTAACTTGGATTGATTGAGAATTGAGCTTTATGATTTGTTTTGGTTTGGTTTCTATGAGTTATCAATGTCTCAAACAAATATCTCAACATTGTGTTGATACTTCATTTTATTAGCATCTATTTTTTTATTATATAATTTAGTAAAAAGTAATTAAAAACATATCAAGTTATTAAACCCACTAAAGTCCATGATCCAAGTTGCAGGCTTGATGTGTTAAATCGCAAAGCCTAAGTCCATCCAATATGTCAGTATCTCAATATTAAAAAAAATATGTCATTTTGACCATTTTTTTTTTTAATTCAAACCATGTTTTTACTTGTTATTCAAGTTGTTTTTTTTTTTACCCTCTAAGTCGATTTGATAATGTTGAGTTACTTCGCACATGATTTAATTTGAATCTTGGACTAGGTAAGGAAAATTCAAGTTTAACCCACTAGACTTGGTTTAATGACAATGCAACAATTTCTCTTTGTCCTAATATTTTTTTACTATTTTTTTTAATATATTTGACCCATGAGGTGGCACTGGTAAGTTATTTCAAGATGTTCTATAAATGGCTACCTGTTTGTCTAATTTCAGGTGACTAGTTACTTCTCTTTATGAGTATGGGTGATTGTAGTATATAGCCTCAAGATGTTTTATCATTCTAACACAATTCGGTAAAAGTTTTGAGAAAGTAACACAAGTCGGAAATGTATTTAGAAAATAGCATAATTTGAACACAACGGCTATTGAAAATAATGGTTGTTTCAAATCTATGTCTCATTTAAATTAATTAACATGTATAAAAGTCAACTCAAAATTTTATAGAGATCCAATGGCCAAGAAAAAGAGAGGAGATAAGCTAATGTGGCAGGAGAGTGAACGAGGGAAGACGAGGGAAGAAAAAAAAAGGAAAAGAAAGAAGGGGCCATCAGGGACAAACCGGGGCTATATTTTCAACACACTCGATATAATTAGAAATATATCAACGAGACAATTCTAATCACACCATGAACGAGGTTATAATTGGTTATGGATTTGTTTTTGGGTTAATTTAGGGTTAATTATGACCTTGTTTGGTGGTCTTTGAATGTGTGGTTATAATTTTATCGTCAAGATTTCTTTTACAGTACCGAGCCTTGATGTGTTCTCGGTGATCTATTTTTGCTTTTTTTTTCTTTCCCTATTTTTCTCTCCTTTAATAGCACTTTTATGTCCTCTTCTTTTCTTGATCATTGAATCTTAAATCTCATCTTTTGACCATTGAATCTTCATAAAATATGCATTTTGATTTTCACTAAATAACAACAATTGAAAATAACAATTATATAAAAAATTGATATTTAAAAATATAATTATGTTCAAATGAATCTTCATAAAATATGCTATTTTTTAAATATATTTTTAACATATATCATTCTCCCTTGACTTTTAACAAGCCATGTCAATTTTCAAAAACATACGTAGCTTCGTTGAGAAAAAACCCCGTATAAAAAAATAATTTGGAGAAGGGAATAAAAGTGAAAAATATAACAAATGGCAAAAAAAAAAAAATTGAAGTCAAAGTGTAAAGACAAATTTATAATATGAATTCGAGTCTCGTCAAAATGAGGCATTGACATTTGGGATCTTTGATAAATTCCGCAGCTTCACTGGTAAATGGATACGTGCTGGTCTTAATTGGACATTTTGCAGAATCATCCAAATTTTATTTTAAACTCTAAAAACAATAATTCTTTAGCCATCAATATTGTCACTGAATAAGAATATCACCATTTGTTAACAATAAATAATTGTATCACACTCCAGCCTCTGCAAACATGACAGATCTGTTTTTCTATA
Source organism: Populus x sibirica (assembly GCA_019202695.1). Taxonomy (NCBI): domain Eukaryota; kingdom Viridiplantae; phylum Streptophyta; class Magnoliopsida; order Malpighiales; family Salicaceae; genus Populus; species Populus x sibirica. Next base: position 811,377 of record JAGMVL010000801.1, read on the forward strand.
TTTTGTTTTTAAACTAAATTAATGTGGCAATTGAGATTTTCAAAGATCGATCTGTTCATAAAGTAAGATGCTAAGACAATTTCATAATCTTAGTTATCAAGACCGACCAAAGAGTTAGGCTCTGAATTACACGAGTTGACTCGAGTTAATTCAAATCAACCTGAAAAAATTAAAAAAAATTAAAGTTTTAATATTTTATATGAAAAATTAAGAAACAATCCATATGAATATAGGCTATACATATTGTAAATAATGAAGTTTAAGAGATTATTTCAAAAAAAAATTTATCCCACATAGAAAAGATATTATGTTATCCTTTTAAGTTGAAGTATTTAAACCAAAAAGGTTTTTTTTTAATCTCATATTGAAAAAATACAATTTTTTTAAGTTGAAGTATACTAAAAGGTTTCTAATCCCACATTGAAAAAATAACTTTTTTTTTTCTTGTGAACATAGAGTATATATATTAAAGGGTTTTAAATCCCACATTGAAGAAATAAAACATTCTTCTAGTATTTATATAATGAACTTTGAAAATCATTAATAACTAACAAAAAAAAATATATAAAAAGAAGGGTCTCTGGTTAGGAGAAAAAACACAATTGAAAAAAAAGGGTCTCTACCGGGTTTTGCCAGGATACTCGGGTAATGGGTCGACCCAGCGGGTCAACCAGGTTTTGCTAGGTTTTTCCTTAGTCTGATATTTTGCCTTACCAGGATCGGTTCAGCCACCAGATCGACCCGCTGAGTCAATCCGGGTTTAATAGCTATGGCCATAATAGCTCCTAGTAGACCAGATTGACTCCATCAAAGAGTATTTTATTTGTATTTATAACAAGATTGACTCAATCTAAACTTATAGAATGGTAAAGAATATGTATTTTAGAGATGGAATGGTGTCTTGTCTCGTACATTAAAAAAAAAAATCTAAACTCTTTAATAAAATATATAGTAGTGTGAGTAGGGATTGTTCTCACGAAAAGTATCTAGCCTCATATTATGCCACGTGAACAAAAATGGAGGTTTGAGTATTAAAAAAAATAGTTAAAAAAATAACTAAGAAACAAGTCAAATTAAAATATCAAAATCAATCAAAACAACAAACCTTAGTCTAAGTTAACATCCACCATTGGATCTTTTACAATTAATCATCGATTTATATACATCAATTCACACTTTAAATATTCATCATTATAACTATTTTCTTATCTCTCCTCAATTGTAGTTAATTAGAAAACAAACAATCTAATTAACCCTAACTACTAAACAATTTAAATCAAGCGCTAAAATTTAATATAGTAGTAGCTTTAAAAATTAGAGAGATTGATGAACTAAACAATACAAGCACAAGTAGTTGCATTTAATTTAGTTGAAAATTCTTCCTAAGATTTATTAATTTATGGCGCAACAAATCATTAAATCTTAGTTACTTCACATATTAGAGAGACCAAACAATTATGTATTTAATATTTAACCTAGCAGTAAATTGTAATGAATAATAACCTAGAGGCCTCCTAGTAATTAAATGAGACAATCATAAAAAATAGGCATCGAAGAACATTCAATACTCAAAGCATAAATTAAATATTGAAAACAAATTAGATCTCACAGTTTTATTGATTCTGAGGCTTCCATTTCTTTTGACTAAGTCAAATTTAGTTACACAGTATCATTATGAAAATAATGAAAGAGAAAAATAAAATAGGGAAGAGGGAAGAGAAAGAAAGAAGAGAGAAGGGAAAGAAAGAAGAGAGAAGGGAGATGAAATCTAATTTGCTCTCTCTTTTTCTCATTTACACGTTTTTTGTTTCCTTTTTAAAAGCCTACAAAATCTCTTAAAAATACTCTCTAATAATAACCACCAAATCTGAATATTTAATAAAATTATTAAATAATAAAATAGGGTTATAGTATAACAAGGAAAATGATATCTTCAACGGGAATTCATGCACCTTGAAAGCTTCTAAAAATAAATCACATCATATTACATTTGCATGCCTAAGGACGTTCTAGCAAGTTGGCAGCACAAGTGCATTGTCTTTATGTCCAATTTCAACCCGAAAATTGTAGACTAGTTCCTTAGGGTTTCGTATCATTTTGGATCACCTTAATCGGAGCTTGGATGGGATAGGTATGCCTCAATTACAAAGTTGTGTTGAAATTGTTCTGAATCTCCTAATTAACTTTGTTTCGCCATTAATGCCTCAATTTACATCCTAAATCAAAATATAAAAATAATTAGTAAATTTAGACATCAAACAAGTATAAAATACTAAACCTTAAAGGAGAAAAACATGACATTTTGCATTCTCATCATGAACATAAAGGAGGTGTTCATGAAATACTTCTTAAAACTCAATTTGGCTTTTTAAACAATTCATCTTTTGGTAAGTGGGAGTAATCTTAGACAAATCTAGATATTAGATATTAGTGATAGTACTGGTGCTCAAGACTCGACAGTCTTACCCAAAGATCTCTTTTTATAATCAGGCTTCAAACTTAAGTCCAAGTAAAAGAGTGCAGTTTCACGAGAAAAAGGGGGACCCATAAGATAGAGAGCGGGTGGAACACTATACCAATGACAAGGATCAAACTTAGTTGAGGGAGAAAGAGAAGGAGAAAATGGGACCTGATATGAAATATAAATAAGAGGTGGAGGGTAGTCCTCACTTTTAGTAATATAGTTACCCCTTCGGCGTCAATTAAATGATCTTTATAGGACTATAAAAGTAAAAGGGCAACGATAGGCAATAAGGAAGAACTAAGGTTCGAGCCCTCAACATAGTTAGCAAAGAAAAGGAAAGGGCACACAGTCTGAAAGTAGCTTCTTCCTCAACTGAGGGTGTTTGAGAAGGCTTCTTCCTTAAGAGGGATTGGGATGAACATGAACTGAACTGACACTTATGCCAGAACGTAGACCCCTTTCATGTCTCAAGAACCGGTGTATTCGTTTCCAACCTTATTTGGATTGGACCTTCTTCTTTTATTTGTTAAGCACAATAGAAAATGTTACTTATACCAAGTGTCATTGGATACGAGCAATTTGATCAATTCCCGCACGCTTTCACACATTTTCAATGAATGGTGGTAATAAGATGGACAAAGGTCCCTCCACGCATGATAATAAAATAAGAAAAAAGATCACATATCATACAAAAGATAAGAGTTTCCACCTGGGGTTAATGGTCATAGTAACCTAATAATTGACCTACTAGAGTCTAGGTAAGAGATTAGTTATGTGGAGGGATGATGAGCTAAATCATTGATACACCTCAATGTCTGGCCTAAGGATAGCTGCATTGCTCACATTAATCACAAGAAAAGTTTGTGGTTATAATGCTAATAAGGGAAAATGGTAAAACATAATAATAATAAAAAAGAATATAAAATATAGAAATCCCTTTCTTAGGAAGATGGTGGCCTCAAGACTTAATAGTGCACACAATAAAATAAACATGAAAATCACATAAGCATATAAGATTCCAATTATTAAATGTAAAAGATGTAATTCTCAATTCTTACCACCCTTTTAACATAAGGTGAAATGTAATACCTGGTAGAATCAAACATGTACTACACATATATCATCATCATCAACCAACCATCCCTCCAGGAATATATATATATATATATATATATATATATATATATATATATATATATAAACACATCATCACATAAAGAGAAATCACTTATATTAAAATACAATAAGAAAAATATGTTTTCAAGTGGTTGATCAACAATGAACTACTAAGGGTGAATCAATTAGAAAACATAAGTTTTAAAAGGGATTAGTTAGACGAACCGCTCATTGTTGAACCAATAAGAAAACACAATTTTTTAAATTATCGAGTTGAAATGAATTGCTCATAGGTGAACCAGTTAAACACAACATTTTAAAATGATTCGCTCAAGGGTGAATCGATAAAAAAAACACAAGTTTATAAAATTAACTGGTTGAAATGAACCGTTTAAAAGTGAATCTATCATAAAACACAAGATTTAAAATTAAATGGACAAAACGAACAGCTTATGGGTGAACTAGTTAAACATAACATTTTAAAAATGATAAGTCAAAATGAACCGCTCATGTGTGAATCGATCAGAAAACACAAGTTTTTTAAATTAATTGGTTGAAATAAATTGCTCACAAGTCGAAACAAACCATTCATAAATGAACCAATTAAACACAACATTTTATAAAAGATCGCTAAGATGAACTGCTCATGGTGAATTGATTAGAAAACAAAAGTTTTACAATTCACTAGTAAAAATAAACAACTCTTAGCTGAATCAGTTAAACACAACATTTTGAAAAAGGACCAGTCAAAATGAACCCCTAATAGGAGAACCAATCATAAAACATATATATTTTTTTTTAATTAATTAGTTAAAATAAACAGTTCATGGGTGAACCAATTAAACACAATATTTTGAAAATTATCAATCAAAATGAACTGCCAATAGGTGAATCGATCAGAAAACACAAGTTTGAGAATTTACTAATTGAAATGAATTGCTCATGGGTGAAAATTAGAAAACACAAGTTTTAAAATCAATTAGAAAATTCTCAAGATTTCTCTCATATTGATAACTAGGACATAAAAGTAATTACATAAATGATATTCATCTAATCATCTCATATTAGGAACCAACAAGCATAACTAGCATCGATTGATATTTATCGAGTTCTCTTGTATAAACAAATCAAGCCACTAAATCAAAATCATAATGAAAAATTCAAGATTTTATTCGAAAAAACATTTCATGAAGATGCATCGTGCACAATCATAATACAATCAGCATATAATCATGCATGATAACAATGAATTAGGTAATCAATTACATATACCATAATTAATCAATCATTCATCAAGCCTTGACTTGGCAAATATTGGGACTGACATTATTTTTGAATAATCCTTAAAAATCAGAACACAATCCCATCCTCCCAGTTTCATCATCATCCTTATCTCTCCTCAAAATCACTCAATGATCTTAGACCCTTCAGGTTTGGCATGCTTTGGAGCGTCGAAAACACTTCAATCAATTGAATATCTATACAATAAAACTGAAGTTCATGAAATTACCAAAATGCCTTTTGGTCTAAGCAAAACTATTGAAATACCCTTGGTCAAATGGAAAAACAAAAAATGCCCATGAAATTTTAAGTTGACGCATGGGTAGCACATGTCGTCGCTACTGGTGATTCAATAACGATTTCATTAAGTTCTTTAATGGTCAACTATGTAGATCTCAACCTTGTCCTTCACCTAATGGTGGCCATGTGTCTTATGGCTAATTAGGGAGAGGGATCAATGATGATGGAGATCGGTGATGACGAAACTTTTACTTTGTCATTTAGTTTTCATCATTTTTATGGTCAATACTAGTGTTTTTTTTTTTGCAATAAAGGCTAGTTGGGGTTTTGTTAGGTGTGAGGTGTCACATTGTTTGATGGATGGACACCCAATAAATAATGATGGAAAGTAACTCTGGCGGTAGGGAAAATGGGAGGTACGATAGAGATTGGGCGTAAATGAGTTTATGGTATGTTCAATAAGCTCATTTAGGTGGACAACTAAGATCTTATGGTGTTGGATCTAATGGCTATGGTTGGTTGAGTTAGGGTTTAACTGTGGGTGTGCTTATTTTAGGGCTACAAGATAAACAAATAGGATTTATTGGTCATTTCATATGGATCGAAGAGAGTTTTACTTAGGTGTTGATGAATTTATGCCAAGATGATGAGAATGTCGACCAAGGTCAACTTGGACTTGATTGAACAGTTGGATGTTATTTGAGTTTTTGTTTTGGTATGGATGGTTCTACGCTAAAATCTTTAGATCAATAACTGGGATTTGAGTAGACAAATCTAACACTTGCAATCTTCTCCTCCTATTCTTCATTAGATGTTCATGATCTTGCCACATTTTTTTTCTTTTATATATAATGTAATATAATAATATAAGGCAACAAAAGAAAAAAAAATAAAAAGGTTTATTTTCTTTTTATATATATATATATATATATATATATATATATATATATATAAAGTTCTAAAAAACCAAACTTGACCAAAAAATTCCTTGACCAAAAAAATAAAATGCTTAAGCTACAAAATGATGATTTTGTCCCCTAAAAATCTTTTTTGACAAATTTTGACCCGGTGAACCCAATTTTAATGGTTTTGACCTTGGTAAACTGATTTTGAACAATTTTAACCCGATAAATCTAATTTTTACCCAAAAATGATGGTTTTGGCTAATTTTTAGAAAGTCTGATTTTGACCCTGGTAAATTTGATTTTGAGCAATTTTGGCCTAGCATATCTAATTTTTTTACCAAAAAATGACGATCCTGGCCAATTTTGACAGGAAACTTAATTTTAGCATGATAACTCAATTTTTTTACTGAAAGGAATCTCTTTTTGCTAGAAAAATATTTTTTTTCTTGCTTGGAAAATATTATTATTTCTCTTTTTGGTCTCAAGGCCAAAAATGGTTGATGACACCAAGGTTGTGTTTTATATATTCTTGATTTTATAGGATATTTACCCCTACCATCCTTAGATATTTAGGTTCATCTTATGGTTTTAGTGTTCATACCTATCATTTTAGAGCATGTAGCTCCATAATCTTTGGACTTATAGGTCTAAATTCTAATGAGAAAGCCTATAGCAATGACAATAAGTCCATAGTATATAAGAAATCCTATAACATCAATAACAAGTTCAAGAAATCAAAAATACATTTGATGTATATAGAGGCTTCATTTCATGAGATACATAAGCACAAATATGAATTAAAAATTTTATCTACTTTATTATTGCCCTCACTCCTTTTCAATAAGAAATGTAAATAAGGAGCATTTATAGGTACCACATTTTTAATTTTAAGAGTGTGATTACCTTGATTTATGAAATCATATATAACAATGAGATATTCCAATGATCTAAATACATCAAAGTTATTGTTTAGGTAGTATTTTGTGTATTGTTTGGTAAAATTAAAACATTTAGGTCCTTGTGTGGCATCCTTGGTGATAAAGTCAAGGATATGTTTTTAGAACTAGAAATAATAACAAAAGGATCTAGCTTTGATGGAAGAGACATGGAATCATAAAATATTTATTCATAGATTATCTTGGAAAGAGTTGTTAATTTGTATGTTAGCTGATAAGGTTAGTTGCAAAATTACTTGTATTTTGTTTTTATTTTCTCTATATCCAAGATTGTTTTTGGGATATTTCTTGCTTTCTATCTAAATTCCAAACCCTTTATGAAATCATTGTAATTGTTGTCTTGAGTCCTTTGAACCATTATAAATGAAAGTCATTTCCTAGAACTTTAACTTAATTAAGAGCTTTCTCGAATTTGAAGGCTAAGAGTAGAATTTTGTTTTCTAAACTTTCCTTTTTGTTTGTTCAAAGCCTTTTGGCAACTTTTTACCCTTTTATAGCAATTCCTAAACTTCCCATAGATGCTTAATGTTTAACATAAGCCAAACATTAATCTAAGATCTCAAACCATTCATATAGGCTATTTGATGAAAATTAGTGTCAATCATCAATTGAAAGGTGCCAGATTCAATTTATAGTTAATGAATAAAAAGACACTCCAATTTTATAAAAGGATTGTTAAGCATACAAGAAAGAACAGTGCCACTAAACCTTGATTTGGGCTTTGTTATCAATATTATCATAATGATATTATGATAATGATATTGTGATTATTGAGTGTTTTTTATGCATACTGACTCTCTATGCTAGATGAAACCTAAAAAAAATAAAGTTCTAAGATACAACCTTCACATCATTAAGGTATTTTTTAAGATAAAAATAATTTACAGTGATGTGAGAATATTAGGATTGAACTCGAGTTAATCAATGAAATATAAATAAAAAAAGTATATTTTAATATCTAAATCTGAATAAAAAAATGTTTTGTCATCTAGAGAACTTAGAGATTTAATTCAATGAATATATTAATTTTTTTTCACCTATGAATTGAATTAACAAATTAAGCTATCACTTTGATACTAAGGCTTTATAATCTTTGAAACCCTAGATCATAATCATCTCTAATAAGCACATGGAAGCTTAGACCATAATCATATTTATCTTTATCTTCTTTGTAGAAACCCTTCCCCCACTTCTATTTGTAAGGATACAGTTAATTTTTAGCCAATAAAAAATATCCTCTTAATCTTTATTCCTCTCCCATTTTATTTTCATCATTATTTTTGTAATTTATTTTTCTGAATCTTTATAAGATATGATCACTCTATTGTCTCTATATGATTTCACTCTTTCTTTTTCTCCATTTTATTCCCTTATGTTTTATTTTATCTTTGTCTTTTCAATATCCTTTGGTGACTATATTGTCAGGTGTATTTTTCCCTCTCTTAGTCGTCTTTCCTTTTGCTTTTGGTTCTTTTAGATTTTGTTTTAAACACATTAGTCGTCTATCACTCTAGTTTTAAAGGTGAAGTTTTAGAGCTGATTGTAGGTGGTGGTATCAATCACCTTTGTAGTAGTCGATGATTGAAGGATTGATATAGGAATGCTAGCAGTATATGAGAGTTTTAAGTGGTGGATTATGCTGGTTTTTTTAGTTTCGGTTCCTATGACATCATTATGGAGCTTTAGCTTGGTTCAAGTGTCATTTGATAGTACAAAGTTATGGGTATTTTATTTTTCAAAGGTTAGGTTTGATGTTTTCTTTTAATGAATTTGTTCTTTTATACAAAGATGGTATTGTATTCGTGTGAGTTTTGGGAGCAGTGGTAGAGGTTAAATGATGTGGTTTTATTCTAAGCATTATGGGATTGATAATTTTGATTGCGTCATGGGATTGAAATCATACGTTTAAGGATTTATATAATGGTTGATTTTGAGAAAGCTTAGTGGTTTTGAGGAGTGGTTGATGCAGATGATATAACTTAAATTTTGTTGGTGTTGATGATTATGAGATATGACATGTGTTTGTGAGATTGAAGATACAAGTATGTGCATAAGTTTAAGAAAACATGTTTGTAATTCTCTAACTGTAAGCATTTTGAATATAACTACCTAAGCCTTTTTTTAGAAGAAAGATTTTAATGATGGAGTTTTTGTAGGAAGACTATGATTGTAGGTGTTAGAAGATCTTTAAGGTTTTATCATGGGTGTTTAATGGGTGGTCTAGAATGGTTTCTATTGGTAATTAAAGTTTCAAGGTGATTTTACTAGGTGGTTTTAGTGAGCAATTTGGCAATTTTAGCCAAGTTAAGGCAATATATGCTTTAACCAGTAATATGAGTAGGAGCAGTTATGATGATAATAGTAAGGTTTTAAAAAATAATAGCTTGATTATTTTTTTAATTAAATAGTGATATTATAAAATTTTAACAAATTTTTGTCTCACAATCACAACTTCCTTTTCAATCTTGAATCCTTTTTCTTTTATTACACATGGATAATATAAGTATTATCTATTTTTAAAAATCATTAGCTTGTATTATTGACTTAGAAATAACAAGTTAAATAAGTGTTTTTAGTGCTAGGTCTAGTTTTAGCATAGAACCCTTTAGCAAGTAATGATATGTATGTAATGTTTTTTTACCTAAATAATATTTTTAATTAATGAATTTGAATTATTATAAAAATAATATATATGTTTTTAAAAAAGCCTACATCATAATTATCTATGGGAATGTAAGGAAGTCTAAAGATATTTATTTTTACAAAAAGGTATAAAACAGCCTAAATAAAAAAGTCATCTAGAAAGCCAGGATCAGACACATTTACTATTAAAGGATTCAATTGTTGAAAGAAAGTTAATGACGGGGAATGATGTGTATTTTTTACTCATATAGAAAATGTCCAAATTCAACCATAGATTTGCTACCAGGTGTTTGGAAGATTTGAAAAATCAGTCATGTCATATTAAGAAGGTAGTTAAGAGTCAAACTTCTTAAAAAATTCTAAATAATCAATTGATTATTAAAGCCTCAATATATATTGTTCGTTGGCTCGCATTTCAAGCATGTGCTTTTAAGGGCATGATGAATGGCCAAAATAAAAAAAACATGGGTAATGTTCTTGAAATGATGGTACTTTTAGCATCATATAATAAACAAGTAGGTGTGCTTATTTTGGCTGGCCCTAAATGAAATGACCTTATGGTTGGCCATAAATGAAGGCCTCTGCACAAGAGCCTTCCTAGTTAAAAGACATATCTTGAGCCCTCAAGATGATTGTTGCCCTTTCTATGAGCGCTATTCTGAAACTGTCTCCCACATTCTCATGCATTGCCCTATGGTCTAGAAATTATGGAATATAGAGAGGTCTGAACTGGGTAATGCCATATGCCCTTGACGACCTTTAATGTCAATGGCAATGTCTTCTGCAGGATAATCATTATAAGTTTGAAAGATCTGTTTGGGGGGGTTATGTTTAGCATAGTTTGGACTATGTGGAATACCAAGAACAACTTGATATTTGAGGAAACGTAGCCTATCTAGGAAGATATATTATGGCATTTGTTTTATTTTGCTGCAAGTTGGATCAGAAATCTGAATTCATCATTCTAATATACAGGTGCCGATTTGTATAGAAATCATGAATGTATTTTGGCTTGGTCCGCTTAAGTGCTGATATTGTTTGGATTTTTATGTTGTTGCTCCATTAGTAGGGTTGTTCGTTCCTTATCTGTCTTTCTTGTCAATAGACTTTGGCCTTGACTACAATCTATGTAGCTAAAGCTCTGCTCCCTCTATTCAGGTTTCCTTTATCATATATATATATATATATATTAATCTAGATTTCACAAAAAAAAAAGTGTGTTTATTTTGGGTAATGCTCCATAAAATGCTAAATACACCTTACATCAAATTTAAAAAGAAATTTCACATGTCTTTGCTAGAAATGTTTAGTTTTCAATTCGTCATGAGATTGGTGATGCAAAATTTTGTTTTATTGTTAATGAAGCTCAAGATTAATCTAAAAAAAGAGCAAATGACCCTTGTTATTAGGTTTGTTGATAGAAGTGGATTTATACGAGAAATGTTTTTTAATATAGTTCATGTCAAAGATACAACTACTTCAACTCTTAAGAGATTTTCTTAAGAGTTGAAAAAGGTAAATTAAAAATAAACTTTAAATTAACCCCGTGAAGAAAAAGGTGATGTTAAATGTATGGAAAACCAAATAAATTCAATTGTTAAGGGGGCATATTAAAAGATTAAAATAAGTACAACTTAAATTGTAAAAAGAAGAAAGAATAGGGCCAAAGTGTATTTAAAAAGAATAGGATTATAAATACCTCATTCTCTCCTTTATGAGGCTAGCAGCATGAAGCCAAATAGAAGGGAAAAATTCAAAATTTTCCTCCAAAATTTGAGAGAAGAACATCAAAATTTGTCAAGTCTATACAAGTTCTTGATAACCAGGTAAGGAAAACATCCTTTGGCAATGGAATTAGTAAGAAATTGTAAGGGAAAGAGAGGAAGAAGGTTGGTTGCATGCGAAGAGGGAGGAGTTGAAATTTTTCAACTGATTAAAAATCAAAATCCTTATCACTAGGTAAGGAACCTTAAACCTAATTGTGAAAACCAATTTAAATTCAATTATGAATTTTGTACTGATCTTGAATTTAAATTAGGGTTCTTGAGTAAAATTAGGGGAAATGTACAATTTATTGAAATTGAGTTAATTAAAGTATTGTAAATTACCTTGAACATGAAATCATGTAAAAATACCAAAGAAAAATCAATGGTTAAAGAAATAAAAGTGGTCGACCATTAGGGGAATGAATGGGAGGAGAAGCATTTATGATTTTCTTGATAAAGTCCTTATGATGTGTTGTATAATGTGAGCAATGAATAACTAAGATAGATGATTGCATGAGGAGGAGAAGGGAACCCTTTGTTCCCTTAGGCCAAGTTTCGGTCAAGGTAAGATTAAAAGGGGAGGGAGGAGTTTTGACATTTCGTATGTTAATAATGGGTACATTAGGTGTGGTAAAAAGTTTATTAATAAGTGAAGCATGATAATTTGATGGTAAAGAAATTTTGTAAATTGAATGCATGTGTTATGTAAGGTAGAAATGAGTCTATTGGCTATAATGTATAGCATATGGCTTGACTTAGAAGGAGTTGTGAAATATAAGAAAATGTGGAATCTAATAATACATATGTTTCTTGAAATAATTTTTAACCACTTTACAGAAAAATGAGCGAATTACCTTAAACGATCATTGAGAGGTTATCTTTAGAAAGGTTACCATGGATATAACATATAAATGGTTATCTTGAGATAAGAGGGGGAAATGAGGATATTTGAAGGTTCATTTAAACCATTGACGAAAACTAGATAGATTCATCACCCCGATTACAAAAAGGATCCAAACCTAAAAATGATAAAATTTGGGAAATAGCCAAGGATGTTAGCTTTCCAATGAGTCTAACCTTGCTTAAATTGAAACTCAAGAACTCTAGATATAGGTAAATGTCCGAGGAGAGGTCGAGCTGCAACCTCTATTGGCAGTTTTGACAAGTTGTCAAAACAAGAAATTTAGTCATGTCAGGGGCAAAATCAGGTTTCCTTCCCTTCAGAAAATGTGTAGTGTCGTGTCTTAGCATTCAAAAGAAAATAAGTTGTGTTCGAAACCAAATTTGTGATGTTAGTTCTGATTAAATAAAGAACAATGATTTTAAACGATGTAATGGGAAACACAAATGTAAAGGAAGCAATTGTTAAAAGAAAGTCAACATTGTCATTATTATTATTATTATTATTATGAAAAATATAACTTAAATAAAAAATAATATGGTATGCTTGTGGATTCAAGAGGGCCGCAGGAGGGGCACAACAACAATAATGGAGTATGAACTAAGCTTCTGCAGTAGGTAGGTTTCATATACCTATACCCTTATTAAATATAAGTAATTATGGAAATCTGTTTAATTCTTGGATTGTATACATATTGATGTTGCCAAAAGGAGGAACGATCAAATAAAATAAATGAGAAATGAAAATAGACTTGACTAATTGTCCCGGTTAGGAATAGTGAACTATATTAATGAAATTTATTGACAACAGTTTTCTTGAATTTGATTAGTCAATCCCGAGTACAGGAGGCTAATGATGTTAGTAGGGTTTACTAACGTCAACATGACCATCCTAGAGAAGGAGAGATGATTATCTATTCGGGTTAAGAATGGTTAATGATATCGATGGGCGATGTTGATATTGAGAATTGATTAACTATTTCAGGTTAAAAATAGTTAATGATATCAATATGCTGCATTGATATTAACATTTATGAAAAACTTGATTAGTCGGTTCCGATAAAGGCAACTAAAGATATTAATGAGATTCATTAATATTGACATTACCATCCCAAGATTTTGGGAAGAAGAGATTTGATTAATAATCCTGTGGAGGGTAGTTAATGGTACCCATGAATTGGTATCGGTATTTTTGAAGGACTTGTCTTTCAGCAATAACATATGATATTGGTCGAAAAATTTAGGAGTGGAAAGGGAAATGTTAGTGAATCCAGAAGGAATAAATTCAGAAATATTAAAAGGGGATTAGATGGAAAATTGTGAAGAATACGATGGTATGTAACCTTGAATATATTGTTTGACTATTAATGTTAGTATTGCTTTTTATGATGATTATTTTTCAATGTTATATTTGTTTTAGGTCCATCATATTCATGACATGAATAACATTTTATATCATCTATCTTTTGTGTAATTTAGAACTAAACAAATGTTATTGTATTTTGTATCTCAAGAAACTATTATGACTTAAATTGTAATAACATCTTTTAAATCAAATGTTCGAACATAATTTATATTATCATGTATTCATAATTTGCATGTACGTTTATTTTTCTTATTTAAGTACTAATTAATACTCATTCTTATTATATGGATATTCGAAAAATTATGGTTGTACCAATGAGTATTAATGAGAATTGAGACCCAAGACGATTGAATCGTGATTGGATAATGATTAATAAAAGTGTACAGGTTGTTTGACAATAACTTGAAACTTCCCGGTATAAAAGAGACTCTACTGAAATTTCGATAGAAATTTCGGTAAACCTTGTATGAATTTGTTTTCAAAAAAAAGTTTACCATGTTTTTTTATATTATGATTGGTGTGTTGTCCCACTAATTTGTTTTAAATTAATTTTTTTTTATGTTTTTATATTATTTCAATGCATCAATTTTAAAAATAAAAAAAAATATTTTAAAAATATGCTTTAAATATGTTCCTTTGTTTGATTTCGAAGACAGAAAGTTTGATTATTCCAGTAACCAACAGCGTACGCTATCGTTTGACATCCTTGATCAATAATTCAAGCCTCCTGTCTCCACCACCTACAGACTGCATTTACTTTTATATGAACATTCCTCAAGTCAATATCCACAGAAGAAAGCATCCTCGTCCTTGGTCAAGGCTGCTGCTCTATTTGATACATTTTTTCTTCTTATTTTTATGGTGAACGATTCAGACCAGCATTATTATTAGCAGGCTCTATGTGTACAGTTGATTAAACTTGTACAAATTATTATTAACTATAAACGGTTGCTTAGCACTAAATAATCATCTTTAACTATTTTGGCGTCTGCATAAAAAAGAATTTGATTACTTTTGAGGTCAAGATCACTATAAACGGTTGCATTTCTTTGAATAAGACCACTAATTTACATTCACCAATGATTAAAGATATACTGAAGTCCTTCCATGCTTGGATGAATTTTTCAGTGCGTATACAATGGTGGGTGCTGAGTTTATAGCCCGAATAGTCTTTCTGTAGTCAACTTTATAATCATAATGGTGGGTGCTCAGTTTTCCTTTGGACATTCATGAGATGAATTTGTGCGAGGATGGTCAAAAAAAGTACAAAAATAGTTTAATATTCATAAAAAAATAATTAAATATCAGAAATAATAATCTAGTTATAGAACCTACATGATTGGTAAATCAACAGCACTTTCAATCTAATAAAAATTAGCTAGCTGATTATAAAAAAATCTACCTTCTATAATTTAATTCATCCCGAATAATAAGCTCTAGCAACAAATAACGTAATGTTGTTTATATTAAAAATAAACAATCAAATATCATTTGATTAAAAACTATAGTTCATTTTATGTTTTTGAGCAAATTAGTGAAGATAGTTAAAATTGATTATAAAAAGCAAAAGATAAGAATTCAAGATATTGATTAATGATGATGTTAATATTAATCTAGAGGATACTTGTGATAAAATCCTTATATGCCACAAATTAATTATACTTAGGAATTAACTTTCAATGATATGACAACAATTTCTAATCAAACAAAGTGGGGATTATAGACCTTGGACCCTTATTAAGGATATTCATTTCTAAAAACACAATCATGCAAAGCAAAACACTAGGAGTCTCAAGAGAGAGAAAAACTATAAAGAAAAGCAATAAATAAATAAAATCCTCTAAGGGGAAATAATATAAAATTGCAGGAATTTGAATATGTGGGGTTGACCAGTATTTATAGTAGCATCTAGCTCTATTTTTACTGCTATATATTTTAAATCATACTTACCTTGGTAATTTTCACTACTATAATTTTTAGATTTACTGATAGAATTTTTTGTTGATATTTATACTCACATTCTGTCGACATGAATTTTTCTCGACATGATCACAAACGAAAATAATCTTTTAAAAAAACTCTCGTCGATGATTTGTGATTTGTCGATGAGTTCGTCGATAATAGTTTTACAAATGGATTTACTGACAGAAAAGGCACACCAAAACAAAATTTGGCAAGACCTTGGTCATAGTGTTAGAGAGACTGTACACTTAATTTCTATCAGGTCCATCTAACAATCCTGTCTCTAACCACAAATCCAGATCGAGATCCGGATGGGTTGAAGGATCATCATTGTATCTCTTCTTCAACCGGGTATTATATGTATTCTGCAAAAAAAATTCAGCAAATTCAAAAAAATAACAAATTAAGAAAAAAATGGTTGAAAACCAACATACCACAAAGTGCTGAGCTTAGCTATCCATGAGCTGCTACACCCCTTTTTAGCGGTCATCAATCCGCACATGCGTTTCCACAAAAAGCTCCATCAGGCTTAGCTAAGTCTCAGAACCGTAGCCTGCAAGAGAAAATTATTGTTAGTTAAATATATTTATATAAAAAAACAACAAATAAAAAATGAAAGTAATTAGAAAAGGATCTTACCATCCGTTTTGCATACAAAACAAACGTAACAGACCCACTGGTGTCCATGGTAATGGAACCATTAACACGCCAGTTTCGGTTCTCCACACCGGAGTGTGATATATTTCGCTCACATGGCCTTCGAGACATATAGTGGTCTGAAATCCTTCCAAACCGTCACCTCCTTACAACCTAGAAGCTCTCTTTTTTTCACATAGTTGTTGGCTTTTTTTTACGCCTTGTACCAACAATCATGTAACCTATATGATACAAATGAATTATCTGTTAGTAAATAAAAAATAAAATTGAATAAAAGGATTAAAAAGTTTCATCTTGATTCCAATCTTACCTAGTTGTAGTGTGATTTTCCCAAACCCTCTTTGCAATACTTTAAACCTTCTGAACCATACATCAATCATAGATTTCCATTCAAGTTGTTTGGAAAACCAACTCCATTGAAATAATGGAATTTCCATTGACGATTTCATCGTCAATGTTATTGTTCTAGCAACTTCAATGTTTGTAAACCAAAAATTACATTCGTTAATTGAAATTAATGTTTCACGAATTATTAACATGTCATTGTGAAGGGAAAACAAACTAATATTGAAAGATCATTCTTCCACTAAGTCTAGTACTTATGGGTAAATGGATCTTATTGTGAAGGGACTCCCCCTCGACATGAAGGCGTCGTACTAGTTGAGCCAACATCAAGCATGACTGCCTGTGTCTCAAGTGTCTGTTCTTGGTCGGCACCTAATGACTCATAGTCGTCAAAAACGTTGTTAGAAGAGCTAACAGCGATCATGTCAATACAAGGCGCTATTGACTTTTCCCTAGGAATCTACACAAATTAAAGGATTAAGATACCATATACTATTCCTACTTTTTTTATAAAAAAAAATGGCAGCACCTCCTTTATACAGGAGACTACCCAAATTTTTTAAATCTACAAATACACAACAATGTAAATTTAATTGCCACCAACCAGTTGATTTTATTCAATTTGTTTCCTTTTCATTGAGTAAAGAGTTCACACAACTTGTACTCCACCTCGTTTTTTGATTATTTTTTTGAATTTTTTTATTAATACATATATTTATTATAGAGCAAACCTAATCACTGAATCTCTACTTTTTAACTAGAATTTTACTTTATAAATAGAAAAGCTTCTTTTCTATAATTAGCTCGGTTATATATACAATTATTATCATAATAATATTATATTGTATATCATATAAAAATTAATCTAAATTTATAACTTTAACATGTTATTGAAATTTAAATTATAATTATAAATATATGATAATTAATGTGTATTAACTAAGAATATTTTAAATTTATTAATGTTTAATAGAATATTATTAACTAATAATAATTAAAATCAATCCCATACAATTAATTGAATTTGAACAAACAAAATTGAAAAAAAATAAATCCAACTAAAATTCAACAAAATTGTTCTCATATTAAAAAAAATTCCAACAATAACATTCATACAATTATTAAGGAAAAAAATACAAAAATAATGCTGAAAAAAAACAAAACAAAATTAAAAAGGTAAAATCTTACCTTGATTTCATT
This sequence comes from Populus x sibirica, assembly GCA_019202695.1. Lineage (NCBI taxonomy): Eukaryota > Viridiplantae > Streptophyta > Magnoliopsida > Malpighiales > Salicaceae > Populus > Populus x sibirica. The sequence continues at coordinate 829,178 of JAGMVL010000801.1, forward strand.
GTGATTAAAGCTGAGAAAAGAAAAAAAACAAATTCAAACAGTATGTTAATTAACAAAAAAAAAAATAGAGAAGTTAGTAGAAAATGAGAGGAGAAGACATACTTGCGCATGGAGAAAATGAGAAGAGAAGAGAAGGAGTTGAGAAGCGAAGGAAAGAGAGAAAAGAAAGAAAGATAGGGACGTTGGTGTTTATTTTTAGAAAACAAAGAGAGAAGAAGAAAGCCAACCTATCTGTTATGATTTTAGGGATTCTGGTATTTTAATTTGGAGCTTTTTTACCTACAAATTTATCGATGGACAATTAAATATTAATATGTGTTTCCATCTGTAACATCTAATTAAAATTTTCAAAACCCCCCCCAAATATCACCGATGATTTTTTATTTCGTCTGTAAATTTGTATGTAATGAGCAATACTTAAAAGTGACATCAAAAGGTGAATAGCCTCATTGCACTTTTGAATATACCAACGGACTTAATTTATCAGTGTTATCGTATGAATTAAACACAATGAATAATTACAAGAAGACATGAATAATTCCAATGCTATCTGGAATATATAGATATACTCAATCCATTGATCATATCGTATGTATAGCTATATAATTACCAATTTCTTTCCATTCAAAAAAACAAAAAATTAATATGTTAATTTTGTCATCGATGTCTCCGTCTGTAAAGTCTAATTGAAATTTTAAATTTAATCAAAAAATTTCATAAACTCGCCAAATATTACCGATGTTTTTCCCGTCAGAAAAATTAAAAATTAATATTTTCTATTTTTCATCGGTGTCTCCATCTGTAAAGTCTAATTGAAATTTTTAATTTCTATTTTTTTTAAGAAACACGCCAATCATTACCGATGTCTTTATAGTCGATGTCGCACATGCACGCGTGGCGTGGCGGGAAGTCAGGATCGAGGAGTCATCACCTAGTTGTTTGATTCAGGATTGAACCAATGTTTTCTAATCAACCTGATTTGTTTTTGTTTTGGGTTAGGTACTAAGGCTTTTTTTTTGTTAGTTACTTTTTTTGAGTTAAACGGTGTTTTTGTTTTTTTGTTGAGCCAAACAACTTGATGGTGACTCCTCGATCCTGATGTCTCACCATGCCACGCAAACAAACAGAATGGCAACTCCACTAGGGACCTTCTGTTTTGACAGTAATGGACTAGGATTTATGTGTTTTATATGGTTTATGTGATTTGATGCTTTTAAATTTTTGCATTTGGCTTCTTTACTTATTTACACTTTAGCATGTTATATCTTGTTCATGCATGTACGTTGGATTTGGATGAATGTCTTCATGCATCATTAGTCTATTTATGATAAATTGCTTTGGAATGCACACACATGAAAATTTCTGGTTAGGTGGGAGAGTAGTGACTTACCCTATGGCTTTCAATTAGAGTTTAAGTTCGTGAAACTGTTTGACTCTTTGTTGAGTTCTTGGACTGGTAAAGATATAGTTATTGAGAAAAATATATTTTATAAACAAAATTATAAAGTGGTATAATTATGATAATTTCTATTACATCCGACCTTCGCTACTAAATATTTCTAGTAAATGTTATATTAATACTGGATATTAATTAGAGTCATTAAGACTCGAATATATTATGTTCTTACCTTTATGAAAGGAAAAAAAATATTTTCATAAGGTATGAAGGATACCTGAAAAAATATACGGGTGCTTGTTAAATTTTAAGTGCATTGAACTGACTTGTATGAGAATTCTATATAAAGAGATTATTCATATCTATGAAAAGATTCATATGAAGTTGTGTAAGTGATCCTTAAACTTGATCTTCTATAGGTAATTTTATGTTTTGATCCTAACTAAATGTTGCTTTAATCAAAGAAAACAAATAAGCAGGTTTTGAGTATAACTTAAACACTAAAAAGGTATTTAAATGATCAAGTGATGATTCATTATGATAGATGAATTAAGAAAAATGTTTTACATGTTCTCAATAGTATTGATTCAGAAATTCTTGTAAAAAGTGAAATGAGATTTGAAAAGGATTTCAAATCTTATTCAAAGAATGAGTGACTATGGTATTGAGAACAAATATGATATGACAAAGAAGACACACTCTATACTTAAATATCTAAATCAAAAACGAAATTGATGAATGAATAATAACGATACTAAGAAATTTATCACTAAAAGGTTGAGTCAAGCCACATATAACTTTCTTAATATTTTGAGGGTCATAATGCATTTATTGGTGCAATACTTGATCTTCAAATACAAATCAATCAATTTATTGAATTGATAATAAGTTAAATTGTTTAATTTATTTAAGATTATGATTTATATTTGGGTCAACATATTACAAACTTAATGAGTCACACACATTAAGAATCATTGATAAAAAATTAATTGAGGCAAAACTGACTAATTTTATGTAATGAGGCCCCTGCCGAAAATCAATTGAGATCCTTTAAGTTTGGCATCTTTTACAAAAAAATGCATTATGACCCTAATGTCAGCGCTTTTTGTATAAAGGTTTCTGGTCTTGAATTTTTTCAATTTAGCCGTCAATTACCTTCAAACTTTAAATTTCTTGTTATTGAACCTTTGATTATACCAATTTGGCATTTAAAAGTTTCAATTGTGTCCTTAATCTTCCAATCTTTGCAAACTGGTCTGAATTAGATCTTCAAACTTGATTTTTCTTCAATTAAGTTTTTGATTGAATCCTCCCTACCCATTAGAAGTTTAATTAAGTCATTAAACTTAATTAATTCTTTTAATTTTTGTCCAATTGACTTTCAAACTTAATTTTTCTTCAATTAAGTACTTAAATAAGTTAATTAAACATGTTAGAAATTTAATTAAGTTCTTAAACTTAATTAATTCTTTCAATTTTGGTCAAGTTTGGATTTCAACCTCAATTTTCTTCCTTTCTTCGTCTTATCTTGTCAAAACATCTCAATTTGGCTATTTTTATGATATTTTGATCTTTTTCAACTTGAAGACTTATCTTTTCGTGTCTTGAAAATATATTTTTTAATTTTTTAAATTTTTTGAATTCTTCAATAATTGAATCCACAACTCTTGGTCCCACTCATTATCGATCTAAGAACAGCAAAGCTGAATATGTCTAATTTTAGTGAGTAGGGTTCATATTTTTTTTTAGATTATCGTGGGTGTCCGGGTCAGCTTGCTGCGCACCTCGACTAATCCCACGGGCCCTGAAGTTAACGACCATGTAAGCCTCCAGTGGCCATCATATGAGCAACCACAGGGTTCGAACCTGAGACCTAAGAGGGAGCAAACCAGTAGGGTCCATATTTTGCTAAGGGGATATGTAGCCATTGCACTCGTCCTTGGAATGTTAAGATGTATATGCAAAAGAAATGAAGATATAAAATCATTTGTCTCTTAGGGTTCTGTCCTTTTAAACCATGCTCGTAATAATTAAAATTTGAGAGTTTTTATTCTAAGTTTAGTAGATGAGTCTTCTAGTTGACTTCGTGCTTTATTAAAAAGAAATCCTTTTTACGTGTCTCTTCATTATAAGGGCCGATGTAAACTTAACATGCTCTTTTAAAACAATTTTAATAACAAGATAATAATTTTTGTCATGTTATCATCAAACTTAAATTTTAGTTTATTTTACATGTTTCCTAAGTTAAAACCGATGTAACCTTAATATTTCTCTTCTAAAATAAAAAAAAAATGAATTTAAAATTATGTTGACAAGCTTTCATCAAGGTTTTGTTAAATTAATAATATTTTTACTTCGATCTGCAATTTTATAGATAAAAAGAAAGTTTCTTATTTTTAAGGAATGATACTAAAAGTTTTTGTTAAAAAACAATTAGAATATTTTATAGCAATTAAATTGAGAAAAATACATATTAAAGATAATATTTCATCTCAAATGTTGTAATAACAGTAACGTTGATCTTTCTTTGTGGATAAAAAATAAAAAAATAGGAAATTCCCATTATATCATATAAACTAAAAGAAATAAAAATCAACATCAAAACACTTTAATAACCTAACAACAATGATATAGATATATGATATTATAAAAAAAATTAAATTAAAACTACTTAACTCTAACTTTCCTCATCTAACCTATTTAAGTTATTTAAATAGCTTTGATTAAATTTATGATTTAACATTTAGGGACTCTTTGAAAAATTCATTCAAGTATTATATTATATTCACTTTAAAATACAATGAAAACAACTTTCGATTAAAGATTTAATGGTAAGAAAAATAAAATGCATGGGTCAAAGAAAAATTTCAAGAAATTTTAAGGACCAAAATTTATAATATAAGAAATTTCATGAACATATGTTAATTTTTAAAAGCTTTAGTAACATCAACTATCAAAAGAATATGATGCAAATATAATATATTAAATTGACAATAAAATGAAAATAGTGAAAAATCTTTTAGATACAAAATATAGAGTACATGGATTTACCAAATCATTCACCCAGGAGTTAAAACTTGAAGAGGATTACAACAAAGTTTCGCACTCTTATATATAATAAATAGCATGCGTGCTAAAACACCTCAACACAAAATCCTATCCATGATAGGACGTGATTTGCAAATGGCCTCCAGAGGCACTACTTTCTGCAATGTTATCCCTCTTCCTTCTGTCATGTCAACTTCCTTCTCACTGACCCTTTTCCATTCAAAGCATTGGATCAATGACCCCAACGTGGAACCCACTACTCGTTGTGCTAAGCCTACCCCAGGACACGACCTTCTACCGCACCCAAATGCTATGAGCTTACGATCCTCTCCTTCGTTGTCAAATCTATCAGGTTTAAAACTGGTTGGATCATCCCAGACTGTAGGATCTCTATGTATAGCCCATGCATTAACCAGTAAGATTGTGTCACGAGGAACATTGTATCCTCCAATACTGCAACTTTCTGATGACTCGTGAGGAACCAGAAGTGGAGCTGCTGGATTTAACCGTAGGGTTTCAGAGATGATATTTTGGAGATATTGTAACTTCGAGAGATGGGTTTCGTCCAGCAAGAATTCTTCTCCAACTTGGGTGTCCAATTCATCTCTAGCCTTCTTCAATGTGTTCGGATTGTTGAGTAGGTTGGACATTGCCCATTCCAATGTCACTGCTGATGTATCAGTACCTGCTCCTAGCATTACCTGTAGAATGATGATTGGAAACAGAGATATTGAAAATTATTTTTGAAAATGATTTCTTGAAACGAAAAAAAGAATATGTTATTGACACTAAATAATGAAAATTGCTAAAAACTTCTTTGGGTTGTTTTTCTTATTATGCACTTCTACATTTTTCACTGTATAAAGAGGCTCTCGTATTCATTGAGCTAATTCCAAAGAACTCCAACAACACGGACAAACTTCTATAGGAAGCCATTTCCCTGTCTCCTCCTTTCCCATTCTTTACATAATTAACACATAAATAATTCGCATAACATTCAAATATCAAATGCTAACTTGATCGTTGAAGTGACTTTGCAGAGGTACACTCGACACTCCTAGCTTTTGGTGTTCGATCTTCATGTATACAGGGTTTAGGAAGACACCATTATAATTTTCTCAATCTTTTAAAGAAACTGAATCGTATATATAATTAATCTAGAAGTCAAAAAACTTATGCATCATTACAATCATTTACCTATACTCACATTGATGAAGTCCTAAAAAATCCAAGTAGTCTAGGAATAGAGTTCTTGGGTTGAATAATCGGTTAATTAGTTGGTCTTAGCAATCTCATTCATTCTCCCTAGCCAATGTGTTTTTTTAGCATATACTTTGTGCTTGGTAAGCCAAAGTGGCTTGTGACTAGTACTTGTAAAAGGTCCTCTTTAGTGGAGGCAAGGATTCTCCAATGCTTAATTAAGTATCTTTTTATAGAGAGAAAATACAACAATATTCTAGAGAGAGATGCTCTGAAAATATATGTGTAGTAAAGAATGGAGATTATGAACTTTTGTTCTAAAGATCTCATGGTGTATTTATAACCCTTGTGTCTTGTCCTTATGTGAAGAGAAGGTTCTATAGTGTAATTTTACCTTGATAGCATTTAATAAGGGATAAATATCTCTTACACCTATATTAATGTTTGATGGAAATATGGTGGGTCTCTAAAGGACTTTTATACACCTAAAAGGTGTAGGGAGATTAGGGTTCAAGATATCAAATATAACTGAGTCCATGGAGGCTGAGCTCTTCCCCTAGGCTAGATCCAAGGGAGGAGGGTTATCCCTTTATGCGTGCCCCAGGTAAGATTATCATTCCATTGGGCGTGCTTAAGGGAGGATGACATTTTCTTGGGTTTGCCAATGGTGGATAGTTATTCCCTTGAGTGTGCCAAGGGAGGATGATAGTTATCTTGGACTTGACTGTTTGTCAAGTCCAATTGCAATGAACTTGGCTGTCTTCCAAGTCCAAGTACCTTGGGTCTGACGTATTTGTCACACCTGCGTTATCTTGGACTTGGCTAAATGTCAAGTCCAATTACCTTAGATCTGACATGTTTTTCAGACCAACATTACCTCATTCCCTTGGACGTGCCTAGGGAGGATGGTCATTTCATTGGTCGTGCCAAGGTAGGATGGTCATTCCATTGGACGTGCCAAGGTAAGATGATCATTACCTTGAGCATGCCAAGAAATGATGCACATTTCCTTGGGTGTGCCCGAGGCTTGGCATACTACCAAGTCCAATCACGTTTGGGTCGGCTAGCGCCAGAACCAGCGGGGCTTGGCACACTACTAAACTCAATCATGTCAGGGTTTGGCTAGTGCCAAACCTAGCATGCACGAGGCTTGGCATGCTACAAAGCCCAGCGCGCCTTGACTAGGGCATGTTTTTCCCCTGAAAATTTAGATTCATGGGTCTTTCTTGAACCGCTTTTTTCGGTAAAGATATACTGATAAAATTTTGGTTCATCAGTAGCCCACCAATTTTTGTGATATAATAATATGCAAAGACTTTAATTAACTTTCCAGTTCAGGTAGAGTGATGATTTTTACTTTTATAAAAAAGATGTGTAAGCTAGGAAAGATACGAAACAGTATGTTTTTGGACTGAAATAAATTATGTCATAAGTAAAATGCCAATAATCTGAAAAACAAAATCTGCAAGATTAAGGATACCATGTCCATCATTTATGAAAACTCCTAAGTGATTGTGTGCAACCTAAAGAGAGTGAACCTATACGTATAAATTTCTAAGTGATTATAGGTTCTTTGGAGAATAGGAGCTTGTACATTTCCCAGCATTGTCCTCCACTGAAGAGTGGTCATCATGATTTGTTTTCATTATTAATATTTTTTATGGGGCATGAGAGCCCCCCATTAAAGAGTGGTGATTAGATGATGTTGCTATTTGTACTATGGAGACCAAGTTCATCATTTGAAGAGTTGTGCATACAGCAATGAGGAGACTACATCTTTCTCTTTGAGATTGGTGCATATAACACTAAGAAGACCAAATACATCTTATGGAGAGTGGTGCATATAACATTAAAAAGACTACATCTATCCCTTGAAGATTGGTAAATATAACATTGGGAGACCAAGTCCATCTCATAGATAGTGGTGCATATAGCACTAGAGATATCACATTCATCACATGGAGAATGATGCATATAACACTGGGAAGACTATATTTATCCCTTAGAGAGTGGTGTAATATCACTGAGAGACTAGTTCCATCTCATGGAGAGTGGTACATATAGCATTGAAAAGATCACATTTATCCCGTGGAGATTTGGTGCATATAGCACTAGGAAGATCACATCTATCTCTTGGAGATTTCTATCGCCCTCAGGGATCACCTGGAGAAAATGAGAGGTCATTTTGAATAAGTCATTCATATATAAGAAACTTATATTTTTATCAAGGATTATATATCATGAGGTGATCTGAGTGATAAGTACTATCGCGAGGCACGCACGGTGTTAAACGGCGACAGGTCTACCTCTTAAGATATGTGAAAGAAAGAATTTTGGGTTTAATAATATAATTATTATTATAAAATTTAGAAGTTGTCACCTAGTGTTATGGTAATTAGAAAACTCAATGGCTTGTGAGAGTCCGGGTAAAGGACTGGTTATGCAAGGGAAAAACGCATCACCCCCAGTGCAACTTACTTGAGATAAGCTGCATTGTTATTTGATTATTTTTCTATGTTAAGTTTCTATTTGCTGGTCTCGTCTATGGTTCAAGGTAGATCTCCCTTCATGAGGAAGTTTCTACCTTATCGGGTTAAATCCTAACTGTTCTAAAGTCTAAATTTTAGCATCACATTTATTTTGCACTTTGTATCTTGAATACCTGAGATTATACTTTACAATTTAATTTTATACCCCAAAATATTAAAGTCAACAGCTAAATTTTAACACTTTAAATATAAAGTGAACAAAATGATTAATGAAGGATTTTTTATATATATTTTGGTTAAATCCTAATGTATAATCATAACTTGGTTATTATATCCATTTTATATTTTAAAACATTAAAAAAATGCAATTTTTTTTGTTTTTTAATGAAAATATGCTTGGAAAACTTTTAGGATTCAACCATAAACACAAAGACAACATTTTTTTTTTGTGTATTTGGAAAGAGAAAATTAATTTTTTTTTAATTTTAAAAAAAAATTAAAGGAAAGTTTTAGAGAAAGCCAAATTATTTTTAATACCAGGTCTGTATCTTACAATGTAAGTTTGTAGCCTCATACCATGCAAAATAGTTGGAAAACATGCAAGGGACCCATAAATATATTTAAAATGCCATTTAGAAAATTTGAAAATTTTTCTTTATTTTTTTGATATTATTATATTATTATTAAATATATTAGGTTGGGCCGACAGACGGGCTAACAAACTTGGCCTCTCTCTCTCTCTTTTAAATTGAGCTAGACTCAGCCTAGCCATCTGAGTCAAGGGAACGGGTCCAGCCCGTCTCAATTAAATTAGGCCGATTGGCGACCCAACATATATGCTCTTTTTTTTTTGTTTGCATCTGTTGGCAAAATCCACCAATTGAAGGACGTGAGTTATTTCACATCCTGCATGCAAATAGGAAGGGGGAAGGAGAAGAAGAAGCTCACCTGGTGTAGGGTTTGCGACTGCCGTCACTGGTCTAATGTGAGGACGGTGAAAGTGTTTGTGGCTCACGACAGAGGCTGGAGGTGTTGGTGGCTGGGTTGTTGTGGTGTAGGAAGAAGAAGAAGTTTGTGGTGGAAATGAGAAGCTTGTGGTGGTTGTCCCTATTGCTGGCGAGGAGATGAGTTGGCAAGGATGTTGAGTCGTTGGCGGCCACGATGTGGGGGAGGTTATGGTGGCTAAAAAAGCCAAAGTTGTGGCAGTAGAGGGGAAAAAAAAAAGGAAGGTTGGAAACTTAAAAGCTAGAGTTTTATGTTTTTTTCAAAAATAGTCGTTGGCTGTGAATTTCCTCAATTTAGCCTTTAATTGACCTTAAAACTTTAATTTTCTTGCGATTTTACCCCTGATTTGAACCAATTGACTTTGTAAAAATTAAATTTAATCCTCTAAAATTTTAATTTTCTCAATTAAGCCCAAATTGGGCTCCTAAACTTAATGTTTCACCAATTAAGTCCCTAACAAAATTAATTTGACCCATTTAAAATATAATTAGTTCTTGTACCTAATTAATTCCTTTAATTGAACCCAAATTAATTTTTAAACATAATTAAACTTTTAATTTGGCCTATGATTAAATCAAATTGACCTATTAAAAATCTAATTATATCATTGGACTTAAATTTTATGCAGATTCGTCCAATACTCATTTAATTTGACATTGAATTTGTATTGTCTCTTCAATTTTGCGTACAATGGGGTATAATTGTAGTTTGATTTTTTATATAGATGAAATCCTCCTCAACCTTATTTTGCTATATTGTAGGTCTTCTTGTTATTGTTATTTATTTTTTAATTTTTTATGGGGAAGGGAAAAAAGTAAAATTTAGAGAATAACAAAAAAAATAGGTTATGACAAATATGGAAGAGGCTCTTAGAAGGAAAAATGTCATAGAGGTGGCACTAAGATATTGGCTTCAAATACCCTGATTACTTCACTTGTAAGATAATTGATGTTCGTTGTCCTTGTAAAAACAAGGAGGTCCATGTCAAACTAAACTAGCTTCAAGCCATATATGATTTTCCATGAATTACTTTACTTTGAACAAATCTATCTGGTAAAACATAAAGTTTTCTCCAGAATGCATGTTTCATTACTCCTCTTCAAGGTTGTCAAAAACGCTTTTTTGACACGACACGGAACATGCAATATAAACTCGAATCGTAAAATCGCAAGTAAAATTTTTTTTAACTAAAATCCGTAAAATCGCAAGTAAGATATTTTAACTAAAATCGTAAAATCGTAAGTAAAATATTTTAACTAAATTGCAAGATCAAGTCAAGTAGTAAATAATAATATAACACAATTAAAATAAAAGTGAAATAAACAATACAAATGTCATGTATCCTTAATTCTTATTAACATCTATACCATATTACCATTCCACGTCAAGCCTATTGCAACTGGTAGTTTTTTTAGATACCATGTATCCTGCAGTTCAAGAATCAATATATGCATTAATAATTATAAATATGCATGTTGTATCCTGCAGTTCAATAAATGAGAAACTATTCTAGTAATTTACGACCCTAAAGCAGTGTAAAGAAAAGGCAGTGTAAAGAAAATTATTACAAAATTATGAGCAAAGATTGCACTTCTGCAGGTAACTTCTAATTCATAAATTTCATCCTTAGCTTATGGTCAATTCTATACTATATCTCCCAAACCATATAACCATTCCACTCCAGAGTTCTAGCAGGCCTAGAACATAATTTAGGATATCCCGGTGGCTAACAGTGCTAGCATCAGTGATGTAATATATATTTTCATGTTTGTATATATATTTGCATTTGCATGCCAAATGAAGTCGGATTTTCGAACATACATACCTAACCTCGCTTGAGTCGGGATAGTCCACCAGCTCCTAAAGAATGATTTTGACAACTAGCTTTGTAACTGGTTAAAGGAATGCAAGTGCCTTCTGGTGTTATGTTCTTCGGGTATTCCATATATGCTTAGCCGGTCTGGGAGGCTGCCATATTTACACGAGATCCGGATGCAAATGCTCTGGATTTCCAGGTTGTAAATGTTGAAAGTGCGAGAATCCGCCATTACATTCTCTATCTTTCGCAGATTATGAAAACTGGGTTTAGAAACGACTCTTTCATAAGGAAAGCAACTATCTACTGGTTATGCATGTATATTGTCCTGCTAACGTTCATGACTAAAAAATCTAGTGGCTGCTCATCTTAATTCCTTGGAATTCCAGTAAAAAAACACATTAGCCCGAAAAAAAGAGAGCAAGTGTTCCTATATTTCTGTTCTTGCTTCTATTCCATGCAAAAACCTAGGTTATAAACTCGAAGATTCTAACAAAACAAACAGACTCTTTACTCAAAACCTTTTCTGCTCCCAAGTTAAAAATAGAAAGAATTGTTATGCAATCTAAGTTTCACAGGTTTCATGGTTTCTTAGTCGCATGATTGTATGAAAGAAAAAACCCAACATTTTATAATTATCAAAAACCCAAGTAAGAAAGACAATCATCATTAGATTCATGATTTCTGATCCAGCATGCCTTTGAACGCAACAATCAATGATCCAAGCAAAGTTCGTAATTGTGCTTAAGGAGATGTTCACAATTAACAACCTACAACTATTGGATGATTATTTTGTTGTTCTTTACGTCTTGGATTTAACAGAACACAAGCAAACCAATTAATAGTAAAAGATAAACACAAAATACCCAGAAGCAAACCAATTAATAGTAGAACTGTAGAAGATAACACAGATTCACAGAATACCCAGATAATTTTTTTTGTCTCTAATCACCACCATTAGACAGAAAAAACAAAGCTTGGGATTGCAAATAAATTCTTACCTTCGTCTCGCCAAGAACGCTTCGGATTTGGGGAAAGTGATTTCTTAATCTGGGGAAAGGGGAAAGGGAAAACTGGAAAGGAAAAAAGGGGAAGGGAGTAGGGAGACAGGGATGAAGTGTGGTGTGTGGCTGTGCTGGGTGGAGTCAAAGTGTGGAGTGGAGTGTCGGTCACAGGAGCATTTCTGCATTTGTTTAAAATGGTAAGTGAAATCGTGCAATCGTTACGTGTTTAACGATTTTTACGAGTCGACCCGTTTTTAGGCGAGTTTGACCGGGTTTGACTGATTTTACTGATTTTTAAGTTTTAACCCCGATTTCACATGTTTTATGTATTTTAACTCGTAAAATCGGATGGTTTTACGAGTTAAAACGCATTTTTAACAACCATGCTCCTCTTATTAAGACTTCCATTACTTTAAAGGGCATGCTCTTGTTCTAAAACATTAAGCATTTTCGCATTGAATCTTCTCAAATATACCTGTGTAGACTCGCTCTCTTATTGAGTAACACTAAAAATCTATGGAGATTTTCTTGGCTAGTATGCCGGTGTTAAAGCATGCCACTAGCTTGGCCCATAGGTCACCAAAACCTTCAATAGAGTTTGGTTTTAGGTTGTTATACCAAGTACGTGCAGATCCTATGAAAGTTGTAGGAAATATCTTACACATTGAGTCATGGTCTTGAATGATCACCTCTAAGCTATTACGCACATTTTGCACATGCTCCCTTGGATTGGTCAAGCCATCATAGCTGTCTAAACTCATTTTCATGGAAAAATAGTCCTTAGGGAGTCGATGAGGGGTATAAACATTCCCCTAGGCATGCTCATTCCCTTAGACGTGCTCATGCATAAACTGTCTCCTAGTTTTTTGTCGGTTAGGCTCTTGGAAGCCCGGAGGGCTTAGCGTGGTGCCAAGGGAGGGTGACATTTCCTTAGACGTGCCAATAGAGGATATTTATTTTTTTAGGCGTGCAAGGGAGGATGGTAGTTATCTTGGTCTTGACCGACTGTTAAGTCCATGCGCCTTGAGTCCGGTATGTTCACCAAACTCGAGTTACCTTGGACTTGGCTAAATGTCAAGTCCAAGTACCTTGAGTCTGACATGTTCGCCAAACCCATATTACCTCATTACCTTGGTCGTGCCAAGGCAGGATGTGCATTTCCTTGGGCGTGCTTGAGGCCTGGCAGCCAATAGTGTTTGAGTCTAGCTAGCGTCAGACTCAGCATTCCCGAGGTGCCAAGCCCAATTGTGTCTAGATTTGGCTAGCATCAAACCTAGCTTTCCCGGGACTTAGCACACTGCTATCCTAACATGCCTTTACTAGGATGTGTTTTTATCCTAAAAATTTAAACTTATAAGTCTTTCTTGAAAGATATTTTTTTATAAAAATATACTGATAAAATCTTAGTTATATCAAAATTAGCTCTCTCATCGCATTCAAAATGAAAAAAATATAAAAGAAGAAGAAGAAAACTTGTTTGTGCTTGATACACAGGCCCTCCAGGGATACCTCTTGTTGGATTCACTGGTTTCGGATTAATGGCTAAAGGGTGGGGCATAAAGTTAGCCACATTATTATTATTATGTATGTACCCTCTATGTATGTACATATGTATCTATCTATCTAATATTAATTATATTAATGATGATTAAAAGATTTCATTCATTTTACTTCAATTTGTTAATATAAACCTTAATTTATCATGAAATATAATTTTAATATAAAATCATAATAAATTTTCTTTACTTTTTATTTTTTACAAACTAATGAAATAGAGAAAAAAAATATTATATAAGAAAATAGAATTCTTATTTAGTATATATTATGTCTTATTTTCATACAAATATAAAGGTAGATTTAAATTTCAGTGCGTCAATTGTTCTTTTACTTTACGTAACTAATTTTCATTGGACTGAATCCACTGATATACATGAAGATAAAGATAAGGTATCAATCTTTTGTATAATTAATGCAATAAATTAATTTTATTTGATTTTAATAATTCTCAAGTACTATTCTCAAAAAGAAATAATGGTAAGTACCTTTACTCTAAAAGAAATAATCTTTTAATTACCTATAAATTGTGTAAATAAATAAATAAAAGCTAGAACATTTTCTCAGGCATCACTTACAATTTCCAACTTGCCTTGCAGAATTAAGAAATTAAGATAGGGAGTGTACTAACCAGTACAAGGCCTTTGATAATCTCATCTGTATAATACTCGGGTTGTGTGACTTGCAGAGATAGAAGGTGGCCAATCATGGTGTTCATGCTCTCTAAATCCTCCTCCTTCCTTTTATGTTCATCAACCAACCCTTGTAAGAACATGTCCATTCTCTTGCCAAGTCTTATCACTGTCTTCTCAAATTCACCACCATCTATCCAATTCAATATGGGCAAGAAATCCCCTGGATTCGATGCCCCAGCAAAAGTGACAGCCTCCGTCATTATCTCCCTGAACTGCCGTGCCTCTTCTTCATCAGTCACATCATCCACATAATACCTCTTCCCTGCGACCATTCTCATCATAATATTAAACGTTAGCTCTTGAAACATTGATTTTAACTCTACCTTACCAAAGTTTTGAAGCGAATTATGTGAAAGTTTGATGAGAAGCTGCTTGATTTCGTCTTTTCGAATGCTTACAAACTTGTTGATACGATGAGTGGAGAAAATCTCTACAGCACCAATGCGGCGTAGGTTGCGCCAATGATCACCATATGGTGCTTGCAGTAAGGTGGTGTGGTTATAAGCAAGGTGTTTGCCTAAGAGTAATTTCGGACGGTTGGCTAACACAACATCATTTTTGGTGAAGCACTCTTCAAACGGTGACGGCGAGGATATAAGAACCACCAGACGAGAACCGAATCGTAGAGAGATGATAGGACCATATTTTTTAGCAAGGCTGTAAAAAGTAAGGTGCATTGGACGTCGTTTTAAGAGATGGAGATGACCAATAACTGGAAGGGCAGGTGGGCTGGGAGGAAGGGTACTATTTTTATGTTTTCTTGATAGATGAAGTTTGAGAGCAAGGAGGAAGAAGAGAAGAGAAAGGGAAACGTAAAATACTCTGACTTCCATGCCTGCAGCTTCCTTGCTTTATCTTGATTGAGTGTTTTAATTAATATTTTGTATTTCTGCATTACAGACTATAAACAGGAAGGTGTGCTCTTCTAGATTTTGGATTTATTGCAAGCAGAGTTGTCTAATCCATAGTTGGATTCCTGTTTTTATGGGTCAATTTAAATTAACTCGGATCAATCTAGAAAAATTAAAAAAAATAATTAAAATTTTAATATTTTATATGAAAAAATTAAAAAAAAAATTCATGTAAATATAGGCTATATATATATATATATTGTAAATAATAAAGTCTAAAAGAATATTTTAAAAAAAACTTTATCCCATATTAAAAAGATATTATGTTAAGCTTTTAAGTTGAAGTATTTAAACAAAAAAATTTTTTTATTCCACATTGAAAAAATAATTTTTTTCTTGGAAATATAAAATATATATACTAATAGGTTTCAAATCTCAATTGAAAAAAAATAACTTTTTTCTTGTGAACGTAAAGTATATATACTAATGGATTTTAAATCCCACATTGAAAAAACGTAACTTTTTTCTTGGGAACATAGAGTATATATACGAAAGATCTTCAAATCCTACATTAAAAAGATACTATATTATCATTTTAAGTTGAAGTATTTAAACCAAAAAGTTTTTTATCCCACATTGAAAAATCATAATTTTTTTCTTGGAAACATAGAAGGGTTTCAAATCCCACATTTGCAAAAAAAAACACCGGGTCTCGTCCGAGTTCGCCCGAGTCATAGGTCGACCCGCCGGGTTACCAGGGTTTTGCTGGGTTGTTACCCTGACCGGTCTTTTATTAAACTCAGACCGGTCTATCCACCGGGTCGACCGAATCCCGAGTTAATCCATCAGATCAGGCTGGATTTAATAACCAGGTCTGATCTGATCAAAATAAACACAAACAAAATCATTAGTTCAGAAAAGTAAATGAATAAAACCTATGCTATCAAGTCTCGACTCCTCTACCTGGTGATTTTTGTGGGAATTTGCAGGGACTTTCTATATTAATTTGTATGTTTGGGATTATAGTAGTGATTATGATTTAAAATATTTTTTATTTATAAATATATTAAAATAAATTTTTTTTATTTTTAAAAATTATTTTTGATATCAACACATCAAAATTCTTTAAAAACATTTAAAAAATAATAAATTTTAAGCAATTTCTTTTTTAAAAATTAAAAAAAATATAATTTATACCACGTTTACAAATACATTAAATCTCATCAACTAAAAGAGCCTTTTACGTGGAAAAAACGAAGAGAAAGGAAAAGCCTTTGAAGTATATGTCAGTGAATACACAAATTTAGGCGTAGTTTATTGCTTAAACGTAGTTTTTATAGAAAAAAGTTTTTTAAAAATTAAATTATTTTTTTATATTTAATAATATCATAAAAAATGAGTTAAATTGTTTTTTACTATTTAACTATATCATGAAAAATAAGCTAAAAAATAATTTATTTTTTTCTTTAAATTTATTAAAATAATAAGGATCAAATCTAATAAATAAAAAAATTAAAAGAAGATGAAATCGAAAAACAATCTAATTTTATAAATTATTTAAAATAAAATAAATAATAATTAAAATAATAGAAACCAAATCTGATAGATAAAAAAAGTTGAAAAATGATGAAATAAAAAAAATATAATTTCATAAATTATTTCAAATAAAATAAATACAATCAAAAGAATAAAAACTAAATTTGATACATTAAAATTTTCAATTAAGATAAGGATAAGGGAAAAGTAAATAATAATAAAAAAAAGATGATCAAAGTTGATGTAAAAATCAAATTAAATCAAATTGTAAAGGATCAAATAAAAAAAAATCAAAATAAAATATATAATAATTAAAATATTGAGGACCAAATTTAATATAATTAATAAATAACAAGATATTTTTTTTATTTTCCACGACTTTTGGAAAGTATTTTATGTCAAAAATAAAAGAAAAATATTTTTTTAAAAACCAAGCCAAATTGTTTTTTTACTATAAAGTATTTTCCATTGATCAACTTTTTTAATAGTAAACAAATATATAAAAATTTAAAAAATAATTTTCAAAAAACTACTTTTCATGGCCTTAACTATCATAATAATAATAATAATAATAATAATAATAATAATAATAATGATGGATCAATCACAAACCATGATTGGATTATTTAATTCAAAATCTTAAAATTTATCCGGACAAAGTAAAGTAAGATCATAACTGCAAACTTATTACTCAAAAATTAAGAACTCATTCTTTGTTGAAAATTAGTTTTTTTTTAAGTGGTTTCCATATAAAAAAAAAAAATTCTTAAAAAATAGATGGATAACAAATTTGACATATAAGAAAATTGATGGATAATTAATTGAAATGTTTTTTTAATTTTATAGATTTTTTCAAATAAAACAAATAATAATCAAAAGAATTAAGAATGAATTTGACAAATAAAAAAAATAAAAAAGATTGAAATAAAAAAACATCCAGTTTCATCAATTATTTCAAATAAAATAAATAGTGATCAACATAATAAAGACCAAATCTGATAAATAAAAAAATTAATTAAAAAAAAACTTAAAAATAAAAAAATATGGATCAAATTGATATAAAAATCAAATTAAATCAAATTCTAAAGAAAATAATTAAAACAAATATAATTTTCACTTGGAAATTCATTAAAATAATATTTTTTTATTTTTAAAAAATTATTTTTAATTTTAGCATATCAAAACGATATAAAAACATAAAAAATAAATTTAAAATAAAAAAAATATATTTTTTTTAAATATTTTTAAAATATAATAACAAATGAGGTCTCAGATAAGCCTCTTGAAGGTTCGATGTTACAGATCCGAAGCCACTTGACAACACCAAAAAATGGGTTATAAGATGATAAATGTTAGAGAAACTACTCCACGTCGAATAAATACAACGAGATGACATGCCCGCGCGCTGCCGCGGGCTTATAAAATAAATGTATTTGATAGTGTTATAATTGTGAACCAGCGCTAGATAAGTAATAGAAATTAAAGGCATGATGGAGCAAATATTTCATGACGAAAAAAAAAGTTGTGTTTGTGATCCAAAACTTAGAGACTGAACAAAATGATTAGTAGTAATTTACAGTGTTTTGTGAGGAAAGATACAGTGCTTTCGCCACATGATTTAGCTTTTCAGTTAATAAAAAGAAAAAAAAATTACAAAGCTAAATTCTCTACCAACTTAATATTAAAAAAAAACCAACAAAGATAATTTTGGAAGGAAAAAACCCATGAGAAAAAACATTGTAGCAATTGACAATGTTTTGTGAGGAAAACTATAACGCTTTTCCCAATAAAATAAAATAAAAAACCATTTAGAGAAATATTGTAGCAATCCACGGTGTTTTGTGAGAAAAACTACAACTCTTTCCTCATATGATTTAGTTTTATTGTAATTATAATTCTTAACCAACTCAATATTAAAAAAAAATCGACAAAGATAATTTTGAAAAAAATCATAAAAAAATCACTTGGAAAAACACAGCAACAATTCACAGTGTTTTAAAGAAAAAAATTATAAAGCTAAATTCTTAATCAACTTAATATTAAAAAAAAATCGACAGAGACAATTTAAGAAAAAAAATAACAAAACAAACACCAAAAAAAGGAAAAAAAAATCATGTTGAAAACACTGTAGCAATTCACAGTGTTTTGTGATGAAAGCTATAGTGCTTCCCCACATGATTTAGCCTTATTTGTAATGACTTGTAATTGTAATTCACAAACAACTTAATATTAAAAAAATAAAATTGAAAAGGATAATTTGAAAAAAATTATAAAAAATAATATGAACAGTAATTTTCAAAAAAAGTTACAAGTGCTTTACTCACATATTGTAACTGTAATTTTTAACCAAACTCAATATTAAAAAATAAAATAAAATAAAAAGATAATTTTGGAGAAAAAAAAATCATGCGGAGAAACACTGTAGCAATCAACAATGTTTTAAAGAAAAAAAACTACAAAACCAAATTCTCAATCAGCTCAATATAAAAAAAAATCGACAAATATAATTTTGAAAAATAAAGAAATAAAATAGAAAAACTAAGTGAAAAAACATCACAGCAATCCACAGTATTTTTAAGAAAAAAATTACAAAGCAAAAATTTTAACCAGGTCAATATTTAAAAGGTAAAATCAACAAAAATAATTTTTTAAAAAAAATAAATAAAAAAATAAGAAAGTTGAAAAAAAAAATTGAAAAAAAACGAAAAAAAAAAGGGAAAAGTAAAAAAAAAAATCACCGTGGATTACCGTTGTAATCCACAAGTGTTTTGTGTGTGGGGGAACAGTAAATCTCCACACGGTTTAGTATATTTGTTAATAATACAAAGTAATATAAAAGATTGAAAATGGAGCACTAATCATAAGACTTAGGTGTCATTTAGTTAAAAGAAATGAAAGGTCTGAAATGACAATAATAAAGGAATCAAAAGGGAAATTAAGGAATTTGAATGATATTTTAATTTTAATACCAATTACGAAATAATAACAAGGAATCAAAATGAAATTCATAATTTTAAATGTCTAGTTTTTAAGATGAAAATGAATAATGATTAAAATAATAATGTTACCAATGATGATAACAATAAAAATGATAAATGTTAATAGTAATTATGATGAAAAAGTAAAATAAGATGGTGGTAATAATAGTTGTATAGTAATAATAATAGTATGTTTAGAAAAAATTAGGTTAATTATGCTGTGAGTAGAATCAAATCTTTTTAAAAAACAAGAAAACAAAAAAGTTAGATGAAAAAAAAAAGTCTAAACATAAAAGTTTAAAGACAACTAGAATGACTAATAATAACGTTGTTTGTATTTTTTTTAAAAAAATTTCAAGATGATTCTTTTTTTTTAAATAATATATTGAGTTAGTTTAGATCGACCTGAATTAATCCGAGTTAATTTTTAAAATATGTAATTCAGATCATATAATTATAATAATTTTTTTTATATATAAATATATATAATATTGGGATGATTATTTGATTCCAGGATAATCCTATATAAATTAAATTGAAATATATTATGAATACTAATTTAAAATAAAGTTGTCACAATTATATGATCTCTGTGTGTGTGTTTTTATCTATTATATATAGATTATGTATTTATTTTTTTTTCTTGGCCCATTTTCTTTTTTTTAATTAATTGTTTCTTTTAAAAAAGTTACAGCAAATTCTATTTAAATAAAATTATCAAGATGATATTTTAAAAAAATATTTTAAATAATAAAAAATTAAATAAAACTATATTTCAAATATGACACACGGTGAAAAAAAAAAACTAGTTTTGTGCTGAAAATTATAAGAAGATTAGAACATGATAAA
This sequence comes from Populus x sibirica, assembly GCA_019202695.1. Lineage (NCBI taxonomy): Eukaryota > Viridiplantae > Streptophyta > Magnoliopsida > Malpighiales > Salicaceae > Populus > Populus x sibirica. Next base: position 849,599 of record JAGMVL010000801.1, read on the forward strand.
ATGGAAAATGCGGGGATACAAACTAACTATACAGTGAAATCAGATTGGGTCGGGCACATGGCTAAAGCAATCCATCCACCCATCTCTTTGAAGCCCATTTGTTTAGATGTCATATTCGGAAAAAGGGAAAACCTCAATTAAGGCCAAATTATCAATTACATCCCAAGCCTATGAATTGTATCAATTAAGTCCTAAACATTTCCTATATTTCTCAATCGTGTCCTTTTTTAATTTGTTTCATAACTTAAGTTTAATTTGCATAATATATGTGCTAAAATGATGTCAATCTAAATCAATTTGACGAAAACAATAATTAAAGTTAATATTTTCAATCTGGTATGCATATTTATGTACTCGAACAACGTTAGTTTGAAGAAAATTACACAAAAATGTTGACAACTATTAACAAAAAGACTTGATTGAAAATATTTTGAAACGTTTAGGATTTAATTGATAAATGTGAGAGTTTGTAGGAATCAATTGATAATAAGAATATAAATATGGGACTAAATTAAGGTTTCCCAAAACAATATCATATAGCAATACAGAAAATCTCGCTTCATAACATAAACGGTTTTTCAGTTCCAGAGCTACTCCGTTTCCCTCATTTCCACCGGCGCTGCCTCTCAACCTTCTCTCTAGCCCATATGATTTATATGAGCTATAATCACAGTCGTTAATTCCGGCGACTTTTGTTACAATGACTTCAATCACCTCCGTCGAATTGAATTACCTCGTTTTCCGTTACCTTCAAGAATCAGGTTCGGTTTACCTTTTTACGTTTTCATGCAATTTAGGGTTTATATTTTTGCTTTTATTCTTATTTTTTTGTGAAATAACGAAGGTTAGGGTTTTGCTTTTAGAGTTTGGTTTTAAATGTAATTATTTAGAATTTTTAAGTCTTGCTATGTTCAGAATCTGTAATTTCGGGTTTTGTTCTGTATTACCCACTAAAAAGGAGCCTGAGCTTGTAGATCTGTGAACTTGGTTCTTCTAGTCTTGTTTAATTTTATTTAAATATTTTTGTATTTTGTTAAGAACATGAAAAGCTTGTATACTCATTGGTTGCCTGAATTTACAATATGAAATTTAAATGAAGTATGGAGATGCAATTTAAAATTTATGAAAAAGATTGGGCCGCCTTGAATGACATTTTTAATTGTAAGGGATTTGATTTAAATGCAATCGAAAGCCTCCATTAGGCCATATTTATGTAAGAAATCTTTTAAATTTTTTTGAGTTTCCGGCAAAAGAAAAACAAAATAGTAAATGTGTTCTGGTAGTATTGTTTTTAGCAGTGACATTGGGTAATGATAGAAGGCAAAGGGTTATGAGATACGATTGTGAATTTAAAGATTAGTTTTTGAGATTTTTTTATGTTCCTGCAGGTTTTACGCATTCAGCTTTTGTTTTAGGATATGAGGCAGGAATTAACAAATGCACCATAGATGGCAATATGGTTCCACCTGGTGCTCTCATTACTTTTGTACAAAAGGGGCTTCAGTACTTGGAAATGGAAGCGAATTTGAGTAATGTTAGCATGTTTAAATCTTTTGTTCTCTGATTTTTTGGTTTTTAAATTAGTGTTTGTTTAGCATTTTTTGCTTTACATGCCTTGGGATTTATATTGATCAAGGTTTGTTTCAAGCTTGCCAGAGTGATGCAGATGTAGATGAAGATTTCTCATTTTTGCAACCTTTGGATCTTATCACAAAAGATGTGAATGAATTGCGGCAGATAATAAAAGAGAAGAAAAAAAATTTGCGCAAGGATGGAGAGAAGGAGAAAGACAAAGACAAAGACAAAGATAAAGATAAAGATAAAGACAAAGACAAAGACAAAGACAAAGAGTTCGAAAGGGAACATGAAAGAGAACGTGCACGAGTGAGAGAGAAGGAAAGACATGAAAGGGAAAAGGAGAATGAAAAGGATAGAGAGAGGTTAGAAAGGGAAAAAGAGCGAGACAAGCAGCATGAGGATAACACTGATAGCAGAATGATTACTGATACAGAAGAGAAGCATGAAGAAAATGGGATTTCTGAAGGCAATTTCACTTCTGTGCTTTATTTATTTATTTTTATGCCCCTTTGCCTTTTTTAGTTTCTTGAATTTTATCTTAACATCTTATTTGAGGTTTTCAAGGCACCTTGGCCTCACCTCATGCCTCCAAGGTGAGTGCATTGGAATCTTGTGACAACACTGCCATGGTTAAATTTTAAGACCTTTCTTGTATATACTACTGTTCTTTGTTCTTTTCCTAGTTTTTTTAAGCTTAAGCTCTAATATAGATTATCTTCACTTACAATTTTACTTCACTGCTTTACCATAGTCTGGAGTTCTATGCTGTCGCAATGTCGGGATGGTGAGGCTACTGTTAAAAGTCATTTTGTTTTCCTTTTTCCCTTGGAATGTGGTGAAATGTTAGTTATATATAGTGGGCATGGATAAGTGATTATTAATTTTCAGTATTAATTTTCAGTTTACTGTTATTTTCTTGAATAATTAGTGAATATATTGCATTCTTACTCCCTTTCCCTGCCTCTTTTTCTCACCTTCATGTTATATATTTCCTAAAATGTGAAAATCTATTATTTAGTAGGACCAGAGCCAATGGATATTTCCACAGCGTCAACATCTCAGACATGTGAAATTCCTAGTTCCGATGTGATGATTTTGGAAGGACATACTTCTGAGGTTGGAACATTTGCCATCCTTTTTGCTTTTTATATTAATATCTTGTTTTTTGTTTTCTCCATTTGCCATCCATGTGCTTCTTTTCATTTGCTTCCTTTCAGGTTTGTGCCTGTGCATGGAGTCCAACAGGATCACTTCTTGCATCAGGGTCAGTAATTTTTGGCTGAGACACTTCTTTTGTTGATAATTCTGTGTTTGCAACTCTGATTTATATGCCAAAACTTATTGTATCTCGATTCTTAGTTTTCTGTTATTTGGTAAAAGTTGCTCTATGAGATATGTCATTATGTTAACTTTATTAGCGACAGAACATTATTTAAACATAACAGGCTATGCAAGGTTATTATTCTTCTGTAAATATAAAGTATGTCAGGCTGAATGTTTTATTGGTAATTGGTTATATAATCCTCAAATAGGTAAAACTAATTTCACCAAGGAAATTAAGTGAGTTTAAATAATCTTTAGATTTGATGCAATGTGTTACATTATTTTTAAATGAAGGATACACATGCTGGACAATTTGGAAAAAATAAGAGCAAATCATTTAAGTTTCTTGTCTTAAAAGAAATGTGTATCATATCCACTGTAGAGATTTTCTTTGCCCTCAGTTCCCTTGTGAGTATATGTGCTGCTTTATCTAGTGTCTTTATGAGTTCTGCTATTTCAATTGGTATTTAATTTCACTATCACATTCTATTTCAATATGGGAGGATATGATGGTATATAGATTGCCCATTCGATTTTTCTACTTTGATAGTGTCAACACTAATGGCCTTCAGTGGTAACGGGGTTTTCTGGACATTATGCAAGCATCTGTAATGTAACCTTTCTTAAAGTTGCAGATTACTTGTAATATTGCACGGCATCTATAATAGCCTCAGAAAATTGTTGGTTTTCCTTTCCTTACCCTACATCTCACACATCACTCTTTTTATCATAATTTCTAGTTCTGGAGATTCCACAGCACGAATTTGGACAATAGCTGAGGGGACCTCTAGGTCAGTTGCTCAGAATGGTCCTTTAAATGTGCTGGTATTGAAGCATGTAAAGGGAAGGACAAATGAGAAAAGCAAAGATGTGACAACACTTGATTGGAATGTGAGTTCTCTTAAAGGCTTTGATTGTCGAGAATAGTAATTTTAATTTTTCTTCATATTGTTGCCTTATGAATTTACTCTTCATCAAGATTTTCATGTCATAAGAATGTACTTCTTGAGGTATTCCCCTTTTTTTCTTTCCCCCTCTTAGCATAATGGAGACTTTACGAGAAAAAAAATGACCTGCATGTGACCACATGGTTCTTGTTAAACAAAATGTCCCTAGGAAATAAATAACGTGAGTTGACAAGAATTATGTTGGCTATGTTGAGAATTAGGTTAGCTATGTTGATTCCGATGGGCTTATGACTGTGTGTATCATATTATGTAATTTCAATGGAGAAGGAAAAAAGGAAGCTTAACATGGCAAGTCATTTACTCAACTTCAAATGGGCTCAAACTGAAGCTGATAGGCAGGGTGTGATGAAAATGGTTTCCTTTGTTGCAGGATCAAGAAAATTAATTTTACATGTCAAATTAATCTATTTTCCTCACAAGCACTCATCACTATCTTGCCTCCTATTATACAGGGTGAGGGAACATTACTTGCAACTGGCTCTTATGATGGGCAGGCGAGAATTTGGAGTACAGACGGTAAGATATTTCAAATGATCTGTTTCATTCCCTTCTATTTCAGGCTGAAAGTGAGCAGCAAGTCATATATGTAAAAATAACCAATAAAGGGAGCTCAGATATCTTTTCTTGTTTTTTTGTGTGTTCATTTCTCACTCTTAAGGGTAGGGCATGTTAACACAAGTGTGCCACTATCAACTTGTCACTTAGACACCAATACAGCAGTTTTTTTATAAAAATATGTGTACACACATATATGCATATGCTATTATTCTGTTGTTGATTGAAATCGTGCTTTTACTTTAGATTTTCTGTGCAATTTGGAATCTGGTTTATCTTCTGGATCTTTTCCCTTGTCCAGGTGAACTAAAGACTACATTGAGTAAGCATAAAGGACCCATATTTACTTTGAAGTGGAACAAGAAGGGGGATTATCTGCTAACTGGAAGCTGTGATAAAACAGCAATTGTGTGGGATGTGAGGGCTGAGGAATGGAAACAGCAGTTTGAGTTTCATTCAGGTTTTAAATTGCTCTTAAATTGCTAGAATCAGTAGTCTTTTGTCAGAAAAAAGAAATCACTGATTATTGTTACATTTGCTTTCATATTGGTATTTGTTTTAGGTCCTACACTTGATGTTGACTGGCGCAATAATGTTTCATTTGCAACAAGCTCCACTGACAATATGATATATGTTTGCAAAGTTGGAGAAACGCGCCCTATTAAAACTTTTGCTGGACATCAGGTTTGTACTATCTTTCTACAATTGCATATTGTTCATGCTGTTCTACTCAAACATGCCCAAAGTAATTTAGTCAGAGCATTTTTATATCTCAAGTAAGCTGGCAGATTAAAAAAAAAAAAACAATTGGGTCAGATTCTAGAGGGGCTGAGAATCCACAAACAAACCTTGTGTGTGTATGATATTATCAATGGGGTAATGCGAGACCAAGTCTGATTAATTTAGTAGGAAGCCACCAATCTGGTAAAATAAATAAATAAAGAATAATTTCATACTTCAAATCAATGATTGACTAGCATTGTTATTTAATTGACCTGGATGCCTAATCTGACGAACCACCAGGTTGCACTGTTGTGTTTCTCTTGGCTACATAGAAAACTTGATGATGCTATTTATTGACTGGGTATAATCTGCAGTATTCAACTTAAAGCTTTGCAGTCAAATGAATTTTTCTTGAGCAACAATCAAAGCTTTTCATGCTGCTTATATTTTTTACTTTTTGCAATTTCAGGGCGAGGTTAATTGTGTCAAGTGGGATCCTACAGGTTCATGGTTGGCATCTTGCTCTGATGATATCAGTGCTAAGGTTATTATCTGTGCCTTTTTTTTATGTCATCTATACACTGATTTGCATTTTAGTTTTCAGGTATTATATTTGTTCATTTATGACTCATGAATGCCCTACACTAATCTCTGAGCTTTTATTTTAAACATAATCCCTTGATTTATCATTGCTTATGAGCCCTTTTAAGTCCTATTTCATTTCTTGTTAGCTTGCTATTTTCGTGGTTGGCAACTGATGAAATTGGACTGCAGATATGGAGCATGAAGCAGGAGAAGTATGTTCATGATTTAAGGGAGCATTCTAAGGTACCGCCTCCCTTTTATTTTTGCAGTTCAAGATTTGTTGGTGTTGATGCATTCTCTTTATATAGCACATTGGATTGCTATCATGAATCTTTATTAATCGTGTTGCAGGAGATTTATACTATCAGATGGAGCCCCACTGGACCTGGTACAAACAATCCCAACCAGCCATTAGTGCTGGCTAGGTAAAACTACTGCTTTTAACTTGATTGTTATTGGTGCATCTTCACTTGCACAGACACGTGCATTACAAATTAAGTAGTTCTGGTTACTGTCTGACATTTTTCTTTCTAGTTTTCAAGAAATCCTGTTAGTCTTAATCCCAGTTTTGTATAGGATCATGAAACATCAAGTTCTTGTATCACATTGTATGATTCAGGTCAACTTTGATGAATTGTTTTATGTTTTCTTTCTGATATTATGCGGTTCTGCTTTCTGTATAGTGCATCATTTGACTCAACAGTGAAGTTATGGGACGTGGAATTTGGGAAACTTCTCTGCAGTTTGAATGGACACAGGTATACACTTAACCTTTTCCTCTTCGTATTGAAGGGTCAGGAGAAAAAAAATTAGTTTCGTTATCAGCTTCTAGGTAGTTGAATGCTTGAAGATTAAATGAGTCAATATTTGAAGTTATCTTAATTCATTGCTCTGAAATCTGACTTCCTGTGATATCAACCTGTTATTTTCTTTTGAAAATTCTTGACTTCTGCTCCAATTTTTCTCCTGACCTCTTTTCTTTTTTATTAACATCAAATACTAAACTGATACTTGTTGAGTTTGGCTGATCAGTGCCAGATGGATCTGCAATCCTCTCATGCTTTAGTCCCTGGAATTTCAGGAGTGCTCTAGTTAAAGAGGAATGCATTTTCGTTCTGTTATCCTGTCATTGAACAGATAATTGAATTTATGATTAATCAAATTGTTACTGCTCTATTTGTAGCTATTATTGATGAATGTCTTTTAATTGAATTTCCAGGGAGCCTGTGTATTCGGTAGCATTTAGTCCTAATGGAGAATACCTGGCAAGTGGATCTCTTGATAGATGCATCAACATTTGGTCATTGAGGGAAGGAAAGATTGTGAAAACATATGCTGGCAACGGGGGAATATTTGAAGTTTGTTGGAATAAGGAAGGTGATAAAATTGCTGCCTGTTTTGCCAACAATACAGTTTGTGTTTTAGATTTCAGAATGTGAAAACTTGTGAGGTGCTAGGATCGGCTGGGATTTCTTGGAGCTTGTGGTAGCATTCTATTTAGCTGGTCTTCAATTTCCCGTGGAAGTGAGCTTTCCTTCGATGGGGATGTGAAAAGTTCTTCGATTTGGTAGGTTTTTCATTTTATTTTTTTGGTAGCTATAGGTGTTACTAATTTGTAATTCAAAGATTGCTGCAAGTCGCAAGTGAATCTCCCCAGCCAATTTGTTAGCTAGGCATCTGCTCAGTAGGACATGGTTCGGGAACAATTATGTACAGAATTGTTTGCATTGGATCCTTTTTAGCTTCGTTTACATTACTGTTTCTTATGAAGCATCCATCTTCCACTGTTTCATATCCTGCCCAGAACTGAAGAACATCTGGGGTGCGCACCAGCACCCACACATTCAATAATGGAATAATTGTGGTTTCTTTCTATAAACATAAAAGAAATTGGCACTTGTATAGTAGGCATACTGAATATCGAAGACGTGCAGTGCTGGTACCGAGACTGGCATGTATTCCAGTTTGCAGCGGGACTGCGCCATCTGCAGGCCAACGAGAACCACATCTGATCTCAATATGAAAGGCTTTTGTGGAAATATTCAAGTACATTAAAACTGTGAGATGATGATGGCCTGGAAAACATTTCTTAGAAATAACTGCTTTATGCGGCAATACAGGATCACAGATTTATTCACAATCCCAGGCTAGATGTACAATTTACCAATAGTCTCCACAAGAACATAAGCCATTTACAAAGTGGTGGAAACGGTTTCGATCCCTCATTACAACCTTGCGTCCGGTGATCTTCGAAATCAACTTTGTCACAGCATGACAATCCGCGCAGACCCTCAGATTCTTTACGATCTTTATTGTAGTGCCTGGTTTGGTTGTTATAAGCCCAAAAGCTAGGGCAAGTTTCTCACTGTGAACCCCAAGTGACCGCTCCTTTTGCGCATCCTCCAAGTCATGTAATACAATATCTGTCTGTGGGGTATAACCATGAGTTTTAAGCCAGCCATTTATCTCCTCCAACATTTCATAGATCTCTCTGCTCTTTGGATGTCTCAAATCTCCAGCCAAAAACTCATGCACCTTGTTATTCACTTCAATCGAGCTACAACCAGGCTCCTTCTCAAACCCACACTCTTTCATCAAGGTCCTCACCCTCGCCACACCTTCCCAATTGCCAGCTGCTGCATAAATGTTAGAAAGAAGAACATAAGTCCCTGAATTTGCAAGATTCTGGCTAACAAGATACTCCGCTATTTGCTCTCCCAGGGCAATGTCGCCATGGAGCCTGCAAGCCCCAAGCAGAGTTCCCCACAATACGGGATCCTGATCAATCTCCATGTTCTTAACAAGTTCATACGCTTCTTCTAAATACCCAGCACGGCCAAGAAGATTTACCATACACCCATAATGCTCAACCTTGGGTTCAATCCCATATTCATCTTTCATTGAATAGAAAAATTTCCATCCTTCACTGACCAAACCAGCATGACTACAAGCATTTAATACACCAATAAACGTTATATCTGTAGGTTGGTATCCGATCATACACATCTCTTTAAACAACCGCAGAGCATCTTGGCTAAATCCGTGCATTGCATACCCAACAACCATCGAATTCCAAGCAACAACATCCTTGTTACTGATCCTCTCAAAAACCAACCGCGCATCCTCCAAACTCCCACATTTACTATACATATCAATCAAAGACGTACCTACTCGAACATTAATCCCAATCCCATTATTCTCAATATATGAATGAACCCACCTTCCCGTCTCCAAAGCCCCAGTTTGCCCACAAGCAGAAAGAACAGCCAACACAGTAACTTCGTTCGGTCTCACTTTGGCATTCAACATTTGTCTAAACAACAACAATCCTTCATTAGGTAATCCATGTTGAGCGTACCCATCAATCATAACGTTCCAACAAATGGCATCCCTCTCTTCCAGCCCATCAAACAACACTCTTGCCTCGTCAATCATCCCATACTTAGCATAACAAGTAATCATCGCTGTCAACGAAACTAAACTCTTCTCAGGCATTGCATCAAACAGCGTACGCGCAGAAACAACATCGCCTCCTCTTGCATATACGTCAACAAGACAAGTCCTCACATACAATTCTGCATCGAACCCAAATTTTATTGCTTGCCCATGTAGCAATTTTGCAGGTTCAATCGGGCATGACTTCAATATCGATGAGAAAGTAAATGCATTAGGGAATACATTTTGACTCAACATTTGGACATAGAAAAGAAGTGCTAGGTGATGTAGACTGTGAATAGTGTGGGCATGAATAATAGAAGTATAAAAAAAGACATTGGGGTTTTGGGTTTTGTTAAACAGTGCAAGAGAGCGGTTTAAGTGACCCAGAGAGGAGTAAGAACGTTGAAGCTTGAAGTTGAGGATTGGGTGGTCATGGAGATTGTGGCGGTAGAGAAAGGCGTGGACTTGGTTGAGATGGTTTAAGGATTTGGATTTGTCGATTAAAATTGCGATTTTTTCTGGTGGAGGGTTGTGCAGAGTGGTGGAGGAGCGGGTTGTGTTGGCGTGTGGTGGTGGTGGTGGTGGTGGAGGAGTAGTGAAGATAGGGGTAGAGGACATGGAATTGTCCGTTTTCTTGTAGTCACGGTGGCTTAACAAGCTTATTCAGTATGCTCGCGAAATTATTAATCAGCAGCGGAATGGCTGAACTGAATTGTTGTTCTTTTTTAGATGAACATATCCGTTCGTTCAAGTTGAGCCATACTCTAACATTTGTCACTCACTTTTTCATAGTCCTTGTAGTTTATTAAGAATAATTAATTAGTCCCTATAGTATTAAAATAGTAATTGATCAATACATTGACAACTGATTTCCTTCTTTTAATGTTTATATTTTCCATCAAACTATGTTTCTTTTCTTTTCTCTATTTCATTATAAAAGAACAGAAAAATTTCTTATTTAATATTTTAGGTTTTTAAAACATATATGACATTTTTAAAATACTCTATGAAACATCGATGAAAATAACTCTAAACTATAATTAAATTTAATAAATAGTTAATTAAATTATAATTATGACTACATTTGGTTTCATGCACTATATATAGCATTATATTCTAGTTCTAAAATAGATCTAATATTTGTCATTTTAATAATTTAATTCATTCTAATAATATTTCTTTCACGTATCAATATTTTGTTGTTATAATCAATATAATTATGCATATAATCTCGTTTATGGTTTATCATATATATATATATATATATATATATATATATATATATATATATATATATATATATATTAACTTGCCATCAATGTTTTAATATTTATTAATTAATTGAATTTAAATTAAAAATCTATATCCTAAATATAAAAACTCTCGTTTGGTGGTTTTTTTTTTTAATCTTATGCCTATCGAACCTATCTGGTCTTTTGGCCAATGCAAGCCTAGACAAATGTATGTAAAAGAGGTGTTTCGAAAAGCATAATCTCATTCTCAAACGAAGCTGAAAGCTGGAAGCTGCAGCGTTTGAAAATGTGGGTTAACTCGTGTTTTTAAAAAAATTAATTTTTTTATTAAAAATTAAATTTTTTTTATATGTTTTAGATCGTTTTGATGTGCTGATCTCAAAAATAATTTTTAAAAAATAAAAAAATCATTTTGATGCATTTCGGCATGAAAAATACTTTGAAAAATAACTGCAACCACACTTCCAAACAAACTAGAGATTAAATAACAAATCCCAAACGATTTGGTTTCTAAATAACCACAAACAACACAATAACACCCATAAGCACACCACCTCAACTATTTCAGAATATACACACGACAATGGCTTGTTTATGCACACAATTTACAACTCAACAAGTTAATAATAGTAAAAAAAATTTATAGATATAAGAAAGAGCGTAAAAATGAATTTTATACTTATTCAACACTAATAGCCTACTTCACTTCCTAAGTGATAAGCTTGAACTTGTACTATCACTTACATTCTATTTCACGGGATAAACCACATCTTACAATGAATCATTTTATAAGATCAAGATTCAAACCTCTACAACATAATTTTTAAGATCAAGACCACCAATTTTTTTTAACATGAAAATATTAAAACTAGATAACCTTTTTTCATTGATATAAACTAAAAACCTATATGAGCTCTCATATAAGCTCACAACTAAAACCCAAGCAGTTATAATCTCACTTATATTTTAACAATAAATTTCACTTAAAAAGAGTGAAAATAATATACCATCACAAGAAAGATTATATAATGAAATCTCATGTTCTTAGGAGGTGTAATCTAACTTTTTTTAGGTGAGGTATAGGTGTAATCAATGTGTATGGGAATAATCAAAAGTAAGCTCAAAGTAGAAAGGAGATTATTATGTAAGAATAAGAATTTTTTAGCTCAATGATTGTGACAAACTTATAAAATATATAAGAAGAGGTTTATTTATATAAAAGAAGGCTAGTAGCCATATAGAGTAACAAAGAATAGACTAAGAAATTTGAATTTTGGAAGTTTAATATACCATATGGTTCAAGTAAGATAATATAAAAAATATATCTAAGAGTGGCAACATGGAGTGGGAGATTTGAAATGCTTGTCTTGTTTGTCCTAGTTAAAAATGGGAGAAAATGTAATTTTAAATTTAAATATAGGTATAAGTATAAAGATATTCAAGTTTTGGTGTATGAACAAGCTAGGTACAACTTTGATATATTTGATCACAAGAGATAATAAATATTTTAAGCTCATTCAAGTACTAAGATTGCTAGTCATTTATGTGAGGAAGTCACTTAGTATCTAGAGGATTTAAGAAAGGTTTATGTAATTAAGTTGTATAGTTTACTTTTAACACCTCGTGATTTTTTTATGCAACTTCATCTTTTCCATTAATTATATACATGTAAAATGAAGTGATTTTTTTTTTTAACATTGACAGAGTCTCCCTTATACAATGTCCTTCCTAATCAGCACACAAAAACACAAACTGCAGATTTCTCATGCATATCAACCATGTAAAGGATTTTATATTTAAAATAAGTATTTTTCTAATCTAATAAAATTTCAGTAGAGTTTATCCTGTACGGGGGCTCCACCTAGAATTTTATCTCCTATTAGTACGTGCAAACATAACAACTCAACACATTTACTTATGCACCAATACTCATAGGTAGTCTCAATAACTGGTCCAACCTCGGATGTCCCTTTTGATTTTCAAGAAAACATCTCCAATTAGTACTAACATCACTTCAACTCATTGTTCATACTTATTCAAATACATTCTATTAATCTATATCTCAAATACAATTTCATATTTTTCTATATTTTTCAACTTACATTTAGCATATAATTTCACATTCCTTACTATCATTATGCATCCAACATATATATATATATATATATATATATATATATATATATATATATATATATATATATATTCATTTTACCAACTTGCCAACCAAGACACAACATATATAACCATTTAAATCACAATCTTGCAATCAATTTTTAAATTTCACAACATCGTTGTAAAACCTAAATATTTATATAAATCTACCAATTCTCATACTTCCATCTTTCAATATTTACAACACATAACCCAATATCTAAACATTTTATTTAACATGAATCATAATCATAATTAAACACAATTCCACCAATTTCTATACTTCTATTTTCCCACATTTAACAATATAAACCAATACCTAAACAACTTATTCCACATGAATCACAATCAAGCATAACACACTACCATCATTGTACCAATCTAATTTAAGCAAAACAACATCAATTAAACACCAAAACTTATACAATTCCACCAATTTCTATACTTCCATTTCCCCACATTTTACAAACATAAATTATTACCCAAACAACTTTTTTCAAATGAATTACAATCAAGAATAACACACTAACATCATCACACCAATCCAATTTAAGCATAACAATATAATTTAAACACCAAAACTTACAAAATTCACCAATTTCCACATTTTTACCATTCCAAAATATACCAACAATAAGTAAATTCTTAGCAATTTACATTATAATATTCACAACTAATTTCAAACATCCCCAATATCATTAAAACATAATAAATCAACCCAATTTAGTCAAATTTCTAAATTCCTAAAAATTCCAAACCATGGCCAGCCATTCCAATGTTTCAAATTCCATAATCAATTTTTAATTTCTTCAATTTGATTTTTATTCATATCATCACATCCACAATTAACCAATAATTACACAATTTTGCATTTCCATTCAAAATTTTATAAACCCTAAAAGTTCAATTAGGGATTTTCAATCCCCCATAGTTAACCAAACAAAGGGTTGTATAAAATGAGATTGTTCGGTTAAGTGCTTTACTTTTGGCAGATGTTGTTAGACTACTCTAGAATAACAACAAGCAATCTTAAAGTTTATTATAATAATTATGATTTATCCATATCTATAAATAAATGCTCTGGAAAGATGAAAGAAGAAAGCAATTTTTCTCTTGATACTTCTATTGTTGTTGAAGTGCTTGAAAGATCAACAAGCCATTTGAATCTTAAATGAAGAACTATGAAATCACACACAAAGTTTCCACCCCTTATCACCCTCAGACAAGTGGAGGAGTAGAACTTGCTGAAAGAGAGATCAAACAAATCTTGGAAAAAACAGTGAACCCTAATTGAAAAGACTAGTTTTTAAGACTTAATGACGCACTTTGGGCTTATCAAACTGCTTTTAAAACATCATTAGGTATGTCACCTTATAGGCTGGTTTATGGAAAACCTTGTCACTTGCCTGTGTTTCTTTTTTGTGTGACTTTTGTTTTGCCAGTCTCTCCCCAACCCTAGTCTTTTTTTTGTGTGACTTTTGTTTTGCCAGTCTCTCCCCAACCCTAGTCTTAACTAGGGTTGGGGAGAGACTGGCAAAACAAAAGTCACACAAAAAAAAACACAAAAACATTATGAGAAAAACAAGATAATCAATCTTTATAAACAGGATCACCAAAACCAATGGATTTATTTTCACTAGGAAAATTATCAAAGTAAGCTTTCAAACGATGTCCATTTACCTTAAAAACATTGCATTCATTGGATTCTTAATAGCTAAGGCCCCATAAGGATACACATGTTTCATAATAAATGGACCACTCCATCTTGATCTTAGCTTTCCATTAAATAAGTGGAGTCGAGAATTATAAAGCAAAACTTTTTGACCAACATCAAATGTTTTTCTCAAGATTTTCTTGTCATGAAACTTTTTGATTCTTGCTTTATAAATTTTTGAATTCTCATATGCATCATTTCATATTTCCACAAGCTCATTTATTTGTAACTTACACAGCTGGCTAGCATCATCAAGGTTTGAATTGAAAGCTTTAATAGCCTTATAAGCTTTATGTTCAAGTTCCACGGGCAAGTAACAAGATTTTCCATAAACCAGCCTATAAGGTGACATACCTAATGATGTTTTAAAAGTAGTTTGATAAGCCCAAAGTGCATCATTAAGTCTTAAAGACCAGTCTTTTCGATTAGGGTTCACTGTTTCCTCGAAAATTTGTTTGATCTCCATATTAGCAAGTTCTACTTGTCCACTTCTCTGAAGGTGATAAGGGGTGGTAATTTTGTGTGTGATTTCTTATTTCTTCATTAAAGATTTAAATGGCTTGTTGCAGAAATGTGTTCCACCATCACTTATCATAGCTTGAGGGATTCCAAATCGACTAAAAATATTTTCTTTCAAAAACTTGATCTCTGTTTTGTGATCATTGTTTTGACTTGGAATTGCCTCTATGCATTTTGAAACATAATCTACTGCGACTAATATATACAAAAAACCAAATGATTGAGTGAATGGACTTATGAAATCTATACCCTAATAGTAAAAAATTTCAATGACAAGAATAGGATTTAAAGGCATCATGCGATGTTTTGAAATAGATCATATGACAAGAATAGGATTTAAAGGCATCATGTGATGTTTTGAAATAGATCATATGACAAGAATAGGATTTAAAGGCATCATGTGATATTTTGAAATAGATCCTAACTTTTGAAAGTTTTCACAAGTTTTGCAAAATGTATGTGTGTCCTTGAACATGGTGGGCCAATAGAATCCATATTGTAAGATTTTTGCAATCATCTTTTTTGATGAAAAATAATCCTTACATGACTCATAATGATAAAATTTAATGACACTACTTACCTCATTGTCGAGAATGCATCTTCAAAATATTTGATCATGACAATATTTAAATAAGTAAGGGTCATCCCAATAAAAGCTCTTCACTTCACTCAAAAACTTTTTTTTGTCTTGGGTACTCCAATGAGTTGGAAAATATCCAATAGCAAGAAAATTGACAATATTTGCAAACCAAGGCATTCTAGCAATAGAAAGTAAAGATTCATTAGGAAAGTAGTAATTGATTGGTATGATGTCAGATGTGGAATCTATTGTCAATTTTGACAAATGATTCACGATAACATTTTCGGTACCTTTCTTATTTTTTATTGTGATATCGAATTCTTGAAGTAACAAAATCCATCGTACCAATCTAGCCTTAGAATCCTTCTTAAAAAGAAGATGTTTTAATGCTACATGATCACTAAAAAAACAACAAGTGATTCAACAAAATAAGATCTAAATTTTTCACATGCAAATACTACTGCAAGTAATTCCTTTTCAGTGATAGTGTAATTCATTTGAGCATTATTTAAAGTTTTACTTGCATAGTAAATCACATAAGGTTTATTATCTTTTCTTTGTCCTAAGACAGCACCCACAACATAATCACTAGCGTGACACATTATTTCAAAAGGTAATGACCAATCAGGAGCTTGAATGACAAGAGTAGAAGCAAGCACATTTTTAAGTTTAACAAAGGCTTCTTCATAATGTTCAGTCCATTTAAAAACATTATCCTTTATTAGGAGGTCACACAATGGCTTAGATATTACACTAAAATCTTTGATGAACCTTCTGTAAAAACTAGTATGTCCTAAGAATGATCTAACATCTTTAATAGATTTTGGTGTTGGTAATTAACTCGATTTTAGACTTGTCAACCTCAATTCTTGTTGATAAAACAATGTGACCAAGTACAGTGTTGTTTGTTACCATAAAATGATATCTTCTCCAATTCAACACAAGATTTTTCTCTTCACACCTGCTCAAAACCTTTTCCAAGTTAGTTAAACAATCATCAAATGAATCGTCAAAAATAGAAAAATTATCCATAAAAATTTCAAGAAAACGTTCAACCATATCACTAAATATACTAAACATGTTTAAATGTGGTGGTGCATTACATAATCCAAAAAGCATCCTTTGATAAGCAAAAATACCAAATGGACATGTGAAAGTAGTTTTCTCTTGATCTTCAAATGCAATTTCAATTTGGTTGTAATTTGAATAGCGATCTAAGAAACAATAAAATTCATAACCAGCAACTCTATCTAGAATTTGATCCATGAAAGGTAAAGGAAAATGATCTTTTCTAGTCATTGAATTAAGTTTCCTATAGTCAATGCACATGCGCCAACCAGTAATAGTCCAAGTTAGAATTAACTCATTTTTCTCATTTGTTATCACAGTGACTACAGACTTTTTAGGTACAATTTGGGTAGGACTTACCCATTTGCTATCAGAAATAGGATAAATGATTTCATTATCTAGAAGCTTAATGAATTCATTCCTCATTACTTCTTTAATATTAGGATTAAGCTTTCATTGCATTTCTCTAAAGGGTTTAGCATTTTCCTCTAAATTCTTGTGAGTGCAAATCGAATGACTAATTCCTTTTATGTCAGCTATGGTTCATCATAATGCATTTTTGTGTATTTTTAGAGTTTGTAATAACTTACCTACTTGATGTGCACTAAGTTTGGAAGAGATTATTACCGAAAAATTTTTATTTTCTCCCAAAAATAAGTACTTGAGATCATATGGTAACGACTTTAAATCAGGTTTTGGTGGTTAAACACTTGAAGGTATGTAATCAATTGATCGTGGTGGCAATTCTTTAATTTTTGGTCTCCAACTACTTACCTTTGATTCTTCCTAAAAATAAACCATTTGCAAATCTTCTGATTCATTAAACTCAGTTTAACTGGAAGTAGTTTCAAATTGATCATAAACTAATTTTTCAATAAAGTCTACTTCCTGAAAATCATTATCATGCAAATGTTAAAAACATTTATTTTTAATGTCATGTTTCCAAAAGATAACTTCATCAGTCCATTCCTACAATTAATCAATGCATTTGAAGTTGTAAGAAATGGACGTCGTAAAATAACTAGAATTGAGTTACATACTGTAAGAGGTTGTGTATCCAAGACAATAAATTCCACGAGATAAATGAATTTATCAACTTGTACTAACACATTTTTAACTATTTCTAAATTTGAACAGATAATCTTCATGAAAGTTGTGGGCATTTGTCTCAGCTTTCCAACAAAAAATGAATGAACTTATTTGGACTTCTAGAACTCGAGATATGGGCTGAACACCGAATAATGTCTGGGTTGTAGGACAGATTCAGACTTCTTTTTTGTTGCTAAGATTTGAACTTGCAAATGACAATTTTGAATCTTGGACTCTTAATGAATATTTTAGGCCTATGTCTTAGCTTTCCATCAAAATAAATCAGACCTAAATCCAAGGTCTACAACTCTAGTTATGACCCAATAACCAAATGGCGTTCCAGTTTGAATTAAACCAGCATCTCTTCTCTAAGCTTAGCCCCCTCTTTATCTTCTCAATTTCAATAGTTAAACACATCAATCAATCCTTTAAATTGTGAGATATGACTGCATTTAAAATGAGCATTTACCATAAATTAAAGATATCTTATATTATCAGACTTGTTATTATAAAACATGCTTAAGTTAGGGAATTTAACAATATTTTAAATGCAATATGATGATATAAAACTTTAATGAAAATGCATTTTCAAGTACTGATCAACCGACTTGGGCAACGTTCTAGGCTTTCTTCATGTGTATCCTCTTTTATTTTTAATTTTTTTTTCTATTTTTCTACTTTTCTTTTCTTGATTTTTATAGGGAAAAAAATAGGTAACACTTACAACCGACTATAATTTATATAATTTGTCTTTGTCCATACAACCAAGTTTTTCTTAACATAAATTTCCATAAACCATTTCAAAACTCATTGCACATGTATAAAGAAATTTTAACAAGAAAATTTCTTTGAATAAAAGGAAAGGTGATGGGTACTTACCTGACACTCTAGTAATATATGCTCCCTCAACAGTTGGTTCAACCATAGATGTCCCTCCTAATTTTCATGGAAACATCCTTAATTAGTACCCATATCATTTTAACCTATTGTTCATACTTATTCAAACATATCATTAATCTTTTCATAATACTAGTTTGTATCTCAATTATAATTTCATATTTTTCTTATATTTTCAACTTGCATTTAGCATACAATTTAACATTCCTTATTATCATTATGCATCCAACATATTTTTTTTTTATTTTCCTATTTTACCAACTTGCCAACCAAGACACAACATATATAGCCATTAAAATCACAATCTCTAATCAATTTCTAAACATCACAACATCATTATAAACCCTAAACATTTACATAAATTTTCTAATTCCCCTACTTCCACCTTTCCACATTTAACAAACATAAACCAATGCCTATACAACTTATTCCATATGAATTACAATCAAGCACAACACATTACCATCATCATACCAATCTAATTTAAACATAACAACATTGTTGAAATACCAAAACTTATACAATTCATAAATTTTCACATTTCATCATTCCAAAATATACCAACAATAACTAAATTATTATTATTCTATATTATAATATTCACAACCAATTTCAACATCCCCAGCATCATTAAAATATAAAAAAAATCAATCCAATTTAGTCAAGTTTCTAAATACCCTAAAATACCAAATCATGGTCAGCCACTTTAATGTTTCAAATTCTTATAATTAGTTTTTAACCAGTTAAATAAACTTTAAAAGTTTAAAATTGGGATTTTTCAATTCCCTATCCATAATCAAGAAAACAAGTCATGTAATTGAAAAATAACCTCTTAACACAACTAAGTGATCTAATTCTGTGAGTTGTTTTCTACAATTTCCAAGAATTCACCTCTTTCTATTCTAGTTTGCACACTATCTTTCTCTATGCTCTAAATTCTCAACCTCTCTCTCTCTAAGGTTTACTAATTTGGTTAGCTTTCTTAGTAGAAATCATTTAGTTCACACTCTTATACCATCATATTTGAGAAAAAAAAGAAGAAGATGAAGAGCAAATATCAAGTTTTATCTCCCTACAAATCGTTAGCTTTAATGTATAAAAAAGGATGGGAAATTTTTCTTTTATTTATGGCAATGCCATTCCTTTAATGTCCCATTTATTATTTCTATCAAATCTTTGATTGTTGGTATGTTTTTCATGTACAAGTTATTTTTTAATTCATTCGAGGCTTTAAACTAATTAACTGGGAATATTTTATCCTTAGTCATATAATTTTTTTCCTTTTGATTTATCATTTTTTTATAGAGAATAAGTTACATTAGTTCTTAAAAGGATTTGAGTCATATTTAATAACAATTTAAGACTAATTTTGACGATTCCTTTTAACCAGAATCAAAATGTTGCCTTCAACTTGGTCAAACTGAAATCTTAATCTAGAGACCCCCTTAACCAGAACCTTAGCCTTTGTCTTCAGCTCGGTCAATCTAAAATCTCAATCTAGCAATTCCTTTTAACTAGAACCAAAATATTGTGTTCAACTCGGTTAACCAAAAATCTCAATCTAGAGAGCCCCTTTAACCAGAATCTTGGTCTTTATCTTCAGCTCGGTTAACCTGAATTCTCAATCCGTCAATTCCTTTTAACTAGAACCAAAATATTATCTTAAGCTCGGTTAACCTGAAATTTAATTACTATTACCATTTTTGTATTCTTGTATTTATTTATTTATTTATTTTGCAAGGCCATGTTTGGAAAAAAAACTAAATTTTCTTGAAATAAAACTACTTAAAACAAGCCTAAGAGGTGTTTGCCAAACTCACTCTTAAACCAAAGAAACCTTAACAAAAAAAAGTAGCAAACCAAACAGGGCCTAATGACTAACCTAGTTTTGACCCGAATGGGTTGAATTGACCGGGTTAACTTTTAAACAAACCAAAATAAATACCCAAACCCAAAATAGATTTAACATAAGTAAAAACATAAAAAATCAAAAATTTCTCAAGAAATACAAATCAAACACAAAAGAATGAAGAACACCAAGAACATTCAAACCTAAATCCAGCAATATGAACATCAAACCAGACCATATTTCAAACAATAAATGGTAAAATTTTATTCGCAATCACAAATGAATTAAGAATCAAGTGTCAGTTTGCTTTGATGATCACTTAAACATCACGATTTTGGCAAAATGAGTTTCAGTTCAAAATTGAAACCCTAAAATTAAAAATCAATTAAGATGTGTTGTTAATGACAATGAACACCAGATTATTGCTTAATCATGCATAAAGAAGGTTTATGTGTAAAGAAATAGATAAAAAAACATAGTCGAAATCAAGGGGCTAAGACAATGTTCTTCTTAAGAACACAAAGAAGACTGTCTTAAACCTAGAAAACAGAACCCAGAAAACGCAATCAACTATTAAAACCCAGAATGACCATTTTTTTACCTCTAAAACATGTTTTCTTTACTTCCAACATGACATATTATCAAAACCAAGCATACTTGAATCAAAAGACTCACAAAAAACAACAAATCATCATCAAAATGCAACAAATTCCATTTGCCAAAAACTACAACTCTATAATAGCCTATATATTTAGACAATTTAGGATTCAAAATGTCTTTCTAAACCTTCACCAAGAACCAAATAACACTCAGAAACCCAAAAACATAAGTTAACTAAACCAGAAGAACATCATAACCTTGCTACCATATTTGGCAAATTTCAAATCAAACTCAAATGTAAACATAACGTATTAAGGCAATCATCAACATGTTAACACATTCAAAACATTTCATTTAAACATTCAAAATCAATCCAACAAGCCTTATGAACTTTATTTTCAAGGTTTGCTAGGATATACCTTCAAATCTTGAAATCTTCAAATAAGAATGGATTTCTAATGCAACCTTTTTTTTTCTTATCTCCAAACCCAGCACATACAAACTGAATCCTTGAGATTGTGAACTTGATTGGATTACTTAAACATTAACCAAAATTTCTTTCCTCTTGTTTTTCCTCCCTTTCCTCGCTCTTTTTCTGAGCTCGTGATTCCCTCTTTTTATAAGCTAATTTGAGAGCTTCTAAATGAGTTTGTTAGGGTTTAACAAACAAAAACTAGGTTGGTTTTACCATAGGATCAATGGTTTTGGATTTAGGTGGTTTTGTAACAAACTTAGAGGCTAAGGTGAAGTGTTTATAGCCTTTTAATCTTGAAAGAAGCAGTTTAATACCTTGATAAGAACCATTTGAGAGTTTTTTTAGGTGTGAACACATGAAAGAGCTGGGTGTGTGCAAATGAGTGTCTCAATTAAGGTTGACTAGGTTGGTCATTTTCATGACTTCACCGAAGCAACTCCGATATCAATGTTGCCTGAGACCACCTGATTGTGGTAAAGAGGGTGCATACCTATATGTTGGATCCCATCTTGATCAATTTGGAGGTCTGTAGTTTCACATTCATTCGTTTGAAAGTCTCAACCCAATCAACATGAAATCTGAAAATACCGCGGTGGCCGATCGTGGATAAAATGTTGTTGAGATCATTGGAGAAAATAGGATGTAAACATTTGATTTCATGGAAATAAGGTTGTAAAGGGGGTGTTTCTCAGTTGAATGGTGGTAGTTACAACCTCAGAAGTTGTCGGAAACATCACATTCATTCACCTAAAAGTGCCTACTCGATCATCCAAAACTGCCGAAGAAGAAGATTCACAGTAGTTGAACGACGTCGCCTAGGCTAAACCTTACAAATTAGGTTTTTTAATTTGAGATTTGGCAAACTTCAATTTAATCCATATTCTTCCAATTTCATTTAATTTCACTTGTAAGTTCCTCCTGAACTCCTAATTTCATGCAATTTCACCCATACCAAACTCAATTGCCAGCCCCGAATTTGAGCGCCTTTTATAATTTGATCCTTGGTTTTTTATTTGTTCAATTAGACCCCTAATTGACCATTAAACTTTCAATTTTCTTCAATCTGACCCTTGATTTCAATGATTTCAAACCTGAAGTCTCGTGCTTCTTAAAAGTTGGTCCTTGATTTTGGATTTCTTCAATCAAATCTCTAATTGCTCATCAAACTTCAATATTTATGTAATTAAGCCCCTGATTTGACCAAATTAACTTTTAAAATTTGCAATTCGACCCCAGACTTTAATTTCTTTCAATTAAAGCCTAAATTTACTTCAATAACCAATTTTCGTTGTAATTAAGCCGTCAATAAATTCAATTAAACCTTAAAAATTCCAATTGAGTCCTTAAACATACAATTTTAAATTTTCCTCCTCAAAATTGAATTTTCTTTGCCAATAAGGTCCTCATTAGATGAAAATATGCTGTTAAATTTTTTTAATTTTGTATATTTTGATCCTCCTCAACTCATATATTGTTTGGACATTCAATATGTTTTGATTTTTTTTGTATTTTTTTTTTTTTTTTGTTTATGTAGGGCCCCAAAAAGGGTAACAACAATTTTTTTTTTACTTTGCATTAATTTTTTATTTAAGGTTTAACTAATCTTATTTTAAAAAAATTATTTAGTTCACTTTTTTAAAATAATAATTAATATTTTTTACTATTTTTTTAATTTCATAGTCCTTCAAAGTGATTATTGTAATTTATCTTTAATTTTTTCTTCTTTATATTTTATATAAATAAATTATATTTACATGATGTTTTATAAAAATAAAAATAATTTGTTTTTACCAACCACAATTAATCTTCAAGATAAAATAAATAAAAACACATAAAATAAAAATGACAGTCAAGATTATATATTTGCATGTGTGTCTCTATCTTTTACTTTTATTAGGAAGAATAACTTTGTACTTTAGTATTTAATTGTTATTAAATTTTTTTTTAATTTATTGGTTTATATATTTTAAGTTTATTTTTTTAAGTGTAAATAACATCTTTTTATTTTTTAATAAAAAAGATTATAATATATACAAAAATACATCCATTACAACGTGTCCCGGATTATGGGACTAGTTCCGTAGTATTCAAAATGATGTTTCTCTAGATTCTAAATGATAATCAAGAAATCTTAAAGGGCCTTAGATTTTAGAAATTTTTTTATAGATTTGACACAATGATAAGCAAACTGTCCCTCATGCTAGCTAGCCTTCGTAGAGTTATGGTAAGTAGAGCTCTTCCACATGAGCTCTTCCACATGCTAGCTAGCTGGGAAGAAAGAAACTCGGTAAATCTTCCATTTGCTTTTCATTTCCAGAAGCCTATGATTACTTGTGCCAGCTAACGACGCCAACCACTACACGTCTCCTTCTAGTTTGCTGTTCCATTTGGACTGAATCAATGCATTCGTCGAAGTCCCAATGCATTCGTCGAAGTTCTTTCTTCTTAACATTGTATATAATCTACAATGTTGAAATTAATTAATACCTATAGGAATATGGTGTCGCCCTACTCATATAATCAAACAAAGTTGGTAATAGCTTAATTCATAGGGACGGTATGCTAGCTTAAAGACTAGTACTATACAAAAGTTTACTCTCTCCGGTGGTAGTGGTCCATCCTGGAAGAGAAGGAATGAATCTAATTCCAAGAAATTAAAATCCTTTTTTCTGTTCCATGCTTTTTCAAGTTTCTTTCCCCTTGGCTACCTAATTAATTGTAAAAACGAAAGATTTAATGTTGTTTTGCATGATAATATCTATCATTGACTAGGGCATTTATTATATAAAAAAAAATGTATAACTTTAGATTCTGAGAATTTCTTGTATACAAAAAACAAATGTCAAATTTTCACTTTCTAAAACACTAAATACCTCCACACAACTCATTTTGGTGGAGTGTAATTTGAAAGATTTTAAAATTCATAAGCATTCACAAATTTTAGTTTTTCTAGATACCCTATGGGGAGTCACTATTTTTTTTTAATATATTGCAGTCGATCTGATCACAAAAGCCAAAGGAAACTGTATAGTTTCTCTTCACTTAATTTTTTTTAAAACACTTTTAAAATATAAAAACATACAATTTTTTTTTTAAAAAAATTAAAAAATAACAAGAGTGAGTTTTAATGTGTTTTTTATAAAATTTTAAATATTATTTTTAAAAAAATTAATTTTTTTAGTATTTTTTATTATTTTGATGTGTTGAAATAAATAATAAAAAAATTATATTTATATTTTTTTTAATAAAAAATATTTTATAAAACAATTATTATCCTATTTTTAACCAGCATTAAAATATCAAGAAAAGACAAGACATATTTCTCGTAGAAAATAATGTAGTAGTTAGCCAAACCTCGAGACCTACAGATGCTGCCTACTAATTTTGTGTGGACGTAATATGATATAATTTTCTATCTAATGTCCGTGAATTGGATGACATATATATCCTAGAACTCTAGCTATCCCTCATTGAAAATTATTCTTCTTTTTTTTTTTTTTTTTTATAATCCGAGATATCCGGGCTACCTTATGCACATCACGACTAATTCCTGGATCTATTGAACACCCTGTAAGTCTAGTAGACAAATAAAACACCGCGGGAATGATAAACATGCATGCTGAGGCTTGAACTCAAGATGCAAAGACAGGAAAACCCTACCAAAACTGCTGGGCTACAAGCCTTGATGCCGTCGAAAATTATTCATGAATACATGGTTAATGTGTTCACAAGACTCGCGATTTGTTAAAGATGCAAATTATTAAATGGCATGCATGGCAAGAAATTAATATTACATGTAGAGGGCAGTTTTCTAACTTTAAAGAGTTGGCCTGATTATTAAGGAGGTTTGATTCATTCTTTAATTATCTAGATTTAAATTTTAAAATCAGCAGTTAGAATAATTTATTAATTTTTTCTGAATCCACTAAGTTCATGGTGAATTCTTAATATCATATGAAAATAAATTTGGTTTTGATTAACGCATGCACCAACTCAAGAGTACTTTCAAAATTAAATTAAAAAAAAAATTAATTTTTTTTTATTAATATCTAATTTATACAACGTGTGAAATTAATAATTTTAAAAGATATAATTTAACTGATTGGGTTTTAAATTTATTTTCTAAAAATTATTAATTTGAGTTTTATAAATTTAAGGGTTATTTGATATTTATCTGGTTATTAATTTTAAAATTTATGGAATTAATTGAGGTGGGTAGAAGACAACTTGAATAATTATATTAATAAAAAAATATATAAAATCATTAATATAGCTGTAATATTGGACCGCAATGAATGCAAGCAAGAAGCTAGGGAAGGTACAGGTGTTGAAAATTACAGACGAACGCATGCACTTTGACTATGTCTGGGGTACAATGTATTTGCCCTGGCATTTCTTTCTTGATTTGACACTATATCACGTTGTAGATATTCCTGCACTCTATAATCATTTGTTTTCTGATTTTAAGCAAACAGAGAGCTTTCATCTTTATCGATAAGCATCTCTTTATGAATCAAACGACGGATGTGATTCATCTCCCCGACATATGTGGAAATATATGCTCACATCCTAGTTATATTGTTACATGAATATGTTTAGAATTACGGTAGGAATAATGATTTAAAATATTTTTTTATTTAAAATACATTAAAATAAAATATTTTTATTTTTTAAAAATTATTTTTAATATCAGCAAATCAAAACGGTCTAAAATTATTAAAAAAATTATTTTAAAAAAATTTAAAATTTTTAAAAACACGATTTGCATCTCGTTCCTAAACACACCATAACTGAACTAGATTTTCTTACTAATATGATTTTCATTTTCTTCAATTTCTTTTATCTATTGGTAAAAGTTTTTTTTGTATCCAATAATTTTTGTATTGCTCGTATCAAATAGCAAGTAAACCTATCTTAAGATCATTTAATTTGTTTAAAAAACATATTACAGAATGTGAATTAAATTGAAGAAAATGTATTACAGTATTTTACCTTCACTTTTATAAGTTCATAATGTGTGCTATATCACTAGCTTTCATTGCTTTTCTCTAAGAGAGGAAGAGAGAAATGAATGCAGTAATGAGGATATAGAATAATGTTTTAAAAGAGCAAAAATCCACGTAATATTTGACATTTTAGATATAAATAATATATATATATATATATATATTATAATCATGACATGTTTCAAGCTATGGAAAAAGATACCGCAAAAGGAGGCATACGTGAGATGTAATGTTTCTAACACTTGACATGTGTATTGCTGACTGGGATTTTTTTACCACAAATGTAGTGTCATGTGATGCCTCTAACACCTAACATATGCCTTCTTGACTAAGATTTTTTTTTCATATCATACATAATGATAATTGGATCTTAATATTTTCTTTAGCTATTTAATGAAAAAAATAGTTACATTATTATTAATATAATTCATTGTTACGATATTACATAATTTTAATACTTTTTATAATCATTACTAGTCTTTATAAGGTTATTAAAAAATAATTATAGTTAATAATTATTAGTTATTTATTCTCTCTTTACAGAAGCACATTCATTCTTGATTACTTAGTAGAAATTAAAATAATGATGTTCAGTGATTTGTTTTTAAATTTCTTATCTTTGACTTATTAAATAAAAGAACACTACAATAATATCAATACATGCATCCATTCCTTTTGATTATTGTTAAACAATCCAAAATTAAACAAAAAATACAAACATAAAAAAGGAGGAGGCAAGGATTTCATAGTTCACTTTATTCTAAAGTTTTTCTTTTAATCTAAATACAAAGAGAATATATATAGGCTAAATTAAAAATATTATTCTATTCTTAATGAATAAAACAAAATAAATATATTTCTTAACATCTCCTTTCAAACTCACAATACGATAGCTATAAGTATCGAGAGTTTGCCAATTAAAAAACAAAAACAGGAAATAGAATACGACTTGGTAAAGAAATCTACAATCTGTAAAGAAAAATAAACAAAAGGCGAAGTAATGGTGTCGTGCTTGAGATGATGACGAGTAAGATGACAATCGATCTTAATATGCTTAATTCGTTCATGAAAAACCAAGTTGTGGGCAATCTAAATAGAACTCTAGCTGTCACAATACATAGGAGTAGGATGAGAAAGGGAGACTCTTATATCCGTAAGTAACTAACATAACCAAACAATCTCTTTGGTAGTAGATGTCATAGCATGATATTCTGCTCTAGTTGAAGATTTAGAAACAATAAATTGTTTATTGCTCTTCCAAGAAATAAAAGAATCACCTAAAAAAATACAGAAAGAAGTAACAAACTTGCGATCTGTTGAATCACTGTCATGATCAGCATCAAACTATGCACAGAGCTCTAAGGAAGAGGTAGATGAAAGTAAAAGACTCTGAAAGACTATACCCAGGAGATTTCGCAAAATACAAAGAACATGTGCATAATGAATGGTAATAGGAGAAGCATCAAATTAACTAATAACATGAATACTATATGCAATATCTGGATGAATAATAATGAGATATATCAAGCTTCTAATAATAGTACGGTATAAAGGAAGATCTGACAAATGTAAACTATCAGAAGAAAAATATCTTGTGTTAACCTTAATAGAGTATTTATAGTCTTATTATCAGTAACTCTAGCCCGCTCAAAAATATCTGCAACATATTTCGATTGAAAAAAAAGGTAACCTCTAGGTGAGTAAGCTACCTCAATACCCAAAAAATATTAAAGATAACCAAATCCTTCATTTCAAACTGTCTAGCCAACTTTGTCTTCAAAACTGAAATACCATCAATGTCATCACCAATAATAATCATGTCATCAACATATAAAGACAAAATGATACGACCTGCATCGGTGCTCTTAATAAAAAGAGCAGAAACATGACTACTAGAAACAAATTTAAGAAAAAAGATCACAACGGAAAATTTCTCAAACTAAGCACGAGGTGCTTGTTTGAGACTATATAACGTTTTCTTAAGCTTACAAACATACCCATAGTCATGTGAAACACTAAGAGGGGGCGCCATATAAACTTCTTCTTGAAGATCTCCATTCAAGAAGGTATTTTTAACATCAAGTTAAGAGATATGTCACTAACGAACTGAAGCTACGACAATAAGAGTACGAATAGTAGTTATTTTTGCAATTGGGCCAAATGTCTCCTCATAATCCATACCATATTGTTGAGAGTATCCTTTCGCAACCAACCTAACTTTGTATCACTTAATAGACCCATTAGAATTTGTCTTAATCTTATACACCCAACGACAACCAACAATATTTTTACCAGGAGGTAGAGGAACCAAACCCCAAGTATCTGTCTTATACAAAGCAGAAAGTTCCTCATCCATAGCTTGCTGCCAAAGAGGATTAAGAATTGTCACTTTATAGAAAGAGGGCTCAGAGAGACAATGAATAAAAGCTAAAAAGGAAGTAAATGATGAAGAATAACAAGAATAAGCAAAATCTAGTAACTTTATGGACTTACAAATGCGTATGGATTGACGTTGAGGTGGATTCATAATCTCAATTAGAGCTTGAAGGATTGTAAATGAGAATGAAGCTTCAGGTGTACTAGAGAGTAAAGTGTCTGTACCTGCAGAATGATTAATACGAATTTGTCGAACATGAGGAGGAGTATTTGAGGTACTAGGAACCTGAGATGATAAACTATCAGAATCCTAAAAAAAAGGATCTATACGAATAAAATCAGATTTAGTCAAGCTATGAGTAGTGGATGGAATAAAAAAGAAAGATATATGCTCAAGAAAAACAACATGATGAGACACATAAAGTTTCTAAGTTATTGGATCAAAATAACGATACTTTTTTTTACCTTCACCATGACCAAGAAAGACACAAATAACAGATTGGAAGGACAACTTACTGCGTTCTACATGAGAATGAAAAACGAAACAAGTACAACAAAAAAATCAAAAAGAGAAATAATCAAGAGCATACCCATATAACTTTTTGAAAAGAGAAAAACCTAAAATATGAGAAAATGAAATTGTATTAATCAAACTTACAGTAGTAAGAACAACTTTTCCCCAAAACTCACTAGGAATAGAAGCAGACAATAAGAGAGAATGAGCAGTTTCAACAATGTGCCTATGTTTTCTTTCAGCAACTCCATTTTGCTTAAAAGTATCTATGCATAAAGTTTGGTGAATGATTCCATCTAAATCACATCTAAAATATTTGATAACAATAGAATATTAAGTTTTGACAAGAGCTCGAAAGGCTGTATATATCTCAAAAAATTCAGAATGATATTTCATTTAATAAACTCAACAATAACAAGTATGATCATCAATAAAAGAAACCTAATATCGAGACCCTTCTTTTGTGGCAACATGAGAAGATCCTCATACATCAGAATGAATCAAGTCAAATGGGAAAGAAAAAGCAAAAATACTTCGATTAAAAGGTAAAATAAAAAATTTTGCTAGTTTACATCCACTACAATCAGAAATATCACAAGTTTGTAAATTTTCTAAAGCTCTTATGGATGCCAAAAATATCAAACAAGAAGACGAAACATGACCTAGACAAGAATACCATAAATAAAAACTAGAAGAGGAAGAACTCAAATGAAAAGAAAACAAATCAACATTAGTAGCAACAACAACAACAACAACCGGCACTTTTAACTCATTCAAAATATATAATTCATTCTCCCTATGGCCTGTCCCAATCAGCTTCCGAGATTGCAGATCCTATACACAGTAAAAGATAAGGAAAAATGACTAAATAATCACCAGAATCACATAATTGACAACAAAAGCAAGATTCAATTTGAGTTTCAAAATAAGATAAATATTAAAAAGAGACAAGTGAGGTGTGACAACAGAACCAATACCTGTTAAGGGCTTGAAAGCGTCATCAACAGTCATAACAGGAATAAAGGGCTAAAGGGACACAAAAGTAAAAGATGAAGAATCTGGAGCTATGAGCCACCAAATTGAGCAAAGTTGCATTCCAATGAAAGGTATGCATCCCCAATACCAAATTCAGGTGGTCTTAGATGACGATAATGTCAGAAAGATGAAGAATTTGGAGCTACGAACCACCAAATTGAGCAAAGTTGGATTCCAATGAAAGGTATGCATCCCCTCTATCAAATTTAGGTGGTCTCAGGTGATGATAATGTCAAAATTGCTCTGAAAAAGTTTTGAAAGTAGGCAACCCAGTCAGCCCTTACAATTTTGGTTGATCGAGTAGACAACTTCAAACGATTGAATGTGGAGTTACAGACCTCCAAATTAAGTAAGGTTGGATTCA
Organism: Populus x sibirica; assembly: GCA_019202695.1. Classification (NCBI taxonomy): domain Eukaryota; kingdom Viridiplantae; phylum Streptophyta; class Magnoliopsida; order Malpighiales; family Salicaceae; genus Populus; species Populus x sibirica. The sequence continues at coordinate 880,262 of JAGMVL010000801.1, forward strand.
AATAATAGGTGTGCATCCCCTCCACCAATTTCAGGTGATCTGAAGTGATGTTGACGTTAGAATTGCTCTAACGAAGCCTTGAAAGTGGGCAACTCAATAATCCTTGACAATGTGTTCACACACATTGATCTTGCAAAAATCAACTTGGTTTTTGTGTGTTCACACACAAAGGCTTCTCATTGGGTCCTTATCAATGGTTTATAACACTCATCTCAAGATCAAAAGGTCAGAAATGAATTCAAGACCTCTCAAAACCCTATAAACCCCCCTCAAGCATGTTCAAAGGGAAAGAAAAAGAGGAGAAAAGAGGGAAAGAAAAAAAAATAAATGATAAGAAAGATAGGGAAAAAGAGAGTAATAACAATAAGAAATATAAGGCTAGAGATCCAAGAGCAAAAACCAAGTTTTTCTAAAGCTTTGTAAACTTGTGAGAGGCAAAACTTTCCAAAGAAAAGCCAAAAGAGAGTAGTTGTTTTAGGTATACAGTGCAGACCCAAAATTAGGTCTTTTGTGGCCTGCTTTTGTTGTTTTTATTGTTTTTTTTTTATATGTTTATAGTTCCAAGCATAAGAAAAGAGTTATGAATGCTTAACAAGCAATGTTGCGTTCATCTCCTTATTGTTATGATTTCTATTTAATGAAGTTATTGTAAAGTTTTCTTTATGTTTTTAAGGTATTCAAATTGTTGTTTAAGTTCTCCTTTTGATATATAAATGTCATCTTAAGCTTTGGTTTAGTTGGAGTTATACATATTTAAAGCAAAGATGTTTATTGTTAGTTTTTTAGATTCAAACATTTTTGTTTATGTTAGGGTGACTTGTTTGGATAAAGAAAGCATATTTTAGAGGTCAAATATACCAATTCCTGGGCTTGATAGTGGCTGGGTTCTTTGGGTTAACACAATTTCAATGGCTTTTCATCTAAGGGTTTTGGTTTTGAACTAAAACTCATTTTGACAAAACTCGTGATGTTTAAGTGAAAATTAAAGTGATTGGATGCTAGATTATTGATCTTTGCCTAATTTTCAACACGTATGTGCCTCTGTTTTGACCAAATCTAGTCCGCTTTAGAACCCATGTTGTTGGGTTCATGTTTGGTGTTCTTTGTTTTTTTTTTTGTGTTTGATTTGTTTCGTTCAAGAATTTTTTAGTTTCTATGTTTTTTAGGTGGTTAACCTGTTTTTTTACTTTGGTTTTGTTTATTGGGTCAAACCAAGATTTTTAGGTCGGTTTATAGTCGAACAAAAAATTTCGAGTCAACCCGGTCGAGTCGATCTGGTAAAAAAAAAGACTATTTCTTTTTTTTTCTTTTATATGGCCAAAAATCCTAAAAAAAATAATTTGAGCATTTATTTTAAAAATCTGAAATACTTTTGCATGAATTTTACAACAAGTTTGTAAAATTCCAAAGGATTTTGGCCTACATTTCAAAAATACCAAAATAATTTTTTTTAATATATGGGATTATGAATTTATACATAATACATATTCTTGATATTAAATAAAAAGATAATTTATTTTTATTTTTATATTGGTATTAGAACAGTTAGGTTTTTTACCTGATAAGATAAAGACCTCTTTACCGAGGAGGATTTTTTTTCAACATTAAACATACTAATAGTTAGAAAATACAATATTTTTTTAGTTTATATCAGACAAATAAAAACTATAGTTTACTCCAGGCAAGGCATATTAGGGATGCTAATACCTTCCCTTTACGCAATTAACCCCCTTACCCGAACTCTGAGATCAGTTAGGGTTTCTAGTGATCAAAATATGAGGTGGCAACTCCAATTTCCTCTTTTTAGTGATAAAGGACAAGAATTCATTGTCTTTTACTCCCACATCATTCCCAACAATTCTATTTTAGTAGGATAATCGCCGCAACATCACACACATGCGACATGTTTATTTAATTTTGCATTTATTTTTTGTTGATTATTTGATTCTATTTTAATTGCACAAAGATGAAAAAGAAATGAGAAATGTGGATTGCAAATTTAATTATATTAGTATCTTTTTCCCGGCAACAAATAATTCAATTTTTTTCATGTACTAGCTAGTTTTAGGGGGAGGGAGAGCTATAACAAAATGGAGAGAGAGAAAGAGAGAAATGTGGAATGAAATCAATGCATGCGTGAAAGTGTCTTAACACATAAAAGGAAAGAAGACTTGCCAAAAGGCCTCTTGGAGGGATGGATCAGCAAGGCAAATGTCTTTAAATCTGCCTTATATGGACAGGCAAAAACACCATGGCATGCGCGCAGGAATTGGAAACCTTCATTTGATGTAGCCATTTAAAAGCCAAAGTGCATGAATCATGAACTAAAGAAAGAAAAAGTTCACCCTTCGAGCTAATTCAGAGAACAATTTTATTTCAGCGGGCATGTTAGTTGAAGTTTGTTTCTATATCAGCAGTATATCCATACAGTTTCCAAGGCTAAATTAATAAAAAAAAAAAGTTTTTTTTATTTTTATCTTTTCATTGTAAGGCCTAGTCGGCTTTTAGCTATATATACAACTTAAATAACCCTCCTCTTTCTGTCCTTCCAGATCCAACATAACTGGAATTTATTCACAAATCATTGAAAATGGCCAAGTTATTCTCATCTTTACTGACTATCGGCTATATGATGAACTAAATGAAGAAAGAAGAAAACTGGGGAGAGTATCCACCGAAAGTAGAATTTTTTTTTCCTACTTTCGTTTTAATAACTTTTTATCCCATAAATAATCACTGCATAAAATTTATCTTTAGCAGAATTTTTATAACATCATCACCACATCTTTTTATAAAATATCTTCATTGTTTTTTTTTTTAACCGTGAATATTCGGGCCAACTTACATACATCTCAACTAATCCTCAGATGCTCTGAAGTTAACGATCATGTAAACCTCCAGTTATCCTAAAATTTATGAGATTTGAACTGGTAATTTCTGATAAACAAATCTAAGATCTGACCAGTTAAGATATACTCCTCGAAGTTAATAATTTCATTGGTAATATATCCCATAGTAGCATTGTCAATATTGTCATTCCTCTTATCAGCATTTTTGATTTTGCAGTATATCTATCCATCAACATTAATTCAAAACTGCTTTTTTTGTGATTTTTCTTTCTTTTTTCTTTATGATTGTTTGTGATCGAAAATTTATAATTAAATTAAAATTACAAAACCATAAAAATAGTGGCAAAAACTGAACAACAGATTAAAAGACACATTCATCAACATGGTAGTATATTTATATAAACAACCTAATTGATCAAGAAAATGAACAGAACAAACTACTGCAAATAACAAGAATTGTTGCATAAGTAGAACCAATCCAGATAGATATCTAAGCAGCACACAAACATAGAAACAATATGTAGCTGGATAATTGAACCTGCTATGAATATCTCAGATATGTAAACTACTAAAACTTAACCATATTTGTTCAAGCTAATGGTAAAACTTATATTGTTGTTCAAGCGATGGTAAATGTAATACCAAAGATTTTAAAGTTACTCGTGTAATATAAAAAAATGATTGCAGAAATAAGAATGGTAATGGTTACTTATAGACTAGATTTCTTTATATATATATATATATATATATATATATATATATATATATATATATTCACTCTTTATATTATTGTGTAAGAAATTTAGATATTAAGATTACTAGTTCAAGTATTATAAATCTTAGGATCACTGAAGGTTTGTATGGTCGTTAATTTCAGGACCTCGGGGGAATAATCGAGATACGCGTAAACTGACTCGGATACCCACCATTAAAAAAAAATAGATATTTATATTTTATTTATTGATTTCGAGTATAATATATATCTGTTATCCAATTATTATTTATTATTTATTATAGTTATATTAAGCTGATTGTTTAGATATTAAGATTACTAGTTCGAATGTTATAAATCTTAAAATCATTGGAGGCTTGTATGGTCGTTAATTTCAGGGTCTCAAGAGATTAATCGAGATACGCGTAATCTGAATCGGATACCTATAATTAAAAAAAATTAGATATTTATATTTTATTAATTGATTTCAAGTGTGTCTAATTATTATTTATTATTTATTATAGTTATATGAAGCTGGTTGTATTGGTTTCGAAGGTGAATTACAATAATGCATATGACAGGGTGCAGAAGATAACAGAGAAAGGTTTCAATGCAATCTCTCAAATCATTTGGGTTGGGAATCTTTTCGGTAAGTACTCTGTACTCCTATAGCCTACACTGAAAAAAAAGAAGAAAAGGTGGAAGGAACAATGTACAATTTTCAACAAGCTACATGGTTGTCAACTTGCTAGAGTAACGGGTGATGCTATGCATATATTGCGTACTATTACGTGATCACCAACTGTACTCCACAAATACCATCTTGATTTTGAAGTTTTGACTCGGACAGGAGGATCATGATAATCAGAGATCATCTTGATATTTGCGGCTTTATATATAAAACAAAAACATCTGTACATACGTATAAACTTGTAGTTTTCTAACAAAGATTACATCTGTTTCCACCTTAAGGGCCAAGTAACCAAGCTAGCCTCCAGCTTTTTTTTCTGATTATTGTCTTTTTTGTGATTGTGATTATAGTTATTTTTTTAAAAAAAATTTATATTAAAATGTATTAAAATAATATTTTTTTATTTTTTTAATTTTTTTAAAATTAGCACATTCAAACAATTTAAAATATAAAAAAATTATTTTTTTAACGTTAATCTAGGAGAGGATAGATAACTTGATCATAGAGTTACAAACAGTACTTGAGTAGCATTTTGTTAGTATTTAATTGAGAATATGAAGATAAAAGTGTACAAATAAAATTACTTTAATTAGAATCAACTTAATTCTTTTCAAAATTAAAAAAAAATGAAAACATATCACATTTATCTCAACTAACTCTTTTTTTCCCCGCAAAACAGCAGTGAAACACTACTCTAGTCTCTAAGATTTGTCATACATTCATGAATTTGTTTAATTATGCTAATCCATTTTTAAAAAGTTATCGTGTCTCTAATTTGTTTTCTTCAGATTTTCACTATTAAAATTAACAAAAATACAGCATGTGATTTGTGTATGACCAATTTCAAATTTTATATGTAAAAAGTATCCCTTATTAAGAGATAGTTAAAAAAAATTGAAAAAAAAATGGTATTTCCTTTAAAAAATTAATAAGGGGTATTTTGGATATATAAAATCCAAACTTAGACGTCATTTGTAAGTCACATGATGCATTTCTATTATTTCTTACAATGAAAATCTAATTGAATGTAATTAAATATACAAGGTTAGATTAATTACAAACCTTAAAAAAAAAAACATTAAATCCACTTGGAATTCCATGCTTTTGCGTGTTCACGGTTCTTTCCGACATGATGGAATAATTGTCAATTAAGCATACATAGTTTCTTAAGACCACCAAACTGCGAGGAAATTAAGGTGAACAGTAATCCTGCCGAACAAACTTGACCATGTTTCCCTGTTTGCAATCAAGAAAGTAAAAGTTCAATTACGTGAGCCATCGAGAAGGGTTGACAAGGTTAGTTTTATGCCGCAGCATCTCATAACAAGAGACTAGTCTAATGGATGTCTGTGGGAAGAAGAAGAACTTCATGGACTCCATTAATTTATTTATTTAATCCTAATGGTTACGTTTTTTCAACTGAAACTTCCACAGCAATGAATGCCTAGCTAGCTATGATATTATCCCTGGATTAATTAACTATATTAAGGATCGTACTGTTCATTAATCATTTTTCAAAATATATACATCCTAGAAATAATTAAAGATTTGCATTTCAACCTCGATCCATTGTCATTTTTCAAAAAATATATATTTTAATTAACTATTATTATTAATTTTTTTTTTGATAACCTGGAGTGCCCGAGTCGCCTTACGCGCACCACGACTAATTTCCGGATCCACTAAACATCCTGCAAGCCCAGCAGACAGGTAAGACATCACGGGAATAATAGGCGTGCACACAAAAATTCAAACCTAGGGTGCAGAGAGAAGAAATTCCCTATCAGGACCACTAGGCCATGAACATGAGTGCTTTAATTAACTATTATTTGCATGTATAGGCGGTGGTTGGGAGGTCAATGTCTCATGTACATTTTGTTACAAAATATGACTTAAATTATATGGTATGACCCAATGAATATTAGATTTATATATTAACACACAAGGTCTTCGTGTTGATTAGCTCACAAATTCCCAGATATACATAAACTTGACGGACGAGGAACAACTTTTTCTTAATGTATATTGTTTTTCTTAATGTTCATCCTTCAGATTTTATATATGTCTTTTCGATTGATGGAGATACATGCTTGATTTAATTTATGCTTTAATTAAAATACGCACATATACATAATTTCTATCACCATTGATATCACCATACCCTATATCACGAAAACCAAGTTTTTCTTTATTCAACTGGCATGCCATGAGAAATAATATGAACAAGTTATTAAACCTCACGTGTTATAATTTTATTTTAAAAAATCAGTATTGTTTATGTGAAAATTTGATTATAATTTAACGGCTAAAATATTGAAGAGGCATTATGATAACATGCAGTACTAGAAAATTAATAAATACAAACGAAAATACCGAGGGAATATTTCTGTCGATAAATTTTCGAAGGATTTTACCAACGGAAATATTCCCCCGGTATATACCGAAAGAATTACAGTGGAAAAAAAATTAAAACAAAGCAAAAAAAATAATGGCGTGCTATTTTTACCGACGGAAATTATTCTGTCAGTAAATTCTGTCGGCAAATTCGTTGGTAAACTGTGAACACTATTCACCATGTCAATTACAAATGAAATCACCGATGGAATTTTCCGTCGGTCTTTTCTAGAGAGCTCCATAACTGTTCACTTTCCAATTACACTATTAATTGTTGTTCTTTACGGACAAAATCACCGACGGATTGAAAAGTCGTCGGTGTTATTTGGCGGTTTTCTGAAAAAATTCAATTAATTTAAAATTTTCATTTAAATATTACCGACAGAATCACCGACGGATTGAAAAATCATCGGTGATTGTTGGCGGTTTTTGAAAACATTTTATGAAATTGAAAATTTAAATTCAATATTACAGACGGAATTACCAATGGAATAATTAAAAAATATTAATATTTAATTATCCGTCGGTAATTCCGTCGCTAATGCGCCCCAATAAAAATCTTGAATCCCTTTATTTCACAAGAGACAGACTCATTTCTTCTTCTTCTTCTTCTTCTTCTTTTTCACTATATGTAAAAAATATCAGTATCTATTTCTTTCTCTTCTCTTATATCCTCATCTCCTTCTCTTATCCTCCATGATCGGGTATGTCTTCTTCTTTTTTCTTCTTTTATCCTCTTAGTTTTTTTTTTTTAATTAATATGCTTTACGAAATTTTTTTTCTCTCCTTAGCTTCACTTGCAACTACATTAAGGTAAGATTTTTCTTTTTTATTCTTTTTTCATGATTTTTTTCACTATATTTGTTTTTTATTTTATTTTTAATTGTTTTTGTTCTTAATAATTGTATAAATGTTGTTGTGAGATTTTGTTTTTTTTCATATGAGATCAATTTTTTGTTGATTTATTTTTATGATTTTTAAATTTTTAGCAATTGCAACTTCATTTTTTTCACATGAATTTTTTTAGTTGAATTTATATTTTCATTTTATTTATTTGTTGTAAATTTGTTTGAGTTGATTTTCTTATTCTTTTTTCCAAGCATTTTAAGTATATATTATAGAGTGTTGATTTATGTTAATTTAATTATTTTATAATTTTATAAAATGTATTTTTTAAAATGTTTTTAAATAATTACCGACGGAATTACCGATGATATTTTTCGAGGGATATACTGACGGAATGAAGCGGAATTGTTTTTTACACGTCTATTCCATTAGTAAATCCGTCGGTAATAATAATTTTTTATTACCAACGGATTTACCGATGGACAAAAAATTACCGATGAAAGATTCACCGACGGAGCATTTCCGTTAGTGATTTCGTTGGTAAATTAATTACCGATGGAATATGTGTCTTACGCTGACAAAAAAATTCCGTCGGTAAAACTGTTAAATCTTTTAGTCATGACGAATGTGTCAGCTGAGAATAATAGAAGGTTTAACCAATTAGTTAGACAATATTTTCTATTTATATATGTAGGGCAGTGTACAATAATTATTATAGAGATCTAAATACAAGATTAAGCCTATCAACCTTTCCTAATTGTATATAACCTATATTGTGCAATTTTCTATAATATGCCCTCTTAAGTTTAGGGAAGAGGGTCAACCCGAAGTTTGAACTGAAGAGTAGTAAAAGAACTAGTAGGAAGTGACTTAGTAAGAACATCAGCAAGTTGATCATTAGAAGAAATAAAACGAATCTAAATGTCCTTCTTAGCAACCATGTCTCGTATAAAATGATAATCAACCTTAACATGTTTAGTACAAGCATGGAAGATAAGATTCACAGACAAATAAATAGCATTCGGATTATCACAATAAATCATAAGCACAAAAGTAGGTGTAATATATAGATCAGACAATAAATATCAAAGTCTGAGAACCTCATCAGTGCCATCAGCTAAGGCCTTATAGTCAGCTTTGGTAGAAGAATGAGCAACTATACGTTGTTTGCCTGATTTCCAAGAAATCAGGGTATTACCAAAGAAAACAAGATAGTCACCCATAGACTTCGATCATCAACACTACCAACCCAATCAGTATTTGTAAAACCATGTCAAGCAAAGGAGGAGCTACGGGTAATATGTAAGTAAAAACAAAAAAATATACTCTTAAGATAATGTAGAATGCGTTTAACGACAACCTAATGTGCATCAGTAAGAGTATGTATAAATTGACAAACCTTATTAATAGCAAAACAAATATCTAGTTTCGTAAAATTGAGATATTAAAAAGCACTAATAATTTGATGAATTGAGTAGGATCGGAAAACAAGCAATTAGGCACCACAATAACCTTGAAAGTAGAAAAAAAAGTATCAACAGGTTTACAAGAAGACATACTTACACGATGGAGGATATCAAGTATATACTTATCTTGTTGTAGCATGAGTCTTATACTTGTAAGATGGACCTCAATCCCCAAAAAATAATAACAGCGCCTAAATACCGAAACTTAAACTCGGAGCTCAGCAACTATATCAATTGGTGAAGCAAGGTTGAATTGCCTCCAATAAGCAAAATATTATCAACATAAACAAGTAAATAAAAAATATTAACACCCATAGACAGTATAAAAAATGAAGTGTCAACCTTAGAAGCATGAAATCCAATGGAGAAAAGATAATCACTCAAGCGAGTGCACCATGCCCGAGGAACTTGTTTCAAGCCATATTAAGACTTATGCAACCAACACACATGAGAGGAAAGAGTAGAATCAACAAAACCTGAAGGTTGTTGTATGTATACCTCTACGTTAAGGGTCCCATTGAGAAAGGTATTATGGATATCCAGTTGATTAATTTCCCAACCACGGCAAACCATAATGGAGAAAATCAACCGAACAGTGGCTTGCTTAATAACAAGACTAAAAGTCTCAGAATAATCAATATTTTCCTATAAAGTAAAGCTTGTAGCAACCAACTAAGCCTTATAATGCTCAATGCTGCCATTTGCACAATGTTTGATTTTGTACACTCAATAACTACCAACAACATACATCAAAGGATGAAAAGGAACCAAAGACCAAGTGTCGTTGGAACGTAGCGCTTGAATTTCATCTTTCATAACATTGTGCCAAGCCACACCATTTGTGTAGAAGTAGTAGGCAATATAGGTGGTAGAGAAGTTGTAGGCGGAGGGAAGTGAAAAATTAAAGAAAAAGAAAATTAGGTTTGTGGGTTGTAGGAATATTAGGTAGTGGGTGTTAGATGTCTGTGCCATCTGTTCAGATTTGTCAAACGAAAACACTTGTTCATGAAAATGGACATGACGAGAAATATAAATACATTGAGAAGTAAGGTCAAGACAATGATAACTAAGATGGGAGGAGCTATAGTCTAAGAACACACATGGAGCGGAACAAAAATCCAATTTATAAGCATGATACGGACACTATAAAAAACAAAGACACCTAAAAGTACCCAAAAATCATAATCAGGAGTGCAGTGAAAAAGACACTCAAACATGAACTTAGTTTAAAGGACAAGAGTAGGCATATGATTGATAAGGTAAACCGAGGATTCAAACGCATAATTATAAAATTGTAATGGAGCTTTACACTATTCGAGAAGAGTAAGACCAATTTCGACAATATGTCAATAACAACATTAAACAGTGCCATTTTATTCATGATTATGAGGACAAATTAAATGATGAAAAATATCGATTGTCTGAAAGAAAGTATTTAACTTGCAGTATTCACCATCCCAATCAGTCCGAACAAATTTATTTTTTCGTGAAAATTAAAGCTCAACAAAAACTTGAAAATGATGAAAAATAGAAAATAAATCAGATTTCATAACAAGAGGATAATATCAAATATATTTTGTATACGCATTGAAAAAAATAACGAAAACCATAAAAAAAATAAGAGCAGGGCCCCAGAAATCACTTAAAATTAATTCAAGTGGGGCAAAATATTTGTGACCCATAGGTCCCAACGAAAAACACGACAACTTTGCTAATGGGCATGCTTGACATTGAAAAAGTGAACATCTAGAGTTACAAGCAAGTTTATTATTTGATACTAAAAAATTGAAAACACAGGAAGTAGGATGACACAATCGACAATGAAAAATATCAGAAGAAGCAGATATGCAAAAAGACCAATAACCCTGAGGAATTGACGTGGCAAAAGAATTGAACAAACATAGAGACCATCATTATTTTGACCAGAAAAGAAGCATTGTCTTGGTGTTGAAGTCCATATCAAAAAACACAGACATGTGAAAATCAAAATAAACATTATTATCACGATAATTTTTTTTAAATAGAAAGCAATGGCTTGGTATTATGAGGTACATGAAGAACATTAAATAAGGTAAAAATGTGTTTTGGTGTATATAACGTAGTATGCCCAATATTAGATATGGAAAGGCACTTACCATTACCAACATGCAAATTATCATTACCAAGATAGGGTTTAGACCTGGTCAGAGTCACAAGGTCAGGAGTAACATGTTGATTCACATCAGTATCTGGAAACCAATTCATAGAGTTCATCAAGGAGACATTGTTGATAGTAAGATTGGCATGATGTATTTGTCCATGGCTATGAAGTTGAGCGCATTGAGGCACTAAATGACCAAATGACTGGTAGAGTTGCCACTTGACATTCTACCTAAAAAGGCATGTATTGGACCAATGTTAGGTGCCGTTATGCCTTCTATTTTGTTGCCAATTACCTTCCCTCCAGTCACTGGTGGAAGAACCATTTAACCCATGGCAATCAGACCCTAAGTTGATATTGTGTTGGTTGGTGTTGTGGTGCCAACCACCACGAGAATGTCTAATGCCACGATTAGAATTGAAGTTATTGTTAAACAAACCAAGGGAATGGCATTGTGCAATAAGAACTGATGGTGGTTGAACCAGTGAGGTAACAAATAGGTAATGACAACAACACCAATGGATTGAAGAGAGGTCTTGTGAAGAAACTTATGAATAAAAAGATGATTATGAAGGTTTGTATAGGATAGAGGATCTGCTCTTGTTGAGAGACTGGTCACCAAGTCCTTGAACTCTCCTCAAAGTTCACATAACACATATAAATTGAAATCTACAAGCAAAATTAGTTGGCCAGCTGTTGCTAATTCATCAGTTGCTCCAACCTCAAAAGGATTGTAAGGAGGATAGGTAAAAGTGTCTTTAGCAACCATGCTAGTGTTATATGTCTCATATGAAAAAAAAAATCAAAATCCAAAATTCATATTAATGATGTAAATAAATATGAATTTTAATTAAAAGAATTATAAATTTTTTTACAACAAACACTTCCGCTCTACTATTGACAAACCTTTTTCACTTATTTCCCTTTATGTGCCCTCCTTAAATGAGTTTCCTCATATAACTCCATTAAAGTTATTTTGCGCGTCCAAGCTATTTTTCTAGTAAAATAAGTAATACGTAAAAAAGTCTAATAAATAAAGAATAAATTAAAAATTGAATATAAATAATTAAATATGCAACAAAAATCTCTTACTAGGAACATTGCATGGTTCACAAAGAAAAGTTCGCCCTTGGTATGCATGTTCACTAAACTATGAGTTTTTTTGTTTCTTATTTGAGACTAGGATTGTGAGCGCCTTTTAAATCCATCTAATGCCAAAAGATCTTGAAATTTTTTCTAATTATTCTTTGTAACATGCCTTGATTTGTAATGTTTTCACAACGCTATGTCATTAGAGTTTGTTATGTTCATTGCATATTTATGAGAATCATAAAATAAATCATGCAACCTGATTCAAAAATTTGTTAAATAGAAATGTAAGGAAATAAAAGACTATAAATTTTAAATAATATCATTTTTTTTCTTAATACTTACCTAATTACACTGTGTTTTCCCACACTTTCCCAACCACCAGCTCGTTTTCTACGTCCTGATAATTTTTTTTCTTAAAAGTCAATTCATACATTAATTAGTTTTTAAAATTATAGAAAGACTATATAAAAAAGTATAAATTATTTATCTAACCTTAAAGTTTTCTCATTAAGAATCTACCATATTCATCCATTCAGGATGATTTAGAAGCTGATTCCATTGAAACAATGGTTATTTGAATGATTATCTCATCATACTTGTGATCAAACAAGCAACTTCAATATTGATAAACCTGAAAATTAATTCATGAAAGTCATTTTTAGTTAATGTAAAACTTAAAATAACCTATTATAAATAAATAACTTCATTAGTGAGAAAAAACATGACTTATATAGAATGGTTGACATTCTATTCTGCAATAATTTTTCTTACATATCCATCTATTTTTGAAGGGATTCCAACTCTTCTACTCGCATTAGACAGGCCTTGGTCGGTAATGTCTATAGAAGGTGCCTCTACTTGATCAACACCTAAATTAATTCCACGTTTAGGATCACTGACATTACTATTTGATGAAATAACAGGGCTCTTATTGGACTTTGAACGTTTTCTCCTTTGAAAGATGGTACTTAAAAGAAAACAAATAACACAAATCAAAATGAAAACCAAGATAATAATTCTATTATTTCATAATAAGTTGACAAGTGATTTAATAAGATTTCAATCGATTTTTTCCATACGGAAAACCTACCCTAGATTTTGTCTTGTATTAATACCTACAACCATAACAACAACCCAAACCACATTCATTCTACAAGCTTAAAACCCATAATCCAATTGGTTTAGACCACAATTCATACTCGATCTCCACATACTATAAGCACCCATAAACTTATATTGCAAAGCCACATCACATTTTGGTCAAGCATTTACAAGCATAATGTAAAGTAACAGAGGTAGATGCATAGAACAAACTTTTTCAAAGAGTTATTTTTTGAATCAATTTCATAACCTAAATATATAAATTGTACATCAAAATAAATAAATAAACATTCCAAAAATTATTATTCCCACATAACCTAAATTTATAAATTAATCAAATTTAAAAAGAACTCATGATAACAATTTCTAAAAAATTCCTAACCTAACCAATTTTACAATTAAACCATTAAAACAATAAAAATCTCCAAAATTACTCTCACGTAACCTAAAACTATAAATTTCTCAAATCAATTTCACAACCTCATATTAACAACAATAAAGTCACTAATTTCACAACTATTACATCAACCCCCCCCCCCTCAAATTGCTAAATTTAATCTAAAAATAAAACTAACTACTTTTCAATTCATATAAAGACTCATTAAAATTTAATTCATAAATCTAACTACTTTTCAATTCATATAACTAACTCATTAAAATCACCGAACTTAAAATATACTACATTCCTATCTTTAATTTAACCTAAACCTAATTATCTTTAAACCAAACAAAAAGAATAAAATCAATTAAAATAACAACACTAACCCCAACAATTTACAGTAGTTTATGATTACTTTTTGAATGCTAAGACTTAGAGAGAGAAAGGAGGAGGAGGTAGGGCAGACTTGTTCAGAGAGAGAAAGTGGTTATGTTGTCGATCAATAAGAGAGATAGGATGGTTTGCTGGCGAGGGAGAAAAGAGACGATGTCTGACGGTGAGAAATAAGAGAGATGGCGAGAGAGAAGTGTTAAACAATGAGCGAGAAGTTTGAAAAGAAATAGAAATAAAGGAAAAGAGAAATTTTGTTAGTCAAATTAAATTATAGTGTTTAAATGATATTGAAAAAAATACATCACAAATGATATTATTAGTCAAATTATAGTGTTTAAATCTTTTGTATTGTTTTAATCCCAGACTTACTTTGACTTGAAATACCATCTTATTTTAGTAAGTAAGTCTAGGTTTATTTCTTAGTTCATGTTTGAGGATATTGTTTGATGACTACAACATTTGTTTATAATGGTGTAAACTCAACATTAACAATGTTGTATTGTTGCGTTTATAATTAAAAAATTATAAAATAAAATAATTTAAAATTAAGAATGCAAGATTATTATATTTGAATAAATTTATTAAAATTTTAAAAGAATATTGAATTCAACCATCTATCATATACATTATGTATATCAAACCTATGACGCATTTGAATTGTAAAATATTATGTATATATCTAAAAAAATGATTTTCAAGAGTTATATTGAAAGAGGTATTATTGTCTAAGTTAAATATCTCCTAAGAAATATTGAAAACCATTTTTTTTTCAAAAGTATTGAAAACTTGTTGCTAGTTTTAAATTTTTGAAAACAAAAAACAAAAATAATATGGAACACTAAGATTTTCATTGAAATTTTGCAATACCTTAGTTCCTCATCTAAGAAGTAACATATTGAGCTCATTAGAATGGAATTAATCAATTAATACAATATTTTTGTGTATGAAAATAAATATTTTATTATTATGTTGTCTTTAAAAAAATTATAGGAAAAATATTTTTATAATTTATCTTTTAAAACTTATATAAAATTTAAATAAGAGTAAAAATGAAATGTGTAAACATCATATATATCAATTATAAATACATATTATCTTCCATGATCCTATATTATATTATTGTTCATGCATTGAGCATAACTATACTTCCCATTCCAATACTTGTAAGTGCTAAACTAAGCTCCTTTCGCTAATCACAGAAAACTTATTTGCAACAACTTTTACATACACACTAAGTGTGTGTGTATGTGTGTGTGTGTGAGAGAGAGAGAGAGAGAGAGAGAGAGAGATTAAAAACAATATGGAGAAATAAAAAGTTTGTTACATATATAACATATCTAACTCTTCAAATTAAAAAAAAAAAAATCTTACCCTAAAATAGAGTAGCATTTGCATAAAATTTGTTAAAGATGTTTTTTCTCTTAAAAGAAGCAAAATTTATTTAAAAAAACTTAACCTTTTCTTTCCTTTTTGTTCCTAAATCATCTTTTTTAATGAAGAAGATATGAAACATAGCGTTCAAATATGTTAATTTAGCCTTATAAGCAAAACGCTAATTGACAAACCTACTAATTTCCTAGTATTAAAGGAGGTTATAAAACATTTATAGTTTCATAAATATCCTAAAAATACAAGCCTATGAAGGGTTTATTAGATCCTATTCCCCATCTTTTGTTCTTCTTATAGAGACATAGAATAAATAAAAGATGGTCACATAGTTTTTTCTTAATGGTAATGATGTGAACCCCGTGATCATGTAATCATATAACCCATACGTAAGAAAGACAAACGCTAAAAAGCCAAAGAATCAAGTTTGATAAGAAGTGTGACACAATGATTACCTGAACTAAGTTACTAATATTATTGGAATAAACCCCTACCCAATGATTAGCAAATCATGAATAAGAAGTATAAGGAAGAATGCTAGAAAGTTAATTATACTTTGATAAGTTCAATTATTCTTCATTTAAACAAAGAGAAAAACATGTTGCTCTAAGCAAAACACCAATTTTATTCAATAATCCATGGCTGCAAAGGAAAAAAACTAAGTACAAGATAAATAAACCTATTTATGCTAGGTAAAAAAAATGTCCTAAACAATTCTGAAAAAATAATAAAAGAATTCTAAATAAAATATGAAAAAGAATCCTAAATCAACTAGGAAACTAATACAAATCCCACATAGTAGCTTGTGGACCTTATTTCAAGGCATTCTCGATGTCCAATTGGAAACTTATAATAAAATTTCAGTTCAATTCAACAATTGGATTAAAATTTATGTTTGTTAGTCCAAAATCAACTTTAACTCTCCTAAATAAGCATTGAAATATTTGTAATAGCTCCTTCCCTTTAGTTTTCTTTTTACCATTAAATACCACAAGCCCTCTTTTCCTTGTATAGTTAGGATAAGTAAGGAATCCTTGTAAGAAAAGGATTGATTTTAGAACATTAAAAGAATCTATGACACACTTGAAAATTATATTGCTACCCATTAAATATCCTTGTAAAACTAAGAAACTCCTAAAAATATGTTGTTGAATATCCTTATATCTTTAGGAAAATAAACTTTTCCAAATAAGAAGTCTACAAGTCAAAAGACAACAAATAAAAAAATTTGTATTGCATCTTCTGACCTATATTATGATGCTTTTCAAAACTACGATTGATCAAAAATTCTAACTCAATGTAGAATAATAAGTTTGGAAACTCCTAGTAAACTTTCAACTTGATCTAATGGTCGAATTAAGGGTAATGCTTAATAACATAAAACTGAACACTAGGTAACATTACACTAAAATCCAAATTTGATTATTCAACCCTTGCATGGGTCGTATTAGGTAACCTCTTAAATATTTATGGTATAAACTCTTACAGAGTCATAGGTATAGATGGTGGATTAGTTATTAAATGGTCTAGCAACTTAGTTATTGATATTGTAGAATATGATGGTTTTTTTTTATTTGGTGCAAAATATCTTTGTTATTTTCAAATAAAGTTAGGGATTTTATAGGTGTTTAAAGTAGTTGTGATGAAGGGATTTGGAAGAATTAGTTTGATAAATAATTTGTCTTTTTATCTCAAATCTTAGATACTCTTGTTATAGAAGGGAATTAACGTTATTTTGTGTAAAAAAAAAAAAACATGGTAATGTATTTAGCACTTCAAAGACTAAGGTTTTTCTTCATTTGTTAATTGTTCCTTAATAAAATATTTTGCTTATTTGGGATTTGATCTCACCAAGAATAATAGATGAATATGATAAATTGAAGAGTTATAATTATAACCCAAATATAGGGAACAAAACACGGGGCACAACTCAAGCCCAAGGCATAAAGCACGAGATAAAAGTCAAGTCTAAAATCTAATAAGCTATAGTGTGTACCCATGCCCAACAAACTCAAACATGATTTAAATTTCTTTTTAGGTCCAGTCATTGGACCCAATTGGATCTAATTGCCTGATTAGGGTATCATGACATATAAAAATCCTGATGAGAATGAAACGATTCTTAAGAGGCTTAGTTAACCAAACAAACATGCAAGCCTTTGGACTCTATGATAGGCTCATGATCCCTTTAAGAAAATAAAGCCACGCATCCGGGTACACTTATCATAGGGACACCTAAGGTTAGACATAACATGCCTAGCCCTAAGTATAACCACTTACCCTTTGTATAATCGGTATTCAACATTAAATATTCCCATATCTTTTCATTATAATTAAGCTCATGAAACGGCGTTAAACACATTTATACCATATGGATGGCCTACCTTATCTAGGTCTTTCCCATTCAAAATACACCATTAACCATTAGGGTATATAAACTTAAATAATTGATATTAAATTAGGTGTTGTAGTCTATTCTTCTTTTTTTCCTTATCGCCATACAAGTTGGCATGACTTATGGATATATAAAAAATTATAAACAGTGATAAAAAAAAAGAGCACAATTTCATACTTTCCAGCGTGCTTATATTTTTCACCACTCTTTACAAACATAAACATAGACGCACATCACAAACTCTTAGACTTTATTTCTCATATAAACTTGCTAACTTGAGCATATGAGGGTACCTAATCTCAATAAGGAGCTTGTTTTATAAGGGATCATGATCCTTATCAGTTACCAAGCACAATAATCTTGTTACACTTTCTTAACCTATTATTTATTTTGAAAGGCTTTAATTTTTTAGGCTTTTGTTTAAACCTCGTCAATGGTATCATTTATGGAAAACTTTGAACAAAAGCCAATTAAAATTTATTTCTTTCCACGTATTTCCATTCTTTCCCATGGTTGAAAACTTAAAAACTCTAAGTCATGAGAGAGTTGCAAAGTTTTCCACCACAAGTGTTTAATCAGCTTGCACACCTACATAGTTTATAATAGTATCTAAATGTTACTTGAGATGGTTCTTCACTATACTACCTCATGTATTGTTCAAAGATAACGAGGGTAGCCCACCCATTCATGTATAGCTAACTAACCTAGAGATTGTATTAAAAAAAAACTATATGCAAACTATGATAGAGGGAAAGAATATTCGTACTTGAATAGAAATAAAGGAGATGTAATTTCTTTCCCCTCTCTATATTCTCATATGGCTTCCTGCTTATTCTATTCACTCAAAATGATACTTGGGTTATGTATCGCTTCACATTTAGATCTAAATCTCTGCTATTTGGACTATGGACACAACAATAAAATAAATTAAAAAATCCATTGATCTTGAGGTTTCCTAACTACCTTTAAAACCCTCTTAGTTTTAATAAGGGGTTCTTTAACCTTCTCTTCATGATCTTTAACCTCGATTCCAGTCTTAAGGGCTTTATAGGCATCCCCACTCAATGAAGCCCCAAATCCACTAATTACCCTACTCATATCTATCATGATTAAAGTTAATATAAAAGAGGAAAAATGCTAACCTTACTAAATTTTAGTTTGTTAAATTCTAGCTAATTAAACAAAAGAGAACCATCATAACAACAAATTGACATCATCAAGAACAATGCTACAATATTATAAAGTTCCTTCAAAATGCTTTTATAATGGTATAAAAGTGAATAAGATGATCTTTATAAAGATTGTTGAAGGTTTGATGGAAGACTTATATTGGTTAGATTTTTTCTCTCATAATTGATACTCATCAGTAATCACTCAATAAAAAGTGAGAGAGAAACTAAGTTTTTATAGATAAAAATGATAGCTACTTGCATGTTTGTTGCCTTATATAGACTTGAGGTGCATTTAATGCTGCCTTATTATTTGTTCGGATTAAAAGTAATGATTATAAGTTGGTCATCTAGCATGGATTTTTTTTTTTTAGATTTAGTTTTGTCACACTGGTTCATAAACAATTGTATTAAGTTTTTTACATGACTTACTATTATAAAAAAAACACTTTTATACCACTCATAATTTTTCTAGTTATTTTTGTTCTTAAGAAATAGTATTACTTGTTACATATTTGTCTCTCAATGTTTTTCAATTTAGAACTGCATATAGATATTTCTTCCCTTATAAGAAAGCAAATATGATAGACAAAATTCAATGAATATTTATTCAATGAAATTCAAGCGGGTACTGCATGCTTGATGGCGCAAGAAATTATTAATTACTCCTTAATATTTGACCACTGGATGTGGAAATTAATGAATATTTAATTTTATCTGGGTTTACATTTATGTCAAGAAAAATGAGGATTATATTCTAATGTGAAAAAATGATCTACAAACAAATTTATATATAAAAACTTTAATAGAAGAAAATAAGATTTACTCTCTCCAATTAGAGCTCTGTTAATATTTGTGACCTCTAGAGGTGGCTCTGGGTCTTCTTCTAAATTAATCATATGAATATTTCTTTGTCTCCCTTAGGATTCTCTTGATGTCAACGTCGTTATCTGGCAATAAAACATAATCACCATATTGTTTAGTCTGTAATCATGGTTTATTTAAACGATTATATTCTAATCAGTCCCAAAAGATGATGGTGAAGAAAGCAATGTTGGCTTGCATATCTAACGCAAAAACAATGCAAAAACTCACCCACTCCGTTTCTGCACACACAACCTGTTAGCACAACAACAAGTACTGTAGTAGCACAAAGCAGCAATTCCAATCAAACCACAAAAAACTAAAATATAATCACTCAAACATCAAATCCCATCCACGTGATCACTGCACCATGTAAGCTTTTCCTTTTCTCATAATCTTTTTGTAATTAGCATCTCAACATGATTGAGTTGGATACGCATGTAATGGAATAGCTCGAAATGACTCATTTCCATATTAATTGCAATTAATAATCCAGGGGATATATATATAAAGGTAAATATATATAGCATGGGAGATATTAACTTGAAAATTACTAATTAAATCAGGGATAAAATCTATGTAGTATATCATAATAAATCTGTAAACAAACCCAAATCACCAAGTGATTAGTATTACAGCAAAGCGTGCTCGGAAGGTTTAAAAAACCCGGCAACTAATAAATATTATTAACTAACCAAGTGTTGAATTTGATTAAATAAAGATCCTTATCGAATTCCTTAATTTTTTTTAATTCCAAATTTTAAAGTCAGACATTAAGAAAATTTATTAAGTGTTTTAGAATATATCTTCTACAAAAGGAATGTGTGTTTAAAATCACTAATGGGTTCAGAAATCCACCAGAAAATACTCTGAATGTCAAATAAAAATAAAAGGGTATAAAGAAGTAAAAACGAACACGCCCAGGTCAAGCCGTGTATATCAAGATGGTAATGTTAAGCCGGCAGGCATCGCTGTCTAGACCAACAAACCAGCAATAAAAGTGCCGCGTGGTCTGGGTGACGCCAAGGCCCAAACAATACCATATTGACATGGCAAGACATGTGGAGCCCACCTTGTCTGATCATAAAGAGAAAAGGTGACGTTTTGTGGTCCCCACTTGTCCTCCCTTTACCCAGACAGTCTCTTGAGACAAAAATATTTGTTTTTTGTAACAAGGCCTATCCATCAACGTTCCTCCAAGACACCTCTCTTAGATCCGGCCGGCTACGTAAATAATCAAAACCCTACCTCAATCTTTCCTCCTATATATTCACCCCATGCGCACGCCATTTCTTCTACAAAACAATTCACAACTCCTCCTCCTCCTCCTCCTCCTCCTCTATTCCTAGCTAGCTCTTCATCTTTTGAAATCTCTCTCCATCTATGGCTATTGAGTCAGTTTTGTCACCGCTAGGTCCTCCTGCATGCGAAAAAGATGCTAAAGCTCTTCAGTTTATTGAAGATATGACAGCAAATGTAGACCTAGTGCAAGAGAGGGTTCTGAAAGAAATACTCACTAGCAATGCCGAGACTGAATATCTTCAAAAATACCATCTCAACGGAGCTACTGATAGGGATAGTTTCAAGTCCAAAATTCCTATGGTTACCTATGAGGATCTCCAACCTCAGATCCAACGTATTGCTAATGGTGACAAGTCTCCCATCTTGTCCTCTCACCCTATTTCTGAGTTCCTAACCAGGTACCAAGACATGCAAGTCTTCTGTTATATAGATTCTTCATTTTATTAGTTTTTGTGTTTCAAAAAAGAATTCTTGAGTTTGAAATTGTCGGTGCATGGTTTGGCAGCTCTGGTACTTCTGCAGGTGAAAGGAAATTGATGCCAACAATTGAAGAAGAAATGGATCGTCGTCAGCTATTGTACAGTCTTCTCATGCCTGTCATGAACCTGTGAGTACTATCATTCTCTTGCTTTTGGTGAAGACGCTATGTGTGTTCTTTGTGCTTTATTTCTTTGAAACTATGTCATGTGATATATTTTGTGTTGAAAAATCTTTCCATTTTTGGTAGCTATGTACCGGGTTTGGACAAAGGAAAAGGTCTTTACTTCTATTTTATCAAGGCGGAAGCAAAAACTCCTGGTGGGCTAGTGGCACGTCCTGTGCTCACTAGCTACTACAAGAGCAAACAATTCAAAACCAGACCCTATGACCCTTATAATGTTATCACAAGCCCCAACGAGACAATTCTATGTGTAGATTCCTTCCAGAGCATGTACTCTCAAATGTTGTGTGGCCTGATTATGCGAGAAGAAGTGCTTCGGGTTGGTGCTGTGTTTGCATCTGGCCTTCTTAGAGCCATTCGATTCCTTCAACTCAACTGGAAAGAGCTTGCCAATGATATCTCCACTGGCAGCTTAAACCCTAAAGTTACAAACCCTTCAATAAGAGAATGTATGGCCAAAATCCTGAAACCTAACCAAGAACTTGCTGAGTTCATCACCAAAGAGTGCTCAGATGAAAATTGGGAACGTATTATCACTAGAATTTGGCCCAACACGAAATATCTTGATGTGATTGTCACTGGAGCTATGGCTCAATACATTCCCACTCTGGATTACTATAGTGGTGGCTTGCCAAAGCCTTGCACTATGTATGCTTCATCTGAGTGCTTTTTTGGGCTTAACCTGAGGCCGATGAGCGAACCATCAGAGGTTTCTTATACGATTATGCCAAACATGGGTTACTTTGAGTTTTTGCCTCACGATCCCTCAGCTCCAGCCTTCTCTCGTGAATCACCTCCTCGTCTCCTGGACCTTGCTGATCTTGAAGTTGGCAAGGAATACGAACTTGTGATCACTACTTATTCGGGCCTCAATCGGTACCGAGTAGGTGATATCCTTTTAGTCACTGGGTTCTACAACAAGGCTCCACAGTTTCGATTTGTGAGGAGAAAGAATGTCTTATTGAGCATCGAGTCGGACAAGACCGATGAGGCTGAGTTGCAAAAGGCCATTGAAAATGCATCCTTGTTGTTACGTGAGTTCAACACTAGTGTTGTTGAGTACACCAGTTATGCAGAGACCAAAATAATTCCAGGTCACTATGTGATTTATTGGGAGTTGCTCGTTAAAGATCCAGCTAATTCGCCAACTGAGGAGGTTTTGAACCAATGTTGTCTAGCCATGGAAGAGTCACTAAATTCAGTTTATAGACAAAGTCGAGTTGCTGATAACTCTATTGGACCACTAGAGATAAGGGTGGTAAAGAACGGAACTTTTGAAGAGCTGATGGATTATGCAATTTCAAGGGGTGCATCTATTAATCAGTACAAGGTACCAAGGTGTGTTAGCTTTACTCCTATCATGGAATTGCTTGACTCTAGAGTGGTGTCCAAGCATTTCAGTCCATCTGTGCCGCATTGGACCCCAGAAAGACGTAGTTGAGTGCATGAGAATCGAGAATTGGGCTACCGACCAAAAAGGGATCTCTTCGTCTTTCCTTCCTTGGGAGAAGGGAGTCCTGTGACAGCTCCTCCTCTCTATATATGTCTCCTGTCTTCTTTTATTTTGTTTGGCTTTTGAAAGTGTCTTTTTTACCACTAGTTTCCTTTTGATTTTGTGCAGGGAAAGTGTGTGTTTGTGTTTGTGTTTCTGTAATAAGTTCGCATAATATGCACTGCGCATGATGTAATTGTCCATTTGATGCTTGTTTATCCACGTACGGTGCCTTTTCTTTTCCTTTTTCATTTCCATTATCACTGATTAAAGTTGAAGAAGAAAAGACGTTAAGAAAGAGTGAGTCGTGAACAGCACTTGTTTCCTATCTTCGATATCGCTAGCTAGCAGATTATGTTTGTAAAGTAATTTGTTTCAAATTCAAGAGTGCGATTCGATTTGGTGTGTTTTTTTTTTTGGCTATATTTGTAGCCTTTTTGTGCATGGATTTTAGTGCACGTGCTAGATATTCCTGATCTCTTGTAGCTATATAATTAATAATAATAATAATAATAATTATTATTATCCCTGTTTTGTTGTTATTAACTACCAGCTACTTAGGTTTAAACTTTCTTGTTTGGAAGAATGCATTTCATGGGTTCTTTTATGAGTGGATCGATCCTCGATATCCACCGTATAATACACTATTCTTGAGACTATCAGAGTGGGCAGTTATAGACAGAATCAATATATAAGACCCACCTTATACAAACAAATCGGATATCCCAACTCACTCTATAAAAAATAAAAATAAAAATAAAATTACAGAATTCAAGACAATATATAATAATATATTTACCCGATCAACTTAATTGTTCATTTAGATTGTTTTTCATACACTGAAATAATGGCTGCTATTGAACTACGTACTATGATTTTATATATATCATTAATAATTGAGTAGAGATGGAGTAACACTTCGCTTGATTTTACTTCAATCATTGTATTTTGCTTACCAAAATGCTTTTTTCTCAACAAATTCGATGATGTTGAGAGAAAATGTTTTCAATACTTTATAAATATCCATCACTCAATACTCTATTTATTTAAATTGAGTTAGATGTATTGAGTTACACTCATACTATGTGTGTTTGGATAGGAGGTCATTTGTGGTTTTTTTTTATAAAAAAAAACATGGTTTTTAGTTTTTGAAAATATAATTTATGCTTAAAAAATATTATATTTAAAAAAAACTACCACGCCTTCAAACCAAACCAAACGCAGTTATAAAAGTATGTAAAAGTGACTTCTCTTCCCTTTAATAAAGGATCTCACGCAGTATAACAAAACCACAATATATTTTGTACGTCCAGTTTATGATAAAAAGAATAAAACTTGAAGCAATTCAACCTCATAGTAAATAACACAATCAGATAAAATAAACTGAAGCAATTGAAATTTAACATTTTAGGTTAGTCCAACTAACTGTGCCCGGATGGTTCATATTTACTTGCATTAATATTCAATATAGTTACTGTTCTAGTTTTCTTGTTCATTTTGCAATAGTTTATCTAGATCCTTGGTCCGTGCTACGTTACAGTTTAAATCAATTTCTTCTTCAAGTAAAAAAAATACTTAGGTGTTGATAATGCTTTTTCTAGTAAAAAAACTTTAAATAATATGAGAATCGATCTGGTGTGACTCAAAATAAATATTTAAAATAAGATATTTTTAATAAATATTGAGACGACAACATATTAGATTGATTCGGGTCAACCTTGGTTAACTTGTCAATCTGCATAGCAAGTCATGAGATTATGATAACTCTATAAAAAACACATCAATACAAATTACAAAACTTAATTTTCAATAAACCTAATGTTGAAGAATGAAATTGAAAAAAAAATGACTTGAATCAACCAAAATTAACATCCTAAACCTGTCACCATGATCATGAGACCAGGATAACCCAATTAAAGCAAATTAAATAAATTATACAGTCAAATTCTCAATCAAATCAATGTTGAAAGATGAGATTGAAAAAAATCAATTAAAAAATAAAAAAATGATTCAGTCGACCAAAATTAACCCGCCAAACTTGTGACCTAAGTCATGAGATGGAATTAATCTCATAGAAAGCAGATCAAAATACATCACGAAGCCTGATTTCAAATTAACATAATGTTGAATGATGAAATTGGAAAAAAAAATCTTAGAAAAAAAAATTTGAATCAATCGAGTTAACTTATTAAATACATAATACAGATCATGAGTTTAGGATAATCTCATAAAAAATAAATTATAAAAAATTATAAAATTTAATTTCTAATAAATTTATTCAGAGAATAGTGCATGTTACATGAGAAGCGAAAATCTATGCAAGATGACATGTATAAACGTTTAAAATCTATGCAAGATGACATGTATAAACGTTTAAAATCACGGTCTCACACAACAACTACTACAATGTGCTAGTAATAATAGTTTCTTTTAATTTTTTTTTTATTATTAAAAAGACGTTTGATTCTCAGTAATTCTAGTTTTTTGTTTGTAGTGAGGAGAAACTACCCTTATCATATATAGTCTGAGATTCTGTGAACCTCTAACAAATAATAATAATAATAAATATAATTCCTTTTTTACATGGATGTGTCAATAGGATATTTACATAAATGTCTTTTATTCAAAAAGTTAGGGTGAAGTGACATGTTTAGGATGTATTTGGTGCAGTTTAACTTGTTGTTGTTAAAAAAAAAATTTAAAAATATTATTTATATTTTTTGTCATTTTGATGTATTCATATTAAAATTAATTTTTTAAAAATAAAAAATATATAATTTTAATATATTTTTAAATAAAAAAAATATTTTAAAAAATAATCATTACTAAAATCCTAAAATTGAAGGCGTTAAATTTTAAATCTTTGAATTGTCATATGATTATTTAAGTCCTAAACACAAACCCATAAAGTTCTGAAACGATCCACGATCCAATGTGACATGAAAGTGTTATAAGGAAGCTAATTTCAAATAAGATGCCTTATGATCAACATAAATGTTCTAAAGTATTATAGGCAAAGCACCACCATCTTCGTCCGTTTCGAGGATGATTGTGTTGTCTCTTTCATCTTAGACATAATTCTTTCGGCATCAAAAAGGAAAAGGACCGCGGGCACAGTGATCATGGCGTGAAAATGCAGCAAAACAACTCATAGCTGGATCACCTGCACTGCTTTGCACTGCATTGGTACTTCCACTTCCCTACATGGAGTAGATTTCTTTGACTAACTACGTGATCTTTAACAATTTATAAGCAATATTAATTATCGAATGTAAGAGATAATATAGAAGCAAAAGGACCACCTGTTCAGTGATGTTCTTTCCTTGAGAGAAGTTGGCATTCAAGTGATCAGAGTTGGGCATGAAGACATTAGAACTACTGTCCCCATTATTCTGGATATTGTTAGAAGGAAATGCATAGCCTTGGAGCATTCCTGGTGATTGCATGATTCCAGCCAACGTTTGAGGTTGATTGCTGCAGTCAAAATCAAGGGAATTCTAGGATTTTGATAATATGTTCATGGCTAAACCAAGAAAAACTTTAAAAGAGGCACACTATGATATGCAAGTTACTAAGCTTCTAGCTATATTTGGGGCAAGAATTAAACTCCTACAAAGTTTCAACTCCATTGCAGCGATCTGCAGCATCCATCACCAGGCTTGTGGGAACAATTTGTTGAGGCCCATTTAAGCTATGGCTTGAACTTCCCATCACGCCGCCTGTGTCATTCTCAATTTCTTGAAGAAATGCTCTCTGAATACCACAATAAAGCATGATTACTAATGGGCGTTATTTAATTCAATAATTTAAGAATGATATTTGTTATTTTGACAATTCATAATAATGATCTACAGATTAATTAGGGAAAACACATAATTACAGTATATAGTACTGTTTTACCTCTAAAACTTGCTGCCAAACATCTGATAGTACTGTAAAGATGATTGAATGACAATTATAGAAAGTACTACAGTTATGCTGCCTCAAAGTTAGGAATTGATAAGATTTGATTGCAAGGAATTAAATATGAAACCATAATTAAAACTTAAATACAGAGAGATATGATAAGTACAGTAAGTAAGTAACTGTTAAAAAAAAATACAGTGTCTAGTTGTGTTAGTAACCGCTCACATGAGAGAAAAGACAACTGTGGTTTCCATCTGAATCTTAAAATCCATAATTACTTGAAATGTTGTCTTTTCCTCGAACACTTACAATGTTTGTTACAAGGTGTTTGGGAAGATTTTAGAGTTACATTAGAGGACAATTTAATAAAATAAGATTTCATTTTATAGTATTGCAAAATGCAATTAAAAGAAGGATCAAAATAAACATAAAACAAATAACGGGGATTTTTTAATTTTAGCTTGGAAAACATCATTTTCATCCCAAAAGATTACTTTTTTACATCTTTGGTCCTTTTAGTGTTAGATTTTTACACTTAGATCCTAAACTTTATTTTTTTCATTTCAGTCCTTGAGTTTTAAGATAACAAAAAGAAAGTCGCTGAAAAAAATAAAGGAGAAGAGAGAAAATGGTCAATTGACGACATTCTAAAAACCAAAAAAGTTGATCCTCTTGTGCAATGGATTCTCTTAATGAGAGGAGTGCTATTGAGTTATTTTGAATTTCCATCTTGGTGGAAAAAAGTAGAATGAGCAGGGAATGATTTTTTGATTTGGCTTAATTTTGTGTCTTTTAACTAATTGAATGGTGTATTGACATTGATAATGAGGTTATTGAGATCATGATGATGTTTTCAAGTGAAAATAAGTTAGAAAATAAGTTTTTAGATCCAAAACACGAGTTTTCGACGACCTCTCAGAATTTGAACCAGTGGACGACACATTATATGTCCTTAAACATTAAAAAAAAAAGAAGAGAAAGTGGCAGGCTCGTGTATGCTAGGCTGATGCAGGTGGTTCTGATCAGTTAGTTATTGATTTATCAAAAATGGGCTACATGGATAACCTTGTAAGGATATTTATGGGTTGTTGGGACAAGGCTAAGCTCACGAAAAGATTTGGGTCACATAGAGTGACTAGCTTGATGAAAAAGCCTATAATTTTCAGTTCAATTATTATATCACGCTCAAATTCTTTCAGGAATTCTATGAACCTACTATTAAGAACTGTAATAAACAAGGTCAGGAAAATTTGTAGATTAGGCTTATAGTGTGTTGTTTATGCTTAGTTTTGTTGTTTTTCCTCTTTATTTTTGGATTATTCAGTTTCATTAGGTTGTTTCTTTTTTGTTATACAAGGAGTTGTAAACCTCTGAGAGAGGTAAACTTGAAGATAAATATTCAATAATAAAATTTTTAATTAGAGTTTTTGTGTGGTGACTCTTTGATAAAATTATGTGTTGTTTGTGTTTATTATTTTTCTTGTGTTATTTTCGTTTATGTCACAAACTTTTTTTTGTTAGGCAATGTGCGAAACCTAATCTCTAAGCCGAAGCATCTAGCCTTTTTTTCTAGTATTTTTTCTACATATTGTTTTTTTTTTAGATTTTTTTAAATGAACTATAAATAAAATACTTAACATGATATTTAAATTATTATTCAAATTTTCCATAGTTTTTAAATAGTATTATAGATTTTTATGAGAATCTTAACAATTTCTTTTTTAATTATTATATACTAATATGCAAAAGAAAACTATTAAAAATGTTCTCATGCATATTCAATGAAAAAGGAGTTCATTGATCCCAATGTTCATATTTTGATCCCAAAACTTCATTTTCCTCACCTTATGTTTTTGGATGTTGAAGACAGCTTATGTTAGTTATTTAAGTTTTTTTTTTGCCTTTTTTTTTGTAAAGGTTGAATATCATCCATAAATTTTTCTATTTTTGGTCCATATAGTTTTTAGTTTTTTGTGTTTTATTTCTAAAATTTTATTTCCCTAGCATTTCAGTTCTTGAATTTTAACTGAGAAGACACTACAAGATTTTACAGTTTTACCGACGGAATTTTTCCATCGGTGTAAGAGACATATTCCGTCGGTAATTAATTTACCGACGGAATCACCAACGGAAATGCTCCGTCGGTGAATCTTTCGTCGGTAATTTTTTGTCCGTCGGTAAATCCGTTGGTAATAAAAAAATAAATTTATCCGCTTCATTTCGTCAGTATATCCCTCGGTAATAATATTTTTTTATTACCAACAGATTTACCGACGGAATTACCGATGGAATTTCCATCGGTAATTCCGTCGGTAATTATTTAAAAACTTTTTTAAAAAATTCATTTTATAAAATTATAAAATAATTAAATTAACACTATATAATATATATCCCAAATGCTTGGAAAAAATAATAAGAAAATCAACTCAAACAAATTTGCAACAAATAAATAAAATAAAAAAATAAATTCAACTAAAAAAATTCATATGAAAAAAATGAAGTTGCAATTACTAAAAATTTAAAAATCCTATAAATAAATCTACTAAAAATTGATCTCATATGAAAAAAAAAATCTCACAACAACATTTATACAATTATTAAGAACAAAAACAATTAAAAATAAAATAAAAAACAAATATAGTGAAACAAATCATGAAAAAAGAAGAAAAAAAATAAATCTTACCTTAATGTAGTTGCAAGTGAAGCTAAGGAGAGAAATTTTTTTTTGTTAAGCATATTAATTAAAAAAAACTAAGAGGATAAAAGAAGAAAGAATAAGAAGACATACCCAAGCATGGAGAAAAAGAGAAGGAGATGAGGAGAGAAAAGAAGAGAAAGAAATAGATAAGAAATGATGTTTTTTACATATAGTGAAGAAGAAGAAGAATACATACCTTAATGATGTTTTTTACATATAGTGAAGAAGAAGAAGAAGAAGTAGAAGAACAAGAAGAAGAAGAAGAAGAAGAAGAAGAAGTAGAAGAACAAGAAGAAGAAGAAGAAGAATAAGAAATGAGTCTGTTTCTTGTGAAATAAGGGGATTCAGGCTTTTTATTGGGGCACGTTACCGACGGATTTACCGACGGATAATTGAATATTAATATTTTTAATTATTCCGTCGGTAATTCCATCGGTAATATTTAATTAAAATTTTCAATTTCGTAAAACGTTTACAGAAACCGCCAAAAAATTACCGATGATTTTTCAATCCATCGGTGATTCCGTCTGTAATATTTAAATGAAAATTTTAAATTAATTGATTTTTTTTCAGAAAACCGCCAAATAACACCGACGACTTTTCAATCCGTCGGTGATTTTGTCCGTAAAGAACAACAATTAACAGTGCAATTGGAAAGTGAACAGTTCTGGAGCTCTCTAGAAAATACTGACAGACAATTCCGTCGGTGATTCCCTTTGTAATTGACATGATGAATAGTGTTCATATTTTTACCAACAAATTTCTGAGACGGAATTACCGACGGAACTTCTTCGGTCGGTAATTCTGTCGGTAAATTTGTTGGTAAAAATGACACGTCATCATTTTTTTGCTTTGTTTTAATTTTTTTCCCACGGTAATTCCCTCGGTATTTCCGTTTGTATTTATCAATTTTCTGGTAGTGAGAGAGGAAGTCTCTAGAGAAGAGAGATGAGAGAAAATGAATTTAGCCAATAAAAAAAGTTATCTTTGTGTCATTAAGTTTGTCTTTGATAAGAAAGTGCATTGAAGGTGAATCTTTCCTTTAAATCGGTCGGGTCTATAAATTTTATTCCTTCAAACTCTTTCAAATAATTATTTTAGTTGCAGTAGTGTTAAATAAAAATTAACTTTGAAAATGATCTTGTTGTCTATGTCAAGTATATGCATTTATTCTTTTCTTCTTTCAAGGAAGATCAACTTTCAATTTTAGTCTTTAATTAACTTTTATAACTCATTTTACTATTTGTAAGTCTATTTATTTTTGGATTTGTTATATTAAATACATACATCATTTTTTTTCACTTCTTAATTAATAAACTTTATAACATCAAAAATCATATCTACAATGCCGATATCATCTTCTTTTCTATTAGAAATTAATTTTGAATCATTTATGCAATGTAGCAAGAACATAATAACTAGCTTGTAACTAAAATGTGAGCATTAAGGGACTGGTATTCAAGTTGCCATATCATATACAAAAGGCAGAATTTTATACCTTGCGATTTCGGACACATTTCAATGCCTTTTCCAATATCTCCTCATGAAATTCAACCTCACTCATTGTCTTGAAGAAATTTGGACTCCCCACGAAGCCCCTGCAAATTAAACCAATTTTAGTGTCCCAAATTGGATTAAATTATTGCATAGAAAGGTAAATCATTGCATAGAACAATTAAATTATTTAACGGATTCCTCATAAATTAGTGTTGTTTCAACAATGAATTGATGACAAGAAAATTATTAGCCGACGTACCAACCAATAACTTTTCAAAAGAAATGAGTTTTAGGCTACTAGTTCCTGTTTCGAAAGAGGAAGCTGCGTTTTAGGCTACTAGCACATGAATTACTTCTTTCAAAATTGTTGGGATATAATAGGTCCAGAGGTGATAAAGGTTATCCAGAGTTTTTTTTTTTTTTTTGAAAGAAGAGTTCTACTGAAGGAGCTTAACCACATGTTTATAATTTGATCCTTAAAATTGAGAGCCCAGAGACTAAACCAGTGTAGACCATTCAGCGTATGCAAGTTTGTTTATAAGGTTATCTCTAAGACCCTCTCAATTAGATTGAAGGTTGTTCCGTACAACATTGTTACCGAAAAACAAGCTGATTTTGTTGCTAATAGAATAATTTTCCGTAATGTTTTGATTGTGTAGACATTCTTGGATCAAATAAACTATGTGTTCTTTTTCTTCTTCTTTTTTCTTCCAACGACAAGAAATTACAATTAAGAATTTAATTTTGAGCAAAGATAAGTAGCAGCTTTATAAAATCAAATGGAGTATTGAGATACCAGATCTTGAATCTTAAAAGGATTATTTGTTTTTTCTACCACCACATACATAAAGAATCAAATAAATATTTAAAGGGAAAAGAAATAAAAAGTACTTGTAAAAAAATGAAAGCAGTAAAGAAAATAATAATGTTGTAAAGAAAAAAATTGAATTTAAATTACATATATAGGCTTGTCATCATTTACAATAATTGTATGACCCTAAAGTTTAAATCTTATCAACATTTATAATAATAATTGTATGACCCTCTTTATAATGCTATAAAGTTTAAATCTTATTAACATATGTAGCTCTAGTCCTATACAAATAATGATAACTAATAAATTTTTTTTATTAAATCCTAATATAAACAAAACTTTTGCTTTATTGATATTCATATAAATCCAAAGCTAATATGTGACTTCTTGTCTATTATTCTAATTAACACTTTCATTATGAATAAAACTAAACTTTCTAGTTTTCTATGCATATTAAATCTGATTGTTTTTTTTTAGTCGATCATGACTTATAGTCAACTATTTTCCTAATTATTTGATTAAGACTCTTTCAACGTAATTGATTCAATTGAATTTGATTGATACCCTTATTTTCTTTGCAATATCATGAAACATCATTATTCTTCTACTATTGATATGTGTATCTTTCTACTTAATGTAAACAATACTAGTGTATTACTTTATTTTTCAAATGAAGAAAAATTTTTCTTGTCATATTTATACTAAAATTAAACAATCGAATCAATCAAATATGACATGGCAAGAGACATTATTCACCCTAAAATTGTTGACCATGTTTTATAATGTGTCTAACATGTCAATCATTTTCATCCAATCAGTTCAATCTAAAATAACACATGCTTTGGCCCTTAGGCACAATGTTTAAGATTCCATAATCTATAATTTTTAATTTAGAATTAATTTATCAACTTTACAATTAATGGGCAACACACCTATATTTTCTTTAAAAACTTAAATCCCCTACAACATAAATCATATGAACTTAGTAGAGAAATGAATCAAAAACTCTAAACCCCCCTTCCTTATTCTAGTAATGACATCTTGAAATTCTACTTTATATGACCTAACATCGCTATTATAGACTACATTGATCGGCTAAGCAAAATACATTGACACTTTGGTGAAGAATGAAAACACTAGAAGATTTTTTATGAAATTCAAATGCCAAAAATACCTAAGGGATTGTTGGCTTCCATTTCTCTATTCTATATTTAAGTGAAGACTTGACATTTTGTCAATTTTTCTTTAACAAAGAGACAAGGAAGTTCACAAGCATTTGATTATTCCAAAAACCCAGCGCCTATTTTATATCATAGTTTTCAACTACAACACCTAAATGAAGATCTTTATTCAATTAGAATTTCATAGTTGCCTTGATTTTATGACCTTGGACATCAATGAACCAATAAAAATAGAGATCTATTAACAAACCAGAACCTCTACATAGGATAAAATTTTTAGGATCAAAAGTACTTATTTTTTTAAGATACTATTCTTGTAATTTGTATAAAATTTTACCTATAATTTTGTTATTAGCATTTTATGCATTTCTTATCATGGGATCTGTATTGCTCTGTTCATCATGATATTTCTATTAAATATAAACTACAATTAATCAATTTCCAATTATCATATGGATAATACCATGATTATTAAAAGCTATCTTGTATTTGATCCATATTGAGCCATGTCATTGACTTTTGTATTGTTTTCTCTCACTTAAGAAAATAAAAATAAAATTATAAAATCTCTTATTAAGGTTTGTGGTCACCATATAGTATAAATTTGTTCAAACTTTTATTTTTCAGCTAGTTGGTTGATAATAAGTAATAAATATCTTATCATTGTAACTGACTTTGCTCCTAACTCTATGAGTATTTCTAGGCCTAATATAAATGACTTGTCATATGCTTTTACTATCTAAGTTGACGCTTTTAGTAGACCAAACATCAAACTTTGATGCAAGGATAATAATACATACATGTTAATGCGTATCCAATCTCATCTACGTAGGGCATTATATATTGTCTTTGTTTCAGCCATAAAAAAACTTATACTGGAGGTCTTGGATATAATTGTTAGATCCATTTACAACACTGTTACAATATCACTTATACCCTTTTTAAAATCTAACAAGAGCACTTCAGATGGGATCATGTTGATCTTTTTGTGACCAACTTCTATGATCAAGGTTAAAAGTATAATATTAGAACTGCACCATTATTTGCTAAAACTCTCTTTATTGGTACATCATTAGAATTGGC
The DNA here is from genome assembly GCA_019202695.1 of Populus x sibirica. NCBI lineage: Eukaryota > Viridiplantae > Streptophyta > Magnoliopsida > Malpighiales > Salicaceae > Populus > Populus x sibirica. The sequence continues at coordinate 914,773 of JAGMVL010000801.1, forward strand.
TATGATGTATAGAGGTTCAAGGTGGCGACTCATAGCCACTATTGGCTTTTAGAAAAGACTAGACTTAGTTGTTAGTTAGTTATAGGTTTTAACTGGTTAATTTTAATAATTTCTACCTTTTCTTCTATGCTTTATATATATATATATATATATATATATATATATATAGTCATTATCAAAATAAGAAAATTAGTTAGGTTTGCCCTAAAATGAGTGAGAGAAAAAATCATGTTTGTTAATATAACATCATTGTAATCACTTATTTCTATTATAAAGGAATCTCCATTTTATCCACTTATATTATTATATTATGTTCATCTAGGTATTGCATCAAGATAAGAAATGCACTAACATTTCTCTCTTTTAAGAATGAACTATTATTAAAAGGGTGTTAATTTTATCTTTTATTAAATTTTTATTTAAAAAATCATCAACTATCAAAGTAGTTTTCATTTTTTAGTTGATTTTTCTTATTGATAAAGATATATGTTATAGCTAGTTTAGGTTCAATGATAGGAGTTTATGTTGTTTGTTGGGCAATGGTGTTGTTCTTAGGTTTATTCAACTAGTATTTTATTTTTAACAAGTTATGGTTGCTCTTTTATTAGGGTGACTTTTTCAATTTTAAAAGCAATTTCCCATTTTGTTCTTTATGAACACCTAAATGCGCCTGTTTTTCTTATTACTTAACTACTAATGTTAATTTAGGCTAATGCTATATTTCTTGTTTTCTTTTTGCATGTTTCTTAAATTTTGGCCTAACATACTGGACAACTTTACCTTATTGGTATTTTTGGTTGATTACTAGCTTGTTCTTGGTACCAACACTAACCTAAGGTTTCTTAACGAGTAATAAGTTGTTTTTTACATATTTTTTCATTATCTTAGTGATATCCTTGTTTAGTTTTATAGAAACATCTTTAGAAATCTTTCTCCTCAACTATGTAATCTAGTACATCTCTTTAAGTAGATAAAGATAGTGTTGGGATAGAACCTTCTCCATTCTTTCTAGAAAGGTTCTTATTTATAGTATTATTCTATTTTAACAATAAATATTGTTACACAACATTGCTAGTTTGTCTAAGATTGGGATCAATCTTATCTAATAATGAGAGAGGACAATCGTGTGTGTCTCATGTTAAGAACCTTAAAGGTGTTTAAGGTTATTGGCCATTGACCACATGCTTGGTTTTTTCTATATCAAAAAATTGTTTTCTTGGTAAAATGTATGGTTATGCACCATGCTTCTTTCTTTGTTATGTTTAGTCACTGTATTCTTCTAAATTAGGTTTTAAATAATTGACATTTCTTTCACCTCTTTTCTAGTTCTCGAAGATGTTGGTTTTTTATAATTAAATTATAACTTTCATTACTAGGTTTGGTTTATTTATGTTATGGCTGATATTTATACCACTTAGTATTAATAGGTTTTTTAAGCCCAAAGGTCATGGCTTATTGCTGAAATGTAATTTGTTCAACTTTACTCTTAATTATTCTCTTTCAAAAGAATAGTATGACAAAAAAAGACATTTATATACCTCATAAAAGGTATTTCTTAAACTTTTAGTGCTAATTCCTTAACATTTTCATGGATGGTGTGCCAATTATATATGTTTTCATGGTCCATCAAGCCCTACTTTATGTAATTCCTCTATACTAATAAGTCTTTTAGCATAAGAGTAGTTACTTCTATTGTCACCTTAGGAAAATGGTCATTATTCATTTTCTTTTATTTCAAGAAGCAAATATGACCATCCTCTAGTTACTTATAAAACTAATTCCTGAAGACAACATAACTATTGATGCCATATCTCCATAGTCATGTCACTTACAATATGTATTCCTTTAAATTTTTATTATTGAGGATTTTGTGATTGTTAAGGAGCTTGATTTGTTTTTGTTATGTCAAAAGAGTATTTTTTACCCCCATCGATCCTTGTGTTAGCCTTTGTTTCTTCGCTGCCAAGCTTTTTAGCATATTTAAGCTTTCTTTTTACACAATCTTAAACGGTCTTCATTTATTGAGTCTGTATTCGAAATTAGTTATTATTGATCTTTCTCAAACTCTTCTTCAAAATCCAGGTCAATCAGTCTATTTCGACCTCATTCAAGTAACTAACTTAGTAAGTTTCTCTTATTGACTTTTTCTCTCTCTTTTACCCAACATCTTTTCATGCCAACCAACATCATTTGTAAAGGTGTAGATATTAGTATATTTGGTTCTAGAAAACCTATTTTTGATATTCTATTACATCTCTTCCATAATTAACACAAAGCACTCTAACTCTACTATAGTTACAGTGCATTTAGTTTTGAGAGTTCTAAAATGAATTGCATAGCTTTTTATGTATTTTTCTAGATCTTAAGTAATCTTGTCCAAATAAGCTAGTGTTATCTCTAGTTCTATTATATAAAAATTTTCATGAAAATGAGCCATCATTTCTCCCCAATTATTGATGGAATTAGGTTGCAGTATGGAGAACCAATGAAAGATAGTTTTGGTTAATGAAGAACCAAATAGCCTTAGTTTTATGAAAGGATTGACAACAACATTGTCATGTTGATTAGTGAATTCAGTGACATATGCTCTTATTGATGTATTATCTTTCCTAAAAAACTATTTAAAATCAACAATTATATTTCTTTTATGAAATAGATAGAGTTTGTTAACCCTTTTAGGGTATAGATGATGGTATGTAAACCTTGTTTTAGATCAAATATCTAGTCTTATTTCTCATAAAAGTTGGCTAGTTTAATCATGTTAATCTTTCCCCTTGGTTATTAGTCAATAGCGAATTATTGAAGTATAAGAGGATTAACATTGCATTGCTAAAAAGTATCACATTAGGTATTATATTGTCAAACACATGTTAAGTTGTTTGTAGATCAAGCTATTAGGCCATGTAATTGACCCGATACTATATGTACATATATAGAGTAGTTGGCATCATGTGTGTGATCATGCTTCAATATTGATAGGGTTGCGTCTGTGTTTCCTATATAGGAATATGTTTCCCAAGATGTGTTTGGAAACTTTCATACATTATTATTGAAGGGTTTGTTTTTGGAACATACCCTAATACATGCCCTTAGTGTTTGAATAAAAGATTGGTTCTATCTCAACTCATTCTAAATCTAAATGAGCTAATCAACAATGAAGTGTTTGCTTGTATTGACTATCATAATCCTATTATGTTGTGTTTTTCATATCTAATTGGATAACTCTTAAGTTAAGAATAGGTAAGTTTATTTGCTGATAAAAGGATGATCCTTCAAAATGAGTCATTGATGGCTGACTAGAGTTTAACCATAGTGGTTCTGACCACCTAACAATATCATCAATCCTTAGAAAAAGATATGTGTGAGGTTACGAATAAAGGCTTTTTGTCGCACGATGCGCGACGTCAGGCGATCGTCCACCCTCGGGTGTGTGATGGGGGGTATATATCCGGTAAAAAAGGTGAGACAAGGAGTTCTTTGTCTCTTAGCAAAAAAGATGGTGTGTGAGTCGCCACCTAGTATTTTGGTCACTAGAAAACCCTAACTGGTCTCGAGAGATCGGGCACGGGGACTGGTTGCGTAAAGGGAAGGTATTAGCACCCCAAATACGCCCTACCTAAGGTAAGCCGTTGCATTGTTTATTTGTCGATAAATTCAAAGCCTCGTTGTGTTTCCTAGTTGTTGGTCCGTCTATGGTTCAAGAAAAGTCCTCCTTAATAAGGAGGTCCTTATCTTATCGGGTAAAGCCTAACCGTCCTAATATCTAAAAAAACAAATTTTTAATATCGGGAAAACGTTTTATGTATAAATTCGTAATCCCCAAATACTAACAAAGGACAAAAAGATTTTTTAGAATTTTTGAAATATTGGCCTAGTTCTCATGGCTTGAATAAGCTGGTTATTAAAGCCAAAATGCATGCTAATACATATATTGTTTTGAAATTTTCTTTGTTGTACGAAAAATATGATGTTGTAATATTTATATATATATATTAGAGAGACTAGGCCGTATTTTAAAGCAAAACATTTTTTAATTATGTATTTTTTTTGATGTTTTGACACAAAATCGGGTATTTTAATTTGGGTTGGTATCCTTACGGTATAAAAATACAACCAAATATTAATCCACTTTGATAAAAATATGCGGAAAAATCAACAATATTTTAAAGATATTTTTTAGAAAAATTTTGAAAGCAAAAGACATTTTTTATTTTGAAAATCTTTGACGTTTTGATGAAAACCGGGTATTTTAATACCGGATTTGTATCTTTACAGTATAAAAATACAAACCAATATTGATCAAAATACAGGTAATACAATTACAGAAAAATCACATATTCTTTGAAATAATTTTTGAAGAATTTTTTTATTATTATTTTTTTTTTTTTTTGGGCGGACCCGGCTCGGCCCATGTGGTCGGGCTAAACCCGGCAGGCCTTACCAGTCACGAATTATATTTCACGTGAACGGTGAAATAGCATTTCCTTTGTTCACGTGAATTATATTTGGTATGAACAAGTGAAATAGCATTTCACTATTCAAGTGAATTATATTTCACTTGAACAAGTAAAATGCGTGAAAATGGTACGTGCACGAGAGACGAGAAAGGGGACAAACCTGGTGGCGGAAACAATGTTGAAGACGACGGCGAACACTCCTAGTGATGCTGATGGCGGTGGTGAGGCAGCCGACGAGGTCTTCCGGTGGTTCCAGGCGGCGGCTTCTCCTCTGTTTCTCGCTTTTCCTCGTCTGTTGCTTCTTCCGCTTCTTCTCACGGTACGGGGCTGTTATCAATGACGGGAGGGAGGCAGCGGCTGGTAGTGGCTCTAGGGTGGCGCCGGTGGCGGTTTCGCCGGAGGATGGCCGGGAGGGTGGTCGGTGGTCGGGGGAGCCCGATGACAGCAGCTGTTCTTTCTTCTTCTTCCCTGTGCAGAGGTGCCCACCTCTGGTTTTTTTTTTCTCTCTGTCACTATCTTTGTTTCATCTCCCTTGTCCCAAAGTCTTCTCTCCTTCTGGTCCGTTTTACTGTTTCTCTCTTCTTTCTTTTCTCCTCTGTTTTTTTCGTTTCTCCTCCTCCTGCTTCTCTTTTTTTTTCTGTTTTTCTTCCTTCGTTTTTTTTTCGTTCTTCTTCCCCTATGTTTTTTTTTTCTCCCTCCTTCGGGTCTCTTCCCTCTCTTCTCCTCGTTGGCCCGCCTTGTTGCGGGCTGTGTTGGTGTTATTTATAGAGCCAAGTGAGTGGCTCTCTTTTTTCGGTTCTCATGGGTAACAGCCGGCCGGTCGGCCATTGGGCGCGGCCGCCGAGGTTCGGCGGGTGGTGCGCGGTGGGTGGTCGGCCATTGTGCCCGGTCGGTGGGCTCCGGCGAGAGAGTGGCCGGCAAAATTCAAACAAAAGGCAACCCTTTTTCCTTTTCTTCCCCGCTGCATGTTCGGGGGGGAAGAAGAAAGATGAACAGTGTCGTTCAAAACGACACCGTTCTGCCCTTTTCCTTTTTTTTTTTTTTTTTTTTGAATGGATGAAACGGCGTCGTTTTGGATAAAACGCGCCGTTTCATCTAAAACCCGCAAAACGCCAAAACGCGTCAATTTACAAAGCGAACCCTCAATTATCTTTTGTCCCTTCAATTGCATCCGCCGAATTCGAACCCCGTCCCTATATTTGGCCGCGTTTTTCACTTTGGTCCTTGGTCTCGAATTATGCAATTGAGCCCTCAATTGATCAAATAACTTCCAATTTCTTCAATTAGGCCCCGAATCAATTAATTCCAACCCCCTACTTGCGCGCCTTCTCCAATTTGGTCCTTGGTTTCGGATTTCTTCAATTAAGTCCCTAATTGGCCCTTAAACTTTAATATTTATGCAATTAAGCCCCGATTTGACTTAATAAATTCCTAAAAAATATATTTTGGCCCCGAACTTAAATTTCTTCCAATTAAAGCCCAAATTGACTTAAAAATCAATTTTTCTTGCAATCAAATCCCCTATAAAATCATTTAAAAATCCAATTAAATCGGAAACATCCAAATTTGGGCTTTTCTCCTCCAATCCAAATTTTCCTTCTCAACATGGCTCTCCTCCTTCAAGAATATCTTGTCAAAAATCCAATCTTTGTATTTTCAACCTCCTTGACCGATTTTCGACCATTTTCTCGAGCGCTTTCGCCTCCCGTTATTTTTCTAACCTCCTTTGGCTATATATATATTTTTCATATATATTTTGTGGGGACCCAAAAATGGGTTACAACGAGATGCCCCCTCTTTATAATGCTTACGGAGCGAGAGGTTTTCTTGTGATAAGTTTTATAAAGATAAACCCAAAACCGAGCTCCCGAACTGATTTAGTCGGAGCTCGATTGCTCTGAAACTTTGTCCTTACAACAATCCTCCTTAACCCAAAAACTATGATCAAAATTTAGTCATCTCGAGATCCCTTCTGGTGATCTCCTTTAACCCCAAAAAACTTGGAATCTCATCTCGGCGATTCCTTTACCAAATACAAAAACACGTATGTGGTCTCATTATGACGGGTGACTCGCCCGAATGGGAAAAGGAAAGAGTGGTCTCATTATTATGGGTGACCTACCCGGGAAAAATGATGGTCTCATTGTATGGGTGACCTACCCAAGAAAAATGATGGTCTCATTGTATGGGTGACGAACCCAAGAAAATGATGGTCTCATTGTATGGGTGACGAACCCAAGAAAAATGATGGTCTCATTGTATGGGTGACTAACCCAAGAAAAATGATGGTCTCATTGTATGGGTGACGAACCCAAGAAAAATAATGGTCTCATTGTATGGGTGACCTACCCAAGAAAAATGATGGTCTCATTGTATGGGTGACGAACCCAAGAAAAATGATGGTCTTATTGTATGGGTGACGAACCCAAGAAAAATGATGGTCTCATTGTATGGGTGACCTACCCAAGAAAAATAATGGTCTCATTGTATGGGTGACCTACCCAAGCGGAAGAATTCTTAGTAAACTCCCCGCTTTTCTAAGAAATAGTTTCAATACGAGGTCCCTTCTAGCGACCTTCCTTGATGAATGTCGAAGTACGAGATCCTTTTTGGTGATCTCAAATAACTTGAAATCCCATCGGGCAATTCCTTTTACCTCGGCTAAAACATGAAGTTCCTCGGCGACCTTCATCGAAATACAAGATCCCTTCTTGCGATCTCCTTTATCCAAACAACTTGGAATCCCATCGGCGATTCCTTTTATACAAAAGCTGAAATTTAAGGTCCCTTCGGCGACCTCCATCGAAATACGAGATCCCTTCTGGCGATCTCAACAACTTGGAATCCCATTTGGCGATTCCTTTTTACCGAATGCTATCGATGTCGTTCTTCCCTGCTAGCATGGTTTGAAAACCATTATCTTCTCTTCTTGTTGTTCTAGAATCAACTCAATGATTCTTTCTTCGTCCATAATCTTGTTGGAATGCGCTAAGATCTCCTTTCGTAACGATCCAAAAAAACATACATGCAATGATTTATGATTAGATGCAATGCATGCATTCGTACACGGTTTTGAAACATAGGCCTCATCCTCTTCTTCTAGTTCATGAGACTCCCTCTTAACATGAACTTTACTTTTGAAGTCGTATGCTGAATTCATCTCTCGTGTTGCCTATCATATTCTTGGAGAAGAAGTCTTTGACTTTCTTCAAGTAGTCCTTTTCTCAAAATGTATGACTTGTATTTGCCTCTTTGTCATGCTTTTGTCAAATGCTTTAGCTTGATTTTCAAAACTATGGGCTTCCCACCAATTTTAAACACGTAAAACTTTTCAAAAAACAACTCGTTTTGCCCCCGGTGTAGGGGTGTGATCCTAGTCCGGGCTTTTATAAAGAGGAAATTCATTCACCCAATGATAAACTTTTTTAGTGCGTGAAGGGATAATGATGATTTTTTTTTTCAAAATGCACATTGTTATGGTTGATAAAGACAATTACGAGATGATTATAAAATGACCACTTAATCATTTATCCATTCATTACGCTATCGAGAGGTAGGGATGTACTTTAGGGTTAGCTTTTCTTAAATTTCATATTAAACCATTTTATGATATAACCACTCAAACTTGTTCAAAAAGTGCATAATCTCATCATTTATTAAAAAAGGTAGGCTCAAAGACAAACATAAAATCGGCTGAAAACATGAGCCCCGATTGCTAAATAGAGAAAATAAAAGCAATGACAAAAGCAAATGACAAAAACATGCTAAGGCAAATAAAGTTGTTTTACATTTTGAAAACTACGAGAAGTTCTTGGGTCAACCCCTTTCCGGAAAGTCAACCGAGGCAATGCTTCATCTTCCTTCCCCACTTGCGTTTCCTTGTCTTCTCCTTCGATCTCGCCTTCTTCATTATTGACGATTCTTGACCAAGGTTTTCCAACCCTTTATCCCCTATTACTTTTGTCATGACCAGGCAATGGATTTGAATTGATATTGGGTGTGTCTTCAAACGACACCCATCCTATCTTGATGAGCTTTAACAACATGTTCTTGAAAACGTAGCATGTTTCAAGACAATGTCCGGGAATACCAGCATGGTACTCGCAAGTCAACTCGGGCTTATACCAGATGGGGAATGGTGGTTGTAGTGGTAATGTAGGGATAGGAGCTATTTGTCCAATGCTCGGTAGTTTGGCATACATTTCCTTTAAAGGCATGGGTAATAGCGGTAGTTGTTCGCAATGTACCTTGTATTTGGTCTTTGGTAGTTGTTTTGGTTGTTTGACTGGTTATTTGCTCGATTAGAGAAAAATGGTTTGTTAAAGTTTATGTGGGCAACATGAGAGGTAGGTATTTGTGGGTTGAGTGAATCCACTATATTGCCCTTGGACCCACCTTCAAAGTCGTAAATGTGACCTTCCCTTTTTCTTCCAATAAAACCCTTCGCCTCCAATGGCTCAACTATACGTCCAGCTTTAATCCCTTGCTCTATTCTTTCAGCTATGCGTACCGCATCGTAGAAATGCTTTGAGATGAGCTACCCATTAGGTGCTCATAATATGGTGCTTTAAAGGTATTGGCAAACAAGGTCACCATCTCCGTTTCTATCAAAGGGGGTTGGACATGCATTGCCTCATCCCTCCACCTTTGCGCATAGGCCCTTACCGACTCTTGGCTCCTTTTCTCCATTGACATTAGACTTGTTCGATCGGGAGCGATTTCCATGTTAAACTTGTACTTGCTTAAGGAAAGCCTCCATCAAGTCTCTCCGGCTCCCGATCCCGACACTTTGTCTAACCTCATGTACCGGCTCAAAGCGGATCCTGCTAGGCTATCTTGAAAGAAATAGATTAGTAATTTATCATCATGGATTACTTCCGCCATTTTGTTGCAGTAGGATCGAAGGTGAGTGTTCGGGCATTCCAAACCGGTATACTTAATGAATTCTAGTATCCGAAAATCTTTCGGCACCACGATGTTTGGTACCAAACATACTTCGGTACTCGCATAGGGTCAAACCAGTCATTACCCTCAGCGCCCTTAATCTTTCTTCCAGAGCAAATAGCTTGTCTTGGTCTATCAAACTGGGAGACCTATTATCGGGACTCCCTCCGTTGTTAAGTCCACGGTGATTGGAGCGTGAGTTGGCTGGATAGGGGTGATAGGCACAAAATGTTGTTCATTGGCCGAGTTTGCCCCCTGGTTTTGAGATGCTTGAGGGATGTGAGCTACTGGCGCTCCTTCAAGTTGTTGTGCTGATGTTCCCTCCCCGTTATTAGCTCTTAGAAGCTGCTCAAGTAAGTCGGTTAGCCGAGAAACTTCATTCTTTACGGACTCCAACTCGGTCTGATAATGTGACTCTAAGTGAGCTCTCTCTTCGTTCTCCATTCTCGCTCTAGACCGGGTGTTGTGGATTTTGGATGTGGGACCTATGTTTCACGGTCCCGGGATGCATGAAAAAATGTAAATGAATGTATGATAAAGAAACAATGCATGAATGCATATGTAATATGAGTTTGTTTTTTTTCAAAAAAACGATCGATGGCCAACATTCCTCTTGTGTAATGGGCATGGATTCTTTTTGTCGCGTTCCTTATCAGGAGTAGTTCCGCTCAAGTGCTTTGCTTTGGTAGGCTTATATTTTTCTTACAAAAGATGGGTCAAAGCCCTTTTTCATTAATATTGGCTAATACATCTCTTAAAAGAGGGTACAAAATAATAAAAAGCAAAATACATCAATCTTCCTCTTCATCCATATCTCTAGCCACTTTGGTAGGAAAGCGAGGCCTCGATTCTCAATTTTCTCTAAGAAGGCATCCGTCTCGACCAAGCTTTGTCGATAACGAAAGATGTCCCTTCCTACCCTTCGAGCATTGGCTCTAATAATCCGTGCGTGAATGGCGGCTTCATCCATTTGCTCGTCGACTTTGGCCATCTTCTCTATAAGCAACATGTTGTTCCGATTCAAGGTATGGTTGTTGGTGTCGATCTCGTTTCGTATGTTTTTCTGAAACTTCCAACTTTTTGGTCAACTGTTTCACCTTTTCTCGTTCTTTGTCAAACTTCACCTTCAGTGTTCTAATTTCAATTTTCCTAGCTGACAAATCTGCCTTCAAAACCTTCTCTTCATTCCCTTTTCTTTCGAACTCTTCTAATTCATCTAGGCGACTTTCTCTCATCATGTATTTCTTGTTTAACTCATCATACTTCTCAATTCGGTCCAACAACTCTGCTTGAACATGCAAAAATTTGTCCTCGACATTCTCTTGATAGCCGTTGAAGTCGGCTTTTAATGCTTCCAATTCGTAGCCTGCTTTGCATCCGCTCCAAAATCGGTCTTCCTCTTTCTTTCTCGAGACTCTTCTATTACTGACCTTTCCTTTGCTCAATTGCAGCTCCAACACCCCTATTTTCGCATCTCCGGATTCAAGTTGTTCATTTAGAAACACTCTGCTTTTATCTCCTTCCATCATCATCATTTCTAATGCCGCTTTATCTCCCTTACTCTTTCCCAATTCTATTTGGAGCCTTTCTAATTGCTCCATAAGGTCTTCCTCATTACTGATCTTTTTTCTTTTCAATGACCCTTCTTCAATTCGTGAAGGCCCATCTTCAAGACATGGCTTTTTCGGAGCGGTAATCGGGGTCAAATTCCTCCACTTTTCATATCCTTCACTTGAGCTAGGGTCTCTCAAACTTTCCGACTCTTTTTGAATTACGAGTCAAATGGCACCAATCTTGTTTGATGGTTTCAAGAACTTCTCTCGCGGCTTGATCCTTGAAAAACCCAAAAATTCAGCAAGTCCCACAGTTCTTGGGATGTGTTGTATGCCCCTAACCTGTCTTATCACCGAGGCCGAGGAGCATAGGCGACATAACCTGTGATCCCAATTAAAGGTATCCAAAGCATTTTTGTCCACAACTTACTATGACATCAACCGATTTAACCCAAGGGGCCTTCCAACTAAAGTTGCTACTAGGTAACTCTTGCGCTTTTTTCATCCAACCCCGATCACCCGGGTTTCCCCATTCTTCTTCCTCCACTATCTTCAAGGGTTTTTGGTTAAACCACCAAAAATTATTAAAGATCGGCTTCTTGGTTTCAATATGGCTTACCATCCGGATGTATAATAACTGAGTACAACATCTTCTTGCGCCTTTCCCCGTCTTTCTAAAATGGTTGAGGGTCGGCAAGGTCTCGGCTAATATGGCGGTTGTAGGGTTGACATGAGTATTTTCATATTCCACGAATGCAAGCAGCAGCTTCTAGACTTATAACCCCTTTTAAGCTTGGAAATAACACGAGACCATAGATCCCCAGAGCGATTAACCTGTCTCTTTCTACCGTCGAGACGTATTTGCTCTTTTTTCCTTTCTAATTCAACTTCCAGAAATTTCCACCTTAAACCGCTGCCATTCTTCTCTAAAAATCTGCTCGGGTGTGGAATCTTCAATAATTTTGATAACTCGGGAATCACCTTGTCATTTCTCAAAGGAAAATAAACCCGGTGTAAGTGTTTGGGAAACTCCATCAACATTCCATACTCCTCTATAGTGGGACACATATCCACATTTACAAAGGAAAAGCACTGTAATCGGGATCCCAAAAGTTAATCAAGGCTTTGATTCTTGGGTTCAATACTTCTATCTTTGCAATTTCTAACAATCGCCCATACTTCCCAAAAAAGTTTGCTTCATCAATGTTCGACTATGACCCAATATTTTCTTCATCTCATATGCTACACAATTCAGGGTCTTTGACTACTGGAAGCTTCCTTGCATCATATCTAGAGCAGTCTCCCTCGATAGTTGTGACAATTCGATTCGCCCATATTCCACGGTAGAAAATTTGGTAATGATGGCCATCTTATCGTTTCAAAAGACACGAAAACCAAATGCTTTGTGGTTTAGATTGTTTTATGCAAAATGTATTTTGTGGAGCATACACCCTATAGCCGGTTCTAAATCTTTTATGCTTGACGAGGGTAGGTTGGCTATTCGAGTCTCTAAAAAGGATCTCTTCTTTGTCCCAGTGATTGCCCTCGTGGAGGCAATATGGGGGCTTGTAGGCAATGAGATGGCACATGTACCACTATTGCCGAGTCTAAGCACTCGCGAAGAGTTGGGGTTTACACAAACTTAAACCTTGACTAAAAGTCGTAAGGTAAGTCGCTAGTCCCCCACTTAACTTAAAGTTTGTGTGTACCCTCAATAATCAAAATATGTAATGCATGTGACAGTTCTATAAGATGTATGAGACAGTTCTATACAAATGCATGAACAATATGTAGAAATATTTAAAGCATATAAACGAGATAACAAAAGGAAAGACATATGAACAACGAACACATGAAAACACAAATAAATCAGACAAAAACAAAGCTTAGTCCACAAGGTCCCCAGTGGAGTCGCCATTCTGTCGCACGATGCGCGACGTCGCGGCGATCGTCCACCCTCAGGTGTGTGATGGGGGGGTATATATCTGGTAAAAAAGGTGAGACAAGGAGTTCTTTGTCTCTTAGCAAAAAAGATGGTGTGTGAGTCGCCACCTAGTATTTTGGTCACTAGAAAACCCTAACCGGGTCTCGAGAGATCGGGCACGGGGACCTGGTTGCGTAAAGGGAAGGTATTAGCACCCCAAATACGCCCCTACCTAAGGTAAGTTTGCATTGTTTATTTGTCTCGATAAATTCAAGGTCTCATTGTGTTTCCTAGTTGTTGGTCCGTCTATGGTTCAAGAAAAGTCCTCCTTAATAAGGAGGTCCTTATCTTATCGGGTAAAGCCCTAACCGTCCTAATATCTAAAAAAACAAATTTTTAATATCGGGAAAACGTTTTATGTATAAATTCGTAATCCCCAAATACTAACAAAGGACAAAAAGATTTTTTAGAATTTTTGAAATATTGGCCTAGTTCTCATGGCTTGAATAAACTGGTTATTAAAGCCAAAATGCATGCTAATACATATATTGTTTTGAAATTTTCTTTGTTGTACGAAAAATATGATGTTGTAATATTTATATATATATATTAGAGAGACTAGGCCGTATTTTAAAGCAAAACATTTTTTAATTATGTATTTTTTTTGATGTTTTGACACAAAATCGGGTATTTTAATACTGGGTTGGTATCCTTACGGTATAAAAATACAACCAAATATTAATCCACTTTGATAAAAATATGCAGAAAAATCAACAATATTTTAAAGATATTTTTTAGAAAAATTTTGAAAGCAAAAGACATTTTTTATTTTGAAAATCTTTGACGTTTTGATGAAAACCAGGTATTTTAATACCGGATTTGTATCTTTACGTATAAAAATACAAACCAATATTGATCAAAATACAGTAATACAATTACAGAAAAATCACATATTCTTTGAAATAATTTTTGAAGAATTTTTTTATTATTATTTTTTTATTTTTTTGGGCCGGACCCAGCTCGGCCCGTGGGTCGGGCTAAACCCGGCAGGCCTTACCAGTCACGAATTATATTTCACGTGAACGGTGAAATAGCATTTCACCGTTCACGTGAATTATATTTGGTATGAACGGTGAAATAGCATTTCACTATTCAAGTGAATTATATTTCACTTGAACAAGAAATGCGTGAAAATGGTACGTGCACGGAGACGAGAAAGGGGACAAACCCGGTGGCGGAAACAATGTTGAAGACGACGGCGAACACTCCTAGTGATGCCGATGGCGGTGGTGAGGGCGGCAGACGAGGTCTTCCGGTGGTTCCGAGCGGCGGCTTCTCCTCCGTTCGCTTTTCCTCCGTCTGTTGCTTCTTCCGCTTCTTCTCACGGTGACAGGTCATTATCAATGACGGGGAGGAGGCGGCGGGCTGGTAGTGGCTCTAGGGTGGCGCGGTGGCGGTTTCGACCGGAGGATGGCCGGGAGGGTGGTCGGTGGGCGGGGAGCCCGATGACGGCAATTGTTCTTTCTTCTTCTTCCTGTGCGAGAGGTGCCCACCTCACGGTTTTTTTCTCTCTGTCACTATCTTTGTTTCATCTCCCTTGTCCCAAAGTCTTCTCTCCTTCCGGTCCGTTTTTCCTTGTTTCTCTCTTCTTTCTTTTCTCCTCTCGTTTTTTTCGTTTCTCCTCCTCCCGCTCTCTTCTTTTTTTTCGTTTTTCTTCCTTCGTTTTTTTTTCGTTCTTCTTCCCCTATGTTTTTTTTCTCCCTCCTTCGGGTCTCTTCCCTCTCTTCTCCTCGTTGCTGCCTTGTTGCAGTTGTGTTGGTGTTATTTATAGAGCCAAGTGAGTGGCTCTCTTTTTTCGGTTCTCATGGGTAACAGTGCCACGGTCGGCCATTGGGCGCGGCCGCGAGGTTCGGCGAGTGGTGCGCGGTGGGTGGTCGGCCATTGTGCCCGGTCGGTGGGCTCCAGGGCGAGAGAGTGGCCGGCAAAATTCAAACAAAAGGCAACCCTTTTTCCTTTTCTTCCCCGCTGCATGTTCGGGGGGAAGAAGAAAGATGAACAAGTGTCGTTCAAAACGACACCGTTCCGCCCTTTTCCTTTTTTTTTTTTTTTTTTTTTGAATGGATGAAACGGCGTCGTTTTGGATAAAACGCCGTTTCATCTAAAACTCCGCAAAACGCCAAAACGCGTCAATTTACAAAGCGACCCTCAATTATCTTTTGTCCCTTCAATTGCATCCTCGCCGAGTCGAACCCCGTCCCTATATTTGGCCGCGTTTTTCACTTTGGTCCTTGGTCTCGAATTATGCAATTGAGCCCTCAATTGATCAAATAACTTCCAATTTCTTCAATTAGGCCCCTGAATCAATTAATTCCAACCCCCCTACTTGCGCGCCTTCTCCAATTTGGTCCTTGGTTTCGGATTTCTTCAATTAAGTCCCTAATTGGCCCTTAAACTTTAATATTTATGCAATTAAGCCCCTGATTTGACTTAATAAATTCCTAAAAAATATATTTTGGCCCCGAACTTAAATTTCTTCCAATTAAAGCCCAAATTGACTTAAAAATCAATTTTTCTTGCAATCAAATCCCCTATAAAATCATTTAAAAATCCAATTAAATCAGAAACATCCAAATTTGGGCTTTTCTCCTCCAATCCAAATTTTCCTTCTCAACATGGCTCTCCTCCTTCAAGAATATACTGTCAAAAATCCAATCTTTGTATTTTCAACCTCCTTGACCGATTTTCTCGACCATTTTCGAGCGCTTCCGCCTCCTGTTATTTTTCTAACCTCCTTTGGCTATATATATATTTTTCATATATATTTTGTGGGGACCCAAAAATGGGTTACAACAGCTGTAGTAGAAACACCATTATATTCTCTAGAAGCTAGTGGATGAAATAATATTTAGAATGGTGGTAGAGTTACAAACTGTATTTAAGCACTATGACTCTGTCTATGTGGAACTCGTTGCTACTCATGAGATTTATATGATGAAGAACCATCATGTGGTATGTCTAATTAAGGCTACTTAATTGATCACTATTTGGAAATTAATTGTCAGATTCTTTATGGCCATGTACTTGGCCTATATTAGTTGCATGTATTAATTGTTTATTAATAATAATGATGATGCTTTTACTAGATTATATTTTTGGTGGCATGATGACTAATATATTATTGTATTAAGAAATAGGTTATGCCATGCTATTGGCATTTAGTGGTGTAATTTGTTAAGATAATAATAAACTCTCACTAGGTGTGCCAATTTATTAATCACTTAGATAATATAAATCAATATGTTATTTGTTCTATAATTCTTCCTTCCAACAAGAAGAAACTATAATCACGAGCTAAATTCTAAGCAAAGGTAAATAACAACATTGTAGATCAAATGAAGTGTAGGATTCCTTACTTTATTTTAAGATATTAAAAGGTAAGAAAATATAGGTAAACTAATCTAAGCAAAAAATGAGAAAGTTGTAAAAGAAAGATAAAAAAATTAAGGATATAAATGAAAAGGAAAGGTAAATTGCAAAAAGAAATTGTGTTATGGGACTAACCATTGCTCTTAGTAAATGCATTTAATTTTTATATTATTTTAGCTAATAAATCCTATGTAAACTATAATTTTTAACCTTATACAAACTACTCATAATAGATAAGGATTTTATATATTGAATTCTAATAGAGTTTAAATTCTTGCATGTTCCTCACGTGACAATCATATGAACCCTAACTAAATTGCACTACTTTCTAATTTAATTTATTAAAGACTCTTATTTTAAATAGGATTTAAGCTTATAGTCAATCATGTAAACTCTTATCTTTGTGGTCATTTGACTTTTCCTAGTCGATCACGTCTTTTAGCTCTCCTAATCAATCATGTCTTTGAGGTTCCTTAATAAATCACCCCCTATCTTTTCTAGTCAATTTAAATTCTTCATAAACCTAATTGATCTGATCAATTTAGAAATTTTTTATTCCTTGTATGATATAGTGAACAATTATTATTATTACTTAGTTGACTTGTTAATGTTTATTTTTGGTAAGCAGTCCTTTATGTTATGATGTTTAAGGTATAAAAATTGAATATGTGGAACACGTTCTCTTTTCTATGATTATGTAAAAATGACTTGTTTGCAAATCAACTACGATACACTCCATATTCGGTGGGTTTCTAGTCTTTGGTTGATCGGTGGGAGAAGTTGAAAGGAGTTTTTAAAAGGTGAGTGGAAGAAGTAAATGCTCGCATTTCTTTTCCTTTCTAGCACAAATAGAAGCCCAAGAATGACTTTATCTTTAAAAGAAGATGTCCAAGTCCAATAACTATAACTTTTTGGGCATCCATAGACTTACTAGAAGATGTCCAAGTCCAATAACTATAACTTTTTGTTGCATAAATGAGAAATTTGCAGTATACAAGCACTGTTTTAGGTCAGAACATGAAGCAGTAACATAGATGGATTCCTCCAAACAATAGACTGATCAAATTTAATTGTGATGTATCTGTGGTGGATGTTGGAGAGGCTGTTAGGGTAGCTTTTATGCTAAGGGTAGAGCTTGGAGTACATGTAAGATGGCCTCAAATTAAGTCAGTTTCCATTCAAGTATAACATCTGGTTTCAATAGTGATGATCATAGAGACTCATTTGGAGACAAAAGCTATCGTTTTTCTATGCAAAACAATGCTTGTGTAGAATTCCTAGTTTTAGAAATGTGAGTATAGATAGTTATCATTCCAATACTTTTCCTTAACATACCTTATTTGTCTCTCAATGTTCTCCGATTCAAAATTGCATAGGAGTATTTCGTTTTCGATTTCCTGCAATTCCAGGAGATTTCTTAATTTATCTCTAAAGAGAAAAAACAAGAAATTGAAAAAATAATAATTAGTTAGTACATATATATACCTCTAAGTCAGATTCACTGCTCATTTTTCTGTCATTTTTAATGAAAAATAAATAAATAAAGTGGAAGTTAATTACAACATCAATCACCAAAATAACGAGTTAAATGGATACAGCACCAACAAATTAATCTGAGTAATAATTAATAGAGAAGAGAGCAAACCCAAACATGCTGAGGTGACTGTGAATGCGAGCTTCGAGACTCATTTGATTAGAGATCCGCTGGACCAACTGCATGTATTTGCATCTGTAATTTTTATCGTTTTCAAGCAAATTCATGAATTTAAATTGCTGACAGAAATCACAAGGAATTAGTTACCTCTTCGTTATGCAGTCTTCGCAATAGAGTGTTGTAGAACAAGTGCAAGATCACATGGACAATAAATCAGCATTTCATGTTCATATTTTCACAAGAATTTCATACAATAGCGAAAATGGCATTGATAACAATAAATTATTTTACCCACAAAAAGGATTAATAAACTCTATTGAAATTTATTTAGAAGGTGAAGTTCATGAAATAATTTCACAAAATATGAAGGAAAAAAAAAAACTCTTTTGCTTTCCTATCCTCTAAAATATATATATATGTAATGTTTACTTTTTATATCAACTCAACTCATGTGCCAAAAATAAATATTTTTTTCTAAAAATAAATGCAATTTGAATAGTGCCATCAAAATGAGTCAATCAAGTTTGTTTGGATTTATTTCTTTAAAACTCTAATATATTCCTCACATGACTTGATTTGATTAAGACCTTATTTATATTTATAGTTTATTAGGAAAACAAATATACCCTAAATTAAACACTTGAAAAGAAATTTAAAACTCTTTTGCTTTCTTATCCTCTAAAATATATATATAAAAATATGTTTACTTTTTATATCAACTCAACTCATGTGCCAAAAATAATTATTTTTTCTAAAAGGAAATGCAATTTAAATAGTGTCATCGAAATGAGTCAATCAAGTTTGTTTGGATTTATTTCTTTAAAAATCTAATATATTATCGTCACGGTGGCTTGATTTAATTAAGACTTTATTTATATTTATAGTTTATTGGCAAAACAAACGTACCCTAAATTAAACACTTGAAAAGAAATTTCATACCGTCCTCGTTGTTTCTCAGGAAGATTCAAATAACTCTCGATAATTTCTTCTGGTCTACATGAACCCAAAAATCAAGAGTGATAAGCAATAGCAAAGGAAGTTATTAGATGAAAAAATAATTATTTGAAAATTAAATTACATATCTAGAATTTTATTCCCAATTAGTATATAAATCAATCAAAATCTTTAAACCTTTTTAGGTAAAAATTAAATGGTGGCCTATTACTCACAATACCTTTTCTTTGCATCAAAAAGAATGAGTTTTCCGGCTGGAGAAAAAATGATCACAGCGATCTCTACATCACATAGAGTAGAAAGTTCATGAGCTTTCTTGACAAGGCCACTTTTCCTCTTGGCAAACGTGATATGCCTATTTGTTCTATTCTCAATTTTCCTCAGCTGTAGTTTCACTCTCCCCATTCCTTTTCTCCTTCCCTTTGTGCTGAAGAGATTGTCTGTTTTATTTTACCAAAAATATTTCACCAACAAAACGTTGTTCTATCACGCTCCCCAGAGAGTAAAAAGACCTTCTTGCTGTTCTGGTCTTGTCTATCCACAGCACCATAAAAGTGTAATTAATGCCATCCTTAATTTTTTCCTCTCCCAATTAGTAAGAAAATCCTTCTTGTTTTAAATTCATGCATCTGCTAAAATAACCTTTACTCGTAGATTCTTTATTAAAGAGCCTTCAAGATAAATTGAAATTATGAAAAGATGCGCAAGAAAAGCCTGATCCAAGGTCGTTTCTTGTTATGACAGAGTTAAATCGTCGAAGTCAAGGGATAATTATACTATTGATATAGTAGGTTTTCACTTTTTCAATCGAGTACATGTGTTTTTTTATATTATTATTATCATTATTATTATCGGATTTTTAAAAAAATTAAATTAAGAATTTTCATTCAACTTCTGTTAATATGTTATTTGGTCTTTTACAAAGAAAATTGCAATGTTGGTACATTAACTTTCATTTTTTCTCTATTAAGTATGTGAACTTTAATTTTTATATTTTTGTTTTAGTATATATCTCGGCTTTTAATTTTAAAAAAAATTGTGTCCATTGAGTACCAATATAAGAAATTTGTTAATTTTTTCTTGCAATCACGTCATATCTATTTCTTTAATTAAAAAATAAATATTTTTCTTGCAATCACCAATATAAGAAATTTATTTATTATTTTAAAATATTTAATGGCTTAACGACACTAGAGTTCCATTGGCTATCGATTTTTTTGGTTTTAATTTGGGCAATTAGGTTCTTATATTTTAGTATTTTTAGGCATTAGATGTCCTTACTTCCATAAGCAATCCAATTTTAGAATTTTATTGGTTAAAAACATATACAAAAAAATTAATTTATAAAAAAATTATTAAAATCTTTTTTCCAATATTTTTTTATTTATTATATATTATTCATACAATTCATATATTATCACTAGATTAAATATATGTAATGATTTATTTTATAACATCATCTAGTTGTACACAAAAGTTTCCCAAAATAAAATTGCTGATGAAATATCCAGATATAAAGGATAGTTGGAATACATTTGTTAAAATATATAAAAACATTAAATATGAATTTAGTATACTATCGCTCATTCTAACTAATCACTTGGCCAAACTCTAAGAATAGCACAACAATGAGTATCCTTTCATTAAAAAATTTATATCATATATTTCATTCACTTCATTGATTGATGAGTTTTTCTTTTTTGATTAACGTGGGTATCCGGGTCAACTTACACACACCTCGATTAATTTTACGGGTCCTAAAGTTAATAACTATATAAGTCTCCAGTGATCCTGAGATTTATAAGACTCGAACTGGTGACCTTTAAGAAAGTCTAGGACTTGACCAGTTGAACTACACCCCTTAGAGTTTCTCCTTCTTCTTTTTTAGATTAACGTAGGTGTCCGAACCAGCTTGTGCGCATCTCGACTTATTCCACAGGCCTTAAAGTTAACGACCATGTAAACCTCTAGTGACCCTGAAATTTGTGAGACTAGAACTGATAACCTCTGAAAAACAAACTCATGACCTGACCAGTTAAGTTACACCCCTCAGGATTTTCTTTCTTTAATTATACTTGTCTTGTCATTTTCTTCATCTATTTTATATTTCATTTTCTAACAATTTTATTTCATACCTAACTTTATTCAACAACATATTTAATCCATACCATATTCCATTTCATGTGATATTTATTCCATGCCACATTTCATTCCACCACTTAATTAATCCATATCATATTCCATTTCACATTGTATTTATTTTACACCATATTGCTTTTCCCATGCATGTTAAATTTCTACCTCGTCTCGTTTTACATTAACATACTATGCCATTTATGCTTCCCTTGTATTTATTTCATTTAGGGCACAACATATGTTATCGTTTATGCTATTTCAGCTTTCCAAGCATACATTTCTTGTTCTTTCCAACATACTCTTCGTCATTTTGGCTTACGAGTTCATTTATTTATTCATTTCTAGC
Organism: Populus x sibirica; assembly: GCA_019202695.1. NCBI lineage: Eukaryota > Viridiplantae > Streptophyta > Magnoliopsida > Malpighiales > Salicaceae > Populus > Populus x sibirica. The sequence goes on from JAGMVL010000801.1 coordinate 936,167, forward strand.
TAATAACTCATTTCATCCTAACATGTTATATGCAAATCAACTCTATGTCAACTTTCCCAATTAATATATTCTCTTATAAAATCATCACAATTACTCGTAGTTCATAGTCCAATCTAAATTTGGATTCATTATCTCTTATAATACCCATGGATAGTACATTATTTTACATATAAGTTTATACCAATTATGGTTAATCATATTTGTTTTTCAATCTCAAATATTTTTTATGACCATTTAGGACTTGATTATATATTTTTCCATCTTAACTATTCTATATGTTTATTTATGACACATTCAAATATTTTTTCATCTCACCCATTGTTGCGACCAATTCAAATTTTATATTTATATATTTTTTGTTAATTCAAACTTCACATATTAAATTTACTTCTTGTGTTCAATTTAATTTTCTTATATTACATTTTGTTGTTGCGGTCCATTTAATTACATCCCACTATTACAGTTAATTTTAATTTCACGCATTAAATTTCATTGTTTCAGTCCATTTAATTTTCACATATTAAATTCTACTATTGTTATCAATTTAATTTTCTCATTTTACATTCCATTGTTATGGTTCACTTAATTTGCAAAATATTAAATTCCGATAATAAAATCATGTTTCTTTTCATATTATTTTTCTCTAGGCAGGGGCGGAACCAGGATTATTTGTTAGGGGGGTCAAAATTAATATAACAAGATATAATATTTATTTTAATTTATTGTACATGAGTTGTAAAACAAAATCTGCATAATTTAATTTTATTCAAATAACTTACTACAAACATATAATGACCTTTGTATAAGGTAAAATGTTTGGAGCAATATCAAATCGAGTCAAAGTAATGAAGTTAATTTCATCTTCATAATGCATCCATCACTTTAATGTTGTTGGTCTTTATACCTATCAAATATAAACATATAAAGTATATCAGAAACATTAGCTAAAGCGAAGCATTATTTATGTTTGATAAACTTTGAAATAAAACAAAAAATAATAAAGAATGATTCTTACATATTTATTTTAATTGTGCTCATCGTTCTTTCATAAAATAGAAATAATCGATTATCATATTAATTGTGAATCTTTCAACAATTTCTTTTTCTATATAGACAATCAAATAATTTGCAAGAAAATCATCCTCCGTCCAATTACGAAGTCTTGTTTTAACAATTTTCATCGCTGAAAAAGCTCGTTCGGTAGGCTGTGTGTTATCAATATTTTTTCTTTTTCTTTTCAAAAAAAGAATCAATTCTTCTCATTTTGTTAATGGTTCAACCTAAAATCAAAACATATATCGTAAGAAAAAATTGATAATTTTAGTGGCTCTGGTAAAAACAAAACATAAAAAAATCCAAGTATAATCAAAACAAACCAATAAAATATATCTAATTAATTAGAAGAAAAAAATCATTATAACAAGAATTCAAAAAAAAATTGGTAGAACTAGCAGATTTGAAAAAAAAGAGCAAAAATGATAGAATTATATATAAAAAAAAAAACCTCATCAAATTATTAACAAACATTTCAAAACAAAACAAAAATAAATTTTAAATTTAAATTATCTTGTTTTGTTTGATGAAAGATAAATTAATTGGTGGCTCTGCTTCAATTTTTTTATAGAAAAATTTTACTCGTGATTTGTGTTTTTGTTTTTGTTTTTGATCGGCTGTAGAATTTATATTAGAAAAAATTGATGGCTCTATTTTTTATTTCACAAAGAAATACTCTTATATTATTTTCTTTCCATGTACGTCAATAGTAAATTTAAAGGAAATCAAAAGTATAGTCACAGATTCACAGGCCTCCCTTTTTAAAATAACAAATATAACTTTTCCTCCTACTTAAAAATTAAAATGTATTGCAGGGGGGCCCGGGCCCCTGCTTGCCCCCCCTTGCTTCTGCCCCTATCTCTAAGTGTATTTTTCACTTAACATTCATTTATTGTTATTCTTTGTAGGCATAACTCACACAATATTTATTTTAACAACAGCTGCCATCCAAACAACTTCATTTAATTTTACAATCCTTTTTCCAAACAGCTAACTTTATTTAAATTTCATAGCCCTCATCCAGACAATTGGCTCATTTAAATTTTATATTCCTTGTTTAAATGATTGATTTTATTTAATTTTTATAGCCCTGTCCAAATGACCAACATAAATTATTTTATCATATCCACCATTGTGGTCTATTAAACTTTACACATTGTTCTTTGACGTTGCAATCGATTATCATTTACATGCGGATGTCTACTGTTATGATTGATTTAAAATTCACACAATGATTTTCCATCATTACGGTCGATTATAATTTACATATGAATATTTGTCGTTGCTATTAATTTCAAATTACATAAAAACTATTGTCGTTTCATCAATTACAAAACATATCTATGTTACCATCACGATCAATCACAAATTACATAGATGCAATAACAAATCACATACAATTTCATGCCTCATAGGCATGATATCTCATGATAAGCAATTTTGCTCAACACAAATATTTTTTTTCTACAAAACTAACAATCACAAAAGCATCTAAAATAATTAAAAAGACAAGAGGGCGGTTTTTATCTTGAGCTCCTAGCATGCAAGCTCTTGAAAAATCAAGTCCTACACTAGATATTTTTCCTACAATTCTCAAACAATAACAATTAATGTTCACACCACTAATTTAAAATTCAACCATAAAAATCTCCATACATCCTAATTATATTCAATCATGCAATTTCCCACACTCATATAATTAAATTTTCCATTTCTCATAACCACACATAAATAATCAACCATTTTCTTTTCACACTCAAATTTAAATATGCAAATCATTGCAACAACATAAATTAACCAAACCTTTAGTGAATATACATCTTAACCACATCAAACTTAGGATTCCAAATTCCTATATTTTTCCAAAAACATAGCAATAATTATCCAGTTATACAATAATCCTAATTTTCAATAACTTCAACTCACACCTCATCAATTAGCACAGAATTTCATCTTTAAACCAAGATTTCCAATTCATTTATCTTCACAATTGAAAATTTTCAACCATATATAACAACAATTCAAAAACAAATTGTCTTGCAACCTTTTGACCCCATCTCCAAACATTTTAACATTGTTTGAAACATCAATCTCACACATTTTCATCAAATTTCTATACTTACAATTTATATTTCATGATATGTCCTCACTTTTGAACATATAATTTTCCATATTCTCAAATTACGCTCAAACACATCCAATTGCATATATTCATATCAACACATGTCAATCTAATAATTCACTCATTTATATTTAAATATAGAATCCTCACACCGCACAAAACAAAATTCTTTGTTATAACATGTCATTTCACCCTACCAGAAGCAATTCTAACCCAAACATACACAATTCCTCACATATTCTATATTAACATATATCAGTTCATTTTACATACCACCCATAAATCCTAACATTTCATATCACTAACTTCCTAAAAAAAGAAAAACAGGTTAACTTACTTTCATGTTATTCTTTTTAATTTAAGTCTCAAATAAACCCTTTTAAGATCTAACTAGATTAACAACTTAGCTTAACACAAAATCAATTAAACTTGACATGTAAATTTTCCAAACTTGTATACATAAAGTCTCTATTTTCATAATAATTTCATCTAATCTCACTATCAGAAAATTGATAAATACAAATAAAAATATTGACGGAATATTTCTATCGGTAAATTACAGTGAATTTTACCGACAAAAATATTTCCTCGATATATATCGTCGGTAAAATCATTGGTAAAGTATTCATTTTTCCCTGACACTGTTCATCATGTCAATTACAAAAGGAATCATCGACGAAACATTCTGTCAGTATTTTTCAAAGAGCACTAGAACTGTTCACTTCCCAATTTCACTATTAATTACAGTTCTTTACAGACAAAATCACCGATGGATTGAAAAGTTATCGGTGTTATTTGGCGGGTTTCTGAAATTTTTTTAGTAAACTAAAAATTTAAATTAAATATTACAGACAAAACCATCGACGGATTGAAAAGTCATCGATAATATTTGGCGGTTTCTGAAATTTTTTGATTTAATTTAAAATTCAAGGCTCCTTATTGAAACTTTCCTTGCACACACCTATAAAATGTAATCTACATAACCAACTATAAATCTAATTGTAAACATAACTTATATTTCATACCTTTTTCTCAATACCACAATAGAATACATAAGCAAATTAACAATTGTACATACATTTACAACATTTTTTCTCCACTTTCATAATATGAAAACCATGTTTTGTACATATCCATAATCAAACCAAACACTTATCACACATCATATTTCTTACACATACACATCAAGTTAACATACAATCTCACAAGATTTCACACAATTCTTCCTTTCTTATACTTCCCACTACATAACTCCAACATGAAAATCATATATCCTTCTAAAAACTCCACCTCAACTATATTCATTTAGAATTTCACAGTGCACTAACACACAATATCATAAACTTAAGAACACTAGAATTTAAAATTGAGGGTTTCTTCCCCTTTTCAAAGCAACCAAAAACCAAATAATTAAGTTATGAAAACACTTTACCACTAAGTTTGGAGGAATTTTAAAGATTTGTTTGCAAGATTTCTTTCTATCTTTTCTTCCTTCTTCCATTTCAAAGCTTTCTCTCTCAAATCCTATACTTTCCAAACATGTTTTTTTCTCTCTAAAATTGTCTTTCTTAGGTGGTCTTCCCTAGTCAAAAACACTTTCTAAACCCTTAACTTGGAAGAAAAAAATCAAAATTTTGCAAGGAAAATAAGAAGATTTAAGCTTCATTCTCTTTTTAATGGCTAGTGGTTGTTACAATAACCAGAAAAAGGGGGTTTTGACTTATTTATGACAACATCATTACTAATTGCCTCAATGTTCTTTTCTGTATTTTTTTCCGATCATTAGCACTCTTGCAAAGTCTTTTCAAAATCGAATTGATCTGAAACTTAAACTTAACATAAAACAATATTTCAAGAGACTTCTCATAAATATTTAGCTCGATCCAATGGTTGAATTAAGAGTTATGTTTGATATTGTAAAACTAAACAATAGATAAATTTACATCAAAATATGAATTTGTCACTACCAGAAAATTGGCGAAAACAAACGGAATTACCGACGGCATTTTTTCATCGGTATTTTTTACCGACGGAAATAATTTCGTCTCCACTTCTGTCGGTAAATACCGACAAAAAATACTCGTCGGTGATACGGTCAGTATATACCGATGGAATACATTCGTCGGTATATACCGATCGTATCACCGACGGATTATATAGTTTTTTTGGAAAGTTGCAACGGTGTGATGATGTGGATTTTTTTCAGATGATTTTACCGACGGAATGATCAAGGGATTCAAACCGGGATCTCTATACAGTGACGTGGCACATTCACCGGCGGAATCACCGACGGGTATACCGACGAAACGTGTCTGTCGGTGATTCCATCGGTAAAAGCCAATATATACCCACTATGCCGACACTCTCTTCCTCTATTTCTCCTTCTTCTTCCCTTTCTTCTTCCCCATCCCACCTCTCCCCTCCCAAACTGCAGCCAACCACCCATCCGAACTCTCCCCCTCTTCTCAACACAAGCACTCAAGTTTCTTACACTTTTGTACATGGTCACAACATCCGTTCTTATGGATTTTATAATTTTTTGTAGGTAAATCTATCCTTTTTAGTTTTAACATTTAAATGTGAATTTTATTGTTTTTTTATTATATGTATTTTGTTAACGTATGTACTTATTTGATTGTTATTTGCCAAAGAAACTTGTAGTATGAATGTATAATTTTGTAGTTGTTATAGTTTGTTTTAGATTTTGTCAAATTACATTTGTTTGTAAATTGTTGAAACTTTATTTGAATTACACCGAATTAGATGTGTTGTGATGAAATAAATAATAACTTGTTTAATGGGTCCGTTTTAATTTTTATCAATTCTATTGCGAAGTTGTAATTTCCGTAAATTTATATATGTATAAATTTGTATGGACGTTGATAGTTGATAATTGATAATAAGTATTTAACATAAGTTTTTTTTTCTAAATATTCTCACTCCAAATTTACAAATATTCTTCCTTTATAATAATTATTCTACCCGATTGAAAATTTATGTGATTTATCAATAGTTAACAATTCACATATTCATTTATTATTTTATTTCATCTGAGATTTAAATTAATTTACAGGGATTTTCATCTCAAATCATAACAATTCTTCTTCTTAATCTACCATTTTTCAATTAAAGATTTTCTATTTAGCACTAGTTTATTAGACTGAGGGTTTACATCGTTTCTATTAATTAGAATCCCTGATTGAAGAAGGAGATGACACATCTTTTGATTGTTTAGTAAGGAAAGAGATGACCTATCGCCCAGTGTTTTCTTCTCCTAGGCCAATTTCTACTACCAACTGGAGAGGGTTTAAATCCCTTGTGTACTAATCCTTTTGCTCCTTATTTAGGAAAACCAACATGCCTACCATATAGCCTTGCCTTCGTACCTCAATTTCAGCCATTTTCCTGCTTATCATTAGCCCTTAAAAACCGAAAAACATAACAAAAAACCCTACCTAAACTAGCCAAAATTATGAGTGTTTGTACAGTCCTTTTGGCCATCTTGCAAGAGACATGAAAGATGAGTGTGAGCTGTAAGGAACGATGGTGAATGCCTTCCAAGGATCAAAGGCACTAGCCTTGCTAGCCTAGAGGCCACCATTCTCTCGTCCTTGTCTTTAAAAAAGGCATTAAAAACCCATATGAAGAAGAGAGAGAGAGAGAGAGAGAGAGAGAGAGAGAGAGAGAGAGAGAAAGGAAAAAGAGAGAAAAAACAATGAAAGAATAAAAAGGAGGGAATGAAAGATAAAAATAAAGAGATGGGAGGAAGAGGAGTACAAAAAAAGTGCTATTTTAAAGAAAATAGAGGCAAAATAAAGAAAAACAAGATGGCATGCCCGCGCGCGCAAGGGCTTATAAAACAAATGTACTTGATAGTGTTATAATTGTGAACCAGCGCTAGATAAGTAATAAAAACTAAAGGTATGATGAAGCCAATATTTCATGATGGGAAAAAAAAAGTTGTGTTGGTGATAAAAAACTTAGAGACTGAACAAAATAATTGTTTTTGCCATATTTTTTAGCTTTCCAGTTAATAAAAAGAAAAAAAATTAGAAAGCTAAATTCTCTACCAACTTTATATTAAAAAAAAAACCAACAAAGATAATCTTGGAAGGAAAAAAAACCCATGAGGAAAAATGTTATAGCAATTGACAATGTTTTGTGAGGAAAACTACAGTGCTTTCTACAATAAAATCAACAAAGACAATTTTAGAAAAAATCATAAAAAAAACCATCTAGAGAAATACTGTAGCAATTCACAGTGTTTTGTGAGAAAAGCTACAATGCTTTTCCCATATGATTTAGCTTTATTGTAATTATAATTCTTAACCAACTCAATATTAAAAAAAAAATCGACAAAGATAATTTTGGAAAAAATCATAAAAAAATCATATGGGAAAACACTGCAACAATTCATAATGTTTTAAAGAAAAAAATTACAAAGCTAAATTCTCAATAAGCTCAATATTAAAAAAATAAAATCGACAGATACAATTTTACAAAAAAATAACAAAAAAAACAGGGAAAAAAAACCATGTTGGAAACATTGTAGCAATTCACAATGTTTTGTGATGAAGCTACAGTGCTTCCCCACATGATTTAAGCCTTATTTGTAATGACTTGTAATTATAATTCTCAATCAGCACAATATTAAAAAAATGAAATTGACAAAGATAATTTTGAAAAAATCATAAGAAAAAAAAAACCATGTTGAGAGACACTCTAGCAATCCATAGTGTTTTGTGAAGAAAGCTACAATGTTTTCTCCACATGATTAAGCTTTATTACAAGTTAAATTCTAACCAGCTTAATATTAAAAAAATAAAATTGACAAAGATAATTTTGGAAAAAAATATTACAAAAAAAAAACACAAAAAGAACTGGAAAAAACCATGTGTGAAAAAACACTATGGCAATTCACAGTAATTTGCGAGGAAAGTTACAGTGTTTTTCTCACATATTATAACTATAATTTTTAAACAGCTCAATATTAAAAAATAAAATCAAAAAAGTTAATTTCGGAGAAAATCATCAAAAAATAAAAAAACAAAAAACCATGCGGAGAAACACTGTAAGCAATCAACAATGTTTTAAAGAAAAAAAATTACAAAACTAAATTCTCAATCAACTCAATATTCAAAAAAAATAGAAAAATCATGTGGGAAAACACCGTAGCAATTCATAGTATTTTAAAGGAAAAAAAATTATAAAGCAAAATTTTTAACCAGCTCAACATTAAAAAAGTAAAATCGACAAAGATAATTTTAAAAAATAAATAAACAAAAAAAAAAGGGAAAAGTTCGAAAAAAAGGAAAGTGATTTTGGGGAAAAAAAAAGAAAAAAGGGGAAATTTGAAAAAAAAAGATGAAAAAAAATGAAAAAGTAAAAAAAAAAAAAAGAGGAATGCACTTGTGGATTACTATTGTAATCCATAATGCATTGGGTGTGGGTGAACAATGAATTCTCCACACCCTTTAGCTTATTACTTAATTGTAATTCATAACCAACTTAATATCAAAAAAATAAAATTGACAAAGATAATTTAAAAAAAAATAAAAAAAACTAAGTGGGAAAAAACACTGTAGCAATCTACAGTAATTTGCGAGGAAAGCTACAGTGCTTCCCTCACATATTGTAATTGTAATTTTTAACCAGCTCAATATTAAAAAATAAAATTGAAAAAGATAATTTTAAAGAAAATCATAAAAAAAAAGAAAAAAAAACCGTGTGGAGAAAAACTGTAGCAATCAACAATGTTTTAAAGAAAAAAATTACAAAACTAAATTTTCAATCGGCTTAATATTGAAAAAAATAAAATCAACAAATATAATTTTAAAAAATAAAAGAATAAAATAGAAAAACAATGTGGAAAAACACCGTAGCAATCCACAGTATTTTAAAGAAAAAAATTACAAAGTAAAATTTTTAATTAGCTCAATATTAAAAAACTAAAATTAACAAAGATAATTTTGAAAAAAAAAACAAACAAAAAAAGGAAAAAAGGGAAAAAAAAATAAAAAGTGCAAAAAAAATAAAGTAAAAAAAATGACAAAAAAATTGAAAAAAGGGAAGAAAATGAAAAACTGAAAAAAAAAAACACTGTGGATTACTGTTGTAATCCACGGTGATTTTGGTGTGGAATAACATGATTCTCTCATACCATTTTAAGTAAAAATAAAAAGAAAGAGAAACAATAATCAATAAAGGAAAGGTGGCAAAATGGAGTTTGAATACGTGATACACCTCAAGTTTATGGTTAACAAGTTTTTTTTTTTGTTTAAATTTAATGTGGTAGAGTTTATTTGTTAAAGTAGTTTTTGTTTGTGTTAAAATAATATTTTTTTATTTTTTAAAATTTATTTTTTAAAATAACGCATAAAAACGATGAATAAATACTGAAAAAATTAATTTAAAACTAAAAAAAATGAAAATCACGATTGAAGTGAATGCGGCCTAAATTTTGAACCACGTCTTCTGACTTTGCATGGTTATGTCAAGCATCCTTCAGCTTTTCATGATCACTGTAGAGGAATTTTGGAACAAGTTTTTCTCCTCGGGATCTGAGCATATATATGTATGTATGGACCGTGTTTGTTCATGTCAGCGAGAGAAAGTGAACCTCTTGATTTGATGTGTCTTTTAAACATATATAGTTTTCTGACAAGTTATCTCATATACCATGAATAAAACTGAAATAGAGTAGGTTAGAACTGTTAGAGTTTTTGGCAGACATTTCTCTTTTATTAAACCAAGTACTACCCTCATATCTAGCATAGAAGTTTGGTAATCTCTAGCATCATTACTGAGTTTATTGCTTGTAGGTATGAATGATTCATCTATGTTGAAGATTTCGACCACCCTTTTTGTACTTCTACCAAGGTATTGGCAGCTTCAAAAAAGACGTGCCTTTAGAAATGTTATCTTGTAAGAAGGAGAAACATACTGGCTGCAGCATGACGTTCCTATTAGAATAATCTTCAAGCAAGAAAGAAGGTCACGTTGCTTTCGGTTCATAAGAATGGACCTGGTTAGAGTAGGACATGTACCTGTGACTTTTGTTTCCATGAAGGGAAATACTTACAAAACTTACACAGTTGGATGCCTTGAAATTATCTTTTTTGGGTTAGCTAAGCACATGCCCTTTTCAAATAGCAAGCTGGTGTCCTTCGGTCGGTTTAAGGTCATAACTTGCAACATATGAGTGCACTCCTTTTGAAGTTCTCATATGCTGGCTCTTTTCTGTGAAATATGTTTTTTTTTTTTTCTGTTTGGGAAAGCCTGTGTCACATAACAAAAACAACACAGGTTGTCTCGGTGTTAGACATGTAACCTGACTCCTCTGATTGTTGTTTATCTTGTTATGTTGTTTACAGTTTGAGTTTTACAATTTCTAAAAGAACCAGCGAGTATCGATATTTTGTGCATGGAAATTTAGGTTTTTTTCTTGGTTCACAAGACTCTTAAGGTGATCTAAGGTTTTTGCTTTCTTTAACGTAGTTTTAATATCACTTCGTAACATCAAAAAAATTAAATTATTTTATTATAACTTCTTTTTGTGTCTCAAGCCACTTACAATAAAAAAAAATATACTTCTTTTATTTATTTCAAAGTTTTTACATGCCTTGTTATTTATCAATGTTGTTTTAGTATTTTTACATTGCTTTTGAATATGACTGCGGTTTTATAATTTAATTGTAAAACCTATTAAAATTTATCCCAAATTAAAAAGCTTTGAAAAGCCATTATTCCAAAAATCTCCTTTTTTAAAATCATAGAAAAAATAATTATTTTTTATTCACAGTTGAGAATAATAGAATATCTTAAGTTATGCCTTAGCCAATCTTTCTATTTATATATATGTGGCAGAACACGGCAGTAACTGTAGGGATTATAACATTGGAATAATCCTATGTTAATTTCCTATTTAGATATATATACATGCTATACATTTTATAATATGCCCCCTCAAGCTGAGGGTGGAGGATCAACCCGAAGCTTGAAGCCGAAAGCGATAAGGACGCAACAGGAAGCGGTTTAGTGAAGACATATGCAAGTTGATCCCGAGAAGGGATAAAATGAATCTGAATTTCTTTCTTGGCAACGCAGTCATGGACAAAGTGATAATCCACCTCAACATGCTTAGTACGAGCATGGAAGATAGGATTTGCTAAGAGATAGGTCGTGCCAAGGTACACCAAATGGTAGGAGCAGAAACTGAGGGAACCTGCAGATATGTTAACAAGTATTGAAGCCACATGACCTCAGTGGTACCGTCAACTAAGGCTTTATACTCAGTCTCAGTAGAGGAGCGAGCAACTATGCATTGCTTGCCGAATTTCCAAGAAATCGACGTCTGACCAAAGAAGACAAGGTAGCCACCCGTAGACTTGCGATCATCAATACTACTAGCCCAATCTGCATCTGTAAATCCATGTAGAGCAAAAGAGGAGCCTCGAGTGATATGAAAGCCATAAGATGTCGTACCTTTAAGATAGTATAGAATACGCTTAACACTGGCCCAATAAGAATCTGTAGGAGCATGCATAAACTGACAGACTCTGTTAACAACAAAACAGATATCTGGACGAGTGAAGGTAAGATACTGAAGAGCATCCATGATTTGATGAAATCGTGTGGGATCAGAGAATGAATTATCCGGCAATATAGTAATTTTCAAAGGAGAGACTGGAATATCAACGGGTTTGCAGGAAGTACCAGCTCGAGTGAGGATGTCAAGAATATATTTATGTTGATGCAGCATTAAACCCATACCTGTAGACTGAACTTCAATACCCAGAAAGTAGTGAACGGCGCCTAGGTCACGAAGCTTGAATTCAGAGCTTAGTAACTGGATGAGGTGGTGAAGCATAGCAGAGTTGCTACCCTTAAGCAGAATATCATCAACATACACCAGAAGATAAAAGATATTAGATCTATCAGATAATATAAATAGGGAGGTGTCAACCTTGGAAGCCCGGAAACCAATGAAGAGCAAAAAATCACTTAGACGAGTGTACCATATGCTCTCGATGCCTGTTTTAAACCATACAATGATTTGTGCAATCTGCACACATGAGATGGAAGAGAAGAGTCAACAAAACCTAGAGGTTGTTTCATGTAGACCTCTTCAGTAAGAACGCCATTGAGGAAGGCATTATGAATATCAAGCTGATAAATCTTTTAATTTCGCGAAACCGCAATAGAGAAAACCAATCGGACAGTGGCTTGCTTAATAACTGGACTGAAGGTTTCAGAATAATCAATGACTTCATGTTGGGTAAAACCTCTAGCAACAAGGCGCGCTTTATAATGCTCAATACTACCATCAACACGACGTTTGATCTGATACACCCATCTACTGCCAACAACGTTCATCGAAGGATGAAAGGGAACCAAAGACCAAGTGCGATTAGAGCGTAAAGCTACGATCTCATCACACATAGCATTGTGCCAAACTGCATACCGGTCAGCATCAGAGAATGCAAGAGGCTCAGAAGAGGGAGAATGCAGTACCCGTGTGGGGGTAGGATTAGCGGCAACTCAAGCAACCAGATTTGTTGTCTTCTGCTGCCGCGGTCGGAGAACCATAGGATGCCTACGATCTACGGTGGCGATGTAGGGGAAAATAGTGGCAGTAAGGAGATCTGTGGCAGCTGATAAGAAGATAGATCAACCATAAGGTTCAGTTCAGCCGGAGATGATGAGGAAAAATATGTCGCAAGCATAGGACTGTCAATAGAAAAGGGGCTGTAAGCAGAGGCCGAATCTGCAGTAACACTAGCCAAGAAGGGTGAAGTAGAGGAGGGACTAGAGAGTGCCCCAAAGCCAGGAGGGGATGCGTTCGAGTGGCTGGATGAGACCAATTGACGAGCTGAACCTGCATCATAATGGTTAGATAAACATGCATGGGATGATGGGCAGGGGAGTGGCAGAGGCTGTGGTAGGGTGGCTGTTTGAAAGGGCAGAGCTGAAGTACGGTGGTTGTTTGGGTGGTTGTTTGGAGTAGGTAATGGTGGGTGGTGGAGCAGAGTCGGGAGGGTGATAGTGGCGAGTTGGGTAGGGTTAGGTTCGAGACCTTTACAATCTGTTCAGAATTATCAAATGGAAACATATGTTCATGGAAATGGACATGATGGGAAATATAAATGTGGTGAGATGCAATGTCAAAACATCGATAACCAAGGTGCGAGAAACTGTAACCAAAGAACACACATGGAGAGGAACAAAAATCCAATTTATGATTATTATATGGACGCAAAAAAGGAAAGCAGAGACACCCAAAAGTATGCAAAAAATGATAATCAAGAGACTGTTGAAACAAACAATCAAACAAAGATCGATGGGCAAGAATAGGAGTAAGCATGCGATTTATAAGATAAACAGATGTTTCAAAAGCATAATTCCAAAACCGAGAAGGTGCTTTACATTGCCCTAGAAGAGTAAGTCATGTTTTCACAATATGCCTATGACGACACTCTACTGTGCCATTTTGTTCATTAGTGTGAGGACAAATCAGACGATGATGGATACCAATAGTCTGAAAGAAGGTGGATAGTTTGTGGTATTCACCACCCCAATCAGTTTGAATAGATTTTATTTTTAATGAAAATTGATGTTCAACGAGAGTCTGAAATTGATGAAAAACAGAGTTAAGATTAGACTTGGCAATGAGAGGGTAATAACATACATATTTTGTATAAGCATCAACAAAGATAACAAAATAACGATAGCCATCCGAAGAGAAGAGGGGAGTAGGACCCCATACATCACTAAAAATTAATTCAAGTAGAGCAGAAGTTTTGTGACCCGTAGGTCCTAAAGATAAATGCGATGATTTTCCTAAAGGACAACTTTGACATTAAAAATTAAGACATTTGTTGTTACAAATGATCTTATTTTTCAAGACTAACAATTGAAAAATACATGAAGTAAAATGACCTAGGCGACGATGCCATAAATCAGCAGAAATGCAGGGAGACTAATAGGCTTGAGGAACTGACATGACGAAAGACTTGGTTAGGGCATAGAGACCATCTTTACTCTGACCTGAGAGAAGGACTTCATTGGTATTGAGATCCTTGACATAAAACACACGAGGGTGAAATTGAAAATAAACATTATTATCAAGATAAAATTTCTGAACAGAGAATAGAGGTTTCGTGATTGCAGGAATATGAAAAACATTAGATAAGGTGAAAGAACGATGTGGTGTATATATTTTTGTATGACCGAGATGAGATATAGGAAGGCTTTACCATCACCAACATGCAAATTATCATTACCAAGATACGGTTCTACAGTAGTCAAGGTGGCAAGATCTGGTGTGACGTGTTGATTGGCACCGGTATCCGAAAACCAATCAGCAGAACTGGTTGAGGAGAGATTGCACTACGCTAGATTTATAGTAGGTTACTGGCCATAACCCCGCTACTGGAGTTGAGGATAGTGGGGAGCGGTATGGCAAAAAAATTGGCACTGTTGGCAGCGTTGATTCTGCTCCCTATTGCGCTGCCAATTACCTTGTCTACTGTCACCAAAGGATGAGCTGTGGAAGCTGCGATGATCTGGTCTGGAGCCAGTAGACCGGTTGCCTCTGCTGTTGAACTGGTTGGGGCGCCAACCGCCATTGAAGCGTCCCCTGCTGCGTCCAGAATTTCCAAAGGTCTAGCGTTGCGCAACAAGGGCAGACGGTGGGGTGTTGGGTGTGGGCAATAGAGGAGCATGTATGGCAGCCGAATATTTATGAATAAATTCATGCTTGAGGAGATGACTATGAAGATCTGCATACGATAAAGGTTCGACCTTGGTAATAAGGTTGGTGATTAAGTCTTTAAACTCTCCCCGAAGACCATGAAACACATATAAGTTGAAATCCTCAAGCAAAACCGGGCGGCCAGCAGCGGCTAACTCATCAAACAAGGCCTTAGCTTTTTGCATAAATTGAGTCACCGATTCATCACCCCGTCGAAGATCCCGAAGAGAGCCATAAAGTTGCATAATACGAGAGTTTGAGGTGGAAGTGAGAGCTTGCTCAAGAGTGTGCTAGGCAGAACAAGAAGTTTGGCAGCCAATAACAAGGTGCAGAACTTTCATGGATAGGGAGGAAAGGAGAGCACTCAGAATAAGTTGGTCATGTTGTTTCCAGCGAAGAAAGAGCGGATTTACACGAAGAGAGGTACCATCGGCAGCAAGAACATGTAGAGATGGACATGTGTTGGAGCCATCAACAAAGCCGAAAACTCCTTGACCTAGGAGATACGACATCATCCGCATACGCCAATATAGGTAATTGGTGTTTGTTAATTTGAGGGAGATGACTTGATGAGTGTGAGAAAAAGAGATTATAGCAGTGGCAGCAGAGACAGAAGTTGCATCGGACGCAAGCTGCAAGAAGGGAGTATTGTGGGGGTTGAAGAGAGTGTGTTCACCAGCCACGGCAGGGGAGGAGTTGTGATGAAAGTGTTTTAGTTATTTTAGGGCTCTAATACCAAGTTGAGAATAATAGAATATCTTAGGTTATGCCTTAGCCAATCTTCCTATTTATATATATGTGGCAGAACACGGCAGTAACTGTACGGATTACAACATTGGAATAATCCTACATTAATTTTCTATTTAGATATATACATGCTATTTATTCTATAATATTCACTATAGTATTTGAGGTAAATAAACTCATAACAAGCTATTTTCTTCAATATTAATAAAGAGTAGCATATATACTTTCTTGGTTTTTGAAATATGTCTTCATTTTAAAATTTGCATTCTAATATTACCTGAGTGTCACTATCAAGAGTATTAGTTTCCTAGAAAGTTTTGAATGTTAGTGTAATTAGATCCCACAACTAAGTATATAAACCCACAATTGTTACTACTTAGATATTTTGGGACTAGGATATAAAATCCTCATTCAGCAAAACTTATGATTGAACCTTGATACTATAGAATAAATAAGTTTGAACATATCATTTTCCATAGACTATTATAGTATAAACAAAATGTTTAGCAACATCTCCTTTTAGGATTTGAGTTTGGATCAATGAGCTCAATAAAAGCTCACTCAATTATTCATTGACATCTCTTGATAAACTATTGATGGTCACATGATATGGAGTAAATAGGCATAAAATATCAATTCATCAAAAAAAATTAGAAGTGACAAAAATAACCATGACTTTAGAACGAATAAGCATAAAATTTATCCTCGATTTAACTCATCACAGTAGACCCATTTAGATTGACCAATGGTAAAATAAGCACAACATACCATTAGGAATAAAAAAACAATTAATAATGCATCTTACCTTAGGTTTGGCAAACAAGTTCTTAAAAAACAATTTAAACCTATGTTTTTCAACTACGGATATGTTTGGCAAACACGCTCTAACATGTTTTTCACAGTATTATTTTTTATGTTTTTTAAAATACAGTCTTAGTTTAATTTTATTTATTTTTTATTTTTGAAGGAATATTTAGCAATTAATTTTGGGTCTTTTATATCATTTTTACCCTTTTAAATTTAATATTTACGATTATAAACTTATATGTAAAACAATTTTCCAATATTAAATAAACTAATTTTAAAGAAATAGAAAAAACAACAAAAATCCTTCTTTTAAAAAACAAGAATAGATTTATGTTTTAAATTGCATATGATAAAATTTTATGATAATCTGCATTCATATTTTTGTAAAATAAAAAATATTTTCTTTATTTTTTAAGAAAAATCAATTAATGAATTTTACAATTAGTTAGTAAATATTCATTAGAACTTAGTCTAAATTTCAAAAACATCAACCAATTTGTTTATTTTTAATTTCAAGATTTACACACTTACACAGACGTATTTCTAACATTGATAAAGATAAATTAAGTCCATAGTAAATAAAATAACCCCTTTCTTTCAATCACTTTGTTTACTTTTAATATTTAGAAATGATGAATATATATATATATATATATATATATATAAGATGTATTTCTATTAATAAGGGAAACAAAAATATAAAATATAATAAAATCTATTTTGATTTTAGAATTGCATGGTTTGACCCATAAAGTCATGATTCATCTTACTGAAGTGGGTTTGTTTTAACCAATAGATAAACAAATGGTTAGAAAAACATAACAGCGTCTTAGTAATAATCAGATAAATGAACAATACAGGTATATAAAGGGAGATATTGTCTTCCCTAAACACAATCAGTTCTCTTATCCAAAGTATGTATAGAGTACTGGTTAGGGTTTCTAGTGACCAAAACACTAGGTGCTAACTCTAAACCTTTAAACCATAAATGACAAAAATTCCTTATCCTTTTCACATCTAAATCTAATCCGGAAGGATGATTGTCGTTATACCATATGTATGCGATAGCATGTAGGGTATGTAAATATGAATAATAAAATATAATTCTACTACAAGCAAACAAATGATTTTCTTTTTTATCTTAATTTAATCAAAATGTATTACAGAATCATATTAACTCATCTCTAACCTTAAAATAAAAGTACTCTTAGTATATGTAAAACTTGGTTTTAATTATACAAAACTCTAAAACATGTAGGGTAATCATTGTGCACACACATATACTTATTCATTTCAACAATAAAATTACTTTATTGCCCTTAATTAAGAAAATTGGATATCGTTGATTTGGGGGTAATTTAATCTTTTCTAATGGTCTATTAGTCATTAAAAGATTGTACAGGGGTATATACATCATTTTAGTTTTTTTATAATAGTAAAATGACTAATTTACCTTCTAAGTAAAAAAAAATAGAATTGTTGACCAGGTGTTTATAATAATAAAATGACTAATTTACCCTTGAAGTTAAAAAAAAGTAAAACTATGTTTTTTCCCTTGGAATCAGGAAAACATTGGCCATACACCTAGTGGCGGTTTAGTCCTTTGACTGAGGTTTTTTTGTTAATTCCAAATCCATTGAGCGAATTTTAGTATTTTTTGCTTGATAAAATAATATTTAATTCTAAAAGTTGTTGGAATGTGCATTCACGCACCAATACGTGAGAGGCATTTACGCCAATTAGGCAGCATGTTCGACTCCTCCTAATGGTCAAACTTGACCTTCCGTTATGTTGTTGGAACCATCGTTATGTCCTCTTCTCCCTTGAAAAGCACACGTTGGTCTTTTTTTTTAGTGTTTCAATTTCAGCTCGTATTCTTTTTATTTCTATTTTTTCTCTAGGTCCTTCTATAATATTTTGTTTGTTTTTAATTTAGTCCTTCAATTATAATTTGTCATATATTATCTTTTTTCCAATCCATTTCTAATTCTTTTTCTTAGTTCTTTTGTTAAAGTTTTATTGGTTTTCAATTTCAACCTACAATCAAAATTTATGGTGTATTTTTTAAAAAATTAATCCTCGTTCTTTTGATTATTTATTTTGTTAAAGGTATTTTTCTTTTCAATTTAACTCTCCAATCAAAACAATTTTGGTGGCCGTCTCATTTATTTTTTTTATTTTCACCCTGATTCTTTTAATTATATTTTTTAATTTTAGATTTTGTGTAATTGATTTTTTTCTAGTTTCATCTTTCAAATTTGCTAGCGATTGAGCTTCGTGGTTTTTTCATTTATAGTGCTTCTGGTCTAATGAACCAAGTCACAGATTCATAATGTTAACGCAAGTTGACATCCTTTTTTTGGCTCATTTACTTTTTTGATTTCATTGTTCGACATTATTTTTTTGAAAAAAAAATTGGCTTTGTGGTTTTTCTCAATTTGTTTTCTATTAGGTGGGCCATAGGTTTCGCATGTTAACCCGGGTTGGCTCACCCCTTATTACCTGAGTTACATGTCTATCATGCTAATTTGGCTTGATTTGGGCCATTTTGTTTTTCCTTTTTTAACCAGTTTCATACTTCCTAGGTTTTTTTTCTAAGTTATCATGATCTTATTAAACTAATTAAAATAGAATTAACTTATTAAACTCAGTCAGGCATGTAACTCAAAGTGTTTGTTTTTTTTATTTCTTTTAAATACACGTATGAAACCTAGGCTATCGCTTCCTTTGTCAAATTGTTTTATTCTAGTTGTAATTGATATCCCTCTTCTATGCTTTTTTATTTTGCTTAGCTTGATTTGAATATTGATTTTTTTTTAAGATGTTATTCTAACTCGTGTATAAATTTTTTTATATTTTATATAGATGAACTTTATTCAAAAAAAAATACTTAGTTTTAAATAATATTTCTAATATGTGCAACCTTACATTATATTTTTTCCCCTTTTATTTAATTCAACTAATTTCATGTGTATATATATTTCTATTATCTTTTGATTGAATAAAAAATTGATTTTAATAAACAAATTGAGTTAACACAACCACATAAATATCTCATGTTGTGGGTTAAATATCTTGATCTAAATATGTCTCTTAATTTTTTCAGTTTTTCTTTTAATTATCGTTAATGACTTTTTATTTATTTATTTATACAAATAATTATCAAGTTATTTAATTAAAAGCTTGTACAAGCCTTTTGATTTACACTTACGATTTTTTTATGTAAAAATATGCATCGAGAAAACATACATATCCATCTTAAAAAAAAAAAAACAAATATGTGACGGGGCGTAGGTTAAATGTCTAGCTCATATGAAAACACATGGGAAATTTCAACAAAATGAGAATATCCAAAACAACTTTAAAATCATCAAGCCTGAATAGGAATAACTAAATAAGTGGCCCACGTTACATCATGGGCTAGGTCAAATGTTTTCTAACATAAAAAAATAATGTCTAGGCGACGCTAATATTTTTAAAGAAGTAGGAAAAACTTAAGATCAAAGTCATTGACTTGACTGGGTTCAATAAGTTTAGTTAATTGAATAATATGATTAAAAAAGCATCGATAGTAAATAAAACGAACAAAGAAAATTGGCAATAATTAACTATAAAAAATAAGTTGTCAATATCATACTCATGAGAAAAAGAAGGAAAAGCCTTTTGAAGACTCACCATCGCTCCGCTTTGTACACCGCCCCACCACCAGTGAAATCATGTGCCCATACTCAATTAAAAAACTCAATTCCCAATCAATTTAATATTGAAAGATAAAATCAGAAAAAAAAAATCAATTTAAATTTTCAAAGTAAAGAAAATAAAAATTAAAAAAATGAGGATCAAATCTTATAAAAATAAAATAAAAGGATGATGACCCCCTCATACCCTATCTCTAAAGAGGCCCGTAACTTCGCCCCCCTTTTAGATTGATTCCTTTTAGCTTCTAGGTAATAAGGTTGGCACAAATTGTAAGAGATATTCAGTTTTAAATTTTTTTCTCAAATAATAAAATAGCAATTAAAAGAATGATCACCAAATCTGACAAATGATAAAGTTAAAGTAGAATGAAATTAAAAAAATATTATAATTTTATAAATTATTTCAAATTAAACAAATAGTAATTATAAGAACATGGATCAAATCTAAAGAAAAAAATAAATTGACAGGCTGCTTTGAAAATTTAAAAGGTAAGACGTTGAAATTAAGGAGGAGTAGGAAAAAAAGTTGGAAAAAAAAGGGTCATTGACATCAAACCATAGGTCACTAAGCCATACTTGTCACCTAAAAGGAAAGGCCACCAAGACAATTCCAACGTCCTTTGTTAAAAACAGCGTTTAGTTGCCATAAGATGGTGAAGGCTCTCCACAAGTTGACATGTTTGTTGCACACACTAGTCACTTTTAATTTTTTATAATATTTTATATTTATGAAAAATATTAAATTGTCTCTTATTCAACTTAATTTTAATTAAAAAACTAAGATGAAAAAAATGAAAAAACCATGGTCGCCAGTTTAAAAACAATTATTGTTCATGGTAATTTAGTAATTTTATTGTGTTTAAAAAAGTGAAAAATTGAACAATACCTTAGGCACTAGTTAAATAAAAAAATTTAAGAGTAATTCAGTTATTTTACTATGCTTTAAAAAGTTAAAAAGAATTATTTGTTCTTAATCAATCTAATAATAACTAATAAATATTATAAAATACTTTATTACCTGCTTTTTTGTGTGTAAATAACAAAAACATCATTATAATATAGTTATTGATAGTGTGATGAGTATATTTGTACAATAAAACACTTAGTTCTCTTAAAAAAAAATTAATTTATATATGATGTTAGGTAAGAGGTATAACAATTACTATATCTCAACTTCATGTGCCAAAGTTAACATGCCTCCATTATTTTCACACTTACATTGTTAACTCGTATTACCTTGGAATATGAGCAGCATACAATAAATGGGGACTTGCCTTGAAATAAGACCAACAGACGTGCATGCCAAGAGGTCGCAGTTCATGTTTCCATTCAAACATGACACCGGAATCTTATCTTTGTTTATACGTGGCAGCTTTGTTGGCAAATAAAATTTGTTCCTAATACTTGTACATATTACAATTATGTTTGGAATTAATAAAGTTTGTTTTTAAAATTGTTTTTTTTTAAGTATTAAAATAATAATTTTTTTATTTTTAAAATTCATATTTAATATTGATATATTAAAACAATTTTAAAACACCAAAAATATTTTTAAAAAAATAAAACTTTCCAAAAGCATAATTTCACTGCATAAACAAACACTATATCATATGCCGAAACAATTCACACTTCTATCTCATCACTGACAAACATGCATTCTCCCTGAAAATGATGAAGCTCACCTCCTTATTCTAGGTAGTTGATGCGAGGTAAGACCTAGATAGTGCCCAGCTCTCAAGGTCTTGTTGAAAGCATGAGATTTGTTCATGGGTTTCAACTTTGACCATCCATTGCAGTCAATCTCTGAATCCAAAGAATCTTCAGAGCACCCACATTCCAACTCTATTTTCAGAGGTTTGTAAGTTCTATTAGCTGATACTGATGAATTCAACAAAGTTGTGACTCAAAAACTACTTAAGAAGCCAGGTTGAAATGGTGCTACTGTCGCATCTGGGTTTGAAAGCCTTAGTGCTCTTGGCCAGGCTGCATCTTCTTTCCAAATACTTATTTGGATGGGTATGAAATTCCAATGAGCATATGAAAGTTTAGAAGTCAAATTTGTCTATTGATCATCTTCTAGATCTTTACATATACAACATTTACAGTTAAAATGGTTTGCGATCAGTTTGATATGAATATCTAATGAATACTCGATGGATGGACAGTGAATACTTGAAAGATACCCAATAGATACCCGAAACCTGATTGAATCGGATTTAATTCATGCCTGATCGGGTTCGAGTCAAGGTCAAGGTCAGGTAAAAGAATTAAGATCGGGTTCAAGTATGAATATTGCAATACCCGATCCATGGTACCCGTTGCCATCCCTACTTATCATACTTGTCAAACAGAACCGTGGTGGTGCTTCTACGACTTTTCCTGTTTTTTCCCTCTTCTTCTTTTGTTTGTAATGCCCCACTAACCCATCCTGATTACACTTCCTATCCTCATCTATAGGTCTCTTTGAGAATTAAAATTAGCGCACAAGGAGAGAAAAGCCTTATTATCTTGAATCTACGACATGTGAACTTTTCCGTAAAGACGCGGATGTTATGCGCAGACATTAAGCAATCATGTGAGCACAAACACTAGCAAAGAGAACCTGCCCACATCGGCAAAGGGGATATAATGGAACGGCAAACCATTCTGACCTCACCTTCCTATCCAAGGACACAATACTTGCTGATCATTCCAGCAGCACTTCGACTTGAGCAAACAAGACATTGAGTAAAAGAACCATTTAGGTGGTAGCCAGAGTGGTAAGAGCTTGGGATTAAGGGGTTTGCTCCCTCTTAGGTCTCGGGTTCGAACCCTGTGGTTGCTCATATGATGGCCCTTTGGAGGTTTACATGGTCGTTAACTTCGGTACGTGGGATTAGTCGAGGTGCGCAGTCGGCTCCGGACACCCACGATAATTAAAAAAAAAAAAAAAAGACATTGAGTAAAAGAAAACAGCAAACAGCTAGGTTACCAAATAAACTAATCAGAAGCACACGGAGATGAATTGAAGCTGATTCCGAGACTAGCAGGGGATTTTTATCAGAGCATGGCAAGCGATAACCCAAGCGTTCGTTCTACCAACACAGTCGGCTAACCCAAAGAAAATAAGTATATATAGTAGTCCAATATGAGAAAACAGTGAGAAGAAGAGGTGTTCCAATAGATAACGAAGGATTAAATGTTGACGAAGTCGGAAAAAAATTCAAAAGATATTGGCCTTTCCACAATTGTTTAATGGATTTTGAGGAAAAAATAAATTCAGCAAGGTTTGGCTAATGGTTCACAATACCATGAATCTTATGAACTTGTGCAATGTGCAGTGGAGTAGGGTTCTAGACAATAGCGTATACTGCTCGCAGAGAGGTAATTATGTAAAATAACTAATTTCATTGTAAGCAAGGGCTCGAGTTTTAACTCATTTTTAGCTAGTATTGGGCTCGGTATTGAGCCCATTTTATCTATCATTTAAGTTCGGTTTGTAGCTTATTTTCCAATTTTTCATTGGACTCGGTTTGTGACCCATTTCTCTTCATCATTGTGCTTGAATTTGAGCGCAATTCTCTCTTATAATTGGGGAGCCCATTTTTATTTTATTTTTTGTTATTGGGCTCAAATTTTAGCACATGTTAGCATGAGGTTGTTTTTAGAATATATATATATATATATATATATATATATATATTTTAATTAATTTTATTTTTTTACTATTTTATTTTTTTATTTTGTATCATCATGTTTTTTTTCAATTTGAAATGAATAATTTTTCTAGTTTATTTTTCTTCTTCAATATTATTAAAGTTTTCTAGTTTTTTTATATATAAAGTATTGTAAAAGCTTTTAGGTAAGTAGAACCACATATGAATAAAATAAAGTATTTTGAGAGTATTTCTATAATTATGGTATTCTTTGTTTGTAAGGGATTTAACTTGTAACAAACATCATTATCATTCATTTTTTTTTGTGTCAATCAATATCAAAGCCCATGATTCTTGATGGTTACTTGCTTGTTGTGTGTTGTAAGACAATCATGGCTAGATGTTGTAGAATAAGACATGCTCAGATAACAAAGGATAAAGTGGTTACCTCATGAGAAAAAGATATCCAAGAACTTGTGTGTTGGCCAATGAAGGAAGGAAATTGGTCAGTTTTGGACCATGAGATTGGATTTGGGTACATAGGCGAAAAAAAAAGTTTCTTAAGCAAATGTGATTTAAGTTGATGCCAAGAGGATATGGTTCTTTTCAGATAATTGAGAAGATCAATGATAATGCTTATAAAATGGATCTTCCTGATGAGTATGGAGTTAATGGTACTTTTAATGTATCTTATCTCTCTTTATTTGATGTGGATGATGAATTGAGGTCAAATTGATTTGAGGAAAGAGGGGATAATACAATCCAACCCATATCAAAGGATCCATTAATAGTTCTAATAGGTCCAATCACAAGGGTGAGGGCAAAGAATTTCAACAAAGCTTTTAATGGATTTTTGCAAGATATATGAGCCAATGTGGACTACAAAAGAGCAACAATCCAAGAAGGACAATACATAATAAATTTGATTCATACTCAAGATAGGCTTAAGGACCATAAGCTTCGGCCAATAGAGTAATTTTGGCATCATTGAACTTGTATTTCTAAGTATTTTGTGTTATTTGGGGAAAAAAGCTTAATCTATCAATGAGATTTAATTGGAAGGAAAATTCTACTCTACTATGGACATTAAAGTGGCATCAAACTAGATTATTGGGACAAAAAATTTCCTATTTTATTTTTTAAAGAGAAAAGGCAGCATGGATGGATTTTACATTCAAACAATTATTTCTCAATATTATTTTTTTTTAGCTATTAGTTGCAGCACAAAAAAAAATCTGAAATGAAATGAAAATATATATGTTTAGTCTCTTTTCCCGGCTACTATCAAACACAAGAGGAGGAAGACAAATTACCGCCATAATAGCTAAAAAAATATAGATTAAGCTAATAGATATACACACCTAACACAATCTCTCCGAGCCCATTTGAAAATAGCCTGAGCTACCATTCAACTTATTTCAAGATGAGTTGCAGATGCATGGATATACACACCTAACCTAGCCATCAATACTAGGTTGGTTGAGACTTGTGTACCAACAAATTAAGATAAATCAGCAACTACCATTCCTCCGCATGAAAAGTTTCTTCTTCCAAAGTGGCAATATTGCACGAACCAGCTTCTTCATTTGCTTGCTCCTGCTTTTTGGCTTTATTCCTCGTTCTCTGGTCACAGCAGCATGTTATATGAAGGATCCTCTCTTGTAGCAGTCCTCGTGAAAGTAGTGATGGAGAAGCTGGAATTGAACGTGGAAGATTGATTCCAAGGTCTCTACAGGTGAAGTGGAAGCTTATTATATGTGTAGTTAATTTACGTCTTATATTTTACAAACATTTTTATGATTTCTCAAGTCTCCAAATTCTCATTTTTGCTTCTCTAGCTAGATACATGTTGAAACTTGAAGAACACAGAATAAAGACAGCGGAGAGGAAAGAAGCATAGGCAATGGACTCCATGGCAGACCTTGCAAAATCCCATTCTGTTAATTTAGCCACAAGAATTAACCTAACATGGACTAAAACAGTAAGTCATTACCTCTACTGTTTCAAAAACTATATAATTTATTCCTTTGACTTCAAATCTATTTATAATGTTGTCTTGGTGTTCAATATCTTGTTCTTTTTCAATTTATTTATTTTTTTATGTTTGAGAAATAGAGAGATGAAAGCGAAGTAGGTGCGAAAGAGAGTTTTTAATTAGGAAAGAATATATTTTTGGGAAAACAAAACGGCTAAATTGAGGATGTACGGTCAGGCTGGTCGAGGGCTATTTAGTTATTTTTATTACTACAGGGACTGGCTAATTAGTCTTGATAAATTATAATTAACTCGTATGTATTTACAATATTATTCGCATCGAAAATTTGAGGGTGATTTTGCTTTAATATTTACAGGTTCATTCGCTTGGTTGTTACCCGGCGATTTCTCTCTTGGCTCGTTTAGTTGCGTATGTTTCAATTTTAGGTAAGTTGCTCACAATCCACTGTATATTATATGGTAAAATGTCACATTATTTTTATTCAACAATAAAAATATTCTCGGGTTAGCTTTCACGGAAATCAAGGTTAAATTTTTTTTCAAATGATTTAGCCAGTTTGAAAATGTGATTGAAATCAAGACTAAATCAAAGTATTTTTTACTTAGAAATATATCAAAATAATATATTTTTTTATTTTTTAAAAATTATTTTTGAAATCAACGCATCAAAATAATCTAAAAATACTAAAAAAATATTAATTTGAAGTAAAACAAAATTAATTTTTTTTCAAAAACACTTTTAAAATAAAAAAATTCAGGAAATTAAATTCTCTTGCATATTTGTTTTTAAAAGTTTGAGCCTATAAGATCTAGATAACAAACATTTTTAACCACTGAACAACCTCTCGGGGTTTCTAATAAATATATAATATTGCCCAGAGACCAACATCGTCTTCTTCTTTTTTCAATGATGCAGCGTTTATCTTGATTTTTGTTCTCATAATTGTGAGATATATGACTTATTCTGAAGAGGGGAATGAAGTTGAAATAAGAGCAACGGAGACTGACCAACTATTGCCAAGAAAAGCACTGTCCTTATTATTCTCATACGGGACATGTAACAAAGATTTAGAATCAGGAAATTGCAGTACTAGCAGCAGCAGCAGCGACGGCAAGAACGGTTCTTCGGAGGAATTATATGATGGAAAAATATGTGTAATATGCTACGATGAGGAACGGAATTGTTTCTATGTTCCTTGTGGCCACTGTGCTACCTGCTATGTCTGTGCTCAGAGGTATGCGCGTTTATTCGTAGAGCTATCAGAAATCTGGCACGTTAGTGCACTATTATTAGATATGGAACTCATCCATGAATGAATGCATTGCAGGATTTTTAACAGCGAAAACAAGGTCTGCCCCGTGTGCCGGAGATTTATTGGCAAAATAAGGAAACTTTTTGCCCCTTGAGATTCGATTGTAATGATGTCTTATACAAGGATTGTCATTTTTTGATCACAGGACGAATGAAATGCATGTCTTCAGTGTTTTCTATTGTAATATTTTTGTGGAAATTCATGTATTCAGCTTCAAATTGTGCTCAACTGGATATAAGGTTTTCAGGAACAAATTCACCTAGATTGATAGCAAATTCAAAGATCATGTTGCTCTCACAAACCATTCGAGTCTTTATGCAGAAATATTTTAAATGTGATATGAAAAAAAGTGTACAAAGTGTTAATTACATGAACGATAAAATAATACTATATTTAGAAGATTCTAATTATATTAATTTCTAAATAATAGTATGAAAAATCTACGTATTCAGCCTTTTCTATTGTTATATTTTTTTTGAAAATTCATGTCTTCAACTTCAAATTATGCTCAACTCGATACAAGGCTTTTAGGAAACAAATTCACCTAGATTGATAGCAAATTCAAAGATCATGTTACTCTCATAAACCCCATTCGAGTCTTTTTATGCAAAAATACTTCAAAGGTAATATAAAAGAAGTGTACAAAGTGTTAATTACATGAGCTGTAAAATAATGTTTACTATATTTAGGAGATTCTAATTGTATTAATTTCTAAACAGTAGTGTGAAAAATCTGTCTTCGGCCTTTTCTATTGTTAATAGTTTTTTGGAAATTCATGTCTTCAACTTCAAATTGTGCTCAACTCGATTCAAGGCTTTTAGGGAACAAATTCACCTAGATTGATAGCAAATTCAAAGATCATGTTGCTCTCACAAACCATTTGAGTCTTTTTATGCAAAAATACTTCAAATGTGATATGAAAAAAAGTATACAAAGTGTTAATTACATGAGCTGTAAAATAATGTTTACTATATTTAGGAGATTCTAATTGTATTAATTTCTATACAGTAGTGTGAAAAATCTCACATACTAAATGTTATTGTATATAATCATGCAATGAATCAATGAAAAGACTAAGCCTTTGAGCCTCATTGATCTGTTCTACATGGTATCAGAGCAAAGATCATGATATAAACCCTATAAATATCCCAAACCTTTCTGTAATGGAGATCATAGACACACTAGAAACCCTAGACAATATCACCTAAAAACTGGACCAAATCCTTCATAAAATACAGACTCAAACACCAGATTACTCTACTGCCTAGATTGGTATCAAACTATACGATACCAACTATACTTTATGATCCAAAATTATGGAGATGTACATCTCTGAGAAAGATAAATTGGGTTATATCAATGGGGATTTACCCCAACCAGCACCTATAAGACCCAACTTTTAGAGGATGGAGAATGGAAAACTCAATTGTTAAGAGTTGGTTGATCAATTACGTAGAACCCCATACGATCGGCAATTTTATCAAATTTCCTACTACCAAATCAATATGGGACTCTATTGCCACTACTTATTTTGATGGTTTAGACATATCTCAAGTCTACAAATTGAAGAGAAAAATCACATGATTGAAACAAAATGGAGGAATAATAGAAAGCTACTAGAACAGCCCCCAAGGGTTGTGGAGAGAAATTGATTTTTGCAAGCCTAATCATATGATGTGTAAGTATGACATGTAACAATTCAACACTATTCAGCAAGAAAATAGGGAGTATACCTTCTTAGATAGGTTGGACAACCGGCTGGACAGTGTAAGAGCGGGACATCCTCCAAGAAAGCCACTACCTACGATGGAGCAAGCGTAGGCTCTGGTCAGAAAGGAATATTCTAGACAATCTGTCATGCTAGGACATGTTGGAATGAGACTAGTGGCGCGAGGAGGGGGTACCACTTATCTGATATGCCTTGCCAATTTTGAGAGGGTGGGATTAATGCATGAAAGAGGAATGACGGGTTGATAGGAGATGGGTTAAGGGGGGAAAATATGGGTGGACTAAAAATTAAACATGTGAATTTTTTTAATTCAGACCAGAAAGGTCTTGTCTATTTATTGGCAGCCATCTCCATGTGACAACCCATCTATACCGCGAATAAAAATAATTCACAAACTAATAACCAATCCAAGGCCCGAATCGGGTACACCCACTATGGTAATTTCAAACATACTCGTGACACATGCTTTAAAATATATGGGTATTCAGACTGGTGGAAGAATTTAAAAATCAAGAAACAGAATGAAAAAAGTAATAGGCTAGGTCGAGTAGCTTTAGTAAACATTGAATCTGAACCTGTTGCTAGGCCAATGGTTGATTCCCCGAATCCTTTATTTGGAGGACCATCTAATCTTAGTGATTCAGGTAATTGTGCTTTGGCTCTTCTTAGTACAAATCACAATGATTGTCGTGATTAGATCATTGATTCAGGAACCACATATCACATGACATATGATGAGAAAGATTTAATTGTCACTTTAGTACCCAAACACTCTTGTACTGCTATTGCTAATTGTTGTAACCCATTTTTGGGTCCCCACAAAATATATATGAAAAATATATATATAGCCAAAGGAGGTTAGAAAAATAACGGGAGGCGAAGCGCTCGGAAAATGGTCGGAAAATCGGTCAAGGAGGTTGAAAATACAAAGATTGGATTTTTGACAGGTATATTCTTGAAGGAGGAGAGCCATGTTGAGAAGGAAAATTTGGATTGGAGGAGAAAAGCCCGAATTTGGGTGTTTTTGGATTTAATTGGATTTTTAAATGATTTTATAGGGGATTTGATTACAAGAAAAATTGATTTTTAAGTCAATTTGGGCTTTAATTGGAAGAAATTTAAGTTACGGGGCCAAAATATATTTTTTAGGAATTTATTAAGTCAAATCGGGGGCTTAATTGCATAAATATTGAAGTTTAAGGGCCAATTAGGGACTTAATTGAAGAAATCCAAAACCGGGGACCAAATTGGAGAAGGCGCGCAAGTAGGGGGGTTGGAATTAATTGATTCGGGGGCCTAATTGAAGAAATTGGAAGTTATTTGATCAATTGAGGGCTCAATTGCATAATTCGAGAGACCAAGGACTAAAGTGAAAACGCGGCCAACTATGGGGGCGAAGACCGAAATTCGGCGGGGATGCAATTGAAGGGACAAAAGATGATTGAGGGCGATTTGGACTTTGGCGCGTTCGGCGCCACATTTAAATGAAACGGCGCGTTTTCTCCAAAACGACGCCGTTTCATATATTAAAAAAAAAAAAAAAAAAAAAAAAAGAACGTAACGGTGTCGTTTTGAACGACACTTGTTCATCTTTCTTCTTCCCCGAACGGGCGGCGGGGAAGAAGGAAAAAATGTTGCTTTTTTTTGAATTTTTTGGCCGGCCCCTCTCTTTCTCTCGCACGGAGCCCACCGGCCGAACACAATGGCCGACCACCCACCGCGCACCACCCACCGAACCTCGACGGCCGCGCCCATGGCCGACCGGCAAATTTGTTACCCATGAGAGCCGAAAAAGAGCCACTCACTTGGCTCTATAAATAACACCGACCCAGTGCAAGAAAGAGGAAGAAAAAAAACGAGAAGAGGGAGAAGGGACCCGAAAGAGTGAGAAAGAAAAAAAAACAGAGGGGAAGAAGAACGGAAAAAAACGGAGGAAAGAAAAACGAGAGGAGAAGAAAAAGCGGGAAAAAAAAAAAGAAGAAGCGGGAGAAGGAGAGGCGAAAGGGAAGGGAAGAGAGAAGAAGAAGGAGAGAGAAGGAAGGGAGGAGCGAACCAAAAAAGAAGAGAAGGAAACGGACCGAACCGGTTGGAAACGGCCCATGGCGCGCGCTGGAGCCGCCGTCCGTGAGCCACGACACCGCCACCGGCCTCCGCTACAAAGACCGCCGAAACGCAAAGCGCACGCCGCCGTTTGCTCCGCGCCGGGTAATTTTTTCTTCTCCTCCGTTCTTGCATTTGTTTGTTTCTCCGCATGCGAACGAGTAACGTTCGCATGCGAAGGGTGGGGGAAAATAATTCCCCCCCGCCGGCATTGTATTCTTGGGCAGGCGGGTCTCCTGGCCCAGCCTAATCTCCCGGGTGGTCCGGCCCGGAAGAAAGTAATAGTTTTTTTGGGCCGAAATCGGCCCGATAAATTTTGGGCCGAAATCGGCCAACACTTTGGGCCGAGACCGCCCGGCCCAGTTGGTTGGGCCGGACCAGCCCAGCCCGATTTAATATTATATATATTATATTTTATATTATTTATATATATATACATATATGAAAAAAATTGAGAAAATTACGCAAAAATTATTAAAAAAATATGTTTCTTTTTCTGTAATTTTATTATTGTATTTTGACCAACATTGTATGGTATTTTTATATCGTAAATATACAAATCCGGTATTAAAATACCCGGTTTTCGTCAAAGCGTCAAAGATTCAAAAAAAAATGTTTTTTACTTTCCAAAAATTTCCTAAATATCTTTAAAAATATTGTTGATTTTTCTGCATATTTTTATCAAAATGAATTAATATTTGGTTGTATTTTTATACCGTAAGAATATTAACCCAGTATTAAAATACCCGATTTACGTCAAAACATCAAAAAAAATCTATACATAATTAAAAAATGTTTTGTTTTAAAATACGGCCTAGTCTCTCCAATATATATATATAAATATTACAACATCATATTTTTCATACAACAAAGAAAATTTCAAAACGATATATGTATTAGCATGCATTTTGGCTTTAATAACCAGTTTATTCAAGCCATGAGAACTAGGCCAATATTTCAAAAATTCTAAAAATTCTTTTTGTTTTCTTTTAGTATTCGGGATTACGAATATATATATAAAATGTTTTTCCGATATTAAAAATATGGTTTTTACATAGATTTTTAGAATGGTTAGGTTTTTACCCGATAAGATAAGGACCTCCTTATTGAGGAGGACTTTTCTTGAACCACGGACGGCCCAACAACTAGGAAACACAACGAGACCTTGTTTTTATCAGACAAATAAACAATGCAGCTTACCTTAGGTAGGGCGTATTTGGGGTGCTAATACCTTCCCTTTACGCAACCGGTCCGTGCCCGATCTACGAGACCAGTTAGGGTTCCTAGTGACCAAAATACTAGGTGGCGACTCCCACACCATTTTTTATGTATAAGAGACAAAGAACTCCTTGTCTCACCATATTTACTAGATATATACCCCCCATCACACATTCGAGGGTGGACGATCGCCGCGACGTCGCGCACCCCGCGACAGAATGGCGACTCCACTGGGGACCTTGTGGACTAAGCTTTGTTTTTGTCTTTTGTTTTTGTTTTCGTGTGTTCATTTTTAATATGCCTTTCCTTTTGTTATCTGTTTATATGCTTTAAATATTTCTACATATTGTTCATGCATTTGTATAGAACTGTCTCATACATCTTATAGAACTGTCACATGCATTACATATTTTGTTTATTGAGGGTACACACAAACTTTAAGTTAAGTGGGGGACTAGCGGCTTACCTTACGACTTTTAGTCAAGGTTTAAGTTTGTGTAAACCCCAACTCTTCGCCGAGTGCTTAGGCCGGCAATAGTGGTACATGTGCCATCTCATTGCCTACAAGCCCCCATATTGCCTCCACGAGGGCAATCACGGGACAACAAGAGACCCTTTTTAGAGACTGAATAGCCAACCTACCCTCGTCAAGCATAAAAGATTTAGAACCGGCTATAGGGTGTATGCTCCACAAAATACATTTTACCTAAAACAATAAAGCATTTGGTTTTCGGGTCTTTTGAAACGATAAGATGGCCATCATTACCAAATTTTCTACCGTGGAATATGGGCGAATGCGAATTGTCACAACTATCGGAGGAGACTGCTGCTCTAGATATGATGCAAGGAAGCTTCCAAAGTAGTCAAAGACCTGAATTGCGTAGCATATGAGATGAAGAAAATATTGGGCCATAGTCAGAACATTGATGAAGCAGCTTTTTTTGGGAAGTATGGGTGATTGTTAGAAATTGCAAAGATAGAAGTATTGAACCCAGCAATCAAAGCCTTGATTAACTTTTGGGATCCCGATTACGGGTGCTTTTCCTTTGTAAATGTGGATATGTGTCCCACTATAGAGGAGTATGGAATGTTGATGGAGTTTCCCAAACACTTACACCGGGTTTATTTTCCTTTGAGAAATGACAAGGTGATTCCGAGTTATCAAAATTATTGAAGATTCCACACCGAGCAGATTTTTAGAGAAGAATGGCGGCGGTTTAAGGTGGAAATTTACGGAAGTTGAATTAGAAAGGAAAAAAGAGCAATACGTCTCGACGGTAGAAAGAGACGGGTTAATCGCTCCGGGGATCTATGGTCTCGTGTTATTTCCAAGCTTAAAAGGGGTTATAAGTCTAGAAGGCTGTTTGCATTCGTGGAATATGAAAATACTCATGTCAACCCTACAACCGCCATATTAGCTGAGACCTTCACGACCCTCAACCATTTTAGAAAGACGGGGAAAGGCGCAGTAAGATGTTGTACTCGGTTATTATACATCCGGATGGTCAGCCATATTGAAACCAAGAAGCCGATCTTTAATAATTTTTGGTGGTTTAACCAAAAAAACCCTTGAAGATAGTGGAGGAAGAAGAATGGGGAAACACGGGTGATCGGGGTTGGATGAAAAAGCTGCAAGAGTTACCTAGTAGCAACTTTAGTTGGAAGGCCCCTTGGGTTAAATCGGTTGATGTCATAATAAGTTGTGGACAAAAATGTTGGATACCTTTAATTGGGATCACGAGGTTATGTCGGCTATGCTCGGCTCGGTGATAAGGCAGGTTAGGGGGCATACAACACATCCCAAGAAGCGTGGGACTTGCTTGAATTTTTTGGGTTTTTCAAGGATCAAGCCGCGAGAGAAGTTCTTGAAACCATCAAACAAGATTGGTGCCATTTGTTGTAATTCAAAAAGAGTCGGAAACTTTGAGAGACCCTAGCTCAAGTGAAGGATATGAAAAGTGGAAGAATTTGACCCCGATTACCGCTCCGAAAAAGCCATGTCTTGAAGATGGGCCTTCACGAATTGAAGAAGGGTCATTGAAAAGAAAAAAGATCAAGTAATGAGGAAGACCTTATGGAGCAATTAGAAAGGCTCCAAATAGAATTGGAAAAGAGTAAGGGAGATAAAGCGGCATTAGAAATGATGATGATGGAAGGAGATAAAAGCGAGTGTTTCTAAATGAACAACTTGAATCCGAGAGATGCGAAAATAGGGGTGTTGGAGCCGCAATTGAGCAAAGGAAAGGCCGTAATAGAAGAGTCGAGAAAGAAAGAGGAAGAGCGATTTTGGAGCGGATGCAAAGGCTCCGAATTGGAAGCATTAAAAGCCGACTTCAACGGCTATCAAGAGAATGTCGAGGACAAATTCTTGCATGTTCAAGCGAGTTGTTGGACCGAATTGAGAAGTATGATGAGTTAAACAAGAAATACATGATGAGAGAAAGTCGCCTAGATGAATTACAAGAGTTCGAAAGAAAGGGGAATGAAGAGAAGGTTTTGAAGGCAGATTTGTCAGCTAGGAAAATTGAAATTAGAACACTGAAG
The DNA here is from genome assembly GCA_019202695.1 of Populus x sibirica. Classification (NCBI taxonomy): domain Eukaryota; kingdom Viridiplantae; phylum Streptophyta; class Magnoliopsida; order Malpighiales; family Salicaceae; genus Populus; species Populus x sibirica. The sequence continues at coordinate 970,880 of JAGMVL010000801.1, forward strand.
GTGAAGTTTGACAAAGAACGAGAAAAGGTGAAACAGTTGACCAAAAAGTTGGAAGTTTCGAGAAAAACATACGAAACGAGATCGACACCAACAACCATACCTTGAATCGGAACAACATGTTGCTTATAGAGAAGATGGCCAAAGTCGACGAGCAAATGGATGAAGCTGCCATTCACGCACGGATTATTAGAGCCAATGCTCGAAGGGTAGGAAGGGACATCTTTCGTTATCGACAAAGCTTGGGCGAGACGGATGCCTTCTTAGAGAAAATTGAGAATCGAGGCCTCGCTTTCCTACCAAGTGGCTAGAGATATGGATGAAGAGGAAGATTGATGTATTTTGCTTTTTATTATTTTGTACCCTCTTTTAAGAGATGTATTAGCCAATATTAATGAAAAAGGGCTTTGACCCATCTTTTGTAAGAAAAATATAAGCCTACCAAAGCGGCTGAGCTGGAGCGAGAACTACTCACGATAAGGAACGCGACAAAAAAGAATCCATGCCCATTACACAAGAGGAATGTTGGCCATCGATCGTTTTTTTGAAAAAAACAAGCTCATATTACATATGCATTCATGCATTGTTTCTTTATCATACATTCATTTACATTTTTTCATGCATCCCAGACCGTGAAACATAGGTCCCACATCCAAAATCCACAACACCCGGTCTAGAGCGAGAATGGAGAACGAAGAGAGAGCTCACTTAGAGTCACATTATCAGACCGAGTTGGAGTCCGTAAGGAATGAAGTTTCTCGGCTAACCAACTTACTTGAGCGGCTTCTAAGAGCTAAGAATGGGGAGGGAACATCGGCACAACATGAAGGAGCGCCGGTAGCTCACATCCCTCAAGCATCTCAAAACCGGGGGGCAAACTCGGCCAATGAACAACATTTTGTGCCTATCACCCCTATCCGACCAACTCACGCTCCAATCACTGTGGACTTAACAACGGAGGGAGTCCGGATAATAGGTCTCCCAAGTTTGATAGACCAAGACAAGCTATTTGCTCGGAAGAAAGATTAAGAGGGCGGTTGAAGGTAATGACTGGTTTGACCCTATGCGAGCGGCCCGAAGTATGTTTGGTACCAAACATCGTGGTGCCGAAAGATTTTCGGATACCGAATTCATTAAGTATACCGGTTTGGAATGCCCGAACACTCACCTTCGATCCCTACGCAACAAAATGGCGGAAGTAATCCGTGATGATAAATTACTAATCTATTTCTTTCAAGATAGCCTAACGGGATCCGCTTTGAGTGGTACATGAGGTTAGACGGTGTCGGGATCGGGAGTCGGAGAGACTTGATGGAGGCTTTCCTTAAGCAAGTACAAGTTTAACATGGAAATCACTCCCGATCGAACAAGTCTAATGTCAATGGAGAAAAGGAGCCAAGAGTCGGTAAGGGCCTATGTGCAAAGGTGGAGGGATGAGGCAATGCATGTCCAACCCCCTTTGATAGAAACGGAGATGGTGACCTTGTTTGCCAATACCTTTAAAGCACCATATTATGAGCACCTAATGGGTAGCTCATCTTAGCATTTCTACGATGCGGTACGCATAAATTTGAAAGAATAGAGCAAGGGATTAAAGCTGGACGTATAGTTGAGCCATTGGAGGCGAAGGGTTTTATTGGAAGAAAAATGGAAGGTCACATTTACGACTTTGAAGGTGGGTCCAAGGGCAATATAGTGGATTCACTCAACCCACAAATACCTACCTCTCATGTTGCCCACATAAACTTTAACAAACCATTTTCCTCTAATCAAGCAAATAACCAGTCAAACAACCAAAACAACTACCAAAGACCAAATACAAGGTACATTGCAGAACAACTACCGCCATTACCCATGCCTTTGAAGGAAATGTATGCCAAACTACCGAGCATTGGACAAATAGCTCCTATCCCTACATTACCACTACAACCACCATTCCCCATCCGGTATAAGCCCGAGTTGACTTGCGAGTACCATCTTTGGTATTCCGGACATTGTATTGAAACGTGCTACGCTTTCAAGAACATGTTGTTGAAGCTCATCAAGATAGGATGGGTGTCGTTTGAAGACACACCCAATATCAATTCAAATCCATTGCCTGGTCATGACAAAAGTAATAGGGGATAAAGGGTTGGAAAACCTTGGTCAAGAATCGTCAATAATGAAGAAGGCGAGATCGAAGGAGAAGACAAGGAAACGCAAGTGGGGAAGGAAGATGAAGCATTGCCTCGGTTGACTTTCCGAAAGGGTTGACCCAAGAACTTCTCGTAGTTTTCAAAATGTAAAACAACTTTATTTGCCTTAGCATGTTTTTGTCATTTGCTTTTGTCATTACTTTTATTTTCTCTATTTAGCAATCGGGGCTCATGTTTTCGGCCAGGATTTTATGTTTGTCTTTGAGCCTACCTTTTTTAATAAATGATGAGATTATGCACTTTTTGAACAAGTTTGAGTGGTTATATCATAAAATGGTTTAATATGAAATTTAAGAAAAGCTAACCCTAAAGTACATCCCTACCTCGATAGCGTAATGAATGGATAAATGATTAAGTGGTCACTTTATAATCATCCGTAATTGTCTTTATCAACCATAACAATGTGCATTTTGAAAAAAAAATCATCATCATTATCCCTTCACGCACTAAAAAAGTTTATCATTGGCTGAACGCAATTTCTTCTTTATAAAATCCCAGACTAGGATCACACCCCTACACTGGGGGCAAAACGAGTTGTTTTTTGAAAAGTTTTACGTGTTTAAAATTGGTGGGAAGCCCATAGTTTTGAAAATCAAGCTAAAGCATTTGACAAAAGCATGACAAAGAGGCAAATACAAGTCATACATTTTGAGAAAAGGACTACTTGAAGAAAGTCAAAGACTTCTTCTCCAAGAATATGATAGGCAACACGAGAGATGAATTCAGCATACGACTTCAAAAGTAAAGTTCATGTTAAGAGGGAGTCTCATGAACTAGAAGAAGAGGATGGGGCCTATGTTTCAAAACCGGTACGAATGCATGCATTGCATCTAATCATAAATCATTGCATGTTTGTTTTTTTGGATCGTTACGGAAGGAGATCTTAGCGCATTCCAACAAGATTATGGACGAAGAAAGAATCATTGAGTTGATTCTAGAACAACAAGAAGATAAGATAATGGTTTTCAAACCATGCCGGCGGGAAGAACGACATCGATAGCATTCGGTAAAAAGGAATCGCCAAATGGGATTCCAAGTTGTTAAGATCGCCGAAGGGATCTCGTATTTCGATGGAGGTCGCGGAAGGGACCTTAAATTTCAGCTTTTGTATAAAAGGAATCGCGGATGGGATTCCAAGTTGTTTGGATAAAGGAGATCGCAAGAAGGGATCATGTATTTCGATGAAGGTCGCCGAAGGAACTTCATGTTTTAGGCGAGGTAAAAGGAATTGCCCGATGGGATTTCAAGTTATTTGAGATCACCGAGAAAGGATCTCGTACTTCGACATTCATCAAGGAAGGTCGCTAGAAGGGACCTCGTATTGAAACTATTTCTTAGAAAAGCGAGAGAGTTTACTAAGAATTCTTCCGCTTGGGTAGGTCACCCATACAATGAGACCATTATTTTTTTTCTTGGGTAGGTCACCCATACAATGAGACCATCATTTTTCTTGGGTTCGTCACCCATACAATAAGACCATCATTTTTCTTGGGTTCGTCACCCATACAATGAGACCATCATTTTTCTTGGGTAGGTCACCCATACAATGAGACCATTATTTTTCTTGGGTAGGTCACCCATACAATAAGACCATCATTTTTCTTGGGTTCGTCACCCATACAATGAGACCATCATTTTTCTTGGGTTCGTCACCCATACAATAAGACCATCATTTTCCTTGGGTAGGTCACCCATACAATGAGGCCATTATTTTTCTTGGGTAGGTCACCCATACAATGAGACCATCATTTTTCTTGGGTTCGTCACCCATACAATGAGACCATCATTTTTCTTGGGTTAGTCACCCATACAATGAGACCATCATTTTCTTGGGTTCGTCACCCATACAATGAGACCATCATTTTCTTGGGTTCGTCACCCATACAATGAGACCATCATTTTTCCTGGGTAGGTCACCCATAATAATGAGACCACTCTTTCCTTTTCCCATTCGGGCGGGTCACCCGTCATAATGAGACCACATACGTGTTTTTGTAAAGGAATCGCCGAGATGAGATTCCAAGTTTTTGGGGTTAAAGGAGATCACCGAAGGGATCTCGAGATGACTAAATTTTGATCATAGTTTTTAGGTTAAGGAGGATTGTTGTAAGGACAAAGTTTGAGCAATCGAGCTCCGACTAAATCGGTTCGGGAGCTCGGTTTTGGGTTTATCTTTATAAAACTTATTGCGCAAAACCCCGCTCCGTAAGCATTATAAAGAGGGGGCATCCGTTGTAACCCATTTTTGGGTCCCCACAAAATATATATGAAAAATATATATATAGCCAAAGGAGGTTAGAAAAATAACGGGAGAGCGAAGCGCTCGGAAAATGGTCGAGAAAATCGGTCAAGGAGGTTGAAAATACAAAGATTGGATTTTTGGAAGTATATTCTTGAAGGAGGAGAGCCATGTTGAGAAGGAAAATTTGGATTGGAGGAGAAAAGCCCGAATTTGGGTGTTTTTGGATTTAATTGGATTTTTAAATGATTTTATAGGGGATTTGATTACAAGAAAAATTGATTTTTAAGTCAATTTGGGCTTTAATTGGAAGAAATTTAAGTTACGGGGCCAAAATATATTTTTTAGGAATTTATTAAGTCAAATCGGGGGCTTAATTGCATAAATATTGAAGTTTAAGGGCCAATTAGGGACTTAATTGAAGAAATCCAAAACCGGGGACCAAATTGGAGAAGGCGCGCAAGTAGGGGGGTTGGAATTAATTGATTCGGGGGCCTAATTGAAGAAATTGGAAGTTATTTGATCAATTGAGGGCTCAATTGCATAATTCGAGAGACCAAGGACTAAAGTGAAAAACGCGGCCAACTATGGGGGCGAAGACCGAAATTCGGCGGGGATGCAATTGAAGGGACAAAAGATGATTGAGGGCGATTTGGACTTTGGCGCGTTACGGCGCCACATTTAAATGAAACGGCGCGTTTTCTCCAAAACGACGCCGTTTCATATATTAAAAAAAAAAAAAAAAAAAAAAAAAAAAAAAAAGAACGAACGGTGTCGTTTTGAACGACACTGTTCATCTTTCTTCTTCCCCGAACAGGCGGCGGGGAAGAAGGAAAAAATGTTGCTTTTTTTTGAATTTTTTGGCCGGCCCCCTCTCTTTCTCTCGCCCGGAGCCCACCGACCGAACACAATGGCCGACCACCCACCGCGCACCACCCACCGAACCTCGACAGTCGCGCCCATGGCCGACCAGTGCACTGTTACCCATGAGAGCCGAAAAAGAGCCACTCACTTGGCTCTATAAATAACACCGACCCAGCTGCAAGAAAGACGAAGAAAAAACGAGAAGAGGGAGAAGGGACCCGAAAGAGTGAGAAAGAAAAAAAAACGAGAGGGGAAGAAGAACGGAAAAAACGGAGGAAAGAAAAACGAGAGGAGAAGAAAAGGCGAGAAAAAAAAAAAAAGAAGAAGCGGGAGAAGGAGAGGCGAAAGGGAAGGGAAGAGAGAAGAAGAAGGAGAGAGAAGGAAGGGAGGAACGAACCAAAAAAAAGAAGAGAAGAGGAAACGGACCGAACCGTTGGAAACGGCCCATGGCTCGCCGGAGCCGCCGTCCGTGAGCCACGACACCGCCACCGGCCTCCGCTACAAAGACCGCGAGAAACGCAAAGACGCCGCCGTTTGCTCCGCGCCGGGTAATTTTTCTTCTCCTCCGTTCTTGCATTTGTTTGTTTCCTGCATGCGTAACGAGTAACGTTCGCATGCGGAAGGGTGGGGGAAAATAATTCCCCCCCGCCGCATTATTCTTCGGGCAGCGGGTCCCGCCCAGCCTAATCTTCCCGGGTCGGGTCCGGCCCGGAAAGTAATAGTTTTTTTGGGCGAAATCGGCCCAGTAAATTTTGGGCCGAAATCGGCCCAACACTTTGGCCGAGACCGGGCCCAGGTTGGTTGGGCCGGCCCGGCCCCGATTTAATATTATATATATTATATTTTATATTATTTATATATATATACATATATGAAAAAAATTGAGAAAATTCTGCAAAAATTATTAAAAAAATATGTTTCCTTTTCCGTAATTTTATTATTGTATTTTGACCAACATTGTATGGTATTTTTATACTGTAAATATACAAATCCGGTATTAAAATACCCGGTTTTAGATCAAAGCGTCAAAGATTCAAAAAAAATGTTTTTTACTTTCCAAAAATTTCCTAAATATCTTTAAAAATATTGTTGATTTTTCTGCATATTTTTATCAAAATGAATTAATATTTGGTTGTATTTTTATACCGTAAGAATATTAACCCAGTATTAAAATACCCGATTTACGTCAAAACATCAAAAAAAATCTATACATAATTAAAAAATGTTTTGTTTTAAAATACGGCCTAGTCTCTCCAATATATATATATAAATATTACAACATCATATTTTTCATACAACAAAGAAAATTTCAAAACGATATATGTATTAGCATGCATTTTGGCTTTAATAACCGGTTTATTCAAGCCATGAGAACTAGGCCAATATTTCAAAAATTCTAAAAAATTCTTTTTGTTTTCTTTTAGTATTCGGGATTACGAATATATATATAAAATGTTTTTCCCGATATTAAAAATATGGTTTTTACATAGATTTTTAGAATGGTTAGGTTTTTACCCGATAAGATAAGGACCTCCTTATTGAGGAGGACTTTTCTTGAACCACGGACGGCCCAACAACTAGGAAACACAACGAGACCTTGTTTTTATCGGACAAATAAACAATGCGGCTTACCTTAGGTAGGGCGTATTTGGGGTGCTAATACCTTCCCTTTACGCAACCGGTCCCGTGCCCGATCTACGAGACCAGTTAGGGTTCCTAGTGACCAAAATACTAGGTGGCGACTCCCACACCATTTTTTATGTATAAGAGACAAAGAACTCCTTGTCTCACCATATTTACTAGATATATACCCCCCATCACACATTCGAGGGTGGACGATCGCCGCGACGTCGCGCACCCCGCGACACTAATGGTGTGACCTACCCGGTTCTGAGGAACTAGAACAATTGTCGTCTCTCCATTTATCTCATTGTCTAACACATTACTTGTTCCATCATTATCAAACAAACTAATGTCGGTTGGACAAGTCACCTGCAAAATTATAATGTTGTGTGTTGATGTATCAAACTTTTTGTATTTTTCAAGATATTCTCACCAATGAGATCATTGGTCATGGTACTAAAAAAGGGGGGATCTACTATGTTGACGACATGAGTATTGGTAAAGCAAACAATATGCAAGGATTGTCAGATACCCAACAAAAGCAGATTTGGTTATAGCATGCCCGATTAGGACATCTATCATTCAGTTATCGGATTTCATATCCATTCAACTCTCAAAGGAGTACTACATCATTTATTATGATCCACTCAAACGTTTGAGGACCTTCACTAGTTTCTACCTTATATGGTATTTGTTGGTTTGTTACTTTTATTGATGATTGTACTCATATGACTTGGCTTTATTTGATGAAAAATAAAGATGAGATATTTAGTTTGTTTAAGATGTTTCATGCCATAGTTCAAACTCAATTTGCATGTAAGATTCAAATTCTCCACATAGCTAATAATAGGGAATATGATAATCAACTCTTTCACTAGTATTTCCAAACGTATGGTTTACTTCATAAAAATTCATGTGTTCAAACACCTCAACATAATGGTATTGCAGAACAGAAAAATAGGCATATTCTAGAGATCGCTAGGGCACTTTTTATTGGTGCGAATATGCCTCATTATCTTTAGAACAAAGCTGTTGTTATTGCAGTTTACCTCATGAACAAAATGCCCTCAAAAGTGTTAGACTTCCAGACTATAATACAAGCCATATCCTTATACAGGTCCTTTATGTCCATATTAATGTTTGTGTAAACCCCGGGAAAAAAATCAAGGCTGGATTAAATTAAATTAAATAAACTAAACTAAAAAGTTATAGGGTGAAATTATAAGAAAAGAAAAGAAAAGAGGTATAACTTAATTATAAGAAGAAAAAAAAGATGTGGGGGAAAAAATGATACACATAAAGAAAATGAGGCTTAAATGCAAATAAGAATAATTATAGAGCATAAATACTACTCTTCTCACCAAAAAAATCTGCAGAAATCTTAAAGAAAGAAAAGAAGGATTTTTCGAATCCATTTTTACAAATCAAGAGAGAAACACCATAATTTCAAGAACTCATCCAAGATTAAGGGTTATAGGTAGAATAAACACTGATGGACAAGGGATTAACAATAAAATTTGAACAAGAAGAGAAAAGGGGAAGGTCGGCTATCATTTGAAAGAAAAGTAGGGAGTTGAAGATCGAAACCTTGATTCTTACTGGGTAAGGTGTTCTAAACATGGTCTTATGAGTCGTTTCAAAGTCGATTATGAATTGATGCTTGTATATTGACTAACTAAAGTTGGTCTTGCTCAATTTGGAGTTATAGAACTCCAGCTATGGGTCACCAACCGAGATTGAGTCATGACAGACCCTGTAGGGCAGTAGGTAGGGTTTGTTAATAAGGAATTTTGATTGTTTTAGAGGCAGAACTGGGTTCTCCTTCCTTCAGAGAACTTGTAGCCTCGTGTCTTAGCTTTCCAACGAAACCAATTTTGCTTGAAATGGAGTTCTATAACTCTAGATATAGTTAAAAATCTGAGAAGAGGTCGGACAGCAGCAATTTAATATCAAGATAGTAACAGTTGGACAGTAACAGTCCAATGTTTGTTGATGAGCAATTTTAACTATCTTAGAGGCAGAATTGGGTTCTCCTTCTTTTAGAGAACTTATAGCCTCGTGTCTTAGCTTTCCAACGAGACCAATCTTGCTTGAAATGGAGTTCTATTACTCTAGATATAGTTAACAATCTGAGGAGCGGTCGGACAAGAATGGTTCAATATCAAGACAAGAATGAGTTGAACAAGAATGATCTAATATTTTTTGATGAGCAATTTTGACTGTCTTAAAGGCAGAACTTGATTCTCCTTCCTTCAGAGAACGTGTAGCCTCATGTTTTAGCTTTCCAACGAGACCAATCTCACTTGAAATGGAGTTTTATAACTCTAAATATAGTTACAAATCTAAAGAGAGGTCGGACAAGAATGAGTTCAATATCAAGACGAATAACGGTTGGACAAAGAATATGTCCAATGTTTGTTGATGAGCAATTTTGATTGTCTTAGAGGCAGAACTGGGTTCTCCTTCCTTCAGAGAACTTGTAGCCTCGTGTCTTAACTTTTCAATGAGACCATTCTCACTTAAAATGGAGTTCTATAACTCTAGATATAGTTAAACATATGAGGAGAGGTCGAACAATAACAGTTCACTATCAAGACAATAACAATCCAATGTTTGTTGATGAGTAATTTTGACTGTCTTAGAGGCAGAACTGGGTTCTCCTTCCTTCAGAAAACTTGTAGCCTCGTGTCTTAGCTTTCCAACGAGACTAATCTCACTTCAAATAGAGTTTTATAACTCTAGATATAGTTAAAAATCTGAGGAGAGGTTGAACAGTAACAGTTCAAATATTAAGAAATGACTGAAAGAAAGACTTATTGGCTGTTGATATTGTTATTATAAAACATATCCTTGATTGAGAAAAATTTATGAGATAAACTTGTGATTTGCAGGAGGGACCACATGCATGGTGCAACAATAGCAGCAGGGGAGCACGAGTAAAGCTTCTATTGCAGGTAAGTAAATCACACCTATAAGAATGCATGAAGCGAAGACAACTGTATATAGCCAAAGACAATAAAGAAAGGCGTTTTAGGGAGGTAACCCAACATGGAAACAATCCACATAAAAAAATGTAAAGACAAAGAATTCTCTTTTCTATTTTTTTTACTTTTTTTAACATCACATTTTACTTACTACCTTGCCTCTTGTATAGCTCCCAACAACGGAATCTTCTTTTCCAGCACCCCTTACAACACCTGGTTTCTGCACCATTTACTTGCTCTGTCATACTACATAAATCCTTAGCAGCACATGACATCACAACAGCAAATGCAACAGCCGAATCTAGTAGGATATGGAAAAAACACAATACATTCTGAATAGTGCAAAACTTGTTATTGTGGATGCTAAAATTATGAACTCCTAGCATGTCATCAATGCAAAATCAGGGGAGTTTTCCTTCACCTCTACTTTTTCTTTAATGACTTAAACACTGGGGACAATGTTCAAGCTAAGTATAGGGGGAATTGAATTTATTATTATTATTATTATTTTTGCATACCACAAAAGTTTCAATGAATAATTGAGCATGTTATTTTTTCTTTTTAGTGAGACTAATGTCATTAACAATATACATTGGGATTCATTAAAGAAGTCAAAACATGATTGCATGATGTTCTTGCTTCTTAAAGAATGTGAAATCAAGTTCTGATTTTTAAAAATAAAATAACTAGATTTGGTAGAAATAAGTCACATTAAGACTTTAAGCCTTAGGACCAAAACATATATATTGGTCTCTATAATTTGATTTTTATGAGATTTTATTCCATCAAACATTCTTTTTAGAACTTGCAATGTTCTCTTCAAAACCATTTTTTACATGTATACATAAAGATGATTAAGGCAATATTTTTTTTTAGAAAAAACTTATTTAGCTTATCAGCCTAACTTTGAAACAATATTTCTTGTTGCAAAAACCTTTTGAGTCTATAGACTTTTTTTTTTTTAGAAATCGATAATTCAAACTTTAAACCTAGAAACACTACCTTACCCAAATCATGAAGATGATGGAGTGTCATGCCATAAAAGCACAATTAGTTTTGAAAATCATCCATGTTCCTATTATTCTCTCCGATTTTATAAAATATGAATGGTTAGTTTGCTTAGTTAATTATCCCTTTTGTGAATAACAGTGTACCAACATTATTACGGTAGAAAGAACAAGGTTGATTGCTGAAATTATACAAAGAAAGTGAAGAGTAAAAAAAACATGTTTATAAAACTTTTATATCAGGTTGAAGGCTTTACGCAAGGTTTCTGATTGACCTGTATTGATTTGAATAGAAGGACCGTTTATCATCTAATGCTAGGAGCTTTCCTTATCAACAAGTGCTCTAATTTCAAAAGCACACTTGGTCGCAGAATATGGAGAAGGAAATAAGCGTGGGAGAATGTGTCGCTCCATTAACTTTAATGATTATGAATAACCATACCAAAAGTATCCATCAAACTGAAACCCAAGCTTCATTACAACTTTTAAAAAGACCTTTTTTTATTTATGACATGCATGTAAATAAATGGTGGAGAGAGGGAAGAAGGGCAAGCTTATAATAGAGTATTTTTTGTGGAATTAATTTGAGTGAAACACATCTTTCAAACACTTGAAAGTGTGGGAATTTTTTCTGTGAGAATTACGTATTTGGTTATTCTATGTTCAAAGAAAAATACTTGATGAAGCAACTTTAGGGAGTTCGAACATTATTCATGATATGTTATGATTCTTTAAAAAAGTTATAATTGTTCTTGTTAATGATGTAAAGGCTCTCTGAAATATAAAAATCGAGTTTTGTCGAGGACACGCAAAAATTTAAGTGTTGAGGAATTTGATAAGCATAAAATAAATATCTTTTTATTCCTCTTATGATATGCTTTTTTTACTATATTTTAAGCATAAATTAGCATATTAAGGATTATTTTAAAAGAATCAGCAAAGTTTAAGGACTTTCTAAAATATTTTTCTATTGACATGAATGTTTTTTTATAGGTGTCAAGTGACCCACTAAGGCTAAGAATCTTCCATAGAAATGGTGGGTCTTAGGATCCAAGAAATGTGCAGATCAAGCCTGTAATATGTCGTGAATAAAACAAATACAGCTAGGATGGTAGAATATTGACAAAATCCAAGTCAGAAACAAAGTCTAAGTTGTAGAAGGTTTAAATTATGGTAGAGTTATGACAAGAAGAAAGTTAGTTTTCAACACAAATTAAGTAACATTAAGGACTCCTAATTAGGAGAAGAATCTTAACGAAAAGACAGCAGCTAGGGGAGGGAATAAAGGAAGCAAATCACGGTAGAAATAACTCCTTTTCTTTTTTTTGCTCTGCTTTGTTTCTTTGTTTTTGTCAATTTTCCAGCGGCTATGAACTAAAATTTAGCTTTCAGATCAGAGTAGTTTTGTTCCATTATTGTTTTAGGTTGTGAGAAGAGATATTTTCAACTTTATTTCTAGACATTCAAGTACTTATTTTGCCTAATTTGGTACATAATGTATTGTTTTCATTCAAGCTTTTTGAATGGTTTCTGCGGTAAGTATAATTTTCTTTTTATGAATTTTTCAATACATCATTGTTGATTTGGAACAAAAAAGGGGCAAAATAAATGAATTAGGTTGATTTAACTTTCAGGTTAAAAGAATAAAACAAGAAAAAATCATTAAACTTTTTAACAATAGCTTGAAATACTTTATCGTTTTTCGCTCTTAAAGCTTTTGTCACCGAATATAAAAATTTATTTTAAATGTTTAATTCGATTGATGTTAAGGAATGAATAAGTGGATTTTTTTCTAATTAATTTAGTCTTTCTTTGTCTTTCTTGCTTAAAGGAATTTAAGTATTTGCTTGAATTAAAAGAATACTTATTTTACTTTGATGATCAATCTAATTTGTTGAATGGACAATCTCTTCGAACCGAGCATATAAACACTAAATTATCTTTTATACATTTTTTAGAAGTTTAATTTTTTTTAGTTTCCTTATTAATCCTCAATCTTTATTTTAGTTTCTTGTTAGAATAATTAGAATAATTTCTCTTGGGTTCGACTTAGATTTCACTACCATGTTACAAAAATCAACTCCTTAAAAAGTGAGAAAAGTCAAAATTATTTTTTGTGGTTTCGACAGCTGTCGCACGTCTACAGCGTCGCAGCGATCATCCACTCTCAGGTTTTGTTATCCTGGAAAAATCAGGAAAATAGGGGAGAAAAGGATTCCTTGTCTTTTGTTAGTATGGACGGAATGGAAGTCGCCACCTAGTATTTTGGTCACTAAAAACCCTAACTTGTCTTAGAGATCGAGTACGGAGACTGGTTGTGTAAAGGGAAAGTATTAATACCCCAAATACGCCCTACCTAAGATAAGTTGTATTTTTTTTATTGTCTGATAAAATTTAAGGCATTTTCATATTTTCTATTTGTTGATCTGTCTATGGTTCGAGAAAAGCTCTCCTTAGTGAGGAGATTCTTATCTTGTAGGGTAAAACCTAACCGTTCTAATGTCAACAAAAGAATTACATTTTTTATCGGAAATATATTTTGCGTATAAATTCGTAATCCCAAATACTAAAAGAAAACAAAATATTTTTTGGGTGTTTTTGAAATATTGACCTAGTTCTCATGGCTTTAATAAAATGGTTATTAAAGCCAAAATGCATGCTAACACTTATTTTTGAATTTTTTTGAATGAAAATATGATTTTTTTTTTAGATACTTATTTTTATGCAAGAAAACAAGACATCTTTTTTGTTTTTTTTTTGTGTAATTTGTGCAATGTTTCAACGAAAACTAGGTATTTTAATACCGGATTTGTATCTTTAAAGTATAAAAATACAGATCGATATTAATAAAAAAAAAATGGTAGGAAAACTTGTGATAAAATCACATATTTTTATAAAATGGTTTTTGAAATTTTTTGGAATTTTTTGATTTTTTAATTTTTAAAAAATATTATATAATATAATATACTGGGTTTGGGCCCAGCCCAATCCTGTGGGCTGAGTCCACCTTAGTTGGGCCCAAATTCAGGGCAAAGACTGGCCTAGAGAGGAACTAGGTCCAGACCGGACCTATAAGAGAGTTGGGTCGCGCCTGGACCCAAAATGAATTAGGTCCAAACCGTCCCCAACAAAAAATGAGCCGCATGTCCGAACCCAAAATTAATTGGGTCCAGACGGGCCCCAAAGAAAAGTTGGGTTGAGACAGGCCCCAAAACACATGCTAGGTCGAGACTCAACCCAAATAAGTTGGGCCGAGATTGGCCCAAAACAAAAACTGGGCCAAGACTTGACCCAAATAAACTAGGCCGAGACTTGACCCAAACCACAAGTTGGGCCAATACTCGACCCAAACAAAACTAGGTCACGATCAGCCCAACTATTTGTGTTGCATGCAGAATGAATTATCATTCTGCATGCAGCAACCTCGCTGCAAGCGAGGAAGAAGTGAAGTGACGGTGAGAGAAGGTTACCTGGCGTAGACGGCGGTGCAACTCGCGATGATGTTATGGTTTGCGGTTCTAGGTGGCGGTTTTGCCCTTTCTCTATACGTAAAACCAGCCTCTGTTTTTATCTGTTGTTCTATTTTCTTTTTCTCTCTCATTTCTGTCTTTTTTTCTGTTCTTTCCTCTCTGTTTCTTCTTTTTTTTCCATGTTTCTTTCTTTCTTCTTCCCTTCCCTGTTTTTTTTTTTTTTCTTTGTTTGTCTCTCGTTTTCAACTATCTTATTCCTTCTCCCAAAATCTTCCCCCCCTCTTTGTTCATCTCAAAATGTTCCCCCCTCACTATTTGTTGTTCGTCCCCTAAAAACTCATCATTTGTTCCTCCGATTTTTCTCCCCCTTTGCTCGACCTGTTGAGCGGGGTATTTATAGAACAAGGGAAATGAAAGCTACCCTACCTCTGTCCAATCATGGAGATAGGGTAGGATGGCTGGGGCGGCCTCGTACGTCGCCTCGCCCGCCCGCATGGTATGGCTTCCCTGTCCAATCTTCATCATAGTGGCGGGTAAGGGGTGTGGGTTGTGTTAGAGTTTAGGCAAGTGAGGAGAAAGAGAGTTTAGCAGGGGAGAGAAACTTCTTATCCCCCTGCCTCTGCGTGTCCAGGGAAAGAAGAAAAATAGTGTCGTTCAAAACGACACTGTTTTGGTTTTTTTTTTAATGCACAGTGAATGAAACGCATTTGAGAAATAACCCAAAAAAGGGTTATGACAACAGAGACCACCCACTCATTTTTACTCTTATTCATACAAGTTATTATAATGTAGGATCATGGTACAATGATAAAATATTGTTGTATACATGCCATGTGTCATGTCTTTATTACACTTTAGTCATTGAACTGTATATTTTTCGCATATATCTTGAAAATTCAGTGTAAATTGTGATGAATCAAAAGCAAAGTCTAAAATATTTGAATTATATAATTCTTTTTCTAACTTGCTTAGCCAATGAGGCTTTTTAGGAATATTTTCAACACTAGCTTTCCTTTAAACTTTTCTCTTCAATTTATCTTATTAACATATCCAATATATATTGCAATATTTCTAACACTATAGTTCTATGTTTAGGTAATCTAAAGGATTTGTTAAAATTATTTTTAAAATATTATATAAACACTTCTAAGTATTCAATTATGCTATAAAACTCTTCTTTATTTCTTTTTTTCTTTTTACTAGTTTCATATGATGCTCTTTGGTAAGATTTTATTTTCATAGATAATGAATGTCTAAAAGTTTCATGTTTTGTTTAGATATAATAAACTAGCATGCATCAAAATAGTAATTAAAACTTTATATGTAAAGGTCTATATTGTCTTCTATAATCATACTGAATTACATAACATCTTACCTTAGTGAATACCTAAATAAGAGGTTGTCACTTTTGGTTTGAATTATTTTTCAATGACCTTTTATGCCTTAGGCCTTTTTATAATGTTCTAGTAATTAATGGTGTTTCAATGCTACCTATCTTGACTCTTCATGGATAGTTTTTTAAAATTGAAAAAACAATCTTTATATATGAATATAAAATTACAAGGTTTGATACATGTTAAAAATCTATCAATGACACCAAATTTTCAGGATGCGCTATATATCTGAACGTTAGTTAAAGATGCTTAAAAGAAATAAAACTTGAATACATAAGAGACTGTTTGGAACCAATTCTCTACTGTATTTGAATTCAATTATAGTATTCAATTTGAATTCAATTGAAAATTAAGTTGAATTCAGATGTTTAAAAAAAATAGAATTCAATTTATTTTGTTTTTTATATTACCCTCATCACCCTCATTTTATTATTTCAAAGATCTAAAAAAAAAAAAGATGAGTAGATGGGTATTTTAAGAAAGCTAATTTTTAACATTAATTTTTCATATTTAGTGTAGCAAATAGAGGGGTTGACCTCTTATTTACTTTTCTATCATTTTTAGAAATTGAATTTCATTTGAAATTCAATTCTTGACACTCACAATAGTTTCAAACATAAAATTCTATCCAAACTTAGAATTAAATTCAATTTAAAAAGTTCCAAATACACAAATAAAGTCAAGTTAAGACTTTCACACTCGTTTAATTTGTGAGGTTGCTACTTGTCTCTCCTCAAGATTTAGTTTATGATTATAGTTTTTTCTTAGCAGAAGAAAGAAAAAAATTAACATGGAGTACATTAATCAAAGATCCAACAATCAATTAACAAAATTGATCTAAATATTGTACTGTTTAGAAACAAAATCTTCATCAAAAGATTTGAAAAATAATAAATTTCTTATCTCTCTCTGGTTGACTTGGACTTGAAAACAAATCCAATAGTCAATATCTTCTACTAAATAAAGATTTTTTTTTATCATTTTTTTTTGGTAATTCATTTATTACAGAGTCGTTAAATTAACAAAGAAACTAAATATTTGAGATGTTTGTTAGTTAAGCATCGTAGCCTCTCTCCCCTTTCATTGTGTTAATCCATGGAGCAAAATTTAGGCAAGTTATGTTATGATATGGCCCCTCAATTTTAAAGTTTTTACATATTTTGTCGTTGTAGTTTTAAAAATTTATATTTCCCTAAACCTTATTTTTATTACATTTTAGTTCCTGAATATTAAAAAATAAGAGAGAAACGTACTAAAATATAAAAATAAAAATAAAAGGTTTTGATCAATCATATTTCAATTATAAAAAAAATCTAATCTTGTGTGTTTTTTATGGAAAGAGAATTCAACGAATATGATTTTATCTTTTTTTTTTTTTTTTTAGATTAACGTGGGTGTCCAACCGCCAGCTTGCGCGCACTCCTCGACTAATCCCACGGGCCCCGAAGTTAACGACCATGTAAGCCTCCAGTGGCCATCATATGAGCAACCACAGGGTATTTTAAGGTAGATAGAATTCAATTTAAAGGTAGATCTAGACTTAGAAATATTTTTTTTATTCAATTTTATTTTGAGTTATTAGATCAATCACAAGGTATTTTAAGGTTTAAAATGAGTTTCTTTAGGTTTATGTAATGATTTTGTGGTGTTTTTAGATTAAAATTATTTGGATTTTCATATCTAAATCACCCCTACAATTTTTTTTCTTTTTTCTTTCTTTTTTTCTTCTTCTTCTTTTTTTTTTTATTTTTTTGCGCCACCAAGGGTGCCCAAAATTTGTTTCAATGGGCGACACATAATTTTCACAGGTGGAAGATGTGTCATCACATATGTTAAAAAACTATAGCTAGGCTGACTTCAGTTTAAATAAAAATAAATAAAAAATGAACGCTCCTAGGTTCGTTTAAGAGGCCAAATGCACAAGTCTGATGACACATGCCCTACAGCACCTTGTCTTTTTAGATCTTGCAACTTTTTATTTATGTATTTATTTAATTTTATAATGAAATTATCTTTAAATGAAATTATTAATCATGATAGTGGTATATCAAAACATTTATTCATAAATATTCAATAAAAATAAAATATTTATATTTTATAATTTTTTATATCACTTTCTCAAATTATTATTATTTTTTATTTTGCTTTTGAAAATAATCAAGACAGTATTTTGGTTTGTTAAGATATCATGATAAGTTTTTATTTGAAAAATTATATTTTTGATAAAAAAAAATACATATCTTTATCAAAATAAAAAAGAAACAAATGAATAAAAGAAAAGGGGAGTCCTGACTAAAAAAAACATAATTTTTCTATTGAGTTTAAACCATTTGAATTTTGATAATTATTTAACAATATTTATTAAGAATAATTTTAAGAATATTTTTCTTACCCAAGAATTTTAAGCTTTTAAATTTTTAACAATATTTATTTTTATAATTATAAAATTAAATAAGTTTTTTAGAATGGATCCGCGCGTTGATTAATAATAATAAAAAAAACAAACAACGTTGAACTGGAACAACGGAGATTGAAAGAACAATGGCGGTCTCTTCTCTTGCACTGAACTAAGTAAAGCAAAGTTAAATGCCGTGCCATGCCATGCCTGCTCAAGAAAAGAACCGGACAGAATATATTTTTTTATTCTGGCACTACTTTTGTCGTCAAAGGGACACGCAATGCCTCGTGCAAATCACGACCAAATCGTCAGTTCACTCGTTGCCCCCACAGAAATGGCACAATCAGATTCGTCTTTCCTCGTGCTTATCTTATAGTTGTTGCCACGTCGTCTTGCCACTTTGCTTCAATTCTGATCACTTTCAGTACAATGACAGAAATGGACAGACAGTGGACTCCAAAGTTGGTTCCACTGTACTTTAATCCGGGTTAATTATCCTTGAAGTTATCTAGATATTCATTTGTTTTTTTTAAAAAAAAAAAAATTAAATTTTTTTTATTTTAAATTAATATTTTTAAATATTTTTAAATTATTTTAATACGTTAATATTAAAAATAATTTTTTAAAATTAAAAAATATTTTTTTAATAAAAAAATATTTTATAAAGTAACCTCATTCTCAATCATGCTTATATTCTCAATCATGCTTATATTCTATTTTTTTGTATTTTAAAAATATTTTTTTTAATTAAATTTATTATTTTTTAAAATTAATATTTTTATATTTTTAAATTTTTATAATAAATTGATGTTAAAATAAATTTTTAAAAATAAAAAAAAATATTATTTCAATATACTTTTTAAAAAATATTTTAAAAAATATTTTTTTACTGCAATATTAAATACACCTCGAATATCCAGTGGACGTTGGTTCCGTATGCTTCTCATGTTATTGTTTATGGTTTAAGTTTTTTTTTTTAAATAATAATATCAGTTTGGCTGTGTATATATCAACTAAAACTAGATTGAGAATGATTTTGATTTAATATATAAAAGTGCTTTTCTTAAATCACAATAACGGTTAAATTATATATATATATATATATATATATAAAGAATTACGATGGCTGATAAAAGAGTTTCGGATGATAAGTCTAGCCTGATGTGTCAAGCTACAAAAAGGGTGGGGAAGTGACGAACTAAGGACAAGAACTGAATGAACCTCAAAGAGTTTCGGATGTTTGGTTTTCATCGGAAGGTTCCTCCTTTTACTTCTTCTAATCAAATCTAAAATAGTATTCTTTTGTAACAGTGTATAACGTGACAAAATATAATCAATCAATCAGTCAATTTAATAATAAAAAATTAAACAGTATTAGAAAATAATATAAATCATATATGGAAAACTCACCTACTAACTTAAACTATTAGATTAAAATGGTTCTTTGTCATGATATCAGAGCTTTGATGACTAAGCGGTTATGAGTTCGAATCTCACCATTCCTATTTATTTGATAAAAATTAAGCACAAGGTAATATGAACATGTGCAAATTTCAAACCCAAAGAGCTTTCACTTGAGGGAGTGTGTTAGAGAATAATATAAATCATATCTTGAGACCTCATCTAATAGCTTAAGTTATTGGATTGAGATGGTTTTTTGTCAAATAGATAGAGATAAAAACTTCGAATAAAAGGTTTACTTCTTCTATGATCTTAGATCTCAGATTCGAGCCTTTATGGTTGTTAATATAATGACCACTAAAAACTTACATAATCGTTAGTTTCAGGACCTGTAGAATTAATCGAGATACGCGCTAGCTGGCCCGAATATCTACATTAATACAAAAATAATAATAAGATAGGTATTTAGAATCACAAAAATTTGGATAAGTGCTTTACTTAATTTAATCTTTACATGGTTATAAAACTATTGATTTAAAATTTATTATACTTCTTATCAAAGTTATACTTTTGTCAATTATTGCTTCCCAAAAAATTTAAAGAAAATCGGTGAGATGAGAAATACAACCATGCTTATGTTCTTTTAGTGTTACTTGCTTACGATTTTTTATTATTATTGTTATTGTAAAATCAATAACCTATTCATTTCTCTATTTTTTTTTCTTACAAGAAAATTGTACTTACCACAAAAACTTGTTTGGATAATAATAAGCAAGGCACTAATTGTAAGTGAACCTTTTTATAGAACACTGAAAATCATCAAAGCCACGTATCATGTATTTAGATAACACATACCTATTTTATAATTTTCATAAAGAAAAAAAACAACATTTTTATCTATATTCTTGCATGATTCATATTATTATTAAATTTGGTTCAATAGTTTAATTTTAAAACCTTTCGACTTGACTTTGCTTATCCCAGGTTTAAAATTAAACCACATGGAAATTATATTGTCGTGACCTAGTCGATTTAACAGGTCTCGAAGCAACTTAGATGACCGATAAAAAGTATGGTTTAACTTTAAAAGAATTCAAGATTTCATTTTATTTTAATATTAAAATGACAACATATTAAATTGACACAGATTTTATAGCTTAACCTGTCAAATTTACGATCTGGTTTATAAATTAAACTGAGTTTAAAAACTTTTATCTTTTTTAACTATTTTTACTTTACTATACAATAAAAAAATAGACACTTGTTAAATCGAGCATAAACTAAATATCAAGATATTTGTTTGAAATTATGATAATTTTATAGAAAATAAATTACAATAATTTATAAAGATTAATTCAAAATTAATATTTATTAAAGGAAGAAAAAAAAATAAAAATGAATATAAAAAGGGGAAATAAAAAAAAAAATCACCTCTTTCAGTAAAGGAGGTGAGTTGGCACCTAAGCGATATCTTTTAGTTCTTTCCAGCATAACATGAATGGAATCTTTTTCATTTTACGAAGGTGGTGGAATTCGGGTCAGTTTATAGCTAGAAACACTTTCTATCCGTACTATCTTTCATCAATCCTTGTATTTTAACTTTGAGAACGACACCCTCTCACAATTTGAATTATTAGTTACTCACACAAGCGAAGTGTTTTATATTTTATGGTAATTATTATTTTTTAAATAATTTTTATTTAAAAATATATTATAATAATATTTTTTTATTTTTTAAAATTTAAAACATATAATTCATATAATTCATTGTAACGTGAAGATATTAACATATAATTTATATTATTTTTTTTCATAATTACTGAAGTTTTTTTAATTTAAATTAAAATTTTAAATAATACTCATCAAAATCAAAATCAAATTAACTAGTTTACTGATGTCATTTTATTCTCAATATTAATCTATTTAAATTTCAATAGAATTACTTAACTTATTAGATTAATTAATAATTATGATAATTATCAATAAAAATAATTAGTTGTAATTAAATTAAAACTTAATAAGATTTTGTAGTCAATTTAAATTTCAATACTTAACTTAGAAAGTTAAGTAATAATTATCAATAAGATTTTGGGAATAAAAAAACGTTAAGAAATAAATTGTTTTGATAGCTAAAAAGTTTTGAAAACAAATAATTACGGAGAGCTGATTTAAAAATATACAAATATTAAGAAGAAAAACATAAAAAATAATTTTTTTATCAAGTACATCATTAATGTGTGAGGAAATAATTTTTTTTATCTATAAATCATTAACATGTAAAGAAACATTTTTGTTTAGGAAAGGTAAGGATGAGAAGTGGGTCATATTTATTTGATACATCATTAATTTTAAAAAAATTACTACAATGCTTTTTGGAAAACATTTATTTAGAAAAAACAATTCAAAATCATCTAAAAATATATATTTTTTAAAAGTACTACAATGCTTTATTAAATTCTAATGTATTTTAAAAAGTACTTTCTAATAGAGCAAATACGTGATAAAAAATAGTATAAATTTAACAATACAAGATAAAGAAGAAATGATGATAATTTTGGATTAAAAAAACCTTTAACCCTAATGTTTTAGTCACCATAGTGCCCATAATTTGGGCAAAATTAGATAATGTGTTATCTAATATTTTTTTTTAAAAAAAATTAAGGGCTCCTTATATACTAGCAAGAAAAATTAAAAGTTTAAACATGCAGACCCTAATGTGTCAGGTGTCACTAGTCTTGACTTGACCCAACAACACTTAATATTCATTATTTTTTATTTTGTTTATTTAGAATCTTTTAAATAAAAATTATTTTTTATGCATTTAAATTTTTGAAGCAAATTATTCTAATTTATCTATAATCTATTTTTTTATTTTATATAAATAGATGATATTTATTTTTTGATAATATTTTTAATATGTATAATCATATATAATATTTTTTTTTCTTTTATCTTATCCAATCAATTTTATATGTTTATTTTTATTATCATTTTATTAAATAAAAATTTAATTTTAATAAATAAAATTATTAAATAAAGTTGGGTTAAAAACTTATATTGTGAGGTAAAATATCTTTATCTATATATATAGTTTTTGTTTTTTTATTTATCATTAATAACTATTTTTTTTATTAATAAAAATAATTTTTTATTTATTTAATTACATGTATATATAAATTTTTAATTTATATTAAAAAAAAATTATATAAAAAAAGTGTCGGAAAAACCAGTATATATAATTGTTTTTATTTTTATTTTTTAGCGGCCGAGCATGGCCAAACACCCACTGAATGACGTTAACACCCCTAAAACCATTCCTAGTTGCGCTAACATGCTGTTCCACGTTTCACACTCCAATTCGTTTTTCTCTGATTAAAAATAAAAAGGAATAAAAGTGGAAGACAGAGAAGAAAGGACCGGTAGTTTTAGATATCTCTCTCAGTTTATCCTCCATCTTAAAAGAACAGACACCAGCCATCTTGAAACACAGACATTAACAGTAGACTTCTTGTTGTAAGTAACAGAATCATGCCTGTAGAAGAAAACCACCAACCTTTATTGCAAGAAGAAGAAGAAAGAGCTTATGATTCTGATGAGAAAGTGCTCATAATTGGGGTTGATTCTGACACGGAAAGCGGTGGCTCAACGGTGTTGCCACCGTTTTCATGGAAAAAGTTATGGTTGTTTACTGGTCCTGGGTTTTTAATGTCCATTGCGTTTTTGGATCCTGGGAATTTGGAAGGGGATCTTCAGGCTGGTGCAATCGCAGGCTACTCTTTGCTTTGGCTTCTTTTATGGGCTACTGCTATGGGGTTGTTGGTGCAGTTGCTTTCAGCGAGGCTTGGAGTGGCTACAGGGAGACATTTAGCTGAGCTGTGTAGAGAAGAGTATCCAACCTGGGCTTCAATGGTTTTGTGGATTATGGCTGAGTTGGCTTTGATTGGTGCTGATATACAAGAGGTTATTGGAAGTGCTATTGCTATTAAGATCTTGAGTAATGGGTTTGTGCCTTTGTGGGCTGGTGTTACTATTACTGCTTGTGATTGGTAATTCCTTGTTTTGAATACCCTTTTGTTTGGATTGGTTGGTTTTGGCTCTTTTTTTGTGTTGTTTTGGGTTTAAGTTGAGGGTGTTTTGAGGGGATTTTGTTTATCAAGCTGAGGACGTTTGATTTAGAGTTTCTAATTCTTTTTGGATCATTTGGTTTTTGAATATAAGATTTTTTCCATTTTTAAGATTGTAAGGCTTTATTCTATTGTGTTGTCTTTTAGTAATTGTTTCTCGGTTTTCGGATTTTTGTCTGTTGAATTTTTTTGGGCCTTTTAATTTGAAGGCTTCAACTTTTCAAGTACTTAATCTGTGATTTTTCATGAATTATGTTGTTGTTGGAGACTAAGTAAATCAGGTAAGCTATCAGTAAATTAAAAGGATAAGTAATTAATCAATTACTGTTGTCGCCCGGAGTTGGATATATGTAAATTACTGCACAGAAGCCATAAATTATTGATCTTTTGTTTGTTTCCTGGAAACTGGAGAGACTTTCCCTCCTGTTTTCAGTTCTGTAGCAATCAAACAGAGTATACGTTAATTTTCTTGTAGAAAAGTATAGTTCATTGTGGTGATGCTATTCATTTCTTGTGTCAATACAGCTTCATCTTCCTATTTCTAGAGAACTACGGTGTGAGAAAATTGGAGGCTGTATTTGCGGTCCTTATTGGAATAATGGCAGTTACATTTGGATGGATGTTTGTAGATGCAAAACCCAGTGCTTCCGAACTTTTTCTGGGTGAGTAATGTCATGCTTAACTTAAGATTTCAATTTAAGATTCCAGTTTCCTTGGTTTCTTTCCATTTGTCTGACTGTAATGCTACCTTGTATCTTGGAGAGAGTTAATTGGATTCTCTGTTGGTGTAGGTATCTTAATTCCAAAACTTAGCTCCAGAACAATACAACAGGCTGTTGGAGTTGTGGGTTGCATTATCATGCCTCACAATGTGTTCTTGCATTCTGCTCTTGTACAGTCAAGGGAGATCGACCACAATAAGAAAGACCGGGTTCAAGAAGCTCTCAGATACTACTCCATAGAGTCAACCACTGCCCTTGTAATATCATTCGTAATCAATTTGTTTGTGACGACTGTTTTTGCTAAAGGTTTCTACGGGACAGAACTGGCCAATAGTATTGGCCTTGTAAATGCAGGGCAATATCTTCAAGACAAATACGGGGGTGGATTTTTCCCAATTTTATACATCTGGGGTATTGGATTATTAGCAGCTGGCCAAAGCAGCACCATTACTGGCACTTATGCAGGACAGTTTATCATGGGAGGTTTCCTGAACTTGAGGTTAAAGAAATGGCTAAGGGCATTGATCACTCGAAGCTGTGCTATCATCCCAACTATGATTGTTGCACTTGTTTTTGATACCTCCGAAGACTCACTAGATGTTCTGAATGAATGGCTAAATGTGCTGCAGTCAATACAGATTCCTTTTGCACTCATCCCTCTTCTCTGCTTAGTATCCAAGGAGCAAATCATGGGCACTTTCAAAATCGGCCCCATTCTTAAGGTATGTTGACTAGTCTGTTATTCTGCGGTATTTGTCTTGAAGCTCAAGATAGCCCTTTAAATTGGTGTCAGTTGACTAAATCAAGGAACCAATTGCCTTTTTCAATTCTTTGGAATCTCCATATAACCAAATCTCTCAACTTGTGTCGTTCTTCAATACTCCAATGCATCATAAAGTCAAAATCATGTGACATTTTGTTAATGTGTAAACATGTCTGAAATTATGCATGTGATGGATGAATCTTAGGTAAAAAATTGAATTATTACAAGATTTTTACATGTAGCTGATCTAGCTTTATTGTAAGTGAAAAGATGCATATAGTCATGGGTGAAGGTGTTAAGTGACACCTCTATGAGGGAAACTAGTTTCATGCATGCCTAGAACTGAGAATCATATGGGTGATTGGATTAATTTTTGTCATTTGCTAATGAGGGTATTCTGTATCCGGGACCTTTTGCCCCAAACATCATCTAGATGCATGCAACTCACATGAAGTGTGGTATCAACCATGTTACACGCAGTGACATGTATTAGTGATCGTTTCTTGTTGACTATATCATGAAATGGTTCGTTCATGGGGATCTGTTTAAGGATGCTGAGAATGAAAAAATATGGGACTGTACCTTCATTTATGCCAGACACTTGGCAATCATATGCTGCTGTTAAGTTGCTGTTCTTGTTACTGGGGGGTCTGTTTTATGTAACCTAATTTATTATTACAAGGAAGTGATGCATTGTTCGAACCTTCTTTTGCCCTTTGCAGATGGTAGCTTGGCTTGTGGCTGCCCTGGTGATGGTAATCAATGGTTACCTTTTGCTCGACTTTTTCTTCAATGAAGTGACCGGAGTAGCGTTTACCACTGTAGTATGCGGTTTTACAGGTGCATATGTTGTGTTTATAATTTATCTCATTTCTAGGGGCTTTTCATGTTTCTCCCGGTGCTGTCCATCTAAACAGATAGAAGTAGAGTGATCAAACTTTGACAGCAAGATATTTTAAGCATTCAGTTTCAGTTGCCAGCAATATATCAGATGGCAGTCAAATTTGATTTGCAGAGGAATAACTTCAGCTGTTTATGCATAGAGTTATTTCTTGAGCATCTTTCCAGGCTTGCCTGTGTACAAAATATAATTAAAGCCGCGTATTGTGTTTCAGTGCTGTTGGGAAAAAAAAAAAAAAACAGAAACACAGAAACAAAGAAAAGAATTGTTTCTGCATTATAGATCTTGCCCATTATTCTGTTCGATGCAGAGGACTTGAAACACATGGATGCAAACAGAGAACGCTTTCTAAACTTAACGCGGGGGATACCCTTTCAGAGTTGTATCGCAGTAATTCAATCTGTAGTCGAACCAGATCAGCTTAAAAGTACCATGTAATTGTTAACACTAAAAAACAAAATAGTCATGGCTCAACAAAATGGTAACTTGTGTTGTTACCTCCGAGCATATTTTCGAAAATAAAAAAAAATGATTTTTTGATGCAATTTGGTCAATTTCTAGCTATTTTATAATTTTGGATTATTATGCTTCTATTGATAATTGTTTTTTAAAATCAAAGTATTGAAATTGAAAGTAAAAAAAAAAGAAACAAGAATGAAATAAAATAAATAATGAGTGGAATGATAATCAAGAAGGAGAGAAGACAAAATAAACATGAAGTATCGACCCGCTTTCCAAGTAACTAAAAGATAAAAGGATAATAAAAAGAAAAAAAAACAGAAGAAAAAAAAGTGCGCATCTCTCTCTTTCCTCATTCTCATCTCTCACAATTTTCAATCACCCCAACCAGATGCCTTTACACTAAATGACAGTGACCATGGCAACCCCTCTCTCCTCCACACCAACTAAAAAAGTCCATCTCTCCTCTTCTCTGCCCAACCACTTCTCTTATCTCTCGGTAACAACGACATGCACTATAAACCACGACAACGACAATGGTGGCAGCCAAACACCCATGAAGAGAGAGAAAACCAATAAGAAGAGATAATTTGGACCTTTCCTTGGTTTGATATCCTCTCCTAGGTGGTGGCTGTGAGGTAGGTGGTGGCTGTGAGGTTCACTGTCAATATAGAAAAAGAAAAATAAAAAAAGATAAGGAGACGCATCCAATCTAGATAGTCCTGCAGGGTTAGAGGTGAGCAAAAAGGGTTAGTGGTGAAAAAAAAATAAAAAAAACAATTGAAAAAAAATCTATTAGAATTTTAAAAAAACCGACCGGTTCGGTTTTATAAGTCTAAAACTAAAAAAACCAAACCGAACTGAATCCAAACAAAAAAAACCGAGCCAAACTCGAAAAAATCGAGCCAAACCGGTTTGAACCAGTTTTTGTTCTAAAAAACGAACTAAACCGAAACCGATCGATTTGAAGCGGTTTCAGTTTTTTATTTATTTATTTCGGTTTGGTTACTTTTTTTTTTATAAAAATCGAACCGAACCGAAAATGATCACCCCTAATGCAGGCCTACCTTTACCGTAGGTGAATCCACGTGCCATATCCACATCCACCCAGGAACGTGTGCAAACCATGCGGCATCACAATTCTAGCCAGTTTCTAGCATATTCCATGGGTAAAAAAAAGACTTTTCCTTGCTTATTTTATTATTATAATATTTTTTTTATATTTTCATAAAAAATATTTGAAGTGTTGGGGTTTATATTCTTGTATGAAAATCCTGAAGGTATGAAGCCGTCAAAGAATTATTTTTCAATGTAAAATAAGGTTGAAGATGTAAATGTTAGATCTCAGTGTAAGTTTTATGTTGTTTTTAACTTGTTATGTTGTGTGTTAATACATAATGTTATTGTGTATTAATGGTTTTATTATTCATAAACCTATATAGGCTAAATGAACTATCACTAGATGTTGTTTTAAAGTGTTAATTGATGGGTAATGAAATTACTTAAAACATTACATTATTGTACTTAAAATGTCTTCCAGATACTTTTCCTTATGATGGTGTGTATTAATCATAGTTTTAAAACCCGACCCGGTGGTCGACCCGGTCTAATAATCGGGTCAAGGGTCAGATGGGTTGACCCGGGTCAACAAAAAAAAAACCCAATACAACACCTATAGAAAACACCTAACTAGTTACAATGCAATACTTATATAAATCAAATTTAAATTTTAAACCAACAGCATAAATTTAATTCAATATCCAAAACACAAACCCAATATAAATTCTAAAATATTTAAAACAAAACATCCAACAATATAAATTCTAAATCAACAACACATTCACTTTTATTAAATGAACGCATTAAGTTCTTCTGTGTTCATAGAAGCAAAATTTGAATCAAATGTCGATGGAATTGAGCCAATCTCGTCAACACCTAATAAATCATCAGCATGCTCCTTTGAAACTTCATCGTCACAATCATCTTCAATCTCATTAATATTTTTGACATCTACATTTCAAACACAATTAACAAATAAATATTGTGTTAAACAATACTTTATTTTAAATAATATTTATTACTAAATAATCAATCATTAATTACCATCATCTAAAGTATCTTGTATAGTCATTGTTGATAGAGCTTGGTGAAAACTCTTTGCTTCTTTAGTTGTCAAAATTGGCGGGTCATCTTCTACTACCTAATTTTCAATGTCACAAATTGTCTCAAAATTAATTGGATCATAATTTCATCCTTTCCAATAATTCCTATATATTAAAAGTGCAGGTAAACACAATATAAGTATTAATAATGCTACTAAATAAGATAAAATAATATTTAAGGAATTAAAGAAAAGAAATATACTTTTGTTTCAATATTAGATTGCAGTGGACGTAAACAAGGTTATTAAACCTTTGGTGCTCCAATCTATTTCTCTTATTGGAGTGAATATGTTCAAACATACTCCAATTTCTCTCACATCCTGAAGAACTACAAGTTTGACTTAACACTCGTATAGCCAAATGTTGTAGATTTGGAGCACTGATTCCATATGTCATCCACCATTCATCTATAAATAAAAAAAATAAGTAAGAGTGTAAGACTATGTCAAATAATATTTTTAAATATAAAAATTATATACCTGGAGGCATAAGGGTGCGATTATTTATTGTGGATGCTCGACCAAAGTCATGTTCAGCATTCCTAAACAACTTCATCTCACTTGTAATCTTATTTTTCAATGGTAGATTTCCATGTGCATACTTCTCAAGAACATCTAGAAGTCCAGAAATGGTGCTCATATGTTTATCCATTATATTTGCATCATATTGAAATCGAGGATTCAACCAAAATGTCGTTGCATAAAGATTTCTATATAGTTGTCCATCCCAT
The DNA here is from genome assembly GCA_019202695.1 of Populus x sibirica. Classification (NCBI taxonomy): domain Eukaryota; kingdom Viridiplantae; phylum Streptophyta; class Magnoliopsida; order Malpighiales; family Salicaceae; genus Populus; species Populus x sibirica. Next base: position 1,000,313 of record JAGMVL010000801.1, read on the forward strand.
CGATTATTGATAATGTCTATGAAAGGTTTCACTCTAGCCTTTCTCTTTTGAAATCTCCTCAACATTTCTTTTTTTGCATGATGAATAACATCGTACAAATATCCCATCGAAGGTCTATCATCACCATCAACCATTCGTAGAACTCGAACTAAAGGTTCACTCATTCGCACAATTATTGCACATTCTTCCCAAAACAGAGAGTCTAACACACTCTTAACAAACTTTTTTTCTTTGTTATCTTTAGCATAAATAGATGAGACCCATTCCCTAGATGTCACCATAGCTCTCAACTCATCTTTATGAGCTAAAATGTTTTGCAATGCAATGAAATTGGTAGCAAAACGAGTAGGAGCTGGATGAAGTATTTCTTTTCCTCCAGTGAACTTCCTCATCAAATACAATGGATAACAATGATTATAAATGTACTTTATGTTACCAGAAGCATGCTCAACAACAGAATAAACTGACTGCAATTTACCAATGTCCTAGAGTATGAGGTTGATGCAATGAACAACACAAGGAGACCAAAATATTGAAGGAAATTCTTCCATCAATAACTTGCCAGCAGCAACATAATTTGCAGCATTATCAGTCACCATATGCACAATGTTTTCTACCCCAACATACAAAACAACCTCTCTAAACAACTGATGCAACAATCTAGCAGTCTTTGAGACATTTGATACATCCACAGTTTTCAAAAAAAATGTTCCTTTAGGACAATATACTAAGAAGTTAATTAAAGCCCTCCTCTTCTGATCTGTCTATCCATCAACCATTAATGTGCAACCAGTCTTCTTTCAAATCTCTTGATAACTCTCAATATAAATCTTCACTTCATCAACCGCTTTTGCCAAGTAATAACCACGAATAACATGCAAGTTTGGTCCTTTATAACCAGGACCCATGGCTGTTACAACATCTATGGCATGTTGATAATACACAGAGTTAACATCATTAAATGGCACACATGCATCAATCATCCACTTCGCTAAAGCAAGATCACACCGTTCAACTACTTCTTTCATTTGCCAACAATTCTGAAGAGACTTTTGAGCATCAGGAGTTGTTCTCGGCATGAAATATGTCCCTAATGTTGCGATTTCTTTCGCTTTCCATAACTTGTAGTCGATTGTTTTACGGTGCTAGTGCTTTGAATCTTTTTTTTTTGCAACCTTCGGTGGTAACATATGTTTTTTAGTATTGACATCCTCATCATCCTCATCACCACCACCACCACCATCATCATCTTCTAATTACCTAATCATCATCTCTTCATGCTCCCTTTGTTGTGCATTAAATGGATTGAAATCTGCTTGCATTTCTCTAACTTTTTTTTTGTTTCAGCACTTCCTTTAATATTCAAAAGCATTTGATGTCGAACATCAGAAGGACATTTGCGACATTGTTCAACTTGTCCTTTAGCTCCAGCTAAATGTTGCTTAAATCGATTAAAGTCACCACCCGCAAATACTTTAGCACAATATAAACATACTAATTTAGTTTTTTTACATCCAACACTAAATTCAGGAGCTTCTCTATAATGACCCCATGCCAAATTTGTTCTTCCTCTACTACCACTTGACATGGAAAGTAAAGGTTGAGATGATTGGGCCGTTGAAGGATCACTATTTGGAGTATTACCATCATGTGAAGACATTTTAAGGACCTGACATAATTTATATGAGAGAATATAATTTCAAGCCAAATCATATACTTTTATTATATATTCAGACTGAGCAGCAAAGCACTTTGCAATCCATTCATTAGATTAACAATGACTAATGAATAAATGACTTCAATATTTTTTTTTGAGATTCTTTTCTTATCTTAAGAAAATTTTGTTTCCTAATGGAACCTTGCAAGGATACTAGACAGAGGGAAAGGAAAGTTTGATACTAGATTACTAACAAGATCCACAACATAAATGAAAGCCAACGGAAAAAATCAAACACTGAATGAGTCTGAAGGTTAAATCATTAGTCAACTAAAATGACAGTAAATGATCCTGAAGGTTGAAGGATGTTAAACACTGGATGGCAAACAGATCAACCCATAAAAACTAAGCACAACTAGCTTAAATAAAAATCTAGGTTTCACAGTAACTCTAGCAAAAGTTGATAACATCAACTAACTAATTTACTGTTAATATTCATTCCTCCTCATTGCTAATAAAGTTGATAACACCAGTTAACTAATTTCATGCAGGAGCTGTTAAAAAAAACACACAAAAACTATTGGGAATTTGGGATTGCAGAAGCAGCAGAACAAAAAGGCTTGCACAGTTGCACTACCAAGTCATCTTCTTTTTCAAGCAATTCAAATGAACATAAAGAAGATAAATGAGACAGTTAACTAAAATGAAACTTGCAAATAAATAAATCAAGAAAAAATAATCCTTTATTAAGTTGCAGAAATAACAATGAGACAAACGATTTATCAAGTTGCAGAAAAGAAAAGAACAGAGAAACATACCTGTGGGTGTGAGAATAGGGAAGAATCGATGCCACTGTTATAGTAAAGAGCTGCAAGTTCAAAACAAATAGCGATCAAGGATTTGAAACAACGGCACAGAAGAAAGAAAAGAGAGAGCGAAAGAAGAAAGAAACAAGTAACAACAACTCATCTAACCTTATTCGCAGATTTGAAACAACGATCAAGGATTCAAGAGTCTTTTGCTCCTCTGCTCTTCTTCGCGACTGAAATGGGTTTGAAGATTTCTTTAATTAGGTTTGAAATTAATTAGGTCTTCTGTAGTTCTGCTCGTTCAATTGACAATTCTTCTCATTTTGTCCTTTGAACTATAAAAGGCCAAAACGACGCCGTTTCATTCATATATATATAAGGCTGGGTCTCAGTCGGGTTTACCCGGGTCGGCCTGGTGCCGAGTCGACCCGCCAGGTCTCACCGGGCCAATTCCCAGGCTGTTTTTTGCTTAGACCCGGCCCGGCCTGGCCCCAGACCCGGGTCGGTCGGGTCCCAGGTCGACTCGTCGGGCTAGACCGGGTTTCAAAACTATGGTATTAATGGTATTATTGTTCATAAACCCACAGAGAATAAATAAACCATCATTAAGCAATGTCCTCGTGTGTTAATTGTTAGGTAATGAAATCGATTAATATATTACATTATTCTATTTAAATTATTTTTTCCTCTCAATGTTATTGTGTATTAATAGTTTTATTATTCACAAATCCACAAAGAATAAATGAACTATTACTAGGCATTATCCTAGAGTGTTAACTGATAAGTAATGAAATTGCTTAATACATTACATCATTGTATTTAAAATGTCTTTAAAATACTCTTTCTTACAAGTTTTCATGTATTAATAATTTTATTATTTACAAATCCATATGAGATAAATGAATTGTTACTAGGCGTTGTCCTTGGATGTTGATTGATGAATAATAAAATTATTTAATACATGACTTTATTGTATTAAAAATATCACATATTTCCTCATAACTTTATAACTTTATGATGTGTTAATTATTTTTTATTATTCACAAGCCATCCCAAGATAAATGAACCATTTATAGGTTTTTTCTTGGAGATTGTTGCCTAATGAATAATGAAAGCAATTAATACGCGACTCTTTATTTTTCAAATAATAATAATAATAAAAGTATTTCTTCTTTTCTTTTAAGAATATTGACATATGGGTTCGAGGGTGGCCTCGACAATACTCTTTCGAGCTACTATTCCAACTATCTAGCTGATTGCCATCAAGAAGGAAAGTCACCAATGGTAACAACATTGCCTTTTTTTTTAGATTTATAATTTTAAATATTTGTAAAACCGTTATTTTTTATTGTAAATATTAGTTGTGAGTATTCATTTTTATTTTTATTTTTATTTTCTATATTAGTGTTGATATGTGTGTGAATTTATTCTTGTATTCTAGTTTTTAGGATACCCTTTTTTGATGTTGTGTGTTGTGATGTGCACGATGTTGAGTGGCAGATTTGTCTCTTGAATGTGTTAAAAAGGAGTTTTGGGTTTAATCATAAAATTACGATTATGAAGTCAAGAGTCGTCATCTATTATTATAGTTACTAGAAAACCTAATGGTCTGCAAGAGTTTGGGTAAGGGACTAGTTGTGCAAGGAAAAGACGCATCACCCTTAGTGCACCATACCTAAGGTAAATTGCATTGTTGTTTGATTGTTATTCTAAGTCACATTTATGTCTATTGGTCTTGTCTAAGTTTCAAGGCAGATCTCCATTCGTAAGAAAGTCTATATTTTATTGGGTTAAATCCTAGCTATTTTAAGAACCAAACTTATTTATTTCTTGGATACAGCTAAGTCTTAGCATTTTGAATAACAAGTAAATTATAATGATATTTTTTGTATTTTTGCCAAACCCTAATGAATAATCATAAACCAGTTATGATATCCATTTTGTATTTTTTTTAAAACATGATAAAAAACAATTTTATCTCTTTTTAGAAAATATGTAGATTCTTTTTTGAAGTCTTAAAGAAAACTATGTATTTTTAATACTGAGTTTGTATGTTACAGTATAAGTATACAACTTGATATTATGCAAAATAGTTAGAAAAACATGCTAGGGACCCCTAAATATTTTTAAAATGCCTTTTGAAAAATTTGATTTTTTAAAAATATTTTGACGTCAATTTCAAACAAACTTGTTCAAAAAAAATTCAAGTGATTCATATGGGCAAGTTTGAAAGTCTTTGTTTTGTTGTTTTGGTAAAAGTGTAAAATGATGTTTTAATGGCCAGAGTGGTTCAAACTTCAATTTGAGGGTTTCAGAGAACCAGTCTTCAAAGCATTGATTTTATTTATATAAATAATTAAGCTTATTTCTCATGGGAAAACATTGCATACAGATCCAGATTGCCTGTCTTTGATCAGAAAGGGTTGGTTGGGTACCTATCATTGGCTTTGGCTTTTGGTTATGAAGAAAAAAGATACTTTTAGGCTGAAAAGGTGTTTAAGGAATTTCATAACCAAGAATCACTAGTGCTTGTTTCTTGATCTCTTTTTGGTCTATGGATTTCTAGACCTTTAACTCGTAAAATGGTCCATTGTTCCCCCTAGTGTCGGGCTTGGGCTTTTTATTTTTTTTCTTTATTTAGTTTTGAGTATCATCATCATATTAGTTTTTTGTGGTATGCTTAGACCTTCTAGACTCTTTGGATTCTTTTATGCCCCCCAACTTTATTAGGGCACCTTTAATCATTAATGATTATTCTGCATATTTGGATTACTTTTATTAGATTCTTGCACTTGCTCCTAGTGTGAGGTGTGATCTTAATCAAAGTTATTTTCTATATATAAAAAAAACATACTAGGCTCAATAGGGATTGCAAATGATATATTTAGCCTTGTAAAAGGATTATCAAAGATAACCCTTTCTCATTTCAAATACATTTATTTAGGATCGGTAAGCCTTGCTTTCTTTCATGCAAACATGCAAAATGGTTTCTCATTATTCATTCAGCTAAAATTTAGCTTTGAAATCATCTCATGGTGATTGGGTTGTTCTTCAAGTTTTTCTAAGTATATGGTCACCTTTCTAGGAGGTCATTTGAATTTTTAGAACTTGTCTGTTAGAACAAACACCAATCTGGTTTTTGTTTTTGTACAAAAACTTTGATTTTTCTAGAAACCTTGAGAAAACATAAGATCATGCATAGTTTTTGAAGAAAAAAGGGAAACACACCTAAGCATTCTTGGCCAAACTTCAATTTCAAAATTCCTGAAAGTGTAAGGTGTGCTCGTGTAGGTATGGAATAAAAGAATGAAGATAGTCATAGGAAAATGCATGATATCATTAAAAAAAAAGGTGCTTATTTAACAAAGAAAATCTTATGGTATTACAAGTCAAATTGCCGATAGGACTAAAACAAGTTGAAACATAATAAAGTCAAAACAATTTTGTAGATATGATCAAACAAAGACAATTACTTTTTAAACACAATAAGAGTAGGCTCCATCTTTCAATTTTGGTACATTTTCTTTCGGCCAACCTCCTTACAAAAGCTCTTGTAGGGATCTCATCTATGATATAGATAGAAACTAAGTGATCGCTTGAGTAAGCTAGTGAGGCGGGCCGCGCTAGCCTTTAAATACTCCAATCCTTCTTGGAAGTGAGCATCATGGTGATTAAAGGATTGAGAAGAATTGAGAAGATTGTTTGTCATTTGTTGAATTTTCATATAATAGGAGTGTACATTTTACTACTGATTATTCACCTTTTAAAATTACCTGTAACTTTAATCCCTTAACTCCTTTGGATTTGATTCCTTTACTTGTTGAAGAAAGAGTTAGTCTTGATAGTAATAGAGAAGAACATGTAGAGAAGGCTCTTCATGAGAGTGTACAACAATAAATACATAAAAAGAATAAGCCATATTCATTCAAAGCTAATAAGGGCATAAAAAAGTTATCTTTGAACCAGGTGATTGAGTTTAGGTGCATATGCATAAGGAAAGATTTCTTGAACTTAGGAGGTTTAAGTTTGATGCCGAGAGGAGATGGTCCATCCCAAATCCTTGAAATAATTAATAACAATGCCTACAAAGTGAATTTACCAGGTGAGTATGGTGTTAGTGCTACTTCTAATGTCTCTGATATCTCTTTGTTTGATGTAGGTGAAGATTCAAGGTTAGATCCTTTTAAGAAGAGAGGAGAGGAAGCAATCCAAACTATACGAAATGATCTAGTAGAAGTTCCAATTGGGCCAAATACAAGGTAAAGAGCAAATGAGCTTAAAGACGCATTCAATATGCTTATTTAAAGTACTTGGGTCAAGGTGAATTTCAAGAAAGCTACATCTTTATAAGTGATGATCATACCTTATTTAATTTAATATATGATTAAACCTTATTTGACCTAATTAATTTCAGCATTAGAGGTAGTTTTGGGCTTATTTTTTCTAATATAAAGTTTAATACTAACAAATATAACTTTCAATTCGACAGTTAGATCGAACTGAAGTTTTTCCAAAAGATTTTATAAGAATATTCTTATATACAATTAAAATTTCATAGTGATCAGACATCATGAAGTTGATTTAGGTTTTTTATTCATATTTTATTTAGAACTCTTTTATTATTTTTTCTACCTTATTCAAAATATTTTTACCTATTATAAATAAAGTTATTTAGCTTGCTTTTAGTTTTTTTACTGACTTTGATTTCAAAACAACTTATTGTGTGTTTGTCAGAGGATTTTTATATTTTGAATCTTCATTGAATTACTCTGACTCATTGAAGAATTAACCAAGTTTCGTGGTGTTTTCTATACTTCTCATTAGTGTATCTTCATAGATGTTTGGTGAGGATTCGGTTTTTATAGTCTTGATGTTTGGTATATGTTATTGTTATGTCAATCTCAATTATAACTTTTTTTGGAAAAGGTTGATTTGACTATGGGTTTCTGAATCTTTATATGCACAGGGTTCACATCAATATTATTTTTTTTTGTCAATTTGGTCTTTATTCTCTTTTTATTTTTTATTTTTCTTTTCAGTTTAACCATTCATTCAAAAAAGTTAGTTGCCCTCTAATTTATTTGTTATTTTGAATCTAATTCTCATTCTTTTAATTACCATTTTTTTATCCTTTGTATAATTAATTTTTTTTTCAATTTCATTCTTCAACGTTTGATTTGCTGGGAATTGGACTTTGTGGTTTTTCCTTGTGTGATGCTTTAGGTATAATAAACCGAGTCACATGTTTGAAAAGTTAACACGTGTCTACATCCATTTTTTACTTATCTTCTTTTTTCGATTTCATTGTTAGACATTGATTTTTTTATTAAAAATTCCCTTGGTGGTTTTCTTCAAAACATTTCTACCGTGTTGTCCTAATCTTATGACCTAGACCATAAGTTTTACAGGTTAACTCAGGTTGACTCGTCTCTTATTACCTAGGTTAGATGTCTATCACGCTACTTCGGTTTGACTTGGATAGTTTTTTTTCTTTTTTATCTAATTTTGTGCTTCCAAAGTTTTTTTTTCTCAACTTAACGTGAACTTTTTTTTTAAAAAAAAAAGAAAAAACTTGATTATTTACTATTTTTACCTATTTTTTATCGTCTAATTAAAATAAAACCAATTTATTAAACTTGATTGGTGTTATAACCCGAGTAATTGGTTTTCTTATTTTTTTCAAAACATGTTTTTTACGAGAAAAAAATACATACTCATGGCCTAACATGACACTGTCTAGTAGATTATATATTTAGTTTCTTTGTTTCGTTTTTAATCTTTATCGTAATACTTTTTTTTTTCTAAATTGGAGGCCAATATTTTACATTTAACAAAATATATAGCGTGTAGGCTTTTCATTATAGCAATAGACATATTTTACAATAAATTGCTACAAAAAAAATACTATTTTATCCCTGAGTGGAAAAAAATCATGGCCTTGGTTTTGGGGGTAATTTGGTATTTTCAAATGGCTCATTGGTCATTAAAAAATTGTTTGGGGGTATATGAGTCTTTTCCAAATTTTTTGCATAGTAAAATTATATTTTTACCCCTGAAGACAACAAAATTTAGAAATGTTGACTGATGATGTTTTCATCTTTTCATAAACTTAAAACTGTAAAAATATTTCTTTGCCCTTAAGGTATATAAAAAAAATAGAGATGTTGACCAAGAGTGCTTTTGATTTTTGCCTTATTAGGCTACATTTAAAGTAATTTTCTTCCCTTAAAAAAGATAAAAAAAAAATATGGTGTGCATTTAGGGGTGTTTTTGTCCTTTCACACGAGTTTATTTGTAACTTACAGGGTTATAAGGGGTGTTTTGATATTTTGATATTGAATTTTTAAATTTTTTTTAAAAGCAGATGGCACATGCTCAATACACGTAAAAACCCGATTAAAAACCTATCCTAAGCAGAAAAAAAACTTATTGAATTATGAATGATGCAATTCAAGAAGTTGTCTTCATTAAGTTGATTTATAGTCTTGTTGTATACTTGCTTAACCATATTTTTATTCTAAAAGAAATGATGTATGTCATGGACTAATTAGCTTGAAATATGTATTCCATGTAATATCAAAATATTAATTCTACAAAAATATGGGAAGCTAATGCTATGATTAAGTTATGAAAGTTCTGTAGGATAAGACGTGTATTATGAATGATATTATAGGTTGAGAAATTATTGAGTCGATAACTTGGTATTAGAAATACAAAGAAGACTGTTAAAAAACATTTAAGAAAAAAATTACACCGTTTTGAAATTGGTAATTTCTAATAAATGATCATAAAATTGTGACTAAAATTTTTGGGATGTTTAAGTTGGTATCAGAGCCCGGGTCTGAGTTTAATAATTTATATGAGAATTTAACAAATAATTGTTTTGGTATCAGGATGGTTCACATGAGGAAATGTGCGTTGTCAAATCCTTCCCTTATAGGGAGATGGGTTCAACATGAAAGAACCAAGGAGAGACATAGAGAATCCCTTTGAGGATACTGCTTCCCATATGCCATTAATGTCTTGTTAGACAAGACTAAGGGAATCATTTGCATTAGAGGATGACATTGATTCAAGACAAGCTGGAGTGTCACAACCTAGGGAGTTGGGTTGGTAGGGACAGAGAGTAGTATTCTTAGCTACAGCAGTAGCCCCTGCGCTACATGTTGACCCAACATTTATAGCTCAGATAGTGAGAGTAGTGATGGAGGCGATGCCTAATGCACCAGCATTGACTGCCTTAGTGGGTCCGACAGTGCAGATAGCGCTAATGGTTACAACACCAACTGATAGTATAGATACACTCGTGCGTATTGTAAAAAGTATGAGGGAGTTAGGGTGTGAAACCTTTTTGGGTGAACCGAATGTGGAGATAATAGGTAGATGGCTTCGCATAATCGAGGATATTTTGGATCAGATGCAAGTAGCAGAGGGATTACAGGTGAACTGTTTCGTTTATTTACTTTCTAATCGGACACGATCTTGGTGGGATGCCTTGAGATCAAGGAGACTAGTAGGGTCTTAGTCGTGGACCAATTTTAGATTACAGTTTGAGCAACAATTTTATTCATCATATCATCGTAAGGTTAGGAAATAGGAGTTCCTAAATTAAGGGTAGGGAGATATAACAATTCTAGACTATTAATGGAGGTTTTATGATCTCTTCATGTTTGCCTTGCACTATGTTCTTATGGAGCATTATAGGATTGGGAAGTTGCGAGATGGTTTACAACAAGAATTGTGGCAATGGTTATTAGCTTTTAAATTTGAAACAACCAAAGAACTTATAGAAATGGTGGAGGCCCTAAAGGCGTGTATGAGAGAGGGCTAGCAGAGTCAGCCTAGTTTTGGAAAGCAGAAGGATATAGACTATTCTGCGGGTAAGCCACCACCTCTGAAAAAGAATAAAGGGCATTTTAGCTGGTTTAGAAAAAGAGGAGGGCAAACCACAAGATATAGTTAGAGCACTGAAGTGGGGTCAACAAGGGGACAACTGAACCCGAGAAGTAGTTTCACTCGAGGGGTTTTAGAGTAGAAGACGGTCACTTATCCTTTGTGAGCTTAGTGTGGGTGGAGGCATCCAAAGGATTGTTCTACGTTGCCAGGATGGTGTTAGATTTGCAGAGGGAGCATAGATGACGGGATTGCCCACATTTAAGTTAAAGGTGTTAGAATTGCGGAGGTTAGGGTCATTTTATAGAAACTGCCCCAGAAGAACAGAGTTTATTCAAGGTCACCAACACCAGCTCAGAGTCAGCAGCAAGTGACCATTGTGGATCGACCAATCAAAGTGGCACGGTCAGGAGCTAGCAATAGTAGAGGCCGACCTTAAGCTTAGAGTGAAGGGGTATAAGGTGTCAAGACTCAAGGTAGGGTGTTCTATATGACATAGGAGGAGACTAGGGCAGTCCCTAATATAGTGGTAGGTATTTTATAGTTAAATTTCCTGTCTATGCATATATTATTTGATCTTGGGGTTACCCATTTTTCTTGGAGCATATACACTTGTAGGAAAACTAGAAAAGAATCCATGTAACGTAGAAATTGGGTTTACTATAAGTACTCATTTGAGGAAAAATGTATGTATTGATCATGTGTATAAAAGAGTCAAGGTTGATATAATGGGGTGTGAGATTAGAGTGGACTTGCTACCATTAAAGTTGTATGAGTTTGATGTCATTTTGGGTATAGACTTCTTGAGTAGCTATAGGCATAGATGGATTGTTTTGCAAAAATTATAAGAGAGTGATATTTAGAGGGTAGAGAAACATCATCCCAAACTGTATCATCTTAGCAATAATTGTAAGGAGGTTGATGAAGAAGGGATGTGAAGCCTATCTTACTTATGAATTAGAGTCGAAGAAGAAAGAAAACCAATTAGCAAATCTCCCTATAGTTAGAGAGTTTTCAGAAGTGTTTCCACATGAGTTATCAGGGGTACCATTAGAGATGGAGGTGGAAGTATCTATTGATGTATTGCCCGATATGTCCTCAATAGCCCAGTCTCCAGATAAAATGGCATTGGCTGAATTAGTTGAGTTGAAGATTCAACTTTAGAAATTACTAGATTAGGGATTTATACGTCCAAGTAATTCACATTGGGGAGTTTCAGTGATATTTGTGAAGAAGAAGGACAAGACTTTTAGGCTCTACATATATTATAATAGTTGAACATGACAACAATGAAAAACAAATATCTGCTTCTATGGATAGATGACATCTTTGATCAACTCAAAGGAGCCAAGGTATTTTTGAAAATAGACCTGAGATTTAGGTATTATTAATTAATAATAAGGAACTGGATGTGACCAAGATCATGTTTAGAACTCGTTATGGACATTACGAGTTTTTAGTAATGTTGTTTGGGTTAACAAATGCACCTGTAGTGTTCATGGACTTAATGAATTGAGTTTTTTTTTACCCTAATTAGACAAGTTTGTAGTAGTGCTTATAGACGATATCTTAGTCTATTTTAGCTCATATTCAAAGCATGAACAACACTTAAGGCATGTATTAATGACTATAAGAAAGCATCAACTGTATGCCAACCTGAGTAAGAGTGAGTTTTGACTAAAAGTGGTTTTTTTAGGGTACATTATATCAGTAGAAGGAATATTTATGGATCCTAGAAAGGTTGAGGGAGTACTGAAATGGGATAGACCTAGGAATGTGACAGAAATTTGTAGCTTTTTTGGGTTAACAGGATATTACAGAAGATTTAGAAAAGGGATTCTCCAATATAGTTATGTTGATGACCCGGTTGACCCGGAAGGAGACGAAGTGGAAATGTACCCAAGAGTGCGAAGAGAGATTTCAAAAGTTAAAGAGGAAGCTTACAACTGTACCAGTGAAGGAACTAAAGGATTGGTAGTTTACAGCGATGCATTAAATAAGAGTTTAGGTTGCGTAATGATACACCACGGTAGGGTGATTGCTTATGCATCAAGACAGTTAAAAACTAATGTGATCAATTACCTAGTGCATGACTTAGAGTTAACCATTATGATATTTGCTCTAAGGGTTTTGGAGGCACTACTTATATGGGTCTCGAGTCCAAATATTCATGGATCATAAGAGTTTAAGACATTTAATGACTCAGAATGAATTGAACATGCGACAAAGACACTAAGTGAAATTGATAAAAGATTATGATTGTGTGATTGATTATCACCCGGGAAGAGAAAATGTTGTCGCAAATGCTCTTAGTCGTAAAAATAAGGTAGATGATACCCCGAATGATTGTGATGAAAGAGAATTATTGGAGTTGAGAAGGACTGACACCAAAATAGAGACTGGTCCTAGAAAATCTTTTTGTTAGAAGCTCAACAAAAAGATGTTGAAGTAGGTAAGATAAGGGACAAAGTGAAGTCAAGGGTTGAGATTCCTTTCCAGATTTTGAAAAATGGAATTATAGCTTATGAGAGGTGAATGTATTTGCTTGAAGACGAGACCTTAAAAAGGGAAGTATTGTGAGAAGCCCATGAATTGAGACTCGTAACCTATCCTGGGAGTACAAAACTATATCAGGACTTAAGGAAATTTTATTAGTGACCAACTATGAAAAAGAAGTGGCAGAATACATGGCCAAGTATGGAGTGTTTTAACAGGTAAAGGTGGAACACCAGAAGCTGGCGGGGTTCATGCGGCCCTTTGCTAATACTTGAATAGAAATGGGAAAATATCACAATGGATTTTGTGTCGGAGTTACCCAAGAGGAAAAAGGGGAAGCGATGTTGTTTGGGTCATTGTGGATCGATTAATTAAGTCTGCACTCTTCTTGCTAATGAAGACAACGGATTTAGTGGATACATTAGCAAAGTTGTATATGAATGGAATGGTGAGGCTACATGGAGTACCCATATCAATAGTTTCGGATCGAGATCCTAGGTTTACCTCTCGATTACGACTGAATGTTCAACATGCTCTAAGAACGAGGTTGAATTTGAGTACGGCTATCCTCGGGACCGATAGACAATCCGAGAGAACAATTCATGTATTGGAAGATTTATTGAGGGCTTGTATATTGGAGATTAGTAGTAATTGGGAAGATCACCAACCCCTGGTAGAATTCACATATAACAACAACAACTAGGCTACAACGGGAATGACTCCCTATGAAGCTTTATATAGTAGAAGATGTTGAACACTTGAATGCTGGGAAGAAGTGGGGGATAGAAAATTGTTAGGGCTAGAATTGATACCTCAAAAAAGATAAAGACCATAAAGAAAGGATGTGAGTGGCTCAAGATAGGCAAAAGAGCAATACATATAACAGAAGAAGAACTCTTGAATTCAATGTTAGGGATAATGCATTTTTAAAGGTCACCTTGTGGAAACATATATTAAGATTTAACATGAAAGAAAAATTAGCGCTAAGATACATTGAACCTTTTGAAATCACCTAAAGGGTTGGATATATGGCTTACAAATTGGCTTTGCCTTCACATTTGACTAAGATCCATGACGTGTTTCATGTCTCCATACTAAGAAAGGCCGAAGTGGATCTACCTTGGGTTCTACCATAAATTCCCCTGGAAATCGATGAAGATTTGACATTTGAGTTAAGGTTGGAGAAAGTGTTAGACCACAGTGAGAAGGAACTTAGAAGCAAGAGAATTCTGATGATAAAAATATTATGGAGAAACTCCCAAATCAAAGAGGTGATTTGGAAAAAAAGAATCATAAATGAAGAATAAATAGCCCAAATTGTTTATGAATTCATATATGAGGCTCAAATTTTGAGGAAAATTTTTTCTTTTAGGAGGGGAGAATGTAAAAACCCGGTTAAAAACCTATCTTAAGCAAAAAAAAAACTTATTTAAATATGAATGATGCAATTCAATGAAGTTGTCTTCGTTAACTTGATTTATAGTCTTGTTGTATACTTATTTAACCATATTTATTTTCTAAAAGAAAATGATTTATGTGATGGACTAATTAGATTTAAATATTTGTTCCATGTAATATCAAAATATTAATTCTACAAAAAAAAAATGGAAAGCTAATACTATGATTGAGTTATGAAAGTCTTGATAGGACATGCATTGTGAATGATGTTGCAGGTTGAGAAATTATTTAGCCAATGACTTAGTATTGATAATACAAAGGAGACTTAACTGAATTTTATTTTTTAAAAAAAAAATTGCACAGTTTCAAAATTAGTAATTTCAAATAAATGATCATAAAATTATGACTTAAATTTTTGGGATGTTTTAATAAGTGTTAGCGGGCGGTGCCCTTTGGGCAGTGCGTGTGACACTATCTGGTGGCCAAACCTGTCCTTTCTCCATGTCCTTGGAAGTGCCATTGTGTCCTCTTTCTCCTGGTGTGGAGCGTGATGGCGGATGATGGGCGGTTTGTCACGGATGGTCATTTCTTGTTTTCTTTCTTTTTCTCTTTCTTTATCAGAGAAAGTGCATGTTTGTCCTCTTTTTTTTTTCAATTTCAATTCTTATGTTTTTTATTGCTTATTTTCATCTTTGGCCCTTTAAGAAAAGTTTTTTATGTTTTCAATTTAGTCCTTAAATTACAATTTATCATTTTTTTTTTCTATTCGCTCCTTATTCTTTTGATTTTTGATTTTTTTTCCTTAGCTCTTTCATTAAAGTTTTATTGGTTTTCAATTTCATCATTCAATCAAAGTTTATTTTTTTTTCAATTTAGCCCTTATTCTTTTGATTTTTTTTCTTTTGTTATAGTTTTTTTCTTTTCAATTTAACCCTCCAATTTAAATTTTTTTATGCCCTCTAATTTATTTATTTTATTTTGATTTTCACCATCTTTATTTTAATTATATTTTTTTGTGTGATTTAGCTTTTTCTTGGTTTTATCCTTCGACATCTAATTTGTTTGTGATTTTTTTTATTTGTCGTGTTTCCGATCTAATGACATAGAACACAATTTTTAAGAGCTAATACGATTATGGATCATATTTTTTCTTATTTTCTTTTATGATTTTATCATTCTACATTATTTTTTTATAAAAAAATAATTTTGTGGTCATCTTCAAACTTTTCTATCGGTTTATACAGTCTCATGACCTAGACTACAAGTTTTGTAGGCTTTTTTTATAGAAATTTTAAGAAAAAAATTGTTTTGTTTTTGAAGAATTTTTTTAATTTTATACAGATAAGCTTTATTTTATATAAAAAATAGTTATTTTGAAATGATATTTCTCATATGTCCGGCTTTGCATAATATTTTTTTTAATTTACTCAGTTTCATATATGTTTCTATTATTATTATATTTTATTATTTTAATAAATAAATTCAGTAAACATGAGTAAATATCTTATTTTACAAGATCAAATATTTTAATTTATATATATCTCTCAAATTTTTATTTTTTATTTTAGTTATTATTAATGATGTGTTTTTATTTATATAGATAATTATTGATTTATTTAATTAATATTTGGGTAACTTTTTTAATTTATACTTTAAATTTTTTTATGTAAAAATATATATCAAAATAGCCTATATATTTAAATATATATATATATATATATATATAATTTTAAAAATAAAAAATATTATTTTAATATCTTTTAAAATAAAAATTAAATAAAAAAACAACTAATACCAATATGCTATGCAACAATCTCTATGCGTCTCTCTTCCTCCTCCAACCTCGAAAAAAGGAAAATAAATAAAAAAGACACAAATTATCTTAAATCAGACATTAAGATACAATAAAAGCTGTAAAAACATGCTTTTTACTCAAAAAAAAGCACAAGCTACCTCTAAGCCAAACACCCTCAAACAGTAGACCTTCTAACTCAAAAACCGATGCCTTTACCAGAAGAAGACCCACAACCTTTATTAAAAGACCAAGAAGAAACAGCTTATGATTCTGACGGGAAAGTCCTTTCATTTGGGATTGATTATGACACCGAAAGCGGTGGCTCAACGGTGGTGCCATCATTTTCATGGAGAAAATTATGGTTGTTCACTGGTCCTGGGTTTTTAATGTGCATTGCTTTTTTGGACCCTGGCAATTTGGAAGGGGATCTTCAGGCTGGTGCAATTGCAGGGTATTCTTTGCTTTGGCTTCTCTTATGGGCTACTGCTATGGGTTTGTTGGTGCAGTTGCTGTCAGCAAGGCTTGGAGTGGCTACAGGAAGGCATTTGGCTGAGCTATGTAGAGAAGAGTATCCAACTTGGGCTCGAATGATTTTGTGGATTATGGCTGAGTTGGCTTTGATTGGTGCTGATATACAAGAAGTTATTGGGAGTGCTATTGCTATTCAGATTTTGAGTAATGGGGTTTTGCCTTTGTGGGCTGGTGTTATTATTACTGCTTCCGATTGGTAATTCTTCTTCTTTTTTTAATATCATTTCGTTTGAATTGGTTTTCGGTCATTTCTTTTTTGGTTTTTTTGTTCTGTTTTTTTTTTAAGTGATTCTGTCCATCAAGCTGATGACTTTTTTATTTGGAGTTTCTATTTCTTTTTGTATTCTTTGGTTTTTGAGTTTGACCGTTAGATTTAATCCAGTTTTGTGATCTGAAGTTTCAGGCTTCGTTGTCTTTCTGCAAATGTTTTTGGATTTTTGTCTATTCTATTTTTTCGACTTTTTAAGTTGAAGGGTTCAACTTTTCAAGTACTAAATATGTGATTTTTCATCGATTAGAGATTGTTGTTAGAGAAGTATATCATATAAGCTACCAGTAAATTAAGAGGACAAGTAATTGATCGACTACTGGTGTGGCCTGGAGTTGGATATATGTAAAATCGCTATGTATGCCATAGATTGATTCCAGGAGACTGGAGAAAGAATCCCCCTCTTGTTTTTCCCCTATTCACAACAATCAAGCAGAATATGTGTTAATTTGCTTGTAGAAAAGCTCAGTTCATTATGGTGATGCAGTCCATTTCTTGAGTCAATACAGCTTTATCTTCCTATTTCTTGAGAACTACGGTGTGAGGAAATTGGAGGCTGCTTTTGGGATTCTCATTGGAATAATGGCAGTGACATTTGCGTGGATGTTTGCTGATGCAAAACCCAGTGCCCCCGAACTTTTTCTGGGTGAGTAATGTCTTGCCTGGCTAAAAATTTCAATTTACAAGCTCCAGTTTCTCTTGTTTCTCTTCATTTGTCCGACTATAGTACTGCTTTGTATCTAGGAGACAGTTAATTGGATTCTCTATTACAGGCATCTTAATTCCAAAACTTAGCTCCAAAACAATAAAACAGGCTGTTGGAGTTGTGGGTTGCATTATCATGCCTCACAATGTGTTCTTGCATTCTGCTCTTGTACAGTCAAGGGAGATTGACCACAATAAGAAAGGCCAGGTTCAAGAAGCTCTCAGATACTACTCCATAGAGTCAACTGCTGCCCTTGCAATATCATTCATGATCAATTTGTTTGTGACGACTGTTTTTGCTAAAGGTTTCCACGGGACAGAACTGGCCAGTAGTATTGGCCTTGTAAATGCAGGGCAATATCTTCAAGATAAATACGGGGGTGGATTTTTCCCAATTTTATACATCTGGGGTATTGGGTTATTAGCAGCTGGCCAAAGTAGCACCATTACTGGCACTTATGCAGGGCAGTTTATCATGGGAGGTTTCCTGAACTTGGGGTTAAAGAAATGGCTGAGGGCATTGATTACTCGAAGCTGTGCTATCATCCCAACTATAATTGTTGCACTTGTTTTTGATACTTCTGAAGACTCACTAGATGTTCTGAATGAATGGCTAAATATGCTTCAGTCTATTCAGATTCCTTTTGCACTCATCCCTCTTCTTTGCTTGGTCTCTAAGGAGCAAATCATGGGCACTTTCACAGTTGGCCCCATTCTTAAGGTATGTTGACTAGTCTCTGTAACTCTGTTGTCCAATGTTTCTCTCATTAAACTCAAGGTAACCCATTAAATTGGTGACAGTAGATTGAATCAAGGAAGCAATTGCCATTTTCAATTTGTTTGGAAGTTCGTGTAACCATATCTTGTGACTTGTGTAGTTCTCTGAGAGTACAATTTACCGTAAAGTGAAAATCTTGCGACATTGTGTGTTTTTGAAATTGATGTTTGAAATTGTGTCTGATAGATGAACTCCAGGCAACCAAGAAAAAATGATTTATTACAAATCTTTTACATGTCATTGAATTAGCTTTACTGTGAGTGAAAAGATGCTTATAATCATGGTTGATGTTGTTAAATGACTGCTCTCTAAGGGAAAATAGTTTTGTGCATGCCTAGAATTGAGAATCACGTCTAGCACTGAGAGTCATGTCGGTGTTTACTGCTGAGGTTTTTCTGTTTAGACCTTTTGCCCTGAGCATCACTTAGGTGCATGCAACTCACATAGACTGTTGCATCAACCATGTTACACCAGTGACCCTTACTAGTGATCATACCTTGTCAACTATATATCATTAAATAGTTTGTTCATGAGGATGGTGAAAAAATATGGATTTCTACCTTCATTTATGTCACACACTTGCAATCATATCCTGCTGTTAAGTAGTGGTTCTTGTTACTGAGTGGTCTATTTTCTGTCACCTATTTATTACAAAGAAGTGATGCATTATTTTAACCTTTTTACCCCCTTTTCAGATGGTTTCTTGGCTTGTAGCTGCCTTGGTGATGCTAATCAATGGTTACCTTTTGCTTGACTTTTTCTCCAATGAAGTAACTGGAGTAGTGTTTACCACTGTGGTATGCACTTTTACAGGAGCATATGTTACGTTTATAATTTATCTCATTTCTAGGGAAGTTACCATTTCCACTTGGTACTGTCCTACCTAAACAGATAGAATATGATTATCAAACTTCGACTGCAAGATATTTGAAGCATGCAGTTTCTGTTGCCAGCGATCCATTAGATGGCTGCCAAATTTGAGATGCAGAGGAATAACTTCACCTGTTTAAGAAGAGTGTACATCTTTCCAGGCTAGCTGTGTACAAAATATACTCAAAGCCACTTGTAGAATTTTGGTGCTGTTGGAAAAAAGAAGAAAAAAACAAGGTGGTTCTTTTTGTATTATAGATCTTGTCCATTATTTTTGTTCTATAGAGAGGACTGGAAGAACAGGCGTGCTAACAGAGAAAGCTTTTCAAACTAAACGGGGGGGATAACATCAAAGTTTTGTCACTGTAATTCAATTTGTACTCAAACCAGATCAGCTTGAATTGCTACGCGATGACATCAGATCTCTAGTGCATTTTTGGTATTTGATTTTTATTTATCAACTCCTACATCCTCCTTGCCCCATTACCTTTTCTCCATTGAAATGCTAGAACATACAGATGATAGATGCATGTTGCTTGTGGAAAGAAAGCAAAGCATGTGCAAAGATGCTACCTCTTTGTAGTAATCAAGTGTAGGCAATCCTGGTAATAGTATCGGAGAACTGCTGCCCTATTTTGAGGTAAGAAGGGTAGCTCTGGATACATGGGTTGCTGCTACTTCATAGACTGTTTATTTCACCATAAGTAAAACTTAATTTAATTAAAATAACTTCCTAGAATGTAATTATAACAACTTGTGACTGTGATGGAAAGTAATACTTCACTTGCATAGGCTTTACAGACTCTTTTTTAAATATAAAAAAAATAGATGGTAAATTGGAAACACAATCAATAAATTCTTATTTTTGTTTTAAAAATTAATAATTTTTTTTAATTCATAAAAGACCCAAATTTCAAGTTTGATTTGGCAAACAAATTACTAAAACATTTGGGTTTCGTCATGGAGCTTCCCTGTTCATGAACAGTGAGGTTTTTTGTTTTCAATTTTCCATCATTTTTTTTAATTTCTATCCTTCAATTTTTTTATTGAGTCCTTTTTATGATCTAATTGCATGAAATTAAGTTTGAAATTATGTTAAAAAATTATTTTTAAAAAATAACTTAAATGTCAAACACAGAGAAAATACATAGTCACTCTAAGATTTTCATTTCGGAACACAAGTTCATTTTATTTATTTTTCAGTTCTAGTTAGAGACATAAGAGAGAAATTCCCTATATAATGACAGAGATAAAATTATCTGTTAGCTACAATTAGGCCCCACACACAAAAATTCGTGTCAATGAGTTTCTCTTCTTCAAAGGAGTTTAGAGAAAGTGTTTTTTCCATTTAAAAATAGCGGGAACGGCAAATTGGGTTTGGTTTGGATTTTTTTGGTTCATTCGATTTTTGTTTTTTTAGTGATTTTGGGTTATTTGGTAGTTTAAATAGTTTTTATGGTTTTTTTAATTTTTTTAAGTGAAAATAAGTTGAAAATAGAATTTTAGAGCCAACTCCCCCTCTTGATTTTTCAAGTATCACAATGGTGATTGGATTCTAGATAATAACATACGAAATGTCACTTTGCTATTTTTTTTTTGTTAAAAACAGCAGAGCAAATGAAATGTTATTTGTTCTTTGAAAAGAGAAAAAATAATAATAAAGGTGTGCTGGGCAAGTGTGTCTATCTCAGGTCCATGTGCTTGGATATTTTTAAAAGGCCTATAAAATAAGGATTTTTTTAATTTGATTTTTTTAATTTCATTCTTTAATATTGGAGTTTTATTAAATTTTTTAATTTGTGTTTTTTAATTTTATCCTTAACCATTTGATTAATTCTTAATTAGCTTTCATGATTTGTTTCGGTTTGCTTTCTATAGGGTTATTGCGATTTCAAATAAATGTTTCAATATTTAGTTGGTGTATAATTTTATAAGCATCTATTTTTGTTATCATATAATTAATTTAAAAAATAAAATTATTAAATTTAATAGAGTCCATGACTCGGGTTATATGTTTGAAAAATTAAGTTGTAAAGTCTATGTTGATTCAATATATCATCGTGTTAATATAAAAAAAAGATGTTATCTTGAAAAAAATTTAAAGTCAAACAATATTTTTCACTGATTATCCGGATTGCTTGTAAATTAGTTAAGTTGACTGGCTCACGATAGATTAACTCTTCCACAGTTTAATTTTAAACTCAAATTAGATAAAAAAAAATCAGGTACGGAGAATTCAAGATCAAGCCACTAAATTAAGTTTAATAATAATGTAACATAATTTTTTTAATCTAAATATTTTTTTTTTCAACAAGTAAAAAAAATTTCTGTGTGATCCTTACAAACCTAAAAAAGTAAAAATAAAACATTGATGAAAATAATGAAACGACGTGTAGTGTATGATAGAGATATGTCTCAACCCAATATAAGTTGTGGGCTTTATGAATGAAAGATGGGCCCACAATGAATAAATAAATTAAGAACCCAGAGGGATGGTGTTAGGGTTCTTCGTCGTAGTCCCTGGACGAAAGAGCTTCACTAACTCATCATTTATTCCTTATCCTCTGAAACTGAAAAGGTATTTTATTTTATCTATCCACTTTTCGCATTCCTCCCTCTTGTCGACCTGTAATATATATATTTTCTTAATTTATTTTGTTTTTCTAGCTCTATGTTTGCTTAACTATATTGTTAGAATTAGATTACTTTTTGGTTTTTAAGTTTGCAATAAAAGTTATAATATTAAATTCTTTCTAGGGATTCTTACACATATAATTGCAATGCATGGAATTAGTTTAGTATTGGTATGCCCAATGATTATCTTTGCTGGTTTTGTTTAGGGGAAGATGAAATGGAAATGGGGATGTCCCTTTTCGTATATATGTGCTTGATCTTCGTTTCTTTTTCTGACCAATCTCTTTTTAAACAATGCAGCTTTTCTTTTTCATGTTGTTTCTCTTGCAATGCATTTGTTGTAAAGATAAAAAAAAATAAAAATATGATGCTCATGCATGTTAATTTTGGCTGAAAAAAACAAAAAAGGAGTGGAGTGATGTTTTTGAAGCTCAAGGAGAGAAGTTTGCTGACTAGTATGGCTAGTTGTGGTGCGTTCTTTGTGAGTCTAGCTGTGGTTTATGTTGTGACCCCCCCGCCCCCTTTCTTTAAATGTCTATCCTACATTCCAGTAACTTTCTTCGCGCACGGCTTGTAAACACACAAGGACGTAAAGTATATTGGATGCCATGTATAAATATTAAATTCGTTTGCATACTTCTATCACAGCATAAAGTTTCGTAAACAAGTAGAAAGTCATATTTTGTCCTGCAAGTTTGTAAAGCAATGGAAACCTGATTTCATATAATAATAACAAGAAGCTTTTTGGATTCTTTCCTCTGAACCAAAACTGCAAAAACTGATTTAACTAGCATTAGACTTTGTTAGGATATAAATTCAGAAAACATTGCTTGCATTTCACATTAAGAAACTGCGGTGTTGAATTGATAATCGTTAAGATCACTGATATAGTTGAATGATGAAGCATTGTTCATCTGTGTGATGTGAAAGGTAGTCGAATCATCAATTTGGAATGAAAGTTGATGTGTACTTGAATAACATAATGTCCAAACTCTATACTTTGACAATGAGAAGAGTCACTATTATGCATGAAAACCTTCTGGCATTTGTATTCAAATACTATAAATGGTCACTTCAATTATGTGCGTACTCGTTTTCCTGTAATTCCCCTGACACATGACCAATATATAGTTGGTCTGGGGATAGTCAATAACAATGTTTGTACCTATCTACTATTTGATGTGCCTTGACATTTTGTTTTTTAATTTTAGTCAAATCTCTTCTGGGATATCTTCTGATCATGTTCTTTTTAGAGGATTTGTTTTTGTTGATCCATTTCATAGTGTGCTAGGCTTAATCATATATTGGCTGGTAAGTTCATCTCTAACATGTTGTGCCTTTTGCTCCTTAAGTGACGTCTTTTAAGTTTGAAAGGTTCTTCTATAGGCTTGTTCAAATGTTGCTGTTTTTGTTTTCTGGATAAAATGGTATCTTCATGAAATGATACATAAAATATGTTTCAAAGAATTTCTCATGGGAATGATACAACATTGTTTGATGAAGGAAACCTAACTGTCGCAATTCTACATTTTGAATGTTTGCTTGTGTAATTATGTATAATAAGCCTGTCGAAACCCAGATGGTTCACTGGTCTACTACATGATAAGCTGGTTTGGTTGTTGAATTGTGCCAAAAATCATTATAAAAGGCAACTTAAAATAAAGATATCAATTGGTCCAGAGGATAAAGAAAATTGAGGGAGGTTTGCATGAAATTGGCAATCATGAGCCCCAAGATTGGTAGGAATCTGAGCTATAAACTCCAAATCATTAAGTGTATTTTCATCCTTTTTTTACCTTTTTCTTTTCACTTGAAATTGGGCACATGACATTTTTGTTTCTTATATTCCTTTTGATGTTTTCCTGCCTTTAGAAATCCACAAAGCACCTCCTCTTCGATCAGCGATGGCAAATTCTGAGCAAGTTGTGGAAAATGATGCTGGATCCTCTCTGATAGAACAGCTTGGGAGGGCATTACATGAGCTAGAAGCTTGCAAGGATTCTTCTGAGGAAAAGGTTCAGTGGATGGAAATTGAAGAACATTTCTGCAACCTTGAGACGGTGTTAAAGAAAAAATCTGAAGAGTTAGAAGCTAGGGAGAAAGAATATGAAGAGAAAGAAGCTGAAACTCGTGCATTGCTTGCTGAGAGAGAGGTGGCTGTTGTCACTAAGGAACTAGAACTCCTAGATCGAATACAGGAGCTAAAAGATACTGCTGTTTCTGTCATCGCAGAGGCACGAGCTAATCACCAGCCCAGCTCTTTGGAGTGCATTGATGGTGGAGATAACATAGACAGAAAGGTAAGCAGCTCTCTTGCTGAAATAAATTATCCAGGGGAGTATTCTCAAAAAATGGGTGAAACTGCTGATGGTGTGGCTGCTGATGTTAAGCCACGTCCAGAGCTCACACAATTTTGCGAGCAGATGGATGCAAAAGGGCTTCTGAGTTTTTCCATGGAGAATCAAAAAAATTTATATGCCATCCGTGATGAACTTTCTGTTGCACTAGAAATTGCAACTGAACCAGCCCGTTTGGTGCTGGATTCACTAGAGGGGTTTTATCCTCCTGTTGAAACCGGCCAACAAATGGATAAGAAGGATGCTGCCCTTCAGGGCATGCGCAAATCCTGTGTTATATTTATGGAAGCCATGGCCGCCTTATTGGCAAGAATTGACCCAGGTGCTGATCACCTTCTAAACCCTGAAATAAAGCAGCAAGCCAAGGCATTTGCTGATGAATGGAAGCCTAAGTTGGCTAGTGCGGGCACTGATGCTACCAATGGAGATCCATTGGAAGCAGAAGCATTCTTGCAGCTCCTTTCAACTTTTAGAATTGCTTCGGAGTTTGATGAAGAAGAACTCTGCAAGCTTGTTCTTGTAATTTCCCAGCGCAGGCAAGCACCTGAGCTCTGCCATTCTCTTGGTTTAACACACAAAATACCAGGTTGGTGTTCTTTTAATTAACTGACCTGAGGAGCCTGGAGACTGGACCGTTGTTTCCTTAGGATGTTTCATACTCTTCATTCCTTTAGGACATGGTAGTCTTATAATTATTGACCAAACATGGACTCTTGCAATCAGTTTAACTCTGATATTCTAATTGGGCTGTTAAATTGTTTTGTCTGGAATTTACCGAGCCTGCATTATCTTTGCAGGTGTTGTTGAGTCATTGGTCAACGATGGGAAACAAATTGATGCTGTTCGATTTATCCATGCCTTCCAGCTTACTGAAATTTTCCCTCCTGTTCCCCTCCTGAAGACATACTTGAAGGATTTGAGAAGAAACTCACAGAACACACAAAGAAAGGGTGGAAACTCAGGAGGTGGTGCAGGTGTACAGGTACATTTCTATTTTAAGAAAAAATATGGGAAATAGTGAATGTTGCTACTTGCTAGTATATTTCAACAGAATGATACTTTCTTACGACTTGCTCTCTCTACACAGGTTGATGGAAATGCACTAGAGCTTGCAGCGCTGAAGGTTGTCATCAGGTGTGTTGAAGAGTACAAGCTTGAAGCTGACTACCCACTTGATCCACTTCAGAAAAGGCTTGCTCAATTGGAGAAATCGAAATCTGATAAGAAGAGGGCAGGTGATTTTGGTAAACATTACCAATCGAAGAAACCAAAAGTTAATCGAGGTTATCGTGGATTACGAGGTGCTGCCACTGGTCCTGCAAGTGGTTGGCGAGCTCCACCTCCTTGGACAGCGTACCCTGGAATGCTGCCTGAGAGGTATCCTCATACTGTTCCAAATCCCTATGAATATCAGATTCCTAGCCAATCTGCATATGGTCAGCAAGCTAATGATCAAAAGATGTACTACAATCCTCAAGATGACAGGGTTACCGCTGCCTCCTCATACAGTGCAGCTCCTCCTAATTATGGCAGTTATATGGGTGCTGGAACGCGATCCTCACACCAACCATATATGCAGTAGTCTCATTTACATGGTAGTTCATTTTTCTTCTTCTTTTTCTGCGATGCAGAATTAAATATTGTAATGTTCTGTAAGCACGTATTATCCTTGTTCTGTTAGTAAATGCAAAGATTTAATAACATTGTAGTTGCTAGATGAAATCATCATCTCTCTGAACCATTTAAAAATTGCATCAGTTTTTATTCATTTGGCATCTCTACGTGGTGCTAGATTCATCTCAACAAGTTATTTTATACTATGTACTTCTCTTTTCTTGAAATCATCACCTCTCTGAATTTGAACCTTGAGCGGCAGTAACTTCTTCCTTAAAATTTAAGCTAACCATGCAAGGATTCTCAATCAGATCCTGAATTATCTTTTTGTGCCAATCAAGTTCTTAAATAATCAAAAAGTTGTTAATTGAGTCCTTTCCATGACAACGGATTTGGGTGTGGTATCATTCCATTCAAGATTATCATTCAAGATTATCTGAAAAAAGCAATTCAAAGAATCTCCAATGTAAGCTACGAACGTAGTTCTCTTTTAAAATTAAAATGACGGCCATTTGAGATGCCAAGACATTTATTTTTTATACATATAAATAACCCAATATTTTATATTAAATTCTCTTAATACAGAAAACAAAAAAAACTAAGAGCCCTGAGTGACTTCTAAGTGAAATTATTATGGATTGAAGCAGTTTTTCTTAGGGGATGCTCTGCTTCTCGGTGATTTCTTCATGCAAGATGAGCGTTGTTCCACACTTACATCTCGGCTGTAAGGCTTGCTGATGGTTTTTTTAGAGGCTTTGACTACTTCAAGTTTGTCTTTGGGTGTACAAATGGCTATGTTCAGGGGGATTATCGTTTGAAGGTCGTGGAGCTAGTGGGTTTGATTGGATTTTGGCTCGGCTAGGGTGGTTTGGTTCTTGTTGGTCGATGGGTGTGTTATGGACCTTATCCTTCCTTAGTTAGTGGGGTGTGCCCGGATTTTACATTAAATGCACATCCTATTACAATGTACCTGGTTGTCTGATCTTAATTGGGAGAGTGGGGGCTGGTACTCTTGGATTTGATGTTTAATTGCTTGAGAGCGACATTCTTGGGTATTAACCAATGGCCAGAAATTCAAAGAGATTGGTCGTAGAGTTGAAAGTATTGTCGAATGTTTCTTTTTTTTTTCTTCCTTAGATATTTTGACATGCTCTCTTATTTGATAAGTTAATAATTGAAGAAATTCATTATGTAACCTTTCTTATAAGATGTTTGCACAGTTGAATTCCTGAAAACACTCATTTTATATTGTGTTTTGCTAGTATGGCTCACTTCTGATTTTAAATGTCGCTCGGTTGAAGATGTTGATTTAATTATTTGTGATGAGATACATGACAAGGACAAAGATCCAATATGTTATAATGTTGTTTCATGGTTTATGATCTATGGTCCATGTGGTTTACAAACCCAAACAGTAAATGCATGAAGAAAGGAAAGTGTTCAAAGTGTTTCCCAAAGAAAATCAAAAGTCAAACAATCTTTGATGATAATGGTTTGTTTATTATAGAAGAAGAGAACAACATGGAAAATCTATTATTAAAGATGGGATTGAACTAAACAATAGTCATGTTGTTCCGTACAACATAAAGTTATTATTACAATGCAATGCTCATATAAACATTAAGATCTGTTGTCAATCAATGTTCATTAAATATCTTTTGAAGTATGTCAGCAAAAGATCTAATAGATGTAGGATGTCTATTGAAAAAGATAACAATGATGAGATTAAAACATATCTTAATTGTAGATTCATATATCCATATAAAGCTGTTTGGAGTTGTCTCCAATTCCTATTCATTCAAAATCTCCTTCTGTCGAGCGACTTCAAGTTCATTTACCTCAACATTAGAACTTTGTCTTTTCAAGCAGTCAACCACTACCCTCAGTTTTAAGAAGGCCAGGTGTTGATATAACAATGCTTACACAATAGTTTGCATGAAATCAAATTGATGTCGACGGGCATAATATTTATTACTCTAAATTTCCAAATAAGTATGTTTGACATGTTGGTAAAAAAAATGGGTACCTAGATTAAAAGGGTTTTTGCCTTGTCCATGTCACATATGTCTACCTCGCTGCTAGAGAGTTATATTTTGTTAGGTTACTTTTAAACCATGTCAAAGGAGCTTTAAGCTTTGAAGACTTGAGAAAGGTTTCTGGAGTTGTTTATCTAACATTTCAGCTTGCTTACAAGACCTTGAGTGTTTTGGGTGATGATAAGAATGGACTGAGGCTTTTTATGAAGCTATTACAAGTGCCACATCTCCATAACTTAGACAACTTTTTGTTAGCATCATTCTTTTTGTGAAGTTGTCGATCCAATGGCTTTATTCCTTGAATGTTTGCATTTGATGCATGATGATATCATATACCATTTTAGATTAACCTTCAGCATGCCAAATCTATGATTATCATAAGCTGAGTTGCGAAACTATGTTTTGTATGAGCTCGAGTTGCTTTTTAATGTTGTTGCCACCTATCTTGAGAAACATGATCTTCTAATTTCATATGGGAGTTTGTTGTTTGAAGTCAAAAACAAACTTAACTAAATTATAATATCGCTGATTTGACATGTCAGCATTCATCTGCTCTTTCGATACTTAACCAGTGCCAGAAAAATATCTATGAATATATTGTTAAATATGTTCTTGATAAATCTCATACATTGATATTTGTCCATAGCCATAAAGGCATTAGGAAATTTTTTTTGTGGCATACAATAATTAGTAAAATAAGGTCTAAAGGTTTGACAGTGCTTGTTGTTGCCTCATTCGGGATTGCTTCACTTTTGTTATCGAGTGGGAGAACTGCTCATTCAAGGTTTAATATTCATCTTCTAGTTACTA
The DNA here is from genome assembly GCA_019202695.1 of Populus x sibirica. Taxonomy (NCBI): domain Eukaryota; kingdom Viridiplantae; phylum Streptophyta; class Magnoliopsida; order Malpighiales; family Salicaceae; genus Populus; species Populus x sibirica. Next base: position 1,028,964 of record JAGMVL010000801.1, read on the forward strand.
ATGGCTCATCATATGGATAAAGAAAAACACATATCTTTCATACTTGTTTGAAATGATAACTCTTGTCGTTTGGGATGAGACTTCAATGAATAATAGATGTTGCTTCGAGACATTGGACCATTCGTTATGAGTTGTTTTAGGAAATGATCGAGACTCTAAGCAAGAAAAACCATTTAGAGGGAAACCAATCTTATTAAGAGGGATTTCATGCAAATTTCACCTGTTGTTCCTACAGGAACAAGGGAAGAGATTGTCCATGCTTCTCTTAGTAGCTTGGCCTTATGGCCTAAGTTCAAAACCCTCACTTTTAAAAAGAACATGTGCCTTTCATTCGATGGCCTTGATGACAATAAAAAAAGAACTTCGTGAATTTGCTAAGTGGATTCTTTCAATTAGGAATGGAGAAATATCTGACCTCACATTCCTAAATGATTGTGATACATCTCTGGTTAAAATCCCATCAGATATTGTTAAATGTTGGGTTGGATCTAATTACAATCATTGTCTCAACAATTTATCCTTGCATTGGTGAAACCAATATTGATACAAACTATTTTTAAAAAAGGGCAATCATCACTCCGAAGAATGTTACAGTTACTTAGATAAACAATTTTTTCCTTCATAGTTCATCAGGGGGTCAAATGCCTTTACCTAAACACTGATATTGTCTACAAGTCCTTTGGCAATATCAATAATATTAATTTATTATACCCTGTTGAGTTTATCAGTTAACTCGAGTTTAATGATGTGCCCTCATATGCCTTTTCTTTGAAAATAGAAACACCAATCATGTTATTACGTAACATAAATCTATCAGCTGATCTATGTAATGGAATAAAACTCAATGTTACACAACTTGTTAAGAGAGTGTACAAATTATAATAGCATCTAATATTGGAAGTCATGTTTTCATCCCAAGAATTGTCTTTCATATAAATGAAAGAAGGTGCCCGTTCATAATTAGACAAAGACAATTTCCTATTAGACCATGCTATGGTATGATAATAAACAAAATCCAGGGGCAATCATTGAAAGTCATTGACATTTTTCTCAAAGAACAAGTTTTCAATCATGGCCAATTAGATGTCGCTTTCTCACGAATTACGTCAAATAATAGGCTCAAAATAATCACATATGACAACAAAGGAAAACCTTTTAATTATACGAAGAATATTGTCTATAAAAATGTTATAGGATCTATATTTAGAGAATGATTATTTTAAATTGTAAAGGTCAAATGCAGTCATTGAACAATGCCTTTTAAGGAATTGCTTTCTCTTTTCAATGACCCTTCTAAAGTTTTAAGAGCCCTTTTTTCGTTTTTTTTTGTTAACTTTTACCTATTCTATTTTAGTTTTCTTTCCACCTTCCCTATTTTCTTATTTGTTCAATTACATTATGTGTTACTAAATTAGATTCTTCTTATATGTGTTGTGCCTCTCATTTATATGAAAAAACACATAGCATCTAACCAACTATATTATATCTTTATAGAGCCATGGCTATTACAATTCAAAACATCAAGAAGTTCCTCTTTTATCCATTGATGTGTGCTCGAGTCTGTCGTATGTGGGTAGCAAAATTTGAAGGCCAGCATAATAGCTTTAATTGTATTTTATTGATAATAAAGTTAGTTTTTCCTTGTTATCACCAATCTATTAACAATTTATTCTTTTAAAAAATAAATAAATTCTATACGATACTATTTCTTATAGTATTCATGTCTTCATCATTACATATTAGTTTAGTCATTGTTTTATTCCTTTGATGATTTTTATACTTCTTTGTTTATACTTTTTTTTCTGCATATAAAAAAAACATGGCAACTTACCTTACAAATTGTCATTTCATTAATACACTATTTTTAATTTTATTTTACAGATGCACATTTTTCCCTTTTAAATGACATTTCTTTCTGTTTTTTAATATAGGGCAAAGCAATTCAAGGATCGATAAAAGTAAGGGATATTCCATTTTTCAATGACTCCATTGCTGAGGATGAACACTATGAAATAAAAGGCTTCTACACCTACGAGAATAGATCAAGAAACCTGGTGCTTCCAAAACAATGTTGTCGTTGACTTGAAATTTGACATAATAATTTCTGTCATTTCTCCTATTATACCATTAGTGTTGAGGTTTAGTACGGTTGACTCCGTGCATATTCTATCTAAAATAAAGGGATCAAGGATTCTCACAGTTTTTTACAAACACTTTTAGTTATTTTCCTCTTATAGTTGACTCGGTGTTTCTTATAAAAAAACATTTTAACACTTAGTTTTTAAGATGTGCTTAAGAGGCTCAAAGCAGTATAACCACCACAGCAAATCTTAGTTCGTGGTTAAAATCTTGAAAATAAAAAAAAAGTCACCCTAGAAAATACACGGTTAGTTTTTACAACCCATCAACTTTGTGGAGTACGTATTTCATTGCATAATAAATCTTTTCCAATATATTCCAAGGGTGATGACATATGTATTACTCTTTGGGGAAACTATGTTAAGAGCTTTAATGTTATTGCTCTACAGGAGCTCTCGTCTTCTGCCATTGTTGTTTTCGCAAGGTTTCGTGTCTCTAAACTTCTAGGTCAACCCTTTCACCTCCAAGTCGTCAACTCACATCATCAATTTTTTTATTTGATTAATGACCTTTCTTCTTCTTCCTCCTCCTTTTTTTTAACCCAACCATTTTGTTTTTTTTCCTTTTTTATACTCTAAATAGGTCAACCAAACTTGAATAACATTGTTGCTTCACTTTGGTACTTTAATCCTATATACTTAAATTGTTAGTATACACGTATTAGTGCGTCTTCCTTTCCTTATTCAGTCTTTTTTTAGCACACATATTTATTTTTTATGTTAACTTTTTTTTCTCATGTTAAGCCCCAGTTTTAGCCAGCTCCCTGTTAAGATTTATCAGTTACCATCATCTTCAAATGTTGTATTGTCGATTGAAGACCAAATTAATGAAAATAGGAATACAATTAGAGAGATTCTAGACATGAATCCTTATGAACACAAGGTTTACCTTTGTTATTTTCATTCAAATACTTTATATTATCTTTTTGCTCATTTTTATAAGCATTCTAGGAGATTTTATTTGAAATCTCAGCCTTTGCACTTTGACTATAGTGTTTCCCCCTTAATCATCATGTAATATTTAACTTTCTATTTTTTGCAGGACACAAGATTCACATATGGGCATCCATTACTGATTTTGATTTTTCTAAGGGTGGTGGTATCCAAGTTGTCCAAAATGCAACAAAAAACTTAGTAGAACTAGAAAAATTACAAATACATCTACCACGACTTCATAACCTCTTTGTCGATTCCATGGTGTGGTGCATTACACATTAATAGATGATTTAAAAAAAAATTAACTTTGTTATCGATGCTTTTTTGTTGTTGCTTTAATTTCCCAAATATTCACATAAATTTTGACTAGAATGTGTCGTGGCTGATAGAGAAGATGCTACTAGCTTCTTTTTTGTTGTGAAAGCTACTAAGAACTTCTTTGGTTCATCTGCACATCATTGTATATATGAAAAAAAGTTTAGCAATCCTTTTATCATTGTGCCTCTAATGATTGTCAAGCTCAGCAAGAGCTTTATTTTTCAGCTTAGATTTGGTGCCTTCAGACCTAGTAGCAATCGATGTGACATGGTCATATATAAAATCTTTGATGATGTCCTTTAAAATGAGCTTGATGAGTAATCCTAGCAGTCGAGAACTTCTGCAACATCTGATGTGGTTGTTGCTCTATCCTCAACACCACCACCTTCACACAACCCTTTCATTTTAGCAAACATTGCGCCTTAACACCCAATAACCATTGCATCTGCTGGCACACCCACAATAGCAATACCAACAAACTTCCCTACTGAAACAAAAGGAAAGTTAGAGTTTGACAATGAGAAAACACCATTAAGGCAAGCCTATATTTTCCCTTTTTTTTTGGAATGTTTTGTTCCTAATAACCCATGAAACCATGTGATCTCAGAGCAAGCAGAAGACATAGTGTGATATTCAGACTCAGTGGAAGACTTGGAAACTATGTCTTGCTTCTTACTCTTCCAAGAAATGAATGCATTGCCTAAAAACATGCACCAGCCAAGAATGAGTGACTAGTATCCACACATCCAGCCTAGTTAGCATCACTATACCCCACCAACTATAAGGAAGATTCCTTAGAAAAGAATAACCCGCATGTAGAGGTGCCCTCCAGATATCGGATAATGCGACGAATAGCGGCCAGGTGAAGGTGTCGAGGGGCCTGAAAAATTGACTAACCTCTTTGGACAACAAAAGAAATGTTAGAACGAGTAATCGTCAAGTAGTTCAAACTCCCAACAAGTTACCGATACAAGGATGGATCTGATAGAAGGTCATCTTTCTCCTAACAAAGCTTAAGATTTACCTTTAAGGGAGTAAAAACATAATTACTCAATTGGAGGCCAACTAATGAAATCACTTCATCTATGTATTTGTCTTTGGTGTAACAATGTACCAATCAGAGTAAGTTACACCTCAAGACCAAGAAAGAACTGTAAGGGACCCAAAATCTTTCATGTGAAAAAAATCCTTGAGATGTTATTGTAATTGCTTAATTAACGCAGTATCAAAGCTAGTAATCACAATGCCATCAATATATACTAGAAGCAATACAATTCCTACAGAAGTCTTGTGAAGAAACATAGAGGAATCAAACTGACCCCAAGTAAAGTGAAAAGCAAGTAGAGTAGAGCAAAATTTATCAAACCATGCATGCGAAGCTTGTTTCAGCCCATACAAAGATCGACGTAGCTGACAAACCTCTAAGGAAGGTGTGGTAAACATGTCGGGAAGTGGAGACATAAATATCTTCCTTCAAATCCTCATGTAGAAAAGAATCTTCACGTCCATTTACCGGGGTTTAATTGACAATATATGCTCACAAGTAATTTGACATAAATTATGTCTTTGGGTTATTTAAAACGTTACTTTTCATAGTTTAGTTCTAAAATAGAACATTATGCCTATGAAATCATTTTGACATCAATTTGAGTCACAATTTAGTTTTTGTTCCAAGTTGAGTCATGATCAACGAGCAGAAATCATGTGTCTTTGAGTTATATGTCAAAAGTTGCTTTTTGTAATTCATTTCTAAGAGAATATATTATATTGATGAAATTTATTTGACAAAACTTTTGTGAACAACCTTCTTTTAGAGCCATAATTTAGATTTTCTCCAAATTTAGTCATGCTTAGTGAGTAGAAATCATTTTGACAACAATGTTGTAAACATATTCTTTGAGTCACAATTTAGTTTTTGTTCCAAATTAAGACATGATCGATGAGTAGAAATCATGTGTTTTTGAGTCATATGTCAAAAGTTGCTTTTCGTAATTCATTTCTAGAAGAATATATTATACTGATAAAATTTGTCTGACAAAACTGTTTTTACGCAAATGTAGTCAAAATGTTTTACAAGTTCAATGAGTAGAAATCTTGTTTATTCACTCATCATCTTCCACTCAAATGATGTCAAATTGCATTTTAGGTTTTTTGTTTTCTTACATAATAAGTATAGAATAAACTATCTATATTTGTCAAAAAGGACACAGTAAGTTACTTAAAAGAAGTTGCATCAAACAGGCTCCTAGAACGTGAGGGAAAAGGTTTCATACCATGAAAGAACAGGCATAGAGAATGTTCTCTTTTAGCATGAGCTCTAAATCTTCAAACTATCTTTTTGGTTGAGATGAATCAGGTTCTTTGAGTCTGAATGTGTTGTATACACATGCTATTTCTGCAACCCATCATGTTTTCTCTTTAGTGTATTATAATGGCTTAATCAAGATGCTTTCTTATCATATTTAATCATTTACTTCCATGCACATATGAAGAGCAAATTGGACAAATAACTAAGAAATGATATTGAAAGTCAACTACTCAGACCTAAAGTTTCACGTTTCAGAACTTGCTTGGTTCATTGCTCAGGAGTTAGGTGAATGCAATGCAGGTTATATTGCAGCATTATATATATATATATATATATATATATATATATGGGGGCATGGGTTTTTCATTGTAGCATTAGACATAAGTTATTATTGGTTGCTATAGTAAAATCACCATTTTACCTCTCCACTACAAAAATCAACATTTTACTTTGGGGGTAAAGTTTTCTTTTCATGGGGACTCATTGGTCATTGTTGATTTGGGAAAGGCAAAATGATCTATTCGTATAAAAATAAACAATAAAATAACTATATTACCCTTTAAAAATCACATGGAAGGGTTTTTTTGTCATTGTCTTTTTCGAGAAATGGTGTAATTGCTTCAATGCCCTTCAAATTAAAAATTTTAAAGCTATCATTTAGGGGCTATTTGGACTTTTTGTGGTTTTTTTTGTTATATAAAATGTGAATGAGGATTAGTTTAGTCTTTTTAGCAATATAAAAAATAATAAAAAGTGACTTGTGCATATGGAGGAGGGTCGTCGTGTTCAAGTGGCGTTTGTGCATTCCTACGGCGACCAAAATTGTCCGACCTTCTTGTCAATAGAACCGCTGAATGGAGGTGCTTCCAATGAGGTGGCGTGTGTGTTGTGATTCACCACAGTTAAATTTTTTCTACCCCCCCCTTTTTTTCTCTCTCTCATGGCCTCTAGATTCGCGCTGGTCAAACAAAAAATAAAAATACAACGGCCAAAATTGCTCGACCTTCATGTCAATAGAACCGCCAAGTGGAGGTGCTTCCAATGAGGTGGTGTGTGTGTTGTGATTCACCACAGTTAAATTTTTTCCCCCCTTTTCTCTCTCTCTCTCATGGCCTCTAGATTCGCGCTAATCAAACAAAAAATAAAAAGTGCCCTCCCATTTTATTTTTATTTCAATTATAGTCCTCATTCTTTTAATTAATCTTTGATTATTTTATATTTATTTAATTTATTTTTCTTTTAAGTTTTATCCATTGAAATTTAATTTGGTTTTTATATCAAATTTGCTTCTTATTCTTTTAATTGCTATTTTTTTCTTTTCAATTTAATCCCCTAAAATTTAATTTAATTTGATTTTTATATTAGATTTGATCCTAGTGTTTTTAATTACTATCTTTTTATATCATTTTCTTAATTGGCTTTTATTTTTTAACTCCATTCCTCATCATTTTATTTATTTTTATTTGGTCCTCATTCTATATTTTTTTTATTTTTTTTATTTCATCCTTTAATATTTGATTGGTTTTGAGTTTGGATTGTGAATTTTTTCATGCAGTGATCCAGGTCTCATAATCCAGATTATAAGTGTGAAGTGTTAACATATATTGATATCGGTCTCTTTTTTTATTATTTTTTTTGCATCATTTTATTTTCAATTTCATCCTTCAACATTAAATTTATTTAAAATTGAGGTATTTTTTCTTTAATTTGTTTCCTATAAAGATAGTTCAACTTTATGACCTGAGTCACAAATTTATCATGGTAGCTTGGATTTACTGGGCTAGTGTGCCTGTGCCACTTTTTTTTGGATCCATTGAGATTTTTTATACTTTTTAATTTATTTTTTCTATTTTATCCATCGACTTTAGTTTTTTATTGAATTTTTTTATTTTTGCTTTTTTAAATAAAATTTAGGCAAGTCTTTTGCATTTTTATGTTAGAATATTATTTGATTTAGTGTATAGCCTATTTGTTATTTTTAAAAACTTTTTAAACTTGGTGTATTTTCAGCTCCTTAAGATTATCAAACTTTCAAAGCTTTTTTTGTTTCATGTCTGTGTACCGGTCATTTTCTTTGGTGTCTAGATGAAAAATAATTTTTAAAATAAAAAATTATTAGATCCAATAAGAATCAGATCGCGGGTTTAATTGATTCAATTAACTTAAGATTTTTTTATTTCCAGTTTCACCTATAATTGTTTTTTTATTTTTGCGTTTGTTGTAAAAAAAAAAGTGTTATATAAGCATGTATGCTCATTTTTTTTGCTGGAAAAAAATGTTTGCTATCAAAAAACCATGTTGGATAAGCCATTACATTTCTTTTCTAAAAAAAATTATTTCTCCGACCAATGGCAAAGCACGGGCAGTTGGCTAGTTTGATCTAAATGCAAATCATAGTGGTGTTTATAATCATCTTCTCGATCAGGTAAAAGATGTCAAAATTAAAGCTACTTCCTAATTCATACCGGCTATGATGAAGTTTACTTTGGGAAGCCAATAATTGTAAATGCATGATTTCAGGTCCATTTACTCAATTTTACTGATCAAAAAGGAAATGATTCATTCATCAGATGGGCGGTGGTCCCTTCAGGATCTGCCGACGGCATTTCTAATGTCGCTGCTCTCGGAAGTTTGTTCTTGAAAGTTATCGTTTAATTAACTGGAACATCAAGGCCCCAGCATAGCGGTAGGTTGCTTTTTACTTTATCGAAATCAGCCCCAGTTCATTATGGTTTTCGTTTCTTTTCCTCGATATTTTTATTTATTAACTGGGTTCATCCTTGTATATACAATTAATTCATGATTACAGAAGATGAATATATAATCAGTTGAAGGTTATGGCTTTTCTCCTCATTAAAAAATAAAATACAAAAGAAGAAGAAAAGAAGAAAAGTTGTGTCCTCTTCTCGTTTGTAAACTACTTTCAATGTGGAAATTGCTAAACCACCATATGGGGTCATTGCTTGCTTCTTTCCCGCTCGAGTCTTGGAGTTTTCTGCTTTCACTATTGCTGGATCCTCTTTCCCCTCTAGTTGTTACTTTTTAGCTTTTAGGCCTTACTGGGCTTTGATATGGTTCATGCCTCGTGGTATTCTGTGAACAGTGTGATCTCATCATGTTGCGCAGGAGATGGTGCATGGCAGCAACATTTTTTGCAGTGGTTCTAGCCATTGTTGTTGCTTGTAGTTTCGGACTATCAGCTCTTGGAATATGGTTTATTTGGAGACACTGGCAACATACATTAAACGCATACAAACAAGCTGATGCGGTGGTTTCGGAGCAAAGAACTATAGTCATTGTAGGCTTCTCGATGGTCAATGCATTGTTTTTTTTAATGCTGGTGTGTAAGATTTGGCTTCTTTTTTTTCTTTTTTTTTGACTTGGAGAAGCTGTAAATTCTGCTACCCGTGCGACCAGTAGTGGAGGCAAGGAGGGGTTGGCAGGGTCCCAGCCCCCGCAAGGAAATGTTTTCCCAGCCCCTTCCTTGTAAATATTTATAGGAAAATAGCTAAGAAAAAGTTCTAATTAGAGCATGAACTGTAGAAAAAAACAACTAGTAGGTCACTTGCAACCAAAGACATATTTAGACAACAATGTTACCCAAGAATTTCCCCCACCAAAGAAATCTTTTTAATTTGACCCCCCTAATTTTTTTTTTCTTGCTTTGCCCCTGCGTGCGACCAAATTGGATTTTGTCCATTGACACAAATTGCCCTTTCAAATGCTTTATTGTGTTGTGCAGCACAGACAGTTGTGCAAAGAAAAGCAACTCGGCGCCCAGATTTTGTATTTTAGCACTAGTGAATCACTCAGAACTTGTTCGATAATGCCATCACAAAGAACTTTTTCCATGGTTGTTTTCTTTTTATTTCATGTAGTTTATTTTAGTAAATCTCTCTAGCTTTGAATTATTCACACAAACGATAAAAGAACCATCTTAATCTAATATTAAGTTGTTAGATGAGATCTCAAGATATGATTTATATTATTTTCTAATACATCATTTTAAATAAAAACTATTTGAGTTTGAAACTTGCACAAACTCATACTACCTTATGTTTAATTTTTATCTAATAAATAGATATGGTGAGATTCAAACTTATAATCGTTTTATCATCAAAACTTTGATATCATATTAAAGAACCATTTTAATTCAATAATTTAAATTATTATATAAAATTTTAAAATATAATTTATATTATTCTAGATATAAATAAAAATACAAAGATTCAAGCTTGGTGCAGTGGCTAATTATTCCTCAACTTTGTGCTGAACGCGTTATGGACCGAGTGGGTCAAAACATAAATAGTTGGACCATGCAAAGATCAGAGCGACCAGGTCCTTTGGGAATTTAAACAAGCATGCCTCAATTTGAAATTGTTGCAAACTGTGAAGTTGACATTCCGAGGAGTTTCCCACTATCTTCCTGTGCTGGTATGAGAGCCACGTGTTGCTTGGTCAAGCAGGGTCTGGGAGGCATAAAGTCCAAAAAGGCCTTTCGGGTGTAAAATGCCTAGGAATCATGCACCGAGTAAAATTAATTACATTAGAAAAACTCTTTTCCAACTTTTAGAGGGCACGTCACGTGTCATGTCAACCTTCTGTGTGCAATTGCTCATATTTTTTAAAATATTTTTTATTTAAAAATATATTAAATTAATATTTTAAGTTCGGTACAATAATTACAAGGCAAAGGGAAAAGGAAAAGTAATAGATGATTCATAGATTACTTCTCATGCGATTTGACCCTGTGAGTTTGTGTGCACAGAAGGAGAATAATAAATACAATAAAGTTTTCCAACGACTTCTTTGTAACGGTCGGCCGCTAGCAAATTTCACAACTGAATTTTATTTATTTATTTATTAAAATAGATATTTGGATGAGCTCACATGTATTTTAATTAATTTTATAATTTTAAAATTAATAATTATATAAATTTTTAATAATTTTAAAATTTATGAAATTCAAATTGATGATCTCTAAAATAAATCTAAAACTTAACCAGTTGAGAGAGAGACAAATATGTAATCACTATCATAACCCTCCTCTATTATAATATTTTTTTTTTCATATTAAAAAAAAGGAATGTATAGATAAAAAAAAAAGGAATGAATTTCTTATATTTACATAAGATCAGGAGGTGGAATATTTAAATTTAGAAAATATTCTTTATTTTTATAATGATGATTAATTCAATTAATCATAATTATGAGAACATGAATCCTTATTATGTTAACTACTCGCTCTAACCCTTTTAACCTCGTTTTTAAACCTCACGCAAGGGAAAGGCATCAATGCTTTAGAGCCCACAGCACATAGTAATGACAACGCAGATGCACCCTCTTAATAGGCATAACTGAGTATAAACGAATATAAAAATAAGGAAAAAATATATATAATATTAGTAATAATCAAAGAAACTAAAACGCATAGCCTTTAACCATGCAGAGAAACACCATGGGCCTCTTATTAAATTTATTGTGATTTGTAATATTGTGATTTTTTTTTTAGTCATCAAATTTTTTTTTCTTTTTAATTGCATTCTTTAATGAAATGTTTTGGGTTTTTTGTCAATTAATTGTCTCTTGTCTTCGCGTGTTCTATGGATTTGAATGGTTTTTTTTCTGATTTTTAGACTTGATTGGAGTCAAATAAAATGAGGTATGGTTTTAATTTCTAATGAAAAGATATAATTAAAAGACAAAATAGTTTATTGTAAAACAAGAGAAAATCATGTTGCCACCATCGAACTCATGCAGAAAAACCTTTTTTAGAGCTGGTTTGTTTTGTGATTTAAAAATACTTTTAAAAAAAATAATTTTTTTTTCAAATTAATTCTTTTAGTGATTTTAGATCATTTTAAGATACTAATATAAAAAAAATTAAAAATATTATTTTAATGCATTTCTAAACGAAAAGTATTTTAAAAAACAAACGCTACCACAATACCAAATAGACCCAAATTGTTTTCCCTTTTCTTTTTCCACATTACCTTTAGTATTTGGGGTTTTAGTTTTGGTTTAAAAATTCATTTTGTTTATTTTTCAATCTCTAGGTTTCATTGAGGAGAGAGTTGTCAGAAAATGTGAAAGAGAGAGAAAATTGTTAATTACCCATATTCTAGTAACAAAAAAAAAATAGGTATCAACATTAATGAGTTGACAAGTACGAGATAAGTTATATTTAGGTGTTTTAAATTTTCATATTTCTAAAAAAAATAGATTAAGGCTTGAAAATGTTTTTTTGAAATCACGTTATTTTTTTATTTTTAATCGATTAAATATTAATTTAAGACCTAAAATAAGTTTATTGAGGTATTTATAATATTTTATTAGTTTTTATTTAATTAAAAAAAAAGTTGAAATGCCTTTAGTTGGTATTTAAGATCTTACCCCGGCTTTTCAAGCACCTTTAGTGGTTGGGAAGTCAATTAGTAAATGATATGTGTTATCGATATGTTTGATGTTTTAATTAATTGAGTATATGATGATAGAAAAAAAAATAGATCTAGGTGCACGAGCTTGGTAAGACAATGTTTGGCTTTGCCGTCGGAAAATGCTTTTGAAAAAAATTAAATTTTTTTTATTTTTTTGCTTTAAATTAATATATTTTGATGTTTTCAGATCATTTTGATGTGCTGATGTCAAAAATAATTTTTTTAAAATAAAAAAAAATATTATTTTAATATGTTTTGGAATGAAAAACACTTTGAAAAGCAACCGCTACCACACTTCCAAATACATTCAATCAATTTCTTGAGAATGTTTTTTTTTATTGTCATGCAAATAAATACAAAATTGATTTTAAAAAATAAAGTTATTAAATAACTGACTCGATGACTTAAATTGTGGATTTAGTGGGTTAATCTACCCAACTCAAATCAATTCAATACATTGTCAATTCAATAATAACAATAAAAAAACACTAAAATAACAATGACTTTGTTTTTAAGATTAAAATGGATTCAAAATAAATTGATCGAGTTGTGTTTGGACCTTTTCAATCGATCAAGTCCTCTAAAGTCAACTTGGATCATAATTAATTTAAAATTTAGACTGTAAAAAAAGTCAGGACACGGGGTCTCCGTGGATAAGGATGAGTTAAAATGGAGCAAGTTAAATAATAATGACAAAAGTTCTTCAAAACAATGCGCAAATAGTGTATTATTCCTATATTTTTAATACATTTACATAAAAAAATATAAAAAAATTATTTTTTGTTTAATTTAATCTTGATGTTGTCTTAAAAAATATTCTATGGATAAAGAAGGATATTTTTTTTATTTTGATTTCATATCATCTAAAATTTTGTTTTAATTATCAAGCTTTTTATTTTGATTTATCATCATCTAAAGTTTTTTTTTTCTAAAAAAATTATTTTATAACGAATTGAAGGAATAGGTATTTATTTTGATTGTTTTTTATTTTTATTTTAAAAAGAGGGATTATACTAACATATTTTTTATCTTAATAAAATATAAATTAGTATTTTTGTTAAAAATTATTAACATCTATTCAAGTAAGAAAAAAATAAAAAATTAACTTCTAGCTCTGGTTTTCTCAATTTAGTTTTTAACTATTATTAACAATCTTTTTTAAGATTTATTGTAGCATGCAATCATCAATTTATTTTATTAAAAAAATACATTTAATTATCATTTTATAATTAAAATATTTCTTGCTGTTAAAAAAATTAACAGCACCGGTGTATTTTGTTTTTAAAATTCTAGCAGTTAAATTTTAATACGAACCCGCGGCGGGTAAGTTGACCAGTAAAGACTAAAAACAGAAAACAACAAGAACAAAACCCCTGCATAGCATTACAAAGAGGGAGAGCAAGCGAAAGAAAGAAGATCTGTAGTTGATTTTTCCTTTTTCTTTTTCCAAAAGAAAGTGAATTCTAAAATAAAATAAAACAAAACAAAACACAAAAAAACCTCTCTCTGTCTATGACGATAGTGATGATGGTGGTGATGAGAGTATTAGAAATATAATTGGGAGTTTCATTCTCGTCTTCCGGCTTGCATTCAACAGACAGGTAAAGATATTCTCCTTTTATTTGATGATCTATCTTAGGGTTTTCTCTTTATCTTTTATTCTTTAACATAATCCAGCTGCTGCTGCTGCTGCTCAATTCGTCAAATGTTTGCTTTTTTAGGGTTTCCAATTTAGACTATCAAGGCCTAACCTTCCTCCATCTCTGGTCTCTGTTTTTGGAGTTTTGACTATTTTGATCCACTGCCTTTTTTTCTTTCTTTTTTAAGCTCAAATGATTAATTCTGCGCTTCTATGCCATCTTCACTTTGTATTAATTTGAAACGCTTTTTTGGATGCCAAAGCTTTTAGTAAATAAAAAAAAATTAGCAACTCAGATTCGGGAATGTTTTTGTCAGTGTTATAATTGAGGACTGAATTTTCGGGGAGTGTTAGCAAAGCTTCAATCTGGGCTTAAAGTTATGCTTGTGGAAGCTTGAAATGCAGGAGGTGTGTTTTATTTATTGGAAAAGGGGGGTTTTAGCTGTTATTGTCTTCGAATGGTTAAGTTAGAAAGTGGGGTTGGATTGAGTATTACCTATGTTATTCGATTTTAAGTGTACTAAAAGCTTTTGATATTTTGAAGCATTCTAATCAAATCGGGTCTAACTTCCCCATTTGGTTGATTGATGGGTGCAAGCTAGGCTTCTTATGCTACCTTGATATTATGAATTCTAGTGATTTGAATTTCATTTCTTTTATCCCATAAAATTCCCATGCATTATGTTTTTTGTTCCTTCCTTGGGCTCATATGTCTCAGTAATTTCAACCTATGAACATTTGGTTTCTTTTTGGGTTTTGAAAACAGCATGTTTAAATTTCAGTTGAGATTGGGGTTGCGCGAATCAATACAGATCCTATTTGAGGGGAAGAGGAGTGAATGCAAGTAATTACTTGGGAAACCTTTCAGAGAGAGAAAATTTTAAAGTAAGTGAGAAATTTCCTTTTTCATGATAGGTGACAAAATATATTAACTGTCATGCATGTTTGAAGCCATATGAAAATTCTTATCCTTAATATCATCAATAAACACACTGTATCCTCAGAAATGATCCATCTAGAAAACGGTGATTGTGGTTTAAAACTGGCAATGAAAGGGCAAAAAAGCATGTCTTTATTTGCGTGTGTTATCATTGATGACACAGATCAGTTGAATTCCTGGAAACTTTGTGTGAAAGAGTTCTAAGCAAGAAAATATGATATTTGAAAGAGACAAAAAGCCAAAAGGAAACGACCAAATTATGGTCCTGCTGAATTGTGATCTTGTGAAGTAACCTAGAAAGTCCTTCATTTTGATAATTTTGTATAAAATGGCTGCTCTCAAGTCTCTAACTAGTAGTTGGATTATATCATTGCCCTAGACCAGTGGTCCTTGCTGAATTTGAATGCAGGAATCAATTTATACCGTTCATATTCCACTCACAAAAATATTGGCATTTATTACTTGCTGTAAGGATGAAGACATGGTCACCTTGGCTAGGAAGCCATGATTACTGAGAGTTTTTTTTTCCTTCCCTGTATGTGTTCAATTTCTTCTCCAAACTTTAAATATCAGAATTTTTTCATGGCTTTATTTGGTTTTTACAGGGGTTTCCTAGTTGAGAGCACAATTTTGAAGAATTTCATAAGTTTATCATGGATGTCAAAATAATGAGATATTATTTGAGTAGTTGAAGTGACAAGTTTGTGGGGGGGGGGGGGGGGGGGGGGTACAGTTGCTTATCGTTTCATTTATGTGTTTATCTTTTTCTGTGAATAGGATTAATAAGGGAGAACTGCTTTAGAAGCCTAAGACTTCTTAATTTTTTTATCTGTGCCTGAATCCTTTAATTTGTAACAATTAAATGTGATTTTATCAATGTAATCTTAAATGCAATGTCTGTTAACTCCTAGCTGATGTGGCAATTAATTGCTTATGCCATGATTGGTATGGCATGCGGATAGGCTAACTGTATAGACACATAATCACTTTCACATTCATAGGGAGTGAGACTAAGATATAAAATCAAAACTAAAATGATTCTTGCATGCCTGTGCAAATCCTGAAACCTGAAAATTTCCACCTTTCTTCAATGCCTCTACCATCCTGGCAAGGGTTCCAATGGAAGAACCATGCTCTTGATAAACATCCATAGCCCCCTTTCTTATCCTCTGACTTTTCTCATATTTCCTTTCCATGGTACAAGTCCATCAACTCTCATATTCATCCTTGATCTCAGTCCCACGACAAACTATCCTCCTTTGGCACCATTGCAACCATAAATTGTTTTTAACACTGAGTGCCACCATAGTCCTATCTTTGATTATCTTCGAGAAACTTTAGGGAAACACTGCAATCTAAATCAAATTTACTCACACCACATACCAGAGCCTCTGAACTGGAAGCAATGAAGCAAAGATAATCAACCTTTCTGTCAATCATAAGGCCAAGATCATTTTTTAATTGCAGGGTTACAATTAGATTTTTGTGATTGTTTTTATCTTATTTGGATTTGGTTTAGTACAGTTAATTGCTACGATGTTAATCTCAGGATCAACATTTGGTTGGTTCTTAGAAATTGTAGTAGGCAATGCCATGAGATACACATTGCCAGTATGTTTGACAGGTGTATGGTTTCTTTAGAAGCTTCAGTTGGAGGTTGGAATTTAAAATTAGGTTGGGTGTTAGGCTTTTAATTGGGACATGGACAGATGGTGATACTTGGGTTATGATTGGGAAGCATTCCGGGGCATTTAGAATGAGAGATATGCAATTCCAGTTCTTTTTTTGATTTTTGATTTTTATTTTTCGAGATCAGATGACAGATGATGCAGTGCCATTAGCTGACTTTGTGTTTAAAAACATTTAGCCGATTTGCATGCCAGATCAGTGATGACATTGATAATTTTGCAGTCAGGTCAACTTGGAGTTACAAGACATCCCATTTAGGAAGTACATTGATACAAAATTGGCAATTGTGACATTCAATTGTTACAAAATAAAGTATTAGGACTCAAGTAGAAAAGCTCGAAAAACTGTAGGACTTATAATGCTGTCATCCTACAATGATAAACATTACTAAGTTTGTCTCCATCTTGTGTTTTGCTCCAAGAAGCACCTCAATGGAAGTGGCAAGAGAAGTGTTGAGTATTAAAGATTTGATGGAGACATTGCTCTTGATATTGCTAACTAATGTACAAGGAATCGTGTAAAATACCTTTGTCATTTGGCTGAATGCTTCATTGAGCAATGATTCTGTCAAGTTTTGTGTTGGCATCAATTCTCTCATTGTTGGGATTGAAATGGCTTGTCGCACAATTACTTCATAAATTGAATACCATTTGTACAGCAATAGCTTTTATAACCCTTGCTTTGTGGCACTCTATTTGCATTATCATTGTTTATCTTGGTTAGTTTGGTATAATATTTGCTTTTTATTCTTTGATACAATCTCTGTATTGCTTATTGACATTCATTAGTTGTAGACTTGCAGTAGGGAGTCACTCTCCAATCTGACATCTTTTCTTTCATTTTTATGATCGAGTAAACTACCTCTAAATATTTAGAAACTAAGAAAGAGTTTCCTAATAGCCAGTTGATTTACGATGAGACAGGTGGATACTGCTTTCTTCGTTTCTACCACTCGAGTGATAACGTGCTTCAAAGATTGTGGCAGATTTTTTTCTCTTGCTCGCTTCGTGGGTTTTTTTGGATAAGTTTCCTTGTTTACCGTATCTAGCTATGATTTTGCTAGACCTCGGAGTGCAAAGACCTTTCATGGGGTTTATAAGATTTAGATCCTTTGCTCCATCTTAAAGAATTTTGTTAGCCATCTCTGCTTTGTTTGAATTCATTGCATCTTCAGATGTTTGGATTGACTTCCTAATGTAATGATTCTTGATCTGTGATCACATGCTGAGAATGAATCATTAGTTAACAGTTAACTATGAGAATCCATGCTTTTTTATGGTGAATTGAGTTCCACCTCCCTGGACTTCAGTCTTTGGCTTTGTCCCTATAA
Organism: Populus x sibirica; assembly: GCA_019202695.1. Lineage (NCBI taxonomy): Eukaryota > Viridiplantae > Streptophyta > Magnoliopsida > Malpighiales > Salicaceae > Populus > Populus x sibirica. Next base: position 1,046,699 of record JAGMVL010000801.1, read on the forward strand.
AACATAATGCTTGAACATGAAAGGCTAACCTTTCAGGCACATCCCCCATTTTGTGAGACATTGAATGGTGCACTTCATCCATTGTGTCTCGCTTCATCTCTTTCTAAAGAGCTTTTATAGTTGCCTTCCTACATTAGAACTCTAAAATTCCTCTTAACAAACAAGTACCAGTACATGAGGTGTCATTTTCTAAACAACCACTATGGCACCTTTACCCCTTCACCTTTTCAGCACAACTTATCTAACACCATGCTTGTTATAACCTGCTCTATGTCTGGAAGAGACAGTGCCTGACATCTCTACTCCTTACCTCCATGTCTTGTCATAGCCTGGAGCATGAAGTATAGAAGTTCATGGAGTTAAGTTCTAGGAATTTAACTGTTTCTATTGTTGGAGATCAACTTTGAATGCCCAGAACATTTGAGGGTGGAAAATATCACGACGACTTATAGTTTTATCCAGCACCATATTTCTTCCCTGATCATGTAGTGTCAGTAGGCAAGTGTGTCAAAATGCCAAGTTTTAATGACTGTGATACATAATGAATATACGGCAACTATTGATAATCTTTTCAACCTTTGCATATGTAGCACAATCTGTGCTTTTTGTTAGTTCTGATTGAACTCTATGTGTAGCTCAAAAGAGTCTCCACTGTAATGATTTGCTAGTTTATTGATGGTTCTTTCCTTTTTCCGGTAATGCAGGTGTGATGGAGATATCATTGTTAGAAGTGCTTCTCAAAACCATCTCTACCTTCTTACATTTATCAAAGGATGATAACATCAGTTCTGATCCAGTTCAGAAGTACTACCAGAAGGCAGAAGAGATACTCAAGTTGTTGAAGCCAATATTTGATGCCATTGTTGATTCTGAAGTAGCTTCTGATGAAGTGCTTAATAAGGATTTTCTAGAATTAGGTCGATCTGTTGACGAATTGAGGGAGATATTTGAGAGCTGGCAACCATTGTCAAGCAAAGTTTATTTTGTAAGTTTTCAACTGTATTTTTGTGATTATAGACGGCATGTTTGTTCTACTCATGGATTTTCAGGGTGGTATCAAAGCTTACCTTGGTTTAGCTTCTTCATGATTAGTTCCTGTTTGACCTTTTCATATGCTGTTAGCTTATGTAATGATATTGAATCCCTTTCTTTATATTTCTATTACCAACTTGCCATTAGTCATGGTGACAAAAGGTGGGAATGTAGCACGGATGTTTGAGTTGAAGAATAGCAAAGGTGGAGGGTAGTCACGTTGATAGGAATTTCTGCTTTGGTTATTGAAAACAAGATGCTAGGTTGTTGATTTAACAGTGACAGATGCAGTGCTGGTGGTGCCAGTGATCATCTGTTCACTGCATTTATTTCATTTCCTGTGATGGTAATTTCCTTTATATATAAGATTTTTTTCTCTGGAACTGAAATGCAATAACTGCAAATGCTGGTAAACAAATGTGCTGGGGGCCAGGTTGGAGAAAGCTTAAATTTGCAAATAGTGGGAGCCAGCAGTGCCTTGGAACAGGCTTCACTTTGTTTTTAGATCTCTGTACCTGTGAAATTCCTGGAAGCATCCATCTGTGGAACTTGATTAGTTGAAGCTTGGGAATTGTTGGCATTGCTGTCATTATCCTCATCTTCATTCTTGCTGTCATTTCTTCATACTTTGTTTCTTGAAGTTGAAAGCAGGCATTTAATTTATGATATTCATTCATAGAACAATGAAAGTTGAAATCTTGAATTATATGCCTTCATTTAGTTTTCATTATGAACTGTTATCTTCTTTATGTTTGTCATTACTTGTGCATAATGTATAGAGCTACTTACTGAAAATAGGAACAAAAAGATAATGCCAAATGTTTGCTACCCTTTTAAAAAGGGTCAGGTTTGTTTTGGCTAAGTTTCTCTTGTACATGGTGTCTAGGTTCTGCAAATTGAATCATTAACATTGAAGATTCGTAATCTGGGCCTGGATAGTTTTCAGCTATTGAAGTCTTCCCATCAACAACTCCCAGATGAATTAAGTTCATCTTCTCTTGAGGTATTTGTCCACAAAATCTTGTTTTAAGCTTGTAGCTATAATGTTTATAGAAAGAGCATACACCTCTGTAAGCTATGAACTAACAATTGAATGTCTGATTACAGAACTGCATACAGAAAATTAAGCATTTTGTATATGAGCAAACATCATCCATCATTAAAGAAGCTATAAGTGGCCAAGAGGAGGGTGTTGGACCCAGCTCAGAGATCCTGGTGAAAATTGCAGACAGCCTGTGCTTAAGGTCCAATCAGGAGATTTTGATTGAAGCAGTGGCCCTAGAGAAGATTAAGGAGAATGCTGAGCAAGCTGAGAAAACTGCAGAAGCTGAGTTTATTGATCAAATGATTGCACTTGTGACCCACATACATGAACGCCTTGTTCTGATAAAGCAGTCACAGACATCTAGTCCAGTCCCAATACCTGCTGATTTTTGTTGTCCCCTCTCTCTTGAGTTGATGACGGATCCAGTAATTGTGGCATCAGGGCAAACTTATGAGCGGGCATTCATTAAAAACTGGATTGAACTTGGTCTCACTGTGTGTCCCAAGACACGGCAGACTCTGGCTCACACTAATCTCATACCTAACTACACTGTAAAGGCATTGATTGCAAATTGGTGTGAGTCAAACAATGTGAAGCTTCCTGATCCCATAAAGTCCATGAGCTTCAATCAGCCCTCACCACTTCTTGTGCATGTAGAGTCTATTGCATCCAGGGATTCACATGTTCTTCCTCATTTGAGGGAAAACCAACCATTGTCTCCTGAGTCAAATCGGTCTGCTGGTTCACCTGGTAGGAGCATGATCTCTTCTAGTGGAATCCATAGAGAGGGAAGTTCTCCACTGCATCCCCGTTCTACTTCTGAGGGTTCCTTGTCAGGTGCAGTTGGAAATGGCCAGGGTTTGGATATTGCAAGAATATCATTAATGAGTTCTGAAGAAAGGTCAGGTAGCTCAGAAGAGAGGTATTTGGATTCAGTTTGCCACCGGTCTGCATCACCATCTAGAAATGAAGTTTCAACTGCTGTTAGAGCTGATGGTCTGCAATCTCAGAACCACAACAGAAGTGCATCAGCCTCCAGTGCACTTGCTCATGCAGCTTTTCCTCAAGGAGCATCAGGAGATGCCAATGAATCAACAGAGTTCTCAAACCATTTTACTTCCTACAGCAGTGATACTTCTGGGGAGGTGAAGCCAGAGCCACAGGCATCTTCGACCTTGAACACCCCGCACAGAGAACCTGAGTTCCCATCCTTTTTGGTTGATACACGGTCTCGAAGCCAAACAGCTTGGCGCCGGCCTTCTGATAGGCTTGTGCCAAGGATAGTTTCTTCTCCGGCTATTGAAACAAGAGCTGATCTTGCTGGCATTGAAATGGAAGTTCGGAAGCTGGTTGAGGACTTGAGGAGCACATCAATTGATATTCAAAGAGACGCAACAGCTAAACTGAGGCTACTTGCTAAGCACAACATGGATAACCGGATTGTTATAGCAAATTGTGGGTCCATTGGCTTGTTGGTTAATTTGCTCTGGTCAACAGACAAAAAAATCCAGGAAAATGCTGTCACAGCACTTCTTAACTTATCAATAAATGATAACAACAAAACAGCAATTGCAAATGCAGATGCTATTGAGCCCCTGATTCATGTCCTTGAAACAGGAAGCCCCGAGGCTAAAGAGAACTCAGCTGCCACTCTCTTTAGCCTCTCTGTGATTGAGGATAACAAGGTCAGAATTGGGAGGTCTGGGGCAGTTGGACCACTGGTTGATTTACTGGGTAATGGGACTCCAAGGGGGAAGAAGGATGCAGCCACAGCTTTGTTTAATTTGTCAATATTTCATGAAAACAAGGCCCGAATTGTAGAAGCTGGTGCTGTTAAACATCTTGTGGACTTGATGGACCCGGCAGCTGGGATGGTTGATAAGGCAGTTGCTGTTTTGGCAAATCTTGCGACAATTCCTGAGGGAAGGAATGCCATTGGTCAGGAGGGTGGGATCCCTGTTCTTGTTGAGGTCGTTGAGTTGGGTTCTGTAAGAGGGAAGGAAAATGCAGCCGCTGCTCTCTTGCAGCTGTGCACGAATAGTAGTAGGTTTTGCCACATGGTGCTCCAAGAAGGTGCTGTCCCGCCATTAGTGGCATTGTCTCAATCTGGCACTCCAAGGGCTAAGGAAAAGGTACAAGGTTGAAGATGCTTTTCTACATTCATCTCTTTTCTGGAAGTTTATGATAACGAGTTTTTGGTTGCTTGCAGGCGCAGTCCCTTCTTAGCTACTTCAGAAACCAACGGCATGGTAATGCTGGAAGGGCTTGATATGAGACAGACAACCTGTCAATGCGATCCAAGGTTTTGATTCAAGTTCTATACATAACGTGTACATTTGATGTTGCAAATAATGCATATGAAGGTTTTGCGGTTTGGATTTTTTAAATGATTTGTAGAGAATTGATTTTATGGGAGGGCATGATTGAGGCCTCTTGTGAAAAACATTTTACATGTGAATGTGGAAAGAAAATATACCTGTGAATTGTCTTTGCAGAGAGCCTGAGCAATGCGATGATGGATGGTGATCCATGTTATTTCAGTGATGTCATGCCGAACTCATGTCTGCTTTCTATGCGAGTTATGTTTATGTAACTGTTGTCGAAGCACTAGATTGTTTGCATAAAAAATAGTGGGGGCACTCTCTCCACAATTTTCAATCTAGTTTTTAGAACCCATGATATTTGGCAGTGAATTTTCCATGTATTTGGAATTGACATTATTGCAGTTCAAATTGCCAATTGCCACGAGGTTAAGGAGTCCAATGAAGCGAGATGTGCTTCGCTTGTCTTCTATCTGCATGAAGGTTGAGTCCTCAATTAATAGAATCAAGATCATGTACATTTTTGTTTAGGGTTTGCTCATATCCCCGTGATGCTATTTATGGTCAGGTTGAGGGTTTTCTTGTCTGTGTTTGATAGAACCGATGATGTGGTATTGGGGTAAAATAGTCTTCTCATATATTTATTTATCATTCTAGAATTGTTTAGGGTTAACTTGATCATTTCATAATTTTTTTATGGTTAAATGACTTGGTTATCTGCAAAAGTAAAATAAATAAATAATAATTAATTTTGATTTAGGGTTTTTTTATTAATTTACTACCCATGCAACCAAAAATTCTTAGGCTTGACTTTATGAATATATTAGTCATTTCAAATTGATTATTTTTGCAATATCCATATGGTCATAGGGGTGATTTAGTAATTTAATTAATAAAATATATATATATATATATATATATATATATATAAAAAGTTATTGGTGTGTTTGTGGATCGTTCCAACAAGTGAGTCACTCTTTTATCTTAGAGCAGCGCGTGCAGTGTCTCAAATAAAAAAAAAAGAGCTTTCTTAGTGTTTTTTTATTCATCACGAAGAGGTTTACCTAAATTCTTTTCAGTTTGATGGTGGTTGACTTGTTTTTTTGCCCTTTTCTTTTCTCTTTCATCTTTTGTTTTCATGCCTAGTCTAGCAATATTTTACATCAACCCTTTAATTTGTTTTTCTTAAAGATTTGATCTATGCTTTTTAATTACTATTTTTTTTTGAATTAATTCATTGAATTGAAAAAAAAAAATTCTATCATTTTTTTTAATTTAGAATTTAGATTTGATCTTTTATTCTATTGATTGCTATTTATTTTATTTGGAATAATTTTTTAGATTAAATTTTTTTTTATGATTTCATCATCTTTCATTATATTTATATATCAGATTTAATCCTTATTTTTATTGCTATTTTTATCTTGACAAGTTTTTTAAATTGAAATTTTTTTTATTTTATCATTCAACATTAAACTGAGCTTCTTGATTAGAGTTTAGGATTTAACGGATTATGATCTTAAGAGATTAACACAAGTTTAAGATATTTGTCTAGGTTTATTTTTTATTTTTTATTTTTTATTTTTTAAACTCATGTTTTTTTATTTCATCCTTTAACATTTGATTCAATTGGATATTGAGCTCTATAATTTTTTTTGTTGCTTTATATAGGGTTTTTTATTTATTTTAAAAATTACTCAGGTTATCTTGAGTATTTTTATTTTTTGTTTTTTTATTAGATTTAACTTCTTTTTAAAGAGTATTTTTTAATTAAATTAAACTAATTTCTCAATATTTGTTTTAAAAATATATTGTTTAGTATGTCACCTTCTCCATTTTTTCAAAGTTAGGTAAAGAATATTAACTCATGGTATAACACGAGATAAAAAATTATTATTTATTTTAAATTTATATTTTTTTATTTTATACTTTAATATTTTATTTGTTTAGATATTGGGCTCTATTTTATTTTTTTTATAGAAATTTTTATTAATTTTAAAAATAATTCAAGTTATCTCAAGTTTTTTTATTTATTATTTATTATTTATATTATTAAATTATTAAATATGTCGTTACAAATATCACCAACCCGATACTTTAAATTTTTAACTCACTAACCTCTTTACATTTTTTTTATGCTATAAAAAAATGTAAAGAACCGGCGCTGCGGAACGAGTAATTTGCTGTAGTGACTCAATAGTTTAATACCATAAATATCGAGCTTCAAACTCCCAAGACTGGCGAAAGGTCTTCCTTGGTAAAGAAATTTCACAAGGGTTCGTACAGATCAGAGAATGCTAAATGCGGAATTCTTGTTAACGGTGTTTAAAAAAACTAATCAATCAATTAAACTGAAAAAATTTTAAAAAAATTAATCAAAAAAACCAAACCAATAGAAAAAATTGAATAAACCGATTAAAAAATAAAAAAACCACCCAGTTCGATTCGGTTTCGGTTTAAAAAAGCTTAAACCGATTAAATCGGATCAAATCAAACCGGTTTAATTGAATCTAAAAACAAAATATAAAAAAAAACATCCTAACCCTAACCCTAACCCTTCCAGCCGCCCCCTCCCTTTCCCCCTATCCACCACCCCCCCCCCCCCCCCCGCTCCCACTCCCACTCCTTTGTGCTCCTCTCTCTCATTCGTTCCTCCATTGGCACGAAGCCCAGGGACGTGGAGATTGCTCTACATGTAGTAACAATCGGTTGCTAAATGAAGGTGCGTGTCCCAGATTAAGTTATACATCGGCTTATTTTGATTTTTTTCATCCTTGGATAACCTTCAAGAGCAATCTCCACGTCCCAGATTAAGGCATACAACGGCAGCAACAAAAACCTTTTGTTTTTTCTGGTTTTGAATGCTAAAAAACCGACCCGAACCGAACAAAACCGGTTCGGTTTGAACCGGTTCTCGGTTTGGTTCGGGTTATATTAATAAGAAATACTATTTTCTGGTTTGGTTTAATTTTTGGGTTAAAACCGGACCGTGAACACCCCTACTTCTTGGTTGCATGTGATAATGAGAATCATCATGTAGCTTCGAAGTTAATATAAATAATTTTTTTTTCAATTCAATCATTTTTTTTACTATTTTCTTTTATTTTTATTTTTCTTTTATTTTATTTCAGTTTTATTTTTATATTTTGTTTAACAACTGTTAAAATTATTTTTGAATTTTCTGATTGAATCATTTCAAAATAATTTTTACATGATTTAATTTTTAAACTGGAGTTAAATAAACAGTAAGGTATAGAGGATTTTTTTGTTAATTTAAAAAAAATATCTAAAGTTATATTGATTTTACTATTAAAAAAATATAAAGGTAAAAAATATGATATATTTTAATCTAAAATCATTTTTTATTTTAATTACTTATATTTTGTAATATTCATAATTGACAACTCCTGAAAAAGTTTGAGAGAAAGTAAAACATGACAAAACGTTGGATCTCATGTTCTAATATTTATATTATAAAATTAAGATGTCTTCTCCTACCAGAACTATTATTATTTAAAATATTTGTGAGTTATTATTGCTTTAAAAAATCATGTCTCAAAATAAAATTTTTATATATAAAAGCATATAATGTGAACAAAATTTTTAATCATGTCCCAAAAAAAAAACTTTTAACATGATGTTATTCGCATTATAGTTATTATTAATCATTTCATTTTAAAGATTATTATATGTGAGGTTAATATTAAAGATGGAAATACGAATAGAAATTTTATGTTCCCTTTTGAGTAAGGAGTTTTTTTAATCTTAATAGAGTTTGTTAAAAGGTATAAATCCTTTAATTTAAAGAAATAAAAAATAACATAGGGAAAAATATCCAATAAAATCCACTAAACACATTCATATATATATAAAAAACTCTTTATCAATTAAACTAATTTTATAATCATAAATCATTTATCTCATCAAGTCTCCATAATTTGATCTTCTATTGTTCATAAATTTCTTAAAAAACATGTTTATCCAACTCAATTTATAAATCTTAACCCATTAATACAATCCTTTAACATTTATACATGTATTCAAATTTATAATATACTAGTACGAAAATCAATTGAGATATGATAATTTATTTAATTCAATTCTAATCATTATCAACATACCATCATATGCTAAAAACATATAAAAATTAAACATTCACTTTAGTTCCATAATTCTCTCATTTTTACCTTTGGCCGGCCACTCCCTAAAATATTTCTATCTTCTATAATTTTATTTTTCTTCGATATCACCATTTAAATCCAACACCATCATCATTTATCATAAGAAACACATCTACTTTATACAATTTCAATAATTACATAAACTCTAGTTTCCTCACAATTTAAGAATTTCTATGTTCTACTACGAAAACATAATTAAACATGAAATTCTTGCATAAAAACAACTTACCTAGATATTTTGAACCCAAATCAAGTGTCACAACATTAACTAGTTTATTATTCACATTCTTCCTCCTTAAATTCTTCATTTTTTCTCACTAAAATCTCATTTTAAATTCCTAACTCTCTTGCTCTCTCTTATTTCATTTGTTTCTTTGAGAATTTTTAGTTAGAATCACTCATTCATTCACCACTTCTATGTTTTTTTTCTTGAAATTTCTCTCCTCACTAAAACTCTCTTCCTCTTTTTTTTTTCCCAGCAAACCCATTAGTTATAAAGAGAGTAAAAGCTGAATTTTCCCATTTTCCACTTATTTATGAAATTGTCATTAGTAAGTCTACATGATAAATTTTTTTTTATTTTGTCCGACTACTTCCACTCTTATACAGCCATATTAAACTCTGACTACTCTGAAATTTTAATCCAAAATAGAAAAATATGTCAAGAGTCTACTCGTAAAATTTTAGCTTGATCTAACATTCAGATCGAGAGTTATGCTTGATACCGTAAAATTAGTCGGTAGGTGATTTTAGGCAAACATCCGAATTTTCTTGTTTAATCTTTACATAAATCATATCAATTATTTCTCTAAACACCCGGGGCCATTTTATCTTTTAAAAAATATAATTATTTTATATTTTATATTTATTTACTAGACTTATTACCGTTTCACGGTAACATTATCAATTTTTTTTTCTTTTAACCAATATTTGTACCATCATTCTTGCCTTTTTTATGTTATATTTTATTAGAGCTTACCATTTATTACCACACTAATGTCTTAGAATCATTTCTTCATTTTTCTTATTCTTTTACCCACAAAAACTCATTACCAATTTTATGCTAAAAATTCAAAATTCTTATTTTTAACCTTAACAATGCTTCTTTATTTATTTATGGAGCTTATCCCATACATTATACATGATACTTATCATCATCATCATCATCAATTATTCATTCTTTTTCTTCTCGGGTTTTCATTACTCGTTAAACTCTTACTATTTTTAGTCCTATTTTTACATGGGGGATTGCATCTTTTGTTTGTTGTTTTCCTTGGATTTTGGATAAAACTTACTATAAACAAATTAATTAAAGTCAAATTTAAAATATTATTCACTTAAATATCATTTAAGTTTGCCATAGTTTCAAATAAAATCATATCTTTTCCTAAAAATATTATCAACCATTTTTTTTATTAATTATTATAAATGAATCTAATATGCAATTTTTTAAAATATGATAAAAAATATTTTATAATTCTTTTTATTTTTATTATATTTTTTACACAATTTGTTTGATTTTTTTTTCAATTGCATATAAAATATGGAGACATTAATTTTTTTTTAATTTTAATTTTCTTTCTATATCATGATACAGTTTTTTTTATTAAAAAATGCTCCGTGTTAAAAAATATGCGTACATTAAAACAAAAAAGAAAAAGAAATGCATGAATAAAGAAATGAAATTTATATTGAAGAGATACATTCTTACCTACTTGTTTCAAATTATTGAATTTTTTATAAAAAAATATTTTAACTTTCTATCCTTTTTAATAAAAAAAAAAGCTACTAATAAAAAAAACATGTTTTAGTTTAATATAAAAAAATGAATGAATAAGAAAGAACTATTTTTTCCTTCAAAATTCGTCTAGAAAATTTTTAAATTATAATTTTATTAATCAATGTATATGTTTTTTAACATATGTCACATTATTTAATAAAATTAAACAAAATGATAAAAACAATAACAAAACATTAAATGAAAAAAAATAGAATTCATAAAAAAAAGCTTTATATAAAGACGGTCAAAACGTGCTATTAACCCGTACTTGTCTGTATTTTGTATCATATTCTTATGATTTTTTTTCTTCTTAAAAATACAATATAAATCTAAGTGGAGCCCACTTGTATGATTCTCGTATAAGCTGTCACATATATACGTGTTCTTCCTGCGCTTCCTTATTTTCTCTCAGCTGCAGTACACTTTTTGGTCTCTTACAATTATAAAAATATTATATATAAAAAAAATCGTTCTCCCTTTCTCACTTAGTCACCGCCGGGTCAAACCCACACCAGCGGCGAATCTTTCCTCGCCATAATCTGAGCCCCAAAAACCTTTCCTCAGGTAACTAATTGCCTGATTTATTCTCTAATCTAACTGTTAGGGTTTAGGGTTTTATTCAATTCCAATTCTAGGTTCAATAGCTTCAGTTTTCACTATTTTTTTCTTTCTTGGTATTATCTGTATTAGATATGTAAAGTTTTGTGTAATTCCAGTGAATTCCCATAATTTCAGTGAATTCCCATAGTGAAATCTCTGTTTGGTTGCTAAAGTTGCGTTCTTTTCATTCTTATTTTATTATATTTTTCTTATCTTAGATATTATTGTTATTATTAGAATCTGTTTCTGTAATTTGGAAATCGAAAATCATAAAAAAATGATTTTTTTTCTCAAGGATATTTTAAATGTTTTGAATAATGGGGTGACGATAATTGAACAGCTGAATAAGAGATTATTATTCTGTTGCAGCCACTGAGTTAAATCAACATGGGTCCTGACTTGGAGATAAAAAGCAAACAGATTGTTGCTGTGGAAGTTTCGGATAGTAAAGAGAATATAAGTGTGCGGCAAGATCCTGAAGATAATAAGGTCTTGCAATGTGCAAGTAATTGTCAGGAAAAAGGCTTTCATGATGATCAAGATAAGGCAGCTGTTGGAAGTGCGGACGTGGAGGTTAATATAGTTGACTGTACCAATGCCAGTGACAATGAGCAAATTGTAGCTAGATATGAGGATTCGACTGAGAGCATGAGTTCTTTTGGGGACTTGGAATCTGAGACTAAGAGTGTTTCTTCTGATACTGAAGTTGAGTCACAGTTATTTGTTGGAGGGGGATCGATCTCTATATTTGATGGATATGGTGGAGCATTTCAAATGAGGTATTTATTAGTTTGATTGATTTATTTTGTGGACGCATAATTTAGTGCTCAACTGTACGTACGGCAACATAAGAAATCAATTAATCTAATACTACCTCTTAGGTATTGCATCATGAAATAATAATTATGGACTATCATCAATTATCAACTTTCCTTTCTCAGTGAAATTACATAGTTGAAATTTAGTAGGGGGCAAACTTGTGCAAACCTCCATGGTTGTCATCATTGTTGTCATTGATTAACTTGCCACCTGCTATGTTAACCTGTATTTTGCAGTATGAATGGCCTTAAAACATAAATTTGGGTTAGGATTGTGAGAAAAAAAAAAAATCAGATCCACGTAGCAAATCCTCCAGTGTATGTATTTTATTATCTTGTTTGCTGAAAGGTAGGTAATAGGCCTCTCTTTGACATTGCAGTGGAAATCATAGTAATAGTAACTTACAGCTGTGTTTTCCTAAACTCGCATCTACAGTTTCATAGGAGCACCAATGTTATTATTACATTGCTGCTACCTGACCTCTCATTCTTTGAAAGGTTGTTGAAGGGTTGTAATGCTTGCCCTCTGTTAAAGTAAAAATTTCTGTTCTCATTTCCAATTTACTCCTGATGAATAAGCAGTGGCGAACATATCCATAATCAAATCATTGTATGGCCTAAATCCTTGCTATAAATTTTTATTTTTTTTTCTTGCTTCTCTATTAAAGTAAAAATTTATGTTCTCATTTCCTATGTACTCCTGATGTATGAGCATTGACAGACATATCCATAATCAAATCATTGTATGGCCTAAATCCTTGCTGTAACAATTTTTATCTTGCTTCAATGAGACTGATGTGGTTCCTTCTTTTTAGTATATATTTACTAGCTGCATTTGTCACAGCCAAGTCCTCCTTAGTCTTGCATGTTTTCCTTTTTGTTTAGTATATGTAAGACAAAAGAAAAAAATCTTAAGATGTTTTCCTCAATTTTACTATGTTCGTGTGCTGTTTGCTTGATTTAGCTTTCAAATATTGTTTCCCATGCAACCTTGGTGGCTATTTTCAATTTTCCAGGAGGAAAAGATTGACAGATCATTGGAGGAGATTTATACGTCCTCTTATGTGGAGATGTAAGTGGGTAGAATTGCAAATTAAGGAATTTCAGTCCCAAGCGCTTAAGTATGACAGAGAAATTGCAGAACATGAAAAGAGAAAACTATTTGACCATGAAACATTTATGGAAGAAGGTTTTCCTGTGAAGTCACTGCCATTTTCTACTTGTATGGAAAGAAAGAAAGCAATGAAGAGAAAGAAAAGAAAGAGATTTGAAGAGACTGCGGATGTAGCATCATATATGTTACAACACAACCTCTTCTCATATTATGGTATTAAAGTTGCCGATCCTTGCCTTCTGTGCTGTTTATACTCCTATTCTTACAAATATTTTGCTGTAAATGAAAAAAAATAAGCCTCAACTTCCTTTTCTTTTGATTCTGTATTGAGCAGAAAATAGGAAGTCTGCTATTGATGGTGCTTCTATCGATGATGGTTGCCTTAACCTTGGTAAGGAAAAATATTATTGACTATTACTTTTTGGGAATGAATGATTTCCTGGCCAAGATCTATGAAATCCGTGCATACTCCTATATATATTTTATGTGGAACTTCCCAATTGCTTGCCTTACCATATAAGCTTTAGAATATGGGTTAAAATAAAAAAATTCTAGTATGCCTAACTGACTTTATTTGCTTCTATATTTTGAACTTTTTGTTCAGTGAAGGACTCTCATTTCAATCTCTTTAGAGGGGGGCATGTCAGAACTTTTGTGTGTATCAAAGATATCTTGTTTGAAAGTAGCCTCATGCATGCTGTCTGTCAATAGTTTTGGTTGTTGATTTGATGCTTCTCTCCTCTGCATCATTTCATTTGTTTTTTTGTCTTTTTTTTTTTTTTCAAGAAAATGTCAAAGTACTTATCTAATTCCGTGTTGACTAGGAACATTGCAATTATTCAGGTTAATGAGAGCAGTAATTTGAAATGTTATAGGTGATCCATCTGCACTCACTCACTCATATGTTCAAGACATGATTGTTAAAAAACATAAGACTATTATATGTTTCCTGATTATTGTTGTGGTTGAAAATTCTGCAAGGTTATTGGGTTCTTAATGTTCTTTTATAGGTGGTGATTTTTCAGCTAAGACAATTAATGGCAATGATGAGTTTGGATTTCAAGATGGATTGGCGTCTCTTCAGTCTAGTGAAAACATCAGTGAACATATTCTTAGACAAATAGAGGTGCTAAAATCGCAAGTACATAAGTTGAAGGCCAGGGTAGACAAAGTTGCTAGTGAAAATCCTGTGAAATTCTCTTCTGTCAATGCATTGAGCTTACTTGCACCATCTGATGCTTTGACCAGTTCTGATTGCAATCCAGCTTCAGTAGCCAAAAGGGGAGATAGTACGCCTTCTAGATTGCCACATACTGTATCTAACATGGGAAATGTTATGCCTGAAACTGCAGTTTCAAGTCATAGAGAGGCCACCTCTCGATCTGATATGATTGGGAGCACAGGCCTACTGCATGTTGGGGCTTCATGTGGAAATGTACGTGCTTCTTCCACGATTTATAATTTACCTCATTTTCACTCATCATTGCTTGAAACTACAGTTTTAAGTCATGGAGAGGCCACTTGCTAACAATTGTTAATACTTATGAAGCTGTTTATTTGTCATATTTTCAGGCTGAGAAAGGAATTCTGATACATGATGCTGCAGTGAAAGAGGAGATAGGAAACTCGAAAAAATCCAATAGTGGTGTAACAGAGAAGCCTTGGGGAGTGATGGAAAAGCAAACAACCCAAGCTTCAGAACCTGAGCTGCCAAAAGAGATGCTAGTGACTCGTGCGCGTTTCGGTGGGAAATCACTTCCTAAATCCAGGCTCAATGTTTCCAATAACAAGAGAAAGCGGGGGAGGAGAAAATAAGGCTTCCCAAAAGAAAAGTTGGCACCTACTGTGATTAGAATTGTACATGCTGCTTATTCTGACGTGTCTTCTCTCTATTCTCCCCTTTATACTGCAAAATCAAGTACATTATTCTTATTCTGTAAATCTCTCCCCATCTGCTGCCACTTTGTGCACTGTTTCTAAGTTTGAATTCTGTTGTTTTGTTGTGATTCGTTATACTTCCATAATACATTAGCTTTTATTCATTAAAAAAGGGTTCATTAGCCATTACACATTCAAATTCTCACAAGTCTTTTTAGGCAAGCAGTGATGGTAATTAAAGAGTTTTTTTAATTCAATCTGCACGAGGCTCTCATCTCCTTGCATCGAGACTTTTTGGTAAGAAGGGCATGCTAAAATAAAATGAAAGGTTGATGGCTTGACTGGGTCGCTTTCATAGTAAAATAAAATGAAAGGCACGAGGTTTTTTGTTTTGTTTTGTTTTTATGGTCATGCTGGAGAACGAGCAGTAATTTTCTGTAGCTGCACCTTTTGGTATTGAAATTGGAAGGAGGAAAGTGAAGGTGGAATTTACTTTATTTGAGGAAAGAAATTAAGTGTAAAGAGCTTCAGAATGAAAAAGTAGGGCATTCAGGAGTTCTATAAGCAATCACACCATCTCTACTGGCTCCTCCTTGAAGCCAACGACTCTTCAAAGCCAGGAATCAGATTTCATATTAAGAAAAGAGTTGTTAGATCAGATCATGTATTCTTTCCTTGCATCGACCTCCAAACTCAACAAAATATTCCCTTTCTTTTCATCTTTATCATCCTATTCCATTGTATAATAACCTCTCCATCGATGGATCTACTCTTGTGTTCAAGTTTGCAAAATGGGGATGATCATGAGTTTCATGGGAAAAGGTTAGCCATAGTGTGATCTAATACTGTGTAATTTTGCTGATGCTTTCCTCTTACCCCCCCTTCTTCAATTTCCCTTCGATTCCAACCTAGTTTTATTCTTCCTTTTGTTTTCGTTTCTCAAATCTAAGTGAAAGTATGTACAAGCGTTTATGTGATTGTGTTTAAGATTGTGAATAATCATGAGCCGACTGTTTGCTGGCAGGGCTGCCCATTCCTTCAACACAGATGCCGAGTTATGTGATGGGATCACTCTATAAGCAATTTGTGGACAAAAATATCAAGACATTCGATGAATTCCATGTTGCTGTTCTTGAAATCTTCAAGTAAGATTACAATTACCGCATATTTTTTTTCATAAAATGTTATAAGAATACAAGTAAGAAAAAAAATATAGAATGGAAGTTCTCATGCACGTGTCTGTCTTAGGTTTTGCCTTCTTGCATTTCTATTGTCATGATGAGTATAGAGAGGTATGGTCTTTTTTTTTTTCTTTTAAAAATATTTTTGAAAAAATTTAATTTTTTTTAATTTTTATTTGTTTCAAATTAATATTTTTTTTGTATTTTCAGATTATTTTGATTTGCTGATGTTAAAAATAATTTTTTAAAAATAAAAAAAATATTATTTTAATGTATTTTCAAATAAAAAATATTTTAAAAAATAATTGTTACCATTCTTTCAAACACTATCTAAACATCTAAACCTTGCGAGAAAGACTTATGCTGGTCCAATTTTTTTATTTTTTCTTTAAGGATAGTGTAAAATGAGATTATCTCTGAGTTAATTATAACTTAGTTCTTGTAATTTGGAAAAACTAATTAATTAGTTCTTATGTATTTATTCCGCATATTTTTTCATTTATAACTTAATCCTTTTCATTTATTTCATGTTCCCTTTCAATTCCTTTTTATTTTTATTCTTATTTTATTAAATAGAAAAAAGGAAAAAAGAAGAAGGTATAGGATGGAAATATTGATCAGAAAAGATTTTGTTTTTTGAAACAAAATAATACTAAATTAAATACATTCAACACTAGTCAAATGATTATTTAATTGATATTATAAAGATTAATTAATTTATTTTTGATAAACTATATATGAACCATGTTTATAACCTACTCAATTATCTCTAGTCCTCTCTCTCTCTCTATATATATATTCCTTCTAACAAACTGATTATTACCCTCTTAAACAACTTTTACGCAGCACATTCAACTCGTCATTACCTGGAAAACATTATGATGTGCCCTCAAGGAAGGATGTAGAGGTTAGTTCAACCCTGAAGGATGATCTCCCTGCACATTCACATATATTCTCATTAGCTTCCAAATTCTATAAATCTCAAATTAATAAACAACATTATAAATTGTCCTACAGGCTGGTTACAATGATTGGAGAGCAGCTCCAGAGTTAGAAAAGAAGGAGATGTTTATCAATTTCATGAAGGAAAAATTAAACACTGGCAAGTTAGATGACTCTACCTTTATCATTGGGCTAGCAACACCTCCAGCAGCCATGGCTGCTAAAAGAGCAGGAGAGAATGTGCCCCAGTTAGGGTTTATCAAGGCCATCCCTGATGTCATCTTTGTGCCATCCGCAACGATACTCGCCCTTGTCTCAGCCAAGCTCACTAAAAGGATGCTACAAGGAAGCCCTATAGCATCTTGATGACTCCATCATCCTAAAAAATAATTAATTCGATTGATGTAATGCGCGCTAGCTCTACAATATTGTTGGCCATTACTTGAAAAGTTTCAAAGAGTGATTATCATTAACATTATTAACAGATTGCCTGGAGTTAATTATATTGTCCTTTTCAAGGGAATATATATATATATATATGTTTGATGATCCATATATGTGTTCATAAATTCTATTGTCAATGGGAAAAGATTAAATCTCATATTAATTTATCAATGTGCATGGCACCTTCCCTTCTACAAAAACCGAGATTAAATATTTACTTTATCAGAACTGAACAAGTCGGTGCTGTGATCAGAATGAGAAAGTATATAATAACTAAGATGCCGAGCTCAAATAAGAGTAAACTAGTACTAGGAAACCGGAGAATCACATTTTTTAAGAACTCAGCTCGTGCACAACAGTCAATGAGACAAGAAAGACCAGAAACGACGTCTACGCTATTTATTCAACATTTTGGCTCTCCATCTTCTTATTACAATGCTACTAACAGTCATGAATATATAGATTCAGTTTTTGGAAATGTCTAAGTACAAGTTGTTGCATTTTATTGAGTGAAAAGGGAAAATAAAGGTTGAGATAATGGATTTCTTAAGGGCATTTGGAGGTGCCCTTTGAGTTCAACTTGTCTCTGTAGCATGGACATTCTGACTTGTTTCCATAAGTCCCTGAAGGCACACACTTGCAATCTTTGCAGCAGATTATACAGTAGTCATAGCAGCGTTGGTAGTATCCCGCCTTGGCACACCTAGCCTTGCACTTTGGATCACAGAAACCTGTCACGTTTTCCAAGCCAATAAATCTACAATTAGTCTGTAATAATAAATAAAAAAAACCCAATACTATATAATATACGTGTGTGTTGTGTATAGCAGCTAGGTGAATGGTTCTGATTACTTGGAATTGCTGGGGAGGGAGGTGGAGGCGACGCGACGTGGTTGGGCACAGCCATGGTGAACCGAAGGAAAGAGGACAGGAGGACCACTGAAAGTAGCAGCAGTGCTGCAAAAGAGAGCTTCATTTTTTTATATCAGCAAGGCTTGATTTGCAGGGCTAGCTAGAGGTCACTGCTTGGGAGGTGATGGCCTTGAGGGGGTTTACAAGGGTATTTATAGTGGCCTAAGGAGACTATAAGGTAAGCCCTACGTGGGAATTGCAAGAGATTATTAACTAATTACACATTGCGAGGATGGTTTTTTTGGGGGCGGGGCATCGATGTGGATTTGTCTCGACTTGTGTAGCCCGGCACTAGCAGGTTTCTTTTCTTTCTTCTTCTTTTTGTGCCACTAGCAGCTTCCTCGCTAGGTGTTAATAAATTCAAGAACATGTACATCCACAGCAGATAGGTTTGGAACGCTCTGAACAGATTTCGACAATGGACCACCTACTGCGGTTTTAATTAATTCTCCTCTTGCTCTTCGCAGCATTAGCATGTACGAAAAGCTGAGGCTAGTGCTAGTGGAGTTGTGATCTCCTCCTGCCAAGAATTGCTCGTGCAGCCACATGCTCGACCAAATTACATCAATTCAAAACATTGGCTATGTGAACTATAGTTTAAATAAGTAATAGTTTTTATTTATTTTTCCTTTTCTGACTGAGGCTTTTGTTTCGTGCTCTCGTGGAAGCACTCTTTGTCGGTGTTTGGGAGTGTTTCCACCGAAACGACGATCCACAGAACATAAAAATTCAATTCTTTAAGAATCACTGTTTCAACTAAGAATGTTGACTGAATTCTACTATGAATGGCATTGTACATTAATGGTGTATTTCTTCATTTCGGCCATTGAAATTTATTCTTTTGTTATTTTATTATTCTAAGTAGTTTTATAGGTTAAGATTTTCTCCACTTTACATGCTCTCTATGAGAAGTGTGTAAAAAACTAAACCCTTTTTAATTTTTACTGATCAAAAGGCATGGAAAACTTTATTTTAGTCCTTGAAGTTTTGATTTATGTAAATATGGTCACTCTTTTAGCTTTTTATAATCTGATCTAAAATTTCATTTTTTCCATGAAAACAATGCATTATTTGCCATGAGCGACTAGGATTTTTCTTTTAGGCTAGAGGCCGGACCCTGTCTTGTTAGCCTAGGCATGCCTAGCCCTTCACCTTTTCTATTTTTATTTTAAAATTTTAGAATATATTTTTTTAAAAAAGAAAGTTATTAAAATAGTATTTAAACAATTATCCAATTACATCATTTCTAACAATTACTTTATAAATAATTATATATTAACTTAATAGACATAATTTTTCTTAAAATATTTTTTTATTAATATTCAACAAAAATAGAATTTCTATTTTATTATTTCTATTGTTATTTTTATATTTTTTTCAGATTTATTATTCTATGTCTACTCATACAAGTGCATAAAAATTATTGATTCATATTTTTAATTTTTTTTTATCAAATCTTGTATTCACAGTTATAATATTTTTTTTATTAAAAAAACAATGCTTCTAATAAAAAAACAAGTTTTTATATATATAAAAAATATAAACAAGGAATGACAATTTTTTATTTAAGAAATATTTTTTCTCTTAAATTCAAGTCATTGGAATTTTTACGAATATTTTTATTGTTATTAGTTTTAATTCAGTAAATCATGCTACTAATAAAACAAAGATGTTACTGTCAAAAAAGAATTATATGAAAAAAGAAAATAATTTTGACCAAAAAAATATTTTTTCTCTTGAATTATAATTATTGTCTTTCTTATAAATATTTATTTTAAACGTAATATAATAAATGAAAATATATTTAAAAATAATCATCGTCATGGTGGGGTCATAATACTAAAGAAATTGTCAGATGCAATATTGTTTACTTCAACTTATTTGCTGAAGTTTCTAGTTGCCAGTGGTAAAAAGGGTCGCCACCGCCGGCACTCACACCAGTTTCTTTATAATTTCCATGCCCCACTTGAAACAGCTGTGATGGGCTCACTGCAAGCTGTAATGGCTTTCTCCAATGCGCCTCAATTGCATTGCATTTTTTTTTAATCTGTTTATAGGGTTTGGTAAAGACTTGGATTTCAAACCTTAGAATAAGAGAGAACAAAGATGTAAGAACTGAGAGAGACTTGCAGGCTGTGTGGCATCTCTCAACTTGCACTTGTTTTATTTCTTCACCAGTGGCTTCTCAGGGAAACACATCCTGTGCTGCTTCCTTGAGGCAATGGCTCGTATTCTGTAAACAAATTCGAAAAAAGAAGAGCACAAGAGAGACAGAACAAGCTAGCATGTCCTTCATGGGCTGCCTTGAAGAGAAAATTACTAAATTATAGAAAGAAACTGCATCCTATGTCAGAAAATCATGAAAGAAATCTTGTATGCGGTGCATCCCACTTGGTATTTTGTGTGCCTGGTTGGCCTTACACATCAGTAGTTCGGGCTTTTCATCCTTGTTAGGAGGTTTGCTTGCTTCATGTTCTTATTCCAGGGAACCAAATGTATGGGAAATCACCTCAAATCAAGCACATGATTCCAAGACTCATGCGCAGAATCACAAGTCCTGAAAAAAAGGCTGAAAAGAAGCTTGTAACAACAGCAAACAATATTGTGTGTAAATGCATTGTAAACATTAGGCTTGGTTTTAGCTTCCTTCCTAGATTAGAATCTATTCATCTGTATATATACTGATACAATTCACTGTAAGATTGTTTGGGAAGAACTTCTTTGAAGATCAATAAGAGTTTTAGCATTTCCATCTCTTCAAATCTTCATTACCAAATCTCAATAAAAGAAACAAAATGCCTTCAATGCTAAAAGGAAAAAAGGAAAAAAGGAAAAAAATCAAACTACCGGTGCAAGGCTCTTTATTATCTGTCATAGCCATAGGGATTGAAGAGCATGACTTTAGCCAAGAATGACGATATAAAAAGTAGACAAATAAGGGGAGAAACTTTGCACTTGAGTGCATGACATCAGCAACAACAGTTTGAAATAAAATTTTGTGATCATTATCATGAGTCAGAGCTTATCAAATGACTATTTTACTCTCAAGCTATGGAAAGTTGATACACTTTTTTTTTTCTTTTTTTGAATTCAAGCATGGACCTCCTTAAATCGGAGAAACAATTTCTCAAATTTAGAACCGTAGCACTCAAGCTGTAGAAGGGTCATTGCCCTGATGAAACCAGTCCTGCACAACCTACATGGCAGCAGAACTTGGTGCACAATTAGACGAGGCCCTACTTTGTCGTGTGATTTTTCTCAACTCCTAAAAAAACATAGAAAGGTGACACAGCTCCCCTTTGCAATACATACACGGGGTAGATACATAACTATACATGAAAGCTATACTGTGTAATTAAATACCAACGTCAACCTCCCAGGAAGGTGGATCGGATGTTTTGACCATGAGAATGCTCTTCGGTGCCATGGCTGGAAGCTAGTAAATTGACCTGCACAAGGATCTCAATAGTTTCAGCTACTGCAGATAACCTCTAAAGCTTTAACACTGTCAAACAACATCAAGCACTGGTGGTTGCAGAAGTTACCTTGATGATTTCCCACTTAGAACATGGACGTTTAGAGGCTGTTAACAAACTCATGTGGAAAAGCTGCATTTGGGAACACGGCTAATAAATGTTTCATACCAGAAAATGCTTCACAATGATATCTTGATTCCACATAAAACAAAGATAATGCCTAGATCCTGAAAAACATGAATATTCTGGGTTTTACAGCAATTAAATGTATTACTGTTGCATATATGTACACTAGAAATGAAAACTGCGCAAGAAATTTGAATTTGGAATTGTGGTTGACATTTCTTTCAATGATGAATATTTTAATCCTTGCGAAAATCTAAATCTGAAAGAAAATCTTATTGGTCAAGAAAACAAGAAAATAGCAAGCGCAATAAATTTTCAGCAAAAAACTTACTCTGAAAGGATCACCCCTTAAGGACTGAACAAATAGAGAATTCCCAGACTCCACATCCTGCAGAGAAACAAGAGCCACGTCAAATTCCTTGCCATTTGTCACAAAGAAGAGTTGTGCAGAGAAGTAATGGACTCAAGTGAATGATACAAAAATGGAATTTAAGAATCTATCATTGGTATACCTCCAGATAAACATCCCTAAGTCGCCTTCCAGTTTGAGTACAACAGATTCGGACAACATTTTCATCACAACTTCCACTAATGATGTAGTCACTTCCATTAATGTAGTAGGAGCGGGTATAGTTATGAGCACTTCCTGTTGAAGCTATCTTGAAATCCATGTGAAGCCTCCCATCTACTGCCAGAAGTTGCTTGACCTGACACCAGAAACAACAAGTTCATTATTGTCGGATAAAGGGTGAAAAAGGACATCCTGAAACCTAAAGCAGCATCTTGCATTTGATGATACATTGGTGACATCTAAAGTGAGATGGGTCAAACGGTCGGGTCGAATTAGAAGATTTTATTGATGACCATGCTCATTCAAACAGACCCTTTCAAGAACCATGGAATCCATATTCACTCTGTTAGAATAATGAAACTTTTGCTAAATACTCTACAGTATATTTTTAGATGTGTACTGTATGCATGCAGGTAGTATGGACTTGTATTTTGGGAGCTAATCTGATATAAAATCTAATATGTATGAAGACTAATATATTGCAGGAGATTAGATTTTGTACAAGTTGCTAAGTACAAGTTAGTAGCATGTCAGATTAGGTAACCTAGCTCTCTCTAGATATATCAGTTATGTAACCTGCAAGTGGACAAACAGAAGTGAAAGACTAGAAATTTCCGCTCCAGCTTCTCTCTAGTCTGTGTTTCAAGTTCAAAAACCAAACACACTCATGTGATCAGAAATTTAGAATTAGTTAGTAGTTTCTCCAAATATCACTTGAGTATATACGTAATCTAACAAGGAATACCTCATTATCAACAGCTGATACAAGCAGATAGCGATCATCTGGTGAAAAGCAAACCATCACATTTCCACTTGAGCTTGATGCTGTATAGCATGGCCACTGTGGTTTCTGTCTCAAATCCCACAGCTTGACATCATGGTCAAATGAGGAAGTGGCAAACAAGAAGGGGGAATGGTGTGCAAATTTCACGACATTAATGGGTTCTCGATGCATATTAGTAAATAGTTGTAAACGTTTTCCACTAAAGATGTCATATAGAGCAACATCTTTTGAGTACCCGCTAGCCAAAAACTGATCATCTCCAGAATTGACATGAACAGAAGTCAATTGGTCAAAGTCATCAAAAGTGACCACACCAGCACTGCAATTTACATCACTGACTATTGGCGGTATATGACTGATGTCAAACAACTTCAAGCAACCATTATCAGAACCAGCAAGCAGCTGCTAACACACATAAAAGATGATCAGCAACTGCCACATTTATGAGAATCAAAATGTAAGATGATTTCACAATCTAAATAATAACGAAAAAGTTAAGATGTTGCTACAAATAATTTATTGGTAACACAAACCTTTGAAGGATACTTCTTGAGCCAACAGAGACCCAAAACGCTGTTCATGTTGTTAGCAGATGGAACATAACCAACTAGCTTCCCACTTTCATGATTGATTACAACAACTTCACCATCAAGAGTTCCAAAAACCATCAGACGAGAATCAGATGGATGGTATTCAAACTGCCTTGCACGAAGCCTCTTACTTCCTTCTTTATATATATGGCTAAAGGTGTGCAAAGGATGCAACGAAGGCCATGCAGCAGACCCAAGTTTGGCAGCGGTAAGAGACCTTGAGAAGTGACATGGACTCTTTCCATAATGGCATGATTGCTTGAACTTTGAGAAATTTGGGCAGGAAGCACCCGTTGTTCCCATCTCACGCTTCTGCAGAACAGTAACAACACTTTGTTTGTTCTGTCGTTTATATGGTAAGTACTCATAGTATTTTGAAAAAATAGTTCTTCCCATTTCTCTGTCCATCTTTGTAATGGAAAAATTATCTAAAACCTCCAAACGAGGCAACAAAGCAACCATGTATTCCCTATAATGTTTCTCAAAGCAAATGGGTGAAGGATGATGTGAAATATAGTTCTTTAATGAGGTAGGGCGGCCATTCTTCAAGTCCCACATATGTGCTCTTGCAAGGATCTCCTCTTTGTCTGTAATCTATAATCCGCAAAAAAGAGACCTGTTAGACAAACTAAAAAAAAACCTCATCACAGCACTCAATAATTTAAAATTTTCCCTTCCTAACCAGCAAATCCTCTTACCTTGTTTTCCAAATTTGATAGTTCATTCAAATTGGGTGGGAAATCAGATGATATTTCTATTGAACCTACTCTCTGAAGGCAGCTTGACATTTCAACTTCACTGATATGCGATAAATTATCAAATTTTCCAGACCCTTCCTTGATCAAAGCTGAACCTGTGAGAGAAAGTAAGTCCCCGCAATTCTCTTTAGCATGGAAACCTTGAAATGTAGCATCTCTAATGCTGATAGATGATGTCTCACTGGATAGACACATATTCAATGGTGCTGAACCAAGTTTCTCAAATGCAATTCTTGCTTTGTCACCAAACGATGCAGGACATGGTCCAGTATCCTTGCAACATAAGCAATTTTGGAACCGTAGTTCTAGTAAGGAAGGAAGTTTTGATAGAGCAGCAGTGGTTGTCCAGAGATTTGCTACCCTAGTCTCACACATTGAGAGACGCATCAGACTTGGCATGCAAGAAAAACAGTCTTTATCCAAACTACCAATTGAAGTGCAAAAATCCAAATTCAAGGTGTGTAGTTGCATAAATGTTCCAGCCATGTTGAGCTTTTGGATATGAGTAGACCTCATGTTTAGAATATGACACGCTAGGCCATGATGACACAAATCCCTGGAAAGATCCCAAATTACAGGATGTTGAAACGTAAATAAATGTAGAGTACCACACACACACAAGGATGATGAAACTTCACCCTCCTCAAGTAGAGTTGATTAGCCATGCATGTCATTTCCACGCATAAGATGATGGACAAGAAGCACTTCATTACAACAAACTAAATTAAGTAATGCAAATGCACCAAGAAACAGATTACATAATTATGGTGGCCAGTGGAGATCCCTTGGAAGGGCCCAGAGTGGCTAGGACCCTCCCTAACCTAAGAAATTTTCCCTAGGATATTATAGCTTTGCTCCTCATATTTACATCATTCAAAAAAGTCCTTTTATACAAATTATAATGTATATTTTTATCAACTGCCCTCCTTAAAAAAGTAGTTGTGTACCGCCACTGTTGCTGGGTCCTGAGATGGGTATTTCAACCAAAGTCTGGACCTTTAGCATTTCCACATTGAGGGAATACTGATAAGACTTCACATGACATTTGCATGCTTGGCAAAACAAGGGTTTACCATTACACCAATTTATCTATTCACCAAGTGTAGTTTCCATTATCAGTATATCTATTCTATCAATTTAGGACATAAAATGGCAAATTCCCAGGCAAATCTGCCAGCCCAAATTCTTAAACCTTTCCCCCTTTGCACTAGTTCTTATAGACTGAAAATTTCCACATGAAAGCGAGATCTGCTGCTTTTTTCCCTCTACTTTTAAGAATTCAAACTGAATTTCTCCCATTAAATTGGTCCAAATTGCATCTCTTCTTGCATTCATATTATTCTCCAACATCCATAGTCTTGTTTCCATCGTTATATTCTTTTCAAAGGCCAACATACACTGGAGAGTGGAATTTTCCAATTACAGTGATTTTATATCAAAATTTTAAAATAGTTATGAGAGCTTCATGCCTCAACATCAAATTTCTTCCCCCCACCACCTTTTTTAAATTCAAGAAGGGAAAAATCTAAAAATTAAATGAAACTTAATGATAGATAATGAAGTGAAATTATAGAAAATGAAAGGCAAATTATCCTAGAAAAAATTATTCAGAAGTGAGGCATAGGAAGGTGATAATACTAACTGCAAAAAGTTCTCTTCTGGGGACATGTCATGGAGATCAACTACTCGGAGTTTCAGATTGATAGTCTGCAACAAAGGCATAACATATTCTTCATTGAAATTGCAAGGTGATTCATGAAGTATGTCGACTGCATCAACATCAGAAGAGTCTATTGCCAGGAACACATCAATCAGGGGATAAATATCAGCATTACATAGCTGATTCAGAAAGAACTTAATGCTGCACTTCCCTTGTTCGGACTTCTGGATTTCAGCCTATATAATGAAAAGAAAAATTGTAATTCAAGTGTCTGGTGCCTTCAGTGCTAAAAATGCATGAGTTTACAAAAATTATTGAAGCATGTATCAACAGGCTTGAGAAGTCAAAAATTTAAGGTGTAAAATTCTAGTATCGCTCAGTAGGATGCAAATGTTATTCTTTAAAATGTGAACACACAACATGAGCCATAAGTTCTTTCATTCATTTATGAGAAGATGATTGATCTAAGATACTCATCAGTAGAAGCACCACAAATTAATTGTAAACTAACAATCAGCAAAAGGTCTGTACACGAATGCCAGAGAAGTGGTCTGAAAGAAGTTTAGTATTGAGTGGATTATTATACAGAGCCATCCTTTTCGACAAGTACTAAGCTGATCAAAAGGCTGTAGTTATATTAGTTCATCCATACAGGCATTATAGCAGACTACATTGATAATATTTCAGGATCGATGTAATATTAGTTTCACTGCTAATTCCTTAACAAGAAAAAGATACATTATTCAAGCATTTCGAAAAACAACATTAGATTCAGTTATATACAAGTCCTTAAAAGGTTAATAAAGGCCTTGCACCTTAACCTTTGACCACCATATTCTACATCAATAGTCAACTCTGAATGTTCAGACGAACTAAGACTTGTGAATAAAGAAGTTTTCATCAACCTACTTCCTCTAAGAGCTGGTCTTATTACTAGCAAAATATTTCTGCTAAACTGATGGATGATATTCTCTTCGATAGAACATCTTCAACTCATGCCTGCAAATCCTTTCTAAAACATACAAATTAAGCAGAGCTGCTTTAGTTTTAAGGACAAAGTTAAATTATTCTGAGAACAGCTTCAGAACACGATACGTTTAGCTAGTGCTTGCAGAGGAGTGCAGTTATATTATATTGGATTACTACATTACTGAGCCTATAAATACAGAATACAGAAAAGTCTAGCTGGTATCACCATATAGCAACAGAATTATCATTGCAGTTGCAGTCCTTAGGCAACATTTCTGCACCATTTTCGTCTGTAGCCCACTATCTAGTTAGTGCACAGTGTTATTCTTTTCCAACCTTCACTGGCTTCTATTACTTCTGGAGAATGCACTTCTTAGGTGATGCAAAAACTGAAATCAAAATGATCCAGCCGCTGGAAACTTTTCACAGCCATCTACAATTTGCTTATTTTCTAGTATCTTTCATTGATAAACTAGAAAGCCATAGATTTTAACTATATTATCTCAAAGTGTCAAGTAACATCGAAAGGGAAAGGCAGATCAAAGTAAAATCTCATATAAGAACTTTTAAGAAATAAGAATATTCAAAGGAACAACAATAGAAAATGAGTGCAAGTTTATTAAAAGACCTTATAAAACCATGACAAAACTGCAGAGTTGGGTAGCACTTCATGCTTCTTGCAAGAATCAAGGTACCTGGAACCAAAAAGACAAGTAGAAAACAATAAAGGTCAACAATAAAGACCTTATGAACAAAAGAGCCATGCACCAAGCCGTCCATCAAGCCATCAAATCCTTCGGACCATTAACTGATGGGAAGTTGCATGTCCACACAAAAGAGTTTCATAGATGTAGTAATGAAATTTAAAATTTTTTAAGCTTACAAACTACTCGTGAATTAAGTTTCGACCATATTAGACTAGAATTATTGCATCAAAGGCAGCAGAGGAAGATCAAATTTTGCCGGACACCGCTAACAAATTAACTTTCCATAATGGACTTAATAGGACACTGGACGGAGAAAGAATGAAGGAAGGGTAAGCTTTATATTAGTGGTTTATTATGCAAAGATATTAAACTTGGAATAAATAAATAAAAAGATATAAATGATTTTTTTGTTTTCATTCTTGTGGGTATCCACAAAGGAACACCCTACTGCTAAATTTCAAACTTTTCTTGACATAAATTAGCTCGAAATCTATCAAAACTCAATTCTCTGGCCAAGAATTTGCCAGTATCTTCTTTGCTTCTTTTCAACAACTCCATATAACCATATATATGATACGAAAACTTGACCCCCAACCCCCAAGGCTACACAATCTTTAACATTTAGTCCCCTTATACTGAAGCAAGAACAACAGAAACAAAAGTCATTAAAGCAAATAGACAGAGACAGGCATGGAGAAAGTAAAAGGAAACCAAACAAAAAGAAAGATACCGAGATTGTAAGCTGGAGACATCCATTGATGGAAATGATGGGCTCTGCTTCACTTATGCCACATACGCAGTTCATCCACAACAGAAATACAGAACTGAAGTTGCAAGACGGAATTAAGATTCCTGTGCTATGACCAAAGGAAGGGTACGTATTGGCGGTTGTATAAGCGAAGTGGCTTCTCGATACCAAATGGATAGGCAGAAGACTACTGCTCATATCATATCAGTTGTGAATAAGTCAAATCTCCATTAACGTGTCTGTGGGGGCTCATGGCAGACAGTGATGTCTGAGCTATATCTTATTTACATTAATAAAATGCATGCTCATCTACTGCCAAGTACCTGAGTGTTTTTTTTTTTACATTAAAAAAATAAAATAACATAACGTATGTATGAAATATTTAGAAAAGTAATAAAATTTATGAGTCATAAATGTTATTGTGATTCTCTTTGATTTTAAAAATAAATTGATATAATTTACAATAAAGAGAGAAGAGAGAAAAGAAAAAAGATAAATAAAAAAAAAGACGCTGAAGACACACTGAACCTCCAATTACGATGTCATCAGTGCCATTAGAAATATATTAACAAAATAAATCTAACGACACCAGAAAGGTCACAAACGATAACCAAAATGGGTCACATAAACCGTCCAAATATGTCGGGGCTTCTTTACCTTTGAACAGCTCGTGTAGCACACTCTAGTCACTGTTAGTGATCTTTTTTGATGTCGTTGGATTCGTCTCGTCGAAATCTTTCCAACGATACCAGTGAAATTATTATCGGAGCTTTGGTGTTTCTTCGGGATCTTTTTTTTTTGTTTCTTTATTTTTTCTCTTTCATCTCTCCTTTTTATAATTTGTGAAGAGAGAGGATAGATAAAAAAGTAAAAAAATTAAAAAAAAAAATCTCGGAGGCACACCAAAGCTTTAGTGATGACATCACTGGTATCATTGAGAAGATTCTAACGAGATGAATCAAATGACATCAAGAAAGGTCACTAATGGTGATCGAAGTGTTCCACATAAGTCGTCTAAAGGCAAATGAGCCCCAACATATTTAGATAGCTCTTGTAGCCCACTCCGGTCACCATTTGTGACTATTGTAGGGCATGCAACGTCAAGAACGACGAGTCTGCCTCCTGAGTGATGGTGAAAAGGAGTTTTGGATTTAATCATAAAATTATGATTATAAGATTTAGGAGTCGCCACCTAGTATTATGGTTACTAGGAAACTTATGGTCTGCAAGAGTCTAGGTAAGGGACTGGTTGTGTAAGGGAAAGACATATCACCCTCAGTACACCTTACCTAAAGTAAACTACATTGTTATTTTATTGTTATTCTAAGAATATTTCTGTCTATTGGTCTTGTCTAAGGTTCAAGGTAGATCTCCTTTCGTGAGGAAGTCTTTACCATATTGGGTTAAAGCCTAACTACTCTAAGGTTTAAATTTTAGCATTGCATTTATTTTTTTGTATCTTTAATATCTTAAGGTATACTTTACAATGTAGTTTTATATCTCCAAATACTAAAGTCTACAGTTAAATCCTAACATTTTAAATATAAAATGAACAAAATGATTGGTGAAACATTTTTGATATTTTGGTCAAACCCTAACGGATAATCATAAATTGGTTTTGATATCAATTTTACATTTTAAAACATGAGAAAGATACAATTTTTGTTTTTTTAATGAAAATTTGCTTGGAAAACTTTTAGAACTTAGTCGTGTGCATGAAAACAAAATATTTTTTTGTGTTTTTTAAATAAGGATTTTTTTTATATTTTGTTTTTTAAGAAATTTCAGAGAAAATTAGGTATTTTTTACTGGGTTCATATCTTACAGTATAAGTCTATGGCTCGATATTGAATAAAATTAGTAGAAAAACATGCGAGAAAATCTTAATTTTGTTTTGAAGTGACCCTTGGAATTTTTTTGAATTTGTTTTCATTTTCTTTTGTTATATTATTATATAATATAATATTATTATTATATAGGTTGGGCTAGATCGGCCCAACCATCTAAGTTGGACCCGGCTGGTCGGGTTGGGGCGACAAGCGGCCCAACAAACCCGACCTCTCTCTCTCTCTCTCTCTCTCTCTCTCTCTATATATATATATATATATATATATATATATATATATATATATTGGGCTAGGCTGAAATGGGTCCAACCCATGCGTTACATGGTCACTGGCCAGGCCTAGTGACCATGTTAATTATATTTACCTTATGTATGCAGTGGCTTGTTTTGTTGTAAGGAGGAGAAGAAAACTTACTTGATACAGGGGGGAAATAGCTGGTTGGTCATGTGGGAAGGATTGTCGTGACGCTGATGGTGGCATCACTATGAAGACATGACGGAAAAAGAGAGGAAAACCGATGGAGAGGAATAAAAAATAGGGATTGAGGAGAAGCTAGTTTTTAGCCAACTCTGGACCCGAATTTATTCTCCTCCAATGCATGAAATCCACCCCTATTTATAGGGGGTGGAAGAGGGATACTTTGTCTCTTTTAAAAAAAAATATTGGCCCTTGATTCAAACCGGAAGGACCCCAACCGTTGGTTCAAGGTTGTTATCATGGTCTGAAAAAGTTGGCAGCTAAAGGCTACCTAAGTTGTCCATTTAAGGGCTACACCGCGGCGTTATGGTGTCAATCAACCAAAATGAACCATACCGAGGTATAGTTAAATGTTAGGTCATCATGGTGATGTATGTTTTGTCAAATTTGATGAAGAGACGAAGTATTAAATACTATTGAAAAGTAATTACCTGAGCAATTCTTTCAGGCAAAAAATGAAGAAGAAGATGAACAGTAACCAGACAGCATGTTGTCTGGTTCCTTTTTTTTATTGTTCAAAACGGTACCGTTTTGGACTTTTTAAGGTTTTAATTTGGGGGTTTGGCCAAAGTTCAATTTGGTCCTCCTACTTTTAATTTTTTTCAATTGCACTTCTAATTAACCCTAAATTTCCAATTTTATGCAATTTTACCCTTATCGAACTTCAATGTTAGCCTTAGATTTCAACACCTTTTTATTTTGGTCATTGATCTTAGATTTATGCAAATTGATCTTCAATTGACCATTAAACTTTCAATTATCTTTAATTTTACCCCTGATTTCAATCAATTGAGTTCCCAAAGTTCGATGTTTTTTCAAAATGGTCTTTGGTTGCGAATTTTTTTAATTTAACCCTTAATTGACTCCAAAAACTTTAATTTTCTTGTAATTTCACCCCTGATTTTCTTGCCGAACTTCAATGTCAGCCCCAGATTTCAGCACCTTTTTCATTTTGGTCATTGGTCTTGGATTTATGTAAATTGACCTTCAATTGACCATTAAGCTTTCAATTATCTTCAATTTCACTCCTGATTTCAATCAATTAGGTCCCCAAAGTTTGATGTTTTTTCAAAATGGTCCTGGTTGTGAATTTCTTCAATTTAACCCCTAATTGACTCCAAAAACTTTAATTTTCTTGCAATTTCATCCCTGATTTGAACCAATTAACTTTTTAAAAATTCAGTTTGGTCCTCTAAAATTCCAATCTTCTAAATTAAGTCCAAATTGGGATCTCAAACTTAATTTTTCACCAATTAAGTTCCTAACAAAATTAATTTGAACCATTATAACAAAAGCTAAATGATGTAGGGAAATCATTGTAAATCAATAGAGCTTTTAATGTGGATTGTAATAGTAATTTCACTTTTAATTTCTCATCTTTTCACGAGACGTTTCTTTGGCTTTATTTTTTTATCCCAGCGAAAAGGTGGCACCTGCATCATTAAGGATATGCATGTGATGCTTCTCGGTGGCCAAATCTGGTCATCTACCATCTCACTGGATGCGCAGTCGTGTCTTCTTTCACGTTGTGTGGCGCGTGTAGAGAGATAATGGTTGGATTGCCGCTGGTGATCGATTATTTGTGTTTTTTCTTTCTTTTCTCTCTCTTAACAACTAAAGTGCACAATTGTCCTCTTTGTTTGTTGTTTGTCAAATCAAACATATTTGTCATACTCAAATACCTTGGGTTTAGACCCATGCACTTGGTTCTGACAACTATACCAGACCTGTATGCTTGGGTCTGGGAACTACACCAGACCCATGCGTCTGGGGTCTGGCAACCACACCAAGCCCAAGTTACTTGGATTTAGGAACCATTCCAGTCCAAAGAATCATTTTTTTATCCATACAAATGTTCTACAATGACATATACATAACACATGCAAAAGGAGTTCCTTATTGAAAAACTAATAATAATAATAATAATAATAAAATTGAGTTAATTATAACTTAATCCCTATAGTTGACAAAACTATACACTCAATCCTTGTAATTTCAAAATTATATATATATATATATATATATATATATATATATATCGTTCTTCTATTTTAATTAGTTAATAGCTTAATCCCTTAATTAATTTCATCTTTTTCTTAAAATAGAATGAAGAAAAAAATTAGAGCACAAAAAATAATTGTTAGGTAATTTAGTCTATATTATGTTTGAATTTTTCTATTCAAAATGCACTTGAAATGAAATTGATAGTTTTTAGATAGTTTTAGACATGGTAGACTCTATTAAAATATGATTTAGTGAAAGGTCCATGTCTTGGATCACCAAGTTATCTCACTTTATTTCTTTATTTTTTGATATTTTTTTAATGGAGGACTAAAATATTGTTATGACTACACACACACACACACACATACTAACATATTGGTCCGCCCTCTGCAGCGGGTCAATATCAATTTTTTTTTAAAATGTAAAAAAAAAATATAAAGAGTTTAGAGAATGTTTTAAGTGTCTTGGGTCTGCAGTCATGCCAAACTCACGGTTGTTAGACCCAAGGTGCTTAAAACATTCTTTATATTCTAAATTATTTTTTATATTAAAAAAAATATTATCGACCTGCTACGGAGCGAGAGCCATTATGCTAGCTTAAAGTATGATTAAGTCATTTCATCTAATTAAATCCTTTAATTATACCCAAATTAATTCTTAAACATAATTATACTTTAAAAATGTTATTGACCTGTTGCGGAGCGAGAGCCATTATGCTAGCTTAAAGTATGATTAAGTCATTTCATCTAATTAAATCCTTTAATTATACTCAAATTAATTCTTAAACATAATTATACTTTAATTTGGTCTATGATTAAATCAAATTGGCCTATTAAAAATCTAATTATGTTCTTAGACTTAATTTTTATGCAAATTTGTCCAATAATGATTTGATTTGACCTTAAATTTATATTGTCTCTGTAGTTTTGGGTACAATGAGGTACAATTAAGCTCTCAATTACATTGTTGCTTGATTTTTATGTATATTTGGAATCCTCATTAGCTTGTTTTTTTAAAAAAAATGTCAGTCTTCTTGCTATTATTATTTATTATTTTATTTTAAAAGGAAAAAGGGTAAAATTTTGAGGAATAACCCAAAATGAGTTATGACAGTGACATTCCTTGGTGTTATTGGATTTGTCTCGTCGATATCTTTTCAACGGTATCGATTATGTCTTCATCGGAGTTTCAATGTGTATTAGTCGTCTTTTTCTTCTTCTTTTTTCTTGTTTCTCTCTCTCTCCTCTCTCCTCTCTCCTCTCTCCTCTCTCTTTATTTTAAATTGTGGAAGTCTAATTTTTAAATTGAAGAGAGTCGCAAAAGTCACTT
Source organism: Populus x sibirica (assembly GCA_019202695.1). Taxonomy (NCBI): domain Eukaryota; kingdom Viridiplantae; phylum Streptophyta; class Magnoliopsida; order Malpighiales; family Salicaceae; genus Populus; species Populus x sibirica. The sequence goes on from JAGMVL010000801.1 coordinate 1,080,993, forward strand.
GCGACTCGCAAGTTGTAGATGTCATCTTGTACTCTCTAAACTATCTTACTTTCTAAAATATTTTATGTACTATGTTATTTTATTTGTTTTTTTAAGTGCTAAAATAAAAAAAATACTCTCAAATACCTAATGTCTTGTTTTTATTTTATTAGTAACTTTTTTACTTTGAATTTTGATATCAGAATTGTACAATCATTAAAGATGGGAAAGTTTATTTATTTTTTTTAACTTGTGATAGGCACATAACAAGATATTGACTCCACATGTGCTCATAACAAATTAAATATTATCCAAAATTGATCAACTCCATATCTAATTTGTTAATTTGTCAATGCTATTTATAATTTTAAAACAAGTAGTTAAAAAATATATATTTATATAAATACACCATTGTTATATGGTATTTTTAAAATTATTTGAAAACAAACTTGATCTTGATAAATTTACAAGTTGATTTATAGATTCTTCTTCCTATTAAAATTAAAGCTAAAAACAAACACCTATCCAAAAAAGAAAAGCATTGCAAGGACTAATTAATATTTGACTACTTTGTTAAAATTTTAATGAATGATTAAAAACTATGATAAATACCTAGTTTTCCACATATCCTAAACAACTATATAGTAAAAATTAATCATGTCATGGATGTAATTTTGTCTACTATGATTAAACGCTCCTTATCATAAGAAATTTGATTAATTAAGACATTTTTTAGAAAGAATACTAGTGAGATAGGGGGGATATTGTTTGATAGTTGGGTAATTGAAGTTACAAAATGAATGCATACAAGAAATGGTTAATGACCTGATGATAAATGTTTTGACTACAACATTGAACGACTAAATAATAAAGATCATATCCTTATTTAGTCTCTAATCTAACTTATGGATAATTGAAGTTTTAAAATATTCAAACAATTTGAATGGATTAAGCTATGTAATGTAAAGCATAAAATTAGTATGAGGAATATGGTTTAGGTGGTAATAGGCCAGATTTGCTTCCTTCACTTAAAGCCCAAACCTAATAACAACCCATGATTAGGTTTAGTATTTGCCCATATATCATCTTAGCACAAAAAGGCTCATCAAGGTCACCAATTAAAGGCTTGGTGGGTTACCAAACCTATCCAAGCATATCATGCTCAAGGAACACATAATTTTTATAGAACCACCTAACACGATTCTAAGATGGTAAAGTTAACCCAACTAGTACAACCTCCAAGATGACCTAGTTAGTGTAATTGACACGATATATAATGAGGGATAGTTGTCCTAATAAGCCCATTATAATCCATATTTTTTACTCAGAATAACCCTAAAGGATGAAGGCTTCTATGATCCTATCATCTGTAAACATTTTCTCTATGAAATTAATGATTTTATTAGTATAAGATACTTAACCATAAAGTTTTACATCAAAAGAGGGTGGCCATAATAAGGAGAGAACCAAATAGGCTATAAAAGATGAATCTTCACTTGTCTTTAGGCAAAAAAGTTTTAGTGGTAGACTATAAAAGGTCCATGAAGAAAAGAAAAGGGTTGTGCACTGAAGCAATATAAGTGTTATAAAAGGTCACCTTTCATGAGAAAATACAAGCATGAACACCAATATTGGCTCTATTTTGGATCATGAACAAGAAAAAGCCCTTATAAAAATCCTCAACATCTAAAAAGATAACTTTATTTTTTAGCCCTCATATAAGTCTAGCATTAACCTTGACATGCCAGCGCATAAGCCAAAGGTAAACCCAACTTTCCCTCCTAAAAAAAAATTAAAGAGGAAAGATAAAAGCTATATCCGAGAAGGTGGATAAACTTTTTGAAGATAGTTTTATTTGGGAAGTGATGTACCTTGAATGACTCGCTAATACGGTCATAATAAATAAAATCTATGGAAAATAATGGATGTGTGTAGACTTCATCGATCTCAATAAAACTTATCCTATAGATAAATTTCCTCTATTTAAAATAGATAGACTTGTAGACTCCATGATCGAGTTTGAATTCTTAAGCTCCCTAGATACGAGTTTGGGCTACAACTAGATCCCTTTGCATTCTAAAGACAAGGAGAAAACATCTTTTATAATAGATAGGGCGACCTTTTTGTATAGGGACTATGCCCTTTGAGCTTAAAAATAATAAAGCCACTTACCAAAAGATAATGAATGCCACACCATGTTATCCCACCCAGATATAAATGGGACTTTCCGACTTTCCAAAATAAAATGGGAAAATATATGAAAATTTTAAGTCGCCACCTAATAATTAGAGAAAAGTAAAAAATCCTAAAGATTAACGCTAGTTTTAAAGATTGACATAAAGAGTTAATTATGCTTAATGGAAGAATGATGTCATCTTTACCGTATTTTTTCAAATGAAATGTTAGCTTTACAACGTGTTTTCTTATAAATCTACCTTTTTATTTGCCATGAAATATTCTAATTATTTCCTAAGCTTACTTACAATCCTTTTATCATTTTTAATGAATAATTCAATATTGGTCCCTAGAAGTAGGAGAGTTATTGATTTAGGTGATTCGCGAAAATTTTGACATCAATCCTTTAAAAATGAGACTTGTCAAATTAACCATTTCTAAAATGAGCATTGGACCTATAGGGATGGGGAAAAAATAGGTTTTAGCCCCTTTCCTTTTACTAAGTCTAGAATAGGATCAAAAGACACCATTCTTACTCGTTTAGGTCTATGTGGGATCACGTTACCCAACCCAAATTATTATATCATATCTATGAAAAATATGACACAACACAAAAGAAAGTTTACAGAAATAAATCATTTTTATTTGTTTGTTTTAATTTTTTTATTACTATGAAAATGCTTTTATTAGAAATATTCAAACTCACACAACATATACAAATCACATTTGTGTATAAAAAAAACTATCAGTATACACAATCAAACCATAAATAACAAGAATATAGTTGAAGGTAAAATTAGACAAATAATTGACTTTAAAATCTAAAGATTGAGTTAAAAAAATGTAAAAAACAAATATCAGGAATAATTTAAAATGCAATTAGGGACTTAATTAAAAATTATTTTAAGAAAAATAGTTTAATTTGGCTTTAATTGAAAGAATTAAAGAACCAAGGATTAAACTGGAGAAGAACCCCAAATTAAAGGCTTCAATTAATTCAATTAAGGATAAAATTAAAGAGAAAATATAAGAATTAGAAGGGTTCAATTAATTCAATCATGGTGAAATTGAAGAGAAAAAAGTGAGAATTGTAGCATAATTGGTCTAAATTGTATAATTTTGGAAACCGAAGACTAAATTGTAAAAAGTGACCAAATTAAATGGTTCAATTAATGCACTTAAGGATGGATTTCAAAAAAAAATCCAAAACTAAACCCTTAATTGAATGAAAATTAAAAAAAACCTAAAAGCAGGAAATTTTTTTTTTTTGTCAAGAGGCTAATGTGAGTGGTTGATGAAGATGATGTTTCTATGCTGAGAATGGAGAGGAAAATGTTAGTTTTTACGTTAAGAATGAAGGGGAAGAAGATATTGGTAAAGGCTAGTCCTGGATAGTGGTGGTGTTTTGGTTGAAGAAAATGATAGTGATCAAGAGGTACTGTAATGGTTTATTCAACCGGGTTTGAGTGATTTAGAACGAATATGAGGGAGGTTCAATTGGTTTTGTTTATGTAGGTGTATTGGTTGAGTATGGGTGAAAGGAAGATGATCAAGCAAATGGGTGGAATAAATTTTTCTTCTTGGAGAGGGAGCCTATCCTACTTTCCCTAATGAAATTGAAGAGAAAAGGTGAAAATTAGAGAAAAATTAGTCAAAATTACATAATTTTGGAAACCAATAAGTAAATTGTAAAAACAAAAAATCCAAAATAGATGGTTCAATTAATGTATTTAGGGATGAAATTAAAAAAAAAAAGTCTAAAATTAAAGGCTTACTTGAATGAAAATTAAAAAAAAATCCAAAAGCTAGGGATTGAAATGAAAATGACATAATATTTTTCTTTTTTTATACACAAAAATTAAATAAACACAAGTGACTAAAATAATGATTAAAATTTAAAAGATATTATTGGTAATTTTATTTAAAAAATAATGGGAATCAAAATATAGGTTAGGATAATTGTCCTCTTTTTACAATGCTTATTGTACAATATGAAAATAATTTGCATTTATGTAGTAAGCTTATAAAGAAAAATAATACTTTTTTAAATGAAACGGGTAAAATCAAAGGCGACCAACCTCAATAGAGAAATTCAAAATTAGGTCAAATCAAATGGGACTACTTTCTTTGCAAAAAAAAAAAAACTAAAATCAAGTTAACTTGGATATAACCACTCTTTTTTTAGAAACTAAAATTAGGTCAGCTTAGAGATGATTACTTTCTTAGTAAAAAATTAAAATTAGGTCAACTTGGAGATGACTACTCACTTAAAAAAAATTAAAATCGGGTCATGTTAGAGATAACCACTCTCTTTTGAAAGAGTGAAATCAGGTCAACTTAGAGACAATCATTCTTTGTGAAAAAATAAAATTGAATCAATTTGGAGATGACCACTCTTTCTTTGAAAAATTAAAATCGGGTAAACTTGGAGGTGATTATCTATTTTAGGAAAAATTAAAATTAAACCAGGTTGAACTCAAACAAGTTACAAGGAAACCTATTGAGCTTAAATCAATTAGAGATCGTTAGGCTAAAAAAATTGAAATGAACCCTATTAAGTTCAAATTCATTGAAGTCTTGCTAGACTAATTCGTTGGATCCTTGATGGGCTCAAATATGTTCGACCCAAGTTAAGCTTAAAATTACAATGAACCTTGTTGGGTTTAAATTTGTAAGAGTCTTGCTGGACTTAAATTTATTGTGGCCTTGCTATGATCAAAATTACAATGAACCTTGTTGGCTTTATATTTGCTAGAGTTTTGTTGGACTTAAATTTATAGTAGTCGTGTTGAGCTTAAAATTGCAATGAACATTGTTTGGTTCAAATTTGCTAGAGTTTTGCTACACTCAAGTTTACGAGAGCCTTGTTAGGCTCAAAATTTCAATGAACCTTGTTAGATTCAAATTTGCTATAGTCTTGTTGGACTCAAGTTTGCTGGAGCTTTTTCTTTGGGCTTAAAATTACAAAGACCCTTGTTGGCTTCAGATTAACTAGAGTCTTATTGAACTCAAGTTTACCAGAGTCATGTTGGGCTTAAAATTACAATGAACCTTACTGGTTTCAAATTTACTAAAGTCTTACTGAATTCAAATTTGTTAGAGGCTTGATGGGCTCAAAATTATAATGAATCTTGTTGGGTTCAAATTTACTGGATTTACATATGGGCCTTATGAGAACATTACACATTAATAAATAAATACTTACTTGTTTGAAGTATAGGTCCTCTTTTTCAATTTTATCATTGATGATCTGAGTTTGTTGCTTTTGTTCTAATGTCCTCCAGTTACTTAACTCTCTGATTTTGTTGCTTTTGTTTTGATGTCCTCCAGTTACTCGACGCACTGTTTTGCTACAAATTTTAATGACTATATTTATTCAAATCTAATTGTTAAAAAAAATCATGGAGGTGTAAATTTTAAAAGTATTTTCATGAATATTAAACTTATTTGGTTGAGAGCCCAAAACACATTATTCAATGCTAAGATGTTTTTTTGGATATTTTATTGGCATATAAGGCAAGGGTTAGTTGGGCTTGTGAGAGAAAAAAAAAAGGTAATTTTTAATGAAATTTGATTATAACTAGCTCAAATAGATTTTTTTGCTAAATGCAAGGAAAAAATGGTAAGAAAAGGTTCCAAAGTTAAATTTTTTTTTTTTTTTTGCTTTAAGTTGAATATTAACCATCTTGCTTTGTGTTACATTAAGTTTGTCCATTTATTAGTAAAGATTGCACAATTCATAAAAATGACATGCGGTTCACATCTAGATTATGATTTTTTTCTTTCTTCTTTATAGAGGTTGACATCTTTCAACATAAAAAGGTTTTTTTTTATCATAATTGACTTCTGAAGACACATAATGTAGATTATGGTTCACATCTATGAAAAGAATGAATATACATTAGGCTTAAATGGTGTTTAAAAGATTAAAAGATATATAATCATTTCTTTCACGTAGATAGGTTTATAACCTAGATTTTGATATTAAAACGAGTGATAACCTAGATTTTAATATTAAAACGAGTGATCTCATTACGATCTTAATTCTCCAAGCTTCTTGTGCTTTATCATAATGGATTTATAATCAATATAGTGAAAGAAAGATTCATTTGCTCCATCATATCATTATTTTTTTAAGAGATTAATTTATTAATATGAAAATAATATAAAACAAATTACACTCTTTTTTATCTGTTATAGGAAAATAGACATGATCAAATTCTTCCTAACGTTGGTGTTTTAGATAACATCTAGTCCTTCCATAAATGGCAAATAGAGCTTTCTGAACTTCCCCGACCAAGATCTCTCAAAATAGGACTTTCCTTTCAAACAACAGAGTCAAACGAAGCTCTTACCACGACCATTGATCAACAAGAGAATGGACGGACGGCACTGCTAGATCTCATTGATGGAAGATTGTAACTACTCAACACCATGCAAACCCTTTATAAACAATTAAATTATCTTATAAGCTAACTCGCGAGCTCTGCCGAGCTGACTCATCAAAATCTAATTGCCTGGCCAATGCTCGCCGCCATCTTTCTTTCTTCCTGGTAGCTTTCTCTTATAATCAACAGTTTTTTCTCATTAAATAACAAACAAGTAAGGAATAAAGGAATACCTAGAGAGGTGTGCTAAATACAAAACGTAAAAAGCAAGCAGGAGAGAATCATCATGTCTGTAATAATCCAAGAAGAGAGCGAGCGAGCAGAAGAAAACTACAGAATACAAAGTCCTTCCGCTCACAAAATCTCCCAAGAGAATACATACAAATCAATCCCTAATGCCTCCCACCCCCCTTTCCTTCAGGAACGATGAAACCAAACCACGCGCCATTGAGTACCAATAGTAATAATTTAACCAGACAGTGTCAAAATAAATTTAAATAATATCCAATGTGATCAAAATAATAATAATAATACTCCAGGAGAGAGAGGATGATGAGAACATTATCTCTCTAGAAGATCAAAGCAAGCAGACCCCATCCCAATGCCAAACCTCCTGCTATCTTCTGAAAGCATCTTGTTCTTCCCGCTCCACTCTGCAGTAATTGGTTCGCTCAAAATTTAGAACTCAAAAAAATATATATATGATATTTACTGCAGCTAAATTCATATCTACGAGTAACAAAACTTTCTCTATAGCTTGACCCACGTTAAAATCACATTCTGACGCCAGCATTATTTCCTACCGAGCATTATTTCCTCATTGAGATCTTTCTATACATAAACTGGCACGAACCAGTATCGAGTGCGAGATTCTGGTGGTTGAAATGATTCCGGGAACTTCTAACATCTGATCAAAAGTTGTCGGCGGTGAGCCAAGCGTGCAAATCCCATTGATGTCAGAGTCGTGGACAACTCTTTTGGGAATGGGTGTTCACTTGTCAGAAAGTGCATCTCACATGCTACAAAACGCGTTTACTAGTCTTGTACTAGAACCAGTCTCGAGTGTGAGACACGAAGCTGCTGCAGCTTTCTTCTTCTTCTTCTTTTCTTTTACACTTCACATATCACTAGTTATTTAGCACGCACCGACAAGATGTATCTCCATCATCTTCACTACTCAACAAAACACTCACGGCTATGTACTACTTACAGTGAAACATTACTGATTGCTATTACGAAATACAATACAATTATAGGGTTTAATTAAAAAAAAAAAAACAAGGGAAATTAAAAATGAAAGAAAAAGGATAAAAATTAATATTTTTTAATTTACACTGTTCATGGAGCGTCTATCAACAATTTGATCTCTATTTTTATCAAAATCTATATTTCAGTAAAAAAAAAAACAAATGAGGAGAGACAGCTTTCACCCAATCACATTCTAACCACCAGCAACCCTAATTTGGGTGTCTATGAGTTAGCCTTTAAAAAAGGAGTACAATAGAGATGGTTATGGGTTAGACTTTAAAAAGAGGAGTGAAAAAGAGGTGTTTTAAGCTTTTAATGATACCGATAAAAAATACATCAAGGTCCAGAAATTTTGTTTTAGTTCAATTTAGTTTTGAGTTTAAAAGTTGATTAGAATGTGTTTTCGTGGTTGGGAATAGAGTTTTGGAGGTTCCTAAAATGTTTTTTTTACTTATTTTTTAAATGAGAATATATTGAAATTTTAATTTTAATGGTCTTAAAAAAGGTGTAGGCATGAACTCCAAGGTCCAGGCATCCATATGCACGAGAGCTTGGCTTGAAAGCCTAGGCATGCCTAGCCTTTAATTTTAAAAGGCATGCGAGCTAGCGAGCCTAATCTTGCAAGTCCAAGAATGCTTGACCTCTAATTTAAGGTAAGGTCTAGGCACACTAGGACTCGATTGCTTTATAAATCAGTATAGGTTTAGGTTTTTATTTAATATAATTATTAATAATTACAGAAATGAATAAAATATAAAAATTACCGATCTACTTAAGACAGCAAGCAAGCACAATAATCAGCTTCATATTAGGAAATATAAATGAGCTCCTACTGGTATAACACTACATACCTAATAACATCGTCAATAATTAATTCATTACGGTTCTCTTACCAAACCAAAAACCCTAACTGGATCTTTCCATTTTAATAAACTTTTCATGATTTGTGTTTTCTAGATCTATTCCCGCATTGCCTTATCACACATGTTAAACCCAATTTTAAAATTGCTCATAAGAAAACAAAGATGAAATGATAGAACTTACGTCGTCAGCGATAGAACCAGGAGACATGGACTCTGCGCTAGGTCCAGGAGCCTCCGTTGGTGGTGCGGGTGGGCTCAACAATGCTGGACCAGGAGCCGGTGCCTTCTTTGGCTTCTTTTTACTAGGAGTAGGAGCAGGGACCTCTGCTGTCGGTGCAGCCACAGGCGAGCTTTTCGGTGGAGCAACAGGCACTGGAGACGGAGGAGATTTTTCTGGTGGAGAGCTAACAGGAACCGGAGCCGGTGGGGAGCTAACTGGAGTCACGGCTGGAGGTGGTGTAGCCAATGGCGTCGCCACTGGAGTTGGAACAGTCTGTTTCGGTGAAGATGCTACTGGTGTTACCGCCGGTGGTGATGATACGGGTGCTGGCGTTGTAGGTTTTGCAGGTGCTTTAGCAGGTGCAGCTAATGGTACGGAAGGAGTTGTTGGAGTCGCCGGAGTTGATGTCGGCGTCGCAGCCGGTGCTTGGCCACCGACACCGGCCACAAGGACGCAAATCAGTGTCCAACCAAGGATGCCATTCCGATCCATTTTTTGAAAGCGAGAGACTGCGAGAATCGAGAAGGAGTGTGTTTTTGTCGGAGTATAGCAATAGAAGCGAAGACCTTATATATAGGGACCATTAGTAAAACGCAACGGACATGATTAGGTGGATCTGAATCGTTGATTATAAAAGGGGCCCACTATTAATAGCCTTTAGATAAACATATCAAAATAGGACAAACTATTAGGCGTTTATGAAAATTATTTTTTAAACTTTGTCATATTTAATGAATTTTAGAAAAGTTAATTAAAGAAAAGTGATTTCAAATCAATTTAAATAATAAGCATTTTTGCTAAGAATTTTTTTTTTCTTTGCCCTTAGCAAAGAAATTCACTTTTTTTTTTCTATTTCTTATTCACTTACTAACGTTAAATATCAACAACTACATCTTTCTAGCAAAAATAACTTTCTTCATGGTCAAATTAAACTATATATAATTATTCTCTTAGTATATTTTTTTTATTTTTAATGTTTTATTTCCTCATTTTCAACTTTATGGATCAATTTTATTAACATGTTTTCTTTGTTGTGGGTTTTATTACTTATTATAATAAAATTTTCTATATTGATCTCATGTGTATCATTATTTTATTTTATTTTTGCTATAAGGTTGTATTTTCCATTCAAATTTAGGTGGTTAGAAACTGCCTTTGAGTAGTTTATCCTGAAATGATAATAATTTTGATTTTGACGGGTGAAGAAAATATTCTACCTAGTTACTTGTTATGTTATATATGCTCATATCTTTATATTGTTTATTAATAGCGGAAGGGATTATGAAATTATGTTTTAAGAATTCATGATTTTTTAAGATTTAACAATTCTAGAAATTTCAGACCTTATAGATCTGGAAATTACTTGCTTGTTTTTTTAAAAAAATTATTTGCTTATTATGGATAATAAGTATATTTATATTGCATGTATGAGAGTAGTAGTATATGTTCTAGTTATAAGGACATCTATTATTGAATGAGAAAGATATAAAATTTATATACCAAGAAAATCATATACAAATGTAATTGATCAAAGAAAATTCTATATAAATATCATTTTGAATCGAGGTGGTAAACATCGTATTAAACAAATGCATATGAAACCAATTTATCATTTGTGTATCATAATCAATTACAATCAACACAAAAAATATCTATTAGGGAGCAAATAATTATATTTTTACAAATTATAGGTCAAAACCCAAGATTTCATTTTATTAATGGTCTTTACTATAGGTATGTTGAAACTATGCATTGTTATTTTAGAATTGTATTAAAAATAATTTTTAAGTTATACAAACATCTTATTAAAGACCTAGAGGATATGGTTCCTGCAAAGATAATTAATAATCAAAGATTAAATCATTATTTCAAGGTACGTACAAGAACAATACAAATATTTTTATATATTAAGTAATTACATCAAGAAGAAAAAGTTTATCATTATTGTTTTACATTTATATCGAATTGAGTTGGAGAAATTGATGGAACCCATGTTTTTACAAATATTCCTGTTAAAATTCAATGAAAGTGTCACAAGCAAAACGAGGGAACAAGACAAAATATTTTAGTAGCTATAACTTTTGATTTGAAATTTACATATGTTTTAGTTAGATGGAAAAAAAGTGCAAATTGCTATTGCCCAATTTTGACCTTATTTTCAAAAAAAAATCAAAACAAAAACCAAAAAAATAGCAAAAACAAAAACCCAAAAACTATGTTCTTAATGTATTTGTATCATTTGCAGCGTCTTTTCTAAATAATTTAAAGTTAAAAAATATACTTTTGACGCGTTTAATTTTTAATGTGCTCATTAAGTCGACGTTAATGTTGCTTTCTTTTCAAAAATCAAAAAAGAAAAAAAATGTATTTATTATTTTAGTGATCTAATTATAATTGTGGAATGGACATGACCGATTTTAAAATTAGAAACTCTCTCACCAAGCAACCTAAATTTTAATCAAATAGTCCATAATCAATACTCTTAATCCAAGGGCCCATATTTATTTGCTTTGCCTCTAAGTTATTCCTACAAAGCACCAAAAATTAAATGAGTAGTATAGATTAATTCTTGAAATCCAATGGTTGATTTTGGTTTGCTTTGCATTCAAGCCAAATGAATTGCAATATAAATTAAGTGTGTGCTTGCCCAAAAAAAAAAAGGAGGTCATAATAAAAGTTAATCTAGGGAAACATAAAAAAAAAAAAACCCAAAAAAACTCTTTCCTACACTCCCTCCTCAATTATAATTTAGGACATTTTATCATTCTAGACCAAGTCTTTAACCTAGAAAACCAGAGTTTGTTTATTGTAGCAAAATCGTCATAGTAAGCTAAAAGAAATAGAAATATTATCGAGACTATAACAAATAAAGAGAAAAAAATAATACAGTTTACCTCAGGTAAGACATACTAAGGGTGCTTATACTTTCCATTTATATAATTATTTCCTTGTCCAGAATCTCTAAAAGATTATTTAGGATTTCTAGTAACCATAATACTAGGTAACAACTCCCTTATCAAACCAAAAACCTTCTAGGACACAGTCCGAGATGGGTCATCGTGATGTCATGCCTTCACGAGGAGAGTATATCACACATGATTCACGTGTTTTAGGTGATGCACTATCAATACCAAGTGGTTTAAAAATCCTAGAATGTATAAAAAAAGATTGGTCATGCCAATCGATTAGCTCGTTCCTGTAGAATTCTCAGGTGTTCATCACTGATGAACTAACGATCAACCCATTGATTTGGTTATTCTAATCAGTCGATTGGTTCATGCAAAATTCTAATTTTAACAGATTAACCTTGGTGAATTCTTAAAACTATCTATTTTATATTTTATCATATGATTTACCAACCATTTAAATGTATAGTTAATGACGTTTGTGAGTTTATTTTAATGGTGTTATCAAGTAGGATATAAAGATTTACATTAAGCACTTAAAATGAATATTTAATCTGAATCTTCACTTTGATTTCTTCATGAATTGTTAAATTGATTTCTTCACAAGATTCATCATGTTTGTTGATATGTTCTTTGAATTAACATGTTTAAAATTTATTATTAACAAGGTATATTATTAGTCCATTTTTTATTTTATTATTATCATCAAAATATATAAAAACATGAATATTAGATCTAAAGGTCAACAATCCCTTATTTTTTTATAATGGAAATATTAGAAATAATCTCTTAATTATGATTCATTTACAATATATTCCAACCTCAATAGCTTATAATTTCTTTCAATTGATACTTGAGATATTATATCTTTATTTTGTATTACCCATAATATACCATTACATTGACTTACATAATCATTCATTGTAAATATTCTTACCTCAATTTCAACTCACCAATTTCATTTATTTCTTTTGCTATCTTCCAAGATTATTTATGAGTCATCCATCAATTATAAAACTCTTATACCATATTTCCCTTTTCATTGTATTATTTCTAAATTTCATCTTTTTATCTTACAAACATATTAAATTCATTCCATTACTTCATTTTATAACACATTTATTTGTACCATAATATATTCCTTTAATTTATGGAATTCACATTTCAATAAAATTTTGGCTGAGTTTACTTTTAATTTTCCATCATTTCCATATCTTCATTTCCTATAACAATATAGTAATAGGTTGATTAATACTCAACTTCATAATTCATATATAACTATTTATTATGCATGTTTAATAAATCCTTTAATATGCATCTGCATTATGACTTTCCAATTCAAATTTTATTATAATTTCATTTATTACCAATTTACTATATTCACATCCATCTCTGGTTTCTTCTTAATAAGAACTATATAATACAAGTTAAGCATCCATAATACTATCAACTCTTAACTATCGTACCATATAGATTTATTAGCCCTATAACCTTGGCAGATATTATTGGTTATTTAAGAAAATCAATATTATTTACATTATTTTTTTATAAATCTGATTTTAATGTTAGAATCTTAGTATTAAAGTCTTAATTTTTGGTTAAGAAATGACATAAATCTAGGGATTTTGTTTCAATATTATGACTTTTTTAATACCCATTTTTTTATATTCACTTAAATAAAATACATGTGAATACTAGATTTTATTAAGTGCACCTTTAATGTGTGCGAATGAAAGGTGTATATTGCTTCCAATTTTAAAAAAGTTTGTTCCCTTGATTTTTTCTAAACTTAAACTTTAGGGTTTGGCATTTAAAAGAATTTATTAAAAAAGTTTTATGGTGCATTACAATTTTAAGATAGTTTGGAGTGAGAATTAGATAATGTTTTGTTTTTTTAGTAGTGATTGTTTTTTAAAATATTTTTTTATTTAGAAATGTATTAAAATAATATTTTTTATTATTAAAAAAATATTTTTAATATCAGCACATTAAAACGATTGAAAAAACATAAAAAATTATTTTTTAAAAAATCAAAATTTTATAAAACTTAATGTAGAAGGTGACACGAGGATATCTTTACCATTGAAAAAGTAAGGCATAATTTTTTTTTTTTTTTTTTGATTAGCGTGGGTGTCCGGGCCAGCTTACGCGCACCACGACTATTCTTCACGGCCCACTGGACATCCTGCAAGCCTAGTGAGCAGGTAAGGCACCGCGGGGGTGACAGGCGTGCACATAAAGGGTCGAACCTGGAACGAGGACGGAACAAGTCACACGATTGACCACAGCAACTAGGCCCTCCAGTGCAAAGTAAGGCATAATTGAAGAGTGTAATTGTAGATTATTAAGGTACAAAATCAAAAAGTAAGGGATGGTTGGATTGCCAAACAAAAATATTATAGGGGCCCACAGATTTGGTATTATTCTATCAAACAGATAGGCATCGTAAATGTAACGTGGCGTCTTGACCACAATCTGGCTGGATGGGTTCCATGCCTGTCCATTTGGTGCATCTATGCATGTGATCATGATTATTATTGTTATGGTCATGGTGATGTTAGAGTGACACGTCATTAGGCTACTTCGGTAACGCGATTGGTTACACAGACATCTAGCTATCATTTGATTCTCTCTTGGGGGAGGGGTTTTGTGCGTTTCTGTTTTGGCTTGAGCGAGAAATTTATACAGCTGTGATGATTGAGATGGGGACGTAGCTTGCCAGTTTGACAGTCCAATTATGGGTAGCCACGTGGATTGACAATAATTGCCAAAGAAGGGGTGTTTTCTTAAACCAACAATTTGTTTTTTTTCAAATGCTCTGTTTTTCATTATGATATTTCTAAAAACACAAAATTTACGATAATAATTTGAAAAAAAAAAAAAACTGTGCTCATTTTTTAAAAAATTCAAAAAGAAATGCGAGTGTTTTAAAACTTTTGTGGGTCCGCTAAGCGTCCTTTTTCTTTTCCGATTCTGGATTTCCTAGTGGGTACAAACAATTACGATACAATTTTGTAAAGTGAGAAGCTTGGCAAAGGCAACTAGCTCTTCTTCATGGGTGTGTGTTTCAAGGAAAATTCTCGACTTTTTTTTTTCTAAAAAAAAGAAAGTTATTCTCTAGCATTTTGTTCTTGTGTAATATGCACGCATCAGTAGTAGAATCTTTGCGAAAACTGTTTATATTGCCTAACCGACTAGAATTACAACTGGTATTTCTTTACTATTAGAAAAAAAAGTTCAAATCTTACAAGTAAATTTAAATTTTAAAAATACTGAAAGAGAATGGTAATGGTGAATTATTTTTACTTTACTATAAAAAATAATAATTTGTAGTCGTTTATGTTGGGTTTCCTGAATACCACACACGAACCACCACTAATAAGAAACATATTAAATTTCTTTTTAGAAGAGATAAATTGTTATACCTAGAGTGTTAACTATCTATCATGTGATTTATGTAGTTTTTCTGTCTAACAGACCACAACAACAACAATAAAAGGCATAACTTATTATTTATAGAGAAATGTGAAAACCCTATAAATTGACAAAATATTAATTTGTCCCTGAATAACATCCATATATTAATTCAAGATAATTTTTGAAATTGACTCCATTACTTGATTTTTGCAGGTCTAGAAATATAATTCATGTATTAATTATATTCTAGTTTTTAATTTCTAAAATATATTTTAATCAAGTCATACTTAATTAAATCATCACAGTTTAATTTCTGACTAATGGTTCTTAATGTGTGTGACTCATTATGATTCTAATATGTTGGCATGTATATAAATTCTAATTCTAATTAAATAGAATTTAATAAATTAAATAATTGATTAATTTATATTTGAAAATTAAGTGCATCATCTAGTAATGTGTCATGATCCTTCAAATATTATAAAAGTCATTAGAGGTTTAACTTAACCTTTTAGTTATCGATTTCTCAATATAATTAATATCTTTTTATTAATAATGTTCTGATTTAACAGTAAAGCATGAAGTATGTCTTCAATGTTAAATCATATTTGTTCTCTACATAATAGTCATTGATCATTTAAATAAAATTTAAACCATTTTCAAAACTTATTTCACATTGGCCAAGGATTTCTCAATCAATACTATTTGAGAACAAATGAAATTTTTTTTTCTAATTTACTTAGGGTGATGAATCATCTCTTGATCACTTAAATACCTTCATATAGTTCATGATATGCTCAATGTCTGCCCTTTCGTTACCTCGATTAAAATAACATATAACATGATCAAAGTATAATATTCTTTATATAAGATAACTTAGTGATCTCAAGTCTAAGGGTCATTTACACAACCATCAGCCTTTCCATAAACATAAGTGATCTCTTCATATGAAATTCTTATGCGGGTTAGTTCAGTGTACATGTCTTATGACAGACACCTACATATTAGTTTGAAGTATCCCTTATACCTCAACTTATGAGAACAACTACTTCATTTCATAAAGAAAAGAACATAAAATATACCAATCTCTATGACTCTAATAAATGTCCAGTATTTAAGAGAACATCGACTAGGAATATTTTAAGAATAATGCTTCGATACAGTAAGAATCACATAATTATAACAATTTTATAATTTCTTTGCAAAGTATTTTTATCTCATGAACTTTATCTTTACTCTAGATTCATTAATCTAATATTATATGAATATTAAAGATAAATTAAGTCTTTATTAATAATAATTATATACATAAATATAATAATATCACGTGTAACCAACTAATTAGCTTTATAACATATTAATCTAACAATTTAGGCCTAAACGGCCACAAGACAACAATTGTTGTTGCTGTTTAGGCCATTTGATCCAAACAACAACAACCTTTTTGTGGCTAATTGAGCCATGGCTAAACGATAACACATATACTGCTTGGATCTTGGCTTAAACTACTATGCCAATATACAAAAAAAATTCAGCTTCTTGCACATATTTTTTTTTGCCATGAAGAGTCAAAACACAATGCCACACACTATCAATGTAGATAATTTTTTTTTAAATATTTTTATTGAAAGATTTTCTCTGCAAGTGTAAGACTTTCACACCGGCACCATATTTTTAGCCAACGGTTGCCAGTGCCACTAGCTATTTCTAACTAACATGTCACCAACAATTAACTAATTTTTCTACTACCGATAACGAAAGCATTACAATCAATGATGGATACTAATGTTTGCATCAATGAACTATTAGGGGGAGAAAAAAATTGAAAAACTGAGAAAATCAGGAAAAAAAAATTACCAAAAAACCGAACCGTGAAAAAAAAACCAATTAAACCAATTAAAATTTTGAAAAAACCGGTCGGTTCGGTTCAGTTTTGGTTTTATAAGCCTAAAACTGAAAAAACCGAACCGAACCCAAACCGAAAAAAACCGAGCCAAACCGGAAAAAACTGAGCCAAACTGATAAATCTGAGCCAAAACCTAGCCAAACAAAAAAAACCTAGCCAAACTGGTTTGAACCAGTTTTTGTTCTAAAAAAACCGAACCGAACCGAAATCGGTCGGTTTGAACCGGTTTTGGTTTTTTTTTAAATTCGGTTTGGTTACTTTTTTTTTATAAAAACCGAATCGAATAGAAAATGATTACCCCTATTAACTATTGTGTCGCTCTCCACATCTGAGTTTAGCTGATGTGATCAAAATTTATCAATATATTATGTCACCAGTTAAAAAGAGAACAAGTTTTCCACATAATATTTTTCTACAATTTCTTGCACATTGCAAGAAAATTTTCTTATATATTTTTTTCTTTTATCATTGGTGAAGAGTTTCTTATTCCATAAAAAAATTTATTTTTCAAAAATATTTAAATCCAGACACATGTTTAAACACAGCCCAGCTCATATGTTTTAGCCTAATTTCACTGGCTGTGAAGAGTCTAATTTTCCATATAAATTTTTTCATGACTTCATTATATGGTATTTCTATCGTTAACATTACACAAGTGAAGATGTATTATTTTACATTGTTCATCAAAACCGATAGTTCTAACGTGAAACAATATTATTTGGCTTGAATTTTGACATGAAAAGGTGTTATTTCAGTAAAGAATTTAAATGATTTTTGAAAAATATACGTTCACTTTTATAAGTTGATATTTCGACTGTAGGTTAAATTTAATTCTTAATTATTAATTTTTTTGAATGATTGATTTGTGCAATCTATAATTTATATTGGTTGAAAACAATTTTGATAAAAATATTGGTATTTTTTCAATTTAATTTATAAAATTATAAGAATATTTTGTGATCATAAATTGTTTGAAATATAAAAACAATTTTGAAAAAAAGAAGTGTCTAATTACATTATAAAATAGGTTTGTATAAGTTAATTATAGTTTCCTTATCGTCATGGTTTAATATTATACAATTTTCTTTATCTATTTTTTTAATTTATTTAAACTCAAACATAGAATACACAGAACATATTAATTACTACAAAATAAATATTAAAATAAAAAGTTTCAACTACTAATACTAATTGATATTAATTTCATATACTTAAATTTTCATAATTAATTAAAATATCAAAACAATCTTATAAGATTATCCACAACATTGCACGGGATATATATTACAGGGGAAGAAGGTCCAATTAATTATTAATGCTTTAACTCCACAATTTAACTCCACTCATTGTGATCTATAATTGTGGACTAAATTGTAGAGGTGATTATTTTTTATTTGATTCGGTTTTTATTAAAAAAAATAATTAAACTGATTTTTTTTTTAAAAAAACCGAAACCGGTTCAAACCAACCGACCCGGTTTTTTTGGGTTTTTTGAAAAAAACCGGTTCAAACCAATTTGGCCCGGTTTTTTTGGTTTTGGCTCGGTTTTTTTCCGGTTCTTTTCGGTTTGGGTTCGGTTCGGTTTTTTTGGTTTCAGGCTTATAAAACCGAAACCGAACCGGTCGGTTATTTCAAAATTTTAATCAGTTTTTTTTCACGGTTCGGTTTTTTCGGTTATTTTTTTTTTCCGGTTTTCTCGATTTAATCGATTTTTCAGTTTTTTTCCTCATCCCTACTACTAAATTGTGTGGAATTGACAGACAGAAGGTATGTAATTATTTGTTGAAAGATCTAATTAAAGATTACACTTTTATTAGAGGATTAAACTAGTATAGTTAGAAATGTAAATACCTCATATTTAAGCCATCCCATTATATTAGGACACATATAACCATTACCACTAATTCTTGTTTTTTTTTTAATGTAAAAAATAGATTGAAATTAACCCACATTTTGGGCTCAATAATATTATAAAACAAGATTTTTAAAAGATTATATTAACACATTTGTTTGTATAGTTCCATTTCACATGATTTTCTTAGAAACGGTTAGATGTTTTTTTTTTTTTTTCCATTTTGATGGTATTATTCCTACTCCATAGCTTATCAATTCTATTTCATAATGTACTTTTATTACTTTTATAGATCAAAATATCCCTAATTATATTTTTCATAAATAATAATATTAAATATTGATATTAGATTTATATTTAGAAAATATAGTTAATAGAAAGTTTTTGTAATAAGAATACACACATTTTACCATTTTTGTTTATCATTACCTATCACCAAATTCAATTTCTTTAAAAACCTTTTTGGCATACTATATTTTTTTCCTTGTGAAAGGATTTTTTTTCATGTTTTCAAATATTATCCACTAATAAAATACTTATTTTACAAAATATTATAGAGTAATTAAGATTTTGTGAACTTAAGTTTTTCCTTGTTTTTTATTTGAATTAATTTTTATTCTTAATAATTAGAAATTGAAATTTGGATCTATTAAAATAATATACTCCATGATTATACTAAAGATAGAGGATAATATAGCCAACTTAATAAAACTTATAATAAATGTAGAGTGGGATTAATAATTTATGACATAGAAATGACATGAAGCCTTATTTGTTATACAATGTTCTAGTAATTGATTTCAAGAAAGAGAAAAGAGAAAGGAAAAGAAAAGAATAAAAAGGTTTGATGAAGCCGTGTGTGCGTGTGTGTGCGTGCGTGTGTGCGTGCGTGCGTGCGTGTGTGTGTGTGTGAGTGTGTGTCTAACAAAAGGAATGGTTGACCAATCTCAAAGAAAAAAAAAAAAAAGAAATGGCTGAAGGGTCACTGTCCCTTGTAAACAACAGTCTTTTATCTCGGTCCAAGGCAAAGACCTCCCTAATATGCGGAGCTAATCCCATCCATGCTAATGTGAATGGCAAAATCATATATAAATAAACTATAAACTAAAAGATACCTTGTTTTATTATAATAAATATTATATTGGCCCGTACTTCACAGAGAATTAATAATATTTTTTAAAAATATAAAAAAATATAAAAAGTATAAAAAATATATTAAATGCCTTAAGTCTGACGGCAACCCAACTCTAATAGGTTCCGCGAGCAAGCATGACCAACACTATGACCCAACTCTATTGAGTTCTGGTGGCAGCATGACTCAACGTTAAGAGAAAAGAAATTCAACTAACACAACCTTTAATGAAAAAAAATTACCATCACTCAACTTTTATACAAAATAAAAAAAGTCATATCAATTTATTTTCTCTTTATCGTGAAAAAAAATTAAATAAGAGTAAAGAAAAAAAATCTAAAAAGACAAAAAAAAAAAATTGGACATATCTGGGTTTGGCTGAAAGCCGAACCCAATAGGTTTTTTGACCCGCGCTCCGCCGCGGATCAAATATTTTTATTTTTCATAAAACATTATCTATGTAGGTTTTTTCAAAGCATTTTGGTAGTTCAAAAAATATAACAAATGAAAAAGTTTATGCACACATGTAATCAAATAAATTAAGAATTATGTGCGTTAATAAATCAATAAAAAATCATTAATGACACCTAAAAACAAAATTTGAAAAACAAAGAGACAAATGTAGATTAAAATATTGAATCTTGAAAAATATGACATTAAATTGATTAAATAAAAAAAGGAATAACATATAAGGCTACAATTATTGAGAATATCATCTAAAAATAAATATTTTTTTATTTTCAAGAACATAGTTTATCTATATAAAAGATAAAAATAAAACCATAGATCAACCAGAAAAACCACTCAGAAAATTAAACACATAACAAAAAAATCAATATTTTTTAAAAGAGGCCCCTGGACAAAATAAAAGGGAGGAGGTTTTGTCTATTTTTTTTGTTTTTAATTTTTTAACCGGACACATCACTTTATTTCTTTTTAATTGCATTCTTTAAAGTTATATTTACATGGCAACCATAGTTATCAAACTCGGCTTGGGGGTGGGTCGGGTCCCGAGTTATACGGGTTGACTCGGGTCAACCCATAAAAATTGAAAAAATATATTTGAGGTTTTAATATTTTATATGAAAAATTTAAGAAACAATTCATGTAGATATAGGCTATACATATTGTAAACAATTAAGTTTAAAAGATTATTTCACAAGGTTTTTTATCCTACATTGAAAGATACTATTTTATTTTTCTAAGTTGAAGTATTTCAACCAAAAAAGTTTTTTTATCCCACATTGAAAAAACATAATTTTTTTCTTGTGAAAATAAAATATATATACTAAAGGGCTTCAAATCCCACATTGAAAAAATAAAACATTCTTCAAGTTATATAGTGAACTTTGAAATGAGTTAGTAACCAACTGAAAAATATATAAAAAAAAAGAGAGGTCTCTGGGTAGGAGAAAAAACACATTTGAAAAAAAAAGAGTCTCTACCCGGCGGGTCAGCCGATTTACTCTAGGTCAATTGTAGGCCTGGATTTTGAATGAAACAGACTCGGCCAAGGCCCTGGGTCACCCGGAAAATTTTTTAAAAAATATTTGATGTTTTAATATTTTATATGAAAAAATTAAGAAATAATCCATGTGGATATAGACTATACATGTTGTAAACAATTAAGTTTAAAAGATTATTTTATAAGGTTTTTGTATCCCACATTGAAAGATACTATCATATTCTTTTAAGTTGAAGTATTTCAACCAAAAAGATTTTTTTATCCCACATTAAAAAACATAACTTTTTTCTTGTGAACATAGAGTATATATACTAAAGAACTTCGCATCCCATATTGAAAAAATAAAACATTCTTCAAGTATTTATATATTGAACTTTGAAATAAGTTAGTAATCAATTAATAAAATATGAAAAAAGAGAGGTCTCTGGGTAGGAAAAAAACACATTTGAAAATAAAAAGGGGTCTCTATTGGGTATGACAAAAATACCTATTATGCTCTTATAAAACATTCACCTAATATATGTATTTATGGCAAAGAATATTAATCCTAAGAAAGTGATTTGAGCTTTCTTTCAGAACACAGATTGGACCTAAGAGGATGGTAAATGATAAATTGGACTTTGAGCTTGTTTATTGGATTATGTCCAAAACAGACCCAAAAACCACCATTCACACCCATAGAAACTTGGTAGGGTCAAATTGACCCAACTCAGGTTCACTCGCACTAATAAGACAATATCCTAACATATGAAGCATTGTAAACAAACCTTTGACACATTGATAATAATTAAAAAATATTTTCAAAAAAAGCCAAGATAAAATTCACACTATATATGTTTTTTTTTTATTTTACTACTAACTCAATAAGAACTTCCCAAAGATATGAATATCAGCATGGCAAGTCCTTGCCAAAAGAGAGACCAATTGTGGGAAGTAAAAGAAAAAGACTGGAAAATAAGGAAGAGATAGGAAAAAAGATTGAATATCTCCAAAAAGAGTTAGGAAAAAAAAAAGGTAGCATGAGAGTTAGCTAAAATAATAATAATATTAAAAACAACAAAAACGAAGGCAGGTTGATATAATGCTAGAAGAAGAACAGAAGGTCAGAACTTTCATTGAGAAATAGTTTGCTAAAGCTATATAAGTAGTAGAAACAAATAAAAAAAAGCTAGGATAATAGCTAAGAAAAAAGTTAAAGTAAAAAAGAATGACACAAAACTTGTTTGGCATAAATTAAAGGTAAGGTAGGAAGCTTAAATACTTGTTGAGAAGGAAAGAGACACTTACAAAAAGCAAGATGAGCATTAGGAGGAGATTGGATTACAAGCCTACATTAAGTTAGTAGATAACACCCTTTAATATGATGGCAAATAGTTTTACCTTTATTTAGCTTGGAGCTTTTATATGCACAAAAATCATTTCTACTACAATCAACAAATTGATAAACTTATTTGTTTATAAGGTTTCTAGGAATTTAAGAAGGTTTATCCAAAACCCTAAATATTTATGATACTTATCACAATCAATAGGCTGCCTTATTTTCTCTTACCTCTGAAATGAATTCTCAAAGATGGTCATAAATCCTTAATCACTCTCTTCATGATCCCTCAAGTTCCTCACCTTTGCTAACTGATAGGTTAATTTTGTAATCCATCTCAACATGTCTTCTGTCACCAATTCCTAAAAATCTTTTTTTTTTCAAAAGACCTCCTCACTCCCTACTACACGAGTATGTATTGTTTTGCATTATCTTTCAGCCATGATTATTCTAGCACACAACATTAACCACTAGAAATAGTTATGCTATAACACTAACTAATGCATACCAAAATAACATAATAAAGACAACAAACATGAGAACACAAAATTCTATGAATAGGATCTCCACACAAAAATCCAAATTTAAAGATTTATTACCGAATATCTTCTCTACAACAACTTTGCCTTTCTTAAAGGTTTACAACTTCTTCAATAAGCTCAAAAATGAACCTAAGCAAGGTAGGAAACTAAGAGTCCTAATAAAAAAAGAATAATAACAATAAAAGTTATATAAAAAAAGGAAATTAAAAAATAAAGAGAAAAAATAACAAAATCAGCTAAAACAACACCTCATGAGCCTAATTTAGAGGCTTTTTAGAGCTCACTTGATTATATTGAGCTAACTCTCCTATAAAGCTAGGCTTTCAAAACCATCTGGAAAAATTTAAGTGAGATTTAAAGATCAGATCAAATGTTATGAGCTTTTTTGTCAAGCTAGTTACTCTATACAACCAAGGTCTGCTTTTGGACTTAGTCATGTCTCATTAGTCAATAAATATCCTTACAAAACTATCTATATATCCTAGTTATGGCATATACACAGTTGACTAATTAGAACCACCTACATCACATATTTAATTTCTATGAACCCTAACAAACACTACTTCTCTTTTTCATATAATCTTTATGTCTTAATTGAATTCATGCAGACCTCTAAACCTTATTGTTTTACTTGGTTGTTCTTTAGTATCAAGGGTGAACTTACATAAAGGGAAAAGGGCATTAAAAAACAAATGATAATGTAATGTAATTAATAAGGTGATTACAAGTATCTATAAAGTGTTAGATTTTTATTGGTATGTTTGATATAATGTAATGTAATATATGATATAATGTAATGAAAAATATAATGTTATGGGATGGGTCCATACTTGCATTCTTTTGTTTGGTTACAAATATTCCTAGTATGGATGTCTTTTACAAAGTTTTACTATAGTTTCTATATATTTTTTTTAAAAAGTATTTAATTCCTATATATTTTTTTTATATATTTTTATTGGTCTTCATTGAAAGATTTTTGGTCTTGAAATAAAAAAAATACAATTTAATCATAATAAGAAATTGTTTTACAATGAGATCCCTCTAAGGTTATTTTTAATCATGTAATAGTTCATTATATAGTATTTTAAGGTAATGCTTATATGTAATGAATTATCATAATTGTAACGGTTCATAACATTTCAATATTGAAAATTATACATACAATCATAGAAATGTAATGAATAATTAAATGATTTATTATATCTTACAAAATATGTTTCTTTTAGTGCAAAAGATTTTTTTTTATAATTTTTTTTTATTTCGGGTTGGTTTCTTATTTGTATATTTTTTTTTTACCATAAAGATATTCTTAAGTTAGTTTACATGGTTAATCAAGAAAAAAATATTTAGACAATTTTAATATCACATTCTTTAGGTTGTTTTAGTGGATTTGAAAATACATTTAAATGAATTTCATAATTTTTCTTGGCATTGATCTAGGTTTTAACTCATAAATTTTTTGCATTCGACTTGATCAATGAATTCTAATATACTTGATAATTACTCATTAGATCATGACTCGTGTTATGCTGCGAGTTAGATCAGATTTTTTTAACATACATAAGAAATATCTAAGCATTGCTAATGTTTTTCTAGTAAAAAAAATTTAACCATGCGGCGGTTGACTCCATGTAACATGATCGACTTGATTGGTGTAAATGTAACTCGGACAACTAGTAAAAACATAGTTTGACTAACAAAAATTAAGACAACATCTTTTTTTTTTCCATAAAATATTGAAACGACAACCTATTGAATTGATCCGGGCTACTCAGTTTGACATGCCAAATCCACGACCCGAATCACAAGACCATGATAATCCTATATAAATCAAATCAAAACAAATTATAAAACTCAATTCTCAATCCTATATAAATCAACTCAATGTTATATAATGAAATTAAAAAAAAAACAAAGAAAATCGACTTGATTTAATCTATCAAACCTGTGATCCATGCCATAAAATTGGGATAACCTTATAGAAAGTAAACATAAAAAATAACCCGGGTCCACCTAGGTTAACCTGCCAAACCCATGATCAAAGTCATGAGATTGATTACCCCATAAAAAAATAAAAAAAATTATAAAGCCTAATTTTTAATAAACTCATTATTGAAGGATGCAATTGAGAAAAAAAGTCAATTTAAAAATGAAACAATAAAACGACCTAAGTCTACCCGGTTTAACCTGCAAAACATAAAACCCTCGTCATAAGACCAGGATAACCTTATAGAAAGGAAACAAAAAAAAATCACGAAGTCTAATTCCTAATCAACTAAATGCTGAAGGATGAAATTGAAAAAATACCGATGAAAAAAGACAAAAAAACTCAAGTCAACTAGGTTAACCCATTAAACCTGCAATCCGAGTCATGAGATTAAGATAACCTCATAAACAGTAAATCAAAATAAACCATGAAGATTAATTCATAATTAACGCAATGTTGAAAGATAAAGTAAAAAAAATCAATTAAAAAAGACAAAAAAAATCGAGTTATGAGACCGAGATAACCTTATAGAAAACAAACCAAAACAAACCATAAAGCTTAATTCATAATTAATCCAATGTTGAAAGATGAAATTATGAAAGTGTTTATTAAAAAAGACCAAAAAAACTCTTGTCAACCCGCCAAACTCGTGACACGGGTTATAAAACTAAGTTAACAACGTATAAAGCAAAACACAATAAATTATGAAGTCCAGTATCTAATAAACCAAATATTAAAGTATAAAATTAGAAAAAAAAACAACGATTTAAAAAAAAAATTAAAATAAATAGTGTTATGTGAATAAAAACACTACTCCTTTTAGTTTTGAGTTAATAAATTCAGCTGTCGATATTATTTTTTGGGCTTTTAACTTGCTGGGTTTGAGATTTTAATTTCATAACAAATGGGCTAAGAGGTTGATTGGAAAACATTAAATAAAAGGACTGCATAACATACGCTCCTGTACCATATAATTGATTGGCCGGTGGTTTTTTTTCTTGTAGTTTCGGGTATAACATGTTATTTGGCCTTCTCATTTAGAGATATGGTATCTCAAATATAATTTCATTTGTTCATGATTAATTGACCGGGCTTTGATAAAATTGTGTAGTTTGAGCCTTGAGGTCAAGCAGGCGTCTCCTTCGAAAGACTAATAAATAGATAAGTAGTATTTTTATTTTTCTACCCAGATCAATCTTTAAATTTTACTTCTTAGAACTCAAGTTCATTGACAAGGAAACACATCCTATAATCCTTGTCAAGTTTATTGACAAGGAAACACATCCTATCATGTTAACGTTTTGTTTTGAATTGCTAAAAGAAATATGAGTGAATACATTTTTTATGCTAAACTCTTTATTTGCAATTTTTGTTTTAACCAGTTTGTTAAAAATGTCTTTGTGTTATCAATTCATCAACTAACTATCTATTTTATTTAGTTATTTGAGTATAATTTTTTTTTAAATTGAAAATTGAATTACTCATTAAAAACTACAGGATGAGTAATGTTATTAACAAGAATGAAAATAAAGTTGATAATAATGACTCACGAAACAAAAAGGAGTATTCAATGAAGTCCAAATTTTTTTAAATTGGTTTTGAACACTTGATGGATTTAAATGATGGTTGGACTTGGCCACTAGTCGATAGGTAGATAGGGGTGACTTTACTTGGTTATTCATGCTCTCCTAAAAAACAAGTCTCTTATTAAAATAATAGACTCTCCGATGCTAAAATCATTAAATATAAGAGGAGAAATAACATACAGAAAAATGAAAGAGACTAAAGAACATAGGATAGTATATTGTGATTGTTGTTTGTGGTCTGTTATATTATGAATGAAATTGTGTATTCAACGGACTTATTGTGGTGTTTTTTATAATTTTTGTTTTTGCCCTTGCTTTTTTAATTTCAGCGTTTATATACCCAATTGAACTGAAAACTTTTCAATTACTATAATTACATCCTTGTAAACATTGTTTAGAATCTTTTAACTTGCGTGTCTTTTTCAACCTAGTCCTTGATTTTCTAATTATGCAATTTGACCCTTATTAATCATTAAACTTGTAATTTGTCTTAAATTGAGCTCCAATTTGATTAATTTTAGTCCTTAATGCAAACACCTATTGCACTTTGATCCTTGATTTTGAAATTCATCTATTTAGTCCTTAATCAATCTTCAACCTTCAAATTTCTTTTATTTAAACCCCTAATTGCACCAATTTAGACTTTTCAAAGTCCAAATAGGTCCCTAATCTTTCAATTATTACAAATGGATCTAAATTAAGTCTCTAAACTTATTTTTTCTTTAATTAAGTTCTTGATCGAGTCAATTAAACCTATTAAAAATTTAATTCAGCTCTTGAACTTAATCAATTCTTTTAATTTTGGAAAAATTGATTATCAAATTTAATTTTTGCCTTAATTAAGTTAATTAAACCAATTAGAAGTTTAATTAAGCCCTTATACTTAATTAATTATTTTAATTTTGGTCAAGTTGGATTTGTAGCTTAAGCTTTGCTTCAAATAAGTCCTGAATTAAGTTAATTAAACCCATTAGAGGTTTAATTAAGTTTTCAAACTTAATTATTTTTTCTAATTTTGATCAAATTGACTTTCAAACTTATTTTTTCTTCAATTAAGTCCTTCTCAACCTATCTTATCAATAATATTCCAATTTGACTATCCTTCTTGCATTTTGACTTGTTCAGCTTAAAAGCTTATCTATTTAAGTCTTGAAAATATTTTTGATTTTGAATTTTTGATTTTTTTATGGATTTTTGAATACTTCAAAAAATATAGGTATTTTAGGGGACCTAAAATTAGATTATAACAATAAGATAGGTATGTGCCTTTTAGGAAGACAAATTGGTGAGAGAAAGTTATTGATGAGAAAAGTAGGTGTCGTATTGATAGTTCATGTGTAAGTATAAAAAAGTGTGTTGTTGTATTGACTTTCTTGAAAGTTGTGACTATGTATTGTGGTGTTGCTATCTGTTCGGCTCTTAGAAATTTGCACGAAAGGATTCAACCTTGTTTAGGCGAGGCCTAATTAAACAGAAAGTTTGGGCCAAGAGTAGTCTACTTAGACTTGAGAGTAGTTTGATTGAGCTGGAGAGCATTCCTTTTGTGCTGATACAATAACTTGAGTTGCTATAGTCTTTTGAGTTACTTGTGGGACTAGTACAAGTAGTACATTGGAGCAAGTTTACTTGGGGCAGCCTAGTCTAATTGGGCTAGAAAGTAGTTCTCTTAAACTAGTTTTGGGTTTGCGTGGAAATTGATCAAATAATTATTGAAGAGCCAGGAACTGAATTGGAGAAAAAAGGAGGAAAATCACACCTACCGCCTTTACATGTTGCATGTTGCTCACTCCCAAGTTTGATGATAGCCTTCCTTAAAGTCTTTAAATTCATCTCGATAAAGTCTTTTTAATGATTTAAACATTGATGCGTGAGATTAAGTAAATAGAGATGTGGTAAAAAATAATAAAAAAAGGCATGAACAAATGAGGGATGAAAACAAAAAGAAAAAGAAGAAGAACCTGTCAGCTATTAGGGAAGAGAAAGAGTTGACGTCAAGAGGGGATATAAAAGGGAAGAGGAAAAAAAACAAACATAAAGAAAACCCTTACCATTAAACACATGAGAGAAAACAAGAAATAAGAGTAAAGATTGAACATCAAGAGATAAAACAAATAGAGGAAGAAGGGGAAAGAAGAGTTGGCGGCAGCAAGGGGGAAAAATAACAGAAACCAAAACATTGAGGGAGGAAAGAGATTCAAAAGAGTAGAAGACATAACTAGGACAAACATACAACCTTACTAGAGTAATTTCAAATGTTTTGGGTAAATTATATGCAGAAAATCACACCCCTAGATTGAGTTTCTTAAGGATTTTTTTGGGTATGTTTAAGAATGGATGGGAAAGGGAAGAGAGATGAAGAAGAGTGTGATGATGTCCTTAACTAAATCAAGAACAATAAGACTAAGTTAAGGTTTACAAGCCTTTGGCCAACATGAAGTATAAAGAGGGGGAAATGCATTCTTGAAAACTAGTTGTGCATGCATGCTGAAAATAATAATGTAGAGAATCCCACAAGAAGTATGTTGTCTTTGGAAAGTTTAGACTTATAAACAAACCCTTGTTACTTGTACTTTTGTGAAGCCTAACTTTGAGTAAATTATATTTTCATTTATGATTGTTGGTGTGAAGATAAATTATGTAAGTGATAATGGTTAAGGAAAAGAAAGAAATGCATGAAAATAATAATTTATGTGCTGGAAATCAAAACTGGAAAAATATGGGTTGTGTTGATTAATTAGTTGTGACTAGAATCTGACCTAGTTAAAAGCATAATGTGGGAAAAGTTTCCTTCATGAAAGTTGTAGAATTGAGTGTTAGCTTCTAAATGGAACTAGAATCACCAGAGTTGGAGCTATAGAACGCCAGATATTAGTAGAAAACCATAGACGAATCAAAATTGGAAAATTTTGGGCACCATATAAACCAGACTTTGAATTAAGATTCTGGATGTGTAGCTGTATGTGTGCCATTATGTTAGCTTTCACAAGAGGTAAGCCTTGTCACATTTGGAGTTATAGAATCCAAATATGGATAAAAAACAAGGCAGAGGTCGGGCTGTTATGTTACAGGACAACACCATCTACTAACGTATTACAACAAATTTAAACATATAAATGGTAGAACTTGGTTGACCCTTTTCATCCCAGATGTGTGAGTGTGTCTTAGCTTACTAAGGAAATAAGTCTCGAAGGAAAAGGAGTCCTAAAACTATAGTGGAGGAAAAAAGACTAAGAAGTATGTTAGTGCACTTATTATATGTTGTTTGAATATAATGAGTTTGAGATAAAATTTTATAGAAGTTAATCCTTATAAAAATGAAATGAGTATGTGAACTCGTTAAAACATATATTGACAAAAAAATATTGTGTGGTACAAGAGGAATGTTGGGCATACGATCTTCCATCGGTGGAACTCACGCGACTGGAGAAACAGGTACGTGAAATCTCGCCTAGAATGAACTAAATTAAATTCTAAAATTTTGAATTTCTGATAATTATTGAGGATCTGCAAGGTTATGAATGATGTGTGAATGTAATGGGCGTAAGAAGAAAATTATGGGTGTTTTCACATTGAGCAAAAACCAATGTTTGACGTTGTTTCTGAAATGGCGAAAACCATTGAATTTGGGTTGCTTTTATAGTGAGGAAAGCCAATGTTGGACTTGTTTCTGAAATCGTGAAAACCATTGAAATTGGGTCGCTTTCGCAGTGAACAAAAGCCAATGTTGGATGTATTTTCCAAAATGATGAAAACCATTGAATTTGGGTTGCTTTCGCAATGAAAGAAAACCAATGTTGGACTTGTTTATGAAATCGTGAAACTATTGAAATTGAGTTGTTTTCGAAATGAACAAAAGCCAATGTTAGACGTGTTATTCGAAATGGTGGAAACCATTGAATTTGGGTTGCTTTCATAGTGAGTGAAAACCAATGTTGGACTTGTTTCCAAAATCATGAAAACTATTGAATTTGGGTTGTTTTCGAGATGACAAAAGATAAAATTGGACATGTTTCCGGAGTTACGGAAAATCATTAGAATTGGAATATCCCTTCACATTTGGGTGAAGATCAATGATGAAATTGAATATTGGCATTCATTTTTGTGGTGTTGGAGAACAATAAATTTTGAATTACCTCTGAGAGAAGAATTCTGAAATTATAACATGTATGACTAGAAACTTGTATCATAACGTAATTAGGTGTGGTTACATAGTTGTTACAAGTGATATGACTATTATGAATGAGGAAATTTTCTTAACATACCATGAGGGAATGATAATTCTCATTTTCGATACTCTAAAGATAAAACTATTTTCCTTATAAATCTAAAAATCTTACTTAACTAAATCTTATTGCATGATCTTCGTATATCAGTCAACCAAATAACTAGAAGACAAAAGGACTTCAGGAACCTTTTGTTATGCATGTAATACACCTTGTAATCTAAATCATTAATTCCCTTTTACAATAATATATCTCACTTAAATATCCTATGTATTGAAGTCCTTTGATAGATGTTTGAAGTAGAACGATAATTTAGTACACAAACAAAAAGAAACGATATCTATGCATGTTTGCTTTCTCAAGTTGAACTGTTTTATTTGCAATTATATTTATACTTGTACGTGTATGTATTAGGTAAATCGAGCATGATTACTAATAATTCTTCTTTTGATCTATTGTATGTTTGACGCTATACTATTGAGAATTTGTGTGGCCTAAATGTTGAAAGGTGATTGGGCTATGAAATGTTGAAAACATTTTGAATAATAAAATGTTGATAACTTGGTATACTTAACTATGGAGAAAACACTGCTAAAATTTCGGTAGAAATTTCGCTAATCACCAAACAATTCTAGAATAAAAAAAAACAATTCCATACTATTTGCTATGTCGATTATCATGCGTATCATGTTTCGTCAGAACAGTATGTTACAGTGCGTGTCATCATCGGAGCTCTAGTATGTCTATAATATCCTTCTCTTTCCTAGTTTGTTTTTTTTTTCTTTTTTTACCTCTCTCCTTCCTTTATTTCTATGTTGTTATTTATTCTTCTTTTCATGTGATTCTTCTTGCTAATTTTGTTTGGTTAGTCCATTTGGGATATAGTCCAAACCAACTAGTCTTTTTTCTTTTTCTATTTGCTGCATTATTAGTAGTCAATTAGCTAAGATAAATTTTCAACTTTTAAAAAATATACTCAATTAAATGTAATTGAAAATACACATGTTTAATTGATAAAGTTGATTACCAAAGTTCTTTTTGCTAAACTAGTTAAATACGAGGTGGAAATAATTGTAAAATCACTAACCTCTAACAAATTGTTGGGTTCCTGAATATCATACACACAATAGAAACAATAAAACAAAATTATCCGTGAGTTCCTAGAATCTCGTTAGACAGATTTAGAGTTGTTTAGGGATTTATTA
The DNA here is from genome assembly GCA_019202695.1 of Populus x sibirica. Taxonomy (NCBI): domain Eukaryota; kingdom Viridiplantae; phylum Streptophyta; class Magnoliopsida; order Malpighiales; family Salicaceae; genus Populus; species Populus x sibirica. Next base: position 1,113,405 of record JAGMVL010000801.1, read on the forward strand.
CATGAAGATTTAATTTAGGGATTTATTACATGAAGATTTAATCTTCTTCAGCTTTGATTAATTCTTTAAAGTTTGGGTTGTCGCAAACCACAAGCCGTCCAATTGTCCGGTCTAAAATGGTAATTAACATAAACCACTAGTGAGAAATCTCCTAAATCCCTATTTATGAGAGATAGATTATTATATATAGAGTGCTAGCTCTCTATTCTATGAATAAATCTCTATTCAATAGGAAACTTGATATTTTTTCAATTTATAGGGTTTTTAATTCAGGACAATTTTAGAAATTAACTCAATCAAGTTCTTACTTGATTTTTTCAGGTCTAGAAATATAATCCCTATATTAATTATATTCTAGTCCTTCATTTCTAAAATATATTTTAATCAAGTCACACTTGATTAATTATCCCAGTTTAATTTATAACTAATGTTTCTTAATGTAGGTTCCTGAATATCATACACACAACAGAAACAATAAAACAAAATTATCCGTGAGTCCCTAGAATCTCGTTAGACAGATCTAGAGTTGTTTATGGATAATCTCTTAATATCACGGATAATTTTGTTTTATTGTTTTATCATGTGACCCATTATGTTCCTAATATATTGATCCAAATATAAATTATAATTCTAATCTAATTATCAATTTAATATATTATCAATTCAACAATTGATTAATTTATATTTGAAGATTAGGTGCACTGTCTAGTAATGTGTCATGATCCCCAAATATTAGAAAAGTCATTAGTGGTTTGACTTAACATTTCAGTGAATGGTTTCTCAATGTAATTAATATCCATTCATCAATAATGTTTTGATTTAACATTAAAGCATATAATATGCCTGCCATGTTAAATCATGTTTGTTCTCTACATAATTGTCATTGATCGTTTGAATAGTATTTGAAACTCTTTTCAAATCTTATTCCACATTGGCCAAGGATTTTGAGTCAATACTCTTTGAGATCAGATGTAACATTTTTTCTAATTCACTTAGGATGATGAATCCTCTTTTGATCATTCAAGTACCATCATATAGTTCATGTTTTACTAAATGTTTGCCCTTTCATGACCTCAATTAAGATAATATGTAACAAGATCAAAATCTAATGTCATAACCCAATTTTTGATTTTTTTTTATTTTGATTTTAATTTTTTTAAAAGAAAATGAAATGAAAAAATTGAAATGAAAGAGAAAAATTGAGATTTAGATCAAGACAACACAAATGAGAAGTTTTTGAGGATCAATAAAGGAGGAATTGTAAATTTAGGGTTCAATTTTGCTAGATATTGAAAGAATTGATAAGTTTAGGAACTCAACTAAACTTTGAATTGATTTAATTAATGATATCGGGAACTTAATTGAAGAATTGATGAGTTTGAGACTTAATTGAGCTTCTAATCAATTTAATTAATGAAATCAATGACTTAATTGAAGAAATATTAAAATTCAGGACTGATTTAGATTAAAATTGCAAGAAATTAAAGTCCAAGGAATGTTATGTAAAAGGTTCCGCAATACAGGGTTCTCATTACTATTTTGCCCAGGGGTCCGTTTAAAAATGTCAAAACATCGAGGACCAAATTGAAAAACGGTCGCCCTCGCCCTGAAACGGCGTCGTTTCACCCCCATTTATCGTCTTCTTCCTCTAGACACAGAGGACGCCACCAGTGAAGAAAAAACGAAATGCTGCCCAGATGGGCAGCCCAACACAAGCCAAAACTGACCAATTTAGTCTGCCAAAGTCCTCAATCCAAGCAGACTTCCTCCCGGGCACGCTACTGGAATCCGGGCCAAAGTCTACCGCCAACAGTCCGGCCGTAGCAGGACTGTTGGTGTCCGCATCCTTGCAGGAGACTAACTCCCACGCCATGATTATCATAAGAAGACGTGGGTAGAGGCTACCAAATCTCCTATAAAAACCCAACGAGGCAGCCGTCGCGAGGGGAGAACAAGCAGAAAAAAAGGAAGAACGAAGACACTGGAAAATTACACAAGGCAAGACCAAACAAAAAACCCAGAACAGGAACATCACAGAAAACAGAGGAAACCCAAACAAAACCGAAGAAGCAAAAGGACAAAGACAGGGGAGCAACACGGGAAGAGAATCAGAAAAACCCAGAAGCAAAGGAAGAAACATAGAGAGAAAGACAAGGAAACCAAAAACACCAGCAGACAAAACACAGAGACGAGAACCAGCATTGACCATCGTCTTCACCGTCTCCAGAACCAGGTATGCATTCTTCTTTCGTTCTACACAACTGATATTTGAACATTGGGCGGAGGTTATTTTAATTACCTTCGCACTCTTCATGAATTCACGCGTGTTTTGAGGCGGCCCAGCCCGAAAAAGACAGAAACAGTAAACAATTGCGATTGGGCTGAGCTGGTCCAGGCCCAGCCAGCCCAATCTGTTCTGGGCCAAGCTGTGTTTAACAAAATACACCCTTATGTCAATTCCCTTTATTTTTTTTTGTGTTGATATCTTGTTAAACGAGCTCCTTTTTATATAAAAAAATTCTAAAATTATTTGGGGATCTTCGTCGATATATTTATGGTCTCCTCGCATGTTGTTTTATATTTTTTTTCTATGTGTATTGTTTTCTATGCTGCATGTTCAATCTACGGACCATTATTATTAAATGCGAATCTGTTATGCAATGTATTTTTTTCTTCTTGTCTAAAAAGAGTAAATAAAAAAGGTAAACAAAAAGAGAAAGGCATAAAAAAATTATTTTTTCTTCAATTAAAAATCCAAATCTTGCGAACTTATTCATTGGCGCTAAAGTCAGTAATATCACACTTTTTGGGTTTGTGCAATATTTATCAACACCAAAGTTGAAAATATTTGTAGGTAAATGTTCACTAACGCCAGAGTCAGGAACATTATACAAAGAATAAAAAAAAGAGAGATAAAAAACAAACTTTTAGCAATTTAAGACAAGACCAACAATGTAGTCTACCTCAGGTAGGACACTTAAAGGGTGATAGTACATTTCCTTTCATGTAATCAGTCATGTACTATAGAATCTCTGTTGACCAGATATGATTCTTAGTGACTATAATACTAGAAGACGATTTCTTAAACATACATAATTTTTTTTCCTAAAAAAATAAGATATCAGATATCTATTCTTTAAATAAAAATTTTTGTTTGGTCACCGCAATGTCCGGGTGTGACATATAACATTCTCTATCTTTACATCTATCATTTCATTGATTTATTAAATGAAATGAAATTTTTTAAGTACTTATTTGGATTATTGATAAGACTTTGGTTCCTTTGTTTAGGCAATGACTCCATTGCTATCACAATACATGACAATTGAATCATTGATAAGACCTAAAAATAAACAAAATGAACTTGTTTACTAAAATGAAAATTATAGTGAATATTGAGTTAGCCATATATTCATATTTCATGGTTTAGTCTTTTATTTTTTAATTTGCTACTTTAATTATAATTTCAAGTCTTATTTCATCCATAGGCTATATAAGAGTTTAATTGCACGAGAAAAAGAGTTTAAAACTTAAAAGAAAAAAAAACAAAGAGCTTTATTATTTATATGAATAGCGAAGCTCCATAGGAAAGGCAAAGTGTTTTATAATTTTCTATTTTAATCATAATTTTAAGTCTAGTTTCATCTCGAAGGGGTTATAGAAGGGTTTAATTACAAGAAAAAAGAGTTTAAAACTTAACAAAAAAATATTAGAGGAGCTTTACTGTTTATATAAATAAGATAAATCTACTTATGCTTTGCAATGTTAATTTATATGAATTATTTCTCCAAAAAGAGTGTGTGTGTTTTTTTCGACTTGTAGTTTATTTTGAAGAAAAACGTTGTCGTTGTTGTAGTTATTTTTTATTTTTATTTTTTTTCTAGTGCTTCCAGGCAATGCAATCCAATTCAAGCCATTGCTTTTTTCTAGTCAGGTAAAACATCCCTTCTATCAGAAAGCAGAATTAAAGATATCCATCACTTTGTCACGTTCAGTCTCAATAATCACAGGCTTCCCATGACAAAACATGGCAGCATCAATCCCACCCACCAACCTCCATTAAAAAACCTCACAGCCTCCATGAGTCTCCATCTCGATTATTAGGTTCATCCTAATTTGGTCCATAAATATGCTTAGATGACCCTTTTTCCCTTGAAGTACCAAGTTATAAAATTAAGTGATTGGAAAAATGTACACATATCATGAAAAATAATAATAAACAAGCCTAATTATTTAAAATATATTAATTTTGGGGTGTTTTTTTTTTGTTTTTCTTTTCTCAATTACATAATTTACAAATAGAAGAGTTCATAAAAAGTGTCATATAAACGTATGAACTAACAATAAACCCTCAAATCGAGCAAAAACCATCAAATATACAAGTAAACTTTATAATATAGCATCTACAAGCCAATGTATTTATACCGCAGGAAGAATTGCAAGTTAATTTCAAATATAACAGTACAAGGTGTCATTATAGATGTGTTTTTTAGTATCATAAAATTTGTCCTTTTTATTTTTTTGATGAAGTAAAGAAATATATTAATTGATAAATCAAAAATAAATTTGTGAACATTAATTAAAAGCTAAGGTGAAAAGTTAATTTTTCTAGTAACAAGTAAAGATATATAAAAAAACCGTTTGTCCTTTTTTTATATATTTTATATTTTATTTATCTAGGAGATGTACTATAATTGCTAAGTATATATGATTTTCATTTTTATAAATGTATAATGTAAATATAATTGTTTTGTCTTAAATTTAATAAAAACAAAACTAAAAATAAATTATAATAATATCGTGTAGGTATTCTGAAGCTATAAAAACCATCCAAATGATTTATTACTATTTTAAAATAGTTGAAATAAATAATCTAGGACATGTGAGAGAGGATATTAATTTAAAATTAAATTAAAAAAACACAAAACTAATAACAAAAAGGCAAATAATGTTTGGTCATGTTCAAAACCTATTTATATAATTTTATAGTAATTAAAATAAATATTCATAACAATTCCAATGATTTATATGATCCAATAAAAAATATATTTTAGTCTAAATTTTATTTTATTTTTACTCATGTATTTTTTTTATGAGAATCTATCTTTTATCATAAATAATTATTTTTAAATAAACAATTATGATAGTTTCAATTAAAAAAGAGAGAGTCAAACCTCAATATTTTGTACGTGAGTGTATGAAAAAATAAAAGGATTAATTTAAGAAAACTAAATTAAAAAATAAAACATATATTTTATTCTTAATGAATATTCCTCCATAACTGTTTTTAAAAAATATTCATATTAGACTCATATATATATTTAATCATAAAATAATTGCTACAATTACCATAAAAGATATAATCTTATTTATAAATTATGACATAACAAGACAATTTTGAAAATATCATCCTAATAATGGAAAATCTTCTCCATATGAAAGAAGTCAGTTCATTTCCGCTCATAGTGGAAGAAGCGAAACTGGGACCTGGGGGCCCCTGATAGAACAACTTCTTTCAGATGGAGAAGATTCTGAAATGGAAATTTTGATTCAGGTGAATAATAAGTGGGTTCAGTTGAGATTATAACAGAACCGTCTACCTCATTATATTGATAAATGAAAAATTTTCTTTTCATTTTATCTCTTTGTTTTATTTAAACCCTCCCCTTCACCCCCATCGGATTGCCAAGCATTTGGTACTAAGGTTCCTCTTTTTTTCCTTTTGAAGCGGATAGTTTACAGTGCTCATTCTCGAGAAAGGAATCTTTGAAAAGGTATCATGTCTGTTACTTCAATAAGTTTTCTTAACAAGTTTTCCCACACTCTGTCTCCCATCGACATGGCGGGGAAGCCTAGCAAAATGACTATCCTACACTTGGCTAGGTCCATTCCATTGAGGCTTGATGATCTTTGCATCAATACCCTTGTACTAGAGACAACATCGAGTCAATACCACCAGATCTGGAAGAATTTTTCATTCGCAGCCACAGTCCAGTTGGGACTTAGCCTGCTTTGTTGAAGCCATCTTTCTATATCTCATACAGACCCAACCATTTGAAAAAATTCAAAAAAATAATTAAAAGAATAAGATATAAGTTGATGGTTCAAAATGCCCTTTAAAAAAAACAAGTCATGCCTATAAACTTGGTTGTCTTTGTTTTGTTTTTTTTTTTTAAATTTGTTTTTTTAAAAAATAGATAACACGTTGTTTACTTAATTTTTTTAAATATGATGGACACCACATTGTCAGTATGGAAAGATGATTTATCAAAGCATTATAAAAATCTCAATAAACACTTTTTTTTTTTTTACTCTAAAGCATCATTTAATCACTTTAAAAACAAAACATTTGAATGAACCTGAAAAAATTTAATGAGTCCTGATCTACGTTTTCTAACACATTTGAAGGGAGAAACCACCTTTATTGAGCTCTTCTCTTCAAGATGAACCTATTAACACCAAGATCGACACTTTTATGGTTGTAATATGGTTGACCAAACTCTTTCTCTCTCGATCTCCTTTTTTTCTATGTCTTTCTCACTATTTCTTAATAACTAGAGACTAAAATATAAAATAAAGAAGCTTATAAATGAAACATGAAATCATAAAATAATATGATCAAATATTAAAAATGAAAATTAAGGGACAAAATTGAACTTTTTCATGCTAGCAAATAAAAAAAATGCTTTGTTTTTTTGTTTATGTTAATTTTGATACTTCATTGATTTTTTTTTTAATAATAACATTGGATTCTATTTTTGTAAACTCTCTTCTATTAATATCTAGGTACTAAAACATAAAAGAAAGAATTTTAGGAATGAAACATAAAATCTTTAAATAATAGGGCCCAAATGTAAAAAAATGAAAATTAAGGGACAAAATTGAAGTTTTTCATGCTAGCAAATGAAAAAAAAAGGCTTTGTTTTTTGTTTATGTTAATTTTGATGTTTATTTGAACTTTTTTAATAATAAAGTTAGATTTTATTTTTGTAAAATTGATATTTTATTTACCATCAAAATATTCTCTTACATCTTGCTTATATCTTGCACACATGAAAGCATGTAAATTGAAACAAATTATAAAACATAAAGTTATAAAAAAACAACTTTTGACAACTAAATTGAAAAAAACTTAAGGAACTAGAAGAAAAATTGGCCTAATTAAAAATGTTATAAATAGTTCAATAAGAGTTGATGAATAGTAATTATACACTAAAAGAATAATTACAAGGAGCTTCCTATAGTTTGATTGTTTTTTTACTTTGTGTTCAAGTTTGGAAAATTATTCTTTATATCCTTAGTCAAACTAAAAGTTCAAACCATGTTAATGATGTTACTACCCTCAAATATAAAATATTGCAAATCCAAGGAAACAATAATCCTTTTACTTTCACTCTCGATTTTCTTCATCTCTCTCTTTATGACTCTATTGTCGCTCTAAAAAATTAGCAATCAAAACCCCAAATCAAAAAGATTTGTTTAATCAAATCTCTTAGAATCCTGTGACTTTTTTTGTTAGAAAATAAGAAGTTATCCCTTGAGATTTGGAAGCTTATCTTGAAGTCTGGTATTTGAAAGGTATGTTCTAATTTTTTTTTAACCAAATCAAGATATTGAAAATTATTGGAAGTGCGTTTTATTTATGTTAAATAACATTTTCATTAATTTAAGTATTATTTTCTCTCTATTTAACCATATGAACAAACATGTTCAGGGATTTGACCAGTATATAGTGACCTTTGAATAAACCCCAATTAATTCAATTTTTTCTTGGGTAATGACAATATTGATAAAGCCAAACCTTGTTTAGTCATTGTTTTACATATTTTATCATGTGTTGCTAAAAATCATTAAAAAAAACCAAATTTTAGTTTAGCAGGTCATTGTTTATCACTTTTCATCAAACCCTAATTTTAAAATATTAACATAAAATGTGATTAATTGATATCTAACCATTAGATAACATTTGTTTTACCATTTTTTAACTTGATTTTGTAATTTTTCATTATTTTTCATTTTATGATACAAAATGTCATTTACTATTTCTTACAATGACGACAAACCACACCTTGAAAATGGTTGATACTATGACTATATGGCTTATATGGATATATTGTTGACATAGACTTATATAGTTTTCAAATAAAAGATGAGAAAGGGAATCAAATATCTGACGATGCATCTATGTTAAAGATGTTGAATTTGCATGAAGGCGAATAAGCGATTCATAACTATGTTAATGTTAATCACATTGTTACTCCTCTAATAATGAGGATGCCATGGTGTTTCACATATGAGCTTGAAGGCAGTAAGCAAATTGGAATAAAATACTTCAAGATGCTGATGTCAATAATAAAGTCATACTTGAATTTTATATATGATTTTGATTTTGATGATGATGATGTTGCTATTGAAAGCAGTATAGATATTGATAATGTTTGCATAAATATAAATTTTAGCAATTTAAGTAATGAAAAAAGTGAAAGAAATGAAAGAGTTAATGTTGGTAGTGTAGGTATTGAAAGAACTAAAAGGGTTAATAAGGCTGATGATAAATATGTAATATATAATGAAGATTATGGAGAGGAGGAAGATGATTATGATTATATTTCTTTTGATGATAAAAGATTTGAATTTATTAACAAAACAAAAGATGAATGGATTGATAGCTTATAAGGTGATTTAGCTTTTGGTAAAAGTTTGGATGATTGTTCAGAATTAGATAATAAGTGGAAGATAAGTTATGACGAGGATGATTTTGATGTTAAACGTAGTGCGAAATCATATAATAGTTGCGAGGAAGTTGGAGATGAAAATGGTAGGGTTGGGATAAAAAAAAAAGTATAAGGTTGATCCCACATTTGGTTTTAAATGTAAAATATTTAAAATAGAACTTGATTGATCAATAAAGTTCAGGGAATGTTAGATCTTTAGAGATGTTAATAATTACAAGGATGTTTTGAGAGAATATGAAGTGAATCATGGGTATTATGTGAAGAGGATTTATGTTTCTCTTGTTCCTTATATCAAGACTTTCATGGTAAAAACTTTGAAAGATGATCATAGTTGTATTAAACTTGTAACTATAAAAACAACCAATTCAACTTGGATAACAAAAAAGATAATACTGTGATAAGTTCTGATCCAAACATATCTAATAAGACATTGGATACAATCTTGGATGACAAGTTCAAGATCAAACCACACCCAATATGACTTTGAAGAGTTAGGATAAAGGCAAAGAAGTTTGTGAAAAGAAGTAATAAAAAGTCATTTCATACACTTCCTCTCTCTCTCTCTCTATATATATATATATTGAAGTCACAAGTAAAGGTTCATTCCAAGTTGTTGAAGAAGTTTAACCTAGTATTGTTATCTTTCTATGGTTTGACTCTAAATTTAATTTAAATGGACATTCACCATGGAAGTTTCAAAGATTATATATGTGTTTGAAATATATGAATGAGGTGAATGAAAGTAGTCATTTCATTGGAATTGACGCTATCTAAAAGGTTCATGTGGAGGTTTGTTATTGACAGTTGGGTTGGATGCCAATAATAGACTTTCCTATGATGTATTCTGTTGTGGAAATTGAAATAACGACACGTGGTGATGGTTCTTATATGTCTTATATAGATTCTAATAATAATAAAAGAGTACATTAGAGGCGTTTTGCATTATATCTTATTGGTAAAAGGTATATTATCAATAATTTTTAAATTTTTTATCAAAATTGTTTTTTTTTTCTTTTTAAGTAATTCTCAAGTTTTTTTTCTTATAAAGTCAACGATAGGTAATGTATGAGATATTCCCAGAGGCTACTCATAGATACTATGCAATGCATATCTATGTTAATCTCAAGAATAAAGGGTTTCGTGGTTTGGAGATGAAAATTAGATTTTTTGGTACAATAAAAGCTTATACAAATCTACAATTCAAGACCTACTTAAAGGATATTGGAGATGTAAACAAATCAACTCTAGGTTGGTTGAATAATATTAATGTTGAAACATAGGCTAAGCATTTGTTTGATCCTGAGATGAAGTTGAAAATGTAATAAACAAATCAACTCTGAGTCCTTCAATAGTTGAATTAGGAAATATAGGAGTATGCCAATTGTTTTGTTACTGGAAAAGATTAGGTAAAAACTTATGTTTAGGTTTCTTGCAGGATATGCTCAAACTGTAGGTTAGGAATTACATACCACATTTTATGTTAGGAAGTTGTTGAATATGTTTATTAAAAAGTCTAGATATTTAAGGATGATTCTAGCCAGTGCAAATGAATATCAAGTTTCTAAAGAACAATCAAGAGTTTGTGTTGATTTAGATAAAAGAGAGTGTTTATATCATGAGAGGATAAAGACAAGCATTCTTTGTAGACATGTGATCCCTTGCGTGCATTATAATAGACTAGACATTGAAGAGATGTGTAATGTATATTACATAGTTGAAACTTTTAAGAGGACATACACTGAGGTGGTGCATCTATTATCAGAAGAAGATTTAGATCGTCAAGAATTGGATGCCATTGTTTTGCCTTCTGACTTGAAAAAATATATTAGTATACCAAGAAAAAATAAACATAGGAACTAGGTGAAGATTGACCTTTTAATATAAGAAAAACAACATCTACACTTAGGTGCAATATCTACAATTCAAAGACATACCAAAGACATGGTGCAAGACAACTTAGAGGATTCATTGATACCATACCTAGTGATTCAAGTACGTTGACATGGGTTTTAATATTGTTGGCAGTTTTTGTGGTTTTGACAGTTTCTGTGGTTTTGACATAGGTTTTAGAGGCCGTTCGGTAATGCGGCAGGAACTGAGGTGTAGCTAAACCGCAATATATATATGTTTGGTTATGTTTAAAACATGGGTTGAAATTGGTGGGACCCATCACGATAGTGGCCGAACCTGTGGTTAGCAAAAAGCTGGCAATACCTGCTGCTAACCAGCAACAACCTCAACTTTTGTCATCCACCAACACTGTCTTTAAAATTTTAAACTCCTAAAAAAAAAGGCCGTTGGATAATTAATTACTCCTCTCCTAGCAAATCAATTCAAACGGCCTCATCCACCGTCAAAAAAATATAGTATTGCAAATTGTAATTTTGTGATTAATATATATAAAGAAGAATGCCCGAAATTAGACTCATTTTATCATTTTTTTAACCACAATCCTATTCCGTTCAACCAAGTTTTTATAAATGTTACAAAACATTTTTTTGTCAAATTTTTCTTCATTAACAATAGTGAAAAATAACTTTAAACCAGTTTATATATATATATATATATATATATATATATATATATATATATATATATATCTCGAAACTAATTTTTTTATTATCAAATTTTATATGTGATGACATTGCACATAGTTTAATGGAAACTAAATTTTTTATTATCAAATTTTGTATGTGATGACATTGCACATAGTTTAATGGAATAATAAAAAATATTTGATATTAATATTATTTATTTCATGATATAATAACAGTAGTTAAATCTACAATATTTAAATTAAAAATCATTAATATATATATATATTAATTATTTTATAACCTTAATTTGAAAAGCATTTTTTTAACCAAACACATTAAATTACTTTTTGTTCAACCTCAATTTTAACCACAGTTTTAACCAAACATATATTTTTCCAAACCAACCTCAACTAAAAGTATTTTTTATAAAACAACTTTTTTAAAACCACAACCACAACAGCAACCTCAATACCAAACACACCCTTAGTGGTGTCAGCAAAAGTTTTAGTGGTGGTGGCAGAGGTGGGAGAGCTAGTGTAGGTGGTAGAAGAGCTAGCATAGCTGGTGAGAGAGCTAGTAGAGGTGGTGGGGGAGGTGTTAAGGTAGTGGGAGAGGTGTTGGTTCATCCTCTCAACCACCAACTCAAACTTATGTAAGGGTTTTCTTAAAACAACATAAGTAAGTTTAATTTAGTGTTATTAATTATTCTACTAATAATCAATTTAATTTGGAATTACATGTTGATGTTGGAACTTCATCAATTCAGTACTCAACCAGACTACTTGCATTGAATGAAGTATGCATAGAAAATGTACAAGAACAATTTATGGACATGATGATTTAGTTTTGGGTTTTCTTAGATATCGTGAATAATATTTTATGGATATTTTGTTGATATTATAACAAGTTTAAACACTTGATTTTACTTTATGTTTAGTGCAACTCAAACATGATTTGCTAGTGTTGTTCATTTCATTTGACCAGGATGAGCAATATCATAGTTAGAAACAATAACATTACACACATCAAATTAGCTACCACTAACAATTTTACACTTGCAAAACTAGTCTTCGATTGTGATTCTTGATCCAAACTTGATGTAATTAATCTTAAATTTTCTTCACTTCATCTAGTATTTGATCAATATTATTAGCATATTTACTTACTATAATAGTTACTTCAATATAATTACTAGGTTTGCACCAATCAATGAATGTATTGTCTTATAATTTGTCATCGCATTTATATAATAGCTTGTTTTTACTAGCATCTGACTCTGATATCTTTATAATTGCTTTTTTTTTTTTATATATTTTGTGTACTTTTTATTTTTAAATTTTAGTCCATCCAAGTTGTTTCAAGTTTGTAGGCTATTATTAACATTTGATGAATATAAAGACACATATTCAACTTTGTGCTGTAAATTTTAGGATATTGTTGATTATCAAAAAGTTTTGGGTTGTTTTTAATGATAAGTGCAATGGATTTTGTGTTGAGAGTGTGTGTAATGGATATTGTTAGATTAGACTTGTAAAATGGTGAGTTTTTTTGCAATAATTGTGTAAGGTGACTTACTTGAAATGGTGAAGATTTGTCGAGAAAATTTATGTTGGTGTGTTCTTTGATTTGATGTTTGTGTTTGCTATAAATTTTAAGGGACGAGGGAGATCGTTTGTTAATGGTTTGTTCACAGGAAATATTATGGGAAGAAGGATTGAATTTGTTATAATTTTTTTTTTAAATGACAACTTTCATGTTGTGGTGACAATGATTAGTGGTAATTTTGTTATTTTGAACAACAAAGATTCTTTAGCCATTAAATTGAAAATCAGAGGATGATGTAAAGTATTATAAATTTATTAAAGTTGATAATATAAAATGTGATTTCTCAGAAAATAAGGGAAAAAAAAAACAATTAAACTACAGAAAAGTTGATGTAATTATTTACCTAGAGGAAACTAGCTAGTTTGCTTTAACAAATAAAACCAAACAGTTTTCGATGCATAAAATGAATCTTCTTATTAACCTCCAGTGTCGAACAAAGCTGTCCAACACATTGTGACAGTGAACTGAGTTAAATTTCCAATATTGTAAAAGAAAACACAAAGTCCCCATACAAAATATCTCATGCCAGAACTGTCCCTAGCCCCACATGAGCACCACCACCATCCTATAATATTCTAAAAACGAGAGATCAGACATCTTATCGCAGGTAATGGCCGGCTATAAGTAGCTACACTTTGTGTTTTGGTCCCATATGGCTATGGAAAAACAGATTATTTGGGTAGCCTGCAGCACTCTCACTGACTTGTCCATTTCCCTATTCATTTCTTGAATGCTAGCTTTTACTTCTTTATATTCCACTTGTCCTGCCTCTTTCTTATGCAACCTTATTCAAAATCTATGTTTCTTTCTCATATTTAAATAACTTCTTCTCTGTGTATATATAATTCTTAATCTCTTTATCCTTTTATGACTTCACAGGAGGACCCCGACAGTATCTGAACCCAAACCTTTAGTTAGTTTTACCTTGTAGAAATGGCAACAAGTTCCTTAGAAGAGAAATGGGAGCATCCAGACCGTAGTGCTCAAGACGAAGAAGATCAAGATCAGGAAGAGGAAGAATCATTATCACTGTGTGATTTACCGGTCAATATGGTGAAAGGAGAGAACAACCAGTCAATCAGGGATCAAGAAGCTCATAAAGAAACCGAAACAAATCAAGAAGATTTCGACTTTGGTCCCTTCAGGGGTGGTGATGGCTCTCTTTCTAACAAATCAGACATGTGTGCAGCTGATGATTTATTCTTTCAAGGCCAAATTCTCCCTCTTCGTCTCTCAGTTAGCTCAGAAAGTGGTGTTAACAAGTTCAAGAATGATACCAGCTTGAACCCATGCCACTGCCTATCAAGGTCAGAGTCCATGGACCACAATTCACACGGTGGTTTAACAAGTTTCAGTAGCAGAAGCAGTAGTAGCAGAAGTCATTACTCATCAAGCAGCACCAGCACAAGCTCTGCCATTGCCAGCACAAGAATGATAAAGCCAATAATTCAAAACCAGTTCCTTGCACATCCAAGTCCAAAGCCTCAAATTAGACTTTCCAGTGCCTCGCTGGGGAATGCAGCTAGTAGCAAACCAAGAAATTCTTCGGTTTGGGACTTTTTTAGACTGGGTTTGGTCCGTACACCAGAGATTGAATTTCAAGATCTCAAGGTTCGTAATTATGTTAGTAGGAATAGTAGCTCTAGTAGCAGCAATTCAAGCATCAACAAGTGTAGCCAAATTAACGTTAGCAATGGCAACAGTAAAAGCAGTCGGAAGATCAAGAACGTGAGTAGACATAATAGCAATGATAGTGGGAAGAAGATGGGAAAACGGAGTTTGTTGGAGAAAAGAGGAGGGTTGTTAAGTGGATGTAGCTGTTCAGTTAGTACAGTGAAACCAGTTCCATTGAACAATAATATTGTTGTCGTGAAAAGCAGTAACAGTAGGAGTCATAGCGCAGGAAATGGCAATAATGATAAAGGTGAAAGAGGGTCCATGGAGCTAGAGGAGAAGCTGCAAGAGTTGAAGATGAAGAAAAGAATGGTGCAAAAGCAGCAGGAGGGAAAGCAAGCTATGTCACGTCATCGAACGTTTGAGTGGATAAAGGATCTTTCACATGCTACCTATCTTGACCATGAAGTGGAAGCTGTCTAGACTCTTTTTTAAGAACAATGCCTCTCGCAGCATGCCTGTATTCCTTTTATCATTATCTTTTTCTCTGCCTTTTGTTTTCTGGATTCACTTTTTCTTTAATTTTGAATTTTTGTTTTCTTACTTATATATTTGTTATCGCTGTGAATTGGCACTGTTAACTAGAACTACAGGTCTTGGTTTCTGGAGAGTGTTGAGGCTGTTAAAACCTAACCTAAAACACTAGCTGGTTATGGATTTTATATATAAAAAAATAACTCAGGGGAAGCAAAAGACCACTCCAAATTCAAAATGAACTGCATGGCTCCATTAGGACCATTACACAGTCCACAATACAACTAAAAGAACATCGGTTTTTACTTTTCATTGCTTTACAACTAAAATTCAATTTTTTTTTTAATTTTATCATTGTGGGTTATATTAATAATATTTTATGCGTTGGGATTTTTTTTCTTTGCATATTCTTAAATTCAATGTTTTTTTGATAAACTTTAAAAATTGAATTAGAGGCCAATTTAATTTATAATATAAAAAAGGTTTAAAGAAGAAAGACCAAATTAAAAAAAAAAACAAATAGGGTCCTTTTTATTAATTCTATCACAAAAATAACTTCATTTTGGCCGATAAAGATTTAGTTTATGAATTTTTGGTTTTATAAAGAATGTTTTGATTCTAAGTTCCATTTGTTTAACACTTAATTCCATGAGTT
This sequence comes from Populus x sibirica, assembly GCA_019202695.1. Classification (NCBI taxonomy): domain Eukaryota; kingdom Viridiplantae; phylum Streptophyta; class Magnoliopsida; order Malpighiales; family Salicaceae; genus Populus; species Populus x sibirica. The sequence goes on from JAGMVL010000801.1 coordinate 1,129,085, forward strand.
TTTGAGAGAAAAAAGAAGAAGAAAGTCACTGGAAATTAAAGAAAGAAGAGAAAAAAGAAGGGTGATTTGCTACATTTCGGCAACTTTCTGTTATAAGAATATGATAAAAGTGAGAAAATTAATTAATACACACAGTTGGATTCCAAGTTATGAATAAATAGGAACGTTGACTTGTATATGAACAGGGTGTTGTTATTGTTATTCGATCCACCATTTTTTTACACAACAAGTAAGATTAAAGAAGATTTGAGAAATGGAAGCCAAGGTGAAGAGAGGAAATGATGAAAAACGAAGGCGGTGATGGTGGTGGAGGTGCATGTCATGATTGAGGCGTGACACTTGAAGCTTTATGTATGTGGGGGCGTGATAGCAGTGAAAATGGCAATTCGTGACTGCTACAAAAGCACACACATGGGAGAGATGTTGAAAGAGAAAGGAAGAAAAAGTAAAGACAAATAATTGGGGAGGATATCTTAGAAAGAGAATAATCTCTACTTTCTCTGATGATTTACAAGGGAATGCTGTATGAAACGCTTCCTTCTGTCTCCTTTGCACTGTCTCATTAGCAGCCCAGAAAGTTACAGAGTTGCTAATCAGGAATCCAATAATTCTTTCCTTGTACTGTTTGTCTATCTTCAAGAGGTTCAGTGTATTCCCTCTTTTTTTTTGTGTTAAATATTTCTTTTAGTTTTAAAAACTAGTTAATTAGTTTCTTGATAAGTGTTAATCATGTTTAATTTAAAATTGTTTTGTTAAAAAATATATTTTATATTTATTTAACAGAAAAAACTATTATGAGATTCCCAATTTTTTGGATTAAGTCCATGTCATTTACAGAAAAAAGACAAGAGGCATAATTATTACAACTATTCACTGAGATCCAATCAGATGTTCATATGGATAAGCTTCTAGCACAATATTTGGAACATCTCTTTCTTTCTATTTGTTTTTTCAATTGTTCTTCTCAATTGTAAAGTCCAAGCCCTAGCTAGCAAAAGAAGCAAAAGAGAGAGAGAAAAAGCTGCAACAAATCAGTGAGTCCTCAGGGTAATACAAAAATTTTGAGCATCTGCCGTTTTATCGAGATTAGCAATTTCAAACAAGAAAATACATGATGATTTCTTCCTTCTAATTATCACGTGGAATCAATGGATTGTTATCTTACCCCCTTGAAATAACTTTTACCCTCTTGGGATAATTTTAAAGGATTGATATATATCATGACTAATGTGATATATATGCTCTTTTTCTCTCTTTTCTAAGTTTAAGTTTTAGGTATCACGTACATCCAAGAGAATTTATAAAATAATTAGGTCCAAGACATTCTTAAGATATTTCAAAATATTTTTTATTGTCAAAAAAGCACCTCAACCTAATAGTTTAAGCTGTTATGTAAGTTTTTAAAATATGATTTATATTATTCTCTAACGATATGATTTATATTATTCTCTAACACACCCTCTCAATTCTCAAGTGAAAGCCTTTTGGACTTGAAACTTGCATAGACTTACATTATCTTGTGCTTAATTTTTATCAAATAAATAGGGATGATGAGATTCGAACTCGTGATCTCTTGGTTATCAAGGCTCTGATATCATGTCAAAGAACCATCTCAATCTAATAGCCTAAGCTGTTATGTAAGGTCCCAAGATATGATTTCTATTATTCTCTAATACTTACTAACTAAAATATTAATATGTTTTAAAAATTAATTGTCGATAAACAAAAAATTAATTTTAAAAAAACTCTAGGTTGGTGAAATTTCAAACCAAAATACCATATTGCTTAACGATTCAACTCTGAAAGCAAAAGCGACAAGCCATTGAAAGAAAAAAAGAAAAAAAAAAGAGTAAATAAATAAAGCCTATTGTTCTTCTCATGTTCTAGCTAATCCATAGATAATTTGTTCGTTGCCCTCTGATCACATGTATTGTCCATTGCTTGTCCATTCCTGATTATTAGATTTCTTGCCGTGTACCATTTGTATTAGAGAAACCATGGACCGGAAATGATGGATTCACTTACATCACGAGAATGCAATTAATTTCTCTCGTCTCTTTGTTGTTGTTCTTTTCTTAAAAAATAAAGAAAAAAATTAAATTCATTTTTACACACAATAGCATTAAATCCATCAAAATATATATTTAATTTTTCAATAATCCATATAAAAATAAAAAAATATATTAAAAAAACCCTACATAAAGCCCTACGTACATGATATAAAATAGATTTCCCAAATTAATTACTCCTAGACTATATAAAAAGATACGTAAATGTTTTATTAATCCTTTTAATCCTAGTAATAATATAAGATAGATATATGTGAATCTTGTATTTTTCTATTATTAATTAATCATCACAAATCTTGACTTAATTTGCATTATTTTTATATATACTCTTAATTTCAATATATACAGTGCTAATAAGATTTATTTTATGTTTTAACAATAAATAAGATAATTTAATTATAATTTTCAACTTTTACGCAATATCATTCAAATTTTAAATGTGAAAAAAATCAATTTAAAAAAAAATAATATTTTAATTGTACAAAATTTTAAAAAGTTGTTTAGTTGTTGTCAAAATGTTTAAGGGGGCAGGTGCATTGGTGTTTTATTTCCCATTATCCAACCATAATCGTTGGTAGAAAACAAAGAAAACTATATAGTAGTTTATAACAAAAAAAATAATAATTATATAATATACGTGTGGAGAATGAGCTGAGAAACTAATTTGATGAAATACACAGTATGTATGTTGTTTTTCTTTTTTGGGAATTAAGTTATCAATTCAACGCTTTTTTAACATACTGTTTCATGGATTAATGATCGATGTTTTTTTACAAGAGAAATGATAAAACAATATTACAATTCATTAGACTGTTGAAACTTACCAATAACTATACATCCATCGCAAGATTGATGGCTTACTTCTTCTTCTTCGTCTAATTCATGTGTACCTTCTACAAGGACATCATAGAGAGTAGCAATTAAGATTATTTTGGTAAGATTTTCCATGTCAACAACTTGTATTTTTCCTTTTTGTTTTGTGGATTTCCTTATTAACAAGGTTTCTTTGTCATTTATGGAAATTAAGAGGCAATTTTTGGGCTTATTTTTTAATGTATAGTTTTATACTAACAAATATAATTTTTTAACATAATTTTTTATTTGACCATTGGATTACGCTGAAGTTTTCCAAAAGAAATTTATAAAGGCCTTGTTTTATATACAATTAGACTTTCATAGTTATTGGACATTAGGGAGGCTTTGCGATAAGATTCAAAAGCTAATTTGCAAGAATTGTATTAGGTTTCTAGTTGATTTAAGATTCTTTTTTCTATTTTATTTAGAATTCTTTTATTATTTTTCCATCTTTGTTTCAGATGTTTTTATCTATATAAATAAGGTTATTTTTTTTATAGAATTTGATTTTAGAATAATCTATTGTGTGATTATAAGAGGATTCCTCTTAATTTAGTTTTTCATTGAACTACTTTAACTTATTAAAGAATTAACCAAGTTTTATGGCGTCTTTCATACTATTTATTCATGTCTCTTTATAGGTGTTGGGTGGGGGTTTGATTTTTATAGTCTCAGTGCCTTAGTATAGGTTATCGTTGTGTCAATCTCATTCACAAACCTGAATTTAACTTCCTTGGAAAGAATTGATTTGATTATGAGTTTTTAGATCTCTATATCTACAGGTTTCATATTAGTTGATATCAGAGCAATGCTTTAAAATCATGTTATATCTATTTATCTTTTAGTTGTTGTATTTTCATGTTATATCTATATCCATGTTATTTCATCGTTGTCACAATTTAGAACCAAGTTGCTGAAAAAGTTTTTAAAAAAAGAGAGGAAGATTACTTGTGATTTGGTTGTTTACAATTCAAAAGGAAAAGGAAGAAAGATCAAAGAAATCCCAAAAATGGAAAAAATAAGGTTCAGCCGTAAAAAAATAGGGTTTTCATCAAACTTGGATTCGACAACTCAAATATAAAAATCTTTTATTCTTGAGATATATTTGTGTCATATCTTGATTTTAGAATTATTTAGACATACTTTGTTGGGTTGTTTCTAAAATTACCAAATAAATAAATAAATCATAACTTACGTTAAAAATTTATTTTGTTGTTGATTCCAGGTTTGCTACACAACAACCAGTCCAAAAATAGTGTCTTTACTTTTTTTGAAATATTTGAGTTTTATTTCACTATTTTTCTTAATTTCATAATTTTTTTATGTCTTCGTATCATTCATATTTTGCACGAATTCGCTTTGCTATTCATGTTTTTGTATTTGTAGTTTTGTATTGATAGTTTTAATCTATATATCAAGATGTTAGACGATGTAGGTTTATAATCCATAAAGGATTTTTGTAATTATTAAAAAAATAGGTCTAAAAAATATCTCAATTTCTTTATGAAAATATTTCTTATATTAATTTAAACCTCAAGCTTTAACTAGTTCTTAATTAAAAATTTTCATCCTTCTTAAAAAGTTTTCATCCATATTTTCATTCAAATTATTATTATTATTATTGCGAAATTGTAGGGAACTTAATGTGTTATATTAAGTGATTTTAACAAAATTCTTTAACATTAAAAACAAAATAGTTTAAGAATTAAATTAATATAAAAGTATTTCATATACAAAATCAATAATACCTAGTTTATTTAATGTTTGTCCTAAACAAAATATAGGCATATCTATCCGCTTAATACTAAAATTACAGATATTCAGGTGAATGTATTTTTATACTTACCTCAAGCTTTTGGGAGCGTGATTCCCGTCATTTAAAAAAGAAAGCACTTCGAGAGGAACACAAGAAGTCATGTTAGATTCCTATGATTTAAAAACTTCTTGGCATACTTGTGGGTTCCTCGACTCTTGAATGGGCCTCTCGATTGCTTTTTGGAGTTTTTGTGGATTTGGGTATACATGTTGGCTAGACCCACTTAGAAAATATTGCCTCAATTTCTTATACAATGGTAGAAATTATTTTCTCATTACTAATGATGACTATTCTAGAGCCACAAGGGCTTACCTTACTAAATGATTCACATAATTTGAGAGTGTCTTTGTTATGCTCATGATGATTCTAGGACAAATTTGAAGTAGTGCATCTTGTTATATACCCGTTAGATATCCTTGTGATCAAAAGGGATATCGAGTATGTTCTCTGCTCAGTTAGAAAAATTTTATATCTTGAGATGTTATTTTGTATGAAGATCAATTTTGTTTCTAGAATATCACCTCAATTCAATATACAATAGTCTTTCCGCTTACTGTTCATGGCATGCATGCAATTCTCTTTTCAATCAAAGCAAAAACAAAGCACCTCTTCCTAATGTGCCTAACTTTAGTGGCATTAAAGCCCTAATCCTATCACAACAAGGAAATAAAACACTCATATCACCCACTCCTATTCAATCTTCTCAGTCTTAACATGTTAAAAAAGCATAATTAACTACAACATTATGTTCACTATGCCCAAATCATGTGTCTTTTTCGCTGCTGCTTAAACTATAAAGTCTTTACATGTATTTCTTATCCTTTATCTAATTTTATCGGTTACAATCAGTTTACTCTTTCACACTCCAAATTCCTAGTGACTATCTTCATATATTACAAATCTTAAACATTTTCATGTTGTTAAGGATCGTAAATGACATGAGGTCATGACACAAGAAATAAATGCTATTGAAAAAATAACACTTTGATATTGACTAACCTATGGGAAAGTAGGAAACTAATTGATTCCATTCAAAATTAAATACAAATCTATTGGAAAATATTGACAAGGCATATCTTGTAGCCAAATGATATAACTAAATTGAAGGACTTGATTTTTATTAAACATTTGCTCTTATTGTAAAGTTTATTACTATTAGATGTTATTAGTTGTTGTAGCTAGTAAGAAGCGAGAGCTTTATCAATAAGATATTCATTATTTCATTCTTCATGGTAACAACCACTTTGAAAACTTTACACACCACAAAAGAAAGTGCTTAGGGTTTTTAATGTTTGCCTCAACTAAGAAGACTTTAAATTTCAAAATTAGATGCTAAATTTAATGTTAAAGATCTGAACTCTAGGCATTATTCTTATAACTCCAAACTTATAGTTCCAAACTTGTAACAATGTATTAAAATCCTTATGGCCTTTTAATATGCAGAAAGTAAATAAAAACTTGTAGAGTAATCAAATAATTTGAGTGTAAAATATAAATTAACAACTCAAGATTAAAGAACTTACATTCATTGGATGATTCTTTAATTGATTACAAACACGCACTAGAATTCCTTAATAAAAAAACACGAACTGATATATATATATATATATATATATATATATATATATATATATATATATTTGGTGTTTTTTGGTGTTTTTTGGCTTTTTTGGTCATGAAAACTACAAGCCTACTAGATTACAATGGAGACTGTAAACCTACTATTACAAGCCTGCTAATTATCGCCCATAAACTATCAGCTTATAAACTATCTACCTGCAAGTTATATGCTTATTGATTATCACCTACTAGGTTACAAGCCTATTGATAAACAAGTTTTGAAGATCCTGGAAATCTTATTTTAATTACGTAGCAAATATTGAATTGTTGTTATTGTTGTTGTTGTTATCGTTTCTATCTTCATTCATCCTTGTTTATATAGGAAAAGTCACGAATAACCATTTGTTAACTACTCACTTTCTCAATCACTTCTCACTTAAATGATGCATGATTGAAACATCCCATCTCTATTATCTCATTTGTTTTTAGTCAGTTTCTTTTGCAAGTCTGGGTCATATCTTTCCCATAGTTTGTCTTTTATTTTCTCTAATTTAGACTTCAAAACTCTGATATATTACATTCACCTAGTTCAACCCATAATCAAGTCTTGTCTTTTATTTAAGCCTATACTTATTTTAATATAGAACACTTATTAAGCCCATCTCACTATTTCATCATTTGTTTTTCCCAAGATAATTTCAAATTTCAATCTACACCCATGAATTTTACATGATAATTTGAATTTTAAAACCTTTTACTCTATTAAGTCAATTTTTACCCCACTTTTATCTTATGTTATTTATACCATCTCCTTTTGTTTGAATTGCTTTAAATAAACCCTAAAAGAATTTCTAAGAAAGTGACCTCAAGATATTTATCAAAAACAATTATGGACAATGTTCCTACCCTTCTTATTCCTTAAATGATAGCAATCCCAAACACTCATAAAGCTTCGTACCTTCCTTCCTATCAAGAGTTCTTTCATCTTGAACTTCTTAATCCTTTGTCCAATAAAGTTCTTTCATTTCAACCTTCGGTTAATCTAAACATCCACCTTTATCATATTATGGGTCTCGCAATCCATAAAGTTCCAACTTACCTAAAATTCTTTTTGTAGTTAAAGATGTTATATTGAAAATCCATAATCACACAACACCTTCTCTATTCCATTCTTTAAAATTGACCCAATTCAATTGCGATTTTTTTTCTAGATATATTGCTAACCCCACCAAATCATGGCCTTCCTCTATTATTGTTGTCAATATTTTTTAATCTGCTTTGTTAAAGCATGATTTTATTAGAGAAAAATAGAGAAATCAATGCTTAGAAGTGTTTTTTATCTCATTATTCGTTGTTTTCCACAACTCAACCCCTTTTTTTTTTTATGTGAAATGCTTATAGCTTTGAGATTTCCAGGTATAATTGTCTATATTACTCAGTCTCGTCCTTTAACTATCACACTAGAAAGGCAAATGGAGTTACCAATGACTATGAAGTTTGGAGAGTCCTTTGAAAAGTTTGCACCGAAACTCTTTAAAGGTGACAACCTTGTTGCCATGAAATTCAAGTTCTATTTAATTTGGATTTATCTATATCTAGTGGTTTGTAAGGGTGTTATCATTAGCAATAGCTATTTGAGTCTAGTGATACTTTTCTTTAAGCATGATAAACCTTTAGCTCTTGCTCCTATGTTTTTAGAAATTGTATCTAATAGTCTTCACGATGCTATTGATGAAAACCTTTTTAGGTTTTTTGGCAGCCCTTTGTGATTTGTTATACTTTAGGCTATAATTTATTTCCCTTCATGTTATTCCAGAAATTCTGACCCTGATTTATGCCAAGTCCTTTTCTTATAGCCATTTTTATAGCCTTGTTATGTCTCTTTTCATCACTTATTTTTCTACTATTATGTATGAAATGATCTCTATTGAGAGTTTTTCTTATGATTAGAGCCATTTTCTACACCAAAAAGTATGGACCTTCTTAGTACCAACTATGTACTTTGAGCGTGGCTTTATCTAAAGAGAATCTCAAATATTGGGTAGCTATCTTGACATACAAACTTATCTTAATCTTAGTTTATAGATTTATCAAGGTAGAAAGTTATTACCAAAACCTAGCTACTAGACAATTTGGCCTTTTTTAAGGTTCTCCTACTATATTTCTTTATAACCATATCAATTTGCCCTTACACAGTAGGGCGAATGCCACCACTAGTGATCTACAACTAAATGAATACTCTAACTTCGATTGGATTGACTGCACTCTGACAATAAGATTTGCTATTGGTTATTTTATTATGCTTAGCCAATCTGCCCTTTCCTAGAAAACTAAGAAGCAACCTACTATCTCCTATGTTCTTTTAAAAAGACAATCCATTTGTATCAATATATTGTTAACTCTCATAAAAGTCTCATAATACTTTTTTGTGACAACTAGAATGCACTTCACATTACCGCTAATCCAGTCTACCACAAGCACACAAAATACATTGGAGCTAACTTTATTTTTCATTATTAACAAAACAATATAAGAGGAGGGGTTTACTATACCCCTCATCACAAAACACTATTTATTTGAATAATTTTTTTAATCTATGTTTTTTTCTTTAATTTCAAATGTTAGGTTCCCAAATATCATACACGCAATGGAAACTATGAAACATAATTATTTAGAAGCCCATAGGATCCTAATATTAAATAAGAGTTAGTTCTTCTTTTTTCGGACATTAGAACAATTAAATTTTATCCGATAAGATAAGGATCTCCTTACCGAGAATGACTTTTCTTAAACCTTAGATAGATCAACCATTAGAAAACACGACAATACCTAAGTTTATATCAAACAATTAAACAATACAACTTACCTTAGATATGGTGTATTTGGGGTGCTAATACATTTTCTTTACGCAACTACTCCCTGTGCCTGATCTCTAAGACCAGTTAGGGTTTCTAATGACCAAAATACTAGGTGGCGACTCTCATCCTCTCTTTCCACCGATAAGACAAGAAATCCTTGTCTCCTCTAGTTCCCGATTTATACATCCTAGAGTGGACGCATCACCGCGATGCCGCACACGTGCGACAAATCTAATTTCAAATAAACACAATGTTGAAGGATAAATTCAGAAAAAAAAAAAACATTAGAGGCATCCGAGTTAACTCATCATATCTAGAGTCTAGATCATGATAATGAGATAACCTCATAAAAAGTAAATTGAAAAAAATTATAAAGATCAATTCCTAATAAACCTAATGTTGAAGGATGAAATTAAAATTAAAACATTGATTAAAAAAAGAACATAAAAAAAAACTTCAGTCAACTTGAGTTAATTTGTCAAACCCTTAATCCAAGTTATGAGATGCCAATAACCTTATAAAAAGTAAATCAAAATAACAATATGTATATGATTAGAATTAGATATTTGTATGATATTTTAAGTTTATATTATTATAAACAGGTCATCTAATTACCAGGAAAAGAGTAATATAAAACTTTCTTTATGAAATTTCCTTCTTCAATTTATTTTATCTATTTTTTCAGTAGTGCTTTTTTTTTTTTCCTTTCTTTTACAAGCATTCTATTACCTTCATGTTTTCGCTTTTGCTTGGTATTAAGTGAGACAAATTCACTCTTTCAATTCTTAAGGTTTAAATCTTAAAACATGTACAATTCATTTGATTTTTCAAGTTTGCTATTTATTTGTTCTTGAAATCAAGTATCTGATTGTAGATTTTTTTAGTTTAGAGGAAGAAACGAAATACATATAGCATATTGATTAGAAAATTAAGAATTATTCAATTGATTAGTAAATGGTTTATCGCATAAATCTTTCTGATAAACAATATGATAGTGTGATATGTTAGATTGGGGGAACTCCTACAGCCCAAAATAATAAGAAACTATTGTTCATTCTGTAATATCATCCAGAATTTCAATAAATTATTCAGCCTAGTCACAGGCAATAATTCTGCTCGTAAATTACATGTAAAGTCCCGGCGAAGATTGACAAACCATTTCTTGTAGTGTTTCTCGCCACAATCAATCAAAGCAAATTTGGGAAGAAACATTGGTTACAACTATGAGCAGAGACGCCTAATATGGGGCAATGTAGCAAGAAAAAACAACACCCGTCTCTGTCAACTACTTGGTAAAACCTATGGAGGAAGGAAAAAGAGGAGCAACACGTTCCAAACGTCAAGGACTAATCGTTATTCTAGAGAAGGGCTAGTTTCTTGGCTTTTGTTCAAAGTTCAAACAAAAGAATGTTCAACGTACGTGATGGTCCATAGGTCTTGTAAACAGATATATCTACGCCGACTTCCATGGAAAATAAATATTTTTTAATGATGAAACACAGAAAAAATAAGAAATAAAAACTTCCCGCAGGGGAGACAAACGATGGCAATTTCAGTCCAGTTGGGAAGCAAGGTGGAGAACATAAAAATATGGGAGAACTACAAATCACTCCGTCAACTATATATGTAATTTCATTTAAGTTCTTCAAAGTTCTAAGTTGAATTATATTACCCTATAAATTAACAAAAAAATTTATGTATATATTTGAATAATACCGATATTGATATACTCGTTGGTGTTAAAATCAAAGATTAATTACAAAAAACAAAAATAAAATTATGAAATCGATCACTTTCTGAATTATTATGAATTTACTGTGAATGAATTTGTCATCAGAATAGAATAAGTATGGATTTGAAGACATTTTTAGCTCAAAAGGCCAAAAGTTGGCTTTTTTACTATATTTTATTATAAAGCTATAATATATATAGATTAATGAAAACTAAATGTATTTTTATAAATTCTTAATTGTTTTCAATATAACCTCGTTTTTAATTGTATATTTAACCAAACACTTCTACCTAATCCTCACCGTTCTGAAAAACTTTTAACTAATTTAAAAACTACCGTTCTGAAAACTTACACCTACGGCTACCACTGCCCTCAATGCCAAACACCCAGTAGGGCAATAACCAATCAGTCAGGTGAAGAAAAGGAGAAAAGTCACAGAATCAGAAAAGCAGAGCATTGGTCTGAGAGAAAACTCCAAGCCAATTAGATTCTAAGCTAACAAAAGCTGAAGACAAGTTTTTTCTCAGTCCACGTCAACTAAGGAGAAAAAAAAACTTAAAACTTCCACTATCCTAACCGTTTACTTTGAACCATTCTCAAGACACAATTCCAACCGTCCTCAACTCTCAATATCCCCCCCACTTCTCTGTCCTCAGTTTGTGCACCTAGACTAACTCATAAATCAAACACAGAGACAAAGAGAGTGATTTTCATTAAAAGGGCATTTTCTTGGAGATGTGTACAAGGCCATTAATGAGATTTTTACGAGGGGAGGGTGGTGGAGATGGGCTATTATGGCATATGGACTTGAAACCTTATGCTTGTGGAGATTATTCAATTGCTGTGGTTCAAGCTAACTCCTTGCTTGAGGACCAGGGACAAGTGTTCACTTCTCCTTCTGCTACTTATGTTGGTGTTTATGATGGCCATGGTGGCCCTGAGGCTTCTCGCTTTCTCACTGACCATTTGTTCCCTTTCCTCCATAGTGAGTTCTGCTTCTTTGTTTTTTTTTTTTTTTTTAAAGTTTCTTGTTTGGTTCATGGGATAGAGTGGGAAAGTAGAAGAGAATGAAAGGTTTTATGATCTTAATTTCTCGTAATGTTTACCGTTTTCTTATTCCACTTTGGTGGAGCTTTGGTTCTGCTTTGGCCCGTGTTGCATTTTTTGAAATTTGAACTGGAAAAAAACTATTAAAAGAAAATAGACCAAGGCTTTAGCATCTTTAGTTTTCGTCTGCTTAATTTTGCTAAGTTTGGTTTCCGAGAAGGTGCAGGAAAAGAAAAGAAAAAGCGGGTAGTTGGATTTATTGATATTGGGAGAATACTTGGAAAAAAAATGTCAACAGTAAAATGTAAAACCTTATGTTTTTGGGTCATTGTTGTTATTGGCAATTCCATGTTGGTTAAATCAAAACAATATAGGAACTCAATTGGACAATGTTTTAGTATTTTTCATTTCTTTAATCGTCTTGCTCTTAATTCAATGGTTTTCGCTATCAGAGTTTGCAACAGAACAAGGAGGGTTATCTTCAGAGGCGATAAGAAAGGCATTTGATGCTACAGAAATGGAATTCTTACATTTTGTAAAGCAATCATGGAGAGCTCGGCCTCAGATGGCATCTGTGGGTTCTTGCTGCCTTGTTGGGGCAATATCAAATGATGTTTTATATGTGGCAAATCTCGGGGACTCGAGAGTAGTGCTTGGTAGAAAAGTATCTGAAGGCAAGGAAAATAGTGCAGTGGTGGCAGAAAGGTTAACTACTGATCACAATGTCAGCGATGAGGAGGTGAGGAAGGAGGTGGAGGCACTCCATCCTGACGATGCACATATTGTGGTTTATACTCAAGGAGTTTGGCGGATAAAGGGCATAATTCAGGTATCAATTTTTTAGTACTCCTGCTTCATAGTGGATGTCGAAATTCTCTTGGTTTTGCATTTGTCTAATAGAACTTGGTCCAGCATGAGCGGCGATTGCGTAAACTGGTTTGGATGGACGCAAGCTTAAACTAAAGATTGAATGAATCTGTGCTAAATTCTTTATTTTGTCACGCTATGCAGCTGTTATGCTTAATATTTTGTTAGTATTTGAACCTGCAGCGATACAAAATGCCTTTGAATGCTGATGTTGGACACAGTCACCATCTTAAGTTTGCATTCTGTCATTAATTTCTCGTCAATGATGAGTTTAATGTTTAACAAGCATGCTTGTGCTTCAAGGGACATGTTCTTCGGGCCCTGACTGCTAGGACCATGAAGCTGACTCTTCTGACTCTTTTATGATTCCTCTGTCAGTCTACACTTGGTTATTGTACTTTTGCTTGATAATTCCTCTCTGTATACCAATGGAGTTTATAGCTAGTCATGTGTTTCATTCCCAACTTCATTTAGAATCAGACTTGCAGAGTCAATGGATTAGAAAATTACTGAGAGATTATTAGATTTAAATGGTATATCTTTGTTTCCTTCTCTTGCAAATAGTGCGCATGCTCCTTCATATTTCTTGATATTTTCTCATTTTTCACCTGGTACTATTGCGGTTTTATTTTGTGGTAGTTGCATGGCTATGCTTGTCCTGGTGATTATTTATGAAATGTTTTCAAGATAAGTTTGATCTCTAGAACCTTGAAACAATCTACCTCTTTTCGTTGAAGGTATAGAAGTTATTATCTATATTCCATGCCAACATCTTTCTAATAATATCTTGAAAACAATTCTCTAAAGTTTACAAATAATACTTTGTGAACAGTGCATGAAACGGAACTTTTTAATGTCCTTACCTGAACTTCCGTAACTTGTCTTTGCTAGTCACATCGTGTTTCTCAAATGGGAAAGGGTAAAACATTCTCCTCCCCATAGTTTTACATGCTGGCTACCTTTTCTTTGATCGGAGTAGTTTGAAGAATGGTTCATAAGATGTGTGTTTCAATATATAAAGTTCTGTGTTCCAACAGTAGCCATAACATAGGCGAACTGGACATTTGTGAAGCATGGCAAGCATCTGTACTTTATTTTGTAACTTGGAGTTATAATACAAGTTCTGTGGCTCTAATGGAATCAAGCGTAAGTTATATGCTGCATGACTGCAATAATTTGAGCTTCTAGACTTTTTTATGAACTACAAGCAGGTGCAGTGTTGTTGATTGAAATCAGCGACTCGTTAAATTTTCTAGTGACAGTCTAAAGCTTGTGATGCACTAGGTTTATTTAAAACTTCTCTACTGCAGGTTTCAAGATCAATAGGAGACATCTATTTAAAGAAACCTGAGCTCAACAGAGATCCTCTTTTTCAGCCATTTGGATTTCCTTTTCCTTTAAAAAGGCCTGTGATGACGGCAGAACCATCAATACTGATGAGAAAGCTAAAGCCACAAGACTTGTTCTTGATATTTGCATCGGATGGTCTTTGGGAGCAAATGAGTGACAAAACAGCCGTCGATATAGTTTCGAGAAGCCCCCGATTTGTAATGTCTCCCCTATTATTTGTTTTTGTAAATTTTTGCTTCTTAATTTGTTTCTTTGCACTTACTTTTTAAAACTTCTTTCACCTTTTGGTATGTAAATAGTCTTAAACCATAACTAATGATGCACTGGTAGCAAAAAGATGTTTCTGTTTGTTCTGAAAAACGAGTGCGTGCTTTCTTTACAGGGAATAGCAAAGCGATTGGTGAGAGCTGCCATCCAGGAGGCTGCAAGGAAAACAGAAATGAGATATGATGATATAAAAAGAATTGGAAGAGGAGGGAGACGCCAAATCCACGATGATATCACTGTCATTGTGGTGTATCTAGATGATCCACTAGGTTCTTCAAATGGTAGATTGGCTCATAGTCTAGTTGACTACACATGCTCCCCTGTTGATATCTTCTCATTGAACGAAGATGAGGCCCAAGACTAGCTTCAAATGCTGTTCTCTGAACGAAATGCTAGCCGTTGGCACCCGTATCTTGTGAATAGAAAGGGATATACACAGCATTTGAGAGTTCAGGATGGAGCTCTGAAATAATGATGGTATGAAAGGGTCGATCGGTATCCTCATGTACACGCAAGGATGCCAAGTTGAAGCTTCTGCTGACTTGTTAGTCGGGTTTTGAGCTCGTTCATAGAACAGTATATCGTAGCTTGATTTCAAAGCTCTTGCCTTTTTCTCTCTTTTTATATTTTTTATTGGAGATGTTTAAGAAAGTATAGGAAATCGGAAGATGACTTGCAATTGAATTGAAATATATATATATATATATATATATATATATGTGCGTGTGACCTCAATTCGGCATAATATTCTCTTCCTGTAATATACAGAGATGAAACAAGTTGACAGTATAATATACCCTTGTTAGCTTTAGATAATGCTACCAAAATATCTCAGCCTATGTCATTTGAAACTTTTGTCTAGCTTGACGTTGTTCGATATTTTTCTTCTTCTCATTTTATGGCATAATTATTTTTATTATAATATTTATTTCATTAAATAAATTTCCTAGGATTTTTTTAGTTTAAGAATTCTAATACTAATTAGATTTTATTAGCCAACTAACTTTTAATAAAAATCTTTTTTTATAAAATTTTTAGGTCTTTTATTGATATAACTAAAGTTGTTTGGTTTATTCCAGGGCAAATAAGTGATTTATTAATAAAAAATTTATTATCAATTGAGTGTTTTCTCTGTACTTGAGAAATCTTAGTTTTTTCTCTCCAACTTAAAATAGTAAAATTTTAGGTTTGAGATATCCTAGCGTTGCATCAATTAGTATTAGAATATTTTAGCCAACTTGATGAACATAAGTATTGCCAACCACTTCCCGCCCCACGATGTAGAAGTGGAGGTCATCTAGAACACTATAAAGGCACAAGAGGCAACATAGAAAACCCTATCATAAAGAGTTGATCGACAAGAGCATTTCATAGCATACTTAATTGAGCATATAGATCAACTATAAGGGGAGGCCTAAATACGAATTGTGATGAGAAGAGAGATATGCTCAGAGACTTACCGTAGAGTAAATCAAATCCAAGATCTATTCTTAAAAACCCATAGAGGAATCATGTCTATCAGGAGAGTGGCGTATATGATTGTGATGCAACAAGGCTTGTGGAAACTGACGATTCTAAGCATTTAAGTGAGGATTTAATACAACTAGAAAATGATTTGACCCATCCAGACTATATGGATGGCCCACCAAATACTTTTATAGATTAGTATGATAGATCTAGATCCAAGAGAAGATCTGGTCGCACCAGACTAAATTAGCAACTCAAAATGGTGTTAACAAGAAATCTAATCGTTGAATTATGCTCTTGAATTTTTCCAGGTGATTCTACAGACAATTTTCCTTTAAAAATCTATTTTATCGCTAATTGGATTGTTGAATCTCCTAGAATTAAGTCCATAAGTTGTTGTTGTGGCCAACTTTGTTATTTTCCCAAACTTTTTTTGGTTTTATTATTTTAATTTGGATTTTTTTTAATCTCCTTTTATGCTTTTGGAATTTTAGTTATCTTTTAGTAGAGGTAGTGTTTTCTTTCCTATTTAAAGATCTTGTAAACCTCTTGAGAAGGCAGCCACCATATACTTATTTTCAATGAATAAAAATGCAAATTTAGGAATTCAAGGACAAGTTTCTTCTAATTCGAGAAAACTAAAGCATGAGCTTTTTTAGAAAGATAGATATTTCTCTATTTTTACTTTTTTATTCTTTATTATGATGCTTTTCTAATTTTTTTTCCTATTTGAAAGGAATTCTTTCTTGTAGTTTAGTTATTTTCCTATTTAGTATTATTAGGGTTTTCTAGTTTTCTATATATAAAGAGTTACAATAAGCTTTCTGGCAAATGGAGACATGAATGGGTAAAATGAAGTATTTTGAAAGTTTTCTTATACTTATAGTGTTTTTTTTTCTTTGAGGGTTATAACACATAACAAACCCCTTTATCCTTTGCTTTTGTTTATGTCAGTTGGTATTAGAGCCTAGCGATCTTAAGTTATTTTCTTGTTATGTGTTGTAATCCCATGGAAATTTGTTGCTTGTTGTGCAATGCTACGACTACAGTAAGAAGAGGTTGTGGAGTAGGTCATGGTTAATAAGGGGATTAGGATGTTTCATTTTAGGAGAGAAACACTTAAGAGCCCATCATAAAGGACATATAAAGGCATATTGTAGAGTTGACCCAAAGGTTAGAATAGAGGGGCCTACAAGACTAGAACTGAAACTAGAAGAGTTAGCACAAGTCCCTGGCCAAATCTAAAAACCAAAAGCATGATTAGAGAAGATAGCTTATTTATCAATAAGAGATCAAATTTTAAGATTTTGGTTTGTTGTAAATTTACAAGCAAAAGAATTCATAGACTAATTGAACGAGGTGGAGAGGATTGTTTTAGTATAAGGAGGTTCCTGAACAAACATGAGTGGATTTTTTAGTACATTGAGGTTCCTGAATAGACATGAGTAAAGTTTAAGGTTCCATCATCTACTAAATATCCTAACATAATAGTTACAACAAAATATTTACATTCATAATATCATTAATATTCTTATAAAATACAAAATACAAGAGTTATGTCATTTACTAATACCGGCGAAGTTGCGAGGATCCTTAAATTTATTTTATACCATAAACTAATTAATTAATATGACATAAAGTTTTCCAATACAATTTAATGAATTTATTAAGTAAACTAAGGTGCACACATCTATTAGGAATTTAATTAACAATTAACATAATCCATCTTCATCTTTTCTTCACATCTTTTACAAAATCCCTTGAACATCTAAGAGATTTGTCCCTTAATCTGGACCTAGTAATTGACCCTCATTCAGGGTAACATCCTCACCTCTCATAAACATGGCATTAATCCTATTTAGGATATCCAATTTTATGGCCCAAAATAGGGCACTAGTCCTTAAACCAGAGAACTAACCATCTAGCCCAGAACAGTGCACTAGTCCTTAAACCAAGGAACTAGTTATCCAGCACAGAAAAGGGCACTAGCTCTGAAACCAAAGAACTGGCCATCTAGCCCAAAATAGGGCAACAATCTCGTATCAAATAATAATTCAATTGAATAATAAAGAATCTAACTTCAATGTTTTAACAATTCTAAATAGAATAAAATTAATAATAAAGAATCTAACTTTGATAATAATTCAATTGAATAACAAAGAATCCACTTTTGACCCCACAAAAAAATCAAGAAAATAAAAAATAAAAAATAAAAATCCAAAATAAAAGAGGATATACATGAAAAAAGCCTAGAAGATTGCCCAAGTTGGTGGTGAAGGACCAAAATGACAAGTGAAAAAGTTAGAGGACCAAAATGTATATGATTAACAAAATTAGCAACCCAATTCTGATTGAAAAAAGGCCTCATTGGTGAGAATATTTTTATTTGGGGTAAATAAATACAAATTTGGATAGGTACAAACTTAATAAGAATTTTAAAAGGTTTAATTAATTTCACTCAAGACTTTATTGCAAGGAAAATCAATTTTTGGAGTCAATATGGGTATTAATTGGAAACAATTAAAGTATGAGGACTTAATTGGTTTTTTAGGAGGTTTGATTGAATGAATTAGGGGCTTAATTTTAAGAATATTGAAGTTAGATGGACAATTAGAGACTTGATAGAAAATATTAAAAACAAAGGACCAAACTGAAAAAGATGTGTGATTGTATGTGCTGAAATTGACCAAATCAAGGGCTAAATTAAAGAAAATTGAAAGTTTGATGGTCAATTAAAGGTCTAAGTGCACAAATCAGAAACCACGGACTAAGATGAAAATGACGCTGCACTTTGGGGCTGATGATTGAGTTTTGTGGGGGTGAAATTACATGGAATTAAGAGTTTGAGAGGCAATTACGGGTGCAATTAAAATGAATTTGAAGAATAAGGACTAAAGTGAAATTTGTCAAATCCCAAATTAAAAAATGTAATTTCAAGGGTTTAATCCAAATGACATGTCGTTCGCTACTGTTTAGCTTCTTCTTGGTAGTTTTGGCTGATCCAGTAGGCACTTTTATATGAATGAATGTGGCGTCTCCGACCACCTCATCATGGGGATGTAAGTACCAACATTCAACTGATAAATACCCCCTCTACAAAGATAAGCTACTCCCATTAAATGTTTACATTCTATTTTCTTCAACGAACTCAACAATATTTTGTCCCTTATCAGCCACCATTTCATTTTCAGATTCTCGGCTGATCGAGTTGGCACCTTCAAAAGAATGAATATGGAGTTACAAACCTCCAAATTGAGCAAGAATTGATCCAATCAAAAGGTATCCTTCTCCTCTACCAAGTTCAGGTGGTCTCCAATGACATTTACATCAGAGTTGCTCCGGCAAAGCCTTAAAATTTATCAACTCAGTGAGCCTTGATTGAGATTCCTATTTATGCAAAACCACTTAACTTTTTCGTGTGTTCATACTTAAAAATTCCCAGAGAGTTATCAAGTGTCATAAATTTTTCATCAAAAATCAAAAGGTGATGGATGTATGCCTTTATAGCCATCAAGCTAGAAAAGGGTCTAATAAACTTTAGAAAGAAAAGATAGTGAAAGGGAAAGAAGAAAAGAAAAGAGAAGGAAAACAACAGTCCATAGCCATCAAGCTTGGAGAAGGTATAACTACGTAAAAATTCAAGGTTAGAGTCCATATGGCCTACTTGTTCAAGCTTTCTTAATGTTTAAATCTCTTTTGATGTTGTTTAAGCTTATCTCGTATTTTTTGTTTGATTTTAGTCTTTGGAATAATCTGATATTTTTCGACAAAGATTGTTTTGTTTTTGTTCTTGTTTTAAGCATGTTTTAGATTGCTCCAGATTTCGTTATGATCATTTGTTTTAGTTTTTTTCAATAATGCGTTAAAGAGGCTTGCACTAAAGACATGATTCTTAATTTTTGATTATGTGTTTTTAAATCAATAGCATGTTGATGATGTATTTGAGATAATTTGATTGGTGTTTAAATCTATTTTATAATAAAACAATAAGTTTTTTTTTTTTGGGTTAAAGATTTTGAAAGCATGTTGATCAATTTGATTCATACAAGTATGTTTTGGCATATAGATGTTAAAAATGTCAAGTTTTGAATTAAAATAGCATAAATATGTTTGGTATTTAGCTTTAGTAGTTTTGAACTTTGGAACTTCATGTATGTTATTGATGATTTGATGTTATTTATTAATTTTTTGGATTCAACTATGCTTAGTATTGGTAATGTGGTTTGTGAGGACCAAAAGTAACATGTTTCAGAAGCCTTAGAGGTTAGTTTTGGGTTTAACATTAGGCTGGGAATTTATAGGTTGAGTTCAGTTTCTTCATGTTCTTAGGAAGAACATTGACATAGCCCTATGATTTAGACAAACTTTGTTCCAATTCTTTGCACTAAACAATTTGGGCAACTTGAATAGTAGATAGTATAGGGTTTATTTGCATCAATAACAAGTTTCTAGTGATTTTAATCTTAGGGATTTGGTTTTGAACTGAAACTTATTTTGACAAAACCATATTGATTTTTTTTTATTAGTAGAAGACTTTAACGAGATGGATTTTACACATTTGGGAAGGGAGAACAACCAATTTGCTGATGCTTTAGCAACTTTGGCTTTTGTGGCTCAAATTAACTGTGGGGATCGAGTACAACCAATATGCATAAGAATTAGAAATTCCCTTATGTACTGTTGCTCAATAGAGGAAGAATCAGTGAGAAGTCTTGGTACTTTGAAGTAAAGAAAGTTGTCCAATATTGAGAGTATCCCAAGGGGCATCCAAGTTAGATTAGAAGACATTGTAAAGAATGGTTTGGATGGAGAGGTTTTGTATAAAAGATTGTTTGATAGAACTCTTTTGAGATGTCTAAACAAAGAGGAAGCAAGAAAAGCATTGCACGAAATACATGATGGGATATGTGCTACACACATAAATGGACATATGATGACTAGACAAATCTAAGAGCTGAGTATTTTTGGATGACCATGGAGAAAGATTGCATAGATTACATGAGGAAGTACCTCAAATGCCAAGTACATGAAGATAAGATTAATACACCACTAGTTGCTCTATTCAATATGATGTCACATTGGCCATTTACAATGTGGGGATTAGATGTTATTAGGCCCATTAATCTAAAAGCTAGAAATTAACACAAATTCATCTTAATAGCAATTGATTACTTTACTAAATGGATCGAATCATGTTCATACATGCATATGACTTATAAGGTTGTTAAAAGGTTTATTAAGAGGGAGTTAATTTATCAATATGGGCTACCTGAAAGAATAGTCACAGAAAATGCTCAGAATTTCAATGGCAATACAATTGTCAAATTGTGTGCTAAATTGAAGATCAAGCATTCAAATTCATCCTCATATAGGCCAAAGATTAATGGAGTTATAGAGGCCGTAAAAAAAACATAAAGAAGATTATCCAGAAGATGGTAATCACTTATAGAAATTGATTGGCTCCCTCATGCTCTCTAAGCATACAAAATAGCAGTAAGAACATCAACTAGTGTCACGCCCTATTTGCTGGTAAATGGAATGGAGATTGTTATGCCTTTAGAAGTGGAAATCACATCATTAAAAGTATTGATGGAGTCTAGTCTAGAAAAACATGGTTGGGCAAGGATAAGATATGAGTAAACATGATCAATGAAAAGAGACCAGCAACAATTTGCCATCACCAGTTGTACCAGAAAAGAATGGCTAAAACACATGACAAGAAAGTTTGGCCAAGAACATTTAGAGAATATGATCTGGTGTTAAAAAATGTTATCACATTACCTAACGAAGATCATAGCAAGTGGGCACCAAAATATAAAGGCCTCTACATAGCAAAAAAAAAATATATATATTCTCAAGAGGAGCGCTGATCCTAACTAGCATGAATGGAGAAGATGTAATTAGGCCTGTGAATTCAGATTATATAAAGAAATACTTTGTGTAACTCGTTCTCATCAAATAAAACAAAATTAAGCCAATAATTCTCTTTGCCTATACCTTATTTATCATAAATAAACAACTTGCATGATCTCATTGGCTCACAATGTTTTTTTTTTTTTAGAAATCCCTTTTCTTAAATGTTCTTAGGACTTTTGACAAATTTTGGCTTGAAAGGAAAAGTGATATGATGTTTGTTTAAAATGAGATCTTGACATTTTTTTCATTAAAGCAATTCTCACCTCGAGGTGATGACAATTTATTTATATCTATACTTGAGTTGTATTTTTAGTTGTATGCATAATTATAAGTAGTAAGATTCACCTGCTGTCAAATTGAATCTTATTCCAAACCATTAGATTGGATAAGGACATATTTATCAATTTCTAATTGTTTGTGCTTGAAAAGAAGAAAGGCCATATCTTTGTTTTTCCATCACATTCTAAAACATATCCCTTGCGGTCTCTATTTGAACCTGAATAAGCTTTTCTTTTTAAGAAAACCTGACTATGATCACACCCCACATTGAGGGGCATATGGAAATTTCAAAGATCAAGGTTGATCCTAACTAAGATCATACCCCCCACACTGTGGGAGGGGGCAAGCAGAATATTCAGGAGTAAAACCAAAAGAAGTTATAAGAAAGCCAAAGAGCCAGAGAAATTCAAAATATTGTGGGGCATGCCCAAATAAAAAGAAACAAAAAGAAACCCAATCAAGGTCAAAACAAAATTGGGATGCCTTTCCAAAGCAATCAAGATGGGTAAAGCAAAAAAGCAGGATGAAAGATATAAGGAACTGAGAGCAGTGATTCTATGTCTACAAACCCTAAAATACCTTTTGAGCCTATGAATCCCTTTCTTTCATAACCCAAATCCATAACATACATTACGTGCCTTTATAAGTCCTATTTTATTGAGCAAACAAACAATTTTGATTGATAAATTACATCTTCAATGATTTCATCATAATTATGGCATGATGAATAAAACTATATGTCATTATCCATAAAGATAAAATAGGATGCAAGAAACTTTTTACCACACTTTTGTTCTGGTCATCTCATTACATGCCTTTAAATACCCTTTATTTTCCTTTTCTCAAAAAGCACGGTGAATTGCTTAAACTAAAAGATGTTATTTTTAAACAAATATCCAAATCTCTTAAGTTTTCAAAATCAGAAAAAAGTCAAAAATATGACAACCATTACAGATAATGATTTTCTTCCCCTAGAATCAACACGATAAAGGAATACTTTTGAAAAGTATCATTTACTTAAGCCATAAAAATAAACACATTTAGAAAAATACAGTAAAGAAGAAAAGTTCTTCTCACAACAATCAAAAGGTCGACGGGGCATTTTGTTTCAAACTCTTCTGGACAACCTTCTTTAGCAATAAAATGATTTTCCTCAAAGTTGTGGATTCAAAAGCTCTAAAATTCACTAAAGACATGGTGAGTTATGAGCAAAAACCTACATGCCAGCTCAAGTAGGTTAGAAGCCAAACAATCAGAAAGATTAAAAAAGTTTATAAAAAGAGGGGGCCTGTATTTCCAACAAGGTAAGAATGAATGCATATCATCTTATCCCAAATCATTGCATAATGTTTTTACAGAAATTTCCTAAAAAAATAGCAAGATTTTGAGACTAACAAGACTCTCACAAATGACAAGAAGTCCAGCATGGGCAATTCAAAGAAAAACTAAGAGATGGCCTACCTTAGAAAAGGAAGGAATCTCACTTCCAACCCTATTATTAGGAATCTCTAAATTTAACCCTACCATCAAGAAGTCAGACCCTTCTATCAGAAAAGATAGGTGTCAACCTTGCAATCAAGAATCAATAAGAAATTTCAAACCTGCAATTAGGATGTCTAACCTTGACATCAATAAAGCACAAACACCAGCCCTGCCATCAGGAAGCGCATAAGTTATTTTTTACACCACAAGCAGGCTACCTGAACATAAGCCACGAGCAGGTTACCTAATCACGAACAATGACTGGTTGCCCGAATAGAGACTATGGACAGGTTACTTAATCACGAACCACATGCTAGTCGTTTGAACAAAGACTATTTGTGAGAAATTCTAGATATTTTTCACACCACGAGCAAACTACCAAAACACAAGCCACAAACAAGCCACTCGATCAAACACCACGGGCAGGTTACCCGATCATGAGCCACGAGCTGGTCGCCCGAATAGAGACCATTTGTGAGAGATCTTAGATATTTTTCACACCACGTGTAGGCTAGCCGAACACGAGCCACAAACAGGTTACCCGATCACGAACCGCGGGCTAGTCACCCGTGTAGAAACTATTTGTGAGAGATCCTAGATACCCCCGAATAAATCTACACGGAATGGGAAATAAATATTTTTCCGATACAGTAAATTGAATATTTACCTTAACGAGGGTGGTATTAGATTTTAAATATTATTCTAGAAAATTATTTTTATGTACACATCGGTGTAAATATTATGATATAAATGTAAACGTACAAGGATAATGAATTAAATATTTTACTTTTTAGCATGTCAAATTTATACGGGGATTAAATATTTCCTCTTAACTTGATATTATATATCATTCCATTCCAAACTTATCAAAAATTTCCTAAAGGAATCGTATTACTATGATTAATGGACTTAATGTGCCATGGAAGGTAGGGTGTTACACTTTTCACACCATAGACAGACTACCCGAACACAAGTCATGAGCAGGTCACCTGATCAGAAACCATAGGTAGGTTACTCGAGCAAAGACCATTTGTGTGAGATCTTAGATATTTTCACACCACGAGTAGGCTACTCAAACATGAGCCATGGACAAGTCACCCGATTAGAGACCATGGGCAGGTTATCTAATTACAAACCATGAGCTGATCGCCCAAACAAAGACCATTTGTAAAATTCTTTTCTTTTTCACAAACACAGGCAGGTCACCTGAACACAGACTACTCTGTCTTCGAGATCATCATTTGGTAAAATGACCAGCTTGACAAGAACTTTCTGATTTTGTTATGGCTTCCTAGTTATTCCTTCTCTAAACCTGCAAAGTTATTTTTATTCCTTACAAACTTACTCCTAAAGCCTTTTCAAGAAAAAGACTTCAAATAATAAGTATTGTAAAGAGGGGGCAACTACCATAACCTAACTTTGATTATTTTATTCTCTATTTATTCTTGATTATTTTATTATTAAAATAATTATATATGTGTGTGTGTGCGCGCGTGCGCATGCGCGTGTGTGTGTATTCGACAAATTGTGACAAGATAGGCTGAAGAAAGACTTGAGATGAGATAAAGTTTAAGTTTGAAATCTTATTTGACCAAAATTAAAAGAATTAATTAAGTTTAAGACTTGATTAAAATTTTAATGGGTTGAATCTACATAATTAAGAAGTTAATTGAAGAAAATTAAGTTTTGAAGGCTTAATTCGGGTCAATTCACAAAGATTGAAAGAATAAGGACTTGATTGAAACTTTGAGGAACTAAATTGGTGCAATCAGAGGTTCAATTAAAAGTTTAAAGGTTGATGGAGGGTTAAAATCGAAGACTTTTATGACTAAGGTCCAAGGATCAATTGGGACTAAAATTGATCAAAGTAGGGGCCAATTTGAAAGAAATTAAAAGTTCATCGTTTATTAGGGATCAAATTGAAAAAATTAGAAACTAAGGACTAATTTGAAAAGGATGGTCAAATTAGATTAAGCAATTAGAAATTTCCAGGGGCATGATTGTATAGATTAAAAAGTTTAAGCTAATTGGGGGCACGTGTAATGGAATTGAAACAACAAGGACCTAAATTAAAGTTTGCCAAATCTCAAATTAAAAAAAAAACCTAATTTATAGGATTTATACAAAACAACATCATTTAGGATACTGCGCATTCTTCTTCTTCAGTTTTGGCTGATCGAGCATACACTTTTAGGCAAATAAACATGACAACTCCGACCACCTCCTGTACTCCAACGATGAACGATCGACAAAGGAGTTTCCCCTCTTCATGGTGATGCCATCATTATTTTATGTTTGTACCTCATTCACCACATGAAAGCCCTCAACTTATTGTCCAAGTTCAGCTTTGACTGATTCAGAAATCTTGATAGTTTTTCGTCCAACTTTGAATCAATGGAAAAAGAGCTACGGGTGTCCAAATGAGGTGTGGTTTGATTCTAGTTGATGAAAAACATCTCCTCTACAATGTGTGTGGCTTGTTTGGTTCCAATAACCTATCATCTGTCATGATTAAATAGAGAAAAAGGCACCCCTAGTCAGCCATTTTTGGACTAGTTTCAACTCTTTTTTCCTAACTCTTTCTAGAAACTCCTAAAGTTTGTTAGGGATCTAGAAACAAGAAAAACTAGGAGACAGAAAAAAAAGAATCTCTAACAGAATGGAAGTTGTGAATCCTATACATACTAGTTTTAGAATACCACTAAGGGGAAAATTGTTTGGTAACCTCTGGCATGTGAAATGCTATAAGAAAGAAAGAAAGGGCAAAATAAAAAACGGGGAGAGATGCAAGAAAGAAAAACATAGAAAAGAAAAGAAAAAAGAGATAAAAATCTGTAGGCTTTTGGAATCGAAAGGGACAAAGAAGATGTCAAGGAAGGAAGGAAGAGATTCTTGGTCATTTGGAGCTCGAATAGAAGCTAGGAATCTAGTTGGTAAACAACAAGGAATTGAAAGGAAACCTATTGCTCCTTTTTTTTTAATCCATGTTATAATTGTTATTCGATAATTTAGTGCTCTATTTTAGATGCTTTTAAGATTTGATTTTATTTTGGGTATTTTTAGTATTTTTTTAGTCATTTTTATGGTCTTTTTATGTATGTTTTTCTTGTTATTTAGGTTTGTTTTTTTGGGCTATAACTGCCATAAGTTTATGTATTTGTAGCCTGGGATATGTGTTAGATTAATGCTTTTAACTTGTTAGATTTCTAGATGTTTTTGTTGGAAGGGTTTGAATGACATTGTTACATTGATTTTTCTGTTTTTTCTAGTCTGTTTAAATCATGTTTCTTGCCTCTTGAGTTTTGCTTGAGTTTTGTGTAATGATAAAGTGTTTGGTTTGGATCCAGATTACATAAAATGTAGGTTGCTTTAGGTTGATATTTTTTAAAATTAGATTTTTTTGCATGATTATAATGATTTGTTGTTTTTACTAGATTCTATTTGATTAAAGTATGTTTAGTTTTGATTATATGTCTTGCTGGAAATAAGAAAACATATTTTAAAGGTAAAATATTATGGGTTTTGCTAGGGTTTTCTTGGCATTTTTGGTCATCCGATGAACATTGCCAAATATACTTGTTATAGAGCTTGTTTTGATTCAATCTTGTTTTCTACAAGTTTGTATATCTTTTTTAGTAATTAATCTAGAACTTTCAGGCATCAATAACATGTTTTTGTAGGTTTAATCTTAGGGTTTTGGTTCCGAATCGAAACCTATTCTTGATAAAATCATGGTTTATGAGTTGTAATTAAGGCAAACTAACACTTGATTATTAATCTATATTGGTTTGCACACAAAACCATGCCTTTTATTGCTTAAAATTTGGCCTCCTTCGTGTTTTGTGTTGCTAAGTTCATGAAGAACATTCATCGTGTTCTTCATTTGATTGTGCGTTTGATCTGTTTTTCTATAAATTTTTTGTGTTTTTTAACTTTGATTTGTTTTGGTTTAAACATTTTTTTTTTGTTAGTTTTTCGAGTTAACTACTGTTTTTTTGTCGAGTTCATGGTCGAACCAACACTTCGAGTTAACTTGGATAGGTCAATTGTGGTTCAGTTTGTAAGGCTTTGTTTGGTGACTTGACTTTTTGTTAAGACTTTTCTGGTCCAAGGGTTTATTTGACAAACACACCTTTAGACCTATTTTGACAATTTTATGTTTTGAATAAAAGAGGTTCTACCAAACAGGCCCCTAAATAATTTCAAAAAAATCTAAAAACATTCATGGACCTCTTTTAATTTTTTTTAGCCCCTTGTATTTTTTGGGCCTCTTTATTTAACGTTGGGATAATAAACTTGTATCGTAAAAAACTGACCTGGTATTAAAAATATCTACCTTTCCTTGGAAAACTCCAAATTTGTTTTATGAAAATTCCTTATAATAAAATAAGGTGGAAGGAGTGAAGTGGTGGAGTTGTTTTTTATTGGACATTAAAGAGTATCCTCGTACCAATTTATATTTCAATCAAAACTATTTTTCTCTTTAAGCAATTTTAAGAATACAACCCTCCAAATCAGTGAATTAGAGGAATTTAGTAAATTCTGATGGATATTAGCCATAAAGTTTCAACCAAAAAATCAAGGAAGCATACCTCTTTAATCATTAGATTAACTCTTTGGGATTAGTGTTGTGTAGCTACTTTATCTTTTTTTATCACCATTACCATAATCACTTCTATTATTATTATTGTCGATATTATTGATGAAATTAATTTTTTAATCTTTAGTATTTTTATTAAAAAAAACATTAAAGAATTTAAATTTCATTTTGATTTCTTTTTACTATTCTAAATATAATATCAAAATTAAATTTATTATTTTGATCTGATACCTACCTTTCATTCTAGTATACGTAGACTACATGTATTTAAATAAAGCAAGGCTGAAGGACAACTTCTCTTTGCCATACATCAATGTCCTCATTGATAAAATGCTCATTTGGAGTAAAATCCAGAAAGCTGCTAGGATTTGTCGTGAGTAGCTAAGATATTGAAGTTGATCTTGATAAAGTAAAAGCAATTCAAGTCATGCCAGCTCCTAAAATAGAAAAAGAAGTAAGAGGGTTTTGGATCGTTTGAATTACGTTGCTCGATTTATATCTCAAATGATAGCAATTTATGAGGCAATCTTTTGATTCCTTCAATAGAAAAATTTTGGTGTATGGAATGAGGAATGCCAAGAAATGTTCGATGAAATCAAGCAGTATTTGTAAAATCCACATTTGTCAATACCTCTCATGCCTAACAGACAATTGATTCTATATCTAACAACAACCAAAAGAGCAATGAGATGTGTACTCGGGCAACATGATAAGTCTAGTAGAAAAGAGAGAGCAATCTATTATCTAAATAACAAGTTCATATATTACAAGGCCGTATATGCAATGATAAAGAAGCTTTGTTTTGCACTTGTATGGGCTGCAAAACGACTTCGATATTACATGTTGTGCTACATTATATGACTGATTTTAAAATTGGATCCTCTCGGATATATTTTTGAAAAGCCGTATTTATCAAGCAAAATAGTAAGATGGCAAGTGATGTTAATTGCGTATGACATAATATATAAGACAAGAAAAGTCGTGAAAGGAAGTGTTATCGCCGATCATTTGGTAAACAATACAATTAAAGATTATAAGCATTTGGATTTTGATTTCCTAGATAAAGATGTGCTAGTAGAAGAAAAAGAAGAAGAACCAGACTAGTGGACAATGTATTTTGATGGAGTAGTAAATGTATATGGCAATGGGGCAGGAGCAATGATAATTTCACCTAACAGAAAGCAATACCCTGTTTCGATCAAGCTGCAGTTTGAGTGCACCAATAATACAACTTAGTATGAAGCTTGCATCCTCGGATTAGAAGCTGTATTAAAATTAAAGATAAAGAAACTTGATGTCTATGGCAATTCAATGCTAATAATCTACTAAGTGAAAGGAGAATGGCAAATGAAAGATGAGAAGTTGAGGCCATATTAAGAATATTTTTCCAAACTAGCAAAAGAATTTGACGTAATAAAATTCACTCATATAAAAAAGAGAAAAAAACCAATTTGCTAATGCTTTGGTCACTTTAGCTTCTATGGCCAAAATTGATTATAGGAATAGAGTGCAACCTATAAATATTGAAGTCAGAAAATCTTCAGCTCACTACTGCTTAATCAAATGATAAGTGGAAGGGAATTCATATATATATATATATATATATATATATATATATATATAAATCCTTGCAAAGGTTAGTCATGGACTATTACCTCGATGCAGAAGTGTTATATAAGAGGTCGTCCGATGGAACATTGTTGAGATGTTTGGCTGGGACAAAAGTAAAAAAAGCTCTCCAAGAAGTTTATGAATGGATTTGTGAAACTCATGTTAATGGACATATAATGACCAGGAAAATACAGATGTCGACACATTTCTCGGATAACCATGGAAAAAGATATTATAGAATACATCATAAAATGCCATAAATAGTAGGTGTATAGTGATAAGATAATGCGCCTTCAGCTCCTCTATTTAATTTGACATCTCCATGACCATTTGCAATGTGGGGAATGATTTAATAGAGTTTTTCAATCCAAAAGCCAGCAATAGACATCGGTTTATCCTAGTGACCATTGACTACTTCATAAAATGAGTGATGCTGCTAAAAGCAAAAATCTCATCTCTAAGGGTACTAAAGAAATCAAAACTTGAGGAAGCTAATTGGGTCAAGATAAGATACAAGCAGTTAAATCTAATCAGTGAAAAGAGGTTAGTTGCAATTTTTCATCATCAGTTGTATCAACAAAGAATGGTTAAAGTATATAACAAGAAAGTCGGACCTAGAGTATTTTGGGAAGGAGATCTAATGTTGAGAGAGATCTTACATCTACCTAACAAAGATCAAAGTAAGTGGGCACCCAACTATGAAGTCCTATATATAGTGAAGAAAGCATTCTCCGGGAGAGCTTTATTATTAATAAAAATGGATGAAGATGAGTTGCCTAGGCCTGTGAACTCTAACTCTATAAAGAAATATTAAACATAGTGTACTCATCTTCTTTAAATCAATAAAGTTAGGTTATTCATTCTTGTTACATCTTGTGTATTTTTCAAATGATCTTAAACAAAAAAATTTAAAAATCATTTTATCTTAAATAAAGGTTTTTAATATTCTACTTTGGCTAATGATTTTAATAAAAATCAATTATCTATCAAAAGCAACAATTCACCTAGTAACTCCTTAGGAGTTGGTTTAATACCCATAAACCCAAAGGGATGACCCAACCATCAAAGTTTGTTATTCAAAAGCTATATGAAACAAAGAATAAGAAGTTTTCATGAGTCATAAACTTGCAAAACAATTCCGTACAAATTACTACGGTAATAAGGTAAAACTTTATCAGTCCTAACCAATCTTACTTGAAATGAGGTTCATTTGAGTTAGATATTATTACTGTTATTTGGAAAATCTAATATCCTCTCATACTCCTCTAATGTAGGTGTGATATTGATGTTCCCGAAAGTAAAACACCTATAATTTGGATCCCAAAAATTTAGTAGGGCTTTTACAGCCATTACTTGTACTGAAAGCCTTATTAGTTATGCAATCCTTCCATATCTCCTCTTAAAGAGAGTTTCATTGACGTACCCCATTATAGGTAACAGTTTCTCCAGTTCATTTAACATGTGATTTATCTGGCAATCCACTAGCATCAATTCTTAGATAGTTTTCCTCAACTAATTGTGTCAGCTCAGTTTCTTGTCCCAATTCTTGAAAGGTTGATTATTTTATGGAAGTCATGACTTCAGTTCAAAATCCTATAATACAGAACTAGCATGGTCAGGCTTGTCTTGATGCAAATTATAGGTAGCACATACAATCTGAGGACATGTTCTATACATTAAGTGGTCATGAGTAGGTTTTCTAACTGGTTTCAAAAGAGTCTCAAATATGCCTGTTGGCAGTCTTTGTAAAGATAGTATGAGGGTGTTATAGGAAATGGTTAAGGCATGTATGCCCACCATTATCAAGCAGGCACTCAAATATGAGTTAGTTGTTCCACGCATCTAAACTTTAACCAATAGTCATAAGGCAGACCACTAATCCCCCGCATAACCCAAAAGCTTGTGTATGCTTTCAAATATTTAAAGCAGGTGATGCACGAGGCATTAATCCATAACCAATATACAAATGCATGTGCAAATATATATATATATATATATATATATATATATATATATATAATGCATGCGATAATAAAAATGATAGATAAAAACAGTAAAAATTTAAAGCATAAAAAGAAAGTGTGTGGGATTCCCTAATGGAGTCACCATTATGCCACACGTGTGCGGCATTGCAAAGCAAACATCCTCCAAAACCGGGATCTTTGTGGTGTTGTGGATGGAAATGACAAGGAATTCTTATCCTTTATCAATAAAAAAAAAAAATTGAAGTTGTCACCTAATATTTTGGTCACTAAGAACTCTAACTAGTCTCGGAATGTGGATAAGGAAACTAGTTGCATAAAGGAAGGTATTAGTATCCCTAGTATGCCTTACATAAGAAATCTGCATTGTTTATTTATCTGATATAAACTAAGATAATGTTGTATTTTCTAACTAATAGTCTGTTAATGGTTAAAGTCGATCCACACTATATTGTTTATTCTAATCATTGGTCTGCCTAATAGTTAAAGTCGGTCCATACTAGTAGAGTAGACCATAGCTTTAGGTGTCAAACTTAGCTGTTCTAGAGTTATAATATAAAAATAAAAGAATTATCTTTTATTTAATATTATGAATATATCTTATCTATATGTTTATAATCTCCTATATTAAAATATAAAATAATATTTTATGTTTTTAAAATATAAATTAAAATTTAATAAATAATCATAAACTGATTATAAAAAAAAAGATAAATGTTTAAAGGCTTGATCTCCCACCATAAGCATTGTTGATCTACATTGTCGATGTAGGGAGATAGAAAAAAAAGAGGCATTTCTAATACAGTAGGTCAAGTGCCCTCCTAGCCATCAAAAAGTGTAATACACCATTCATAACTTGATTTGCCCACCTGTGTGTGCATGCCACGACCACTATTACTTTTGTTTGCCCTGCTCTCACCACATGCAAGATATATACATGCCACCATAATTTCTGGTGTTTTAATACAATTCTACAATTGAAAAATGTTATTTCTTCTTCTTTTTTATTATATAAATATTTTTTTAATATTTTTTATATTTGAAGTATTTTTTGGTTTGTGCCGTGTGATTATATTTGACCCATTTTAGAACATAATAATAATAAAAAAAGACAGGTAAAAATTTAATTTATCATCTACCATCTTTTTTTTTTATTCAACACTTATATTTTAAAATTAAAGATTAAATCTTGTTGTCGAGTTTGAACCCCAAAACATTGTCTTAAGTTTTAATAGTCATTTACCTTCAACAATAAATTCACATGCACATATATATTAGTTTAGATAAATTTTTAGCTGTAAGTATAATAAGAACATTTCTATAATTAAAAATAAATACAAAACAACTTATATCAGATATAATATTTTGAAATGATTTTTAATTTTTTTTAGTATAATCAATCACTTATCTAAAATATTTAAAATTAAACTAGTTAAGATTTCTGCAAACTTTTGTTTGTCTCACCCCATTCAATTCTAAACTAGCTGGCCAAAATGTCCCTTACCACGTAGACTAAGGTTTAATGGCGGACTAGACACCGTACCAACTGAAACAATTAACGTTAATAGTTGTGTCTAGCAGTCTATCCCTCGCTGAAATAATACATTTAATGTAATTTATGGTTACTGAACTGGTAACATTAGTGCATGAGATGTTTCATGAGGTTTATTTTAGTATATATTTGTTGATACTAAATGAGATTCAGGTTTGGTTTACAAATTAACTTCGTTGAATAGAGTAAAAATTGAGATAAAGTAATTTATATATCTCATGTAAAAATGATAATTTGAACCTTGGTCCCGTTTGTTTGCTAGAAAATAGTTTCTTTTTAGAAAATGAATTCCGGAAAAGTAAATTCCGGGAAAGTGAATTATTTTCTGATGTTTGGTAGTGTAGTGAAAAATAAGTTGGAAAACATTTTTCAGTGTTTGGTTATGTCATGGAAAATGAGCTGGAAAATAACTTATTAATGTTTTCTTTTTTTCTCAAGTTTATTAAAATAATAAGGAACAAATCTTACAAATTAAAAGGTTGAATGAGAATGAAATTGAAAAAAAAATATAATTTCATAAATTATCTCAAATAAAAAAAATAATAATCAAAATAATAGAGATCAAATCTAAAAAATAAAAAAAAATAAAAGATGAAGAAATTAAAATAATAATAATTAACATTTCATAAATTATTTCAAAAAAAATAAGTAACAATCAAAAGAATGAGGACCAAATTTGATAGATAAAAAATTTCAATAAAAAAATGATAAGGGAAAAGCAAATAACAATTATAAAAATGAGAACCAAAGTTAATATAAAAATTAAATTTTAAGAGATAAAATTGAAAAATAAATATTCAAAGCAAAATATATATAGCAATAAAAAGTTTGAGGATCAAATTTGATATAATCAGCAAATAATATGACATTTCTAAATTTTTCACACTTCCGGAAAGTGTTTTCCGCCCAAATTTTCCAGGAAAACACTTTCCTGGAAA
This sequence comes from Populus x sibirica, assembly GCA_019202695.1. NCBI lineage: Eukaryota > Viridiplantae > Streptophyta > Magnoliopsida > Malpighiales > Salicaceae > Populus > Populus x sibirica. The sequence goes on from JAGMVL010000801.1 coordinate 1,163,333, forward strand.
TCAAGCTAAATTTTTCTTTGACTGGAAAGTGTTTTCCGTTGACCAACTTTTCTAATGTCAAGCAAACACAGAAAAGTTTGGAAAGTGGTTTTCCGAAAAGTGAATTCCGAGAAACAAACATAGCAATCTCTATAATGCGTCTGCTCAAGGTGAGAGACTAGCACGTTATTTGAAGTACTTGCTCACCTGGTAAAGTTGGACAACGGGTCACTTCCCAAGACAAGTAGTCAAATTTTTTTTTCTTTATTGTTTTTTTTTTGTAATCATGATCTTCGTGATAGTTTACGAGCACCTTAACTAATCTCCCGAGACTTAGAAGTTTACGAGCACCTCAACTAATCTTCCGAGATCTAAAAGTTAACGATCGGATAAACCTCCAAGAACACTAAGATTTGTGGCACTCAAACTGGTAACCTTTAGAAAACAAATTGAAGACCTAATTAGTTGAAGTACACCCATCTGGATTTAAACAATCAAATTTTGTTCTCTTTTTTTTTTTTTTTTTTTGGTAGGTAGCAAAATTCACTGTGACCATGGTCTGTAAATGCCGAACCACCTCTTCATGTGATTCTTGGACAAAGTTACATAAACCTTTCTGGCCATACATACCTCTTCATGTGCTTCTTGGAAGATGTTCCATAACATTTATCACGAAGCAAGATAAATAATACTAGAAGCAGAACTTGAAGGAAAACCAACCTACGTAGGAAGTAAATAATGGGGATAATGGACGAAACTCATAACGTGAAGGTTTTGGGTTCAGGAAAACAAGTGATAGTCGTCCTAGGCCATGACTTTGGCACGGATCAATCGGTTTGGAAGCACTTGGTGCCTCACCTTGTTGATATTTACTGGGTTGTAATTTGTATGATATATATATATATATATATATATATATATATATATATATATATGGGTGCTGGTACGTACCACTAATCCAGATTCTTTCGACTTTGAAAGATATTCAACTGTTGAAGGATATGTTACTCGCCATATTAGAAGAACTACAAGTAAAATCATGTATTTATGTTCTTCACTCTTTTTCTGGCATGATTGGGGCCATTGCCTCTGTTAATTACTCGCGCTGACCTCTTCTCCAAAATCATCATGCTCTCGGTGCCACTCCAGCTACAAAGCCTGGTGCTCAGGGTTAGCTCCGCTAGTGGTAGGTGGCATGGACTCGGTGGTGGTGCAAGAATTCAGTCGAACCTTGTTTTAGCATTGCATCCCAGCAATTCTCAAGCACATTTGCTATGACATCACCATGTGATAATATTAATGTGTAATTAATCTTTTCTTTCTAGTGTTTTTGCACTTGTCATGCAACATAGTAGTAAGGACACTTTTCCGTCAAATCAATGTATAATTCTTGTTTTTTTTTTGTTTTTTTTGTTTGATAATGCATGGTGCGACATTATAAAAGTATTTTTTTACTAAAATATGTTAAATTAATATTGTTTTAGGATGTTTTTTTTATATCATTTACAACTCCATATTAATAGCCATATAAAATTACTTAAAAATATTAATTTAATTTTTTTTAATTTAAACTATATATATATATATATATATATATATATAACTTGCATTTTTATTCTAAATTTGAAACTTCCTGATCTCGACAGATTCATAGCCAACTAATCACAGCTAATACCTCTAAAATGTCATATTCAGAAAACTAAAAGCAGATGGGTCAATGCCACATTGTTCATCAGTAACCAAGGAAACAAAATTTTAGAGAACTTATGTTTATCATGTAAATTACAAGCAGGCAACTTGCAACCCTATAAATGAAGGTGGGTTCTTCGTCGAGGGACCACTTGTTTCATGTGTCATCCAACAGTTAACTACTACTGAACTCTCTTCAAGCAGCAATAATATTTGATTTATTTGATACTTACCTTCGACTGATCACTGTTTCTCAATTCCATCTGAACCGTCTATAGATGTCAATAATGGAGAAGATCTTCAATGCACAAAAGACAATTAAGAGGGTGTTTAAAAGTATGGTAGTTATTATTTTTAAAGTGTTTTTTCGTTTGAAAATACATTAAAATAATATTTTTTTATTTTTAAAAAATTATTTTTAACATTAACATGTTAAAATGATATGAATATAAAAAAATTAATTTAAAAAATTAATTTTTTAAAACATTTTTAAAATATAAAAACAAACAAAATTCATCATGAAGATAGCTAATTAGTTAGCAGGATAGAGATCACTCAAAGTTTGACTAATTCCAGCTATTATTAACAACTCCCTTCACATCCTAGAGAGTGATGGAGCACCGTTCATGTACGCAAACTTCAATTGGGATGGTTTTTTTAATTAAAAAAAGACTCCCTTGAGCTTTGGACTTATAAGAGAAAAGAATGTGGGAGTAGAAAAAGGGGGAAGGATAAGCAATATGGGTCCACTTTCGGTGGTCCTCATCTCATTTCCTTTTACTTTACAGGAAAGACTTTGCATAATGGATATAAGGTATCTAGTTATTGTATTTGTCATAACCTGAACCCCTAAAATTTATAATATATATATATATATATATATATATATATATATATATATTTTTCCAAGAAAATCCATAAAAATAAAAATAAAAATATAAAATCCAAAAATATTTTTGAAACACGAGGAGATAGATCTATAAGCTACAACATCCAAAAATACCAGAATAATAGCCAGATCGGGATATTTTGATAAGATGGAGTGAAGAAAAAAAATAGATGTTGAAATCTAAAGTTGACCAAAATTAGAATAATTAATTAAACTTAAGAACTTAATTAAACTTCTACTGTATTTTATGGATTAAGTAAGGATTCAATTAAAGAAAAATCATGTTTGGAGACCTAATTTGGGTCAATTCGCAAAGATTAGAAGATTAGGGATAAAATTGAAACTTTAGGAATGCCAAATTGGTAAAATTAGGGGTTCAATTGCAAGAAATTTGAAGTTTGAAAGGTAGGGGCAAATTAAAAAAATTCAAGATCAAAGACCTTTATGCAAAAGATGCGCAATATCGGGGGCTGTACTGAACTTTTTAAGGGACTAAATTGAAGAAAACCAAAGTTTAAGACTTAATTGGGGATTAAATTAAACAAATTGAAAAACAAGGGCTACTTCGTCAAAGGCATCAGACATGGAGGATCTCAATTGATTTTCTGCAGGGGCCTAATTGCATAAAAGTACTCAGTTTTGTCTTAATTATTAAGAATGTTTGAGCTTAAATTGAAATAACAGGGACTGATTTGAAATTTACTGAAATCCTAATTAGAAAGCCCTAATTTTTAGGGTTTAATTAGACGACATGTCACTCGCTTTTAATGAAGAGATTGAGTGGCATGTCATATATCCTTATTTTATTGTCTTCCTCGGCCGATAAGGTTGATCGAGTTGCTATATTTAGGTGAATAAATGTGGCATCTTCGACCACTTCATGGACTCCAACCACCACCATTCAACAGAGTTTCCCCTCTACAAGTTTGTGCCACCTTTGTTTGGCGTTTGTACCCCTACTTGCCATGTGGAAGCCCTTGACTTCTTGTCCTAAGGCAATCTTGTCTGATTTAGTTAAAATTAGCGGTGTTACACCCAACTTTAGATCAATGGTGGCAAAGCTACAAGCCACCAAATCAATCATGATTTGATCCTAGTTGAAGAATGACACCCTCTCTACAAGATCTATGGCTTGGTTGGCTTCAAGAACCTCTCATTTGCCACGATTAATTCATGAAAAGTGCACCTTCAGTCAGCCATTTTCGGCCAAGTTTCAGTTATGAAATTCCTAACTTTTTCTAGAAGCTCCAAGAGTAATTGTCAGACATTTTGAGAGCAGGAAAACAAAAGAATAAGAGATAAAAATTGTATCCTAACAAAAAAAATAGCAAAAAATAGGAAGGAATCTCCTATAATCTAGTTTTGAAAAACCACTTTCAAACCTACAAATGGTTTTACAACTACCTGCCTTTTGAGCCTATAAAAGAAAAGGAAATCACAGAAAGGAAGGAGGAGGAATCACAGAAAAGAAAATAGAGAAAAACGTAGAAGATTAGATTACTAAAAATCCCTTGATATAAAGGTTATGAAAGATTGATAAGAAGTGGAAAGAAAGAGATAGAAGGCAAAGCTCTTGAGTCCAAGAATGAAAGAAGAAGTACCAAAGTACTAGAAATTTAAGGAAACAGCAAGAAATTCCAAGCAAATGAGATAACATTGTTAAGGTATTCCTTAAACTTTGATGAAAGGGTATAGCTCAATGAGCACACCCCTTCCCCTTTCATTCTGCTTATTAAATTTTTATATTAGATGTTCATTATGCATTCTATTTTCAACTATTTGTTAGTTTCAATGCATTTGGTGCCTTATTTAATCTTTTTCAAATGATTAGTTGTGACATGATTTAGTGTGTGTATGTTTTATTTGAAACTTGTTTGAATCATTCGGTTTGTTCATTGAAGTGTTAAATGTTAGTATAAAATGATATTTTGTAGGCTTTGATGTTAGGTTAATCATTTTTTTTTTGAATTTATGGTAATAAGTTTGAGGTATTGAAGTTGTTGTGGTTTAAGTTATTTTAAGTTAGCCTGTTGAGTTTGTTAAAGATGTGGGCATATTGTTTAAGTTTCAAGACAATGATTTTATTCAATAGAACAATGTTTTTGCCTAAGAAAATGTTATTTTTGCTTATTGTCTTTAGTTTGTTTTACTTAATGATTTGCTTTTAATTTTTTGTTTCTTTCTGTTTTGATGATATAAGCAAGTTGTTTTGAACATGTTTAAGCTTTGGTTGCTAAGTTTAGATTGTTTTCTAGGCTCCTTATGCCTCTTTTCTAGGTTTTACTCTTATTAGACACTTCTGGTATAGATATGCTTTTCTGGTTGATGTTCTTGCCATGAACTTTGCTTTAGGTGGTTGATTTCAATGTTATTTTGGTTGATTGATGGTTTTTACATATACATGCATGATTATTAATCTTTAATCTAAGGTTTTAGCATAAAAACATCGATTTAATGGCTTTGATGTTTGTTTCTCCTTCTTTTTTAAAAAAATTCAAATAATCATGACTTTTGTTTGATTATCATGATAACCCAACCCCAAGATATTGTTTGAATGTTGATTTCACATATGTCTATGCTTTCAATTCGATGTAATATGCTATGTTTTTGAAATCATATTTTTAGGTTTTATCTTCATGTTGTTTGTTAGATTCAAACAAAAAATCTCATTTGATCTTCTAATTCTTGTTTTTGTTGATGGACTTTGTTTATGGGTTTGGACCTTTAGGCTAGGAAGTCCATCCCACGTGGTTGAGCTAAGTTCATTCTCCATAAGGTCACGTTTGGCATATTCATTTTTATCAAAGGAAAAAATGTTTTTTTGTTTCTTAAGACATGTTTTAAGGTCATGTTTGGCAAACATTTCATACTGATTTTTCTAGCAATGTTTGATTTCTTATTTTTATTCTTATGCCAAACATAACCCAAATAATTTCTAAAAATTTTGAAGAAATTCAGAGACCATTTTAAATTTATTTAATATTTGGGTTGTAAATTTATATTATAAGATACTAACCCGATATTAAATATATTTGTTTTTTTCTTCAAACTTTCAGAAAAAAATAAAAGAAAATATAAAAAATTCCTTATTTGAAAAAATGAAAAAAAAATTATGTTTTTACTTGATTGCATACGAATAAATTTTAAAATTTTCATGCATACTTCATAAAAAATAAAAAAAATAATACATTTTTATCATACTTGAAAAAATATAAAAAGTTATATTAATTGCTATCACAACAAGTTTGTGATTATCCATTAGAATTTGACTAAAATCTCAAAAACACCATAAAAATCAATTTGTTTAATTAATATTTAGGGTATGAATTTTACAAAATAATACATATTCCCGATATTAAACTAAATGAATTGACAAGAGTACACCTTTAACTTTTTGGGCTTTGGAATTGTTAGGTTTTAGCCTGATAGGATAAGGATCTCTTTACTAAAGAGCACTTTTCTTAAACCTTAGACAAGTCAACAAATAGAAATATGACTCAGAAAAATAAACAGTATAGCTTATCTTAGGTAAGGTGTAGTAAGGATGATACATCCTCCATATACATAATTAGTCCTCTTATATAGACTTGGAAACTAGTTAGGGTTCCTACAGACCAAAATACTAGGTGGCGACTCCATCCCTTTTTTTACTGATATAGGACAAGAATTCCTTGTTCTTTCCACCCAAACCCTAAAAATCCTGATCCAAGAGGATGATCATTACGACGCTATATTTGTGAAAAAATGGCGACTCCATTAGGACTTCCCGTGGACTATGCTTTTTTTTTCTAATTGTTTTGTTTTAATTATTTGGTCTGTATATTTATTTTTAATATGCATTTTCTTTAATTGTTTATGCTTTAATTTTTTTACATATTCCTCATGTATTGTATAAAATTACCTCATACATCACATGTCTTAAGTTTTTAAAGTATACACAAGGTTCTAGGTTAGGCGGGGGATTAGCGATTAGCCAATGACTATTGGTCAGTATTCAGATGTGTGAAACACTCAGCTTATATCTAAGTGCTTGCTTGGTAGCGATGGGCATACGTGCCTTAACCAGTCCTCGCAACATCCTTATATTATCTTTATGAAGACCATCACTTAATGAATAGAATATATCTTTAGGATGTATGTGTCACATGTAAGTTGCATCAAGACAGTTTTGGCCATGCTTATCATGTATTACAAGATTCTGAATTAAAATCATGACTTTCATAAAATATCCATCTTTTCAATAATTCAGGCAATAATTTGGGTTGACACAAATAGCTAAGGGAAAATATTCAAGCATCCATTCCAGTGGATTTCCACGCATTAAGAAGATAAATCATATGGTAAATGACCTGGATAAACTGCTACCCATCATGGGATATGTCAATGAGGTTCTATTTAAGAAGAAATATGAGAGGATTGCATAGCTAATGAGATTTCTAGTATAAGGAGTAGTTGTAAAAAACCCTACTAAATATTTGGGATCCCAATTATAGATATTTTACTTGTAGGAATATCGACATGGCACCTATAGTGAAGGAGTTTAAGTTTATTACTAATAGGGATGTGACCTTTTGATAAGTTTACTATGTTTCGCAAGGAAAAAGAGTTTAACGGTATTGATGTTAAGGTGGACCTTAGATTAAATCTTCATAGACATATCATAATAATGTTTAAGCTGAGCTTGTTAAGAAAATAGTGTGGGATGTACTTGAAAAAAATACATCTGAAGAACAACATTACAGTATTGTAACAAGAAGACAAATAAGATAGATAAAAGTACTAGTTAAGTATGGTTATATTGATTTAGTTTATTTTTCCTTGAATCTTGCAAAGAATCTTGATGATCATAAGCCTTGTTCTTATACAAAGTCAATGTCATACAAAAAAAATCTTCTTAGTGGATATTCGCTATGAATTAAAAGATTGAGTTTTTTTGTAAGAATTAAACATGAAAGCTTGTTAAATCACCACATAGTTAGAAGTTTATGTGTAAATGGGTTTACAAGAGGATAGATAGATTCCAAAAGGTTGAAGATACATGGTTTAAGCATGCCTAGTTAATAAGGGTTTTAAACAAAGAGAAGGTGTTGATGTCAATGATGTATTCTCTCTAGTTATGAAGCATAATCCCATCCAATTATAACTTGTTATGGTTATTTTGTTCGACTTAGAGCTTAAGCAGCTAGATGTCAAAGTAACTTTTCTAATATGTACTCCACTTGCAACCCATTTTAGGTTATCTTTAAATTTGTCACTAGAAACCGAGGAGGATAAGGAGCACATGTCAGGTGTTACCTATACCAATGTAGTTGAAAGCATTATGAATGTTATGGTTTACACTCGTCCAAACATTTCACATATTGTTAGTGTGGTCAGCATTGTAAAGTTCACTAGAAGGTCATGAAATGGATACTTATTTATCTTAAAGGTATTATAGATGTTGGTTTGTTATATGACAGGGGCAGTAGAACTAGAGATAGTGTTGAGAACTTCGTAGATTCATATTTTGCTGGTAGTTTGAATATGAGGAGGTCACTCACAAGTTATGTTTCCACTCACTTGGAGTGTGTTATTAGTTGGAAAGCAATTTTAAAATTCATTGTTGCCTTATCTATAATAGAGAATAAGTATATGGCATTGACAAATGTATTAAAATAAACTTTATGGTTTAAAGGTTTGGTTGGTAATCTTAGTTTATCATATAAGTTGATTGTTGTGCATTGTGATAACCAAAGTGTTATTCATCTGGTCAAGAACTAAATGTATCATGAAAGGACCAAACATATTGATGTCAAATATCACTTCATTTTGAATATCATATCACAAGGTGTTATATCAGTGAAGAAGATTGTTATAGTTTAGAACTATGTCAATATGTTAATGAAGTCTATCTATACAATCAAATTCAAGCATTGTTTATACTTTATTGGTTTGTGTACCACTTTAAATTTAATTTTTGTATTCAAATAGAAGTTTAATTTTTGTAAGTTAGCTGAATTTAAGTTAAGGTGGAGATTTGTTGAGTTTGTCTTAAATTATGGGCCCAAATGAGAAAATAAATATGCTTTTACTTAGTTCATATAAAAATCTAAAGTTGTCATATTTTAGGGTAATGTTTATTTGTGATTGATTTTATTCTCTATACTTTGGTGGCTAAAGATAAGAGAAAAAATAAGTTTTGAGTTAGTTTAAAACTTTAAGTGAAAGTAATTTTATATGACACCTTGTAATCTTCTACTTTCTCATAATGAAATTCTCTTATCGTTTCACCTTTGGAGTAGGCTTGAGTTGCAGAACCCCTAAATTTCATGGGAGCTTTTTTATGATTGATTTTACTTGTATTTTATATTTTTCTACATGCCAATTAATTTGAGATTTTAAAGTTGTTTCCACAACAATATCAAATTATTAAAACAGATTCATAGTTAAATTTTTATTTATTTATAAGAGATATTAGTTATTTATCTTATATCATTTTCGACTCATTTAGATTGAAAGGTCAATAAAATATTTACTATTTCATTAGACAAACATATCAACATTGAAAAACAAAGATTTGTTAAACAAAAAGGATTTATAAAATTTTATTTATATCAATATTGTTAATTTTTATCCATATGATATTCAGTTTTAAATAACTCTTTTAAATAAATAAAAATATTAACAAACAATGTAATGCTAATGTTATGATTATATATATATATATATATATATATATATATATATATATATATATATATATATATATAGTTTAGATTGTCTTTATATTTTAGGCCTAGTTTGTATTATGTCCACAGAAGTCTAATTACTCATAATTTATTCTTATATTTTAGGTCTTTTTTAATGTATCATTTTAGCAATTTTTCTCCTTTAAACTAATAAAAAACTTAAATACTTATTATAAGAAAATATTTGGAAAAAAATAATTTTCATTAAATATTAAAAAAAAATTATATTAATAGTTTTAATATATCAAGTGAGATTTGAGTTTATTATATTAAGATATTTTGTCAGTATAATAAAAAAACTCTAGCAAAATGATAGATTAGATAATGACCCTAAATCCAAGATTAAATTGAGAATAATTATATTTGTTTGTAAACATTAGAGATATAGTCTAAAATATAAAGATAAATTGAGCACATTTCTCTTATTGTCGTTAAAAAAGTTATCAAAACTCTGAATATTTGTTTATATTGTACACCTTATCTAATACCTATTCAAGCAATATAAATATATTCATTTTTATTAAATAAAGGACTCATTTACACATATAAAAAATAAAAATATTATGACATAATAGTAATTACTAGCTTTAAAACTCGTGCAAAATAAGATTCTAAGTTAATTTTTAATATAGTAGAAAAATGTATCAATGTTATGGATGCATTTTATTATATTATGTTTTAATTGAGAAATGCAAATCAACTTTTTTTATATCAAATATAAAATAAAAAGATGAAAACATAAATTACAATAATCTCTTTTAAAAATTATAAAAATAAAAAAATAAGTACTATTTAAAAAAAATAAACAAAACAATTTTAAAAAATAAATAAGAGAGAGAGGATATTAATTTAAATTGAAATGAAAAATCAATGTAAACTCAAAATACATACCAAAAAGGAAGGTTGTTAATCAAAAACTTTGCAAAAAATAATATAAAAACAATGAGAAGGAGATCAGTATTTGTGCTGGGCCAACTACCTAGGTCTAGAAGCGTATGAGAGAAACTCATATCCACATGCCTAGGCTTATATATTTTTTTGATAATATAAAAACCTAATTCTTTTAGGATTTTTTTTATATAATTATAATGATAGAAAAATAAGGAAACCTACCAATAATCCCTAATAATATTTTTTTTCAATTGTACTGTTGTAATAATCAATCATCATAATACTTAATTTATCTATATTCTCTAATACTCCATGTATGAATTGTCTTTCTATTAAAATTAATTCTCACATCTATTTATTTGTTGTTTTATCCATACCTTGAAAGGGTATTTAAGTTAATTCATAACTTAGGTTACCATGTGCAATTATTAATTTTGATTACAATATAAATAAACTAAAAGTTGTGATTAATACACACACATATATTTATAGAGAGATATATTTATAGAGAGAGAGAAAGAGAGAGATAGGATTGATAGATTTCCTTGGAAAAAATATACATTGAAATTTCATAATATTGAGACTTAATTATTAATTCATGACATCTACTATTGTATCAAGTTTTATTCTCATAAAAGTTTATAAATGTTTCCATACCTATAATAATTACAATTAAAAACATTAAATTATTTATTATCATATTTGTATAATTTTATTTTTGATTATTTTATCTTATATTTTTTATTCAATGAGTATCCTCAGGCTCAAATCAACTTGAATGGCAACAAGACTAAGCCTCCTTTCTAGACAATCTTAAAATTATAGCATTTATATTAGCTTGGTGCGTTAATTTTTTTATTTATTAAATTCTCCTAATACTAGTCCAAATATTTGAATCCAAAAAATTAAAGAAAAAACATAAGTACTTAACTACCAAAATGATCCCCTGGATTTTCCAACTAACTATATTTACTTTAGTTATTGAAGCATCAAAAAGATATATATTCCTAAGAAATAGTCTATGGAGAAGGATGTTTAAAATATTTATAGGTGCAATTATACAGTACTTTAAATGGTATGGGGGAATCACTGTTAGTGGTTCCCTCACACCAAAATCACTGTGGATTACAACAGTAATCCACAATACATTTCTCTCTCTCTCTCTCTCTATCTCTCTTTGCACTTTTTTATTTTTTTCCTCTTTTTTCATTTTTTTGCCACTTTTTTGTTTTTTTTACTTTTTTTTTTTTTGCACTTTTTATTTTTTTCCCTTTTTTTATTTTTTTTTATTTTGTTTATTTTTCAAAATTATCTTTGTTAATTTTAGTTTTTTAATATTGAGCTGATTAAAAATTTTGTTTTGTAATTTTTTTCCTTTAAAATATTGTGGATTGCTATGGTGTTTTTCCACATGATTTTTCTATTTTATTCTTTTATTTTTCAAAATTATATTTGTCAATTTTATTTTTTTCAATATTAAGCTGATTGATAATTTAGTTTTGTAATTTTTTTATTTAAAACATTGTTGATTGCTACAGTTTTTCTCCACATGGTTTTTTTTGTTTGTTTTTTTTTATGATTTTCTTCAAAATTATCTTTTTAAATTTTATTTTTTAATATTGAGCTGGTAAAAAATTACAGTTACAATATGTGAGGGAAGCATTGTAGCTTTCCTCGCAAATTACTGTGGATTGCTATAGTATTTTTTTCCACATAGTTTTTTTTTTAAATTGTCTTTGTCAATTTTATTTTTTTGATATTAAGCTGGCTAGGAATTACAATTAAGTAATAAGCTAAAGGGTGTGATGAATTCACTGTTCACCCACACCCAATGCATTGTGGATTACAATAGTAATCTACAGTGCATTTCTCTTTTTTTTTTTACTTTTTCATTTTTTTTTCATCTTTTTTTTTTCAAATTCCCCCCTTTTTTTTCAAAATTACTTTCCTTTTTTTCCAACTTACCCCTTTTTTTGTTTATTTTTTTTTCAAAATTATTTTTTTTTATTTTACTTTTTTAATATTGAAATTTGGTTAAAAATTTCGCTTTGTAATTTTTTTTCCTTTAAAATACTGTGATTTTCTACGGCGTTTTCCCACATGGTTTTTCTTTTTTATTTTTTGATTTTTTAAAATTATATTTGTTGATTTTATTTTTTTAATATTGAGCTGATTGAGAATTTAGTTTTGTAATTTTTTTCTTTAAAACATTGTTGATTGCTTATAGTGTTTTTCCGCATGGTTTTTGTTGTTTTGTTTTTTGATGATTTTCTCCGAAATTAACTTTTTCAATTTTATTTTTTAAAATTGAGCTGGTGAAAAATTACAGTTACAATATGTGAGAAAAACACTATAACTTTCCTCGCAAATTATTGTGAATTGTCATAGTGTTTTTTTCCACATGGTTTTTTTCAAGTTTCTTTTGTGTTTTCTTTTTTTGTAATATTTTTTTCCAAAATTATTTTTTTCAATTTTATTTTTTTAATATTGAGCTGGTTAGAATTTAACTTTGTAATAAAGCTTAATCATGTGGAGAAAGCATTGTAGCTTTCCTCACAAAACACTATGGATTGCTAGAGTGTCTCTCAACATGGTTTTTTTTTTTCTTATGATTTTTTCAAAATTATCTTTGTCAATTTTATTTTTTTAATATTGAGCTGATTGAGAATTACAATTACAAGTCATTACAAATAAGGCTAAATCATGTGGGGAAGCACTGTAGCTTTCATCACGAAACATTGTGAATTGCTACAATGTTTCCAAGATGATTTGTTTTCCCTTTTTTTTGTTATTTTTTTTCTAAAATTATATCTGTCAATTTTATTTTTTTTATATTGAGCTTATTGAGAATTTAGCTTTGTAATTTTTTTCTTTAAAACACTGTGAATTGTTGCAGTGTTTTCCCATATGATATTTTTATGATTTTTTCCAAAATTATCTTTGTCGATTTTTTTTTCTTTTTTGAATATTGAGTTGGTTAAGAATTATAATTACAATAAAGCTAAATCATATGAGGAAAGCGTTGTAGCTTTTCTCACAAAACACTGTGAATTGCTACAGTATTTCTCTAAATGGTCTTTTTTATGATTTTTTTCTAAAATTATCTTTGTCGATTTTATTGGAGAAAGCACTGTAGTTTTTCTCACAAAACATTGTCAATTGCTACAACGTTTTTTCTCATGGGTTTTTTTTCCTTCCAAGATTATCTTTGTTGGGTTTTTTTTAAAAATGTTAAGTTGGTAGAGAATTTAGCTTTGTAATTTTTAAAAAAATATGGCGAAAACAATCATTTTGTTCAGTCTCTAAGTTTTTTATCACCAACACAATTTTTTTTTCCCATCATGAAATATTAGCTTCATCATACCTTTAGTTTTTATTACTTATCTAGCACTGGTTTACAATTATAACACTATCAAGTATATTTTTTTTATAAGCCCGCAGCAGCGCGCGGGCATGCCATCTTGTGGTTATATAAAACAAATCATAATAATTACTAGCATATCATATTTATATTTTATAAAAAAAATTTAATTTTATAATCAAACCAGCTTAAATTTTAAACCTGGAAAAAAAAGTTAATTATTTTTTAATTAAAACATTTGTTGGCATGCATTACATAATATTTATTTTATTTTTGAAAGAAAAACATAAAAGTTTCCTATAATAACATAGTATTAAAAATATTTATTTCATTTTTTTATGAGAATCAATATGTTTTATTAAAGTAAAAAAAAAGATTAAAAAGGATGACAACCAGCATAAAAAAAATTCATAACAAACTGAATATCAAAAATATTTATTTTAATTTCTAGCAATGCTTATAAAATAATTGAATAATACACATGTCAACAAAACTCATACACACACATATATTATGCAAAATGATTGTTGCATTGAGTGTATTTTTATGTAAAACAAGTTCTAGTAGAGTACTATCATCTTCAACTTCATCTTTTTGGTCACTTTTCATTATGTTGTCAATAATATGCTCATCATTGAACAACTATGAAATTGCCTAGTTTTTTTTCTTAGTAGTTCAAATGGTACTAAACATTCATTGTATTATGATACTTTAACTTTTTAATTAGAACATGTAATTGTTGAATGTTTACATCATCTGAGTATCGATCCAAATTATTTAAAGTCACATTATCCATAAACCTAATTTTACAATATTAAAAATAATTTGTAATTTCTCAAGTCCATATTCTTAAAACACTATTGTTTAACATACTTGCCAATTAACCATAAAGCAATTTTCGTAGAACTATCCTTATTACAGCAAATAACAATTGTAAGCATAGTTTTGAAACCCGGCCCGGCCTAGTGGGTCGACCCGGGCCTGGGACCGGGCCGGGTCTAAGTAAAAAACAGCTAGGAATTTGGCCCAGTAAAACCCGGTCGACCCGGCGGGTAAACCCGGCTGAGACCCGACCTTATTTTTTTTTTGGCAACTGTCTTGCTCTTCATCTCTCTTTCAAGCAAGCAAGCGACACTAAAAGCGGGATGAAAGCAAGCAAGGAGTATAAGCCACTTGCCCGATAGGGTAAGGAGAGGGAGCTGGGAATGAGATTGGTTAGCTGGGACCAAGAAGGGATAAAGTTGAAAGAGAGGATTTGATTAGCGTACCTGCTGCCTGTCCTTTCCTGACTCGTCGATGGTATGCTTGATGATAGGATGGCTAAAAGCAGCTTGTCCGTAGTCGAAAGGTGGGTCTCTTCTTCAAACCCTTCTCCTTCCCCTCAATCTTCTTTGCCTTCTTCTTCTGTACAATCTCAGCCATCCACTTTGCCTCAATCAACGGCGGCGGGTAATCTAGAGCTCCTAGGAATGGCATCTGCTAGGTTTGATCCTAAGGCTTTAGAGAGATAGGTGCTAAGGTTTTTTGAGAGAGTAATTCTCTTCCTCTGGTGCTAAAAAAGGTTGAAACTTTCCAAGGTTTTCACATGTACAGCATGTAAGGGTGCTGTACTTTTTTGTTGTTTTTGGTTGTGGGATTCATGGAAAATTTATGGAAATGGGTTTTCGTTGTTTTGCTGGGTTTTTGAAATTGCATTTGGATTTTTTTTATTGAGTTTTTTTGTTGGGTTTTTAATTAGGGTCATTTTTTAGGAATTGGTGAAATGTTTTTGTTTTTTTGGGTTGACCCGGGTCAACCCGGGTGAACCCATCTGACCCGTGATCCGATCATTAGACCGGATCGACCACCGGGTTGGGTTTAAAAACTATGATTGTAAGTCTTTCCTTGTCTTATTTCTTACCTTCAAGTTTCTTTGTTGCAAGAAAATTATCATGTTGTATTCTATATGACAATTTTTCTTCATCCATATTGAAAACATCTTTCATGAGAAATTGATATGCTTTCACTCTTATAAATTGTAAATTTCTCTTCACGATCTCCGTATCAACTTATCCATTTTCTTTTAAACAATGATGTGTCTTGATGTCATCTCTTGATTTGAAATGCTAGTCAACTTTGAGAAATTCTAGCGTAACTACAAGGTATATCTTTTCCAAATACTCATTTTCCTTCTTCGTGATTAGATTTGTTGGTCATGTTCACACTTTTTTGTATTGATCAAACTACTCACACAAAATCTTCTCTTGCTCCAAGAACTTTGTAGTTCTATGTTGTTTGGCATCATCTTTTTTAATATTAGATGATAGATCCTTTAATGACCTCTTGATCATACTTGATATTTTTACTTGGCTTGCTTGCAATTTAAACTTTTCTAACACCCATTATTGTAATTGTTTTTTAGTGCAAGTTTAGATTTTCTATATTATACTCGCACAATGTTTAATGCATTTCACCTCTCTTTGTTGATTTCTTTATCTTTATGCCTTTAATGATAAGAAATCATTGTGATTAGTTTTACCTTTTATGATACTATATATTTTTTTATAGATTTTATATTTGACTTACTTAATATTCATAAAGTATAATTTTAGTTTGTTACAAAAATGGATAAATCCATTATTTCTATATAATAAGACTAATTACATTCATTAAAATGTTTTGGTTGAACAAATACATAAAAAGAAAATTTACCCTAAACATCCTATAATTTAGTTATTTTTTCACTTTACCTTTATTATTTTAAAAATTACTTATTATATCTTGAGTCAATTTAATTTTTAAATTTAGATGAAAAGAATATATAATATAACATAAACAACAAAAATTTACTATTCACAAAAAAAATCAACCAAAATCTAATTTATTTCTTCTCCCTCCTCTAAAAACACAATCCCTAAACCCCAAATTAATTCAAATCATCAAGCAAATCAAAATCCACTTCCTGCATTGGTTTCAGCCTCAACCTCCCTGCATAGTACCCCTGTTTGTTCCACCTCAGCAGTGACCTCATTTTCCACCACAAGCAACAATAGACATGGTTTGTGTTTGAGTAGGTTATACAGATATAGAGCGAAACACCATTGAGGAGAAAGAATTGGATTTTTTTTTTTCCAGTGGCTAGAGTTTCATGTTTAGCAAAGGGAGGGATAATTGTTTTGAATGATAATTTTGTTATTTGCAATGATGTATTTTAGCTATTAAATTAAATATAATGGCAAACTAGTAAATAATCTAATAATTTTTGTTGATTTGTTTTTAATATTATATAAAGTGTTACGAACTTATAAGGTTCAAGAAGATGTTTTCTATAATTTTTTTAAATAATAGAGATAAAATAAAAAAATAACTAAATTATAAAATATTTAGTGTGATTTTCTCTAAATAAAATAATAATAATTTATAATTTGATAATTAGATAATATTCATATAATTACAGAACACAATACAAGGATTGAGTTCAACATTTTGAAAAACAAAATAAGCAATACCTTAATAAATTATCTTTTATTAATTAATGTGTAAATTAATAATTTATTGATTGAATAATGTGTTGATTATTCAAAAACCTTCACGGCTCTAAGAATATTAATTTATAGAAGAGTTTTTTTTTTTATATAAGTTTAAGAGATTTATCATTTTTTATACTGCATATAGGAATTGTTTTTCTTGATTTTGGTGCTGCCACATATTAGGTTTTGTTTTTTAAATTGATAATGACACATTATTAAAAATCAAATATGTAAGGTTTTTTAGCTGATAATGTCAATGTTAGAAAGATTCGTAGAAGTATTTCATTAAAAATCAAATTATTTTTCTATTTTGTCAATATATTTATTAAATAACAATTTTAATATAAAAATAAATATTTTATAATAAAAATTGAATATCTTAAAATATATATATATATAATAAGTAAAATCAGGTGTTTGATTTTTATATGAATTTTTTTTAATACTAGTCATGTACCCGCACTATACCATGAAGCCTTTTTTTTAATTAAAAATGATGTTTAGCTTGCGCAAACCCGTTTTATAGAAGAAGAAAAAAATATGCGACTCAAGTCATAGACCCAACTGGATCAAATAAGTTAGTTTTATTTTAATTAAATGATTAAAAAAATATTGACAATGAAATCAAATTGACCAAATAAAAAAAAGTGATAATGATAACCTAGAAAAAGATTTTTGTAAAAAACAAAAATGAATGATATAGCTCAATTTTTAGCCCATTAAATACAAAAGGATGAAATTGAGTAAAAAAATAGAAAAAAGAGACTCCAGTTAGCATGATAAACCTTTAACTTGGGTTAACTCGATAAATATGCTGTCGAAATTGGAATAACCTAGTAGAAAATAAAACTTAAAAATCACAAAGTGAAAAGAAAATAAGTAAAAAATAATGTTAACCTGAGTTAACTTTTCAAACCCTTTTACCCAGGACATTAGACCGAAAATACCCTATCTGAAAAAATCACAAAACTCAATTCTCAATCAATTAAATGTTGAAGGATTAACTTAGAAAAAGAATATCAATTACACAAAAGGATAGAGATAAAAATAAAATGACAATTGAAAGAATAGGGATAAAATTGAAATACAAAATAAATTTTATTGTTGATTGAAGGGTGAATTGAAAAAAAAAACTTAATTGAACAAAAGGAAAAAAATAAAAATAATGAAGATAAAAATTGAAATTAAAAATTAAAAAAAAATATTAAAGAGTAAAATTGAAAAGAATAATCAATGTAAGCAAAGGCAAAAAAAATCAATAAAAAAATGAAGACTAAATTGAACAATATAACATATCATAATTGGAATTAAATGATATAATTGAAAAAATTCAAAATTTTACAAAAAAATTAAGAAAAAAATTAAGAATCAAGGGAATAACAACCGAAGTTGACATCCTCACATATTAGAGGACAATTCTAAAAATTTTCATGGGCAGCATGGTCTCCTAGGTGAGTAGGCAAAAAAATGAAAAGCAAAGAAAAGAAGGTCATTGTCATTGCTATATCAACCCAACACCCATTCCAACAAGAAAAAGATGGCATGACGCTTCCATGACATAGTTGAAGCTATTTTTTTTTTTATCATCGAGAGGTGTTGCATATGCTACTTAAAGGGCATACGCACCTCTTACATCTTGATTAGTGCGTTGTGCACGTCTGCTATTTTTTTAATATATTTTATACTTATTTAAAAACCAAATTACCCCTTACCCAACCTAATTATTACAAACAAAACACATATAAAAAGATGAAAATACCCCTAGACTCTATCTTTAAAATTTTTGCATCTAAGGATATTTTTATCCTTTTATTGTGCTTCTAAAATGGAAAAAATCAATTTACCCCAAATAACTTAATAATAACCAAATAGGCCTTGTGCAATGACCACCATGTCCCTAACAACTATTCCAGTGATTTTTTTTTATGAGAATGACAATATTTTGTTATTACAAACTCTTGTTTGTTTATATATATATATATAGAGTAAAAAAATACAAAAATGATTAAACTAAACTGTGGAAACACGCAAATAATCATATACTATATATTAAATCTCAAGCTTTCTAATAAGCTCTTACGATTTATTATCTTTTCTAAAGCTTATAAGAAATTTTCTTGATTTTGGTGCTGCCACGTAAAATATATAGGTGAGATTTTTTTTCTTTTGAGTTGACGATATCAAAGTTAAATAAATTAGCATTAGTATTTAATTAAAAATCAAATTAATTTCACAAGATTTATTCTTAAAAAAAGCTTTTAGTGTCAAAAGAATTCTATGATAATAAAAATCAGTCGTTGTAGAATATATTCAATTAGTAAAATTAGGTGTTCAGATGTATAAAAGAAATAAACAAATGCAAAACCACGAGAACAGACGATTATATGAAATAATTCAAAAGCATATACGTACATATCTCTTCCTACATATATATACATAGAGAATGAGTCAAAAATCATCCATATAAATATTAGACCCGTCAGTCCTCTTAAATGCCACGTTGGTCATGCATATGACAAATTTGCATTAAAGTTTTCGCGAAAACTGTATTCCTTTCAACCTCCGAACAGTTGAAAAACTCATCATGACGTAGTATTTGTTTTAGACTTGAATTTGACGTCTTTGTAAGGGGTTTTTTTTTTTTCCTCACCAGGATTAACGTCTAATCGTATTGAAAACCCTAAAATAGGCAGGATGGGATTTAAAGAAAACGGACTCTCATGCCTTGTAATCTTGAGTTGAATCAGAACAATTTCAGATTTTTTTTCCATTTAGTTAAATTTATTTCTCCACCTTGCTGTTTTGTTAATTTAATGTATTTCACGTATTAAAATTAATCACCTTCTCATTGAGTTTTTAGACAATCATTCACATTTAAATGGTTTATCGATAAGAGTTTTATATATATATATATATATATATATATATATATATATATATATATATATATATTAAAAAATGAATGTACAAAAAGGGATATTGCACATTTTCACGTTATATGCCTTAAGAAAACCTATGCCAACTATGGGGTTAGAACTAAATTTAAAATCTAATTCCAATCTAGAGGGTATGAACTCTTAAATCCACGTGTAAAAAATAAACAACTTAATAAAACTAAAATTAAGCTGAAAAGATCTTGACTTAATGATTACTTAAACAAAAAAACTATAGTTATTGAATGAAAAACCATGATCTATTGATTATAACAAGCTAAGAACCGAAAGTATAAGAATAAAACCATTATCTATTGATTATAGTAAGCCAAGAATCTTAGGTATAAGGATGAATACCACAAAAACAGTTGATTTTTAATAAGTTCTTGAAAAACATTTCCATGAGAAACCAAGAGTAAGAGCGAACTCTCATATAGAAGTTTTAGTTTTGAATAATCAATTCATCTCTTATTCATCCTTTCAAGTTGTTGTTGCATAGCTCATAATATAAAAACTAGGTTTTCCCTCTTTTTTAGTATTTTATTTTAAATAAGCAAGAAAATAACCAAAAACTATAAAGAAAATGAATTACGAATATGAAAACACTAAAGATTACTAATCAGATATGAATTTGATACGAAGACACGAAAACAAACGTATAACAAAGAAAAATAATGTAATATGACTCAATTAACTTAGAACTATCTTTATAATACTAATTTGACTGAATATGACTGTAGGAAACAAAGAAAAAATTGTGTTGACGCAAACTAACCCGATATGATTTATTTCATGACTTTAGAATTACCTAAACCTAAGCATATCCAAATAAACCCAAAATCAATGTTTCACATTAAGAAACCAAAAACCCAAAGAATATCATATCGTAGGTGTATATCTCTTAGTTTTCAATTTCAATCTTTTGATGATTTCAATATGCAGCAAAATTTATAACACTTGGGATTTGCTCTCTTTTCCTTTTTTATATAGTTTTGATCTTGACAGTAACAAAATCAAAGAATTTTTTTAATACTACTTGCCACATATCAAATTTAAGAAACAATGAAAATAACACGAAAACTTAAAGATAAATTAATATAACATGACTTTATAGTCTTATTTTGATACCAACTGATTAAAAGCCAAAAACAAATGTAATAAGACAACAATAAACCCAAACTAACACTAGAATAATGATTTCAACCAAAATCAATAGTAATAAACTAAGAAAATTTTTGTTACGGGCCATGTAATTGCAACTTGAAAGGATAAGTATGAGATTTGATGAGTGGCTTGAACGGGAAAATAAAAAAGATGTTAAATTATAAAAGGGATAATCCCAAAGAGTTTCTAATACTAGGAGGCAAGACAAACTAAGGTCTCAAGCTCCAAAGGCTAATGGTGAAAAGACTTTTATGAGCTTAGTAAAGGAGAGTAAGAAAATTACAATGTTATTTGCAGAAATAAAAAAAAAAACTATTTGATGATTGAGAAGCTTCAGAACAGCATTGAAAGAACGTAAAATGAGAGAGAGAAGCAATTATATTCATACAGTTTTATTAGAGGAAAAAATGGCAAAAAGGAGCTTTAAAAACTTAAACAAGAAGCTAATGAAATAGGTGCTATTATTGCTTTAGATCTTACCATTGTTCATATTGGTTATTCAAGGATGAATTATTTTACAGATAAGGGAAATGATATGATCTATGCAAGGGTTAAACAATCATATTTTGTTTTTGGCTTAATGTTTTATAATATTCAGTTTTATGCTAACAAGTATAACTTTTAATTTAACTGTTGGATTAAGCTGAGATTTTACTAAAATTTTCCAAAGGTCTTGTTTAATATCGGTTTAAAATTTCAAGTCAATCGGAGATTACCAAGGCATCGTAATACAATATAGAAGTTATTATATAGGTTTTGTTATTTGTTTTCTTATGATTTGTAGAGTTTGTATTTAGAAAGAATTCTTTTTCTACAAGGACAATATAGGTGGTAGCAATTGAGATTATTTTGACAATGGATTCCATATTAGTTTAGGAGTTCTTATTGTATGTGAAAACATTTATGGCAACCAAATGATAATCATGTTTCTATTCCATGTATATTAATAAGCAATCCACTAATACTTTGCAAGCACTAATTAGTAACCGAATAAATATAATGCAAAAAAATAAATAAATAATTTATTTGATTATAAAGAGAAAACATTTTAAAGAACTTTTCAGAAGATAAAAAAAACCCTCTAAAGCAGCCAAACTCGAGAAAAACAATTTTTACTAGTTTAGAAGATTACAAGATAAGTGTTTTCAACTAAAAATCTTTAGTATCTATATTACCTTACTTGTCAAGACAAAAACTCTATTTTGTTCTCTACTATAGTAGCTTGCCAAAACACCTAACAATCTTTAAATTGTTATCATCCTAACTGGAACATCCAATTGCTAAAAATTAACACATGAACTTTTCATAAAAGTATGCAGGTTCTCTGACTCTTCAGTGAAAAATTCTCCTTA
This sequence comes from Populus x sibirica, assembly GCA_019202695.1. Classification (NCBI taxonomy): domain Eukaryota; kingdom Viridiplantae; phylum Streptophyta; class Magnoliopsida; order Malpighiales; family Salicaceae; genus Populus; species Populus x sibirica. Next base: position 1,185,828 of record JAGMVL010000801.1, read on the forward strand.
AGAATTTTTTTTACACTCTACCCATGTGTCAAAAGTATATGTTGTGAATTGTGTAACTCCTTAACTAGTTAAGTACTCTTGTTTCACTACCAATTATGCTCCCACCAAATGCTTCTAATTGTTCTTCCTTATAAACACACCCATCTAATAAGGATAAGAACCTTTGATAAACATTATCTTGAAGCTTCTTAATCTGTTATGTTTTTAATAGATTACTAATGTGTTCATAAAAACATTTCTCTGACAATTATATTTGGATAACTTGTATTTACTTTTTTAAAACACTTATGTGAACTTTCTATATAATTTATCCAAACATATTAGATAATTACATAAATAACCACGTTATATCCTATAAGATAAACTTGACTAATTCTTTATCTAATTTAGATAAACTAACAATCCAAACAAATTCATCTTTATCAACACAAATAATCCTTCACTAATCAAAGTCAATCATTTTGACATTTACAACTTCTCTTTTTAGCTGATTTATGACATCATAATAAGGATGAATTAGTATGCAAGTAGTTCAAATAGCTCAACAAATACTTCATTAAAGTATACCTGCAAGTACAATTGAAATAGTGTTATGTAGCATGAGAACAATTAATAATATTTATGCAATAACATGCTAACAATTCTTAACATGTTTCATGCAAACAAATCATAACATATTCAAAGAATACTTTATACAGCATATTGCATCCTAACAGCTCATAATATATTCGGAAATTATCATGCATTAGATAATGTGATGCAACTACATGTATCAAGTTCAAAATGCATTAAGTATTCAGCATAAAGATTTATATGCTACAAAAAGAATATCATAGTTATTACAAACCAAAATATTCAATATTCATTACTAGTTAAAATTAGTAAAATTCTATAAAAGCAAAAAATAATAATTTATGATGGCTAGCTACTTAGCAACTCCTTGCTTCCTCTTATTCCTCTGCCTCCCTGACATTCATCTATGTATCCCCTTTGGTTTGGCACCAATCCTAGTCCTCATCTTCACCAACAACATATTGATGCACTTGTTTGACATCCAAGTTGAGTTAAACAAGTCTGTCATTAACCTGCATAATATCTTGTTGCATATTTGTAAGCAATTTATCAACAACATCAATCTTTTATTTCCATTTATCAGTAAAACTGTCAAACTTGCTTGATAGTTCTTACAACTATTCAATTATAAAAAGGAGTAAGTTGTTTGAGGAGTTTCGGGCTAAGAGAAGGTAAACTCTTCAAGATGTGATATTTTTTTACCAACTACAACTTCAAATTTAAATATAGTTACGGCGAAGATCTTTTAAAAAATCTTGATTGTTGGCTCACTATCACGTAAGGGTACTTTGGCCATGATTGCTACCCTAGATATCAACCCACTAAAAGACAGATTTACTTCTTTCTCAATTGTAGCTTTTTGTATAACATCAATAAAGTGAGTGGTTAGGTCGATAGAAACATTGTATAACATTAATAAAATGAAAAGAAATGTGTTTTGCAAATGCACTAGATAGATGACTGTAAATAAACATTATTTTTAATAATTTTTCTCAAGAAATTTCATATCAAGATAGGATATCCTTACCATTTTTGCAGAATTGTTAAATGCAAGATGGAGAGGATGAGCATATGTTTTGTCTTAGAAATTTCTTTTGTATTTATCAGAAGATGTTAAGTAAAGATGAAGGAATTTTCTTGGAAAATTGTGAGATGAGTGCTTTAAAAACAAGAAGAGAGACAGAGAGATAATAATGATTGCATGTTTTGATAAATAAAACCATTAATTTAGCTCTGAAAAAGATGTTTTTCTCTTATTCCTGCTCACATCAAGCTTCATGATATACACCTATAGCCTCTTTTAAGATGACATTATTATTATGATAAAGATTGACTCCTTAAACTAACCATTTCTATTTTTGTTTTATAAATCAATTAGGCCATGTTATTTTCACATGTTTTTCTAACAAGAGTATCTAATTGTACAATTAGGCAGAGATATGAACCTACATAAAGTAACCTAATTTTATAGCCTAAAAATACTTATAATTGACAATTTTGAAAGAGATACTTACCTCATTATTTAATCTTCATTCAAGAATGCATATCTTTTTAGTTTACCAAATCAAGATGTAAATGTGTGAATGAGAAAGACAACAGTTTTGCATTAAAATTTCTTTCATCTTCTTCTCTTTGATCTGAGATATGCTAGTATGGAGTGAGCATACCTTGAGAGTCAAACTTTAAGTCAGGGCTTAGATACAGAAAACTCTTACTCCTAACATAAGATTTGATAAACTTTATCATTTCCATTATATAATTGCTCATCTATTTTTATAGTGACTAATTGACTTTTTCTTCAATGAATTGGAGAGTAGAATGGATCCATACTAAAGTGTTCGTCATTTTCACAATGATATGAACACTTGATTTTTTCTTAAGGATCTATTAGGAGGTGTTTTAACAGCTTATGTACTAGGTTCAATGAGCTTTAGTCAATCTAAGGTATATTACTCCTCTTAATTGTTAACACACTTCCATTTAAACAATTTTACTTTTGCTAATAATTAGTAAAAGAACTTAAATTCCTCGTAGTTCTTAAGATAATACCTTTATTTAGTATTCTAAAAGAATAGCATTTCAAAAGTGAAGATCATACCAATTAAGATTTGCCTTGATCCTAGTAAAATGAAATTTATAAGATTTAAAGGTATAAATTAGATATATTTACAAGGTTTTCTTCCATGCTTCAATGTTAGCAACATGTCACCTATATGAAAAACATATAAAAAAAACAAACTAAACTTTATACACACATATTTTTTTATTTACAAATTTTATCTCTTTTAAGAATTAGGACATGTCACATACACCAATGACTTTCCTAAGAAATTCAAATCTTAAACCATTTATAAGTTTCATGAATAAGTCAATCAATTGATGTTCGATGTTCACATGTTCTAATGATATAATTTTTTATTCAACCGAGTCTCTAATAAAATGTCATGTTATATCTATATGATTGGTTTTTAATTGTTGCACAAGATTTTTAGAGATATTAATTGCACTAGAATTATACAATAAATAGTCATAGTATCTTAAAAGAAACCATAATTATCTAGCATCTTTTTCATCCAAAAAAGTTATGTGTAGCAACTGCCTGCTACAATATACTCGACTTCTGTAGTGGACAATGAGATTGAATTCTATTTATTACTTATTCATGTTGTCAAGTTGCCACCAACATTAAAAAAAAAAAGGTGTTTTATCTGTCATTAACATTACCTGCCCAGTCAACATCTGAATAGCTTACTAAACTCAAGTTTGAATTTTTTTTAATAACATACACCATAGTCAATTATAGCACTAAGGTATTTTTAAGATTCTCTTAACTGTTGTAAGATGTGATTCTTTAGGATTAAATTGGGATCTAACACAAACACCCATACTAAAGGAAATGTGAGGTCTACTAGCAATAATGTAAAGAAGACTTTCTATTATGCTTTTATAAAGTGTAGAATCAACATATTTATTTGTAGAATCTGAGCTGATTTTGATAGATATGCTCATAGATGTACAAGTATGACTATTTCCTTCAATGTTAAACTTCTTAACCATAACTCTATAAAGTGTAGAATCAATATATTTATCTGTAGAATTTGAGTTGATTTTGATAGATATGCTCATAAGTGTACAAGTATGACTATTTCCTTCAATGTTAAACTTTTTAACCATAACTCTAACATACTTAAATTGAGAACTAAAAATTAAATTTTCACTCTGCTTAATTTGTATACAAGTGAAAAAGTTTAACTTGCCAATCATACTCATTTCAAATTCAAATTTCATTTATTTAGCAAACTCGTGAGAAAGTGAATCACAAGTAGCTTCAAACATAATGTAATCAATATAAATTTGAGCAATAAGTAGATGTCTATCAGGTTTTCTTATGAAAAGAGTCCTATCAACTTGTCTTTTTTTGAAACTGTTATCTAATATATATTTTGTTAACTATTCGTACCATGCTCACGGTACTTGTATTAGACCATAGAAAGCTTTCTTTAACATGTATATATGATTATGAAACAAATGATTAGTGAAACCTTTGGATTATTCTATATAGATTTCTTCTTGTAGAAGTTTATTTAGGAATGCACTCTTTACATCCATGTAATACAATTTAAAATTCAAGTGATAAGCAATTGCAAGTACTATGCAAACAGATTCTAAATGAGCTATTGGTGCAAATATTTCATCAAAATCAATCCATTCCATGCTCGTCTGACTTATTCTTTAAGATCCACTTGGTTCCAATTATGTTGTGACTATCAAGACATGGAACAAGTTCTCATACATCATTTCTTGTGAACTAATTTAGTTCTTTATGCATGATATTGATCCAACTTCCATCTTGTAGGGTATTTTCAACCTTCTTAGGTTCAATCTATGATAAATAACACATATATAAGACTTGGTTGATAACTCTTTTTCTTAACCTCATACCTTTATCTAATTTTCCAATAATGTTCTCCTTAGGATGATTATGTTTTATCCTTGAGAAAGATTTTTTCTCTCATGACTGTTCAAAAATGTGTGGAGAACTCTATTACAGATTATTTTTAATCATGTTTTGATGAGGTTTATTTAGTTATATCAATGATGTTATCGGGATCTTTCTTGAAAAATTCCTTTAAATTATCATCAACAACCACATTGATGGATTCCATAATAGTTTGAGTTCATAGGTTATAGACTTTGTAAGCTTTGTTATGTGATGAGTATGCAAGAAAGACTCCTTTATCACTTTTGCTATCAAACTTATGTAAATTTTCTTGATCTCTCAAGATACAGTGAGAGCTTTTAAACACTCTAAAGTATTTGATTGTGGGTTTCTTGTTGTCTACAACTCATAAGAAATGAGTTTTGTTCCAGGTCTAAACACAACATGGTTCAAAATATGTACAATAGTGTTAACAACTTCTTCCTAAAAACACAATACAACTTTCTTGCTATTCAGCATAGTTCGAGTAATTTCTTGTATAACTCTATTCTTTTTCTCAACTATACCATTATGTTGAGGAGTGATAAGAGTAAAGAATTCTTGATGTATACCCTGTTCATCATAAATAAATGAGAAATTATTATTTTTAAATGATTTGTCATGGTCACAGAGAATTTTATAGATGGAAAGATTCTTTTTTGTTTGTAGTATTCTAAATAGTTTCCTTACAAGATCAAAGGATTCTAACTTTTATCTTAATAGAATAGCCCAAGTATATCTTGAATAGTCATCCACAATGACTATGATATACTTCTTTCTACCTAGACTCTTAGTTTGAGTTCGACCTATTAGGTCCATATGCAACAAATTAATGGATCTTGTGGTCCAAATGTTAGTAGTTTTCTTATATTGAACCTTAGTTTGTTTGTTTTTTCCTAACATGCTTCTCACACCATTTTCCTAACTATTTGTAGATTTGATAGACCATGTGTTGCTTCCCTTTTAGAGATCTTTGACATGTCTCTAAAATGGTATGACCAAGATGTTGATGTCAACTATCAGTATCTTTTAGTGTTACCTTATGATAACCAAAGGTGTCAAAGTTGAAACTCCATAGTAGTTGTCTAAGGTTTTAGTACCTTTCATGATCTATTTGCCTGCATAGTTGTAGATGTTGCATTCATCTTTAGAAAAATACACATTATAATTCTCATTATGAAGTTGACTTATACTTTGTAGGTCAGCTTTAAGACCATTTACAAATAAAACATTATGAAAAATAGGTAAGACATTAATATCAATACTACCCTTACCTTCTATAGTAATTGTGCTTTCATCTCTAAAAGTCATTGATCCTCCACTCAAGAATTCAAATTTTTTGAACCAACCTTTATCTCCTGACATATGTATAGAACAACCACTATCTAAGTACTATAAATTATTATTCATTGTTTTCAGTGTTGTATGAGCTACTAGACATATTGTCTTTTTTCTTAAATACCTCTTGACTTTTCATTTTTGTTTTGTTAGAATTTTCAAACTGTTGAGATTTCTTATAACCTACTAATTTTCCAAGTCTCCATTCTACAATATTCCTTTCTCATAACCTACTAGTTTATCGAGTTTTCTTTCTTCAGTATATTGATTTTGAATAGATGTAATATTTTTCAGTACACAATAGAACCTTTGTTGTGGAATTAAGGGATGTTGCATGTAAGGTGAAAAATAAAGGATGACACTTAGTAACCGAAATGTCGGTGACTATAGATGTGTTGAGATGATACTTAGTAACCGAAATGTCGGTGACTAAGGATGTGTTGAGATGATACTTCATAATTGAAATGTCGGTGACTAAGAATGTGTGAGATGATACTTAGTAACCAAAATGTTAGTGACTAAGGATATGTTAAGATGATACTTAGTAACTAAAATGTCAACGACTAAGGATGTGTAAGATGATATTTAGTAAGCGAAATGTCAATGACTAAGGATATAATGAGATGATACTTAGTGACCATGATATTGGTGGCTAAGGATATGTTGTCATGATACTTAGTGAGATGTTGGTGGCTAAGGATATGTTGTGATGATACTTAGTAATCGAAATGTGGGTGACTAAGGTTATATCAATATGATACTTAGCAACAGTAGTAACAATGATTAAGGTTATAATATGATCTTGATATTTAGTCACCATAATATTTTGGCAACAAAGGATATAATATAAGTGGGATACTAAATACCAGAAGAAGGGTAATTAAGGATATAATAAAAAAGGATGCTTAGTCGTCGTAGAGTTGATGACTAAAGAATAGGTGTAAGTGGACAATAAATTATTCGAGTGTCGACAATTAAGCAAATTCATTATATTGAATGATGAATGAATGGGTAATGATCCATGATATTTCATAATCACATAAACGTGTATAGAATCAATTAAATTAATGATGATCATTGTTTCCTGTGTAATTAATTACTATAATAGTAGTAGCTTGTATAATTACTAATTGTTACAAGTGCTAGTCGCACAACCAATCATCCTTGAACTAATCTATTTTGTTTGTACCATTTTGTAATAGGAATTAGCTAGATATCAAATAATTTTGGATATCTTAAAAATTTATTGATGTTGTAATATTGTTTTACCTTATATTTGGAACTAGACATAAAATTTTAGATGATCCTTTTTACATTATCCATGTATCTATTATGATGTATGCTTGCTAGAAGTATTGCCTGCTAGAAGAATGAAATAAATTAACTGGATAACATAAGGTGATGGAGTGAAGGATTCTTTACAAACAAAAACAAAAAAATAACACTATATCATGTGAGAAGTTCATAAAATTATGGTTTGTTACAAGTAACCAAATAAATATAAATGCAAAAAATTAAAATGAACAATCGTTTCTTTTATTAAATTTATATCTGTTTTTTAATTAATTCAATTGTTTGATTAATTTACTCAGTTATAGATAAAACATTATTATATCATTAAAAAAAAATTGAGAGCCGGAAAAGGGAGCTGCAGGAGTCCTCATCTCCATTATTAAATGGTTAATTATTTATCACCAAATAAATAATTAAGAAGATACGTTTTCTCTAGTAGTTGTGGGCAACTGGATGTGGCCATGTGACATTGAAAATATATATATATATATATATAAAAGGATGTTCGGGCCAACTTACGTTTACCTCGACTAATCCCACAAGTCCTGAATGCAATTAAAAATAAATATAAAAATATATTTATATCTTGTAGAGATTACTTTGCATATAGTTTATATATTTTGGCGGCTTGAATACAGTTAATTTTTTTTAATGCAATCAAAAATAATTAAAAAAAAACAAGTATATACTACTATTAAAAATATATTAAAATAATTTTTTTTATTTTTTAAATTTTATTTTTAATATTAACATATTAAAATAATTTAAAAACACAAAAAATTAATAATTTAAAACTAAAAAAAATCATTTTTTTTAATAAACGATTAAACCACGTAGGGTCACATCAGCTTTAACTAGAGAACCCTCTGCGTCACAACTTCATCACTGCATAATTAAGGGTTGGCATCCGATATGGGAATGCAATACGTGTCACTAGCACCACCTAGGAATTGTTTTTATTTTTTAAATTTAAATCTTAAAACCAACATTCATAAAAAAAAGTATTTTTTTTCATGGTTTCTTAAGTTGTTATAAAATATATTTTTCGAATACATCAAATTAAATGGACAAGGTGGCGTATTTAACGTTTTTACAATCATTTTAAAAAAATAATTTTATTAATATAAAAATATATTTATTGTAAAAACTAAAAAAGCACCACAACCTTAGAACTATCCTCACATACATCTCGTTCCTGTCCTCCTCCTTCCATCTTCAAATGTATAAAAGAGAGCACTCTACTTCCACACCATTAGACACAAGCCAACCCAATAAAAGAGTAAGAAGAAAGCAGCAGCTCTAGTTGAAGAAAAAAGGAAAAAGAAAATGGGTATTGTAGAAGAAGCTCATAACGCGAGGATCTTGGGGTCAGGAGAGCAAGTGATAGTTTTGGCTCATGGGTTTGGGACGGATCAGTCTGTATGGAAGCACTTGATTCCACACATCGTTGATGAGTACAAAGTTATTCTGTATGATAACATGGGTGCTGGAACTACAAACCCAGATTACTTTGACTTCAATCGGTACTCATCTCTTGAAGGTTATGCTTATGATTTGCTTGCCATTTTAGAGGAGTTAAAAGTTGAGTCTTGTATTCTTGTCGCTCACTCTGTTTCTGGCATTATTGGTGCTATTGCCTCTATCAGTCGCCCTGATCTCTTCTCAAAAATTGTCATGCTCTCTGCTTCTCCAAGGTATGTTCCTCCAAGACTTTATAAACATTGATCATTTTTTTCTTGTTTCTTCATAATTGCCACTACTTTTAATTTTAATCACAAAAAAAGTAAGACGCGCCTATCATCTGCCTAGATTTAATTTCGTTAAATCACTTTACCTGCTATTGTAGCGGTGTTTGATTGTTATGCATCTGTTCATTTATGGATTATACTGCCCAGTTTTACTTCTTTAATATTCGTTGCTAACTTGCTATGGATCGCTCTCTTGTTTTTCATTCTTTATATTTTACTAAGTATCAATTTTTAAATTAATAAATTATTAGTTTAGGTAGTTGAAAGAGGAGTTGTTTATGATGATTTTATATTATGTTTTTCGTGGTTGGATTTGTGGGCTATTCGCCAGCACTTGCCTCTATGCAAATTAGGTATCTGTTTCTGTACCACAATCACACTACAAAAAAAAAAAACGAAATCGATTGTGAAATTTTGGCATGTCAATTTTCTTCTCATCAGGTATTTGAATGATGTTGATTACTATGGAGGATTTGAGCAAGAAGATTTAGACCAATTATTTGAAGCGATGCAAAACAATTATAAAGCATGGTGTTCAGGTTTTGCCCCACTAGCCGTGGGTGGAGACATGGATTCTGTAGCAGTGCAGGAATTCAGCCGCACCCTCTTCAATATGAGGCCAGACATTGCCCTTAGCGTGGCACAAACCATCTTCCAAAGTGACATGAGGTCAATCCTGCATATGGTCACAGTGCCCTGCCACATTCTGCAGAGCATGAAGGACTTGGCAGTGCCTGTGGTTGCCGCTGAATATTTGCACCAAAATCTTGGCGGTGAATCAATTGTTGAAGTCATGTCATCGGATGGTCACCTGCCTCAGTTGAGCTCACCGGATATTGTGATCCCTGTGCTTCTAAAGCACATTCGTTACAATATTGCTTCATGATTTCTTCTGTATTGTAAACCTCCTCTTTCCCTGCGAAATGGGTTTGCTTTTTTATGTTAGACTGCTAATTAGGAAGCTGGTGAACGGTTGTAGGAAGATTATAAGGTGATTACTGTTTCGGGTTAGAAGAGATGAAAATAGCTAGGATAGAGGGGATGTTATAGTGCATCTCTTATAAAAGCATAAAACCCACATAATGGTAAGAGGCATGATGTTCAAAGACAAACCATTATCAATGAAGCTCATGCGAATATAGCAATCATTCACCATGTTCTCCACATAAAGTGGACAATTATGGCTGGTCTTCTCTATATAGCAATTAGCAATGATGAAGCGCGCACCGTCATCTTTCTTTTTTACCATTTTTTTCTACTAGATGGTAGTAAAACACGAGTCATATTGTTCCTTGAAAATGTGGGCATTACAATTGTTAGGTGACTTCCTTATTAAAGCTCAAGAGATTGATGAAATTGCAAAAATATGGAGCTTTAGTAAAGATTATACGATGAAGATCTCAATATTGTCTACCTTTTCACATAGGACATGGCATTGCTAACAACAACTTAATAGACTTGCATTCCAAACTCATTTTCCTCATCTTAGCTAGGGCATAAGCAATACCATATACTTGGTTGTTATATTATATTGATTCTAATATTGTGGTAAAGGATCATTCTTACTTTTAAGAATGATCTTTCTTATTTAGTTTTTTCATGAAACAATAAATTCACAAGGGATACAATTCATTTTTAAATGGCCCACGTGCCAATAATATTGATAATATTTATGATTTGTCTTTTTTTTTACTTGAAACATGAGTCTATTCACCCACGTGAGCTCAATGACTTGGTCAACCATCCAATAGTCTAATAATGCATAATTTTATACATAATACAATGAAAAATTAATGGTAAAATCAATTTTAAGAATGGTGGTTTAATAACCATTCTCATTATTTTTTTACCAGGTTGTTGATCTAGTTAAATGATGTTTACTAAAAGACTCCTCTTGATACCTTTGAAATAATTTCTTTTAGAAATAACAATGGAGTTATTAATTTGACAAGTGCTTTCTACTAAGTTAGAAAATATAATTAAATACAAGTTTTCTTTGTGTATCTTATACTCTATATACATGCTTTAAATACACTAAAGAACCAAGAGCCAGGTTTAGAGAGGGTGAACAAACCTTGATGAGAACTTTAAAAAAACAAACTTGAGATGACTTGACAAGGAAATATATATAAAATGATGAATTTGTAAGATATAAGTATAAGATAATAAAGAAAGAGTTTAGGCATAGGCATAGAGAGATCAAACGATAATTTTATCTTGGAATCGACAAACAATCTTCTTACGGATGAAGATACAATCTTTTACAATTACTTGTTATAATGTCAAGCGCACTCTAACTAAGGTGTACCCTACATCTCTCTTTTCATCTTTTATTAGTAACAACACTTAACACTCCATCAAAGAGTAAATAATATAACTTTTAAATCATATAACTTAAGCTCAGATAATAAAATGAATAGTATTTGCAAGTTTAGCTCTGTTTAAATGATACAAGTTTCTTTTATCTTCCTTTCTTTTCATATTTTTTGCTCTTTTATCTTGCATATGCTTCACACTATTCTCTTGCATATTCATTACACGCCTTTAGAATATGATTCACTAAGCGTATTTATAGGTGTAAAGGAAAATTATCCTTTGGAGAATATTCACATAAATAAGGAATTCTTTGTTAGAGAGGATCCTCTTTATAATGATTTAGCCATTGTAGATAGTCTTCACTCTTTTGTTAGATATGACTTTCTCTCAATATAGTCATCGTAGAGAGTTTGTCAAAGTAAGAAACTAGTTGTAGAGAATTCATTTAAGGAGTTAGTTATTGTAGATAATCTCCATTCCATTGAAACTATCCATTAAAAATTTTCACTCAATACAAAAAAAGAAGTCATTGTGACTAATTAATCTAAGTAAACATTAACCATTAGAAATAATATTTTCTTACTAAAGAACTATTTGTTAAGGAAGAGTCCTTAAAATAGAAGTAATTGTTTCATCGAGAAGATGATGGCCTCAGGACTCAATAATGAATACAATTAAATACCACACATAAGTAAATAAGATTTCAATTATCGACGTAAATGATAAAATTCTTGATTTTAACACATTTTTATATATATGCAACACTTTATTACGAGCCAAACACTTTATTATGAGGCAAAACGTCAAACATGATGGAACCAGACACGGACTACATACAAAATATCATAATCATCGGCCAACCATCCTTTAGGGATTGTTGTTGTTGTTGTTATATATATATGCAACACTTTATTACATAAAAGAAAAATACATATATAAAAATACAATATGAAAAATATGTTTTCGAGTGGTCTATCGGTAATGAGTTGCCAAAGGAAGAATATTTAGAAAACCCAAGTTTTAAAAGAGATGGGTTGAAACATACAACTCATGGGTGAATCGATTAGAAAAGTATAAGTTTTTAGAATTAATTAATCAAAACAAGTCGCTCATGGATGGATCAATTAAACACAATATTTTAAAAAAGATCAATAAAAAACAAACCACTCATATTTGAATGAATCAAGAAATACAAGTTTTTAAATTAACTAGTCATAATAAAATGCTCATGGGTGGATCAGTTAAACATAACATTTTAAAAAGGATTGGTCTGAAATGAACTGTTTAAGGGTGAAGTAATTTTATCTAGAAATGACAATGAAGTTATTAATTTAACAAATGGTTTTTATTATATTAGTAAATATGGTTAAATGCAAGTGCTTATATATTCTATATACATTTCTTAAATAAAATAAAGAATCAAGAGCTAGGCCTAGAGAGGATGAACAAACCGTGATAAGAAATAAAAACTTAAAATAACTTGATAAGATATAAGTATAATATAATAAATTGTAAGATATAAGTATAATATAATAATGTAAGAGTGTAGGCATAGAAATATCACATAATAATCTTATCTTAGAATCCACTAACAATGTTCTTAGAATAAAGATACAATCTTTTACACCCACTCCTTTATTAGCTCAAGAAACACACTTGTTGCAAAGTCAAAGTCACTCCAACTAAGGTATATCCCCACACCTCCCTTTTTATCTTTTACCAGAATTGAGCTCAATTAATAGTATTTGCAACTTTTGCTTTATTTAAATAATACAAGTCTTTTTTATCTTTCAAGTTTTTGGTGATGGTTGCTGGTCAAGTTTTTGCAAGCAAGAGGAGGCGCTCCTTTCTTTGGTGGTCCTGAGGTGTTTGGTGGCGGGACCATGGAGAAATGGCAACCGGAATCACTATTGATGAGGAGGGAGAGAAGACATGGGCTTGGATTTGCTGTGGCTGGATCCATGGTAAGTATATGAGACTCCTTGGATTGAACGGCCCGGATCCGTTTGATCTGATCAATGGTTCAGATCCAACTGCCTTTAAACTGATCTGATGGCTCTGACTTGTTGGGCTATGATCTGGTACGGATATGCATAGATGAAATCCAACAACTGAGATTTTTGGGAGACTGGATCTAGCGGTTATGGCTTGTTTAGGCTATGATCAAATGTAGATGAGCCCTTTTTCGGTCTTTGTATCTACGGGTGAGATTCATAGAGGCTGGATCAAACAGTTATGGTTTGTCTTGGCAATGACCAAGCCCAAATCAAGTTTCTAAACCAACGACTGTGATTCAGTGAAGTTTTGGAATTGACAGCTGTGAAAAGAGACTTTTCATCGTAAAATTCCATCGTTGCCAACCTTTCATCCAGCTCATAAATGCCTACCATCTTTGTGGGCTCCACGAGATGCTTCTTTTCATCGTGTAGTCTTTTCACATCTATGAGGGGGGCTTGAGGTCAAACTTGCTAGTATATTTTTGTCACTTTTCCACACGAATGACTTTTCAAAGTCTTCTTCTTGTGTCAAGTAGTGACCTTCATCACTAAAATCACTAGCTATCAAATGGTCAAACATAATTGACCAATGGGTGTTTAGTGGTGGGATGCGTAAGGTGTTATGTCATCCTCCAAATCAATGGCTCGAGGCATCATTATCTAAGCTCTCATCATCATTACGGGAATAAGTAACTAAATGAAGCTACCGAGAGCTTAGGTGAATGCGTCAATTTTTTTCTCCTAGGATCTTCGGAACTTGTTATTACGGTTAATTTTTGTATTTTAAAAATATTTTTTAAAAAAATTAATTTTTTTTAAATTAATATATTTTAGTATTTTCATATCATTTTGATGTATTAATATTAAAAATAATTTTTAAAATATATAAAAATATTATTTTGATGTATTTTTAAGTGAAAAGCACTTTGAAAAGTAACCGTAACCACTCTCAAACACCCCGTTGTAGCTTGATATGTGTTTCTTGAAAGATCTTTAAGATGTCTGATATGACCTAAATACTTAGTTGAACAACAACCATAATATAAAACTATTTTTAGAACCTCATCGTTGCTTAAGTCTTGCGTTGGGATAATTTTTTAACATGATATTAAAGTTTTAATGAACAAACAGTCACAGGTTTGAATATGAACTCGTATCGCCTCTTTTAATTAAAATTAATTAATATTATAAGATAATAATGGATCTGCGTAAGTTTTAAGTCCAAAGAGCTTTTCACTTGGTTTGAGAGTAAGTGTCGTTTTGTTTTATGTAAAATATTTTACAAAGAGAAAATATTTAAAATGTAATTTTTTTTTTCAATGTTTGGATTGAAAAATGTTTTCTCGCAAAATATTTTTTAATAACGATGTTGGGATGATGGTGGTGGTGAGGTGGCAGTGGTGATATGCCGGTGGTAGTGAAGTGGTCATGATGGTGGTGAGAGAGGAGGTGGTGGTGGAGGAGAAGGTGGTAAGATGATGGTAGATGTAGTGGCGGTGAGATGGCAGAGATTGTGAAGGAGATGGTGGTAAGATGGTCATGGAGGTGCTGAAAAAAAAGGATGGTGGTTGAAATAGTTGGGTGATATTGTAAATGGATTACTATTTGTAAAATATTTTATAGGATTTAATGAGATGAAAATATTTTCTACCAAATAAACTAAGATTGAAGGTTGACTATAAAATATTTTTTAGTGACTAGTTTTCTTGTAAAATATTTTATGGCAAACAAACAAATGAATTTAAAAAAAGATATTTTCTAAAAGCAAACACTATAAAATTTGGAAAATATTTTCCGATAAAATATTTTAGCAAAACAAACAGACTTTAATATAAAACTATTCTTCAAACTTCACATAACAACCAAAGTTTTTGGGTTAAGATGTTTTTTTAACACACAATAAGGACTTGGGAAGTGGGAGTCGGGCAGAATACCTCCTAGAGGTATTGCCAAACTGCTATTAATAGTTTGGGGAATTTGAGCTTTATTACCGTTTTCAGTGTTAAGAAGGTTGATCCTTTTATCATTGCACATTGTGATGCTGGTTGTAGGATTAGCATTCTTCTAGTTGATCTTGGAAGGGGCCATTGTTTTTCATAGTTATTGATTCCTTACATTCAAATATATATAAGAGCTCTTAAAAGCATATGAAATAATTAGTTGGTAAACTAGTCAAGATATAGAGAGCTAGTGTTGTGACTCAAAGAAGTAACAATCCACTGATGAAAAATAATTAATACAAGTAGTGAGAGGTGTAGTAGGAAGACCAAGCAATGTTAGTAAAGCACAAATCAAGTAGTAGAATGTCTAACAGACAGAGCTTTAGAAGTTAGATGGTGTAAGAGTGAGAGAACTTGGAGAGAGAATTCCATTTAGGAAAAGGTGTGTAAAATTAAAAATATACCCCTTACAATGTTGTGATGTTGATATTTATATTAGAAGGAAGATGGCCCTTAATTGTTTGAATTGTACCATGTTATCCAAATTTTGATGGTTGAGGTTTGAGATAAAAAAAAAAAAAAACTAGGTTTTTTTAGTTAAACTGCTTCAACTTGCTAGCAAAAGCAAAATAAAGTGTCAATTGCGCCTTCATTCATTTAACCTTACTTCAAACCCACTAAGTCAATCTCTCTTATGCACCTTAAAGACAAGGCATGAGCATTAACCTTGCTATAATACCTATCCAAATTATTACGCATCCTGAATCTTATGCTAGATGAAGCCCATTGTTAATCCATTTGGTGAGCAGCTTTAACCTATGCTAAACCGTGAAAATAAGACAAATTAGTACAAAGAAATTAATTAAATACTTATTTTTATTTTAGTGAAAAATAAAGCATATACAAATAATATACATCACCTTTTAGCCCTACTACATTACAAAAAAAAAAACTAAAAGAGATAGTGATTTCATTGTTCACCACCTTATAAAACAATGTTGATTTTCACAATGTTTTGTGATTTTTCTAGTCCTATAAGTTTTTTTACACCGGTCATCACATTTATTTTTCAATTTCATCCTTTCATTTTGCATTAATTGGGGTTTGGGCTTGATAACTATTTTGTATTGGTTTTAAAAAAATATATCGACATTGAATTGATTCTTAGTTTTGTAAAAGCAATTTTGATTTTATTGTATGATAAAAAAAATTACGGGATCAAAATTGATGATGAGGCAAAAATGTAGGTTTTTTACACGTTTCATTCAGCGTTTTTTTTTTTTGAAGAATTTTCCCTTCATATTTTTATCAATTTATTTTTTAGTTCTTTTAGTTTGAGAATTGTATATTTTGGTCCAATACTTCATTTTGTTTACATTTCAGTGTATGAGTTTGAGAGAGAAGAGAGATGTTAATGGTAGAATTAGTAACGAAAATCTAGCAAAAAACAAACATGTTAATGGCATATATTATAGAAGATTCTTGGTAGAAATTGTGTCTGAAAATAGGAAAGTTTGTCCTTTTCTATTTTCAGCTATAAATAAAGAAGTTTAGAGAGAGTAGAAGGAGGAGCAAATAGAATAAATATAGGAGATGCCTTAATTGGCAACATCTACTCCAATTTCCTAATAGATATTGTAAATTTTCTTCAACAACCTACTTTCAAACTCTTGTGAAGTTCAAACAATAGAGTAGCTGAAAAATAATGGAGAAGAGAAAAAATTATTGATTGGCCAAATAATGTGAACAAAAAAGAAGAAGCTAAATTTGGTGTCAATGTGTTTCTTTGATGAGAGGAGTGTCATTAAGGTATTTTTTTAGCTTCTATATTTCTTGAAAAAGTACATAGGGTTGAAAAATATTTTTTTCTAATTGAGTTTTGTGTTTTTAAATTGATTTAATTGTTTTTTGAGTTGACAAATTAGTTATTAAGGTTCTATGTGTGGTTGTTAAGTGTTTTTAGGTTAAAATACATTAAGAAATAGATTCCTGGGCCTAAAAACCCTAGCCTGATTTTCTAATTATCCCTCTGGTAACTAAAATCTAGGCAATCAAACGGCACATCATCTACCATAATAGATGACATCTCATTTGATTTAAAAATAAATAAATAAAAGAGAATGATATATTGTTCGCGCCGTTGTGCAAACAAAATAATGAAGGCTATGTATGCAGGGTTGACCTTATAGACATGCAGACCCCATCTACTTGGTCTAGGCACCTAGCCACTTTTTGTGATTTTTTTCCAAGATTTGTTAAATTGAAATGCACGATAAAAAAATATTTGAAATGATATTTAAATTATTATTCAATTTCGTCATTGTTCTTAAATATATTGTAGATTTTTATGAGAATGTTAACAATTTATTTTTCAATTATTATATGATTGATATGAAAAAAGAAAAAGAAAAATAGTTTCTCATGAATATGTAATAAAATACAATTTTTGTTCTTAAGATATTTTAATAGGTTTCTAACATGATTTTATCAAATTTATTTATTTTTCCTTTAATCACATGCAAAATGTTGACATTATTTTAGTATTTCTTTTAAACTTTCTTTTTTAAATCATGATAAGTTTTTATTTAAAAAGGCATTGTTTACAATTAAAAAAAATGCTTTTGTGAAAAAAATAAAGAGATGCCTGAATAAGAAAATGGAATTGAGATTGAAGAAATACATTTTTCCTTGATAATTTCATTCATTCTCTTTCTTGGAAATCTATCTTTTTATAATTGTTCAATTAAATAAAAACTAGATTCCAAAAGCAAGGTTATTTAACCTAATGAGGATCATGATTTAGATCACGAGTTTAGTAGACTAACCTGGTTTAATCCAAATCTATCCAAAACATTGTTGTTCCAATATTTTTTTAATAAAAAATCATTAAATCGAACATCATTTTTAAATTTTGTTATTTATAAAAGAAACCTCAAGTTTTTTTTGTTCAACCAAGTTGGTAGTGCACGTGTCAGGTTGATTGGGTCACACTAGGTCAACTCCTACTTGATTAACTTTGAAACTCGGCTCGATTAAGAGGCCGGTTTGATAGGTCACTGTGTTGACCTTGTAGGCTGGGCTATGTTTAATAACATTGTCGATGAGTAAACGACAATGTCTTGAAAAACCGATTCAATCCAAACTTCGTCATCTTGATATTTTAAAAATGAAAATGATTACATTTTTATTTGCTTTTAGTCAAACCGAGTTTTGAAACTCCCACACAATTTAGGTCACATTAGGTCAACTCCCCACGATTTAATTTCATGGGGCCTCCAAGTGGACTTACTAAACCAAATCGAATTTATTAACGCTACTAAAGAATTTCCCATGACAATGCATGGACGATGCATTATTCTTATATTTTTTATTACATTCATGTCAAAATTATTGGAATATTAATTTTTTATTTAAATTTTGATTTTATGATTATGATAAGATGTTTGAAAAACAAATATTCTAGCAAAATATTGTAAAAACATTTAAGTGTGTTAATAAGATAAAGGGGTTTTATTAGACAAATACCTTTTCAAATCATCCAATTTTTTTTTGGATGTTTGTTCTAATTGCTTTTGATTTTTTATTAAATAAATGATATAAAACAAAAAAACTTTTTTAGACATAACAAATATTAATAAGAAAAATGAGGACTTATTCTAGTAAGTTATTTTGTTTCAATGAAATTTAGATTATTAATCTTTTTTTACACACACACTCGTTATATAAATAAATAAAATTTGATGACCCGTATAATAAGATCATATTTCTTAATCTACATCTATCTTTTATATTTACTGATGCAAATAAACCTCAATTAAATTTGATTAAATTTATTAAACACACACTTTAAGTTTTGAATAAACACAATAAAACACAACATGCTTTTGATAATTGGCCAACCCAGTACACGGTATTGCCACACCTCTGGGCACTACTATATTTGGCATAATAATTTTCGACTGCTGGTAGAATAGATTTAACCCTGGCAACGTGATAGCCAACAATATATTCTCCGGTCACTCTAATGGCCTATTTGAGATTATGGTAGCGGTTGTGATTCAAAGTGCTTTTCGTTTAGAAATGCATCAAAATAATATGTTTTTATTTTTAAAAAATTATTTTTGAAATCAGCACATCAAAACGATATGAAAACATAAAAAAAATTGAAATTTAAGGGAACTCGGTTTCAATCGCGTTCTCAGATGGACTTTAAATAAGAACATGACACTAGTGGTTTTACAAAGAGTAAAATACGATAAAGATTTACTAGAGCCAAGAGAGCAAATTGAACACTTAGCATTGATCACAAGTGAATCTAAAAGGAGTGAGAAAAACACTGGTCCACAGTGTTTTTCATATTTTCTCCCTCTCAAAACCACTCAATTAAATAACTTTAGGGATATTTTTGTTATTTTATAGGCGTTCATTTGTCATTATTATATTTATGGAGCATAAGTCAGTCTTTTTGTGTATGTTATGCACAGTAAAATGATTTCATTACCTTTAAAATCAAAATTTTTAAAGCTAGTGTTTTACATAGTAAAATATCTACACTATCATTAAAGTTAAGTCTTATTCAATAATGGCCAGAGATGTTTTGGTATTTTTATAATGATTGTTTTGTAATATCAGGTGGAGGGCCTCTATTCAAATTTCAATTTTTAATGCACAATAAAATTACTTAACTACTATAGAGATAAAAAAAAAATTAAAACTTCCTTACAAAGGCTTTTCATCTTTTAATCTTGGTTTTTTTTTTTTAATTCTTAGGTGGGTTAAGGGGGGACTTTAATCTTTTAGTAAATATAAAATATTAATAAAAAAAGTTGTTAGTGCATGCATGGCACGCGTTAGCGAGTGAATGCCGCTCGCGCCATTCAGGTAGGGCATGCAGCAACGTCTAATGCTTAAATACCACCTTCAAATATGGTGTTAGAAGCACACTGATGTCCTCTACACTATGAACTTTTTTCATCTCCTCTCTCTTTTCTCTCTCTTCTCCTTGTCAAAGTATGAGTGTCTCATCATTTTTTTATATCCAATTTAGTACTTATTCTTTTGATTACTATATGTTTTGTTTTTTTTATATATCTTATTTTGATTGATTGTTTTTTCAATTTTATCCTTATGATTTAGTTTAATTTGATTTTCATGTCAATTTTCTTTCCTTCAACATTTGATTTTTTTTTAATTGTTCTTTGTTTTTTTGTTTTCTTAACGTGGGGTTATCTTAATTCCTAATTGACTTGAGTTTTTTTTTCATTGCTTTATTTCTTTATTTTTTTTGGTTTCATCGCCAAGCATTTTGTTTATTGAGAATTTTGCTTCATTTTTTTTTGGGTTTGCCTTCTATACAATCAATCTTAGCTTCATGACCACAGTCACAAGTTTCAAATGTTAGCATGAGTTGACTATGATTTTTTTGTCCTTTTTTAAAATTAATTTTTTTTCAATTTCATCCTTCAACATATATTTTTTTTGGAAATTGATCTTTGTGCTTTTTTTCTCTCTCTCTTTCCTCTATATGGATCTATCATAATCTTATGCCTATATTCACGGGGTTAAAGGGTTAACCTAGGTGGAGCCATATTTTTTTTTTCATTTTTTTTTAGTTTTGTTATTCAATATTGGATTGTTTGTTAGTTGAGACTCATAGTTTTATTCAATTTGCTTTCGTTGATGACTTTTTTTACCTTTTATTGGCATAGATAATCATTTAATTGAACAAAACAATTATCATAAGAAACAAAGTTACAAGACACAATAGAGTGTATTGGCCATGTTACAAGATCAAATATCTTAATCTTAGTTATCTCTTAATAAAATATCTATTTATTTAATTAAAAGCTTTAATAAACATTTCGGTTTGTGATTGAGAATTTTTTTTATCCAAAAACATGTTGGAAAAGCGTGTATATAATATTTTTTTATCAAAACAATTATTTGACCCGTGGTGAAGCATGGGTCATATAGCAAGTAAAACACTAAAAGAGCTAGTTATTTTGATGTGTATTTCAATGTACACACACAAATGTACTGTGGAT
Organism: Populus x sibirica; assembly: GCA_019202695.1. Classification (NCBI taxonomy): domain Eukaryota; kingdom Viridiplantae; phylum Streptophyta; class Magnoliopsida; order Malpighiales; family Salicaceae; genus Populus; species Populus x sibirica. Next base: position 1,207,056 of record JAGMVL010000801.1, read on the forward strand.
TCACACAATGCATTTATTTTTTTGTTTTTCTAGTCATGTGTTTTTTTTTAATTTCATCAATATATATTGATTTTATTCAAGATTTGCCTTGATATATTATTTTGATATCTTGGTGTGGGGTTCTTATAGAGTTAAAGAAGTAACCCATTATTAGGTTGGCCCTCAATTTTGTGGAAAAAATGTTTGATTTTTTTGTTTTTCAAATGATTGAAACTAAAAAGACTATGGTTGAAGATTATGAAAAAAAAAGATGCATCCTTTTAAAATAATTTTAAAAGAGAAGAAATTATTAGGTATCTCGAAACACATAAATACAGTAGAAACAATAATTTTAAAATTTATTATGGAAGTCCCAAGGATCTTATTTAACAATCTAGAATTGGTTAGAGTTTGAACAAAGATTATATGAAGACAATTCTTTTTTTTATTTTTGAGGTTTGATAAACTCTTTAAGGGAGTGTTTGTATTTGAGGTAGTGTATGTGTTTTCTCTAATTGCAATGTATCAAGTGTTTGGTTACGGGTGTCAAAAGTGTATAAAAATGATGGGGCCCACCACTTGCTTGAGGTTGGACCTCAGTTATGGAAAAGCTATTTTTTCCTACTTGTTGCATGTTGGACCACAAGTTCATTTTCTGGATCTGCTAAAAGCATTCAAAAATTACCTTTGCATCCTTTTCTCTTCCCTCTTATTCATTTCGCATTCATTTCACCCTATATGCAACAATTCTAAGCAAGACAATCACCATTAGTACTACACAACCCACAAGAATGACCATTGTAACGTCTCTTTCTTCTCATTCATTTGTCATTGATTTCTCCATAACTACAGAAAAAAGAAGAACAAGAACAACCCCCATTACTACAACTAACAACCCCAAAATAGAAATCCAAATCTATCTGGTTGGTGGACATTAAATCTTGCTTCATTTTGACAACAAGGCTACAATTTCCAACTGGTTAGTTTGATTAATTGATCAGTCCGTTCGTATAGTTTCTATTAAGTTATTTTTTATTCTTTGCTTGCAAACCTAGATTTGTTTATTCATTTTTATAAATTATTGGTTTTATGCCCTTGTCTGAAATTATTGCTTATTATTTTCAAATCTCTATCTTATGCCTGCATGTAGCTTGAGTTATTGATGTTTTGACTAATGGGATGTTAAAACTAATTGAGGCCGAAGGAATAGTAGTCGTTGCAGTGTCAACAAATAACAGATTTCATGCCACCAAAAACCATGTCTTGTAGTCTTTTCTTTGGTGAATGGTAATAAATAAACAAAAGTAGATTAAACAAATAATTTGCTCCACTAATTATAAAATCCCCTGATAATTGGTGAAACATAACTAAATACAATTAGTATGGATGATACTTAATATGTAGGATTTTGAGACTTTAGATTATTAGGTTAACTTGAAATTTATATTACTTTAAAATGACATTCTATTTGATAATGGTGGACATTAGTGTACACTCTCATAAATGACAGTTTACTTATCTCTATTCTGGGTTTTTTTAGGAGGAAACACTTTTTCTAGGTTTGAGTTGTCTATGTGTAGTTTTAGATATTGTTGATAATCAGTGCCTTTTCATACAATTTATATAGGATACAATACAATCGCCCATATTATTTGTTGTTTCTCCTGTGAAGAAGTACTAGAGCAATCATACCATACTTATTTGACAAATGTAATTGCCTATTATTTTTGTAATGTAATACACCAGCTTCAACTGCAACATCTCAGAGAAAATAATAAATTGTTGTCTCATAGACCTTTTACTTTTTAGTTTCTTATTTCATTCTTTGTCAGTATTCAAACTTTTGTTTATATAGTTAATTGTTTCTTTTATTTTTATTGCATTGTCAACCATTAAGCAATGGATCGGTTTGACACACATGATAAAGCTTCTTGGATCAAGACAATGTTGCACATGTTTTGTGACATTTGCATTAAAGTTATTGAGGCATGAGACCAAACACCCATTTCGATAAAGCTGATTGGAAATTTGTTATACAGTCATTCAAAGAGCAAATAGGTCTTTCATTAACAAAAGCACGACTTAAAAACAAATAGGATGGGATTAAAAAGGACTAAAGGGTATGGAAAAAATTAATATCTAAAACTGTAGTTGGTTGGAGTACTAAACTTGGGACCATCTTTACAACTGATGAATGGTGGAAAGAAAAAATTCAGGTTAGTTGTCATTATCGATAGCTTCGCAAAATTATTTGTCTTGTTGCATTATTTATTAATTTGTTAGCATTGTTAACTACATCCAGCTTTCATTACACAAGAAATGAGAGGAGCAAAGAAGTTTAGGCATGTCAGCATAGAGCCCTCATTGTATGCCAAGTACAACATCATGTTTGATAACATAATGGTCACGGGACAATATGCTTAGACTCCCTCACAAGGATTGTTATCATATAATGATAATGGGGCTACTGGAATGAAAAATACAACCAATGATGAAACTAATATAGAAGAAGAAAGTGGTGACTCTGAAGAGGATGCAATACCTAATTTTGTACATGATGTTAGCAATATGGTTGGTAGATGCAATGTCGTGAATAATAACAGCAACCATAGTAGTGTAAAGAGAAAGAGAAATGGTACATAACATACTACACCTCAATGTCGAAAAAAGAAGAAGAGACTGGAATAGGAGCATAATTATTCACATGTCTGGATCGACTTGTTGAATGTGTCTCCATGACCAGAGAAAGCACACCAACTTCTAGAGATAAAAAATGATGTAGCATTGAAGAGGTAATGGAAGAATTGCATTCTATAGATAGAGTTAACTTTGGTAGTGCATTGCATACCTTTGCCACTGAATTCTTTTGTATGAGAAGTAAGAGGAAGATGTTGGCTGCAATGGGTTTTATTGATAGAAAAATATTATGGCTGAAAACAATGTTTGACCAACGAAGAAAACCATAGATGAACAAGGTTAGGTGTTAACTTATTAACCTGTGCATGTCATTTGATTTATGTTTAATATTATAATCCAACAATATTTTCACTTGTCTGACTTCTTATACTGCAATTGTTGCTGGAAATATGTGAAGTTGCCTATGTATTTCTATTACCAAGTAGTTGAATCACCATTACTATATATGTTTTCACCTTATGTATCACTGAATATTATTGGGTTGGAATTTCAGTTGGCAATGGACTTTAAATGTTTAGTTACTTGATTGAAAATGTTAGGTTTCATACATGGAAACTGAAATTTCAGTTAGTATTGCACTTTGAATGTTTGGATACTTAACTTTGAATGTTAGGTTTAGGATATTTAAATCAAAATTTTCAGTTGGTGTTTCACTTTGAATGTTTGGTTACTTGATTTTGAATGTTGGGTTTCATACATGGAAACTGAAATTTCAAATGGCAATAGATTTTGAATGTTAGTTGTCATTGATTTTGAATGTTAGGTTTCAAATATGAAGAGCAAAATTCCATATGGGTTAACACTTTGAATGTTCGGTACATTCTTATTATTGTTATATAAATAGCACTATGGAGTATTTTTAGCTTATCACTTTCATATTGTATCCTTATAAAGAATAAACCAAAAGTTAGTTGTGAAAACAAGTGTGTTGGTTTCTTATTGCTTTTATTTATAACAAGTTTCTTTTAATTTCATATAAACCAGATGTTTTATGAAAAGAGAGTGCTTGTATTTTTTATTTATGTGTTTATCTGCTACTTTAAATTAGAGCTTTATGCTACTTTAGTTGAGTTTGACAAATTTGAATTAGGATTCACATAGGCCTAGACTGATGATTGTAGCATATTAATTTCAATATGATGAACTTTATTCTAAACAAAATGTATTCTTAGCTTCATATGTTATGAAAATGTGATGCTTCCATTAAGTACTTATTCCCCCATATGTGATGGTTTGGCTTTTATATATTCATTGATTCGATTAATTATTAGTGAGTCTAAACTACCTAAACATCTTTTCATTTTCATAACTGTGACCACAATGTTTTCTATTTGTAAGGAACAAGTTAAAAACAAATTTGAGAGTCTGAACTTTCGTCAGACTTAACTTGTCAAGTTAATAACAAGTTTGTTATACCAAATTTCAAATTAGTACATGAAAGTTGATTGAATTTGACTAGCTTTAAGATAATACAAATGCACGTTTCATACGACGTCAATTTATGTAACAATTATTTTGAATTTATATTCCCATTAAACACAATAAATTATATGTCATAATAGATATGGATTCATAATGGTTTGAAACGCTTTTCAAAGGGGATTATGATAATGTAATGAATAACGTAGTTGATTATGTTAATTATAGTCATTCTGCTGGTATCGATGGAGATTCCAGTGATAATCACAACTTCAATAACGACGATGATGATTCAGACGATGAACGTGCGTTGTTTTGGAAAAGGAAGTTTGATCGTCATAAATTAGTTCTATGCACGGCCGGTGCCCTCTCATTGTATTATAATGCTTATATATATAAGGAACCCTGTATGTATTCTTACAACACTGGAATGCGATAGATGAATGAAATATTACTCGGACATTGGACACGATGTGTAAACATGTTTAAGATGGATACGATGACATTTCAAAGTCTTTGCTTTGATCTTGAAAACCTATATGAGTTAAAAGCATCTAAAAGAATGTGTGTTTTTGAAAAAGTTGTAATGTTTCTTTATACAAGTGCTTCCAATAGGGAAGTTCAGGAGGATTTCAACATTCATGAGAAACTATTATCAGGTATTTTACTGAAGTTTTTAAATCAATTTGTTTGCTCACTATAGATTTAATAAAACCTGAAGATCCTGAGTTTGTAAATACACCGCGTGAAATTGTGAACATTCCAAGGTGTATGCCTCATTTCAAGGTAATGATATCATTCATATTAACTGATGATGCTTTGAATTAAATAAATTTATATAAAAAAAATTTAACCAACTAACATTGATGTTTGTTGCTGGTTTCTGTAGGAGTTATCGATGGTACATATTTGTGTGCGTGTGTTTCTTTAGAAAATCAAATTCCATTTATTGGTAGAAAATGTGTGCTGACCCAAAATGTTATGGTTGTATGTAGCTTTGACATGCAATTCATATTTGTTTGGGTGGGTTGGGAAGGCAATTGACAATTCACCTATAAAATTCCCTAAGCCACCAGAAGATAGTAACATGTGTGTGTGTGTTAATGTTAATTTTCTTTTTACAAACTTCATTTCTATTTCATTATATGTTTTTACAGGAAAATACTAGATTGATTTAGGATATCCTAATGAATATGGATTTTTAGGTCCATATAGAGGTCAGAGATATCATTTGTAAGAATTTTGCAAGCAAGGACACCCACAAATTCGTGAAGAAATTTTCAACCGTGTCCACTCTTCATTACGTTGTGTGATAGAACGTACATTTAGAGTTTGGAAAAAAAAAGATAGTGAATCTTATAGAATATGTCATTGTTTAATTACAAAGCACAAGTTCAAATTGTTGTCGCATCCATGACAATTCATAATTACATTAAAAGAACTTCACTGCAAGATGTGTCATTTATGGAGTTTGATCGTTATCCTGATTCTGTTCCTGAGGATTTTTTAACTGATGTGGCTCTATATTCACACGTCGAAAAAAAGCTACAAGCCTTCGTATATGGATTACGTACGTGATGAGATTGCAGCAAGTTTAATTACACAATACAACTATTGTTCTAATATGTTTAGGTCTCTTTACAATATTTTATTAATTGTGAAATTAATTTTTATGTAATTGAAAATTAAGATTATGAATCATGTACTTTTAGATAATTATATTACCAATATCAAATTGAACCATGATTTTTAACCAAACACTTTTGAAGTGCTTTTTCATGAACATGAAGTTGAACCACTCTTGAAACCAAACATATATTTCAACCACACCAACCACAACAAAAAGTATTTTTTCAAAAATTGCTTTTATTACACTTCAACCAGGAAAGCTACTACAATAACAAACACACTAAGCCTAGGATGTCACAAACCATAAGTCATCCAATTACGTTTTCTCTAACAGTAATCCACATAAACCACCAAATCATAAATCTTCTAAAATCCTTTTAGGAGTGAAGGATTGTTATACCTTAAGTGCTAAATCTTTCTTTTTGCATTTTCAGGTGTTTATTTACTATACAAATAATATGAGGCATACAATTCTATTTATATGAAAAACCTGATAACCTTAAAATTGAGAAAAACAATATCACTTTTAACTTAAAAAATATCACATATATTATTTAATGATAGTTTTAGAAATTTATTCAATTAAGTCTCTACTTGATTTTTAGGTCTAGAATTGTAATCTCATGTATAAATTATATACTTGATAAATCATCCCAATTTAATTTCTTATCATTAGTTCTTTATGTGTGTGACTCATTAGGTTTCTTAATATGTTGGCTCAAATATAAATCACAATCATAATAAAAATATGATTAAATAAGTTAAACAATTTAACTTATTATGAGTTCAATAAATTGATTGATTTATATTTGAAGATCAAATATAGTGTCTAGCAATGTATCATGATTTCTTAAATATTAGAAAAGTGATAAGTTGTTTGACTTAACCTTTAAGTGACTTGTTTCTTAGTGTAATTATTATCCTTTCATAAAAAAATATTATGGTTTAGACATTAGAGCATGAGTGTGTTGCTTTTCCAAATCATATTTGTTTCCAACATTATAGCCAATGATTTTTTTAAATAAGATTTCAAACTCTATTCAAATCTCATTTCACCTTATGTAAGGATTTCACAATTTCAAATCTTATTTCATATTGTGTAAAGATTTTACAATCAATCGAGAACAAGTTAAACAATTTTTCTAATTCACTTAGGTGATTAATCTTCTCTTGATCACCTAAATATCTTTATATAGTTCATGCAATATCCAATATTTGCCTATTTGTTATCTTTTTTAAGGCAATGCGTAAACCCATGGGTAAATCCATAAGGATTGTGAAGTAAATAGTACAGTAAACAACTAAATTGAATAAGTACACTATAAAGATGATAATAGATTGTGGAAATCTAAAATAAAAGGTTTATAGGTCAAGTAAAAAATAAGACTATGATAAATGGTAGAAAAATAAAAATTATAGAAACACAAATAAAAACTAAACGAAATTACTATATTAGAAAATAAATGTTGTGGAATAAAGTTTAATAAATTTTGATATCACTCGGGTTAAATTTGGTATAAACATGCATTGAGATCTGGAAAATATTACCCGAGAAACATAAAAGGTATGATAATAGGGATATAGTGGGAATTAAACAAATTGTTGGGTATATATATGTCTAAGGTGGCCAGCTAATTTGAAAGGAAAAAAAAAAGAAATAACATTATGAGAAAAAGAGAGTAAATTGTGAGGAAGAGAGAGAAATCTTGTGAGATCATGCCAATTCCTACATCATCTTTTAGGAAAACCAGATTTTACTATTGATTAAGTGAGGTTAAGGAAGAGAAAGTAAGGTAATAGAGATAGAGAAAGTGAAGAAGTGGAAGAAAGAAGAGGAAAACGTAGGAAAGTTGTATTGGATTAGCTTTTGGAGAGCATGCTCTTGTTTGGTAAAATGATCTAAGCTCATTTGAACATGTTATTCGGAAGTTTAATTGATTTTGATGAAATTACTTATTATATGAATTAGGATTTCTGATTGATTATTTGGGGGGGGTTTGTAAATTAGTGTTAGAAATGTTAAAACATGTATAAAAGGAGTGTTATAGATGTGAAATTGGTGTTAGGAAGAAGAAAACATGGGAGGATTGAGTGGAGATGGTCAGCCAAATATAGGAAGAAAAAAAGGGACAGAACTAGAAACACTCTAGCCATTTTGAGAAACGGTTAGATTGTTTTGATTACTACCTCGTTTTGGCTCGATTTTGTGTTTTGGGTTTTGTCTTAGTTTTCTTTAGTTCTTTTGGGTTGTGGAAGGGTGATGGCAATTGTTTGATTGAATTTAGCGCGCATGCCCCCCCTCACACACACACGTGTGTGTGTGTCTGTGTGTGTGTTGAATATAGGAATTAGACAGTGAGATTATGGCAATGTTAAATGTATGAATTAGATAACAAGATTTATTATTATATAAGTAGAAATGGATGTATTGAAGATGATAAACATATTAATTAATGGTACCTTCTTTGGATTCAAGAGAAATACTAGGAGTGGCATCTTGTGCAGTGGAAGGAGCATACTCAAGTGGTGGTACATGTAGGTGCTTATGCACCTTCTTTTTTATTCAATTTTATTATGAAATTTCATCATATTTTATATTTTTTATTGAGACCAAATCATGTACGGTAAATGAGGTGGAATAAAGGAAACAAAATGAAATGAGGTAGAAATAATAAAGGTTGTATTGGGAAATTGGTTATGTGAAGGAAATCAAGGATTATGTTGCCACCATTGCTGAATGGTAGCCAATGATTTATTGCTTCCATCATTAAATGGAAGCCACTTTTTATTGTTTCCATCATTGAATGGAAACCACTATCATGTTGCTACCATTACTGAACAGTAGCCAATAATTTGTAGCTTTTATCATTGAATGGAAGCCATAATTTGTTTCCATTGTTGAATGGAAACCACTATTATGTTGCTACTATTTTGAATGGTAGCCAATGATTTGTTACTTTCATCATTGAATGGAAGTAACTGTTTGTTATTTTTATCGTTGAATGGAAACCACTGTTATATTGCTACCTATAATGAATGGTAGCCAATGATTTGTTGCTTCCATTAGTGGATGGAAGCTACTGTTTGTTGTTTCCATCGTTGAACAGAAACCATTGTTATGTTGCTACCAATAATGAACAACAACCAATGATTTGTTGCTTTCATTGTTGGATGGAAGCCACTATTTGTTTTTTCCTTTGTTGAATGGAAACCCCTATTATGTTGCTTTCATTGTGGAATAAAAGTCAACGTTTATAGCTTCTATCATTGATGGGAATTTGCATGAATGAGTAATGGTGAATATGGAATTTAAAGTTGGAAAAATAGTATGGTAATTGTTAATTATAGAAACCTTGAACAATTGTAATATAAAAATTAATGGTATTTTGAGTAGTTCGAAATGTTTATGTATGTTGGAGTGAATTTATAAATTATACTATTAAATTATTTATTCATTAATGTATATCTATGCAGTACCATCATACATAACAGGGTAAGGGTGATATAGCCATTAGGATTAGACTTTTATATTAAGTATAATGTCATACTTGTATGCTTTTTTATGTATAATTAATGGGATCTTTTACCTTTTCTGTAATTAATCTTTTGTAAACTTATAGATGTTAGCATTTTACATCAAATGAACTTACTATACGTCTTATAACTTCTTTTTTTTGCACTTATTATATGTATTTGTTTATTTCTGTTTTTACTTCTTGTCTTACAACTTTGAAGAAATACTTTTGATTTATAATGTGTGTATATACATTGGGAAATTGAATTTGTGTGATAATGTTGAGGAATATTGATATTGATGTGGGATAAGGTCTAGGATGGTTGGACTAATGTTATGGGAGAGTCAGTTGGGTTATGTATGAAGTGGTAGATAACTTGGTATGGTCCAAATACAGAAGAAACCCTGCCGAAATTTCAGTAGAATAAATAACATGAAAAAAATTTGACCCTAATTTCATTATATTTGTATCATATATGTGGGTAAAATTGCACTGAAAGTTGGGATGTTATATTTTGATATAAGAGCTTTTGGTTATGATTTAAGGGGATTACTGTAAGAAATAATGCATTTGTAACGGCCTGGCCCAACATGCTGTATATTGTCCGCTTTGGGCCTCACAGTCCATCCATTTCTAGGGATTCTACCCAGGTTCCCCTCACGGTTTTGTTCTTGGCAGCCACACATAGCCCCAAAACGCGTACAACATGTTAGCAACCAGCACCACTAATAAGGCCCTGGCTCTAGATGCTCGTTTTCGATGTGGGATATCACAATCCCCCCACCTTAAGACGAGTCGTCCTCGGCTATGATACCAAATGTAACAGCCTGGCCCAACATGTTGTATATTGTTCGCTTTGGGCCTCCCAGTCCACCCATTTCCAGGGCTTCTACCCAGATCCCCCTCACGGTTTTGTTCTTGGCAGCCACGCATAGCCCCAAAACGCGTACAACATGTTAGCAACCAGCACCACTAATAAGGTCATGGCTCTAGACGCTCGCTTTCGATGTGGGATATCACAATCCCCCCACCTTAAGACAAGTTGTCCTCGGCTCTAATACCAAATGTAACAGCCTGGCCCAACATGTTGTATATTGTCCGCTTTGGGCCTCCCAGTCCACCCATTTCCAGGGCTTCTACCCAGGTCCCCCTCACGGTTTTGTTCTTGGCAGCCACGCATAGCCCCAAAACGTGTATAACATATTAGCAACCAGCACCACTAATAAGGCCCTGGCTCTGGACACTCGCTTCCGATGTGGGATATCACAACATTTATATGACTAAGAACTGAATTACATATTAAAATGGTACATACCCGCCGATGGACGAGGATTACCCCATCTCTTATACAAAGTCAGGATAACTCTGCAAATAGAGGGAGAGATCAGAGGGATGATCTTTTAAGAGATATTATATCGCATTCACTGGAGAATAATCTCAGCCAACCTAGAGGGGTCCCTTTATATGTAGAGGTGTTTCCTTATTAGGCTGCAGTAGAGATGTTAAAACCGAGAGGCATTACGAGAGGCCAAAATAGTCTAGTGGACTTCCTTTCGTAGCACCCCCAGGAGCACCTTCCATATTGGTCCTATTTACTTGCGATAGATAGTCAAAGTTATTGTATCTGAGATGCCAGGGACTATTAGTGCAGCTAGTAAAGAGGGTATTCATACCATAGTCTATTGGGTTAAGTGTATGAGAGATATTGGATGTATACCTTTTATAGGAGATGAGGATGCATATGTTTTCGGATAATGGATTTAGAAGGTAAAAGAGTCACTTATATAGATTCTAGGAGGAGATTAGGATATATTGTGTGGCAAAGTTACTCTCAGAAGGTGCCCAAACTTGGTGGGTTATTATTATAACTCGAAGGGCAGGGAAGGAGCTGGGTTGGGTTGATTTCTGGAAGGATAATGTAAAAGAATTCACTAAGCTATTAGAGCAATTAGAGCGAGCTTGGAAACTGGCAAAAGAAGAATTGGAGACAATTAATATCGGTAGAGGGAAAGATGAAAGAGAATTAAAAATAGGGACTCTAATCACTGCTAGTAAAAGGGAAAACTAGATCTCACTGCTACGCGAGTATGTCAATGTGTTTGCTCCTACATAGATATGCCTGATTTAGATACTAACATTGTAGTATATAAGGTACATTAAATGAAGAAAGTATACATATGAAGCAGAAACTACGAAGTACTCGTTCGAATATGATGTTTGAGGTGAAAGATGAGATAGAAAAGAATTGAGATACTGATTTTTTGGAGGTGGTTAGGTACCCATATTAAGTATCTAATATTGTGGTGGTTCCTAAGAAAGGCAGAAAAATAAGGGTATGTGTAGACTATAGGGATTTAAATAAAACAAATATGAAATATGACTTTCCTTTGCCACACATCGATGTCCTAATCAACAATGCAACATGAAGCTCAACGTACTCCTTCATGGATGGTTTCTTTGGATACAACCAGATTAAAATGGTAAATAAAGATTAAAAAAACAACTTTCATTACTCTGTGGGGAACTTTTTGCTACAAGGTGATGCCATTTAGACTAAAAAACATTGTGGCCACTTATCAAAAGGAAATGGTAGCTCTGTTTGACAACATGATGCATAAAGCAATTGAGGTGTATGTGGACGACATGATTGCTAAATCTAAAGAAGGAGAAGACCATTGTTAGAATCTAAGAAAGCTGTTTGAAAGGTTGAGAAAGTATCATTTGAAGTTGAACACCATAAAATGCTCATTCGAGGTAAAATCTAGAAAGCTATTAGGATTTGTGGTAAGTAGCCAAGGTATTAAAGTCAACCCTAATAAAGTAAAAGCAATTCTGGCCATGTCGGTGCCTAAGATAATAAAAAAAAAGTGAGAGAGTATTTAGGTCGTTTGAATTACATTGCTTGGTTTATAACTCAAATGGCAACAACTTGTGAGATAATCTTTTGACTCCTTTGAAAGAAAAATCCTAGGGTATGGAACACAGAATGCCAAGAAACTTTCGATAAAATCAAGTAGTATTTGAAAAATCCCTCTTTGTTGGTGCCTCTCGTTCTTAGTAGACCATTGATTCTATTTCTAACAACAACCAAAATAGCAATGTGACATGTACTCGGGCAACTTGATGAGTCTGAAAGAAATGAGAAAGCGATCTATTATTTGAGTAAAAAGTTCATAATTTATGAGTCCTAATACAAAATGGTAGAGAAGTTTTGTAGTGTACTTGTATGGGTTACAAAATGACTTCAACAGTACATGTTGTAACATAACTGGATCCTCTTTAGATATATCTTTGAAAAGTTTTATTTATTAAGCAGAATAGCAAGATGGTAAGTGTTGTTAGCTGAGTATTACATAATGTACATGATAAGAAAAGTTGTGAAAGGAAGTGTTATCGCTGATCTTTTGACATACAATGCAATAGAAGATTATGATCGTTTGAATTTTGATTTCCCAGATGAAGGTGTGCTAGTAGTAGAAAAATAAGAAGAACTAGACTAATAGAAAATGTATTTTGATTGAGCAATAAATATATATGGCAATGGGGCAGGAGCAGTGATAATTTCCCCTAACAAAAAGCAATACCCTGTTTCAATCAAGCTGCATTTTAAATTCACAAATAATATGGTTGAGTATGAACCTTGCATCCTTGGATTAGAAACTGCATTGGAGTTGAAGATAAAGAAACTTGATGTATATGGAGACTCAATGTTAATAATCTGCCAAGTGATTGGAGAATGACAGACAAAAGATAAGAAGTCGAGGCCATATCAAGAATATATGTCCCAATGGGAAAATGAATTTTAAGAGATAAAATTCACTACATGAGAAGAAATAAAAAAAACCAATATGCCGATGCTCTAGCCACTTTAGCTTTCATGGACAAAATCGATTTTGAGAACAGAGTGCAACCCATAAGTATTGAAGTCAGGGATTCTCTAGCCCACTACTGCTCAGTCGAAAGAGAAATAGATGGAAATCTGTGGTATTATGATATCAAATAGTTTATCCAACACCAGAAGTATCCCCTTGGGGCATCCAATATAGATATGAAAACCCTGCGAAGGCTAAACATGGTATATTATCTCGATGCAAAAATGTTATATAAGAGGTCATCCGATGGAACATTGTTGAGATGTTTGGATGAGACAAAAACCAAAAATATGCTCCAAGAAGCTCACGAAAGGATTTGTGCAAGTCATGCTAGTGGATATATGACGACTAGATAAATATAGAGGGTGGGATATTTCTAGACGAGCATGGAAAAGGATTGCATAAAATATATCAGAAAATGCCATAAATGTCAGATGCATAGTGATAAGATAAATGCACCTTCAACTCCTTTATTCAATATGACATCTCCATGGCCATTTGCAATGTGGGGAATCAATGTAATTGGGTATGTCAATCTAAAAGCCAGCAATGAGCATCGGTTTATCCTAGTGACTATTGACTACTTCATAAAATAGGTGGAAGCTAATTCATATGCTCATATAACCTAAAAGATAGTGAAGAGATTCATTGAACAAGATTTAATTTGTCGATATAGAGCACCTGAAATGATAATGATTGATAATGCTCAGAACTTTAATGAAAGAATGATAGTAGAACTTTGCTCAAAATGAAAAATTAAGCACTTAAATTCATCTCCATCAGGCCAAAGATTAATGGTGTTGTAGAAACTGCCAACAAGAATATTAAAAAGATTATGCAAAAAATGGTAGTCACATACAAGGACTGGCATGAAATGCTCCCTTCTGCTCTACATACCTATCATATTGGAATAAAGATGTTTATACGAGCTACATCTTATTCCTTGGTTTACAGGACAAAACTAGTAATGCCTCTATAAGCAGAAATCTCATCTCTAAGGGTATTGATGAAATCAGAACTTAAAGAAACTTATTGGGTCAAAATGAGATACGAACAACTAAATATGATCAGTGAAAAGAGGTTAGCTACAATCTGTCATCACCAGTTGTATAAAAAAAGAGTAAAGCATATGATAAAAAGGCCAGACCCAGGTTATTTCGGGAAGGAGATTTAGTGCTGAAAAAGATCTTACCTCTACCTGATAAAGATTAGAGTAAGTGGGCACCCAACTATGAAGACCCATATGTAGTGAAGAAAGAATTATCTATGGGAGGTTTCTTATTGACAGAAATGAATGGAGGCGACTTGTCTAGCCTTTGAACTCTAATTTTATAAAGAAGTATTATGCATAGTGTACTCATCTTCTTTAAATCAATAAAGTTTGGTTATTCATTCTCATTATATCTTGTGTATTTTGCAAATGATCTCAAAAGGCTCAACATAAATCCTTTTCAAAAATTATTTTCTTTTAAACAAAGGTTTTCAAAATACAACTTTGGCTAACGATTTCAAGAAAAATCAATGATATGTCAATAGTAATGATTCACTAAGCAACTTTTTAGAATATGGCTACGTACCCATAAACCCTAATAGATGACTCAACCATCAAATTTTATCGTACAAAAGCTACATGAAATAAAGAGGATAAAGTTTTCATGAATTATAAACTCGTAAAATGATTTCATGCAAATTGCTACAATGATGAGGTCAAAATTTGTCAGTACTAACCAATCTTGCTTGAAATGAGGAAAGACCATTTTTTAATACCCTCTAGAATTGAATATATCCATTGTAGTCTCAATTCGAGCAGAAGTGAAATTTGTTTTCTCATTTGTAAGATAACCCTGGTTAAGATCACACTCCACACTAGAGGCAGGTACTAAAAAACAATGAGGATGTAGTTGGAAAACTTAAAAAATATAGAATACTTGTGAACGGAATCGACAAGATATTGATTAAAGCTGCAAGCCCAACAATCCAAAAACAAAAACAATAAGGACTGATAAATTTGAAAAAGACAAATCTTGAAAAAGACACACGGGTATTTGAAAAGCAAGCAAACGTTATTCCTCCAACTTCAACGAACAAAGAAAAGAAAAATTATTGAGGAACTCACAAATGGAAGAAACATGTTTGGGTTTTCGATCAAGGGCTTGAAATATAAAAAAAACTTTGGTATCTTGATTCTAATAGAAAGTTCGATATGACCAAATAAAGAGATTTTAGGAAAAAGCTGATTTGGTGTTCGATTAAAGGTTTAGAGTGAAAAGAAAATTAGGGAAAGATCCATTTTCTCAACTTCTAAGAGGGAAGGTCTCTAATAGCATAGCATATGTTGGAAAACAAAAAAGGATGGAGTGGCATAAGGGAGTGAAAGCGATCTTAGACCCATAAAGACTCTCAAACACCATTTGAGCATGTGGATTCCTTTTTTTTTGGTAGCCATGAAACTCGGTCTTTATTATATACCTTAAAAAGTGCATTCTAATCAAGCATGCAAGAAAGACTGATAAATACGTCTCAAAACATAAAGAACCATTCACGAGAGTTATGACAAAATGAATAACTATTCGTTTTTATTAAGAAAATTCAAACAAAAAACTTCAAACAAGTATTTGATCCTTTTTTAACCTAATGCAAAATGGGCCATCTCCTGAACCAATCACCATAATGAAGTACATTTCTTCAAAAACTAATACAAACCATGAGAGTTGCATAAACATTGTTACTTGACATGACTTTGAAAAATCTCGGGCTTTCAAAAAGACAAAGTAAATCTTATGAAATGCTTATTAAGAAAAACTTCCTAAAATAAAACCAAAATATGTGTCACATGTATTTGATAAAGCACATAGAAAACAACATTGTCATAAGGCAAGGAGTTCTAATGCATTCCCAATTAGGTCAGTATTCGTCATGACTTAAGTACTCACAAAAAAGAGAAGGCTACAAAGGTAGCTTGACTCTCAAGATTTGAAAGTAACTCACACGGACTTGCTTAGGTAAACTGGGAAGATGAGCTGGCAAAAATGACCATCTCGAAAATTACAACCCTTAGCAATCAAAATAAGAGATTATGAAGAAATTGGAGGTTTATATTTTGAAAGGCATGCATTGCATATACTTTAACCTCAACTTTGAAATAGTATTGGTGTAGAATTTATCAATCAAGAGGAAAGATGATGAAATCTGCATGGGTGAAAAAAAGTCGAGAAATGACAAAGAAATCTCATCCATCTGGTGTGGATAACTAATTAGTACTTAAAAATGCATTTTTATCAAGGTTTTATATCATTATTTTGCACTTGAAGTATCAATAACTCCTTAACAAAGCATGTTTTATAATAACATATCTAATAATATAAGATAACTTTAATTTATGGTAAATATTCAACTTAAATGCAGGCCTATCACATAAATGAAAGAATTGATTGATGAGTTGAAGTACTGAAATTGAAAGGACTAAGAGATGGCCAAACTTAGAAAAGAGATGTTAGTGCAGTCCAAATTGAAACATTGTTCGGTAATCGGGTTATATCTGGAGCTGTAGATCTCGGATTTAGGTCTACTTTATATGGATGGAAAGATAAGACATAGGCCTACAACTTTCATGCGGAGTCCAAGATTTAACAAGGCCGTTTCAAGTCCAAATTGTAGCAACAACGAAGAAGTTCGAATCGTCCTGCAGCCATGACACACTGTTCTCGTGTTCAGCCCATATCTCGAGTTCTAGAAGTCCAAATGATCTCAATGTTTTAACCTGGAAAGCTAAGACAATTTCTTAGAACTTTCATGATTTAAGTCTGTTCAAATTATGACGTTATCAATGACTTTTTTAGTAGACAAGAAGATAAGAATTGTCACCAAGTCAAGATGTGGCCACTCACTCATCAATTAGTCAATAAATCAATAGTTCTGAATTTTGGCCTATAAAAGGAGGCATTTGCCATGTATTTAGGCATCTTGGTGTTCAGATCAAGATCATGCTCTTGCTCTCTCTTTATATTTTGTAATGCTTAAGTTTTGCTTATATTAATCTCTTGCTTATGCTTTTCATTTCCTTTCCTTGTTTATTTATGTTTCTCTTTCATTATGTTTAGCTAAGTTTATCATGTCAAAGTGAAAAGGGTACACTAATGGTGTAAGAATAAGTATAATATAAACTCGACATGGACCTTAATGTTTGATACTAACATGTTTTATATTTGTTATCTTGTTCACTTTTAATACTTTGCTTGTTAAATGGTTAATCTAGATTTATGTTGTATAACCCTTGGTACAACAAATACTTGGCACTTTCATAGCCCAATCGTATGGTATAACCAACACTTGTGCTATGAAATGAACTTGATTTGTTGTTAATATAAGTTATAATCATGAATGCCTGACAACATTTACAAGTATTAGCATTATTCGAATAAGATAACTAATGTAACCATGTTAACAATTTATAATCCGATTGGAACCTCCTTTGTGTGTGGTTTCCAGTTGAGTAATAAAAAGAGTTTATACTATACTTGTTTTAAATATCATTAGTGGATCCTCTAACCTTGACAATTATTTTATCCTTGTTTAATCCTTACATCAATATCACATCTCAAAACTCTCTTTAACTTATTATTATTGTTGTTGTTGTTGTTGTTAACTATAATTTATATAGTTAACCTCCCTATGGTTCGATCCCGGTCTTGCCGGGTTATTTATTACTTCGACACTCCTACACTTGGGAGAAGATATTAATCTTTTGGTCGAGTCAATAACTAAGGTCACAAGACAAAGCACTTATTTTAAGAGTTTACCCCTAGAGGGTATTTTATTTTGAATTTTGTTTTAGGAAAGTTTTGAAGGATTTTGATGAAAATCCTAGTTTGAATTTCAAAATGGGCAGGTCGCTCGTGAAAATAGATTAATTTTAGAAAAATATGGACGATTGCTAAAGTTCTTTTTGGAATTTTAAAAAGTTAGGTCGCTTGTGACAATAAACCATATTTTTAATTTTAAAATGGGCAAGTTACCCATAAAATAGATCAATTTTAGGGAAGCATGAACACTTCTTGAAGTTCTTTTTTAATTTTAAAAGGGGTAGGTCACCTGTGAAAATAAACTAATTTTTGAATTTTAAAACCAAAGTATTTGGATAGGTGGATTACATAGCAAGTTAGACAAACATTTATTCTTTACAAGCTCACTATGCAAAACCTTGTTGAGATTTTGCTTCGTAAGCATTGTAAAAGAAAGCATATATTGTTACTCATTTTTTTACCCTATAAAAAATCAAGAAAAGAAAAGGAAAATCCAAAAATACAAGAGGATACATATGAAGAAAGCCTAGAAGATTGCCTAAATTGATAGTGAATGACCAAAATGACAAGTGGTAAAGTTGGAGGAATGGAATGTACAAGATTGATAAAATTAGCTACCTAATTCTGAATGACAAAAGATGCATTCAATGAAAATATTTTTATTTGAGGTAAATAAATACAAATTTGAATGAGAAAAGACACAATGAGGATTTTAGAAAGCTTAATTAATTTTATTCAGAACATAAATGCAAGGAAAATCAGTTTTTTTTAGTCAATTTGATTGTTAATTGAAAGAAATTGAAGTTTAGGGACTGAAATTGGACTTTGGCAAGTTAAATGGGTCAAATCAATGGCTAAATTGTGAAAAATTTAAAGTTTGATAGTCAATTAGGGGTTTAATTGAAGAAATTCAAAACCAATGACCAAATTGTAAAAGGCATAAGACTTCAATGGCTAAAATTGACCAAATCAAGGGTCAAATAATGGTCAATTAAAGGTCCAAATGCACAAATCAGAAACCAAGGACCAGGATGAAAATGACGCTAAACTTTGATGCTGATGATTGAGTTTAGTAGGGGTGAAATTGCATGAAATTAAGAGTTTATGAGGCAATTACGGGTGCAATTAAAAGCAATTACAAAATTAGAGACTAAAATGAAATATATCAAATCTCAAATTAAAAACCCTAATTTCTAGGGTTTAACTTAGACGACACGCCGTTTACCCACTATTCATCTTCTTCCTCGGCATTTTTGGATGATTAGGTTAGCACCTTCCAAAAGCTCATTGTGGAGTTCTAAACCTCCAAATTCCATGAGGGTTTTTGCAAATTAATGAAGAGCATCCTATTTCAATGAAATTGGATGATTACATCTCAATTCTTCCATACAAGTCTCCAACACCTTGTCCTTGATTGACCATCAATGCATTTTAGAATTTGAGTTGATCGAGTTGGAACCTTCAAGCGAATGAATTTTGAGCTACAAATCTCCAAATGGAGCAAGGATAGATCCAAACGAAAGGTGTGCATCTTCTCTACGAAGTTCAGGTGGTCTCCAATGATGTTTACATCGAAGTTTCTCCGGTTAAACCTCGAAAGTGGCCAACTGAGTCAGCCTTAACTGAGATACTCATTTGTGTAAAACCACCTAACATTTTTATATGTTCAGACTTAAAAACTCTTAGAGGGTTTTTATCTAGGGCCATAAATCTTTCATTTAAGATTAGAATGTGAGAAATATATGTCTTTATCTCTAAGAAAGAGAAAACTATTTAGGCAAAACCATCTTCCTCAAAAACCATTAAAGGATAAAGGTTTCAGCTGTTAACATTAGTCCAGAGCTCTCTCATTTTGATAAAAAAAACTAAGCTTTGATCAATCTTTGAGGGAATCCACCAAAAAACCTACAAAAACCATATAAATACCTATAAAAATCAAAGAAAAAAAAGAGGAAAGAGAGAAAAACATGAGGATATACTCTGTAAAAAAGGACCCTACTATAAAGGTTCAAAGATTTAGCATAGAAGCTCTAGCAAGCTTGGAAAAGAATAGAAAGGAAAAGTGAAAGAAGGAAAGAAAAAAGAGAGGTAGCAGCCTATAGCCAGCAAGCTTGAAGAAGATATAACATGTGAAAACTCAAGAGTAAAGTCCATATGGCCTGCCTATTTATGCTCTTTCAATGTTTAATAAAAAATTTTTAAAATATTTTTAGCATTTCAATCATAAACATACCTAAAGTAGAAACCTTAAAAAGTTTCTTTCTCTTCACGGTTGTAAGATATTCCTTACAATTCCTCCTCAAATGGTCATCCTTACCACAATGATGACAAGTACCCTTATCTTTTTTGATGTCCCAATAGGCTTCTTTGCTTTATAGATATATCATTTATTCTTCTTATTCTTCTCCTTAGACATTCTAAAGACTGAACTAAGAGAACATAACATTTTTTCTTCTTAAGGGCCCCTTCAGTAGTTTTAAGCATACTAAGCAATTTTAACAATGTATTATCCAACTTATTCATGTGATAATTCATAATGAATTGCAAAAAAAATTAGGGTAATAACTGCAAAACCAAGTCAACAATTAACTCATGGTATATGACAAAGCCAATTGGCCTAATTTCTCAATATAGCAAATCATTTTCAAAACATGGGTGCTCAATAAGGAGTCAATAGTCATCTTGTAGCGGAATAATTTCTTAAGTAACTCAACAAATCCAAATAAATTAAATTAGGTAGATAACATAATTTATCAATCACATCTCTATATGACTCCTAGATCAGTTAGGTGACAACTCATTGTCTAAATCATATAAGTTAGTTAAGTAAGACTCAATTTTATAGCATTAAACATATTCGATTAACGATAACCATGAGTAGCTCAACAAATTATCCATGAATAGAACTTTGATTTTATGCATATAAATCAGAGGACAACAAATCATGTTCTTAACATGTATTTAATATATTAATAAGAGATTTATTATGAATTTTAATTATGTCTCATTTCATGACATAATTGATATATCATATATAACAATAATATATTAATATACAGTCCTAACAAGCCATTTTAATTGGATAATTATGGACATATTTAAACTAATTCTCTTAAGCCATCAAAGGGAATTAGGTGGTTAAAACCTATGTAGTTGCTGTAAATCTTTAGAAGTCCTTTGCGAGCACCATGGTTGTATCATTCACCACCATTCTTTCTTCTTCTAGGATTACTAAATAATTTCCCTATCTAAATTCCTACATTTCTAAATTATATAACATTTATATAATTAATTAAGAAACCTCGAGTTAAATTTGAGGGTAATTAGATGAGAAAAAAATTTTACAACCCTAGAAGAAAAATAGAGAAAAGGCAAGACATGTAGGTTCTATTTAATATTACAATCATCCAACCATAAAAGCACAATCACATTGGTCTTTAGTGCATCATGCATAAGAACATATTAATATGCTTAATAAAAATATTACATACTTCAATTCTAATTATTGACTTTATGTGAAATTTTTAAAATAATATTTCTAACACTTAGATATATTAAATCAAATCTAATTTGATAATTTTTCAAACATAATAAATTTTATTTAGTATAAATTTTCATTGAAAAACAATTTTTCAAAATTTAAGAAGAAAATTAATTATATTCAAATTCTTATTAATATCATAAACTAATTTAAGATCAATTAAATAAAATTTTCCGACTTAGAAACTCTCTTTATTTTAGAAAAAAATATTTCTCTAAATGTTATTTAATTAAACATTTTAATTCAATCCTAATCCTATTAAGAAAAATTAATTCTATAATTAATTTATTTTAGAGTTTTATTTTTAATATAAAATTATTATTTTATATATGGAGGGATAAATCATAATTACAAACCCAAATATACCTAGATATAAGTTGCAAGGGTAGAATTGCAAATTCCACCCCTTCTTCTACTTGATGAAGCAGCCTTGCTATTGCAGCCGGTATGGGTTGTCACGTCGGCAACAACCCTCAAAAGTGGCAATAGTGTTGGTGTTGCATACAACGCCACACTTGGCGCTGTTATGGCTGCTATAAGCGGCAACCTAGCCAGGCGCACTAGCAATGCGAACGCCCCTGCTGGTGGCGCGCAACCACTATAAAACCCTTTTTAAAAATTTAGTGGTGAATTTTGGCCGGATCTGAAATGTAAACCCCTGAGGAGAAACATATAAAATTAATGAAGCGACTAGTATGATAAGTGAGTACAAGGAATAACTAATTCATGGGGATGATGAAAAATGGAAGAAATTAAAATAAAATGTTTAAGTATGGGTTTTAAGAAAATAAGTTACAAAAAATAGCTAAAAAATAAAAAATACAAAAACACAGATAAAATCTAAATGAAAAATGTTTATCAGAAAAAAATTATTGTGTCATAAAGTCTAATGAAATTCAAATTCACATGTTATAAGTCTTGTATAAACCGACGTTAAGACCCGAGAAATATTACCCGAGGAAAATGAATGGATATAAAATGAATTTTTAAAATTGTTCCCTATAAGTACATGTAAGGTGGCCAGCCGTATAGGGAGGAAAATTAAGCAAGAAAAGTATGAAAAAAAGAGAGAGAGAGAAAAGTGTGAGAAAAAGTAGAAATCTTGTGAGATGATACTAAATCTTCCATTATCTCTTCAGAAAACCATATTTTAGGATTGAGTAAGTGAGATTTAGGAAGAATAAGTAAGGAGAGAAAGTAAGGAAGGTGAAGAAAGAAGGGGAAAGTTGGGAAACTCTCATTTGGTTAACATTTGGAGGTCAAATTATTTTGTGATAAGAAGTTCTATACTTGTTTTAGTGAGTTTAATGGAAAATTAACTTCAATTTTGTCTAATTGTTAGAATTGTTAATTAGGGTTCTTAAGTATAAAAATTAGGGATTTTGTAAATTGGTGGTTAGGCATGCTTAAACATGTGGAGATGAATGTTTAGGAGGTGAAATTTAATATTATTGAAAAAGAAATCCCTGGGAAAAAGGAGGACATGTGGCCGGTCATACTAGAAAGAAGAAAAAATTATGTTTTGATGTATATGTGTTACTATGATAAGAACTAATGTAAAATGACATGTTAAAGAATTATATTGTTGTTATTAATGTTGATGAATTTATATTGAAATTATTGTGAATTTTAGCGATGGAATAATTGAATGTAAAAATGAGTGTGATTTGGTTAAATAATAGATTTGAATGTAGAGTTGGAAATTTAAATTATGTTAAGGGGCATTATGGCTAAATAAGTCTAAGTGGAAAATAGATGTTAGAATGTGATGTTGTTGAATTTGATTTAATTAGAAATTTATAGACAGAGAAATGATTAAAAAGAATAAATATGTTAGAAATGTAAATAGTGTTGTGATTAATGAAATGTAATAATGATGAGTTATGAGGTGATAAAATTATTAATTTATGGTACTTTCTTTGGATTCAGGAGAGGCACCAGGGGATCCCACACCACTGGAGGAGCAGGTAAGTGCTTCGCACCGCTTTTCATTTCTCTAAATTTCTTAAATTTCCACAATATTGGTATGTATATTTTGGTTAAATTGCTGGAAATGGAAAGTTATGTGATGTGTGAGATAGAATGATGGAAAGTTAAAAGAAAAAAAAAAGATGAATTATGTGTCTACGACAATGAATGGATGATTGGTTATGTTGAGTTGATAGAAATATTACTTGGTTTGTGGAACGAAGGCGAAGAATTATTACTTGGTTCGCAGAACCAAGGTGGTGAATTGTTACTTGTTTGCCCGTTGTGGAACCAAGACGATGAATAATTATTTGGTTGTGGAACCAAGGTGATACATTGTTAATTAGTTTGCCCATTGTGGAATCAATATGAAGAATTATTACTTGGTTAACCCATGGTGGAACCAAGGTTGTGGGGTTAGGGTTATAAAGGATATAAAATTTGAAAGTACATAAGACGGGGACATATGGGGAAAAATAAGATCGTAGTGATTTGGAATTTAATATTAATAGAAATAAAAGATAAGGAGGTTAAAGTATAAAAATAAATAAAATAAAAAGTTATGATTGGTAATGCTACAAATCATTATAAAATAATATTTTGTGTTATATATAGATATATATATATATATATATATATATTGTTGACTAATATAATATATAATTTGACATTTTTATGCAGGCTGATCTTATACCACAGGGCAAGGTTGTTATAGTTTTAGGAGTAGTTTTTGTCTTGGGTATAATTGTGTAATTATCCTATAATTCTTCCTTTTGTAAGCTTATGAATGTTGAATTTAGTATCACCTTTACTTATTTCTGTTTATCTTTCTTTCCTTTTATTTGTATATGTTTTATGTTTTTATTTTTATACTTTTAGATTATGTTGTATGTTTATATAGTTATTTCTGGTAATTTTTTTGTGTGTTAATGTGAAATGATATTGAGTTTGATGTGGATTAAGATCCAGGATGGTTGAACCATGATGTTGTGGAGTTAGTTGTGTTATGTATGAAGTGGTCGATAAATTGGTATGGTCCGAATATAGAGGAAACATTGCTGAAATTTCAGTAAAATAATTAACATATATATATATATATATATATATATATATATATATATAGTGACCTTAATTTCATTGTATATGTATCATGTATCTGTGAAATTAGGTTGAATGTATGTTGGGATGTTACATGAAAAATCTGACCAAATATTCAGCACGGTAAAATGACATACCAATTATGAGATCACTATATATCTATATGTCCATAACTACCATAATTATGAGATCGTATTCATTATCTAAAAAATTTGTCACATCTTCAATTAAGAACTACACCAAGTTCAAGATGATTATATAGAATAATATTTTTTGTTATTACGTTTTAAAGTTCAAATCATTGATCTTTTTAGATTTCTCATCATGGACCATAGAAGTTGATAATAAAATCCTTCATACCGAAGTAATATTAGCCACAACATTACTTGTAAAAAAAACATGGGTTATAGTAACCATCTCTTAAGTGTAAGTCATGATGATAGTTTTTATAAAACAAGTAACGACCAAATATATATTGATTAAGATTTAGTTAAAAATATGCAAATAACAAAAAAATACAACAAACAAAATATAAATTAAAGAACCAGAAAAGATATTAACTAAACAATTAATAAATTAAGAAAAGACAGTACAAATTATGAATAAATTACAATAGTGAGTTTAATTTAAAGTATTTAAATAAATATAGAATGCTAGAATAAACCTTAAGCTAATAACTAAATTAACTTAAGTTACTAGTACACACAAAACCTTGTTTGTTTCATGAAAAGTGGCGCATGGGCAACCCAAACACTCGGTTTTTGCTTCTTATTGTTATTATAATATTATTACTTATAATAAAATTACTAATATTTATACCACAACTGATAATACTTTTAGTATTCATACTATTAATTATAAATAAAATAATAATATTTATAGCACAAATAATACTATTTTTTATATGAATATTTTAAATTTTAATAAAAATAATAATATTTTTAACGCAAATACTATTCATTATAATAAAATAATAATAATTGTAACACCAATTATACTATGTTTAAGAGTAATACTTTTAATTATAAGAAAAATTAATATATTTATAACACAAATTATACTATTTTTACTATTAATACTTTAAATTATAATAAAAATAGTTATAACACAAATAATAATATTTTTTATATTAATACTTTTAATTATAATAAAAATTAAAAATATTTAAAATCCTTCTTAAAATATTTAAAATCCTTCATCAAGACCCAATAGATTTAGGTCACACAAGACCTATTGAGCTTGGGTGCTGATGTCGGACCCAAGACAATGGGTCCTCCTTCAGACCCAAGCGTCAGGTGCCCCACATTGAGCGGGCGCGGGTTGGCTCACCCCAAGCGACCGACATCACCATGTGGCACTCGGTATGCACGTGAACGGGTGCTGCTTGGCTCACACCAAGCACCCCTAAGCGCCACCGACGCTTGGGTCTGCGTGCTAGGGTGACGCTTGAGCAGGGCCACCCAAGCGCCAAGTGTCCGCATGCCATTGTTATTAAATATGATTATTTATAATAAAAATACTAATATTTATACCACAAATTATAATATTTTTAGCATTCATATTGTTAATTATAAATAAAATAATAATATTTATAGCACAAATAATACTATTTTTTATATGAATATTTTAAATTTTAATAAAAATAATAATATTTGTCACACCAATTATACTATTTTTAAGAGTAATACTTTTAATTATAATAAAAATTAAAATATTTATACCACAAATAATACTATTTTTTATATTAATACTTCTAATTACAATAAAAATTAAAATATTTAAAATCCTTCATCGAGACCCCATAGAATTGGGTCTCGCAAAACCCATTGAGCTGGGATTATGACGCTGGACCCAAGACAATCGGGTCCTGCCTTAGACCCAAGATAATCGGGCCCTTTGCCATGATCCAAGCGTGCTGGCTCTCCCCAACTCAATGGGGGGTTGGGGCTGGACGGTCCACGCCTAACCCCAAGTTGGGCCTGGACAAGTCCACGCCCAACTTAGAGTTGGGTCTGACACGTCCACGCTCATTCCCAAGTTGGGGCTGGAAGCGTCCACGTCCAACCTCATGTGTGTTAATATAATAATGTGTGTTATAAATATTATTTTTTCTCTTATAATTCAAAGTGTTCATATCAAAAATATTATTATTTGTGTTATAATATTATTATTTTTATAATAACTTAAAGTATTGATATAAAAAATATTATTATTTGTGTTGTAAGCATCCTTGAAATTTTTAATATAATTATTTATGTTATAAATATTATTATTTTTCTTATAATTCTAAATATTCATATAAAAAATAGTATTGTTTGTGTTATAAATATTATTATTTTCATTATAATTAATAGTATGAATATTAAAAATATTATCATTTCTGTTATAAATATTATTATTTTTATTATAATTAATATTATTAATAAAATAATTAATAAATTTGAAAGAACAATTATTATTAATATTAAAAAAAATATTATTTTTTATATAGCGCGAGCATCCAACTGATATAAACTATTAAAGCTTTAATAGTGTTAAATATAAGTATGATGGTATTTAGTTTACGTAGATGTATTTTATATGAAGATATAAACTAAAAGTACACTATTTTTTGTTTTTTAATTTTGTAAACATGGTGTTGAACTATAACTATCAAATGATAAACTTAAAGATTAGGATTTATAGCCTCGAGGATAAACATGCATACAACCACTTACATATATAATATTTTAGAAATGAAATAAACACTAAATCTTAAAAAAAGTATTTAATATACTTATTTAAGCCTTTAGAATGTATAAAAAGATGTAGATCACGTTGTTATCAATGATTATATTTTTTGTTTTTAAAATTTTATTACTTGCAGTGGTGTAAATAAATTGATAACAATCAGCCTCCTAGAATTCTAACAAAAGTTGCATGCTACTAATCAAGGTCTATTAACTTAGAAAAAAATTACTCAAAATCTCTCTATAAAATACAAGACCCTAAGCTCTAGAATAATATAGAAAAGAAGAAGCAACTGCTTATTGTTTAGAATATCCCTTCTTTAACCTTTTTTATGTTAATGTTTGTTTGAAAACAAAACTATTACAAAATTAATTCTGGTAATTACTAAAATTAATTTTCATCGTTTTAATATTTAATTTTTCACTATTAAAATAAACAAAAATTAACATTTTTTGCTTTCAAAACCAAATGTTTTCCCTTTAAAAAAGTTGTTCGAGTAAAGGACACGTACTATTTAGACAATTTATTCATAGGTCAACTAAAAAATAATCTTTGTAGGCCAAAAAAAATATTTTATAATAATTTCAAGTCTGAACTCAGACCAATACCCAAACCTATACCCATGTTGTGTTATGTCGGGAGAGCATCCTCAAGTGACTAAAGTCTAAAGCTCACTTAACCTAGTATTTTTCTCATTTTAAAAGCTTTGATGCCTTATGGTTTCAATTTTAATCTTTCAACTTCTTAATTACATAAGCTACAAGAAAATCTCGTAATCTTTTAATGTAGAATTAAGAGTTTTGAATTTATGAAACATGATTATTTGATTTTAATTTTTTTTTATCTATAATTTATTTTAACTATGTTATTGCTTTATGTTAAAGAATTTTTGTTAAAAAATAATTTTTAATAAACTTCTAACTTAAAATGTAAGTGTATCTCATATCTATATGCTGCATCAATGGTGTCATCAGATTATCACATCTTTCTTTCATTCATTAAATTACATTTTCATTAAAAAAAAACACAATTATTTGTGTGAAAATTTGATTAAAGTAGATTTTTTTTAAATGAATTATATATTTAAAAAAAATCGAGAAACTACGACGCCACTGAAGCACTGCAAGGTTTAATAACTAGTTTTTTTATATATAAATTCTCACGGAAGCACACATGACTTAAAGTGTTCTGCCAAACTTTTGGATATACTCGTCTCTCCTTCTTGGGTAAAGTATCGTTGATATGACTTTACTTGCATCGCGAGGAACGGAAGCATCTTAGTTCACAGTTTACTCGGCATCGCATCTCTTGGCAACTTGCTTGAAGAAATGATCGCATGCAATCCTCTCTTTGATTAATAAGTAACAACGCATATTTAAATCACCAAAAACAGTAAAAAAAAAAAAAAAAAGACTTGTGTCATGTGAAGTTCGGTCTTGGAGTCCAACGTCCGAGTATCAAATTAGTACCCAAAAAAAAGGAAAGAAAAAGGAAGGGATAATTGGTTCTTTTTCAATTTTGTTTTTCAACAATGGGTTGGTGATGTGGACACCTCCCAAAATACATTAAAATCGGATTTGAATTGTTGCAACTTGACCCAACGAGAACTTCTTTTAGAGAACCAAAGTTACACACAATGAAATTTTACACCCTACGTCTATAAAGAGACGATGAAAGAGTAGTATAATTAAAATCACAACGAATGTAATCAATCATTCGAAGAGTTTGCAAGTTTAATCAAGAACTTAGTATGAAAGTCACTCAACCACACAAAAGATAGCAAGAATGATGATTTCTTTATTAAAAATAGTTTTTTCTCAAAAAGTCTCTAAAAAAATATTTATACTAGAAAGAATCCTAAGTTTAATAGGATATCCATAATGAATATGGATAAATATAATAAATAATAATAACCCAATGAACCCAAATTTAAATAAAGGTCCTAATTGCTCTAAAAGACCTAATAATAATTAAAAGATAAATAAAATAATAGCTCAACTAATTTAAATAAGACTAAAGTCATTTTTGTAATCTACTAGCATAATCGAAGTTTAACTTCAAACATATAGTTCTATCTCATCTTAATAAATTAGAAGGTATAGCATATATCATTGAAAAACTATGGATATATACTTTCCAATGCAACTAAAATCATATTAATGAAAGGTCAAAACTAGCATATTTGAATCTTCTTATTCCAGTCTTTTTGTAATATATGAATGCCTACCTACAAACCCTTTGTTGTTACCTATTTTTTACCCAATAAAAAAATCAAGACAAGAAAGAAAATCCAAAAATACAAGAGGATACACATGAAAAAAGCCTAGAAGATTGCCCAAGTTTGTGGTGAATGACCAAAATAACATGTGTAAAAGTTGAAGGACCAGAATGTATAAAATTGGCAAAACTGGTGATTCAATTCTAATTGACAAAAGACCCATTCAGTGAAATTTTTTTATTTGGTGTAAAGAAATACAAATTTGGATAAACAAAGACCCCATGAGGATTTTAGAAGGCTTAATTAATTTTATTGAGGACTTAATTGCAAGGAAAATCAATTTTTTAAAGTCAATTTGGGTGTTAATTAGAAGAAATTGAAGTTTGGAGAGTGAAATTGAACTTTGGAAAGTTTAATTTGTCAAATCAGGAGCTTAACTAAAAAAACTTTAAAGTGTAATAGCCAATGAGGGATTTGATTGAAGAAATTCAAAACGAAAGACCAAATCATAAAAGGCGTGAGACTTCAAGGGCTGAAATTGACTAAATCAGGGGGTAAATTGAAGAAAATAAAAAGTTTAAAAAATGACGCTAAACTTGATGATTGAGTTTGGCAGGGGTGAAATTGCATGAAAATAAGAGTTTGAAAGGCAATTACAGGTGCAATTAAAAGTAATTGGAAGAATAGCGATTAAAATAAAATATGTCAGATTCCAAATTAAAAAGTCTAATTTCTAGGGATTTAACCTAGACGATGCGTCGTTCACCTACTGTTTATCTCCTTCCTTGGCAATTTTAGATGATCGAGTTAGCACCTTCCAAGAGCTCGTTGTGGGGTTCTAGACCTCCAAATGACATGGGGATTTTTACAAATGAAATAAGAAGATCCCCTTTAAAACCCAATTTCCATGAAATTGGATGTTTACATCTCAGTTCTTCCATAAAAGTCTCCAACATTTTATCCCTGATCAACCATTACTACATTTTCAAATTCTAGGTTGATTGAGTTGCCACCTTCAAACGAATGAATGTGGAGCTACAGACCTTCAAATGGAGCAAGGATAGATAAAAAAAAAAGATGTGCATCTCCTCTACCAAGTTCAGGTGGTCTCCAATGATGTTTACATCAGAGTTTCTCTCCAAATGAAGCCTCAAAGTGGCCAACTCGGTCGGCCTTGAGTCGAGATACCTAATTTTGCAAAACCACCTAATCTTTTTATATGTTCACACTTAAGAACTCCCATAAATGTATTTCAGCTAGGAAAAACCACCATCCCCGAAAACCATTGAAGGATAAAGGTTCCAGCTATTAACATTTATCCAGAGCTTTTTTATTTTGATCACAAGACTAAATTTTGATCAATATTTGAGGGAATCCACCAAAAAACCTAGAAAAATCCTATGAATACCCCTAGAAATCAAAGAAACAAATAGAGAAAAATATGAGGATATACTCTGTAAAAAAAGACCCTAGTGTGAAGGTTCATAGACTTAATATGGAAATTCTAGCAAGCTTTGGAAATAATAGAAAGGGAAAGGGAAAAAATAAATGAAAAGAAAATGGAGGTAGCAGCCTATAGCCATCAAGTTTGGAGAAAGTATACCCATATGAAAACTCAAGGGTGGAGTCTATATGGCCTGCCCATTCATGCTTTCTTAATGTTTAATGATGTTTTTTTTTAATTTTTTTAGCATTATTTTGTGTTTTAGCATTTATGTGGATTGATGAATAAAATTTTTGTTTTGATTGATTAATCCTATTTTAAATTTGTTGTTAATGTTGTTGGGATGTTTAAAAGACCCTAGTGATTGATTAATCTGAATTGAAACCTATTTTGACAAAAATCGTGATGTTTGAGTACTAATCGAAGCAAATGGATGCTTGATTTTTTTATCTATGCTTGATTGCGAACAAAACCTTACATTTTATCTCTTGAAATCTAGTTCGGTTTAATGTTTACAGTGCTGGATTTGAGTTTGAATGTTCTTCATTGTTCTTTGTGTTATGTGTTTTCCTTGGTGTTTAATATGTTTTCGTTGGAAAATTTTATGTTTTTGTGTTTTTTTTAGTTTTGATTTTGTTTTGGTTTAAATCTTTGTTCTAGTTTAGTTTTGGGTTAAACCTAGTTTTCTTTGTTCGGTTCATGGTTAAACCAGTGTTATTGGGTCGACTTGGTCGGTCAAAACATGGTCAAATACTTAAAGCTTTGTTGGTTCGCCATTGTGGTCGAGGTATACAAGCCCATAATAAATTTCAAAAGTCAGATTTATTCATGGGAGTAAATCTTTATTCTAAGCCATAGACAGAATATCGGTTAGGAACCTATCAAAACCTTTAAACCATAAATAGACCACACAATGCACCTTACCTCTAGTAAGGTGCGCTAGGGGTGTTAAAACCTTCTCTAGCCATAACAAGTCCCTTACCCTTAGAATTTCTTATAAGACCAGTACACCCAAGTCTTCTAATGACCCTAAACCAAACAACTAGGTAACAACTCCTCAATCTCGATGTTCTGTTACGTCACACACCTACATGCGATAGAATGACAACTACACTGGAGAATTTCTTCTTTTTTTTAATAGTTTTGGACTAGGATTTGTGTGTTTATGTGGTTTATTGATTTGATGTGTTTAAATTTTTACATTTGGCTTATTTTCTTTACACTTTAGTATGTTTTATCCTGCTCATACATGCATGTATGTTTGATATGGATGAATGTCTTCATACATCAATAGTTTATTTGTGATATATCACTCTGTTGATTTTTTGATTTTTACTCTAGGCTAAAATTAAGAAAGATAAAAGATTGAAGATCAAGTACATAATTTTTCTTTGTTGTGTTTGGTAAAATTAAGAATCTAAACAAGGTGATTTTTTTTTAATATAGGAAATACAAACTTTGAAATAATCAGAGAAGAATATTTTTTTTAACAAAAAAGACCCTAGCTGAAACTAGGAAGAAAAAAAAATCAAAAAACGATAAAAACTAAATATTAAAAAGATATAACCTTATAATAACATAAGCTCTGATACCAACTGATGTAGATACCTTCCAATATACACCAAAATCATATTTAAATAGTTTGCAATTTGACCTAATAAGAATCTACATTGGAGGACCAGAGTTATACACAATGATCACTCTCACTCTACACCTATAAAGAGATGCTAATGAGTAGTATAAAATCACAACAAAGTTGATCAATCCTTTAAAGAGTTACAACTTAGTATGAGAATCACTCAATCATATAAAAGATATAAAAGAATGCCATTTTTTTATATTAAAAATAATCTTTTTTTCTTAAATAGTCTCTATAAAAAAGTATTTAAACTAGAA
This sequence comes from Populus x sibirica, assembly GCA_019202695.1. Taxonomy (NCBI): domain Eukaryota; kingdom Viridiplantae; phylum Streptophyta; class Magnoliopsida; order Malpighiales; family Salicaceae; genus Populus; species Populus x sibirica. The sequence goes on from JAGMVL010000801.1 coordinate 1,239,864, forward strand.
AGAATATCAAGTTTAATAGAATATCCTTAATGAATATTGATAAACCTAATAAATAATAATAATCCAATAAACCTAAATTTAAATAAAGACCCTAATATCTCTAAAAGGTCTAATAATAACTAAAAGATAAATAAAAAATAGCCCAACTAATTTAAATAAGACTAATCATTTTTCTAATATGTTGTAGAATCAAAGCCCAATTTCAATCCCATGGTTCTCTCTTGTCTTAATGAATTAGAAGATGTGTCATATATTACTAGAAATGTATGGATGTCTAATTTTCAATGTAACTAGAATCGCATTAATAATCTATTTGGAGCTCCAATTATGACTAAAATAGTAGCTAAAGGTCAAAACTGATAGATTTGAATCTTTTTTCCAAAAGTTTTTTTGTAATGTTTGAATGCCCACCTACAAGTCCTTCTTGAATATGAATTAAATTAATTAAGGCTTGTACTTCATTATTTAATATCTTATTGAATTCCATTTTAGCCTGTGTGTGTCTTGAAAAAGTCTATTGAAAACCTATTTGAACCTCTTAACCTTAAGTCTTGTCACTTGACCAACTAGAATCTCTAACAGTTCTCTTGGTGTTGCTTGGATCGCATTAGTTGATTGAGAGTTGAACTTCATAACTTTCTTATTTGATTTCTATAGGGTAATTTTGTTTTCATGACTTGGATCGCAGGTTTAGTTCATTGGAATTTGGACTTCATAATTGTTTTTATTTGCTTTCTATGAGGTAGTGATGTTTTCATGACTTGGGTCACGAGTTTAGTTCGTTGGGATTTAGGCTTTGTAATTTTTTCAATTTACTTTCTATTAAGTTTTCTCGATCTTATAATTTGAGTTGTGGGTTTGGTGGGTTAACCCGTGATGACTCATATTATTTTTTGTTTTTTTTAAATTATTTCTTTTTCTAATTTTGTTATTTAACAATGAGTTGGTTTAGAACTAGTTTTTGTAATTTTTTTATTTGTTTTTTTTATGGGATAATTTCATTCTCATGATTCGGGTCATAAATTTAGTTAGTTGGGAATTGGGCTTCATGATTTTTTTTCAATTTGCTTTCTATTAAATTATCTTAGTCTTATGGCCCAGGTCGCGAGTTTGCCAAGTTAACCTAGGATGACTTTGATTATTATTTTTTACTTAAAAAAACAAAATTGTTTCTTTTTCGTTTTTGTCCTTTAACAATAAGTTGGTTGAGATATGAGTTTCATAATATTTTTTTCAGTTAGCTTTCTATGGTGTAATCTCGCTCTTATGATTTAGGTCACGGGTTTGGTTGGTTAAGAACTGGACTTCATGATTTTTTTTTCGGTTCTATTAAGTTATCTTGATCTCATGATCTCGATTATTGGTTTTTTGAGTTAACCTGAATTGACTCATACTGTTTTTTTTTAATTGTTTCTTTTATGATTTCATCATTCAATAATTGGTTGATTTAAAGCTGGACTTCATAATTTTTTTCAAATTGCTTTCTATGAGGTGATTCTATTCTCACAACCCAGTTAATAGGTTTAGCGAGTTTAACTAGGTTGACTCAAGCTATTTTTTTTTTTTAAATTGATTCTTTTTCTTCATCCTTCAATACTTTATCTTATTGAAATTTGGGCTTTCTATTTTATTTTATTATGAGGTTATTATGTTTTCATAATCTAAATCACAGATTACCCGAGATTGATCCAGATCAATTTAATATATCACCATATCAATATAAAAAAACAGTGTCATATGATATGTTACCATCTTAGTGTTTTAAAAGGATATTGTCCAATATGTATCAAAATTCTAATTCATTTAATTATTTTATATTAAAATTTATATTAACAACGTTTTTATATTATCATTTTCATGATTTAAAAAAACAATTAGACCACTTGCGCCCGTGAATTAAAAATCTAGTTTAATAACTAATTATTGTAGTGCACGGTAAAAATATTTTTACAGCATTATGGCACGTGTGTGTGAATCTGGTCAACAAATAAATTGATTTTGAAATAAAAAATCCCGAACCCTAAAAATTTTGAAACATAAACATACTAAAAATCACCAGGATGATGTAAATTTTCCCACTTCAAGTAAAACTTGGAATATCTTTATATAAAAAGATGACTGTAAACTTTATGTAATAGGAGAGTCCGGAAGTATTTAATGAATTATGAAGCAAAAGGATCTAATGGATAATGGATACACTTAAAGTAAATCAATATGGTTTGGATAAATGGGTTATTCATTTCATCGAATCTTGCACATTAAAAAAACCATAAATGAAGTCTAAATTGCTAAAAATTCAAATCCGGAGTTGAAACATAAGATTCATATATTAGATACCACAATCAGAAGTTCATTTATGTAAGAAGAAATGATAAAAAATATTTTTTCAAAGTGTGTTTTTTTGAAAAAAAATTAAAATAATACTTTTTTATTTTTTAAAATTTATTTTTTATATTAGCAAAATTAAAATAAAATAAAAATACTAAAAGTGTTATTTTATAGGCAGGCAAATCCGTGCCCTTTTTTTGCTATGGATTTTCTTGAATGTCATTGGTTTGGATGTGACCTAGATTGACACCTGTCAGTATGCCATTGGTTTTTTTTGACGTAAGCCAACGAAAAACTTAAGCGGAGGAGGTTCTTAAATGGCCAAAAAAAGGAAGTACAAGGCTTGTAAAAATATATTTGTGCAATAAATATATTAAATTAATATTTTTTATATTTTAATATGAAAATAAAAAATATAAAAAATTAATATATATCTTTTTAAAAAATACTTTCAGGAAAATATTAAAAAAAACAAAAATTTCAGCACTTCTACACGGGCAGAGCACAGCAAGACAGCAACACCAAAACCCAAGAACAGTGAATGAACCCAGCCAGAGCGAAGATTAAAAAAAAAACCAACCAATCAGATTTAAGCAATTATTGTCCACACGTGTAAATCCCGCATCCTCCACGCTCGTTTTCTCCACCACCACCTCACCTTTCCTTCTTCCACATTTCGCCGTCTTATTTCTAACCCCCTCCCAACTTTCTTGTTTCCCATTTTACCCCCCCCCCCCCCCCCCCTCTTTTTCACTGACAATAATCGTTTTCGCCGTCGCAAAAAACCGAACAACACCGACGAACTCAGCGCCACCGATTTTTCGATGGCCTCAGCAATCTCCGAGCGAGTTGAGCTCGCTAAACTCTGCAGCTCTCGAGACTGGTCGAAAGCAATTCGAGTTCTTGACTCGCTCCTTGTTCAGTCTTGCGCTATTCAAGATATCTGGTCCGTCCGTTCAATTTGATTGATCTTCAATTTTCTTTGATCGATTTGGTAATTGTAAACGTGAATTTGATTTTTTTTTGTTTGGATACAGCAATAGAGCGTTTTGTTACAGTCAATTAGAGCTACACAAGCATGTGATTAAGGACTGTGATAGAGCGCTCCAGCTAGACCCTACGCTTCTTCAAGCTTATATTCTCAAAGGTGCTCTAATTCTCTTCTCCCACCCTCCCTCTCTCTTGTTTAGATTAGATTAGATTGCATGAGATTGCTGAAGCAATTATTGCGTCTTATTTTTCTTTTTATCAATTTTATATTAAGGAATCCAATTATCTGCTTGCATGATTGATTTTTATTACCGGAAAAGAATTTTGATTCTGCGTTTTTGAAGGGAGAAAAACAGTGATAACTGGTGTTGCTTGCTTGTTAGATATGCAAATAATTGGTTTATAATGTTGTCTTCTCTGTCTCTCTGAATTGGTAATACTTTTTAGTGTCTTTATTCATCAGGTTTATGGATTTCTGGCTGAGTGGTGTAGGAGTCGCTATTAAATCATGTCATGAACAGTTTAATGTGAAAATAAAATTTGAATTTAGTTAATGAAAAAATTAGTGGGCTATGGAAGTGGTAATGGTTTTCCAAATTCTGAGTGAAAACACCAGAATGACAATTGGTTCATTATTGTGGAAGAAAATGGGTGTATAATTAGCATTTATCAGATAGAAAATAAAGAGTGGATGACACGCAGGAGTATGACCATCATGTATCGTCTTCAAAGAATAATATAATTTGTAATGTAGATTCTCTTTTTTCTCTCACACACTTTCAGAAATGTAAATTGATCAAAAGTTAAAAACTTACTTTGCTTGCCTGTTTGAACAAGGAAATCATCATTTTGTTATCACATCCTTGTTTGGTTGTTTGGTGTAAGTGTGTAACTTCTGATCCATGCGAGAATAGATTGGATTGTCTTACCTTATTATCTTTGAAGAATGATAGAAAGTGATATAAATTGGTTTTGTGACTCTACCAAATTTAATTGAGAAAATATTATGCATTGGGCTCATGTGTTCTATTCTGATGCTAGCCTCCTGCTCATTGTCATCTAGGTCGTGCATTTTCATCCCTAGGAAGGAAAGATGATGCTCTTTTGGTGTGGGAACAAGGCTATGAAAATGCTCTGCATCAATCTGCAGATCTAAAGCAGTTGCTAGAACTGGAGGAGCTCTTGAAGTTTGCAAAACAAGACAGGAGTGCTGGTTGTGAAACCCATGTCGTTGAATCTAGATTGTCTATGTATGCATCTGAATCTCTACCTCATAGCAAATCAGATGAAACTTCTAAGCACCAAAATAAATTGAGTGACATCTCTAATTTATGCAGTGGGTCAAGGAATGTACTGGGGATCCATAGCAAGTCTGGAGATAATTTTGAGATACACAAGGGGATAAGTGATGAAGTTGGAAGGTCACTTAAGCTTGTTCCTGAATCAGGATGTCATACCAATGAAAAATCTAGTGAAACCAGTAAAAATCCCAGTAAAGCGAGTGATAAATCTGAGTTGTGCAGTGAGCTAAGGGATGCTCCTGAGATCTGCTGTAAATCTGGGGATAATTTTGACATGGATAATGGGCTAAGTGATAAAGCTGAAGGAAATCAAAAGCCTGGTATCCTAGTGAATGATAATCATGATATTCTGGATTTGCCAAATCATGTTTCTGAATCTTGTAGTGGTGTAAGCAATGCATCGGAACTATCCAGTAGGTTATCTATGATACCTGGCAACTTAGGAGATACAAGTGAAATTCTGAGCAAGTCAAGTAATAAAGTGAACATGCATAATGAAGTAACTGATGAAACCAAAGGAAATAAAAAATTATGTGTTACTAGGATTTCAAAGACCAAGTCCATAAGTGTAGATTTTCGACTGTCAAGGGGTATAGCACAGGTACTTGTTACATTTTCATCTTCTTATTTTCCTAAAATGTACAGTTGGTGCCTACATCATGCTCTTGATATTTTCATTCTTTTATCTTGTTTAAAAGCTGTAATCTACTCCCCTTGCAGGTTAATGAAGGAAAATATGCTACTGCCATATCTATTTTTGACCAGGTAATTTGTTTTGGCATGAGTGCATGCATCAATTTGATAATTTTCTGTCATCTGGGAATTTATCTTCATGGTCCCTTTTTCTGTTTTCAAAGAGTAGGTGGGTGTGGAAAGGTTGGAACTAATCCTCGTACTTTGGGGCCATTTTTGAAATTTGTATGAACCTTTTGTGATTTCTTTGGCACATTTTATACTCAGATACTGAAAGAGGACCCCACTTATCCTGAGGCACTTATAGGAAGAGGGACAGCACGTGCATTCAAAAGAGAACTAGGATCTGCTATTGCTGATTTTTCAAAGGTATCAAACTTCAGTGCCCTGCAGGCATATGAAAAAATTCCAGCTCTGATTTATAACTGGCTATATGATTTATGACTTAGGCTATAGAATCAAACCCATCAGCTGGTGAGGCATGGAAGCGGAGAGGGCAGGCTCGAGCTGCCTTAGGGGAATCTGCAGAGGTCAGTGAGATCATTTTAAACTTCTTATGCAAAAAAAATAAAAAATAAAATAAAGAGAGAGAAAAAAGAAAGAAGAAATGTTTGAAATGTCAGTGTCTTTTAATGTATAAAAGAGTTTGTCTTTATTCCCTTTGTCCATATGTTTCTAATCTTTGTTTTTGGTTTTTTAAATGACCACGCAAACAAGCTTATTAAGTTTCCCATAAAAATTATTCGGTTTTCTTAAAAATAAACTGCTTTCTTCCACTCTGCACAGAAACTTTTATTTGCATGTGGAGCGATATTGTATACTCATGGAGTGAAAAAAAGGCATCAAACAAACTGGACAGTAGATCTAAAACATTTTTATATGTTTCATATTTATAAATTATCAATATAAAACCATAATTGTTAGTGCCAGTTATTAGTTATTATGAAGTTGTTCCTAATGACTGCAAGCTCTAGGAGCTTGTGATAAGCTCCTACCGAATCACATTTGTGACATAATCATATTGTCTGTTAATACTAGGCCATTAACGACTTGACTAAGGCATTGGAGTTTGAGCCAAACTCTGCAGATATCTTGCATGAAAGAGGTAACTTCTTGAATCTAGATCTTTTCTTGGACTTGAATGTTTTGGTAATATTCTCAATCAGATGCAGCAAGCGCTGCTCCTTTCACTTCTACTTCTTTGGACTAATTGCAGCAAGTCATGTGAAAAACTACTTGATATGTCTATTGTATTGGAAGGATCCATAACTGAGTGTTATCTGCACCCTCCTGTAGTTTTTCAGGATTAAAAGTAGTGGTCTTTATTGTTAAATCTTAATATAATTCACTGTTAACATCTTGACATCACAAGTGGAACATTGGCAGACTTTTCTGATATGAGTTGAGTTCTAACTTCTAATCAACATGCTTCTTGATACTGTAACAGAGGTCTCTCTCTTTTTTTCAATGAAGTTTTGTAATGAAACAGAATTGCTAATAATGCAGGAATTGTTAGTTACAAGTTTAAGGATTTTGATGCTGCTGTTGAAGACCTTTCTGCATGTGTGAAGCTTGATATGGATAACATGTCTGCCTACACATATTTAGTCAGTACCGATCATATGAAACTATGCTGATTTTACACTTGAGTTATATTATAGATTCTATTGATGATCATGCACTGACTGCATGTTTGACTTTAATAGGGTTTGGCATTATCTTCAATTGGAGAATATAAAAAGGCAGAGGAGGCACATCTAAAGGCAATCCAACTTGATCGCAGTTTTCTTGAGGCATGGGCTCATCTAACCCAGGTATCTATGAGATATTATTATCTCTTATATGAGGGGCACAGTTTAGTTGATTTGTATTTCTAATGTCGATGCATGCAAGCATTAATTGGCAATAAGACACAGACCATCATGGAATTGGGCTGATGAGAAAGTCTCTTTACAATTGGCAGGCTTGTACAAAGCATGTTTTCAATATTCTGAATCTACACATTTTTCAGTGACATAAAATTATTTATGTTAAATTGCATTTTCTTTGAATTGATACAACATAACAGAAGATGTTGTAGAACACAAGATTAGGAAATTGCTTTGATGATGCATATGTGGATAGTGATTGTGTGAACAAAATAGAGGGGAGTAAAACAATAAATTAGACTTTTATGGATGCAGAGATGAGAGAAAGATGGGGGATGGAGAGACTCAAGTTACCAAACAATTGAAAATTTATGTTTGATCGAGGTATTAGTGAGATAGCAAGGTAGAATGGAGATGAATGAGCATAAAAAGAAAATGCAAGGAATTTGGGAATGGAAAATTAGCAGTTGATAATAGAGTCACTAGGTTATTTTCAATTTCACGTACATACACACATACAGATTGTGCTATCAGTCTTTGATGTGATGATTCCTTTTCTTTTTGTTTTGTTTGTTTTGTTTTTTAAAATATCTACTTATTGCTTCTTCAAGACACAAGGCAAGTTTGTTAACATACTTCATATCTTACTATATCTGTCTTGATGGTAAACTTATTTCGTACTGAACTTGCTCAACATCTATATACAAATGGGTTCAGCTTCTTATTCTTTGTGGGTTTCCTGTGGTATTTAAATCTGAATGAAACACCTTTAAAGACTAAAATTTTTAGTTAATTGATTCAAAGTCTGAGAGCTTGGTGCACTCAAGGTTGTTAAAATCATTTTTTTTTTAAAAAAAAACTAGGATCAGCAGAGGGTTTGAAAAATCAAATTGTAAAATCAGAAGTTATTATAAACTACTAAAATTATGTTTTATAACTACAAATATAACCAGAATAAGTAAAAAAGTGCTCCACTGTCCTTCACTTATCCCATCCCATCCCATCCCATCCCATCTTGATTTTATGTCCACACTTTTAATCTATTGATTTTTATGAAGATTGAAACTACTAAATTCAAATATCCTTATCATTAAGCCACATAAATTACCAGGTTAATAAAACACACTTGTATAAAAGAAGTTATCGATCCAGGCCGTCAAATGAAGACTTGATTTGGGCCATGTTCAAATCAAGCACTTGAAAGGACTTTTCTTCCGTGCAGAAAACTTTGTAATCATTTGGTCAAATATCCAACACAACAACATTATTAAACCATGTAGTTTCTTATCTTCTCTATTTTTCTGTTTTCCATCTTTACTCCATTAAAGTGCCTGAAATCTTCTAAGAGTGATTCTAGTTTGTTTTCCTATACTTTATCAATCACTCTTCTTGCTCAATTGTTCTCATCCTTCTTCTTCTTAGTTTTAAGTCACACATGTCAGAAGAAAATTAGTCAGAGGATGATTGAAAATAGTGATCAAACTCCTTTAGAACACAGAAAATGGAAATGGGATGAAGGAGATAAGAGAGTAGGTAAAGAGAGTGTAAGTGACAGCTATAGATTCAGTAAATAATAGTAAAAGGAGGCAGGGATGAGAGAAGGGTTAGTTTTGTCACTGTATCAAAAACTCCTAATCCCTTTCAATTTTGAACTCCTTAAAAATGTGGGTAAACTCGTGATTTTAAAGAGCTTGACGTTTCAATTACTGATCTCATTCTAGTAGGATTTTCTAGAGGAGTTAAATCATAGGTCAATTTTGAAATGTAAAACTTGAGAATCGTACAATCCAAAATGTGATTTTGATACCCTTGGGTATAATTGAACATTGATTCCTGTGTTTTTTAGAACTAACAAAATAGTCTCTTGTCATTTTATTTACAAGGTAAGGCTTTAGTGGCTTTGTAACTTCATTCCTTGTTAATTATGCTTTATAGGGAATATGGTGTTGGTTTTAAAAGCACAAGGATTAAAATTTAACCCGCAACTTTAGGAATTTAAGTTGCATTATTTACAGTCTGTTCATGCTATCCTCACTAGAGGTTGGGAATAGTCATGATTCATTGTGTCTTCAGAGCACTATAGAACTATGCCGCACCAGGTAGCTCCCACCATTTTACTTAGTGTTAAAATTATAAAGAAAAAAACTGCAATGCTAGTTTTGTGTGAAGCAGTTCTGTACATGTTTGTATTTCAATTTGTCTTTTTGGCAGTTCTATCAAGATATGGCAAACTCAACAAAAGCTTTAGACTGCATCAATCAAGTTCTCCAAATTGACTCAAGGTAACTGTCATGTCTGTTCCATTCTGTTCCTCTTCTGGATGAGTATGCTTACCTTCTGGTATCTGGTTCTTCTGATCCAATTATAAGCTTTTTTGAATTATGATTGTTACTGTTACTGCTTTTAATAGGTTTGCAAAAGCATATCATTTGCGTGGGCTGCTGCTTTACGGAATGGGTGAACACAGGTATTTTATACCAAATAATTGATGCTCTGTGAATGATTTGAGTTTTTATTTAGTTGAGAAGTGGTTCTCACAATTGACTTTTGTTATCTTTGGGACCAATCCATTGATGATGCTATGAGAAATTGGGAAGAATAATTTACTGTAATAATAAAATGAGAGGGTTGTTCACAGTTCTTTGTGGATTTGCTTAACATGATGTTACCGTTTGCTACATGACAATAAAAACTGTAATGTCAAATAATAACTTGGTCTTCTGTCCTAGTTCCAGGGTGATGATCTAATAATAACTTTATCATCTGATTACATAGCTACTGATGCATTTAGTTTTTTCTTTTCTCCTGATATTGTTATTTAACTGCCTCAGCATTCCCGTTTTATGTGTGGATCCATGATTTTGATGCCCAATAACGACAAAATAAGTGTACGGCAAAGCATTTCCATTCATTTGTGTTCTTATGCTTGAAGAACATCGATTTTGTATGTCCTGTCTGAGTGCTGCATATTGTATAGTGAAACGTCTTCATGTTTGTCAGCAATAAGCCATTCTAAAGAGAAATCAAATCTTACAACACCAAGCAGTTACTTCTGATGCAATGTTAACTGATTTAGCCTTGTCTGTTTCTTATCTAGTTTTATCTGTTGAATTGCACTTCTGGTTGATGGTCCCTCATTTTAGCGTGATTTTTGTATAGAAATTTGTAGAGCTTCCTTTAGTGTTATAAAATTGAGATGCGACTAAGAGTTGGGTTTTGGATTGTGGTAATCATTTGCCAAGCCTTAATGGGATACATTGCTTCATTGTATTCTTTTCATGCATTCTAAACTCTGTTTCTCCTTTTTTCCTCTCAAACCATAACACAAAGGCTATCAATTCTTCATAACATCTAATTTCTTGAATGTCTACCATAAGCATTGGAATTAAAGAATTTGAAGAAACTTACAAGGTTTATAATGCATCAAAATGTGGAGAGTCTTTGAAAGTCCCTGTTTTATGAATCTTATGCTTTTGAGTATGAACAACTTACATAGCGGACTTTTAAATATTACAATCAATAATTTCTGTTTAATTTACACAGTATAGAACAATCAAAATGTGCAGTCTTTGAAAGTCCTTGTTTTATGAATCTTATGCTTTTGAGTATGAACAACTTACTTAGCGGACTTTTAAATATTACAATCAATAATTTCTGTTTAATTTACACAATATAGAACAATAATTTCTATGATAGATGTGTAGTTCCATGAACGAACTTCACTGAGGAAGGCAGAAAGACTGTCATGCTAGATCCCTATTAAGGAGTAGAGAGAGAACATATTATGGATAAGGGGAATGGAGATAGTGAAATAAAGAATGAAATTCCTCCCTTGTATTGTAATATTCCAGCATTCTAGAATGGATAAGAAAAGAACAGAATTTCTACAGAAAAAAAGAAGACACTAATTACCTGACTGACAATTTTTAGCAACTACCTACAGTTTAGATGCAAGAACCTGGCCAATCTCCCATAAGAATGCACACATGAAATTGAGATAATCTCACATGGTAGTACTTGCATTAAACAGCAATGACTGTAGATTGCATGTGTGCATTTAGAATTGTTTCATCATCAGTGTTGGTGTTTTCTCACCAAGCAAATTGACTTTTGATTGTTGCAGGAAAGCCATCAAGGATTTATCAATTGGGCTGAGCATTGAAAATGCAAACATAGAGAGCTTATATTTACGAGCATCTTGCTATCATGCTATCGGAGAATATGGAGAGGCGGTAATGATTTTTTTTTTTCTTCCATTTGTTCTCATTTCCCATAACAGAGTTGATCCCCTTAGATTACAGGTTCTTGAATAGCATTTATTTATTTAATGTTTCTACAAGCAATCGACTTTAATTTGTGGGTTATATTCAAATTCATAACTTGTATTTTTTTTCTTCAAATCTTTTAGGACATAATTTTCAATATAATTCAACAGTATCAACTCACATACATTTGTCTTTTGGAAATTTTTTATCCAATCCATTAGAAACTGTGAATATGTTCTCCTTTTACTTTTCTTTAGCATATATTACACTACTTCTATAATACATCTTGTTTGTGGATAATTTTTTTTATATGCTGAATTATCTATTTGTAGTTTGATATTTTAAACTTTTTTCTCGAAGCTCAATTTATATTTGATTTAGTTAGAATGCAAGCCGACATCTGAACAACTAAAATGAAGATATGTGAAGCTACTAAAAGAAAATGAGCATTCAACTTCTTTATATTTTGTTTATAAGTCTTTTATTACAGAGTACAGACCCCCTTTATTTTTTGTACTCACCATCTACACTTGGGAATTGACTGAAATTTTGGTCAGTCTCAATAACATGTTAAATCTCTACAACCATTTTTTCCATCAGTTTTCATAACATTTATTTGATGGTAACAGGTTAAAGATTATGATGCTACACTTGATTTGGAACTAGACTCAATGGAGAAGTTTGTGCTCCAATGCTTGGCCTTCTATCAGGTAGGGTTTGACTTAATAGTATAGCTTATTACTTGTTAGACATATGCCCTGTAGTGCTCTTCTTTTGAATATTTAAATTATTCCAGGTATTCAAGAATGCAACTGGTACCCATAACCACCATTTGCACTGTATATGATTATATATGCAGGGTTGCTAACTTGCACAATCCTTGAGCAAGTTGGCCTTGTGCCACTTTTATTGACACTTTTATTGAATTTAAATTACCCCTAAATATAGAGTTTTTGAGCTTTTAAATGTCAAAACAGTGAAAATAAGGAAAACCCTTCAACTCTCTCCCATCAAAGCATGGTTCTCTCTCCTTAGCTCTTGTTTTCTATGCTTTGATTGCTGAACAAAAAATTTTCACATCTGAAAAGTTTGGAGAAATCTATGATGATTTTTGTTACTGAAATCACTTGCTTTTGATATGGAAGAAATATATATATATATATATATATATATATATATATATATATATATATATATTGAATTGCTATCTGATTGTTTGCTCACAATATAATGATTAGATTATATTTATAATCTTGATGCATTTAAAACTTGTGTCATACTAGAAGACAGGAAAAGGTTCAAACTTGACTTTCAAAAGAATAGAAGTTCAACCCTGTAGTGTACACAGTTTTTTCAATTTTCAAAGTCTTCGTTATTTAATTGCGTAAAGATTGGCATGTGGGTTCCTATTGGTTGATTAAAAAATTGAAGTGGTAAGTGAATTCAATTATCTCTTATAAATTGATCATGAAAGGCCGTTCTGTTTGTTTGATTAGTTCAAAAACTGCAGTGAAGAGAGAAAAGATGTGAAGGGAGAATAAGTATCATAACTGCAACATTTTATTTAGCCACTTATTTCCTTTTTTATTTTAACTGAAAGCTTTATGTTTTAAGCGCCATTTGTTTTTTCAACTGATATCATAATGTAGTCAATCCACATGTAATTTAGAGGGACATGGTTTATTACGAATTTGCAATGCCTTTGCTTTTGCTGAGGCATTGGAGACAGCCCCTTACTATTTAATAAACCAATTGGGTAGTTATGACATTTAAACCCAAGGAAGTGTATAACTGACCCTAATTTCGAAGAAAGAGGGTTCTAAATTAAACTCTTTTATTTTGCAGAAAGAAATTGCTTTGTACACAGCTTCAAAAATCAACAGTGAGTTCTGCTGGTTTGACATTGATGGAGATATTGATCCTCTGTTTAAGGTGATAGTTATTGAGAAATTTACTTATTCCACAATCTCATGCCTTAATTTTAGGGTTTTTTTTGGTATTTTATTTTATTGTGTACATGCTTGTGAACTCCATGAATATTTTGTTCTGAGAGCTCACTATAGCGTTTTAGACTTTTCTTTCAGATATATTATCATATTGTGTGATTTACTATTCATCCATCAACTTGCATGTTATTAACTTAATTGGAAAAGCACTTTGGTCTGAATTCCAACAGCCTTGATAAAATTGGGAAGAAATAGCAAAACACTTCCTCATTGCAATTTAGACAAGTACCAACTGGCTTGTTTACATTAAAATCTCTCAATGCTTTCATGGACTATTCTGATGAAGCAAAGTGCTTTATAATTGAAATAACTTTCTTTTAGGCGTGTTCTTCATGCCCATATTTACATTGAGTTATGTCATGATGGAATTTTCAGGAGTACTGGTGCAAAAGATTGCACCCTAAGAATGTGTGTGAAAAAGTTTATAGACAACCTCCTCTGCGGGATTCTCTGAAAAAGGGTAAACTTAGAAAGCAAGATTTTGCCACAACAAAGCAGAGGATTGCTCTATTGGCAGCTGCAGATTCGATTGGCCAGAAGATTCAATATGATTGTTACGGCTTCTTATCCAATAGACGACAGGTAACTGATTTTGCGAACATATTTAAATTAATCTTTTTCTTATAGTGTTGCTATGGTTTCTTCATTTTCTTTTTATGTTCTCAGTATTTGTCCATGTAAAATCATTTTGCATCTTTCTTGTTTCCAGAGTGATTGTTATATGTGAAGTTTCCATATTATTTTAATGTTTTTTCCATGTAGTTTTGAAATTGAAACAAGTTGATATCATGTTGCACTAGTTCTTGTGGTCGAAGTGCCTAATTTGGATGCGAAACTAAGAATTGATGTGATCAAGTTAGTTACTTGAAACAAAGAATGAATTTCACCTCTGATAACACTTGTAGTTTTTGTAATGCTTGTGAATTGTGTATTGTTTTATTTTCATCTGTTTGGTTCAAATTGAAGATTATAAAACCATTGAGATGTGTTCTTCTCTAACCATTATTTTTTTGCAGGGTGCTTTGTTTTGTATTTCATCTTACAGTATGGAGCTAGAAAATCCTTATTCTGAGTGTTAGGTTGGCAGACAAAATAGATAGAACAAACATTGTTATGGCATTTAAACGGTTAATGACTGTTAATTCTTAGCTAATGTTCTTATTCAACAAGGGAAACATTTAAGCCAAAAAAATCGACTCATTGTCAGAAATATAGAACATTTGAAATGGATTTAGGACTTTAAATAATTTCAATTTTATTGGAGATTTTACGGATGTGAACATTAAGTATTTCTGATCTACTTCTGCTAGTGTATCAGAGTTTCCTGCAGCTGTTTCAGTTAAAATTGTCTCCATATGTTCCTAAGTGACATGTCAGACAATCTTGTTAGCCTTGTCATTTCAATCTACACTCGCGAAGCACTATCCAGATTTCTGGTGTTCACATTCTAATAAATGATCCGGTCATTTCTAGAGAATTTCTCACTTATCTGAAGAGGCCTGCTAATAGTCTTATCAGGGTTCAACACAATTTTTTAATTCTCTTTCAAGAAGTAGATTTATTTATTTTATTTCCTGTCAATTGTCAAAGAATTTGAGTATATTAATAGATTCATTTTCTGTTTCATGTCAGCATCGTATGGCAGGATTAGCCATTATTGAAATTGCACAAAAGGTTGCAAAAGCATGGCGTTCTTTACAAAATGAATGGAAGCATTCTAATAAAAGCACATCAAAATATGGTAAACGTGTCCGGAGAAGAATCAACATACCCAGCCAGAATAGAGGTGGGGCAGGTTGTAGTACCAGTAGTTCCTCTGAAACGACAACCTCATATGGTGTTCTTGAAGATAGATCATCTGGCCGTTCTACGATGTCATGGAAAGATGTTTACTCGATGGCTGTCAAATGGAGGCAGATATCTGAACCTTGTGACCCAGTTGTTTGGGTTAACAAGCTAAGGTATCCTCTTCATCTACCAAATTGAGTAAAATCTGTTGGGATTGTCATACGTTTTGTAACAGTACTATTTACTGGTTGTGTGATTTTCATTGCTGCCTTGTTACTTTGTTTGGAATAGAATGACTGAAAACTATGGTTTTAACTATTTTTGGTTATTTTTTTCTTTTTAATGTGAAACATCGCCATCATTTTTATTTCTCATAAAACATTAAACTCAAGCAAAAGCAGTACTGTCAAATCAAGACAACTCCTTTACTATCTCTTACCTTATTCGCTTGTGAGTTCCCATTCAAACCTGCACTTTCTGCTCCTAGTCGACTCCATATGTAGATCTCACCTTTGTTGAGTTGCTATAGTTATTCATGTGATGCTGAATCCAAACAATTCAGAAAAAAATTTCTACTTTTGTTTCATGTTTTTGAAAGTTTCAGATGAATGGTTTAATATGCTCTTCCTTTCTCCCATTGTTTGTTTTCGTGTTAATTTGGTATCCTTGCAATTCAGTGAGGAATTCAATTCTGGATTTGGGTCTCACACACCAATGATTCTTGGACAAGCAAAAGTTATTCGCTACTATCAAAATTATGAAAGGTGATACCTGGTTCTGATTTCTTTTAGATCAATATTGTCTCTATAAATGCTCACTACTGGTTGACACTGCAGAACATTTGATGTTGCAAAAACAATCATGAAGGATAAACTCTTTGTGCACAACAAGTCAGACAACATCATTGATTTGCCCAAAGATAAAATTCAAGCTGTGAGCATTTCAACTCTGTTTCCATAGATGATCTCCCTCCATTTTTTTCTTTCCATGATGCTCAAAATAGGATGTTGTTTGTATAATTTTTGTTGTAATGTGAATCATCTAAAATGTACAAGTGAAAGCTAATTAAATAGTAAGCTATGAAAGAGGTCATCTAGTTCCTGAAAGACAACAATTCAGGTGTTGATCGGCTCTTGCTTGATTGTTACTGTTTGAAAGTCTTCGTCTTCGTCATCTTCTTCTTTATTTTGAATGGCTGTACTGTTTAAAAGCCTATGAAATGAATAACATCCATAATTTATTAATTCATTATTACATTTTGATAAGGCATTCCAGTTGATCAAATATTGTCTCAATTGATGTTGTTGGGTATTGGTTAAGAAAAAAGAATGGTTTATGCACAAGGCTAATGTTGAGATGCCATGTGCAGATTATAGATGCAAAAAACTGTTCTGATCTATACAACGTAGTTGGTGAGGACTTCTGGTTGGCTACATTGTGCAGCAGCACAGCATTTGAAGAGTAATTATCTTTTTAATTCAAAGTGCAATGCAGTGAGCATATAAAGTTTTTTTCATTAACATTATTCTTGGCTTTTCACAATCATTTCAGGAAGCAACTTGAGGGCACGAGGATTACTCTAGTGAAGATGTAAATACCTTTATTATTATTGTTGTTGTTGTTGCTGCTGCTGCTACTCATTGTTTCTTTCTTCTTTTATTTGATAATATACACTCTTCTAATTCTTTTTTTTTTTGTTGAAATATTAAATGATTCTTTCAGGGGTGAAGGTGGATTTGACTTCGCAATCAGAACACCTTGCATGCCATCTAGATGGGATGACTTTGATGCAGAAATGACAATGGCATGGGAAGTAAGTCAACCAAGTCCTCAAAATAGTAGACCAAAACTCTTGGCATGTTTACTATCATGCTTTCGTTTCTCTATTAAATTTTTTTCTGTTCTGATTAGCTCATATGTAGTTTTTAAAAATGGTCCTTCAGTGTGTCATTTCTGACGTTCTAACTGAGCTTATGCTATTTAAATTGATTCCAAATAGAAACAGAAGATGTGCTAGCCATTTAAAAATGGAGTAGAAGAAGCTATGTCTGTTTCCCTTTAGGTTCTTATCTACCCGTGGTGTTTATCACAAGGTAGCTTTGAGAACTTCGTGTGCTTAATTGACAATTATAGTGGATGCTTTAGTGGTTGAGTGACAAAGGAGGACTTCAAGATTTGGGTTTGACTTAGGAGTGATCTTTTTACCACCGAGACGTCATTGTAACTGTACTTCAAGCCTTTGTACCATCCATTCTGGCTATTTTTTGATATTGTAACTCTTCTGGTTGGAGCTAGACCTGATGGATGATCAAGTTTAATAAATTCTGTACATGAGTTTATACATGCCCTACTTGATAAGGTCCTAAAATTAGCAACATAACTGTACGAACCCACAACTTGGTGAAATTGCAATTACTTTCCTCAGCAGATCTGTGCTCTTTCCTTGGACTCTAGCCCCCATAAGCAGACTGGTAGCTCATTGTTATATCATGAAGTTTTGCTCATGTGTCAGATTCATGGTGTTGCTATTTAACACACCCACCTGCATTTTCTGCTGATGTTTTTTCTTTCTATTAAGACTGAGTAGTGGGTTTGGATTTGCAGGCTGTGTGCAATGCTTATTGCGGTGAAACTTATGGGTCAACTGATTTTGATGTCCTTGAAAATGTTAGAGATGCAATTCTAAGGATGACTTATTACTGGTATGATACATTTATGTTAATTGTGTTGAAATAATTGATCTTGGATAAGTTAAGGCTCTGTGTAATGATTTCTGGAATGTTTTTTAGGTACAATTTTATGCCATTGTCTAGAGGCTCTGCTGTTGTTGGGTTTACCGTTCTGCTTGGATTACTTCTTGCTGCAAATATGGAGTTTACAGGGAAAATCCCAAAGGGTATACAGGTGGACTGGGAAGCCATTCTGAATTTTGATAGTAACTCCTTTGCAGAATCCGTTAAGAGGTGGTTGTATCCTTCTCTAAAGATTACGACATCTTGGAAAGATTATCCAGATGTCGCATCGACTTTGGCAACAACAGGATCTGTAGTTGCTGCTCTGAGCTCCTATGATGATTGACCTCCTATGAATACAGAGCAGGTAAGTTAGATGCATTATATGTTCGAGGGGTAATTCATGATTGAGCTCCTATGAA
Source organism: Populus x sibirica (assembly GCA_019202695.1). Taxonomy (NCBI): domain Eukaryota; kingdom Viridiplantae; phylum Streptophyta; class Magnoliopsida; order Malpighiales; family Salicaceae; genus Populus; species Populus x sibirica. The sequence goes on from JAGMVL010000801.1 coordinate 1,258,257, forward strand.
TTGTTGATCCATAATTCTTATAAATGGTGTGGTATTTTTACCATGAGAACTAGGAGTAACTATTAATGCTTTGCAAAACTCAAAAAACGTAATAGCATCTTGTTTCTGAGCATACAAATGGTTCTAACAAGCGTTCTGACCATGCAACTTCAACCTCAATGCAGTGAGCAAAGCGATGTGTTGTTCTTCCCTGGAATGGAGTCCTCTCTTCATGTGGACCAGAATCTCGCCCATTTAGACAACAGATGCCTCCGTTCCATACCCACACCAATTTAGCAATCTTGCAGGCATTATGTGTTGTACAACATCTTAGAATAATATAGTCGCAAAGCTTTAACCTTAACCGTTGCAGATCTCCATATATTCAAAAATAAATGCTCATGTTTGCAGAAGTCTGTTCATTAGGATAAATAAACAACATATCATTAGCTTTGTCGTCGTGTTTCATTTGGCTTGGTAATGATTGTATTTGATCGACATTTTCCTTTGCTGGTTTTGAGCACCTGCTAACATCCATTGGTTGTGTGCTGCATCTTCCCGCCGGAAACTGTGCCAACGCCCGCACTCTATATTGTCCTTCCATCTAGATAACAACCATGTGGAAAGTTGAATACAAGGTGTAGCTCATTTTGTATGCTTGGTTTATGTAATGTTTGTTTTTATGCATTGATTTGTCTATGTATGTGAAGCTTAGGATTCTTCATCGCTTTTTGTCTGTCCCCCCCGGTAGAATGTACATGAGGTCACTAAACTTGGTCCATAATGGAAGGCTCACTGTGAATGCACGCACGCACCCACCCACCTACCCAACATCCTCGATAGAGCCAGCTAACGTTAATGCACGATAAAGCACTCTTTTATTAACGGGAGATGAACAATATTAATAACCAATTCCTCAATATTCAACAGTAAAGAACAATTAGTGAGTTAGGTAAGATATCCCACATGCAAAATCTAGATTAGGTATTAAAAAAAGATTTTGGTTAGATTTTCCAGTGGGAATTACGGTTTTCATTAGATAACAGGTCGTAATCCATAAGCATTGATGTATTTTGTGGGGAAATTTCAAGGTAGGTTTTCCGTTGGTCAGCTCGATAGAAGTTTCGGAGAAATGGTTAAGACAGAACTAAGGCAACAAGAGTATAAAATTTAAATGGCCTTCAGGTATCAACGAAGACAGCCTTGAAATCGGGAGCAGTGGCTAGATGACAGTGCTTTTAATTTATACTAGCTCTAGCTTGTTACAGTAATATAAGCAAGTCCATGTCTCTCTGTTTCTATTATTATTGTTATGGGCATGGCCATACGATAGGACGTTGATCTGCCTTGAAGCTTCCAAATTCATTTCTCGGATTTACACAGTAGTTCAACACATCTCACTGCATCTTGAGCTGCCAATTCTGCAGCAATGGCCAGCAGCGTCTTTTCTCTGCCTTGGCCTACCTTGCTTGCTTCTACTTCTCCGTTCCCCTTCCATAAACGATCCATCTGGAACTGAATCTGGCAAAGAACAGAGCTAATTTATGCTTTATGGACATAATTCAATCAATAATGCAATCTCATTGAGTATTTTGTTTAAATAACTATCTAATCCTGTTAGTATTAAAAGCGGCTTAGAGAGCAAATTCTTCTTGCACAGTGGACATCCAATTAGACCCACAGAAATGAAACGATAATAGAAAAAGAGTTTCATTTTAAGAATATTAAGGTTACCACTCACCATTTCTCTCTTTGATCTCTGTCACTTGGCATTGGTCCTCTCCATGCTCTAGTACTTTTGGTTTTTCTACTTCAGCTTCATATTTGTCTTTTGACTGGGCAACAGTTGCGAAAAGCCATGTTGCATTCATTTGCTTGTGAATCATACGTGCTGCGAAGTATGGGATCTTGGCATTCTTGGTTTTCTCAGCTTTCATGCGTCCATGGATGAACATCAAGCAGTCCATCAAACTCTCCTTAGCTAAACCTTTCATATCATAAGCCTGTGCCCTTCTCCAAAGGCTCTTCCTGTGAGGATTCGCAGTAGTAGATAGGCACAAGGCTCTAGTTGTGTCACTGATTACAGCTTCAGGGTTGTTAAGCAGCAAATAACCCTGAGCTCTATTACTATACAGAACTATCCTCTCCTTTCTCATCTTTGATGGGCACAAATCCAGGGCTTTTGTGTATCTGGTAACAGCTTTTTCAACGTGGCCAGACCAAAACTTTTTGTTTCCTTCTTGTTTCAGCATGCCTACCAAGTTTTTTCTCTCTTTCAGCTCTTCTTCAGACATTAGCTCCTCTCTCTTTCTTCTCTCTACCATCAAATCCCATGTCTGCTTTAATGCTCTCTCAGCATCTTGGCTACTCAACTTTAAGTCACCGTATTTGATCTTATGGTAATCCTGTAAGAGTGCCTGTGTTATTGCTTCTCCGACTTTTTTTCTTTCATTAAGGCTTCTTAGCTCTACCAAATCAGCCAGAGATAAAGCTGCGGTGTTTATGACTATATATCTTGTATCTGTGTCTTTTAGAAGTAAGAGAAGACAATCAATAGCCATACACTGCCAATCATCAGAAGATCTTGAGATATTGCATAAAATCTCTATCACTTCTTTGGAATTCGCTAAACTCTCTCTTCCAGTCTTGAAGTTGCACAGAGTTCTGATGCATCCTATTCCACCAGGCGATGCGCAATTTGCCAAGCCACCCCACATGCCGCCCAACTCCTTCAGGAAGTGTTTGTTGCAGATAAGATTTAGTGATCTTCCTTTGCAAGCAAAGCAGTTTAAGAGATGCAAAGACCAGCACTGTAACTGACTAGCCCATTCCTCAGCCTTTCTGTTCTCTATCTCCAAGTCTCCAAGCCCAGTTGTAAGCAGGTCCGAATGGTACTTCACTCTCTTGCTATCTTTTACACCAATAAACCTTCTGTAGACGGTTTTAATGCAATTGCAAGCTATTTCCATGGCCAACTTTATGATTTCAACTTCATGCTCGGCAATGGCTTCAAAGGTTCTCGCATGGCTAGCCAAGTGGCCTAGTGATCGAACCGCAACTCTTTGCTCAACCCAACTGATTTTGCCTCTCAGAAGTTCTATTAGAGGCAGAACCACATTCGATTTAACTGCTTTCTCGGCAAATTGAACTTTGTTCATGGTGTATGAACCAATAATATGCGCTGCATAGTATGGGATGTAGATGTTTTGATCTCTAAGGAGCCATTCCTTATCGTTAACGGCTCTCTGGATCAGTTTTCCCATGCACTCAAAGACGCCAAGGGATGGGAACTCAGGATCATCAGGTTGAGTCATGGCAATGTTCCAGATCCCACGTAGGACCAAGACATGTTCTTGATCATCTCTCAGGGGCATTTCTTTGAAGCATCGAGCTAGTTTGGCTTTTCTGAGAGACGGGTCATGTTCATTCATGGTGCAAAAGAAACATGAAGGATTGGTGCATGCTGGTTCTTGGACCGAACTGATCCTGTCAAGTGACTTCTTTTGAGATTGTGAGTCCATTGGAGGTTCGCGCAATGAGTAGAGTCGTCGAGTTTTTTGAATTCTCGTGGTGGGGTGATATACTTAACATGTAAGTTCAGTACTGCCTGTGAGAGGGGGGGAGAGATAATTACACTTTAAGCAAGCAGCAGCCACTAATAAAGTAACGTCCAAAACTAGGCTGAATCATATTCACAGGTGGGCAGAAAGAGAGAGAAATATTTTAGTGGAAATGAAACCAAGTTGGAATTAACAAGTCTTGAACAGGAAACGAAGTATTTCCTCTGTAAAACATTCCTCGAAGCACTTTAGAGCAGCCGCACTCGAAGTCAATTATACTAGAAATGGTCAGTGGACCGGACTGGAATAGCATACACAGGCATCAACCCATTAGCTTCAAATAACAATATTCATGAAAAGCAGAGACTTCAAAGACTACAAGCATCCATATTAGCTGCAGATCAGGACTCAAGTCAGTCATGATGATCCCCATTTAGAATTAGATCCCTTTAGAGCCAAGAAACTTGCCCTGGTCCCCCCCATATGAAGCCAATCAAAGTGCTCTGTTTTCCAAATAATCTATTAACTAGCCATACGCACCACAATTCATAAACACTAAAGCCTGCTTCTCAGTTAGTTTCCAACTCAAAAAGTGCAGTAGAAATCCCAAAGTATGCTCATGCAAGTACAGCCGGGTTGGTCTCAAGAAAATGCGGCTACCAAAATGCAATCTCTAACTGCAGGAGGAGCATGATTAGTCCCATATTTTGACTATGTGTGTATGGGAACTTGGTTTAATAATGTTCCTGCGCATATTAAAGTAAGCAAAGTGAGTCTTTCTTTTTTAGCATGATTATGAACACGGCCATGATCATGATCATATTATCCACATACAGTTGAGTTCAGATCTTGACATGTGTGTGTGTGTCCGTATATAAATGCCATAGTAGTTTGTCGTTATGTGTGCACCAGCATGAATCTTAAGGCACATGATAAAAGATAGGCAACTTAGAGTGGACGAGAAGGCGTAATTCCTGGATAAAGTCTGCAGCAAGAATGAATGGAATATTTGGGATTATTTAATTTCAAAGAGTTCTTTAATTTTGCGAGCATACCACCAAATTAATGTCATTACAACTTGAATTTTAAAATCAGATGGAAGAACATAAAATATGTTCATAGTAGTCTTTTTATTCTTTCGTTTTAAAAGTATTTTTTAAAAATTAAAATATTTATTTTTATTCTTCAAAAAATTATCCCTCACTATAATAACAAATATGCATTTAATTTAACTCCCATATAATGATGAGAACAGAATATACAGCTAATTAAATGTTAGTACGAAGAGCATTCTATTAATTATTCTCTTTCCTTTCATTTTGTCGCAATCTCTATGAAAAACAAGTAGCGAGAGGACCCTCCCTCGCTTGTCTTCTTCCCTCCTACCTACGTACTTCTTTTCTCCCAATTTCCTTTCTTTTCAAGTTTTAGTGATCGATGGTCCTCCATTCTTAATTCATATCACAACAACATCTAATTATGTCATTATGCTCACAGCGTTCTCGATCCTCCAAGATTCTTGCTATAAACATCAGCAAACATTTCAAATAGAGGGACATGGTGGTGTGATATGGATAACGATGCAGAGCTTCTTGAAATGGACATGGTTGTCCACTATGCTGTTTGTTCGTCAATTGCATAGAATTTTGTTACAGAAATTTAAAAAAACCTGTATATGCTGTTGTTCGCAAGAGGGTGATGAGAACAAAACAGATTCTAAAATATGATTTATATTATTTTTTAATATATCTTATCAAGTAAAAGTTTTTCGGATTTAAAATTTACACAGACCCATATTACCTTGTTCTTGATTTTTATCAAACAAATAAAAATTATGAGATTCGAACTCGTGACCGCTTGGTAAGGCTTCGATACTATATCAAATAATCATCTCAACATATTACTCTTTAATATATCTTATCAAGTAAAAGCTCTTCAGATTTAAAATTTACACAGACCCATATTACTTTGTGCTTGATTTTTATCAAACAAATAAAAATTGTGAGATTCGAACTCGTGACCGCTTGGTAAGGCTTCGATACTATACCAAATAATCATCTCAACTCAATAACTTAAGCTGTTAAGTGAAATTTTAAAATATAATTTATATTATTGTATAACAATAATCATAACTAAATTACAAAAAATGGATTCATGCTTGGTTTGAGTTATGAGATGAACATGTTTGCGTATTGTTGTGGTTATTTTTTTTTATTAACGTGGGTGTCTAGGCCAGCTTGCGTGTACCTCGACTAATCCCATGGACCCTGAAGTTAACGATCATGTAAGCCTCCAGTGCCTATCATATTAGCAACCACATGACTCGAACTTGAGATCACCGGGTATTCTTATGGTTATTAATTCCAATAGTTTTTGTCATTAAGTCAAGCACCTTTGGAAGCCAGCGAAAGACGATGGAGACGGGTTTGTAGAAACTATTGGAATATTTGAGTGAAGATATGATATTATTAAATTGAGATTTTACTTAATTATTCTACATGGATAAACTAATTTTTTTTTATGTATCGGTAAAATAGATTTAAATTTAAAAAAATATTTGGTCACACTAGACTAAGTTACTATTTTGAAACTAAAATAATAAGAGATTCGACTATTGGACCAAAATTAAATTTTTCAAAATGATTTTACAAGCAATTTTTCTATGAGTAACTACTTTATTGCTTTTTGGGCCGTTATATCTTCTACAATTAGATCTAGAAGTTGTTGTTTTGATTAATTTTATTATTTTTTCTAGGATGTTTTTAGATTTTTTTTATTTTGGATTCTGTTTTAATTTTCATAATGTCTTTTAACTTTATAACTTTATGTTGTTTTCTAATAGAGATAGGTTTTCTTGGCCTATTTAATATCCTGTGAATTTCTTAAAAAAAACCATCATATATTTAAATTTCAGATAATAAAATTATAAATTTAGAATATATTTATATGCTATTGGATCTGTGCTGGTGAGATGATCAATGGCTTAAAACTTTGGAGTTGAACTGATAAAGCATCATATTCTGTTTCATTCCTTTATCTTGTTACCAATTGACCATTGCATTAACTAATACATTCAAAGAATCGGGGTGTGCACTGTTCATATTTTTAAATTGCAAATACATTATTTTAAGTTATATGATAATGGTTTTATAGGTTGAAATATCTTTAGATTTGTATTTCTTTTTATAAATACAAAAGACTTTTGAGATATATAATTTGGTGATAAATTCAAGACTAATTTTGCAAACTAAAAGTTTATTGATAGTTAAAAATAAAAATTAAAAAAATATAGACTAATTTTAACAAACAAAACAAAACATAACCTATTTTAAAGTTTAATTTTTTTTAGTCCCTAAAATTTGTGGAGAAAAGAGAGAGTCGCTAGAAAATATTAAGAAGGGAGAAAGTTATTAATTGTCTATATTTCAACTATAAAAAAAGATGATTTTAAAGTTAATGGACTAAGTTTTTCTAGAGGAATTTAATAAAGGAGAAATTTTTACTTTTATTATATTGGAAAAGATAGATCGAGATTGCTAATTTTTTTATTTATATTTTTTAAAGAGATTATTTTTTGTTACAAATAGTTTTTTAAAGGCTTCTGAATTTTTTTTTTTTTCAATTGAAAACAAGTTGAGAAAGAGATTTTTAAGGTTCCAAAACTTAGAACCTAATTTTTTTTTGTCATCAAAGATAATCAAAACATGTTGTACATGATGACGTGTTATATGTCAAAAAGGACAACCTATCATCCAAGGTAAAATGAAGATCTTTTTTTATTATTGACGGATCAGCTACTCTAGTGTGTTTGGTATTGTGGTAGTTGTTATGGTTATGGTTTGAAAAAAGTTGTTTTATAAAAAGTACTTTTAGTTGAGGTTGGTTTGAAAAAATATATATTTGGTTAAATCTGTGGTTGAAATTGAGGTTGAACAAAAAATAGTTTAATGTGTTTGGTTAAAAGAATACTTTTCAAATTGAGGTTATATATATATATATATTGATGGTTTTTAATTTAAATATTGTAGATTTAACTACTGTTATTACATCATGAAATAAATAATATTGATATCAAATATTTATTATTATTTCATTAAACTATATGCAATTTCATTACGCATCCGAAATCTATCCAACAAGGACTATATTTTCCATGGTTTCTTAAGCGCAACAACAAAAACTGAATTTTTTGTTATGTTATCAAACGATCTCCTTCTAATTTTTTGAATGAAACACAATGACAAATAAAAATAAAAACTGAAAATCTTTTTTAACTGGGTCGGATCGGCAAGAACATAATTAGGCTTGCGATCAAATTCTGTAAATGCTACGTCATCAAGCGATCTCCTTCTAATTTATGTGGTGTTATTAAATAGTATTAAACATTAGTTTTTCGAGTAATATTAAACACTAGTTTTTCAAGTTGCGATCAAATTCTGTAAATATCACGTCATCAAGCGATCTCCTTCTAATTTATGTAGTGCTATTAAATAATATTAAACACTAATTTTTCGAGTAATATTAAACACTAGTTTTTGGAATAAAAAATAATTTTAGTAAAATAATTTTTTTAATATAAATAGTTATTCACCTAGCACTGTTCACGTAAACAGTGTCACGTGAAATTCACCTGGGCACTGTTCACGCGAATAGTGCCCAGGAGAATTAATTCATCTGGGCACTGTTCACTTGGAGTGAACAGTGCCCAGGTGAATTATATTCACCTAGTTGCAGACGTGAGAAGCAGCTGAGAGCTGCTTCTCACGCATCAAAAAAAAAAAATGGGTCCCACATGAAAAGCCAGTTGAATTTTTATGCTATCAAACTTGATATTTACGCGGTGAGCTTTAAAAGCAGAAGCTACCGTATAAACAAACATCCACTAAAAAAGTTAGCCCAAGCCCTAGACTCTTGGTTTAGCTAGGCACACATGTCTAACTTGTTACGCCCAACAATGCTTAATCTTTTTTGTTTTTGTTTTCGTTTTTTTTTTAATTTTAATTATTTTTTTAATTTTAATTTAATACCTTTCTTTTTTTTATGTGTTTTTTTAATTTTTTTACTTATTTTTATTGAAATTTAAATTAATATCCTCTTTCTCTGATTTTTTTTTAAATTGTTTAGTTCATTTTTAAAAAAACTAGTAATTTTTTTTATAATACTTTACATAGATTATTTTAATTCATCTTTAAATTTTTTTCCTTAAATTTGATATAAATAAATTACATTTGCATGGTATGTTTATAAAAATAAAAATTATTAGTTATTGATAAGAAAAAAATAACCTTTAAGATAAAAAAAATAAAAATTAAAAAATTAAAAAAAATTGAGGTTAAATATTTGTATGCATATCAGTTTTTGTATTTTTTTGAAAGAAAAATTAGCTTTTTATTTCAGTATTTAATTAGCATGAATAATGTTTTCTTAGTTTATTATACATTTTGTTTTTGAATTAAATAATATCTTTTTATTTTTAAATTAAAAAATATTTTATATCAAAACACTTTTGTAACATTTATTATACATGTGCAATCATTCAACATAAAATTTAAAATTCATATTGTAAGCTCAAATAACACTCCAATCCAAATAAAAGACCATTAATAAAATATCCCATCCATGTAAGTACAGAATATACTGTACATGGTTTTAATTCATACGCCTCATTATTCATGTTAACAATGATGTAAGTTTTTTTTTAATCTTATTTTTCAATATTTATTTAATTTTAAATTAATTTTTATAATTAATTTTGATTTTTTTTCTGTGAGGTTATTGCATTCTCAAATAAATATCCCTATATTTAGTTTGTGCTCGATTTTATAAGGGTCTATTTTTGTTATTGTATAATTAAGTAAATTTTTTTTTTAAAAAAAACAAAGTTATCAAACCTATTGGATGACTTGGGTTACGAGTTTGGAGGATTAAACAATGAAACGAAGTTGATCCAATACGTCATTGTTTCACTATTAAAAAAAAAGGTCAACTTGAATTTTTTTCTAAAGCCAAACCATATTTTTTACTTGTCATTCGTGTTGTCTTTAGATTCGTTAGGTTAACTGGATCATGTCGGAGTAACTTTCATATGATATAATTTTAAACTTAAACTAGATAAGATTCAAGTCAGGAGATTTTAAGGTTAATCATATGGGTTAAGTTTAATAACAATGACATATAGTTCTCTAAGACTTGAATATTTTTTCTATATTATTTTTTTTATCCGACCTCCACTATGGCACAAGCTTGCAAACTAATATTAAAATATTTAAGTTATTTTTAGTCTTGTAATAAAAAAGTTCATATGAAAAAAAGATTTTAAAAAAAGAGTTACCATATAATTTTTGAAGAGACTAAGAAGTTTAAAGTATGCATTGTTGCGTAAAAATATTTAATGAAGTCGTTATGTTTAATATAATATAAAAATCACCGAAAATTATCATAAATTACCCTACATGTTTTTATTCATGAATTCATATCTTGAAAGTCACTATTTATCAAATTATTTTATAAGCCTATTTGTGAGTTAATTTTAAGTCAAGTTCATGTAAATTTGGAATTAATTAAGTCAAGCCTGTTTAGGACGGGAAAAATATGAAAGCATGCTAAATGCTGTGAAGTTTACAATATCAGATCCCAAAAATAGAAACCTCGTCTACTTGACATGGATCGGATCCATTAATCAAGGCATGCAAATTAAAATAATAATTAAAACATGATTTTACAGCAAGCAAAGAAATCATTCAAGCCTAATTACACAATCACATTAATGGCAGATCCCAAAGTTAGGAGAGTCTCATCAATTTGATGTCGGATTATCATACGTGGAAATTATGGCAAGCTAGCATAATTTATTTCTAAATTAATTATGTGGAAATTAATTATGGCAAGCAAACAAGTGACAATAAATTAAATATGTCTAAATTAACGCAAACCCCACAAAGGAACAAGCATGGAATTACGGCAGATATGAACACGCAGCAAGAACGAACAATTAATCGAAGACATGTCAAGCTGAACACCCTCTTATATTTGTTCTTATATTTACATGACATGAATAAAATTGATATCACTTTATATATTCTTTTTATCAAATATGACAAACACTTTGTATGCTACTATCTATCTATATATAGTTGATATCACTTTATATACTAAATTAAGAATATGTTAACTCATTCAATTAAAAAAGTTTAAAATATTATAGGTTTGTCATTATTATTAAATTTAGTACCCAAAATATCCTTAGAAATATCTTTATAAGTGAAATATTACAGGTTTTCCACCACTCTTGCCCTTTATTCCCTCTCTCCTCCGTGGAAGCAAAAACAAAACGAGTTGTTTCTCGCTTCTTTTTTTTTAATAGGGTTTTGTTTCAATTTATTTCTCTCTCTTTATCTACAAAATAGGATATATAGTTTCAAGCTTTCTTATCGTATTTCATCGCCATCCTTTTTTGGTAAAGCTTATTGTAGCAAATGATGGCTAACCTCTCCTCACTTATCATATTTAGATGCTCATAACATAATTAGATTTTGAACTCCGGTGACATTATGGCTTCCATTCCATAGACCAATTAACATGGAATGGCACCTATAGATTTTTTCACTATCATGCGATAAGCATAGAGGACATAACGAAGCATTTTATGTTAGTCTTTATAGGTAACAATCATCTTCTACATGATTTTCTTGATGTTGTTATTGGCTACCTCTGCAACACCAATTATTTTTTGTCTGTATGGGAAGGAGTTTAAGTGTTTAAACTTCCACTTCTCACAAAGTACAATAATCATTTTCTCATTAAAATTTCGAGTATAATCTGTTATCAATATCTTCAATGAACCATACCAACATATTAGGTCTTTCTTAATGAATTGTCGGACTATTTTTTAGGTTACATGAACATAAGAAGATGCTTCCATCTATTTGGTGAACTAGTCGATCGCCATTATAATAAAAATGATGACCATCGCTTTTCTTATAATTAATTAGACCGATAACATCCAATCCCTAGATGGAAAATGACCAAGAAGATACCATGTTGCCCAAAGGTGTTTGAGGCGTATTGATCTTGTCAATATACACCTGACATTTATACATTTTCTAACATATTCAGTGCAGTTCCTTTTTATAGTCAACTCAAAGTACCATGATCAGAATATTTGTTTGGTCATCATATGCCCATTATAGTGTGTAGCATAAATTTCTTCATGGACTTCTTGTATAGTTTTCTTAGTTTATATTGAGTTTAGAATTTATAACAAGGTTTCATCAAAAGCTCTTTTGTATAGGATTTTATCATCCAAGTAATAATCTACTTCCATCTTTCTTAAAGTTTCTTTGCCCATTTTAGATTCTTCTAGTGGGTATTCTTGGCATTTGATATATTGCTTAACATCATAGTATTATGGTTTTTCATCTACTTCCCCTTTGATTGAGCAACAATAAGCCGGTGAGTTTCTAATTTCAATGCAAATAGGTTGTACTTAAAATCAATTTTAGCCGTTAAAGTTAAAGTTATTAGATTTGTAAGTCGATTTTTATCTCGTCTTAATCTGCAAGTTTGGTGAGGTATTCTTGGTAAGGTTTTAACTTTTTATCTTTAGTCTGCCACTCACCTGTCACTTGACAAATTATCAACATTGAATCATCATACATGTCAATCTTGACTCGCATTTCTAAAACAACTTCTAAATTATGGATACAAGTTTTATACCCTACTATATTGTTGGTAAATTTAAATTATAGCTTTATAGAGATGGGGTATTATCTCCCATTTAGGAAAATCATCGCTGCCCTAAACCATTCCCGAAGGCATTCACAACAACATCAAAGTACATGCTCTACCATTCATCTTCCATATCATCTATTTTTGCTTTTATCACCATGATATCCTTGTCTAGGAAATTAGAATTTAAAGATGCATGGTCGTTAATTGCACTGTCTACCGGATGATCAACAATCACACTACCTTTCAAATTGTTTTTCTCTTTATATAAATGATATCATATTCAGCCAACAACACTTGTCATCCTGCTATTTAACTTGATAGGTAAGGCTTCTAAAAAATGTACTTGAGAGTGTCCACCTTCAAGATTAGTCATGTGGTGTAATAAGCATGTATTGATGAAGGCGCCAAGCACTCTACACTAGACCACATCTTAGCTTTTCTAATGTATTATAGCAAGATTCACATTAAGGTAGTGAATGGCTTGTCACTTTCTTCCAAAATATCATGTTGGTCCAATACACAACTCGTGGCAACTTCAATGATTATCATATATAAGTTGAGAGGTCTTCTATATACAAGTAGGACTAAAAAGGGTGGCTTATATAGATACTATTTGATCTTATTTGTCGCGGGGCGACGTCGTCTAGCGACGACGGAGGCTCTCTATCGTGCCTCCTGATGAGGGGTGTTGTGTGTTGGAAAGGGTTTTAATCATAAAATTATGATTAGCGTTTAGGAGTCGCCACCTAGTATTATGGTCACTAGGAACCTATGGTCTGCGAGAGTCTGAGTAAGGGACTGGTTGTGCAAGGGGAAGACGCATCACCCCCAGTGCACCCTACCTAAGGTAAGCTGCATTGTTGTTTGATTGTTTTTTTTTCTAAGTCGGGTTTCTATTTGTTGGTCTTTTCTAAGGCTCAAGGCAGATCTCTCTTCATGAGAGAGTCTCTACCTTATCAGGTTACATCCTAACCGTTCTAAATTCTGAATTTTAGCATCGCATTTATTTACACCTTGTATCTTTAATACCTGAGGGTGTACTTTATCGTGTAATTTTACACCATACAGATATTAAAGTCTACATCTGGACCCTAAAAAAAAGGTTGGAAAAAAGGTTTTTGATATTTTGGCCAAACCCTAATGGATGATCATAAACTGGTTATGATATCCATTTTTGGATTTTTAAACATGAAAAAGATGCAAATTTTGTTTTTTTATGAAAAATATGCTTGAAACTTTTTTGGGATTTGGCCGTATGCAAATTTTTTTTTTTTTAAAAAAAAATGTTTTGAAATTTTTTTTTTGAAATATTTCGGAGAAAACCGGGTATTTTAATACCGAATTTGTATTTTACAATGTAAATATACAACCCGATTTTATGCAAAATTGGTAAAAAAATATTTGAGAAAATTACAATTTTTTTTGAAAGGATTTTTGAATTTTTTTTGAATTTTTTTTTGTTTTTTTTAATATTATAATATTGTATATTATTATAAGTGTGTATATATATATATATATATATATATATATATATAGTAAATATACATGGGCTAGGCCGGCCCAGCTGACCGATCGGGCCGAGCTCAACCCGAAAAATGGTTGGGCCGATCTCGACCCACCGTAATCTTTCTTCTTCTTTTTTGAAGTGGGCCGGGAACCGGCCCATAAAATTGGGCCAACACCGGTCCGGCCCAAATTCAATGCTAATTATTTGCGTAAACGTGAACGATTCTATCGTTCATGTTCTCGCATGCAACCAAACGGTGCGAAAGCCGCAGATGGGCGGAGTGAAGCGGGAGGCAACCTTGCGGAGGAGAAGGAGCGCGTTGTCGGCGGCCCGGCATTAAGTTGGCGGTGGTCTGGCCGTGGAAGACGAGAGGCTGATGGCGGCGTTGGTGGAGAGTTTTGGCCGCCGGAGTCGCTATGGGAGAAAGAAGAAACCGGTTTGCAGAGGAGAGAGAAAGGTTCACGGTGGCTCTCGGTGGTCGGTTGGTGTCTTACTGTGGTGGAACTAGTGGTGGAGAAGCTGGTGGTAGCTCTGGTTGGAGGCTGGAACTGCGGTGGAGAGAGAAAGAAGAGAGACGACGTGCGGGAAAAAAACCGGGGAGGAGGCTGGTTTTTTTTTATTTTTGGACCCGATTTTCTCCTCTTCCAGGCGATCAAACCCGCCTCTATTTATAGGCGGTGGAAGAGGGTAATCTCGTCTACACTAGGTTAAAATTTCAGCCATTGATTCTGTTGGGAGAGATCCCAACCATTGGCTCAAAGTAGGCATGGTGCACTGTCAAATCTGCAAAAAAGGCTGCCTGAGTTGGCATGTTTAGGCTTGCGCCGGCGCCGATTGGTTGTCATTCAGACTAAAATATTCACATGGAGCTGTAGAGGAATAGCAGAGGATCATTTTCGTGCAAATTTGGTGAAATTTGGTGGACGTGAGGTGCATTAAATGCACCTGCAAAGTAGGTAACCGGACCGGGTAAAAGAAGAAGACAATGAACAGTGATGAAAGACGCGTCGTCTGACCTCTTCTTCTTTCTTTTTTTTTAATGAAACGGCGCCGTTTTGGGTTTGAATTAGGGATTTTTACTGATTTTGAATTTAGTCCTCCAGCTTTCAATTTCTCTCAATTGAACCCCTAATTGTCCCTAAACTTTTGATTTAATGCAATTAAGCCCCTGATGAACTTCAATTGGAACCCCAAAGTTACATGCCTATTGCAATATGGTCCTTGGTCTCGAATTTTGTCAATTTAGCCCCTAATTGACCATTAAACTTTCAATTTCACCCCTATAGTTTGGCGCCTTTTACAAAAACGTCATTGGCTGTCAATTTCTTCAATTTAACCCCTAATTGACCCCAAAACTTCAATTTTCTTGCAATTTGGCCCCTAATTTCAATCAATTAACTTGGTAAAAATTAAATTTGGTCTCTTAAAATTCCAATCTTCTCAATTAAGCCCAAATTAAGCTCCCAAACTTAATTTTTCACCAATTAAGCCCTAAATAAAATTGATTTGGCCCATTTAAAGTATAATTAAGTCCTTGCACTTAATTAAATCCTTCAATTGGACCCAAATTAATTCTTAAACATAATTAAAATTTAATTTGGCCCATGATTAAATCAAATTAGCCTATTAAAAATTTAATTATGTCATTGGGCTTAATTTTTATGCAAATTCGTCCAATAATCATTTAATTTGACCTTGAATTTGCATTTTTTCTCAATTTTTGGGCATGATGGGGTCCAATTAGGTCTTGAATTTCCTCCAAAAAATTGCAGATTGATTCCCTGGTCTGCTTTCTCCACGTTGCCAGCCTTTATTTTATTTTTTGATTTTTATTTTGAAAAAAAGTGAATTTTAGGGAATAGCCCAAAATTGGGTTATGAAAATTGCCCCCCTCTTTACAAGGCTTACGGTAGAAAGTCTCGTAAGAGACTTTAGATAGTAAGCGTTGTAAAGAAGAAAAAGAAGGATGAGAGATGATGGACTCATCATATTGAGAAATGATGAATTCTTTTGAGGGCTAGAAAGCGCACTCAAAGTAAAACTGGAAGATTTTTCTTTTGAAAATTCAGAGATTTGAAGTGGTCGAATTGTCATGGGTGAACTACCCAGAGAAAATTAATTTTTTTTTTGAGATGGTGTTATTGTATTGGGCGACCTACCCGGGTGAAAACGCAAATATTTTTCGAAGATTTTTTCAAAATGGTGAAAAATACAAAGATTTTTCAAAGTGGTCTTGTTGTAATGGGCGACCTGCCCAGGTGGAAAATGAAAAGAGTTTTTAAAGTGGTGAAAATGCAGAGATTTTTCAAAGTGGTCTTGTTTTAATGGGCGACCTGCCTAGGTGAAAAACATGAAGATTTTTCAAAGTGGTGAAAAATACAAAGATTTTTCAAAGTGATCTTGTTGTAATAGGCGACCTGCCCAGATGAAAGGTTTTAAAGGTGGTGAGAAATGCGAGAATTTCTCAAAATGGTTTCATTATAATGGGCAACCGACCCAAATGGAAAAATTTTAAAGGTGGTGAGAAATGCAAGGTTTTCCCAAAATGGTTTCATTGTAATGGGCAACCGGCCCAGATAGAAGATGAAAAGAGTTTTCAAAGAGGTTTGATTGTGATGGGTGACCTACCCAGGTGAAATGAAATGTCTTGAAGAGATGACACGATAGGGTTCAAAGCGCACTATTCAAGAGATGGAAGCTCAAAGGAGCGTTCGAAAGAGATAGGACTCGAAGCGGAACGAGGGCTGAAAAGCACACTTGAAAGGAGATAGGGTTAGAAAACACGCTACCTAAGAGGTGACGGCTCAAAGACGCACTCGAAAGGAGGCAGAGTTAGAAAAAGCACTACCCATGCGGTGAGGGCTCGAAGGAGTACTTAAAAAGAGGTAAGGTTAGGAAACGCACTACCTAAGATGGATGAGGGCTCTAAGGCGCACTCAAAAGGAGACAGGGTTAGAAAACACACTACCCAAGGTGGTCGAGGGCTCTAAAGCGCACTCGAAAGGAGGCAGAGTTAGACACTACCCAAGATGGTCGAGGGCTCTAAGACACACTCGAAAGGAGGCAGGGTTAGAAAACACACTACCCAAAAGGTGAGGGCTCGAAGGCACACTAAAAAAGAGGTAAGGTTAGGAAACGCACTACTTAAGATGGTCGAGGGCTCAAAGGCGCACTCAAAAGGAGGTATGGTTAGAAAACACAATACCCGGGAGATAATGGCTCAAAGGCGCATTCAAAAGGGAGATAGGACCTGAAGGGGAATAAGGGCTGAAAAGCGCATTTGAAAGGAGGTAGGGTTAGAAAACACACTACCTGAGAGGTGATGGCTCAAAGGCACACTTAAAAGGAGGTAGGGTTAGAAAACGCACTACCCATGAGGTGAGGGCTCGAAGGCGCACTAAAAAAGAGGTAAGGTTAGAAAACACATTACCCAAGGTGGTTGAGGGCTCTAAGGCGTACTCGAAAAGAGGTAAGGTTAGAAAACACACTACCCAAGAGGTGAGGGCTCAAAGGCACACTCAAAAGGAGGTATGGTTAGAAAACACAATACCCAAGGTGGTCGAGGGCTCTAAGGTGCACTTGAAAGGAGGCAGGGTTAGAAAACGCACCACCCAAGAGGTGAGGGCTCGAAGGCGCACTTAAAAAGAGACAGGGTTGGAAAACGCACTACCTAAAGTGGTTGAGGGCTCTAAGGCATACTCAAAAGGAGGTAGGGTTAGAAAACACACTACCCAAGAGGTGAGGGCTTGAAGGCGCACTTAAAAAGAGGCAGGGTTGGAAAACACACTACCTAAAGTGGTTGAGGGCTCTAAGGCGCGCTCAAAATGAGGTAGGGTTAGAAAACGCACTACCCGAGAAGTTGAGGGCTCTAAAGCGCACTCAAAAAGATGATAGGGCTAGAAAGCACAGTATCCAAGAGGTGAGGGCTCAAAGGCGCACTTAAAAGGAGGCAGGGTTATACAACGCACTACCCAAGAGGTGAGGGCTCGAAGGCACACTCGAAAGGAGGTATGATATGGCCTAAGGGCTCACTAAAAAAGGCAAAGAGGTAAGGCTGTAAAGCGCATTAGCTGAGATGGTGAAGGGCTCAATAGCCCGCTCAAAAAGAGATGATGGTGAGACACCGATTTGAAAGTAATGCATCATGATCAATATGCGTGTGTACTTACCTAAGAAATATAGGTCCCCTTTTCTTTATGGAGTTTTCCTTTTCTCAAAGGTTTGAGTCTCTAATAGTAAGCTTTGATGGCTCTTCCGCTCTTGCTTACTTGAGTCATATCTTGTGATCTTGACCTCTGAGAGGGATCAACATACTTGTTTTCCCACAAACCTTAATCTGATGGGTTGTCAGCTCCGCCCAACATTTTCTATTTTCTTAGAAGGGGAATCATAGAGTCAGCCTTATGTGTTTGTCAGATTGCCCCCCAGTTTGATCATGTCTTCAAGTGTTCAATTTGGGTTTTCCTTGGGGATGAGGCTATGTGGAAGAAGATTTGGTTATTTACAAGGAGTTGTTTTCATGGAGAATTTTTGGAATTTCAAAGCTATTCCGAAAAATCATTTTAATGTTTGTTCAAAACAAACTTGTTCTGAAAAATTCAAGTGATTCTCATGGATAAGTTTGCATGAGTGTTGAAAATTTTGTTTTGCTTTTGGTGAAGTGAAGTGATGTTTGATTGGTCAAAAGGGTTCAAGCTTTAATTTGAGGGTTTCAAAGAACCAGTATTCAAAGCATTCATTTTGCTTGCATGAATAATGATTTGTTTTACATGGAAAATCAAAGCCTGCCGATCCAAATTGCTTGCTTTTGATCAGAAAAGGCTTGATTGGGCACGTAACATAGGATTTGGCTCTTGGCTATGAAGAAAAAGGATATTTATAGGCTCAAAAGGTGTTTAAAGGACTTTAAGACTAAGGATCACTAGTGCTTATATCCCAGACTCTTTTTTGGTCCGTGAATTTCTAGACCTTGGAATTAATTTGCAAAATGGTCCACGGTGCCCCCCAATGTTGGGCTTTTTCTTCTTTTGGTTTTGAGCACCATTATATTAGTGATTTTTATGGCATGCTTAAATGTTTTTGGAACTCTTTCATGCCCTCCAGCTTTGTTTGGGCACTTTTGATCATTGAGGATTTTCTTTCATGCCTCCTAGTGTTGTTTGGGCACTTTTATCGTTGAGGACTTTTTCATGCCCCCAAGAGTTGTTTGGGCACTTTTAATCATTAAGGATTTTTGCACTTGCCCCCCAGTGTAGGGTGTGATCCTAGCTAAGGTTATTTTTCAAGAAAGGGGACTACAAGGGATTTTTAGCATTGTGAAAGGATGATCAAATATGGCCTTTCTTCATTTCAAATGCATGCATTTAGAATCGACAAGCTTTGCTTTCTCACATGCGAATATGCAAAATGGTTTCTCATTATTCATGCGGTCAAAACTCAACTTTTGAAGTTATCTCATGGTGTTCGGGTTGTCTTTCGGGTTTTATAGGTGTTAGGATATCACTTGAATTTTCGGAACTTATTTGTTAGAAAAAACACCAATTTGATTTTTATTTTGTATTAAAACTTTGATTTCCTAAAAATCCTTGTGAAAATATGGGGTCATGCTTGTTTTTTTTTTAGAGGAAAAAAAAGGAAAACACTAAAAAATTCTTGGTGCAGTGGTTTTATGAGTACATAGGTGTGCTTAGTAGTCATTTGCATGAAGGTACATCATGAACATAGAAAAACACATGATTTTATTAACATGAAAGGCTCATTTGAGAGAAAGTCTTGTGGCATTATGAGCTAAATTGCCAACAAGACTAAAGCGGGTTGAAACAGACATGATCAAACAAAAGGAAATAATCAAGGAGGCTCCATCTTCTATAACTTTATCCTCTATCCTCGAGAGTACACACTTTCATCTTCACACCTTGCTCTTGCCATCGGTGTTTTGAGGTTTCTAGAGCATTCCACCTCTAGTGCATTCACCGATTCAGTACCTGAAGCATGATTGGGTAGAGGGTTCAAACTCATATTTGGAGTTCCTTCGAATGTTATCCACCCAGCTTTGATCAAATGCATGAGCCTCTTTTTGAAGGCACTACATGTATGAATGTTGTGTCCCGCAGCGCCAGCATGGTACTCGCAAGTGAGGTTAGGCTTGTACTAGTTGGGGTAAGGTGGTTGCAGTGGTGTCAAGGGTTCTGGAGCTATATGCCCGATGCTTAGTAGCTTTTGGTACATCTCATTTAAGGGCAGTGGTAATGGAGGTAGCTGTTCTTGGATTTTTTGGTGTTTGGTTTGAGGCTCGGTTTTACGCGGGAAAAGAAGAGTTGAGATTGATATTGGTGATTTGGGGTGAAAAGGATGGAGTGTGGTATTTTTGGAATGGGTTCTTCCTACCCCTATAGCTACCCTCAACATGGTCAACCTCTTTCCTTTTACCTTCGAAGCCTCTTTTTTCCACAGGTACAGAGATTCTACCACTTTTAACTCCTTGCTCTATGCGCTCAGCTACTGCCACAGCATCAGTAAATTTTGGGCCAAACTACCCATCACATGCTCGTAGTATGGGTCTTTAAGCGTGTTGGCAAATAGAGTGACCATCTCTTTGTCCAAAAGTGGGGGATGCACATGAGCGGCTAGGTCTCTCCACCTTTGAGCATATTCTCTTATGCTTTCCTTGTCCCTTTTCTCTATATTGGACAGACTGGTTCTATCAGGAGCAATGTCTATATTGTACTTGTATTGCTTGACAAAAGCATCCCTATGAATAGTCAGAAGAAAACCAATACAAATATGATGATCAAGTAGATTACATTCCTTCAAAAGTTCAGTTTCAGTCTGAAGCACAAGGCAAAGTTCAGAACAAAGTGGATGATGTATTGAGTAGGTGAGTTGACATACTAATCATTTTTCGTATCGAGATTTTAGGTTTTGAGTGTCTAAAAGAGTTATACGCTAAAGATATTGATTTTCAAAAGGTATAAGAGGACTACTGTTCTAATAGTCAAACTGATGGAGATTTCCATATATATAATGGTTACTTAATGAAAGGTAATCAATTATGTATCCCTCACACATCCCTATGTGAGAAATTGATTCGAGACTTGCATGATGGGGAAGAGATAAAACAGTGTCAGCTTTGAAGGATAAGTATGCTAGCCTCAGCTCAAGTGCGATGTAAACAAATTTGTTCAACAATGTTTTACTTGTCAAACATCTAATGTGTAATCACAAAACACTGGTTTATACATGCCTATACGTATAATTGAAAATATCTAGGAAGATATTTCCATGGATTTTGTGATAGGCCTTCCACAAACTCAATGGGGAATGGATTCTGTTTTCGTTGTTGTGGACAAATATTCAAAGATGTTATAATTTATACCTATAAGAAGACTACAAATG
Organism: Populus x sibirica; assembly: GCA_019202695.1. Classification (NCBI taxonomy): domain Eukaryota; kingdom Viridiplantae; phylum Streptophyta; class Magnoliopsida; order Malpighiales; family Salicaceae; genus Populus; species Populus x sibirica. The sequence continues at coordinate 1,279,428 of JAGMVL010000801.1, forward strand.
TGATCAGTATGACTAGGCTATTTTTCAAGGAGATAATTTAAGTTGTATGGTGTTCCAAAATCCATCACATCTAATAGAGATACTAGGTTTTTTAGTTACTTTTGGCTAACTTTATGAAAGATGTTTAATTTCTCTTTGAAGTTTAGTAACATTGCTCATCCACAAATTGATGGCCAAACAAAGTCTCTAATTGGACAATCTAATTCATAGCATTTAGGGAGACAAGCCTAAACAGTGGGATATTGCAGTGACTTAGGCAGAATTTGCTTACAACAATTTCAAGCATAGTGCTACTGATAAGACACCATTTGAGATTGTGTCCATGAAGCCTCCAAATCATGTATTTAATCTATATTCACTGCTTAAAACTAATGGATTTAGCAAGCCAGTAGAGAATTTGGTTGAAGTGAAAATTGTGCATCAAGAGGTTAGAGAAAACTAGAAGAAGCAGTTATAAAAAATAAGCTCACAACAAACAAACATAGTCAAGTTAAATTGTTTCAAGAAAGAGACACGGTCATGGTTTTCTTGTGCAAGAAGAAGTTTCTATTAGGCACCTATAATAAACTAAAAATGAAGAAGTATGGTCTTTACAAGGTGTTGAAGAAAATCAATGATAATGCTTATGTTATTAATCTCTTGGATAGCATGTGCGTATCAAAGACCTTTAATGTTGTTGATCCATATGAGTACTTTCCAGATACTAAACTTAACTCGAGGACGAGTTTTTCTAAAATAGAGGAGACTGGCGTAAAAAAAATTATCCCATGAGTTTATGGACTAGATTGGCCCCGTTTGTTTGCAGGAAAGTAGTTTCCTTTTGGAAAGTGAATTCCGGGGAAAGTGAATTCCGGGAAAGTGAATTCCGGGAAAGTATTTTCCGATGTTTGGTAGTGTAATGGAAAACAAGTTGGAAAACATTTTCCAGTGTTTGGTTATGTTATGAAAAATGAGCTGGAAAATAATTTATTAATATTTTATTTTTTCAAGTTTATTAAAATAATGAGGAACAAATCTTACAAATTAAAATTTTGAATGAGAATGAAATTGAAAAAAAAATATAATTTCATAAATTATCTCAAATAAAATAAATAATAATCAAAATAATAGAGATAAAATCTAAAAAATTAAAAAAAATAAAAGGTGAAGAAATTAAAATAATAATAATTAACATTTCATAAATTATTTCAAATAAAATAAGTAAAAATCAAAAGAATGAGGACCAAATTTGATAGATAAAAAATTTCAATAAAAAAATGATAAGGAAAAAGCAAATAGCAATTATAAAAATAAGGACCAAAATTAATATAAAAATTAAATTTTAAGAGATGAAATTGAAAAATAAATATTCAAAACAAATTATATATAGCAATCAAAAGTTTGATGATCAAATTTGATATAATCAGCAAATAATGACATTTCTAAATTTTTCACAACTTCCGGAAAGTGTTTTCCGCCCAAATTTTTCGAGAAAACACTTTCCTGAAAACCAAGCCAAATTTTCCTTTGACTGGAAAGTGTTTTCGTTGACCAACTTTTCCAATGGCAAACAAACACAAGAAAGTTTGGAAAGTGGTTTCCGGAAACCACTTTCCGGAAAACAAACACAAACCAAAAAGGAAAACACTTTCCTAGAAACCAAACCAAATTTTTCTTTGACTGGAAAGTGTTTTCCGTTGACCGAAAAGTGTTTCCGTTGACCAGAAAGTGTTTTCCGTTGACCGGGAAAGTGTTTTCCGTTGACCAACTTTCCTAATGACAAACAAACATAGGAAAGTTTGGAAAGTGGTTTCCCGGAAAATGAATTCCGGGAAACAAACATGGCCTGATGAATTTTGAATTTACTATTTTCCTGTTTTAATTATTTTTCTAGTTAATTTTGGATTTTAATTATTTGTTTTATACTTAGCTTATGATTTTTAATTTAATTAGTATTTTACTATTTAAAAATTCTAATTCTAGATGGATTCTATTAACTAGATAAGTTTTAATTATGAATCATTTTCTATAAAGGATTTAGTACAAATATAAATAGGAATGCTCTAGTTTATTTTATGAAGATAAAGACTATTATTTAAATTTTAATAAAAATATAAAAGAATTTTTTCTAATTTTTTTAAAAGTTTAAAATATAATTTTAAGGTTTGAAAATCTTAATTTTATTTTGACTATAAAATTAATCAACAAGAAAGGTTGTTATTAACTTATTCTAGAATCCTTATCACAACATCAACGAGTATAATACTAAATGAAATAATACTAAATCTAAGCACACATATTAAATTATTATTGGAGAAAAGTATTGTTTATGTGTGAAACAGAAAACCTTCATTAAAGAAACTGTTTATATCTAAAACAATTAAGATTTTTGTTTTTAATTTTTAGGGGTATAACTTAACTGGTCAGGCTCTAGATTTGCTCCCTAGAGGTCACTAGCTCGAGTCTCACAAACTTCAAGGTCACTGGAGGTTTATATGGTCATTAACTTTAGGACCCATGAAATTAATCAAGGTATATACAAGCTGACCAGGACATCTATATTAATAAAAAAAAAAAAAATTCCGTTTCAGTTACCGCTTCATCTCAATTTCATCAAAATAATCAGTACTTAAACATGGGTAATTGCTGTTTTCATTTTGTTAAAAAATATAAAGAAAAACATAAAGGGTTTGTTTTGTTGTATAATTTCCCGGAAATCGAGTAAAAACACAAGGAAATGAAAAATCGACACGTTTCAGTTTCCATCCATTCGAGTGTCAACTTATCATACCTCATCACCAATCTGACAGAGGCGGAGCCACTAGTGTCCGAGTATCATCACCATTTTCCGGGAGAAAAAAAAGAAATAAAAGAAAAGAAACTAACACACAACTCAAAACAGAAAGTTAAAGAAACAAATTATTTATTTGCTAAATTTCGATTCAATCAAGTTACAGCAACAATAAAATGAAGTACAGTTATATAGTCGTATCCTTGAATCCGAGTTATGGAGGTCGGTGGTTGAGCAGCAGCAGCTCCGAGTCGACTCGGCCTGAGTTCACTGGCGAGAACGCGTATGATATCTTAGGAGTTTCGGAGAGCAGCTCATTGGCTGAAATCAAAGCTTCGTTTCATAAATTAGCGAAACAAACTCACCCTGACCTCGCTCATCACTCAAACGCCTTTAATTCTCACCGTTTCATTCAAATCCTCGCTGCTTATGAGGTTCTTACTCTTCTTCTCGGCTCTATTTGTTACTCTTTTTTTTTTGTTCTTATTTATTAGTATCGTTTCTTTGTTGAATTTGATAATTTATTACCATTGAGTAGATTTTTTTTATGAACGATTTTTCAGATGCGTTTTAGAAATTAATTTAATTGTGGTTGAGAATGATTTTCTGTAGAAATTATATACATTTTAATTATAGATGAGAATGATTTTTCGAGAAAGTATTTTAATTGTAGTTGAGAATGTTGAAATTATTTTTAACTGCAGATTCTTTCGGACGCTGAGAAGAGGGCGCACTATGACAATTATTTGCTATCTCAGAGAAAGAAAGTGATAGTGCCGAGACAAGGTTCGACATTGTACAGATACGAATCGCGAATGACTATGAATAAAGAGATGGAAGTTGTTGAGTGGTTAAAGTGGTATAGATTGGCTTTAAATGATATATTGTCTCAGAGAGAGGGGTTGGCTGGAACTGGTTATTTTGATGTACTTGAAGCTGATTTTTATTCAGCCATACATGCAGCTTATTATGGACCTGTAATTGAGTCCATGGCTCTTCTTCCTGATCGGTTTGAGGCGGAGGAAAGGTCTGTCTATGAAACTCCTGAGGTTCTGCATTTGGTTTCGGGTCGTCATCTTTTTGGAATGGTCTGCCTGGCCGACAAGATTCCTAAATTATCTTCTGCCTCTACTAAAAAATTAAAAAATGCCTTTGCATCTTTTGATTTGGGAGTCTGTAAATCTGTTGAGGATACATGTGTCTTGAAAAATTCCAATGCGGTGGATGATGCTGGAATTTCTCAGATGCATCCAGGGAATAGTGTAAGTGATAAATCAGATGCATATGAAGATTTAGAATTGTATGTTTCTGGAAGGGTGGTGGCTGTGGCAACTAGGGTTCCTCCTAAAAACCAGGATGACAGAGCAGTGCAGAATGAAGATGCACAAGATCAGATACATGTTTTTCTTAACTCGGATGATGATCTTGTGCATGCTAGCAAAGGTTCTTACAAGGAATCTCTTTTGACTGGTGCTGTTGGTGCAAGGATTCCACTAGGAACTATAAAGGGAATGGGCAGCAGTCCTGAAGAGGGATCATGCTTTGTCTATGATGGCTGTGGTACCAAAACTCATGTGATAATGAAACATAGAACTTTGATGGTTTGTAGTGTTATTCTCCTGTTTGTATCTTCTTTTCTTCTTCTTTTTTTTTTTTTAAATTTCATTACGCATAAGATGCAAATTAAGCTTTTTTTTCTGTGCCTCTTCTTGATAATGCTAGTTTTATATGCTGTTTATTTTACATGGAATAACAAAGAGAGTACCGGGTCCCTGCATGATTAATGTCTCTTGCATAGACATCAAATACACGCAACATAAAGCCTCAATCCCAAATTAGTTGGGATTGGTTATTGGTGTCTCTTGCATACTTATTAAATATCCCTCTATGACCAAACTGGGAATTGGAATTGTCAATGAACAGAAAGACGACCCTCGTCCTCTTTATAGCTTGTGATGAAGATAAAATGTCTTTATTTCCCTGTGTATCATCAATACTCTAATTACATCGATTTGCTTTAATTTAATAGCTCCAATAGCCCTGTTTAGTATTCTATCCTTGCATGTCATTGTTTGAGTTTCACCATCTAAATCCATTTACAAGCTTTATGGATTTCTTGCCACAATTCTTAAAATATTTTCTGGGCTATGCTGGTAGCTTGCCTGAGCACCTTTCATGAAAACGATTGATAGTTTTCAGACTGTTGTGGAAATGTAACTGATTTTTATTAAACCTTTTTTTGTCCTTGGGTGGTATTAACTGATATTTGTTTGAGTTTCACCATCTAGATCCATTTACAAGCTGCATGGATTTCTTGCCACAATTCTTAAAATATTTTCTGGGCTATGCTGGTAGCTTGCCTGAGCACCTTTCATGAAAACGATTGATAGTTTTCAGACTGTTGTGGAAATGTAACTGATTTTTATTAAACCTTTTTTTGTCCTTGGGTGGTATTAACTGATATTTGTTTGAGTTTCACCATCTAGATCCATTTACAAGCTGCATGGATTTCTTGCCACAATTCTTAAAATATTTTCTGGGCTATGCTGGTAGCTTGCCTGAGCACCTTTCATGAAAACGATTGATAGTTTTCAGACTGTTGTGGAAATGTAACTGATATTTATTAAACCTTTTTTTGTCCTTGGGTGGTTTTCCATTCAATCCTGGCATTAGGTGAATTTATATATGTGGAAAAGTAAGGGATGGCCACAGATGGGACAGTAGATAATACAAGTAACTTTTTCCTGTTCACTATGCATGTCATTTTCAGTGAGAATTATCCATGCATGCCCTATAGGATCCTGTCCATGTTAGTTAATCATATAGCACTAATGAATTCTGTTAAAAAATTTCAGGTGAAGCATATGCACTGGTATGGAGTAGGAGATAAAGTTTCTATTGTTGAATGCAGATGCAGCAGAGCCCGATTGCCGCCAAGCAAGTGAGTAGCTTCATTTCATTTTATTACAATGATGGATGAATTACTGTTTCCAACAGCCAATTTTCTCTTTAGTTTTTTATTTTTTATTTTAATTTGTTCCATGTAAATGGTTGCAATAGATTTTGGCTGTTTGAGCCTCGTTGTGACATGCACGACATAGGTGGTTGGTATGTTGAAACATTCGGTAGAGATAAGAAAGGTCGGACAGTTCCATCTCAAAGGTATTGGGATGGATTTGATGGAAATGAACAAAATGACAAGTAAGTACATGACATGTAGCCTAATGAGATTTTGAGTTATGTCATAGTTTCCCCTAACTTTGCATGATTCATCTTTTGATAAGGTCAAGGATTTCACTTGTATTATGTATGATCTTACTAGAAGTATTATGTACAACTTGTGGGATAGGTAGATATTTTCAAAGGTTTTAAAAAGGTACTAGATTTGTTAATACCTGAAATGGCTTGATAATAAACTTGGAACGAAGTCTCAACTTGTTATTTTTCTTCAAATTCAGTACTTTTTCTCCAAACCTCCTCTTATTGCAAGTTGGCATTTTAATCTGTAGCTACATATTGTCTATTTGTTGCATTAGGTATATGAAAGAACAGCAAAAAGCTAAAGAAAAGAGAGAGGGGTAGAAAAAGCAAACACAACATTTGAATCTAATGCCTCTAGCAAAGCTGGGCCATCCGTGTAGCATACAAATCATGCAAATTTTTCATACAAACTGATTTGACAATTATTCTTTATATGCTGAACTGATCATTTATCACTTACCACATTTGTTTGTATGGAATCGTGGTATGATTTGTTTGCATGCATAGCAATTTTTCTTCACTATGACTTTATTAGCATGAAATACCAGTTCAGTTTATCTTTGATGGCACATGATCTGAATGGATTCAAGATATTCACCTTTGTTTGCTATAAAGGATGTATTTTCGGCTTATCTAATCTTACCCTGATATTGACTTGTCATCAATAAATATTCCATACCTTCAAGCTAAGAAGAAAAATTTATGTATTTGTGTCCCATTGATTTGAATCTCAATGGAGATTTTAAGAACCAAACAAGAACACAAATCAAGATAACCAGTTATCTAGGAGAAAACTTAATTTATTATAATAATCATTATAAGTTTAAACTGGATGTCTAGATAGAGTGCTTATCTATAGGCACTAAACCAAATAAAATAGGAAAACTAATAATAGTAGGAAAACCTTCGAAACAGTCATATTTCCATAAGGAAACAAAAATATCAAAACTAAACTCTATTTTTCTCTCTGAAGTACTGAATCCTAAAAAACCTATCTTCCTGTAATCCCGCATCACATAATTTTTGTGTTTTCCATTGCAGAAGACTACATCCGGCGATGTATTTACTTGCTCTTGCATATAGAACTCTGGATATTGAAGATTCAAAAAGAAGGAAACGGACAGTTAGGAATTTAGTTGAAAATCAATTGTTTAGAATACTCCATTGGTGCAAGAAACTTGTGTAGGAGTGACCTTGAGGGCTTCGAGATTCATATCAGTTTCAGCTCTTATACTTGGCAAGCACATTGTTTATGATGTTGAAGGATGGTCAGTTACTATATTGTAGTATAAATCAAGCAAGGCCATTGCGTGAGCCATAGTTTCTGCAAGATGACTGAATATTTTGAAGAACAAATCTGTACGATTCTCAGGACAACAAAGTTGTTTAATAGGGGAGCCATTTGGATGTTTAATTTCTGATGCTAAATATCGCGGCTCTAGAATATTGGATTATTTATTTCTATGATTGAAGAATGAGCTGTTTAGTTTGCTCTGATATTCAATTGAGCAAGAGCTAGGTTGTGGTATCAATAATTTCTCAATATTCTATCATTGTATATCCTGCTACTGGAGACGAGTTTTATGGCATACAGGTTTATAGGGAAAGTGGTCACTTCTGTGCTAGCTGGATTTACACGATGATTATCTAGATATCTTAGGGACATGAAAATTCTGTTTTGCCTGTACACCTATTCTAAGGGCTTATCATCTGCACCTGATATTCTTGATTTTTTGCATAAATTTTTCCTCAGACATAGAGAGAGGTGATTCTGTGAATCTTGAACCCCCTTGGCTACATTTTATGTGAGTGCGTGAATTCTTCAGAACTCATCTTCTTTTTATTCGTGAATTCTTCAGAACTTATCTTCTTTTTATTCGGTGAATGGAATTCTTCAGAACCTATCTTCTTTTTATTCGGTGAATTCTTCAGAACTTATCTTCTTTTTATTCGGTGAATGGAATTCTTCAGAACCTATCCTTATGTTCCCTGCTATCAAAGATGACCTTAGTGGTATATGGAGAAATTGTTTTCCTTTAGTTCTGGAGCTAACTGGATTTAAGAACAATTTATAGATATCTTTGGATGGCATACTTGCCCATTTTCTCTGCTTTTCTATTCTTAAGCGTATCTTTCTCTGTACCATATTTTCTTGAAGTTATTCTGAGGCATTGTTCATCAAGCATGTTAAAGTATTGACATTTGGCAAATATCTAACTTCATCATTGTGTAGATAGACCACAGATATACTTTGGCAGTTTTTTTTAGCATAGATTATGATGGTGGCTCATGAAGAAAAAGTGATGGTATCTCAAGATTCATTCAGTTGCTTTGTTGCAGGCATGAGTTTGCTTATTTGATTCGTGATAGTGTGTATATCATATCATTATAGCCTGCAGGTTTGCTGCATTTGCTTGCCTCTTTAGAGTTTCTAATCTACTGGCAATCAGTAAATTGGATTGTCCTGCATGAAGTTTATCTCTATGGTGGTTGCCACTTAGTTGTTCCAATTTTTGAAAGTACAATCATTTCCTTGAAGGTAACCACATAAAACCATATATATAATTCTTATTCCAGTTGAAATGTTACAAAATATTTTCATAACCCCAGCGCCCTTTTTCCTCATCGGTTAAGTAGGTCTTCCCATTTGCAGTACTGTCCACCTGCTAATGCACGATAATATCTGTCTCTGCAGTAGACTGGTCTTCCACCAGCAGCCTTAGCGGCAGCAGCTGCCAAATCATCATCAGCTATCACCTCCACAGGCAATCTAAGCAACTCCTCTTTTCTACGATATGTACAAGAAAATATAAGGATGTAAATTAAATGGACATGCAATGGCAGTAGGATTCTCTAGACTTGTGCTCATACCTCACGTTGTACTTTGTATTTTTCCCTGAAGCTGGATCAATTGATGGGTTTTCTTTTGTGGCAAAAGTCGTTTGAAAGAAATCTTCTACTGGTGTAGCAAAGATAAATAGCATTACTGCTGTCACGAGCAACGCTCCTGTTCCGACAAGTGTTTGTTTCAACATCTTGATGACTGGTTTAACCTAGGGGTTTGGAGGTTCAGTATGAATCTCTTTTGCTTTAGAAAATTTAAGAGCTCTATCATGTGCCAGTTTGTAATGTGAAAAGACAATGAATAAAATCATCTACAGTCCACTCCATAATTATGTTGGTGTTTGATTCCTTGTTAGTGAGTATTGTGTGGTTTCCTGTGCTTGTGCATTCATACTTGTTTGTGTTGTCTTGCTCTGGATGCAGTAATGCCCATTAATTCACACCTGTGCAACTCTATCTACACATGCATGTGCAGAGTTCTTGTAAGATCTTTTAGTTCCATTGAAGTCCTTTTCATTTAGCATGTCCATCTGTCTTTATTTTTCTATACATGTGGTATTTCATCTTGTTTAGTAGAAAAATTGTCCTTCTTATAATTTTCTCCGCAAGCATCATCCTGAATTGAATATATGAAATGGCGTTCTTACCTTGTAAGAGCCCAACAGTCTATCACGAGCCAGGACCTGCATGGGACAAAAAAATTTATTAATTCAAGTGTCATTCTAATTTGAAGAGATAATATCTGCATATGCCTGTTTTAGCAAGCATGCAAAGCAGAATGAAAAACAAATTGTTGATACACATGTCCTCCCTAGTTTGCTTAAACATTTCATCCAATCCTCACTTCAAACTACCACATTAGTGAGAAACTCTGGTTGAACATTAGTAGACATTCTTATTGCTATTAGTTATTTTGATTTTTCTATGGGATTGTGATATTTTACTTTTTGATGTTTTTTTGAAGTTTGGACTTTGAGACAATGCAATTGAGCTATCTCCATCACTCTATCTCCATCACTGTGCTTTGTTGAGGGCATGTTGACTGCTAGCTGAGTTGGCTGATATCACAAGGTGGTAAGATAAGCTATGCTTTTACTTCTCCTCATTCATGTGAATTAAAGAATGTGCTTGTTATTATATTGGATTTTCATATACTCTTATGCTATTTATTTTAATATATTCATTATGTGTAGCCTTTCACGTGTTATGAGCTTATAAGATGCTTTGACCCTTTTTGGCCCAAGGAAAATGCGTGATTTTACATCTATTCTAGTATCAATTAAGGGGTTTTTTCCTTCATGCTATTCAACAATTATTTTTTGATTGGTTTGTGGCCTGGCATTTCGCAGACTCCTGTTAATATTTTGTTCTTGTAATTGCTTGATATGAGTAATGTCACAAAATACATAATTTCACTAGCTGTGGTGATCTCTCTGATTTATTCTCTCCTATCAAAGTTATGTGCACACACACAAGTGCCAGAAACATTGATAATTAAGAAAATGCATGGAATAGTATGTTGTTGGCAGAAATAATTCAAAATTGATTTTTTTAAACAATGCCTCCACTTATATGTTCCCTTCAAGGCCTTTGCTGCCCTCAACCTTTTCATATAGATGATAGAGAGAGAGATGCTAACCTCAGTTGGCTTTACCCACATTTGTCCATCATACCATCCACTCTCTTCATAGGGGATCACAGCTGACAGAAGTCTATCACCAACGTAACTCCATCCCTGTGGTATGCACATTAAAATGTGGTAGTTTCCAAAGGATTACTTTAGAAAAATGTATGAATTGGTGGTCAGTTTCATGTTAAAATGGAAATGACTGAAAAGGGTGCAATTTGAATGTTAATTAGTTGGGATCACACCTCTTGTATCTCCTGCATACTGCTGGTTTGATTGTGCATTCATCTAGACTACGTGGTAGTTCTATATTAGGACAATTAGAGAAAAGATATGTTACAATATTTTAGAATATTCTACCATGGTATGTTTCTAATGTTTTGAGTGGGTAAAATATTCTTACTGCCAGAGTTTAGTGTTTGAATAAACCATTGCAGAACAGATATATCAAACTGTGCTTCACAACTGTAACACTTTTCAACTCTACCACTTTATGATTTTTTGATAAGAAACTACCATGTTAAGATAACCCTCTGTTCATGCAGTTAACTTTGTGTCTAGCCTTCTTCCTGATGAATTGAATAGAATGTGTGGTGGAGGCTTTAAGAATATGGCCTTCCCAGTTGAGGAGCACCTTTCAGAACCTACCTTTTTTGGCTAATACATTCAGCGAGGGAGTGACTACAAACAAACTGGTTTTCTGTTAGGCTTCTCATAGTTATTTCCCCTAGTAGTTTCCACCATCACAACCAGTCAAATGATTTGTTTTATTCCTATATTTATGAAAAGAATTATTACTCCATGACAATACTGAGAGTTCTTTGGATTGTGATTTTGATGGGTGTGATGTAACAATGATGATGATGAAAAGAAGATGAAGATGATACCAGATATATTCTTAAGATGATTAATGACACAAGGAATAGAGTTCCTGTTCCAGCAGCTAGCACAAATCTTAATGGTTCCTGCAAGATTGGAACACTGAAATAAAGCCTTAATATTCACAAGTGAATATCTTTTCACAAATCAAGTATGTCTAGCTTTATATCTATCCTTTCTGAGTTTCTGAGATACATGATTCTCCTCGTCTCTATCATTCTGTCTATACCCTTCTATCAGGTGGTTCTACATCTAAAGCTAATTCTAATAATAGATATAGGTAGAGGAGAGGAGAGGAGAGGAGAGGAGAGGAGAGGATAGGAAGAGAGCGCAAGTGCCCTAAAAAACCTTGCCTGGTTTCAAAAGCAAAAAGCGCAGGCAGAACTGCTGTTTCCTTGTGCTTCAGCATTTTAAATAACTTAAGAAATTCTTTTTGGACTTTTCATGTGATAACTAGCTTCAACTCTGGTTCAGATGTTTCATCAATATTTTTTTTTGGAAAGATGGTATGCATTTTAAACTTACCCTGGAAGGGTTGAAAGTTGCAGCTGCAATCGGAACTCCAAGAACGGTGAAGGTTACTAACCAGAGTCCACCAAGGCGAAGTAAAAAGGGTCCTGGACCAAGTTCACCCCAAGAATACAGGGGTCCCTCTTTCAAAGACGAGTACTCGTTCACCTATTACAGAACTCGGACCACTGTAAGTGTGAATATGTCTTGTATCATGCGCAAGGGATGGTTTACTTGATGCATGCATATCTGAGTGTGCATTTGCAGCATGCATACATACTTTTTCTATTTTTTTTAGCAAGAAAAATATGCACATCTTCGAAAGCTTTATAAGACACTAGGATATGAATTTGCATAAAGCAGTTGTGAAAGCTGTGCTTACAGTCACACGGCAGACTTACCGGCCTTTGTTCAAAAGGGACCTCAATTTCCAAGCCAGGCTCCCAGCTCCGGCCTCGGAAACTGCTTGTACCCTCATTAGTGTCATCTTTCAAAGCTTTCACAGAAACCACCGGTAATAGTTTCTGAGCTCTATGGTATCTAATGATCCATGATCTACGGCTGGCTCCAAGTGTGGCTTGTCTTGGACTAGGAATTAGAGAGCAGCAGACATTCAGCTTGAGCATTTAGTTTCAGGCCGTTAAACTAGCGGTTGACAGGTGCAGCAACCAAATTCTGAAATTTAGGTGTTCAATTTTTTCGGTGGAAGGAGGGACTATCTAGTTAAAGGGATGGTTGCATTTTGTTCAGGGACCATGGATTATTTACGTGGAGGAAAACAAGGGATAGGTCGTTTTATTTATTTCTTTTAAGGAGAGGATTCTTGAGACAATAACCTCTTAATTGATTTGTTGCCATGGTGGACAAAACTGGTCACGGTGACAAATCAAGATTTGGCATTGTCTAGGTGGCCCACAGATGGATTGCTTATATGTTCATGCCATCTATTTACGTGGCCTTGTTTAATACCACTTATTGCTGGGGGAATCAGATTATCCAAATGTGACATACTTTGGAAGTGTTTGGTATTATATTGATAATTGTTCTTTTTTGTTAATATATAAAAATAATATGTATTTTTTATTTTTTAAAATTTATTTTTGATATTAATATATTAAATCGATTTAAAAATTAAAATAAAATTAATTTAGTTTTTTTTTTTTTAATTTTAGAAAAGTGCAGCGTGGCGGCAAAAGACAAATAGGCTGCCCATGTGGTTCAAGACGAGGCATCCTCCTCTACCTTGCACGCAATTGTTTGTGTAGTTCTCGTGTTTCGACGGGCAAAGACATCGATAGAGTATGCTTTCTAACTCCAGCCAACTCATATTTCCTCTGTACAACTAAAGTAGAATCCCACAGAAACAGCCTTCTGTAGAACAAATGATCATTGTCCTCCCTCCATTAAAATGGTAAAAAGTACAACGAGCCCAAACTATCGTCATAAAAAAGCTAGGACTTGAAGCTAGCAGTCAGTAGTGCGTGGTCCATCTAGTGCCAGGTACCCGAAGCAGTATACAATGGTAATATGATAGGGTGTTTACTAGTTACTTGGCTGGCGCTCCTTGTTGCAAATAATTGGTGATGTTAATGTATGAAATATAAACCGTTTATTAAACCTTTAATAATTATCGTATTGTAATGGTATTTGAGGAGGTCAATAAAGAAGAAGAAAAAAAAGATCACGACTATAGGGATAATGATGGTTTCGATTTGTAGTCCTCGTAACGTTAGCTTCACCTCCTTTTTTTTTTTTTTCTTCATCGAATAAGGTAGTTTTTGCTCTCAAACCCTTTTTTGAAATATTTTGAGATTTTTTTTATTTTAAATTAATTTTTTGGGGTGTTTTTAGATCGTTTAGATGTGCTGATATTAAAAATAAATTTTAAAAATAAAAAAAATTTGTTTATATATTTTAAATAAAAAACACTTTGAAAAGTAACTACTATCACAATATCAAATACTATCTAAATGTATCCACGCGATGTCACAAGGTAATAGATGTACAAAAAAAAGTTGATTAAAATTTTAAAAGAAAATATAATTTAGTCAAAATTGTCATTTCTAGTTTAAATTTTTTATTTTTATTTTGACAATAACATTTTTATTATGCTTTATTGAATAAAAACTAATAACAATTAAAATAAATATTTGTAAAGGTTTTAAATGACTTGAATTAAAGAGAAAACTTCTTTCTCTTTAATAAAAACTTCATTTTTTTATTCCAGCATTATTTTTTTTCATTAGAAGTTTTTTTTAATAAAACAATATTATAATTATGAAAGGAAGTTTCAATAAAAAAAAATAATTTCTATGCACTTGTATGGATAAATCTAAGAATATGAGACATTATATAAAAAATTAATAATAAAAATAACAAAATAGATGTTCTATTCTTATTATTGAATATCAATTAGCAAATTTAAAAAGGTTACTATATAATTAATTATAAATATTATCATAAAAAACTATAATGCTCTTAAAAATTATTGCAAAGTTTAATAATTATTTAAATATCATTTTCATAAATTTACTTAAAGATAATTTACAATTAAAAAAGGCTAGGCTTATTCAAAACTAGGATAGACGTGTTTGGTCCTGTAAAGACTAGTTGAGTCGAGCCTAAAGTAAAAATTTCAGATGCACATGAGCTTGCAAGGCTAGGCCAGCGATCTTGACTTTGTTTTTTTTTTTTAATAAACAAATAACATATTGTCCACCTTATATTTTTTTTTATAGATCAGATGATGTTTTGTTTGACTAGATAGATAGTGCATTGTCTTTGTTTAAGATTTTTACCACCTTTGATGTCTAGAAAGTCCGGTTCTAAATTTTATGACCTCAAAAACCTATTTTTAACTTATGTTGTACTTGAAAACACATAAAAATCATGATAGGGACCTCATTAAATCCATTTAACTCAAAAACTCCCTTTGATCAGTAAAAAAAACCCTAGAAATTAAATCGAATAAAAAACTTCTTGTGTCCCCATTTATTTTTTTCTGACAAGATGAAGAATCCAAACCACTTTTATAGAATTTCTCTCTTCAAGATAAATCAATTGATACCACGATTGATCTTTTTCGTGTCTAGAATGTGTTTGATCAACCTGTTTCTCTCTCCTTTTATTTTTCAACAACTTCTGCTCTTCTCTTTTAACATTTAGGGTTTGAAAAGTGAAAAGAAATTAAGTTTAGGATTGAAACGTAAAATTCATAAACTTCAGGAACCATATAAAATGCGATGACTAAAACTTTATTGGTGAAAAATGAAGTTTTCATGCCTTTCAAACATTGGGCTTTGTTTCTTCTTTTTTTGTGTCGTTGTTTTTTTATTTTATTTTTTTTTTAATTACAATCTAAAATGTTATTTCACCAAATTGATCCTTAATTTAATGCTGCAATATTCCTAGACCCTTCTCATAAGCAAGAACATGTGAAGTGACAAAAATCTTCACACATAAAACCATATAAACATAGCTTGAAAGGATGCAATTCAAGAAAAAAATGTAGAAGACCAAAATGAAAATAAAAAAGAACTGTATAATAACCATCCATGGTGTAATGCAAGGGAGTGAACAATGCAGCATATATAGTGAATTGTCATTCTGTTTTTATTGTTACTGTAATTTTTGTTTTTCTAGATGAGCAATTCTTCATTCCTGTTCAGATTGGACCTAATTGGTGCTATTATAGCAGCCCTACCCTTTTGACACTAAATAAATAAAATAAATAATGGCCAACTTTTCGAATTACAACCTGGCGATAAAAAGGTGGGACTATAAAAGCTTCTAGAAGATGACCATGGAAGGCAATGCATTGAGCTTAATCTCCAAGTTTTTCTAAATAAAACCTCAACGATGGTTACTTGGTTGTGTTAGGACACCTTGAAATGTTTAATTGTTTATACAAAAAAATAAATATTAATGTAAGAACACTAGCTATTCATGACTAAACAGTGAAAAGAAAGTTAGAATCGATCAATAGCAGTAAAGTTTAAATTAAAAAGAGTGTAGATCAACTAATTAAAAAAGATTGCATGATTAATTCTAATATAAATAAGCATTCCAATATAAATTATGTAATTTATAGCTTTTCTACCATTTATCTCTTTTTTTGTTGTCTTTTTTACAACTTTCCTAATTTATATTTTCATTTTATTTATTTATTTATTTTTCTTTTACCTTTTATCTTTTATCTTTTTTCCTCGTACAAACACTTAAAATAATATATTTTTTTAGGAATTAGAATATATTAAACACCTATATTCCATTTGAATTCTGAAGCTACTATATATATGTTTCTATTGGAGACTCAAATTCGGTCTAAAAAATTATCTGATCAACAGATTGACACAGTGTGACAAAACTTAATATTGTTTTATTAGAGTACATGACGCCATAAAAAATGAAAGCAGGTGGAATCAATGCATCAACACTTATGATTAATCAGTATAGGCAATAGATAGAGTTCATACTATTGGCCTTGAAGAGCCTAATAATCCTCTATCATCACAAGTTCCTGCGGAACAACATCCATTAGATTAGTCATAGGGTGATGTTTTATCATCTAATTCTCTGAAATAACAGAAAACTGCTCTTGGACAAAATCCTAGTATTCACGTTCCCAGCTTTCTTAACATCATCACTTATTCAAGAAACTAGCGTTCGAATGACTATGCCTCCAACATAAATATATGCTTACCCTTTTTATGAGCTAGATAGTATGGTTAGGTGGCAATGACCAGCTGTGCCAAGTTCTTGTGTTGCTGGTAGTGGCTAATCCCTCACGGCTGCCAGCCTTCAACACAGTGATCAGCAGGAGTCTTCTTCTTAGTCACGCCAACTTCTCCTCTATCAGCCGTGAATAGCAGCAGAGTCTTCAAAAAACGTGACTTGACTTGAAAGAGGAATAAGTGGTACCTTCCTCACACTCATTCTATGGTTCTTCAAGAAATTAACTCACGCTGATGGCCTCACATCACCAAGCAGTAGCCACGTCCTCTTCTCCAAGTAGCAACCATGTCTTCATCTCCTCCGTTCTTAGCAGCCACGACGACCCGACAATACTAGTCTCAGCTAAGGAGTCACAACAACACCAGCACCCATGTATTTATCTTCTCCATCCATAGCAGCTACGACGACAAGTCATAGCAATACCAGTTCAGCTGAGAGCCATGTCAATAGCAGCAGAGTCTTCAAACAGTGAGCAGCCTTTGATTCAAACCGTGCAACAACAGCTAAGCCTCCATCTCCTCTGCACTGTGAGCAGCAGTGGGCGATCTTTTCATCAGCAATCAATTGGTCACGATACAACAGCTTCCTTTAAGTAGCAGTAGCAAAGTAACAGCTAGTCATTGCCTCTCCATCACAACAATAACAGAGGTTTGCAATTCGGTAACTTCTCCAAGCCCTGCACAACAACAACAAATACTCCAGCCTAGTTAATACCCTACCCCTTTTGTTTATGAAGAGAATAATGCTTAATATGGTTGTGGATGGACAATGGCATTATAATTCCTGTTAGTTAGAAGTGCATGCTCTTGGGTTTTAAACATGAACACTAACTGAATTTTGCGAAGGTGCTATGGTTTTTGTTGAAAATCTTGGGTGTAGATCCTTTGTCATGAATATAGTTTGCGTTTTTAATGTTTATAGGCATGGGATGATAGTTTGGTTTTAATTGGGTCTGATTATTTTGACAACGAGCTGGGCTACAATAACAATATGGATTCCATGTTTTTTTTTTTTTTAGGCTGAATATTGTGTTTGTAAACTTGATGGGCTTTTGTTTTGGGTTTGACTATAAAGCCCGGTCCACATGAACAGGCCAAGCCCATTTGAGGCTAAAAGCATTGTTTGGTTGTGCAGAATTTTATATAGGAAACATGCAAAAAAACAAAAAAAATTGTCTTTGGGGCGTGTTCGGTAAAGATGACCTAACAAATTTTTGACATTTTTTTTAATTAATGTTTTTCTTGTTTCGCCAAACAAACCCCAAATGATTTTCAAAAATTCTAAAAAAATCAAGGGATCATTTTAAAATTATTTGTGGGTCCATCGCATGTTTTCTAACAATTTTGCTTTATATTGTAGACTTATACTATAAGATATTAACCCAATATTAAATATATCTGCTTTTCTTCAAAATTTTAGAGAAAAAATAAAAAATTCCCTATTTAAAAAATATAAAAAATACATTTTTATTTGTGTGCATATGGTCACAAATAAATTATTTGGACTTAGCTTTGTTTTTTTATCTAATTGTTATGTTTTAAATTATTTGGTCTATATTTATTTTCAACATGCCGTTTCTAAACTTTTGTTTATATGCTTTAGTTTTTGTATAAATTGCTCATGCATTGTATAATTAATTCCTTCATGCATCACTTGCTTTGAGAGCACACACAAGCTTCTAAGTTTAGTAGGGAATTAGTGGTCTATCTCCTATAGAATTATTGGTCAGGGTTCAGATGTGTGAAACATTTAATTCATATCTGAGTGCCTGCTTGGTAATGATGGACATTTGTACCTTAACCTTAACCATTCTTTCTTAGATGAGTTTGGATGTAAGCTAACATGTGTGTGCCATCATCATTATATCAAACTTTGATGTTTTGTATGTTAGATGGATCAAGTTATGGATGTTAGATGCATGATTATATAATAATGATGTAGATCTAGCCCATTTCATTGGCGTAGATAACATAGGTCACCTATTTGACTTTCTAGTTAGGGAAGAAAAGTATGAATAAGTTGACTAACATCAGGCTTTGCTAGGTCAAGTTACTTTCTAGTAAAGAAAATGGCTAAAGATCTGAAACATGGGAATAAATGAGTCACTATGAATTATTGACATATTTTAAGGCTTTTGATGAATCCTGCCAACATATTGGGTATAAGAAAAAAAAATTGTTTGATATAATTAGATCAAGATTATATCAATTGATCATATTTGATGTGACAAGTCTTCCTCCAACACCACCAAAGTTAGATGATAGATAAGTTAAACTTCATGATCCTTTAATTGAGATCAACTTAGGGACTAAAGACAAACTTAGGCTAACTTTTATAAGTTCAAATTTACTAAAAGATTATAAAAAAGATCTAGTATCATAACTTCACATCTATAAAGATTGTTTTGCCTTGAATTATAATGAAATGCTTAGTTTAGATAACAGTTTGGTCGAATATCAATAAAGCCTAGATTTAAGATATACAAACAACCTTCATAAATAATAGATCTAGAAGTGATTGATCATGTGAAAGAGAAAATCAAATGACTCTTATAAGCTGTATTTATTAAGTCAGTAAAATATGTTGAATGAATATTTAACATAATATGAGTAATAAAAAAGAATGGCAAGTTGAGAAAATGTATAAATTTTAGAAATCTTAATCTTGCAACTCTAAAAGATAAATATCTAATAATAATAGCTGATATGTTGATCAATTTTACACCCGATGATGAAATTATTAGCTTCATAAATGATCATTCAAGCTCTAATAAGATCTTCATTGTGTCAGAAGAAATGTTTAAAATGATTTTAGATATGCTGATGCACTAAAGATATATTAATAGGTGGTAGTGTCAATTGGTTTAAAAAACATTGATGCTACTTACTTAAGAGAAATGAATCTAATTTGGTGAATTTGTTTTTTCTAAAATAGTATTATTCACCAAACTACTACTCTTTATTCACCATTATAAAATGGCATTGTGAAACATAAGAACTGAACATTAAGAGAAATGATGAATTCCATGTTGATAAGTTCGGAAGCACCTTAAAACATGCAGGGGAAGGCAATTCCAACTGCCAATTATTTACTTAACAAAGTACCCCATAAAAAGTTAGAAAAAGACACCATATAATTGTGAAAAGGTAGAAGACCCTCCTACAAATACCTCAAAGTGTGGGGGTGTCTTGCTAAGTTAACAATATTTAATCATAAAAAATTTAAGATAGGACTTAGGACTGTGGATTGTATATTTATCAGATATGCATACAATAATAATGTATATTAACTTCTTGTACACAAGTCAAGTATTGAGGATATTCGTCCTAATACTATTATAAAATCAAGGAATGCTACATTCTTTAAGTATGTATTTTCAAGTAAGTTCAAAATCAATGAAGTTGATAAATGTGTTTATGTGAAAAACATAAATAAAGATTATATCATTATATGTCTCTATGTGGATGATATGCTAATTCTGGCCAGCAATGAACATGATCAAGTCCACTAAGAAAGTGTTAACTAACAAGTTTAACACGAAAAACTTAGGTGTTGCGAAGTCATACTAAAAATAAAAATTTCTACAACATCTAATGGATTAGTATTGTTCAATCTCATTATGTTGAGAAAATTCTCAATAAAGTTTCCTAAAGGTGACAATAGCATTGTCAAAACACCAATTAATATAAATGTACATATGTCCAAGAATAGAGGTAAGGGAATAAACTAATTAGAATATTCTTGAATAATTAGAAGCCTAATATGTGTTATGAACTGCACAAAGTCTGATATTGCTTACTCGGTTAGTAAATTGAGTAGATTTATAAGTAATCAAAGTATGGATCATTGAAAGACAATAAAAAGGGTACTCAAGTATTTGAGGTACACCTTTGATTATAGGCTATACTACACTAGTTAATCAACCTTACTATAAGGGTATAATGATACTAATTGGATAGCCAACACAAAGAATTCAAAATCTACAAGTGAATATATTTTCATACTTAGTGGAGCAGTTGTATAATGAAAATCCTCTAAACAAATGTGTATTGCTAGATCTATGATAGAATCAGACTTTACTGCTTTTGATAAAGCTGGAGAGGAAGCCAATAGATTTAAAATTTCTTAAACCAATGCCAGTTATTTATGTCCATTGCGATAGTTGGTCATTAATTGAAAGGTCACAAAGTGGTATGTATAATAGGAAGTCTAGATATATACATCGTATATATAATACTATTAAATACTTACTCTCAAATGGAATTATTTTCATTAACTATGTAAAGTCAAAAGAAAATATTGTGGATTCAAATCAAAGGTTTGTCAAGAAAGCTTGTGTATAATTTCATCAAGGGGAATAATCTTAAAGCCTTTAATATGTGAAAGAGTATAATAATGGCAACCTTACTTAGTTGATTAGAGATCCTAAGATCTAGATTCAAATAGAAAACTAATTCATATAACATTCTCCGCAGTACTAGAAAATTATTATTTCTTACTTATTCCTATGATGAAATAAGTTTTAGCTCCAGGGTGATAAAAGGATAAGTTTAGTTTCACTATTTAGCCGAGTAAATCTAATAGTATTTCATTAAAAAAGGTTTAAATCCAAAAGCTACTTATCATGATGTGTAATCTATCAAATCAGTATCTCTAAACAAATTTTTGAGTTGTTTTCAAACTAGTGAGAAAATTTTTATTCATATGAGAGATTGTTGGAAATTTATTTTAAATAACATGATTTAAACAAATTATAATTGAATGAGAAATTAATCTCAAAGAACTCTTTGTTTTCCTACTCAAAGAACCCTTAGTTTTTCTAGATTTAATTCTTGATTTATGATGGCTAATCAAAGGTTAAAAATGGTGGGAATTAATTTTTATTAACTCTTCAACATTTTAACTTTCAAAATTCACTATAAAAAGAGGTTGAAGGAAGAGCTTTCAATTTGAATTTTTTTAGATTTTTACATACTCTTCCTAACCTCATGTTTTACTGTTTTCTTCTCATTTTAAACTTTAGTTTTCCTGCAAAATCTAGAGTTTAGGTTCATATTGTTGAGAAATATTTGAGTTTCATATTTTTTATTTCAAAAATATTGTTTAAAAGTGCATCTAAACCAAAATGGTGTTATTGGAATCATGGGAGGTATATTGCAAACATCCTAGTTGCATAAGTAAGAAGCAATAAAGCCTTAAGGTAAAGGATTTATCCTTGACAAGAACAAAAATCTCATTACTTTAAAGTGCTTCAACAAGTAAGTATCATGATTCATTTTAATTTAAGCATAGATATTTTTATTATTTGTATGCATTTTAGGACTTTGAATTAATAATAATTATAAGTCTGAATATACGTTTAGTATGCATACTAGTGTTCTATTATTATATTTGTGTTGAAAACATGTTTGCCATGAGTTATTATTTTACATGCTTATAGATTTAAACTTGTATAAACTCTAGACTTTCCTTGAAAATATTTTTATGTCTGGATATACGCTTCGTATGCATACTGGTGTTCTATTATTATATTTGTGTTGAAAATATATTTTCCATGAGTTATTATTTTGCATGCTTATAGATTTAAACTTATATGAACTCTAGACTTTCCTTGAAAATATTTTTATGTCTAACATGTCTTGTTATAATAAACTAAAAATCATTAGTCACTAGTATGATATATTTACAAACTTTGATTGTACAATTATTTTATTAAAAATACAGGAATTAAATAATAATTTACACTTACTTTAAATATTTACTTAATGAACATATTATTTGTTAGGGGGTGTCAAACCAACAAACACTAAAAGCTTGATTGGCCAAGTTATTTCTTAAGTTATTTTTTAGCATTTTATCGTCTTTTCTTTAAAGCAAAATAATTAAAAATATAAAATCACCAAATACGTGTTTGGTAAGACTTTTATTACATTATTGCTTGATTTTCGACGTGAAATGTAATTCTACATATAAAGACATTAGTTTTCACTATAAAAAAAAAAACAAGTGATGTAATTTGAAGAAA
Organism: Populus x sibirica; assembly: GCA_019202695.1. NCBI lineage: Eukaryota > Viridiplantae > Streptophyta > Magnoliopsida > Malpighiales > Salicaceae > Populus > Populus x sibirica. The sequence goes on from JAGMVL010000801.1 coordinate 1,302,078, forward strand.
AAAAACTGCTTATTTTATTTAAAAAAAAATACTTAAAAATATTAGTAATAAATATATAATGCATGCACGAATCTTAATCAAATTATACTTTTTATATATATTTTTTATGTTTACTTTTTGTTTTTTTTTTTAAAAGAAAGGAGTACTGCTAAACTATCTAACTATTTTGTTATCCCCACTACTTGACCTTTTCTTTATGATGACTAAGGTACGTTCTTTATGAATGTTTATTATTTAATTAATGTATGCTCTTCATTAATGATGACAAGAAATAGTAGAAATAACAATTTCTGTAATGACTTTAGCACCGTCCTAAAAAAAGTTAGATGTAATGTTTTAATTCTTGTTTTATTGTTTTACTTAAATTATTTTTTTCTCCCTCCTTTCCCTACAAATTATAATTAAATTCTTTTTATTATTAGTATTTCAACTTCAATTCTTATTTTTTTAATTTTAAATTTTTTACCTCAACCCTTTTATAGAAGTTTTATTTGTTTTCAATTTCATTATTCAATTTTAATTTACCAAATATTATATTCTCCAATGTGGTCTTCATTCTTTGAATTTTTAATTTTTTTTCTTGTTTTTTTATAAAAATTTTAGTGATTTTCAATTTTATCCTTCAATTCAAATAATTGATAATATTATGTTTTTCAATTTAGTTGTCATTGTTTTAATTTTTATTTTTTTCTTGGTTTTTTTGTAAAAGTTATTATTCTTTTCAATGTCATCATTTAATTACAACATTGTTTTTTGTTTTTTAAGTCAATTTTGGTCCTCATTATTTAAATAAAAAATTATACTTTTACTAAATTGATTTTTAAAAAAAATTCACCATTCAATTAAATATAAGATTTATTTTGTTTTTTAATTTTGATCTTCATTTTTTTTTTCAATTTCATCCTTTAATATTAATCGATTGAAAATTGAATTTCATGATTTTTCTAGATTGGATGGTTTAAGTCTAATGACTCGAGTCACTGGTTTGAAAAGTTAACACAGTTTTTTTAAAAAAAACAATAGAGCTTTAAAATTCTCTTTTTTTATATTGAGTTATTCTAATCACATGATACAAACTACAAATTTAACAAAATATATTGAATTAACTGAACTCTAATTAATATGACTATAGGTTTATCATGAACTTTTTTTTATGTGTGTTTTTTTTTAGCCCAGCTCTAATTAGCAAAGTGTGTCCACCGCGAATAGATATAAGCCTAAAAGCTCTAAAGCCATGCTTTATTGCTTGCTTGCAAGTGCATGGTGAAACATGTCTGAGTCCTAAAAAGATTCAAACTTTAAAATCCCACTTCTCCTGGCCAACGGCTAACATTTTCACACCCAAATATAAAGAGCTTACGATCAAATTCCCATTATGATGCAAGTGTTATTCATCCATGCATCCATGATTATTATAACTTTCGACTCATCGGTCACATACATCCATGTGCATGAACATGATAGTGATTATTAGCATCATGGTACTTGACGGCAGAATCCAGTTCATTAGGCCTCTCTTGTCTTTTTGACCATCAAGTGCATTTTGACCTAGAATTAAAATTTGAAAGAAACCAAGAAAGCAAATGACAAAATCCTGTGGGCTTTTTACCAGGGGACAGTGTTTGGTAAAGAGAAGAGAATATTTTTCCTTTTGAGAAAACGGACATTCCTGGCCTGGTAAAATCTGTGAATAATTTACCAAATCCACGACAAATTCTGCAATGCAACAACTCACCTTCCATTTCTACAAATTCCCGCCTGAGTCATTTTAGCACCACCACGTGTACCAGATGCCTTTCTGGCTCTAAGAATTAGCTGCCAAACACAGACAAATTCACTAACCTAGCTACATTCTGCTAGAGCGAGAGAGAGAGAGGGAAGAGAAGAGAAGAGAAGGTATCCCAGCATAAAAGGGGAAAAAAACACACATACACAGCTAGCAAGTGATCACTGAACACAAAAAATTGTTAAAGCATGAGAGCCAAAGCTTGTAAAGAAAACTGGAGGTTTTATAAGAAACCAAACTTAGGCTTCCCTGCTCTGATTCTCTCATGCTCATTTTTCTTTATTGCCGGCCTGTTTGCCTCAAATCTTCTTCTCTCTCAGGTACTTCTTTTCTATATTTTTTTTCCTTTGCTTTCTATCTGGTACTAGTAATTAATTATTTCAACGCAGGGTACATCAAGTGATGGAAGGTGGCTGAGGGCAAGAGCAAGGCAACTCCAATCAGTGGAGGAAGAGATTATTAGCAAGTATGATCTATTACCAAGTGGAGAGAGTGGAGATGATTTTATTACCCTTATCCCGTTTCAGGTTGTATCAATAAATTTCAAATGCTCAGCCGATCATCACATTAATCTCATTTTCTTTGCTTCTAAATCTCGCTATGTTCTGTGTACAGATTTTAAGCTGGCGGCCGCGAGCACTATATTATCCAGGTTTTATAACCGCAGAGCAGTGTCAGCACATAATTAATATGGCAAAGCCAAGCCTTCAGCCTTCAACTTTGGCTTTACGGGAGGGAGAAACTGCAGAAACCACAAAAGGAATCAGAACAAGGTAAATAATGTTACATCAACAATAGTAAAGATGATGTCGGTGTCGTTATAGATGTTTTTAACTAATTAAGACTTGCTTTTCGAACAGCTCTGGCATGTTTGTTTTTTCTTCCGAAGACCAAGCTGGAGTCTTACAAGTCATCGAGGAAAAAATTGCTCGGGCCACCATGATTCCAAGTACTCATGGAGAGGTATTCTTCTTGATTAGTCATGTCTATCTGTCAAGGAAAAATTAATTGTTTACTGTAGAAACAATACGAGCATATATAGTAACGCTAAGCATGTAATGTAACCAAATTAATTTAATATTGCAACGCTCAAAAATTACAAACAAAGTAATATATATATATATATATATATTAGTTAACTAATGCAGAAATACCATAAGTATAAAACAAAGAAACTTCAGCCTAAATTATGGTCATTAGGCACAAACGGCCTCTATGCCAGCAACCTCGAAGGATTCTAAAAACAGCACCATCTTAATTAAAAGGTTACACTACCGATGAAGGCATATAAACTTTGAAAACATGCTCGATTTTCTTTCTATAACATAAGAACCAAAAGCTAAGAAAAAGGAAAAGGAAAGGAGCATAAGAAGACAACATGCATTAGAGGATATTCTCATTGTTTTTTCCTTACTTCAAGAACACATCCCTTACTACTATTTACAGGAGACATGAGCATAAAATGTTTTTTTAGAGTTAATTTGGAAATTTAAAAAAAAAATTGACATTTTTTTAATTAATTCTAATGTTTTTTAAAAAAATTATTAAGGTATCAAGCATATGAAATTGATAAGAATCTAGATAAGTATTATTCATGTGCTAGCAAAAAATGTTTTTCTAAACCAAGAAGTTATGTTATAGTGTCCTCGTGTGGCTTAAGCCCACGGCCCACATAGCTTAAGATATCTCATGTCTAAAAGCTATGATGTATTACATGTCCAATTATAACTTTTTAAATTATTACTATATAAATCATTTGAAATTTTGTAATATTTTGATGTGGAATACAAGATTTGTGTTTGAAAATTTATCAATAGTTCTTTGAGATCAATTTATCATTCACTCATAATTAATTTTAAACATATTTATGTTTCTTGTTAAAATACTTATATTGAAGAATATTTTGCAACAATTAAAGTTCTAACCCTAAATGTGAGTGAACCTCACTTTTAACTTGGCCATAAATATACCTATTAACCATGTTTAAATAAATTTCTAATAATCCCTCACATGAATGGAAATTTTCTAACCAACATACAAAGACACAAAGATTCGTAAATAGAAAATGAATTGATAGATCACTTCATTAGGATAAGTAGCTTTTTAATTTAAACTTTCTTAGTGAATTATTATCGTATTTACTCAGCTAATTAGTAAATTTAATATTTTGAACTATTCAGTTTTTTTTATAAAAAAAAAAAAACCAAGATGATATTACTCGTGTAGTTCTCTTCCTAGGGTATTCTTTAAATCTAACAGTTATGTTTTTTTTTACTTTAAACAATTCATGATTTCATGCGTATTTTAGAGAATTCAATCTTTCAAAATTCTCAAAAAAAAAAACAATTATATTTCTCATTCATACAAGTGATTTTTCATTAAGAGTACTTTGTTATACTCCACTTGGTAAGCCAATATATGAGAATAATTAAGAGTACAACTCACCATTATCATGTTGTAACTAGCACCCGTATTCATCAAACGAATATGCAAAAAGTTTATTACTTTTGAGTGCTACTAAAAGTGTTATATGAATTAGTTTTTCATTTGAACCTAGTTTTAAGATCTTCAGTCAACTAGATAGTAATATTTAGGAACAATAATTTAATGTAATAGAAATCTCATATATCTTATACCTTAGTTTATGAGAACAATTCTTTTTTTTATAAAGAAAAAAACACAATATATATCAGTCTCAATGACTCTAGTTAATGTTCAGTCTTAAAAGTGCATTGACCATAAATATTTATGAACAATGTTTTGATACAATAAAAATCTCATAATTATAATAATTTTATAATTTTATTTGCAAAGAATTTTTGTTTTAAATATTTTATCTTTACTCTAAAATCATTAATCAAATATAAATAAATATAAAAAATAAAAAATATATTTATTAATAAAAAAATTTGTTTTGCATGAATAAAGTCAATTTTATGTATAACCAACCAATTGGCTATTGCGCATAAACATTAACATAGGGGTCTCTAAAAAAAACTTGGTTATCCTCTCATACAATTTATTGTTCTCTTCTATCATCAACCTTAGAATGAGATCGTTAACTATTATCTTTTTTTGCTTATACTTTAAATAGTTTTTCAAGTCTTTTCAAGATGATAGTTATTTCTCAATAATTGAACATCATGGAGGATAAGATGAAACTCATTACAATTTCTAAATCAATAATCTTGAATTCAAGAAATTTACTAATTATGAATTTTTTTCATGCCAACATCTTCAACCTTTTTATTTTTAATCCAAATTCAAGGAACTATACATATCATATAGTGTATTGTCTAAATTCTTTATTATATAGTTTTTGGATTAAAAAAAATCATTATGCATCAACTCTTCCACAACTGCTATAATAGTAAGATCAAGTTCATTATCTAACAACTTTGGCACATCTTTAGTTTTTAATTTTCTCATATTCAAGGTGATCAAATAAAAAAAAAACATCTTTTATAATACTAAACCAAATAACATGTGGAATTGAATCCAATTCTACATGTGATTTGAATTCAGTTGATAACTTATTACAACTCTTATGTTTAGAATAAAATATTAAACCACATTATTGAATTTAATTATATTGTTTGGAATACATGTGGAAATAAATAAAATTAGCAACCTTGACTATTTTTCCTTTAATTCCGAAATCATTTCTTTTTATTACAAAAAAAAAAACATTTCTTTTAGTTAAATGTTGGTGCTTGAATTAATAGTCTTAAATGTTAAGTTTCAGATACAAAACATTTCTCCAAAACATTTTTTCTAGGTTGTTCAAAGTTCTAACAAAAAATTAAAGCAATGTTAACTTTAGTTAATTCTTTGTTTTTTCTCCGTTCTTTCAATGTTAGTAATGCAATTTATACTCCCATAACTGTTTGGCTCTTAGCATACTTCAGATGATATCTACAATTAAGTTATTGTTTTTATGGTTCTAATACGATGCAAAAATGCTCAAAATAACAATCTTATATTTATAAACAAAAGAAACCGTTGGAGTTTGTCTTACTCAATTTCTTATCAGTTCCATATCCAAACTCATCAAGAGTTCTTGTTGAATTGATACACCACCAATTTACTTGAATCACTATTTTATTTTACGCTACAAATTATTTGGATAACTAAGATTGCATGAGCATATACTTAAAAAGTCCACAACACTAGAATATGTTGTAATCCTAAAAAATGGCATTATGTCATGACCATAAATGTTTACCCCCATGAAAATACAACTTGAATTCCAAGACTTCTTAGTCTTTAGTGATTATGCCTCATCTAATGGGAATTATAACTTTTATTAAGGCTTAACAAATCATAAATCATCTCCAAGACTAGCAAATTATCTATGGTAATAAACATGTTTAATTGGATGGAAATAAAATAAAATAAAACTTTAATTTACTAAATTATAAAACAATTAAACAAAGCCATAAATCTCGACCATATATGTATGGTCATGGCCACAAGCTTTTATTGGTGAAGTTAGGGAGGACTACTAACCTATTGAAAGACAGTCTTGTTAGCACTTTCCCACTTCATGTATTCTTGGGCCAAAGGGTTTTTTTTGTTAAAGAAAAAGAGATGGGAAGAGAGTGGTGAAAGAAGATACATAATTTTCAATATCAATTGGAATTGAATTCCTTGAGCAAACCAGAGGGTCTCCCTTCTTATTTAAATATGGTTATTTTTTATGAATTGAATTCCATTTGAATCAATACCGTTAAAGGGTTCCAAACATAAAAATTGATTTAACTCTCTGAATTGAATTGAATTTTCAGGGTTCCAAACAACCTATTAAATTTTAAACCATTAAATTTTTTAGATTTCTCATCATGCATCACAAAAGATGATGGTGAAATCTTTTATGCTGAAACAATGCTTACCATAGCAACATTTTGAAGAAACTAAACAATTAATATAAGGAATTTAGCTTTTAGATTGTATAGGAAAAATTAATTGTCTGGTGTTCAAATAATTTGAGCATAATAGATTGAAAATAGATATATCAATTAAACTATTGCAGAATTACAATAAGTATAAAACAAATGAACTCTATACAATTATTTATAGGAATAAAGTACTAAAAATTAGAATAATGTATATAGTGTACTTGTTGATGAACTTCTAAACAAATAGAAGGAATAGAAAGCATTGTTATCAAGGATTATACCCTTTATCCTTAAGACTAAATCGTTTGTTACTTGGCTCAAACAATCTCTATATAAGCAACCTTCTAAAATTCTAACAACACTATCTCGAAATGTAAAGGTTGCACTACCAATTAAGTCAAGAACTTTGAAAACAAACTCAATTTTCTTTCTACAACAGAAGAACCTAAAGGCTAGAAGAAATAGATAATATATAGGGGGAAAAGGCAAGAAGTAGAAGAAAATAGTAGGTAGTAAAGGATATTATCACTATTTTTCCCTTGCCTCAAACAAATTTCCTTTACTCTTATTTACAAGAGACCTGAGTATAAAATGTTTTTGTATAATTGTTTTTTTTAATAAATACTAACATTTTATATTAATTATGATGGTTTTAAAGCAATTAAATACATGATGTTTTAAAACCAAAACAATGTTTAGGTATTAAATAGACATTCAATAAATCTGGATAGGTATTGTTAATAGACTAGTCATAAAAAGAAATTAGACCAAAATATTGATGGGTTTTTGAAATATATATACGTAGTGGAAACTATAAATTTAAAATTTTTCCAAGAGTCTCAAGGATCCTGTTAGATTGATCTAGGGTTGTTTAGGGTTTATACAAAGATTACTTGAAAATCATATATTCTTTTCAGCCTTAAATAATTGTTTCAAGGCTCAGTTATTGCAAATCATAAGTCGTCCAAGTGTTTGGCCTTTAACGGTAATCCACACGAATCACCATTGAGAAATCTCACCTTTGAGTGCTAGCTATTTTCTTTTATGTTTTAGGTATTTTTGTATTGTACTCTACTCCCATAAAATAAGAGGCATAGCTTTGTATTTATAGAAAAAACTAAAAAGCCTATATAAATGGTAAAATATCAATTTATCTCCCGAATAATATCACATATATTATTTAAGGATAATTTTATAAATTTATTCAAATAAGTCCCTACTTGATTTTTCTAGGTCTAGAATTATAATTTCCTGTATAAATTACACTTTAATCCTCAATTTTTAGAACTTATTTACAATCAAGTCACACTTGATTAATCATCTTATTTTAATTTCTGACCAATAGTTTTTATGTGTATGACCCATTAGGTTCTCTAATAAGTTTGTTCAAATATAAATCACAATCTTAAATAAAAATAGGATTAAATAAATTTATTTATTATCAATTCAATAATTGATTGATTTATATATGAAGATCAAGTATAATTTCTAGCAACCTGTCATGATCTCCTAAATATTAGAAAAGTCAAAAGTAGTTTGACTTAACCTTTCAGTGACTAGTTTCTCAATGTAATTATTATCTCTTCATCAACAATGTTTCGATTTAAATATCATAGCTTGGAGTGTGTCTACTATATCAAATCATGTTTCTTGTTAGTACCATAGTTATTGATTCTTTGGATAAGATTTGAAACTCTTTTCAAATCTCATTTCACCTTGTGTAAGGATTTACAATTAATACTATTTAAGAACATGTGAAACATTTTTTCTAATTCACATAGGGTGATGAATTCTCTTTTGATTATTTATATACATTCATATAATTTATGTTATATTCATTATTTATCTATTTGTTACCCTTGATTAGAATAACGTGTAGCAGGATCAAAACGTAATACTTCTTATATAAAATAATTTAATGATCTCAAGTTTAAAGATCTCTTACACAACCGTACTATAAGTCTTTCCAAAGAAACAAGTGATCTCTCCAAATGAAATTTTCATGTGGGTGAATTCAGTGTACATATCATCTAACAAACACCTACATATTAGTTTTAGGTATCCATTATACATCACTTTATGATAATAATTGCTTCCTTTCATAAACAAAAGAATATAATATATATTAGTCTCAACAACTCTAATTAATGCCCAACCAATGAATGTTTAAAATTAATTTACCATTCACACATAATTAATTTTAGACATATTAATATTTCAACAATATCTTAACCCTAAATCTTTACTTTCAAATTTGGCATCAAAATGTGTCCATTAACCGTATTTAAACCAATTTCCAACAATATCATTTCTCTGCTCTTCTTTAATTCAGTAGAAAATATTAGGCGATAATGAGAGCCAAAATATGATGCTCTCCTGCTTGAACTAGTCAATCTTTCATTCCAGTGCAATTGTAAGATTTTCTAAGGATGGCACCCTGTTTCAGGCTTTCAATGTCCTGCGCTATGAGATTGGCCAAAAGTATGATGCTCATTACGATGCGTTCAATCCTGCAGAATACGGGCCTCAAACGAGCCAAAGGGTACAGTAAATCTCATACTTTATGATTAGAATAAATACTTTATTATATTATTCTAACACAGAGACTTTTTATTCAGGTGGCCACATTCTTGCTGTATCTATCTAATTTTGAAGAAGGCGGGGAGACCACATTTCCGATTGAGGTAACAAGACTTACTTGTACACCTCCCTTCCCTCTTTATGTTTTCCTTTCTGCACAAATGATTCGGTTTATCTTCATGGCTTCAAGTCATTGTACAATATATTCTTAATTGAGCTAATTGAAGTGAGTTTTTAATTTGTTATTTCGATGATATTTCTTTACCAGATCATCTAGATAATACGCGCATGACTAATTTTATATCAAAAATAGAGGTAAAAAGGACACAATTGATTCAATTAAAGATATAAGGACATATTTAGACATGACATATACTTCTTTTTCATAGAAATATAAGCAGTCATCCTCCTGACTCTTTTTTTGTGTGCAGAATGATGAAAACTTTGAAGGATATGATGCCCAGAAATGCAACGGTTTAAGGGTAAAACCACATCAAGGGGATGCAATTCTGTTCTACTCAATATTCCCTAACAATACAATTGACCCGGTAACTGTTCCCTCTCACTCATTCTCATCTCTATCAACTTTTCATTTAGGCTTCAAATCTCCCTCCACAGTATTCTGAGCAGAGCATCGGAGTTTTCTAAGTTCTGTGCACGTTAGCTTTTCTAGCCAGACATACCCGAAAGGGACATGTTAAAAGGGAAGACCTTAGTTGATGAACATTGCTAAGATTAGAAATCACTTCAGGATAATTGCTTAGAATTGTAGTTTTCCATATTGGTTCATACGGCAGTGATGAATTATATTGTTTTTTTTTTTTTGGGCAGGCATCTCTTCATGCAAGCTGTCATGTAATCAAAGGGGAGAAATGGGTGGCTACTAAGTGGATTAGAGATCAAGTACAAGTTTAAATTGTTCATCGCTGTTTTACCCAAGTTTCTTCTAGGAAAGGATCTTTGCTGATGCTATATTTTGGGATTGTAAAATGCTTTGAGGACAAGAGTAATCTCTCATGTTACATCGCAATTTTAGAGGATTAAGAAAATTGTTCGAATACAGTGGATGATTACTCTCTCCTGTTATTGGTGAAAGGCTTCTTTCAAGTAGGACATGGATCGAGCTGGCAAAAATGGTAGCTGTGTTTGTTAGTCAACTTCACGAAATGCTCTTCCGCCGATGGAGCTCTTAGTTTCATGCCATGCTATCATAATCGAGCCGACCGGACTTTAAATCAGAGGAGGTCCCACGTCTCAGGTCGACTGGTCTGACTGATGGCTAATGACCTAGTGGTGGTGGGACACGCTTATGCTAACAAATGCAGCGTTAGCACCCCTGCCATTGGTGAGGCCATCACCACCTCGTCCAATCCCATCTTCCTTTTTACATCTTCTCTGTTTGTGATAAATACCTTTAGGTATCAAATTCAGTATAAACAGAGGAGCAACAGCCACTATCAGTACCATCTCTTGAATCAACAAACATCATGTTTTCTTCCAACAACAAAATCTACAACCTCTCAACTTCGAAATGAATTCTCAAGCACGGATCTCCATTTCTCTACGTCATGTCTGATAATCGAAGAACTTTCTCATCCCTTTTTCGAAATAGAACAATTCTTTCATTTTCATTTGATAGAAGAGGGAGAGGAAGGTGCGGTCATCGTCACAAATTTGAAAACCTTTATTTCCCAGCAAACCCTTCTACTTCTACACAATTAAATTGTGTCGAACACGTTATTGGTTCTGTTAAATTCATCGAATTCGCACCAGGTGGCTACGTAAACGATTTTTCATCGGAACTGAACCAGCTTATTGTCTAGTTCGTCTATTAAACTGACCAGTCAGGTTGAGTTCTGATAGCACTGGCTTCTTGAATGTCCTGTGTAGACACCTATCGATATAGAAACTAAAGTAAATTCATCACAGTGAACTCCTATCAAGAATGAAGTTAACAAATAGTTAAAGGTAGAATGATAACAAAAAAAAAAATATTCCTAAATTCACGACTGTTTCCAGTTATGAACAAATATCAGAGCGGGGCAATTCTTGTATGATGACCATGCCAAAGATTATGGAAGATCACAAAAAACTGTTTTGGTTTAAACAGTAAACTATTATGAAACTCTGGAAATGCAATCAAGCAGCTGTTGCATCAATTGTGTATAGTGCCTTGCTTGAATAATGAAGCTTAGCAAGTCTTGAAATTCCTGTCAGTTTCAACTCACGCAAACCTCCTTTTTGAGCATCTTCCTTTTTTCTCATGTATTTTTTCCAGTTTTGCTGTCAATAATTCTCACAGGGAAAAATAAAAAAAAGCCATCAAAATATGGCTACTCAGGTTCTAGTTCAAACCTAAATTAATCAAAATTATCTGGCAGGTTACTTCTTGACCACTCTCAGCTGACCTTGTTGCTCTCTGTAAATTGTAACTTAACATAGTGGCTCGTTAATCAGTAGATAAGCCTCCTTGCTGACACAGCTGCTGAGATACCAGTGTTGCCTGTGAAACACATTTCTCAATTTAGCAATAAAATTCAATAAACCAAAAATATCTAACCAATTCCCCTTTCCTCCTAGCCCTCCAAGACATTTTCAAGGCCATCAAATTTTTTCAGTCGCATTTTTTTATTTTATTTTGTTCAGTTTCTATTTAATTTTGAAGAAAAAAGAGAGTAAAAAACAGAAAAAAGGAGAAATTGTATACCTTTTTTGCTGACTTTAATTGTGTCTTGAGAGCAGAAAAGATCACTCTTTCAACTTTCAGTTAATCAATCAAAAAATCAGATGATGGACACCATAAGCAAATCAACTTTGGTGCTAAGTATCCAACGGAGCTTCTGGAAATTATGACTTGTGCCAGTTTTGAAACGGCTGCTTTCCCCATCGCTTCAACAAATGCATGGAACCAGATGCCATGAAAAGCCCAAGAGCAGCGAGTGCCACAATTGTTGAATTCTCTATTTTCTGGTAATAGCCTCTCTGAAATGTGTCAAAGGTGGCAAGTCCAATATTGTAAACGGTGAAGACCAGGACACACAGTACAAAGAGATGTGATGCAGTGAACATTTCTTCAAGAAGTCATCATGGGGCTTCCATAGGTTGGCCCCACAGTGACCCTCGTGTATGGAAATGAATGGATGATCAACCTAAGTGCTCAAGTGATTTTGGGTTAGAGAAACGCACTAGTATCAGCAAAAACAGAATAGCTGCATTTGCAGGTGCTAGAGAAAGGCTTATCATCCCTCCACGCAATTCATTTGGTACATGACTATGAACAAATTAAGAAAAACACAAACCAAATTTAATATGCATGATAAGAGACACTATCAGTAATGGTTAAATAAAATAATAAAGACACATCTTTAGCTTACATGGTCCTCAATCTTGCAAGTGAAGGTATAATCAGGCCCACACCCGCATGGAATAGGCAAAACAATGACACTAAAACTCCAATTTCCTGCATTTACAGTTAACAGCAAGAATTTATGGCCAGCTAACTTAGAACCAGATTAAGAGACAAAGACATGCATACCTGATAATCATAAGCTACAATAGACAAGGCAAGCCCCAGTACAGTGAAAGCATATACTAGGCAATCCTCAATCCGAAGTGATGATGGACCACTCAATAACCATGGAAACACAGTGCTTCCCAGCATTCTTGCACCCATTAGGCATGGATATATCAATCCTAGATGCACTTCTCGTCCATCAGCCTAAACTCACATGTAACATAAAAATTGTAATATTTTCTGATCAGGAGTTGATTTCTTACTAGGCAATGGTCATGCATAATCAGTTTAAGCTCTTCCATGGTTGTAAAAGAAAACACTGGAAGAGTTCAATATCATTTTTCTGAAAAGGAGCCATCTTCAATTTACCAACACGCTTATTTTTGGTAATATAATTACAAAATGAGAGAAGGCACTGAAGGGTATAGATACTAACCGTCTACTAACATAAATCAGTAAATGATTAAAATCTTCTTTAGTGACACAGATTAATTGTACCACAAAAGAAACCTGTTGTATGATACATAGATTAACATGTTGCTAAGCATTTATCTTTTTCCTGCATCTTGCTTTCATATCAAGCCACAGTCACTTATCAGGAAGGCTTTGTCTCCTTCCACATCTTATGTAAATGATTGATCTTAAACGGGCTATTAACATGTGATGCATGATTTACCAGGAGCAGAGCATATTTGAACTATTATCGTACAATAAAACAGGTCAGTATTGAGGTATGAAACTTTAATTATTATTAAATTTTTTTATTTTTTTTTGTCAATATAAGAACATCAGATTTTAAACAAAATCAAGATAAATGATCAGCATTGATACAATTACTTCCAGAATTATGAGGAATTGAGATAACAGTATTGGATAGTTAAGGGAATTGATAATGATCATACCACCAATGTTGGGGCCCACAGGATCCAGAAGATTGCAATCGAGAACTGAAGGCAAGCATGGGCAAAACCCAGTAACAATATCCGTTTATCTGGAGTACAAAAAGTTCATTGATGATTCAAAGATACTGGAAGATACTCAAAATATGTCATGGTGACATCTAGTGAGATTTTGACCAAAAGAACATCAAAAGCTTTCCACTCTTTGCCTCAATCCTCAAAAATATCCATGCATCTTAAGAATTTAGTTGGACATTTGACATTCAAAATGTCCAATTGTCCATGTTTAAGGCCTATTTATACTTTTTGAAAGATTATGTCAACTAAAAGGACATTGGACATTTGAATATATATAAAATTAATTGTCAAAAAATAGATGGAAATTAGATTGAAGAGAGAGAGAGAGAGAGAGAGAGAGGCTGAAGCTAACACCAATAAATGCACAAATCTACAAAGAATGCTTCCTTGTTGCCATTGTTGTCAAATATCAGCACTTAAAGTCATGAGTTCCCAAGAAAAGCTCAGTCTCTACAAGTTTCTATATTCTATCACCAATCTAAGGCAGCAAGGAAAAAAGGTTCTTTAATTTAGCTGTACATATAGAGCATCATCGAACAAAAAATGCTTACAATGGAATAAAGACAATAACTTTTGGACCTTAGGTATATCATCGAAGGAAAGAACAGCAAATGGATACAGGTGACTATAAAAGGCAGATCAAGTACCAGAAATAGACAGTATAACTCTCACAGCTTACTCACACTGAGGTAAAACAATGTACATCCCATTTAAGTTGTGGATGATTTCAAAGAATAACTGTGGGCATTTCAATATTCTAACTTTAGATTGAAGTCCAAATGATACACCGAAATGCAACCTTGTAATAATCTTCAAATTTTCACATAGAAGATGTTCACACACAAATCAGTCAATACAACATAAGTTTTTACTCAGAAAAGAAAAATACAACACTCACCACTAAAGATATGCGTGTAAGACATCTGGCGGCGATCCTTTACTGGTGCAGAATATGGGGCTTGTTTCCATCCTTTGGTGACACAGAAAATGCCAATGATTGCAATGAAGATAGTTGCAGTGGAAGAAGATGCAATTCCTGTATCCACATTACTAGCAAGTAGCCAATTTGCAAGCACCTGGCTTCCAATCAATGATGCAGACTCAAAGAAAGTCATTAACCAAAAAGTGTGAGTGAGAGCACGTTGCCTATGCCCTTGGTTTTCATTTTCAAGAACGAGCCACGCCTCGAAAGCAAAAGAAAAAATGGAAGTGGCTAGCGATGAAGAGAGAGTGGGTAACCAAATACAAGGGTGTGATTGTGGCACCATCCTCTTCCATGTACCGACAAAGAGGTGTAGTATGCAAAACATCAAGCATGCCTTGTGGTGTCCGCCTCTACAAATACCCATACACAAACACTAATAATATTAATTACAAAAATAAATAAATTCCATGTGAGAAAATAAATAAATAAGACTTACATTGAATCAAAGAGGAAAGGTAGAAGAGAAGCGAAAACAAGAGAAGATCCAAATCCAAGACAAAGGGAGAAGAGTATCTGCTCCTTACTCATGCCATTATAAACAAACTCAAAATCTCCGAAAACCGACCAAACTCCTTCCATCGCTGCAGAATAAAAAAAAATCAAAATCTAATTGAATGTAAAAAAGAAAGGAGAAAATGAAAGAAATGAACTCCGATACCTGATGCGAGAGAGTAAAGGAAGAGGAAGTATCGGTGGGAAGAGGGAGAGAGGGACTGATCAGAGAAGGCAGAGGGAGAGACAGATTTGTTGAAAAAACGAGGAAAGAGAGCGATTGAAAAGAAGCAACACATTATTATGAATCCGTAGAGTGATGGATTTGGTTCCCATTTTGAATTCTCTACTTCTACTCCCATTTTTCTTCCTCTCGATCTTACTCCCTTCTTCTTTTCTTATTTTATCCAGAGCCAGATCCAGATAGAGAGAGTGCCAATTTCAAGCTTTGCTTGCTTTTGAGAGATTCCTTGCCCTGGTGGCTTCTATAACAAACCTTGGCAAAGTTTTTCAGTTCCCGTTCGCCACGTGGCTTAGAGAGATGTAATTTTCTTCCTATTTGAGCTTTTGACCAGCCAAGTGGTCGTAGTAAAAACAACTTGAGAAAAAAAAAACATTTAGTTATTGATAATGTGTTTTTCTAAAAAAATAATAGGTTTTAATTATGAATTAAATTATATTTTAATTTAATATTAAAATGAAAAATATATGATTTATTTGTATTAATTTGGGCTGATTTGTG
This sequence comes from Populus x sibirica, assembly GCA_019202695.1. Lineage (NCBI taxonomy): Eukaryota > Viridiplantae > Streptophyta > Magnoliopsida > Malpighiales > Salicaceae > Populus > Populus x sibirica. The sequence continues at coordinate 1,318,052 of JAGMVL010000801.1, forward strand.
AAAATTGTGTGGATAATTTTAAAAAATAATAATAAAATAAAAGGTTTAATCTGAAATTAACTTAATTTTAAAAAAAGAAATCGGCAGAACCATAAATTTTTATCAATTTATTTTCTTAATTCTATTTTATCTAACATGTATTTCATGTCAAATTAAGATTTTCACAACTAAACACCTACTCCCTTAGTCTTTATTAAAAAAAAACCCTAATGGAAAGAAATTAGGGATTTTTTTCGCACATGCCCCAAAACTTTATACACAACGAAACATGTAGGGAAGAATACTTTACCAATCAAAATTGTATTCAATTTCTTGATTCCTTGCAAGATTTTCATGCAATCCTTCTTGTTCCTTAACAAAATCCTTGTTTCTCTCTCTAACGATAACAAAATTTCTTCTGAACGAAAGTTTTTATTATTTTATCTTAGCTTCCTACTAAAATTTTTCATCACTATTCGTAACAGAATTTCTCTAAATTTTATTATTTTTTTTCAATTTAAAATCTCGTCATTAATCATGGATTTACCCACATGTCGATATTTTCATATATAAATTTATTCTTTAATCTATTTAGGATTTTCACACCGGCTTACCAAGACTTTTTATTTTTAATCACCATGATTCCTTTATATTTCACCAGTTTTTATTTAAAATTTATGCAATTAAATACAAGGTTTATACCGAGAGTCAACATTATGCGCATATAAATTTATAAATTCATTTATTTGAAGTTTCATTATATTTTTCTATGAACTTTTACCTTTCTTCACAAAAATTTTTATTTAAATAATTATTTTATCTGATTGGAGATATTACATAATTTTTTTTTGGCTGACATTTCGCAAACCAATTTACCACTTTATTTTATCTTACATTTAAACAATTTCACCGTGGATTTTTACTTCAAATCATAACAATTTTTCCTCTTAATTTACCATTTTTTCAATTGAGGATTATCCTATTTAATATTGTTTCATTGATTATTGATTTTTAGATTAGAGGTTTACAAGACGGGTGTTTACTAGAGAGACGCATGCACAAATAAGATTGATGTCAATCTAGGTATGTCGTATAATCAATTAGTCGAGAAACGTATATTCACAATCCAAAGTTCATGATTATAATGTCTTGAAAGAATACGTTCTAGACTTGATAAAAGAAAGCTTATATGTCATCCTCATGATGCATACAACATTGAACATTTTTCTTTTAAGAATTTTAATATTCAATTCATTATTTAAAAATTCAACACATCAACAAGTTCCTGATAAACATCTTTCAAAACAATTTTCATGGTGCTGGTTCGTTATAGTGAGATTTCATTACTAATTACAGTTTTGAGTTTTTAGACCGGGAGGGTGGGAAGGGAACGATGCTGATGATTACAAGAGCTTGTACGTTAGCTGGATACGAGTCCTCGTGACTTCTACGAAATATTTATTATTTATAAATTGATGATGAGACTAATCGAACCACTGTCCACCATCATTTCATTCCTCTGCAAAAAACATTGGCCATGGCGAGGGATTCATGTCAACGGATGGCATGCGAAAATCACAGAGCAGGAAAATACTGGGGGGGGAAGGGCTAAGGTCAAAAGTGAATGACTCGACTATATTCTCCCAAACAAAAGTATGACCACAGTGACTAAAGACCAAACACAATTCTTAACTGCCTGCAAACAACAAATGGTATAGGGCAGATGGTCATAAGCACAATACATTATCCCATATGCAGTGGCCTCCAGCCCACTGGCACACTCTAAGCAAGCACCAGCTACTTTGGCAGCATCCTGCTACTTTCTGCAGCCCTGACTTGAATGGCATTTATGGGCGTACCTCCGGTCCACTGACAGACTCCCTGAGAATACCATAGCAACCTCCTACTGTGTCCGCATCCTGCTGCTTTCTGCAGCCCTCACTTGAGAAAAATATGGGTGGGCCTTCATCAAAAACACCAAGGAACAATTAGATAACATGTTCGCGTATCCAGAATGGCAAGCTTTTGTTATCAACCAAAACATTAACCAAGAAAAGCTACAGGAAAGTTTGTGCTAGCCAGTTCAAAAGCTCACATGCTCGCATTGCAAAAACTAAAATGTCAAACCACAGAATAGAAACCAGTTGGGACATTGCTCACATTTTAAACAAGCAGTAAGACTAACAAACGAGGTTCAAGGAGCAAAAAGATTGGATACACGCACAAAGCAACCCCACTTGGAGTGCAACTTGCAAACCAATAGCAAGTTTGAGCTTCTCTTAAGCCAATTATTGAAATATCAATGTGCATCCAATACAGAGACAGGAAAATTTCTGTACAGATTACAATATCCATGTACTACTACTATTTTGTGTTTGGATGCTGGACAGGGATGGCATTTCTAACACATGCATTTTGTGTACACCCTCCCTTCCCATTGCACGTGATTCAACATGCTTGAGGAAAGACTGGATGGGATAAGCCTGTGCCCATCGATTAAACCACCCAGACAAATATAATCTAGCTGACAAGCCAAAAATGGAATTACCATTGCTTCTCTAGCAGTTAGCCTGTCTTGATGATCATACCGAAGAAGCTTATCAAGAAAATCAAGGGCCTGCACATCAGCACCTCAAGAGAATCAATGATAGTTTAAGGCTATCAATGATAGGTGGAGTAAACTTAACAAATTGTGTAAGATGACGAACCTCAGGAGACACAAGGTGCTGATTATCTGAATTAATAAACTTGGACCATGGCTTCCTACTGTGCCTGCAGCAGTATAACATGACACATTAATTCGTGTTGGATATAGTAGTGTTGCTCTCTTGGTTTATTCTGGACTAACTAAATATAAATGATCTTAATGTAGGGAGCGAAGGCCACATTATAGCCTAATCAAACATTTTTCTTACTATTGGCAAACTAATTTGTAAAATGGAGAAGAAAATCATGGTTAACAAACCTCCCAACAAGCGCATCAAGTTGAGGATCAAGCTCTAAATGATATTTATTCAGATATGCATTTAGCTCATCAGTTCCAAGTACCTGAAATTAGGTCAAGATCAGATGCAGCGGGCATGTGGCAACAGTTTAGTTTAAAAAAAATCAATGTCATGATCTTCATAAAATATGGTTGTATAGCAGGAATAAAACATTACAGAATGTTTTTATCAAACAACTGAATCAGCATTACCTTCGCAATTTTGACAAGCTGATCATGGTTGTCATGGCCATAAAAGAATGGCTCCTTCCTAAATATCTGCATCAAGAATAGAGACTATCAGCAAATCACATGATGACAGGATCAGCCAATCATATGGTAGATCTCATAAAGAAGTGTCATGTAAAGGCTTCGCATGAGTGATTCTCACCATTCCAGCAAACATGCAACCAAGGCTCCACATATCTAAAGAATAATCATAGTCTTGTAAATCAACAAGAAGTTCAGGCCCCTTAAAATATCTGAGAAACAAGGAAAATACTTTAATCTTTCATTAAAAGTTGAAGCCATAAATATATCACCATAAGAATATTATAAAAGGTAATGGTTAAACTGATACTAGATTTGCTTGGAACTTTCAGAAAACTGTTCAATTCTCGAAGTTCAGGATAAAAAATTTCAGAATTCCAATAAAGCACCTCCTAGGAAATCCAAGGACTTGAAACCAAACCCAATCATAGAAAAAAAGAACATTTTGATGGTTGACTCACAAGATCTGCGGCATGGAGCATGGAGCGTGGGATCATGCATTATCATAATTTCTCCCAGATTGATATGGAAAGAAACTTAGATAGATTAGCTACCAAAAATGCATCATTATGAACCACTCAGTTTTCAGTTATTCAACTGATTCAAGGTATAGCTTAGAAATAACATTACATAGAGGCCAGTTGAGTGGAATAAGCCTTTATTTATAGTTTACGCTTGAAAAACGGTTACAAAATGTTAAGTTGCCTAATTAGAATGCTTTGAGTCCTTCAGCACATCAATAAGGACCAGGAAGGGTCCACTAAAATTTATCCTAAATTCTAGGGCTAAAAGTAAATACCAAAAACAAAAAGATAAAGAGGCAGAATTTCATTACAATGATCTATCATGTCATGCATTCAGCCATTACCTCGAGGCCACCCGAACATTATACTCCTTGCCAGGATGGTAAAATTCAGCAAGACCCCAGTCTATCAAGCGGAGTTTTCGCAACTCATGGTCTATCATAACATTGTGAGGCTTGACATCTCTATGCATTATTCCTTGCGAGTGACAGTAATCTAGAGCCTGCATTGTGAAGATATCTCTATTTGTTCAGAAACCCTAATGTAATCACCATAATACATTTGCTTCATAATGAAAACGCTTCTTTCTTTTTTCATCGGTGAGCAGGTCCACATAAACTAGTAGAGACTCAAATTTAAGATGATGACCTACTAGCAGAGACACTAATATGCCTTAGGAAAGGTCAATAGATGAGACCATATCAATGTAATCACTTGAATAAAAACAAACACATCGTATACTTTCCAGTGACTTCTAACATAATTTTATGCATAACAAATTCCTAAGTTTCTGACCCATCAACATAAGTTTAAAGAGGGAAGAAAAGAGAGAGTTCCCATGCTTAAATTACCTTGAGAAGCTCGTATATATAGTAGCGTATGTCATAATCAGTCAAAGTGGGGTACAAAACTTTGAAGTCTGTACTGTTCACATATTCAAATATGAGGCTAGGAGTTTTTGAGTGCTGATCTCTAACAATGTCTAGAAGCTTCACTACATTTGGGCCACCACAAAGGTTCTGAAGTATTTTTATTTCCCTCTTAATCTGCAAAAGGATCACAGAATGATCATCACTATGCCCCAAAGAGATTTGTAGCTAGATTTACAGAAAAACCTTTATTATAAGAGACAGAACATAAAACCACTGATATGTCAAATATAGGGATATTAATAATCACCTTCTTTTTCTTAACAGGTTTGAGTATCTTGATAACGCACCGCTCATTGCTATTGACATTTATGCCTTCAAAAACTTCACTATACTTTCCCCTTCCAACCTTCCGAACAACCTCGTAATCATCTTGATCTCTGGAAAGATCTTGAGAAGTTAAAGCATAAAAGAAAGGGAAAGAAAACACACCATGACTATCACTAGAAAGTTGGAATAAGAAAAGGAAGGATGAACTGATCTTCCAGCTATATATAACACAATGCTCAATATAATAATCTGGTATTTTACTTTAAGACACTGAAACATCAAGAGTTAACTGATATGAAGCCCACAATTTAATATAGAAGACTCATACCTGAAACTAAATGGTACGAAAGGATTCATCACAATCCAACTCTCTCAAGTATTTTAGCTTTTAAAATTGCTGTGATTTTCCGTGCTTTACCGTTCCCATTCATTTAAAGATTTAAGTTTTGCGTCAATAAATGAAACTTGGTATCAACAACTTTCATTTAATATAAGCCAGTCCTATGTGATTATGCACTTAGAGATCCTTCAAACCAAACAAAAGTATCCATTTCTTACTGATTCTATAAAAAAAAAAAATCAACTTCCATAAGCTGAATGAGGTTTTACCTTTAAAAAATATAAGCATAAATCTCCCTCATTCACACAGTATATCCAGCTCTAGACAACAACTTTACGACCACAAAACAATAACACAAACGAAATAATTACTTTCAGTACTTTGGATACTATAGCATTTGAAAGAAATACCCAGGCCAAAGAAATGGGTCCCATCCATAAGCCGAACCAAGCAACTTCGGATACCATTCTAGTCTGTTAGCAACATTCCTAATACATCATAAACATCTTAGATTCCTCTCTCCCTCACCACTAGTAGATCCACACACACAAAAAATCTAGCTCAGTACACCTTCGATAAACTCTTCCACGTCCCAAACACTTAATTTCTCAAGCCAGAGATTCCCCAATCACAGATTAGTAAAAAAATAAAATGAAAATGAAAAACCCTAAAAAGAGAGATTCAGTAACAGATTAGGGTTTGATTAAAACTTAATTACCCCCATTGAACGGTGAGAGACTCATAATCCCAATATTCCTTAGGACGCAGAACATTAACATCGGTATAAACTCGCGCTTTCGACATCGATCCCCGTCGATTCGAGATCTCGATGATATTAACGGTATCGGTTTCTTCGTTGTTGGAGAGGATGGTGGTGCGCTGGATAGAGTCGTGCGCCACAGTCGCACGCAAAGCAATAAGGGCGCACAGTAGCAGAAAGCGAGGAAACAGAGGCGCTACTGCTGGGTTTCGCCCATCTTTTTTCATGTGCTGGTGGTGTTATCCTCTTTACTCTCTATGCACCACCATCTCATTAAAATATATAAATTACAAAAAAAAAAAAAATCATAGTCCAACTTTCAATTTAATCCCCTAATTTTATAGTTTTCAAAATGAATTGTTTTTCAATTAGATTCTTTAAGGTTCGAATGTTTTCATACTTGTTAACTGGTCGTGGGGTTTCTTTAAGGTTCGAATGTTTTTCAGACTTGTTAATTCATATATATCATGATGATATATAATTATTTATAAAGCAATTGATAATATCATTATAAAAACTTTAATTTTCTTTAAAATAATGAAATGATTTTTTTATTAGTGGCACATGTTTTTAATATAAGAAAGCACAATTAAAACAAATGTTTGTAATCGAAATCGGATAGGATAGATGGTTCAACTATTTCAATCATTTCAAATAAGTCGAAAAAATATATATCTTCATTATAAACCTAATTTCTTTAGTAATGCATCTTTTTTTATTATTTTAATGGAAGCATCATTTTTAATCATAAGCATTATTTTTAAGAAAAAATCTATCATTATTTTTAAAAAGCAACTTTTTATTAAAAAATATTAAAATAGTGCCTCAATATTTTGTATGTGATTAAGAAAATAATTAATGTGATAAAACCATGTAAAACAACTACTTAAAACAAACTTTTCATTGAATATTCATGAGTAATGTTTTAAATTAATTTTTGCATTTTAGATATATAACAATAATAATAAATCTTTAACATCCTCATAAAACACATATAATATTACTTAAGAACTATGGTGAAACTATATAATAGTTTAAATATAATGTTAAGTATTTAATTTATAGCTCATTTCAATAAAAAAAAATCATAAAAAGAGGTTAGGTGTCTGGGCAAAGAGACTAGACATGCGTACCTTGCCCAACAGGAAAAAAGAAATGTCCGGCATGTGTGAGTCTGCATCATCTAGCATATATGAGCCTAAATGGCAGGTCCTTTATTATTTTTATGTTTAAGGGTGGATGACATGTTATTCTCTTTCTTATTTAAAATAATATAAAATAAATAATATATTGTTTGCTACTTAAATTTCTAGCCACCAAAAGATGGCTGAAAATGGCTCTTTGAACCTAAAAAATAATTAGTTAATCTATTTTCACATAAAACACCTAACAAGTACCCTAGTAAGCTTAATAAAACAACCAAAAAATTCTTTCTTAACCTGGTCTACTATTTTCTGGTGAGATAGAAGCTCAAAAATACTTCTATGGCACTCCTTCCATTAAGAGAATCCTAATGACACCAAGATCAAATTTTTTATGGTTAGAAAATGGTCGATAATCAATTTCTATCTCCTTTCTAATTTTTCAGGGACTTTCTTGCTTCTCTTAAATTCAGAGACTAATATGTAAAACAAATAAAGTTTGGGATTAAAATGCGAAAGATTCAAAACACAAGGACCCAAAGTGAAAAAAAATAAAAAATTCAGGGGCTAAAGTGTACTCTTTAGCACCTATGAACATTAAAAAAAGAAAATAAAAATAAAGGGGATGCTTGTTTGTTGATGTGTTAAACTTAGTCTTTATTGTTTTAATTTTTTTATAATGAATCAAAATGAATTATAAGGTTTTAAATAATACAAACATAACAAGTGATAAAATTAAAAAAAAAAATTCAGAGATAAAACTAACAATATTTAAAGGGCTAAATAAATAGGGATAAATTAGGCACATTATGGCGGTCTAGAGTGGGTGTAAGTCATGTTAAACAGTAAAAAAGTGGAAATCCATCTTGCTTTAGTTTATAGGGATGAATTCGGCACATTATCACAATCTACAATACATGTAAGTCATGTTAAACAGTAAAAGAAACAATAAAAACCCATCTTGCTTTTAAATCCCTGTTTGTTTGCTAGAAAATATTTTTTTTTTGAAAAGTAGTTTTTTTAAAAAAATGGATTCCTGGAAAATGAATTATTTTTCAATGTTTGGTAGTGTCATAAAAAATAAGCTGGAAAACACTTTCCATTGTTTGGTTATGTCATGGAAAATGAGCTGAAAGATAACTTATTAATATATTTTGTCAAGTTTATTAAAATAATGAGGAACAAATCTTATAAATTAAAAAAGTTGAATGAGAATGAAATTGAAAAAAAATATAATTTCATAAATTATCTCAAATAAAATAAATAACAATCAAAATAATGAAGATCAAATATAACAGATAAAAAAATTGAAAGATGATGAAATTAAAATAATAATAATTACAATTCATAAATTATTTCAAATAAAATAAGTAACAATCAAAAGAATGAGGATCAAATTTAATAGATAAAAAGTTTTAATTAAAAAAATAAAAAGAGAAAAGCAAATAACAATTATAAAAATGAGGACCAAAGTTAATATACAAATCAAATTAAATCAAATTCTAAGGGGTGAAATTGAACAAAAAAAATTCAAAACAAAATATATAGCAATCAAAAGATTGAGGACCAAATTTTTTATAAACAACAAATAATATGATATTTCTAAATTTTTCACAACTTCTAAAAAGTGTTTTCCGTCCAAAATAAAAGAAAAATACTTTCATGGAAACCAAACCAAATTTTCCTTTAATTGAAAAGTGTTTTTCGTTGATTAATTTTTCTAATGACAAACAAATACAGGAAAATTTACAAAGTGGTTTCCAGGAAATTACTTTTCACCAAACAAACAAGGCCTTAGTTTATATAGTGTAATTTAATAAACGTGCAAAAGAAGGTTTTGAACTTTAAAAATCCAATTAATTGAAAAAATGTTTTTGAGTAATTAGGGTATGACTATGTGATTATATGCTTTTAAGGATAAGAAGGGTCAAAAAGCCTATTCAAATCCCATTTGTTCAATTAAAAAAATTAGTGGTATTTACTAGATTATAGATTATTTGGTCATGCTACCTTGTAGGTTAAATAATTTTTAATAATGCAAAAAAAATATTTAAATATTGTTAACGTGTTTTCTAGTAGGAAAAAATTAAACAGTACTAGAATTGACCGTTATAACTCAGTTAACTTGACAAGTCTAGAGACAACTTAGACGACTATTAAAAACATCGTTTAACTAAAAAAATTTTCAATACAACATATTTGATCAAATCAAGTCAACTTGAATTAACAAGCCAAATCTGAGACTTGAATCATAAAATCATGATAACTCCTTAGAAAACAGATTGAAATAATTTATCAAACTCATTCCTAATCAACTTAATACTGAAGTATGCAATTGAAAAAAAAATCAATTAAAAAACGACCAAAAAACAAATAACCCAAGTTAATATGGGTTAACATACCAAGCCTGCAACCCAAGTCATTTGACTGGGATGACCAGATAAAAAGCAAAATAAAATAAAATTATGAAGTTCAATTCTCAATCAACTTAATATTGAAGGATGAAATTGAAAACAAAAATCAATTAGTTGACCCACCAAATGATGAAATTAGAAAAAAAATCAACTAAAAAAAGATATAAAAAACTAAGTTAACCCACCAAACCCATAACTCTAATCATAAGACCAAGATAAGTAAACTCAATGTTAAAAGATGAAATAAAAAAAAACATAAAAAAGACAAAGCAAAAAAAAAAAAAACTATGAGGTGGGGAACAATGAATTCCCCTCATCAAAAAACTTAATTCTCAATCAATTTAATTTTAAAAAATAAGATCAGTAAAAAACATATTTTAAAAAAACCTGCAAAAGCAATAAAAATAATGAGGATAAAATTTGATAGAAAATAATGCAATTTAAAAAAATAAAAAATGATCCCCAATAAAATAAATAGTAATTAAAAGAATAAGAACCAAATTTTAAAGATAAAAAAATAAAAATTGATAGATTAAAAAAATCACATGAGTGAAATTTAAAAACATTTGTAATTTGATAGATAATTTATAAATTAAAAACAATTGGGGGCTAAAATTGAAAGGCATCTATAATTTTATAGCTTATTCAAAAAATAAAAAAATAGTAATTAAAAGTATAGGGACCAAATGTCAAGGGAGAAAAATTGAAGTGGTTGTTTTGAAATTTTACAAGGGTTAACGCAAAACTCGAGGAGAAAAGAGAGAATAAGAAGGAAAAAAACAAATGACCGCCAACAACAGACCGTTATAAATCTCGGAAAACATGTTGCACCACCATGTAAAGAGCGTTTATATCTTCCAAAAGACGCTCTAAAAAATGGTTTTTGGTGGTTAGACGGCCTCTCATGTGTCATCCGAACGACACGGGAGCCATCCGCAAGCTCACGTGCCAATAATTTTTTTAATTATATTTAATAAATATAATTTACATCAATGCCCTTGATTACCCTTGAAAATTACAATAATAATAATAATGATAATAATAAATTTTGGGTTAGAGTTCAATTAATTTTATGTTTAAGGGTATTAAAGCAATTATATCATTTAAAAAAATTAAAAATATAAAAATATCTTTAAGCAGCAGGTATTAGATTATTTAATTCCAACTCTCTTTTTTTTCCTCCTGAAAAAGCTTTATTTTAAGTTCGTCGTTCAGGCTTTCAAATTCTTTGTTTTATTTCTCGTATTATGTTGACTTTTTTATGTTGAGAGATCTTTCCGTCAAATATACTCCAACCTTCAAGTCAAATTCAACATTAGAGTTTGAAATCCCACAAAAAAACTCGGTGGAAAAGCTTTAGCACGTGCGAGAAATGGATCCGTTAAAACTTAAAACTGTTAAAATTTTAGGGTATATTTAAACTCATTCACGGTTTTTTTTTTTTGAAAAATATTTTATAAAAATATATATTTTTAAATATTTTTGTGTTTTTTAAATATTTTTATAAAAATATTTTTTTGTGTGTTTGTTTTTCGTATAATATTTTACAAGAAAATTAATGAATGTAAATTATATAATTAACTTTTAAACTTAATTAATTTGCTCAAAAATATTTTCAGTTCACAAAATTCCGTAAAATATTTTATAAATAGTAATTCATTTATAATATTATCCAACTATTTCAATTATCACATTCTTTTTACTATCGTCACCATCTTATTTATTATCACCATAATTTTACCGTCACATCATCACAATTATCACCACAATCACCACGTTATTATAACTATCACTATATCATCACAACTACTACCACCTCTACTATCACTTAAAAATATTTATATGTAACTAAACATAGAAAAATATTTTATGGGAAAATGTTACACGAGACAAACATAAACATAGATTCATAATATTTTACTTAACTCTAGTTAAAAAATTTCCAATTCCAATAGTAGTGTTATGGACTTGTAGTTTTAAAAAAGTTTCAATTTCAGCTCTATTCATCAAATAAGCAGTGAAATCTTACTGCGAGCCCACACTTTGAAAGTTCTCGCAGGTGGTATGCTAGTAGCACATGCATCCGGATTTAGAAGGGGGACATGAGAGCGGGGGGAAAGATGAGAGAAAATGATGCGAACAGAGGGCATATCGTAGCTAAAACACGTAGAGGTAACATTATAAAAACCTTTCAGATAATATCAAGAGATTTTAAATTATTGGAAGGGAAGTGGAATATTGATGACTTCATACTTTATAGTTTATAGGAGCAAAAATGTAGTTCACCCAAATTTAAAACTTTGCAGAATGCATGGTGAGTGTATAATTCGTGTAAAAAATTCTGTCAAATATCTGAGCGACCTTCACCACTACCAGCCAACCTGAAAAAATGGGTAAAGAAAGAAAGAAAGATAGAGAGCATCATCACTTGTATCCCGGAACAGGTGTCAAACACTACCAAATAATTAATCATCCTTTGACAGTACACAGGAAGAAGAAAATGAGAAACTGGGCCAGAAACGAACCTTTAATCCACTTGTATTTCAGGGGCTAAAGGAAACGAAAACGAAATTATTTTCATTGAATCTTCATACAAGTTTTGGTTGAGTTTGCTCAAAATCAAAAACGTCAAACATGAGGCGCCTCACGTCCGGTTTCCCATATATAGTGTATGAAAGCCCGTGAAGGGAATGGTTAACAGCAGTTGTCGAAGGGTTTCTTAGTCTTCTATTGTGCTCGTATGCATCTTGAACCTTGTCAGCATAGGTGATATATTTATGGAGATGCTTCTCTCTCAAGTACCTTCCACAGAACTTGTTCATGAGAACACGGCGGTGCTTCTCCTGTAGCCACTTTCCAGGAGCATCCAGATGCTTCATCAGTAATCTCTCGGCCATGACAATATCCTACAGGAAAGAAATGAAAACAGAGATTTCTCATTATGATTTTACTACAGCATATTTTGCTTGTATCTCAAACAGAGATTTCTCCTTTTCTTGAACTTTTTATTCCATGTTGTAGATTTTAAAGCTCACAGCAAAAACACAGTCGCATTCATAGAAACATAACATTTCATTTTACAAAGACAGGCAAAAAACAAGTTGAATTTGTTTGAGGAAAAACATACAAGGCATTACCTGGATCTTTTGGCCGACATATTCTAATCGCTCATAGCAAAATCGAGGGTGCTCAAATTTGTAGTTTGATGGGTGCAAGAAACAGAGCTGCAATGAAGTGTCAGATGGTCAGGAAACAAGAACCCAGTTTCTTATATAACAAAAAAAGAGAACAGAAAGCATATCTTCTGAATAAGGGATGTTTGAGAATTATGTATTTATGTGTATTCGGTGCCACACTTATAAAATGATGCCAGAAGGTAACTTCAGTTCATCTATATGCTTGCTATTTGTATGCTGGGAATAATTTATTACAACACCATATTGAAGGCAGAACCCTCACAAGTGAAATAGAAGAGAGGGCTAGCCATATACAGTGGACATGTTGAATTGCTTTGATAAGTGGAAATATACATGAATACACAGATGCATGTATCACATAAACATAAATTTTTATACATTAACATGCTTTTGTGAGCGTCTGCACATATAAATTAGCATAGAGTAAAGAATACCTGTAACCCAAGTCCAAGTTCGATATTCCTAGCTTTAGTTATGTCTGGAATTCTGTCTCTCATTGTTAGGGGATAGCCCAATGTTCGCATAACATGGGGTCTGCTTTCATAATCCCATATATTTCCTCGGAATCGGTGCATGCCTGGTGGGACACAAGCCCTGAAAAGCCTAGGGTGTGCAAAGAGAGCATCTTCAGGAGGCTGCAAAGGTAATGAACATCAATCAAGGGATTCCATCCAACATCGATAAAATGCAATCAGCTCTTGTTTTGTTAAGAGAAAAACAGATGAAGAATAAAATTAAAATAGAAGATTTGAACTTGCAACCACGTGCTTATTTTCACTTTATAAACAGTGGGTAAAGTCACTCATGCATGATCCTTTTTCTGACCTCTTTCTGATCCCAAAACAGCTTGTATGTAAATCTAGAATGTTGTCTGATGTAATTGTTATACTCCATGGTTCAGTAAAGCACATGCAAGAATGCTGCATTGACAAGATATCAAGAACATGAAGATGACAACTGACGGTTATTATTCCATATGGCCATTATTCAATCAGAACCCTGATTATTATACTTGTTCTCAATTTTCCTTTTTCCTTTTAAAGATAGTAAAATTATCATAGCTAAAAAAAGGCTTAAACAAAACGAGAGCTTGCCTTATAAGCAGCAACATCTTGCCAACTGAGCTGCTTGCCTTCAAATTCAACAGAAACATAATCTACATCTTCAAATTGCCTCCTTAATTTTGGCTGGCAATCCTCTGCTTCTGGGTCCATCTCAAATACTTCAAAAAGAACACGATATACTTCTGGCATGCCAAAACACAAGTATATTGCCCCAAACAGAGCCCAGAACACAGACCTGCCCAGTGCCCATAGCAGCAGAATGTTAGAAACCATATATTTGCATATACCTATTTTATATAAATTCACATGTCAAGAACGGCAAAGCTAACCGTTTAAAATTGACAGGAAGGTGAGGTTTACCAACAAATCAAGCATGGAGATGCTGCTAAAGATAATCATTGTTATGTAAAGGAATAGGAAGATTTAAGCTATGGAGAAGCTGTTACAGAAATATAAAGTCACTGAACACAAGCTAATGTTTTTCTTTTTTCTTTTTTTGAACAGTAAACTATCTAGAGATTTGGAAAAGATGAGATAAACATCCAGCCAACTGTACCGCTGACACTTATCTTACCAAAAGTTTCATTTATTTGCTGGGAGTATAAACTTTCAATCTGTTAACATGTGAATACCAACTTACCAAGAGTATTTTCAAAATAAAATTGTCAACTTCAAAATACCATCTTTATCATCTTCTTTCTGGGAAGCATCAAAATGAAATGATTAGCATATTGAAGCAACAATCAAAGGCTTTATCCAAAGCCTTCAGCAACGTGGTTTTAAATTTGGTTATTATCATGGTCACAAAGTCATGGTTATGGTCGACAGTTTCTAGAAAATTGTTTCTAATTCAAAAAGTTTTCAATAATTTTAGAAAGAATAGTAGAAACAAGTCTGGCGATAAATAAAGCTCATAATTTACACCACTCTAGGAGTAGGAAAAAAATAAATTCTATGTAAGCAGCATAAAGAAGGTAATTCTAACAATTTTTTGCAAAATAAATAAATAAAAAAACTAAAATAGTTGAGGTTTGTACTAAAATCTTCAAATCAAGAATAAGTGCTTGATTTTTAAAGCAAAATTAGGGGGTTGTTTGGTGTCTTTTTCATTTTTATTTTAAATAATAGAAAGACACGTTAGTTGTCAAAAATTTTCAAAACCAAGCAAAGTTGTTTTCAAAAAAATTTCAATTTTTTTGTGCTTGATTTTTAAAAATTCTTCAAAGTGGTTGTTGGTTTTGCTTTTTTTTCAACACGCACACACACACACACATATATATAAAGTTTATTGTTTCTACTTCCAAAAATTTGAAAACAAAAACAGTTAAAAGGTAGAAGGTGCAAGAGAGGTGGCTCCTGTACTAAGCCTTCTAAATCATAATGGTCTATTGATTATGGTTTTAAATAAAGGTTGTTCAGGGCATTACTCATGAATCTCCAAAGCCGGTTCCATAACAGGTATTTGTTGTATGACTACTGGTTGATTTTTAAACCTTGTTCAGCTAGCACATAACTTGGAAAAGATTTGCATGCTTTGATATTTGATCTCCATGAAACTCCAGTGTCAATTGACCTGTCTTGGTTCCCATCCTCTAGAGTTTGGAGAAAAGTTTGAGAACAGATACAACCTAGCAGATAAATTCAACTTGCCTGCTTGAGCAAGTCTGCTCTCTGGCCCTCAACAAAAGGGAGAATTGATTCCCTTTTGATTCACTATCACACAGCATCCTAGTTCTCTAACAAATAAACATCAGCAATTGCATTATATTAGTCGCATACTATAAATCATAAAGCTGGTACCCATTTCACACTAGATTAAGGAATCACCAACACAAATCCGTCTCCCATCAGATTTTTCTGAAAACATAATCTACCTCTCTTTCCTAAAGCCAGACAATGCCACCCTCCATATATGGAAAAATGGTACACACTTGTATGAGTATTCATGCACCCACTTGTATAAATGATCCATAGCCCTTAGATGCAGTTGGGCAATAGCCACAATCTCTTCAAGGATTTCATATAATGTATACTAAGGCATGTCAACAACTAAAAACCAAAACATTGGCGCCATGTTTCAGATATGGAATCCATTCATTTGAACCTACCACATCGTATACTTCACATTAACAGCCAATCCAAAAGTTTTCACATAATCTAGAACTATCAAAAATCATTTTAGAAGCATATTGCATAACAAATCCACAACATAAATCCTAAAAATTCATGCTATTAACTCATCTTACTCATATTAATGCCACAGCTTCAAATTAAACTTTGAAATTCAATGAAATGAAGAGTTTATTCAAAAATCTAAAAAAAAAAAAAAACAGAAGCAAACTTACTTAACTGGCGGTTCTCGCTCCTTCCTCTGCAACTTATCCATATTATCATAAGGAAAAATCAAGTTGTGCAAACTGGCAGCTTTAATCCATTTGGGCAAATTCCTCTTCCCAATCAACCCAAAAACTCTTTCCCTCAAAGGAGCAGGAGACTCCCTAGGATATCTCTGCAAGAAATACTCAGCGAAAGCCAATTCCAAAACATACTGCCCCAAGAAGCACAACCTTGAATGCCCTGATCTCACATGCCTGGCATTAGTCCGTTCGCAACTCGGATGCTGAAATGCCAAATACAACAAAGTATCAAATTGTTTAGCAGGATTATCATCCCCAAATCTATCACTTGGCTCTAAAGGGTACCCCAAAGCTTGTTTGGCTTCTAACAAATACTCATCAATCCAAGTTTGATCAGCATTGTTCAGCCTTGAAGAAGGCAAACAAGAACTCAATAATGGAAATTGTTTGAGGGACAGTTGAGGGCTATTCAAAAACCTCTGTGCGAGTCTTTTATCATCGAGTGGGGGTTTAAGTATGAATCTTTTGGGGGGTATTCTTTTCTTTGGGGATGTGGTTTTCTTGCGTTCTGCTAGTTCTTTAAGAAGTCTTTGAGGGCTGTTTTTAGGGAGTTCTTGTGGGTCTATAGCGACTGCAAAAACACCAAGATTTTGTAGGGTTTTGTGGTGGGGTTTAAGGTATCTGATTTGAAGGGGGAAAGGAGCACAAGAAGATGAGAAGGAGATGTCAGATATTTTTGGTAATTGAGAGAAAG
The DNA here is from genome assembly GCA_019202695.1 of Populus x sibirica. Lineage (NCBI taxonomy): Eukaryota > Viridiplantae > Streptophyta > Magnoliopsida > Malpighiales > Salicaceae > Populus > Populus x sibirica. The sequence goes on from JAGMVL010000801.1 coordinate 1,335,035, forward strand.
AAGAGGAGAGTTCCATTACTGGTCTGAAAGTGTTAAAAGAAATGTGAAATACTTCAAATTTATTTAGGACAGAAAATGGTGGGTTTTGGTTTTCGGCTAGGAAGATGGATAAGGTGTGTCGTGGTGACTAGCAAGGTGGTGGTGGTGACGACTTGAGATTTTTACAAGACCATATCATATGTCATTGAATGTCAAAACGGTCTGTCGTTGGTTTTATGAGGATGCCCTAAACGACCTGCCTTTTCAGATGTCGTTCTTCTTACTATTAAACTTGATGCAAAATTCATTTGGTAGGAGAGAAGAGTAAGGTTTTCAAAAATATTTTTTTAACGCTAAAAAATACAATGTAAATTTAGATTTTAAAATTGTAAATAATTTTTTAATTATTTATATATGGACAATTAAAGATAATAGTATAACACAATTAAAATAAAAATAAAATAAATAATATAAAATTTCCAACACCTTAAAATATATAGTTCAAATAAAAACTCATATATTGTTGAAGTAAATTAAAAACACAACACAATAGAATTTTATTAACTAAAAATAAATCAACCTAAAACAAATAATTTAATGGTGTTTTATTGCTTATATTTTCTCGTTATTCCTAAAATATTCATCTAGATAATTATCATCTAAAAAATTATTAATGTTAATATTAGTATCAACATCAATATTATTAACATTAATAATACTACTAATTTCTACAATAGCTTATATCAACCCAACTCCCATTAAATTATTTATATTTTATTTAATACTTGTCAAGAAATTCATAGAGTTCAAATTCATGTCAAGCTTTGTGTATATCAGTATAAGTCACACTATAGTATTGTTTTTTAGGGGAGATAAAACTTAAATAAAACAGGATCTTGAATCTTTTTAATTATATTAGTAAGAAATAAATTAAAAATTCGCTTTACTTAGGGTTTGTGCTTCTTTTCTAACAGGATCTTGAATCTTTTTAATTATATTTGTAAGAAATAAATTAAAAATTCGCTTGACTTAGGGTTTGTGCTTCTTTTCTTACACAGAAAGAAACTATATAATTAAAAACAACAAGAAAGATGTGGAGAAAAGAGAGAGCCAATTTATCAATAATAAATAAATAAATTGAAAGAAAATTAAAAGCAAAATAGGAGTCAAAATAAAAACAAGAAGAAGAATTGAAAAGCACCTATAGTGTATTTCTAGATCATGTTCAGCTGATCTATAAATACAAAAGATGAAATAAAAATTGTGATGTCACATGAAGAAAAATAAAGAGATAAATAGCAAGACACGAGTCACTTCGCAAAAAAAAAGAAAAAATAATAATTAATGAATCATGCAAGAAGCCTCTCCCTAGGCAAGAACAAAAAAAATGGAGTGAATTAAAAACAAAGTCGACATTAACTATTGAAATAAACAGTTTAATTGAGAAAGTCTATTTAGCTTTTGACTAAATTATTGACTCACGTTTCATTGTAGGTTGGTTTAAATTTATTTTGAATATAAAAAAATATTTAGATATTATTTATTTTTTTTAACAGAAAAAAATTTAAATTTGGTGAATGTTTACTCAATGTAACATGGTTGAATTTATAAGTTCAGAAACAACACATACTACCCATAAAACATATTTAACTAAAAATAATTTCAAGATTATATTTTTTTTAATATTAAAATAACAACATATTGAATTGACTTGGATCAATTCAGGTTAACATGTTAAATCTACGACCTGAGTTATGAGACTATGACAAACCATAAAAAGAAAATCAAAATAAATTATGAAGTCTAATTTCCAATCAACTCAATATTGAAGGATGAAATTAAAAATAAAAATAAATTAAAAAATGACCTAAAAAAGTTACCCAAGTTAACCTGTCAAACCCGCGACCTAGGTAATAAGATCGAGATAACTTCATAAAAAGCAAATCAAAGCAAATTATGAATTTCAATTCCTAATCAACTCAATGTTAAATGATGATATTAAAAAAGAACATAAAAAATAACCCGATTCAGTCCGCTTAACCCATGACCTAGGTTATCAGACCGATATAACCTCAAAATAAAAAAATGACATGATTTAACCAGGGTTAACCTGCCAAATCCACGACTTTAGTCATAAGACTGAGATAACCCCATATAGAGTAAATCAAAACAAAATATGAAACTAAATTTCCAATCATCTTTGTCGGATCCAAAGTTGAATGATGAAATTTATAAAAATTCTAATTAAGAAAATAACACAAAAAGTGAGTAAAGTCAACCCGGGTTAATCCGTTAAGCACTATTACCAGGTCATAAGACTGAGATAACTTAATAAAAAGTAAACTGAAAATAAATCATGAATTCTAATTCTCAATTAAACACAACATTAAATGATGAGATTGAGGAAAAAAGCCAATTAAAAGAAATTTGATTGAATTTGGTTACCCTGTCAAACCTGTGACCCGGGTTATAAGATGGGGACAACCCAATAAAAAGAAAATTCAATGTTGAAGGACTTGTAACCTGGGTTATGAGACCGAGATAACATCTTAGAAAAAAAATAAAAAAAACCAACCTGATTTAATCGAGGTTAAAATGTCAAAACCTGAGACCTTGATCGGGAGTCCAAATTATCCTCATAAAACATAAATAAAAAATTATAAAGCTCAAAATACTTTTAAAAAGCATTAATACCAATTATGCACAAATATACTGAAAACTGCTATACTCTTTATTCTTATAAAAAATGTAAGATTTATACATTATTTTTATAACAGGTTCAATATTTTAGTGAGAAGAAAGAATGGTTTCCTACAAGTGCAATTATTTATCTAAAGAACCTAATTTTAAATCATCAATAAAACCAGGGATAATTACAAAAAAATTTCTTAAGGTTTGAAAGAATTTTTATTTTCCAACTGTAGTTTAAGAAATTACATTTTATATTTTAAGTAATTTTCCAACCGGAATTGAAAATATGAATCCATTTTAGAGATTACCGTCACTCTAGGCAAGTGTTGTGCTGGGAAACAAATTCTTCCCCGTCAGGTCATTCCGACCGAATTTGAGTCCAGTAATGGATGCCCTCTCATCCATTGTAGACCAGAAAAAATAAAAAAAAAGGACTCCAGTTTTTCTTCTCTCCTCTTATCCTATCCCAACAACGATGGGCACTAAGATAATTTTGGCTAGCTTCCTTGCCATTAAAATCTCATATCATTTAAAATGGAATTCGTTGAGCAACACTAAATTCAATCTTGCTCCTTGTAGTATCATTTTAGTTTCTTTGCCATTTCAAATTCTTCTGAGCACGATTCTTATAATTAATTGGATGGTTTTTACTTGTACTAATTTCTAACTCTTTCTTCTTCTTTTGACAAGAGACACGCGAATTCTAAATTGGGATGAAAGGAAAATGACATCCAAAAATTGTCTCAAGAAATGCTTGAAAGGGATTCGTGTTATGATAGCATTATTTTAATTATGGATGTAAGGAAAAAATGAATACAAGGGAATTAGATAAGGCATTATTGTAATTATAAATTATGATGACAATATAGGTGTCATAGATAACTTGATTTCCTTCTATATAGAAATCTTTTCTTTCTATGACAAAGATTTCTTCTACACTCCAGTTCTTAAGGTAAAACTGATGATGCCAAAAATTGGTGGATGAGATGAGGGAGGATGGGTTGTTTGCCATATTCATTAGGAGTGTGCTTTGGGATGTGCTGATGGCAAAGATTGTGGGTTGTTTTGTGGGTTGGTTTGGGCTCTGTTTAGCGAGGAAGAGGGCTGCGATTCTAGGTAGATTTTGGGTTTTGAAGGAGGTTGAAATCTATGGTGATTTCTGGGTTTCTGTGATTTCGGCTCTGTTTTATTTTGTTCGTCTGACCCCTGCGTTCACTACAAGTCCTTGGTTCCTTTCCTCTTTAGTTGTAGTATATTTTATTGGTCTCTTTAGATCTCAAGAAGATTGCAGACTATATATATATATATATATATATATATATATATATAGTTTTATTTAGGAATTTAACCGTTGATTGTGTTTGTCCTGGTTAAAGAAACTCCTCCGTTTTACAAAAACCAGTAATACAATTTAGTAAGTCTACTTGTTACAGAAATTCTCCTCATATATGTTCGTGATTCAAGGAATCAAATTCTGCATATCAACTCTTGTATTCTCATATTAGGCTTGTTATGTTGCAATCACACTGTTACTTTAGATATTTGGTAAACATGCGGTTGTTAAGAGTTTACATCTAACAGCTTGTTTTTAAGGAAAAAAAATAGGGGTCTTGTTTTGGGTAGTAAATATATCATGTAGCTAATCAATTGACTATATATAAATATATTTATTATTAATTAAATTTTTTTATCTTTAATATTTAATTATATTTGATTAATGAATATAATATTTGATTAATAAATTTAGAGTATATATAAAGTCCATAGAACAAATATACTTTGTATTGCAAATTATAAAATTGTTATAATTACGAGATTTTTATTACATCAAAGCATTGTTACTCAATGTTCTATTAAGAGTGAACATTAATTAGGATTATTGAGACCGGTGCATATCATGTTCTTTCTTTTATGAAACAAAGTAGCTGCTCTCATAAACTAAGATATGAGATAATTGAAACTAATATGCATGTGCTTGTCAGATGACATGTATACTGAACTGATTCGAAAGAGAATTTCACATGGAGAGATCATCTATATTTATAGAAAAACTCAGGTGATAGTCGTGTAAGTGATCCTTAGACTTGAGGTCACTAAGTTATCTTATATAGGGAGTGATATGCTTTAATCCTGACTACACATTGTCCTAATTAAGGGTAACAAACGAGTAGATATTGAATATACCATAAACTATATGATGATATTTGAGTAATCAAGAGAAGATTCATCATCCTAGGTGAATTAGAAAAAATATTCCATATGTTCTCAAATTGTATTGATTGTGAACTCATTAGCCAAGGTGGAATAAGATTTGAAAAAAAATTCAAATCTTATTCTAATAATCAATGACTATAGTATTGAGAACAAAAAAGGATTTAACAAAGAAGACATATTTCATGCTATAATATCTAAATCAAAACATTCTTGAAGAATGAATAATAATTACACTAAGAAACTGGTCACTCAAAGTTTAAGTCAAACCACTTATGACTTTTATAATATTTTAGGGATCATGACATGTTGATAGACATTGTACTTGATCTTCAAATATAAATCAATCAATTATTGAATTGATAATAAATTAAATTATTTAATCCTACTTTATTTAAGATTTTAATTTATAATTAGACCAATTTATTAGGGAACCTAATGGGTCACGCACACAAGAACTATTAATCAGAAATTAAAATGGAATGATTAATCATGTGTGACTTGATTATAAATGAATTTTAGAAATTCTGGACTAGAATGTAATTAATATTGAGGATTACAGTTCTAGACTTAAAAGAAAATCAAGTAAGGATTTGATTGAATAAGTTTATAAAATTATCATAAAATAATATATGTGATATTATTTAAGAGGTAAATTGATATTTTTCTATTTATAGCGTTTTTAGATTTCTTTATAAATAGAATGTTATGCCTTTTATTTTCTGCACATGAAAATACAATAGTACAATACAAAAACACCCATATACAAAAGAAAATAGCAAGCACTCAAATGTATAATAATTTCTCTCATCTAAAAAGAATTTAGGATATTTCTCACTGATAGTTGGTGTCATAACCCAATTTTAGGTTATTCCCTAAAATTCACTTTTTTTTCAAAATAAAAATAAAAAAATAAAATAAAGGCTAGTAACGTGAAGAAAGCAGACATAAGAGGATTCCAAAAAATACATAAAAACTAAGCTACAATTTTGGAGGAAGTTCAAGGCCTAATTGTACCCCATTATGCCCAAAAATAGAGAAATAATGCAAATTCAAGGTCAAATTAAATGCTTATTGGACATATTTGCATAAAAATTAAGTCCAATGACATAAATAAATTTTTAATAAGCCAATTTGATTTAATCATGGACCAAATTAAAGTTTAATTATGTTTAAGAATTAATTTGGGTCCAATTGAAGGATTTAATTAATTGCAAAGACTTAATTACACTTTGAATGGGTCAAATTAATTTTATTTTAGGCTTAATTGGTAAAATATTAAATTTGGGAGCCCAATTTGGGATTAATTGAGACGATTTGAATTTTAAGAGACCAAATTTAATTTTTACCAAGTTAATTCATTGAAATCAGGGGTAAAATCGCAAGAAAATTAAAGTTTTGGAGTCATTTAGGGGTCAAATTGAAGATTTCGCAGCCAAGGACTAGGTTTTATAAAAGGCGTCAAACTCTAGGAGCTTATTGGTTGAAACCGGGGGTGAAATTGAAGAAATTAAAAGTTTAATGGTCAATTAGGTGTTAGATTGCATAAATCCGAGACCAAGGACCAAAGTGCAAAAGGCGCTGAAATCCGGGGTTCAAATTGAAGTTCGACAGGGGTTAAATTGCACTAAATCAAAGGTTTAGGTTAATTAGGGGTGTAATTGAACAAATACGAAAGATGAAGGACTCAATTGAAGTTTGAAAAAAATCCCTTATTTAACCCAAAACAACGTCGTTTTTGCATTTAAAAAAAAACCAGAGAGAGGATCGGACGACGAGTCGTGTGGTCACCGTTCAATGTCTTCCCCGATTTTGCCCGAGAATCTCGCCGGATGGCTACTTTTCAGGTGCATTTTATGTCTCATATGTCCATCAAAATTGACGACACAGGAACCAAAATAGTCACTTGACATCCCTCTATCCCCGAGTATGGTCCGTTCAGGCATATTATCATCAAAACGACCTCGGCGCCGGCCTAAAATAGCCAACTCAGCAGCCTTGAACTGTCGGATTTGATAGTTCATGTTGCTTCCTTGGAACCAACAGTTGGGATCTTTACCAATCGAATCAAGGGCTGAAATTTTTCCCATGTGAAGACAAGATTACCTTCTTCCACCCCCTATAAACAGGGGTGGATTTCATGGCCCGAGCATGAAGGAAATCAAGTCTAAAAATAAAAAAAACCAGCCTCCTCCTCCCCAGCTTTTTTTTTCTGGAACGAGTTCTCTCTTCTTTCTTCTCTGCCGTGGCTTTCGGCCACCACCACTATCACTGTTAGCTTGCCACCATCCTCTCTACCACAAGCAACCGTCTGACTACCTCACGTGGTGGTTACACCAACTCTCTCTCTCCTTTGCAACTTCTTCTTCCTCTACCAGTGGCTAAGACCGACCACCACCTCTACCACAACCTCGACCACCACCACACATCGTCCTCTACGGCCAAACCGCCACCGCGCCATGTAGCTTTCTTCTCTTCCCTTTCTTCTTCTTCTTCTTCTTCATCATCATCATCATCTTCACTGCCTCTATTCACATAGTGAACAGTAAACGTGAATTATAATTCACATCCTATTGTTCACGCTTGAATAGTGGGTGTGAATTATAATTCACGTCCACTATTCATGCAGTGAACGTTGGGTCTGGCCACTTCTGGCCTAGCCCAACTATATGGGTCGGACTCGACCCGGCCCCAAAAAGAAGGAAAAAATTAGGCCGAGATTAGCCCAATCCAACATTCATGGGCTCGACCCAGTCAGCTAGGCCGGCCCAGCCCATGTATATTTAATATATATTTATTTGTAATAATATATATTATAATATTTAAAAAAACAAAAAAAAATCCAAAAAAATTCAAAAATCCTTTGAAAAAATTTGTGATTTCCTCACATATTTTCCCATCAATTTTGCATAATATCAGGTTTGTATACTTACACCGTAAGATACATATCTGGTATTAAAATACCCGATTTTTTCCGAAACTTTTCTAAAAAAATTCAAAACTTTTTACTTAATTTTCCTTAAAAAAACAAAAAACTATTTATTTTTCATGCATACGGCTACATTCTAAAATTTTCCAAGCATATTTTCTTAAAAAGACAAAAATTGTATCTTTTTTATGTTTTAAAATGCAAAATGAATTTCGTAACTAGTTTATGATTATCCATTAGGATTTGATCAAAATATAAAAAATCCATTAACCAATTTTTTTTGGGTCCAGATGTAGACTTTAATATCCTTTCACCAATTTAATATTAGGTGGCAACTCCTAAACATTAATAATAATTTTATGATTAAATCCAAAAACCCTTCCCAACATATTGCACCTCATCAGGAGGCACGATAAAAGCATCCGCTGTCACTAGACGACGTCGCGGCGTGACCCCATGACAGTTGATATAAATTATCATTAAAGACCGAATACTTAATTAATTTATGATCTGTGACAACATGGCTTTAAAATAATTACTGAAAGCTAAAAAAACCCCATATAATTTAAGTATTTTTTATATAAATTCTAAACGATTCGAAATCTATCTGATGAGAACACAGAGACTTCTGAAAAAGGTGCATAAAGTAGCCATCACCATGTTCAATTTTTTTGTTTGTAGCCAATTGTACGCATCAAACATTCAAAACGGACTTCTGCTGCTGATTTGATCTCCATTTGTGTCGGCCATGGCTGACAGGCGGCATTAGTCGAAATCTGAGTATTTGCTCTGGAAAGACATGACAGTTACCAAGCACATGCATACAGATGTTTTTCACTAAACCTGGCCGGGCCTACACCGTTGAAATTTAGTAAAACGGACTTAGATCAACGGTCATCAGTGAGCAGATGAAGGGACTGCCTCGTATTTGGACTCCAGAGGCTCTCATGTTGTCTGGATCCCAACTCGGCAGGAATCTAAAACCAAGGGCAGTTAGGCAAATTACTGTTTGATTGTGGACCTTATGGACATTTGGTTGATTGATAGAAATGTTTGTGACGTGTAGTTTCCTGGGTTGGTTTACACTATTATTTAGCAAGAATTTGCATCTGTTCAACGATATAGCAATTCATTGAGTCCTCGCAAATCATGTGCTGTCTTCAGAAATTATTCGAATTTGAGAGTCTTTTCGCAATTCACGTTCCTTTTTTTTTTAGAATTTTTAGAATTTTGTGCATAAAACAGCAACAACAATACTTGTGCATTGTTGCAGGAAACTATTGGGAAATGTCTTTAAACCCAGCCCATATGGTTATCCTTTAAATTAAACTAAACCACTAAACCAAGTGGATATTTACTATACGGCATCTGGTTTACTTGATAAATTTAAACACGAGTTAGAAGATTGGTAAAAACATGCTTTACTTGCAAGAAATTTCAAAACAATATTATTTTTTAAATATTAAAAAAATAACATATTAGTTCGATTAGAATTAACCCTTCAAATCTGTAATTCAGATCATGAATCAAATTGATTTTAATAAGTTTAATTTTTACAAAATACTTTTTATTTAATTATATAATAACAAAATTAAGTAGAAAAGAAACCAAATAAAATAAAATAAAATTTTGATTATAATGGATTGTACCATAAGAATGGTTGTTTGTGAACAAGGTAAAAAGTAAATGATATTTAATAAAATATTATCTTAAAAACATGTATATATGATATATTTTAAATTACTTAATTTTTAGAAAATTAAACTTAACAAAATAAAATAAAATAAAATGCCAGACACACGAGCCTAGGTGGCACAACATGATGTAGCCTTTAAAAATAAGGCAAGGCATATGGGTCTGTCAGCTCAGACCTATGTGCTTGGGTCATTATTTTTTTCTATTTAAATTTCAAATTGAGTAAATAATATGTTATCTATCTTTTTGGTTTGATGGAAAAAAAATAAGAGGCGACACATCATTTAGAGCCTAGAATTTAGTCACTATAGAGTCAAATGGGAAATTAAAGATGTTATTTTTTATTAAAAAAATTTTTTAATCAATTTTCACCTAATAAACATCTCTATAACCTCTCAAAACCAATCTATCAATCTAAATAAGGATTCAAATGACTATAATTTTTTTTAATTATACTTTATTCTTTCAATTACAGTTATCTAGGTATTTGGTTGTAGTAGTCCACAATAACTATAAATGTTTTTTCAAATTTCTTTCTCGAACTTCTTTTTTCAATTAAAGCTTTTTTTGACCAATTTGTTAAAATTTATCCAAAATAGATAAAATTCAACAAAAAAAGATCAAAGTATAAAATAAAGAGAAATCACAACCAATCTCAAAATTGCATAAAAAGTTGTCTTGTTCACCTAATTTCCTTTCTCTTCCTCTATAGTCCTTTTATTTTTTTTGTAATTTTAATTTTGATCTAAAAAATTATTTTATTCAATTTCTGGTCCATGTGATTGAGAGAGGAGAGAGAAACTCACTGGAAAATGATGAAGAAGAGAGAAATTTATTGGTTGGTCATATTTCAAAACATAAAAAAGAACATTCTTAGTGTCAATGAGTTCTATTAAGTAAGGAAAGTTCCATTTAGGTAGTTTTAGACCTTGATCTTATTTGAAAAAGTAAATCGGGATTCGAGAAGTTATTTTTAGATTTGTGTTGATTTTTCATTTTTTTTACCATTTTCGTGCTAATCTAATGTCACAAATGGGTTTATTTAAGTATTTAGAGTGTTTCTTAGGTGTTTTCAGGTGCAAAAATATTGAAAATAAGTTTTTTTTTAAATGTCGGAGACTAACTTTTTCAGCCAATTAAACTAGTCGAAGATGAACTAGAGTGAATGTGTTGGTTGCCTTTATAGACAAGCATTGTATGTTTTTTATTTTAAAAAAATTAGGCAGAACATATTGTATGCTAAATTTGAAAAATAATTAAATAAAAAAAGATCAAGGCTGGGAGGCCCATATATCTGAGCTTTTTTGAAGGCCCAATCAAGCTGGGCCACCTAAGCCTACTTGCTTGTTTTTTTTTTGTTTTTTGTTCTTTGATTTTTTTATTGATTTTTTTTTTAAATTTTATCCTTCAATATTTAATTGATTCTGAATTGATATTTATATTTTGTTTCAATTTGTTTTTTATAGGTTTGTCGTGATCTCAAACAAAATTCTCAGTATTTTATCGGTGCTTAATTTTGCAAATGTATGTTTTTGTTATCGTATAATTAAATAAAAAATAGTTATAGAAAAAAACAAAGTTATTAAATCAAATGGAGTCCATGACCCGAATGTGAGTTTGAGGGTTTAACTTGCATTGATTAAAAATTCGACTTCATAATTTATTTTGGTTTGCTTTCTATGGGGTTGTTGCAATCTCAAACAAACATCACAACATTGAGCTAGTAATCGATTTTGCGAGCATCTATTTTTGTTATCACATAATTAAATAATATATATATATATATATATTATTAAATCTAGTTGAGTTTATGACTTGAGTCGTGGGTTTGACGAGTGAAGTTACAAAACTCGGATTGATCTAATATGTTATTATCTCAATATTAAAAAAAAAATGTTATCTTGAAATTTTTTGAAGGCTAAACTAAATTTTTACTGGTCATGCAAATTATTTATAGACTTGTCAAATTAACTGTGTCATGTCAAGACAACTCTAATATATTTTAATTTTAAACCCACAGCTTTGGTTCTACTATTTACGGCTAGCTAAGTAATGCTAAAGTAGTTCAAGGTAATAAAAGCAACCAATGCCATGTTGTTAAGCAAATGCAAACCGTTTGGGAATGCGGTGCAAATCACATTCTCAAAAAATTTAATTTTTTTTTGTTAAAATTTAATATGTTTTGTATATTTTGGATTGTTTTGATGTGCTAATGTCAAAAATAATTTTTAAAAAATAAAAAAATATCATTAACATGTATTTCAACACGAAAAATTATTTAAAAAACAACCACAACCACGATGACTAACTAGACTTCCGTTTCTTCACAAGGGAGGTAGTGCCTCTTGAAGGCACAACTGTATCGATAGGGTCAGTAAGACTGAAATAATAACAAAGAACAAGATTGGATTCGTATTTCTGTATTTGTTTCTGTCCTATGAACGATCAACATTATGAACTGGTCCGTGATGTGAAGAGACGTTCGTGAGAGTAGCTGTGTAATTATTGATGTCCCAGCAGCAAGATTTCTCATTTAATTTGAGGAGCAATATCATGAAGTAGCCTGTTTGTGACAATACAAGGCCACCCCCATGAGACCCCAGCTCTCAGAGTGTGTGTAATCTGCTGCCCTTGAAATTATTGAAGCTAGGGGCAGTCTCAAATATTATTCTCCAGGTAGCATGTGAACATAGCCCATTTTGCCATGCATTCTCCCCAAAATCACCATTTTCCATGGCAAAAACAACAGGATCTAGCTAAATGCATGTGTGTGCGCATTTCCCGCCTGGGGGAGGAGTGAGGTGGGCTTTTGGAGCTTTCGAGCCCTTTTATAATTTATATTAGTTGATATTTAAGGGTGTGATTATAATTATTTTTTAAAATATATTAAAATAATATTTTTTTTATTTTTTATAATTTATTTTTAATATCATCATATTAAAATGATCTAAAAAAATTATATTAAAACAACAAAACAATTTTCAATATTCACGAAGAACAGAGTGAAATTATTTACAATTAACCTTGATATCAAACATTTACTACATGAGTCATGCATGACAGCATCTTATTACATGATAACATATGACTCCGCATGTAGTACTATGAATGCTAGAAAACATCTTCGGTCTCTGTTATTTAACCCTTCTTCATAATTTCTTTTCTCCTAGCTATATGTTATTATAAAGATATATTATTGTAATTCCAAACATTTTTGGATTCAAAATGATACTAAGAGAAAATGAGAGATGGGTGCTTATGTATGTGGATAAGAACAATTCCCACATGGAAACTCTCACCTAAAATGCACACATCTCATCCTTTCGACTGAAATGCTTAGCCTAGCTACACCACAAAATATAATCTACATCCTCTTACTTCAATTGTCCCTCCTTGCATCTGATAATACCCGAAATGCCATTCTGTACATTTCTATCCCTCAGAACAAGTCTCATCCCTGTTAAACAGTAAGCCTGATATGGGAAATTCGTTTGAGAGCTTGAGCTTCTGCCCCATTATTGGTCATTTCAGCTTCTTATAGCAAGTTTGAAAAAAAGGGTCACAAGGAAACAAAAAAAGCACTGGAGAGTGCAGATAGACATGCACATGAAGGGGGTGGTCTTGCCTAACCACAACCTTTGAAGAGTGACTGAAACTAAGGTTCTCTTTAGTTTCGTTTCATCATTCGTTGCCTGATGGAGACACGATCATGATCATTATATCTCTGTCGAGGTGGAACTTGATCAGGAAGAAACTGCACCCACTAGTACTACTAACATGTCCTCTAAAAAGAAGGAGCTTCTGTCCACTGCCATGAAGAGAACCAGTGAATGGTTTGATTCTTTACCCTTTTGTTTTATCTATGTTTTCATCGAAGGTTTACTTATAAACTGTTTCAGCTTCTTGTTTCTTTCCTTTTCCTATAATTATGTACTGGACATGACAAACACCATAAACCTTCACAGGATTTTTTCCCAGGAAATCCCCAGTGATGTCACAGTTCATGCTGGAGGAGCTTCTTTTTCATTGCACAAGGTAGGATTCTCATTTCAAATTATGATCATTAGAGATGGAAGAACGATTAATAATTCCAGTCTAGTAATCTGTCTCCTACCTGTGTTACATTATAACTTAGATTTTGTTGTTTGTATCAATAAATCAAACCAATATCAAGAGAAAATGACTAGGTAGCAGTCATCTAATATTCGATTGTGATATTCGTAGTTGTTTAAATTCACATGTTTTTTTTTCTCCTTGTTTTACTGCAGTTTCCGTTAGTCTCGAAGAGCGGATACATTAGGAAAATGGTGTCAGAATCTAGTGATGCTGATCTTTCTGAGATAAAAATCCCTAATGTCCCTGGCGGGGCAGAAGCATTTGAGCTAGCGGCAAAGTTCTGTTATGGAATTAATTTTGAAATTAGTACAGAAAACATTGCCATGCTTCGATGTGTGGCAGAGTATCTAGAGATGACTGAGGACTATGCAGTTGGAAATTTAGTGTCAAGGACTGATGCGTATTTGAATGAAGTGGCACTAAAGAGCCTAGCAGGAGCAGTTTCAGTTTTACATCTCTCAGAAAACCTCCTCCCAATGGCAGAGAAAGTGAAATTGGTAAGCCGATGCTTAGATGCAATAGCACTTGCAGCCTGCAAAGAAAGCCAATTTTCAATGTCTGGAAGGTCCGATAGTGGCAATGAGGTTGTGATTTCTTCCATTGTGTCTCAACCAAAGCCCATTGTTGATTGGTGGGCTGAAGATTTAACTGTTCTTAGAATTGATATTTTCCAAAGGGTTTTGATTGCAATGATGGCAAGAGGGTTTAAACAGTACGCTCTTGGTCCTGTACTAATGCTCTATGCGCAGAAATCTCTACGAGGTTTGGTGAGATCCCAACCTGAAAAGTTGATTTGATTCAATTATGTGGCTTTTGTGTTCACAATATCTGAATCTTCTTTTTCTTGCAGGAAGCATTTGGGAAGGGAAGGAAGAAAATTGAGGCACAGCAAGAGCATGAGAAGAGGGTTGTTCTAGAAACAATAGTGAGTCTTCTACCAAGGGAAAAGAATGTACTGTCAGTTAGTTTCCTCTCTATGTTGCTTCGTGCTGCAATTTATCTTGAGACAACAGTCGCTTGCCGGCTTGATTTGGAGAAGAGGATGGGCTTGCAATTAGGACAGGCTGTCTTGGATGATCTCTTGATTCCTTCATATTCTTTTACAGGGGACACAATGTTTGATGTAGATACTGTTCAGCGGATCATGATGAATTACCTTGAGAATGAAGTTGAAGGAAACCGAATCGGTTACCATGCTGATGATGAATGTGGTGTTACTCTGCTAAGTGATATGGAACAAGTTGCGAAGCTGATGGAGAACTACCTAGCTGAAATAGCGTCCGACCGTAACTTGACAGTTTCAAAATTTATTGGTCTAGCTGAAATTATTCCAGAACAATCAAGGGTAACAGAAGATGGGATGTATAGGGCCATAGATATATACCTCAAGGTGCAGTCCCTTGCATGAAATTCTCTCTATCTGCATTACCTAAAATATACTGCCTCACTTAAAGTTTCAGATAGTATAGTTTGCATTACTAGTTTTGATCATAAGACAATTTGAATTACGCACTTTCCATATTTATGTCTGGCTGAGCCTTGGCATGCTTGTTACTTGGTTGATGTCCATTCTTATATAAAAAAACCCCCTCTTATCTCTTCATGCTGTCAATTTAACAGAAGTTCTCCTTTTGATCCGTTCTTTAGGCCCATCCTGCTTTAAGTGACATGGAGAGGAAGAAAGTCTGCAGCTTGATGGATTGTCAGAAACTATCTCGGGAGGCCTGTGCTCATGCTGCTCAGAATGATCGGCTTCCAGTTCAAACTGTGGTCCAAGTGCTTTACTATGAGCAACAACGCCTTCGGGATGTCATGAATGGCAATCTCATGGGTGGAGATTCCCCTGCTCTTCCTCCCAAAGTAAATATATTCTCCACCGATATTCGTCCTGTTTCTGATGAGCTCTCCAGCTTACGCAGAGAGAACGAAGATCTGAAAATAGAGCTAGTAAAAATGAAAATGAAAATGAAGGAGATTGAAAGAGCTACTGTCGTATCAACTACAAGCAGTCCATCTGCTGATAAACCTCCTCTGCCTCGAAAATCATTTATTAACTCTGTGTCAAAAAAGCTTGGAAGGATTAATCCTTTCGTGCGAGCTGATGGATTCCCACTCTCCAATACCAAGGCTCGAACTAGACCAAGCAAAGATCGCCGGCATTCAATATCTTGAGTCTTAAAGACATGCGCTTATTTTTTTAGAACTACCAGTACTCTGTGAAGAGTACAGTGTAGGATTTTTTGGCTTTGTTTGTGAGGCAGGGGTGAGAAGGCTACTAGTTGCTGTCTCTTTGTATCTTAAGATCTCCTTCTTTGGTTTGATATTTTTGTAAATATTATCTACGTTGTGTTTTCAATAAAATATTGATTAAAAGGCTAAAAACAAACCCGGAATTATTAAACTTATTGTTCCTCAGATTGATGTTTCTACACAGCAATGAGTGATCCTTGTTTCTTCTCAAGAAATGAAAATCTGAGTTGCTGCTGCTGAGAGCATAACTCAAGCAGCAATCAGAAATAGTACATTATGACTTGTGTTTTCGTAACTTAGCGCACTATCCGGTTCTAGAACATTTCTAGCAAGCAACAAATGATAACATAAAGCCTTAGTAATAGTCCATTTAGTAGTCTATTGAAAATGAAGTTCGTTTAATCATCTTCCAGTTTCACGTTCTTATAACAGCTGCTTCTGACAAGAATCCCTGCAGGCAGGTCAAGAAATGGAGGACCTGTTAACAGTATAGCGTGGGGCCTGTACCTAAATTATGGATTCTTTTTGGATACAGGTTTTGGAAAAGCAAGGATAGCTCATGGGACAGGCTAGCAGTAGTGCATGTTGAGTATGTCTGGGGCACATGTTAGGGAATAAAATAAATTATATTCTGGAACTCATCTAATAGCTTAAGTTTTTGAATTAAAATGGTTCTTTGACATGGTATCAAAACCTTGATAACCAAGTGGTCTCGAGTTCGAATCTCACCATCCCTATTTATTTGATAAAAATTAAGCACAATGTAATGTGAACCGGTGCAAGTTTTAGCTTAAGCTTTTGGGTTGAGATGGTTATTTGACAACACACACAGATAGATATATATATATATATATATATATATATATAAGGTTTAAACTTTCAAAATCCAGGTATATGGAATGTTCCTGAGGGATCTAAAAGAACCCGTGGAGGTAGGAAATTTTTTATCAATTATTGAGATAGGAACCTGGTGTTCATCTCGTGGCAGACAAACACAAATATACTCTTCTAGTTGTATTTAGTGGGGTAAGGTGTCGAGTTCCAGGCGGATTACAAAAACATTGAAGAAAAGAGGAAATTCTGTAAGGAACCTAAAATATTTGACAAAATTATTTCTCCAGGCTGCTTTGTTCTATAAAAGCAAAAGTCTCCTAGATAAAAATAAAAATGATGGGAATAAGTAACATGGAAATTCCAGATAAAAATCCAGGGCCTAATTGCTAGATAATATATTTGGACTGGAACAGAAAAGGTCAATCTTTAGATTATAATTAAATTGTAATGGGTTTTGCAAGGCACAGGGAAAATCATCTTTACACAAGAAACCCATCATGCTAGTAGCTAAGCAGAAAAACCAATACAAGCATGGCTGATAGATGTAGTCGGTAAGAATCAGTCTAAAATCTTGTCATGTCGACTTCAAAGATATTTTTTCAAGCGATGTTCAGACGCAAAACTTGACAAAGCCAAGGAGGTTGTTTTAGTCTATCCTGCCCTACTTGTTCTTCAACGCCAATACTGTTTTTACTTCCATTTTGGTACCCCAAGGTAATGTCAGGAACCTGGAAAAGCCCCAATTCAGGGCCACTTAACTCTTCTCTTCTGGTGTTGATCTTTTGATTTGTCAAGGAACTTGTCCTGTTTAAATGACTGGATCCAGTGGAAGTCGAAGAGAGGCTTGGTCCTGAATCTGAAGTTAGTGGTGTTTCACGTTTCCTCCTTCTGTTATAGCTCGAAGGTCCCAGTGTTAGCTGAATCTCACTCTCATCTATTAGCTCTAATACTGTATCTGCATTTGATTCTACAACATAAAGTTCAGCAGGCCTCTCCAAGTCAAGTTTCGCTATCGACTTCTGCTGCATATCGCGTGCATGATTAGTCTGATTAAAGCTAAAGCCATTTTTTGAGCTCCATAATTCTCGACTCCTCGCACTAGGCCTGTTGCTTTCAATGTTTCTCATCATATTTTTTTGGGTTCGATATAGACGATGAAGTTCACATACCTGCAACATCATTCAAAAAATCAGAATCTCTTATTAGGACAGGCAATATAATTAGTTAAAAGACATCCATATTAATGTGGAGAAAAATTAAGCACCTGCTCTTTGAATGTTTCTTCATGTTTTAACATGGCCATTCTCATGTATTCCTTGTCGTAGGGCTTGAGGAATTTCTCCATGTTTTTTGCTTGTGTTAGGCGTAGCCCAGTTGCCTCCTCGAGAAATTATATATGTGTTTACCGTTGAATCCACAATGCCTACTTTCCAAGAACTTGCAAGCAGAAATGCGTTTAAAGTCACATTTCCAGTTTGGCGATGTATTCCCTGCTTGAATCTGTAAAAAGAAGATAAAAACGAAACAATTTAAAGCTAAGAAGCTCCTTGATTGATGATAGATTGCTTAACAATAACAACAAAGAAGTGGTGTAGGATAGGAGCATTCATTTTTACTTCCAAATAGTAATAAATATAAATGCATTATAATAACATCAGCTACTTGTATGATTTGTCTGTTTGCTAGCTTGTGTTTTCTTCCATTCATCCTTCCTGGGCCACAATCATAATTTCCATACACACATCTCCCAATCAAGAACCATAGGGTTACATCACGTTCTATGAAAATATTAAACATTAATTATTTTTTATTATTATTTTTCAATCAAAAGAAGAATATAATGGTTCTAACCTAGAATAAGACCACCATAACATACAGACAATTTAGCTCATCATCATTGCATATATATCTGAATGGAGAATTTCGATCCATATAAATAATTTGAATTGAGCTGAGCTGAGACCTATGTTTCCAGAATTTGAGTAGATCAAGGAGAGAAGGGTATGCATGCAATGTTTAGATTTATGGGGATGATCGAAGCCCCTCTTTTAACAAGAAATTAGTATGCAGCAAGCAATGGATTTAAGTATTATACTTTCATATTAATTGCAATATTAAACCATTTCTCTGTGTTATCCAAGTTTAAAACTCAATATACACATCATTAAGCTAACAATCTCTCCCTCCCTCCCTCCCTCTCTCTCTCTCTCTCTCTATGTGTGTGTGTGTGTGTGTGTGTGTGTGTAATGACTAACGCAGAAGCCATTCTTTGACAATATTAGGACTAGATAGTAACGTATATATCTCTGTGTGTGTAGCCTTGTTGCTAGTTAGATAAGGGAAACTGGAGAAGAAAACTCTTCCTAGTTTACGTAGCATAATCAAGAATATGATTGAAACGAAGATTTCAACAACTTATTTGTAAGAAGAAAAGAAAAAAGAACTATATATATATGTCGTTTATAGAATTAAGCACCAAAAAGGGTTAAAGATTGATATGATCTTCTGACCTGTGTGTAGAGTTTCCAAGAGGAAGATCAAATCTTATGATCTGAAGAAGGAGAAGGAGAAGGAGAAGGAGCGAAACAGGAAAAAGAGCACTTCCAAGGAAAAGGCTAACAGTACTTCTTTTTCCACCCAAAAGCTCTCACCTACAGCAGCTGCTTGTTAGATCAGAAAGACGTTTCCTTCGCATTATCCATCACTGTATGCTGCAGGAGATGGGAATAAATCACAACTTCAGAAGAATTTAAGATTCTCTCCTCCCTTTCTCGCACACGAGAAACCAAAGTGTTTGTTTCATATGGGCTTCGAGGCATGCCAAACAAATCCCAGTGTCTTAGCCAATGTCATTCAAGTTTTGTGATAGAGATGCCCCAGACAAGTCCAGCAGCGCAGCTATATAAAATTGGATATAGTAAATTAACCTCAAATTGTTTTATATATAATTTTATAATTTTATAATATAGTTGTTGAGGATCACAAGGCCTTGCAATATTGCTCCAAACAATCAACGAAATAAATAGCTTACGGCGATGGCTGAGATGAATTACACCACATGCAACCAAGAATTGTTTATCACCATTGACCACCACCAGTAATATATTTACAATTGTCTCAATTATATTAATATTTGTTTCTTGTGATAATATTCTCTATTTAATTAATTTACGCATCAATCAAAATGAAGTCTTTTTTTTTTCCAATCTTAAATACATGTCTCTACATCGATCTAATGTTTTTTTTTAAATATTTTTAATAAATTAATTACTCTAGACAATAATTTCAAGATTTAACTAAAACAATAAAACAAATCTGCTTGACTATGGAAAATCCTATTGAAATTATTAAGTGTTTATACTCATGCACGTTATTAGTAGCTAGGAAGAAGTTTAGATGACATCTCATGGCCCGTGACAAATATATCTCAACCACACGTTATTAAGGCTTCTTTTAAAATATAATAAAAATTATTTTTTAAATGTTTTTTTCGTAAATATATTAAAATATTTATATTTTTTAAATTTATTTTTGACATCAACACATCAAAACATTTAAAAAACATAAAAAAATTTTAATTTAAAACAAAAAAAATCAAAGTTTTTTAAAGGTACGGTTCGATCATACTCTCAAACACACTCTAAATATATACTACTTAAAAACAGTAAAAAAAGTTAAAAAGATCTCAAACCAGTACTTCTCACTCTTGAATTGAATTATCATATAAAATAATTGTGAAGGAATATTTTTTTTGTGTGTGGAACTTGGTCGTTGAGTAATAAATAAAATATTAATATTGTTAAATATATATACTAATATTTTATTTTATATTAAATAATAAATACCCATATAGATCTTGAAACTAATTTTAACAGATAAAGAAATAAAAAAGATATAGATATAGCATAGAACTAACTTGTTGACATCCATTATTATTTCTGGATACAACATGATGGCTAATGGTCATGTGAGAGTACTATATAGTACAATTATTTCTCCTCTTCTTCTCGTCGTTTTTTTTTTTTTTGAAGCGGGAAAGGATAATAATAAAAGGAGAAAAAATGTATCAAATAATAAAGATTATCCAATAATATTATCCCGATTAAATTGATCCGGTTTGTTTGTGCGTTTCAAAAGTATTTTTTAAAAATTAATTTTTTTTATTTTTTTTATTTTAAATTAATATTTTTTTAATATTTTCAAATTATTTTGATATACTGATATCAAAAATAATTTTTAAAAAATAAAACAATATATCATTTTACATAAAACCACACTAACATTAAATGCGTTTTCGAAGCAAAAATATCAGAATAATACTATTAGATAAGAAACGCAGGTGCCACTGCATCAGCATCCACCTAGATCTCCTTTCGTTATGGGGAGAGCGAGAAGGAGCCAGAGCTATTTGTCATTGTTATGTCATCGCCATAGAAATGGATATGATAATTACTTACTTAAAATAATAATTAGAGAGAAACTATATTCTATAAAATAAAGACAAAATATACTGCAAGTAAACGGAAAAATAAAAACCCGTATGTCTGCTAGTCCTTGTCAAGAAACATATAATCACATTCACATGCATATGGAGGCCTTGTGTAAAATTGCTCTAAAAGTAATACCACAACTAATAATGGACGACAAGAATTTAGAAAGAAAGGCAAGGAAATGGTAGTCATAGGGGAAGAGTGTACTGGAGAGTGACATTGAAGCACGCGTTGCCGGTCAGGGGAGGTGCAGCCGTATGGGGAGGTGGGTCCATTGGGTTTGATGTAAAAGGCTGAGCCACGGAGGTGATGTGGGTGTGCTTTGGTCCCACCTCTTAAAAATATGAACAGATTCGTTTCATATATTTAAATCAATTTATGTAGCGAGTCTTTTTATTATTTCCTTGATAAAATAAGTCTTTGCTGTATTCTTAATTTCAGATAATTGAGCATAGTTTATTGGAATTAAAGGTTGATTTTAGTGAATTAAATAGTTTTTACACCATTTAAATTATTATTATCAGCTTTTCTTTTCGTTTTTTTTTTCTTTAATCTTTAATACGAAGTGCACGAAGCTGTAGAAAGAGAGAGGAATAGTCAAAATTTATATGCTTGAGAGGACAGTGACGAGGAGAGTGTTTTTGAAGTGGGATTTTCAAAACAGAACTCATTGAGGAATCTTGTTTCCTGCCATGTCGGTGAACATCTTTTATAGCAGCCAGCCAGCCAGCCATATGATCATCAACATGCGGATAAGCTTAAGATTCTCTTATCATTATTTAATTACACACCGCTACAGTAACTTAATTTGCCTTGAGGTTAGGTTAGATTTTAGTGGGAGAAGACATTAACATGATTCAATTATTGGCCCGCAATATATTCCGGTTATGATTAATTTTTTTAGTGCAATAAATAAATAAATAAATGTGGTTAATGTATTTTTTAGTAGGAAAAAAAACTACCTGGAAGTAAATTTAATGATAAAATAGTGGAACATTTATATGAGAGCACAATAATTTTATATTAAAAAATTATAAATACCAATTTAAAATAAATTAAATATTGAAGGATGAAATTGAAATTTTTTTTAAAAAAATCCAAAATTATATGATGAAATTGAAAAGAAAATAAAAAAAAATAAAACCAAAGTAACTAAACAAAGGTTGAAGTGCGTGGGCGAGACATGTGGGCCTAAATAACAAGAGCCCAGGTGCACGAGTCCACTAGCCCAGACCCGCACGCATGGGATTTGATATTTTTTTTATGTTTTAAAGGGGTAGACGACATGTTGTTTTCCTTTTTGTTTTTTTTTTTTTTAAATAGAGCAAGCGACATGACAAACAATGTATTTCCTATTATGCCTAGATTCTACTCTTAAAAAGTCATTTTCAACCATTTTTCAACCTAAGACCACAAAAAAAAACATTTTATAAATCTAAATAAACTTGTTTATGTCTTCAAACAACCTAAATAATGGTCCAAAAACAAAAAATCAACTTGGGATCCAAAAAATTCCCTTGTTCAAAGCTATTTTCTCAAGCAATTTGAAGATGAAAGAACACCCAAATGGAATTACTCTTATCAAATGCAACATATAAATACTAAGATCGACCATTTTGATATTTGAAATTAGTGTCAACTGATGTTTTCTCTCTCAATCATTAGAATTTAATGACTTTTTTTTCTCTCATCTCAAATCAAGAATTAAAAAAATAATAAAAATGAAATTTTTGGATAAAAAGTGAATTCTCAAAAAAATATAAAAAATAAAATAAAAGCACTGAAAATTGATGAGTTGCGATGTAAGAGAGAAAAGTCAATTTTTTTAGTCAATCTCGGAATGACTATGTAGTTTCTTCTTGTTCTTGGCTTTAGTCCCACATCTCTTCAATTTTGCCTTTTGTTAACAAATAGAAAGCAATTAGCTTTTAATTTGGCTATATAAGAATGAAATTCTTAAAAATTAATTTGATGACCAAAACATAAAATAATTTAATTTGTGAGTCCGCATTGGTTTTTAGTGAAATTATTGATATTATAACAACCATAGTACTATTTAGTGTTTTCTATAATATTTATGCAATAAGACTAATTTTTATTCTTGTATAATATATGATTTTTCTTAAGTGAAAGTATTATTATGATTTTAAAATTTATTTATGTTGAGATTACAATTTGTTTTTCCTATGATTTTAAAATTTATTTATGTTGAGATTATAATTTTAATTAAAAAATAAAGGTGATGAAATTTAAACTTGTAATTATTTAGTTATTAAATATTTAATACCATATCAAATAATATTTTAACTTAACAATTTAAACTATTAAATAAAACTTTTTATTAACTCTCTAGCAATAAAAATATTACTATATAATAAGTTTGTTATTTTTTAAATTCTTAATTGATTATTTTCACGAGAAGGAATTATGATGTTTATCTTCAACTTTGCATTACAAGAAACCAAAACAAGTTCGTACACTTTCACTAACTTTGAGATGCATGTCTCCAAAAAGAACACTATCACTTCCACAATGATGACAAATCTTTCTTTCTTTCTTTCTTTCTTTTAATAAAAAACAGCAATAATTAAAATAAAAATCTGTTAAAACTTTCAATCATCTGAATTAAGAAAAAAAAATAAAATTAAAGAGTTGTTCGTTTAGTTTTTTTGGTTACTGGAGAGGTAGGTAGAATGTCAAACTATGGTTTTTGGATTAAAAAATTAATTTTCAAACTATTTTTATATAAAAAAAATCAAATAAACATTTTAAAAATTTAATGAATCAGTTTCTAACCCAAAAACACCCTTAAATTTATCAAAAAAATAAATTAAATTGAATTTTTTTCCCTTAAACTCAATCTATTTTTCTAGGTGAGATGAAAGCTCAAGAACACCCTAACAAGACTTTTATCATTATAAAAAACCCGTCAACACCAAAATTAGTATTTCAGTTGTTGATATGAGACCAACTAACAACTTTGTTTCTTCTTACTTATTATTTTTATATCTTTCTCTTTCTTGTTAAATTTTAAAGACTGAAATTTAAAACAAATTAAGTTTAGCAGTGCAAAGTTAAACCATCAATAAACATGGACAAAAAATGAAAAGGTTAAACTTTCAAGGACTAAAATATACTTTTTTTCACCACTCATGAATGTTAGAAAAAGAAAACATACCAAAATTGACTTTTTTAATGGTTGGAATATGACTAACTAATATTTTTTTTTTTATCTTTTATTTTTCAATTACTTTCCTTTTCCTCTTACATTCTCGAGATTAAAATATAAAACAAATATAATTTAGAATTAAAAAGTTAAACCCTCGATAAGCAGAGATAAAAGATGAAAAAAGTTAAAATATCTCGGGAACAAAGTGTACCTTTTCACTCCCCGTGAACATCACAAAAGAAAATCGGGCTAGAATTTTTTTCATTGTTAAATGTGGTCCCTATTATTTCAATTTTAATTTTTTTCAATTTAAATTGAAAAGAAAAGAAATATCTGTTCAAGAAAAAAAAAAAAAACAAAGAATGGACGAATCAGGAGCACCGTAGCAGTGCACAGTGCACCTGAGAGTGCATCTATAGTAAAATGAAGAATGAAAATCGACATTCTCCTTTTGTTTATAGTGTAATATTGTAAAAAAGTCAACAACTATATTATACTGATCATCCAACTATCTCATTTAATATTAGTTTAATTTGCAGCTTAGAGACACTTTTGTATAGCTTTATATAATATATTTTGAAGGTAAGAAAAAATTGTAAATAATTCCAACTATACGTTTTAGCATGATTTATAAAATAATATCTTATGATTTTGATGATTCCTTTTTATTTTTTATTTTTTTACTATATATAAGAAGATTAGCTGGTGTTACAGGGGACGGAAGGTCAAGCTTAACATACTCACCAACAAAAAATTAATTCGACCATCACAGCAACAGGGACTATTTTTTGAGTTATAATTAATTCAAAACCTTGTTTTTTTATATAGATAACTTTTGACTTGAAACTTGTATAGACTTACATTGTATTTTGCTTAATTTTTATCAAATAAATAAGAATGATAAGATTCAAACTCGTGATCACTTGATCATCGAGACTTCAATACCATATCAAAAAACTATCTCAATCCAATAACTTAAACTATTAAATAATATCTTAAAATATAATTTATATTATTCTTAATCATATAATATATAATATGACCGAAAGCAGGAAATTAGGAAACCGATACAAATAAGAGCAAGGCTTGTTTCTAAAAAGAAATGCATTCCATGAGAGACGTGGCTGTGTCATGGTATATTTTTTCAATGGACCTTTCAACCACCAAGAGGATCAAGAGTCAGTACTGTTCAACCATCTAGATGGTGGTCCAGTAATAAGAGCTTGGGATTAAGGAATTTACTTCCTCTTAGATCTCAGGTTCGAACCCTGTGGTTGCTCATATAATGGTCACTACAGGCTTACATGATCGTTAACTTCAGGGCCCGTGGGATTAGTCGAGATGCGCGCAAGCTGAACCGAACACCCACGATAAAAAAAAAAAAAAAAGAAGTCAGTACTGTTCTGTCTCTACGAGTTATTGGTTCCTTCATGATCATCGATCCTATTATTATAAAGCTAATTACAAGAAAAGTAATAATAAATCAGATTTGATTATTTCTAGAGTGTACGCCAAAGTTATGATGATCGATGGTGGAATCTCAAATCCAGGCAATACTTAATGCGACAACGCTTCTCTCAAGCTAGTTTGGAGAGGGATTAATGTGATGTGTGCTTAGTGGAGAAACACGTGGAGCTCTCTTCCACAATGGACATTCTTGACAGGATTGATGTATTATTATATATGCACTCCTTGGGAGCTTGTCATGAGCCACTCACCGGCGGGCACGAGCTTAGGGAGGAGCTAGCTAGATAGACATGTCGCCATTTGTTAAATCATATAGGTCGAAGCATGGGAATAGAAAAGGGAGATTGAAAATATTCACGTCCGTTGGTGGCTTAGTGGTGATAATAAAATAAGTTAATTTTTTAGGTACCTAACTCCTAAAGTTACATGGGGCAATCACTGCCCTAAATGACCATCCTTTTCTTTGCCAAGAGAATACCATACCTTTACCTCTAAACCTACCTGTTTCCAATTCAATATCAAGTCCAGTTTAAAACCACTTGCTATTTGGTACTATTCTTTCAAAATCTCCCAAAAATTATGTGTATCCTCTCTCTCTCTCACACGCATTAAACTGCTGAGATTTAAGATGCACAGTGGATTCCCACAATGTTCCTTCTTTTTCTCTATTTTTTTCTACTATGGTTATTGGTTACTGAACTTTTTTTTCTTGATTCATGTGTTTATTTTAAATTGATAAGCAATACACCTTATATCTTTTATTTTGTAGATCAAACTCTTTGGTTTACCACGTAACTGTTTGGGCCCTTTCCGCCAACCTTGAGGCTAATAATTTTTTATAATTTTATTAGATTATCCACTACACAAAAATCATAGTAATAATAAAAAAAGATAATAACCTCATTTATTTATAATACCGCGAGTTCAACCATTGTTAAGATCTTTAACAAGTCACTAACAAGAATTGCATTGCTAATTCTCATATTCTTCTTGTTGTTGTTTACTCGATTAGCCATCAAAATATAATTATAGTCCCTCATCCATTATATCTCCCTCCTTTATAGCAACCGTTTTAATGTCATTTATTTATAACAAATTTCTCTTGGATGATATCCTAAGATATCCGAGACCTAATATCTTAACCTTTAATACATTATAGTATTGAATGAGTTATTTTATCCTTCTTTAATGAGTCAGACATTACACAATTTCTATATTGAGTCCACTATCATAAATTCTTTTTCTTGAACTCATTACAACAATATTCCAATACTAATTATTTCATTTCTCATTAAGTGAGAAATAATTTCTATTTTTATCATAAACATCCAAAAGTTCCATTCCAATTTACACTTATCTAAAATTAACAAACATCTTCCGTACACCACTTTTCATGGAATCCATACACGTAGATTTGACAACTCATTTAATATACTTATCAACAAAACTTAAATAGTTATATAACTCTCCACGGGTTAACACATTGCCGTGAAGTATCTGAAAATTAAATTCAACATAAAAATTAACCATACGCATCAATCACAACATTTATAAATTTATTAAATGCACTTCCATTATTTAACTTGACTAAGTTAAATTAAATCCTTCCTGGAACATCCGTCAACCAGGGTACTCAATCACATTGCCCACACTGAGCGGTAGTCCCTTAACTAGGGAAACTAGCTCATATTGCCCAAACCGGGCGCTAGTCGCTAAACTAGCTCATATTGCCCAAATCGGGCACTAGTCCCTAAACCAAGGCAACTAATTACCCGAACTAGATGTTATTCCCTCAACCAGGACAACTAGTTCACACTGCTTAAACCGGAAGCTAGTCCCTAAACCAAGGAAATTAGCTCACACTGCCTAAATCGGACACTATTCCCTAAACCAGGGCAACTAGCTCACTCTACCCGAATCAGATGTTAGTCTTTAAACTAGGAAAACTAGCTCACACTTATTATTAATAACACAACCCTAAATCAAAAGAAGTTGCAATTGCCTACTTAATTTAAGAACATAATTAGCTATCTTATGAAAAAAATAATGTTATTTTATTTTAACTTAAGCAATTCATTTTGAAGCAATAATGTTTATCTTGGATCTGCTAGGTCTATTCACGACCAATGAATTGCTTAAGTTAAAATAAAATAACATTATTTTATGAAAAAAATACTTAAATAAAAGACTTATTAAATCTAAAACATAAAAAAAATTAAACTTCAGAAAATAGAATCAAACTATCATAGTAACAAAAGGGGCAATCACAACACTACATGCCAAACATTCTAAATGTCATCTCTATGCTTGTAAACATAAATACAGACCAAATGATAATAAAAAACTCTAAAGCATGCCACATGGACTCCACTTTTAAGTTAGAAAGTATACCTTCAAGACCCTAGAGTAATTACTTCTCTTTTTGCTTTCCTTGTAAAGCATTACTACTACAAGCTTATTGCCCTTTTAAAATTAAGAAATCCTTACGCTAAACTCTTAAACTTTCACATTTAGAGTTCCTTTATCAACCTTTTTACCTTTTTTTTTCTCCTCTCTGCTTTGATTTTCCAAGGGGATATTTATATGGTTTTGCTAAGGTTTTTTATGGGTTCAAACATATGTGAGCTATGTCCTATACTATTTTTTCAATGGTGATTTTGCAAAATTCTTGGTTTTTAGAGGTTTTGGTGGTTTTCTCAAACTTGGAGACT
Source organism: Populus x sibirica (assembly GCA_019202695.1). Taxonomy (NCBI): domain Eukaryota; kingdom Viridiplantae; phylum Streptophyta; class Magnoliopsida; order Malpighiales; family Salicaceae; genus Populus; species Populus x sibirica. The sequence goes on from JAGMVL010000801.1 coordinate 1,363,577, forward strand.
AAGGAGCTTGCTTTTGGCTTTTGATCTTGAGATAAACATGGTCAACTTTTGATAAGAACCCAATGAGAAGGCTTGAAGTGCGAACATATGAAAAAGATTAGTGGTTTTTAAAATGAGTGTCATAACCATCAATGACTGAGTTAACCACTTTTGAGACTTCATCGAAGCAACTTCAGCGTCATCGTCATTGAAGACCACCAGGTCTTGGTAGAGGGGGTGCATACCTTTCATTTGGATTCAACCTTGCTCAATTTGGAGGTTTGTAGCTCTTACATTCATTGTTTGAAAGTGTCAACCCGATCGACCTAGAATCTAAAAAAGTAATGATGGCTGATCGGGGACAAGATCTTATTGAGTTCATTGAGGAAAATAGGATGCATACGTTTGATAAGAGTAACTGATCTTTTTAAAGAGGATGTTTTCAGTTGAATGTTGATGATTACAACCCTAGAGACATTCATTCGCCAAAAAATGCATACTCGATCAACCAAAACTATCATAGAAAAAGCTAAACAGTGGCTGAGCGACGCGTTGTCTAGGCTAAACCCTAGAAATTAGAGTTTTTAATTTGGGATCTTATAGATTTCATTTGAGTCCTTATTCTTCCAATTGCTTTTAATTGCACGTGTAACTGCTTCCCAAACTCTTAATTTCATGAAAGTTCACCCCTACTAAACTCAATCATCAGCCCTAAAGTTTAGCAACATTTTCATCTTGGTCCTTGGTTTTTAATTTGTGCATTTGGATCTTTAATTGATCATCAAACTTTCAAGTTTCATTAATTTGGCTCTTGATTTGGTTAATTTCAACCCATACAATCACACTTCTTTTTTAGTTTAGTGCTTGATTTTGGATTTCTTCAATCAAGTCCCTAATTGCCTATCAAATTTCAAAATTTATGCCATAAGCACCTGATTTGACCAAGTAAACTCTTTAAAATTGCAATTCGACCCTAAGACTTTAATTTCTTTGAATGAAAGCGTAATTTGACATGAAATATCAGTTTTTCTTGTAATTACATCTTTAATAAAATTAATTAAGTCTTCCAAAATTCTCATCGGGTACTTACCTATCCAAATTTGTATTTTTTTACCCCACTAAAAATATTTTCACCTAAAGAGCCATTTTTAAATAAAAAATAGGTTGCCAATTTTGCCAATGTTATACATTTTAATCCTCCAACTTTTTCACTTGTCATTTTAATCTTTCACCACCAACTTAGATAATTTTCTAGGCTTTCTTCATGTATATCCTCTTGTTTTTTATATTTGTTTTCAAAAAATTTCTTAATTTTTTGTTGGGTCAAAGGGGATTAACAACATTAGGTATAAAGTTTTAGGGCCATATTCAGAATATGAAAACTTAAAAGCCTAATATTTAAAATTAAAAAGGGGTAGGGGTAATTTTCTCAAACTCTAAAAAGGCACAAGGAAAATTGTAATTATGTCCCTCTTCTTTCTTCTTTATTGCCAATAATGGGCTTTATGCCCACTACCAGCGGTTAGTGCAGTGGCAGCCATTGCTGCCACTACAAGACAGTAGTGTAAGGGACAACCCCTTTTGCGCTGCGCAGCCTCTAGTAGTTCTTGGCGCTGATCGCATGAAGGCCGCAACAGCAGCCCATGGTTGCTGCTGCTTGGGAGGCTACTGCCTCTCGAGCCTAGGTGGCAGCCATGAAAAACATTTTTTTTAAAATTTCTACCAGATGCAGGCCAAAATACCAGATTCTGGCTTGATTCAAATAATCCAGCCAGATCTTTTCGGAATAGTACCTACTCTTTTTTTTTTTGAAATCATAAGAGAATAATGACTTTTAGGAAAGATTATATTTGTGTATAAAATTAATTCAGAATTAACATCAATAACAATCAAAATAAGCAATCAACAACTTTAATTTTTAACGATGGCTCTGATGCCATTGTTGGGTTTCCTAAAACTCATACACACAAGGGATACAATATAACAAAATTATTCAGGAGTTCTTAGGATCCCGTTAGACAAATTTAGAGTTGTTTATAGATTTATTACATGAAGATGTGATCTTATTCAACTTTCAATAATTCTTTAAATACTGAGTTATTACAAACCATAAGCTATCTAATTGTTCGGCCTTCAACGGTAATCAACACGAACCACTAATGAGAAATCTTCTAAATTCATATTTAGAAGAGAAATTGCTATGCCAAGAGTGCTAACTCTTTTTTTGTGACTTACGTAGTTTTTTTTTTTGTCTAACAAACAACTCTAAAATAAAAGGCATAGCTTACTATTTTTAGAGAAATATAAAAAAACCCTATCAATCGACAAAATATTAATTTGTCTCCTGAATAATATCCATATATTAATTTAGGATAATTTTAGAAACTAACTCAATCAAGTCCTTGATTTTTCTAGGTTTAGAAATATAATTAATGTATTAATTATATTCTTGTCCTTAATTTTTAAAATATATTTTAATCAAGTTGTACTTAATTAAATCATCTTGGTTTAATTTCTGACTAATGATTCTTAATGTTTGTAATCCATTAGTTTCCTTATATATTGTTTCAAATATAAATTATAACTCTAATTAAATAATTTAAACAATTGATTAATTTATATTTGAATATCAAGTATATCGTTTAGATCACTTAAATATTAAAAAAGTCATTAATGGTTTGACTTAACATTTCAGTGACTGTTTCTCAGTGTAATTAGTATCCTTTCATCAATAATGTTCTCATTTAACATTAAAGCATATAGTATATTTGCCATGTTAAATCATGTTTGTTCTCTACATAATAATCATTGATCGTTTGAATAAAATTTAAAGCTTTTTTTAAATCTCATTCCATTTTTGTCAAGGATTTCTTAGTTAATACTATTTGAGAACAGATGAAATATTTTTTCTTATTTATCTAAGGCGATGAATTCTCTCTTGATCACTTAAGTACATTTATGTAGTTCATGTTATACTCAATGTCTTCCCCTTCGTTACCTCGTTTAAGATAACATGTAATAAGATCAAAGCATAACATTCTCTATATAAGATCACTTAATGATGTCAAGTCTAAGAATCATTTACACAACCATCAATTGAGTCTTTTTATAGACATATGTGATGCATGTCTTATAACAAACACTTACATATTAGTTATAGGTATTGCTTATACCCCAGTATATAAGAACAACTACTCCCTTTCATAAAGAAAAGAACACAATATGTATTAGTCTCTACGGTTCCAATAAATTACCAGTATTTAAGAAAGCATTAACAAAAAAATATTTTAAAAACAATGCTTTAATGCAATAGAAATCTCATAATTATAATAACTTTTATAATTTTCTTTGTAAAATATTTTTGTCTCGTGGACTTTATCTTTACTCTAGATTCATAAATCAAATATTAGATTTATTAATCTAATATTATATGCATATTAAAGATAAATTAAGCTTTTATTAATAATAAATATGTGTTTACATGAATATAATAATGTCACGTGTAACCAACTGATTGGCTACAAGGCATATTAAATGACAAAAAAAAAAAACTTAATAAATACCTTTAGAATATAAACAACCAATTTATCAACTCAAAAAGGTCCAAAAATAAAAAATCAAACTGGAAAATTTTTTATTTCTGGACCCTGATTTACTTTTTTTTAGGCAAGATGAAGATTTAAAACCATCACCATTGAACTTCTCTTATCCAAAGAAACTCATTGACATAAAAAACAATAAATTTCATTGTCAAAGAGTAGTCAAACTAAACTTTTTATTTCTTTATCGTTTTTAGAAGACTTTATTTCTCATCTCTTAACCTCAATAACTATAATATTAAGAAAATAATTTTTTAGTCAAAATTAAAATTAAAAACACTAAAGGGATTGAAGTTAAGAAAAAGAGAGTAGGTGGACTAGACATAATATTTTCCACCAAATTTGATTTTGTCCATGAGATTTCTTTTTGTTTTATACTTTGGATGTTTTTTTATTGATTTTTCTCTTTCCTTAACAAATTTTAATAAATTGATTATTAATTTGAACATGGAAGGCTATTGTTGAAAAAAAAGGGATGAAAATTGAATTAGCAATAATATTTTACCTAAGTATTTTAATATACATTGTAATTGTAATGTAATAATCCTAGTTTCGAGAATACTTTTATTCGAATCCAATACCAACAAGAAAAATATCATACTGGTGTAATTGGATAGAAGTTAATTTATTTTTGGTAATAGAATATAATGCCATTAACTTTTGGTAGAATTACAAATGAAAAATTATGTGAGAACCCATTTTCCAATTACATTTCTTATTTATACTACCTACAAAACTCAAAATAATATTAATTAAGCTTCTTAAATCATTTTGAATCAATATAACATACCTTATCCATACTTTACTTCCATTATTAAAAATCTTAAAATGCTTAAAAATAAACCATTAAAAATTAATAAATAATTATTTTATATAAAAATTTACTAAGTTATAAAATAAAATGATTATTTTATATTACCACCCTAAAATATCCTATCTAAAATAAATTATATTGCTACCTACTCTATATTCCTATCAGTCTATTACTCCTATTCTATCATTGATCTATCTATAAGAGTGATAACAAGTCCACTATAAGTTAAACCCTTAGTAGTTGGTTCATATTAACATGTTTATGATTGATTATTCTTGGTAGGTAATAAGCTTATGTTGGGCTCTTTAAACTCATGTCCAAATCCTAGAAAGGATCTATAGACAATGTCTTCTTCAAGCTCATCTATATAATACCCAAATTCACTCACCATGGTTGAATGAAAGCTTGTCCCAATCCTATCCAAGCAACAACTGCTTATGAGTTCATCAACCTAGGTTTGAATCGATTTTTGTTGCACAAAGTTTTAACAGTGACCTTAATGAGAACTATTTAACATTCACCTATGAGTGAACAACCAAGTATTTTTAGAAAGTCCAAGGAAAAGCTACTTTTTAATACCTATGGAGTCCATTTATTATTCTGAATAAAATAAAAGTGGGTTTTTGTTTCGAAATATAAAATGTCGGCTTAATAGGTCTCTTAATATAGGTCAAAACCTGATGGGCTTTTCTACTTGTTTCGTGGCTTAAAAATACATGAGTGAAGGGTCTTGACGATTTTAGGGTTGAAGATCAATAGCAAACAACCTAGAAACTTCTATTGCTTTAGATAAAACTCAACTTGGAATAAAAGTTTGATGTTGTAATAGTAAGTGGATGACCAACAACATACGAACTATGAGAACAATTCTAAGATTCTTAGCCAAAAATGTTAGAAAATAAATAGAAGCCGTTTAAAAAAAAATAAAAAAAAATACTTGAAGATGGATAAGCCTATAGAAGACCTACTTTGGTTTAGATTAGACTGAACTAACTCAAAAAAGCTAAACTGGGAGTATAAATGCATTCTAACATGATATAGACAACATCATCGGACGAAGAACATTTATTATATTACAGTAAACTTCATAGAGCAAGATTGTCAAAAAGTTACACCTCAAACTAGATTCAAAAGGAATAACCAGACTGTTAACCAAATATTTGTCTACTTGTGATTTCCAAAGTTCCAACTCTAGAAAAATAGATAACCATCCAGTAGTGTCCATTTAAATCATGTCAGCCTCAAACCAAACCTGACAAAAAATAGACAATTTAAAGAAGCAATTGTTATAGTTTCAAGCACGGGAATTTAAGACACCAACAATGTCACCCACAGGAGATTCAACATGATGTCAACTTTTTTGCAAGTTTAAACTCATAGAAATAAAAACATTAGTAGTGTCCCTCACATGCATAGAGAGACCATAAATATTCAACAAAAAGGCCACAATCACATGCAATGTACCAAGACAATTAAATCCACATGGAAGGAAACTCAAGGTATGAACATAGAACTGTAAACAATTTATAGAAAATAGCATAAATTATTAAAAAAAAAAAAAACATCAAACACAAGATGCATGTTTTAAAGCATAACATGCAGAAAGGAGAAAAGAGGAGTTTACTTAAACAAGTAAGGCGTAGCTGGAGCAGACAAAGTTTAAGGCTTTGAGTTTTTAGTGATGGTGGAACTGATTTCCTCTTTCCTTTACCAAGAACTTGAAACCTAGAGAATCCTAATCTTTTCAAAAATTTTAGACTTTCTTTCACACCCTATAATTAATCTAACTATTTCTCTCTTAAATTTCTCGAATATCTCACTTTGTTCCTCCGTTTCTCTCTATTTTCCACCCCTGTTTCTCTCTTCTTTCTTCATCTCTCTCTCTCTCTCTTTTTCTCAAAGACCTAAGACTATTTATAGAACAAAGAAACTGACCTACCTGAATGAAACTAGGTCGTTGAATGCCTAGGCAATGAAATCAAACCATAGAAAGGCCAGGACAAAGTCAGGACCAGAAGTCCTAGTACAAGAGAGAGCATGAGGTGTTTTCCTTGTAAGAGTTAGTGAGATACTCGCTGATATCAAAAACAAAACCACAGAAAAAACAAAACCAAAAGCAAAAAAAGAAAAAAGAAGCGAAGTGCAAAGCAAGGATTACCAAACGACGCCAATGCTTATGAGAGGCCGACAATAAAATTACCTAAAACAACCCCTAAATTAGATGAACCAATAACAATGGGGGTAATGGTCTTGAGAGTCTGAAGGGCTTAACAGTTTAAGGTCTAGTTTGAGCCACAAACAGGGGCTACGTTTTGACAGCGGCGGGGAGTCTTTTCGTCTCCCTGGTTTCTGTCATGGGAGAAGAAGACAGACAGGGAGAGTGATAAATATATATACCTGATCACGAAATGGTGTCGCCAGGTTCTGTCAAATTTCCACAATGCTCTCTGAAGTTTATTTCTTTTCAAAGTTAATCCCCCTGCAAGTTTTCATTTTTACAATAGGCCTTTCATCAATATTAAACAATTAAACCATCCCAATTAGGTCCTTGGCATGACTTAAAATGAGCCTTAAGCTTTTACTTTTCTCAAAATGGTTCCTGGATTTTAAAAAATTCAATTGAGATCCAAGTTATAAGATACAAAATTTGTTCAATTAAGCCTTTAATTCATTAAAAAAAACTTCTCAAATCTTACCAATTCAACAATTTTGATTCTTGATCATTTAACTCCTTCAATTATAACTAATTTTGATCTATTGCATCTTTAGAAAATTTATCTTGCTTCAAACCTGAAAAGTTTTGTCCAACCAACTTTAAAAATATATATTTTGGATTTTTTTTGGGTGTTTTTGAAAGTATTTTTGGTATTTTTTTAAAGATAAATTGATCTGGTGAAAACTTGTATATCTATACATAGTATTTCTTTACAGAATAATAATTTATAGGCATAATCAAATATTCTCCATCCATTATAGTCAATATCAGTGTTCCTCATAAAAAGACTTTATTTACCATATATGGACTCTCGTAGTTTGGTGTCCATTTCCTCTAGTTTTCACCTGGTAGTGGTAGAATCTTTCTTATCATAAGATCCTCATCTATGAATTCTCTTGGCTAGATCAATTTTTCATGTCTTGGCTATCCTTTTCTGATACAATTGATGATGACAAATTACAACTAATCTTTTCTTATTGATCGTGTTTAGTTATTCATACTGCAACTTAGCCCATTTAGAAGCTTCTAACTAAAGCTCCATTAGAACTCTCAGGGAAAGGATTTCTATTTCCAAAGGCATCAATGCCTTTTTCTTGTAAATTAGAGAGTACAAAATAGCTCTAGTTGAGGTTCTTACAGCAGTGCAATATCTTTGGAGAGTGAAGGGAAGCATCTTAAACCAATCTTTATATGTGATTATCATTTTCTGAATGATCTTTTTGATGTTTTTATTTGCGACCTCTACAACACCATGCATTTTAGGCCTGTATAAAGAGGAGTTAAAGTGTTTGACTTTCATCTTCTTAAATAATTCTATAATAACCTTCTCATTGAAGTTTCTAGCATTATTTATCACTATTGTTTTAATTGAGCTATGCTAATAGATTAAAACTTTCTCAATGAACCATTTAACCATTTTATAGGTGACATGGGCATAGAAGTGGACTTTTACCAATATTCTGAAGAAGACAACTGCCACCAAGATGAATCGATGCCTGTTGCTTTCTTTTGGATTGATTGGTTCGATAACATCTCCTCATAATGAGAAGGGCCAAGGTGATAACATGTTAAGTAAAAGAGTTAAAGGCACATTAATCTTGTCACTATACACTTGGAACTTGTAGCATCTTCTAACATGGTCAATACAATCTTTTTTTATTGTCATCTAGAAATAACCAAATCTTTATATTTTTGTACTCATTATATGCCCATTTGCATGAATGGTACAAATCCCTTTATGGACTTATTGTAAAGCTCTTTTAGCTTTTTTTTTTATTTAATCATCTTAGCAAGGTTCCATCAAATGACCTTTATATAAAATTCTCATATTTAGATAGTATTCCATTGCCATTCTTTTTAAGGTTTTTGTGTCAACCTTGGATTCCCTTAAAGGGTATTTTTAGTATTGGAAAAATTGTTTAATATTATGGTACAAGGTTTCCCATCCATTTCCTCTTCCATTAAACAATTCTGGGCTAGAGAATTCTTGATTTCCCTGTATATGGGCAATACTTTGATCCCACAATCCATTTTGGCCATAAATGTCAAGGTTGCCAAAGTGTCATCAAAGTGGTTCTTGTCTCTCCCCACATATGTAAAATCTATTTCTTTGAAGTTTATAGCGAGTTTGGTGATGTATTCCTAATATGGCCTTGATTTTTCATCCTTAGTCTATCATTCTCATTTCACTTAGAAAATGATTAGCATTGAATCTCCATAAACATCTAGCCTCTTTATCTTTATTTTCAAAGCAGCTTTTTAAATATGAATGCAAGCCTCATATTCAATTATTTTGTTGATGTAATCAAACTACAACGTGATTGAGATGGGGTATTGTTTTTATACTTAGGAAAATTATCACTACACCGACTCCATTTCAAGATACATTCACCGCATTGTTGAAGTATATTATCCACCATTCACTTTCTACCTTTTCTTCCACTATCATAATGTTCTCATCCAGAAAATCAAAATCCAGTATCTCATAGTTTTATATGGAATTATCGACAAGATGATCAACAATTGCACTTCATTTCTCTTCTTTTCTTGTTATGTAGATGATGTCGTATTGTGCTAGCAATACTTCCCATATGTTGATTCGACTTGACAAATATGGCATCTCGAAGATGTACTTGAGAGTATCCATCCTTGAGATCAACCAAGTTGTACAATACAAAATGTATGGTTGAAGTCGCTTAGTATTTCATATTCGACTTGTCAAATGATTTTTGGAATTTCTTATCCCATTTCCCAGGATTATTCTTTTGAAGTATCTGGAAGATCAGTTTGCGTATAGTTGTTAGCTATAAATGAAATGGGCTATGTAATTCAACCACCCTAGAAAGCTTCTCACTTATTTTTCAATCTAATGAACAAGAATAGTTCATATAACTTTGATTTTATTAAGATCTATTTCAATTCCTCTATTTCTCACAACAAATCTTAGTAACTTCCTAGTCTTCACTCTAAATATGCATTTTGTGGGATTCAAATTCAATTAGTATTTAGACATGATCCTCTCTTTTTTTGGACTTAGCAATCATATCATCCATATACTCTTTAATCTCTTTATACATCATATCATGGAAGAATGTCACCATTATTCGTTGTTAGGTTTCCTTAGCGTTTTTCAATCCAAATAGCATGACTCTATAACAAAATTTCCCTAAGTGGTGACAAATATAATCTTCCTTTAGTCGTCATTGCCCATTTTGATCTAATTGTACATAGAGAAACCATTTATGACAGAATAAGTAGAACTCCTTGCAACATTATCCACGAAGACATTTAAATAAGGCAAATATAAATAGTTTTTTAGGCTAGCTTTATTCAGATCCCTAAATTACACACATAACCTAGTCTTGTTATTTGTTTTAAGGACCACCATGATGTTGGATACCCATTGAAAGTATTTGACCACTTTTAGAAATCCAACATCCCACTAATTTCACACTTCATCCTTAACCTTATATCAATATATTAGGCCTCATCCTTCTCATCTTTTCCTTAACTGACTTACATCCATCAATCAAAGGTAGCCTATGTACAATAATATCCATTCTATACTAGCATATCAACATATGACAACGTAAACATATCTACATTGTTACACCCAACATAATGAAGACTAACCTTCTTTCTTTTAAGAAAAAAAAAAGTCTTTTTCTAAGAGGAGATAGAGAGGTCTTAACTTTTTAAAAATGAATCACCACCTAGTATTATGGTCAATAGAAAAACTTATTTTTTTTATATAAATATAATTGTATAAAAGAGAAAAACTATACAAAAATACAAGGGGAATACCCCAATAAGTACATTGTCCCGTTACCTAGATCCAACTGACCTTAGGTAGCAAGAAAAAAAATCAAAAGCTAAAGAAAAATCAAATAGATCCGAAAACAAGATTGCTTGAACAATAGTTGGGAAGCAAGTCGATCAGTTTCTGGAATTCTCAAAGTCAGTTGACTATACATACAGAAACCCAGAAGGAAAAACCTAGAAATGATAGACTAGTTTGTGGAAAAATCGAACCGGTCAACTAGTTCTACAAAAATAGTAGACATTTTAAAAGGAACTCAAAGTGCATCAAAACAAAGGTACCTTATGACTCTAGAAGACGCCATATGGACCTAAGAGTAGCTAGAATCTGATACTTTGGTTCTAACTCTATATGCACACAAATAAAATTGTATTTTTGCAATTTTTTAAATAAGGAATTTTGGATTTTTTTGTGCTTTTTTTAAAAAATATTTGAAGAAAAGCATGTATATTTAATATTATGTCAGTATCGTACATTGTAAGTTTATAGCTCAAATATTAAATGAAATGGTTGAAAAACATGTGAGGGATCCACAAATAATTTTAAAATGGTCCCTGATTTTTTTTGTCAAAATTTTTGAAAAACATTTGGGGTTTTTTTTTGAAATGGGTCAAAAATACAAAGGAGAAAAATGCATAATCAGGGCTAAGGGTGTGTTTGCCAAGCATGCTCTAAGGGAAGAAAAAATGTTTTTCTTTCTTGCAAATTTGGATGGGTCAAACAAGGTTTTAAAGTTTCTGGGCTAGCTTAGGCCACAAACAAGAAAATAAGGCCCCAAACTGATAAACACCGATCAAACAAGGCAACAACACGTTTCTTTATAAATTTCAAATATTGAAATGGATCAAAATTCAGAATTTGTGAAGAAACGAAGAACATTCGACATAAACCCATAAATAAAGATTTAATTTTAAACTAGATTTTGCAAAATCAAAGATATAAGGACATGTAAAATCATCGTTCAAGCATAATTTTGAGGTTGGATCATCACAACAAACAACCAATCATCATGATTATTTGATTTTGTGAAAAATACAAATGAACTAAAGATCGAATGTCAAGATTTCAGTAGTTTTTAAGCTTAGTGATAAATAAGCTTATACGCATGTGTAAGAACCAACAATTGATCAAAATAACATGGAAATCATAGACCCAAAGCAATCTTCTTCAGATGAATGTTAAATCCAGAAACTCAAAATCTGTTAAAATCTAAAAAATGCACCAAAACCCAAAATAAAAGCCTAAGGTCTATTCATACAAGTCACATACACTCATGTACATAAGCGTAAACTTTTAGAAATAACAATAAACATGTAAACCTTAAAATACATAAGATTCAAAGCCTATAACCTATTGTCAACATACAAACATGTACATGTATTGTTTTTATCAATCCAAAAGCTTATTCAACATCTAAAACAACATTAAAATGACCTTTATGAACTTCCAAAACCGAACAAAAATACTAGAATGGCCAAGCATTGCTACATGTCCTATTTGTTTTTTAATATAATCATCAAACCATAGTATACACTTTCCATACATCAAGAACAAGTATTCGAACATCAAAATCATATCATTACTAATCTATTAAACATCATAAAGCACCAGATTATGAACAAGAACAAACAATCACGTTACAACTTGCATTCGAAGCAACTTGAACATATATGCAATCAACTTTAAACATGGTCGAATCAATTCAAAAACATCATGAACAACACTTGAATGAAAGAATCAAAGCATAAAATGTAGAGGGGATGGGTATTCTCTATAAGTTCAACCCCTTTATCAAGTTGAGTAATATACCTTCAAGAGACGATTGCAACTAGTTTCTACCTCTTTTGCTTAATTTGAACAGATTTCAGTAGCCTCTTCCAAGAAGCTTTTGATCTCCTTCATAGTATCTTTATTTTTTTCCTCTTTTTTTTACTGTTTGACTGGTTTTCTCTCAATATTTCTTTTTTTTTTGCCCTTTCACCTCTCCAATCCCCCTTCAAGTTTCAGAAGACACCTATTTTATAGTCTTTAAATGGCGGTGGTTGTGAAATCATTTGTGAGTTTAAAAATGGTTTTTCAAAACTAGATTATAGGGGATTCTTTCCTATTTCCTCTAATATGTTAGGGGACCACTTTCCTCTATTCTTCCTTTTGTTTTCCCTCTCCCTAGATGTCTAACAAACTCTTGGAACTTCTAGAAAAAGTAGAGAACTTTATAGCAGAAACTTGGCTGAAAATGGTTGATTGGGGGTGTACATTTCATGAATTAATCATGGCAAATGGGAGGTCATTGAAGCCAACCAAGCTAGAGATACTCTAGAGGGGATGCCAACCTTCAACTAGGACTAAATCATGCTTGATTTGGTGGCTTGTAGCCTTCTTATCATTGATTCAAATTTGGGTGTAACATTGTCGAATTTTACTGAACCAGTCAAGACTGCCTTCAGACAAGATGTTGAGGGCTTCCATATGGCAGGTGAGGCACAAACATTGAAAAGGACAATATAGCCTTGTAGAGGGGAAACTCCCCTATCAAACAGTGGTTGTCGTGTGTCCAGTGGTGGCTAGAATTGCCACGATTATTGCCTAAAAGATTGGTTCATGATTAGCTAAAATAGGAGAACCCTGACCAAAACAACATCATTTTCCTTCAACCTTTAAACTTAAGGTTTTAGTAATTAAGATAAGGCAATCAATTTAGTCTATTGTCTGTTAATTTAAGCTAAGACATCCTTAAATGAGACAAAATTAATCAATTTTGTGCAATTAGACCCCTTTCGAACATCAATTGAGACCCCTCAAGTAGGACACCATTTTCAAAGTAGTTTTTGGTTTTTAATTTGTTCAATTTAGCCCCTAAATAAGCCTTAATCTTTTATTTTCTTCAAGTTAGTCCTTGGAAAAGTTTGGTACAACCCTCAATGTTGTGAATTTTTTGCAGAAAGGTCACTAGTCTTTAATTTCTTTAATATGACCCTTAATTGACCATTAAACTTTGATTTTCTTGCAATTTCACCCCTAATTTCATCCAATTAAGCTTGTAAAAAATAAATTTGGTCCTCTAAAATTCTAATCTTCCTAATTAAGCTCAAATTAGGCTTCCAAACTTATTTTGTTTTATCAATTAAGTATTTAATAAGATTAATTTGACCTTTCAAAAGTCCATTTAAATCCTTACACTTAATTAATTCTTTTAATTTTGACCGAAAGTTTTTCAAAAACTTAAATAAATCTTAATTAGGCCTATAATTAAATCAAATCAACCTATTAAAAATCTAATTAAGTCCCCACACTTAATGTTTATGAAAATTCTTCTAATATTCATTTAAGTTAACCTTGAATTTGCATTTTGTTTTTCACATTTAGGTCCTTCAATAGTGCAATTAAGTTTCCAATATTGTCAAAGATCTAGTTTGGTCCTTTTATCTCTCATTTATACATTTAGATCTCTTATAAACTTGTTCTTGCCAACCAAGTCACTTGTCCTTCTATATTTTTATTTTTATTTTTTCAACCTTCTTTCTTTTATATTATTATTTTTGTATTTATTATTTTTTATAAAAGAAAATGGTAATTTTGAGGAACCTAAAATTGGGTTATGACAAGCCCAACCAACCAGGATCGAATAAGCTCAAAGATCTCCTCACTAATAGTAAGGTGAGGTTAATAAGCCTAATCAAAGACTCAAGTATTCCTTTCATACTAGATGAAGTAAATAATGATTGAGAGGAATAACAGATTTATGAAATCCTTCTTCTACCTATAGTGCGTGTATGCCCGCTGAAGCAAAGGTTACCATGTTATAGAATGCCAATTCATAAGGGTTCTATTTGTGATAGCCCTCAAAATTGAAGCATAAAAAAGGACACTAAAAGAAGAGATCGTCATGTGTCTTAATATGCTACCCAAAAAAGATATATATCGAGGAGCTAATGATTTGATAAGCATAAAGTCTATCTATGGTGTGAAAGCGACTTATAGAAGCAAGTCATAGGATAAATGAGTGTTTTGGGATATGACTTGAAAACTAGAGGAGGTGATACATAGAATATCTGGGTCTGGTGTATCTAAGAACCTCTCATGCCGAGTCGATAGAAAATCTCTATCATGGAAGACACTTTTAGACATAATGATCTGGAAATACAATCCTTGGATGGAAATGAATAGAGTCCTAAATAGGTTGAAGCCTTTGACCAGCCGAGGAAAAAGCCCAAGTGCCTTCCTTTATGATGTCTCAACCTTGGCATACTAAAGAAGCCCAATCAAGGGTAGCACCCTCAAAGAAGAAAGGTCACAAAACCATTGCCCATCCGGTAACCAAATTTTAACCATAAGGAAGTAGGAATCCTATCACTAATGCATGAGACAAACCTCCCTTTACATTAATCTCTACTGAAGAGGATCTTTCTTCAGGAGAAAGAGGATACCGATGGAGGCCCGATATGCTAGAAAGATATACCCACGAGTAAGACACTATGAACACATCTCAACCAAACTAATGATCTCTTTAGAAAAATTTCAAGACATGATTGAGAATAACTACTCTATTCCAAGTCCTAAAACTTTTACTGCCCAAACCTCCCTCTTTAAGAGGATAACAAAATGAAACCTAGGCTACCTAGCCATTAAATGAAAGAGAGAACAGTCCTTCAAGAGAAAATAAGCTAATATTCTCTCAATCCTCCTAATAATAGAGTCGGGAAGAATAAACCTGGAACACCAGTATACCTAGATGAAAAAAAAGAACAAATTTGATCAATTGAAGGTGTCCAACATAAGTAAGAGAAGTTGATGTCCACAACTTAATCCTAGAGAAAATCCACTATATCAAAGGCATACAATCACTTTGTATCAGTCTAGTAGAGATCAATGGGACTCCTAAATACCTGATCTGTAGAGAACCCGAATTGAAACCCAAAATAGTCTATAGACAAGCCTCAATTTCATTATTAACTCTTGACAAAAAGACATGATTTTTTTTTATTTTAAAAAGTCTAAATAATCCAACAAAATCATCCAAATCTTTCCTCACAATCCTGATTGAGTCTATATCTACCCAACAAAAAATCATAAGGTTATTTACAAAACACAAGTGAGTAATGACAGTCTGTTGACACTACTAGTAATATCGGAACCTCGGGTTCTGCAAAGCCTTTCTAAATATGTCTTATAAACCATTCATGGCCAATACAAATAAGAAAAAGGGATAAAAGGTTACCCTACCAAAGGCCTATAAAATATGGGAATAAATTGTGACTTTCCCTATTTATGACTGTAGAGAAATTAGTTGTAGATAAACATATCTCAATCCATCTAACCATGGTGTCAGGCACTCCAATAACCTATAGCCTTTTTAGGATAAACTCCCAGCTAACAGTATCAAATGCTTTCCTAATATCTATTTTTAAAGCACATCTAGGCATAAGACTAGCTAAGTGATAGTTAAGTAAGCTCCTTGTCAACAAGATGACATCTGATATTTGCCTACTTCAAACAAAGACAATTCGAGCAGGACCAATAACATCTGTAAAAATCCCTTTGAATCTACTCACAATGACTTTAGATATACATTTGTATATCACGTTACAACATAAGAGAGGTTTAAAGTCATTCATAGTGGTGGGTGTCTCAATTTTAGGAACCAAAGCAATCATAGTAGCATTAACACATCTAGGTAGAGTAGAGGAATAAAAAAAGTTTCTCACAACAACAATATAGTCCCTGCTAGTTTAATATACTTTGTAGTCAATTGGTGGTTACGCATGACATTATTATATTCATATAAATATATATTTATTATTAATAAAGGCTAAATTTATCTTATTATTCATATAATATTAGATTAATGAATCTAATATTTGATTTATGAATCTAGAGTAAAGATAAAGTTCATGGGACAAAAATACTTTACAAAAGAAATTATAAAGTTGTTACAATTATGTGATTTCTATTGTTTCAAATTATTATTTCTAAAATATTCTTGGTCGATGCTCTCTTAAATAGTGGACATTTATTAGAGTCATAGAGACTAATACATATTATGTTTTTTCCTTTATGAAATGAAACATTTGTTCTCATAAGCTTGGGTATAAGAGATACTTAGAACTAATATGTAGGTGTTTTTCATAAGACATGTACACTGAACCAACTGCATAAGAATTCCATATAGAGAAATCAGTTATGTCTACAGAAAGACTCACGTGACTATTGTGTAAGTGATTCTTAGATTTATGATCACTAAGTTATCTTATATAGAGAATGTTATGCATTGATCATGTTACATGTTATCTTAGTCAAAGTGACGAAGGAGCAGACATTGGGTATAACATGAATTGTATTAATGTACTTGAGTGATCAAGAGAAGATTCATCACCCTATGTGAATTAGGAAAAATATTCCATTTGTTCTCCAATAGTATTGACTAAGAAATCCTTGGCTAATGTAGAATGAGATTTGAAAAGAGTTTCCAATCTTATTCAAATTGTAACAACCCCAATTTTCTACATCCTTTTTCACGATACATTAGGAATTTTCAATGTAATTTGTTTTCATTTCTGTTGAAATTTTGGCAGAGTCTCCCCTTAACCAGAGTGGTACCAAGTTATTGACAATCATAATAACATGCCTTTCTGGCCAACACATCAGTGTTATTCTATTATCACAAGTCTCATTGACTTTTATCCACTATTAAACATCTAGAATAAAGAGTAATCACGATAATTAGGATGATCAAATCTCATGAAGACAAGTGATAAAATTTTTCCAATCATTTAGAGTTTAAAAGTAGAGATAAGGTTTAAGGATAAAGTTTTAACAGTGTAGACAAAATATCAAATTTGTACAATGACATATAATGACATAATTAAAAAGGATCTTGTAAATATTACATAAAATCCTAATGTATACGATATATCATTTTGAAAGCTTCGCATGATGTGAGCGATAAACATCTACCACTCCACATGAGGCTGGCATGCACCTGATGTTACACAAGATTCACATAACTTATTTAATGAGTCATCACATTCATATTTTTAATTGCATTATCTATTAAATTATAAGAAACTATTATCACTAAGAACCATAATTTAGTCAATCTCTAATCATCTAATAACTAATATTACAAGTCTCAATCCGGTGACTAAGTTCTTACATTCATGGCCGTCGAACACACCGATGCCATTAGATTTCAAATTAAAAACTAATCAATTAATATCCTGATTGTCAAACATGCTGACACCATTAGTTTTCAAACCAAGAATCTAATCGATTTTAAAATCCTGATTGTCAGACACGCTGACGCCATTAGTTTTCAAACTTGGAAACTAATCAATTAAAATCTTGGTCATCAAACATGCTAACACCATTAGTTTCCAAACTAGGAAACTAATCAAATAAAAATTGTAACATCCCCTACTTGGAGATAAAAAAACAACACTCTTATGTCAACCGAAAATAGAGAAATATATATATATATATATATATATATATATATATATTCATGGTTTTCATATTAAAATTTACTGAAATTTCGATGGAGTCCCCCCTATACCGGAAGGTCCCAAGTTATTGATATGTAGCCTGTTTACACTTCTAATAACTCGCATTTCATAACTTAATCCCGCCCTAATCATCTTGGGTTTCAATTTCCACAATATTCTCACACCTGTTACCCACGATATTCATGATATATATTATATAACAAAATATCATTATGGATGAAAATAAAAGTAAGTACTTAGACATGAAAGATGGTTACATGAACTACAGAGATTAAGTTTATTCAATCAAGTTTAAACATTAATTATACAAATTAAGTTATACAAACATTTTCAAGTTTACAAAATATAAGGGTATACCCCGTATAACCTAAATTACAAGAAGGGAAACATAAGTTAGGATCTACTCCTGTCGTGCATGTGATGTTCCTGAAACAAAATACATATTATTGAAAGGTGACTATCATATAAAAAAAATAACAACACGAAATCAAGCAATTTTAAAAGGGTAACATGCATTCATATTTTGTTCCCTTCTCCTTTCTGGTTTTCATTAGAATCTCTTCCTTATTCAAACTATTAATAATCGTTCTCTCTTTCACTATTAACCTCCATTCCAGACTTTATAAGATCAAACATAATTATCTTCGTTTAACCCATTTCCAATACCCCTATCACTGGTATCATCATCATCATCATCCCATAGGAGTCGATGCAGGGTGATCCCTTTACCCGGGATCCTAACATACACTGAATGTATGTTAGCCGAAACATGGCGATCCACTTACCCGGGATCCTAACATACACTAAATGTATGCTAGTTTACGCCTCAAATCACACTTCTCATATTTCCTTTGTTAGTGATAATTTCATCACTTAGCAATTACACAACAACCTTTCCCCTTGAGTACACATACATTGGGTAATTCACATTTCACATCAGTAATATATATTAAAACATGGAATTTATGTAGAAGGTAAAGGTGTGATTCACCTACCTGCAATAGAAGCTCTACTCGTGCTCCCCTACTACTGCTGTTGCACCACGCCTGTGGTCCCTCCAGTAAATCACAGGTTTATCTCATAAATTTTCCTCACTCAAGGATATGTTTTATGATAACCATATCAACAACCAATAAGTCTTTCTTTCAGTCATTTCTTAATACTTTATGTTTTTCTCATTTCACTCATTATTATTGTTGTTCTTTGTCCAATCCTAGTTGTTGTTACTCATTTTTGGATCCCACGTGATGGAGACGTTGTATACCTCTTTTGAACTGAGTGTAGGAGTTTAACTCATGTTTGCTGGAAGATCGAGAAAAGCAAAAAAAAAATAATATTTTTTCGAAACCCTGTTTGAGCTGTTTTCTACTCTCTTTATCCTTCCCCTTTGCTGCCAAAATCATCAGGTTTCTTAGATTGACTAGGGGTCTTCATAATGCTAAATTCGTTCCTTCGTTATCTTATTTTAAAGGTTGGATAAATCCCTCAGAATTTGCGCTAAAAAATGGTTCTATTCTTTGTCGCAATTGTTTGTTCTAATTTAGGCTCTGATTCTGACTTGGTTTCGTACGATATCTGACCATCCTAGCTATATTTTGTCACTCATGACATGTTGAAAAATTGACCTACACCTTTATTAGGTCCTAGGGATCATTGTTCTCAGGGCAGATTCTCGTCAGATTTGGAAGCTTAGCATTGTCGGATCAAGAACCTTTTTGACCAACTAGATTACTGCCAGATTCTGTTCTCTAAAATGATTTTATCTCACTTCGACTCCTTCATCAAAATTGTAGTCCTAGATGCATAGACAAATTTGGGCTTTTGAATCGCTTGATTTTGATATCAGAAGCTCAAGATATTCCCGTTTGAATATCTAACGTGAAGGTAGAGAATTCTACTGTGCGAAGGATCCTGACCCGAGTTTTGCACTAAAAACTTTATTTTCGTCACAAATTTTGTTGATTTGTTTTTAGATCATACTCTCAGCCATATCAGGATTCTCGGCATTGTCAGTTTCTAAATTAGACCCGGAGATCCTTTTTGACCAACCAGATTCCTGTCAGATTCTGTTATCCAAAACGATTTTATCTCACTTCGAATCCTTCATCAAAGTTATAGTCTGGGGCACGTAGATGAATTGAGCTTTTGAATTACTTGATTTTGATATCAGAAGCTTAAGATATTCCTGTTTGAAATCTAGCGTGAAAACATAGAATCCTTCCTCGAGAAGGTTTCCAACTGCGTTTGGTTGCAATTCTGTTATTCAAAACGAATTTATCTCACTTTGAATCCTTCATCAAAGTTGTAGTCCGGGACATGTAGATGAATTTGGGCTTTTGAATCGCTTGATTTCAATATCAAAAGCTCAAGATGTTCCCGTTTGAATATCTAGTGTTGAAAGTAGGGATTCCCGACCGCGAGAAGGAGCCCAAGTTTGCGGGACTGATTCGAAGGATTTTTTTTGGACCAAGGACTGAATCGAAAAGTGCTAAATTGAGGGATCGAATTGAAGAAGGACATTGAAAGCTGGAGAGGGGGGCTGGATCATCATAAATGACAAGATTTTTACCACACCGAATAAGGAAAATAAGACTTTGCAGCTGCACCCTCCATCTAATTTCTTTCCTTTTTTCTCTCGCAAATTCCCGCTTGTTTTTACTTTATCATCATGCCTGATTTTTGGAGTTACAACCATGTTTTTATTGCCTCATTTCAAAGGGAGCAGCTGGCCCTATGGAAGGATAGAAAGAAGCCACACCATCCTCTAAAAAAACTGGAAAGAAATTAGACATCAAAATCAGAATATGGCAGTTTCCTTTTTGCGTTTTTTTACTGCAAATCAGTAGGGATTTACATCCTAGAATTAATGCATTAAATCTTTCCTAAATAGAGATATGTTAGACTATATATAAGCCCCTCTAATGACCTAAGGGAGT
The DNA here is from genome assembly GCA_019202695.1 of Populus x sibirica. Taxonomy (NCBI): domain Eukaryota; kingdom Viridiplantae; phylum Streptophyta; class Magnoliopsida; order Malpighiales; family Salicaceae; genus Populus; species Populus x sibirica. The sequence continues at coordinate 1,384,442 of JAGMVL010000801.1, forward strand.
GGGTGAAAAACAGAGAGAAAAAAGAGGAGAAAAAGAGGAGAAAAAAACACAAGAGAGGCATAGTAAAAAAAAACACAGTAAATAGAGGGAGTTCCTTTCTTGCATTCTGATGTTATTGTGAGGAAAGAGGAAGGAAAAAAGACAAGACGGAGAGGGAGATTTGCTGCTAAACCTTGACAAGCAACGTTCACTTGGTTTTATTTCACCTTCTGTAGAAAAAAAACAGTGAAACCTGCAGGTAAGTCTTAACTTTCTCCTCTCTTGCTGCCTTTAAATCTGTTGTGTCGATGTTGTAAACACCTGTTTTGTCTTTGCTTTGCACCTTCGTTTTTTTTTTTTTTTTGCCATACAATGAATGCTTGTCTTCCATTCCCTTCCATGAATTTGAGCTTAGACGTTTATTTACGTTAGAATTTGCAGTTTCCTTGCCTTTTTTTTTCCCTTTCTCTGGTGCATGAGGAAACATGAGGGTGGGGGCTGTTATCAGCCCACTTTTCTGTCCGGGGATTTCTTTTCTGCTTTATAATCTGGGATGGGATATATTTGATAAAGTTTTAGTCCGGGGAAGGAAGTTGAAATTTGCAAGGAAACCCTTTTTGCAATTGTAGTAAGATTTCGGGCAGATTCAGGAGGGAGACGCGTTATCCTTTTGGCTGTTGAATGACAACATTTGTGTTACTATTCAAAGTGACTGAGCTTGATTTTTGGGGTTTAAGAATGAACCGAATTTTATTTGAGAAAAGTTAGTTTTGAGGGGCCATCTTTGTTTTATTATATTTTATTTATTTTCGCAAAATTTTGAGAATATATGTATACGCGCACGGTTTGTCGTCTTAAATTGTGGTTAACTATGATGCTTATGTTTTGACAAAAAAAAATGTTTTCTTGTATGTTGCATATGGCCAATATCCTAACATGTTTTGAATGTTTTTTTTTTTAAAAAAATATTGGAAGTTTCGAAAATGTGTTTTCGCATGGATTTCTTAAACATAACAAAAATTATTTTCTTACATTTCTGGATTTTACAACATGTTTGTAAAACTCCAAAGAGTATTGGCCAATATTCCAAAAAAATAAAGAATTTTATTGTGGGGAAATTCCTCAATTATTCACCGTTAATGTTTGGATAAAGAAATCCCAAAAGGATGAATATCCAAAATATTTAATGGGAATAATTTGTTATTATTCACTGTTAATATTTAGATAAAGAAACCATAAGTGGTAAATATCCAAAATAATTTTCTAGGGATAATAAGTCATCACACATCCTTGAAAGAAGCCTTGATTATAATCGAGGACATTTCAATTTTTTACTCCACGGTTTACGAGCCGTGAGAGTATAAAACACTAAGAAAAAAAAGGGGCTTTTAAAGCGCCCTAGATTTCTAAATTTTTGTCCCTCCTCTTTGCGATTTACGAGTCGCAAACTCTTGAAATACTAAGGGAAAAATAAGCTTTTAAAGCACATGGAATCTCCTTGGATTTCTATCTTAATAAATTTAGTTTGAATCAAACCTAGGAAAACTGATGGGATTAAAAAACACCAACACCATAGCAATTATAAGACAAACCAAACATCAAGCAACTTACCTTAGGTAGGGCGTACTAGGGGTGCTAATACCTTCCCTTTACACAACCAGTCTCTTGCCTTAGAATCTCTGAAAGACCAGTTAGGGTTCCTAGTGACCATAATACTAGGTGGCGACTCCCTTTTACACAAATCAAAACAAAAAAGACCTCAAAATCAATCGAGGATCGCCGTGACGCTGCGCTTCGCTCGCGAGGGTGCGACACTAGTTATCATTCCTTTCTTTATATTTGGACTGTCATTGTCCAACTGTTACTGCCTCATTTTTTAACTGTTACTGTCTGACCTCTCCTCGGATTTTTAACTATATCTGGAGTTATAGAACTCCGATTCAAGTGAAATTTATGTCATTGGAAAGATAAGACATGAGGCTACAAGTTATATGTTTAAGGAGAACCCAGTTCTGCCTCTAAGATAGTCAAAATCACTCATCAACAAACACTTGGACTGTTATCGTTCGTTTTTTGAACTGTTATTGTCTGACCTCTTCTCAGATTTTTAACTATATTTGGAGTTATAGAACTCCGATTCAAGCAAAATTTGTGTTTTTGGAAAGATAAGATATAAGGCTACAAGTTCTATGATTTGAGGAGAACCCAGTTCTGCCTTTAAGATAGTCAAAATCGCTCATACACAAACACTTGAGCATTCTTGTCCAAGCTGCATCGTCCGTTTTTGAACTGTTACTGTCTCGATCTCTCCTCAGATTTTTAACTATATCTGGAGTTATAGAACTCCTATTCAAGCAAAATTTATGTTGTTGGAAAGATAAGACATGAGGCTACAAGTTCTATGCTTTGAGGAGAACCCAGTTCTGCCTCTAAGATAGTCAAAATCGCTCATCAACAAACACTTGGACTGTTCTTGTCCAACTCATCCTTGTCTGTTTTTGAACTGTTACTGTCTGACCTCTCCTCAGATTTTGAACTATATCTGGAGTTGTAAAACTCAAATCTATAATTTAACATCCAGGCATCAATTCATAATCGACTTTAAAACAACTCATAAGACCATGTTTAGAATATCTTACCCGATACGAATCAAGGTCTCGATCCCTCCTTTTCTTTCTAATGACAGCCGACCCTCCCCTATTCTCTTCTTGTTTAATTTTTTTTCTTGTTAATCCCTTGCCTACCAGTGTTTATTTTTACCTATAACCCTAAATCTTGGATTGGTTCTTGAAATTTGGTGTTTCTCTCTTGATCTGTAAAAATAGATACCAAAACTCCCTCCCTTCTTTCTTCACGATAGTTGTAGATCTGTTTTTGGTAAGAAGAGTAGTATTTATGCTCTATAATTATTCTTATTTGCATTTAGACCCTATTTTCTTTAAATGTATTCGTTTTGCCCCCACTTCTTTTTAGTTTAGTTTATTTTTTTTAATTTAATCCAGCCTTGATTATCTTGGGATTTACATTCTCCCCTCCTAATAACAAAATTTCATCCTCGAAATTCAAGTTACGTACCTATGTCGGAGAATAAGTACGGAAACTTCTCCTTCATCTCGGATTCTCTTTCCCATGGTTCTTCTTCTATTCAAGAGCTTCTCCATAATACTCTCACCAAGGGAACTCTTTTATTCCTCAACAACTTCTCATCTCGATCTAAGATCTTGACAGGCTTAGTTTTCATGGTTAAATCCCCTTTAATCTTCAAAGGAACTGATTAGTACTTAAAAGTGCATTTTTATCAAGGTTTTATATCATCATTTTGCACTTAAAGTATCAATAACTCCTTAACTAAAGCATGTTTTATAATAACATATCTAATTATATAAGATACCTTTAATTTATGGTAAATGTTCATCTTAAATGCAGGCCTATCACATAAATGAAAGAATTGATTGATGAGTTGAAGTGCGAAATTGAAAGGACAAAAAGATGGCCAAAGAGATGCGGGTGCAGTCCAAATTGGAACACAGTTCGGTAATTGGGTCATATCTGGAGCTGTAGATCTTGGATTTAGGTCCATTTTATATGGATGGAAAGATAAGACATAGGCCTACAACTTTTATGTGGAGCCCAAGATTTAAAAAGGCTGTTTTCAAGTCCAAATTGTAGCAACAACAAAGAAGTCCGAATCTGTCCTGCAGCCCAGACATAATCGTTCAGTGTTCAACCCATATCTCAAGTTCTAGAACTCCAAATGATCTCAAATATTTACCCTAGAAAGATGAGACAATGTCCTAGAACTTTCATGGTTTAAGTTTGTTCAAATTATGACATCATCAATGACGTTTTTGGCAGACAAGAAGATAAGAATTGTCACCAAGTCAAGATGTGGCCACCCACTCATCAAGTAGTCAACAAATCAATAGTTCCGAATTTTGGCCTATAAAAGGAGGCATTTTCCATGTATTTAGGCATCTTGGTTTCCAGATCAAGATCATGCTCTTGCTTTCTCTCTTTATATTTTGTAATGCTTAAGTTTTGCTTATATTAATTTCTTGCTTATGCTTTTCATTTCCTTTCCTTGTTTCTTTATGTTTCTTTCTTTCATTATGTTTAACTAAGTTAATTATGTCAAGGTGAAAAGGCTACACTAATGGTGTAAGAATAAGTATAATATAAACTTAACATGGACCTTAATGTTGGATACTAACATGTTTTATATTTGTTATCTTGTTCACTTTTAATACTTTGCTTGTTAAATGGTTAATCTAGATTTATGTTGTATAACACTTGGTAACAAATACTTGGCACTTTCATAGCCCATACTGTATGGTATAACCGACACCTGAGCTATGAAAGGAACTTGATTTGTTGTTAACATAAGTTATAACCATGAATGCCTGAAAACATTTACAAGTATTAGCATTATTCGAATAAGATAACTAACATAATCATGTTAACAATTTATAATCTGATTGGAACCTCCTTTGTGTGTGGTTTCCAATTGAATAAAAAGAGTTTATACTATACTTGTTTGAAATACCATTAGTGGATCTTCTAACCTTGACATTTGTTGTTATCATTTTTTAATCCTTACGTTAATCTTCCATCTCAAAGTTCTCATCAACTTCTTCCTCTTCTTCTTCACTATTATTATTATTGTTATTGTTGTTGTTGTTGTATTATTGTTATCTATAATTTATACAATTAACCTCCCGTGGTTCGACCCGGTCTTACCGGGTTATTTATTACTTCGACACTCCTGCACTTGGGAGAAGACATCAATCTTTTGGTCGTGTCAGGAACCTGTGGAAATACCTTCGAGGGGTCTATCTTGGACTTTTGCAACAATGATACATGGAACACATTGTGAATCTTATCCAAATATACAGGCAATTCTAATTGATAAGCAACAAGCTCGATTCTTTCCTTAATCTCAAAAGGGCCAATATATCTCGGGGCTAATTTCCCTTTTACTCCAAATCGAATGATGTCTTTCCAATGAACCACCTTCAAAAATACTTTATCCCCCATTTGGAATTCCAACAGCCTTCTTCAGCGATCTGCGTAACTTTTTTGTCTATCCTGGGCTTTCTTCATCCTCTTTTTGATCACCCTCACCTTGTCAGTTGTCAGTTGCACCATTTCAGGTCCCAAAAGCTTCCTTTCTCCTACTTCCTCCCAACAAATTGGGGTACGACATTTCCTCCCATACAATGCTTCATATGGAGCCATACTAATAGTAGTTTGGCGGCTATTTTTATAAGTAAACTCCACCAAGGGCAGAAGATCCTCCCAATTCCCTCCAAACTCCAGCACACAGGACCTCAGGAGATCCTCCAGAGTTTGAATGGTCCTTTCAGATTGACCATCCGTCTAAGGATGAAATGCCGTGCTCAGATTCAACTTTGTCCCCATTGCCTGTTGTAAGCTAGGCCACAACCTCAATGTGAACCTTGGATCCCGATCCGATATAATTGAAACTGGCACTCCATGAAGTCTGATTACTTCATTTACATACAATTTTGCCAGTTTATCCACCAAATCAGTCATCTTCATAGGCAAAAACAAAGCAGATTTCGTTAGTCGATCCACGACCACCCATATGGCATCATTCCCCTTCTTTCCCCTGGGTAATCCCGTTACAAAATCCATAGAAATATCCTCCCATTTCCATTCCGGAATTGATAATGACTGCAATTCCCCTGCAGGTTTTTGGTGTTCTATCTTTACTTGTTGACAGATCCCACAGTTTGACACAAATTCTGCTATTTTCCTCTTCATATTTTGCCACCAGTAGTATTCCTTTAAATCCCTATACATCTTTGTACTCCCGGGATGAGCAGCAAATCGAGATTCATGCGCTTCTCTTAATACTTCATCTTTCAAAGTCTTATCCTCGGGTAAATAAATTTGCCTTCCCATAGCTATTAGCCCATTGGATAGCATTTGAAATGATGTCTCTATACCCTTGTTTACCCTCCCCTTGATCTCTTTTACTTTCCCATCTGCTTGTTGAGCCACCAAGACCTTGTCTCGAAACACAGACCGGATCTTTAACTGAGCTAATAGTGACCCCTCGGGCCCTACACTTAGCTGCAAGCCTATTTTTTTTTAATTCCACTATACTTTCCTGTTCCTTCAGCTCCATATCATTCATCACCATTTTTCCCTTCCTACTCAAGGCATCAACCACTACATTAGCCTTACCAGGATGGTAGTCAATAATGCAATCGTAATCTTTTATTAACTCTATCCATCTTCTCTGCCGCATGTTCAACTCCTTTTGTGATATCAAATACTTCAAACTTTTATGGTCTGTAAAGATTTGAACTTGTGTCCCATACAAGTAATGTCTCCATACTCTTAAGGCAAACACCACCCCGCAAGTTCTAGGTCATGAACTGGGTAATTCACCTCATGCGACTTTAGCTGTCTTGATGCATAAGCAATCACACATCCGTGTTGCATCAATACACATCCCAGGCCCTTTTTTGAGGCATCACTATATACCACAAACCCTTCTGTCCCCGATGGAAAGGCCATCACAGGAGCAGAAGTGAGCCTCTCCTTCAGTTCTCAAAAGCTCGCTTCACACTCTTCCGACCAAACAAACCTGACTTCTTTGTAGGTCAGCTTTGTTAAAGGTGATGCTATGGTGGAAAACCCCTCAATAAACCTCCGGTAATATCCCGCAAGCCCCAAGAAACTTTGGATTTCAATCACATTAGTAGGCCTTTCCCATTTTAATACGGCCTCAACCTTTCTTGGATCCATAAGTATTCCTTCTGCGGATATTACATGGCCTAAAAATATCACTTCCTGAAGCCAAAACTCACACTTATCCAGCTTGGCATATAATTGATTCTCCCTTAAGGTCTGTAGCAGAACCCTTAGATGTTATTCATGTTCCAAGTGAGAGTTTGAATACACCAAGATATCGTCAATAAATACAACCACATATTGGTCCAGGTAAGGCCGAAACACCCGATTCATCAAGTCCATAAACATGGCCGGAGCATTGGTTAACCCGAAAGGCATCACTAAAAACCTATAATGCCCATAACGGGTTCGGAATGCAATCTTTGGTATGTCTTGTTCCTTGATTCTCAACTGGTGGTATCCAGATCTCATATCTATTTTAAAGAACACCCTAGCACCCTTCAACTGATCAAACAAGTCATCTATTCGTGGAAGTGGGTACCTGTTCTTCACCGTCACTTTATTCAATTGACGATAATCGATGCACAGACGAAGGGTGCCATCCTTCTTCTTTACAAACAATACCAGAGCTCCCCAGGGTGAGTTACTAGGCCGGATGAAGCCTTTATCTAACAATTCCTGAAGCTGGACCTTCAGTTCTGCCAATTCCATAGGTGCCATCCTATAAGAAGACTGGGCTATAGGAGAAACTCCTGGAATAGTTTATATGGAAACTTCAATTTCTCTAACTAGAGGTAATCCCGGCAACTCTTCTGGGAATACATCTCGAAACTCTCTTACAACAGGAATACTAGTCAAATCTATGCTTCCCTTTTCCAGCTCTCTTATATGGGCTAACCAAGCAGAACAACCCTTCCTCAGTAATTTTCTAGCCATCAAGACTGAGATTACACAACTTGGAATTATTTTTCTTTCCCCTTTAAACACTACTCTTTTATCACCTATTCCTTGGATTGTCACCGTCGTGGTGAAACAATCCATTTGTGCCTTATGTTTACTTAGCCAATCCATACCTAGAATTACATCAAAATCATATAGCTCTAACGACATAAGATCTACCTCAGTTCTAACCCCCCAATATATAGTTTTATCCCTCTATAAACATCATCAATATGTATATTCTCCCCTAGAGGTGTACTAACTGTCACTCCTACACCCAAGTTACTAGATAACACATGCAAGTCATTCACAATTCTATAAGATATAAAGGAATGACTAGCTCTAGGGTCAATTAAAGCATAAACGTGCATTGTATCTAACTGTAAGGTACCTGCCACCACATATGGTACAGCTCCCACATCCTCGTAGGTCATGTGGTATACCCGACCCTGAGTCCTCCCCTCCTAATTTCTGGGCCTCCCATGAGTAGCACTCGTCCCTGACTAGGTAGGCCTGATAGGACGATTGACTGTTACCGATTGCTGCTGGCTCTGAACCTCAATCCTCTGACCATGGGCTCCTTTGGTAGTTCTACGAGGACAATCCTTCTTCCAGTGACTCGTGTCCCCACAATAGTAATGGCCTTTTCCTACATGCGGGCACTCTTTCCATCGATGCCCCTCACCTCTACAAATATAACATCTCCCCAGCATCGCAGAGCAATCTCCAGGGTGTCGCTGCTCACACCCTCGACAAAATGGATATCTTGGTCCCTTCGCTCGTAGACCCTCCAGCAGTTTTGACTCCCTGTCTAGACTGTCCTCCCCAAGCTCCTCTTCTACTAACCCGTCTAGATCCTCCTAAGCTCCCTCCTGGGATGAAACTCCCGCCCCTTTTCTGGAACTGACTTGATGATTGCCCACTCTTCTCTTTCTTTGGGAGAAGAGGTCTCCCAGTTAAAAACTCAAAATCTCTCCTCTTAGCTCTAATTACCTAACTCTACTCGACCACTGGTTTTGGGTATCCCTTATTACCCTCTCCATACCCTGAGCTGCCCGTACCAATTCCCGCACAGACTGAAACTGCATGGCTATCAATATCATTCTCAGTTCCCGCCTCAGTCCATCACAGAACCTCTCCACCCTGTGGCGCTCCGTGGGAAGGTAGATGGAGGCAAAAACTGCTAAGTCCTGAAATCTCCTCTCATACTCTAGAACTGTCAAATCTCCCTGCCTCAAATCCAAAAACTCCTGTTCTTTCTCCCTCCTATGTTCCCAGGAATAGTACCTCTCCTCAAACTCTTCACGAAAGTCCCTCCATCGTAATACCTCCCCTGATCTCCTCTCTATAATGGTCTCCCCCCAAGAGTGGGCACTATTAACCAATAGCTGAGTCACGCAATCCACTCGTAGCTCCTCTGGCACCTGCATCTGATTTATAACTCTCTCCACTTTCCTCAGCCAATGCCCAGCAACTTCAGCATCCTCTTCACCACCATAAGTCATACAACCCATCTCTCTCATACCCTTCACCCAATGCACTATAGTGACTACTCTCGCTGTTCTAGGAGCTGTACCGGAGGCTCCCGCTACCATTCCTGCTGCTACAGCTCTGACTATATGTTCCATAAAAGCAGGATCTGAAAATGGGTTTGATCCAGCTACCGGTTCCACTGGTGGGGGTATATTATCTTCCCGCCGTCTGTCTAATACCTCGAGCATGGACATATCTGCCTGACGGGACAATGAATCATCTCGAAGTCTCACTGACTCGCCAGCTTCAGAGTACACCGACGTTGTAGGTATATAGGAGGAGGTGTCTGCCAAGGGATCCCAGTCTGGATCACTTTCATTTCGAAAACTCTGGTCACTTCCCCGAACTGGGGATGGATCAGTCTTGGCTCCTTGCCTTGTTCTCACCATCCTGAAACACATTCCAAAATCATATAATCATTCCTATCCCCGGAATAGCAACCTGGGATCTGATACTAACTGTAACATCCCCTACTTGGAGATAAAAAACAACACTCTTATGTCAACCGAAAACAGAGAAATTATATATATATATATATATATTCATGGTTTTCATGTTAAAATTTACCGAAATTTCGATGGAGTCCCCCCTATACCGGAAGGTCCCAAGTTATTGATATGTAGCCTGTTTACACTTCTAATAACTCGCATTTCATAACTTAATCCCGACCCAATCGTCTTGGGTTTCAATTTCCACAATATTCTCACACCTGTTACCCACGATATTCATGATATACATTATATAACAAAATATCATTATGGATGAAAATAAAAGTAAGTACTTAGACATGAAAGATGGTTACATGAACTACAGTGATTAAGTTCATTCAATCAAGTTTAAACATTAATTATACAAATTAAGTTATACAAACATTTTCAAGTTTACAAAATATAAGGGTATACCCCCTATAACCTAAATTACAAGAAGGGAGCTAGGATCTACTCCTGTCGTGCATGTGATGTTCCTGAAACAAAATACATATTATTGAAAGGTGACTATCACATAAAAAAATAACAACACGAAATCAAGCAATTTTAAAAGGGTAACATGCATTCATATTTTGTTCCCTTCTCCTTTCTGGTTTTTATTAGAATCTCTTTCTTATTCATACTATTAATAATCATTCCCTCTTTCACTATTAACCTCCATTCCAGACTTTATAAGATCAAACATGATTATCTTCGTTTAACCCATTTCCGATATCCCTTTCACTGGTATCATCATCATCATCCCATAAGAGTCGATATAGGGTGATCCCCTTACCCGGGATCCTAACATACACTGAATGTATGCTAGCCAAAACATGGTGATCCCCTTACCCGGGATAATGTATGTTAGCCGAAAACATGGCGATCCCCTTACCCGGGATCCTAACATACACTGAATATATGCTAGTCCAACCATGGCGATCCCCTTACCCGGGATCCTAACATACACTAAATGTATGCTAGTTTACGTCTCAAATCACACTTCTCATATTTCCTTTGTTAGTGATAATTTCATCACTTAGCAATTCACATAACAACTTTTCCCTTTTAGTACACATACATTCGGTAATTCACATTTCACGTCAGTAATATATATTAAAACATGGAATTTACGTAGAAGGTAAAGGTGTGATTCACCTACCTGCAATAGAAGCTTTACTCGTGCTCCCCTGCTGCTGCTGTGCACCACGCCTGTGGTCCCTCCCGCAAATCACGGGTTTATCTCATAAATTTTCCTCACTCAAGGATATGTTTTATAATAACCATATCAACAACCAATAAGTCTTTCTTTCAGTCATTTCTTAGTACTTTAAGTTTTTCTCATTTCACTCATTATTATTGTCGTTCTTTGTCCAATCCTAGTTATCATTCCTTTCTTTGTATATGGACTGTTATTGTCCAACTGTTACTGCCTCGTTTTTGAACTGTTACTGTCTGACATCTTCTCAGATTGTTAACTATATCTGGAGTTATAGAACTCCGATTCAAGCGAAATTTGTTTCATTGGAAAGATAAGACATGAGGCTACAAGTTATATGTTTAAGGAGAACCCAATTCTGTCTCTAAGATAGTCAAAATCGCTCATCCACAAACACTTGGACTGTTACTATCCGTTTTTTTGAACAGTTACTGTCTGACCCCTCCTCATATTTTTAACTATATCTGGAGTTATAGAACTCCGATTCAAGCGAAATTTGTGTCGTTGGAAAGATAAGACATAAGGCTATAAGTTCTATGATTTGAGGAGAACTCAGTTCTACCTATAAGATAGTCAAAATCGCTCATTAATAAACACTTGGACTGTTATTCTGTCTGTTTTTGAACTGTTACTGTCTGACCTCTCCTCAGATTTTTAACTATATCTGAAGTTATAGAACTCCGATTCAAGCAAAATTTGTGTCATTGGAAAGATAAGACATGAGGCTACAATTTCTATGTATAAGGAGAACCCAGTTCTGCCTCTAAAATAGTCAAAATCGCTTATCAACAAACACTTGGATCTTGTTCGTTTTTTTTTTGAGGACTTCTTGTCGACCTCTCCTCAGATTTTTAACTATATCTGGAGTTATAGAACTCAAATATATAATTTAACATCCATGCATCAATTCATAATCGACTTTAAAACAACTCATAAGACCATGTTTAGAATATCTTACCCGATACGAATCAAGGTCTCGATCCCTCATTTTCTTTCTAATGACAGCCGACCCTCCCTTATTCTCTTCTTGTTCAATTTTTTTTCTTGTTAATACCTTGCCTACCAGTGTTTATTTTTACCTATAACCCTAAATCTTGGATGGGTTCTTGAAATTTGGTGTTTCTCTCTTGATCTGTAAAAATAGATACCAAAACTCCCTCTCTTCTTTCTTCACGATAGTTGCAGATCTATTTTTGATAAGAAGAGTAGTATTTATGCTCTATAATTATTTTTATTTGCATTTAGACCCCATTTTCTTTAAATGTATTCATTTTGCCCCCACTTCTTTTTAGTTTAGTTTATTTTCTTTAATTTAATCTAGCCTTGATTATCTCGGGATTTACAAAAATTCTGGTCATTAGAAGGTCAATTACCAAGAATTTGAGCTCTCTATTCGAGTGTCACACACATTTATTTTGGCTTTTCATACAAAAGCCAATATCCATTTGATATCTCACTCCGATATCAATTCAATATTACATATCTTTTCTTTTAGCTTTTCATATAAAAGCCAATATCCATATGATATCTCACTTAGATATCAATTCAATACTACATATCTACACTCAATGCTATAAAGTCTAAATAGGAACATTGTTCATGAAGGGATAATAATTACACTAAGCAATTGGTCACTAAAAGGTTATGTCAAATCGTTTATAACTTTCTTAATATTTAGGATATCATGAAAGGTTACTAAACATTGCACTTGATCTTTAAATATAAATATATAAATTATTGAATTGATAATATTTTATTTTATTTTATTTAGGATTGTGATTTAAATTTGAGCCAATTTATTAGGGAATCTAATAGGTCATACACATAAAAACCTTTAGCCAACAATTAAATTAGGATGATTAATCAAGTATGACTTGATTGTAAATATGTTATAGAAAATGAGAACTAGAATGTAATTAATTTAAGAAATTATAATTTTAGACCTAGAAAAATCAAGTAAGGATTTGATTAAATAAATTTCTAAAGTTATCCTGAGAAAATATATGTGATATTATTATAGGGGCAAATTGGAATTTTGTAATTTATAAAGTTTTCAAGTTTTCCTATAAATTGAATTTTATGCCTTTTATTTTCTATATAGTACATAGCACAATACAGAACACATGAAGAATATAAAAGAAAAGAGCTCACACTCAAAGACAGCAATCCATATCTCCTGAAAAGGTTTAAAAGATTTCTTAGTGGTGATTCATGTAGATTCTTGTTAGAGGCCGGACACTTGGATAATTTGTGATTTGTGACAACCAAGCCTTAAAGCAATTATTGAAAGCCGAAAAGAACATTCTTCAAGTTATCTTTGTATAAACTTTAAACAACTTTAGATCTGTCTAATGAGATCCCTGAAACTCCTGAAAAACTTTTAATTTACAAACCTGTACTTATACATGTAGATGTCAAAACCTCCAATTAACACAAAATTGAATTGTCCTTAGTAGCCAACAAACATATGGTTCCTAAAATGGCATACAAGCGAAACAACATAATCCCTCCCTCTCTTTTAAAGGTCATGAATAAAATAGTGTCCAACGACTAAATATTTGGCAGTAGAGGGAAAAAAAGAAGAAGAGTGCTTCTCAAATTTATATAATTCCAAACATATAGAGATTTACTCTTTTTTTTTTTGTTGTCATCATCATCTATTGTTCTTTTTTTTTTGTATAAAAATAAAATAATTTACTAATAATAGTGTTTAGTAAATTGAGTCTAATCTCCAACGAGAAAAAATGAAGCAAGTGAGTACAAAGACTTAAAGGAAAGTAGTTAAAAAAAAAACCTATTAGCACACTGACCTCTTTTATAGCATAAATAAATGACCAAGTCATTTAGCACACAAATCCTAGAGCAAGAAACATCTACATTTAAGTATTTAAAGAGTTATGAGAAAAAAATCATACTACAATCAAAGAAAATTATATGATGTCAATTACAAGCAGGAAGGGCCCAAAATTCCCTTTAAACAAAAGGAAACCCAGAAGCCAAAAACCAAACCCAAATCCAAAATAATAAAAAAAACAAATCAACAAAATCTTAAAAGGACATACACACACACACTCGCGCGCGCGCGCGGGTACCATTGTCACCAATAATCACAAGCTTGAAGTATGGATAATCAACAGCTTGTTGATTCGGCAAAGTCTACACAAATTACTGAAAAGATCATTAAAAAGAAAAAAAATAAAATCTTGAGATTATTGCATTATAGAAAATGAACCAAGAAAGGGAAATTACATCGATCGATGATGGATTGGGTGGCTTGATGGGTGGATGTCAGAAATTTGAAATGGGTGGGAGAGAGATCAAATTTAGGGTTTGAATTGAAATCAAATAAGAAGAATAAATAGGGGAGAAGAGAGGACATTTAATTGAGTTTTAATTCATTTTAGAATCACAAACATAAATTCCATCTGTAATTTGACATATCAGGTGGGTGATATACACAATATTTTATAGAAATTGGTTTGAGATATTTTTAGTTGACATTGTATTTGACAAAGGAAGATGATAATATTTTTTTTTTGATTAAACTTAATTTAACTAATGCCTCGTTTGTTTGGTGGAAAGTGGTTTCCTGAAAACCACTTTCTAAATTTTCCTATCTTTGTTTTCCATTAGGGAAATTGATCAATGGAAAACACTTTTTAGTCAAAAGAAAATTTGGCTTGGTTTTCAGGAAAGTGTTTTTCTTTTATTTTGGGCGGAAAACAATTTCCAGAAGTTTTGAAAAATTTAGAAATATCATATTATTTGCTGATTATAACAAATTTGGTCCTCAAACTTTTGATTGCTATATATTTTGTTTTAATTTTTTTTTCAATTTCACCCCTCAGAATTTGATTTAATTTGATTTTTATATTAACTTTGGTCTCTATTTTTATGATTGTTATTTGCTTTTCTCTTATTATTTTTTAATTGAAAAATTTTATATATCAAATTTGGTCTTCATTCTTTTGATTATTACTTATTTTATTTGAAATAATTTATGAAATTATAATTATAATTATTTTAATTTCATTATCTTTTAACTTTTTTATCTGTTAGATTTGATTTATATTATTTTGATTGTTATTTATTTTATTTGAGATAATTTATGAAATTAGATTTTTTTTTCAATTTCATTCTTATTCAACTTTTTAATTTGTAAGATTTATTCCTTATTATTTTAATAAACTTGAAAAAAATATTAATAAATTATTTTCCAGCTCATTTTCTATGACATAACCAAATACTGGAAAGTGTTTTCCAACTTATTTTTCATGACATTACCAAACATCGAAAAATAATTTATTTTCTAATGAAACCACTTTTCAAAAAAAAATTATTTTCCAGCAAACAAATAAAACCTAAAAAAACTGAAAGCAAAATAGATTTTAGAAACCTTAAACAATCGTACATAAAACACAACTCATACACCTATACATGATACAACCATGGAATATAACTACCCATCACCCCCCATGATGTCATATACACTACGATGTCCCAAGCTTCATAAAAAAAAAATTACATCCACAGTGCCAAAGATGGGAGGGAAACACATGTCCTTATCATTATAAAATAAACAAGGAAAACCAGTAAATATTGAAAGAGTGCAGACGGACAAAGAGCTACCATGTTACTTTCACCATAAAAAAAAAAAATCCATGCTCACAACATGTAAATAGAAACATGAATAACATAAGTGTTATGCTGCTTCTTGTTCCTATTTTACAGGCAATGAACACACTTCTGTGACTCGTGTATCCAACTTCGCTATACATTTAAGAGAACATTTTTTCTAAAGCAGCCAACATTTTTAACAAAGAGGAAAGCTCAAGCCCAAGAAAACCTGCCATGCACCTAATATCTTCTCTCTCATTAAGGCTTACAGGTTCAAGCATAATTATTAAACCCAGACCGGCCTGGCGGGTCGACCCCGGACCCGGTCGACCCGGTGGCTGGACCGGTCCGAGTTTGCCAAAAGATTGGCTGGTGCAACGTCCCGGCCAAACCCGGTCCGGTCGACCCGATGGGTCGACCCATGATCATGGCGACCCGGGCGAGACCCGGTTTTTTTTTTAAATGTGGTTTTTCTCCTATACCCCTCTTTTTTCATATTTTTTTAGTTGATTATTAACACTTTTTAAAGCTCACTATATAAATATTAGAAAAATATTTTATTTTTTCAATGTGGTATTTAAAACCCTTTAGTATATATATTATATGTTCCCAAGAAAAAAGTAATGTTTTTTCAATGTGAGATTTGAAACCCTTTAGTATATATACTCTATGTTTCCAAGAAAAAAGTTATTTTTTCAATGTGGGATTCAAAACACTTTCGTATATATACTTTATATTCACAAGAAAAAAAGTTATGTTTTTTCAATGTGGGATAAAAAATTTTTTGGTTTAAATAATAAATACTTCAACTTAAAAGAATAACATAATATTTTTTTTTCAATATGGGATTTAAAACCCATTAGTATATATACTCCTATGTTCCCAAGAAAAAAGTTATGTTTTTTCAATGTGGGATTTGAAACCAATTAGTATATCTACTCCTATGTTCCCAAGAAAAAGTTATTTTTCAATGTGAAATTTGAAGTCATTTCGTATATATACTCTATGTTTACAAGAAAAAAGTTATGTTTTTTCAATGTGGGATAAAAAACTTTTTGATTTAAATACATCAACTTAAAAGGATAACATAATATCTTTTTAATGTGGAATTTGAAACCCTTTAGTATATATACTCTATATTCACAAGAAAAAAGTTATATTTTTTCAATGTGGGATAAAAAAACTATTTTGGTTTAAATCTTTAACTTAAAAGTATAACATAGTATCTTTTCAATGTGAAATAAAAAACTTTTTAAAATATTTTTTTAAACTTCATTATTTACAACATGTATAACCTATATTCATATGGATTTTTTTCTTAAATTTTTTATATAAAATATTAAAATTTTTAATATTTTTTTAATTTTTCTGAGTTGACTCATGAAAATTCACAGGTCGGATTTGATAACTATAGGCTGAAGCAATGCACACTCACGAATGTTCGCCCAATGCTTTTCCCAGTAAGACAAGCTACCTACACCTCTCATCACAAGTACTGCTCAAGCAAATATACCAACGAAGAAAAATAATCATAGACTCAAAAACAAAGAAAAATAACCAACGAGAAACCATGTTTCTTTTTTCCTTTGATGCTTTCGGGCCAACTCATCACACACACCAAATTGCTTCTTGTGGTAAAAGTAGATGGATATACATAACGGTACACAAGACAAGCACATGAAAGAGACATTTAAAACTTCTCATCTATCTTGATTGCTAACTCTTACAAAACATAAGTTAAAAATCATGCAATGACCATGCGTTATTCAACAAAACAGGTTCACCATAAGAGATTAATTTTTACCTTGTAATAACTCAAAGATTGCATCCCAATTATGATTTTTTATCTCAGATTACAATATTATGCCATTAACTACTCAAAGCGAGAAACAAAATGAAAGGGATTTAACACTGAGAAGCAGGTGAAAACTCACCTGAAATCGCTGAATTCACTGCTGCGGTTTCTCAGATTTCTTCCAAATACTGGTTGTTGTAAATGTTGAGAGAAGTTGTTGGCGCTACCACTGATCTTCAACACCATCTACATCTACACCACATCACTAGAGCTCCTCAGACTCAAAAGACAACCTAAGGGCTCGAGCACCACCACCAATTGCTATTGCATGATCAATGCCTATTGTTTTTGTCCAGTTGAAGGCAACACCTTCTGGAGCTACTGTAATTGAGCAGGGTTAAGGGTAGGACCTTATAAACATGTATCGAAAGTCTGTAATTGTTTAGGAAAGAGCAAGTAGGGTTGTAGTGGGTGGGATGCCATAACTATAGATGGTGGGTTTTTTTTTAAGGATCTTTTGTTTCGGAGAGGAAGAAGATGGTGGAGTTATGGCCAACCAACGTCGTTCTTACCTTATTTTAGTTCTGGGAAACTCATTGTTTCACTTATGCACGATCTTTTCATATAAAATTTGATTACGATCCAATGTTGGACCGATAACTATGCTTGATAATATAAAAATATAGAGCAAGTAAATTTTATGCTAATTCCTCAATATTTTTTAAATATTTTTATTTTATTAAATTATCAATATTTTTAAAATAATTTATTTGTAACTTTTATCGCAATTTATAATACAAATTTTCCTTAAATCTTATCCCTTTTCGGGTTAACTGTGTGATTTTATATAGAGCTTATATTGATGATCTAGGTCATTCACGCGTAAAACTATATATTAATTTATTTAAAAATTCCAAATATTTTTTCTAAATATTTTCTCCCCAAATTCATAAATATTATCTCTAGTTTATCATTTTTGGGCTACAAAGTTTACATTGTACCCTTTATGTTCGCCATGTTATATTTTCCAGATTTAAACACATTTTTAATATCAAGTTTAAACTTACTACATTGAATTTTATTAAATTATATCCCAGAACATTTATTTCCCCTTTTATCTTTTCCTTTTGTTTTTTATTTGCTTTTCTCTATTTTTTATTTTACTATTTTTTAAATTTCTGTTATTAAATTAACATAGGAACATTTTATTTCAAATTCCCAAAATCTAAAGTTACCTTTTTAATTCAAATATGCATTTTACTCATTTAACATATTATTATTATTGTTATTGTTATTGTTATTGTTATCATCATCATCATCATCATCATTATTATCATCTAGGGATTTACAGTTTTAGAGATGACCTAGAACCCACCAATTTAGAATCAGTATTTTAGCACTAGTTTGAAATTTAGCAACTCAAGGTTTACCTAAGGTATTTATGGTGATGGATGGTTTTTCATTGACACATGATCACTTTTGATGATGGGTTGTAATTCATCAATGTAGACTTGTCTTTTCTTGATACCATGACTTAAGGACAACTTTCAATGATGGGTGGTAGTCCATTGATGCATGATCACTTTTGGTGGTGGATGGTAGTTCATCATTACATGCTTGAATTTTCTTGATACCATGACTCAATGATAATTTTCAGCTATGAGTGGTAGTCCATTGATACCGAATCATTTCTGGTGATGGACAATAGTCCATCGACATAGGATCGTTTCATATTAGATCTTTGTTAGCTTGGATTTATTTAAATCTTATCAAACTCCATTGGGGATTTTCTATGGAATTTCTATAAAAAAATTTATGCAATGCTCTAGGTTAGATTACATGCATGTATCCTTACTTGTTTAGAAAATATAGCCCCTTTTTATTTGCAATCTATCTTTATTGTTTGTGGTAGGGTTTGTTATTTCTACACTAGTCTCTTTTGGTTTCTTAATTCACCGGCCTACTCGAGTTTGCTCAATCTAAATCTCTTGCTCGAATGTAAGTGCATAGCTTAGGCTTTTTACTATGACCACTACCTCTTTGTATTTTATAGGGAGTTTTTTTGTTGTTGACCATTTAGAAGGACTAGCTATTTTTTGTCATGACTATGCTTCATAAATGTGGTATTCTTACGCCATTCCACATTCGTTATCTATATTGAATAAATGTTGTTTCATTGCTTTTCCTTTCTAGACAAGTTCATCAAATCATCTATTACTAAGAAAAATTTCAAATAAGATTGCCCGCAATTGATATAGCTGCACATATCCTCTCAGCAATCATCAACATGCACTCATGTGACCACATCCTCATCATATATTTCTCTTAACTTTATAGGGTTGTCATGGAGTTCTCTAAATCATTTTTTTATTGAATTAAAACCATATTTTATAAAAGGGCAAATCATCCATCGCCCATAAGGTTACCTTTTAGTTGGACTGTGCTTCTTAAATCTAGTGTTACTCTAAACTTTTAAGGGATTTCACCAAATCATCAACTGTTATGGATTCTTTTAAACAACATTCCCCTAACTAATCTAGATATGTTTATCTTCCTAGCAATCATGAATAAGCATTTACAAAACAAAATCTTCATCAAGTACCTCTCCAATCTAGACATTGATATCCCTAATAACTATAATAAGGCATGCAGGTATCACCCTCACCCCTTGATGTTTCTCTATCACTTATGGTTTGTTGTGGAGTTCCTTATGTCATCATCTGATTAATTGGTTTCTTCCCAATAGCTATGAAAAGAAAATTTCCCCCAGCTGATTTAGATGTGCTACTCTTTCTAGTCACCAAGAAAAGACATATAGTCATCATACATTTCTTCTACCAGTTATAGCTTGGGGTGATGTTTATATGTTATTGACTTCTTCAAGTTGAATTGCCCCTAAGCTAATCTGGATGTTTCCATTGGCCATTTAAAGGCATGTATGCATCCTCAACATTTTTCTTCCCAAAATATTCCTTTAAACTACATTGCACCTAGCTAGTTATACTACACATTCATCGTTGCTCATCATGGAATGCCTCTATTAATTTGGTCATTTACCTTTTAGGAGAAGACTTGCATGCTTTATCATAATCTTGTTCCTTTTAAATCAAAGCACTATTAGTTGTTTTAACCATGCATGTTTAACTGTCTGGTGCGTATGCTTGAACATCATTCTTATTGAGAACCTTATAAAGTTAGCCAATAACTGCTTGTTTTTTTACAATCACCTTTCTTGCCAAGAAATCAAACAGCAGAATTTCAAAGATTGTATCCATTCCAGTCTAATTATTGAAACAAAATCATATAAATATAAATTTGAAAATTGATTAAACTTCTTTGGCCAAAGATCCAAAACACATCATTCAACACTAAGATGCAAATCTTAGTTGATGTGTAATGAGATAAGCATTAGTTGGGATCATGAAAACGAAAGGTTTTTATCAATTCCTACCTGATGGGGGTCATTTTAGAAATGAAATGTTAAATACTAGAGGTAGGATTTGGATTTCTAAAAGATTAGGCTGCAAATTTCCTATGTGATGAGAGGTTATCTTGAAAATCACATGTTAAAGCTTAGAAGCAGTGTAAACAATGAATGACAAGTTAAAATCTCAAAAATAGGGTTTGGTTTTTCAAAAGGATGACTGCTTACTTCATGTTGAGTGTGTTCCATTATTGCACCTGGTAAGGAGTGTGATGCATAAATAAGTCATTCATTTCATCATCATTTTTTTAGAGGTTGGCATTGTCCAACACAAACGAGATGTTTTTAATCAAAAAAGACTTTTCGAGGCACACAACATAGACTATGGCTCATGGCTAAAAAAAGGATATATAAGACTCAAATAGTGTTTGAGAGTACAAAAACATAAGACCATTTATTTTGTATGGATATCTTCTTAGACTTGATGCCTTGATTTTGTCATTTTAGCGATTGATCTCATTACAATCTTAATTTTCCCAATCGTATCTTTGTGTTTTATCACTGCTTTTTTACCTTCGAGTTTGGACTTTGCACTATCACGATGGATGTTGACACGACCAAAAGATTATTGTCTTCTCCCAAGTGCAGGAGTGTCGAAGTAATAAATAACCCGGTAAGACCGGGGTCGAACCACGGGGAGGTTAATTGTATAAATTATAGATAACAATAATACAACAACAACAATAACAACAATAATAATAATAGTGAAGAAGAAGAGGAAGAAGTTGATGAGAACTTTGAGATGGAAGATTAACGTAAGGATTAAACAATGATAACAACAAATGTCAAGGTTAGAGGATCCACTAATGGTATTTCAAACAAGTATAGTATAAACTCTTTTTATTCAATTGGAAACCACACACAAAGGAGGTTCCAATCGGATTATAAATTGTTAACATGATTACATTAGTTATCTTATTCGAATAATGCTAATACTTGTAAATGTTGTCGGGGCATTCATGATTATAACTTATGTTAACAACAAATCAAGTTCCTTTCATAGCTCGGGTGTCGGTTATACCATACAAGTATGGGCTATGAAAGTGCCAAGTATTTGTTGTACCAAGTGTTATACAACATAAATCTAGATTAACCATTTAACAAGCAAAGTATTAAAAGTGAACAAGATAAGAAATATAAAGCATGTTAGTATCCAACATTAAGGTCCATGTTAAGTTTATATTATACTTATTCTTACACCATTAGTGTACCCTTTTCACCTTGACATAATTAACTTAGCTACACATAATGAAAGAAAGAAACATAGATAAACAAGGAAAGGAAATGAAAAGCATGAGCAAGAAATTAATATAAACAAAACTTAAGCATTACAAAATATAAAGAGAGAGCAAGAGCATGATCTTGATCTGAACACCAAGATGCCTAAATACATGGCAAATGCCTCCTTTTATAGGCCAAAATTCGGAACTATTGATTTGTTGACTAATTGATGAATGGGTGGCCACATCTTGACTTGATGACAATTCTTATCTTCTTGTCTGCCAAAAACGTCATTGATGACGTCATAATTTGAATAGACTTCAATCATGAAAGTTCTAGGCAATTGTCTCATCTTTCCAGGGTAAAAAGGTGAGATCATTTGGACTTCTAGAACTCGAGATATGGGCTGAACACTGAACAGTGTCTGGGCTGCAGGACAGATTCGGACTTCTTCATTGTTGCTACAATTTGGACTTGAAAACAGCCTTCTTAAATCTTGGACTCCTCATTAAAGTTGTAGGCCTATGTCTCAGATTTTCATCCATATAAGGTAGACCTAAATCCGAGATCTACAACTCCAGATATGACCCGATTACCAAACAGTGTTCCAGTTTGGACTGCACCAACATCTCTTTTCTAAGTTTGGCCATCTCTTTGTCCTTTCAATTTCAGTAATTCAACTCATCAATCAATTCCTTCATTTATGTGATAGGCCTGCATTTAAGATGAACATTTACCATAAATTAAAGGTATCTTATATAATTAGATATGTTATTATAAAACATGCTTTAGTTAAGGAGTTATTGATACTTCAAGTGCAAAATGACGATATAAAACCTTGATAAAAATGCACTTTTAAGTACTAATCACACCCCCCAACCAGCTTATTACTAGTCCCTAGTAATCAAAGCATTAAAATAGAAAAACAATTTGCAAATTCCACAAAGCAAGGCATTCATCATTCAACTTCCATTAATCTATCCGAGATAAACAAACTCTCATTAAATTTTATATATCTGCTCAATACCTCTTAAACAAAATATTAATAAACCTTCCTTGTTATGTGCTCAATGTATGAAACATAGATGATGGGGCTTTTATTGGAAGAAATCAATATTTTGTTTTAATGTTTAAGGTTAACTTCCTTGGGTTGGGATTATTTTATTTTATTTTACTTTTTTTTTTTTTAATATCTATACATATAACACAATGCATCTTTAACCCATGTAACGAGCTTTCGGCTAATGACTCCCAGACCAGTTGATCTTAGGGCATTAGGTGTTGAGACACCCCTACGAGCTTAGTAACTCGGGTTGCGGAATCCGATACGTAGATAGTGCAATGTTTGATTCCCTTAAGCTTTTCTCCTTAACCCATGTAACAAGCTTTGGGCCAATAGCTCCCAAGTCAGTTGACTTTAGGGTATTAGGTGTTAAAACACCCCTTCGGGCTTAATTGCTTAGGTTAGGGAGGCTACGAAACCAAACTTATCTACGTTTTTATTATCATCATTTTTTTTCTTTATTTTTTTTTCCTTTTTTTTTTTTTGTTTTTTTGTTTTTTTTGGAAATTATAGACTATCCCTATCCCTTAGTTGTTACCTTTAACAAAAGAACATAAATAATGTAATAATCCAATGTGCAACCCACAATCATATGTTACAAAGTGTGTGTGTGAAAATGAAGGTTTTAGAATACTTGTTAAATGAGTATATGAGCGAGAATCAAGTGATAACAATGTGAGAGTTTGTAAACCCGAGTATTTCAAGAAGTATTCTAATAGGCCTTGTTATGAATATTGCAAATAACCATTAGAAAATGTTTACTAAGATGCGTCTCAAGAGTCAATAAAATTCCCCCTTACTCGCCATCCTAGTAATAACAGTTTTGCCAAATGGTTTTTAAAACAAACGAGTTAGTTGGTTAGTTGTTGTTGTTGTTGTTTTTTTTTTTTTTTAATGTCAACTACTACCCTCTCCCCCAACCGAACGAGACATTGTCCTCAATGTCATAAGATAGAAAGATAGAGTATAGAAGACATCACCTGAAACAACGAACACTAACAAACCTGAAACACACTTAAACAAATATAAGAAATAATAGAACAAAATACTATGCTAGAAATAAAACCAAAAGACACAAGGATTCACAAATGAAGGCTCAAATCCAATCTAAGCTTTTTACGGCTTTACGTAGTTGACCAATTTATGCGACTCATGGAGGGATCAATTACAGGGGATGAAAGATTGTAGTTTGTCGATCAATTGTTCAAGAAGAGCAGCAGAGATTATGATTTGTCGTGCGAAGATGTTAGAAATTCTGTTCCACAGCTTGATCAAGGAAAGACAACAAATTATCATAAAAACCATTAACATTGAGCAAACCTATAGGTTTATGGTGAATGTGCGGTTGGGCCCAAGAGGAAATATGAAAGATCTCTTCCAATGTGCCCAGACCACCTGGTAAGGCAATGAAGGCATCAGGCATGGTTAAACATTGTATTCATTCGATCAAACATTGTGAAGACCTGTAGTTCCTCTCCAATTGTTCTTCCAATGATGTCCCCTTTTGTTAAAGCTTTGGGGACGACCCCCAAAACTTGACTACCTCCTAAAAATGCAGCTATTGACACACCCCCCATTAACCCAAGGCTACCTCCCCCATACACTAAATGAATCTTTCTCTCGGCTAGGACCCGACCAAAATGATTTGTTGCTTCTAAAAATGCTATTTCCTTCCCAGGACTGGATCCACCGAAAACACAAATATTTTTTATGTGATAACTTGAGGGACCTGCCATTTCTACACACTTTTTATATCGTCTAATGTAAAGGTTGAGTAGAAATGAGGGGAAGGAAGAGAAGATTTTATAGATGAGAAATTGAAGATGCAATCATACCCCTATATGTAGACCAGCTAGAGTCTCACACACTCTTTCTCTCTCTCTCTCTCTTTATTTAATTATTTATTTTGAAAAAGCATGTATATGTACGGGTAGTTGTGATTGTGGCTCACATCTTCCCTTGGTTTTACGTCCAAGAACGGCTTAAACGCCCTCTATGGGTCGGGGATAGGCTTCCCATCCAGTTTTCTTAAAAACTGGCAAACAGGGTCTTTTTTAGTCATATTCCCAAGACTAAGTCGATCATGTTCTTTATGAAAATGGGGCCATGAATCATGAATTGCACGATGCACATCTCCACCAGGATATGTCTCCAAAGTCAATAGAAGATTATCTAAAGATTCCTTATGTTTTGAAATAAATCCTGACTTTTGACAATTTTCACAAGCTTTGCGGGAATGCATGTGTGTCCTTGAACATGGTGGGCCAATAAAATCCATTTTGAAAGATTTTCGCAATGGTCTTTTTTGACGAGAAATGACTCCCACATGCTTTAGAATGACAAAATTTAATGACATTACTTACCTCATTGTCAGGAATGCATCTTCGAAATATTTGATCAGGACAATATTCGAATAAGTAAGGGTCATCCCAATAAAATTTCTTCACTTCGTTCAGAAACTCACCTCTGTCTTCGGTACTCCAATGAGTTAGCAAATCTCCTGAGGCAAAGAAATTGATATTTTTAGCAAACCAAGGCATTGAACTAAGAGAAAGTAAGGATTTGTCGGGGAAAGTAATCATCGGTTGGTGTGATGTCAGATATCGAATCTGTTGTCACTCTTGACAAAAGATTCACATCAACATTTTCAATGCCTTTTTTATCCGTGATTTCTTCCTGAGAATAAGTCATTTGCAAATCTTCAAATTCATCAAACTTAGTATTACTCAAAGTAGATTCAAATTGATCATAAACCAATTCTTCAATAAAATCTACTTCTTGTGAATCATTATCATCTCTAGGTTGCTTGCAAATGTTGAAAATATTCATCTCCAATGTCATGTTTCCAAAAGATAGCTTCATCAATCCATTCCTACAATTAATCAAAGCATTAGAAGTTGCAAGAAATGGACGCCCTAAAATAACAGGAAATGAATTACATGTTTCAACAGGTTGTGTGTCCAAGACAATAAAATCCACGGGATAAATGAATTTATCGACTTGTACTAACACATCTTCAACGATTCCTCTAGGCACTTTTACGAGATCTATCGGCAAGTAAAAGAGTTACGGAAGTTGGTTTTAACTCACCTAGATTGAGACTTTGAAAAAGCTGAATATGGAAGTAAATTCACACTAGCTCCAAGATCAAGTAAAGCTCTTTCAATTTTATGTTCTCCAATAAAGCATGAAATTGTAGGACAACCAGGGTCTTTATATTTCAATGCATTATTGTTCGAAGAATGGCACTTACTTGTTCGGCTAAAAAGGCTTTCTTTTTCACATTCAGTTTTCTCTTCACGGTGCACGAGATCTTTCAAAAATTTAGCATAAGAAGGAACTGTTTAATAGCATCCAGCAAAGGTATATTGATCCTTACTGTTTGAAAGTTTCAAAGATTTCGAGTTGTGATTGACTTTCCTTTGTTTGGTCATGGCATGAGGAAATGGAAGTCTTGCGGAGAATCGGTCTTTTCTTTGCAATGATCGGATTCAACCCCTTCCTTACCCTTAGAGATTGACTCATCATCACTCTCACAAGGTTCAAGAATGGGTTTTTTAATAACCTTACCCTTTGCGAAGAGTGATGACCGATTTGGCTTGATCCATGTGTTGGCTTCGGAACTACTTGCATTCACATTGTATTGCCCCTTTGGATTTTGTTGTGGTTGAGATGGAAACTTACCTTTCTCTTGGAAACTAAGAGCGGGATGTCAATTTTGCAAGAGTATCTTTAAAATCATGTCATGCTTTGAGCAAGTTGAGTGTTAATTGCCTCTTGCTTTTCCATAAATGCATGCAATGTTTCCTCAAGATTTCTTCTAGGAGGTGGAGCATAAGGAGGTGCATATCCATGAGAATTTTGGAAAATATGGTGTGCTTGAAACGGTGGTGTTGTGAAGTTTGTGCATTATTGTTCTCACTCTTCCAATTGAAATTTGGATGATTTCTCCAACCGGGGTTATATGTTTGCGAATATGGGTTATGGTTGGGCCTTTGAAAGCTTGTTTAATGCATGGGCTTGTTCATGGAGACATTCTTTAAAAGAAGGCAAGGTTGGACAGTCATTGGTTGAATGTTCATTGGTTTCCGAGATTTGACACGCAATGTCTTGAGCAGATTTTAATTGACCACTCTTTTTCAATTCTAGCGCTTCGACTTTTTTAGCTAAAGATGCAAACTTGGCTTGGAGGTCATGATCTTCCCTAAGGTTGTACATACCCCCACTAGATGTATGAGGTTGGGTTTTACTTGGTGCCTCATAAGTACCGTGGTGTCCCAATTTTGTGCATTTTCGGCTAGCAAATCTAAGTACTCCATTGCTTCATTAGGGTCTTTATCCTCAAAAGTTCCATTGCACATCAATTCAACCATTTGCCTATCTCTAGGAGTTAACCCTTCATAAAAATGTGAAACTAATCTCCATGTTTCAAAACCATGATGGGGGCAAGTATTAAGCAAATCCCGATACCTATCCCAACATTGATAAAATGTTTCTCCCGGTTTTTTGAGAGAAAGTAATGATTTGTCTTTTGAAAGAGTTCGTTCTATGAGATGGAAAAAACTTCTTTAAAAATTATTGTTGCATATCATCCCAAGCACGAATGGATCCAGGACTCAAATTTTGTAGCCATGTTTTAGCTTTATCTTTTAATGAAAAAGGAAAAAGCTTTAACCTAATGGTGTTCATGCTACAATTTGAGTCATTATAGGTGTTGCAAACCTCCTCAAATTCCCTTAAATGCAAGTATGGATTTTCTAAATCTAAGCCATGAAAAGATGGTAAAAGTTGAATAATGCCTGTCTTAAAATTAAAATGAGATGCATCGGTGGAAAAACTATGCATGAGGGTGCACTTGTTCTTGTGGGATTCATGTGGTCTCTAAGAGTTCTAACTCGAATATTCTCATTATTCTCATTATGAAGCGATTGGTTATCTTCTTTGACCATATTTTACGAAAATGATGAGGATACCCTACAAAGTCTACCACTTAATGTACGTGACCACACTCTCATGCACGTGTAAAAAGAGAATAAAAAGAAGAAGAAAACAAAAGAAAAAGAAACAACACAAAAGAAACAAAGTTAAATACAATAAAAGTAAAAAGAGAAAATAAAATAAATACTATAATTTGTACAAGAATTTACCTCCCAAGAATGGCGCCAAAAACTTGACACGACCAAAAGATTAATGTCTTCTCCCAAGTGCGGGAGTGTCGAAGTAATAAATAACCCGGTAAGACCGGGTCGAACCACGGGGAGGTTAATTGTATAAATTATAGATAACAATAATACAACAACAACAATAACAACAATAATAATAATAGTGAAGAAGAAGAGGAAGAAGTTGATGAGAACTTTGAGATGGAAGATTAACGTAAGGATTAAACAATGATAACAACAAATGTCAAGGTTAGAGGATCCACTAATGGTATTTCAAACAAGTATAGTATAAACTCTTTTTATTCAATTGGAAACCACACACAAAGGAGGTTCCAATCAGATTATAAATTGTTAACATGATTACATTAGTTATCTTATTCGAATAATGCTAATACTTGTAAATGTTGTCGGGCATTCATGATTATAACTTATGTTAACAACAAATCAAGTTCCTTTCATAGCTCAGGTGTCGGTTATACCATACGGTATGGGCTATGAAAGTGCCAAGTATTTGTTGTACCAAGTGTTATACAACATAAATCTAGATTAACCATTTAACAAGCAAAGTATTAAAAGTGAACAAGATAAGAAATATAAAGCATGTTAGTATCCAACATTAAGGTCCATGTTAAGTTTATATTATACTTATTCTTACACCATTAGTGTACCCTTTTCACCTTGACATAATTAACTTAGCTACATAATGAAAGAAAGAAACATAGATAAACAAGGAAAGGAAATGAAAAGCATGAGCAAGAAATTAATATAAACAAAACTTAAGCATTACAAAATATAAAGAGAAAGCAAGAGCATGATCTTGATCTGAACACCAAGATGCCTAAATACATGGCAAATGCCTCCTTTTATAGGCCAAAATTCGGAACTATTGATTTGTTGACTAATTGATGAATGGGTGGCCACATCTTGACTTGATGACAATCTTATCTTCTTGTCTGCCAAAAACGTCATTGATGACGTCATAATTTGAACAGACTTCAATCATGAAAGTTCTAGGCAATTGTCTCATCTTTCCAGGGTAAAAATGTGAGATCATTTGGACTTCTAGAACTCGAGATATGGGCTGAACACTGAACAGTGTATGCGGGCTGCAGGACAGATTCGGACTTCTTCATTGTTGCTACAATTTGGACTTGAAAACGGCCTTCTTAAATCTTGGACTCCTCATGAAAGTTGTAGGCCTATGTCTCAGAGTTTCAGCCATATAAGGTAGACCTAAATCCGAGATCTACAACTCCAGATATGACCCGATTACCAAACGGTGTTCCAGTTTGGACTGCACCAACATCTCTTTTCTAAGTTTGGCCATCTCTTTGTCCTTTCAATTTCAGTAATTCAACTCATCAATCAATTCCTTCATTTATGTGATAGGCCTGCATTTAAGATGAACATTTACCATAAATTAAAGGTATCTTATATAATTAGATATGTTATTATAAAACATGCTTTAGTTAAGGAGTTATTGATACTTCAAGTGCAAAATGGCGATATAAAACCTTGATAAAAATGCACTTTTAAGTACTAATCAGATGTTTTTTGTTTGTCTTTCCTTTTGTTTTGTCTTTTTTCTTTTTTCTTTTGTTTTGAATTTGAAATTTTATTCATTTAAACTCCCTCTTGATCATTTCGATAGCTCTTTTTTATAAGTATAACTAACCCTTTACTCATCTTTAAAATCAATATATATTTTAAGATTCATATTCTTTTTAAAGAATTAGGTAACGACTCTATTTTTCATAAATTCTCTTTAATATCAGATATTTCATTTCATGTGTCAGGCGCAACGCCAATGGCTCAATAACTTTTTCTAATCAATCATCATGTCAAGTCTAACAACTATGTTATGAAGTTTAGTAGGTCTTTCATAATAAAAGTTGGTCACTTTGTTTGTTTTTTTTTTTAATGGAACTAAATTCCCTTTTGATTTGGATTTAGTCTAATTTTGGCTTAAACTAAATGTTCATGTTACAAAGATATTTAATCTTTTTAGTTTCAACAACAACAACAAAAACCTAATCACTAATAAATAAAATTTAAAGAAAAACAATAATCTCTTACGTCTTGAAACACACACCCGCAACAAAGCATGTAGAATCCCAGACTAGTCATGGGACTATACTTATGGGGTGGATCTTTTATCTAGATAATAGATTGTCTAAATAAATTCAATTTAAGCCAAATTAGTTTCACATTGTCTATATTAATTAAACACCTTATTTGGTCCTATAGAGTGTTGCTCGAGTCCAATCCAATTCCTAAGCACTGTAGTGTTGCTCGAGTCCCAAAGCTTATCCACAAATTTGTTTTCACATCTTGAAACCTAACTAATCATTTGAGTTAGTTCTTCAAGTTTTATAAATTGAATTAAATAGTCTTTTTAATTTTAAAAAATAATTATTAAGTTCCTTTCATACATTTCAAGTTCTTTTTTAATGTACCATTTTTTTGTTTCAATAAATAAACAAATTAAATATTATGTAAAGATGGATGAGAAAAAAATATTTTTAGAACAAAGTAACATTAAATTAATTATTGTCAACACTAGTCAAAATTTAATTAATTAATTTTTTAAACTAGAAGGACTATTTAATTCATTTTGTAAAATTAGAGGGACTAATTTTATATATTTACTCCTAATCATATTAAAAACGTATGGTTCTATAGCTACTAGTCATGTCCCGTGTTATGCTATGAGCCTTTCTTTGCATGAAAAATAATGTTCGGGTCTTTGCAAACACGTTTCAAAAAAGGAAGACAAATCGACAATGATAACATATGGACTAAATTAAAAAAAAATGATCATGATAATTTGAGAAAAAAATTATTTTTCAAAAGGGAACAACGATATAGCTCAATTCTTAGTCCATTAAACATGAAAGGATGAAATTGAGTAAAAAAAGGACCTAACAAATCAACTTGAGTCAACTCGAGTTAGAATTACACACTACGAGATATCACAGTTTAACCGACGGAAATATTCCGTCGGTACGTGATTAAGGTTTCGTCGGTAATATATTTACCGATGTTCTCACCGATGGAATACGTCTGTCGGCTTTACTTTCATCGGTAATAGCATATTCCGTCGCTATATCGGTCGGAAACACAAAAAAACATTTGCCGATGGTTTTACAGACGGACATTGCGCACCAAAAAAAAAGTTTCCCGCTTGAAATATACCGATGATTTTTGCCCGTCGGTGATAGTGTAACATACCAACGGATAAAACTGTCGGTAAAGTTGTCAGTGACTGATTTAATATATCCGTCGGTAATTCGGTCGGTGAGGTTTTGAAATACCGACTGAATATATCCGTATGTAAATTCGTCGGTGATTGTTGCAGCTACTGTGAAATGTCGATGAATTAATTCCGTCGGTAAACCCCTCGGTGATTATTTTTAAATATGTTTTTTAAAAATTATTTAGAATACATAATATAAAATTATATAAATTAATGGTAATAAAAACCAATTATGCAAATAAAGTTTTTATTAAACATCAAAAACAAAAGAAATAAAGTTAAATTATTCATTACAAACTGAATGTGTTTAAAAAAAAATATTAAATTAATTAAAGTTAAATAATATTCATTACAAATTAACATAACGGTGGAGTTAGAGGAGGCTAGTTGTTATACGGCCAAAAAGAAGGAGGCGCACATGTATCACCACTATGTGATGCCATGTTTATGACAAATTCACGAAGCTAGTCATACTCCGCTTTTTGTTGTGCATAATGTTGTGCGTGCTCCGCTTTGAGTTGTGCATACCATTGTGCCTCCAATGCTTTTTGTTGTGCATGCTCCGCTTTGAGTTGTGCATGCTCCTCTGATAGGTGGTTGTATTTTTCGGTGAGCTGAGTCGTGTGTTGCTGCAAGGCCACGAACTCCTTAGATTGGGTGCTCAATACGATTGTGAGCTCCCAACGGTTGAAACACTACGGGCCGCCCGCAAGTTATCGGCTGTAGTGTTGGAGAGCACGTAAACCTGATTTTTATCGGGCCCACCAGACGATCCAACCTCCATCCATAAATCCGGATCGAATTCCGGATGGGTCAAAGGATTGTCCTCATATCTCTCCCTCAACCGGTTATTATAGGTCTCCTGAAAATAAAAAAAGTAATCATCATATTCAATTCAATAAAAATAATAACTTACAAAATAAAATGGTTGAACAAACATACCACGAAGTGTTGAGCACGGTTGTCAACGAACTGTTGCGCCCCCTTTTGGCGGTCTTGACTCCACACGTGCGTCTCTACAAACAGCTCCATCAGGCTCGGCTCACGTCCAAGAGACGTAGCCTATAATGAAAAAAGATTAATTGACAACAAATTAATTTAACGATATATTTCATTTAGATTAATCTTACCATCCGTTTCGCATGTATGAAGCAAACGGAACGAGTCCCGGTGTGCGTTGTCACCGAGCCATGAATTGGCCGATTCCGGTTGCCGGCACGGTATGTGAGCGTCGTGTGAACCGCTCAGACGTCATGTGCTCAAGATAGTGCGGCCATATATCTTCCGGGATGTATATCGGTTTGAAATCCCTCCAAACCGCCACGTTGTTCCAGCCTTGGAGACCCCTATCTCTTGCGGTTTGTTTTGTCTTTTTTTTTGCTTCATATAAAAAATCACGCAACCTACATCCATAGTGAGAAATTAGAAGTTGAAACATAAATTTTTTTCTAAAAAAATCTTGTATTGTTTTCGATGTTACCTAGTTGCCGCGTGATTTTCCCACACCCTCCTCACAATTTTGTCATACGCTCCGTCGATCGAATTTGTGCTGTGTATAAATAATTAGATAAATAAAAATGATAATTTATTTACAATTATATTAATAAATTATTAGAAATAAGCTGGAAATTAGAAATTAACACCAACCTCAAATCTGTTAAACCATGCATTGATTTGAGTTGTCCATTCAGGATGTCTAGATACCTGACTCCATTGAAATAATAGAATCTCCATCGACGATTTCAACGTCGATGATATTACTCGGGCGGCCTCAATATTGGTGAACCTGAAAATAAATTAAATTCATGAAATATTGATTAGTTGTTATAATTTAAAAGAAAAAACTAAAACCTTAACAAAATTACATTGAAAGGTCGTCCTTCCACTGTGCCTCATACTTGCGGGTGAACTGATTCCGCTGTGATGGCACGCCACCTGTCTTTGTGAACTGCTTATTTGGAAGAGGCGCATCGGTTGACATTGCAAGTGGCGTAGGTGCCGCTTCTTAAGAGGCACCTAAGGATACGTCATCCTCGCTGCTAGAAGAACTAGGCTGCGACCATACGTGAGCGACCGGCTCGGTTTTCGTTCACGCATCTACACAATTGTATACGAATAATTATATAATTAAATTCGAATGTTAAAAAAAATTCAACAGCATCTCCCCTATACTGGATACTACCCAAATCCACAAACCTGCAAATATTGACAAAAGCCCCAACCAATTGACTCCATCTATACTAATATTGTATATATAACATAACATCTATACATATAACATTCATTCTAATTACAATTTAAATTCAACATTAACAACATATTCAATCATTATATAAATACAAACAATAAAAAATATTCAATAAATTCAAAAAAAACTCTAGACAAACAATTAAAATTAATGCAAATAATTAAGCACAAATCATGCAATAATGTAGTAAAATTACTAATTATTCCAACACATTCAATAACTTATTCTAAGGTAAATTAAACATTAACAATTACAATTCAACAAATTAATTATTCAATCATTATATAAATACAAACAATAAAAAATATTCAATAAATTCAACAAAAACTCTAGACTAACAATTAAAATTAATGCAAATAATTAAACACAAATCATGCAATAATATAGTAAAATTACTAATTATTCCAACACTTTCAATAACTTATTCTAAGGTAAATTAAACATTAACAATTACAATTCAACAAATTAATTATTCAATCATTATATAAATACAAACAATAAAAAATATTCAATAAATTCAACAAAAACTCTAGACTAACAATTAAAATTAATGCAAATAATTAAACACAAATCATGCAATAATGTAGTAAAATTACTAATTATTCCAACATATTCAATAACTTATTCTAAGGTAAATTAAACATTAAAAATTACAATTCAACAAATTAATTATTCAATCATTATATAAATACAAACAATAAAATATATTCAAAAAATTCAAAAAAAAAACTAAAAAACTATAGACTTTAGGAATGAAACATGCTTACCTTATTAATGTGTTGATTTCAAGACTTTATCTACATTTTAAAAATACACCAAAACAAAAAAACACAAAAAAAAAATAAAAATACCTAAAACAAAAAAAAACCCTTAAAGCAAATGAAATAGAGGTAACACATACCTTGTAATCTGATGAAGAATCACAAGAACACTTGCTAGAGATTGTAGGTGAACGCCTTGAAGAAATCAGAGGAAAAAATTCAAAATTGAAGTTGAAGAACGGAAGAAATGAAAAAATAAATTGAAGGGGCGGTCACTGGGATTTATAGTGCAGTTTTACCGACGGCTTCACTGACGGATACAAAAAAAAATATTATTTTAATTTATTCCGTCGGTGATGTTTCGAAAATCCGTCGGAAAGTTTTGAATTTCGCACCAACATTTTTAATTACCCTCCATATTTTTCGTTCTCAGTCAAGTAATTCCGTCGGTAACTTCACGTGGTCGAGAGATGCATTTAATGCACCGCCCTTTGAAATTCGCACAGTCTGTCGGTGATTTTGTCAGAAATCTTACCCACCGACAAAATGCCGACGGATAATATTCCGTCAGTATTGACGTCGGTGAATGTGGCATTTCAAGTAATTATTGTCGAACTCTGTGAAATGCCGACGGCTAATATTCTGTCGGTATTGACGTCGGTGAATGTGGCATTTCAAGTAATTGTTTTCGAACTCTCTGTGAAATGCCGACGGATAATATTCTGTCGGTATTGACGTCGATGATTGTGGCATTGTACAAAATGGTTGTATTTGTATTGCCTATTTTCCTTCCTGCAAAAACTTAAATGATAAACTATCCATCGCATAAAACAATAACAACAGTGCTTAAACAATAAATTTTTTGTGTTACAAAATATATCATCCATAATATAAATTACATGAAAAAGGGTTTTACACAGGGTTTCATTCTGATAGTTAGTCAGAATTTTCTTCTTCTTCATCAACATTTGCTTGCCCGCTAGAGCTCAAAACAACATTCAACTTCTCTGCGTCACAATCAATAAGACTATCATCAAAAACATGAAAATTTAAATTTTCTTCCAATTCAATCGAAGGAGCAACTTGATATGGTTCAACCAACTCCCTAACTTGAAAGACTTCATCTCGCACACTTGTGTCTTCGTTGTCATCCTGAACAACCTCGACACGACCCCGAGGTTTCATTTTTAAAACGGACAACCAATCCACTCTTGATCGATCCTTTCTAAATGAAGGGGTGTATGTGTAATAAACTTGTTGACATTGCTTTGCGAAAACAAAGACATCGTTTATGTTGCGGAGTCTAGATTTTGAGTTGATTTCGACCAGACCATGGTGCGGATCAACTCTGATTCCTCTGTTAGTCGTGTCATACCAATAGCATTTGAATAAAAACACTCTATTCTGATCGCTATGATATTGCAGTTCGACGACCTCTTCTAATCTACCATAGTAGTCAACTTCTAACTCACTACTAGTGGATCCCTTAGCACATGCACTGCTGTTGTATGTCTTTCTTCCATGCTCGTATTCTTCAGTATGAAAAACATATCCATTGACAAAATAGTCATTGTAGCACTTAACTTTTCTTTCAGGCCCCAAGCTTAGTGAAGACAATGACTTAGGCGCACTCCTTCCCATTTGATAAACCTTGTATGTAATGTACATCAATAAACAGTAACTAAACGAGAATCTCGTAATGACATGCATATATATGTACAATAATTTTGCAAGTTAGAATAAGTTTGTGATAGTGCTTACATGTGTTCTGAACCACGTGGCAAATTGTTCATCTTGTAATTGAAAGATCTGGGATTCGGTCAGTTGTGAGTTATTGGAACGACAAATATTGTCGATGTTGCCCGCAAGTGATAATGAGTGTATGATATTACAATATATAATTAACGAGTATATTACTCACAAAGTTTAATTAGTATTACATATATATAAACTTACTGAATAAAAGGTCTCAGCTCATCACAGTTAAATAGAACATAGTTGTATGCTTGTTTGAACTCTATTTCCAACAAATATCTTCCTCTTACGACATTTTTAGGTGTGGGTCGTCTAGTATTGGAGAATATTGACAAGTTCCCACTAGAAGGCACTTCACCGCCTTCATCATGTCGTGGAACGCGATTGATTCTTGTTCTCAGATGAGGTTTGAAATAGTACGATATAAATATTGAGATCTCCTCAACAATATAGGCCTCCCATATCGAAACCTCAACATGCGCCTTGTTCTTAACCTTTTTCTTGAGATTAAACAAGTACCTGCATTGAATTAATCAAGTATTTTCAATTAAGAAAAACATAGAAAATACTTTTATATATGAATTACATTGCAACTGTAATATCTAACCGTTTGAATGGGTACATCCATCTATACTGGACTGGTCCTCTAGTTTTTGCCTCGAACGGTAGATGTAGGGAGATGCTCCATTGAGTCAAAAAATAATGGAGGGAATATCATCTCAAGTTTGCATAGTGTCTCGACGATATTCGTTTGAAGCCTCTCAATGTGCTCAACATTCAACTTGCTTGGAGCATATATCTCTCAAGAAATGACCGATCTCCGTGAGTGCATCCCATATTCCCTTTGGCAACAAATCACGAAAAGCTAATGGGATGAGTGTTTGCATAAACACGTGGCGGTCATGACTCTTCATTCCATACAATCTGCAGTCCTCTATATTAACTAGCCTTGATATGTTCGATGCATGTTCATCCAGAAAACGCAGACTCTTAAGCCATTTGTAGACTAGCAGTTGTGCATTTTTCTCTAACACGAAGCTTGCTCTTGGTTTTGTGACCCGTGACTCATCATAAACCAACTCCATATTTTTACGATTACAGTATAAAGCTAGATCCAATCTAGCCTTGATGTTGTCCTTTGTTTTTCCCTTCACATCTATGACGGTGTAGAAAATGTTCTCAAACACGTTCTTTTCAATGTGCATGACGTCAAGGTTATGGCGGAGCAGATTGGTCTTCCAATAAGGAAGCTCCCAAAAGATACTTTGCTTTACCCAATTATAGGTCAAACCAAAACCAGGAAACTTTTGCTTACCCGATTGAAGGCCAAACATAATGTCACCGTACTCGATACAACATCATGCAATTCTTCACCGAGAAAGACGCGGGGATGCAACATCTTTTTCAACTCTGCCAACAAAGAAATCTTTTATGTTCTTTCTGTACCTGTGATTAAGTGGCAAGAAGCGACGGTGACAGTAAAAGAAAGAAGCTTTACCTCTGTTTGCTAGCGTGAATGCCTTGTTGTTTTCCATGCAGTATGTACATGCTAGTTTCCCATGCGTGCTCCAACTAGAAAGCATTCCATAAGTTGGAAAATCATTGATAGTCCACATCAAAGCCGCCCTCATAAGAAAATTTTGTTTCCTCGATATATCATAAGTCAGAGCTCTGGAGGACCACAATTGTGCCAACTCATCAATCAACGGTTGAAGACAAACATCTATATTCCGCCCCGGGTTGCTTGGACCGGGTATGATAGTAGATAAAAACATGAACCCAGCCTCATACACATTCCCGGTGGCAAGTTATAAACTGTGAGTATGACCGACCAACAAGAATAAGGAGCAGCAAATGACCCAAATGGGTTGAATCCGTCCGTACACAACCCAAGACGCACATTCCTTGATTCAAATTTGAAAAGTGAGGATGCACACTTGTTAAAGAGTTTCCACGCTTCGCCGTCGGAAGGATGCACCATCACTCCATCAACCGCATCATGTGCTTGGTGCCATGTCATGTGCTCGGCGAGTCCTTGATGACATGAATAACCTTTGCAGTCTAGGTGTGATTGGGAAGTATCTAAGTTTTTTATATGCCACTAGAGTCTTTCCCCCGCGGTTTTGGGTTTGTAACGGGAATGCCCGCATGTCATGCACTCGGTCATCTCAAAGCATTTTCAAGGTAGTATAACATGCGAAGTTAGGGCACATGTCAATTTTCTCGGTATCCTAAACCGAGGGGTTTCATCATGGACTTCGTAGCATAGAAGTTCTCTTTCAGCCTGTTCCCTTCAGGTAAAATGCTTCTCGCCCATTCAATAATTTTGTCATACTCGGTCTCACTCAACCCGTGATCTAACTTGATGGTGAACACATGTGCTACGACCGATAATTTACTGTGGTTTGTGCAGCCATCCCATAATGGTTCGTCAGAATCTTTCAACAAATCAAAAAACCTAGCTGCATCTCGCATTAGGTTCTTCTTCTATGATTGGACATTGGTGACATTACCTTGATTCATTCTTATTGCATTCATAACCATATTTCTGTAAGGATTAGTGTTGTCATTTGCCGCTTCATGCACGTTGCTAGCACTAGAAGTTGACCCAACCACTGTTTCTCCCATTCTCCTCTTACTAACAAATACTTCTCCATGTGCATACCAACACCGGTAATTCTCCATAAACCCTTTGTG
This sequence comes from Populus x sibirica, assembly GCA_019202695.1. Lineage (NCBI taxonomy): Eukaryota > Viridiplantae > Streptophyta > Magnoliopsida > Malpighiales > Salicaceae > Populus > Populus x sibirica. The sequence continues at coordinate 1,423,301 of JAGMVL010000801.1, forward strand.
TAGAAGATGCATCATTACAACATCCGGATGCGAGATACTTTTTATTTTGACACTTCTTGCATGGACACCTAATACCGCCTCCAGTAAAATTTTTGGGAATAGATGTTGTGAAATTAATAAAACCCTGAACCCCATTACAATAATCCATCCTCCGCAATACTTGGGGTGAATCTCGATACATCCATGAACGATCATCCATGACTTATATCGAACCTCTATAAAATTATGATGACATCATGTATTAATTAACTAAGTTAGGTAAATAAACTTGCAAAAATATTAATTTACCTCGAGATTATCCAACAAACCAATCACAACTTCTCATAAATATTAAATATTCATTATCATTTATCAACATCCATACAAATTAATATATATAAATTTATGGAAATTACCACTCCGCAATACCATTGATAAAACTTAAAACGGACCCATTAAGCAAGCTATTAATTATTTCAAAACAACACATGTAATTCGGTAATTCCATAAAGTTTTAACAATTTACAAACAAATACAATCTTACAAAATCTAAAACAAACCATAACATGTATAAAATTATACATTCATATACTACAAGTTTGTTTGAGAAATAACAATAAAACATGTACATCTACTAAAAAAATACATATACTAAAAAAACAATAAAATTGACATTTAAACTTTAAAATTTAAAAAGATAGAATTACTTACAAAAATTGATAAAATCCGTCGGTAAATCAGAACACGGATGCTGTGACCACAAAACTTCAAGAACTATAACTTGTTGTCTTGAGATGAGGGAGATTTTTGTTTGGGGGGGGGGGGAGGGGGGCTGGTTGTTTGCGAGATGGGGAGAGTTGGGATTAGGAAGAAGAAGGAGAAATAGGGGAGGAGAGGGTCGGCAGAGAGAGGGATATATTAACTTTTTCCGACGGTTTAACCGACGGATTATTCCATCGGTGAGTCCGTCAGCTATTCTAACGGAAACATCAACACGTCACCATATGGATCTGCAATTTCAAATCCCTCGGTAATTCCGTCGGCATGTTAAACAGTGAACCGGTCACATCACCGTACGGAGCTGCCGTTTTGAATCCGTCAGAAAAAATCACCCGCAAAAACCTCCACGTTAGCGAACCGCTTTTTTTTTTAATTCTGAACTTTTCATCCGTAATTCAGTCAGTAACTACCGACAAAAATGTTCCATCGGTAGTTACGTTTCCGTTGGTAGTTACCGACTGAATTACGGACGGAAAAATTTCTATCGGTAAGTTTGGCTTCAAATTACCGACGGAAATAGTCCGTCGGTAAATCCGTTGCTATTAAGCGAATTTCTGGTAGTGACAAACCTTTAACCTTGATAATCAGGGCCAAACCAATCTGGGTTATCCTACCAAACTCATGATCCAAGTCATGAGATCGAGATTAACATGATAAAAAATAAAATAAAGAAAATCATAAAGCCTATTAAAAAAAAAACAAAGGTTAACCCACGTTAACTTTTTAAACTCGTGACCCAAGTTATTAGATCGTAAGTACTCTATCTAGAAAAAGCATTAAACCCAATTCTTAATAAATCAAATGTTGAAGCATGAAATTAAAAAAAATTCAATTATACAAAAGGATTAAAAAAATATAAATTAAAAGAATTACTATCAAAATGGAAACACAAAATAAATTTTATCTTTGATTGAATGGTGAAATTGAAAAGAAAAAACCAATTTAACAAAAGGACAAAAAAACAATAAAAACAATGAGGATCAAAACTAAAATAAGAAATACAAACAATTTTTTTATTGAAGGGTGAAATTAAAAAGAAAAATTGATTTAACATAACACAAAAAAAAAATTCAAAAGAATGAGAACCAAATTGAAAAAAACCATATTCTAAATTGGGATTGAATGATGAAATTGAAAACAAATCAAAGTTTTACAAAAAGACCAAGAACAAAAATTAAAAATCAAAAGAATAAGTTGAAAAAGAAAAATAAAAGGAAAAGTATAAAATTTTGCATGCCTGACACAAATTTCGAGGGTAGAATAAAGAAAAGAGAGGGAAAAAAAATTTATTGTCAGCAACAAACTGTGCCACTAATAACCACTCTGTTGCCTTAAAAGGAAGAGGGAACGATGGCACTTTCAATGACACACTTTCGACCATTAGGAAGCACCACACACACCACCTATAGGTCATGAGCACCTTTTATACGCCGGAGCATGTGCAGCATACGCCACCAACTTTTGTTTTTTATTTTATTTTTTTATTTAATTAAAATACCAAATTACCTATAAAATGACTTGATAATAACAAAGAAACCATGGTTAAAAGAAGAAAAAGTATCTTGACACCAGTTTTTAATTTGTTTTTTATTTTAAAGGAATTTTGATCGTTTTACTATGCTTTTTGTTTTTTTTTTTAATTTATTTTAGGTCAAATACCAAATTTCCCATCAGTTGACCTGATAACAACAAAAAAATCATTTTGCAAATAAAAAAATGCTCCTTAATGCTAGTTTTAAATTTTTGTGCTTTTAATAGTATTTTAGTCGTTTTACTGTGCTTTTAAAATGAGAAAAAACTATTTTATCCCTAGTTAATTTTGTAATAATTAATGGGCCTTGTGAAAAAACTTCAATGCCCTCAATAACTAATTTGATTTTTTTTTTGTGAGAAGAGTTCATTCATAGTGTTTTCCCTTCCTTTTTAACTTTTATTAATTATCTACACATTTTTTTCATTTGAATTATTGTTACTCAAATGGCAATTGGGTATTGTAAAAAAAAAAGTGATACATAACTTAAAATGATAAAAATGATTGATTAACATGCATTTTTTATATGACAAAAGACCAGTTAAATGAAAATATATTGAATTGGTATAAATTATGATAAATTAGATATAACTATATATATTCTCATACCATGTTTGATGATGAGAAAACACTATGAAATGTTTACAAAGGTTATTTGGCCCTTGAAAGTTTTTCAATAATTATTGTAGTCCCTCTTATTTATTTTGATGATATTTTAATCCTCATTTGAAAGCTTTGAAGTCCTCTAATATGAAGGTATATATTCAATTAAGTTCTTAAATCACAAGAGTGTTTGAAATTAATCCTCTTCATGTAGTAAATCATTTTTGATACAATATAGGTGCATTTGATTGAAATTTAATCAACCAAATAAAAAAAAACAAATGAGTGATAAAATTGATAATGAGCAATATAAGAAATTAATAATTTTTGCCCATGGTATTATACAAGCTTGTTTTACCTCATTCATGGTGGGACAAGAATTTTTCCTTTAGAGTAACTTTGGACCAGACAAAGATTGATAATTGTCCTGTTAGTGCGCACCAATACACCGAGAATGCCGGTTTTTTTTCCTTTCAACTTGTATTTTTAAAAATTTTAAATTTTTTATTTAAAATTAATATTTTTAAATTATTTTGATATAATAATATTAAAAATAATTTTTTCAAAACAAAAAATATTTTTAAATAAAAAACAATTTAAAAAATAATTACAACAAAATCACCGAACACTAATCAAATATAATATAACTTGCAATGATGATGGATATATCAATCTGAACAAATCAGACTCTGAATTCCTATATATATATATAGCCGTACAGCAGACAAGCACGTGAGGCCTTCAACAGCTTAGAAAAGCTCAATCGAAGCTGTAACCACATGTTTTAATTAGAAAAGTCACTAAAAAGATTTATGAGTCAATCAAGTAGCAATACGACGTGCGTAAATTAGCAATACGACGTGCTAATTAGCTATATATAATAAAGAATTTAGGAAATCCCATTAGAAATTAGCTACATCGATGCAGGGCAGAAGAAGCACTGTTTTCCTCGTGATAATGAGAAGGTTGAAAATAGACATCTTTTCCATATTTTTTTAATTTTTCTTCCTTTCGATCAGGTTTTAATTCGTGATTTGATTGATAATATGGTTTGCAGAAATTAATTATGAGGGAATTATAATATTATAGCATGGGGACTCCAAGTCAAGCCCAGTGCTTGTCCTTATTGCCGCTTTATATGTCATCCGACGTGACCTGACCGAATTTCTTTTCTTTTTGGGTATTTCCATGCTTTATTTGCGTACAGGTCATATTCCGTCGCTTTGGCAATCCAATAATTCACTGTACGTGGTATCATTTTGCCAAGTGTCCCCAAAAACGCAAAAACATCAAGTTCCTTTCTCGAGAAATTAACGGGCCCATTTAGGGACATCGACGTGGCAGTGCTTTTAACAGACCATAGACTTAAAGCATGTTTGCTTTTTGTTGCTCGAGATCGTAAATTAAATTAAATCAAATCCAGGCCTCTAGTTGATTAGTAATTACCTTGATTTTTCAATCACATAATAGTATTCATAGTCGCTGAAGCCCACAAGAAGCAGCCTTAACGTGGATGCGACGTTCTATCCCATTTTGGTCATCCCCTGCCCTTTCTCAAGGTTTTTCCTCCCTCAATTGGCCCACGTCCTAGGGCATTTCTTTCTTATATTTTATCAAGTTAAGATATTCATTAATTAATTATTAAATTTTAAGTATCAATAAATATTCTTTATCTGCTATTATTTATTAATTAATAAAAATAAAATAGTTAATATATATTTAAAGTATATAAATATATGTTATATTGTGTTAAAAAATTCTAAATATTCTATAAATATATTTATACAATATTTCAAATTAGATTTAAGAATATTTATACCCCTATCCATTAAATCAGAGTTGATCGATATCCTTGTGGTTGGCATTGAATTTTCGACTATCAAACATTTGGACAAAGGGAAGGGGTCAGTTAAATATTTATTCGAAAGAAACAAAGGCGGCCAATCTACAGAGGCATTAGCTATTAGCTAACCACTCAATTTTTCTTTCAGACTTAATATTACAATGATTAAAAATTTAAAACAATGCCATCGCCCAGCTGTCAAGAAAGATTCTGAGCCAACTGGCTTCGTACGACCAAGACCACCTCTCTTGTATACCAGCTTACTATATAATCTCTGCATTTAGTAGCTTCTTTCCTATCAGCAAATTCGATTTAAAGTAATCTTCTGATCTTCAAAAATGGCAGCTGCCCGGTTCCATCTCTTACTTGTTCTTTCACTCACTCTCAGTTTGTGCCACTTCCCTGACACCACATGGGCACAGCTTAGGCGAAATTACTACGCTAGCAGTTGCCCCAGAGTGGAAAGCATAGTTAGGGGTGTGGTTCAGAACAAAATTAAACAAACTTTTGTCACGATTCCGGCAACTCTCAGGCTTTTCTTCCATGATTGCTTTGTTCAGGTAATATTTATGGAATACAAATAAACAGCCCATTGCTTCATTCATTTTCTCTAGCTTAAGATTAATGTCTTGTTTCTATAGGGCTGTGATGCTTCAGTTATAGTGGCCTCCACTGCAACCAACAAGGCGGAGAAGGACCATTCTGATAATTTATCATTAGCTGGAGATGGATTTGACACTGTGATCAAAGCGAAAGCGGCTGTTGATGCCACCCCCGGATGCAAAAACAAGGTCTCGTGTGCTGATATCCTTGCCATGGCAACAAGAGATGTTATCGCACTGGTCAGACCATCATGTTCTTGATCTTCTTTTTTTTTTTTTCCTGATATGTTCAAGGGCTATAAATGTGATATTGATGCAGTCTGGTGGGCCTTCATATCCTGTTGAATTGGGACGATTGGATGGTTTAAGTTCAACAGCTGCTAGTGTCAATGGGAAGCTGCCGCAGCCAACTTTCTCTTTGAATCAGCTTACTGCTATGTTTGCTGCCCACGGACTCAGCCAAACTGACATGATTGCTCTGTCAGGTATGACAATCATCATCGTAATTGTCCTAAATTCACGTGCTCCAATCACAGACATTTTATCTAGGTGGGTCCCGAAATTGGATCTCTCTTGGCCACATTTATTTATTTATTTATTTTTACCAATGGAGCTCCTATCATTAATCAAACCCACAAGCAACCTTTTAATACTCCTATTCGTTTTTCAAGAATGAAATGATGCATATTATAGGTCATTTTTTTTTTAATTTAAAGATAGGAGTATCTTCAGATGAATTTACAAATTCATTGAGCTTGATTTTTCTTTGCATAATTTTGATAATGTACCTCCAATAATATATTAAAAAATTTAATTATATGGAACTTCAAAAATGTGCCCTATATTGTTTCAAGATGGATCGATTGATGATTTTTTTACTTTTTTTTGTTCCCATCAGCGGCACACACGGTTGGATTCTCTCATTGTAGCAAATTTGCCACCAGGATATATAGTTTTAGCAGGCAAGGTCCGATCGACCCTACACTCAACCGAACATATGCAAAAACACTGCAAACTCTGTGCCCCAAAAACGTTGACTCCAGAATAGCCATCAACATGGACCCAAACACTCCCAACACCTTTGACAACATGTATTACAAGAACCTCGTGCAAGGAATGGGCCTCTTCACCTCTGATCAAGTTCTATTCACAGACTCAAGGTCCAAGCCAACTGTTACTAAATGGGCCACTGACTCACAGGCCTTTCAACAAGCCTTTATCACTGCCATGACAAAGTTGGGCCGCGTCGGTGTCAAGAGCGGTCGAAATGGGAAAATTCGTCAAGACTGCGCAGTTTTGGCTTAAATGGAATTTGCTCAACAAGGCTGGTTTTTTAACCCATCTTCGGCTCCAGATTTTGTTCACATTACAAAGGAAATAAGATTTTTTCCTAAATACTTGTTCTGGAGTGGTTGTGATTTTAATTAGGAAATGGCAATACTTAGCAACAGAAAGAGAAAAATAAATGATTTCACATCAGTTGTTTTTTTTTTTTAAAAAAAAAAGACTTGGCTGTACTATAATTTATCTATATTATACTTTGTAATTGTTTTTGTGTTTTCCAGTCCATATCAAAATGTAGTTGGCCTGCTTATCCTAACACACACCCATATATACTATTGTTTGATAACTCTGCTTCTCTGAACATTAATTTTGGAATTAATCATTGAAGAAATTAATTAAAAAATCTTGTGCTCAAGTTAAACTTAGAATGTGTTTATTTACGCGGTGGCTTCTGCTTTTAAAACTCACCACTCACCACATAAACATCATGTTTGGTAACAATAAAATGCAACTGGCTTTTCATGTGGGACCATATATATTTTTGTTGAAACGCCTATTCCTGAGAAGAGCTGCTTCTCACATCTGCCAACCTGCATAATTCACCTGGGCATTGTTCTCGTGAACAGTGCCAGGTGAATTTCACGTGGCATTGTTCACGTGAACAGTACCATGATTATAACTATTTATATTAAAAAAAATTATTTTTTAAAAATTATTTTTTACTTGGAAAACTAGTGTTTAATATTATTTAATAACACTACATAAATTAGAAGAACATCGCATGATGACGTAGCATTTGTGAAATTTGATCGCAATTCTAATTTTGTTTTTGATGATATTTTACTTGATTTTATTGCACGCTCAAAAAACCATGAAAACTATAGTCTTTATCAGATGAATTTCATATATGATGAAATTGTAGATAAGTTAATGGAATAATAAAAAATATTTGATATAAAATATTATTTATTTAATGACGTAATAATAGTAGTTAAATCTACAATATTTAAATTAAAAACCATCAATATTAATATATATCTTTTTTAATTATTTTATAACCTCAATTTGAAAAGCATGTTTAACCAAACACATTAAACTATTTTTTATTCAACCTCAATTTCAACCACAATTTTAACCAAACATATATAAATACCAAACCAACCTCAACTAAAAATATTTTTTATAAAATAATTTTTTTCAAATTATAAACATAAAAGCTATCACAGTACCAAAAACACTAATAAAAGGATTTGAAAAGCTTGTTTAAGAGAAAATTTGACAATTTTTTTGTGGAAAACAAAAGGAGAAAAGAAAAAGAAATGAAAGATAATACTTGACCAGACATCTGATTATAGTTCTTGTTAAACGAGGCTATCATCAATTTGCAAGAAAATCATAAATCAGTTATCACTTGAAACAAAAAACCACACTACTTTTTTTAACAAACCAAGATAATTATCAAGACACCAAGATGGAAGCCAGAGTGGTCACGTGGAGAAATAATTCTAGCTTCAAAGACATGAAGCAGTTGCAAAAACGACAAAAAAAAATACCCCCCCGAGGGCAAAAAAAAAAAGAAGAAGAAAAGGCATCTTATGACTAAGAAATCTAAAACAAGCTTTTAAAGGCTAACGATTTAAGAGTCGCGATCATAGATAATTAAAGGACATATGTTTTAAAAATAAATGAATTATTTATTATTTTAGGAATAGTCAAACCCACAAGGAGTACGTAATCTAAGCTACCAGTCAAATCCTTTTTACAACCTCATAAGTTCAATGTATCTTGACATCAATTTTCTTACCGAACATCGACAGCAACCTTTAAAAATATTTTATCCCTGATATTAAATTCAAGAGGCCTCCTCGTATGGAGGCTCTTAATCAAATCTTCCAAGTTCTAGATGGTTTTCTCTAACTGCCATCAGTCTAATGGTGAAAAAATATACTCAAATTTAATTTTATTCGTAGAGCATGCTAGATACTTGGCCATACATGTAAAGTGAATTTAAGTTCTCAATCTAAGACGATTGATAATGTCACCCTATATAATCTCACCACTTCATTTACATACATATTGTCGATTTGTCTACTTAGTCTAACATCTTCATAGGTAGGAATAATGCAAATTTAGTGAGATGATCCATAATGATCCATATGACATCATTTCCCTCCTTTCCTCTAGGCAAACCTCATACGATCCAAACAAGATTAGATTCAGATTTTATCGTAAAATTTTGTATTGTCCAGTTTTACGCTATTGAGCATAACTTCAAATTCAATCGTTAGATCGAGCTGAAACTTGACCTGAAGATCCCAGAGGTATTGGTCTATGTTGGGGTAAAGTTTCAGGTGAATTGGAGTTCGGAAAGGACTTATGATATAGGTCAGAACAAACTGTATGGATTTTGTTATTTACTTTCTTTTGACTTGTAAGCTTCCTATTTGGCAAGGATCTTTTCCTACAAGGATGTGAGAGCTTGTTTTGAAAATTTTCTAGTTCCACAATGATCTTTAATGAACTACAATATAATCTCCAAGTGTGGCAATGATTCATTAATGTTTCAGAATCCTTTTCTTATAAGGATTTCTTATTCATCCTAGCTACATAAGGAAAGAAGGGTTGATGGTATTTAATGACATATTAGTTATTTTTATTATTTTTTTATGTTTGAGCTTAATTAATACGTTGTTTTTCAGCTAGGATCCAAGGCTTGTTTGGACTAGGCTATGAGATTTTTAGTTTAGTTGTTTTTAGATCAGTTTTGTATATGGATCAGTTCACCCCACTAGAATAGATACATTAGGGTTAATTTTTAAGAACTATTTAAACACATAACAAAAAATTCAGCAGTCATTGATGAATATTACTTCTAAATTTTTCAGTTTTAACGTGTGAGAGTGATTCTTGCATTCTTTAGTTCTTGAACGAACTGAATCTCACTTATCGAAGATTAACTGGATTTATGGCGTCATTCTACTTCATTCCAATAGTGTTGGTGTCTTGGGGCGGGTTTTTATTGTGTCACACTTCTATCAGACCTATTTTGGTTTTTCAGGATCAGATCTCAATCTTGATTGTGGGTTGCGTTACCACAGGATCATAAGGTTCGCATAAAAAACCGATACAAAAATCCATTATAAATATCTTTTCACTTCCATTCAAGCACCAAGAGTGGTTATAACGACCCCGCAGGTTTCTGGTGTTCAACTTTCACTTGTTGACACATACCATATTTTGTTATATACTCATCTATTTATTTTTTCATGTTCGGCCACAAATAAAACTCTTTTAAGCCCATGTACATCTTAGTACTTCCAGGACGTACAACGAACCTATATTCATGAGCTTCCTTCGGTACCTCATTCTTAAGAGCTTTATCATCCAACAAATACATTTTTTTATCCATTACCACTACCCCATCTCCTATTATATGAAAAGGAGTTTCAACTCCTGCCCTCACTTTACTTCTCACTTTCTGCACGTCTACATCCTTTTGTTGTGTTTTCAAAATCTTTTCTCAAAACACAAAGCGTACTTTTAACTATACGAATAAAGATCCTTCTATTCCAACTCCTAATAATGCATCCATTCTTTTTAACTTAGTCAATTCTTTCTTGTCCCAATTAGGAAGTTCATATATTACTGATTTATTCTTGCAACTAGGCATATCCGCAACAAAATTTGTTTTTTTCGGGTGGTAGTCTATTACACAGTCATGATTCTTAATCAATTCCACTCATCTTCTTTGTCGCATATTTAACTCCTTCTACGATATCAAATACCTCAAACTTTTATGATATGTAAGAAGATGGGAAAGACCTGCCAAACTTTTATGATCCATACAATTAGTGTCACCATACCCTTAAAGCAAATATTACGCTCCTTTGGTTAAATATCATAGACCAGATAGTTACTTTGTAAGGCTTCAGCTATCGTGATGCATAGGTAATTACTCCTCCATGTTTCATCAATACGTAATCAAGCCCTTTTCTCGATGCATCAATATAAACTACAAATCCTTCAATCCCCAAAAGAAGGGTCTATAATGGGGCGGTATTGAGTCTCTTTTTTTACTTTTGAAAACTTTCTTCACACTCTTTTGACTATTTCAACTTCACCTTCTTTCAAGTCAATCAATGGAATGGAGTCATTATGGGTGAGAAATTTTTAATAAATCTTCTATAATACCACTCTAATCTAAAGAAACTACAAATCTTGGTCATATTGGCAAGTCTTTCCCATTTCAATATTAATTCAATCTTACTTGTGGATTCTTAAAAAACAATGATTTAATTACATGTAAAATCTTTATTTTGCAAAGATTTTAGACTTTATAAGAAGATTAATTAGGCAACAATACTTATTTTGCTATGATTCCATATTATTTAAGGACATTAGAGGATATTTTCGGTTTATTTTTCTTAATACACATAGTTTTACACTAGCAACGATAATTTTTTATCCAACTTTTGGATCAGGTTGAATTTTTTTAAAAAAAAATTGTAAAGGCCTTGTTTTTCTATAGGATTAAAATTTCATAGCAATCCAACATAAAAAAGGCCTTGCTTAGTTAATTGAGCACATGTTATTTAAGTTTGGGGGAAGATATTTTATGTTAATTTATGCTAAAAAAATAAATAAAATAAAATAAAAGAGAATTGGTTTGATGAATAAAGTTGGGCATATGCTTTAAATAAGACTTTAAAGTTGGGCTGTAAATTAAGATATTATCGAAACAAACTACAATAAATTTACTCATGAATGATCTTAATATCTGATACATGAACTTCATTTGACCCATGGTGTGGTTTTAGCCTCTTTAATGTTGAGCCTATATACTAGCCTGTTTAGCCTATATACTAGCCTGTTTGGTAGGCTAGACTTCAAAACCAAGTTAATTCAATATTGTATCTCTCTCATTGGATTGGAGACCATCCTTAGGGAAACTCTCCAGGCATCAATGCTACAAATTATATTAGCACAACTGTTCACTTCTTCGTAACTATCATCAAAATAGTATTGTTTCCCAATTTTGTTACCACCAGGGCATACACTACTAGTCTTCCATTGGAATCATTATAATTTCCATATTAATTAAAGTATGAATAAAATCAACAATACCTACCCCAATATTCTAAGATTAATTGTATGAATACACTGAACAACGCCACTCAACATTCTCTATTAATTATAATCACATTTTTATTTTATTCTTTTCTTGGTTACGACTCATGTCTCGAATTGATGGAAAAAAAATAAAGTTGTTAGTGTGGTAGGACCACATTCTTCATAGATGAAAAATAAAGGGATTGATTTAATTAAAAGAAAACAGAAGGAGCACGTTAAAAAAATATATTAAGGGCATAGAATTAAAATATATGAAAAATCCCAAATGTCAAGATTCAAGCCAAAGAGGTGAGATTTTAAAATTTAAAACATCCACACCTTTTTTTTTTTCGTTTTCTCTTTTATGCCTCAAACTTCCATCAACTCATTTAAGTTCTAATAATAGATTAAATTAGTCAGTATACTCACAATATATTGCAGATAAAATTTCAAGTTAATTTATAATATATAAAAAAGTTGATGTTATAAATGATATTTTCTAGTATCTTGAAATTTTTTAATTAAAAATTAAGAAGATTATGTTCATGCTTAATAAAATAAAATGAAAAATATATAAACTGATAAATTATAAAAAGTATTGTTGCTGCAAATTATACATTAAAACGAGAAATTGATCTTGTTTGTAAAAATAAAAGAGAGATGCACTTTTCAATTTTTTTATTTAATGATATGAAAATTAAAATGGATATTCATAAAACAGAAATCATTTAAATTCTATAGAAAAAATATATTTTTTAGTCAAAATTGTCTTTTCTTATTCATTTAATTTTTTAACAAAAACAAATCTATTCTTTAGAAATGTGGTTTCATGTATAAAAAAATAATGTAATTACAATAAATATTAAAAAATATTCTATTGATTTGAAATAAAGAGAAAAAATATATTTTTTTAACCAAAAACCCATTTCTTTTGAAGAAAAAAAGTGTCTTGTTTATTAGAAGTATTGTTTTTTTTTAAATAAAACTTATCATAATCTTAAGAGTAAGTTTAATAAAATAAAATAAAAACAATTATAAATCAACAAATTTTACATGAAAAAATAAAAAATAAAAATACTAAATTTGAGAAAAAAAAATTTAACAAGTAGATATTTTATTCGTATAGAGTATTCATGAACATATTATATTCATATATAATTATTTAAAAAGTAATAGTTAATATTATAATAAAAAATTGTAATATTATTTGAAAACCATAACATAATCGAATAATTATTTAAATAAATTTATTTAAAGAAAATCTTATTATAAATTATTAAAATAAAATAAAAATGAGTAAGGATCATTTAAACAAAGGCTAGACAAGCTTAGGCTAAAAGATGGACTCACTCGCCTTGTTTGTTTTTAAAGTTATTTTTTATTTATAAGAAACAGACAAACTCATCGTTTGTAGGTGGCTATGGCCACTTGAAAATTTGAGTTCAAGTTATCACATTGATCTCTAAAACTATATTCCAAACTACCAATTATATTTTAATGAGAATATAACACATTTCCTAAATGTTTGGACCTCGTTGATGTAAACTTAAAAGATTGGGTAAAACATATAAATGAGTTATGTTAAATTTATTGCAAAGCTTATACTTTATCTAATAGAACAAACCAAATCATAACCCCGCACTATCATATAGGTCAGGCTAATGCTTTTTTTGAATGCAAAAAAAATATATATCTAAATATTACTAATGTGTTTTCTAAGAAAAATATTAATTATGAATTCAAAATCTCTTGTATATTAAACAATGTTGAAACGATAACATATTAAAATTTTTTAAAAACAATATTAAAGCTGTAACATAATGGATTGATCTAAGTTAATTCGGGTTAACTAGCCAAACTTATTATTTTTTATGATGAGACCATGATAACCCATAAAAAGCAAATCAAAATAAATTATAAAACTCAATTCATAATTAAGCCAATGTTAAAGGATGAAATTTATGAAAAAAAATATTTAATTAAAGATAGAGAAAAAAAAAAGAGACTTGAGAGAAATTAATTTAACCTGCCAAACATGCGATTCAAGTCATACACCCTATCACATTTAATAAGTTTTTATCAATGAGATTATTTTTTAATCATGCGTGTGAGATTTATTTACATTAAATAACAAAATAGAAAAAAACAAGATACACATGTGTACTCAAATAATAAAAGTAGACTTATTTTTTAAAAAGTTAAATAAAAAATAAATCTTTAAATAAAAATGGATAAAATGCTTTTTTTTAGTTCAAGGGTCCAAAAATACATTAAATAATAATAATAAAAAAAACTAGATATGTAAGCTTACAAGCCAAAACCTAACATGTATGGGCCACAACCCAAAAACCCACATGCCTAGGTTTTAATTTTTTAAGTAAATAAGGTGGATTGCACGTCATCTGTTCAATATTTTGTTTTTAAAAAAGATTATAAAGAACACGTTACATGAAACCCATATTTGGACCAAAGGTGTTTTAAATCCAAAAATTCATTTTCAACTAATTTTTAACAAAAAAAAACATAAAAAACACATTAAAGACCTTAGCGAATCCATTTATGCCATCAAACAACTAAAAAATTGGTCAAAAAACCAATAATTAACTTGAAACTCATAAATTTTTTGATGTCAAAGCTACTTTCTTAAGTAATTTTAAGGTGAAAGAATAGGTTAATAAAACTCTTCTCATTTAATGGAATCTATTGACATCAAAATCAACTATATTTAATGGTTGAAATTGGTGTTAGTCAAGATTTTCTTTATGATTATTATAATTCGATGATTTTCTCTCTCCTTAGTTAAATTATGGACTGAAAAATAATAAAAATAATTTTTTGGATCAAAATTAAATTGTAGAAAACTACAAGGACCAAAATTCTATCAATTAAAAAGTAGAAGGACCACAATTAATTGTTCACGCTAATTTTAAAAAAGCTACCTAGTTTCTCCATCTTTTTCACTTTATTCCATTACCTTTAAATCATGCCTTTCATCAACAAATTGAAAGCAACCTGCCACAAAAGAATCATCATTTCCCCAAAAAACAATTATAACTAAAATGAAAAAAAAGGGAGAATTAGTTTTTGTTAATTTTTTAATTGAATTTTTTTATAGGATATAAAAAACTAAAGCTATAAAAAATTTATATTAATTATTTAACAATCGTAACTAGAATATATCAATAAATAGGCAATATTGAAATAAAACCCTACTACCAAGCTACTTCTGATATAATTTCCAAAGTTAAATTAAAGAGTTACTACAATACAATTAAGAAAAACGTTCTAAGAAATATATAAATAAAAATAAAATCAGAAAAACAAATTATTTATAATTAAAACCGATATGAAGAAGAGTTAAGCAGGCAACCAAGCACTAGCAAATACAACATTATGTCCCTTCCAAGTGAGTACAATATCATCATCTTCCTTCTTTAGTCCCCAGCCGGCTGCATGCTCATCAAGCATGGTCTTAACTTCAGAAATAGCATCTTCTGCGAACGAAATGCCTCGAAAATTTGCATTTCTCATCCGTTGAATCCACCTGCATTTTGGTTCAAGCCGCTCCACTCTTTGCGGACCCTCATGTGCAATGACATTCTCAATTTTCCAGCATATATCAGCTTCATACCACTGTCTTTGTCTACTTCCCCTTGGAAGAAATGTATCCACAGTATCATAAGGTATCCATAGATAATTGAAAGCTGACCTTAGTCTACACACCAAATTATTTGATGTTAAATCTGCATCCTCATCTACTAAGACAACAAGTGTTGGGTCTAAACTCCTAAGAGACTTTAGAAACATTGTCCTAAAAGACATAGAGGACGATGAAGATTCATAAGAATAAGTATTTGAGTTTGTACTAGGAATACCAGAAAGGGTTTCTTCAGGTATGTAATGAAGCATCATGTGACAGTTTATGACTAGCGCCTCACCACTTTCAGCATACACTAGATGTTGCACCCGAAGTTGCTCGATAAAGGAAGAGAACCCATCTGCATAACTTGAAGGAATGACTCTAAATTCCATTATTATGTTTCGTGACCGAGCAAAGTTGACCAACTTTGAGCCCAACTCTTCATAAGAAAGATCAAGCAAAGGTGGTACATCTTCAGTGGCACCAGCAACAGTAAGCTTTATCAACGGGGGCACCTCGAACCGATTAGCAATAGCATCGACAAGAGTTGGGATTTGCATGCAATGTGTCAAGCTTAAATCTACAATATGAATAACTAAATACCCTTCAACAGCTTCCAATATTGCAGCATTTGCTGCAGTGTAACCGAAGCGATGCCATGGGGTTAAGTCAACAAAGCTTGCAAGCTCAATGATAGAGAATTTATGTGTGTCTATGGCTAGGTTGCAGTGAGCATTTTCCATTGCAGCAAGAAGTTTGCAGGTACCACTCTTCGCTGCACGTGCAATCAGGGCTCTTAGGAAGGCACATGTTAGGCGTTGGTTTGAATCACCATCTGGTGGTGCAATGTTGTTTAGGACCCATAGGATCTGTTGGGATAGAGTGGCATCATTACTTTCAATTGCATTTACACAGTGGACTAAAAGCTGCTCCATGCAATTAGCATCACCAAAGCTCCCTAAGGATTTTGATGTAGGGAATCCAGGCCAGGGACGGTTTCTGTTCATGGTGGGGTTCGAAATTGGAGTGATGATTTGGTGCAAGGGTGGTAGTGGGGTTTCAGTGAATTGCATCATGGAAAGAGAGACAGATTGAGTGGAAGAAAAATAAAGAAAAAGGAAAAAAGAAGTGTACAAATTAAGTTGAGAAAGAGTGAACAAAAAGGAAAGATAAAGAGCAATCTGAGAATCAGAAGAGACAAAGAGACCAGACTAGTAGTGGGTACCTTGGCATTGGGAAACGATCCAATAGAGGTGAAACTTGAAAGTGTAAAACCAGTTGTAGAATTCTGCAAGTGAATCAAAGAAAATAGACAGTTCAGCTTTATCCAGGGATTTATTGAAAGGGAGAAAAAGGACCGATCATGAGGTGTGAACTCTCATCCCCAAAAAAAAAGAAAGAAAGAAAGAAAGAAACTGGAAAGTTGAAGAAGTCATATATTGAGCAAAAGAGACACTTCCATTTGCAAGATCAGCCTTTTTCATCAGCTGTCAATAAAGTGGTTCAAAGAGCAATATAATCAATGATACAACTACTTCTTTCAAAGATACAAAAGGGTCTAATCCTCTCTTGATGTCCCTGATTCTGCTTTTTCTTCTGGTTGCTCGGGAGAGGGAGAGGGAGAGGGAGAGGGAGGTAATGTCGAGCAGAGGAGAGTGGGCTAGTCCTCGTGTTGAATTTTGGTAGCATGTGAGGCAGCCGGCCAGGGTCTTGTCTATACGTGGGAGTTGGGATTTTGTCATGTAATGCGAGATGGGTGGGGATATATATAAGGCTGTTAAGGCTTGGCTCACTCGCTCACGGGCCACCATATAATTATAATACTTAATCATGAAAAAAAATCAATATTTTGTTCGGTTTTCCCTTTCCTATGTATACCAAATGTGTCCGGTCTGATTGTTTTTACATGTTTTTACAAGTCCTTAAGCATACTGCATATAGTTTTTCATATCTCCATCAAGGTGGGATTCAACTATAGGGACATAAGTGATCATTGATATATAGTAGTTCAATAAGGCTATAGGGTCCCTCCTATGACTCATGCATGACAGCCAAATTCCGCGAATATGCATGCATTGATAAGACAAGTTTTTTTTAAAAAAATGAATAGTCACTGTCGAAGCATGCGAAGAGTTTCTTCTAGCTGATTATTTCATTTGGTCCCCCTCCTCCGTGAAAAAAATATGTGAAATTATAGAAAACAAAACGATTTATATAAAACAAAGAATGAATCATTCAAACCTGAGTTTGTGACCTAGCGGTTCTAGTAGGAACTTGTTATCTTTTTTTTTTTTTTTAGTTTAACGTAGGTGTTCGGACCAGCTTGCATGAACTTCGACTAATTCCACGGGCCCTGAAGTTAACGACCATGTAAGCCTCCAGTGGCCATTATATGAGCAACCATAGGGCTCGAACTTGAGACCATAGAGGGAGCAAACCTTTCTTAGTATCTGGATTCAATCTTTTATGTGTATGTCTGTTACTCCCGCGGTACCTTACCTGTCTATTGGACTTGCAGGATGTTCAGTGGATCCGGAGATTAGTCATGGTGCGCGTAAATTAGCCCGGATACCTCAGGTTATATATATATATAAAAAAAAAAGAATGAATCATTCATCATAAATATTTAGTTTTTTTTTTTAATAAAATAATTCAAACTCAGCCATTAAACTTAATATATATATCGATACGCACGCATGTGTACAAGTACAACTACCAGGAAGACAATTGAGTTTTCCTGCAGATCAGGATATCACAAATTCTGTTCCTTTCTTTTTCTCTGATCACCCAATCTCATCAAGTTTTATAGCTCGACCATTTACATGTAATTGTCCTGTACCTTAAACTTTTGAATAGTGTTTATTATACTACCAATAAAAAAAAAGTAGAAAATTCGGTTCATATAAACAGTACGCCATTTTAATATATGTTTTTAATCAACATCAAGTAGTAGCTCATTAATTGTAAACGTGCGAAAGATGTTGAGATAGTGTGCTCGAGTCGCGCTAGAAGCAAAATTAATTTTCTTCTATTGGCGATACATGACTTGCATTTATGGGTTTTTTTTTTCAAAACAAGAAGAGGAAGAAAAAATAAATTAAAACTAGCCCAAGCATAAACCCATGTGTCTAAGTTTTTATTTAAATTTATTTTTCAGTATTAAATTAAATTGATAATAAATTATTTTTTATATATTTTATTATATAATTAAAGTTTTTTGACTTTTTTTTTTAATGGTTTATTTTTAATTTCATCCTTTAATGTAAGCTCTTTAATTCCTTTATGTTTTTGCAACCTTTTTTTATTTTTTATTTTTTTAATTTCATTATTTAATATGAGATTTTTATTTAATTTTATCCTTTAAAATTGAATTGATTTTTTTTCTTTGGACCTACCCAGTAAACAAGGTCACGCTAGACAACTCACATACAATTTAATTTAAAACTCTAGCTAAACAAATTATCAGGTTAGGATTTTTCAAATTTGAAACGACATACCGAAATTCATGACATTGCCGAATATTAAAAAAAATGATCTAAACCGTAGCAAGAGCACGATTAATAAACTAAAATTATAAACATGAACGCGAATAATTATATATATTTCAGGGACCCCCCCCCCCCCCCCCCACACACACACATCAAAGAATCATTTAAATTTAAAAAATTAAGTTTGTAGGTAATGTCTTATGATATTATTTAATATTAATTTACCTAGGGTCACCTCTATCATATGTTGATTTAATTTTAATTAATATAAGAGAGAAATTTGAGGGTGGTAGGAGTCAAACCCATGATCTTTTAATTAAAGTTTTTTTTATACCATGTCAAAAAACCATCTCAATTCAAGAAAATCAAGTTTTTAGATAAGGTGCAAGCAATGATTTTAAATCTCTCACAATTATATATTAAAAAAAACCTTTTAAAATGATAACCGGTAAAAACATTATAGTGTATTTTTTTAGCAATTGAAACAGTACTTGTTATAAGAAAGTTTCATATGTTTTTGTTCACAAATAAAAAAAGAATTAGTGAAATTTTGTTTTTATGGAAACATGCATGTGAATGGTTGTTATAAATAAAAACTTTAGTTTTTTTTATTTCTTAGATAAAATTATTTTACTATAAAATAAAAATAATGAAATAAAATTTAAAAATATATTATTTTGATTTTTTATATTTAGTAAATATCTATAATTAAAAACATGTCCAAATTTGGAGAGAAAATAAAACATACAATCATTAAAACTCAGACACCAATACTTATTTTTTAGTAGGGTAAATTACTTTGATCATGAAATTACAAGGAGATCATGGTAATTCACCCTAATATAATAATTAGTATTATAATATAAAGAAGCTATTTTTTCCCTATAAAATGTTCTTATATTCTATGCATAGATGAGGTATATGATATGTATAAAAGTGTCATTTAGAGCCCTATCAAATTAGTATGATAGCTAGTTGTGGACTTATGCTATGCTATGGGGTTGTTTTTTGTATAAAAAATAATGTTCAAATGCCGCAAACAAGTTTTAAAGCAAGAAACAAAATCCACAACTCGGGTCATAGACCTGATTGAATCAAATAAGTTGGTTCTATTTTAATTTGATGGTATAAAAAGTATGCAACAATACTATATGGATCAATTTTTTGATCACGATAACCTATGAAAAAAATAATTTTTTTTCAAAAGAAAACAAATGATGTAGCTCAATTTTCATTCCATTAAATACGGAAGGATAAGATGGGATAAAAAAAGACAATAAAAATTGGCCCAATTCAACTGGGGTTAGCATGACAAACTTGTAACCTAAGTAATAAGGGTCGAGCAAATCATGGTTAAAGTGCCAAATTCATGGTTCAGGTCATGAGATCAAGATAACCTGATAGAAAAGAAAATGAAGAAAATCTCAAAGCCTATTTAAAAAAAAACCATAATCGAATGATGAAAAGTTGAAAAGAAAATACAAAAAAAAACCTGGGTTAACTTTTTAAACCAATGACCCAGGTCATTAGACTATAAGTATCCTATTTAGAAAAACTAAAAAGCTCAATTCCCAACCAATTAAATTTTGAAGGATAAAATTTAAAAAATAATTTCAATGATACAAAAGGATCCAAAACAAAAAATAATAATTAAAAGAATGAGGATCAAAATAGAAATAAAAAATAATTTGGTTTTTAATGGAAGGGTGAAATTAAAAAGAAAAATAAAATTAACAAAAGGACCTAAAAGAACAAAAAAGAATAAAAAAGAATGAGGAACAATATTGAAATAAAAAATACAAACAAAGTTTTGCTTGAAGGGTGAAATTGAAAAGGAAAATTAATCTAAAAGAACTCAGAAAGAAAAAAATAATTAAAAGAATGAGGACTATATTGAAAAAAATAATTTATCACAAATTATGATTAAAAGATGTAATTGAAAACAAATCATTTTTTTTACAAAAATAGCAAAAACAAAAATTAAAAAAAAAATAGGGATTGAAATCTAAAATTCAAAATATTAGAAGACAACTCTAAAACTATAGATAAACCACACCACCCCTGACTATATTGTTGTCTTAAGGAATTGAATGTGGTGGCACTTTTAATAAAATGGTGGAATATGGTTTTTGGTTAGTGGGAGGCAATTTAGAATGGCGCAGACACCTCCAATTTACTGGGCATGAGCACAACATGCACCATTAATTTTTTTTTTTTCAATTACTTTTAATATTTATTAAAATACCATATTTTCTCTTAGCACACTTTACTATAATAAAAAAATCTAGTGTGAAAAGATGAATGTGTCCTTAAACATCATTTTTTTTATTATAAGGGTATGATGGTCATTTTATAGTGCTTTCAAAATAGAAAATGAATTTCGCACCCTTAAACTATATATTAATGATTAATGGACCTTGTGCAAAGATTGAACTACCCCTAATCACTAGTTTAAAGATTTTTTTGTGGGAAAGACATAATTGTCACTACACTTTTCCAGTAAACAGTATTCTTTAAGTCTTGGTGAACAATGTTTTTTCAAGAGGTTTTAGCTTGTTTTGATATTAGCATTCAAATATTATTCATTAATATTTTTTATTTTAAAATTATTTTATTTATGAGATTTTTTTTAATGTTAGATGAGTAGTTGGAAAGAATAAAAAAATATGCATTTTCTTATCAGTGTGGATGTTAGCATCGAAAAAATTATTTTTAAAGCCTATCTAATAACTATAATTTTAAAATGTTAATTTTTTGAAGCATTAGAGTAATCCTACATAAATAAATAAATAATTGATAAATAAGATAAATTATTTTTTTAGATTTGATCTGACAACCTAAACTTTTAAGTTGATATATTTCTTGAGTGTAGTATTAGAGCTTTAATGATTAAACAATCAATAGCCTCTATCCTATCATCTTCACATTCTCTTCAAATTAAAATTAAATAATCAAGCAAAAAAATAGTGGTTAGCTTGTGAAATTTTAAATTCACAAAATTTTCACTTGATGGGTATGTTATGAAAAAAAAAATAACAACTTAAATTTTTAAATTTTAATGATGCCTTAACATAATATAAAAGCCTTAAAAAAATTTAATAAATCTAGAAGACCTAGTGACTAAGAAACTGGAATTAAAAAAGATTGTTGGAGTACAATGAATAATATATAAATTTGAGAATTAGCTATTTAATATAAAACTTGAGTTTTTTTTAGATAAGAATATTGATGTTTATAACTTAAAATCTCATGTCTTAATCATTTGGTGATTCGAATCTCCAGATGGAGAAGTCATATATACTTTTGAACATCCTCTCTCTTTCTCTCTCTCTAAACTACAGAAATCTTATCGAGGACCATTTTGAGATACTCACTGAATATTTGGAATATGGCCGGATGCCAGAGAATTATAGTGGGCAAATATCATGTGAAGGGGCACCTGTAGGAACGGGTCCATATCTTGTATTCCTTTGTTGAGAATGGACTTTCGTGCACCTTCGCACGTGATTCACAACCCTCTTTTGTTCCCTCTTTACAAGTACTGGCTCCTCTCCAACCCGCCAGGCCCACGTCTAAATAGACTAGTCGACCATGCCACCGAGTACAGGGGACAACCCATTTGCTCTCCAATATGCCTAGGCTCTCCCATACGTGCTGTAATGTCTAAGATGTAAAATAGATTCACCATGTCTGATGCGAGTTGTGATAAATTCATCTAGACCTTGTTTGTATTTACATCTGCAATGAATCTCGCATGTTGATGATGCGCAAATCACTTATAGACTAGGAGTATAAGCTGTTTGCAGCGCTACGTTACTACCTGGGCATTCTTTCTTCTATTATATATAATGTTTTCGGTAGCTAGTACATGACTGTACGTTAAAACATCAAGAGATTTAGAGCATATGTTGTAAATAACCATATGCAAGCCTCCCTCTGATTGCCTCACTCTTTTGTCATATAAAAATAAGTAAATTGCTTCAATTACAGAAAACAAACTAAATTGACCGAATTCATGCATTTTACTTGAAGTCATGGAAGAAGAAAAAAATCCTCGTCTCGTATCACCGCAGGATTTCAACATCAGAAGTGGGATCACATCTTTGCATGCACATATTATTAGCATATGATTGTATTGTCACATCCCGGTTATAATTGTACTACTCATAAATCCTTATATTCTGAATTGCTTCATGTGAGCTGTAATTGTTAGGACCACCAAAACCATCTCTCCGAGCTTGTTTTTGCAGAAATTCACATATCTCTCGTCCATAATCAATTAAGATCTCAAGAAGTTGCAAACTGATCTTGATTATGGTCGAGAAATATATATATATAAATATTAAGGTTTTTAATTATCCTTCCCGGTCCAGGATTTCGAAATGTACGCAGCTAAACAGGAGCATAAGAAGAATCCGAGGAGAGCATATGGGGAGAACCATATAAGTTAAGGAGGAGTGTTTTTTATAACACGCTTGAGAATTTTGAGGACGATTCCTAAACTTGAGATACAAGGACTAGATGACACGCAAATACATAAGAAAAATACTTGAAGCATGTTTTGGGAGTTCTCTCCATAGAGAATTCTCTGCGTCTATGTGGTCTTTGGGTTTTTATTCATAAAGACAGCACAAAAAACAAGGGGTGCAAGCATAGAAGTAAGGAATGTAACCATGTGGCCTAGCTAAGATACCTTATATTGATGAGCAAATTGTTGTCTTTGTAGAACCTGCAATCAAGCACTCTTGGCACTGTATTATTTTAAATACAAGAGAACTTGAAGGAAGCCAAAAGAATAGAGCCAGTGGCTTCGGATTTTGAGATACAGAAAAACGACGAAACCTTCTTAATCCACTTTTACGACTCTATTGTGTAACCCTAACACAAATATACATGTTACACCAAATAAATCCACCCAATCATTGCTCGATGTTTTACGTAAATGAACATTAATTACGTGTTATCATCTGACACTGCTTTGAAATTAATACAACGATAAGTAATTTGCATACTCTCTCTCCCTCTCGTGTGTGCGTGTGTGTATATATATATATATAAAACCATGAAAAAGAACATCTTCCAGAGAATTTGTCCATGTTGCTATAAACTATTGCGCTCACCATATATGGAGTTTACGTCTACGGTGGCTCATGATTTCTTAATTTGGACCTACTTCAATTCGTCAAGCCACCGGTATTAAAAATTCATGATCAAAGATGCGAGGCATTTCTATAATCTTATTTTCAAAATTCCATTGATATTAGGGTCTGTTATATTAATTACGGTTCAAAATATTTTTTATTTAGAAATACATTAAAATAATTTTTTTATTTTTAAAAAGTTATTTTTTATATCAATACATACATCAAAACGATCTAAATATATATAAAAATTAACAAAAAAATACAAATTTAAAAATTTAAAAAAATATGATTTATACCATAATCAAGATATCTTAGCTAGGCCACATATTGAAACTATTGTCGAATAAGACTTTTATTTAAAAAACTTGTTTAAGATTAAAACTTGCTATAAACTATTTTCAATCTTACGTACATATTACTTTGTCTCCATGTTTTTATTAGGACACATACCCAGCTATTAAGCTTAATATAGTATCATAATTTTGTAAAGGACCGACACCTCAGCAAAGATCTTGAAACCCAAACCATTTGATAATACTAAAAGATGGGTTTGATTTTACACATTTAATAAGGTCGTAAAACATGATGCCTTTGATTTTATTATTTTTATTTTTTTTCATTAAAAAAACAAAGGCATCGTTGCAGGCACTTCAAAGCTTATTGTTCAAACAAGAGGACCATCAAAAGTTTGGTAAGCAAATAAGAACAAATTATCTACGAGGACCGTCCTATAACTAAAAGTTTGAAATTAAGTTGAAAAATCTTGTCACTGTCACGTGGTGAAATTAGTTTAATTCGTGAGAATGGGGGTGTCTATACAAAATACCGCTGTAGATTGGAATTCTAATTCTTTTCTTTCAATATAGCTAGCATATTGGCAAGTCAGAGATTTAGTGTTTTGCAAGAATACAATAAAAATTTATTGTTTTGAAAATTATTTTCTAAATTGTAAAGATTAAGGCTCTAAGTTGAAAGAATATGAAATTATGTTGTTTTTGTATATTGATCATTAAGAGGGCTGTAATCTACAAGCTTTATATAAATTACGAATTCTATTCTAAGTAGGAAATCTGTGATTGACTCAATCTCAGCTAATCACAATAGAAAATCTACAAATTACAGTAGTTATCCAATGTCTTTTCACTATAAGATTTCACAGTTTTACCAACGGAAATATTCCGTCGGTATGTGATTAAGAGTTCGTCAGTAATTTATTTACCAACGTCCTCACCGACGGAATACGTCTGTCGGCTTTCCGTTCGTCGGTAATACCACCGTCCGTCGCTATATCGGTCAACAACATAAAAGAAACATTTGTCGATGGTTTTACAGACGGAAGTTGCGCGCAAAAAAAAAAAGTTTCTCGCTTGAAATATACCGAGGGATTTATCCTGTCAGTGATAGTGTGACTTACCGACGGTACACATACCATCGGTAAAGTTGTCGGTGAGTGTTTGAAATACCGACCGAAGATATCCGTCTGTACATTCATCGATCATTATGGCAGGTATTGTCAAATACCGACGGATTAAGTCCGTCGGTAAAGTTGTCGGTGAGTGTGAAATACCGACTGAATATATCCGTCGTAAATTAATCGGTATTTGTGGCGGCCTACTTGTCAAATGTCGACGGATATATTTCGTCGGTAAAACCCTCTGTGATTATTTTTAAATATGTTTTTAAAAAATTATTTAGAATACATAATATAAAATTATATAAATTAATGGTAATAAAAACCAATTATGCAAATAAAATTTTTATTAAACATCAAAAACAAAAAAAATAAAGTTAAATAATATTTATTACAAATTGAATGTGTTTCAAAAAAAATATTAAATGAACTATTAAAGGTAAATAATATTTATTACAAATTAATATAAAGGTGGAGCTAGAGGAGGAGGAGGAGGAGGAGTGTAACAACTCGGCTTTTCAAGCCCAAAACAATAGTGATTTTTTTATATATACCTGACACACATGGTGCTGGTAATCAGCGAACCTGATCCCTCACATCATCAAAATACAATCCATACAATTAACATTTTATTTAAAAGTGAATCTTACATAAACACATAATATTATGGTTGCATGATTAGAAGTTCATATTAAAAATATGCATACATAGACATGAGTTTGCATTCCTATCCTACTAATAGCCATTACAAGCTTAAACAAAAGGATCTAATAAAAGTTATACATTCAGTACATTGATTCATACAAAATACATTGTGATTTAGAATGCATCTACATGATTCCTTGCAAAAGTAGGTTCCGTGTATTGGGTTTCCTAGACATCTCGTTGGTGTGACGTCCGTCTTTGCGGTACAAAACATTTAAGAGAATGCAATTACTTAATAATAATAATAATGGTAACTAAACATGTCTGCAGTTAAATGAAGCATTAACATTTATAATTTCTTCATGTACTTGGTATAAACGACTTGTAGTACATATTGATGCACCAATTTTTGCAATCAACCATAATCTTAAACCCGGCTATCCTCTTAAGGCATCATTTCTTTGAGATTAACCATTCACTCACCCCGGTCATCCACTTTCGATGCCATTAGCCAAAGCTAATCAATCGTTCGTCCCGGCCATCAATTCGGATGCCATTAGCCGAAGCTAATCAATCATTCGTCCCGGTCATCCGTTCGGATGCCATTAGCCGAAGCTAATCAATCATTCGTCTTGGTCATCCATTCGGATGCCATTAGCCGAAGCTAATCAATCATTCGTCCCAAAGCTAATTAACCATTTGTCAACATTTAAGCGTTCGACAATCTAATATCGGTTCTAACGCAATATGGTAATATTCATGATAAAGTATTTCATTATTCAACGTATGAAAAAGGAAGGTGCAAGTCACCTACCTGCTCCACCTGTGGGTTGTTCTTGTCTTGACGATGGTCCAATCCCTACCGCATCACCTAAGACATCAATGGTCACAAATCAGTACATTTGTATTTTTGAATCACATTTGTCATCACACTTATTTCAAGAGTTCATATGTTCACATTCAAGTGTTCCACATTTTACACCATCATACCATGAAATTGTTACTAGCATTTAAGTCATTTTCTGCCTAGGAGGCTTATTGTAGAAATCGGCGAGAACGGTTGTGCATTGTAGGCCGCTTGATTAAAATTCGCGAGAGCTGTTTCTATGAGCATCCAATTCCAGCGACAAGACTCTTGTTTGGGCCGGGCTTGCCCGATTCGGCAAATAAAACGTTTGTTATTTCGGCGCGCTAATTTCGACGATAAATGCTAACTCGTAGCGCACAACTCGGTTTTGGTGGCGAATGCTAATTGCACTTGCCGACAGCTTCGATTTAGCGAATCATAGTTTGCACACAACACACAATTCGGCGAATGCTAATTCACTATGAGCGACCGATTTCGCGGCAAATCACAGTTTGTTGACAACACACAATTCAGCGGCGAATGCTAATTCATTATAGCCGACACGGCTTTGGCGTGAATCATAGTTTATTCATGAGACAACTCAATTTCGCGGCGAATGCTAATTCGCTGCAGCCATTCTGATTTAGTGGCGAATCACGGTTCATTTGCACAACACACAATTCGGGCGAATGCTAATTCGCTGCACTAGCTCTGATTTGGCGGCGAATCACAATTTCATTTGCACAACACACAATCGGCGAATGCTAATTCGCTGCAGCCGACTCTGATTTCGACGCGAATCACAAATTCGTTGCGATCAACACGGTTTCGGGCGAATGCTAATTCGGCTACGGCCGATCTGCGATTCGCGGCGAATCATAGTTTCGCTGCACAACACACAATTCAGCAACGAATGCTAATTCGCTTCAAAAGACTCAGTTTCGACAACGAATCACAAATTTGCTGCAGACAACTCAGTTTCGGCAGCGAATGCTAATTGTCAGAAGCCGAAAGCCAGCGATTTCGACGACGAATCATAAATTTGTTGCACAACACACATTTTGGCATGAACACACACCACACATGTGTAACAACCCCAAGATATACACTGTCACTAAGTTCCATGAGAACACACACATTGAAACCATCAATTTCAAAGCATATAATCCTTCAACAAAATCCCAGAGAACACACACATTGAAAACCATCAATTACAAACATATAATCTTTCAATAAATTCTAGCAGAACACACACATTGAAACCATCAATTTCAACACATAATCCTTCAACAAATCCCAGTGAGAACACACACATGCATGCTGGCCAACCCCATAGTTAAAGCCGGCCCTCTACCATGATTTGTTATTTCCATTTTATTCATTTTTCTTTGTTAGATGTTACGAAATTGGCTTCATTCCATTTATGTTTCCTTGTCCTCCTAGTTAATTTCGGTTTCCTTCACGGCTAGCTTAGGTCTTAGGTCAATTTTCTTAGGGTTTTCTTCTTCATTTTTGTTTATGGTCTTAAGGAGAAGAGGAAGGGAGTTTCATGACCCATACCTTTCGAATCTAACTAAGTTTGAGGAAGGTTTGACACTATTCTTTCTCTTCTCCTATTGGTTCTCCTCCTTTTTCTTCCTCTCATGTTTTCCAGCCCTCCTTTTCCTTTCCCTCTAGGCATTTGTCCAATCTTCTCTCAAGGTCTCATCTTTCCCTCACACGTTCACAAAGCACTCTCTCTTGGTTTGGTTTAGGTTTTTGTTGTGAAAGAGGAAGGGAAGAACGACATGCAGTGCTTGTTTGGGAAGAGGATGGATCATCCTCTCTCTCCTCCTTGTATTTATACTCCCCATCAAATGAGGTGGGTTGTTTGGGGGTTGGTTTAGATGTGTTCTTATCCTTGTTTTGGTCTATCTAAAACCGGTTTTACCCCTCCCTCCCAGCTCCTTAAGTTAATTATTTTTTTAAAAAACAAAAACTGCGTCACTGCTGATCAAGAAATCGATAGCGCGCCGCTATAGATGCGATAAATCGGCAGTGAAGCCGCATCATTGCCGATCAAGAAATCGGCAAGCCAAGCTGCGTCGGTGCCGATGCAAAGAAATCGGCAAAGCGGAGTCATCAATTATATATATATATATATATATATATATATATATATATATATATATTCTTTTGGGTGTTTACAAGGAGGTGGTGGTTATACGGCCAAAAAGGATGAGGCGCATATGTATCACCACTCTGTGATGCCATGTTCATGACCATTTCGCGAAGCTGTTCATGATTCGCTTTGTGTTGTGCATACTCCGCTTTGAGTTGTGCATACTCTGCTGATAGGTGGTCGTATTTTTCGGTGAGCGAGCCGTGTGTTGCTTCAAGGCCACGAACTCCTTAGATTGGATGCTCGATGCGATTGGGAGCTCCCAACGGTTGAAACACTGCGGCCGCCCGCAAGTTCTCGGCCTTAGTGTTGGAGAGCCCGTAAACCCAATTTTTATCAGGTCCATCAGACGATCCAACCTCCATCCACAAATCCGGATCGAATTTCGGATGGGTCAAAGGATCGTCCCCATATCTCTCCCTCAACCGGCTATTATAGGTCTCACGAAAAAAAAAAAAAAATTAATCATCATATTCAATTCAATAAAAATAATAACTTACAAAATAAAATGGTTGAACAAACATACCATGAAGTGTTGAGTACGGTTGTCAATGAACTGTTGTGCCCCCTTTTGGCGGTCTTGACTCCGCATGTGCATCTCCACAAACAGCTCCATCGGGCTTGGCTCACATCCAAGAGATGTAGCCTATAATGAAAAAAGATTAATTAACAACAAATTAATTTAACGATACATTTCATTTAAATTAATCTTACCATCCGTTTTGCATGTGCAGCAAACGGAACGGAGCCGCCGGTGTGCGTTGTCACCGAGCCATGAATTGGCTGATTTTGGTTGCCGGACCGGTTTCGTGAGCGTCGTGTGAACCACTCGGACGTCACGTGCTCAAGATAGCGTGGCCATATATCTTCCGGGATGTATATCGGTTTGAAATCCCTCCAAACCGCCATGTCGTTCCAGCCTTGGAGACCCCTATCTCTCACTGTTTTTTTGTCTTTGTTTTGTGATTCATGCCAAAAATCACGCAACCTACTTCCATAGTGAGAAATCAGACGGTGAAACATAAATTTTTTTCTAAAAAAATCTTGTATTGTTTTCGATGTTACTTAGTTGCCACGTGATTTTCCCACACCCTCCTCACAACTTTGTCATGCACCCTGTCCCAGGCGAATTTGTGCTGTGTATAAATAATTAGATAAATAAAAATAATAATTTATTTACAATTATATTAATAAATTATTAGAAATAAGCTGGAAATTAGAAATTAACACCAACCTCAAATATGTTAAACAATGCATCGATTTAAGGTATCCATTCAGGATGTTTGGATACCTGACTCCATTGAAATAATGAAATCTCCATCAACGATTTAAAAGTCGATGATATTACTCAGGCGGCCTCAATGTTTGTGAACCTAAAAATAAATTAAATTAATGAAAGATTGATTAGTTATTCATAAATTATGTTATAATTTAAATGAAAAAACTAAAACCTTAACAAACTTACATTGAAAGGTCGTCCTTCCACTGTGCCTCGTACTTGCGGGTGAATTGATTCGGCTGGGAAGGCATGCCACCTCTCGTCTTTGTGAACCTGCTTGGAAGAGGCATCGGTTGATGGCGCGGGTGGCGCAGTGCCTATTCTTGAGAGGCACCTAAGGATACGTCATCCTCGCTGCTAGAAGAATGAGCTGCGACCATACGTGAGCGACGAGCTGTGGTTTTCGTTCTACGTATCTACACAATTGTATACGAATAATTATATAATTAAATTCAAATGTTAAAAAAAATTCGACAAAGACATCCCCTATCTTGGATACTACCCAAATCCACAAACCCGCAAATATTGACAAAAGCCACAACCAATTGACTCCATCTATACTAATATTGTATATAACATAACATCTATACATATAACATTCATACTAATTACAAGGTAAATTCAACATTAACAACATATTCAATCATTATATAAATACAAACAATAAAAAATATTCAATAAATTCAAAAAAAACTCTAGACTAACAATTAAAATTAATGCAAATAATTAAACACAAATCATGCAATAATGTAGTAAAATTACTAATTATTCCAACATATTCAATTACTTATTCTAAGGTAAATTCAACATTAACAATTACAATTCAACAAATTATTCAATCATTATATAAATACAAACAATAAAAAATATTCAATAAATTCAAAAAAAAAAACTCTAGACTAACAATTAAAATTAATGCAAATAATTAGACACAAATCATGCAATAATATAGTAAAATTACTAATTATTCCAACATATTCAATTACTTATTCTAAGGTAAATTCAACATTAACAATTATAATTCAACAAATTATTCAATTATTATGCCAATACAACAATAAAATATATTGAATAATTTTTTTTAAAAAAAACTATAGACTTTAGGAATGAAATATGCTTACCTTAATAATGTGTTTATTTCAAGACTTTATCTACATTATAAAAATACACCAAAACAAAAAACATAACAAAAAAATAGCTAAAAAAAAAACTTTAACGTAAATTGAAATAGAGGAAATGCATACCTTTTAATTTGATGAAGATTCAG
This sequence comes from Populus x sibirica, assembly GCA_019202695.1. NCBI lineage: Eukaryota > Viridiplantae > Streptophyta > Magnoliopsida > Malpighiales > Salicaceae > Populus > Populus x sibirica. Next base: position 1,454,914 of record JAGMVL010000801.1, read on the forward strand.
AAGAAAACTAGTTAGAGATTGCATGTAAAAGTCTTGAAGAAATGAGAGGAAAAAAATCGAAAGCGAAAGGTGAAGAATGGAGAAGATGAAAAAATGAACTGAAGGGGCGGTCGCGAGGATTTATAGCGCATTTTTACGACGGATTCACCGACGGAAATTAAAAATAATATTATTTTAATTTATTCCGTCGGTGAAGTTTTGAAAATCCGTCGGTAATTTTTGAATTTTGCACCAACATTTTGTATTACCCTCCATATTTTTCGCGGTCCGTCGGTAATTCCGTCGGCAAAATGATCTGATCGAGAGATGCATTTAATGCACCGCTCTTTGGAATTCGCATAGTCCGTCGGTGATGTTGCTGGTAATAGTGACCCGCCGACAACATACCGACGGACTGGAATCTGTCGGTATGGAAGTCGGTGATAGTGGCATTTCAAGTAATTATTTTGATTGCTCCATCGCACAAAACAATAATAACAGTGCTTAAACAATACATAAACTTATAAAATAAATATTTCATGTTACAAAATATATCATTCATAATATATATTACATGAAAAAAATGTTTTACACAGGGTTTCATTCCGATAGTTAGTCCGAATTTTCTTCTTCTTCGTCGTCGTCAATTGAATAGTCATCACTTTCATCACAATCTTCAATATGGATATCATCTTCTTCATCGACATTTGCTTGTCCGCTAGAGCTTAAAACAACATTCAACTCCTGATGCGAACCCTAGCGGAATTTAATGGTATTTGCGACCCCAAGATCAATCTAGCCCAAGTTTGTTGAGATTTGAATGAGCTTATCACAAGGCAACAAGACTATAAACCAACTCGATCACAACGCCTACACCTGGAGACGAGCAAAAGAAGTATAAATTCACAACAAAGAATGGTCAATTCTTTGAAGAGTTGAAAGTTCAATCAAGAACCAAGATTGAGCAACCAAAAGTCGGCTACAATGCTGAAAATATTATTAAAAGTCTGCCCTAAAATTATTCCTAAAGAGTATTTATACTCCAAGCCAAAACCCTTGTTTCCCTAATGGGTCTCACATAAACCCAATTTAAATAATAATCAACCCAAGCTAAAACTAGCCCAAAGTAATTAAAATAAACAAGTCTAAAACCCAAACAAATTGTCTCCTCTTAAAATAATTAAAGTTTGATAGCCTAACTAATTAAATAAGACAAGTTCGTTGTTTCCGCATTAAATGCGGGAAGCAAGGCCCAACTTAAAATGGGTTCTCTCTCGTCTAATTGAATTAGAAGGCATGCCATATACCGTTGGAAAGGTATGGAAGTCTAGTTTCCAGCCCAACTAGAATCACATTAAAATTCGATATGTAACTCCAGTTATGACTAAAAGAGTAACGAAAGGTCAAACTGTCCGAATCTAGTCTTCTTCTCTCAATCCTTGTGTAATGGTCTTGGTTCCACCAACAAGCCCCTCTTGAACATGAATCAGATTAATCAAGGCTTGCTTTTTATTATTACAAATTCTCTTGAAGTCCACCTTAGCTCATGTATCTTGAAGAAGTCCATTGAAAGCTTCTTTGAACTTCTTAGCCCTAAGCCTCATAACTGGACCAACTGGAACCTCCAATGGATCCTTTGATGGTTGGATCGCATCAACTCCTCTGCGTCAACATCAATAAGACTATCATCGAAAACATGAAAATTTGAATTTTTTCCAAGTCAATCGAAGGAGCAACTCGATATGGTTCAACCAACTCACTAACTTGAAAGACTTCATCTCGCACACTTGTGTCTTCGTTCTCATCACGAACAAGCTCGACACGACCCCTGGGTTTCGTTTTTAAAACGGACAACCAATCCACTCTTGATCGATCCTTTCTAAAAGAAGGGGTGTATGTGTAATAATCTTGTCGACATTGCTTTGCGAAAACAAAGACATCGTTTACTTTGCGGAGTCTAGCTTTTGAGTTGATTTCGACCGAGACCATAGTGCGGATCAACTCTGATTCCTCTGTCGGTCGTCTCATACCAATATCATTTGAATAAAAACACTATATTCTGCTCGCTATGATATTGCAGTTCGACGACCTCTTCTAATCTACCATAGTAGTCAACTTCTTACTCACTACTAGTCGATCCCTTAAGATAAACACCGTTGTTGTATGTCTTTCTTCCATACCTGTATTCTTCAGTATGGAAAACATATCCATTGACAAAATAGCCATTGTAGCACTTAACTTTTCTTTCGGGCCCCAGGCTTAGTGAAGACAATGACTTAGCAGCACTTCTTCTCATTTGATAAACCTTGTATATAATGTACATCAATGAACAGTAAACGAGAATCACGTAATGACATGCATACAATAATTTTGCAAGTGAGAATGAGTTTGTGATAGTGCTTACATGTGTTCTGAACCATGTAGCAAATTGTTTATCTTGTAATTGAAAGATCTGGGATTCGGTTAGTTGTGAGTTATTGGACAACAAATATTGTCGATGTTCCCTGCAAGTGGTAATGAGTGTATTATTTTACAATATATAATTAACAATATATTATTGACAAAGTTTAATTAGTATTACACATATATACACTTAATCGAATAAAAGGTCTCGACTCATCACGAGTTAAATAGAACATAATTGTGTGCTTGTTTGAACTCTATTTCTGACAAATATCTTCCTCTTACGACATTTTTAGGTGTGGGTCATCCAGGATTGGAGAATATTGACAAGTTCCCACTCGAAGACACTTCACCTCCATCATCATGCCGTGGAACGCGATTGATTCTTGTTCTCAGATGAGGTTCAAAATAGTAAGAGATAAATGTTGAAATCTCCTCAACAATATAGGCCTCACATATTGAAGCCTCAACATGCGCCTTGTTCTTAACCTTTTTTTTTGATATTGAACAAGTACTTGCATTGAATTAATCAAATATTTTCAATGAAGAAAAACAAAGAAAATATTTTTATATATGAATTACATTGCAACTGTAATATCTAACCGTTCGAATGGGTACATCCATCTATACTGGACCGATCCTCCAACTTTTGTGTCAAACGGTAGATGTATGGGGAGATGCTCCATTGAGTCAAAAAATGATGGAGGGAATATCATCTCAAGTTTGCATAGTGTCTCGACGATATTCGTTTGAAGCCCCTCAATGTGATCAACATTCAACTTGTTGGAGCATAAATCTCTAAAGAAATGACTGATCTCCGTGAGTGCATCCCATATCCCCTTTGGCAACAAATCATGAAAAGCTAATGGGATGAGTGTTTGCATAAACACGTGGCAGTCATGACTCTTTATTCCATACAATATGCATTCCTCCATATTAACCAGCCTTGATATGTTCGATGCATGTCCATCCAGAAAACACAGACTCTTAAGCCATTTATAGACTAGTAGTTGTGCGTTTTTCTCTAACACGAAGCTTGCTCTTGGTTTTGTGACCCGTGACTCATCACTAACCAACTCCATATTTTTACGGTTACAGAACAAAGCTACATCCAATCTAGCCTTGATGTTGTCCTTTGTCTTCCCCTTTACATCCATGACGGTGTTAAAAATGTTCTCAAACATGTTCTTTTCAATGTGCATGATGTCAAGGTTATGGCGGAGAAGATTGGTCTTCCAATAAGGAAGCTCCCAAAAGATACTTTGCTTTACCTAATTATGGGTCAAACCAAAACCAGGAAACTTCTGCTTACCTGATTGGAGACCAAACACAATGTCATCGTACTCTGATACAACATCATGCAATTCTTCACCGGAAAGACGCGGGGTGCAACATCCTTTTCAACTCTGCCAACAAAGAAATCTTTTCTGTTCTTTCTGTACCTGTGATTATGTGGCAAGAAACGACGGTGACAGTCAAAAAAATAAGCTTTACCTCCGTTTGTTAGCGTGAATGACTTGTTGTTTTCCATGCAGTATGGACATGCTAGTTTCCCATGCGTGCTCCAACCAGAAAGCATTCCATAAGCTGGAAAATCATTGATAGTCCACATCAAAGCCGCCCTCATAAGGAAATTTTGTTTCCTCGATATAAAGTCAAAGCTCTGGAGGACCATAACCGCACTAACTCATCAATCAACGGTCGAAGACAAACATCTATATTCCGGACCGGGCTGCTCGGACCTGGTATGACCATAGATAAAAACACAAACTCCGGCCTCATACACATCCCTGGTGGCAAGTTATAAACCGTCAATATGACCGGCCAACAAGAATAAGGAGCAGCAAATGACCCGAATGGGTTGAATTTGTCTGTACACAACCCAAGGCGCACGTTCCTTGATTTAGCTAAAAAGTGAGGATGCACCTTTGTTAAAGTGTTTCCATGCTTCGTCGTCAGAAGGATGCACCATCACTCTATCAACCGCATCATGTGATTGGTGCCATGTCATGTGCTCAGCAATCCTTGGTGACATGAATAACCTCTGCAGTCTAGATGTGATTGAAAGTATCTAAGTTTTTTATATGCCACTAGAGTCTTTCCCCTACCAGTTCTGGGTTTGAAACGGGAATGCCCGCATGTCATGCACTCGGTCATCTCAGCATTTTCAAGGTAGTATAACATGCAGAAGTTAGGGCACATGTTAATTTTCTGGTATCCTAAACCGAGGGGTTTCAGCATGGACTTCGCAGCATAGAAGTTCTCTTTCAGCCTATTGCTTTCAGGTAAAATGCTTCTCGCCCATTCAATAATCTTGTCATACCCAGCCTCACTCAACCCGTGATCTGACTTGATGGTGAACACCTGTGCTACGACCGATAATTTACTGTGGTTCGTGCAGCCATCCCATAATGGTTCGTCATAATCTTTCAACAAATCAAAAAACCTAGCTGCATCTGGATTAGGTTTTTCTTCTACAATTGGACATTGACTGACATTACCTTGATTCATTCTCATTGCATCCATAACCATATTCCTGTAAGGATTAGTGTTGTCATTTGCCGCTTCATGCACGTTGCTAGCACTAGAAGTTGACCCAACCACGCTTTCTCCCATTCTCCTCTTACTAACAAATACTTTTCCGTGTGCATACCAACACTGGTAATTCTCCATAAACCCTTTGTGTAGAAGATGCATCGTTACAATATCTGGATGCAGATACTTTTTATTTTGACACTTCCTGCATGGACACCTAATACCGCCTCCAGTAAAATTTTTGGGAATAGATGTTGCGAAATTAATAAAACCCTGAACCCCGTTACAATAATCCATCCTCCGCAATCCTTGGGGTGAATCTCGATACGTCCATGAATGATCATTCATGACTTCTATCGAACCTCTATAAAATTATGATGACCACACGTATTAATTAACTATGTTAGGTAAATAAATTTGCAAAAATATTGGTTTACCTTGAGATTATCCAACAAACCAATTACAACTTCTCATAAATATTAAATATTCATTATCAATTATCAACGTCCATACAAATTAATACATATATATCAATTTACAGAAATTACAACTGCGCAATACCATTGATGATAAAAATTAAAACGGACCCATTAAACAAGCTATTAATTATTTCAAAACAACACATGTAATTCGGTAATTCAATAAAGTTTTAACAATTTACAAACAAATACAATCTTACAAAATCCGAAACAAACCATAACAAGTATAAAATTATACATTCATATACTACAAGTTTGTATGAGAAATAACAATAAAACATGTACATCTACTAACAAAATACATATACTAAAAAACCAATAAAATTCACATTTAAATGTTAAAATTTAAAAAGATAGAATTACTTAAAAAAATTGATAAAAATCCATCGGTAAATCAGAACACGGATCTTTGTGACGAGAAGACTTCAAGAAATGTGACTTGTTGTGCTGAGAAGAGGGAGATTTTTTTTGGGGGGGTGGTTATTTGCAGTGGGGGAGAGTTGAGATGGGGAAGAAGAAGGAGAAATAGGGGAGGAGAGGGTCGATAGCGAGGGGATATATTAACTTTTGCCGACGGCTTCACTGACGGACCTATTCCGTCGTGATTCTATCGCTCGCTCGTCGACGGTAAACGGGGCACGTCACCGTACGGAGCTGCCATTTTGAATCCCTTGGTGATTCCGTCGGTAAAAAAATAACCTCCACGTCAGCGAACCGCCCTTTTTTATATTCTCAACATTCTGTCCATAATTTCGTCGGTAGCTACCGACCGAATTTGGTTGTCGGTAGGTACCGACAAAATTACCGACGGAATTATTCCGTCGATAATTCCATTGGTATTAAGCAAATTTTTGGTAATGTTTCTTTAACACTCCCCCTCAAGTTGTAGTGTGAATGTCTATTACACCCAACTTACGAATATGGGATTGGAACAAGGGTGTAGGCAGTGGTTTAGTGAAAATATCAATAACTTGATATTTTGTTTGCACATGAGTTGTTTGGATTTCTCCATTTTGAATTTTCTCACTAATAGTATGGCAATCCAATTCGATGTGTTTGGTCCGTTCATGATAAACTAGGTTGGCTGCAATGTAGAGTCTTTGCCTTGTTGTCACAAAGTAAGGTGGCGGGTTAGCGATGTTCCACTTGTAGGTCTTGTAAGAGGTATTGCAACCAAGTGAGTTCATAACTGGTAGCTATCATGGAGTGGTACTCAGCTTCTACAGATGACCTTGAGACAACAACCTGCTTCTTGCTTTTCCATGATATGAGTGACCTGCCAAGAAAAATACAGTATCCAGTAATCAAGCGTTTTGTAAAGGGACATCATGCCCAGTCCGTATCGCAATATGCAGTCAGGTGTAGTGGTCCATTCGAAGAGAATAATAACCCTTGGCCAGGAGCTCCTTTGAGGTAGTGAAGGAGTCGACGTGCTGTGTCAAAATTGTGCTTCCGGGGCCCATGCATAAACTGACTGAGTGTATTTACTGCATATGTGATTTCTGGTCTTGTTATTTTCAGATAGATTAATCTTTCAATAAGTCTTCGATAACAAGTATGATCTTTAAGGAGGTCACTCCATGTAGGCATAAGAGCAACATCAGTTTTCATAGGAATTTTTTCAGGCTTGGCACCAAGTATACCCGCATCTTTCAAGATATCTAGTGTATAATTCTGTTGACAAAAAGAAATGCCAGACTTGGACCGTGCAATTTCAACTCCAAGGAAGTACTTTAATGGTCCAAAAATTTTTATTTTGAAACAGGTGACGAGAAAATGTTTAAGGTCATATGGCATCATCATCATTTCCAGTGATTATCATATCATCAACATATAATCGATGGACAGTGATAAGCTTAGCAACAGGAGCAAAGGTTTTAGTATAATCGATGCCTTCATGTTGGGTGAAGCCTTTGGCGACCAAGCGAGCTTTGTATCTCTCAATGGAACCATTAGATTGATATTTAATTTTGAAAACCCATCTGCATCCAATTGGATGATGACCATGGTAATGGAACTATTGACCAAGTGGTGTTCTCCTCCAGAGCTGTAATTTCAGAATTCATGGCCTTAACCCAATTGGGTGATGTCGTGCCTCCTCATAGGTGCTGGGTTCAACCAATTAAGAGATATTGTTGATAAAATTTCGATGTGGTGTTACATACCGAGTGATGGGGTAGCGAGTGCTAGACGTGATTGGGGAAAGAGTGCTAAGAGCAAGCAGGGCAACATATTGAGCTTGGTAATCTTTGAAGTGAGAAGGGTTTTTGGTAGAGTAGGTGGATTGGTGAATAGGTGGGGGGTGGATGTCCATGGAAGGTGAGGAGGGAATAAAAGGAAGATAGGTGGATTGGTGATAGGTGGAGGAGACAGTTTCGAGACGTCAAGAGAGAAAGAGAGGGCATTGTCTATGGCCATATGAGAATGATGTGGGAAAGTAGAAGGCGAATCAAAGAGGGTGAGGACTGGGGTTGCTTGGGTCGGGGGAGCATGGTGGGGAATGAGTTCTGGTAGGAGTAATGGGTTAGAAGATGGAGTGGGTAAGACAATAATGTCATTTTGATTTTCGGATAGGGATGTAGAAAATAGGAATATATTTTCATGAAAAACCACATCTCAGGAGGAAAGAAATTTTTGTGTATCAAGATCATAAAGGCAATAACCCTTTTTACCAAGTGGGTAACCAAAGAAGACACATTGATGAGCTCGTGCATCAAACTTGTGTTTAGGAAGAAGATTGGTAGCATAACACAAACACCCAAAAACCCGTAAATTAGAATAATCAAGAGATTTGTTGTGTAAAAGTTCATATGGTCATTTGTGTTTGAGTAAGGGTGTAGGGAGGCGATTTATGAGATAGCATGCAGTTTGTAAACTCCCCCCCCAAAAAAAATGTAAGGGAATGTTAGCCTGGAAACGGAGCGCCCTACTGACATTTAAAAGATGTCGATGTTTCGTCTTGATGATGCCATTTTATTAGGGTGTGTATGGACATGAGTGTTGGAAAAAGGTGCCTTTGTTTCGAAAAAAAGGTTGGAGAGACAGAAATTCACTACCATTATCGGCACGCAAGGTTTTGATAGGAAGATTGAATTGGGTTTGGACCTAAGAGAAAAATGATTTGATCACCTCTTGTGTTTCTGATTTAAAATTTAAGAGATGAATCCATATAAATCGGGTAAAATCATCCACAATAGTTAGAAAATATTATGCGCCAGTGTGAGTGTGAATTTTGTGTGGCACCCAAATGTCACAATGAATTAAATCAAAAGGTGTAGGGGATGATGTGGAGGTAAATGGAGAAAAAAATAAGTGAGTTTGTTTTGCTAAAGGACAAATATCGCAAACACGATTTGGATCACAAATAATTTCTAGAATTTTATTTGAAAGGAATTGTGTCGGTGCGTTGGATGAGTGCCGCAGACGTTGGTGCCAAAGCTAGGAGGTGTGGTGAACATGGTGAGCCAAATGTGGATTTTGGGTAGCTTTGAGGTAGTAGAGCCCATTAAAATGCTTGCCTAGGCCAATCATCCTCCCCGTGTTTACATCCTGCACAATACAAAACTTATCGAAGAAAATCACAATATACTTCAATCCTCGTGTCAACTTGCTTAAGAGTTAAGACTTCAGACAATTTAACGAACCCAATATTTTTAATTGTTGTTTTTTCTCAATTGGGTAAACCAACAAAATCATGCTGAGTATTGATTATGTTGTGTGTAGGTGCAAAACATCAAATATGGTCTGAGGCTCCACTGTCTATTATCCAATATATATTTGAATATGGGTCATGCTATGAAAGATTGCAGGTGGATGTAACAATACCTATTGCATTTGCAAGTGGGAAGTTACTGAGTCGGTTGTGCAAAAGGGCGATCAATTGATTGTATTCTTCGGTAGTGAAAGTTGGACTTTTGTTGGGTTTGGTGTCATGCTCTGGAACTGTATCCTTTTCGGCAGTGTAGGCAGCAAGCCTTTTATTTTTTGGCTTGACATTTTTGCCATGTAATTTGTGGCCCATAGGAAAACCATTAAGATAATAACAATTTTCAATTGTGTGAGTGTCTTCATCATAATAAGAACATTGCAGAGACCTCCTTGAGTAATGCTTGCCATCCCCATAGCCAGCACTAGGGGGTTTCGCCGCTATTGAGTTGCCGGATCTTGTGTCGCCCTTGGTATAGCGATCGGTTTGCATAGCATGGGATCCGATCTGGCTGTTTGCCACATCCATCTTCCACTCATGTTGGAGGATTAAGCCATGGACATGACATCTTTAGAATCGACCCACGTTCAGTTGATTAAGGTTTGTTAAGACCCATTAAAAATTGCATGACTCTCTCCTTTTCTTCTCTTGAGGCATGTGTTTTGGAACCCTTACAGGTGCAGATGATGGGTTCATGATAGGAATCTAATTCATCCTATAGGGCCTTCAGTTTAGTGTAATATTTCAAAATCATAAGGTGCCCTTGTCGATGTTCGACAATTTCTTGGCGGATTTGGAAAATCCTGGAATCATTGCTTTGTGAGAAACGGTCCTTAAGATCATTCCACTACTTATGATATCAGGATTTGGTGATTGCAGAATCCATAATAACACCATGTCATTGCATATCTGCCAAATAACAAATTTGGCATCGGTGCATGCTAGAGATTTGATGGTTCCATCATTGAATCCTAGTTTGTTTTTAGCACTTAGGGCAATACGCATCGATTGAGTCCATTGACCGTAATTATATCCTTCGAGAGGCTTGGAAATGAGAATAAGGCTGGGTGAGTCTGAATGGTGTGGGTGAGTGGGTCGGACATGTTGATTTCAGGTTCAGATGATTTCTTGTCACCCATGTTGGTGATCTGTGTTGGTTGATTGTTTGTGGTGATGGAAGACGTTTGGGCAGAGTCACCAATATTGGTTCTCTGATACCATGAAAGAATATGGAATTCTATAGTTTTTGTATATTGATCATCAAGAGGGCTATAATGTACAAGCTTTATATAGATTGCGAATTCTATTCTAAGTAGGAAATCTATTCTAAGTAAGTCAATCATAATAGTTGTGATTGAATCAATGTTGCGATGTCGTTGTCGTACAAATTAATTACCCTAGCTTAAAACACAACACACAAGATAGTATAGAGCAAGCAAGGGGTCGATCCCACGAGGAAGGTTCAAGTCAGATTTTTATGCTAGATGATATGTATTTTTTTTAGGGGGGTTGGAGGTTATCTAGGCTAAAGCAAAAGTAAACAAAAAGAAGCAATCAATGCTAAATCAAAGAAAACCGAAATTTATCATGAAAAACTAAACCTTGGTCGCAAGTAAACGTCCACCTACAGAAATCAAAACTAATCATGGAAATGAAATGTCAATTTATACTCTGAATATTTATCTTTTCTTTTGTTGATTAGTTAACAGATCTGCTGTGTAACTAATCCTAACCATCAAACAACCATAGTGTCCGCACTAGTAATTTAATTCAATGGCAGCCTTAAGAACTATATAAGTTGATTAATCTAGACAACATAAATGTTCACAGTCCATGTTTGAGTTGATCAATCGAATGTTCTCTCTAAGGTTAATAACGTAGATCCACCATAATTATTAAACTCAATTGCTTCACAAGTTTATATACCACCACTCCGGTTTTGATATCGAACTTAGCAATTGATTATGTACAATAATAACTTAGAGTCTGTTCTAGCAATTAAAATAATCAATCATAGGAAAAATAAGCATAGGAGAACAAACATATTCATCATATAAACTGAAAAGAAAAGGTAAAATAAATCTCACAGTTCTTGAAATCCAAAGGATTTTGTGTTCTTGCAACCAAGAAAAAGAGTTTAGCCTTGCATGTCTACTGAACAATTAATAAAAAAGAAGAAGGAAGAAAACATGATTTCGGGTTTGTTGGAGGAATGTGTGTTTTTTCTCTCTTGGCTGGCAGTCCTCCTTTTCTTTTCTCTCATTCTTTTTATATCCTAGGAAACCCTAATCCCTTCTCTACAAAATAGTCCTTTTCTAACTAGACAATTTACATTTAAATAACTATTTTTTTTAAAAAAGGAGAAATAGCCTTACATAAAATCTTCAAGCTTTGACTTTCGACTTAGAGGAGCTAAATTGCCGAAATAAAGACTTGGATGTCGGTTTGGATGCTTTGGGACATAATTTAAATTTGTTTCTTCACAAAACCTGTCTGCTGGTAGAATTCATGTGTCATCTTAGAAAAATCATATATCTCTCATATGAGCTCTTTTCCTGCTGACATTTGGTAGGCTGATAGGTCTTCGAGTCAGGAATCCAACAAAATTGAGTTTGCATCAAATGGACTTCTTTATCTCAAGATATTCAAGTCGGAATGGTCAAAGGTCAACACTAGCAGAATGCGAGATTAGACTTTGAAGGCTGTGATTTCATTCTCTTTCTTTTTTTATTTTTCTTGTCATATATATGTAGAAAGGTATGGATGTTAGCTTTCAAATTCCAGTGGAATCATTTCGTTTGGACCTCTAGAGCTCAAGTTTTGCACAAAACATTGATTGAAAGTCAAATCTGCCAATTATCTCCAATTTATTTCTTTTTGAATCTTACATTCAAAAGTGCCTTCAAAGAATTAAAGAAAGAATATCAAGACATTTTATGTATATAACATAGGCAAAACACTAGGTAAATGTGGGTAAAACTATTAAATAATATGGTTGCATCAAATACCCTCACACTTAGCTTTTGCTCGTCCTTGAGAAAGGATAGATGAAATCAAACTAAAATTAAATAAGTAAAATAACTATGACTAATCTCTTAATCTCTCATCAATGTCCAAGAGTACAAGCATTATAAACAAGAATACAATAAAAAAGGATAAAGAAATAATTTGTCATGAATTTGTTTACATGCAAACTTTAAAACTCACTTAATCGTTGGGATTTAAATGAAATCTATGCCATGTTAAAGCGATAGGTCCTCTCATTGATATACACTCCAACACTCACGTGTTTAGGGCTTATGTATTTAAATTTCTCAAATTCAATTAATGAATATGTTCTACCATAAGCTTTCTCTTCAATCTTATCTCCATTACTAAAATATTACAAACAATGCATGAATCAAAAGGTCTTACTTTTTGGTTGTAATGGGGCTAAGGTTAAGGTGAGATAAAAGAAAGGAAAAGAAAAGGTTAAAACCAAAGGAAGTAGAGCATTCTAAAAAAAATGATTCTTTTGAAACAAGATATCCCATCAAAGCACACAAATTTTCCATCTTTAAGCACCAATGCTTAACTTCTTTTGATTTCAAGTTTCATCAACATAGAATCTTAAGAACATAAAGGAACACTTTTCTTTTTTTTTTCTTTTTTTTTCCCACCTTTGAAAACTTTACCCATCTTTTCATCAAGCATCACTTTTTTTTCTTTTTCATATAATTTCCAACCATGATCCATGAGATATTAGCAAGTATATGCTCTACTAATCTTTGGCCAAGAAAAAAGGAAAACATATGCTCCACACATGGGTTAAGCAACGAAAAGATAAACAAGCTCAAAAGAGTTCACTAAGGATAATATGTTTTAGGTTGGCTTTTTGGCTTAAGTGGTTAAAATTCCTAATGCCTTTATCATCTTCATGTACGCAAGTAATGTGAATGTAATCTCAATAAGATATGAAGCAGGTTCTAGAGATATATATCATTGAAAGAATGCACAATCAAAGAATATAATGTTGAAGGCTCAAAAACTTGCATTGGTATAACACTATAAAGTCAACATGACATATTTTCAAAGTCAATCCCTAAACCAATTAAACGTTAAAACTTGCATGCACACTCATTCATTCAATTTATATTGTCATCTGTCTCAACTAATTCTCCTACATAATACTTATATTCATTCTCCTACATAATACTTATATTCTCATAAACCAATGGGAGTTCAAAGGATAAAACTAAGACTTTTTTTTTTTTGAAAAACAACAAAGAAAACCAAAATTCTCTCAATACCCCCACACTTTTAAACACAACATTGTCCTCAATGTTGAAGTAAAAGAAAAGGAACATAGGAGAATGACAAAAATAAAGTAAAATACGAAAAATAAAAGATAAGGGAAAAAGAAAGCAAATCTATTTTTTTTTCTTTTTGTCTTTGAGTTGCCTCCCAGTAAGTGCTTTTGTTTTATGTCATTGGCTCGACACATCGCATGCTCATGCTTCATAGATTGGTTCAGCTAACTCCACAGAAGCGGTGAGTTCTGCTGTCCAACCTTCATAGAAAGGTTTCAAGCGATGCCCATTGGCCTTGAGCACTTTGTTTGTTTCTAAACTTGTAATTTCAACTGCACCATAAGGAAAAACATTAGAAACAACAAAGGGTCCACTCCAACGAGAGCGCAACTTTCCAGGAAAAAGTTTCAAACAGGAATGATAAAGAAGAACTTTGTCTCTAACATGAAACTCCTTTCTTGTAATCATTCGGTCATGAAGACTCTTGGTCTTTTCTTTGTAAATCCTTGCATTCTCATAAGCATCATTCCGTATCTCTTCCAACTCTCAATTGCAACTTCCTCGCAATCCCAGCAGCATCATAATCCATGTTACATTGTTTAATGGCCCAAAAAGCTTTGTGTTCAAGCTCCACTGGTAGATGACATGCTTTCCCATAAATCATCCTATAAGGTGACATTCCTATAGGTGATTTATAAGCAGTCTGATAAGCCCAAAGTGCATCACCAAGTCGCAGACTCCAATCTCGCCGGTTAGGTTGCACTGTTTTCTCCAAGATGGACTTGATATCTTGATTTGAAATTTTAGCTTGGCCACTCGTTTGAGGGTGGTAGGCTGTGGAAGTCTGATGAGTCACATGGTATTTGCGGAGTAATGCTTCCATTGAACGATTGTAAAAATGAGTGTCACGATCACTAACGATAGCTTTAGGGACTTCAAACCTGTCAAATATATGAGTCCTGACAAATCTAAAACAATCTTAGCATCATTAGTTCATGTGGCTTTCGCCTCAATCCATTTGGACACATAATCAACAACAAGAAAGATATAAAGATTACCAAAAGAAGAAGGAAATGGACCCATAAAATCAATACCCCAAACAAAAAAAATTTCACTTACAAGAATATTTGATAAAGGCATTTGATTCTTATGAGTTATATTACCTGTTCTTTGACATTTTTCACATGATTTGCAAAAGTGATAAGCATCCTTAAAAATAGAAGGCCAATAAAGACCACTTTCAAGTACCTTGTGTGCTGTTCTTTTTGCGCCAAAATGCCCACCATAAGAATAAGAATGACAAAAAGTGAGAATGGAATGAAATTCATCTTGTGGTACACATCTCCTAACTATTTGATCCACATAAAATTTCCATAGATAAGGAGTGTCCCAAAAATAATATTTAGCATCAGCTCGTAACTATTTGGTATGTGTTGCTTCAAATGGACTTCTGTAGCTCAAGATATTCAAGTCGGAATGGTAAAAGGTCAACACTGGCAGAATGCGAGATTTGACTTTAAAGGCTGTGATTTCCATGCTCTTTCTTTTTTTATTTTTCTTGCCATATATATGTAGAAAGGTATGGATGTTAGATTTCAAATGCCACTGGAATCATTTTGTTTCGACCTCTAGAGCTCAAGTTCTGTACAAAACATCGATCAGAGGTCAAATCTGCCAATTATCTCCAATTTACTTCTTCTTTAATCTTACATCCAAAAGTGCCATCAAAGAATAAAATAAAAAATATCAAGGCATTTTATGTATAGAACATAGGCAAAACCCTAGGTAAATGTGGGTAAAACTATCAAATAATATGGTTGCATCACTCAATCTCACCTAATCACAATAGGAAATCTACAAATGACAACAATTGTCCAATGTCTTTCCTTTAACATAAGTGGTCAAGTTATTTTAGTTAATTTTGCATTTCATTATAAAATAAGTAAATATATTTGATGACAACCATAATTCTCTCAAATCATACTTGAAAAGATCTTATAATGAGTTAGATTTTGGCTGAACTCTTGTTCGTTTGGTAAAATTTTATGCAACAACTACTTCCATACATGGAGTAATAATGACTAGTTTTTTGAATTTCCTATAAATATTTATAAATATTTTACCAAGAGAAAAGTGAAAGAAAATCTTGCATATTTATAAATATCTTTCTCCATAGCCTAACTAATTGGATTCTTATAGTTTGTGCTATTTGATTGAGCATAATCATTTGGGTTACTTTCATTCTTTATTGAGTTGGTTAGAGTGAGTCTATAACAAGTGAGTTGCTCTTAAACCCGAAAAACAAGTGGTTGCAAAAAGGCTTTGTTCCTCTCTTGTGAAAGTAGAAATGCACTATGTCCATGAAAGAGATAAGCACAAGGTTTGTGACCATTGTGAGTGGCTTACAAAATTATGCTAGAAATATAAAAGAACTTAAAATGGTGAACAAGATATGGAGGATTATACCTAAACCTTAGTATCTTAAAGTGACGATGATTAAATAAAGAAAAGATTTGAGTCAATCAAATAGGACGCGTTTATTAGGTACCTTAGTGCACTCAAAACTTTATATGTTGATGATAATAAAGATGATGACGAAGTTATTGTTCTTATTATGAGGAAATTCAAAAGCATGATCAAGAAGAACTTCCCTGGAAAGCAAAACTAAAAAGATGACAAGGGTGAGACAAGTAAAAGAGATCACAATTTTTGCTATGAATGTAAGAAATCTGGACATTTCAAGGGTGATTATCCATTGCTAAACTATAAATTAAAAGGTAAAGACAAGAAGTCTTTGAGAACTACTTTAAAGAAACTAGTGTGATCCAAACTACACCAAAGAATCCATTATATGTGCTAAAGGAGCTTATTACAAGGTTAATAGCTAGGAAGGTTAAAAAGGCATTCACTGAGTTAATTCAAGATATTTGAGATTTATTTCCAAAACTTATTTTCCTATTTACACGTAGATTGAGTTTATTTTACCTAATGCATAGTTTAATTCTAATATGAATAAGTTTCAATTTGAATGTTAGTCATGCCAAAAGTTTACTAGAAGTTCTCAAAGGTCATATTTGGTTAAAATTTCAGGTTAATCAGATATTGGAACGGTCTTATGATAAGGTCTAGAAGCTACCATGAAGGAATTGTATTAGTTTCCTAGTTGATATTTTATTTAGAACTCCTTTTTTTTCTAGAATTACTTAGGATGTTTTACCTAGCATAAATAGGGTTATTTGACTTGTATTAAGGTTTTAAAAAATTATTAAGAAATTGATAGATTATTCAGAAATAAAACTTGTATGAGAGAGTTTGCTCTTACTCTTGGTTTCTCATGGAACTACTCTAACTTATTGAAGAATTGACCAAGGTTCATTGCATCTTCCTTATATTCTTGTTCATGTCTCGATTATAAGCATTGGGTGGAGGTTGGTTACTTATAATCTTGGTGCCTCAGAATAGGTTGTCGTTGTGTGAAGCTCAATTCCAAACCTAATCTTAGCTTTCTTGGGAATGGTTAATTTGGTTGTGAGTTTCTAGATCTTTATATCCATAAGGTTCATATTAGAAACTTTGTTTAAGATAAATTTATTATGGATTTGAACTTTATGAGATAGCCAATATTTTTCTCATGGTGAATATGACAATATTGACATCATAAGTGAACAATGTTTCATGGCACAAAATGATAATGATGTGGTAAATAATCTTTATGATAATATATTCCACAATGATTTCATTAATGTTTTTAAAAAGGTGTGATGAGTTGAAAAATAATTTAACCTTGATTTCAAAATAGCTTAAGGATTTATAAAAAGGAAAGGATGCTTTTTTTAAAGGTTATGAACTTTTAAAAAATGAAAATAAACTTTTTTTCAAGTTCTTCTACTTGTTCTTATGATGTTTTAAAATTTAAAATTTTAGATTTAAAAAAAAGGTTAAGGATTTGACTTTAAATTTGATATACACAAGGGAGAGATCTTATGATGTTTTAAAACTTCAATTTTTTGTTTCAAAAAAAGAGGTTTAGGATTTGACTTCAACTTTGATATAGTTTGCATAAGGTGAAGATGGTTTAGATATGCTTTAGGAAACAATGATTTTTTTTTAAAGAGTGGTTTGTGTTACAACCCCTTGAGAAAATAAAATTTTCATACATGCATCTAAATAACCCCATATCAACCTCCGATACAGATACTTTTCAAGAACAACCTCTTGAAATAAACAAACTTATTTGGAAAAACCACAAAACAACCAGTGCTCCTGATATTTCCTCGCCTACAGAACCCATTGTTCTAAACCAACATAAATACAATGCCTCCTCCCTTTATGAATGAAACATAGATGAAATGTCTAAATACAATATCTTAAATACCCTCCAACAAATGACCATGGCAACCAATGCCTACAAACCCAAACAGGAACCCAGACAAAGCCATAGCCGAGCTCCTTATTGTAGGTTTATCTGGCCAGCTTAAAGGATGGTGGGATTACTATCAAATCCTGGTATGAGGCAGGTATTGAAGAAGAAGAAACTACAAAATCACCACAAGTACAAACAGACACAGTTCAACACTAGGTTGACACTATATCCAAATCACCAGAATTAGTTCTGCCGTTACAAAAGGTGTCCCAACAGGCCTCTAGTGACTCCATATCACAAACAGGTAGTGTTTCCACACCTATTTCAAAACCTCGAGGAGGCATTTCTGCTTCAAAAACCCTTCTCTGTTTACAACCCACACAAACCAGTTTTCCAAAAACCAAATCCAAATATATTTTCAAAACTACTTTCCAAAATATTTTAACTATGGAAGAAAGATTTTATCATGAAAATCCTTCCATTGCTGCTTCAAAAACATTTCCTCCAAATTGGTACTACAAACCCTGGAATTTAGCAAAACCACATTCTTACTATGCCGCCATCCTTGACATTACCAACCCTGGAAAAAAAAATTTCTTGTAGGCTTGCCACAATCTTTTTGTAATTCTTTTGTAGATTTGCAATCAACACGCAAAAGAAATTTTTGATTTAATAAATCACTTTGAAATTTTGTAATGCAAAGAACAATTGAAAGAATCTCCTTTTTTTATAGTGGAGTAATTTTTTAGACAATCATTCTAGTGGGCGGATGTGTACTGGAGTATTTGTACTTTGTTATCTTGTACTTGTTTAAGAATCCCACCATATCCTAGGTCAGAGGCATCGGTCTCGACGATCTTAGGAGCTAACGGGTTAGCTAAATGGAGGAGAGGAATGGTTTGGACCTGTTTCTTAATCTGTTTGACAAGGTTGGTATGGAGGTCAGATCAAGGAATGGGGTTGGTTTTCAACCTGTCATGTAAAGGTTTGGCAAGACGACTAATATTGGGATAATAGTCTAGAACATAATTAAGACTGTCTAAAAACCTTTGCAATTGAGTTTTATTAGTAATCTTATCAGGAAAATTTGTTAGTAAAGGTTAAAGATCTCTGTATCGGTGTTACAGTATCTTGGCAGATATAATGGCCTAAGAAACGGACACGGGTTTGAAATAGAGAAATTTTTGTTTTAGAAAGAACTAAACCATTTTGTTTTGCAGTATGAAAGAATGCATGTAGATGTTTGAAATGTTGATCTATGGAATGAGAAAAAATAAGTACATCGTTAATGTAAACAATGCAGAATTTTGAATGTGCATTGAAGATGTCATTCATGATGCGTTGAAATTCAGATGGTGCATTCTTTAAGCCAAAGGGCATGACATTCAATTTGTGTTGGCCAAAATAAACTGTAAAAGCAGTTTTGTATCTATTCTTGGGAGCAATCTGGATTTGCCAAAATCCGGATTTCATATCAAATTTAGAAAATATGAATGCAGAATGCAATTTTTGCAATAAATCTTTTTTGTTGGGGATTGGATATCTGATCCATTTTAAAGCAGAATTTAAAGGTTTGTAATTGATCACAAGTCTAGGTGTGCCTCTTTCAAGTTTAAAGGATGGTGGGATGACCTTCTTTTCTTCTAAGAGAATTGGTAAGCCTGCAAGAAATTTTTCTTTCCAAAAAGCCTGGTTTGAATCCTCTCAAAGCATAACACGAGTAAGGAAGGTATTTTTGTACCACTAGAAGTCACTGAGCTTTTTGCATCGAAGGTTGAAGAGAAGTTCAGCATTTTTGTCTTTCAGATGGGAAGGATCTCGACAAAATGTAAGGAGATGGTAAGGATAAAGGTGGGCACAACATCCTTTATATATATATATATATATATATATATATATATATATATATATATAAATGAGAAACGTATACCGGAATGTCTAGGAAATCAGCTGGAGACTAGTTGAGGAAGATCAAATATACAAGATTGAAAAATTTAATAGTATATTTTCGACTAACGAAGGCCTTATTGGCAAATAAAATTTAATTTAAGGAAAATTTAAAATTAGATTTTTAATGACTCAATTAGAATGTTTCAAGGTTTATTTGAATTTATTAAGGGCCTAATTGCAAGAAAAATTGATTTTGAAAGTCAATTTAGGCTTTAATTGGAACAAATTAAAGTCTAGGCTTTAATTTGGTCAAATCAAGGGTTTAATTGCATAAATATTAAAGTTTATTGGGCAATTAGAGACTTGATTGAAGAAATCCAAAACCAATGACCAAACTAGAAAAAGCCGCGTGAATATAGAGGCTGAAATTGACCAAATCAGGGGCTAAATTAAAGAAATTATAAGTTTATTGGTCAATTGAGGGTTAAAATGCATAAATTTAGAACCAATGACTAAAAGGAAAAAGTCATTCAACTTAGGGGCTGACAATCGATTTTAGCGGTGGTTAAATTGCATGCAATTAAAAAGCTTTTGTGTCAATTAAGGGTACATATACCATAATTTAAAGAACAAGGATTAAATTGAAACTTTGTTGAATCCCAAATTAAAAACCCTAATTTGTATAATTTTAACCCAGACGACAAGTTGTTCAGCCTCTGTTCATTTTCTTCCTTGGTAGTTCATGATGATAAAGTTGGTACCTTCCAAGAGCTTGTTCTGGAGTTCTAAACCTCCAAATGACATGAAGTTTTTTGCAAATGGAAGAGGAACATCCCCTCTACAACCCTATTTCCATGAAATTAGAAGTTTACATTCTAATTTTCCATGGAAGTTTCTAACATCTTGTCCCTAATTAGCCATCACTCAATTTTCAGATTTGGGGCTGATCAGGTTGACAACTTCATGCACATGAATGTGCAACTATAGACCTCCAAATTAAGCAAATTTGGATTCAAATGAAAGGTGCACATCCCCTTTACCAACTTCAGGTGGTCTTAGGCGATGATGATGTTAGAATTGCTCCAACAAAACCTTAAAAGTGGGCAACTCAGTCATCCTCAATAGTGCAACTATCTTGCAAAAATCAAGTTGGTTTTCGTGTGTTCACACGTATAAGTTCCTTATTGGATCCTTATCAAGGATTCATAACACTCCTCTTAATATCAAAAGGTTAAAAATAGATTGAAGACCTTCCAAAACCATATAAATGCCCCTCCTCATGCATGTTCAAGGGGGTAGAAAAAAATAGAAAAGAAAATAAAGAAAAGAAAGGATAAGAAAAGATAATAAAAGGAAGAGTAATAATAGTAAGAAATATAAGGTTAGAGATCCAAGAGTAAAAACCAAGTTTTTCTTAAGCTTTGTAAGCTTGTGAGAGGCAAAACTTTTAAAAGGAAAGCCAAGAGAGAATAACTTGTTCTAGGTATACATTGCAGACCTAAAAGTAGGTCCTTTATGGCCTGCCTTTATTGTTTTTTATATGATTTGTTTTTATATATATATGAATGTTGCTTAAAGATTTGGTTTAGTTTAAGTTATGCATGTTAATGTAAAAGTGTTTATCCATAGCTTGTTGAGCTTGTTCATGCATAAAAATGGGTTTAGAAAATCATTTCTTTGCACAGAATCCTTCCTTATTTGCATGAATAACCAATAATTTGGTGTCTATTTGCACTAATAACGTGTTTATAATGATCTTTAATTCCAGGGTTTTGGTTTTGAATCGAAACCCATTTTGGCCACTTTATGATGATTTAACAAAACTTGAAGTGAATAAACCATTAATTCTTAATCCTTGAATGATTTGTAACCTTTCTTTGCTTTTGATTTCATGAAATCTGGTCTGATTTGGAGCCCATGTTGTTGGGTTCATTCATGTTCATGTTTGGTGTTCTTCATGTTCTTCATTTTTTTTTTGTGATTGATCTATTTCATTCAAGATTTTTTGAGTTTTTGTGCTTTTGAGTTTTTTTTCTTGTGCATTTTTTTTACTGTGTTTGATCTATTTCATTCAAGATATGAACCTTCTTACTAAAAAGGATATTTTTTCAATTTTAAACAGACTAACAGTTAGAAAACACCATATTTTCTTTATTTGTATTAGACAAATAAACAATGCAGCTTACACTAGGTAGGGCGTATTAGGGGTGCTAATACCTTCCCTTTACGCAATCAGTCCTCTTACCTGAATTCTGAGACCAGTTAGGGTTCCTAGTGACCAAAATACAAGGTGGCAACTCTCATTCCCACTCCCACTCCCACTCCCGCTATTTACTGATAAAGAACAACAATTATTTGTCCTTTCCTCCCACACAATTCCTGATTATCATGATCCAGAAAAATAATCGTCACAACATTGCACATGTATGATAGAATAACGACTCCACTGGGAACTAGTGGATTAAGCTTTATTTGTTTGTCTAATTGTTGTGTTTGATTTTTTTTTGTACATTTTTTTTTTAATTTTTACTACCTTTTGTCTATGTCTTATTATTAACATGCATTCCTTTTATGCTTTAATATATATCGCGCATGCATTTATATATTGGATATAGATTAATTCCTCATGCATCACCTGCTTTAATTTTTGAAAGCACACACGAACTTCTAGGTTAGGTGAGGGATTAGTGATTTGCCCTATGACTATTGGTTAGGGTTCATAAGCATGAAACACCTAACTTATATATGAATGCATGCTTGGTAATGGTAGATATACGTGCCTCAACCATTCCTCACAACGCCCCGATACTGTCTTTACAAAGACCATCACTGGGCATATCTAAGATCCTTTTGAGACCATGTAGAGAACCTAATCATGATCACTCGATAAATAGAGCATGTCCTTAGTTTCTATGTGCTACCTGCAATTTGCATCAAGACAAACCTAATCATGTTAATCCTGTATTGCACGATTTTGAACTAAAATCATGACTTCCGTAAAGTATCCATCTTTTCAAGAATTTGGGCAAGAATCTAAGCTGACATAGGTAGCTAAGGGAAATTATCAAATAATTAATGCTAGTGGATTGCCATGCATAACTAAGATAAACTGTAAACCCTGGGGAAAAATAAAGGTTGCTTAGATTGCAAACTAACTAAATGAGAAATAAAAGTGAAGAAATTCATGCATATGGTTAAATAAAAACGGGAATTCAAAAATTTTTGGATAAAAGTTTCTGGACGAAATATTTCAAGACATTATAAATCAACCCGAAAATGTTGAGGGTTTGATTAAATTAAAGAAAATAAACTAAACTAAAAGTTGTGGGGTGAAATTATAAGAAATGAAAAGAGGTATAACTTAATTATAAGAAGAAGAAAAAAAGAAGAAGATGTGGGGGCTTAAATGCAAATAAGAAAAAATATAGAGCATAAATACTCCTTTTCTCACAAAAAATCTGTAGCAATCGTAAGGAAAGAAAAGAGGGAGTTTTTGAATCCATTCTTGCAAAATCAAGAGAGAAACACAAAAAATTCAAGAACCCATCCAAGGTTAAAGGTTTATAGATGGAATAAACAGTTGTGGGCAAGGGATTAACAAGAAAATTGAATAAGAAGAGAAGATGGAGGGTCGACTGTCATTGGATAAGAAAGGAGAAAGTTGAAGATCAAAACCGTAATTCGTACTGGGTAAAGTGTTCTAAACATGATCTTATAAGTTATTTCAAATTCGATAATGAATTGATGCCTTGATGTGAATTATAGATTAGGGTTCTTAGACTTGAATTAGGGGGGGATATTTGTTGTTAAAATTAAGTTAATTCATGTGTGGTATGTGATTGGGGACGTGAAACCATGATAATTTACCCAGAAAATGTAGTTTGTGAAAGTTATGTGTAAAGGGAAGGGGGGTGATGAATCTGGACAGACTCGTCTCCTGACTTTCGGTAAGATTTCGGATAGGAGGATGAGGGAATTAGAACTAGGTTCCTCCTAGAAATTGTAGTTTTTGATGTTAGCTAACTAAGGAAATTGGTCTGGCTCAATTTGGAGTTGTAGAACTCCAGTTATGGGTTATCAACTGAGACTGGGTCATGACAGACCCTGTAGGGCAGTAAGTCTGATTTGTTGATAAGCAATTATATCTGTCTTAGGGGCAGAACTGAGTTCTCTTTCCTTTAGAGAACTTGTAACCTCGTGTCTTAGCTTTCCAACGAGACCAATCTCGCTATAAACAAAGTTCTATAACTCTATATATAGTTAAAAATCTGAGAAGAGGTCGGACAATAACAGTTCAATATCTAGACAGTAACGGTTGGACAGTAATAGTTCAATGCCTAGATAGTAACGGTTCAAGACAGCAATGGTTCAAGACAATAACAATTCAATATCTAGACAGTAATAGTTCAAGACAGTAACAGTTTAATGCCTAGACAGTAATAGTTGGACAACAATAGTTCAATGTTTAGACAGTAACAGTTTAATATCTAGATAATAACAGTCCAAATGGTTGTTGATGAGCAATTTTGAATGTCTTAGAGGCAGAACTGGGTTCTCTTTTCTTCATAGAACTTATAGCCTCATGTCTTAGCTTTCCAACGAGACTAATGTCGCTTGAATCAGAGTTCTATAACTCTAGATATAGTTAAAAATCTGAGGAGAGGTCAGACACTAATAGTTCAAAAATGAGACAGTAACAGTCCAAATATTTGTTGATGAGAAATTTTGACTATCTTAGAGGCAGAGCTGGGTTCTCCTTTCTTCAGAGAACATGTAGCCTCATGTATTAGCTTTCCAACTAGACTAATGTTGCTTGAATCGGAGTTCTATAACTCCAGATATTTTAAAAATCTGAGGAGAGGTCAAACGATATGGTTCAAAAACGAGACAAGAAGAGTCTAAATGTTTGTTGATGAGCAATTTTGAGCTGTCTTAGAGGCGAACCAGGTTCTCCTTTCTTCGGAGAACTTGTAGCATCATGTCTTACCTTTCCAACGAGACTAATCTCGCTTAAATTGGAGTTCTATAACTCCAAATATAGTTAAAAATCTAAGGAGAGGTCAGACAGTAGCAGTTCAAAAACGAGACAGTAACAGTTGGACAATAACAGTCCAAATGTTTGTTGATGAGCAATTTCGACTTTCTCAGAGGCAGAACTGGGTTCTCCTTTCTTCAGAAAACTTGTAGCTACATGTCTTAGCTTTCCAACGAGACTAATGTCGCTTGAATCGGAGTTCTATAACTCCAGATATAGTTAAAAATCTGAGGAGAGGTCAAACAGTAATAATTCAAAAATGAGACAGTAACAGTCCAAATGTTTGTTGATGAGCAATTTTGACTTTCTTAGAGGCAGAACCAGGTTCTCCTTTCTTCAGAGAACTTGTAGACTCATGTTTTAGCTTTTCAACGAGACTAATCTCGCTTGAATCGGAGTTCTATAACTCCAGATATAGTTAAAAATCTGAGGAGAGGTCAGACAGTAATAGTTCAAAAACGAGACATTTAGCTTTCCAACGAGACTAATCTCGCTTGAATCGGAGTTCTATAACTCCAGATATAGTTAAAAATCTAAGAAGAGGTCAGACAGTAACAGTTCAAAAATGAGACAGTAACAGTTGGACAGTAACAATCCAAATGTTTATTGAGAGCAATTTTGACTGTTTTAGAGGCAAAACTGTGTTCTCCTGTCTTCAAAGAACTTGTAGCCTCATGTCTTAGCTTTCCAACGAGACTAATCTCGCTTGAATCGGAGTTTTATAACTCCAGATATAGTTAAAAATATGAAGAGAGGTCAGAGAGTAACGGTTAAAAAACGAGACAATAACAGTCCAAATATTTGCTGATGAGCAATTTTGACTTTCTTAGAGGCAAAACCAGGTTCTCCTGCCTTCAAAGAACTTGTAGCCTCATGTCTTAGCTTTCCAACGAGACTAATCTTGCTTGAATCAGAGTTCTATAACTCTAGATATAGTTAAAAATCTAAGGAGAGGTCAGACAGTAACAGTTCAAAAACGAGACAGTAATAGTCCAAATGTTTGTTGATGAGCAATTTTGACTGTCTTAGAGGCAGAACTGGGTCCTCCTTTCTTCAGAGAACTTGTAGCCTCATGTCTTAGCTTTACAACGAGATGAATGTCGCTTGAATTAGAGTTTTATAACTCCAGATATAGTTAAAAATCCGAGGAGAGGTCAGACAGTAACAATTTAAAAACGAGACAGTAACAGTCCAAATGGTTGTTGTTGCGATGTCGCGGGCGCACAAATTAATTACCCTAGCTTAAAACATACAAGATAGTATAGAGCAAGGAAGGGGTCGATCCCACGATGAAGTTTCAAGTCAGATTTTTATGTTGTACGTTATGTAATTGGGGGGATTTGGTTTGTGATTATCTAAACTATGGCAGCAATTAAACTAGCAAACAAAATCAATTAAAACCGAAACTTATCAAGAAAACAAACATTGGTCGCAAGAAAACATCCACCAACAGAAATTAGAACCGATCCTTGAAATGAAAATTGCAGTTTATGTTCTGAAATTTTATCTTTTCTTAACGTTGATTAATTAACGGATCCACCGTATAACTAATCCTAACCAACAAACAATCAAAGTGTTCGCACTAATAATTCAATTTAATGGCGGCTTTAAGAACTAGATAATTTCATCAAGATTAATATACAAGCATTCGCACTTGTGTCACTTTGTTCAAATGTTCTCCCTAAGTTCAATAATGTAGTTCCGCCACAATTATCAAGCTTAGTTGCTTCACAAGTTCATATATCACAACTCCGGTTTTGATATTAAACTTAGCAATAGATTGTTCACAACAATAACTTAGAGTCCGCTCTAGCAATCATCAACAACAATTATAGGAAATATGCATAGGAAAACAATCATACTCATTCATAACATAAACTGAAAATAAAAGGAAGAATAAATCTCACGGTTCTTGAAATCCGAAGGTTTGTTGTGTCCTTGCAACCAAGAAAAGAGCTTAGCCTTGCATAACTATTGAACAACTACTTCTAAAGAATGAAAAGAGCATGATTTTTGGGTTTGCGAGAGGAGAGAATTTGTGTTTATTCTCTACGGCTGCTGCCTCCTTCGCTCTCCCTCTTTTTCTGCTGGTTCTTCGCCTCTTCTCTCTTTCTTTTTATATGCTAAGAAACCCTAGTCTCTATTTTACAAAATAGTCCTTCCTTAAGTTGGCAGTTTACATTCAAGTACTTCAATAACTATTTTTCCTAAAAAGAAGAAATAACCTTGCATGAAATCTTCAAGCTCTGACTTAGAGGAGCTAAATTGCTGATATAAAAACTTGGATGTCGGTTAAGATGCTTCGGAATGTAATTTGGACTCGTTTCTTCACGAAACCTGTTTTCTGGCAGAATTCAGTTGTCATCTTTGGAAAATCATATCTCCATCATATGACATCGTTTTTGTCTGCAATTTGGAGCGTGGATAGGTCTTTGAATTATGAATCCAAGAAAATTGAGTTTGCATCAATTGGATGTTTTTAGCTCCAGATATTCAAGTTGGAATGGACGAAGGTCAACACTGGCAGATTGCGAGATTTGACTTTGAAAGCTGTGATTTCCATGATCTTCCTTATTTTATTTTCTTGCCTTAGATGTCCAGAAAGGTATGGATGTTAGCTTTTTAATGCCATTGGAATCACTTCATTTCGATCTCTAGAACTCACGCTCTGCACAAAACATCGACTGAACGTCAAATCTGCTAATTACCTCCAATTTACTCCTTTTTGCATCTTTCATCCAAAAGTACCTTCAAAACATAAAACAAAGAATATCAAGACATTTTATATATAAAACATGGACAAAACATTAGGTAGATGTGGGTGAAACTATCGAATAATATGGTTACATCAAATACCCCCACACTTAGTTCTTGCTCGTCCTCGAGAAAGGATAAATAAAATCAAATTGAAAATAACTATGATCAATCTCTTAATCTCCCATCAATGTCCAAGACTATATGCATTATAAACAAGAATACAATCAAGAATGATAAATAGTATAATTCTCATGAATTCATTTACATGCAAACTTCAAAACTCAATTAATCATCGGGATTTAAATGAAATCTATGCCATGCCAAAGTGATAGGTCCTCTCATTGATATACGCTCCAACACTCACGTGTTTAAGGCTTATATGTTTAAATCTCTCAAATTCAATCAATGAATATGTTCTACCATAAGCTTGCTCTTCAATCTCATCTCTATTACTAACATATTACAAACAATGCATGAATCAAAAGGTCTTATTTTCTGGTTGTAATGGGGCTAAGGTTAAGGTGAGGTAAAAGAGAGTAAAAGAAAAGATTCAAACCAAAGAAAGTAGAGCATTCTAAAAAATGATATTTCAAACAAGATATTTCATCAAAGCACATAAATTTTCCATCTTTAATCACCAATGCTTAGCTTCTTTTGATTTCAAGCTTTTTCAACATAAAATCTTAAGAACATAAAGGAACACTTTTTTTTCTTTTTCTTTGTTCTTTTTTTTTTTTTTTTACCTTTGGCAACTTTGCCCATCTTTTCATCAAGCATCACTTCTTCTTTCTTTTCACATAATTTCCAACCATAATTCCATGAGATATTATAAGTATATGCTCTACTAATCCTTGGCCAAGGGAAAAGAAAAACATATAAAAAGTTAAGGCTTATACATGGATAAAGTAAAGAAAAGATAAACAAGCTCAAAAGGGGCTCACTAAGGATAATATGCTTTAGGTTGGCTTTTTGGCTCAAGTGGTTAAAATTTCTAATGCCTTTATCATCTTCATGTTTATATGTAATGCGAATGTAATCTCAACAAGATATAAAGCAAGTTCTAGAGATACATATCATTGAAAGAATGCACAATCAAAGAATATAATGTTGAAGGTTCAAAAGCTTGCATTGGTATAACACTATAAAGTTAACATGGCATATTCTCAAAGTCAATCCCTAAACCAATTAAACCTTAAAATTTACATGCATACTCCTTCATTTGATTTATATTTTCATCTATCTCAACTAATTCTCATACATAATACTCATATTCTCAAAAACCAATGGGAGTTCAAAAGATCAAACATAATTTTTTTTTGAAAAATAACAAAGAAAACCAAAATTAGAAAACCAACATTCTCCCAATACCCTCACACTTAAAACACAACATTGTCCTCAATGTTGAAATAAAAGCAAAGGAACGAGAAGAGAATGACAGAAAATAAATTAAAATGCAAAAAAATAAAAGATAAGGAAAAAGAAAGCAAATCTGATTTTTTTTTTTGTCTGGGTTGCCTCCCGAGTAAGCACTTTTGTTTTATGTCATTGGCTTGACATGTGGCATGCTCATTCTTCATAGAGTGGTTCAGCTAACTCTACAGAAGCGGTGAGTTCTGCCATCCAAACTTCATAGAAAGGTTTTAAACGATGCCTATTGACCTTGAGTACTTTGTTGGTTTCTAAACTTGTAATTTCAACTGCACCATAAGGAAAAATATTAGAAACAACAAAGGGTCCAATCCAACGAGAGCGCAATTTTCTAGGAAAAAGTTTCAAACACGAATGATAAAGAAGGACTTTGTCTCCAACA
The DNA here is from genome assembly GCA_019202695.1 of Populus x sibirica. Taxonomy (NCBI): domain Eukaryota; kingdom Viridiplantae; phylum Streptophyta; class Magnoliopsida; order Malpighiales; family Salicaceae; genus Populus; species Populus x sibirica. The sequence continues at coordinate 1,484,160 of JAGMVL010000801.1, forward strand.
TTAAACTCTTTTCTTGTAATCATTCGATCATGAAGACTTTTGATCTTTTCTTTGTAAATCATTGCATTCTCATAAGCATCATTTTGTCCTTCTTCCAACGTAATTCCAATCTTTTTGGGCACCAAAAAGATAGGCGCCACCCACTAACTGTCCATGATGGTGTGAATGACTCCTGCATCATGGGGAACAGTTTGCAAAGCTTGCAAAGCCAATGCTGATTCATGCACGTTTTGGAGAACACATACATGCCTCTCCATCTCTTCTATCTTAGTAAAATCATAACCATAGCTCAAAGCTACGCTTAATCCATCCTCACTATCAAAATCACAAACTTGCTGCACACACTTATCAACTTGGTCATAACATGTGATAGAATAAACATTGCTATAAGGATATGTCATTGCATCATGAAAATTAAATTCAATTTTTTCATCTCCTACCTCCATAGACAAAATATCCTTACCACAATCAATTTTTGTATTGGCAGTTTTCAAGAATGGTCTCCCAAACAATATAGGAATGTTGTTTGATGAATCACAACAATCATGTTCCATATCAAGAATATAAAAGTCGCATGGAATGACCAAACTATCAATCTTGACTAGGACATCTTCTATCACACCAAGGGGGTACACAAAACTACGATCCGCAAGTTGTATTACAATGCTAGTTTTATTCAAAGGCTCAAGACTAAGAGAATCATAAACATGTTTAGGCATAACACTAATGGATGCACCTAAATCACACAAGGCCCTTTTGAAACTAGCATTACCAATAACACATGGGATAGTAAACGCACCTGGGTCTTTTTGCTTCAAAGGCATATTCTTTTGAACAATAGCAGATACAACTTCACCCATACTTACCATTTCATGACCTTTTAGTTTGAAAGCTCTCTTGGTAGTACACAACTCTTTCAAGAATTTGACATACTTGGGAATTTGCTTGATAGCATCAAGCAAAGGAAAGTTGAGTTCTACTTTCTTGAAAACCTCTAAAATCTCTTTTTCTTTGTCCTCTTTCTTTGACCTAGAAGAACTCACAGGAAAGGGTGGAATTGTTTTAAAACTGGAATTGATTGAGTGAGGAGTTACCTTTGGAGTGTTGGTCGATGTTTCAGTTTGTGGAGGAGGAGGATGTTCCTTCTTTGTACTCAATTCAGTTTCTATCTCTTCTTCTTCCTCCATCTCAATTTGTTTCAACCTTTTCTCTTCAAGTTCTTTCCCACTTCGCAGCATGATCGCGCTAACATTCTCTATTGGATTCAATGTTTGGGAGGGCAATTTTCCATTCATTTGTGCTTCCAATTTCCCCACACTTGAAGCTACTTGCCCCATTTGCTTTTCCAAGTTGTGAATACTTGACCTTGTTTCCTGTTGAAAAGACATGACATTTTGTTGCAAGGTAACATTATCAGAAGCCAAAGTTTTCATCATCTCACGAAGATCATCATTGGATGACGACCCCATAACATTGGAGTTTGTAAATGGAGGGGGTTGTCTTGCTTGATAATTCTATTGGGATTGAAATCCATGGGGATGGAACTGTCAGCCTTGATTGCCTTGTTGAGGTGGGTTCCCATAGCATAAGTTGGGATGATCTCTCCATCCGAGATTGTACGTGTTGGAAAAGGGAGCATATTTACGCTGGGGCTGTCCGTTGAATGCTCCATCAATTGCATGAGCTTGTTCAATGTAGTCTTCTTGCATTGTTGGGTACATATCCGAAGCATGTCCTTGTAAGGAGCATATGCTATAAACTTTCACCTGCTGCACATTTCCATAAGCCAAAGAACGCACAAAAGAAGTAAGATCATTAACTTTATTTTCAAGGTTAGAAATACTTACCTCATTTACTCGTTTGTTGGAGAAGTCTCCACGAGTGCCAAATTGTTTTGAGTTGGCTGCCATGTTTGAGATCAATTGGCGTGCGGCCTCGGGTGTCTTATCCAACAATGCGCCTCCACTTGCAGCATCAATGATACTACGGTCAATAGGCATCAATCCTTCATAGAAATATTGAATGAGCAGCTGATCGGGTATTTGATGATGAGGACATTGAATGTAGAGTTGCTCAAATCTTTCCCAATATTCGGAGAGTGTCTCTCCATGAAATTGTCGAATCCCACATATTTCTTTCCTTATGTTGGCAACTCTAGATCTTTGGAAAATACTTCTCAAGGAAGATCTTCTTCATGGCATTCCAAGTTCCAATAGAACCTGGGAGAATAGAGAAAAACCATGCCTTTTTTGCCCCTTTTAAAGAGAAAGGGAAAGCTTTCAACTTAACTTGTTCTTCATCAACTCCATTCGATTTCATGCCAACACAAACCATATGGAACTCCTTAAGATGAGTATGAGGATCTTCTCCTACAAGACCATTGAATGTTGGTAACAAATGTATAAAACCAGATTTGAGCTCAAAGTTTACATTATTGTCAATGTTTATGCACAATGGTTGATTTTCCACGTTAGGAGCAAAGAAGCTCCTTGAGTGTTTGTTGCCGTGCAACCGCCATGGTGTTGAGGCGAGGTTCCTTTCTTAACCCTGCGTAAAGTGCTTTCTATTTCAAGATCAACCTGCACTTGAATTTGATTAGTAGAACGGTTCACATGCATAAATCGCTAAGAAAACTTAAAAGAAAGCAACCATACAAGAGATCAAAAACAATGCAAATTGTACGAAAATCCTAAGCTAGAAAACTAAAACTGCCTAAAAACCTTAGAAAACAGTGGAATTTGGCCTCGATAGGGTGGGGCTAGTGGTTTACCACTAGTCTTGTTCAGAACGTCGGTCTTGTTCAGAACATCGGTCTTGTTCAGAACGTCGTTTCCCTTCAGGAAACAAAAGGCCGATACCTAATTCCACCAAAAATTCTTTTTTGAACAAGCTGCGCCGCGGCAAGTGAACAAGACCGCCGCTAGCAAAAATTGCGTTTCTCTTTTTTTTTTGAATCACAAGCAAATAAAAATAACAGTACAAGCACAAGAATCAACTAAAATTACCTCCCCTAAGAACGGCGCCAAAATTTGTTGCGTTGTCGCGGTCGCACAAATTAATTACCCTAGTTTAAAACACACAAGATAGTATAGAGCAAGGAAGGGGTCGATCCCACGAGGAAGTTTCAAGTTAGATTTTTATGTTCTACGTTATGTAATTGGAGGGATTTGGTTTGTGATTATCTAAACTATGGCAGCAATTAAACTAGCAAACAAAATCAATTAAAACCGAAACTTATCAAGAAAACAAACATTGGTCGCAAGCACACATCCACCAACAGATATTAGAACCGATCCATGAAACGAAAATTGCAGTTTATGTTCTGAAATTTTATCTTTTCTTAACGTTGATTAATTAACGGATCCCCCGTATAACTAATCCTAACCAACAAACAATCAAAGTGTTCGCACTAATAATTCAATTTAATGGCAGCTTTAAGAACTAGATAATTTCATCAAGATTAATATACAAGCTATCCGTAGCTTGTGTCACTTTGTTCAAATGTTCTCCCTAAGTTCAATAACGTAGTTCCGCCACAATTATCAAGCTTAGTTGCTTCACAAGTTCATATATCACAACTCCGATTTTGATATTAAACTTAGCAATAGATTGTTCACAACAATAACTCGAGTCCGCTCTAGCAATCATCAACAACAATTATAGGAAATATGCATAGGAAAACAATCATACTCATTCATAACATAAACTGAAAATAAAAGGAAGAATAAATCTCACGGTTCTTGAAATCCGAAAGTTTGTTGTGTCCTTGCAACCAAGAAAAGAGCTTAGCCTTGCATAACTATTGAACAACAACTTCTAAAGAATGAAAAGAGCATGATTTTTGGGTTTGTAGAGGAGAGAATTTGTGTTTATTCTCTACTGGCTGCTGCCTCCTTCTGCTCTCCCTCTTTTCTGGTTGCCGCCTCTTCTCTCTTTCTTTTTATATGCTAAGAAACCCTAGTCTCTATTTTACAAAATAGTCCTTCCTTAAGTTGGCAGTTTACATTCAAGTACTTCAATAACTATTTTCCCTAAAAAGAAGAAATAACCTTGCATGAAATCTTCAAGCTCTGACTTGGAGGAGCTAAATTGCTGATATAAAAACTTGGATGTCGGTTAAGATGCTTCGGAATGTAATTTGGACTCGTTTCTTCACGAAACCTGTTTTGTGGTATAATTCATTTGTCATCTTTGGTAAATCATATCTCCCTCATATGAAATCGTTTTTGTCTGAAATTTGGAGCGTGGATAGGGCTTTGAATTAGGAATCCAAGACAATTGATTTTGCATCAATTGGACTTTTCTAGCTCTAGATATTCAAGTTGGAATGGACGAAGGTCAACATTGGCAGATTGCGAGATTTGACTTTGAAAGCTGCGATTTCCATGATCTTCCTTATTTTATTTTCTTGCCTTAGATGTCCAGAAAGGTATGGATGTTAGCTTTTTAATTCCATTGGAATCACTTCATTTCGATCTCTAGAACTCACGCTCTGCACAAAACATCGACTGAACGTCAAATCGCCAATTACCTCCAATTTACTCCTTTTTGCATCTTTCATCCAAAAGTACCTTCAAAACATAAAACAAAGAATATCAAGACATTTTATATATAAAACATGGACAAAACATTAGGTAGATGTGGGTGAAACTATCGAATAATATGGTTACATCAGTTGTTGATGAGCAATTTTGACTGTATTAGAGGCAGAACTGGGTTCTCCTTTCTTCAGAGAACTTATAGCCTCATGTCTTAGCTTTCCAACGAGACTAATGTCGCTTGAATTAGAGTTCTATAACTCCAGATATAGTTAAAAATCTGAGGAGAGGTCAGACACTAATAGTTCAAAAACGAGACAGTAACAGTCCAAATGGTTATTGATGAGCAATTTTGACTGTCTTAGAGGCAGAACTGGGTTCTCCTTTCTTCAAAGAACTTGTACCCTCATGTCTTAGCTTTTCAACGAGACTAATCTCACTTGAATCGGAGTTCTATAACTCCAGATATAGTTAAAAATATGAGGAGAGGTTAGACAGTAACAGTTCAAAAATGAGACAGTAACAATTGGACAGTAACAGTCCAAATGGTTGTTGATGAGCAATTTTAACTATCTTAGAGGCAGAACTGGGTTCTCGTTTCTTCAAAGAACTTGTAGCCTCATGTATTAGCTTTCTAACGAGACTAATCTCGCTTGAATAAGAGTTATATAACTTCAGATATAGTTAAAAATCTAAGTTGGGGTCAGACAGTAACAGTTCAAAAACAAGACAGTAACAGTTGGACAATAACAGTCCAAATATAAAGAAAGGAATGATAACTGTGGTTGGACAAAGAAACGACAATATTAATGGGTGAAATGAGAAAACATAAAATATTAAGAAATGACTGAAAGAAAGACTTATTAGTTGTTGATATGGTTATTATAAAACATATCCTTGAGTGAGGAAAATTTATGAGATAAACCTGTGATTTGCAGGAGGGACCACAGGCATGGTGCAACAGCAACAGCAGGGGAGCATGAGTAGAGCTTTTATTGCAGGTAGGTGATCGGCACCTATACTTCCTAGTTAAATTCTATGATTTAATATGTTATTGATGTGAGATGTGAATTACCGAACGTTGGATATTAGGAGAAAGGAGGAAAGTTTGCGTAATGATGTCAATATTTTGGATAGTATTCTGAATGTATGTGTATTCAAGGTGAGCGGTTGTTGTGTGATTTGCCAAGTGATGAAATTATCGTTGACAAAGGAAATATGAGAAGTGTGATTTGGGGCATGAACTAGCATACATTTAGTGTATGTTAGGATCCCGGGTAAGAGGATCTCCATGTTTGGCTAGCATACATTTAGTGTATGTTAGGATCCTGGGTAAGGGGATCAAGATGTATTGACTAGCATACATTTAGTGTATGTTAGGATCCCGGGTAAGGGGATCACCATGTATTGACTAGCATAAATTTATTGTATGTTAGGATCCTGGATAAGGGGATTACCTTGCATCGACTCTTACAGGGTAATGATGATAACAATGAAATTGGTATCGGTAATGTGTTAACTGAAAATAATCATGGATGGTCTTATGAGGTTGATAATGGAAAAGGAATTGGTTTTTAGTAGTTGAAGGAGAAAGAATTTCCAATGACAACCAAAAGGGAGAAGTGAAAAAAATATGAATGCATGTTTGCCTTTTTTAAAATCGCTAGATATTTGTATTTCTTTATTATTGTGATATTCATATTTCAATAATATGTATTTTTTTTTCAAGACCATCGCATGCACGATAGGAGTAGATTCTAACTTAGGTTTACTTTTTGTAATTTAGGTCCTAGGAAGTATACCCTTGTATTTTGGTAATATTACAACTTTTTTATAACTCAATTTGTATAATTGATGTTTAAACTAGAATAGATGAATTTAATTATGTACTTTGTATAACCATGTTCCATTTATGCATGTTTATATCTTTATTTATCCATAATGATAATTGTTGTACAATGTATATCATAAACATTGTGGTTGATATGAATGATGATGTTTGTGGGATTGAGATCCAGGATGATTGGGTTGAATTGATTTAGGAGATGCGATATATTAGAAGTGTAAACAGGTCGTATGTCGATAACTTAGGACCTCCCGGTATAGGGGAGACTCCGTCGAAATTTCAGTAGACTTTAATACAAACACCATGAATAGATATAGAATTTTTTTTTTAATCACTCTGTTTATCAGTTAACATGAGATCATTGCTTTATCTCGGATATGGGGATGTTACATAAACCACATGGTAAATGACTTGGAGAAATTGTTACCTATTATGGGTTACGACGACGAGACTTTTTTTGAAAGGCAATATGGGAGAATTGCATAACTAATGAGGCTTCTAGTATAGACGGCAGCGATAAAAGCCCTACTGAATTTTTAGGATCCCAATTATAGGTGTTTTACCTTCAAGAACATCAATATGACTTTTACTTTGGAGTAGTATGAAAGGATCTTGGATTTTTCAAATAATAGCCATAAGATCTACCTTAGATGGAAATTTGAAGACACAACTACGGAGGTAGTCAATTTATTATGCTTGGGAAAAATTAGTCAGTGTAGGGTGGCTGATGGAGGATTTAAACGAAAAGGCATTAAAGTTAGAATGAAGAAGAATGCTAAGGAAGGCAAGTTGGGAGATGAACGATACAGGTTAGTGGCCTTTGCCATATTTGGTTTAGTTTTATTCCTATTTGAAATCAAAGTCATTAGTTTAGAAGCTGCAAATGCATTCATGGAGTATGAGCATGATTAAATCAACCCTTCTGCTACAATTTTGGCTGAAACCATGCTATCACTCAACCATTGCATAATGCATGGAAAAGGAGCCATGAGATGTTGTGTCCCGATGTTGCATTTATGGATTATTAGTCATATCGAAACACCAAGAGATATTTTCAATAACTTTGGTAGTTGACCTTCAATCATTAAAGATTACTATAGATGAGACTTGGAAGAACTTAGACGAGAAAGTATGGATAGAGAAATATGTCGCATTAATAGAAAACAACTTCAAATGGAAAGCATCATGGATGAACTACACAACTTGTATAATGAGCTGTGGGAACAAGATATGGGTTCCTCTTATTGGTGTAACTAGATATGATGTGTTGTTGCGGTCGCACAAATTAATTACCCTAGCTTAAAATACAACACACAAGATAGTATAGAGCAAGCAAAGGGTCAATCCCACGAGAAAGGTTCAAGTCAGATTTTTATGCTAGATGATATGCAATTTGAGGGGGGGTTTAGACGTTATCTAGGCTAAAGCAAAAGAAAACAGAAAACTATCAAGCAAAATTAAATAAAATCAGAAAATTATGAGGAGAACAAACCTTGGTCGCAAGTAAACATCCACCAAGAGAAATCATAACTAATCATAGAAATGAAACGTCAATTTATACTCTGAATATCTATCTTTTCTTATGTTGATTAGTTAACAGATCCGCTGTATAACTAATCCTAACCATCAAACAACAACAGTGTCTGCACTAGTAATTTAATTTAATGGCAGCCTTAAAAACTAGATGGGTTGATTAATCTATACACCATAATTGTCCGCAGTCCATGTTTGATTTGATCAATCGAATGCTCTCTGATTAGTACTTAAAAGTGCATTCTCATTAAGGCTTTATATCATCATATTGCACTTAAAGTATCATTAAATTCCCTAACTTAAGCATGTTTTATAATAACAAGTTTGATAATATAAGATAGCTTTAATTTATAGTAAATGTTCATTTTAAATATAGGCATATCTCACAATTCAAAGAATTGATTGATGTGAGTAACTATTGAAAGTGAAAGGACAAAGAAAGGGCTAAGCTTAGAAAAGAGATGCTGGTTCAATTCAAACTGGAACACCATTTAGTCATTAGGTCATATCTGAAGCTGTAGATCTTCGATTTCAGTCTGGTTCATATGGCTAAAAAGCTAAGACAGAGGCCTAAAACATTAATGAAGAGTCCAAGACTCAATTCTGCCGTTTTGGAGTCCAAATCTTAGCATCAAAATAGAAGTCTGGATCTGTCCGGCGACCCAGACAGTGTTCAGTGTTCAATCCATATCTCGTGTTCTTGAAGTCTAAATGAGTTCATTCTTTTTTTGGTGGAACGCTGATACAGATTCCTACAACTTTCATGAAGACCACTTTGCCCAATTCTAATTATGGAAATGTCATTTCGTCCAGAAAACAAATCCATACCTAAACCACCAAGTCCACTAAGTCATTAGTTGGCCACTAATTCAATAGTTAATTACCAAATGAATAGTTCTTTTTGGCCTATAAAAGGAGGCATTTTCCATACATTTAGGCATCTTGGTTTTCAGATCAAGATCATTTTATTGCTCTCTCTTTGTAATGTTCAAGTTTTCTTTCATGTTATATTTTCATTAATCTCTTGTTTATGTTTTTCATTTCCTTTACTACTCTTAGTTAACTTATATCATAATTATGTTCTTATCTTATTTATTTATGTTCTTCTTCTTCATTATGTTTAGTTAAGTTAATTATGTCAAGGTGAAAAGGTTTCACTAATGGTGTTAGAATAAGTATAATATAAATTCAATATGGACTTCAATGCTTATATCCAAGAAAACTTGCTATTAACATGTCTTGTGATTTTTATCTTATCAATTCTTAATATCTTACTTGTTAAATGGTTAATCTAGATTTATATTGTATAACACTTGGTACATCAAATGCTTGATCCTTCATAATCTTCGGCCAACATCATTGTTATGATAGGAACTTGATTTGTTGTTAACATAAGTTAGCATCATGAATTCCAGACAATATTTAAAAGTATGGTGTTACTAAAATAAGATAATTAATATGATCATGTTAAAAATTTATAATGAACTATTAAGGATAAATCATCCGATTGGAACCTCCTTTGTGTGTGGTTTCAGTTGAGTAATAAAAAAAAAGTTTATACTATACTTATTTCTAATACCATTAGTGGATCCTTTAACCTTGACATCTGTTTTTATCATTGTTTAATCCTCAGATTAATCTCACTTCTTAAAGATCTCTTTAACTCTTTGTTAAAATATATATATTATTTCTAATTTATATAGTTGACCTCCATGTGGTTCTACCCCGGTCTTGCCGGGTTATTTATTACTTTGACACTCCTGCACTTGAGATAAGACATCAACTCTTTTGATAGTGTCACTCTCCCTAAGATTACTAATCTGGATCCGCCATAATTATTAATCTCGATTGCTTCACAAGTTTATATACCACAACTCCGGTTTTGATAGCAAACTTAGCAATAGATTGTTCACAATAATAACTTAGAGTTTGCTCTAGCAATTTTAAATAAACAATCATAGGAAATAAGTATAAGAGAACAAACATTTTCATTCATCATATAAACTAAAAAGAAAAGGTAGAATAAATCTTATAGTTCTTGAAATCTGAAGGTTTTTGTATCCTTGCAACCAAGAAAAAGAGTTTAGCTTTGCATGTTTGTTGAACAACTAATCAAAATGAGAGAAGAAAACATGATTTCGGGTTTGTGGAGGAGAAGGGGCGTTTTTTCTCTCTTGGCTGACTGCTTCCCTTCTCCTTTCTCATTTCTTTCATATCTTAGGAAACCCTAGTCTCTATTTTACAAAATAATCCTTCCCTAAGTAGACAATTTACATTTAAGTACTTCAATAACAATTTTCCAAAAAAAAAGTGAATTAGCCTTGCATGAATTCTTCAAGCTTTGACTTAGAGAAGTTAAATTGCTGAAATAAAAACATGGATGATGGTTTGGATGCTTAGAGACATAATTTGGACTCATTTCTTCACAAAACCTGTTTGCTAGCAGAATTCATTTGTCATGTTATAAATATCATATCTCTCTCATAGAGATCGTATTTGGCTGAAATTTGGTACGTGGATAGCTCTTTGAGTCATGAATCCAACTAAATTGAGTTTACATTAAATGGACTTCTGTAGCTCAAGATATTCAAGTCGGAATGGCCAAAGGTCAATACTAGCAGATTGCGAGAGTTGACTTTGAAGTCTGTGATTTCCATGCTCTTCCTTATTTTATTTTCTTGCCTTAGATGTCTAGAAAAGTATGAATATTAGCTTTTTAATGCCACTAGAATCACTTTATATTGACCTCTAGAGCTTACACTCTACACAAAACATCGACTAAAGGTCAAATATGTCAATTACCTCCAATTTACTCCCTTTTGCATCTTTCATCCAAAAGTGCTTTCAAAACATAAAACAAAGAATATCAAGGCATTTTATATATAAAACATAGGCAAAACACTAGTTAAATGTGGGTGAAACTATCGAATAATATGGTTACATAAAATACCCCACACTTAGCTCTTGCTTGTCCTCGAGAAATGATAGATAAAATCAAATTGAAAATAAATTAAATTAAATCACTATGACTAATCTCCTAATCTCCCATCAATATCCAAGAATGTATGCATTATAAACAAGAATAATTGTATTAAGAATGATAAAGAGTACAAAATTTCATGAATTCATTTACATACAAACTTCAAAACTCAATTGATCATTGAGATTTAAATGAAATCTATGCCAGCCAAAGTGATAGGTCCTCTCATTGATATACACTCCAACACTCACGTGTTTAAGGCTTATGTATTTAAATCTCTCAAATTCAATCAATGAATATATTCTACCATAAGCTTGCTCTTAAATCTCATCTCCATTACTAAAATGTTACAAGCAATGCATGAATCAAAAGGTCTTACTTTTTTGTTGTAATGGGGCTATGGTTAAGGTGAGGTAAAAGAAAGGAAAAGAAAAGGTTAAAACCAAAGGAAGTAAAGCATTAAAAAAATGATTTTTTTAAACAAAATATCCCATCAAAGCATACAAATTTTCCATCTTTAAGCACCAATGCTTAACTTCTTTTGATTTCAAGCTCCATCAACATAGAATCTCAAGAGCACAAAGGAACACTTTTCTTTTCTTTTTCTTTTTTCTTTTTTTAGTTTTTTTTCACCTTTGACAACTTTGCCTATCTTTTCATCAAGCATCATTTTTTTTCCACATAATTTCCAACCATAATCCCATGAGATATCAACAAATACATGCTCTACTAATCCTTGGCCAGGGGAAAAGGAAAGCATATAAAAAGTTAAGGCTTACACATGGATAAAGCAAAGAAAAGACAAACAAGATCAAAACGAGCTCACTAAGGATAATATGCTATAGGTTGGCTTTTTGGCTCAAGTGGTTAAAATTCCTAATTAATGCCTTTATTATCTTAATATACACATGTAATGTGAATGTAATCTCAACAAGATATGAAGCAAGTTCTAGAGATACATATCATTGAAAGAATGCACAATCAAATAATATAATGTTGAAGGCTCAGAAGCTTGCATTGGTATAACACTATAAAGTCAACATGACATATTTTCAAAGTCAATCCCTAAACCAATTAAACATTAAAACTTGCATGCACACTCATCCATTTGATTTATATATTCATCTATCTCAATTAATTCTCATACATAATGCTCATATTCTCATAAACCAATGGGATTTCAAACAGATCAAACATAGATTTTTTTTTTACGCAACAAAGAAAACCAAAATTCTCTCAATTCCCCCACACTTTAAACACAACATTGTCCTCAATGTTGAAATAAAAGAAAAGGAATATAAGAGAATGACAAAAATAAAGTAAAATGTGAAAAATAAAAGATAAGGGGAAAAGAAAGCAAATCTGATTTTTTTTGTGTTGGGTTGCCTCCCAGTAAGCGCTTTTGTTTTATGTCATTGGCTCAACACATCGCATGCTCATGCTTCATAGATCAGTTCGAGTTAACTTCATAGAAGCAGTGATTTCTGTCGTCCAACTTTCATAGAAAGGTTTCAAGTGATGCTCATTGACCTTGAGCACTTTGTTTGTTTCTAAACTCGTAATTTCAACTGCACCATAAGGAAAAACATTAGAAACAACAAAAAGTCTAATCCAACGAGAGCGCAACTTTCCAGGAAAAAGTTTCAAATGCAAATGATAAATGAGGACTTTGTCTCTAACATGAAACTCTTTTCTCGTAATCATTTGGTCATGAAGACTCTTAGTCTTTTCTTTGTAAATCCTTGCATTCTCATAAGCATCATTTCGTATCTCTTCCAACTATTGCAATTGCAACTTCCTCGCAATCCCAAAAACATCATAATTCATGTTACATTGTTTAATGGCCCAAAAAGCTTTGTGTTCAAGCTCCACCGGTAGATGACATGCTTTTCCATAAATCATCCTATAAGGTGACATTCCTATAGGCGATTTGTAAGTAGTCCGACAAGCCCAAAGTGCATCACCAAGTCGTAGACTCCAATGTCGCCGGTTAAGTTGCATTGTTTTCTCCAAAATGGACTTGATTTCTCGATTTGAAATTTCAGCTTTCATTACTCGGGGGCCTGTAAAATAGATGGCAACAACTTTTTATGTGAAAGTACTAAATCAACAAAGACATTACCATGGGAAACGGTTTGCAAAGCTTGCAAAGCCAATGCTGATTCCTGCACGTTTTGGGGAACACATATGTGCCCTCCATCTCTTCTATCTCAATAAAATCATAGTCATAGCTTAAAGCCACGCTTAATCCGTTCTTACAATCAAAATCAAAAACTTGTTGCACACACTTATCAACTTGGTCATAGCATGTGATAGAATAAACATTGTTGTAAGGATATTTCATTGCATCATGAAAAATAAATTCAATGTTTTCATCTCCTACCTCCATAGACAAAGTATCCTTATCACAATCAATTTTTGTATAGGCAGTTTTCAAGAATGGTCTCCCAAACAATACAAGAGTGTTGTTTGATGAATCACAAGAATCACGTTCCATATCAACAATATAAAAATCACATGAAATAACCAAACTATCAATCTTGACTAGGACATCTTCCATCACACCAAGTGGATAAACAAAACTACGATCCACAAGTTGTATTACAATACTAGTTTTATTCAAAGGCTCAAGACTAAGAGAATCATAAACATGTTTAGGCATAACACTAATGGATGCACCAAAATCGCATAAGGCCCTTTTAAAACTAGTATTACCAATAACACATGGGATAGTAAACGCACCTGGGTCTTTTTGCTTCAAAGGCATATTCTTTTGAACAACAGCATATACAACTTCACCTATACTTACCATTTCATGGCCTTTAAGCTTGTAGTCTCTCTTGGTGGTACACAATTCCTTCAAGAATTTGACATACTTGAGAATTTGCTTGATAACATTAATCAAAGAAATGTTGAGTTTCACTTTCTTGAAAACCTCTAAAATCTCTTTTTCTTTGTCCTCTTTCTTTGACCTAGAAGAACTCACAAGAAAGGGAGGAATGTTTTTAAAACTGGAATTCATTGAGTTAGGACTTACCTTCGGAGTTATGGTCGTTGTTTCAGTTTGGGAAGGAGGAGGATGTTTCTTCTTTGTACTCAATTTGGTTTCTATCTCTCTTCTTCCTCCATCTCAATTTGTTTCGACCTTTGCTCTTCAAGTTCTTTCCCACTTCGCAGCTGACACGATCAAAATCCAAGTGCAGGAGTGTCGAAGTAATAAATAACCCGGCAAGACCGGGGTCGAACCACAGGGAGGTGAACAATATAAATTACAAATAATATGTATATATTTAATAAAATAAAGAGTTTATGAGAATTTTATAGGATATTGATGTAAGGCTTAAACAAGGATAAAACAATTATCAAGGTTAGAGTATCCACTAATGGTATTTCAAATAAGTTTGGTATAAACTCTTTTTAATACTCAACTGGAAACCACACACGAAGGAGGTTCCAATCGGATTATAAATTGTTAGCATGATTACATTAGTCATCTTATTCGAATAATGCTAATACTTGTAAATGTTGTCAGGTATTCATGATGTTAATTTATATTAACAACAAATCAAGTTCCTTTCATAGCACAAGTGTCTGTTATACCATACAGTAGGCTATGAAAGTGCCAAGTATTTGTTTTACCAAGAGTTATACAACACAAATCTAGATTAACCATTTAACAAGCAAAGTATTAAGAGTGAATAAGATAACAAATACAAAACATGTTAGTATCAAACATTAAAGTCCATGTTGATTTTAGACTATACTTATTCTTACACCATTAGTGTAACCTTTTCACCTTGACATAATAAACTTAACTAAACATAATGAAAGAGAGAAACATAAATAAACAAGATAAGAACATAAATAAGATATAAGTTAACTAAGTAAAGGAAAGGAAATGAAAAGCGTAAACAAGAGATTAATATAACATAAAATAAAACTTGAACATTACAAAATACAAAGAAAGAGAGTAAGAGCAAGATCTTGATTTGAACAACCAAGATACCTAAATGCATGACAAATGCCTCCTTTTATAGGCTAAAATTCAGAACTATTGATTTGATGACTAATTGTTAAGTGGGTGGCCACATCTTGACTTGGTGACAATCCTTATCTTCTTCTCTGAACAAAACATCATTACTAACATCAGAATTTGAACAGATAGTCTTCATGAATGTTCTGGGAAATTGGCCCAGCTTTCCAACAAAATAAGAATCGGTGCATTTGGATTTCTAAAACTCAAGATATGGGTGAACACTGAATAATGTCTGAGCTGCAGGACAGATTCCGACGTCTCTGTTGTTGTTACCATTTGAACTCGAAAATGGCACTTTTAAATGCTGGACTCTCATGAAAGTTTTAGGCTTATGTCTTAGCTTTCCATACATATAAACCAGACCTAAATCCAAGTTCTACATCTCCAGTTATGATCTAATAACCGAATGGTGTTCCAGTTTGGACTGAACCAATATCTCTTTTCTAAGCTTAGCCCTCTCTTTGTCTTCTTAATTTCAATAGTTAAACTCATCAATCAATCTTTTTATTTATGTGATAGGCCTGCATTTAAGATGAACATTTATCATAAATTAAAGGTATCTTATATTATCAGACATGTTATTATAAAACATGCTCTAATTAAGGAGTTATTGATACTTCAAGTGCAAAATGATGATATAAAACCTTGATAAAAATGCACTTTTAAGTATTAATAACACCCCTCCAACCATCTTATTACTAGTCCCTAGTAATCAAAGCGTTAAAATAGAAAAACAATTTGCAAGTTCCACAAAGCAAGGCATTCATCATTCAACTTCCATTAATATATCCAAATAAACAAACTCTCATTAAATTTATATATATGCTTCATACTTCTTAAACAAGATATTAATAAACCTTCTTTTTATGTGCTCAATGTATGAAAACATAGATGACGGGGCTTTTATTGGAAGAAAACAATATTCTGCTCTAATATTTTCTACGGTTAACTCCTTTAGGTTGGGATTATTATTATCTTTTTTTTATTAGTTTTCTTTCTTTTTAAATAAAACACAATGCATCCTTAACCCATATAGCGAGCTTTAGGCTAATGATTCCCAGACCAGTTGGTCTTAGGGCATTAGGTGTTAAGACACCCCTTCGAGCTTAGTAACTCGGGTTGCAGATACTAAAATGTAGATAGTGCAATGTTTGATTCCCTTAGGCTTTCTCCTCAACCCATGTAACAAGCACTAGGCCAATAGCTCCCAAGTTAGTTGACTTTAGGGTACTAGGTGTTAAAACACCCCTTCGGGCTTAATTGATTAAGTCAAGGAGGCTACGTTATCAAACTTATCTACTTTTTTATTATGATCAATATTATCAATTTGTTTTTTTTTTACAAATTATATACTATCCCTTTCCCTTAGTTGTTACCTTGAACAAAAAAACATAAATAATATAATAATCCAATGTGCAACCCACAATTATATGTTAAAGTGTGTGTGTGAAAATGAAGGTTTAAGAATACTTGTTAAATAAGTATATGAGCAGAATCAAGTGATAACAATGCGAGACTTTGTAAACCTGAATATTTCAAGAAGTATTCTGATAAAACATGATAAGAATATTTACTAAGATGCGTCTCAAAAGTCAAAAAAATTCCTCCTTACTCTGTTATCCTAATAACAGTTTTGTCAAATGGTTTTAATAATAGCAAAAAATAGTTAGTACGTTAGTTTTTTTTTTAATGTCAACTACTACCCTCCCCCCTCCCAACCAAAACGAGACATTGTCCTCAATGTCCTAAGGTAGAAAGAAAGAGTATAGAAGATATCATCTAAAACAATAAACACTGATAAACCTAAAACACACTTAAACAAATATAAGAAATAACAAAACAAAATAATATGTTATTAATAAAACCGAAAGACACAAGGTTTTTACAAACGAAGGCGTAAATCCAATCTAAGCTTCTTACGACTGTCCATGGTTGACCAATTTATGCGACTCATGGAGGGATCAATTATATGGATGAAAGTTTGTAGTTGGTTAATCAATTATTCAACAGTAGCAGCAGAAATTATGATTTGTCATGCTGAAGATAGAAATTTCTGTTCCACAGCTTGATCAAGAAAAGACAACAAATTATCATAAAAACATTAACATTTAACAAACCTATAGTTTTATGGTGAATGTGCAGTTGGGCTCAAGAGAAAATATGAAAGATCTCTTCCAATGTGCCCAGACCACCTGATAAGGCAATGAAGGCGTCAGCATGGTTAAACATTGCATTCATTCGATAAGACATTGTGGAGACATGTAGTTCCTCTCCAATTGTTTTTCCAATGATGTCTCTTTTTTGCTAAAGCTTTGGGGACGACCCCCAAAACTTGACTGCCTCCTAAAAATGCAGCTATTGACACACCCCCCATTAACCCAAGGTTACCTCCCCCATACACTAAATGAATCTTTCTCTTAGCTAGTACCTGACCAAGATGATTTGCTAATTCTAAAAACTCTTTTTCTTTCCCAGGAATGGATCCACCAAAAACACAAATATTTCTTATTTGATGGCTTGAGGAACCTGCCATTTCTACACACTTCTATATATGTTTAATGTATGGGTTTGAGTAAAAATGAAGGGAAGGAAGAGAAGATTTTATAGATGAGAAATTGAAAATGCAATCATACCACCTATATGTAGGCCAGCTAGAGTCTCTCTCTCTCTTTCTCTCTCTCTCTCTCTCTCTTTTGAAAATATGTGTATGTACAAGTAGTTGTGATTGTGGCTCACATCTTCCCTTAGTTTTACATTCAAGAACGGCTTAAACGCCCTCTATAGGTCGGGGATAGGCTTCCCATCCAGTTTTCTTAAAAACTGCAAACAAGGTCTTTTTTAGTTAGATTCCCAAGACTAAGTCAATCATGTTCTTTATGAAAATGGGGCCATAAATCATGAATTGCTAAATGCACATCTCCACTAAGGTGCGTCTCAAGAGTCAATAAAAGATTATCTAAAGACTCCTTACTCAGGCCATCCTTAATGAATTGAATTTTATCTTCACGTTTTATAGATACCATTCCTAAAGAATAACATTATGCATTACAAGTCCATCTGGCACATTAGTGACAGACTTTCAGTCGTTTTGCATGACGTTTCTTTGCAAAAGTGCTTTTACCTATCCTAGGCATGTATGAAATAAAAGAATTGGAAGACTCACCTGATAATCGGACCTTTTCTTCAATCATCCATCAAATATCTTTAGGAATTCCATGGTTCATTAACAACCTCAATCTTTCACACCTAGCATGGTAAATTTTTGCAATCGTATTTGGAGGCAAAGCGGGAAAATACTTTTTCAATTTCTCAAGAGTGGTGTCCATTTTTTAGATGAGAAGTGGAAAAGAGATGCAAAGAAAAGAGAAGGAACAAGGAATTGAACAAATATATACACAGATATCAGTTATCATGGGAAACTAAAAGAACCAACTTAAGAGTCACGGAGTACTGTTATCCGCCATTTGACCGGGGTGAGAGAGACAGCAAAACAAAAGTCACACAAAAAAGAAACCAAAAATAATGTGAGAAAAGAATCAATCTTTATATAGAGGATCACCCAATTCAATAGTCATTTTCAACTGAAAAATTGTCAAAGTAAACTTTCAAACGATGTCCATTTACCTTGAAAACATTACCATTCTTTGGATTCTCGATATCACAAGCCCCATATGGATACACATGTTTCACAATAAATGGACCGCTCCATCTTGATCTTAGCTTTCTAGGAAATAAATGGAGTCGAGAATTATAAAGCAAAACTTTTTTACCAATATCAATTTTTTGACAATTTTCACAAGTTTTGCAGAATGCATGTGTGTCCTTGAACATGGTGGGCCAATAAAATCCACATTGTAAGCTTTTTGCAGTTGTCTTCTTTGATGAGAAATGACCCCCACATGCCTCAAAGTGACAAAATTTAATGACACTACTTACCTCATTGTCAGGAATGCATCTTCAAAATATTTGATCAGGACAATATTTGAATAAGTAAGGGTCATCTCAATTAAAGTTCTTCACTTCGATCAAAAACTTTCTTTTGTCTTGGGTACTCCAATGAGTTGGCAAATATCCTAAAGCAAGAAAATTGACAAAATTAGCAAACCAAGGCATTGGACTAAGAGAAAGTAAGGATTCGTCAGGAAAGTAATAATCGATTGGTGGGATGTTAGATGTCGAATCTATTGTCAATTTTGACAAATGATCTGCGACAACATTGCCGGTGCCTTTCTTATCCTTGATTTCTTCCTGAGAATAAATCATTTACAATTCTTCAGATTCATCAAACTCAGTTTTACTCAAGGTAAATTCAAATTGATCATAAACTAATTCTTCAATAAGATTTACTTCCTGTAAATCATTATCACCTCCAGGTTGCTTGCAAATGTTGAAAATATTCATCTACAATGTCATGTTTCCAAATGATAGCTTCATCAGTCCATTCCTATAATTAATCAATGCATTAGAAGTTGTAAGAAATGGACGTCCTAAAATAATTGGAATTGAATTACATGGTTCAACAGGTTATGTATTCAAGACAATAAAATCCATAAGATAAATGAATTTATCAACTTGTACTAGCACATCTTCAACTATTCCTCTAGGCACTTTTACAGATCTATCAGCAAGTAAAAGAGTTACAGAAGTTGGTTTTAACTCACCTAGATTGAGACTGTGAAAAACCGAATATGGAAGTAAATTAACACTAGCTCCAAGATCAAGAAAAGCTCTTTCAATTTTATGTTCTCCAATAAAGCAAGAAACTGTAGTACAACTAGGGTCTTTATATTTCAAAGCATTATTGTTTTGAAGATTGACACTTACTTGTTCGGCTAAAAAGGCTTTCTTTTTCATATTCAGTTTTCTCTTCACGGTGCACAAGTCTTTCAAAAATTTAGAATAAGAAGGTACCTGTTTAATAGCATCCAACAAAGGTATATTGATCCTTACCTATTTAAAAGTTTCAAAGATTTCAGAATTGTGATTGACTTTCCTTTGTTTGGTCATGGCATGAGGAAATGGAAGTGTTGGTGGGGTATTAGTCTTTTCTTTGCAATGTTCAGGTTCAACCCTTCGTTACCCTTAGAGACTAACTCATCTTCTTTCTCACAAGGTTCAAGAATAGGTTTTTCAATAACCTTACCACTGCGAAGAGTGATGACTGATTTGGCTTGATCCATGTGTTGGCTTCTAGAGCTACTCGCACTTGAATTATTTTTCCCTTTGGGATTTTGCTGAGGTTGAGATGGAAACTTACCTTTCTCCTGAAAACTAAGAGCAGATGTGAATTTTGCAATAGCATCTTTTAGATCTGCCATGGTTTGAGCATTTTAAGTGTTGATTGTCTCCTGCTTTTTAATGAATGCATGCAATGTTTCCTCAAGATTTCTTCTAGGAGGGGGAACATAAGAAGGTAAAAATCCATGAGAATTTTGAAAATTATAGTGTACTTGAAATGGTGGCTGTGAAGTTTTTGCATTACTGTTACCACTCTTCCAACTGAAATTTGGGTGATTTCTCTAACCAGGGTTATACGTTTGTGAGTATGAATTCTGATTTGGCCTTTGGAAATTGATTAAAGCATTAGCTTGTTCATGGAGGCATTCCTTGAAAGAAGGTAAAGTTGGATAGTCATTGGTTGAGTGTTCATTGGTTTCACAGATTTGACACACAATGTCTTGAACAAATTTTAATTGACCACTCTTTTTCAATTCTAGTGCCTCAACTTTTCTTGCTAAAGATGCAAACTTGGTTTGGAGGTCATAATCTTCCCTAAGGTTGTACATTCCTCCATTAGATGTATGAGGTTGAGTTTTACTTGGTACCTTATAAGTGCCTGTAGTGTCTCAATTTTGAGCATTTTTAGCTAGCAAGTCTAGGTACTCTATTGCTTCATTAGGGTCTTTATCTTCAAAAGTTTCATTAGACATCAATTCCACCATTTGTCTATCTTTAGGTGTTAATCCTTCATAAAAGTGTGAAACCAATCTCCATGTTTCAAAACCATGATGAGGACATGTATTAAGCAAATCTTTATACCTATCCCAACATTGGTAAAATGTTTCTCCTGGCTTTTGAGTGAAAGTAGTGATTTGTCTTTTAAAAGAGTTTGTTCTATGAGACGGAAAAAACTTCTTTAAAAATTGTTGTTGCATTTCATCCCAAGTACGAATGGATCCTGGTCTCAAATTTTGTAGCCATGTTTTAGCTTTGTCTTTTAATGAAAAAGGAAAAAGTTTTAATCTAATGGTGTTCATGTTACAATTTTAGTCATTATAAGTGTTACAAACTTCTTCAAATTCTCTCAAATGCAAGTATGGATTTTCTAGATCTAAGCCATGAAAAGAAGGTAAAAGTTGAATAATGCTTGGCTTAAAATTGAAGTGAGATGCATTAGGAGGAAAAACTATCCATGAGGGTGCACTTGTTCTTATAGGATTCATGTGGTCTCTAAGTGTTCTAACACGATTATTCTCATTATAAAGCGGTTGATTATCCTCTTCGGCCATATTTTCTGAAAATGATGAGGATACCCTACAAAGTCTACCACTTAATGTATGTGACCAAACTCTCATGCACGTGTAGGAAGAGAATAAAATGGAAGAAAAAAAAAGAGAAAAAAGAAACAAAACAAAAGAAAAGAAAAGAAACAAAAGTTAGATAAAAGGAAAGAAAAGAAAAGACAATAAATAAAATATATAATTTATACAGTAATTTACCTCCCCGGCAACGACGCCAAAAACTTGACATGATCAAAAGTTGATGTCTTATCCCAAGTGCAAGAGTGTCAAAGTAATAAATAACCCGGCAAGACCGGGGTTGAACCATAGAGAGGCGACTTATATAAATTACAAATAATATATATATTTAATAAAACAAAGAGTTTATGAGAATTTTATGGGATAATGATGTAAGGCTTAAACAAGGATAAAACAATTGTCAAGGTTAGAGGATCCACTAATGGTATTTCAAATAAGTTTGGTATAAACTCTTTTTATTACTCAACTGGAAACCACACACGAAGGAGGTTCCAATCAGATTATAAATTGTTAGCATGATTACATTAGTTATCTTATTCGAATAATGCTAATACTTGTAAATATTGTCAGGTATTCATGATGTTAATTTATGTTGACAACATATCAAGCTCCTTTCATAGCACAAGTGTCGGTTATACCATATAGTAGGCTATGAAAGTGCCAAGTTTTTGTTGTACCAAGGGTTATACAAAACAAATCTAGATTAACCATTTAACAAGCAAAGTATTAAGAGTGAATAAGATAACAAATACAAAACATGTTAGTATCAAACATTAAAGTCCATGTTGAATTTACACTATACTTATTCTTACACCATTATTGAAACCTTTTCACCTTGACATAATAAACTTAACTAAACATAATGAAAGAGAGAAACATAAATAAACAAGATAAGAACATAAATAAGATATAAGTTAACTAAGTAAAGGAAAGGAAATGAAAAGCATAAACAAGAGATTAATATAAACAAAACTTAAGCATTACAAACAATAAAGAGAGGAAGCAAGAGCATGATCTTGATATGAAAACCAAGATGCCTATATGCATGGCAAATGCCTCCTTTTATAGGCCAAAATTCAGAACTATTGATTTGATGACTAATTGTTGAGTGGGTGGCCACATCTTGACTTGGTGATAATCCTTATCTTTTTGTCTGAACAACACGTCATTGCTAACATCTGAATTTGAACAGATCATCTTCATGAATGTTTTGGGAAATTGTCTCAACTTTCCAACAAAATAAGAATCGGCGCATTTGAACTTCTAGAACTCGAGATATGGGCTGAACACTAAACAGTGTCTGGGCTGCACGACAGATTCCAACGTCTCCGTTGTTGCTACGATTTGAACTCGAAAATGGCACTTTTAAATCTTGGTCTCTTCATGAAAGTTTTAGGCCTATGTTTAGCTTTCCATACATATAAACCAGACCTAAATCCAAGTTCTACAGCTCCAGTTATGATCCAATAACCGAATGGTGTTTCAGTTTGGACTGAACCAGCATCTCTTTTCTAAGCTTAGCCCTCTCTTTGTCTTCTCAATTTCAGTAGTGAAACTCATCAATCAATCCTTTAATTTATGTGATAGCCTGCATTTAAGATGAACATTTATCATAAATTAAAGGTATTTTATATTATTAGACATGTTATTATAAAACATACTCTAGTTAAGAAGTTATTGATACTTCAAGTGCAAAATGATGATATAAAACCTTGATAAAATGCACTTTTAAGTACTAATCAGCAGCATGATCGCACTAACATTCTCTTTTGGATTCAATGCTTGGGAGGGCAATTTTCCATTCATTTGTGCTCCAATTTCCCTACACTTGAAGCTACTTGCCCCATTTACTTCTCCAAGTTATGAACACTTGACCTTGTTTCTTGTTGAAAAGAAATGACATTTTGTTGCAAGGTCACAGTGTTAGAAGCCAAAGTTTTCATCATTTCACTAAGATCATCACTAGATGACAACCACATAACATTGGAGTTTGTGAATGGAGGGGGTTGTCTCGCTTGATAATTCTGTTGGGGCTGAAATCCATAGGGATGGAACTGTCGACCTTGATCGCCTTGTTGAGGCGAGTTTCCAAAGCACAAGTTGGGTTGATCTCTCTATCCGGGATTTTATGTGTTGGAAAATGGATCATACTTACACTGAGGTTGTCCATTGAATACTCCATCAACTGCATTAGCTTGTTCAATGTAATCTTCTTGCATTGTTAGGCACATATCCGAAGCATGTCGTTGTAAATAGCATATGGTAAAAACTTTCACCTGCTGTACATTTCCACAAGCCAAATAACGCACAAGAGAAGTAAGATAATTAACTTTATTCTCAAGGTTAGAAATCCTTACCTCATTTACTTGTTTGATTGGGAAGTCTCCACGCGTGCCAAATTGTTTTGAGTTGGCTGCCATATTTGAGATCAATTGGCATGCAGCCTCGAGTGTCTTATCTACCAATGCCCCTCCACTTGCCGCATCAATGATACTATGGTCAGTAGGCATCAGTCCTTCATAGATATATTGAATGAGCAGCTGATCGGGTATTTGATGCTGAAGGCATTGAATGCACAATTGCTCAAATCTTTCCCAAAACTCGGAGAGTGTCTCCCCATAAGATTGTCGAATCCCACATATTTATTACCTTATGTTAACAACTTGAGATGCTGGGAAATACTTCTCAAGGAAAATCTTCTTTATGGCATTCCAAGTTCCAATGTACCTTGGGAGAATAGAGAAAAGCCATGCCTTTGCTGCCCTTTTTAGAGAGAGGGAAAGCTTTCAACTTAACATGTTCTTCATCAACTCCATTCGGTTTCATGCCAACGCAAACTATATGGAACTCCTTGAGATGAGTATGAGGATCTTCTCCTACAAGTCCATTGAATGTTGGTAGTAAATGTATAAAACCAGACTTGAGCTCAAAGTTGACATTGTTGTCGATGTTTCTGCACAATGGTTGATTCTCCATATTAGGAGCAGCAAGCTCCTTGAGTGTTTATTGTCGTGCAATAGCCATGGTGTTGACGCGAGCTTTCATTCCTAACCTGCGTAAAGTGTTTTCTATTTCTAGATCTACCTGCACTTATCTTTGGTTAGTAGAACGGGTTACATGCATAAAAGGTCAAGGAAACTCAAAAGAAATTGGCCATATAAGAGATTGAAAACAATGTAAATTCAATAAAAATCCTATGCTAGAAAACTAAAAGTGCCTAAAAACCCTAGAAAACTGTGGAAATTGGCCTCGATAGGATGGGGGCTAGTGGCCAAAGGCACTAGTCTTTTTCATAACGTCGTTTCCCTTTACAAAACAAAAGGTCGATACCTAATTCCACCAAAAAATTGGTTTTCAACAGTAACTGTACCATACTATACAGTATTGCCGCAAGCAAAAATCTCTCTTTTTTTTTCAACAAAATAAATAACAATCACAGCAAATAAAAATCACAGCATAAGAATCAACTAAAATTACCTCCCCAGCAATGGCACCAAAATTTATTGCGATGTCGCGGTCGCACAAATTAATTACCCTAGCTTAAAACACAACACACAATATAGTATGGAGCAAGCAAGGGGTTGATCCCACGAGGAAGGTTCAAGTCAGATTTTTATGCTAGATGATATATAATTTGGGGGGGGGTTGGACGTTATCTAGGCTAAAGCAAAAGAAAATAGAAAACTATCAAGTAAAATTAAATAATTAGAAAATTATCAAGAGAACAAACCTTGGTTGCAAGAAAACATCCACCTACAGAAATCAGAACTGATCATAGAAACAAAACGTCATTTTATACTTTGAATATCTATCTTTTCTTATGTTGATTAGTAAATAGATCCGTTGTATAACTAATACTAACCATTAAACAACCACAATGTCTGCACTAGTAATTTAATTTAATGGCAGCCTTAAGAACTAGATCAGTTGATTAATCTAGACAACATAACTGTCTGCAGTCCATGTTTGATTTGATTAATCGAATGCACTCCTTAAGATTACTAATGTAGATCCACCACAATTATTAAACTTAGTTGCTTCACAAGTTCATATACCACAACTCCGGTTTTGATAGCAAACTTAGCAATAGATTGTCCACAATAATAACTTAGAGTCCGCTCTAGCAATTAAAATAAAAAATCATAGAAAATAAACATAGGAGAACAAACATATTCATTCCTTATATAAACTAAAAATAAAAGGTAGAATAAATCTCACAATTCTTGAAATCTGAAGGTTTTTATATCCTTGCAACCAAGAAAAAGAGTTTAGCCTTGCATATTTGTTGAACAACTAATCAAAAAGAACGAATAAAACATGATTTTGGGTTTGTGGAGGAGAAGGGGTGTTTATTTCTCTCTTGGCTGGCTGTCATCCCTTCTCTTCTCTCATTCTTTTTATATCCTAGAAAACCCTAGTCTCTATATTACAAAATAGTCCTCCCTTAAGTAGACAATTTACATTTAAGTACTTCAATAACTATTTTCCTAAAAAAAAAAATAGCCTTGCATGAAATATTCAAGCTTTGACTTAAAGGAGCTAAATTTCTGAAATAAAAACTAGAATGTCGGTTTAGATGCTTCGAAACATAATTTGGACCTGTTTCTTCACGAAACTGATTTGCTGGCATAATTCAGTTGTCATCTTTGAAAACTCATATCTCCCTCATAAGACATCGTTTTTAGCTGAACTTTGGAGCGTTGATAGGCCTTTGAGTCAGGAATCTAAAACAATTGAGTTTTCATCCAATGGATGTCTTTAGCTCAAGATATTCAAGTTAGAATGCCTGAAGGTCAACATTGGCAGATTGCAAGATTTGACTTTGAAGGCTGCAATTTTCATGCTCTTCCTTATTTTATTTTCTTGCCTTATATTTCCAGAAAGGTATGGATGTTAGCTTTTTAATGCCACTAGAATGACTTCATTTCGATCTCTAGAACTCACGCTCTGCATAAAACATCGACTGAAGGTCTAATCTGTCAATTACCTCCAATTTACTCCTTTTTGCATCTTTCATCCAAAAGTGCCTTCAAAACATAAAACAAAGAATATCAAGGCATTTTATATATAAAACATAGGCAAAACACTATTTAAATGAAACTATCGAATAATATGGTTGCATCAAGATACATCAGTTATGCACCTTCGTTTGTAACAAGAAAATTGGGTGGAATGCAGTATGCATTGAGATCTCAGGGATTAATAGATTTCATCAACCTATTCAGACATCAATCATCCCTTAAAGAGATAGAACTTATTAGATAAGATTGGGAAAGGCCTTTGTTGGTGAAGAAGAAAGTGGAGTTGAATTCTCATTCAATCAGAATTATGCAATTTAGAGAAATGAAGAGTTATCTAGAGTGATTGGATTCTCAAAGCCTAGACTTTTAGAATAAAAAATGGAACAACCAAAAAGAAAAATGATTGATAATGAGGAAGAGTTAAGAAAGCAGCTAGAATGGTGTAGAATTGATCTCGACCACAACAAAGGGTAGCGATAGCTCCTGGAAAAGGAGTTGAAAGAAGAAGATAAGATGAGGAATTACTTAAACCAGCAATTGGAAAAGAAGGATGAACAGTTAGCAACTTTGATGAATGATCAAGGGGAAGTAAAAAAATGGCAGAAAAAGGTAGAGGTAGCCGAGGAAATAGCCAAAGTTATCCAAGATGAAGGACTGGAATGACCGAATATGATGAGATGGCTAACAAGCATGTAATAACAGATAAAGAGTTGGCCAAAGTCAAGAGATCAAGCAAAAGTAAGATAAATACTGACAAGGAAGTGATAGATTCCTTGAAGAAAGAAAGAGATAGCTTTAGAAAGAAGATGGAAGCTAAAAAAGAGAAAAATCGATTAGCCAAGATTGACATAAAAGAGGAAAGAAAAATCCAGTCCCAATATATGGCATAGTCTGAGTAAGAGAGAAGTGCTAGGAAAGCCGCTGAGTCTGATATAAGAGACTACTAGAGGAGAGCTGAGTTTTCAAAAGGACGAATCATGGTATTGCAATTTGAGCTGGAAATCCAAGAGGAGGAGCTGAAAGAGTTGAGAAGCCATTACTTTGAGATTAAGGAATAGTTAATTAGGATTAAGCAAGAGTGTCAAGAATGTCAAGACTATATTGACAACTTTGCAGTAATAATTAACTCTAAAATAATCGAGCTTGACATTGAGAGAAAGAAGTTGTAAAGGGCAATGATTAAGGTAACACAGTTAGAGACTACGATACGAGTACTGGAAAGAAGTAATAAGGCTTTATCAACCGGCAATAGATTACTAATTGTAGATAACACCTTGTTCCATGACAAGATAAGACAAATGACAAAGTAGATCCAACAAGTAGCTTGTCATGCTGAAAGGTTGGAATAACAGGCCACCCAAATTGGAAATGATGTTGTGAAGTATTAAGCATTGTTGTGATGTCACGGTCGCACAAATTAATTACCCTAACTTAAAACACAACACACAAGATAGTATAGAGCAAGCAAGGGGTTGATCCCACGAGGAAGGTTCAAGTTAGATTTTTATGCTAGATGAGAATACAATCAAGAAGGATAAAGAGTACGGATTTTTCATGAATTCATTTACATGCGAACTTCAAAACTCAATTAATCGTTGAGATTTAAATGAAATTTATGTCATGCCAAAGTGATAGGTCCTCTCATTGATATACACTCCAACACTCACGAGTTTAGGGCTTATGCGTTTAAATCTCTCAAATTCAATCAATGAATATATTCTACCATAAGCTTGCTCTTCAATCTCATCTTCATTACTAACATATTACAAGCAATGCATGAATCAAAAGGTCTTACCTTTTGGTTGTAATGGAGCTAAGGTTAAGGTGAGGTAAAAGAAAGGAAAAGAAAAGGTTAAAATCAAAGAAAGTAAAGCATTCTAAAAAAAATTGATTTTTTTGAAACAGGATATCCCATCAAAATACATAAATTTTTCATCTTTAATCACCAAAGCTTAACTTCTTTTGATTTCAAGCTCTTTCAACATAAAATCTGAAGAACATAAATGAACACTTTTTTTTTGTTTCACCTTTGGCAACTTTGCCCATCTTTTCATCAAGCATCACTTTTTTTTTCTTTTCACATAATTTCCAACCATAATCCATGAGATATCAACAAGTATATGCTCTACTAATCCTTGGCTAGGGGAAAAGGAAAACATATAAAAAGTTAAGGTTTACACATGAGTAAAGCAAATAAAAGATAAACAAGTTCAAAAGGTGCTCACTAAGGATAATACATTTTAGGTTGGCTTTTTGGCTCAAGTGGTTAAAATTTCTAATGCCTTTATCATCTTCATGTATATATGTGACACGATTAAAAGATTGATGTCTTATCCCAAGTGCAGGAATGTCGAAGTAATAAATAACCCGACAAGACCAAGGTCGAACCACATAGAGGTTAACTATATAAAATTATAAACAATAAATGAAAAGGAGTTGAAGAGAACTTTTGAGATGTGATATTGATGTAAGGATTAAATAAGGATAAAATAATTGTCAAGGTTAGAGGATCCACTAATGGTATTTCAAACAAGTATAGTGTAAACTCTTTTTATTACTTGACCTCTAACAATAATTGTCAAGGTTAGAGGTTAACTCTTTTTATATTTACTAAGATGCGTCTCAAGAGTCACTAAAATTCCTCCTTTACTCTGTCATCCTAGTAACAACAGTTTTGCAAATAGTTTTACTAATAGAAAACATAGTTAGTTAATTTTTTTTTAATATCAACTATTACCCTCTCCCCCAACCAAAACGAGACATTGTTCTCAATGTCCTAAGGTAGAAAGATAGAGTATAGAAGACATCACCTGAAACAACGAACACTAACAAACTTGAAACACACTTAAACAAATATAAGAAATAACAAAACAAAATAATATGCTATTAATAAAACTAAAAGACACAAGGTTTCACAACGAAGGCTCAAATCCAATCTAAGCTTTTTACGGCTTTCCATAGTTGACCAATTTATGCGTCATGGAGGGATCAATTACATGGATGAAAGATTGTAGTTGATTAAGTAGTTGTTCAGCAATAGCAGTAGAGATTATGATTTGTCGTGCTAAAGATATTAGAAATTTCTGTTCCACAGCTTGATCAAGAAAAGACAATAAATTATCATAAAAACCATTAACATTTAACAAACCTATGGGTTTATAGTGAATGTGCAGTTGGACCCAAGAGGAAATATGAAAGATCTCTTCTAATGTGCCCAGACCACCTGGTAAGGCAATGAAGGCATCAGCATGGTTAAACATTGCATTCATTCAATCAGACATTGTGGAGACTTGTAGTTCCTCTCCAATTATTTTTCCAATGAAGTCGCCTTTTGCTAAAGCTTTGGGGGCGACCCCAAAACTTGACTGCCTCCTAAAAATATAGCTATTGACATACCCCCCATTAACCTAAAGCTGCCTCCCCCATACACTAAATGAATCTTTCTCTCAGCTAGTACCCGACCAAGATGATTTGCTGATTCTAAAAACTCTTTTTCTTTCCTAGGATTGGATCCACCAACAACATAAATATTTCTTATATGATTACTTAAGGAACTTGACATTTCTACACACTTCTATATTTGTTGAATGTGTGGGTTGAGTAGAAATGAAGGGAAGGAAGAGAAGATTTTATAGATGAGAAATTGAAAATGCAATCATACCACCTATATGTAGGCCAGCTGGAGTCTCTCTCTCTCTCTCTGTCTCTCTTGAAAACATGTGTATGTACAAGTAGTTGTGATTGTGGCTCACATCTTCCCTTGGTTTTATGTTCAAGAACGACTTAAATGCCCTCTATGGGTCGGGGATAGGCTTCCCATCCAGTTTTCTTAAAAACTACAAACAAGGTCTTTTTTAGTCAGATTCCCAAGACTATGATGAGCATGTTCTTTATAAAAATAGGGCCATAAATCATGAATTGCACGATGCACATCTCCAATATGATGAGACTTAAGAGTCAATAGAAGATTATCTAAAGACTCTCTATGTTTTGAAATAAATCCCACCTTTTAACAATTTTCACAGGTTTTGTAGAATGCATGTGAGTTCTTGAACATGGTGGGCCAGTAAAATCCAGTTTGTAAGATTTTTACAGTTGTCTTTCTTGATGAGAAATGACCCCCACATGCCTCGGAATGACAAAATTTCATGACACTACTTACCTCATTGTCAAGAATGCATCTTTGATATATTTGATTAGGACAATATTTGAATAAGTAAGGGCCATCCCAATAAAAGTTCTGCACGTCGCTCAAAAACTTTCTTTTATCTTGGGTATCCAAATGAGCTGGCAAAAATTCTGAAGTAAGAAAATTGTCAATATTAGCAGACCAAGGTATTGAACTAAGAGAAGGTAAGGATTTGTCAGGAAAGTAATCATCAATTGGTGTGATATTGGATGTCGAATCTATTATAAATTTTGACAAATGATCTACAACAACATTTTCGGTGCCTTTTTCATCCTCAATTTCTTCCTGTTTGAAAGTTTCAAAGATTTCAGAATCGTGATTGACTTCCCTTTGTTTAGTCATGGCATGAGGAAATGGAAGTACTGGTGGGGAATCAGTCTTTTCTTTGCAATGTTCAGGTTTAACCCCTTTCTCACCCTCAGAGATTGACTCATCATCTTCCTCACAAGGTTCAAGAATGGGTTTTTCAATAACCTTACCACTGTGGAGAGTAATGACTGATTGGACTTGATCCATGTGTTGGCTTCCAGAACTACTTGCATTTGTATTGTATTGCCCCTTGGGATTTTGCTTTGAGATGGAAACTTACCTTTCTCCTGAAAACCGAGAGTAGATGTGAATTTTGCAAGAGTATCTTTCAAATCAGCCATAGTTTGAGCATTTTAAGTGTTGATTGTCTCCTGCTTTTTAATGAATGCATGCAAAGTTTCCTCAAGATTTCTTCTAGGAGGGGGAACATAAGGAGGTGCATATCCATGAGAATTTTGGAAATTATGGTGTGCTTAAAATGGTGGCTGTAAAGTTTGTGGATTATTGTTACCACTCTTCCAACTGAAATTTGGATTATCTCTCCAACCAGGGTTGTACGTTTGCGAGTATGGATTATGACTTGGCATTTGAAAATTGTTTAAAGCATTGGCTTCTTTATAGAGACATTCCTTGAAAGAAGGTAAAGTTGGACAGTTATTGGTTGAGTGTTCATTAGTTTCACAGATTTGACATACAATTTCTTGAACAAATTTTAATTGACCACTATTTTTCAATTCTAGTGCCTCGATTTTTCTAGCTAAAGATGCAAATTTGGCTTGGAAGTCATGATCTTCCCTAAGGGTTGTACATGCCTCTACTAGATGTGTGAGGTTGAGTTTTACCTGGTGCCTCATAAGTGCCTGTAGTGTCCCAATTTTGAGCATTTTCAACTACCATATCTAGGTACTCCATTGCTTCATCAGGGTCTTTATCTTCAAAAGTTCCATTGCACATCAATTCTATCATTTGTCTATCTTTAGGTGTTAACCCTTCATAAAAATGTGAAACCAATCTCCATGTTTCAAAACCATGATGAGGGCAAGTATTAAGCAAGTCTCGATACCTATCCCAACATTGGTAAAATGTTTCTCCTAGTTTTTAAGTGAATATGGTGATTTGTCTTTTGAAAGAGTTTGTTTTGTGAGACAGAAAAAACTTCTTTAAAAATTGTTGTTGCATTTCATCCCAAACACGAATGGATCCTGACCTAAGATTTTGTAGCCATGTTTTAGCTTTATCTTTTAATGAAGAATGAAAAAAGCTTTAATCTGATGGTGTTCTTGCTACAATTTAAGTCATTATAGGTGTTATAGACTTCCTCAAATTCTCTCAAATGCAAGTATGGATTTTCTAGATCTAAGCCATGAAAAGAAGGCAAAAGTTGAATAATGCCTGACTTAAAATTAAAATGAGATGCATCAGGAGGAAAAACAATGCATGATCGCGCACTTGTTCTTGTTGGATTCATGTAGTCTTTAAGTGTTCTAACACGATTATTCTCATTATTCTCATTATGAAGCGACTGATTATCCTCTTCAGCCATGTTTTCTGAAAATGATGAGGATTTCCTAAAATGTCTATCACTTAATGTGCATGTCCAAACTCTCATGCAAGTGCGGAAAGAAAGAAAAAAAAAAGAAAAAAAAGAAACAAAGATTAGAAAAACAAATAAAAGTGAAAAGAAAATAAAATAAAAGAAAATATATAATTTATACAATAACTTACCTCCCCGGCAACGGGGCCAAAAACTTGACACGATCAAAAGATTGATGTCTTATCCTAAGTGCAGGAATGTCGAAGTAATAAATAACCCGGCAAGACCGGGGTCGAACCACAGGGAGGTTAACTATATAAAATTATAAACAATAAATGAAAAGGAGTTGAAGAGAACTTTTGAGATGTGATATTGATGTAAGGATTAAACAAGGATAAAATAATTGTCAAGGTTAGAGGATCCACTAATGGTATTTCAAACAAGTATAGTATAAACTCTTTTTATTACTTGACTGGAAACCACACACAAAGGAGGTTCCAATCGGATTATAAATTGTTAACATGATTACATTAATTATCTTATTCGAGTAATGTCAATACTTGTAAATATTATCAGGTATTCATGGTGATAACTTATGTTAACAACAAATCAAGTTCCTTTCATAGCACAAGTGTCGGTTATACCATACAGTTGGGCTATGAAAGTGCCAAGTTGTACCAAGGGTTGTTCAATATAAATCTAAATTAACCATTTAACAAGCAAGGTATTAAGAGTGAGTAATATGTCTAAATGTATGGCAAATGCCTCCTTTTATAGGCTAAAATTCAGAACTATTGATTTGATGACTAATTATTGAGTGGGTGGCCACCTCTTGACTTGGTGACAACCATTATCTTTTTGTCTGAACAAAACATCATTTCTAACATCATAATTTGAACAGTAGTCTTCATGAAAGTTCTGGGCATTTGTCTCATCTTTCCAATAAAACAAGAATGAGCTCATTTTGACTTCTAGAATTCGAGATATGGGTTGAACACCGAACAATATCTGAGCTGCAGGACAGATTTTGACTTCTCTTTTGTTGCTATAATTTGAACTTGAAACTGGTCGTTTTGAATCTTGGATTCTTCATGAAAGTTTTAGACCTATGTCTTAGCTTTCTATCCATATAAACTAGACCTAAATCCAAGTTCTACAGCTCCTGTTATGATTCAATAATCGAATGGTGTTCCAATTTGAATTAAACCAGCATCTCTTCTTTAAGTTTAGCCCTCTCTTTGTCTTCTCAATTTTAATAGTTAAACAAATCAATCAATCCTTTGATTTGTGAAACATGCCTGCATTTGAAATGAGCATTTACCATAAATTAAAGATATCTTATATTATCATACTTGCTATTATAAAACATGCTTAAGTTAGGGAATTTAATGATACTTTAAGTGCAATATGATGATATAAAACCTTGATAAAAAATGCACTTTTAAGTACTAATCAAACACCTTACCCGGTAAGAATTAAAGTTTTGATTTTCATCCAGTTGAAGATTTTCAACTCCCTCCTTCCTTTTTTCTAATGACAATTAGCCCTCCTTTTTTTCTTCTTGTTCAAAGTTTCTTATTAATCCCTTGCCCACAAGTGTTTATTCCATCTATAAACCTTTAATCTTAGATGGGTTCTTGAAATTTTGGTGTTTATCTCTTGATGTTTCAAGAATGGATACAAAAACTCCCTCTTTTCTTTCCTTTTGGTTACTGCAGATTTTGGTGAGGAGATGAGTATTTATACTCTATAATTTTTCTTATTTATACTTTGGCCCCATTTTCTTTAAGTGTATTATTTTTGCCCCCATGTCTTTTTCTTCTTAAAATCAAGCTATACCTCTTTTCATTTCTTATAACTCCACCCTATAACTTTTTGTTTAGTTTATTTTGTTCAATTAAATCCTACCCTCAACATTACCGGGTTAATTTATAATGTCTCAAATTATTTCACCCGGAAATTTATATCCAAAAATTTATGAATTCCTGTTTTTATTTAACCCTATGCATGAATTTCTTCACTTTTATTTCTCATGTAGTTAGTTTGAAATTTAAGCAACCTTTATTTTTCCCGGGGTTTACAATCATCATCACAACCACAATCTTTATAACAAACATTGAGCAACAAATATCATTATAGAGGAATAAATTAGATAAACATGTATAGATGGAACATGATTATATGAATTTAAGAGTTTAGTTCATCTATTCAAGTTTAAACATTAATTATACAAATTAAGTTATATAAATGTTTTAATATTACAAAATACAAGGATATACTCCCTAGAATTAGATAACAAAAAGTGAACAAAGTTAGGATCTACTCCTGTCATGAATGCGATGGTCATGAAACAAAATACATATTATTCAAACATGAGTATCACAAAAAGTATAGTAATACAAAAATCCAACAAATTAAAAAGGTAAACATGTATTCATATTCTATTCGCTTCTCCCTTTTGTTTTCATTGGAACTGTTTCTCATTCAACTACTAAAAAATATTCATCTTTCATTTTCAACTTCCATTCAAGATTCCATAAAATCAACCATAACTATTTTGCGTCTAACACATTGGCGATACCAATTTTAATGGTACCATCATCACCCTATAGACGTCAATGCATGGTGATCCCCTTACTTGGGGCCCTAACATACACTAAATGCATGCTAGTCGATGCATGGTGATCCCCTTACTCGGGATCCTAACATACACTAAATGTATGCTAGTTGATGCATAGTGATCCCCTCACCCGGGATCCTAACATACACTAAATGTATGTTAATTCATGCCACATATCACATTTATCATATTTTCTATGTCAACGATACTTCCATCACTTTGCGATTCACATGAAAGACCATTCACCTTAAACCCATGTACATTCGGGATACTATCCAAAATAATAACATCATTACACAAAATTTCATCATTTCATATAACATCCAACATTTGCTAATTCACATATCACGTCAATAACATTTGAAATCATAGAATTTAACTAGAAAGCATAGGTGTGGATCACCTACCTGCAGTAGAAGCTCTACTCGTGCTCCCCTCTTGCTGCTGCTACACCACGTCAGTGGTCCCTCCTATATCATAGGCATATCTCATAAATTATCCTTATTCAATGATATATTTCATAATAACCATATTAACAGTCAATATAGGTCTTTTTTTCAATTATTCCTTTCTTTATATTTTGTGTTTTTCTCATTTCACCATTAATATCGTCAATTTTTGTCCGACCATAGTTATCATTACAAATTTCCATTTCGAACATGGCTTGTTTCTTTTGGAAGTTAAGATGTAATATCACATGTTTTCTGAAAGGAAAGGATCCAATTTTCGCAACTTTTCGAATCTACAAGCAGAGGTTGCATTCCGACCTCTCCTCAGATTTCTGACTATATCCGAAGTTCTAGAGCTTCGTTTCAAGCGAGGTTGGTCTCATTAGAAATTTAAGACACGAGGATACAAGTTCCTTGAAGGGAGGAGAACCCAATTCTACCCCCAAGACACTCAAAATTACTCATCAACAAATCAGACCTATTGCCCTATAGGGTCTCTCATAACCCAGTCTCAATTGGTGACCCATAACTGGAGTTCTATAGCTCCAAATTGAGTAAGACAAATTTTTTTAGTTAGTCAACATCCAAAACTACAATTCCTATAAGAAACTTGATCCTAATTCCCTCATCCTCCTACTTAAATTCTCTCTGAAAGTCAGTTGACGAATCTGTCTAGATTCGTCAACCTTTCCATTTACACACAACATCAAAAATTCAAATTTCCCTCTTTTATGTCAACCCCTAGCCATATCACATACCATATAAAGTGTCAAAATATCTTTTAAGTGTCAATTTACTCTATTTATTTCAATCTTCCCTCTTAACATCAAAATAAAATATTTTTATCGATTTTACTAACTTTCCGAACAATATTTTTCTAAACACAATCCTTGTTATTTCAACATGTATTTTTTTCTCATTTCGACACAATTAAACTCAAGTCATCAAGCTAAATATGTCAAATTCAACATTCTCCCCCTTTGATGCATAATTGGCCGAAAACAGGGCCTTGAGGAACCAAGAGTTTTCTCATTCCTTTTATGCTAATTTCATTCAATTCACACACACACACACACACACATTCACATAAAAAACAACCTATTATAATAAATTCAATAAGGAAAACCATAATTTCCCTCTTTCCCTCTTTGCTCTTCATATGACCGACCACCCTTAACTCAATTACCCATATATTTTCTTTGATGAATCATCATGATTTCATGCCCCCAATCACATACAACCCATGAATTAACTTAATTTTAACAATTAATACATTCCCCCCAATTCAAGTCTAAGAACCCTAATTAAAATTCAACACTAAGGCATTAATTTGTAATCGAACTTCTTAATGACTTATAGAATCATATTTAGAACTCCTTACCTGATAAAAATCAAGGTCTCGATCCTCAACCAGTCAAAATTTTTTTAGACCCCCTTTCTTAATGACAGTCGGCCCTCCCTTCTCTCTCTACCTTTAAAATTTCTTGTTAATATCTTGCCCACAAGTGTTTATTCTACTTATAAACCCTTAATCTTGGATGAGTTCTTGGATTTTTTTGTGTTTCTCTCTTGATTTGGCAAGAACAAAAAATCAAAAACTCCTTCCATCTCTCTTAATGGTTGCTACCGGTTTTGATATGCAAGGGAGAGGAGTATTTATACCCCATAATGTTTCTTATTTGCACTTAGACCCTATTTTCTTTAAGTGTATTATTTTGCCCCCACGCCTTTTCTTCTTATAATTATGTTATACCTCTTTTCATTTCTTATAATTTCACCCCTTAACTTTTTAGTTTAGTTCATTTTCTTTAATTTAATCCAACCCTTAATATTTACAAGTTAAATTTATAATATCTCGAAATATTTTGTCCGGAAATTTATATGCGAAAATTTCTGAATTCTTACTTTATTTAAATTTATGCATGAATTTTTTTTTTATTTTCTATTTATTTAATTTGCAATTTATACAAACATTTATTTTTCTGAATTTACAGTTATCCATCATGTCTGAGCGCCATATGATACTAGTTGAGCCATACAATCCACCTAACCTATTTAGGCACTAGAATCTGAGTAAGCAAGACATCCACTTTTCAAAGCCATTGACCTGAAACCTCTGTAACCTCATCTCCTAAAAATGGTGAGAAACACATGTCCATCATGCTCTTAACCCAATGACATCCCAGACAAAATAGCCCTAACAAGTTGCTCCATGTATGTTTGAGGTGGCACCGCAGGTGGGGGTCCTCCTATATGATCTGTTCTAGCCTCTATCTCATGTCGAGGCTCTCGTGCAGTAAATGATGAAGAAGCATCCCTGTATACATGTGGCTCTCCTTGTACAGACTAAGATTGTCTCTTAGGTGAATGAGTTGTATCCTCCAAAAGATCATTCATCAGATCTCTTTCCCTCTCACTAGAATCTTGTTGCCTCTGGATCACGGATGACTCAGTCTTGTACCTCTCGTAGGAGTCATCATCTTGCTAATAACATCAATTTTTCAGCATTCTCATAATTCATTCATCTACAACCAGACTTTTCTCATTAGCACAAAACCCTTTCTTGGACAAACTTGTGCTCTTATATCAAATGTACACCCAAAGCTATTTATTTTGAATTTTTGGCCAAAAAAATATTTTTTTTTATTATGAACAATTCTATGAAATTAGAAATCTATTATCTAGCAAAGTCTCCTTTATTTCTTTAACAATCCCGAGTATTGGCAACAAAAATAAGCACATGCAAGTTCAAGTTATCATTAGAGTCCATCCATTTGTACTATTTTCCATTCCACTGCACATCATAATCGGAAATATTAACAAGTTCTTATGTATTCATGTAAACATATGTAAGCCAAAGATCAATATGCATGGAAAGTATTACAAAAAATAAATATTACATAACTCTCATCTTTAACTTGCGTAAACCAAAAAGTTTAGTCTAGAATATAAATTAAGATTTAAAGCATTATAATATAATTAAGTTTGATTAACATCCTCTACTTAACCATCCAAGTTAGTTTTAGTTAGTTGTCTTTAAGGGCATTAGTTATAAAATATAATATATGTTTAATTTACTAACATTTTAATATAAAATAAATTACATATCTGAATTATTCTCATACCTAAATTACATAAAAAAAATTGTTCAACTTGATCAAGTAGCATGAGATGGGCCGCATAATATTTATAATTGTTAATTTTCTAAATTAGTTATAAAATTCCTTCTACTTTTAATGCAATTTATGATATCACAAAATAAACATTCACCTTTCAACTAACAAAAATAATTTCTTA
Source organism: Populus x sibirica (assembly GCA_019202695.1). NCBI lineage: Eukaryota > Viridiplantae > Streptophyta > Magnoliopsida > Malpighiales > Salicaceae > Populus > Populus x sibirica. The sequence continues at coordinate 1,523,051 of JAGMVL010000801.1, forward strand.
TATCACCTTAGAATATACAAAACATAGCACCATATTTTAATTTTTTTTCTTTAAACACGTACCATTGTACCATATATGATATTTAAAACTTGATTTATTTCTTCTTGAACTCTCATCAATTTATCTATTCATTTATTTGTTACCAACTTTTAAATTCAAGTTTGTCATCCGAAACAATCTTCATTTGTATTGAAGCTGACTCCAAGGATTTTTGTTTTCTTTGGAAATCCCCACTTTACATTGGTCTTCATCTCATGATGAAGACAAGTACAATAGTTTCCTTTCTTTTTAGAAACACACAAAGGCCTTCATACAAAAAGACAGGCAACCCCAATTGTTTTCATTCAATTGGAAACAACAACATAATGGTTTTCTAGTAATTTGAAACAACACAATAATTTTCATACAATTGGAAGCAACAATACAAGGGTTTCCATGAAATTGGAAACAATAACATAATAGTTTCCTTGCATTTGAAAACAACAACACAATTGTTCTCATGTAATTGAAAACAACAACATAGTGGTTTTCATGCAATTAAAAATAACAACATAATGGTTCCCACACAATTGGAAACAACAACACAACGAATCTTCATTCAATAATGAAGACCACCACAACGATTTCCATTCATTGAGAAATAATAATCATAAAATAATCTTCATCACTCATAATTTAATTCAAATAAATTTGTCAACTTAAATAAGATGCAGGGAAAAGGAAACCTACCTACTCTTCCAATGGCATGATCTCCTCCAACCGATGATTCGGTCCCTGGTGTCCCTCTGGTTCACAAAGAGAACTTATGTCAACACATCATTTAGAACCATTTTTATGATATATTCATGTTTGTACCAAAACATATAATAATACATTTTCATCACCCATTCATTTATACCAATTTGTACTTGTTGAAATATTTTCCCTCCATATTTTCCCATTTGGACAAAATAAACACACATTCATCCTTATGGGTGTTTTCTTGAAAATGTTCATGCATTCATGTTGGTATGATACCTACCATAATACTGTATTTATTGTGTTATTTTTCAACTCTCTTTATAGTCACCATTCTCTAAATGAACTTGACTCATCCATTTATGTTCAATTTTCCCTAACTATATGCACATGTAACATTTAATACATCATGAAAGGTTCTTTTTCCCACCATCTTCTTGATTGGCCAAATTATACGCCATGTTTCCTAGGTATCCATTTCAACATTTTTCAAACAAGTACACACAAATCCACATCTTCATATTATTGCACATTATTCAACTTGATTATGTACAAGTAAAATCTATGTTTTCCAAGTGATGATTTCTAAGATTAAAACCCATATTCATAAATGATAGTCTAAATTACACACATGTGTTCTAGTTCTACTATTGTGAATAGTATTTTCCTCACGATATGTATCATAATTTTGATATTCTGTTTTGTACTTGTAATTGTGTTTATAGTAATATGAATATCATTAACTTGTATTTCTTGTGTTAATTTTGTGAACCAACATTGAAATCTATATTAATTAAGATAAAATTCTAAAGATGCTCATGTTCTAAATTTTAAAGTTTCTTCGAATTGTTTAACTAAGCATGCTATGTAAATCTTGAGTTAATTATTTCTTGTCTACATTGTTTATATTTAATGGAAATAAATGTATGCCATTCTTGTGTTGTGTTGAAGTGAGAAAAGTTCCAGGATAGACCATGATTATGGTATTAACGTGTGATATGAATGAAGACATCGATAACTTGGTACGATCCAAGTATAGGGGAAAGTCTGTTGAAAATTCAGTAAAGTGTATATTAAAAAAAAATAACCTTGGTTTTTGCATTACCCTAAAATGCAATATTATGGAATTCTATCCTAACAGTTGGGGTTGTTACAAGTGTTATCAAGCTACTTAGTTTGTTCATATTGAATAAGTTTTGGTATTGTCCACCAAATGTTTTGTAAATAAATATCATGTGAATAAATTAAAAAATATTATACGCATATAAAAGTGTAATAGAGATTGTGTATCATTGTATTTATTAATGAAGTTGTTAGATTTTGAGTTTAAGGCAGTTCTTATGGTTTGTGTGTGTGTGTGTGTGTGTGTGTGTATACCCTTAAATTTCATGTACAAGACAATTAGAAAGATGAAAATTATACAAAACATTTAGGGTGTTACAGTTGATATTAGAGCTTATTGTTGTGATTCAGTAGACTACATAAACATGAAGGGTATGACTAATGGATAATATGTATCTTATGATAGTATGAACTAGAAGTGAAACATAGACGGACCCACTCTAAATAATAAGGTTTAGGAAATTGTTTAATGATATGCCAAATGGTAGTAGATGTTCATGAAAAGAAATAATTTTTGAATATTAATAAAACAATGATACAACATAAGTATTGGATGTCATAGATGAAATATGATTGGGTGAGATGAAAATATATGTTAATGCTAGAGTTAATGTCTGATTGTTTATTTTAAGTAACAAGTTGATTCAACAATATGTTATAAAAAATGGATTAGAAGTGGAATTGTTTTTATGTTTAATGCCTTGATACATATATATGCCAAGTTGGTAGCTTAGGGCCCTACATAGAAGGTTTTTGATCAAATGGTAGTATAAAAGGTGTTGTATCTTAGAAAACAATGATTTCTATTATGATACAAAATACAATTGATAATAAAAGGTTGATGTTTGTATTATAGTTATTGGGGTAAGGGTTTCGAATTGATGGTGTAATAAACTATTATTCTACCTCCTAAAGCATCTAACTTAGAATCAGGAAACTAGAGATCAGGCTCATGATTATCTTCTTTGACGTGGAATTCACTTTGAAAGAATAAATGGTTAACTTATAAACATGTATATAAAGTATGATGAGTGGATAATATATATTATGAGATGGTATAGACTACAGGTGAAATACACATTTATATATTTTTAAATAGTAAATGTTGAGAAATTATCAACGAAGTACTATCTTGGAAAAGAGATTAAGAGAATAAGTGATTCCTATTCATTAAACAAATAAAAATATTATAGAAGTATGTGGTATAATACATATAATAGGTTGAAGGAAATAAAGATGATTTGAATGTATATTTTTGTGTATAATCCTTTTTAGGATTGAACTATGAAGTATGGAATCATTGTGAGTGTGTATTGTAGGGTTAAGTATATATGATTAAATGAATTGAATATGTAATTTTGAGTAGGATCATTGTAAGATTGATGTAGGATATATGGAACCCTTATGGATGTGTTTTGGAATATTGAGCATATGAAATTAGAGTTGAAATTATGTGCTGGAATTTATATAAATTATGTGATGTGATGATGAAATTAATGTGTAATTTTCATTATAAATTGATCGATGATGTAAGGGATCATTGTTATGTTTTGAGAGAATATATATATATATATTCCTTAAGTAAGGATAGTTTAAAAATCAAATGCATACTAAATGTTATATAAAATGAATGAACGAAGACAAGTTGAATTATGATGGTTGAACCATTGTTGATATGTCTTAGAAAGTTGAGAATGCAAAATCTATAAGTAAAGAATGGTTAAATGCAAATTGTATGCATGGTGTTGAAAATACTTGGAAGAGATGAGTTAATTAGAGGTTAAGGTATTAATAAAATGATTTAATCAATGATTATATATAGTATATGGATTAGTAACCAAAGTGACTTAATGATGGATTGGCAACCAAAATGACTTGATGAAAGCTAGAGTAAGAATTTTATAAAAATGTGTTGAAATTGATTTGAAAGGTCGAGAATGGGTTGCCTTGAATTTTTACTTATATGGCAAAAACAATTATATTTGGAAGATGGAGGAAATGAAATATTTGGGTTAATGGTTTAATTTTCCTGAAAATAGATGATATGTGAGAGTAATGTATTAAGACCGGGGTGAAATTAGAGTTATTATATGATTGGATAGTTGTAGCGAGAACAGAGAATTAAGGATTAAATACATGCTTATCTATTTAGGCAAGAAGAAATTGTGAAATAAATGTTTCTCCCTAGTAAGAATATAAGGGACAATTTCAATAATGAGAAAGAAATATGAAAAAGAGTGTTTAATGTTGCTTTCATACTTAAGTACAAATCTAAATTTCGAGGATGAAATTTTATAAAGAGGAGAAACTATAAACCCCCGGTCTAAAACTTATAAATTAGTGCTAGAAATGGTAAATTTCAATTGAGAAATGATAATTAAAAAGGAAAAATTTTATAGTTGGGGATAATTGTTTTAGTAATTTAACTTAAATTTTAGATGAAATAAAGTAATAAAATTGATACATGAAATGTTAATTAATGATAAATCATGTAAACTTCTTGATCAGGTAAGATAATTATTTTAAAGGAAGAATTTTTTTAAATTTAGAGTGAAAGTATTTAGAGAAAAGATAGAAGGTAATTTCAAATAAATTAATGTATGACTTTACAAGCAAATAATGTTATCTACCAATATAAGTCTCATGTACAATCGTGTAGTTTTTAATTGAAAGAGGAGAAAAACTAGAAGGAAATTTTTTTATTATGAATAGGGAAGAAAGTCCTCAATTAATTAGTTTGAAAATCTTGATGATTTGAGTAAATAAAATAGTACACAAAAATTCGACTATCTAGTTTTATGATATTGAGCATATCTCTCAATCCGACCGTTGGATCAAGCTAACATTTTATGAAAAATCTCCTAACATATTTTTCTATCTTATGTTAAGACTTTAGGTCAATAAGAGATCGATAAGGCCTTATAAAGATACTAATGGTAAAAAAAAATAAAGAAAATGACACATGGACTAAGTAGTGATATTTTTATAAATAAATGCAAACAACCCCCTTCTCTTTGTGATACGACTGAATGTATAATAGATGGAAAAAAGAGAAAGAGGGGGGGGCTCAAAACTTCTTTCATGCTTCTTCTTCCTTCTTCTTCTACCTAAACATAGATGAGAGTTTGTATTAGAAACACAAAAAGCGAAGTTTTGTAGAGGAATCTACACTAAAAAGGAGTAAGATGGGAAGAGCAATGGGGAATTAGAACCTAGAGAGAAAAACAAGAACTAATTGAGGGGAAAAAAAAGACTTAATGGAAAATTTACAAAGTAACTCACAAATTGAATTTAAAATTCATGGACAAGTTGATTTGTATGTTGTATTGTCTTGTTTTTCTTGTGTTATGGATGGGAGGATGAAAATCCCCAATATGCACGGGTTCATGTAAAAAAATTAAAGGAGTGATTGTTTTTATGCATTTTTAGTTTATTTGCATTACAATGGTTATGATAACAATAAATAGAAGAAGAAATTTGGATGGAAACTATGAATTGTTAGTGGTATAGGGCTAACCATATGAGAAAATGGTGGGAGATGAAAAATTATTTTAATTTGTTAAGGAAAACTTATGTCATTTAGATATTGATATTCGCTAATGAAAAATAAGTTATTCGGACATTGAAGTTCGTTGACAAAAAACTAAGTCATGTGGACATTAAGATGACTTACAAAAATAAATAACAAAACATTCAGATATTAAGTGTTATAGCAAGGACATGAGATGATATAAAGGAATATGTGTGTTTGAGCATTGGATAGAAATTGTGGGAAAATGTAAAATCCTATGTTAAAACCCTAAACTGATATGGTAAATATTAATTATTGGGTTGTGATGTATTAAACCTTAAATTGCAATTCAAAAATATAAAAGTTTTAAGTGAGAAGTTAACTTGATGGAATGAATATTGACTTAGGGATTGTAATTTTAATTGATGTTTGAAATATGGTTGGATATTAATTGGAATGCTGAAATAAATAGAAATCTTTATGGTTGAATTTTTTATTGGTGGTGTTAACATTTATAAATAGATTAATTATGAGCATGTGATGATCAAACAAGGTATTGGATTTATACCATTAGGGTGTGTAGAAAACACAACCAGAAAAGAACATGTTGTGGTAAAAGATGTGTACTAAGAGTTTCAGGTAAAAGTCGCCCACTTGCTTTTTTAATTGTTTAATTTTTTTTGTAATTCTAGAATACAATAGAAATTATATGTATTATGTTCAACTGTTTATCATGAGATAATATTGCATATAGGTATGAGAAATATTGTTTTGTGAATATTGTCTACTAGCAAGAGAAATATTATTATTATGTGAATGTTGCCTACGGATAGAAAAAGTATTTTATGTGAATATGCTTACGGGGCTGGAAACCAGCGTGTATATATATGATTTATGATCAACCACAGCAATAAACATCCATATGCGAATTAAAATTGACTGCATATATATAACGCTCATAATGATGATAGTTAATTATATGCATTATAATCGACCTTAATAAAGGATCGTAAAGATAATAAAATTATTAATCAGCTACAATATCAAAAACTAGTAAGTTAATTGATACTTAGTCGACTATGTTGACGGGATTAAGGTTATGAAATTGATACTTAGTTGTCCGTGTTGACGAGACTAAGGTTATGGAATTGATACTTAGTCAATTGGATGGAAGGTGACTAAGGTAGTTGATATGATACTTGATTAACCGGGTGGACAATAACTAAGGTGATTGAAATGTTACTTAAATGTTTGTTTGGACAAAGACTGTAAAACCCGAGATAAAATTAAGAATAATATAATAAAAATTATGGTGTAATAAAATGAAACAAGAAAATGAATAAAATAAATGGGGAAATAAGAGTTAAGAAAAAGAAAAGTTTATGATTGAATATATACATTTTAACAGAAGCATAAACGATATAGCAATTTTAAGAAATAGCTAAACCAATTTAAGAAAATGATCAGACTATTTTGGCTACTGTCTCTGTTATAACCTGATGGTGCAGCAAAAAAGAAAAGAACATTTTGTTTCTTCATCCTTCCTTTCACCTTGAAGGGCTAGAGAGTAAGGTTTAAGAGTGAAAAGAGAGAGTTTTAAGAGAAGAAGCACATCTATACTAGAAAATTAGAAAGATCAAAGAGAGGGAAGATTGAATTAGAGAGAAAAAGTGAAGAAAGAAAAAGAAGAAAGATAAGCCTTGAAAATTAACTGGTTGATTTTCAAAATATATTTTGTAACCAAGTAAGATGTTTGGAACCCCTTTATGTTAATTTGAACAAGAGTTAGTTGATTTTGAGAAAATCTTAATGAAATTAAATTAGGGTTCTTAAGATGCAATTTGAGGGAAAAGTAAATTTCTTAGAAATTGAGTTTCTAAGACTTTTGTAAGTAGTTATGGGAGTGAAATCATGGAAGAATAATGAAGAAAATTGATGGGTAAGGAGGGACTATAGGGCTAGCCATAAAGAGAACAAAAAAGGAAAATTATGCATTTATGATACTGACTATTAATTGTGTTATAAATGAGTGGTAGGATCATGATTTTATTGAGTTGAATTAATGAAACGATAAAATATTGAGTAATTAAATGGTTGGGCCTAGAATGAAGAAATTGTAAATTGTATGAAATTGTATAAAATTAAATATAAATTGAATGATAAACTATTTTGTTATGCTTGATTTATGTTAAGTGACATTTTAGATAAATGGATAACATTTGGATTAATTGAAGAATTGAGAATTAAATTGCTTGAAATAAGCTGACTAGAATTGAATTTAAAAAATGTGATTGGTAATGACAGGCGAGGCCACAGGAGTTGTGTATGCAGTAGGGACTATTGTGCGCCAAAAAGTAGCAGGTAGGAGCCCTGCTCCTTGATTTTTTTTTTGCGCATTTTCATTCAATTTATAAATTCCTTAAATGTAAGAGTACATGGTAATACCATTGGACATATGTAAGATGAAAAGATTTTGATTAAATGATGAACTAAGGTTTCTTAAGGGAATGTCATAATTGATTTGGAATTATGATGGAAGGAATTGTCATGTGGTGTGGAATTCCGCTGAAGGAATTGTCGTATGGTGTGGAATTCTATTTAAGAAATTGGGAACGTGGAATTTCATTGAAGGAATGGTTGTATGGTGTGGAATTTCATTGAAGGAATTGTCGTGTACTGTGGAATTTCGTTGAAAGAATTATCATAATGAATAGCTTCTAAGAAGGAAAGAAAAATGGTAGGTTCTCTAATATGGATTGTTGAATTTAAATCGAAAATCTTTGGATGGTTGGCACATTGTAACATGAAAATGGAGTATGAATCACGTGTAAATGATATTATATTTGATAATTATATTTATTCGATAAAGTACCAAAATTAAGTTACTTAGTTTAAATGGTGGAAATTAATTATGAAGTATTCATAATTTTTTTCATGTGGGTATTTCAGGTACATCTCAAGATCAGCACAAGTAGTTACTTTGATGCCTTTGTGTTGGTTTAGATTCTATAATAGAGACCCATTTATATGATGTATTTTGGTTATTTATATAAATGACAAATTCATAGACTATTAAAATATATAATTGTAACTAATATCAAATAATTTTAAAATATGAAATGATATGATATTTATGGGTAATCTCTCCCTAAATATTATGTAATGCATATATAAACTTCATGTTATTATAATGTATAAATTAAGTTGTAATCATGAACTCTTAGCCATCGTGGCAAGTAGTATAGTTGTTCATTTTTATTTTTTTTTATATTGAAAATATGATAAAGTATGATCGTTAATGATTATTATGGGAATGATCCAGTTGAATGAATCTTGAATGGATTGAACAATGATTGAGACATGATGTTAGGGAAATCAAGTCTTCAAACATAAATCTGTTGAAATTTTGGTTGAGATAATAAAAAAATTCCCTTGGTTTTTCATAAACCATGACGTAATATTAGATTTGATATTGTTTGAAATTTTAGGATGTTATACTTGGTATCAAAGCTTCGGCTAAAATTTAGTGGAATTGAGAAGGATAATTAATGAGAATGGATGTTTATTTGATTTTAGGATGGTTCGCATGAGACGAGAAAAAACTCTTCATATAATAGGAGGGCGATACATATGGTGAGCAAGAGTGAGACTTGTAGATGGCAGAGAGATAGGATCTAGGGTAGGGTTTATCACATGATATAGGAAGAGATCAGGGTCAATCCAGATGGCAGGAGAAAATATAAAAAAAGTTGGGTCTTACCCGATTTACGCCAAAAATACTTCCTAGTATTATTAAAACCCACATGCAATTCTAGTGTTTGTAAAATTCATATTAACATGATAGAATGAATGATGGCAGGAGAAACTATTTGATAAATTAGCTGCTTTAATAACGAATTCCAAATAGAATAAACTGAAATTAAATATTAAAATTAATACTAATTAAAAAAATTTAAAATAATTAAGATAAAAAAGATTAATTTTTTCAAAAATAAATTTTGAAAATTTTATATTAAACAAATATAAACATTTGAAAATCTTAAATGAAATAAAAATATAATATAAAAAATGGAAATTCTCCACCATTAGAATACTTGAAATGTTCAAGAAATAAAAAAAAATAATGGATTAGTAAGATTTTTTTAACTATATTTTTTTATAAATTCCGAATTTTGTAAAAAATAATATTTTTGAAATTTTAAATTTCTTAAAAAATTTCAGAACTTTGATGGTAAAGTAATTTAAATATTTCTCATTTAATGTTTTTTCAATTTTTTTGGTTAGAAATATCCAAGATCGAATTATTGATCCTTAAACTTTTTTTAAAATTGATTGAGTATTGTCAAAATTGTTCTATTTCTTATAGTTTTGGAATTTTTAAAATAGTTTTTGTTGCTAAAATATTTCCATAAGTTTTTATTTTTTGAAAATAAAATTTGATTTTTTTTCTTACAAATTTCCAAGATTTTAATGGGTCATCCTACAATTTAAATAATTTATGAATTTACTAAATTTTCAAACACAAAGTAAATTTTGATCAAATTTTTTTCCATATATGTTAATTTTCCAAATTGATACCATCACAAAGAGGATTTTGTGATTTTTTCCAATGTTAGTGATTAAAATTTGGTTATAAAAATATATTTGGGTGCTCAGCCACTGTTCTATAGAGACTTGGTGCCTAACAAGGCGAAACAAGCAAAGCCCCACAGCAAGTTGAAGGGTGGTAAAGTGGGGAGTGGGAGAACCTAAAATTGAAGTGGAGGAGAAGGTTCCGTGGGGTCCAATCCCAAATGCGGCGAGACGCAGCATTGGAGAGAGCCAAATTTTTCTCCACTATAATACACACTAATTCCTCTCTTTTATATTTCTTTTATATTTTTAGTTTTTTTATGTGCTGACGTGGATCCCATCACTTCCCAAGATAGGAGGAGATAATGGCCTCAAGTGGAGGAATGAAAAAGAAAAGAAAAGGAAGAAAGAAAAAATCTGAAACCGTTCGGACAAAGAGAAAGAAAGTAAAGGAAGGACAGCCATACCCGAAGCTGACATGGCCCGTACTACCTGCACCCCATTGGCCGAGGAAAAGACGTAGAAAATACATCACTGGTGTATTTTTTTAAGTCGTAACTAGCAAACTAATAAGTCGGGGTTGTGTTTCGAGTTAATTTTTTTTAACATAAACAATACACAGGTGTTCTTACATCACCATGAGAAATTTAAATTCAAAAATGAGAAATTAATGTTGCATTTAATAGAATAAATATAAAATTATATAAATCAATAAAGTATAGAAAGAATTGTTAACACCGACTAAACTAAAGTTAAAAGCTAAAAAATAAATGCGAATAAAGATTTATAATCTCATGTTTATATGGCAATAAAAATGAGTTTTTCATTAAAAAAGTAATAATTTAAATTTTATAGAAAAAATATATTTTCTTAATATAAATGCTCTTTTTTCTAATTAATGTATTTTTTTATAAATAAATCTATTTATTTAGCTAAGTTGTTTATTGCTTAAAAAAAATCTAAATCCAATTTAACGATTTAAATAAGGATAATATATCATTTTTAGCTTTTTTTTTTCTTATTACATAAAAACTCAAAGCAATTAAAATCAATATACAAATTTTTTTTTAATGATTTTAAATAAGGATAGAAAAGGAATCTCTTTAATCAAACCCCTTTCCCTTATTAATGAATTCTTTTCTTTTTATTTATAAATTATTTTATTAAAAATATTATTTTTATATAAAAATTTATCATAATCCTAAAATTAAATTTTAATAAAAAATAATTGATAATTTTGACCCCAATATATTAAGAGAATATAAGAATAATAAATTTGAGAAAAAGTTTATAAATTTGTATAATAAAAAAATAAAGAATAGATGTTGTGCATTGAATATTTAAGAAACCAATCGTTAATATTTCCATAAAAAATGCTAATATTATTCAAAAACAATGATGTACTTAGAGAATTATTTAAACATCATTTTAATAAATTTATTTTAAAAAAATCTAATTATAAAATATAAAAAATAAAAAAGTCTATATGCTTGAGTTTTTTTTCCCTTGACTTTTTATTTCTCTACAACCTTTTCGGTCACCGAAAATAGCTTTGATAATAAAAAAATTAAGGGCTCATAATTCAAATTTCAATCATTTTTCACATAAAAACACATCTAATAAAATTATAAAACTTTTTTTTACAATAAAACATATTTTAATTAGCCTAAAATTTCAAAATCAAATCACGACTTCTTGAAATCTAATCTTATTTTTCAAATTCATTTAATACATTAAAAGAAAATAAACAAATATTTTTGAATAAATTAATAGGTTCATCTAATGAGGCAAACTTTTTGAGTAAAGAAGAAAGATACAAAAACTAGTTACTATTCTTGAAACGCTATCCAAGCGAGTCCTTGATTCCTTCTCCATTTCTATACGCCTCTTTCGTTCTCCAAAAGCCGCCTCTCTCTCGCTCAGAAAATCTCTATTATGAGATATAGCTTAGCTGTGTAAAAGCCGAAAAAGTCCTCCAAACTACACACACAATTACTACGACAGCGCATAAGGGAACACCAGGTGACCCCAACTGCTTGTCAAACATTTTTAAAACACTTGTGGATAACTATTGAGAAAAAAACTGAACACTGTTAGGTGGTCAATGTTTGAACACAAACCCATGATCTATACATACAATTGCCTAAGAATTGAGAGAAAGATAAACAAAAAAATTAAAAAAAAATATAGGACAAAAACTTTGCCTAAAAAAGGTTTTAAAAAACATTGAAACTCAGAAGACAGCCACCCTAACAGCCACGAATCTTTATTCCTTTTCATCAAAAAAATTCCAGCAGGGTCCATCTTGTTTAGCCCCAAATTCAAGCACACAGCAACCCCCTGATCATAAACAAAAACCAGCCTCCCTTGTCCCCTTCTCTACCTAGTCGACCGACCACTCAATTACCCCAGCCACACCAAATCCAATCCAGCAGCCACTACCCCCTCAACTTCGAGTTAATGGAGTTGATGCTGCAGAGTTCGCCACTCCGAGGCGACTGAGAATAGACGAAATTCCTCATGTTGTCAATGATTTTAGAATTGACGCAAGGAATGCTATGGAAGCTGGTTTTGATGGAGTTGAGATACACGGGGCTCAATGTTACTAAATTGACCAGTTCACGAAGGATTTAGTTAACGATAGAATAAATCACTAAGAAAATTGTAATTCAATTGATTAAGTTTTAAATTTATTTTTTAGAGTTTATTAGTTCAAGTTTTATAAATTTTAAAGTCATTAAAGATTTATATATATAATCGTTAATTTTAAGACCTATAAAATTAATCAAGGCAGATACAAACTGGTCTGAATACCTACATTAAAAAAAAATTGATGATTGAACACATCAATATGGTAAGATGAATTTTTCACCTGTACGCCGGGGAAGATGCACACAGAATTACTACTACAGCACACAAGGGAACACCAAGTCATGACCCCAACTGCTTATCGAACATTTTAAAAATCGTTGAAGATATCTACTGAGAAAAAAAAACTTAAACACTGTTAGGTCCATTACCAGCCAATGCTATTAATTTCTCCGCTAGCTCAAACATTGCATTTTTTTATGCATCTTACCCTCTTTGCCACGTATTGGTTACGTCATTGTTTGAACACAAACCCATGATCTAAACATACAATTACCTATGTTTATATATGTCGAGTCTTTTTCAACTGCAAATAATATTTTCATGTAAGCTAATAAGACGTCAATAATTAAATTCTTTTTAAAAAAACTTAAAGAGTTCATTTCATAATAATTTAATATATTCAGGAAAAATTTAATTAATTATTTGGGTACTGTCTAAGGTTTTAGCAAAAAAAAAAAAAAATATACAAATAATCTTCGCCATCAAGTTCAAGCCAACCACTTTCATTTTATTTTAAGAGCGTGTTTGACAATTTGGTTGCGAGTACTTTTCAAATAATTTTTTGTGTTAAAATGCATGCCAATGATATTTTTTCATTTTTTAAAAATTATTTTTGACATCAGCACATCAAAATGATCCAAAACGTACAAATCATATTAAATTTTAGTAAAAAAAAATTCAAATTTTTTAGGAACGCAGCCGCGTTCCCAAACATCGCCTAAATCCGTCATAATTACTGCACATTAGTAATTATTTATCCATTATTAAAGTTGTTTCTGGTGTGCCAGGATTTCAGCTAATTCGCTGGACCACAGAGCGTGGCTTCCAGAGTGAATGAAACCATTCTCACTGTTGTTGCTTCAATTAAAGAAAAAGGACTCAATTGAACATCAGCAGATTCGACCAGCAGAAACCATGAAAGTGTGTCGTCAATTACCCGCACGTTATCCTATCTTTTAAGGGCTACAGTCTAGTGTGATCTAGCTACCCTCTTTGATTCTCAAAAGAAAAATGAGAAATGAGAAAGATTGACGACTACTGCTAAAGAAAGATCAAATTATGATGGGCTTTGGTTGCCGTGCATGTGTAACAAGTGGATCATGCTTTAGGTCAAGAAATTACGTCAAACTACTTCTCAACCTACAGAATTCTCAGCATTTACAGATGCTTGCTCTAAGATTCATTCTGAAACACAAAAGGCAAGAAAAGAAAAAGAAAATACTAAATTGGTTTTATTCATAGTCACAGTACAGTCATTGATTGGTAGACACAAAAGAAAGAAAGAAAACAGATCACCGGCAAATTCATTTTTTCTCTTGAATCACATAGAGAAAATCCTCAGCCGATAATTTACAAAATCTCTCAGGAATCCAATTCCGTGGAAAAGAAAATAAAAAGGGAACCTTCATCAAAACTAACCCAGAAGAGGAAGAAGTAGCGATTACACCAAATTATATCTTCTCTTCTGTTCTCTTCTCCCATCAAGTGAACTTATGATTCACAAGATTAAACAGAACAGAGACCTTACCCCCCCACCCACCCCCGCCCCCTCTCTCTACAAATCTAAAGAAACAAGTTCAATAACTTTGTTTCTCCTCCTTCGTCTCCCAATCCAGCACTATCAAAGCAAGCTGTATTTGTAGTCACCGACTCCGCCGAATTCATTGAAGGGGTTCCCGGTCGACGGATTTCCTGCTTATAAGGAAACCACCCTTTTAGGGAAAAGCTTGGGGTTAACCCAAGATCAAGATCGTTATGCTGCACCTTCACTGCAACCGGCTCTTCAGTTCTTTTTCTTTTCGGGGAGAGTCTAGATCTCGAAATCGAGAATCTAGGATGGTGATTTGGATTCGGATCCTGTAGCTTCCATATGTCCGTACAGGCTACTTCAACCTCCGATGCTTCGTCTGATGAAGGAGATGGAGATCCTCCGCCGCCAGTAAGTAACTCAGGCATCGGCTGTAAAGTACCTCCTCGCAGGACTGTTTCCACTGCAGCTTGGCAGACGTGCCAATTTCCAGTCCATAAAAGGCCCGCAGCACCGTTTACTGGATTCACCGTTCTACCACAAGCCTCGAATAACAAAGATTGAAACAAAGCTGAAAAAAACATACGAGAAGACAAATTTTAAAAAAAGTATCAGAAAACCTGGAACAAATTATAAGAATAGAAACAAAACAAATGGGTAGATTACTAACAAGGACGTTGGTTTTCAGGGACAGCAGAAATGAAGGACATAAGACCAGCACGGCCAAAAAACTTGGCAACGAAAACAGTAGCATGGCCTTGAGCTTCAGGGCTTTCAATCCACTGTAAACACGGACGTAAAATACAGTTCTCACTGCATCCCTTTCGAAGTACTCTGCACCCGTTGCAACTCATCCTTGTTCTTGGTTATTAATCATGTAGGTGTACATAAACCCAATACCAAAATTATAATTGCGAAAAATTCAAACACCTCACAAGTTAGTTAGTTGCTTTGAATGCAATTAAAGGATTGTCTTTGAGATCGAGAAGGGGAGGAATAATAGAGAATAAAAGGGAGAAATTAAGGTTGCGAGAGGATGAAGAAGGGTGTATATATAATGGTGAAGATTGAAGAAGGGAGTTTGGGCTTAAAGAGGTTTTAATTTTAACTAGGGTAGAGGTTGAGTTAGCTTGATAGTTGGGTAAAATGTCTTGTAGGGGCATGGTTAGATTAGATTCCAAATACTTGGGCGCGAGCGGCTCCGTGTTTCCGCGGATGCTTCTACCTGCACCGTCGGATTCTCGTTTTCTTTTGGGTAGTGGTGATCACAGTGGATATTGATGGGCTTTCCTTTTCATCATCATTTTTTTTTGTTAATTATATAGATAAAGTTTTAAATATACGTTAAGTTTTTTTAGGTGATTACATTTTATTATTTTATGGAATAAAAATAAGAAGAAACAGGATCCATATAATCATATAAAATGTCATCACTTGACAAAAAAAAAAAAAACACTTAAAATTTGAATTGACTGTCCGATGTTTTAAAATTTAAAAACATATTCAAAGTAAATTAAACTTTAAGCACTACATTGTAAAATAGCTCAAATTTGAGACAATGATTATATAATTATTTTTTTTTAATTCAAAGACTTAATAATACTTTATAAATTCTTACAATCAAATGTGTCTAAATTTATTATTTTTATATTAATGCGTGAAATCTTTTGTAATAATCATGCGGAATTTGAATGTTTATTAATAAAGACTTGATGTAATAATTAAATAATGACATAATAGTAATGATATAGTTTATTTGAACTTATAATATTAGAGTTGACACGTAACATCACCGAAGGAAATTTCCTCTATTTTTTTTAATTGTAAAAAAACATTACTACATAAAATAATTAATAGAGTATTTTAGGAAATACCCAAGTTATAAAAAATTATGTTTACAATATCAATATTTGAACAATTTAACCCTATCCTATTGACTTGTTAAATAAAACAAAAACATATTTTCTAATTATTTAGATCCACCACTACCAAGATACAAGATGTACACCATTAAAACTCATCACAGAATAAGCAGAACTTATGTTCCTTGCAAACTTTTCCCCTTGCTTTAACTCATCCTCTAGCTTAATACTAAAAAAAAGTATATTAAACAAGATTAGTGAGCAATTTAAACAAATGAGATGTTCAAGGAAAATCTTGAAACTACAAGCAAGTTCGGATTATATATTTATTTTATCACAATATGAGTATTCTAATTAAATTAAATATTCAAGTTAAAACTAGATAACATAGAAAAACATATGAAACATATATATATCATGTCAAACTTGCAAATAAACATAAAACATATAAAGATCTTAGCATGCATACCAAGCATAAATTCAAAGAAGCATAAAAGATCCATGCATACTAATATATTTGATTAAACAAATCCAGGAGAGGTATTTACTTATTGAAGCACTTTAAAGTTGATGAAGTTTTAATGTTGTCAAGAATTAATTATTTATCTTTAAAACTTTATTGCTCCTCACTTGGTGTAGATGATTGTTTGCAATAAGCCTACCAAGATTTCAACAATACCATCTTGTTTAGATGCACTATCAACGAACAAATAAAATATAAGTCAAATATCTCTCAACAATACCGAATCTAAGCTCTAGATTTAGGAGGAAAATGAGTCTCAAAACAAAAGATAAAACACTAAAAATTAAGGTTGGGGAAGAGTATGAAAAACTTGAAAAAAATGTTAAAAACTCTTTTCACAACCTTCTTTTTATAGTAAAATTTGGAACTAAAATTGATAAGAATTAATTCTTATTAATACTAGAATAAATTCACTCAATGATCAACTTTGATTATTCATCATAATACCAGAATTAGTCTTGACAGTTTCGGTTTTAAAGATCTATAAAAACTATCCAAAACTATCGAGGTTTATGAAGAATCAGTTCTGAAAAAATAAAACCGAAGAAGCTAATCAGATTTAGTCTATAGACTGGACAAGATAATGAGCTGAAGAAAAATACTTCATGGACTAAGCCCAAGCCCAAAATTAAGTAGGAAAAAAATCTTTTGGAGCTCAAAAAATTATTTTACAATAAACATAAATCTAGACTTAAGCCTAACTTGATGCCTGAGGCTCGAGCATAAGCTAAGCCAGGCCAGGCCTGGGCCCAAGCTTGGGCCACATGTGTGTGTGGGGGGGGGGGGTAAAGCCCAACGCCCACTTTTGTTTTAGCTCCCCCTCTTTAAAAGCTTAGGTTTTCTTTAAATCCAATTTTAACTTTCCACCTTCCCACTATATAAACAACAAGTAAAGCTTATTTCTTTTCTATTTAGGATACAAGTTTTTAAACGGTTTTGGTTTCCTCCAAAATATGCTAACCAAGAGTTCTTTGAGATCAATTTCTCATTCACCTATAAATTATTTAAATTATGTTAATGTTTCATGTTAAAGAGTTTATGTTAGAGATTAAATTCTAACAAAGTTTTAACCCCAAAAGTGAATGCACCCCACTTTTAATTTTGCATCAAATGTTTCCATTAACTATGTTTTAAACAATTTTTAATAATCCTCAAATGAATGGAATTTGTCTAACCAATTTAAAAATGACTCAAAGATTTGTAGAGAGAAACTGATTTAGTGAATCACTACATCGGGGTAGGTAGCTTTTGACTTTGAACATTTCTTAGTGAAATCCTATTATATTTGCTCAACTAACTAGTGAACATGATACCTTAAGAAATTCATCTTTTTGTATAAACCAAGACAATAATATTTACATAGTTCTGTACCTAGTGACTTCCTTTGGTTTTCACTATTATATTCATTTTGTCTTTGAACAATTCTTGAATTTATAAGTGTTTTAGAGAATTCAATCTTTCTTGATATTTTAAAAAAATGACCACATTTCTCACTCATATATATGATCTTTAATTAAGAGTATTATGTTATACTCGGATTACTGGTAAATCTACTTAGTTTAATAACCGAGTATGCAATATCAACTCTTGTATGTTTTTAAAGATACACCAAACTCCTAATTATATAAGAATATTACAATCGGTCCATTCTCTTGCCTTTATTTTTTGATATATGAACACTTATATCCATTGATGTTTTCACAATACTATTGTCACTTATAGAAAATTTATAAAAAATTTCCTCAATATAATGAGATTGAGACAATATCAATCCATCAAATGGCTTAATCATTTTAAGTTCTAATATGACATCTGCAACATTCAAGTCTTTTATGAAAAACTTATTAGTTAATATTTTCTTGGTAGACTTCATCATATAATCATTACTACCCAAAATAAGCATGTTTTCCACATTTAGATATATAATGGCGTAACCTTTATCTTTGTTTTTCACATAAACACATTTATTAACTTCATTGATTTTGAACTCATTTGACTACATAGTCTTGTTAAATTCTTCATGTCATTGTTTAAGTGTTAGTCTTAATCATATAATAATTCAATAAGAGTACACACTTTCTTTTCTTATCCATTAACAATGAACCCCTTAAATTGTTCCATATACACCTCTTTATTAAGGTCACCATTCAAGAAAGCTATTTTCTTTTTTACATCCATTTAATGTATTTCAAGTTTTTTAATATCTGCGATGACTATTTATGTTTGTATGAAAGTTATTCTTGACACGAGTGAATAAAT
This sequence comes from Populus x sibirica, assembly GCA_019202695.1. NCBI lineage: Eukaryota > Viridiplantae > Streptophyta > Magnoliopsida > Malpighiales > Salicaceae > Populus > Populus x sibirica. The sequence goes on from JAGMVL010000801.1 coordinate 1,542,037, forward strand.
GTTAAAATATTCACACCTTATTGTTGTTTGAATCCTTTAACAATAGGTTTTTCTTTGTATTTGTTAATAGTTCCATAAGCTCTCATCTTCTTTTTAAAGATCCTTTTATGGCCTAATGGTTTACTTTCAAATGAAAGATCCACTAATTTCTATGCATCATTATTCATAATGGATTCAAAAGTTAACTTATAGAGGTATGGATAATCCACAATAGGTTTTTCTTTTCAACAAAAAAGCCAACTAATCCTATTTGGTAAAACAAAAGTTGATTGTAAGATATGCATGGTTTCAAGTTAAAAACCCAATAACTAACCTTTTTTAAAAAGCTCCATTTTGTAGGTTTTCAAGATTTTCTATTTTTTTCTTCAAATTATTCATAATTTTTACATCATCCAATCTTTTAACCAAACATATTTTATTTCTAACCACCACCACATCACAATTATAGCTATAACTACCATCAAAACTACAGTCATAAGCCAAACAGGCCATAAAAAGGAGGGGAGGTTTCCATTGAATTCTAACATGTAATAAGTTGAATACTTTACCCAGGCTTGGTGTGAGTTTGTAATAGTCTTAAATATCAGGACAAAATGAACACAAACATAATTATTAAAACACGAGAATTTTTTTTATCTATCAAAATTTCAGTAGAGTCTCTTTTATAATGGGAGATCATAAGTTATCGAAAGTGACATGTTGCACTTCTAATTCAAATTTTTCATCCAACATCCAATCATCCTGAATCTTAATCACATCAATGGTACTCATTATTTCACCCAAAACCTCAAAAAAAAATTTTTTGTAATCAATTATGTATTTTAAGGAAAATATAAATCAAACATATGCATAAGATTTTGAAAACATTTTAATAATAGGGTTTGTTTATATTCATGTATCAAAAGTAAAGGTTTGACATAGTTATTACATAATTAAGTACATTACAAGCAATTCTAACACTTCTAATTTACGATAACAAAAATGGATTAAGATATGGCTAATCATGTTGTAAATGAGATGGCCCTGAAAATGCAATATAAATATTGCAATAAATGAAGTAATCATAAACAATAATAAATACATTTGAAACAATATCGACATATCTAATCCTTTTATTACAACCCAATATTAAAAACATTAGTCTTTAATAATGATTCCTTTATTTTATACATTTCTCCCTAATTCCCATATCACATTTAATTCTATAGGGTTAAGAAAATTCTATTCATGACTTCCCTATCAATCATTCATCATTTAATGATATATTTAATGTCATTAACCATCTCCATTTGGTATAATAATTCATTACCTAAGGATGGATTTTCAAGAAGATGTTGACACCAACTCATTGGTATTATGAGTTATCACCTTCCTGGATAACTAATCGGTATTTTTAATGTACATGCCGATATTAAGATGTCCACATTGATATCATTAGCTTATCCTTTTTTTTTCAAAAATAGCCAATCATGTACTCTCTCCTCCTCAACTCTCTGGGATGGTGATGCTGATACTAATGGACCTTATAGTATCATTAGTCTTCCTTACCAGAATTGACTAATCAATTTCATTATAATTACCGATATCAATACAACCCACTAATATCATTATTATTTCCAATCCAGAATAGCTAATCAAGTCCATCATAATATTTAAATTCATCTCTTAGAAATGTTGATGTCAAGGTCTCATTGACATCATTAGCCTTCATACTAGGAGTAGCTAATCAAATTCAAGTATCAATCTAATCACATTGATATCATTAACTATTCCCAACCTAAATTAGCTAATCAAGTCCGTTATAAGATCTTAATTCATCATTTGACAATGTCAATGTCAAGGATCCTTTGACATCATTAGCCTTCATAACTGGAGTAACTAATCAAATTTAAATGTAAATTCCGATATCAATATAATCTCATTGATATCATTAACTATTCTAATCCAGAATAGCTAATCAAGTATATCTAGATATTTCCTTTCATTTTATTATTCATTATCATATTTGCAAGTAATACGAAATCACAATGAACTAACATTTCTAATAATGAAATGAATTACAATTACATGTTGTCGACACTCTAGTAGTACCTCCCTGATGCTTCATAGCTCCCGTGGCTCCTCCTGTGTCAACAAGAATACCACATTATTTATCACTCAATGCACATTCTATGTTGATTTCTTTCAACTAATCCATCATTTACAATTTAAGTTTCATTGAATTTCCATTTCAATTTCTCATTCAATCCTTTTTCTTAGTTTACTCCTAAAGATTAAAAAAACTTTTAAAATCCCAATACACATACATCTTGACATGAACTTCATTCGTACAATCTCTACCAATTTGGTCTTACTTAAGAACAATTTATAAACAAAGTAGAAATAGCTAATTTTCAGCCAACTTAATTTAATCATTCAAGAACATTGTTCTTTATTTAAATCATAATTGAGGTTATAAAGTTTTTTTTTTTTTTAATGTAGCTTGTTTGCTTAAAAAGCTAAGATATAGAACTACTTTTTTAATGAAAGGAGGGAAGCCAAATTCCGCCATTTACACACCCAAACTATCCATTATCGTAACTCGCTGAAACTGTCCAGTATAGTTCCCAGCTTTACCTCCCCTTAGATGTTTGCCCATTTATGAAGTTTTAGAACTCTGAATTAAACAAGTTTAGTTCTGTTGGAAAGATAACATCTTTAGCTATAACTTCTATGAGGAACCTATCCCAAATTTTACTATTTTCATGCTCTAATCTCATGTGGAATTTAAGAGACAAAATTGTCCAATTTTTGTCTACGAGTTTAATGAACGACCAAACATTTCTAGTTGACTTCTCATAACTCAAAACATTCATTGCCATTGTCGTGCTATATATCATGTAACATCACTAAATGTAACCTCTTAAAACCAATCAACCCAATTCACAATTCATACTAACAATAGCATAATTAAGATAAAATGTACATCTTCCATTATAAACCTTCATTTATACATTAACACATATCAATTTCTTTAAAATCAACATGCTCATTAAATTAACCAAACTCCTTTTTCCTAAGCATAATATGGTCGGCACCTTATACCACCCAACACTTCAAATTTGTCCCTAATTATTCATGGTTTTAGGTTATTTCAACTCTACATTAACTCAAATTTATCATTTCACAACAATTTCTCAATATCCCTAAAATCCACATAAGAACCCTAACACAAAATTCATGATTATAAAGCATCAATTCTTGATCAAATTCAATTAGACTTGCATATTCAAGTCTAGGCCTTTTACCTAGTGATAAAGTAAATCTAGCCAATTCTCAATCAGTTAAAATTTTTCGACTTATCTCCATTCTTCCTCCTATCCAGCCTCTTTCTCTCTCTAACTCTCACAATTCTTTCACTTAATCTTGCTAATTTCTTCCCTAGATGAAGTTTCCCCTACTTGGTAACCTTAATCTCACATAAACCTTGTTAATTTTAGTGATTTCCCTCTAAATTAGATGAAGTGAAATGAAGATTTCCCTTGTCTTTCTTTCTTTATGTACTTCTAGCTTTGAAGAGGAAGGAATGGGGTATTTATAACTCTAACTTTTCTTATTTACATATTGACCCTATATGGTTCAATTGTTTTTTTTTTATCCTCACTTATTTTCTCTTTTAAAAATTTGTTCTATATCTTTTATCACTTTTAATTTCACTCCTTATCATTTAATTTAATTTAAGTTTTCTTAGAATTAGCCTAACCCTTTTTATCTCTAGGTTAAATTTTAACATTTCAAAATATTTTAACGAGGGCTTACGGAGTTCATGATATTAATATGTATTCAATTTAAAGTTACAAAGTTTCTTGAGAAGGAGAAAGATGGTTAAAAAACAAAGATGTTTATATCTTTATTAATAGAAGTAGTACCATAGGGATTTGGTTATTAGGGGTGACTTGCATATGGTATGCAGAAATGAAAAATATTTGTTTGGTTTGTTGTGGGGTTAATATGATAGTATTTTTCTAGTAGAGAGAAAGATGATAGTATTTCTAGTGACTAATCATTGAGGAGAAGTTGTGCACAGGGTTAGGAAACAAACCCATTTTATAGGCAATGCAGTTTGTATATAGATCAAAAAGTTTTTTTTTTGGTTATTTAGAACTATTCATGTGCATGATGCTATTATTATTATTATTATTATTATTATTATTATTATTTTAGTTTGTTGAGGAAGTATGATGTAACTTTGGATCAACTATGATGAGACATTTAAAATCTCTAAAAGAAAAGAGTAGGAATCTTTTTCATACATCCTGCATATATACAATCACATTTATCAATATTGCCACATTAACCAAGCAACAAATTACTTGATGACTAGAAAATACTATGAACATTGTCAGCTCGACATGGATAGGTGTTGCACACAAGCTCTAAAGCGATGCAGGGACAAGATCTAGCCATGTGCAAGAGGGATCATTAATTTGTTTTGTAACAATCTCAGATTTTTAGGACAAGATGCACACTTTCATATGGAAAATACTAGGATTTTAGTTTTTATTTTCTACTGGAATTTCAGCAGAGTTTCCCCTTGCAATAATGACATCCCAAGTTATCGACTTGTTTCATTACATTACGATACTCTTTATCCAACCACTTGATCCAATCATCTCAGATCATAATTACACCAAGCAATACTATGAATACAACTTCTCAAGCATATTAACATGTCATTTCTCAAGCATGAAATTAGATATAAATCATAGAATTTAGAGATTAGACATTAATAATCATGCATTAAGACAAATTTAAATTCTTTAAATTAACAATACTTAATTAAACACTATCTAAATATTTATATGAAAAGGCACGAATTAAAAATGCACACATATAAGTGATTAGTACTTAAAAGTGTATTTTTATCAAGGTTTTATATCATCATTTTGCACTTAAAATATCAATAACTCCTTAACTAGAGCATGTTTTATAATAACAAGTCTGATAATATAAGATACCTTTAATTTATGGTAAATGTTCATTTTAAATGCAGGCTATCACATAAATCAAAGGATTGATTGATGAGTTTAACTACTGAAATTGAGAAGACAAAGAGAGGGCTAAGCTTAGAAAAGAGATGTTGGTTGAATTCAAATTGGAACACCATTCGGTTATTGGATTATAACTGGAGCTGTAGAACTTGAATTTATATCTGGTTTATATGGATAGAAAGCTAAGACATAGGCCTAAAACTTTCATGAAGAGTCCAAGATTCAAAAGGACCGTTTTCAAGTTCAAATTGTAGCAACAACAGAGTAGTCAGAATCTATCCTGCAGACCAGACACTGTTTAGTGTTCAACCTATATCTCGAGTTCTAGAAGTCCAAATGACCTCATTCTTGTTTTGTTAGAAAGCTGAGATAATTTCTCAGAATGTTCATGAAGACTATCTATTCAAATTCTAATGTTAGCAATGATGTTTTCTGTAGACAAGAAGATATGGATTGTTACCAGTCAAGAAGTGGCCATCCACTCAACAATTAGTCATCAAATCAATAGCTCCGAATTTTGGCCTATAAAAGAAGGCATTTTCCATGCATTTAGACATCTTGATTTTCAGATCAAGATCATGCTCTTTATTTCTTTCTTTATATTTTTGTAATGTTTAAGTTTTATTATATGTTATATTTTTCTTAATCTCTTGTTTATGCTTGTCATTTCCTTTACTATACTTATGTTCTTATATTGTTTATTTATGCTTCTCTTTTTCATTATGTTTAGCTAAGTTTATTATGTCAAGGTGAAAAGGTTACACTAATGGTGTAAGAATAAGTATAGTGTAAACTCAACATGGACTTTAATGTTTGATATTAACATGTTTTGTATTTGTTATCTTACTCACTCTTAATACCTTACTTGTTAAATGGTTAATCTAGATTTGTGTTGAACAACCCTTGGTACATCAAATACTTGATCCTTTCATAGCCAACTGTATGGTATAACCGACACCTGAGCTATGAAAGGAACTTGATTTGTTGTTAACATAAGTTATCACCATGAATACCTAATAATATTTACAAGTATTGACATTACTCGAATATGATAATTAATATAATCATGTTAACAATTATAATCCGATTGGAACCTCTTTTGTGTGTGGTTTCCAGTCAAGTAATAGAAAGAGTTTATACTATACTTATTTGAAATATCATTATTGGATCCTCTAACCTTGACAATTGTTTTATCTTTGTTTAAATTCTTACATCATTATCACATCTCAAAGCTCTCTTCAAATCTTTTCTTTTATTTATAATTTTATATAGTTCATCTCCATGTGGTTCGACCCCGGTCTTGCCGGATTATTTATTACTTTGACACTCCTGCACTTGGGATAAGACATCAATCTTTTGATCGTGTCAATAAGTTTGCATTATACATTAATTAACAATTACATTAGTTTTCTATTTAGAGAAAGTTCGACCTAATATATAGCAAAATAAATACAGCCTTAACTAAAGAGCTAGTCATATCTTGAGGAAGATGAACATGCAAGCAAACACACACACACACACTTTGACCTCAATAACAAAAAGTGTAAATCATTGCATCTTATAATCCAATGCAATAAATCTTTTTCTTTCCATTACATCCTCACACATAAATTAAAATTTCAATATCAAACATCTTGATATCCATCCAAATCAATACCAATATCAATTCCAAATCGATATTATTAGTCATCATCACAATGATGACTAATCAAGGATATGCTAATACCATTTTTCCCAGTATCATTAGCATCCACTTCTGGATAGCTAATCAAATTCCAAATAATGCCAACACCAATGTAGCTTCACTGGCATCATTGGCCTCTATAACCTGAAATGGCTAATCAAGTCCATATAAATGTCGATACCAATATAATCATACTAATATCACTTCACGACCCGAAAGGCTAATCAAGTTCCATTTAACATTTTCCTTACCATTCTTTTAGTTGCATGCTAATGTTAATATAATCATATTGACATCATTAGCCTTCATATCCTAGAATGACTAATCAAGTTCTTATTAAAGTTAGTGTTGATATCAATGTATCACATTGATAATCATTAGCTTTCAAATTACATTGGACAACTAATCAAATTCACAATTCCTTCTTTTCTTCCACATTATTCTTCCATTTATTATTCACGAATCTTACCTTTAATAAAATTGTAGTTAACATAATTTAAGTGAAACAATTAAATAAATCAAGGTGTAGAATACCTACCTATCTGGTGTGTTGATCCTACACTTCCAAACACCCTGGGGTCTAACTATAACAATATCCCCTGTCAAAACATGATTATCACATTACCATCATTTCATTAATTATGGATCCATACGTGGATTCAAAGATAACATAATTTTATTTATTGCATTTATATTTCATAACAATCCAATTGTAATCATTTAATTCTCTCATTATCAATCTTGGTCGAATGACCATCAACATTATCCTTAATTGACCTCTTATTTCATTTTGATTAATGATCAACAATACAACACAAATATGTCTACAGAAATATATTTCTACAATAATCACATGCATGACTATGATACTTTATTCTTTCTCTTTAAGGGCCATTTTGATCGAATTATACTTATTGAAACTCAAGGGTTCAACTTTTACGCATCTAAATCATTCATCTTACACTTATTTAAACATGATTTAATTCAATTATCATGACAAGTTAACCCATTTAATTCATCTCTATTACAAAATCTAAATCAAACCCTTATTTAATAAAGGAATTGCATTTTCTTTGTTTTCTTACAATTTAATTTCTTGCCTATATTTCCTTTACTTCCATTATCATCAATTAACATAAATTCTAAATCATTTCAATTAAAAAATTCCAATTCTTCTTTACTCTATTTGGTCAAACCATATTCAACAAAAAAGGATATAAATTTCTTCAAATTTCTATAATTGATACATTGCATATTTACTTTCAGGCAAGAACACAATAACAACACAATTTGATAGCAATTTCATAAAAAAAATAAATTTAAACCCCATATCCACACCCTAGGCCGAAACTTACTCTATAAAGAAGGGTGTGGTTTTCTTCTTTAATTTTCATAGTTGGCACTTTACCCACTAATATTTTATATAAAAGAACACCATACAAACCAATTTTCTTGTCAATTAAATGAAATGAATTCAAACCCTTTCCCCATGCTTTGGGCGAAACCTTGTTCATGGTGGAGGTTTATTTTCTTTTTAATTTTTTCAATTAATACATTTCCCAACTCTTTTTTATCCACATTAGCACGTTTCAAACATAAAACAATCAATTTAAACAACCTATCTTAAGTTCAAAATTTCCATAATACCTTACATTACAAAAATCACAACAATCCTTATCACAACTTTAAATTAGCTTTTGAACAATTTTTTTACCTCTTAACTTCAAAAAATTAAAAAAGGAATTTAGCAAGAAAATCCAAGTTTTCCTTCACTCCTCCCTCTTCTTCCATTCTTTAGCTTCCAAGAATACTTCTTTAAGCTCAAACAACTCTTTTAAAATTTGAAATTTCTTGTTTGAACCCTTTAAACTCCTTTTCGTAGCAGTGAGACATGAAATAAATTATGAATTTTGGCCAAGTGCAGGGGCAACACCAACTTGTGTGCTACATACCCAATTCTCTTCACAATTTTAAAGGGCCCAATGTATCTTATGCTAACTTTCCTTCCACGCCAATTCATAACATATGTTTCCAATGTTCAACTTTCAAAAATACATTATCTCCAAAATTAAATTCAAAGGGCCTCTTCTTTTATCTACATAACTCTTTTGTCTATCCAGAGCTACCTTCATTTTATCCTTTATGATCTTTACATTTTCTATAGTAATTTGTACCAATTCAGGCCAAATACACTTTCGATCACAAACTTTCTCCTAACTAACTGGAGTTCAACATTTCCTACCATATAAAGCTTCATAAAGAGTCATCCTTATAATGGTCTCGATAATTGTTGTTATACGTGAACCATTAAAGGCAAGAGATCCTCCCAATTCCCTCTAAATTCTAGCACATATGCCTTTAAAAGGTCTTTGAGAATCTAAATAGTCCTCTCTGACTAACCATCCATTTCTGTGTGAAATGCAATACTTGGTAATTTATTTACTGAATCCGTCATCTTTACTGATAAAAACAAGACAGATTTTGTCAAGCGATCTACAATAACCCATATAGCATCGTTACCCTTTTTTCCCCTAGGTAATCCTGATATAAAATCCATGGTGATATCCTTCCATTTCCATTTTAGAATCAACAATGGTTGCAACTTTCCAGTAGGTTTTTTTATATTTTACCTTCACTTGCTGGTAAACCCCACACTTTGCCATAAATTCTGTTATTTCCCTTTTTATGTTAGATCACTAATAAAACTCTTTCAAACCCCTATTCATCTTGTACTCCTAGGATGTACTACAAACCTAGATTCATAGGCTTCTTATAGCACTTCCTCCTTAAGGGCTTTGTCATCTGGCAAGTAAATTTGTCTACTTATTACCATTAATCCATCATTTAGAACATGAAAATATGTTTCAACCCCTTGGTTCACCTTCTTTATGATCTTCCCTACATCTACATCCAACCAATGGGCCTTTAATACCTTATCTTGAAGCGTAAAAGGAACTTTAATTTGGGCTATCAAGGATCCCTCAGGCCCTAAACTCAATTGCAAATTAATTCTCTATAGCTCTACTAGTTCCTTTCACTACAGTAACCTCACATGACTTACCACAACTTTACCTTTTCAACATAAGGCATCAACCACCACCCACCACATTAGCCTTTCTTAAGTGATAATCAATTACGCAGTCATAATCCTTTATCAACTTCACTCAATGCCTTTGTCACATATTTAATTCCTTTTATGATATTATATACTTTAAACTCTTATAATTCATGAAAATCTAAAATTATGATCTATATAAATAGTGTCTCCAAACCAGAAGAGCAAACACTACCATTGCCAATCCTAACGCGCCCTTTAATTGGTGATAAATAAGGTTTTCTCTTGGTTATCTAAGTGCATTGGGATATGGTGGTGTCAAGTGTTTACACCTAAATAGTGTAGAAATTCAAAATTGGTTATGGAGACTTTATTGAAATTGGTGAAGTCTACACATCTATCATTTTTCTTTGTCCATTTTTCATTATGAACATGTTGGTGAGCCATTCATATGGCACATCACTTTTTAAATGGATTTCACCTTAAGAAACTTGTCTAGTTGTCCAAAAAGCCTTTTGTCATCCCTCCTAAATCATCTTCTTCTTCTTTTCAATACATTGAAGACTTTTAGGTTCACATTTAGCCTATGTTTGGCCATATCCAAGCTAATATTAGGCATGTTTGTTGTTGCTTTGGATTTTAAGAAGCTCGAAGAGTGTAATTTTTTGTTAAGATTTAGGGCGGGCCTTATTTTGGTGATACACTCGGACTTATCTTTTTTAAGCATTGCATTTGATAATTTTTTGACCATTTTTATCTATATTTTCTTGTTTTATTTCATTTGAGTTTCATGGTCTTCAATAACAATTGCCTATTTCCTTTTCAAGTAAGAGAAAATGGATCTATAAGAGTCTATTTAATTTCCTCACATTATGACTATATCCCTTTCAGTCAAGAATTTCATGACTAGGTATTCAGTGTTAATGGCAACACTGATCTTTTGAAAGAGATATCTCTTTATGATGACATTGTATGCTAGGTCATCTTGATAACCATAAGAGTTTAACTAAAAATTTTGAATCTAGGGTGGGTGTTAGTGATGATTGGGATTTCCATTGCCTTTTTTAACTAATACTCATTTTTCATTAAATCTTAAAAAGGATTCATAGGGTGGTAGCATTTGATTTTAGCAGAGTTTATATTTGTTATGTCTAACTCAAACTTCAATGAACTTGTCTTTTGAAAAAGGCATGAGATAATCTAAAAATTTTCAATTTCCATGTTATTTGGAATCTTTGTAACCTCTAATGAGGGGTTCCTTTTAGTTTTTCTTTTAATGACTCAATATCATTCAAAGGCTTTTATTTGGTGATGCCCTAACTTGTCAATTCAACCAATTCTTAGAATTTTTCCTTCAACTTTTCCTCTTTTTTTATCCACAATTCAGCAAGAACAAGATTTCTTTTTTTACTATAGGCCAAAATCAAGAAAGATAGAAGATTAAGATCAAGTTTAATTAAGAACAAGATTTCTTAATGCTAGATCCAAATAGTTTGCTTGGCGTACTGTTGTAGTGTGCTCTGTTGCTTGCTTCTGCTATGATGATGTTTAGTTATTGGAGGGAAGTCTGGGGGCCTTTCCTTATAGCTGCTCACTTCTTAGTGGAGAGTGCTGGATGAAGCCTGTCTTAGTAGTGATTGCTCTAGCTTTGTGTGCTCAGCTTCTTGAAGATGGCTTCTGGATCTTTTGGTTGCTTTGACTAATCAGTTTGGTTTGTTGCTTTCAGCTTGTTGTTTATGGGTTGGTTTCCAACTGCTGGTCCATTGCTGTTTGTTTGTTGTGGTGTATGTTCATAGATGTTTGCCTCTTAGTGAAGGAGCCTTGCTGTTGTCCGCTGGCCTTGCTATGTCCAGTAGTGACCTGGTCATGTGCTGATTTATTGTGTTGCTGCAGTAGGTGCAATGCCTGGTTGTGTTTGTTTTGTTGCTTATAGGCTGCCTCCCAGTGACATCGTTGTCATTAGTTTGCTAATGGTGGTCGATTTTGATGGGTATTGCTCTTGCTGCCTTCGACTGTCCAGTATTTCTTGTTATCCTGGATGCTTTGCTTTCCCACTAGAAATCCTGCTTGTTGTAATGCATCTTTGCCGCAGGGGTGCATGACATGATGATGTGCCTCCTCTGCTATTTTGAACATGATTGTTGATCCTCTAGGTCATTTGGCTATCCTTTTATTGGAAATTGACTTCGTCTAGTTTGTTGGGCAATGATGCTTTTCTCTTATTGCTTGGTTTTGTTGGTTAATAGACAACCACTTTTGCTATTAAGGCTTCGACCCGACACCTTTGCTCATGAGCATGTTCCTTTTGGTCTTTTTGGTTGTAAATTCTTGTCTGTTATGTTCATTTTGGGAGCCTGTTCCTTTTTGTTCGTTAAGTTGTACATGCTTGTAAATTTGACTTGCTGGTTTTCCAGCTTTGTTACTGTTGATCTATAATACTTACATTTCAATAATAATAAAAAAGAACACAATTTTTCTTTGACGAGTTTGATAAAATCAAGAATTTAAGTAAGATGATTTTTTTTATATAGGGTTTGATGTGAACTTTGAAATAATAAGAGAAAAATAAAATCTTTTTTTTTAAGAAATAAAACCCTAGCTGAAACTAGGAAGAAAAGAAATTCAAGAAACAACACAAATTCATGATTGAAAGGATATAACCTTATAATAACACAAGCTCTGATACCATTTTATGTGGACACCTCTCAAGATACGCTAAAATAAAATTTGAATGGTTCACAACTTGACCCAATAAGAACTTGTCTTGAAAAACCAAAGTTATATGCAATGATAGCTCCCACCCTAAGCCTATAAAGAGAAGCGAACAAGTAGTATAAAATTACAATGAATTTGATCAATCCTTCGACGAGTTTGTAAGTTCAATAAAAAACTTAGTATGCGAATCACTCAACCATACAAAACATAGCAAGAATGTCAATTTCTTTCTTAAAAATAGTCTCTTTTTTTTTCAAAAATTCTCTACAAAAGAGTATTTATACTAGAAAGAATCCCAAGTCTAATAAGTTATCCCTAATGAATATGGATAAACCTAGTAAATAATAATAATCCAATAAACTCAAATTTAAGTAAGGACTTTAATATCTCTAAAAGGCCTAATAATTACTAAAAGACAAATAAAACAATATCCCAGTTATTTAAATTAGACTAAAGTAATTTTTGTAATATGTTGGCATAATCGAAACTCAACTTCAAACGCATGCTTCTCTTTTGTTTTAATAAATTAGAAGGCATGCCATATATTAATGGAAAGATATGGATGTCAACTTTACAATGAAATATGAATCAAATTAAAAAATATATAGATATAATTATGAAGAAAACAATAGTGAAAGGTCAAAATTAGCATATTTGAATCTTCTTATTCCAATCTTTTTGTAATGTCTAAATGCTCATCTACAAGCCCTTCTTGAACATGAATTAAATTAGTTAAGGCGTGTTCTTTATTATTTCATATCTTATTGAAGTCCATCTTAGCTTATGGGTTTTGAAGAAGTCTATTGAAAGCCTCTTTAAACCTCGTAGCCATAAATCTTGTCATTGGACCATTTGAAACCTCTAACACATCTCTTGTTGTTGTTTAAATTGCATCATTCTCTCTCTCCTCAAAATGATTTATTATCAAATCATTATCTACATCAAATAAAGATAAATAAAAAACAATGGCTAAACATCTAACTACACCCAAGTATGGTCCTTTCTGGTCGATTGACACCATGGCGGTCGCGGCGTTGCCCCAAAGTGACTAACCCAATCAGCCTTCAACTGACAAAATTGACAGTTCATGATGGTCACTTTGAGCCAACGGTTGGGATTCTTTAGGGCTGAATCAAGAGCCAAGATTTGGCACCATTAAAGATAAAATGTCCCTCTTTCACCCCCTGTAAATAGGGGTGGATTTCATGGACTGAGAGGGAATAAATTCAGGTCTAAATGTGATAAAAAAAACCAGCCTCTCCCCCAATATTTTATCTAGCATTATCATTTTTTCTTCTTCATTACCATGACTTCGGCTTCTTCAGCCACCATCATCTCAACAACGACATGACCATCGGTGGCCTAACACCCTAGCTACTCCATTTCTTTGCTGGCAATAGGAGTAGCCACTATGAGCTCCTCTTTTCTCCCCTACACAGTCAACCATGACAGTGTCTCTTTCCTTTTAGACTAGCAACAAACCCTGCACCTTTAACCTCTAATCACCGACAACGGCGACAGAAACTCTAACAGACCGACAATTGCCACCATTTCAGTCTCTCCCTTCTCCAGCAATGGCAGCAGCAGCAGCTCCAACCACGCTGATTGTTCCTCCTTATTCTCCCTCTAACAGCCAACACCGCCCACCAACGACTCTGCCACCAGTCAACAACAAGACCAGTCGGCCACTCCTTCCACGCTAGGTAGCTTCCCCATCTCTTATTCTTCTTCTCCCCCGTCTCCTTCTTTCACATATTGCATGTGAATAGTGGAACATGAATTATAATTCATGTTCTACTATTCACCAGCGTAGTCACTGGGTTGGGCGAATGACTAAGCTGAATTGGGCTGGACCTATTTTAGCCCAGCCCAGTTGGTTGGGCTGGGTCCAGTCCACCCTAAAAAAAAGGGAAGAAGAGTATGATGGGCTTCCAGTCGGCCCAACCCGACTGAGTTGGGCTGGACTCATTTCGACCGAGCCTAGATGGTCGAGTCGGGTCCAACCTAATTTATGTTTAACAACAACAACAACAACAATATATAATATTTAAAAAAAATAAAAAAACAATTAAAAAAAATTCAAAAGTCCTTTAAAAAAATTTGTGATTTTCTTGCATGTTTTTCTACCAATTTTGCATAATATTGGGTTGTATATTTACACTATAAGATATAGATCTGGTATTAAAATATCTGGTATTCTCCAAAATGTTTCTAATTTTTTTTTTAAAAAAATCAAGTTTCCTCTTTCAAAATAAAAAACAAAAAAATATTTTGTTTTCATGCATACGGCTAAATCCTAAAAGTTTTTCAAGCATATTTTCATAAAAAAAACAACAAAAATTACATCTTTATCATGTTTTAAAAATGCAGAAAAAAGAGAGAGGATATCGTAACTAGTTTATGGTTATCCATTAGGGTTTGGCTAAAATATCAAAAACCCTTTACCAATCATTTTGTTCACTTTATATTTAAAGTGTTAGGGTTTAGCTATAGATTTTTATAGCTGAGGGTGTAAAATTACACAATAGAGTATACCCTTAGATATTAAAGACATAAAAACAAAAAATATAAATAAATAAATGCAATGCTAAAATTTAGACCTTAGAATGGTTATGATTTAACCTGATAAGGTAGAGACTTCATCACGAGGGGAGATCTACCTTGAACTTTAGATAAGACCAATGAATAGAAACTTGACCTAGAAAACAATCAAACAATAATGCAGCTTACCTTAGATAGAGTGCACTAAGGGTGATACATCTTCCCCTTGCACAACCAGTTCCTTACCCGGACTCTCACAAACCATAGGTTTCGTAGTAAACTTAATACTAGGTGGTGACTCTTGAATCTTATAATCATAATTTTATGATCATACCCAAAACCTTCTTTCCTTTCTCAATACCTATTAGGAGGGTTAGCGCCCCATTCGACGTCGCCCCACGACAACATTCTTTCTTTGTTTTCTTAAGGCTTTAATAGTTCAAGAAAGTTAGTATGAGTGTGCTTAAGCTAAGGTTGTTGAGTTTAGGCTTTTTTTATGTGTTTTTGGCCATTTTATAGGTTTAAAGCAATGCTTGAGTTTTCTAGGTTTCTAGGTTTTGTGTTCAAAGGTTGCCATTTTAATTTCTTGCAAACTAAAGTTATGGGCTTGCCTTGAGTGTTTTGATTGAAGCCTGGGCATATATATGAGTGTTCTCTTCTTCCAATTAATCCATACAAGGTCTTGTTTGGATCAGTTGATCATTAATCCCTTTATAGATGTAGGTTTATGTTTGAGGCTGTTAGGTTTGATTCTTGGAATATTTGACATATTATTCCCTTTAAATAAGTCTTTTAGGTTTAATTTTACATGGTATAGCTCTTTATGCCTATGATTTGATGCAACTTGGTCTCTAGCTTTGATTTAATTTATAGGTTCTTATTATGTTTTTCGCGTTCTTGAGAATGGTCAACCAAAAACCACCATTTGATCTTTGCAAACTCTATTTTGATCAAGGGTTGTGTTTCTAAGTCTTGGGCCAGGCTGGGAGGCTTGTCCATGTGACTGGACTAAGCCTTTAAAGCCTAAGACCATATTTAGCGAAGCCAAAATTTGTCAAATAAAAAAAATACATTTTTGGGTCTTTATGGCGCCTTTTAGAAAACATGCCCTTAAAGAAATTTTTAAACATGTATTTTTTAGCTAAAAACATGTTTAGCAAACATGACCTAACACATTTTTCACAACCTTATTTTCTTTCTCTTTTTTTTGTATTTTTCCAAACACACCTTAGTTTAATGTTAATTAATTTTTAGGTGTTTGAAGGACTATTTTGCAATTAATTTTGGGTCTTTTATATAGTTTATACCCTTTTATATTTAATATTTGAGATTGTAAAGTTATACGTAAGACACTTCTCCAATATTAAATAAACCAGTTTTAAAAAATAAAAGAACAATAAAGATCCTTCTTTAAAAAACACAAAAAAATAAAATAGATTTTATGTTTTAAATTGCATTTGGTTAAACTCTAAGATAATTTTCATGCACATTTTTGTAAAAAAATATATTTTTTCTTTTTTCTTTTAAGAAAAATCATTTAATGGATTTTATAGCTAGTTTGTAAATATCTATTAGAATTTGGCCTAACTTTCAAAAACACAAAACAAAAATTTATTTATTTATTTTTAATATTAGGATTTACAAACTTATATGTAAGAAATATTCCTGGTATTAAGGGAAATAAAAATATAAAATATATTTTAGCTTTAGAATGGCTAGGTTTGACCTATAAAGTCGAGGTCCACCTTACTAAGGTGAATCTACTTTAACCAATATACAATCCAATTGTTGAAAGAATACAACAGAGCCTTAGTAATAATTAGACAAATGAACAATACATCTTACATTAGGAATAGAGTATTAGGGGTGATATTATTTGCCATATACACAACCTTTCCTCCTATATAGACTCTATAGACTAGTTAGGGTTTCTAATAACTAGAACACTAGGTGGCGACTCCAAACCCTTAAACCATAAAAGGAAAAGAATTTCTTGTTCTTTCTACACCTAAATTTGATCCAAAAGGATGATCACCATAACATTGTACACGTACGACAATGTTACTCACTGTCAACCACCAAGGGAAAGTGAGCCTCTTTTTCATTTAGGCCATCTTCCTATTATTTTCTCATCAAATACCAGCACCTTATATCTTGCTATTGTTATTGCACATGTTAAAATTATGGTAAACACATGGCTATTTGGTTTGGGTCATAAACATGGGGTTTAGGTGAAAAAAGAAATCATATCATGAACAAGGGAGATGACTTGCTGATTTGATGTTGGCGGTAAGATAAGAGGTTGTCATAGAGGCTTTGGATTGATGATGGTTTGAAGAATGGTCAATGAATAGAGATTATCTTTGGTTCTGGTCAAGTGGTAAGGCATGTGCTTAGAGAGACCGAGTTGGTGATTCAGGTGTTTATGGCTATTCGATAAAGGCTTTGTGGATTATGGTGCAATTCAATTTCAATAGTGATTGATTAGTACTTAAAAGTGTATTTTTATCAAGGTTTTATATCATCATTTTGCACTTGAAGTATCAATAACTTCTTAACTAAAGCATGTTTTATAATAACAAGTCTGATACTATAAGATACCTTAAATTTATGGTAAATGTTTATCTTAAATGCAGGCCTATCACATAAATCAAAGGATTGATTGATGAGTTTAACTACTGAAATTGAGAAGACAAAGAGATGGTTAAGCTTAGAAAAGAGATGCTGGTTCAGTCCAAACTGGAACACTGTTCAGTCATTGTGTCATATCTGGAGCTGTAGATCTTGGATTTCAAGTTGTTTTATATGGCTAGAAAGCTAAGACACAGGCCTAAAATATTCATGAGGAATGCAAGACTCAATTCTGCTGTTTGGAAGTCCAAATCTTAGCAACAACGGAGAAGTCGGAATCTGTCCTGTAATCCAGACATTGTTCAGTGTTTAGGCCATATCTTGAGTTATAGAAGTCCAAATGCACCGATTCTTTTTTTTTTGAAAAGCTACAATTTCCTAGAACTTTCATGACAAAAATCTATTCAAATGCTGACATTATCAATGATGTTTTGTTCAGACAAGAAGATAAGGATTGTCACCAAGTCAAGATGTGGCCACCCACTCAACAATTAGTCAACAAATCAATAGTTTTAAATTTTGGCCTATAAAAGGAGGCATTTTCCATGCATTTAGGCATCTTGGTTTTCAGATCAAGATCATATTCTTGCTCTCTCTCTTTATATTTTTGTAATGCTGAAGTTTTGTTTATATTAATCTCTTGTTTATGCTTTTCATTCATTTCCTTTACTTAGTTAACTTATATCTTATTTATGTTCTTATCTTGTTTATTTATGTTTCTCTTCTTCAGTATGTTTAGCTAAGTTCGTTATGTCAAGGTGAAAAGGTTACACTAATAGTGTAAGAATAAGTATAGTATAAACTCAACATGGACTTTAATGTTTGATACTAACATGTTTTGTATTTGTTATCTTATTCACTCTTAATACTTTGCTTGTTAAATGGTTAATCTAGATTTATGTTGTATAACCTTGGTACAACAAATACTTGGGGGTCAAAACCCTAAACCGTAAACCCTAAAAATGCTAAAATAAAAAATAAAAAAATGAGAAATTTTACAGGAAATGTTATTTTAGATTTTTTTTTTAGAAATGTTTGAAAAGTTGGGGGTCAAAACGAGTTATGACATGATTATTTGAAAATCTATCTTTTTATTAGATATTCTCATCCAAACTAGTAAAAATACCTTCACCCGAGAAACTTATACCTAACATAATTTATTAAAAAAAAGTATTATAAATTCTAACACCACATTACAATTCATGCTCTTAAAATTTCATTTATTTTTATTAGGTGGGGCTTTGAGTTTCTCAAGTGAGGGTCTTTTTATAAGTTTGTATAGAAATATGTACTAGAAGGATATATTGAATAATTATTTGAAATATAAAGATAGATAGATTAAGAGTGATTAAACTAATATGAAGCTTATAAAATATAAGGATAAAAATTAATTCCCTCTATTTTATCAAAACATTACTACTTTGCTCAAAATTCTATTTTAGTGATTATCATCATCAACATAGTCAGACATAGTCATGAATTAACTTAACTATGGGTAAGACTACCTATGTTTGGATAATGTGAATGTCAATTTTGGTCAATTAATATTATATTATGTTAGAGACTAATATAAATCATATCTTGAGACCTTACTTAACAACTTAAATTTTTAGGTTGAGGTTGTTCTATGACATGACATTAGAGCCTTGTTGACCAGGCAGTCACAACTTAGAATCTCACTACCTATATTTTATTTGGTAAAATTAAGCACAAGATAGTAGTGAACCTGTGCAAGTTTTAAGCCCAAAGAGCTTTCACTTGAAGGGATGAGTTAGAGAATAATATAAATCATATATTGGGACCTTACGTAATAGCTTAAACTTTTGAATTGAGATTTGAAAAGTGAATTGAATTCGAGTAATGAAACAAACAATAAAAGCAGGGAAAAGATCTTTTGCTTCTTCCTTTTCTTTGAGGTTTGAGCAAAAATAAAAAGACAAGGAAAGAAAAGGTGACTAGAGTGACTCCAATAAGTAGGAAAGAACATAAACAACAGTAGTAATATAAAGCACAAAAGTAAGGTACCACCTTAGCGAGCTTCAAGGAATGAATTTGAGTGTTTTTATTATTTTCTTTTTTTTCTTTGAGTTTTAAATCTTTTGTCTTTTGATTATTGAGGCTAAAATCTAAACAAACTACTTTTTTGAAAAACTAAAATAAAATCTAAACAAAACTTTTCAACCAAATATATTTTTTGTTTTTTAGAAAAATAAATAAAAAAATTGTAGATCCCTGGTTAAATTTTTTATGGTGTAAGTAAATTATTAGTAAATTAAACCTGGTGATAAAAAGGGTTCATGGAAAAACTAAAACAGATTAATATTGAATAATTAGAAATAAAGTTTTTTGAACGAAAACATTTAGATGCAGAGGTGGTAGGGCACTAGCTGAGAAAGGTGGAGAGGGTAATTAATTAGATATCAGTACTAGAGGAGCTGCGAGTCAACTATGTGACCTATCTACTTAGAGAGTGCTCACACAGTGTGGGAGATGGTTAGAGAAAGGATATCTAGGGAGGTCCTGACTTAGAGGGACTTTAGAGAGGAGTTTGAGGAGAGATATTATTCATAGTAACACAACAAGGAACATAAACTCTTAGCTTTAAGGTAAGGAGACATGACTGTATTAGAGTATAAGATGAGGTTTCGTGATTTATCTATATTTGCCTCTACATACCTCCCTACTAAGTGATATGAAATATAGAGGTTGGGAGATGGATTCTGATAGGATTTGAAAAGAGCATTAATAGTGATGCTATTTTAGACAACCCAAGAGTCAGTACAAGCAGTAG
Source organism: Populus x sibirica (assembly GCA_019202695.1). Lineage (NCBI taxonomy): Eukaryota > Viridiplantae > Streptophyta > Magnoliopsida > Malpighiales > Salicaceae > Populus > Populus x sibirica. The sequence goes on from JAGMVL010000801.1 coordinate 1,562,484, forward strand.
TGGCTATGGAGAGAGTGATCAGGGATTATCAAAAGGAAGAGGTTGAATAGGTATAATTAGCAGGAATGAAGAGGAAGGGTTTTTCCTTTTCCACATATAGACATCCCCTCCTAAAGAAGGAGAAATGTGGAAAGTCAGCTAGTAAGTTTATGAAGAGGGGGAAGTTTTACCCAAGGAAAGAGTTTATGAGTATTCATACAAGTCAGCGAAGGAGGACCCTCTAGAGGTCAGGCTTGTCAAGTGATGAGTGATACAAGAGGCTCTACCAAACAAAAAAAGCCCAAGCATCCATTATGCTCTAGGTACAATTAGAGGCACCCTAGGATTGTTGAGCTACCCTAGGGAAATGTTATATTTTTAGAGGTAAGGGGTATAAATGGAGAGATTATCAGTATCTTAGGAGAGGATGCTACTATTATGGAGAGACAAGCCATAGGAAGAAAACGTTTTCCTATAAGACGGCTAAAGATACTTAGGGACAAAGAACTACTACTTAGAGTCAATAGTAGTTAGTTATAGTTGATAGGCTTGTGAGACCCACACAATTTGGAGTGAGTGCCAACAGAGGCAGACCCAGGTTTAAGGAGGATAGGACCTAGAGAAGGGTGTATCACATGACTTGGGAGGATGTGAGAGCTGCATCACATGTTATGGCAAGTACATTACTGTTAAAAACTATGCAAGTATATGTTTTATTTCATCACAGGGCAAGTCATTCCTTTATATCATGTAAAATTGCAAATAGACTATATATAATGCCTAGTAAGTTGGATGCGAGAGTAACAATTAGTACACCTCTCAGAGAGAATATAGATATTAATAATGTATATAGAGGGGTTAGATTGTTTATTAAGGATTATGAGTTGAGGGTAGATGTAATGTTGTTGAAATTGGATGATTTTGATCTTATCTTTGGCATGGATTAGTTGAGTCTACACCAAACACAAATGGATTGTTTCACCAAAATACTAACTATCATAGGGACATGTGGTGAAAGAATAATTTTTACAGAGGAGAGGAAGGTGATATCTAGTTGTTTGATTTCAATCATGACAACTAGGAAACCAATGAGGAAAGGATGTCCTGCGTACTTGGCACATGTTAGAGAAATGGAAAAGGATAAAATGGAGCTAACTAGTATTCCACTAGTAAAGAAATTTCCAGATGCGTTTCTAGAAGAATTATCAAGGTTGCCCTTGGTTAGAAAGATTGAAGTGTCAATTGAGGTATTACTAAGGAACACTCCTATAACAAAGGCTTCATATAGAATGCTGCTACTAAGTTAGCCAAATTGAATATTCGACTTCAGGAGTTACTAGATAAAGGTTTTATCTGACCTAGTAAGTCATATTGGGGATCCTAGGTATTTTTTGTAACGAAGAAGGATGGCACCCTCAAGTTGTGTGTCAATTACTGATAGTTGAATAGGGTGACAATAAAGAATAAGTATCTCATTCCATGAATAAATGATTTGTTTGATCAATTAACAAGGGCAAGGGTATTTCCAAGATAGGTTTGAGATCTGGGTACCATTAATTAAGGATTAGGGAACAACACATGTAGAAGATGACTTTTAGAACTCGTTATGGGCATTATGAGTTTTTAGTGATGCCTTTTGGGTTGACCAACACCCCAGAAGAGTTTAGGGATCTGATGAACTAGATCTTCCAACTATTTTTAGGTCAGGATGTATTCAAGTTTTTATATGGAACATGAGCAACACTTAAGAAAAGTGTTGTAGAGTTTAACGGAGAACTAGTTATATGCCAAGTTAGATAAGTGTGAGTTTTGGTTAAAGGAAGTAGTGTTCTTAGAGCATGCCATCTTAGTTACGGGTATATTTGTAGATCCAAGAAAAGTGAAAGCTGTTTTGAAATGAGAAAAGCTTGTTAGTGTAATAAAGATCCATAGTTTATTGGATTTAGCAGGGTATTATAGGAGATTTATAGATGGGTTCTCTATAATAACATCTCCTTTAACCCGAATAACTCATTAAAAAAAGTCAAATTTGAGTGGTTAAAAGAATATGAGGGATGTTTTCAGGAGTTGAAGAGAAGACTTACCTCTTTCCTGAAATTAACTCTTTCTTTAGGGACTGAAGGGTTGGTGTATAATGATGCTATCTTTATAAAGTTTTTTCTATTCTTCATAAATATTAAATGCAATTGAGACTCTTTAAATGTTCATTTGTCATCTAACAGGTAGTTCACAAGTTTTCTTATAAGCAATCAGGGAATTAAGTCTAGCCTCAGAGAGGTATATCCCATCTGGGACATATCATCACGTATCTAGTTAAAAATGTTCAAAGATTAACTTGCAAGATTAACATCAAACATATTTAATCTTCAAATGGGGGAACATTGCATAGCCTTCTTTTAAATCCTCAAGAACATCAAAGATTCCCAATAAACCCTTGAGTGCTAAAAGATCTTTGAGGAACAAAAGATATTCTTATCCTTTTTAAAAATCTTAACCAAACCAAAGGATTATGAGACTTTTTTCTGTAAAACCCGACAAAAATTTTGGTGAAAAGCCAACCTATGCTAAGCAAGAATTAAGAGGAGCAAACTGGCTTAGCCTAAAGAGGATTTGGGAAAAGGGGAAATCAGTTCTAGGTTAACCAAAAAAGAAATAAGAACAAGGTAATCCAGCCCCCAAACACCCCATTACATTTATGAGTGATATAAATGTAAGGGGGAGAAAAAGAGATGACTTTTCCTCTTCCCCAGAATTGACAATAGTTATTGCTGCAGCATGACACGACCAAAGAGTTGATGTCTTCTCCCAAGTGCAGGAGTGTCGAAGTAATAAATAACCCGACTAGACCGGGGTCGAACCACAGGGAGGTTAACTATATAAATTATAAATAACAATAATAGAACAACAACAACAACAACAATAATAATAAAAAGAGCTTTGAGATGTGATATTGATATAAGGATTAAACAATGATAAAAACAATTGTCAAGGTTAGAGGATCCACTAATGGTATTTCAAACAAGTATAGTATAAACTCTTATTATTCAACTGGAAACCACACACAAAGAATGTTCCAATCGGATTATAAATTGTTAATATGATTACATTAGTTATCTTATTCGAATAATGCTAATACTTGTAAATGTTGTTAGGCATTAATGATTATAACTTATGTTAACAACAAATTAAGTTCCTTTCATAGCACAGGTGTCGATTATACCATACGGTTTGGGCTATGAAAGTGCCAAGTATTTGTTGTACCAATGGGTTATACAACATAAATCTAGATTAACCATTTAACAAGCAAAGTATTAAAAGTGAACAAGATAACAAATATAAAACATGTTAGTATCAAACATTAAGGTCCATGTTGAGTCTATACTATACTTATTCTTACACCATTAGTGTAACCTTTTCACCTTGACATAATAAACTTAACTAAACATAATGAAAGAGAGAAACATAAATAAACAAGATAAGAATATAAATAAGATATAAGTTAACTAAGTAAAGGAAAGGAAATGAAAAGCATAAACAGGAGATTAATATAAACAAAACTTAAGCATTACAAAAAATAAAGAGAGGAAGCAAGAGCATGATCTTCATATGAAAACGAAGATGCCTAAATGCATGGCAAATGCCTCCTTTTATAGGCCAAAATTTGGAACTATTGATTTGATGACTAATTGTTGAGCGGTGGTCATATCTTGACTTGGTGACAATCCTTATCTTCTTTTCTGAACAAAACATCATTGCTAACGTTAAAATTTGAACAGATTTTACCATGAAAGTTCTAGGAAATTGTCTCAGCTTTCCAACAAAAAAAGAATCGGTGCATTTGGACTTCTAGAACTCGAGATATGGGTTGAACACTGAATAGTGTCTAGGCTGCAGGACAGATTCTGACTTCTCCATTATTGCTAAGATTTGGACTTCCAAACAGCAAAATTGAGCCTTGGACTCCTCACGAATGTTTTAGGCCAATGTCTTAGCTTTCTAGCCATATAAACCAAATTGAAATCCAAGATCTACAGCTTCAGATATGACTTAATGACTGAACAGTGTTCCAGTTTCGACTAAACCAACATCTCTTTTCTAAGCTTAGCCCTCTCTTTGTCTTCTCAATTTCAGTAGTTAAACTCATCAATCAATCCCTTCATTTATGTGATAGGCCTATATTTAAGATGAACATTTACCATAAATTAAAGGTATCTTATAGTATTAGACATGATATTATAAAACATGCTCTAGTTAAGGAGTTATTGATACTTCAAGTGCAAAATGATGATACAAAACCTTGATAAAAATGCACTTTTAAGTACTAATCACACCACACACTCCTTTCCAAGGAGAAAATTGAACCCAACGAACTTGCATGTCAACTTCCTTGAGTGTTGAGTGAGAGGTGAGTTAGAAAAAAGAGAGAAAACTAAAAACATGCAAGAAGAAAGAGCCTAGAGAGCCAGCTGGAACAGACAGAAAGAAGAAGAAATAAACTAAAAGTAAAAGGGAAGAAGAAAGTACTAAAACCTTTCCTAAGAGTACTTAAAATCATAAGGTAAGAAAAACATCACTTTCTTATTTGTATCCTTGAGACTTCGGGAAAAAAAGGAGAAGGAAACCTTAAGGCAATGACTTCGGGTTCTTACACCAATGACTAAAGAGGACTGGATATAAAGATTAATAAGTATGGGGCTGAATGGGGAACATAGCTCCAGAACCTTTAACAAAAGAAATAAATGATTTTGAATACACAAACTTAGAGGGAGGGTCGACCAAATTGAAGGGGGCTAAACAGAATGCAAATTGATGTGATGAAATGCTTGAATTGTGACCTTGTTATAGTCTTAGAACATGCTTGAGCCAAAACAGAATTCATGTGTATGTTAATGTCTTGATTTTTACATATATGATTGAAGATATTATATGAAAATGAGATGAAATGATTGTATGTGCATAATTGTGATGTTGTTAAGCCTTTAAAGGCATGCTGGAGCTAAAACAGAAATGATACCATGTTAATGCCTTGATTTTGTTTATGTGATGGATGAACTTGTATAATTATGAATCAAGTGATTGAATGCATGAATATGACTTGTTGTTGGGAATATAATTGTGTTAGAAGTGATAAAATACATGTGAAAACTTGAAAGGAATGGGCTACCATGTAACAACCCCAATTTTTCTATTAGTTTATCCGTTAATCTCCCCCCTATAAAGGGTAGATGGAGCAATTTTTTTTTTAACTCGCCGAAATTTCTAACAAAATTTCCGGCAGAGTCTCCTCTATACCGGGAGATCCCAAATTATCGACAATGTACCACTGCACACATTTAGAATCACATCTCATCCACAATCACATCCATGTTTAGTACAATCAATTGCATAATTCATTCCAGATTATGCTCAGGACCATATTCATTCCCAAACTCCATCTTACATCACACGCATAAGTTAATAATTAAAATAGCCAAATTCAAGCACGAAGATTGCAATATATATATATATATATATATATATATATATATATATTTATAAACTTGATTAACTATTCGGTTTCGGAATAGTTAATGATATCGGTGGTGACCTCGATATCGGCAAAATTTATAAACTTGATTAACTATTCGGTTTCAGAATAGTTAATGATATCGGTGGGTGACCTCGATATCGGCAAAATTTATAAACTTGATTAACTATTCGGTTTCAGAATAGTTAATGATATCGGCGGGTGACGTCGATATCGGCAAAATTTATAAACTTGATTAACTATTCGGTTTCAGAATAGTTAATGATATTGGCGGGTGACGTCGATATCGGTAAAATTTATAAACTTGATTAACTATTCGGTTTCAGAATAGTTAATGATATCGGCGGGTGACGTCGATATCGGCAAAATTTATAGACTTGATTAGCTTTCCGAGGTGAAAGCTAATGATGTCAAGAATTTTTGACATCGACATACCTGAGAACCTCCCAAGGTAATATGGAACAATGATTAACTATTTTAGTTTTTTTTAAAAAAATAGTTAATGACACCAACGGTTACGTTCGTGTCGGCATTTTCATGAAACCGATTAGTTGTTCCAGGACGGGAAACTAAAGACACTAATCGAGGTCAATGGTGTTGGCAATAGTTTTTCGATGTGGAGGGGGGGGGGAGAAGTAGTCAACGAGAAAAAAAAAAAAAAAGAGAATTCTTATATAACCATAAAAAGGGGTTTATGATTTAAGTAGATAGATATCTTGTTTAATTTTTCTTCCGTAAATTGCTTGTATTCTAATCATTTATTTTTAATTATATGGAAAATTTATATTTTTGCAGGTCCCTCCCATTCACGTCAGGAATAGATTTTAAGTTCTTTGATCCCTTTTTGTATAAGTTAAGAACTTAGGGATTTGTGGTGTAATTTTGTCATGCAGTAAACATGTAACCTGTATAGAATATTATATTCATAATATTTTGTTTCTGAAATATTAAATGTATCAACCTATGCTTGGGATATTAGAATGTACTAGACTATGTTAGAATATTAAACTGTGTTGTGTTATATATATATATATATATATATATATATATATATATGCAATCTTCATGCTCGAATTTGGCTATTTTAATTATTAACTTATGCGTGTGATGTAAGATGGAGTTTGGGAATGAATATGGTCCTGAGCATAATCTGGAATGAATTATGCAATTGATTGTACTAAACATGGATGTGATTGTGGATGAGATGTGATTCTAAATGTGTGCAGGGTACATTGTCGATAACTTGGGATCTCCCGGTATAGAGGAGACTCTGCCGAAATTTCGTTAGAAATTTCAGGCGAGTTAAAAAAAATTGCTCCATCTACCCTTTATAGGGGGGAAGATTAACGGATAAACTAATAGAAAAATTGGGGTTGTTACATACCATGTTTGGCTAAGAAGGTGAAACATGGAGAGAGCCTTGTATGATGAGCACCCTTAGAGAAACAAGACATAGGTTGGAAATGGAACTCTTATATGAGGTGAATTGAATATTAAATTGTGTTGATGATTTGGCATGATAAAATTGAAAACATAGAATGCAAGATTATGGCAACATTAGCTTTCAGCCTTGAAATGATGGTATTGTTTGATAGCCTTGTGATAAATTTGAATGTGATTAGTTATGGTATATGTCCAAATTTGTTTGGGGTGTGTTATAAAAGGGGAAAGCCTAGTGTAAACCTTACACTTAGTCGAGGGAAAGAGTAAAACTAGAAATAACTCAATCGTCACTGCCGATTTCTGAATCAGCAATGATATAAATTCGTTGATGAATTCTGGGTTAGTAGTGACTCAGATCTCATTGATGACTTCTGAGTCAACAGTAGATTATATTCGTTGACAATTCTATGCGTTAGCCATGGAATTTGGTTGTGTTGACGAATATTGGGTCGACAACAACTCAATTTTCATTGATGATTTCTGAGTCAACAGTAGATTACAGTTTTGCTGACAAATTCTGAGTTCCATACATTAACTGTAAACTAGTTTCCCTGAGGATTCTGTGTTACCAATGACCTAGTTGTCGCTAACAAATTCTGAGTTCCATGCATCAACCGTAAACCAGTTTCACCAATGATTCTGTGTTACCAATGACCTAGTTGTCACTAACAAATTTTGACTTCCATGCGTCAGCCGTAAACCAATTTTGTTGATGATTCTACATCAGTAGCGACCTAGCTTTTGCTAATGATTTTTGTGTCATCAGCAATCTAGTTTTTACTGACGACTTTCTGCGATAGTAGCGTCCCAGTTTTGTTTTTGAATTCCATATCAAAAATGTTTTAATTCATATGATGACTTTCATTATATGATGTGTGGAACTCTTAAATGTGAACATATGTATTCTTGGGATATGTATGGTGATGGCGTATGTGATTTCTAGATGCGAATATGTTGATTAGTGATCATTTGATGTGTCAGGTGGTACAACTAAGATTAGACCTTCGATCGAATGAGGACACCCCACGAGAGGAACAAGTAGGTGGCTTCCACCCCCTCTAGCATAACGTTAATTCTCTTAAGTGAATTCATTATGAAAGATCTATTATTGTGTTGTGGTGAATACTAAACTGTTATGAAATGTTTGGATGAGTATTATTATTAGCTTTGGCTAATGGCATCCTAAAAGGATGTCACACCAACAAGGTGTGTAAGGAATCCCGTTCCATAAGTCCACATATTTTGAAAAGAACTATGTATTTGCATGTTTAAGTTATTATGTATTTTGTATGAACAAATGTATTAAGTGTGTAATTGTCGACCAACACTTTTCTATAAACTTGTAATGGTAGGATATGTAAATATGATGCAAACTTGTAATGTCTGCTGAATTACAGTTCAAGCCTTTCCCCATAGATGCTTACAATAGAGGAGCTTGATGGAGCATGTTATGATGGCAAATTTATCACCACTACAGTGTAGATATGGTTTGCTAGACCGAACGTGGCTCTTTGTTGATGCTGCCCTTTGGGCTGGTAAGTCTGTGTATGTTGTTGATTGGCTGCAGTGCTGTGTTGGCTGACTTGCTAGGACTTTTTCCAGTGTTGCCACTTGCTACACCGATCATCTTCTCGCGAGGTTTTTGTTGTGGGCTGTTTGTTTGGTTTACTACTGATTGCATTATTGGTTTACTGGAGTTAATTACTGGCTTTCTGCACCAATATTACACTTGTGTCTTGGTGACAAGTTCTGCTTTAGGTTTGCTATGTTGTTGCTTCCTCAGTCCATACTCACAGGGAATGGGTGATCTGCTACTGATGTACTCTTGCTAGCCAGTTGTTGATGTTGGTGCTGTGTATTATCCCATGCTACTTGCACATGACTTATGTGTCTTTGAATGTGTTGAGGCTGCTCTTGGCCATTGTTGCGGGGCTACTGCCTTGGTTTAGCTGCTAAAGGTGTCGGTTGGCCTGCGGTGACTATTTGCTGCCCTTGTCGAGCTATGAATGTGGGTAGAGGTTGGTTTGCTGATCATAGTTGCAGGATCAACCCCCGACTGTTGTTGCTGGTGTTTTGGTTCTTCTATGAGTCCTTCATATCTTCTGTGTTGTTCTGATTGTTGTTCAACTTACTTTTGCTGCTGGGCAGTTATGATTTCTTTTTTCTTTTGCTGGTTTGTTTGTTGTACTTCTTACAGCGGTCTGCTGGAACTTCAGTACATTATTCTTTGGAAGAGTTGGTTTCTTTGCAACTGACCTATGCTACTTTTGTTATGGATTCTTTGCTTGCTTTGGATGCCTCCGTGTGCTCTACTGCTTGGTTTCTTGTAGTTGGCTGCTGTGTTCTGTCCTTGATTCACTTTTTCGGTGTTAGGTGCTATTTTTGTATATGGCTTTGCTTCATATTGTCAAAATAGCCATGCTTCAATGGCTATGAAGTTACTTTTGCTTGTTCAAGGGAACATGTTCCCTTTGTGCTCTATTATGTATATGCATGTATATTTTGACTAGCTTGTCTCCAGCATAGTTTCATTTTGATCTATAAAATTTCTTACATTCAATAAAAAAAACAAATACAATATAATGTAAACTTATGGATATGTAAATATGATGTTGTGGGTATGTGTATTGAGCACTTTCATGGAGATGTTGATTTACATAATGGCTTACATAAAAAAAAATTACCATCAATTTTGATTTTAAAAAATTAGGACATTACATTTCCTATTTTCCTAGGGTATTTTTACATGGATGTTAGTAATGTTTTGATCTACATGGAATGAGGAGTATAAAAACTTGTTTACTATATTAGCAAGTTTCTCAATAATACAAAGACTAGATACTTAGAGAAGAAAAATAGCCCTAACTTTATGAGCTTAGCTAAAAAGCTTAATCCTTATTTCCAAACTCACTAAGTAATAATCTTGATAGCTCAACAACTCAAAACAAGTTCTACACAAACCAAACACCTTATGCTAGATTGTAAAGTGAGATATAGAGCTACAAGAATATTTGTTTATAGTATCAGACATCAAGGCATAGATATTAGCTGATTTTATAACTAAATTCTCATTCTACGAGATTGTAGAAAACCAAATCTCAAATGCTAGAAATCTTTAAACCTACTTGTAGCATATTTATTTTTTAGGCATCAAACATGTTTGAGTGTGATACAGTACTATGCTAACTAGCCCCAAATAGAAAGTTTTTTTTTTAAGTATGCCCTACATTTTAAGTTCTTATCCTCTAAAAAAGTTGATGAATATAAAGTAATCATTATAAGACTTAACCTGATGAGGTACTTAATATCTATCCCCTTCAATTATTTAATAACTCTTTTCTAATAATGGGCCAAACAAGAAAGCCATTCATGCTAATAATATATGTAAGGTACAATCCAGCTATGCTGGATTGTATTTCTGATTAGGGTCTGTGTTGTAGATGGTTTCAACTAGTCATGTGTTGATGGCTATGTTGGTGTTCAAGGGAGCCTGTTTCTTTTGTTTGTATATGCATGTATATTTTGACTTGCTGGTTTTCAGCTTAGTTTCGTTTTTTATCTATAAAATTTCTTATATTTGATAAAAAAAAATATATGTAAGGTACAAGAACTCTTGATAAGTCATAAAACAAATGGTGAATGGATCAACTTCACTAGGGTGCTAATAAAGGAAAGGAAAATGATCAAGTATACCTCTTGTCCAAATTAGCAAGCTTCAACCTTTTAAAACTTTAATTTATAGCTTATATAGAGATCATTGATAGGCTTAACATTGATGTAATAGAAAGTGTATCTAAGCACTTTATCGATAGTGATCTTATTGAGTATTGCTAGAAGATTTCCATTGAGCATACTTTAAAATAGAATAGTTCATCTTAGATAGTAATGAGGTCATTAGGCTTATAAGGAAAGCATCATGAAATTATTTTACAAACCAATAATATCTCGTACCATAGATTTGTAAAAAGGTTTCTAACTACACCAATCCTAAAATGCATCTATGTAACACCTTAAGCCTTTTTTCATGATTTTTTTAAATAATCATATACATGAAAAATGGAGTAATGATTTTTTATAATAGATAAAGTTTCAACTATATAAAGGCCCTCCCAATCAACACACCGAACACAAGATTTACTCTACGCATACATATCAAATGTATAAAAGACTTTCCATTTATATTAAAAGAATAATAAAATTTTGAAAGAGTCTCCCTTGTATAAGGCCTACCTAAATTTTTTTTCCTGTATTTAATACTTGCACAACATAATCACAATCCAAACCGCATTTGCCTTATACAATCAATGCTCATATGCAGCTCATGCATGCCACCCAACACATATCATCAATCACAATTATTTACTATATTAATGCATAATAAGTGTTTATATTATTATACGAGGTATATGCAATCATATGTATATGTATATGTATATGTACAATGGAAACATAATGATTTGTAAACCATCATTTCACTTGCTTATAATTTCAAAATATTAAACTTAACATATACATCAACTTAACTACATATCATAAGATGAAAATTACAAACTTTTACCTAATACAAAAAGAACTATGCAATATTGTAAATAATGAATAAAAGCATGTAAACATACCTAACACACTTGTACCATGTTAAACTTTAGTAAAACACAACTATAATGATCCCACTTCATTCAAATTATTCATTTTTAGCTACAAACTCTAATTATAATTAGAAAAATCCCTTAACATAATTTTTGCTATTACAACCAGCTTAACATCACATCATTAACCCTCGTCAACATGGCTAAATTAATTCTACACCATTAGTCTCCCCTAGTTTGATCGACTTTAACATATAATAATAAGTCTCAATCCAAATGATCAACTTTAATATATAATGAATAGTCTCTTTCCAAATAACCGACTTTATCATATCAATAATTAGTCTCTGTTCAAATAGCCAACTATCTTTTAACATATAATAATTTGTTTCTTTTGTAATCTATTTTGAAGCTCATTTCACATGTTTAAAGAAAATTCTAACAAGAATATATCTTTAAATAAGAAGGTAAGGTGACGAAGACCTACTTGACACTCTTGTAGTATACTCTCTCTCAATTATTGGTCCAACCTTGCATGTCACTCCTAATTTTCAAGGAAACATCCAATTAGCACCCACATCAGTTTAATCCATTGTTTATACTAATTTAAACACATCATTATTCTTTTTCATAGTATTAATTTATATCTTAATGATAATTTCACATTTTCTTATATTTTTAACTTGCATTTAACATACGATTTCATATTTCTTATTAACATCATGCATCCAACATATATTTTCTTATTTTCCCAATTTACTAACTTGTTAACCAAAACCCAGTGTACACAACCATCTAATTTACAAGTTCTCAATCCATATCTAAACATAATAACATCATTAAACACCAAAACTCACACAATTCCATTAATTTCCATACTTTTCATTTTCGCACATTTATCAAACATTAATTTCCAATTTTTCATATTTCTAAGGACAATCCAATATCTAAGTGTTTTATCTACATGAATCACAACCATAATTAAAACACAATTTCATCATTATAACAATCGAGTTTAATCATAATATCATCATTTAAAATACAACATGTACACAAATTAGTCAACTTTCCCATAATTTAACCCATATAACCAACATCAACCAATTTATTTCACATTATAATATCCCAAACCAATCTCTACATTCCCCCAACATCATATAGAACATTAAAATCAATATGATTTTGTCTAATTTCTGAATTTTCATTATTCCCACATATAACAACAATTTGGATTTTTTCTTGTAATCCACATTACATCATTCAAAATCAATTTAAAATACTCATAATATCATTAAAATACCAAACAAACACAATTTAATTAAATTTCTAAGTTCCCCCGAATATCAAATCATGGTTAGCCACATTAATAATTAAATATCTATAATTAATTTTTAATTTCCTCAATTTACTCCTTAATCATAATTTCCCAATTTAGGGATTTCAATCCCCCAATAAAAAAAATTAGAAAAATATATTTAATAGTAAAAGAACACCTTACCAATAACAATTAACCTAATTTGATAAGTCTCTTGCAATCCTTTTCAAGAATTTCCCTTCCCCTTCCAATTTTGCAATTTTCTCTCTATATTTTGCAACTCCCAATCTCTCTCTTTCTAAGTTTTTTCCTAGTTTGATTTGTTTTCTGATAGGAAATCATCTAGCTCACACTCTCCTTACCATTTAATTTAAGAGAAATTAACAAGAAATTAAAGGAGAAGAAAAAATTTCAAGCTTCCTTCTTCACTCTAGGTCGTTAGCCTCATTATAAATAGGAGGGGGCGCGAAGGCGGGGGGGTTCCTTTTATTTATAATAATGTCGCTCATTTTATATATCCCACATGTTATTTATGTCCAATATCCAATCATCAGTATTTTTCGCATACTAATTTACTTATTTAGTTATGTCCAATATTTTAACGAACTAATTAAGACAAACACATTTTGCTCAACGAGATGATAAAACTAATATCCAATAGTTTCTTCTAGATATCCAACAATCTTATATTTATCTAATTTAACTCGTAGCTTTTTAGATACAATGTCTTTCATATAAGCGTCACATCCACAAATCCTTAAATATGATAAGTTTGGTCACCTACCTTTTGATTTCTTATATGGAGTCTTATCAACATATTTTTATTAAAACTCTATTTAAAAGGTAAGCAGGAGTTTATAGGGCATGGCCTTAGAAAAAAAAGATAGAAGGTCTATATAACTCATCATGAACCATACCATGTCCAATACGATGTCATTTCTCCTTTTAGAAACTTCATTATCCCCGGCAACGGCGCCAAAATTTGTTGCGATGTCGCGGTCGCACAAATTAATTACCCTAGCTTAAAACATACAAGATAGTATAGAGCAAGCAAGGGGTCGATCCCACGAGGAAGTTTCAAGTCAGATTTTTATGTTGTACGTTATGTAATTGGGGGGGATTTGGTTTGTGATTATCTAAACTATGGCAGCAATTAAACTAGCAAACAAAATCAATTAAAACCAAAACTTATCAAGAAAACAAACCTTGGTCGCAAGCACACATCCACCAACGGAAATTAGAACCGATCCTTGAAACGAAAATTGCAGTTTATGTTCTGAAATTTTATCTTTTCTTAACGTTGATTAATTAACGGATCCGCCATATAATTAATCCTAACCAACAAACAATCAAAGTGTCCGCACTAATGATTCAATTTAATGGTAGCTTTAAGAACTAGATAATTTCATCAAGATTAACATACAAGTTGTCCACACTTGTGTCACTTTGTTCAAATGTTCTCCCTAAGTTCAATAACGTAGTTCGCCACAATTATCAAGCTTAGTTACTTCACAAGTTCATATATCACAACTCCGGTTTTGATATTAAACTTAGCAATAGATTGTTCACAATAATAACTTAGAGTCCGCTCTAGCAATCATCAACAACAATCATAGGAAATATGCATAGGAAAACAATCATACTCATTCATAACATAAACTAAAAATAAAAGGAAGAATAAATCTCACGGTTCTTGAAATCCGAAGGTTTGTTGTGTCCTTGCAACCAAGAAAAGAGCTTAGCCTTACATAACTATTGAACAACTACTTCTAAAGAATGAAAAGAGCATGATTTTTGGGTTTGTAGAGGAGAGAATTTGTGTTTATTCTCTGCTGGCTGCTGCCTCCTTTTGCTCTTTCTTTTTATATGCTAAGAAACCCTATTCCCTATTTTACAAAATAGTCCTCCCTTAAGTTGACAGTTTACATTTAAGTAATTCAATAACGATTTTCCTAAAAAGAAGAAATAGCCTTGAATTAAATCTTCAAGATTTGACTTAGAGGAGCTAAATTGTTGAAATAAAAACTTGGACGCCGGTTTAGATGCTTCGAAACGTAATTTGGACATGTTCCTTCACGAAACCTGTTTGCTGGCAGAATTCAGCTGTCATCTTTGGAAACTCATATCTCCCTCATATGACATTGTTTTTGGCTGAAATTTTGATCGTCTATAGTACTGTTAGTAAGAAATCCAAAACAATTGCGTTTGCATAAATTGGACTTCTGTAGCTCCAGATATTCAAGTTGGAATGGACGAAGGTCAACACTGGCAGATTGCGAGATTTGACTTTGAAAGCTGCGATTTCCATGATCTTCCTTATTTTATTTTCTTGCCTTAGATGTCCAGAAAGGTATGGATGTTATCTTTTTAATGCCATTGGAATCACTTCATTTCGACCTCTAGAGCTCACGCTCGCACAAAACATCGACGAAGGTCAAATCTGCCAATTACCTCCAATTTACTCATTTTTGCATCTTTCATCCAAAAGTGCCTTCAAAACATCAAACAAAGAATATCAAGGCATTTTATATATAAAAAATAGGCAAAACACTAGTTAAATGTGGGTGAAACTATCGAATAATATGGTTGCATCAGGCATGGCCTTAGAAAAAAAGATAGAAGGTCTATATAACTCATCATGAACCATACCATGTCCAATACGATGTCATTTCTCCTTTTAGAAACTTCATTATGTTATGGTGTTCCAGGAGGTGTCCATTATGAGAGAGTCTCATTACCTTTTATATAATCTTGAAAATCTTGAGTCAAGTATTCACCATCTCGATCAGATCAAAGTATCTTAATACTTTTTTATTTTTCAACTTCACTTCTAAATTCCTTAAACCTTTCAAATGATTCAAACTTATATTTCATCAAATACACATAACCATATCTAGAATAGTTATTAGTAAATGTGATGAAATATGTATATCTATGTATGGCATGAAACATCATTGGTCCACATACATCTGTATGCATCAGACTTAACAATTCTTTAGACATTTCACTTTTTCCAATAAAGGGTGTTTTGGTCATCTTACCTAATAAACATAGTTATTCTTATTTCATTACTATGACCTAGTCTACAATTCAATCACTAAGATGAATATTGATTATCTAATCTATTTTTCTTGATGTTTATATTGAACATAAGCATTTTTAAAGAAAGTACACACAAACCATTTACCAGATCCATAATAAACATTATTATTATAAAAGAAACAATATTTGCCTAAAATAATAAACCTATATCCATTCAAAGCTAAGTAAGAATTTGATACAATGTTTTTAGAAAGTACTGGAACAAAATAATAATTATTAAGTTCTAGTAGTAGCCCACTTAGTAAGGTAAAATAATAAGTTCTTGTTGCTAATGTAGTAACTCTTGCTCCATTTTCTTTAGTTTCTGCAAATTATTGCAAATGTGTAAACTACATCTAGTATCCAATACCCAAGAACTACTATCTAAAGTAGAAAGATAGTTCTCAATCATAAACATGCCTAAAGTAGAAGCCTTAGTAAGCTTCTTAACATTTACGGTTGCAAGATACTCCTTTCAATTCCTTTTCTAGTGGCCTTCGTTACTATAATGATGACAAGTACCCTTATCTTTCTTGATGCCCTTAGTAGGCTTATGTGCTTTAGTGACAAAACCCTTATTCTTCTTATTCTTCTTCTATGACTTTTTTTAGAAGATTGAACTAGGAAAACATGGCCTTTTTTCCTTATTAAAGGCTACTTAAGCAATTTTAAGCATATTAAGCAATTCTGACAATGTACTATCTAACTTATACATGTGATAGTTTGTAATGAATTGTGAAAAGCTTTAGGGTAAAGACAATAAGATCAAGTCAACACTTAGCTCATGGTTCATGACAAAGCCCGATTGAGCCAATTTCTCAATATAGCTGGTTATTTTTAAAGCATAGGTGTTCACTGAGGAACCCATTATCATCTTGCAGTGGAATAATTCCTTAGAGGTCTCATACCTCTTAGTTTTACTAATTGCATCCAACAACTCTCTATGATATAAAATTATAGTATGGGCATCCATATTCTCATATTGCCTTTGAAGTTTAGGTGACATGTTGGCCAACATTGCACATGTAGCATGCTCATCGTTATCAATATGATGTTGATATTCATTCCCAACTTCTTTATTAGCATTCTCATCAAGGGCAAGAGGAATTGGATTTTCAACGTATAATTTTTCTTCTTAATTGAAAACAATTCTCACATTGTGGTACTAGTACGAAAAGTTTAGTCTAGTCAATTTGTTATGATCAAGTATGTTGTGTAGGGATACATTGCTACTAATTTTTTATAAACCCCTAGTCTAAAATCGATAAATTGGTATTGAAAGTCCTATAATAAATTAAATGAGTTTCAACTGGATAATATATTAACAAAAGAAAAATCTAAAAATTTGGTGGAAATTCCTATAAAGCTTAAATAAATATCAAATAATACAAATGATCAGTGTAAGTCTTAAATAAAATCCAAGAAAAATTATTATTTTCAAGGAAAAAGGTCATAAAGGAGTATATTTAGCACTACCAAAAATTCAACAAATACAAACGGAATTACCGATGGTTTTTTTTTTGATATTTTACTATGATATTAACCGAAATAAATTTTTCCATTGCTAACTCTGTCAGTATATACCGACAGAAACACTTTATCGGTAACTACCAAGGGAATCCCAGACAGAATATGAAGAATAAAAAAAACAAGTTGTGCGATGACATATAAGTTTTTATCGATGAGTTTACCGACATAATTATAGTTGGACTTAAATCGGGTTGTCTGTATAGTGACGTGTCAACAACACCGACATAATTACTGATAGGGCGACAGACGAAATAATTTCGTCCGTAATTCCATTGGTAATAGTTAATATGTCCTGACCATCAACCCTCCCCTCCTCTATTTCTCCTTTTTCTCCCCCTAAATCTAAATCAGCAACCAGCTCCCTCCCCCCAAACATCCCCCCTCATCTCAACAAAATCTTTTCTAGTCTTAGCATCCGTGTTCTGATTTATTGTATTGTGGATTTTTTATTTTTAGTAAGTAAATCTATCTTTTTTAAAATTTAATACAATTTTAAAATGTCAATTTTATTATTGAATGTTTTTTTAGTATATGTATTTTGTTTGGGTGTTTACTTGTTTTATTTTTTTTCTCAAACATGTAGTGTGGATTTATAATTTGGTAATTGTTTGTTTTAGATTTTGTAAAATTGTATTTGTTTGTAAATTGTTGAAACTTATGTCAATTTACCGACTTAGGTGTGTTGTGATGAAATAAATAATGGCTTGTTTACTGGGTCTGTTTTAATTTTTGTTAATTTTATTGTTGAGTTGTAATTTCTGTAAATTAATGTGTATAAATTTGTATGTACGTATATAGATAATTGATAATGAATATTTAAGAGACGTTTGAAAGTAAGTTGGATAATCTTGAGCTAAATCAATATTTTTGCAAATTTATTTACTTAACATAGTTAATTAATACATGTTGTCATCATTGTTTTATAGAGATTCGATAGAAGTCGTGGCTTCACGCAATTGCACGAAAGACTACCTAATTCATTGATGTATCAAGATTCACCCTAAGAATTGCGGATGATGGATTATTGTAATGGGGTTCAGAGTTTTATTAATTTCGCAGCATCTATTCCGAGAAATTTTAGTGGAGGCAGTATTAGATGTTCATGCAGGAGGTGTAAGAATAAAAAGTTTCTTCATCAAGATGTTATAACGATGCATCTTCTACATAAAGGGTTCATAGAGGATTACTTGTGTTGATATGCATATAAAGAACTATTTATGAGTAACGAGAGCATGGTAGGAAGGATGGGTGGGTCAACTTCTAGTGCTAACAATGTGCATGGAGTTGTAGATGACAACAGTAATCCTTACAGGAATATGGTTATGGATGCAACGAGAATGAACCAAGGTAATGCTAGTCAATGTCCAATTTTAGAAGAAGAACCTAATGCAGACACGACTAGATTTTTTTATCTGTTTAAAGATTCTGATGAACCTTTATGGGATGACTGCACAAATCATAGTAAATTATCGGTTGTTGCACGGGTGTTCACCATCAAGTCGGATTATGGGTTGAGTGCGACCAGTTATGATAGAATTATTGAATGGGCGAAATGCATTTTACTTGAAGGGAACAGGCTGAAAAGAAACTTTTATGTTGCCACATCCATGATGAAACCCCTCGGTCTAGGATACCAGAAAATTGACATGTGTCCAAGCTTCTACATGTTGTACTACCTTGAAAATGCTGAGCTGACTGAGTGCATGACATGTGGGTATTCCCGTTACAAACCCAGAACTGGCATAGGAAAGACTCTTGTAGCAAAGGTTATTCATGTCACCAAAGACTGCTGAACACATGATATGACACCAATCACATGATGCGGTTGATGGAGTGATGGTGCATCCTTCTAACAGTGAAGGATGGAAACACTTTAAGAGTGTGAATCCTCACTTTTTAGCTGAATAAAGGAACGTGCATCTTGGGTTGTGTGCAGACAAATTCAACCCTTTCGGGTCATTTGCTTCTCCTTATTCTTGTTGGCCGATTATACTGATGATTTTACAACTTGCCACCAGGAATGTGTATGAGGTCAGAGTTCATGTTTTTATCTATGATTGTACCCGATCCTAATAGTCCAGGCTAGAATATAGATGTTTGTCTTCGACCATTGATTGATGAGTTGACGCAATTGTGGTCCTCCAGGGCTTTGACTTATGATGTATTGAGAAAACAGAATTTTCTTATGAGGGCAACTCTGATGTGGATTATTAATGATTTTCTAGCTTATGGAATGGTTTATGGTTGGAGCACGCATGGAAAACTAGTATGTCCATACTGCATGGAAAACAACAAGGCATTCATGCTAACAAACAGGGGTAAAACATCTTTTTTTGACTGCCATCGACGTTTCTTGCCAACAGATCACAGGTACAGAAAAAACATAAATGCTTTTTTTGTTAGTAGAGTTGAAAATGATGTTACACCCCCACATCTTTCTGGTGAAGAATTGCATGACGTGGTGTCAGAGTACGGTGACATTGTGTTGTTTGGTTTTCAATCCGGTAAGCAGAAGTTTCCTAGTTTTGGTTTGACCCACAACTGGGTAAAGCAAAGTATTTTCTAGGAGCTTTCTTATTGGAAAGTCATTCTCCTCCACCATAACCTTGACGTCATCCACATAAAAAAAAAACATGTCTGAGAACTTTTTCAACACGGTAATGGACGTGAAGAGAAAGACAAAGGACAACATCAAGGCTATAATGGATATAACATTGTTTTGTAACTGTAAAAATATGGAGTTGGTTTTTGATGGGTCACAAGTCGCAAAGCCCAAAGCAAGCTTCACCTTAGAGAAGAATCCACAACTACTAGTCTACCAATGGCTTAAGAGTCTGTGTTTTCCCGATGGACATGCCTCGAACATATCAAGGTTGGTTAATCTAGAGGAATGTAGATTGTATGGAATTAAGAGCCATGACTGCCATATGTTTATGCAAACACTCATTCCATTAGCTCATCATGATTTATTGCCAAAGGGAATATGAGATGCACTCACGGAGACTAGTCATTTCTTTAGAGATATATGCTCCAATAAGTTGCAAACACATCACATTGAGAGGCTTGAAACGAATATCGTTGAGACAATATGCAAACTTGAGATGATATTCCCTCCATCATGGTTCAGCCATGAATTCTCTATGTAAAGAACCTTTTCTTCATAAAGCGTATGATCTCATAGCATTTGAAATCTTTTACTTAAACAAACTCTTTTCTTACACATGACTAAGGGAATGACTCCATCAATTGGAGGGAACCAAACCAAGTTTTTTAAATCTAATAGGTATTGCACACCACGCTGGGGGCAAAACATGCATATAGGGGTCCATAGAGAACCAAAGCCCAAAGGGTATCATCATAAAAACTTCTAAAAATGTCTTTTATGAGAATTGCTAATTGCATTGAAAGTTTCAGTTTTCATGAACAAAACCAAAATCTTTCGAGTTTTCCTCTTAAAATAATAATAAAAGGCAATACTCAATGGAGCAAGAAAGGGACCCATAAGAAACTGGAGACCTCTTCACCAAGCACAAAAAGATAGGAAATATAACGCGTGGAGCATATTCCGGTCCAAGAGAACAGGTCGGACAAACAAATGGAAACAAGAGCTCGAAGAAGTCTACTACGGAAAGGGGGACCTGTGTTTCCAAGATAGGTAACAAAAACATGCATGCTATATTGTTATAACACTAACATGGCAGGAAAGGTGTGATGAAAGCCAAATTAGTTCCAAGTTTTTGGGAACTGCTAAGAGACAGAATCTCAAGTCAACGGAGCTACGGAAAAGAATATGAATTGTGAACCGGCACTACTTCATTCCTCGAGGTAAGATGACTTCTTTTGAAGTTCAAAACGGGCGGTCACTCGATATTGAGATCATTTTTTATAAAAAAGCGTGGAGTATTTCTAAAAATCTTAAGACGGGCAGGTCACCCGATATTGAGGTCATTGTTTAGAAAAAGCGTTGAATTTTTCTAAAAATTTTAAAATAGAAAGGTCATCTGATATTGAGACCATTTCCTAGAAAAAACGAGTTTTTCTAAAATATATATATATAGGTCATCTGATATTGAGACCATTTCCTAGAAAAAACGAGTTTTTCTAATATATATATATATATATAATATCTTTAAAAGGGGTAGGTCTCCAGATATTGAGACCCCTTTTAAAATCTTTTCAAATTTCAAAACGGATAGGTCGTCCGTTACAAAGAGATAATTTTCCATCTGGGTAGGTCACCCATTAGAAAGAGACCATTCTCCATCTTTTTTTTACTAGGTATTGCACACCATGCTTTGGGGGCAAAACATGTATATAGGGGTCCATAGAGAACCAAAGCCCAAAGGGTATCATCATAAAAACTTCTAAAAATATCTTTTATAAGAATTGTTAATTGCATTGAAAGTTTCAGTTTTCATGAACAAAACCAAAATCTTTCAAGTTTTCTTCTTAAAATAATAATAAAAGGCAATACTCAATGGAGCAAGAAAGGGCCCTATAAGAAACTGGAGACCTCTTCACCAAGCACAAAAGGATAGGAAATATAGCGCGTGGAGCATATTCCGGTCCAAGAGAATAGGTCGGACAAACAAATGGAAACAAGAGCTCGAAGAAGTCTACTACGGAAAGGGGGACCTGTGTTTCCAAGATAGGTAACAAAAACATGCATGCTATATTGTCATAACACTAACATGGCAGGAAACGTGTGATGAAAGCCAAATTAGTTCCAAGTTTTTGGGAACTGCTAAGAGACAGAATCTCAAGTCAACGGAGCTACGGAAAAGAATATGAATTGTGAACCAGCACTACTTCATTCCTCGAGGTAAGATGACTTCTTTTGAAGTTCAAAACGGGCAGGTCACTCGATATTGAGATCATTTTTTATAAAAAAACGTGGAGTATTTCTAAAAATCTTAAGACGGGCAGGTCACCCGATATTGAGGTCATTGTTTAGAAAAAGCGTTGAATTTTTCTAAAAATTTTAAAATAGAAAGGTCATCTGATATTGAGACCATTTCCTAGAAAAAACGAGTTTTTCTAAAATATATATATATATAGGTCATCTGATATTGAGACCATTTCCTAGAAAAAACGAGTTTTTCTAATATATATATATATATATATAATATCTTTAAAAGGGGTAGGTCTCCAGATATTGAGACCCCTTTTAAAATCTTTTCAAATTTCAAAACGGATAGGTTGTCCGTTACAAAGAGATAATTTTCCATCTGGGTAGGTCACCCATTAGAAAGAGACCATTCTCCATCTTTTTTTTACTAGGTATTGCACACCATGCTGGGGGCAAAACATGTATATAGGGGTCCATAGAGAACCAAAGCCCAAAGGGTATCATCATAAAAACTTCTAAAAATATCTTTTATAAGAATTGTTAATTGCATTGAAAGTTTCAGTTTTCATGAACAAAACCAAAATCTTTCAAGTTTTCCTCTTAAAATAATAATAAAAGGCAATACTCAATGGACCAAGAAAGGGCCCTATAAGAAACTAGAGACCTCTTCACCAAGCACAAAAGGATAGGAAATATAGCGCGTGGAGCATATTCCGGTCCAAGAGAACAGGTCGGACAAACAAATGGAAACAAGAGCTCGAAGAAGTCTACTACGGAAAGGGGGACCTGTGTTTCCAAGATAGGTAACAAAAACATGCATGCTATATTGTCATAACACTAACATGGCAGGAAACGTGTGATGAAAGCCAAATTAGTTCCAAGTTTTTGGGAACTGCTAAGAGATAGAATCTCAAGTCAACGGAGCTACGAAAAAGAATATGAATTGTGAACCAACACTGTTTCATTCCTCAAGGTAGGATGACTTCTTTTGAAGTTCAAAACGGGCGAGTCACTCGATATTGAGATCATTTTTTATAAAAAACGTGGAGTATTTCTAAAAATCTTAAGACGGGCGAAGGTCACCCGATATTGAGGTCATTGTTTAGAAAAAGCGTTGAATTTTTCTAAAAATTTTAAAATAGAAAGGTCATCGATATTGAGACCATTTCCTAGAAAAAACGTGGAGTTTTTCTAATATATATATATATTTATATATATATATATATATATATATATATATATATATATTATCTTTAAAAGGGGCGAGGTCTCCGGATATTGAGACCCCTTTTAAAATCCTTTTCAAATTTCAAAACGGATAGGTCGTCCGTTACAAAGAGACAATTTTCCATCTGGGTAGGTCACCCATTAGAAAGAGACCATTCTCCATCTTTTTTTTTACCTCGGTAGGTCACCCATTATAATGAGGTCATTCTTCCCCTTGGGTAGGTCACCCATAAGAATGAGACCACTCTTCTCATTTTCCATTTGGGTAGGTCACACGCATCATAATGAGACCATCATTTTTTTCTTGGTAGGTCACCCATTAGAATGAGACCATTCTCCATCTTTTTTTTACCTCGGTAGGTCACCCATTATAATGAGGTCATTCTTCCTCCTGGGTAGGTCACTCTTTAAGAATGAGACCACTCTTCCCCTTTTCCACTTGGGTAGGTCACCCATCACAATGAGACCATCATTTTTTTCTTGGTAGGTCACCTATTAGAATGAGACCATTCTCCATCTTTTTTTTACCTGGGTAGGTCACCTACTATAATGAGGCCATTCTTCCCCTGGGTAGGTCACCCATAAGAATGAGACCACTCTTCCCCCTTTCCACTTGGGTAGGTCACCCATCACAATGAGACCATCATTTTTTTCTGGGTAAGTCACCCATTAGAATGAGACCATTCTCCATCTTTTTTTACCTGGGTAGGTCACCCATTATAATAAGGTCATTCTTCCCCTGGGTAGGTCAGCCATAAGAATGAGACCACTCTTCTCTTTTTTCCACTTGGGTAGGTCACCCGTCACAATGAGACACCATCTTGCATTTGTTTAGGTCACTCGTCATAATGAGACCATCTTTCATTTTGGGTAGGTCACTTGTCATAATGAGACCACACACATATTTTTGCATTGGTTATGCTTAAAGGAGATCGCCAGATGAGATCTCAGGTTAACCCAACCACACGCAGAGTTTAGCTTTGGTTAAAGGGAATCGCCAGATGGGATTTCAGGTTAACCGAGCTACACACCGACTTTGCTTCAAATTAAAGGAGATCGCTAGATGGGATCTCAGGCTAACCCAACCACACACAGAGTTTGCTTTGGTTAAAGGGAATCGCCAGATGGGATTTCAGGTTGACTGAGCTACACACCAACTTTGCTTCGAGTTAAAGGAGTCGCCAGATGGGATCTTAGTTTAACCCAATCAAAAGGGCAGGTCGCCCGTGAAAATAGACCAGCATGAGTATGTGGGCAGGTCGCCCCTGAAAATAGACCAGGTTTGAGTGTGTGTGGGCAGGTCGCTCGTGAAAATAGACCAATTTTCTTTAAAAAAGGGCAGGTCACCCATGATAACGAGACCATTTTCTTTTAAAAAGTGAAGTCCTTAGATGAGTAAATCATTCAGCAAGCAAGGAAGACTTTTTTTTTTCTTTACAAGCTTACTATGCAAAACATTGAGGAGTTTTGCTTCGTAAGCATTGTAAAGAGGGGGCATCTGTTGCTACCCAATTTTTGACCCATGTTTTGATAAAAAAAATTTAAAAAAATAGAAAAATAAAAAAATAATAAAGGTTTACATGTGGCGACAACATAATAGAGCATTAGGGCTAATATTAAGGAAGGAATATGTCAAGGAGATAATTACTGAATCATATATAATTACTGCAATATAAATTACCATAGATATATGATTTGATTCGTGCTGGTTATGGAAAATAATCATTGCAGCATAAAATACCGTATATATGGGATTTGTTGGTGCTGGTTATAGAAGATAATCTCTGCAATAATTATTGCAATATTTCCTTAAATAGTACGTGTAGGGATTTTCTATATAAGTGAACCTACATCCATATGCACTGGGAGAGAAAACATATTCACAGGGGGCAATTTTTTCAGAAAAGGAGAGCCAAACACAAAAAACCCTAAAGATAAAAAAAACCTTAAACCCGTTTCTCTTCCTCAGCCGCAGCCCCTCCTCTTTTAAAAAAATAAAAAAACAGTCGTCGCCCGTTTCACCACCTTCTTCTCCTCTCACGGCCTCCAACAGCCATCACCAGACCTTCCCATTCCCTCAGCAGATCTTTCTCTCTCTCGGCGGTCTCTCCCTACTTTCCCCTTTGCTCCCGCTCCCGCTCCTGCTCCCCTTAGCCACGGTCTCCTCTCCCGGCCAACCACGGCCCCCGGCCATCTCACGAGATCTCCACCCCCAAGCCTCCAACAGCCGTCCCCTCTCATCTTCCCTCTCCCAGCCGCGACTCATTCTTCTCCTTTCCCCATCTCCCAAAACCAGCCAAACCTCCCCCTATCATCTTCCTCTTTCTCAGCTGACCCAACAACCTTCTTTGTCTTCACCGATCTGTCATCCTCCAGCTCACAGAACAAGAGCCACCATTTCCCATCTCTCACTCGGCCGTTTCTCCTTCACCATCACCGCGCAGCTAGTGAAGACTCGGCAACCCTCGTTCCTTTCTTCATCTCCTTTACCAGCCAAAGGACAGCAGCCCACAGACCCACTGTCTCCCTCTTCAACCATAAACGTCATTTCTCTTTCCCCCCGACCACAGCAACACCCCAGCACCACCGTCAGCTCTAGTATCGCCGAGGCCACCACCAGCAATCCAAGCACGACAGAACTCACAGAACCCACTACCACAAGCCAGAGGCCCTGACCTCAGAGCCGGCCGCCTGAAATAGAGAAGAAGGCGAAGCCAAAAGAGAAAAAAAACAGATCTTTATGGAGAAGCAGATCAAAAAACCGAGAAGGAAAGGGACCAAAACTTGTTGTTGCGTTTTTATCTTTTGTTGCAGGCAACGGTGGTCGTCACCGCCGGCGAGGAAAGGAAGAGAGAGGAAGTCGAGCTAGATCCCACTGTTTCCAAGTTCTTCCTTGCGGCGGTGAGTGAACCCACGCGCCGCCAGTAGCTATGGCGCGTGGAGGAGACGCGCCGCCACTTTTTTTTTGTGGTCCAGTAGCAGTTTCCTGGATTTTTAGGGGCTATTATGTAATTTTTGAATTGTGTAATGTGTGTTTGATTTATTTTGAATTTTTGTGATTTGTAACATGTAAATGTGGGTGAAAAAATAGTAAAAAAAGATGTGTGTGTGTTTGTTTTTTATGTATATTATTGAATTATAAAATAAAATAAAAAGACAAAAAAAAATGAATTTAATGTTTTAATTTTGTATATGGTCAAGTATCTGAAGGACAAATAAAATCATGTTGTGTTTCCTGCGAAAATATAAGAACATGTTTCTACATACTTTTTGGGATTTAATAACTGATTTATTAAAGTCTTAAGAATTTGACTAATATGTGGTTTTTTGACTTTAATTGTGATTAAATGTAATGTTTGTGTTTTTGATAAAAAAAAATATAAAAAATATTTTTGTGTGTTGCATACGGCCAATACCCTAACATGTTTTGAACGTTTTTTTATACAACACTTGAAACGATGTCTTTATATCCTGGTTCACCATCTCCTTGATCTTCCTTACTTTCTCATCCAGTTGTTGAGCCACCAAGACCTTGTCTCGAAGTACAAAATGGATTTTTAACTAAGCTATCAATGATCCCTCGGGCCCTACACTTAGCTGTAAGCCCATGTTTTTCAATTCCACAATACTTCCTTATTCCTTAAGCTTTATATCATTCACTACTGCTTTTCCCTTCCTACTAAAGGCATCGACTACTACATTAGCCTTATCAGGATGGTAGTCATATACAATCATAATATTTTATTAACTCCACCCATCTCCTTTGTCACATGTTCAACTCCTTTTGCGACATCAAATACTTCAAACTCTTATGGTCCGTAAAGATTTGAACTAGGTAATTCACCTCATGCGGCTTTAACTATTTTGAAGCATACGTAATCACACACCCATGTTGCATCAATACACATCCCATGCCTATTTTTGAGGCGTCACTATATACCACAAACTAGCCAACACATAAGCAGAATGGCTAAAGTATATAACAAAAAGGTCAGACAATAGTGTTTAAAGAAGGAGACCTGGTATTGAAGAAGATCTCACTAGTATCGAGAGAAGATTAGAGTAAATAGGCATCGAACTATGAAGGACCATATGTGGTGAAAAAAGCTTTTTCTAGAGGATCTTTAATCTTAACCAATACGGATAAGGAAGATTTGCCTAAACCTATAAACTCTGATGTTGTAAAACAATATTATGCCTGATGTACCTTTTCTATCAATCAATAAAAAATGAAGTTTGACCGAGAATTCTTTGGCGTGTTTTCCTTTTCTTAAAAAACTATGCATGATTTCATGTTTCCACAAAGGTTTTTGGAAAAATTAAAGTTTTAGTACAAAAATAGAAGTCAACTTGGTGTTTGGTTTAATAGACAAGTTCTGAAAATTCAAGTGATCTCCTAAAAAGGTGACCACACATTTAGAAAAACCTGAAGAACAACCCAAACACCACGAGATGACTTCAAAGCTAAGTTTTAGTTGAATGAATAATGAGAAACCATTTTGCATGTTCACATGTAAGAAAGCAAAGCTTACCGATCCTAAATGCATGTGTTTGAAATGAGAAAAGACCATCTATGATGATCCTTTCACACGACTATAAATATATCTTTCGCTGTCCTTATTGAGCCTAATACATTTTTCTTGAGAAATAACTCTGACTAAGATCACACCTCACACTAGGAGCAAGTGCAAGAATCAGAAAAGTAATCCAAATATACGGAATGATCCTCAATGACTAAAGGTTTCTGAATAAAGCTAGGAACATGAAAGAATTTAAAAGTCAAAAAGGTTTGAGCATACCTTGCAAAATAATGAAATGATGATAGTGCTCAAAACAAAATGAAGAAGATCAAAATGAGAAGCCCAAGCTTTATGCTAGAGGGCATGACAAATCATTTTACAAGTCAATCCTAAGGTCTAGAAATACATAGACCAAAAAGAAGTTTGAAAACAAGCACTAATGATTCTTAGTCGTGAAATCCCTTAAACACCTTTTGAGGCTACAAATATTCTTTTTCTTTATAACCAAAAGCTGAAGCCTACAATATATACCCAATCAAGCCTTTTCTAATCAAAAGCATGCAATCTGGATCGATAGGCAATGCTTTCTTATGTGAAACAAGCTTCATTATTCATATAAATAAAATGAATGCTTTGAAGACTAGTTCCCCAAAACCCTCAAATTAAAACTTGAACCTTATTAACCAACAAAACATAAAATAAAAAGTAACTTCATATTTTTACCAAAACATCAAAACAAATATTTTCAATAAATATGAAAACCTGCCTATAAGAGTCATTTGAATTCTTTTCGAAACAAGTTTGCTTGAAACTAATGTCAAAATAATTTGTGTTTGGAATAGCTTTGAAATTCCATAAATTTTCCCATAAAAACAATTCCTTGCAAATAACCAAATCTTCTTCCGCATAGCACCATCCTTGAAGAAAACTCGAAACTAAACACTTGGGGGTATGATCAGGCTGGGGGCAATCCAAGAAACATAATAAAGTTGTCTCCATGATTCCCTTTTAAAGAAAATAGAGAATGTAAAGCAAAACTTACGATCTTTAAGTTAAAGGTTTTTTAGGTAAGGAGGTATGTTGAAATCATCTGAGACCTGCCCTGCCTAGAGGTTAAGATCACAAGTTGTGACTTGAGTAAGTGAAAGTGAAAAAGCCATGACAACTTGCTTATAGAGATCAAAACTTTAAAGAAAAGGAAATCTATAAAGATAGGGGACCTATATTTCTCAAGTAAGTATACAAGCATATTAATCATAATGTATTACACTTTGATCTTTACGGAGATCCTAAGGAAATAATCCTTGATAAACTTGTATTTTTATCCCTATCTCTTCCCTTGAGTGCGTCTTTGAGCCCTCATCACTTAGGTAGTGCGCTTTCTAGCCCTATCTAATTTCTTTTTGATTGAGTCTTTGAGCTCTCAACCATCAGATAATATGCTTTCTAGTCTTATCTTTTTCCTTTCGAGTGCGCTTTCTAGCCATCTTATACCAAATACGGTGTTTGCCAGCCCTATCCATTAAGGGTACCTTCTAGCTCTCAATCATCAGATAGTGTGCTTTCTAACCTTATCTCTTTTCTTTCTAATGAGATTTCTAGCCCTCGTATACAAACATGCTGCCACATTCCCGTGCCCAGAAACCTTCTAGCTGTGTTTCGGAGTCCATTTTGTTTTTTTAGATGTTGAAATGTGTATTTAAATTATTGATAACATTTTATATTTTTGTTGCATTGTGAACTTGTAATTATGGAAGTGTGAGAAAATCATAGGAAAAAAGAAGAATGATTGTGTGTATATGTGGTTGTTTGTATTTTTTTTATGTATGTTTTTGAATGCTAAAAACTAAAAAGACAAAAAAAATTAAATGTTTTAGTTTGCATTGAATTTGGTTCATATTTCAAAAAATACCAAAAAATATTTTGTTTTCTTTAGGTATCTGGGATTACAATCTTATACGTAAGATGTGTTCTTGATATTAAATAAAAAATTTTGTTTTGTTTTTATTGATGTTAGAGCAATTAGGTTTTCTTTACTTGATAAGATAAGGATTTCCTTACCGAGGAGAACTTTTCTTCTCTGTTTAAGAAGTCATTGGCAAGACAACTTTCAAAACCTTCTAAATCACATCAAACAATGAAGCAGCTTACCTCAGGTAGGGTGTGCTAGGGGCGCTAATACCTTTCTTAGCCACAACCAGTCTCTTACCCGTGAATCTTTGACAAAGACCAGTACATCCAGGTTTCCTAGTAACCCTGACCTAAATACTAAGTGGTGACTCCCAAATCATCAAACGAACGAATGAAAATCACCATCGATTGTCGCGTGGGCACGTGCGATGATTAGTACTTAAAAGTGCATTTTTATCAAGGTTTTATATCATCATTTTGCACTTGAAGTATCAATAACTCCTTAACTAAAGCATGTTTTATAATAACAAGTCTGATACTATAAGATACCTTTAATTTATGGTAAATGTTCATCTTAAATGCAGGCATATCACATAAATAAAAGGATTGATTGATGAGTTTAACTACTGAAATTGAGAAGACAAAGAAAGGGGCAAGCTTAGAAAAGAGATCTTTGGTTCAGTCTAAACTGGAATACTATTCAGTTATTGGATCATACCTAGAGCTGTAGAACTTGGATTTAGGTTTGGTCTATATGGATGGAAAGCTAAGACATAGGCCTAAAACTTTCATGAAGAGTCCAAGATTCAAAAAGGCCGTTTTCAAGTTCAAATTGTAGCAATAACGGAGAAGTCGGAATATGTCCTGCAACCTAGACACTATTCAGTTTTCAGCCCATATCGCGAGTTCTAGAAGTCCAAATGCACTAATTCTTTTTTTTGTTGGAAAGCTGAGACAATTTCCTAGAACTTTCATGAGGATAATCTGTTCAAATTCTGACGCTAGCAATGACGTTTTGTTCAGACAAGAAGATAAGATTGTCACCAAGTCAAGATGTGGCCACCCACTCAACAATTAGTCATCAAATCAATAGTTCTGAATTTTGGCCTATAAAAGGGGGCATTTGCCATGCATTTAGGCATCTTGGTTTTCAGATCAAGATCTTGCTCTTGCTCTCTTTCTTTGTATTTTGTAATGTTCAAGTTTTATTCCATGTTATATTTTCCTTAATCTCTTGTTTATGCTTTTCATTTCCTTTACTATACTTATATAATTATGTTCTTATCTTGTTTATCTATGTTTCTCATTATAATCCGATTGGAACCTCCTTTGTGTGTAATTTCCAGTTGAATAATAAAAAGAGTTTATATTATACTTATTTGAAATACCATTAGTGGATCCTCTAACCTTGACAATTGTTTTATATCTGTTTAAATCCTTATATCAATATCACATCTCAAAGCTCTCTTCAACTCCTTTTCTTTTATTATCTATTTCTTTATTTGTAGTTTATACAGTTAACCTCCATGTGGTTCGACCCCGGTCTTGCCGAGTTATTTATTACTTCGACACTCTTATACTTGGGATAAGACATCAATCTTTTGATCATGTCACATTCACAACCACACCTTTAAGTATAGAAATATTGGTGATTTATGTATAGAAATATTTGGTTTTTCTTCAAACAAGGTATAAACTCTTAGAGAAAACATTAGAGAATTAAGTATATTACTGGGGGGGCGATTGAGAGAAACATTCACCACCACACCTTTAAGTACATAAACGAGAAAGAAAAGAGAAGGAAATTAAGGGGAAAATAAGACATAGTCATGACAACAAGGGTTTAAAAAGCGAGGATCCAAAAAATTTTTACTGGTTGGGATTCGAAGACTAGATTATCGTTCGGTAAGGAATTCTAAACCTAATCTAGCAATTTTATACAAAATGAATAACAATGAGGTTAGAATTATGAAATTAATGCCATGGTTTATAGTGGAATTTTAGGGAAAATATAAATTAACTATAAATTGATCAAATTAGGTTAGACTATGTTGTGTTGGGTGTTAAATTAGGTAAAGATAATGAAGAAAACCATGAGGTCCTTAAGGGCCCAATTGCATGAAGTAGATTTATGTGTAGTTAGGTGAAATTATGGTGAAGTAATGTATAATTGTGTGAGGAAAGTGATTTTGAAAGAATGTAGTTACAATTTAAAGTGTTATTGAAATATGATAAAGTTGAGAATTTAGAATTTATGGAGAATTGGTGCTTTGAAAGGTAGAGAAATATTGAGTAATGGTTGACTTTTCACATAAGGGAGAATTGATTAAAAATATCAAGAATGAATTATGAAAAAAAAAAGAGGTGGTAGAGTTAGTCAAAGAAAAAATAATTGAAAGAGAAATATGATGATGATTGCGGTAGATGAAACATGGTGTAATTGTGAATGTAAATGCGTTCCATGGAGTAGTTTCCATTATTTTAAATGAAATGTAAGTGGGATTGTTGAACCTTAAAAGGTTAAAATTGGAGATATTGTAACATTTATAAGAGAAAAATGCTTGTTTGAAAAATGAGAATGTGAATAGAATATTTTGTTGTTTGTTTAATTCATGGAAAAAAAACTGGATAGTTTTGCTAAGTTATGATATCGAGTAAATTGGGTGCATTAAAAGCTAAATTAAGTCTTCTTTCCTTCAGTATAAATGTAGTTTGGTTATTGGAGACGATAAGTTACAATCAAAACTACATTTTATGATTATAATTATGATTTAAATGAGAGACGATATTCTTAAATGAGTAGTCTAAATTAACTAGAATAAGCTAGTTTCTACCTTATTTGAAAAGTTGTTTTGATGTGAGACTTGATTTGGTAGCGATTACAAGAAAGAATTTTGAATGCACATATAGGAGCGGGTGAGTTATAAAATTTTCCCTTGTTGAGAAAACTAAGGAAATTGAATAGAATAAGAAATAGGAAATGAGTATAATGAGAATTTAATTGAAAAATGAAGGTTAAATTGATAAAAGGAAACTCAGAATAATATTATATGGAATAAGCATGTAATGGAAGAATAATATAGTATACTTGTTGATACAGGAGAGGCTATCAGAGATGGGCAGCAGCAGGGAGGTACTACTCGAGCCTTGACAATAGATAGGTGTCATACAAGTGTAGGAGTGTTGAAGTAATAAATAACCGGCAAGACCGGGGTCGAACCACAAGGAGGTTAACTATAATAATAATAATAATAAGTTTAAGAGAGTTTTGAGATGTGATATTGATATAAGGATTAAACAATGATAAAAACAATTGTCAAGGTTAGAGGATCCACTAATTGTATTTCAAACAAGTATAGTATAAACTCTTTTTATTACTCAACTGGAAACCACACACAAAGGAGGTTCCAATCGGATTATAAATTGTTAACATGATTACATTAGTTATCTTATTCGAATAATACTAATACTTGTAAATGTTGTCAAGTATTCATGATTATAACTTATGTTAACAACAAATCAAGTTCATTTCATAGCACAGGTGTCGGTTATACCATACGGTTTAGGCTATGAAGGTGTCAAGTATTTGTTGTACCAAGGTTATACAATATAAATCTAGATTTACCATTTAACAAGCAAAGTATTAAGAGTGAATAAGATAACAAATACAAAACATGTTAGTATCAAACATTAAAGTCCATGTTGAGTTTATACTATACTTATTCTTACACCATTAGTGTAAACTTTTCACCTTGATATAATAAACTTAGCGAAACATAATGAAGAAGATGAACATAAATAAACAAGATAAGAACATAAATAAGATATAAGTTAACTAAGTAAAGGAAAGGAAATGAAAAGCATAAACAAGAGATTAATATAAACAAAACTTAAGCATTACAAAAAGAGAGAGAGCAAGAGCATGATCTTGATCTGAAAACCAAGATGCCTAAATGCATGGCAAATGCCTCCTTTTATAGGCTAAAATTTGGAACTGTTGATTTGATGACTAATTGTTGAGTGGGTGGCTACATCTTGACTTTGTGACAATCCTTATCTTCTTGTCTGAACAAAATGTCATTGCTAACGTCAGAATTTGAACAAATTATCCTCATGAAAGTTCTAGGAAATTATCTCAACTTTCCAACAACACAAAAAGAATCAGTGCATTTGGACTTCTAGAACTCGAGATATGGGCTGAACACTGAACAATGTCTGGGTTGCAAGATAGATTCTGACTTCTCCATTGTTGCAAAGATTTGGACTTCCAAACAGCAGAATTGAGTCTTGGACTCCCATGAATGTTTTAGGCCTATGTCTTAGCTTTCTAGCCATATAAACCAAATTGAAATCCAAGATCTACAACTTCAGATATGACCCAATAACTGAATAGTTTTCCAGTTTGGACTGAACCAGCATCTCTTTTCTAAGCTCAACCCTCTCTTTGTCTTCTCAATTTCAGTAGTTAAACTCATCAATCAATCTTTTGATTTATGTGATAGGCCTGCATCTAAGAGGAACATTTACCATAAATTAAAGGTATCTTATAATATCATACTTGTTATTATAAAACATGTTTTAGTTAAGGAGTTATTGATACTTCAAGTGCAAAATGATGATATAAAACCTTGATAAAAATGCACTATTAAGTACTAATCACACCCCCCAACCAGTTTATTACTAGTCTCTAGTAATCAAAGCGTTAAAATAGAAAAACAATTTGTAATTTCCACAAAGCAAGGCATTCATCATTCAACTTTCATTAATCTATCCAAGTAAACAAACTCTCATTAAATTTATATATTTGCTTTGTACTTCTTAAACAAGATATTAATAAACCTTTCTTTTGTGCTCAATATATCAACACATAGTTATAGGGCTTGGACAAAAACAAAATTTTGTTCTAATGTTTAAAATTAACTTTCTTGGGTTGGGATTATTATCTTTTTTTCTTCTTCTTCTTCTTTAATCTATTTAATATATATATACATATAACTTAAAACACAATGCATTTTTAACCCATGTAACGAGCTTTCGGCTAATGACTCCCAGACCAGTTGGTCTTAGGGCATTAGGTGTTAAGACACCCCTATGAGCTTAGTAACTCGGGTTGCAGATACGTAGATAATGCAATGTTTGATTCCCTTAAGCTTTTCTCCTTAACCCATGTAACAAGCGTTGGGCCAATAGCTCCCAAGTCAGTTGACTTTAGGATATTAGGTGTTAAAACACCCCTTCGGGCTTAATTGCTTAGGTTAGGGAGGCTACAAAACCAAACTTATCTACGTTTTTATTATCATCAATATTATCTATTTTATTTTATTTTTGCAAATTATATACTATCTCTTTCCCTTAGTTGTTACCTTTAACAAAAGAACATAAATAATGTAATAATCCAATGTGCAACCCACAATCAATGTAATAATGTAACATTGCGAGAGTTTGTAAACCTGAATATTTCAAGAAGTATTCTGATAGACCTTGATAAGACTATTTACTAAGATGCGTCTCAAGAGTCAATAAAATTCCTCCTTACTCTGTCATCCTAATAACAGTTTTGTCAAATGGTTTTAATAATAGCAAAAACAGTTAGTAAGTTAGTTTTTTTTTTAATGTCAACTACTACCCTCCCCCCAACCAAAACGAGACATTATCCTCAATGTTATAAGGTAGAAAAATAGAGTATAGAAGACATCACCTAAAACAGTAAACACTGACAAACCTGAAACACGCTTAAACAAATATAAGAAATAACAAAACAAAATACTATGTTATTAATAAAACCAAAAGACACAAGGTTTCACAAACGAAGGCTCAAATCCAATCTAAGCTTTTACGGCTTTTCTTAGTTGATCAATTTATGCGACTCATGGAGGGATCAATTACAGGGATAAAAGATTGTAGTTGGTCAATCAATTATTCAGCAGTTGCAGCAGAGTTATGATTTGTCGTGTCGAAGATGTTAGAAATTCCTGTTCCACAGCTTGATCAAGAAAAGACAACAAATTATCATAAAAACCATTAACATTTAACAAACCTATAGGTTTATGGTGAATGTGTAGTTGGGCCCAAGAGGAAATATGAAAGATCTCTTCCAATGTACCCAGACCACCTAGTAAAGCAATGAAGGCATCAACATGGTTAAATATCGCATTCATTCAATCAGGCATTGTAGAGACTTGTAGTTCCTCTCCAATTATTTTTCCAATGATGTCCCCTTTTGCTAAAGCTTTGGGGACGACCCTCAAAACTTGACTGCTTCCTAAAAATACAGCTATTGACACACACCCCATTAACCCAAGGTTGCCTCCCCCATACACTAAATGAATCTTTCTCTCAGCTAGTACCTGACCAAGATGATTTGCTTGATTCTAAAAACTCCTTTTCTTTCCCAGGACTAGATCCACCGAAAACACAGATATTTCTTACATGATGACTTGAGGAACCTACCATTTCTACACACTTCTATATCTGTTGAATGTATGGGTTGAGTAGAAATGAAGGGAAGGAAGAGAAGATTTTATATATGAGAAATTGAAAATGCAATCATATCACCTATATGTAGGCTAGCTGGAGTCTCACTCTCTCTCTCTTTCTCTTTATTTATTTGTTTATTTTGAAAAAGCATGTGTATGTACAGGTAGTTGTGATTGTGGCTCACATCTTCCCTTGGTTTTACGTCCAAGAACGGCTTAAACGCCCTCTATGGGTCGCGGGATAAGCTTCCCATCCAAGTTTTCTTAAAACTCGGCAAAGAGGGTCTTTTATAGTCGATTCCCAAGACTAAGTCGATCATGTTCTTTATGGAATTGTGGCCATAAATCATGAATTACACAATGCACATCTCCACTAGGATGCGTCTCAAGAGTCAATAGAAGATTATCTAAAGACCCCTTACTCAGGCCCTCCTTAATGAATTGTATTTTATCTTCACGGTTTACGAGATACCATTCCTAAAGAATGACATGTTGCATTACAAGTCCATCTGGCACATCTGTGAGACTTTCAGTCATTTTGCATGATGTTTCTTTGCAAAAGTGATTTTACTTGTTCCAGGCATGTATGAAATGAAAGAATTGGAGGACTCACTTGATAATCGGACCTTTGTTTCAATCAGCCAGCGAATATCTTCAGGAATTCCATGATTCATTAGCAACCTCAATCTTGCACACCTAGCACAGTAAATTTTTGCAATCGCATTTGGAGGCAAAGCGGGAAAATACTTTTTTAATTTTTTAAGAGTGGTGTCCATTTTCAAATGAGAATTGGAGAAGAGATTCAAAGAAGGGAGAAAGAGCAAAGAATTGCATAAATATATATATAGATATCAGTTATTATGGGAAACTGAAAGAACCGACTTAAGTCATGGAGTACCATTATCCACCATTTGACCTGGGTGAGAGAGACTAGCAAAACAACATTCACACAAAAAAAACACAAAAACAATGTGAGAAAAAGATTCAATCTTTATATACAGGATCACTCAATTCAATAGTGTCATCTTCAACTGAAAAATTGTCAAAGTAAACTTTCAAACGATGTCCATTCACCTTGAAAACATTGTCATTCTTTGGATTCTCGATATCACAGGCCCCATATGGATACACATGTTTCACAATAAAAGGACCGCTCCATCTTGATCTTAGTTTTCCAGGAAATAAATAGAGTCGAGAATTATAAAGTAAGATTTTTTGACCAACATTGAATGTTTTTCTCAGTATTTTCTTGTCATGAAACTCTTTGATCCTTGCTTTATGAATTCTTGAATTTTCATATGCATCATTTCTTATTTCCTCAAGCTCATTTATTTGTAATTTTCGCAGCTGACTAGCATCATCAAGGTTAAAATTGAAAGCTTTAATAGCCCAATAAGCTTTATGTTCAAGTTTCACAGGCAAGTGATAAGGTTTTTCATAGACTAGTCTATAAGGTGACATACCTAATGATATTTTATAAGCAGTTCGATAAGCCCAAAGTGCATCATTAAGTCTTAAAGACCGGTCTTTCCTATTAGGGTTCACTTGTTTTCTCCAAGATCGTTTGATCTCCCTATTAGCAAGCTCTACTTGTCCACTTGTCTGAGGGTGATAAGGGGTGGCAACTTTGTGTGTGATTCCATATTTCTTCATCAAAGACTCAAATGACTTGTTGCAAAAATGTGTTCCATCATCACTTATCATGGCTCGAGGGATTCCAAATCGACTCAAAATATTTTCTTTCAAAAACTTTATCACTGTTTTGTGATCATTGTTTCGACTCGGAATTGACTCTATCCATTTTGAAACATAATCTACTGCGACTAATATGTACAGGAAACCAAATGATGGAGGAAATGGATCCATGAAATCTATACCCCAACGATCAAAGATCTCAATGACAAGAATAGGATTTAAAGGCATCATGTGACATTTTGAAATAGATCCCAACTTTTGACAATTTTCACAAGTCTTGCGGGAATGCATGTGAGTCCTTGAACATGGCGGGCCAGTAAAATTCACTTTGTAAGATTTTTGTAGTTGTCTTTCTTGATGAGAAATGACCCCCACATGCCTTAGAATGACAAAATTTAATGACACTACTTACCTCATTGTCAGGAATGTATCTTTGAAATATTAGATGAGGACAATATTTGAATAAATAAGGGTCATCCCAATAAAAGTTCACTTCGTTCAAGAACTTTCTTTTGTCTTGGGTACTCCAATGAGCTGGCAACTGTCCTGAAACAAGAAAATTAATAATATTAGCAAACCAAGGCATTGTAGAGATGGAAAGTAAAGATTCATCAGGAAAGTAGTCATCGATTGGTGTGATGTCAGATCTCGAATCTATTATCAATCTTGACAAATGATCTACGACAACATTTTCGGTGCCTTTATTGGCTTTGATTGTGATATCAAATTCTTGAAGTAACAAAATCCACCGCACCAATCTAGCCTTAAAATCTTTCTTAGAAAGAAGATATTTCAATGCTGCATGATCACTAAAAACAACAACAAGTGAGTCAATAAGATAAGACCTGAATTTTTCACATGCAAATACTACTGCAAGTAATTCTTTTTTAATGGTGGTGTCATTCATTTGAGCACTATTTAAAGTTTTACTTGCATAATAAATCACATAAGGTTTCTTATCTTTTCTTTGTCCCAAAACAGCACCCACGACATAATCACCACATCACATATTATTTCAAAAGGTAATGACCAATCAGGAGGTTGAATGACAGGGAGCGAAGTAAGCAAGTTTTTAAGTTTAACAAAGGCTTCTTCACAATGTTCAGTCCATTCAAAAATATTATCATTTGTTAGAAGGTTACTCAAGGGCTTAGATATTACACTAAAATCTTTGATGAACCTTCTATAACAACCAAGATGTCCTAAGAATGATCTAACATCTTTAATAGATTTTGGTGTTGGCAAGTTAGCAATTAACTCGATTTTAGATTTGTCAACCTCAATTCCTTTCGATGAAACAATGTGACCAAGTACAATGTTGTTTGTTACCATAAAGTGACATTTTTCCCAATTCAGTACAAGATTCTTCTCTTCACACCTGCTCAAAACCTTTCTAAGTTAGTCAAACAATCATCAAATGAATTGCCAAAAACAAAAATATCATCCATAAAAATTTCAAGAAAACATTCAACCATATCACTAAATATACTGAGCATGCATCTTTGAAACGTGGTGGTGCATTACATAATCCAAAAGGCATCCTTCGATATGCAAAAGTACCAAATGGACTTGTGAAAGTAGTCTTCTCTTGATCTTCCAATGCAATTTCAATTTGGTTGTAACCTGAATAGCCATCTAGGAAATAATAAAATTCATGACCTACAACTCTTTCTAGGATTTGATCCATGAAAGGTAAAGGAAAATGATCTTTTCTAGTCATTAAATTAAGTTTCCTATAGTCAATGCACATACGCCAACCATTAATAGTCCTAGTTGGAATTAACTTATTTTTCTCATTTGTTATCATAGTGACTCCAAACTTCTTGGGTACAACTTGGGTAGGACTTACCCATTTACTGTCAGAAATAGGATAAATGATTCCATTATCTAGAAGCTTAATGACTTTATTTTTCACTACTTCTTTCATATTAGGATTAAGCCTTCGTTGCATTTCTCTAGAGGGTTTAACATTTTCCTCCAAATAAATTTTGTGTGTGCAAATTAAAGGACTAATTCCTTTTATGTCAGTTATGGTCCATCCTAATGTATTTTTGTGCATTTTCAGAGTTTGTAATAACTTACCTTCTTGATATGCTTCAAGTTTGGAAGAGATTATTACCGGAAAAGTTTCTTTTTCTCCTAAAAATGAGTATTTGAGATTGAATGGTAACGGCTTCAAATCAGGTTTTGGTGATTGAACACTTGAAGGTATGGACTCAATTGATCGTGGTGGCAATTCCTTAATTTTTGGTCTCCAACAATTTGCCTTTGATTCTTCCTGAAAATAAACCATTTGCAAATTGTCAGATTCAACAATCTCAGTTTTACTGGAAGTGGTTTGAAATTGATCATTAACTAATTTTTTAGTAAAGTCCACTTCCTGTAAATCATTATCATCTCCAGGTTGCTTGCAAATGTTGAAAATATTCATCTCCAATGTCATGTTTCCAAAAGATAGCTTCATCAGTCCATTCCTACAATTAATCAATGCATTAGAAGTTGCATTACGGACGTCCTAAAATAACAGGAAATGAATTACATGCTTCAACAGGTTGTGTGTCCAAGACAATAAAATCCACAGGATAAATGAATTTATCGACTTGTACTAACACATCTTCAACTATTCCTCTAGGCACTTTTATATATCTATCAGTAAGTAAGAGAGTTACAGAAGTTGGTTTTAACTCACCTAGATTGAGACTCTGAAAAACTGAACATGGAAGTAAATTCACACTAGCTCAAAGATCAAGTAAAGCTCTTTCAATTTTATGTTCTCCAATAAAGCAAGAAATTGTAGGACAACCAGGGTCTTTATATTTCAAAGCATTATTGTTCTGAATAATGGCACTTACTTGTTCAGCTAAAAAGGTTTTCTTTTTCACATTCAGTTTTCTCTTCACAATGCATAGATCTTTCAAAATTTTAGCATAAGAAGGTACATGTTTAATAGCATCCAACAAAGGTATATTGATCCTTACCTGCTTGAAAGTTTTAGAGATTTTAGAGTTGTGATTGACTTTCTTTTGTTTGGTCATGGCATGAGAAAATGGAAGTGCTGGCGGGGAATCAGTCTTTTCTTTGCAATGTTCAGATTCAACCCCTTCTTTACCCTTAGAGATTAACTCATCATCTTTCTCACAAGGTTCAAAAATGGGTTTTCCAATAACCTTACCACTGCGGAGAGTAATGACTAATTTGACTTGATCCATGTGTTGGCTTCCAGAACTACTTGCATTTGCATTGTATTGCCCTCTGGGATTTTGCTGTGGTTGAGATGAAAACTTACCTTTCTCTTGAAAACTGAGAGTAGATGTGAACTTTGCAAGAGTATCTTTAAGATCTGCCATGGTTTGAGCATTTTGAGTGTTGATTGTCTCCTACTTTTCAATGAATGCATGCAATGTTTCCTCAAGATTTCTTCTAGGAGGTGGAGCATAAGGAGGTGCATATCCATGAGAATTTTGGAAAGTGTGGTGTGCTTGAAATGGTGGCTGTGAAGTTTGTGCATTATTGTTACCACTCTTCCAACTAAAATTTGGGTGATTTCTCCAACCAGGGTTGTATGTTTGCGAGTATGGGTTATGATTGGGCCTTTGCAAACTGTTTAAAGCATGGGCTTGTTCATGGAGGCATTCCTTGAAAGAAGGCAAAGATGGACAGTCATTGGTTGCATGTTCATTTGTTTCACAGATTTGACACACAATGTCTTGAACATATTTTAATTGACCACTCGTTTTACATTCAAGTGCCTCGACTTTTCTAGCTAAATATGCAAATTTGACTTGGAGGTCATGATCTTCCCTAAGGTTGTACATACCTCCACTAGATGTATGAGGTTGAGTTTTACCCGGTGCCTCATAAGTGCCCGTAGTGTCCCAATTTTAAGCATTTTCAGCTAGCAAATCTAGGTACCCCATTGCTTCATCAAGATCTTTATTTTCAAAAGTTCTATTGCACATCAATTCCACCATTTGTCTATCTTTAGGGGTTAACCCTTCATAAAATTGTGCAACCAATCTCCATGTTTCAAAACCATGATGAGGGCAAGTATTAAGCAAGTCTCGATACCTATCCCAACATTGGTAAAATGTTTCACCTGGTTTTTGAGTGAAAGTGGTGATTTGTCTTTTGAAAGAGTTTGTTCTGTGAGATGGAAAAAACTTCTTTAAAAATTGTTGTTGCATTTCATCCCAAGCACGAATGGATCTTGACCTAAGATTTTGTAGCCATGTTTTAGCTTTATCTTTAAATGAAAAAGGAAAAAGCTTTAATCTTATGGTGTTCATGCTACAATTTGAGTCATTATAGGTATTACAGACCTCCTCAAATTCCCTTAAATGCAAGTATGGATTTTCTAAATCTATGCCATGAAAAGAAGGTAAAAGTTGAATAATGCATGGCTTAAAATTAAAATGAGATGCATCAGGGAGGAAAACTATGCATGAGGGTGCACTTGTTCTTGTGGGATTCATGTGGTCTCTTAGTGTTCTCACATGATTATTCTCATTATTCTCATTATGAAGCGACTGATTATCTTCCACGACCATATTTTCTGAAAATTATAAGGATACCCTACAAAGTCTACCACTTAATGTACGTGACCAAACTCTCATGCACGTGTAGGAAGAGAATAAAAGGAAGAAGAAAACAAAAGAAAAAAGAAACAAAGTTAGATATAAGAAAAGTGAAAAGAGAAAATAAAATAAATATTATAATTTATACAAGAATTTACCTCCCCGACAACGGCACCAAAAACTTGACACGACCAAAAGATTGATGTCTTCTCCCAAGTGTATGAGTGTCGAAGTAATAAATAACCCGGCAAGACCGGGGTTGAACCACAAGGAGGTTAACTATATAAATTATAAATAATAATAATAATAAGTTGAAGAGAGTTTTGAGATGTGATATTGATATAAGGATTAAACAATGATGAAAACAATTGTCAAGGTTAGAGGATCTACTAATGGTATTTCAAACAAGTATAGTATAAACTTTTTTTATTACTCAACTAGAAACCACACACAAAGGAGGTTCCAATCGAATTATAAATTGTTAACATGATTACATTAGTTATCTTATTCGAATAATGTTAATACTTGTAAATGTTGTCAGGTATTCATGATTATAACTTATGTTAACAACAAATCAAGTTCATTTCATAGCACAGGTGTCGGTTTATACCATACGGTTTGGGCTATGAAAGTGCCAAGTATTTGTTGTACCAAGGTTATACAACATAAATCTAGATTAACCATTTAACAAGCAAAGTATTAAGAGTGAATAAGATAACAAAAATGAAACATGTTAGTATCAAACATTAAAGTCCATGTTGAGTTTATACTATATTTATTCTTACACCATTAGTGTAACCTTTTCACCTTGACATAATAAACTTAGCTAAACATAATGAAGAAGATGAACATAAATAAACAAGATAAGAACATAAATAAGATATAAGTTAACTAAGTAAAGGAAAGGAAATGAAAAGCATAAACAAGAGATTGATATAAACAAAACTTAAGCATTACAAAAAGAGAGAGACCAAGAGCATGATCTTGATCTGAAAATCAAGATGCCTAAATGCATGGCAAATGCCTCCTTTTATAGGCTAAAATTTGAAACTATTGATTTGATGACTAATTGTTGAGTGGGTGGCCACATCTTGACTTGGTGACAATCCTTATCTTCTTGTCTGAACAAAACATCATTGCTAATGTCAGAATTCGAACAGATTGTTCTCATGAAAGTTCTAGGAAATTGTCTCAACTTTCCAACAAAAACAATTAGTGCATTTGGACTTCTAGAACTCGAGATATGGGCTGAACATTGAACAGTGTCTGGGCTGCAGGATAGATTCTGACTTCTCTGTTGTTGCTAA
Source organism: Populus x sibirica (assembly GCA_019202695.1). Taxonomy (NCBI): domain Eukaryota; kingdom Viridiplantae; phylum Streptophyta; class Magnoliopsida; order Malpighiales; family Salicaceae; genus Populus; species Populus x sibirica. The sequence goes on from JAGMVL010000801.1 coordinate 1,606,504, forward strand.
GATTTGGACTTCCAAACAGCAGAATTGAGTCTTGGACTCCCATGAATGTTTTAGGCCTATGTTTTAGCTTTCTAGCCATATAAACCAAATTGAAATCCAAGATCTACAACTCTAGATATGATCCAATGACTGAACAGTGTTCCAGTTTGGACTGAACTAGCATCTCTTTTCTAAGCTTAACCCTCTATTTGTCTTCTCAATTTTAGTAGTTAAACTCATCAATCAATCCTTTGATTTATGTGATAGGTCTGCATTTAAGATGAACATTTACCATAAATTAAAGGTATCTTATAGTATTAGACATGATATTATAAAACATGCTTTAGTTAAGGAGTTATTGATACTTCAAGTGTAAAATGATGATATAAAACCTTGATAAAAATGTACTTTTAAGTACTAATCAGTTTATCATAACAGCTTATTGAAAATGTATTATTATATCATGTTAAAATTGTGATTAAGGGTGAAAGATTTAGTTTCTCGATAATAGAACTAATATTTAGTAAAGGTGAAGGAATTAGTTTCCCAGTGATGAGACTAATGCCTGGTAAAGGGTGAAGGAATTAGTTCACTGGTAATAGGATTAATGCTCGATAATGAGCGTAAGGAGTAGTTTGTCCTGACATTAGAACTAATGCCAAGTACTGAGCAATGGATTTAGATTCCTAGAAGCAGGAATAATACCCAATAATGGGGGAATAAATTCAAATTTCTAGAAGTAGGAATAACACCTAGACATAGGCGAAGAAGGGAATTACCTGGTGTTGGGTATTACTTGGAATGAATATTTGTCATTCCTTTACTGACATTTATTCTCTAAATAACTAATCTTTATGAGTGGAGATTTTGATTTGGTGAATGAATATGTAGATTAATAGATAGATTATGTTGATTAATTATTGGAGAATTATTGGTAATGATGAGTTACATTCTAAATGCATTATTACATCTATTTTGTTTGTTTAAGTATTTGCTTGTTATTGAATTAATAGTTGTTTATAAATTAATTATAAGTGTCTCACAGCCACGAGCTGAATGATAAATATGTAGGACAACATTTTAATAATTTTGATTGAACTTGTATTAGATACCCCTTTTGTATTGTAATGGGTTCTGTATTTCAATATTAATTATCCTAAAGACTATGTAATTTGAACTCGATTCGATTATGTAAACCTATGATGCCATATTAGTTTCTTTCATTTAGTCATAGATAACTAGTGTGTGATTATGCCTTTTTATTTTGTTTTGAAAATTTGAACATTTTATATTAATAAATATATGTATATAGTGAACCATAATGAAATGTGATGGATGTGATAGGTTGAGTTATGATGAGTCTAGGATGATTGGACAATGAATGAAATGTGAATTGATTGACTATTAAAGTGTATCATGTTTATAGTCGATAACTTAGGAACCCTTGGTATAAGGGAGACTACTGAAATTTCAGTAGATTTTCAAATTTATGATTTTATATAAAAAACAAATTTCACTCTAAAAATTATAATATTCATGAGAAACTAAGTAATGATTGCTAGTAATTATAGAGGATGTTACAATTAAGGTTTAATTATTATTTTTTGTAGCTTCCATGAAATTCACCTTGGTCAAAATACTCTGAAGAAGCCTATTGAATGCATCATTAAGCTTCTTTTCCCTTGATTGCGTAATTAGTTCAATTGACACTTGTAATGGATCCTTTGATTGTAGTTTGGATCACATCATGTACTATCAAACTTAGTCTATTTCATAAGCTAGACCACATCTTACACCAAATTCTTTTACAAATTCACAATTCAAACCTTTATAGTGATCCTTTTACACCAGGATCAAGATAAAACCCTATTAATCTTTTTCACGAGCTCAAAGTTGAAAACTACCATTTTGTTTTGGATAAAGATTGAAACCTAACCAACCTTTTACACTAGAAGCAAGATCAAAACCCGCTAATCTTTTATAGGATAAAAATTAAAACCTAATGCCTTTTTACGTACTCAATGTTAAAACCTCAAGGTAATGATTAGTTTCTTCTTAATGGTTTGATTCATCAAAACTAGTAGCAATGGATACATTTGGGCTAACATTCTTTTTTCTTTTTTATGATGACAAACTATTAATACTTTCCCAAGTATTAACATGTCAATAATAAATATGCATGATTGCTCCCTCTATCTATCATAATATACTTCCCGCAATCAATTATACAATATTCTTATGAAATGCATGGGAGAATTCAGCAACATACATGTTTCAAGATCAATAAATATACGTTTATGACATATAAGCATATTATCTCAAGATATATAAGCATTTACTAAATGAAAATTAAAATGAAAATCAATAAGAATAATATATATATATATATATATATAATACTGAAAAGCAATATCATACCAATAATAATATCATATCATAGAGACAAAAAAATATCTCTCCGATACAAACAATATTCATGAATCAACAAAGCATGATAAAGCATTAAATATTCATATAATAAATCCCTGAATAGAAACAATTCTAAATGAAATAAAATGCATGAAATGAAATTGTCCATAATGATAATCTACAAGCCACACAAAACTCTTAAGCTACATTCAAAGTGAGTTTGATGGGATCATCGTAGTATTTGACATGAAGAAGACTCATCCAATAAGAGGTCTTTTTAGTTGGAGAAATGCTTTAAAATATGTATGATACCCAGGCCAAGTAAACAACATAACTTATAATTGTCTAAAATTTCAGCTTGTTTTTCTTATACAAGGGGTTGTCTAGCATTTTAAACTAAAATTTTCCTCTTATAACTTCTATCTGGTTTAGCCATCTGGAATTCCTAATGCCTATATCTTTTAACACTTCTATTTATGAAGTTTAGAAAACATTTTTATTACTCTTTGTTTTTATCTTTGTGACCAATTTATGCAAAATACAATGCATGATATGCATATTAATAATTATGCATTACTAAGAATATGACTATAGAAATATTAATTAGCTACCAATTAAAAGAATAAACCAAACAAATGGTATTTTAAAGATAAGTTTGAGTTTAAGAAAGGTTACCCATACTCAAGTTGAAGTGTGAAAAAAAGTTATTCACTTAAAGGTTTAATGAAGATGTCTGCCACTTGCTTATCCATGGTCATAAAGTCAAGAGATATATAACCTCAATATCATTGAACATTCATTTCCTTACAATTTCCATCTTTATTGAGCATTAGAGTTGGACTCATTTAAAGTGATTCTAATCTAAACTTCCTAAGTTTTTTTTTGTGTACTTGGATTGGTTGATGAAAATTTCATCTTCACTTTATTTAATTTGAAGTCCAAGGAAGAATGTCATTTCACCCATCATGGTCATATGAAATTCTTTATTCATGCATGACTCAAATCCCTTGCATAAAATTATATTAGTAGCGTCGAATTATATATCATCAATATAAATTTGAACAATAATCTAGTCACTACCTTTATCCTTAACAAAAAAATTAAGTCAATTTTACCCATGCAAAAATCTTTTGAGATCAACAAGTACTAAGTCTCTTATACGAAGATCCAAGAGCTTTTTTAAGATTCTACAAGGTCTAATTTTACGCATGCTCTTTGGTCTAAATTGTAAAAATACACAAAATAGTGAAGATAAAGATGTTGCTAAAATTTTCTACTAAGTACAAGTAAAGAATTTCAATAAAATTAGTGTTCCTAATCTATAAAAGGATTGAAGAGAAGAGATCATAATCTACTTATAGGACCCTTCACAAACAATTTCAAGATATTTTCTATATTTTAAAGGAAACTAAGTGATCCATCTAGATATCATAAACATGAAGCTGCTCCAAATCAATAATGTTTTTATTTTAGGCCTAATAGATAGGCTATTTTTACCCATGAAGTATATGGAGGACTGAAACTACAATAAGGCAAAAACTATCTCTAATCGAACGACACGAGGATTCTAGATCTCGTATCCTTAATAAGAGTAATTTGTTTTAAAAACACTATCATGTAAAGAAAAAATAGGAGTTCTAAGAGAGAATGAGCTTGCAGGAAAATTAAGTATAGAAAATAAACAAAGTAGTAACTAAAGAAATAAGAAAGTAGTAAAATAAATAAAACCCTATAAATGAATAAAGAGATAAAATTATAGAAAATTAAATATATGGGTTGACCATCATTTACAGTAATATTTAGCCCTATTTAAAGTATTATAAAGTTTGAATTATACTTACATAGGTAATTCTAACCCTATACATATACTGAGATCGGATAAAAAAAGGTTATTAAATCTTGATATAAGCTAAATTTCTCTTCTATTTATACATATAATTCTACTCTAGTTTATGACTTCGTATTAGCTATTCAATTAAAGAACCTCGCTATGCATAGGATTGTATCTTTGGGTTCTTCATACATTTAAACTTTGTTGTCTAATCACTTTATTTTGGTCGATCATGACTTATGATTGATTAGTTGACTAGTCAACTACTCTTTCAACTCTTCTAGTAGATTAAAGACTCTTCTGACTTGGCCAATTCTTGTGATTCATGTTTTATTTTAGCTTTCCCTTAGCATTATAGTGAATATTCTTTACATTTGACCCTCGTGTGTTTATTTTAGGTATAAAAAATGTGTTCATATTGCTTTATTTCTTAAATTAAAGAATATCAATCCCATCACATTTATACTAAAATCAATTGACCAAACCAACCAAATATGATGTGACAAATAACACATTCATCTAAAATTAGTTAGTCATACTTTAAAACATGTCTGACATATCAAATGCTTCAGTCAATTAATTTAACTTAAAAGCAATGCTTGCTCTAGCTTTTAGATGCAATGTTTAAGTTTTTTAAATTGCACCAAATTCTTTATCTTTTTAAAAAAATCCCTAAATTCTTTACGAGTCCTTGAGATTTCTCTCATTGAGATTCAATCAAGAACCTTAAACACTTATCTTCTTGTTAAAAACAACAATGGTAGCCTTAAGTTATACTCCATCAAAATCTATAATCTTTTCTCATTATCAAAACCTCATAATTGTTTGCCCAACATCAACTAGATTATCATTAGTGTTGCACCAAGAATATGAATAAAGAATTTCTTAGCCCATTTTATTAAAAAAGTGTAAAAAAAAAAGCACAAGACCTCCATTTCACTTTAGATATTGAGAAAAAGTTTTTCTTTTTAAGATGACCATGTAAATCTTAACACATAAACTAAACCAATCTTGATATGACCAAGCACAAGATCAAACAAGCATTGTTGATTAAATTTTGAACACCAATGGAGCTTCTTGGGTCTCCCAATTCTGGAACATCTCCCCCTTGACTAGCTTTTGAATGAAGGTCTTAAGATTCAAGATGCTTTGAGCTTAGGCTTGTTTGGATGCAAAAAGATATTATGGAGCATACATCCTAAGGATAGGTTCTATTTCCTTTATGTGAGATATTGGGTAGGTTTACTACTTGGTCTCTAAAGATGGTCTCTTGCTATCCCAGTGATCACCCTCGTAAAGGCAATATGGGGGCTCAGCAGATAGTGGGATGGAACGTATACCAATCATTATCAGTCTAAGCACTCAGCAAAGAGTTAGGGTTTACACAAACTTAAACCTTGACTCAAGTCATAAGGCAAGCTGCTAGTCTCCCACCTAACTTAAAGTTAAATGTGTGTGCCCTCAAAAAGATAATAATAATAAAGTGATGCATGACTATACTATGTATGACAGAATGTAAAGATGCATGCTAAAGCTTCTAAACAAAGTAAATCATTCATAGCAACAGAGAACAACAAATACATAGCATAAACGAACAAATTACCAAGCCTAGTCCTAGCATCCCGAATGGAGTCGCCATTCTGTCACACGTCCCCCGCGCGGCATCTGATGGCGATTTTTCATTTGATTTTAGGTTTATTTGTTTTTGCGAATAAAGGAGTCGCCACCTAGTATTTTGGCCACTAGAAACCCTAACTGGTCTTTTAGAGATTCTAAAGCAAGGGATTGGTTGTGTAAAATGAAGGTATTAGCACCCCTAGTACGCCCTACCTAAGGTAAGCTGCTTGGTGTTTGGTTTGCTTTATAATTGTTATGGTGTTGGTGTTTTTCTAAAATAGATTTCCTATGATAGGTTTGCTATGATGAATGGATTTGGGTTCAAAGTCTAAAAGCAAGAACCCTTGGTCAATGTGGATCACACCCTTAAATATATCTACAAAGTACCAAGGAGAACCAATGCAGATCTCTTGAAATCTGTGTTTGATTCAGACTAAATTTATAACCTATAATTTATGAGATAGGTAAGATAGAAATCTAAGGAGATTCAATGTGTTTAGGATCATTTTTTCTTTAGTACTTCAAGTGTTCACGGCTCGTAAATCGCTAGGAAAAAGAACAAAGATTTAGAAATCTAAGGAAATTTAGAGCGCTTTAAAAGCCTCTTTTTGCCTTAGTGTTTCATACTTTCACGGATCGTAAACCGTGAAGTCAAAAATTGAAATCTCCTCGATTATAATCAAGGCTTCTTTCAAGGATGTGTGATGACTTATTATTCCTAGAAAATTATTTTGGATATTTAGCACTTAGGGTTTCTTTATCCAAATATTAACAGTGAATAATAACAAATTATTCCCAATAATATTTTGGATATTCTTCCTTTTGGGATTTCTTTATCCAAACATTAATGGTGAATAATAGATGAATTCCACCCAAAAATAAGATTTTTTGTATTTTTTTGAATATTGGCCAATACCCTTTGGAGTTTTACAAACATGTTGTAAAATCCAGAAATGCAAGAAAATAATTTTTGTTGTGTTTAAGAAATCCATGCGAAAACACATTTTTCAAAACTTCAAATATTTGCTTTTTTATATAAAAAAACGTTCAAAACATGTTAGGGTATTGGCCGTATGCAACACACAAAAAAAAATTATATTTTTTTATCAAAAACACAAGCATTACATTTAATCACAATTAAAGTAAAAAAACCACATATTAGTCAAATTCTTAAGGCTTTAATAAATCAGTTATTAAATCCCAAAAAGTATGTAGAAACATGTTCTTACATTTTCACAAGAAATACAACATGATTTTATTTGTCCTTCAGATACATGACCATATACAAATTAAAACATTAAATTCATTTTTTTGTCTTTTTTTTTATTTTATAATTCAATAACATACATAAAAAAACAAAAACACACACATCTTTTTTTACTATTTTTTCACCCACATTTACATGTTACAAATCACAAAAATTCAAAATAAATCAAACAACACATAACACAATTCAAAAATTACATAATAGCCCCTAAAAATCCAGGAAACTGCTGGGAAGGCTTCTGGACCACAAAAAAAAGTGGCGGCGCGTCTCCTCCATGCGCCACCGCTACTGGCGGCGCGTGGGTTCACGTACCGCCGCGAGGAAGAACCCTGGAAACAGTGGGATCTCGGCTCGACTTCCTCTCTCTTCCCTTCCTCGCCGGCGGTGATGACCACCATTACCTGCAACAAAAGAAAAAAATGCAACAACAAGTTTTGGTCCCCTTTCCTTCTCGGTTTTTTGATCTGCTTCTCCATAAAGATCTTTTTTTTTCTCTTTTGGCTTCGCCTTCTTCTCTATTTCCAGGGCTCGGCTCTAAGGTCGTGGCGTCGGCTTGTGGTGGCGGGTTCTGTGGGTTCTGTCGTGCTTGGATTGTTGGTGGTGGCCTCGACGATACCGGAGCCGATGGTGGCGCCGGGGTGTTGCCGTGGTCGGGGGGAAGAAGAAATGACATATGCGGCTGAAGAGGGAGACCGTGGGTCTATGGGCTGCTGTCCTTTGGCTGGTGAAGGATATGAAGAAGGGAACGAGGGTTGTCGAGTCTTCACTAGCTGCACAGTGATGGTGAAGGAGAAACGGCTGAGTGAGAGATGGGAAATGGTGGCTCTTGTTCTGTGAGCTGGAGGATGACAGATCGGTGAAGACAGAGAAGGCTGTTAGGTCAGCTGAGAAAGAGAAAGATGACAGGGAGAGGTTTGGCTGGTTTTGGGAGATGGGGAAAACAGAAGAATGAGTCGCGGCTGGGAGAGGGAAGATGAGAGGGGGCGGCTATTGGAGGCTTAAGGTTGGAGATCTGTGAGATGGTCGGGGGGTTGTGGTTGGCCAGGAGAGAGAGACCGTGGCTGAGGGGAGCAGGAGTAGAAGGGAAAGTAGGGAGAGACCACCGAGAGAGAGAGAAAGATCTGCTGAGGGAATGGGAAGGTCTGGTGATGGCTGTTGGAGGTTGTGAGAGGAGAAGAAGGTGGTGAAACGGGCGGCGGCTGTTTTTTTATTTTTTTTAAGAGAGGAGGGGTTGCGGCTGAGGAAGAGAAACGGGTTTAGGGTGTTTTATCTTTAGGGGTTTTTGTGTTTGGCTCCCCTTTTCTCGAAAAAAATTGCCCCCCGTGAATATTTTTTCTCTCCCGGTGCATATGGATGTAGGTTCACTTATATAGAAAATCCCTACGCGTACTATTTAAGGAAATATTGCAATAATTATTGTAGAGATTATCTTCTATAACCAGCACCAACAAATCCTATATATATGATATTTTATATTGCAGTGATTATTTTCCATAACCAGCACAAATCAAATCATATATCTATGGTAAGGTATTTTATATTGCAGTAATTATATATGATTTAGTAATTATCTCCTTGACATATTGCTTCCTTAATATTAGCCCTAATGCTCTATGTTATCGCCACATGTAAACCCTTATTATTATTATTATTATTTATTTATTTAAAAAAATTTATCAAAACATGGGTCAAAAATTGGGTAGCAACACTGGAATCAAAACAGAAAGTGTATTGGTACTAATGACATGAATTCTGCTTGTGTTTGATAAAATTATGATATAATATGTTAGAATGATGTTATGTGCGGGAACGTGTTGTCTTTGAACCTTAAAAAGCATAATAGAGCTGAAAACAGAAACCATATTAAGTTGATGCCGAAATTCCATTGTGTAATTGACAAAATTGTATGGTTATGAACCAAGTAAATGAAGGTGTATTTGTAGCATGTTGTTGTGATTATATTTGTGATAAAAATGACAAATTTCATGTGTAAATTAGGGGCCAATGGATAGCAATGTCTGGCCAAGGGGAAGAGGGGGAAGCAATAAAGGGACCTTGCATGATTCTTAGAGGGACAAGACATAGGATGTAAATGATATCCTTGTGTGATATGCATTGATTTGTAGGTAGTGTAGATGAATTTAGCATGATGAAACTAAAAACATTAAAGGTATGGTTGTGTGTGCTGACAATTTCTACGTCAGTTGTAAACCATATGCGCTGACAATTTTAGCATCAGCTGTGAAACTGCATTGCGTTGATGATTTCTAAGTAGGCAGCGACTCGGTTTTCATCAACAATTTCTACATCAGCCGTAAACCATATGCGCTGACAATTTCAGCATCAGTTATGAGACTGTGTTGTGTTGATGATTTTTGAATCAGCAGCGACTCAGTTTTCATCAACGATTTCTGCGTCACCCGTAAACCATATGCGCTAATAATTTCAACGTCAGCTATGAAACTGTGTTGTGTTGATGATTTCTAAGTCAGCAACGACTCAGTTTCTATCAATGATTTATGCGTCAGCCATAGACCATTTGCGCTGACGATTTCAGCATCAGCTGTAAGACTGTGTTGCGTTGATGATTTCTAAGTCGGCAGTGACTCAGTTTTTGTCAATAATTTCTACGTCAGTTTTAAAACTATATGCGCTGATGATTTCAGCATCAGCTATAAGACCGTGTTGTGTTGATGATTTCTAAGTCAGCAACGACTCAGTTTTTGTCAATGATTTCCGCGTCAACCGTAAACCATATGCGCTGACGATTTCAACGTCAGCTATGAAACTATATTGCGTTGATGATTTCTGAATTGGTAGCGACTCAGTTCCCGTCAATGATTTATGCTCCAACTGTAGACAATATGCACTGACAATTTCAGCATCAGTTATGAGACTGTGTTGCGTTGACAATTTCTAAGTTAGTAGTGACTAAGTTTTTGTCAATAATTTATGCGTCGGCCATAAACTATATGCGTTGATAATTTCAGCATCAGTTGTGAAACTGTGTTATGTTGATGATTTCTGAGTCGGCAACTCAATTTTTATCAACGATTTTTGTGTCTACTGTAAATCATGCGCGCTGATGATTTTAGCGTCAACTGTGATACTGTGTTGCGTTGATGATTTCTAAGTCGGTAGCGACTTAATTTTCATCAACGATTCTTGAGTCAGCAGCAAATTAGTTTTTTTTGCCTAATTCTGTAGCACCAACGAATCGGTTTTTGCTGTTGAATTTTGTGCCACCAACGAACCAATTTTTGTTGTTGATATTCTGCAACAGACCTCCATAACAGAATTGACTTAAATACTTGTAACGATTTCGTAGTATGATTGTGTAATATGTGGAACACTTAAATGTGAACATATGTATTCTTGAAATATGTATGGTGATGAGTTATGTGATTACCAAATGCAAATATACTGATTTGTGATCATTGATATGTTAGGTGGTGCGACCGGGATTGGACCTTTGACCAGGCAAGGACACCCCACGGGAAAAAAAAGGTAAGTGGTTTCTACCCTCTTCCTACATAATGCTAAATTATGAAATGTATTTACTATGAATGATATAATATTGTATTATTATGAGTACCAAACCATCTATGAATTTCTTATTGAGTTAATGATTAGCTTCAGCTAATGGCATCCTAGCTTTGGTTAATAGCATCCTAAGTGGATGGCCGGGATGAATTAATGATTAGCTTCGGCTAATGGCATCCTAAATGGATGGCTGGTTATGTGTAATGATTAGCTTCGGCTAATGGCATCCGAGATAGATGGCCTGTTGAGTTTGATGAGTAGTTTTAATTAGTGGCTTTTAAGATGGATGGTCGGCTATGTTTGAAGGTTAGTTTCGGCTAACGACATTCGTAATGGATAGCCGGGTTCAAAAATTATTATTTAGTTTTGGAAATTAGTGTGTTCATACATGCCAAGTTGTGTATGTACCAAGTATATGAAAGAATTATGATTGTAGCGATATAAACGGAAAGTAACGATATTGTTTCCTAATAACTATTTATTCCCTTATCATAAATTGTTTATAATTCTTGTAAATATTTGTACTGCAACAGGGACGTCACACCAACGGGGTGCCTAGGAATATACTTTTATTTAAACTCATAATGACTATTATTAGTTTAGGAATGCAAACTTATGACTATTTACATATAATATGATGAAGACTTGTAATATGCAAATGTGATGTTATGTGTTTGTGTAATAACTACTTTTTATGAAAGGTTGATTGATGTTTTTACATATGGATTGTGCCTCGCTAATGAGTGGAATCGGTTTATCAATTTTTGGAAGGATATTGTGATGAACAAAAAAAAATTACTATTGTTACGACTTTAAAAAAACCAGGTTATTACAATAGGCATTTCTTTTAACATGTGCCTTGGTAGCACATTTAGTGCAGAACCATTATCGACCAATATCTTTCCAATCAGAATGTCTTTACATCGCATTGTGATGTACAGTGGCTTATTATGCCGGACCTTAAGACCCAGCTCATCTTCGGTGAGGTACAAATAATTTGAGGCCTAGATTTTTCCCAGTAGATGCTTCATGGTTTCTTGGTTAATGTCTTGAGGCACGTAGGCCTCATTTAGCATCTTTTGCAAGGCCTTTCTATGTGGTTCGAAGCTCAGAATCAATGACCGTAATGATATTCTGGCATGAGTTTTCTTAAGCTACTCAACAAAATTATATTCGTTATGTTTCATCAACTTTAAGAACTCATTGGTTTCCGTTAGATCAACCATTTCTTTACCTTTGGCTTTCTTTTGTGTCTCAAGCTCTTCTAGGGTGAAACATCTTCCACTGCGAGTTAGGCCTCCGACTTCTGCTTGAAAGATAGATGTTGGTTGCGTGCTTTAGAAAAAGTTCCTATAGTTATAAGGCAAGACATTGTAATCTCCTTTATGTGCCACTATAGGTTTGGATAGGATTAATTTAGGCAACCCATCCCTAGTAAATTGCACCTGGCACACTTCTTTGCTTTTGCTAGATACATCTATTATGGATACCTCTCTATTCATCCTTTTTTCTATTTAAAGAATCCCTCGAATCATCATTTGTATCACCTTATCGTATAAGCCTTCGCATTGGTTAATCATATGGCTTTCTTCACCATAATACTTATAAAAATTCATGCTACCTTTTTTGTATCCTGATTTTATCATCATCTCATAAATTCTATCCATTGGCACTTTTAAACTCCATAGGTGCTCCACCTCTAGTGCATTTACCGACCCATTGCCTGAAGCATGATTGGGTAGAGGGTTTGTATTCACGTTTGGAGTTTCTTTGAACATTATCCACCCGGTTTTAATTAGTTGTAGGAGTTTTTTCTTAAAGGCATTGCAAGTATGAATGTTATATCCTACAATGCCAGCATGGTATTCATATGTGAGGCCTGATTTATACCAGCAAGGGTAAGGTGGTTGCAGAGGTGACACGACCAAAAGATTGATGTTTTCTCCCAAGTGTAGGAGTGTCAAAGTAATAAATAATCCGGCAAGACCGGGATCGAACCACAGGGAGGTTAACTATATAAATTATAAATAATAATAATAATAATAATAATAATAATAATAATGCTGGTGGTGGTGGTGGTGGTGAGTTAAAGAGGACTTTGAGATGTAAGATTAATGTGAAGATTAAACAATGATAAAAACAATTATCAAGGTTAGAGGATCCACTAATGGTATTTCAAATAAGTATAATATAAACTCTTTTTATTACTTAACTGGAAACCACACACAAAGGAGGTTCCAATCAGATGATTTGTCATTAATAGCTCATTATAAATTGTTAACATGATTATATTAATTATCTTATTTAAGTAACACCAAACTTTTAAATATTGTCAGGAATTCATGATGCTAACTTATGTTAACAACAAATCAAGTTCCTTTCATATCACAGGTGTAGGTTATACCATACGGTTGGCTATGAAAGTGCCAAGCATTTGTTGTACCAAATGTTATACAACACAAATTTAGATTAATCATTTAACAAGCAAGGTATTAAGAATTAATAAGATAAAAATGATAAGACATGTTAATAGCAAGTTGTTTAGGAAATTTCTTGGTTTGGTTATTTCAAGGCTTAGGTTTTTTGGCAAGAAATGGAGAGTTAAAATTAACCATTTAACCAGCATCTATTTTCTAAGTTTAGCCTTCTCTTTGTCTTCTCAATTTCAGTAGTTAAACTCATCAATCAATTCTTTGATTTATATGATAAGCCTGCATTTAAGATGAACATTTACCATAAATTAAAGGTATCTTATATTATTAGATATATTATTATAAAACATGCTCTAGTTAAGGAGTTGTTGATACTTCAAGTGCAAAATAATGATATAAAACCTTGATAAAAATGCACTTTTAAGTACTAATCAAGAGGCGCGAGTGGTACTGGAGCTACATGTCCGATGCTCAGTAACTTTTGATACATCTTGTTTAAGGGTAGCAATAACAAGGGTAGTTGTTCTTGGACTTTTTGATAATTTTTATTTGGGAAATTCTTGGTTTGGTTATTTCAAGGCTTAGGTTTTTTGGCAAGAAATGGAGAGTTAAAATTGACGTTGGTAATTTAGGATGAAAAGGATGGAGTGTTGTATGTATGTCGTTTAAAAATAAATGTATGTATGTCATTTAAAAATGAATGTATGTATATGTATGGATGAAAATGTATGTACATGCATATTGGTTATGGATTAACCTGTTTAAAGAACTAATCTGTGACTTCTTTGTTAAATATGGGTAGAATCCATAGTCTGATGGATTTGAAGGGGTTTTTTTCCAAGTCCTTAAATCAGTTAAATCTCATACACATTAGAAAGTATCATAAAAGTGGGTGTGAGTTCTTTTCATTTATCAAAGCTAAGTAGTTCATACAAGGAGTTTTTCTATGTTTCTATTCAAATGTTACTCCTCTATTGGCTACATTCTTAATAAAAGCTAAAACTTCACTCAAATACTCCTTGTATTTATGAATATTGTTGTCAATCATGAAAGCTTTCACTCATAACTCATTTGCCTTTCAGTCTTATAGTGGAACAATATTATCTTGAAGCAATGTTCTGTAGCTTACGGATAATGATTTATTATTCCTATCCAGCATTTGAATTGTCTTCTCTAACTACTGGATCTGGTTTCTAGTCCTTTAAGGTTCTTCTTCTTGATATTGAGTTCGACTATCTTTATATTTAGTTGTACATTGAAGTTGTTGATGTAGTCCTACCACTCCTCGAATTGCCCTTTCATTTTCTTCACCTCTTCTTCTCGGAATTCCAGCTCAAACTAGATTGTAGAGACTTAGTCTCTCAAGGAATTTGCTTTACTCAGGTGTTCCCTCATATCTGACTCAACTGCCTTTTTTTCTTCTCTTTCATCATCAACTTGGATCTTGTATTGAGCTCCTAAGCTTCTTTCTTCTTCAATAGTAAGATTAGCCAATATGTTCTTCTCTTTTTCGGCCTCTAGCTTCATTATATTATGATCCTTCTCTTTTTTCAAAGCAGTTATTGACTCCTTGCAAGCATGTCTTCTACTTTTAGAAGTCTTTTTCAGACTCACCAACTCTTTTTCTAGCATCACGTGCTTATTTACCAAGTCATCATATTTGGTCATTGTTTCTTCCAACTATTCTTGGATTCCACACATAATTTCCTCATACTAGAAGTTCTTTTCTTGCACTGAATCTTATATCAATTCAGCTATCTGCTCATCCTTCTCTTTTATTTATTGGTTCATGAAGGTCTTTATCTTTTCTTCTTGCAATAGCTGGTTTCTACTGACTCTTGTAGTTGCTCAGTTCAATCCTCAGCCTATCCAACTCATCTTGCAAATTTTCTTCATTATTTACCCTTTCCATGTTAGGTTCCGTAGTGGTGGATGATTCCTCCTTGTCGATTGAATTTTGTCTTTGCATTACCATACCTCCGAGTGTCCTAAATAATTCACCACTCCTTAATATTAAGTAATTAGGGCTGGTTGAAGATTTTTTTTACTTCTCCTCCCTGTAGACTAAACAAGCTGTCCCCAATCACATTTGATGGCGTCTAGCTCGACTAAAGAATTAGCTTCTTTGAACAAACCAGTATACTCGGCTAATCCCCAGGTTCTCGGTATTTATTGTATGCCTCCAAATGGCCTAACTACCAGTAAGGGTGAGTAGCTGATATAACCAGTCAAACCAATCATGGGACCCATGCTTTGTCACCACAACTCATAATATAAGATGGATTGCCCACCCAAGGAGTTTTCCACATGAAATTACTTTGAGGGACTGCTTGGTATTTTTTTCACCCATGCTTTCTCATCTAGGTCGTTCCATTCTTCACTTAAAATAAGCCCAAGTAGTCTTATGTTGAACCCCCAGAAATTATTGAAAACTTCTCTCAATATCTCCAAATGACTGACTATCCACATAAATAACAGAGGAATGCAATGCCATATCACTCCTTTTCCATTCAGTCTACAATGATTTAAGGACAAGAAAGTTTCAACTAAGATAGCTGAGGTGGGGTTATTCTTTTTCTGTTCATATTCAATAAAGACATTGGCAACTTCAATACTGATGATCTCAGTGGCTTCTAAAGGAAACAAAACTAACTCGAAGATGGCAAAAGCAATTGTCTGGTATATTTCTCTTCACCTAGCTTTCCCCTTTCTCTATTTGTCTTCAGCTTATTCTCAATCAACTTCCATTTAAATTCTCCATTAGATGTCCTATACTAATCAACTTGGTTTAAATATAGTAGTTTTGCGACCTCAGCAGTTGTGTTCTCGATTCTTTATCTAAAATATACTTTGTGATGGTCATTTACGAAGTTTAAAATCTGGGCATACTCTTCAATGGTGAGGGTCATGTCAACGTCTCCAAAGGTGAAATACCTATAACCTGGATTCCAGAAATGCATTAAAGTCTTGACTGCTAAAATTTGAACTGGGATCCTTATCAGGTGGGCAATTCTCTCATACTTTCTCTCAAACAATGTTTCATTCACATACCCTAAGACTGACACAAGCTTCTTTATGTTATCTATGAAGTAATGTACTTTGGTCATGTGTGGTAATTGCCCAACCTCGATCCTTGGGTAATCCCCTTCAACTAATTGCATTATCTCGGATCTTTCCCCATACTCAGAAAAAGTCATGGAAGTCAATGGTCTTAGTTTAGAAATCCTGTAGAGTTCAGGATTTTAATCGGGTTTGCCTTGATGCAAAATGAATTATTAAGGAGTCTAAACTCTAAAGGCAGGTTTTAGGCAATTACATGAAGGGAAAGCTTACTATCTAGTCTAAAAAATGATCTATGATCTACCTAGTGACCACCTTCTATAAAGGCAGTATAAGGGTTTACAAGGAATGGTTAGGGCATAGGCAGGTTTTAGGCAATTACATGAAGGGAAAGCTTTTCTTTTACTCTCTTTTACCTCACCTTAACCTTAGCCCCATTACAACCAGAAAATAAAACCTTTTGATTCATGCATTGCTTGTAATATGTTAATAATGGAGATGAGATTGAAGAGCAAGCTTACGGTAGAACATATTCATTGATTGAATTTGAGAGATTTAAACACATAAGCCCTAAACACGTGAGTATTGGAGTGTATATCAATGAGAGGACCTATCACTTTGGCATGGCATGGATTTTGTTTAAATCTCGACAATTAATTGAGTTTTGAAGTTTGCATATAAATAAATTCATGAAAATTTATACTATTTATCCTTCTTGACTGTATTCTTGTTTATAATGCATATATTCTTGGATATTGATGGGAGATTAGTCATAGTGATTTAATTTAATTTAATTTAATTTGATTTTACCTATCCTTTCTCGAGAATGAGCAAGAGCTAAGTGTGGGGGTATTTGATACAACCATAGTATTCGATAGTTTCACCCACATTTAACTAGTGTTGTGCTTATGTTTTATATATAAAATGTCTTGATATTCTTTGTTTTATGTTTTGAAGGCACTTTTGGATGAAAGATGCAAAGGGGAGTAAATTGGAGGTAATTGGCAGATTTGACCTTCAGTTGATGTTTTGTGCAGAGCGTGAGCTCTAGAGGTCGAAATGAAGTGATTCCAGTTGAATTAAAAACCTAACATCCATACCTTTCTGGAAATCAAAGGCAAGAAAATAAAATAAGGAAGAGCATGGAAATTGCAGCCTTCAAAGTCAAATCTCGCAATCTGCCAATGTTGACCTTCGGCCATTCCGACTTGAAAGTCCAAGTGATGCAAACTTAATTTTGTTGGATTCCTGATGCAAATACCTATCAACGCTCCAAATTTCAGTAAAAACGATGTCATATGAGGGAGATATGATTTTGCAAAGATGACAACTGAATTCTGCCAGCAAACAGGTTTCGTGAAGAAACGAGTCCAAATTACGTTCAAGCATCTAAACCGACATCCAAGTTTTTATTTCAGCAATTTAGCTCCTCTAAGTCAAAGCTTGAAGATTTCACGCAAAGCTATTTCTTCTTTTTTTAGGAAAATAGTTATTGAAGTGCTTAAATGTAAATTGTCTACTTAAGGGAGGACTATTTTGTAAAATAGAGACTAGGGTTTCCTATGATATAAAAAGAATAAGAGAAGAGAAGGGGGGCAGCCATCCAAGAAGAGAAAAAAAAACCCCTTCCTCTAAGAAACCTGAAATCATGCATTCCTCCTTCTTTTTCGTTAATTGTTCAACAAACATGCAAGGCTAAACTCTTTTTCTTGGTTGCAAGGACACGAAAACCTTCGAATTTCAAGAACTGTGAGATTTATTTTACCTTTTCTTTTCAGTTTATATGATGAATATGTTTGTTCTCATATGCTTTTTTATATAGGATTGTTTATTTTAATTGCTAGAGCGGACTCTAAGTTATTATTGTAGACAATCTATTGCTAAGTTTGGTATCAAAACCGAAGTTGTGGTATATGAACTTGTGAAGCAACTGGGTTTAATAATTGTGGTGAATCTACGTTATTAATCTTAGGGTCATTCATTCAAATCAAACATAGACTGCGGACAATTATGTTTTCTTGATTAATCAACTTATCTAGTTCTTAAGGCTGCCATTGAATTAAATTACTAGTGCAGACACTATGGTTGTTTGATGGTTAGGGTTAGTTATATGGTGGATCCGTTAAGTAACCAATGTTAAGAAGAGATAAATATTCAGAATATAAATTGATGTCTCTTTTCCATGATCAGTTCTAATTTCTGTAGGTGGACGTTTACTTGTGACCAAGGTTTGTTCTCTTGATAATTTTCTGATTTTATTTAATTTTGCCTGATAGTTTTCTGTTTTCTTTTGCTTTAGCCTAGATAACGTCCAAATCCCCCCAAATTGCATATCATCTAGCATAAAAATCTGACTTGAACCTTTCTCGTGGGATCGACCCCTTGCTTGCTTTATATTATCTTGTGTGTTGTGTTTTAAGCTAGGGTAATTAATTTGTGCGACCGCGACATCGCAACAGTGATTAAATCAAATTGGCCTATTAAAAATCTAATTAAGTCTCTAAACTTAATTTTTATGCAAATCCATCCAATAATCATTTAATTTGACCCTGAATATGCATTGTCTCTTTAGTCTTGGGTACAATGGGATATGATTAGGCTCATAATTCCATCCAAAATTGTAGCTTGATCTTTCTATATATCTGAAACCTTCCTCATCCTGTTTTTGCCAAGTTGTCAATCTTCTTGTTATTATTGCTTTTGTTTTTTATTTTTGTTTTGAAAGGAAAATGTAAATTAGGGGAAGAACTCAAGAATGGGTTACGATAGCTTGTATAGTCCTTTACTAGTACTTAAGGAACCTTATATTAATATATCTATGGATTTTTTTAGGTTTGCCTAGGTAAAAAAGGATAGGGATTATATTTTTGTGGTTGTAGATAGTTTTTTAATATGAAATATTTTATATCTTGTCATAAAATCGATGATATAACTAACATAAAGGACTTATTCTTTAGAGAGATAGTTCAGCTTCATGGGGGTTCGTTCATATAAGCATTGTTTTTAATAGTGATATTAAATTTATTAGCTACTTTTAGAAGGTTTTGTGGGGTAAGTTAGGAACAAAATTGTTATTTTCTACTACTTGTCATCCACAAACAGATAGTCAAACTGAAGTAGTTAATAGGACTTTTAACTATATTGTTAAGAACTATCACTCATAAGAATTTGAAGAATTTGGAAGATTGCTTGTTGTTTGTTGAATTTGCATATAATAGAAGTGTGCATTCTACTACTGATTATTCACCTTTTGAAATTATTTATAGCTTTAATCCTTTAATTCCTTTGTATTTAATTCCTTTACTTGTTGATAAAAGAGTTGGTCTTGATGGCAATAGAAAAGAATAGGTAGTGAATGCTCTTCATGAGAGTGTATGATGAAAAATATAGAAAAAAAATTGGCAATATTCATTCAAAGCTAATAAGGGCATAAAAAGAGTTATCTTTGAACTTGGTGATTGGTTTTGGGTGCACATATGTAAGGAGAGGTTTTCTAAATGTAAGATATCTCAGTTGATGTCAAGAGAAGATGGTTCATTCCAATCCTTGAAAGAATTAATAACAATGGCTACAAAGTGGATTTACCAAGTGCGTATGGTTTTAATGTTGCTTTTAATGTTTCTGATCCCTTTTTGTTCGATATAGGTAAAGATTCGAGATAGAGTTTTTTTAAGGAGATAGGAGATTCCAAGGGATCCATTAGAAGTGATTACTGGACCAATTACATAATCAAGGGCAAAGAAACTCAATGATGCATTCAAATGGCCTATTCAAAGTATTTGGAACAAAGTGAATTTCAAAGAGGCTACAACAAGTGATGATGAGGCCTTAATCAACTTAATGTATGTGCAAAAGGGGCCTAATCCATCTACAACATGGGCCTAATTATTTTGTAATCAAGCTTATTGAGAAATGTTTCCTTATCATTCAAGGACATTAAAGGTGGTTTTGGGATTTTTTTTTAATGCATAGTTTTATGCTAATAAGCATAATTTTTATCCAACTATTTGATCGAGCTAAAATTTTACCAAATGTTTTCATAGGTCTTATTTTATATTGGGTTGAAGCTATTGTGCGAGATTTGCATTAGTTTCCTAGTTGATTTAGGATTCTTTTTCCTATTTTATTTAGAACTCTTTTATTATTTTTTATAGACTTGTTTAGGAATTTTTTTTTTACCTATTATAAATAAGGTTATTTAGCTTGTATTTAGGTTTTTTTTAATATATATCGACTTTGATTTCAAAATAATATATTATGATGTGAGAGAAAATTCTCTAATTTTGGTTCTTTATTGAACTACTCTGATTTATCGAAGATTAACCAAGTTTCATAGTGTCTTTCATACTACTTGTTCACATCTTTGCATAGGTGTTGGGTATGGGTTTGGTTTCTATAATCATGGTGCCTCGATACAAAGGTTATCGTTGTGTCAAAGTCAATCATAAGTCTGAATTTAGCTTTATTGGGAATGGTCGATATGACTGTGGTTTTCTGGATCTTTATATATATAGGGTATGCATTAGTAGAAGCTCAAGCTTACCACGGAGTAGGTAGTTAGTTTCTAACCACTATAAAATTCGTGTGCATCTATCTTTCCTATCTCTTTATTTTTTACACTTATTTTATCATGATTGTCATATTAGTTGTGTGATTGAATAAGTTGCTTCAATAAGAGTGTGTGAGTCGGAACTTTGTGACCAAAGACTTATGTAGTGGGTGTTATTATGTTCTTATGATTGTTGGACCTAAAACTGAGTTATTAGGATTAGTTTTAGAACCCCTAATTCACCCTTTTTTTCCCGTCTTATAAGCTTTGGGTTTTCAAGGAACTTTGTTGCATATTCTAACTCTTTTATTTCAAAAAATTATGTTTCAAATACGTTTTTCTTTACCTTAGCCGAGTATAAAAGCAATGTCCCTCCTAGTACAAGGGATTACCTTGTTTTGATACAAGTCATCACCTTTACATATGTATAAGAAACACCTTTAAGGCTTGATTGCCAATCATAAGATCACTTTGCTCAAATACAAACAAGTTTTACCTTATCTAGGTACTCTCACATGAGCACAAAGGAACACTCCACATTGATATAAAAGAAACTTTATATCTAAAGATACAAAATGCATTATTTAAGCATCATCTTTTCCTAAGATCATTTCACGCCTAAGCATGAGGAGGGCCAGGGAACACTAGTGTGGGAAGAGTATTCCTCCCAGCCAAAGCGGATGGCCATTCACTTATCATAGAGAAAATTCTAATTTACAAAATTCACCTACATGATACAATAAGAATCGCTAAAATGTATGGGGAAAATATTGTTTCCTATGCCACTGTTCACTCTCTCACAATTCATTGTGGATTGTTACAGTGGATTTGTTTTTCAATTTGGTCATCATTTTTTCTCCTCAATTCAATCCTTTTGTGGTTAAATTAATGGCCAATTGGCTCTAATTTGTTTAACAAGGATAAGATTAATATACGGAGGATCCAAGTAGAAAGGAGTGGAAAACTTGGTGGCACCTTCAAAGTTTGCGTGAAAAGTCCATTTTGGTCATTATACTTTCTATTTTTATTGTTTTGACCATTTTGGTTTTTAGAATTTTAATTTTAATCCAGAACTTCATTTTCTTTATTTTTTTAGTCCTTGATTTGAGAGATGAGAAAAAAAAAGTCGCTGGATTATGTGGTAGAGAGAGAAAGTATTGGTTGACACCAATTTAGACTATGAAAAAGTCGATCTTGATGTCAAATTCGTTATGGGGAGTCTCACCTTGGCATTCTATGTCCATTCCATCGTCTAAAATGGTAAATCTAAGTTTGGAAAGTTTTGTTTTTATTTCAGGTTGATTTTGGATTTTTGGGTTGTTATTTTGTTTATAAATATGTTGATAAGTTTGTCAAAATATATTATTTTCTAGGTATTTCAGATAAAAAACTAGTTGAAAATTAAGTTTTTTTAGCAAAAACAAACCATTGGCTCGAATTTTTAATGACATTCTAGTCATTTAAAATTGGGAAAGTAGGCAACGCGCCACCTATTTTTTTTTTAATATATAAAAACAATAAGGGAAAAATGATAGGTCATTTGCCCCTCGAAAAATAAAAATAAAATAACTTAGTCGAGGCGCACGAGCTTAGGCTAAAAGGCCCACACCTCTAGACCTATTTTTTTGCGTCAATTTTTTTTCCCTTCCATTTTTATCCTTTGGTGTTGGGTTTTAATTAAAATTTTTATTGACTATTTTTTTAGTTTTTTCAAATTTTTATGATGTTTTTAATAAAATATAATTTGATTTTTACTTAATTTAATAATATGCTTTCAAAGATTGTTTTTCTAATTTTAGGAGGCATTCTCTCTATGCAGCTTTACTTAATTGTTTTTCTCTTTAATTCTATTAAAATGTTTTGTTGTTTGTTTTTATTATTATTTTATTAAATAAAATATTGGTTCCAATAAACATTGTTATTAAATACAAATGAGTCTATGGCCCATATTTCAATCTACATCTACATATATCTCTCAACTTTTCAGTTTATTTTTTGGTTAAATATTGTTTGGTTTTTAGTGGTTTTTCACAAAAAAGATAGTATTTTTTTATAATATGTACAACCTTACATAATATTTTTTTTTCTTTAATTTTATTCAATAAATTTCATGTTTCTATTATCATTTGATTAAATTAAAAAAATTAATTCTAATAAAAAAAAATTATTAAACACAACCGGATAAATGACTCGAATTGCAAAATCAAATATTCTAAACTATTTCAATCTCTTAAATTTTTTAATTTAATATTTGTTTATCGTTAATGTTTTTTATATTATTTGACACAAATTAATCAATATATATATATATATATATATATATATATATATATATATATATATCCTTTATATTTTTAAATTAAAAGCACACTGAGAAAGCCTATATATTTATTTTATTTTTTTCTGAAAAAAAAAAAAATCGTCGCCGCGGGTTAGCTAGAATGAATTATTAATACGTGATAGTGGGTGCATGTGCTTGAGCATGTGGTTTAAGGATGTGACAAGGGAGTTGTCTTTATTAGCAATATATCGGATAGATTTCAGAATTTGGCACGTCAGATTGAGAGTGTTGATGGAAAATCCAAAGGGTGGCGCGTGGCTTGTAGAAGAAGACCTTTTGGCTTGGAGATGTCATGGTCTCCGCGAACGTGGCGTTCTTATCCTCAGTGTCAGGCATGCATGCCACCTTCCCACTTGCAAGGGTTCACAGACTTTTGCCAATAAAACCAAAAAAACCAGCACAGCAGCGAATAGAAAAAGAAATTCCTCACCAATTGACATTCCCGACGTCTGCTAATGAGACTTCAGGGTGTTTGAAATTGTTTTTTAAATGTTTTTATATAGTTTTATGTAAATATATCAACATAACTTTTTCAAAAATACGTGACCCGTTGGTTACCAAGGGCCATTTTCCCTCCAGCTGTTGAAGTTTTTGTATCTTTCGATAGACACTGGTGTATAATCTGGGGTTCAAATTGGTATTGCATGAACCCAGAAAGTTTCAAGTCTGGAATTTCAATTATTATCCTTTTCTTCTTCATCATGGTAACCAGAAACGATAGCCATAAATTTCAAGCCGAAGAAAGGATATTAATATTCAAAATAGGGATTCTGGGACCATTTGCCACTGTACAACAACATATCATAAGCCCCTAAGAACTGCGATGCTGGGGGACCATGCATTGCCACTGAGAAAAAGCTAAAGAGAGCAACATGCCTGTATAAGAACAAACAAAACCTAAAATCATGATGAAATACAGGCAATATCTCTAAGATTCTGATTTGTGGGCTCGTCCGGTGAAGGCAATTTGGATTAGATTTAAGCCTACTTTCCATCGCTAAATGATAGTGGTTCTTTTAAATTCAAAGCATATAATCATGAACCGCCCAGCTTTCCAATCACTGCATGGCATCTTTTAGTACAAGTTGTAAAGGACGAAGCACATGTTGAGTCATATCAAGATGCCGCGCAAATCAACATAGACGATCCATTATAAAGAGTTAAAAGGAAAAGGCTCAACAAGTAGACGCATTATTCCTTTAATCAGTGGCTAACTTTTGTTACCGCCAACCAAAATGGTTAAAAA
This sequence comes from Populus x sibirica, assembly GCA_019202695.1. Lineage (NCBI taxonomy): Eukaryota > Viridiplantae > Streptophyta > Magnoliopsida > Malpighiales > Salicaceae > Populus > Populus x sibirica. The sequence continues at coordinate 1,630,778 of JAGMVL010000801.1, forward strand.
AAACAAAAAAAAAAACACAGGCTTTATAGACTGTTTCTCTAAAAATGTTTCAGAGACAATGTAGCCTTCGATATTGTTTGGCATCCATAATTTATGTGTGCGAGTTCAATCGATTCTCCAAGTGTCCGTCCATCCACTAAATATAGAGGACAGAGAAATGAAACTCTATGGTGGCTGTCAAGCTTTAACTGAATGAATCAAGTTTGCAGCATGCAGCAGTACTTTGAACAACCCCAATGAAACATTTTCTGCCTTTTAATTACATTAAGATTGAAAGTTTGGGCGGAGAGCCATGGCAAAATATGGTGCACGATTGATCGTTCCCATAGATGTTAAAAAGAAGCCATGGGAGCAGAAACTTCCACTTCACAACCGGTGGCACCCAGACATACCACCAGTCGCTGAGGTAACAGTGGGAGAGCTTTCTGGGGTTGAGATGGTGGATTTCAGTGGAGGTGGAATCACGAAGGAATACGCCGCAGAGGACATCAAGAACGCTGATCCCTCTACCGTGAGTTGTAGCTACCTTCTTACTATTTCCGTGGTTTTCAATTTCTCTACTCTACATGTAACCATATCATTTCGTGGTTTCCTAGAGCTTTCTGTCTAGGAACGCTGATCCCTCTACCGTGAGTTCTAGGCATTTCATAAAAAAAAAAAAAAATCTAAGAGCAAACGATGATGCAGATATATAAAGCCTAAGACCGAACTTCAAAAGTAGTAGTAGTAGGAGTCAGAAATCCAAGACAACAAAGGTACAACTGGGTCTTCAAATTCAAAATTTATTATCTTAAATCATTTTGCAGATACAGAACCTGAATCATGTACTCCTACTAATTATACAAGTTAACTCCTCTTCCAACGATGTTATTTGGTTAACCTAATAATTTTACAACAAAAGATCACATTCTCAAGCACTCTGCATCTCCACTGGTGTATTTATGGCTCCTTCAACCGCAAGACTAGTACTGCCAACAGACTTGAAGAAGCAGCCTTGGGAGCAAAAACTCCCTATCCACAACCGTTGGTCCCGAAATACCACCGGTTGCAGAGGTTAAAGCTGGAGAGGTCTTTCCAGTAGAGATGGTAGACTGGACCGGAGGTATGATCGATCGAGGATGATGATTCTGCAGTTGATGTAAAAACCATTGACCTATCAACTGTAAGTACGAATATTATTTTTTAGTTTGTTGAAAACAGAACCCTTCCGAACTGGTAGATTGCAGGTATATGTTCAACACAAACTAATTTCTCATGCAGACATGCAAAAAAATATACGAGGAAGTAGGAGAACAAAGTAGTACCTGGTAGCGAAACATGCGTAGAAGTTTAGGAACTGCTAATAATTAACTTCATCAGAAGAACCTACAAAATTATTTTAATCAAATCACTATGTGAACTAGATCTATTTGAATGATTGTTAACCATGGTTTCTTTGGAAACTGGTTAGGTTCATTTTCTCAGTTTCCCAATCAGAGTTTTGGACAAGGATGAGAACCCAGCAAAGCCAGGTGATCTTCTTGCTGTTGAAATATGCAACTTGGGTCCTCTTCCTCGAGATGAATGGGCTTTTGCAGCATATCATTTGACAGAGAAAATGGAGGTGGTTCCTTGACTGGCCATTTTCCTTGTGCAACCAAAGCTATTTGGTATAATTTTGAAGGAATATATGCCTATTCGCCTCAAATACCATCAACAAACGGATAAAGTTTATTTGATAACTGATATAGAGAATACAATGGTGTTTCTCACAGATGTATCTTTTGCTATCATGCTGTCCATGTGAAGGAAGGATTTCTGGAATAGTCGACTGGTGCGACCTTTGCAGTCCCAATTAACAGCTATCTGTGATCAGGTAGTTAATTCACATCCTATCTCCAGATTAACATACATTCTCAAATAGAATGCATGACGTTCTATTATCTGGTACCCAAGGGAGAATTGAACTGAAGAGCTATGCTATTCCTTACCGTAATCCCAGACACTCTACTGATGCGAACCCGGTTGACTGGATAGCTCACCTATTCAAACAATCACAGCATATAAGAGTTTACTTGTAACCTGCATGAACCTTAAATATCTTCACAGTAAACAAGAATCCTCATAATGGAAAAGCAAGGAATGGTAGTTACCAGCAGCGAAGATTTGAAGACAGGAAAATGTCATCACTTTGCGTCCTTTGTGATTGATCTCCTGGGTTTTGAAATGGTGCTGGATGAGTGCACTGTGCAGGATATTCGATTAAGTGAAAGGATAATGTGTTGATATATATAAAAAAAGTGAAAAAAAATAAATTTAAGACTTTTTAAAATATTTAAAAATAAAGTGACAAGGGGATGTTAGCTCCTTTGAACCTTTTGTATTAAATCTTATGTTTTAGTAAACATGCCACTACAAGCATGCTGAACAATAACAGACTGTCACAACGTATATTATATCGCACTGAATTTTAGAGTCAGACAAAAATATAATTTATTCGATTATCTCAAACATCAACCAGAAAGAAATTATCTCGAACATAAACTAGAAAGAACATTAGTTGCTATATAAACTCAATAGAAAGCACAATTGCAGCGACCAGCCCTTCAATTTTGCAAGGGCAAAGGTTCCACCAGAACTTGTAGGCAGAAGAACACAATTTCCCATGTATAAAATATAGTTCAATAACTGACAAAAATAGTGAAACACCATTTCCCACAGTTCAAGAAATTTCATGTGTTCACATAAACGGCAATAAGAATAATGCCCACGCAAGAGATAACATTTCTTGGACTACGAATGTCAAATGACTGAAACAGAGTTGTTTGTCTTCAAAAACAGGTTTAGCCCTTCAGAAAGGAGAGCGAAGGATGTATGGATTAGTTCTTGTATGTTTATAAGAATAACCTCAAAACTTTAACAGGTAAAATGTATCCTCCTCCCACAGAATTATTAAAGCTGCTCTAGCGTAACATCTGTTCAATAATATATCGAGAGTGTCCGATGGTGTGGAAGAGATGGATTTTGAACACCGTAAGCCCAGAGCCATAGGTCCAACTCCACACTCAGCACCTGAAAAAAAGGAGTCTTCACTGTTAGAACAAATAGAATTCAAACAACAGAAAATTGAGAATCAGCAAAAGAAAGAGGATTTATTTTAGCAAAAAGCCAGTTTTTTCTCTTGACAGAAGAAAACAAAAACTTCGTATGTTTACTGATCAGAAAAAAATGACTGATAATTAAAAGGGTTAGATCTACAGAAGCATCATCTCTGAATACATACATATATACATATATATAAATATATGTATATATATATGTATATATATATATAATGGCAGAAGCAGTAAACTTGAAGTATAAATTTATTTATTTTTCAAAATTTGCTTGGATTAACTATCAAATATGATAACTTCATGAGATTCTGACACCCAAGATGAAATTGTTAGGAAAGCAGATTGAGAATATTTGATAAACCATCACTAATGTGCTGGATTTTTTTTCCAAATACCAATAAATGGGTGCTGCCATTCTTCTCCTCTGTATTTTAAAAGAAAATGCCTATCATGATGGTGTAGTCAAAAGTGATTATATGAAGATTGTTGCCAGAAGAGTTACATAAATTTAAAATATTTATAGAAATTACATTGGTCAATATATACATTTACAAAATATGGCATCACAGTCAGATTTCTTCCCCAAGAGATCACAAGTTCAAATTCCAGCAGGAAGTAGAGCAATCATTCTCCATTTATGTGTAACCAATATAAAAACTCTACAGTATGCAGACAGAAAAATATTTTTAAAAAAAAAAAAAAACTGTCAGTTCCACCATACCTGTTTTCCTAATTTTACACTAATCAGGTCCCTCATTTTCTCCACAGCATATATGGAACAGGCTCGTAATTCAACTTCCTCCTCACTTCCTGAAACTATTTCTTTATTAGACTCAATTATGCTGGCAAGGGTTGAACTATATTTTAGCACACCAAGCTTCCGCAGCATAGCTGGGACAATATAGTCTGCAAATATAGTGATGGAGCTAATGTCATTGAATTCTCCATATCCTTGGCCTTTGAAAGCACCATATAGATCAGCAGCAAATATCTGAGCTCTTTTATACAAGAATATCTGGTGGCCTTTGTAAACAGAGTGGTCTCGAAAGCCTGAAACATCCCAATTGTGTACAATCATTGTTTAAGTATCCTTGCAAGTTAACTGTAGTATCTTCACATACAACCATGTCAAGATACATATCTATTGAATTGGAGTTGATGATGAAAAACTGTAAAAAATTACCAGGAAAGTGACTGGCTATAGTGGCAACAAGCTTTGCAGCTGATCTCCCACAGGACTCCACTAGATTCGATGCTTTACCCCCAAAACTTCTTTCCAGCTCAAAACCAACCTATATCAATAAGTTAAATGATATCAAACGACTTATTAGATCACAAGACTAAGAAATTGAATGAAATTAGATGCAGATTGATACCAATCAACTCAAAGACTAAGATATTTGCATAATAATCCTCAAAAAAATTAAAATGGAAACAATGTTAATTGGCAAATAATTCTAAGTGAAAAGGTAACCTCATGCAGCAGACGAACTCGTTCGTCCTCCAGAGGAAGTGGTCGGGGCCACTTTAACAAGTTGCGTAATTGAAGACCTGGCAACAAGAATTGTGGTCTTTCAATATTTATCAAAAAAACTTATACCCTATACTGCAAAAGTGTAGACATTGTATCCAGAAATGCGTTTCAAGAAACATTAAATTTTAAAAAAGAAAAAAAGGAAATAGAAAAGGTCAATGATTAAAACTTAAAAATTAATTCCCTCATCTAGAAATTAGAATTAAATACTTTCAGGGCACTTTGAGAAGGAACAGGAATGAATGTTGAAAGGTCGATTCCTTCATGTGGACATCAGATTAAACCCTAGTTCCAGTATAGTGCTTGTTGCTCAACTGAATTTAAATTTCATGCAATGCCGAAGACAAATACCACATTTAGAATGTTAAACCATATGCATCATATATTCAGCTTTAATACCCTTGAATAGCAACTTCTACACTAAGAATTTAGGCTGCCATGAATAGAGAGACAATCAACAAGTTAAAGGCACCAGTGAAATTCAATTTGCTTGTGAGTCTTCAATACTTCCTCCAATCTTTTTATGGAAGTCTCAATCCCTTTTTCTTTTTGCTTCAATCCAAATAATTTTTGAAATCTGAGAAGGAACTCGTTATATATATATAAGTGTAAATGTAGCACTATGTGCTTGCAATCATTTAAACAGCAGTGTATATATAAAATGATTCAATCCAACATTTCAAAAGAAGTGTAATTACCGGTGATTTTTTGCAGATGATCAGCATCAAATACAGATTTGTCATTTTCCAAAGCCTCCTTTAACCCCGAAGCCAAATCATCATAATTTAAGTTCTTGTCTATAAAAAAATCACAAAACATATGATCAAATCGAAAGAAGAGAAAGATTAGCCAAGCAAACCACACAAACTTCGTATCAAATATCTCAAAAAAAAAAAAAAAAACAACCTGTCCAGGGGATTCTAGATGACATTCAAATAAGTTGGCTACATAGGATAATTTTAAAAAGCGAAAATCTTTAATAACATTTTAAGCTGAAACTAAAGAATAAAGATAGAAAAAAAAATTTGAATTCGCTGGCTGCCTTGCCTTTCCATCCATTAAAAGGACAATTAAGCATCTTGAAGCAATGTTTTTACCATAGGAACCAATCAATCTCCTGAACAATGAAGTAACAAAAGCCAAAATACAGACATGCAGAGCAATGAAGTAACAAATTTACAGGGTTCCCAAGCAAAGAAGAAAGAAATACCAGGCCAAAAGCAAAAATTGAGCGTGTCCAAAACAAAAAGGTACTGAACGGTGAGAGGTCCGTTGTCAAAATAATGAATCCCTTCAAAATCCCACTCTATTTTCGGAATCTTATCTTGAATATTCTCCACTACTTTCTCTAACCCTGCATGCCATCCCACAAACATTCATCAATTCTTTTATTTTCTTTTACAATAAAAAAAAAAGAAAGAAAAAAGAAAATGTGACATCGTTAAGGGCGGACCTGCAGAGTCGACAACAACGTGAGAGGAGCGGTTGGCGACGAAGGCAGCGGTTGCTTTGACCTGGTCCATAGCTGTCCCGAATGCACTGCACCGGCTGCTGCTGCTGCTGCGTTTGACAGTAGCAGACAGTTTTTGAATTCTACCAACCCTAGTAGGTAGATACTATAAAATAACCCAAAGGAAGTGTTCCGGTTGTCAAAGGTTTGCTTCTTCTTTTTTAAAGTCTAAATCTTCCGTCTGGAATACAGGATATAATTTATTAAATTTTACGATCGTTTTTAGAAACAATACAATAAAAAATTCAATATCAATTAAAATGTAAATTATATTAAAAATATCTTTACTGTCAGACACAAAATACTATAATACTTTATAATTATAATTGTAATTATAATTATAATTAGATTATGTTTGCATGTGAACCAAATACAAGTGCATGTTCTTAACTATTTCCACAGATGGTCGCTTTCCACCTTCGTGGTTTGGACTGTGGTCCTCTCCTCTGTCTGTGGATTGCGTTTAGACCATTAATTTTTCCCTCGTCATCCGTGTTTTGGTTTTCACGTGAAGCTTGTAGACCATAGCGTGGACCAGTTCCACTTTCTTCCAGGTTCTTCGTAGTTTCTGTTTTTTAAATTATGTTTTATTTAAAAAATATTAAATTAATTTTTAGATGTTTTTATATTATTTGATATAAAAAATATTATTTTTAATTATTTTTAATTAAAAATACTTTTAAAACTATCATACACAACAATATCAAATACATTTATGTAGAGTTTGGGATTAAATGTAAGGTGTTTTTAAAGTGCTTTTCATATAAAAATACATTAAAATAATATTTTTATATATATTTTTTTTTATTTTTGATGTCATCACAACAAAACAATCAAAAAAACTAAAAATATTAATTTAAAGCTATAAAATAAAACTCAAAATTATAGTAAAATATGATCCAATCACACTCCCAAATAGTATCTTCATTAAACCTCATTTGATGGCCGAATCCATAATTTTTTACTCCTCTTTGAAAAATTAGTCTGTAAAATCATTTTTTCTATAAAAAATTAAATGAACAAAAGATACTTTCCAAATACAGTTAAAATTAAAATAACATACCAAAAACTATAATAAAATAATTATATAATAGATGTAAACCTATTCAGAGGTCTATATTTTTTTTCATAAAAAATTAATATTTAGATATTATAGCCGCATTTTAAAAAAGAAAAAAACTCTACATCCCATATTATAACCCTGAATGGTTAAATAAATTGATTTAATTTTTAATTAGATAATAAAAAAAATAATAATAATAAAACAAAAAACGATCACAATAACTTTTGAAATAAACTTTATTTTCAAGAGCGAAAAAATAATATAGTATAATTTTCAGCTAATTAAATATAAAAAAATTAAATTAAAAAAAATCACCTGAAAGATGTAATATAACACCTTCAGTCTTATAATGCAATTTTAACTTTTCTATCAATCATGTACGTGCATAAAATAATATCTCTCTTTAGACCTCTCTCTCTCAAAGTTTTTTCCACTTTAACACAATCTTAGGTGTATTGTTGCCTTACATACCATTAATGGTAACATCATGCTCTAGAAAGTACTTAATAGTAGAAGAAGGGCTTTTATTATTTGGATTTTCATTGAGCACTTTGACATTTGGAAACGTACGAGCCGATTCAATAGTCAATTATTGAATAAAAAAGAAATGTGTGAGCATTTTTTTTTCAATGTGATAAAATATTTAAAATGATGATGAAAGATTTGACTAGTGTATCAAATTAATTGATCATTATATATATATATATATATATATATATATATATATATATATATATATATATATATATTAATAAATAACAATTATATGGCTTATTCGACCTAGTATGTCAAAAGCAAACTTGTCGTCTCGTTTAAACGATGATCTAGTTAAAAAACAAAATTCCATGTCGTTTTCGTCTTAACCTTTACCTAGCCCCATCTTAAATGTGAAGTAACAAATTGTTAAATGATTAAATCATAAAAAAAAATTAGGGAGTGGAATGAAAGGATGGAGATACACTATACTAACCCAAGTTAATATGTGAAATTTATAACCCATGTAATAAACACAATCATAATGAGCTAATCTGGTAGAACAATCTGTGTCTTTTTTCCCTTTCTTATTCTCTTCCCGATTAGCCCTAGATTGGGTCTTAATTGACCTAAGGTTGGATTAAATCTAAAACTAAATTGAAGAGTTATAAAAGAATTGCAGATGAAATTTAAGACAAAAATAAATATTGAATGGTAAAACTAAAAAAAATCATAAGCATAAAAAAAAAAAGAACAAACACAAATGAATCTTCTAAATCTAGGTTAATTTTCCAAACCCGCAACCCGTGAAATTCCTGACTCGGGTTCAACCAAGAAGCTCAACTCCCAATTAATCTAATGTTGAATGATGAAATTAAAAAAAAAATATCAATTTTAAAAATTTGCAAAAGAAAAAAATAGCAAAATAATGAGGATCAAATCTGATAGAAAAAATTGGAGGATGAAATTGTAAAACAAATTCAATTTCAAAAATTATCTCAAATAAAATAAATAGCAATCAGAAGAATAATAAGAGCTAAATCTAACAGATGAATTTTTTTTGAAAAATGATGAAATTGAAAATATATTTTAATTTTATAAATAATTTCAAATAAAATAATTATTAATCAAAAGAACAAGAACCAAATCTGGAAAAAAAAAACTGAAGGGTTATTATGAGAAATTGGAGGGCCATACGTATACCATCCTGGAAGCCACTGTTTAGCAACCAAATGACCCCTCACGCGCCGCCTGAGCCTGTTTATTTTTGCGTTTCAAAAGAACTTTTTTAAAAAATTAAATTTTTATTTATTTTTTTCTTTGCTTCAAATTAATATTTTTTTTAGTGTTTTCAAATCATTTTGATGTGCTGATGTCAAAAATAATTTAAAAAAAACAAAAAAAAAACATTATTTTGATGCATTTTCGAGCGAAAAACACTTTGAAAAGCAACTGTGACCACACTCCTAAACACCCCTTAACACCCCTTAATGGCATAGAAACTTCCCAACATGCTTGTGTGTGCATTGCACGCGCCAACCACTTTCTATTTTTAAATAAGATTTTATATCTATTTAAATAATGTTTTTCACCTGACCTACTTGATTATAATAAAAAAAAATTAAGATGAAAATATAAAAAAGCTTGAGGTCACAAGCTAAAGAGTTTTTAAGTTTAAAAGTAATTTAACTATTTTATTGTGCTTTAAGAATTAAAAAGTCAAAACAACTTCTTGATGACAGTTTATTATTATTTTTTCAAGGGTAATTTAGTTATTTTACTATACAAAAAAATAACCAGGCCAAAAGGTTTTGTTTTTTTGAAAATAATAAAATCATCATTTTACTATTCTAATTCATAGTATAAATGAATCTAGAGCTACACTATTTTACATCATTAAACACCACCTTTTCATTTCAGTTTTTTTTCTTAATAGGTTGTATATTCCTCCTCCATGTTAGCTTTATTTGTTTTTTAAGTAGCTTTTGTGGTTGTCATTTAAAAAAAAATAAGTTTAAAAAAAAGTGTGGTTAGTTAGATTTAGATACGTGTTTGATAAAAATTATGATTGAGGTTTATGTACAACAAAAAATATGTATAAAATGTTTGGTAGTTGTGTGGTTGTGATTGCTTTTCAAAATGTTTTTTACTTGGAAATGCATTAAAATAATGTATTTTTATTTTTTAAAAATTATTTTTGATATCAGTGCATCAAAATGATCTAAAAAACCAAAAAAAAATTAATTTGAAGCAAAGAAAAAAATAAAAAAATATTAATTTTTTTCAAAACGCTTTTGAAACGCAAAAACAAACAGTGTTTTACAAAACACAGTTAAAAAAACATGTAAAAACTGCTTCACGAAAACTACATTTTAAACTCAATTTTTTAATAGCCCCACAATATAAAACACAATTTTTACCCTTACCAAACACCTAATTACCGTTTTTGCACCTCGAATGCAAAAAAAATGCAAAACAAACGCACTAGTTGGATAAAATACTGTTTTCATCGGTAGATAGTACTAAAACAATTGACTTAAACCTTAAACCTGTTAGGTAAACATTGAACACTTGCTTGGTGAAGAATAACAAGTCTAATAAAAGAACATATTCCGTCAAAGAATCAAAATTTCAGTTTTTGCGCAAGTTAAAGTAAAGCCTTTTCTCGAAGAACCAAGTTCAATGAAGGTTTCATTTTAATGGTGAACATATATATCTAAGGCATTTTTTTAACCTTAAAGCAACAATAACTTATGCTAAACTATAAAAAAAAATTACAACGAAAAGATAGGGTTTCTTTTGGGAATTAAGAAAACAATTAAAAAGGATTTTTTTGAGGTTTTGTTTGCTATTCTAAAACTATCAAGTTATTCTAAAATATATTTTATGAGTTATTGCTATTTTAATTTTAAAAATAGGATTAAGGTTTCCCATACCTTTTTTTTAGCTTTGATTCATATGAAAATCAAAGTAAACTAGCAACAACAACCTCCAATCAACTAGTTTTCTCAATTTCTTAAGTTTTTTTTGTTGTTAAAGATTTAGTATTTTGTTTTATATTCACACCATCTCTCTTTGATCTTGAAGAGAGAGAGAGTGCATAGATAAAAGAAAGAAAGTAAGTAAGATGAGAAATTATTTAGTTGTTCATTAGGGGTTAGTTCATTATATAAGAGAGGTAATTTAGTCTTCTCAATATTTTCTCTTGATAAAATATAAAGAGTAACTTTTAAAAAATAGAGGTAAAAAATGTTATCGCACTATAACCACAGGGTGTTCATTGTAATTTACAAAAAAAAAAAAAACTTTAAGGGATGTCAATTTTAATTTTAATTATATTTGAAATCAAATCCTTTTATTACTTTTTCTTTGATTCCTTCCATATTATATATGTAAAACTAATTAAATAACTTTCATGCTCTAATTTGAAATTTATTCTATAGAATTAATTTAAAATTTTTGAAATAAAATTTGCCATCTAATTGTTTTTTTTAAAGAGTTTTTAGTTCCTAAATTTTTTTAGACAAAAGAAGGGTTTAAGTTGCCAGTTTTCTTTTTTTTAAAAAAAAATCAAAGCTAAAATTCCTGGGTGGAGAATTAAAATTCAGTTAAACTAGTCAAGCCTTTCATAAAATTAGAATAATTTAAGATATAGTTCATATACTTTCAATTATAGTTCTGACCTTTCTTATACTTTGGTATATTTGAAATCAAGTCCTTCTTTACCTTTTCCAATATTCTATCTATATTTTACAAATAAAACTAATGAAATGACTAAATACTTTTAATGTCAATCATCTTTAACCAAACTAATCCATTTTTACATTTATTTTTATAGAATTAATTTTAAGTATTAGAAATAAAATTTATATCATAATTTTAATTCTCCATCCAAAAATTTTGGTTTTAATATTTTCTAAAATAAGAAATTTTAAGGCTATTGTTGATTTTTTACGCAAAGAAGAAATGATATTTAGGCTGCTACTTTAAAAAAAAATTAAATTTTTTGGATGGAGAACTACTATTATGATTCAAAATTTTAAATTAATTATATAAAAAAATATAAAAACAATCAATTAGTTTGAAGTTTATCAAAGATTAGAGTATTTAAGTAATTTTTATTAGTTTTATATGCAAAATACAGAAATAATTTTTCATTTTTCATTTTATTTTTATACTAATTTATCAAAATCATTAAAAAACACTTAGTTTATTTTTTAATAAATTATGGATTAACTTCATTTATGAAATTATGGAAAGAATATGTGATAATGCGGTGCAAAATACATTTTTTTTAATTTAAAATATATAAAATAATTTTTTTTGTATTAACACATAAAAAAAACACTTACAAAATATTAATTTAATATATTTTTAAATAAAAAATAATTAAAAAAAACAAGTTAAACAACATTACCCTGAATGAGATACAAGGCGACATGGATGTGGTGGGATTATACCGTTGCAAAGTTCCACACTATGCCAATTTATCAAATAGGTGGTGTGCATTCGAGACAATCTTCTCGAAGCTCGTTTCCTGTGGTGAAATAGTCACGCTTCTAAGGCTTTTTCAATCAAACACCATATAATTTAAGCAGAACAATTTATAGCATCAGCCAAATCGTAGGTGACATTTGAGAAGATACTTACCCATGAAGATTGCTGGGTTTTGTTCTCAGTAGGTGCGCTGTAAGATTTGGGACTTCGGGCAGCAGTTGGTGGCAGATGAATTGGAGAGCTGACAATCGGCTCGCAAAGCCAAAAAAACAACTTTCATGACTTGTCATGGAATTGGAATTTCCCATGGATGATGAGTGTTATTAGTGTGATAATTAAGTATGTTTAGCATTATAATAGCTTTTATTATAGTTTAATAAATAGATTTAAAAAAAAACTTATAAATTATAGTTTTTTTATAATTAAAGTTTTAAGATAAAATTTTATGTAAATCTAATAAAATTAATTATGATGAATATTAATTAACTAAATATTTTAAAAATTATAGTTGAAGTAAAATACAGTTTAACTATACTCTAAGTTCAGATTGGAGGCTTGAGGTAGAGCTCGTCTTCACAGGGGTGTGAAGAAAAAAGGACAGAAATTAGGTTTTTCATGAATAAAAAACTAGAAAAGGTTGTGCCAATAGACAATGAGGCGGCTCTGCCAATAAGAACATCCTCGTTTGTTTGTAATGATTTTTATTTTTATTTTTATTTTTTTTGTCTTAAAGAAGAAGAAAAAAAGATAACAAGTTATTGACAGCTCTCGAAACAACATATCTTTATCTATATGCCAATTGATTGATTAATGTTCGCTGGAGAAGGGAAAAAACAAGAAGCTTAACAACTCAAATGACTAAACAACTTTAAAATTATCGACAACATGGAGAACAAAGGGAAAAAAAGAAAAAAGAAAAAAGAAAAAAAGAAAAAGAAAAAGAAAAAGAAAAGGAAATCTCCGAGCCACATACACAAAATACCAAACTTATCAATCTGAATCAAGTCCTTTAGCCAACATTAAGTGGTGCAAATGCCTATGTTTTCTAACTGACTTAACTTTTTCAAGTCTTGGGAGCAAAAATATCCAAGTATCACCTTCAATAAAGACAAGAAAATTAAGGCATAATTGAAACAATTTTGTACACGTGGAATGAGAGTAAAAATCGGGTTCTTTCATATAAAATTAGGGTAAATACATAACTCACACTTGTAGGGCTTAAGATATTTTCCAATTATGTTAATAAAAGGAGAGGGAGTAGTATGAGATTGAATGGGAAATCTAATTTATAAAATTGGTAATTAGAGGGCTGAATTGAAAGCATTTATATAGTTAGAGGAGTAGTATGAGATTGAATGGGAAATTTAATTTATAAAATTGGTAATTAGAGGGCTGAATTGAAAGCATTTATATAGTTAGAGGAGTAGTATGAGATTTGTCCATAAAGCGATTCCTTCTCCGGCTAACTAATTACACAGATAAAAACAGCACACTTTTATTATTATAAATTTATAATTACTTACATAATTATTTTTGCCTAATTAAACGAAGTGATTTGATGGCCATAAGGCCTTTTTTGCTACAGCAAAAACTCACAACAATCTTGAATCGTCAACGACAGAAGAAGAAGAACAATATCAACAAAACCCTCTTTTCTTCTCTTTTATTTATTCGCAATAATAATAATAATAATAATAATAATAATAATCCTTTTCTCTTCTCTTCTCCTCAATCATCATCCATTTCTACTCTCTTACGTCAATTCGCTTCTTCAACCACTGCCTTCTCTCACCAAAAACAAGGACAACAAGAGATACAACACCGTCTTCCTCACCGATTTAGGTCTTTGGTGCCTCCTCCGGACACGCTGGCTCAGAAAATTGGCAAATCGATTCGCCGTCCTGGCGCTCCTTCCAAGGCTAGGGTTTATGCTGATATCAATGTGATCCGTCCTAAAGACTATTGGGACTACGAGTCTCTAACCGTTCAATGGGGGTATATTCGTCTTTTTCCCTATCCTGTCGCTCTTAGATTGATTCTTGAAATTGGTGTATTTGTTGATTGGTTATGCAGGGAGCAGGATGATTATGAGGTGGTAAAGAAGGTTGGGAGGGGGAAATACAGTGAAGTTTTCGAGGGAGTGCATTGCACGGATAATGAAAAATGCATAATTAAGATTCTCAAACCCGTGAAGAAAAAGAAAGTTAGTAGATTTGTTTTGTTCTCCCTCTCTTGTTTCGTGTTTGAAGTGATGTGTTGTTGTTCGATTCTTTTTGAGAATAGTAATCTTAGCGGTTCTTCTAGAATAATTTTGTTTATCCCTCATGTTTTGTGGATTAATAAATCATTTAATGAAGGTCTTATTGTGAAATGTTTTTTTTTTTTTTTAATTGTTCATCAAACAGAAAAACAGACCATCATTCTTACCATAGATATGTTGTAAATCTCTATGTCTGGTGGACAACGTTTCATCATGTTATTTACTTACACTTGCTGATCTTTCATCCCTTATTAGCTATTGCTTTGCACTTTCTGAACTTTCCACTCCTTGTTAGCTAACCACTCTGCAGCCTCAAGTTCCTTCGTGGTTCCCCTGGATTATGACCCAAAGCAACCTTGAGATGTTTGAGTGATAGCTTATGCCTGTGCTTAATCTTCAAAGAGAAGTTTTCTTCGTGCATGTGATTTAGTACACAGTATAGCTACCCTTTTCTTCTCTGTTTTGGTTTCACTATTTTTTGTCTTGTGGGCCTAGTCTACACTTTATAGGTTGCCTTTTTTTGGTGACTGACTTTGTTTTTTCGTACTTGATGCAGATTAAGAGAGAGATTAAAATACTACAGAATCTCTGTGGAGGACCAAATATTGTGAAGTTGCTTGATATTGTTAGAGATCAACAATCAAAGACTCCAAGTCTCATTTTTGAATATGTGAATAATACTGATTTTAAAGTGCTCTATCCGACACTTTCAGACTTTGATATTAGGTATTACATCTACGAGCTTCTGAAGGTAAGCACATCATTTTCATTTCTCTCCAACTGACAAGATCAGCATTAACCGCGTAAAATGACATTGACACATGCATTTAAAAAGATGGAAAAGGCATTAACAGTATCTTACCTAATGCTTCTTGTCTCCAATTGTCTTTTTAGTGATGCAAGGTTGAAGTTCCTTTACATTGTGTACTAGATTAGATAGCCAGGTAGGAAGTTGGCTGTTGTCAAGTATGTTTCTCTTGCAATCATTCTAGCTCTAATGGTGGGGTGGTGATTTCTGTCCAGTGCTTCAGCAATGCATTTTATCTCAGCAATGCAGTTTATCTCCTCTCTTTATTGTAATTCTTTTGGATGGTGTAGAAAATGTAATCCTGATGTAAATATTGTTTGAACAAAATGAATGTGACATTTACTTGCCACCTTTGTGACATTTTTTGCTACTATGAAGAAGGCTGAGGCTGTGTATGTTGTTTCTAAAAGAGTGTTTTTCTGCTAACTCCCTTTGGAAGTTAGAGTGGTTTTGGAAATACCAGCCTAATTTTGAGAAACGATTGTTTGATTTATATTTGTGATAGATCCAGTGCAAACTTGCGATTCTGCTGTTTAATGTTAGTATTGTGGAATTGAAATTGTTTTGTTTAATCTTTAGTATACGTATCCTTTTCTGTAGGCATTGGATTATTGCCACTCACAAGGTATCATGCATCGAGATGTGAAGCCTCATAACGTCATGATTGATCATGAGCAGAGGAAACTTCGTCTGATAGATTGGGGGCTTGCAGAATTTTATCACCCTGGGAAAGAATACAATGTTCGTGTTGCTTCAAGGTTTGTCACTTTTTCATTAACTTTTGAAAATTTATGTTCCCATGTTTCTTTCTCTAGTCAATACCACTTGTTCTTTTGTTTCCAGAAGCTGTTTTGGTCAATTAATGTTTCCCAGTTTTGTTTGGATTAACTCTGTTTGGGAACGTGACCCAAATGGCGTTTCACAAAAATTTGAATTTTTTTTTGCTTAAAATAATTAATAAATTTTTTGTTTTTAGTTTGTTTTGATGTGCTAATGTCAAAAATAAATTTTAAAAATAAAAAAACATTATTTTGATGCATTTTCGAGCGAAAAGCACTTTCAAAAGCAACCGCTACCACAATACCAAACGCTAGCCTTTGTTGCTGCTGCTGAAATGGTTGTGGCCACTAGAATTATAAATAAATAGCAACTCTCAGCTTGTTTTAAGTAATGTATGCATTTATTTAGTAATTGAACTAAATAAACACAATAGTAATATCATATAACTAGGATTTATGCAACATAATATGAGTTTATAATAATGTGTTAAAACTTGATGTTGTAATGGATCATGCTCCTATGCGGAAGGTTACTGCCAGTTCTTAAATGATCTATGAACCCATCCATCACTGAATTAAGCCCTCTTTGAATTTTGTCATTTTAAATAAATACAATAGTAATATCATATAACTAGGATAAATGCAACAAAATACAAGTTTATAACCATATGTTAAAACTTGATGTATTTGATAATTGATCATACTCCTAAGCTTCCCTGTGGTTACTGCCGGTTCTTAAATGGTATCATATCCATCCAGTTCTTAAACCCATCTGTCTCTGAGTTAAGCCCTCTTTTTATTTTGTCATTTTACTCAAACCGGTGAATTGATGTGGCAATTCTTTTTTAATCTGTTACTCCATTTCTGATCTGCAGATACTTTAAAGGCCCTGAACTTCTTGTCGATCTGCAAGACTATGACTATTCTTTGGACTTGTGGAGCCTTGGTTGTATGTTTGCTGGAATGGTGGGTGTCCTCTCTAACTTCCACTTTTCTCATCTTGCACATTATTTGTCGTGCGTGCAAGTACACATGTCCACCTCAGAATTGTGGCCTGGTCCATTATGACTTGCTTCTTTATGAACTTACATGACTGGCCTGCCATTGCTCTATGTACATGTATTAATGTCTATGATAGTGTTGCTAATGCCATAGACAAGTGGACCTTGGTGTGCTTGCCTATTCTTGCTTGGATGGCAAATGGGGTAGAATGAATTTTGAGGTAATGCCAAAATATGTGGTAATCTCGTTATTGCTGTTGTGTTTTGCAGATATTCCGTAAGGAGCCATTCTTCTATGGGCATGATAATTATGATCAGCTGGTCAAAATAGCTAAGGTATGTGAAATGATTGGATAAAAGTTGAGTAAAAAATATCAGGAACACCCATCTTGTAAATCATTTCATCGACTTTCTAGATGACCATTGATCAGCAAGTGAGATCAATGTCTTTGGGTATCTTTCGGGCCTTGCCTTTTTTGTATTGGCCAGTTTGGTTAGGAAAGTTAGTTTACAAAAAATATGCTAAATTGCTTCCATGGTGTATAGCATGACAAATGAAGAAAAGGAGAAAGATAGCTAACACAGCCAAAGGCTGGTTGTTTGGGTCGAATAACCAGAAAGAAAGAACAAACTCTTTATGAAATTATCAAAATATAAAAATTGTTCTCATTAGAGAAGTAACAGCCCTTAAATACTAGCAAAACCCCATGTAAATGAAATCCTAGCTCTTAAAAATAATTAAATTTTAGCCATCCAAACTATCACAAAAAATATTACATAAATAAACTATTAAAAGAAAATCCTTAATTATATGAAGGTGTCCATCAAATTTCAGCCCCGCTCTGGTATCTATCTGGATGTAAGGACCACATTGCAATGATTTGACCACCTGTGGAGATCGTGATTTTTAATATTTTTAGGATGAAAGTTGGAAATTTGGAGAGCTAAAGGGATCAAACATACTTCATCTTGAGAGCGTGTGCATGTGTGTGCATGACTGGCTGCTTGCTTGCTAAGGCATTTCTGCTATTTTTCAGAAGCTTTTTTCCCCTAATGTACTTGATGGTGCCTGACAACCTATATGGCAGAATTGTCTTGCATTGACAGGCTTTGTATTTGTGGAATTTTACTGTAACATGCTTAGAACTTGTTTTAAGAATGTGATGGATAAAGATGGAAATGTAATCATTCTTGATCTTATGTGTCAGGTACTTGGAACAGATGAGCTGAATGCCTATTTGAATAGGTATCGCATAGAGTTAGATCTGCATCTTGCTGCACTTGTTGGGAGGTTGGTCATGTGTGCTGATAACTTCAATTGATTATATTTAGAGAACCAGTTCTCTTAAGAAAATTCTTTTCTTTTACAGGCATAGCCGGAAACCATGGTCAAAGTTTATTAATGTTGACAATCAACATTTGGCAGTTCCTGAGGTAGAAATTCATTTATAAATTTAAAATGATTATTTGTTCATTGTTAAATATATTTTAAATCATGCCTTTTTCTTCCTTTTCTATTTCTCCTCTTTAAAGGCTGTTGACTTCCTCGACAAGTTGCTGCGATATGATCATCAAGAAAGGCCAACTGCAAAAGAAGCTATGGTATGCCCCTGCTCCTTGTCTGTTGACAAAAACCCTTGACTGGTGGTTTTTATTAACCTTGTCATATGCATAGCTATTGGTTGCTTTTTGACCTGTGGAGTAATTGAGGGGAGAATTGGGGGTGGGGGGTGGCAACCTTTCTTTTATTTGTTTCTTCACTCATATATCGTTGCTTTGTAAGTGGTGACCGACCTTGTTACCATGCAGGCCCATCCATACTTCTATCCAATTAGAAATGCAGAAAGCAGCAGAACTCGTACCTAGTTTCAAATTTCAAGATGCTGTCAAGTCCTGGCTTCTCTTTGTTCTTTGTTGCGGCCTTCCTATGTAATCCGACTGAATATTATTATAATGGTGAGTTTGCATTTAGGGAAGTCCTTCATACTTCTGTTGTGAAGAAGCCAGTCATTTTTTAATTCCCATTCCAGGCATCGTCTGGCTTAATATACTATTTTTTTTTCTCTCAACTTGTGTGCTCCTAATTTGGGAATAAATACTGATTTCAGATATTTTGTTTGGTTTTTTATTGTTTTTGTGATTAGATGATACGTTCGAATTTTCCCTTTGTCCTGGATTTTTTTTTGTATTTTGTGCGAGGGAATTATTGGTTACAGAATAAATTGTTTGAACGTGTATAAGATGGATCTATCAAGAAAGTGGGTTAATTTCAGTTTTGGAATAGAAGAGATAGAGAGAGTTAAGACGGAGGGGGACTTGTCTTTCTATACTTTTCTTTGAAATTACATAAACTTACTAGACATATTTTATATTTTTTTTTTTTGTCTCTGTTTTTGCCTCTTTTGTATTAGTCTCGTCTTCTAGGAATATTCACTATTTTGTACTTCAATTTTTTTTTTAATTATGTATACTAATTGAATTAAAATTGATATAATTTAAGTGATTTAGGAAATGAAAACTATATATGAAAATAAATCATGTCAATTTTAACACATGATTGTCAACTAGTATATGTTAATTTAAGTAGATGGAATACGGAACGGTGGCTATTCCTGAAGTGTGAATTATTCTTGGCTAGTTTTAAGTCTATTTTTTTGCTGGTTTCCTCATTTTTATTTTTATTTTATTTCAAAAAATTCATTATATATTGAAGTGTTTTAATAATGATATTTGTTTTATATTTTTTTCTCCAGCTTTATTCTAAATCATAAATTATCTTGATTATTAAATAAATAAAACCCCTCTTTTCTTTCGGACAAGGTTTTCTACCATAAATTATTATTATTTATTTATTTATTTGATTATTTAAATAAATTCTCTGCAGTTATTTTTTTATCATAAATCTTTTTTTTTCTTTTTGAGTTATCAGTTTCTCACCGACAACTTACAAAATTGCAATAATTGGTGGAGTAATGGTGCATTTAGATGCAACTAGCTGTGGATGGGCTTGCTTTATTTTGCATGAAAAGTAATGCTCAAATGCTGCAAACGTGTTTCAAAGAAGGAAGATAAATGGACAAATAGCAGATGAACTAAATTAAAAGAAAATTATGATAACATGGAAAAATATTTTTTCAAAAAAAAGAATATTGATGTAGTTTTATTCTAAATTGGATAAAAAAAACTTAAAAAATTGGTTTGATTCAATTTAATTTAGCATGAAAAATCTATAATCCTGGTAATAGGGTCGAGCCAACTCAGGTTATCTTACAAAATTTATGGCTCAAATTATAAAAACTAGATAACTTGATAGAAAAAAAAATAAAAAAAATCATTAAGTTCATTTTAAAAAAAAACAAAGTTCATTTTGAATTAATTTTTCAAACTTTTAACTTGAGTTATTATTAGAAGCATCCTATCTAAATTTAATTTTTAATCAATCAAATATTAAAAAATACAATTAAAAAAATAATTTTTATTCTACAATAGGATTAAAAAATAGTAATTAAAATAATGAGGATCAAAACTGAAACATAATAAAATTTATCTTTGATTTGAGGTGAAATTGAAAAGAAAAATTAATTTTACAAAAACATTAAAAAAATCAAAAGAATAAGTATCAAAATTAAAATAACAAATACAAATAATTTTTTTTATTGAATGGTGAAATTAAAAAGAAAAATTAATTTAACAAAAAGCAAAAAAAAAAGAGACCAAATTGGAAAAAAAACCACACATTCTAAATTAAAATTGAAGGATGAAATTTAAAACAAATAAAAGTTTTATAAAAAGGTCAAGAACAAAAATAAAAAATAAAAAAAATAAGGATGAAAGTTAAAATTCTCAGGGGAAGAAGAAAAAAAAAAGAGGGAATAAACAGAAAATGTCATTGGTGACAAACCGTGCCACTAATGACTACAAGCCTCGCTCCAAAAAGAAAAGAACACAACGACGCTTTCAATTAAATGACAAAAGGGGTTTTGGCTGTCGAGAAGCTCCGGATGCGTTGTTCGAAGGATGTAGGCGCCTCCTACATGTTAGTATGTGTGTAGCATGCATTAACAACTTTTTGTTGTTTTTTACTTTTATATTTAGTCAAATATCAAATTGTCTTTAAAAAGATGTTTGAGATTGTAGTGCATGATGCTTTTTAAAATAGCTTTTTTTTATTTGAAAATGAATTGTTTTCATATTCTTTTTATTTTTGACACCTATACATCAAAACCATAAAAAATACTAAAAAAAAGCATAAATTTAATGTTTTTTTTAAGCCAAAAACACTTTTAAAAAGTATCTAAAAACAGAAGCTATGCCAAATACGCTAAGTTAACATGATAATAATAAAAAAATCATGGTAAAAGTGAACATTTTGTTTGAGAAAACACTTTGTTTTCTCTCTTTTTTGAAGAATTTCTTTTCTTATTTATTTATTTGGACAGAGATTGTTCTAAGCACCTAGATGAATGCTTCTTTTCACTTATTTTGTAACACCCTGTATTATCCAATGCAATTACACCTATTTCCTACGATCTTATACTTAAAAATTCAGGTAATGTTTTTTATATATAGACATCATTCACTCACCATCCAATAACTTATCAATGTGTTCAATAATACAAAATTTATAATTTCACATTAATGTCTTTTCAACACTTTCTAAAATTACATACATATATACATATAAATCGTTCTCAAATATCCCTTAGATAAATACATGGATCCATTCAACCTAGAAGACAAGGTGACTCATTTATCCTTTATGAAAACCAAAGATTAGATTTTCAAGAAAATACTTATAACACATAAAAGTCATATTAACAAAAGCTAAACCACATGGAGATTTTATTGTAGCTCAACATACATATTATTGTGGATTGCTACAGTGAAGTTATTCTTTTACCCTTGAGTGACTTAAATTTAAGCCTTTAATCTAGGGTTTTTTTTTAATCTTTTTCTCTAGCTCAGTGGTCATTAAAAGATTGTTTGGGGTTATATGTATCTCTTTAAATTTTTTAACACAGTAAAAATATTCTTTTACCCCTAGAGTCAACAAAATTTAGAACTATTGACCAAAGGCTTTCTTGGCTTTCCACAATATTCATAACAGTAAAAATATTTATGTCTCCAAGATAAAAAAAAGATGGGTGTGGAAAGGGTATTTCGGGTTTTTTTAATTTTCATGTACAATAAAATAAAGTTTAGCCTTAGAAAAGATAAAAAATAAGCTTTGCTTTTGGGGGTATTTTGGTATTTTCACATGGATATTTTGTGTAATTAAGAGGATCATGAAGTGTTTTTGTATTTTCATGTTTTATTTTTTATTTTTTAATTGAAAAGCTGTCAGCACATGCTCCACACGCATCAGCGAGTGGGTGGCGTCCGTGCCATTTAAGTGGCACGTGTGATGCTGTCCGGTGGCCAAATATGGACATCCACCATCTCCCTAGATGCGCAGCCATACCCTCTTCCACATATGTGGTGTGTCTAGACTTATAATGGTTGGATTGCCGTTAATGATAATTTTTGTTTTGTTTTTTTCTTTCTTTTTTCTCTCCTGACAACTAAAATGCACAATTGTCCTATTCGTTTGTTGTTTTTCAATTTCAGTCCTCATTCTTTGAATTTCTTATTTCTTTTATAAAAGTTTTTTTTTTCAATTTTATCCTTCAATTATAATTTCTTATATGTTTTGTTTTTCATTTCAATCTTCATTTTTTTAATTTCTTATTTTGTTTATTCTTTTTATAGTTTCAGTTCTCCTAAATTCATCCCTATTTTTTGTTGGTGTTTCATAATTCATCCTCTTTGTTTTGATTTTGATCTTTTTCTCTTTTGTTTGAGTTTTATTTTTTTACAATTTAGTCATTTAATTCTAATTTGTGTATATTATGCTTTTCAATTCGGTCCTTCTACTTTTGATTTCTTATTTTTTTCCCTTGACTCTTTTTTCAAAATTCTTATAATTTTTAATTTTATCCTTCAAATCAAATTTATGATTTTTTTGTCAATAGTAATAATTATTTTTTTTCAAATTTAATAATAATAATGATAATAATAATAATAATTGTGATTGTGATGGCAATAGTAATAACAACAATAATAATTGTAGTTATAATAATAATAATAAGAATAAGAATAAAAATAAAAATAATGGTAATATTAGTTATAGTGGCAGTGATAATAATTATAATAATAATAATAATAATAATAATAATAATAATAATAACAACAATACTAATAACAATTATGATATTACTTATTGATAATAGTAATAACAGTGGTAGCTATAATGATAATGACAATATTAATATTATTAATAATAATAATAATAATAATAATTCATCATTCGATGTTATATTTATTGAGAATTGAGTTTCTCTTTTTTTCATGGATGATATTTTTTATCTAATATCTTGGATTGCTAGTTGTAAAAGTTTACATGGCTTGATATTCTATTTTATTTTTTACCTTATTTTATTTTTAATTTTATCATCTAACATTGATTTTTGAAAATAAAAAAAATATATCATCCATGTTTCCTTTAAACTTGTTAAATAAACCAATTCACATTAAGTTAACTCTTAAAGATTTATCATCTTGCATGAGTTTATAGCATTGTAAAAAAAATATATGCGCTCTTAATAACTTTTTTTTATGGTGTTAAAAACATGGTTCAGCCTGTGATGAAACATGAGCAAATAAACTAGTTAGTCCTATTACTCTTTTATATTATAATGGTTATTATCGTTTAACAACTATACAAGTACAATTAATTTCTTTACTCTTATAATAAATACATCACACCTAAATTAATTTTTGAAGTTATATATATTCTCATTATCTTATGATAAATTATTTTCCCATCATTATAGCATTTATCCATCATTGTCATTACATAACAACTTAGTTTTAGTTATAGCTCATCTTAATAAAAATTATTCTTTATAACTTTGAATTCGTGGGTTCATTCTAACTTTTCCACATCTTGTTCCCTTATATGCCATATTCATTCCATACTTTATTTTATCTCACAACCACATTTTGTACGTGTCCTAGTTTTGTTCACAATATTTTTTATTTTGTTCACCTTTTTTTTTCCATAACCATATTAGCTTTTATATATACACTATATTTTAGTTGGCTTTCCGGACCAACCTTCAAGAATTTGAATACAACATATAGGACTTATCCTTACATGATATCATGATCAATTCACCATATAGTTACCTATCCTTCTAATAATTGTATCTATTCTTACATAATATCATGATCAATTCACCGTATAGTTACCTATCCTTCTAATAATTGTATCTATTCTTACATTATATCATGATCAATTCACCATATAGTTACCTATCCTTCTAATCTGGTTTCATTAGCAGTTATTGTACTAAAAAAATATTTCCCTTTCCTAACCATACTTATTAGGAATTATGTATATCAATAGTTAGAGATTTAGTTGAACTCATGAATTTATAACAATTACGCTTTAGAATTTTCTCATTTCATGTCTTACAATTATTCCTTTCATTTCTCTATTCTATTTAAAAAATCATATTTATATTCACATACATTTCTTATACCTTTACATTCTTAATAATACATGGCTTATATACATATGATCATGACGTATGGATATATTTCTTCAATTTTGTTTTATGTTTTATGCCCCTATGACTTTATCACCATGATTCATCATTGGGCTAAATTAATCTTAGCAATCTCATATAAAAATCAAACATTTCGATTATCCCTCATAGATACCAATAAACTCCAGCTATCCTTTACGTATGCCAATAACTCCGGCGAACCCTCATAGTTGCCAACAAATTTGACGAACCCTCAAGACGACTATCCCTCACAGTTGCTGATTAACCCAGTTGATCCTCATGGTTGCCAACAAATCCAACAAACCCTCACAGCTGCCAAAAAAAAATCATTAACTTTAGTTCCATATATGAAAGATTAAGTAAACACATCAATAACATAGTTTCCATTCATTTGTCGACTTTCTTACACGCCATCAATTCTCACCATGATAGTCACTCAGTATTCACAAGTCAATTTTTGTTGTTGCTTAAAAGTTCACCTGCAGATTATTTCTTTTCCATCATTATAGTCAATTTTGATCACGCACTGGTTATCGTCGTTATAGTCAATTTCATTCACATCATTATTTCTATTGTTGCAATCGTTTATAATTCATATTTAGGATTACGCTCTTGCGGTCAATCACACTTCATACACATACATTATTTTTTCACATTTGTGGTTAATTACAACACACACATAAATTTCAGCCTTGTAAGTATAAGCCGTTAAATATTATTACACAACACAAATAAATAACCATTGTCAATCTAACAAATTCAAAAGCACTATTTAATAAATAAAAAAGCAAGAGAGGAACAATCCTTCACCTTCACTCTTGTTATCCAAGTTCTTAAGAAGTCGAGTTTCACTTTGAACACTTCTCCTACAACTCCTAAGCAATAATCATAACCTTCACAACATCATTACCTTAAAACTTATCTGTAGAAATTTCTATATCTTACATCCAACTGCCAAATTAATAGCAAATGTTGAAGCAACATTGGTTGGAACAATTAATTTTCGAGTTGATGTCATGATAAATACTATGTAAAACAATAGCCGAGCCGAACTTTTATAAATATAATTGGCTTCTCCAAGAAGGTCTATAAAATAAAATATTAAGCCAACACAAATATTTTAACAAACCAAACTTTGTTAAAAAAAAAAAACTTATTATAACAAGTATAAAAATCTAAACAATCAATAAATTTCAACCAATCAAAATTTTAAAAATCATGTTATGAAATATATAGATTTCACAAAGATTATAATACCCTCTTTAACTATTAATCTAGTTATCACAAAAAAAAAATTATAAACTAAATAAAGACTACTAATAAAGCCTTAAAATTGTTGTCCAATAATCACAAAATGATTAGATGATTAAATAAGAGGGCTTATATGTTTAGTTTATAATCATGCAAACATTTAAAAAATAGTAATCTTGTAATTATTGCAAAAGCTAGCATGCATACTAAGTATATATATAAACTTGCAAAAGATATAGAAAAACAAATCCTAACATGTAAACTAAACAAGTATTGAATTAGACTTATACAAAACTAGTTTAGAGTACTTACTTGTTGAAGTTAGAAAATATTCAATCTCATATTATTTTTGTTGTTGTCAATGATTAATTTTTTATCCTTAAGACTTTATTGCTCCTTACTTGGTGTAAAAAAACTAACTTCAATAAACTTCTCAGGATTCCAAAAGCTTCTCCTTGTTTAGGTGTACTCTTACACAAGATCCAACAAGCTTAAAAGAATTATACTCAATATCTTTCTATAAAAATCAAACATAAGCTTTAGAATATAAAGAATAAGTAAAGAACAAGTCTAAAAAAAACTAGCAATAAATGGAGAAAATAACTAAACAATGTTTTTAATCATTTTCACTCTTCCAAGACACCTATTTATAAGACTTAAGAATCAAAATATTAATTACTTATAATTCATGAATATTCATCAATTATAAATATTTATTAATTATGATGAATATTTATAGTTCATGAATTATAAATGAATACATTTATTTTTATCATATAATTAATATATTGGTTCATGTATTAAGAAATTTTAAAAACTAGAAGAAATTATTAATTAAATAGAGATTTAATAGCAAAATATTTTT
This sequence comes from Populus x sibirica, assembly GCA_019202695.1. NCBI lineage: Eukaryota > Viridiplantae > Streptophyta > Magnoliopsida > Malpighiales > Salicaceae > Populus > Populus x sibirica. The sequence goes on from JAGMVL010000801.1 coordinate 1,657,525, forward strand.
TATTAACCAAATTCAAATCCAAACTCATGACCCATAAGCCCACTACCCAATCAAAAAAGTTATTTTGGATATGAAACTTTTGTTATCTAATTGGTTTTTAGAACAATTTCTTATTTATCTTTAATTAGTTTTATTTTTAAATGTTAAAGTACTCTTGTTGGGTTATTAAATTTAACATGGTTTTAATCTTGAATGTGAGTGGACCTCATATTTTATTTAACCTTAAAATGCTTATTACATGTTTTATAAAAAACCAATTTCAACATAAGTTTATGCAAATATATTCCATCAAGAATGACAATAACAAAAAGTTTTATAAGAAAATAATTTTTTTCTTGTAGTGACCATGCAGTTAACAATGTCTTATTTTAGAGTTTTTGAAGAAATATTTTTGAGGTTTGGTAGCGATTACAATTCAAAGTTTTTTTCGTTTAAAAATATATTAAAATAATATATTTTTTATTTTTTTTAAATTATTTTTAACATCAGCACATCAAAATAATATAAAAATATTTAAAAAATAAATTTAAAAAAAAACACGTTTTAACCGTGTTTCCAAACATTTTTTTAATCTGTAACATAATTTCAACTTTGAGTAGTAGATAACTTGAGAGATTACGAATATATGTAGCTAGTAAATTAAATGTTAAATTAAACCAGGTAATCTTACACGCAGACGTTTCGAAGAAGGATTAGGATTGATAAGGATTTACTTAAGTAAAAAATAAATGTAAATATGTCCTTGGTTTCATTTTTCATTTCGAGCATCTACTTTTCTCTCTTTCTCCATCTGAGCATAGCGAGTTTTTTTAACTAGCATATAAGTTGAGAATCGATGAAATTTTGAGCTCGTGATGAGGCCAAGAGAAGAGCCAAATGCATGAGGGACACGCGTCAAGATAAACGTGATTCTGATGAAAGGTCATTTTAAAAGCATATATATAAACAGTAATTAAGATTATATGAGACAGAGAAGAAGGGATGGGTGATGAGACATGGCTGCATAATCCTGGGGTTCGGCTGAGCCAGGGCCGCACCCTAGTGTCGGTCTCCTAGCATACAAAAAGGCTCGAAACCAAACAAAATTAACAATTTGAGAGAAATGACAGCTCCTCAAACGCAGTTCCCCTTAGCTCGCAAGCTCCCTCGCAACAAAGTACACCACCAAATCAACCCTATCTCTGCTCTGTCTCCCCAACATACAAAGCTGTACTCCCTTGGAACAAGTTCTTAAACAAATGGATAAATATAAAAAAAATGGGCAAGAGGGGTAGTCTCCTCTCTGTGTGTATATATGATTTTGGCATGATATGATATACGTTTGTGTTTGCCTGCGGATGCTTTATTTGTATTGTAACTTTCAAGTTCTCTCCTCTATTCTATATATATATATATATATATATATATATATATTATCCTTTGTCCCGATCTAATGAAGATGGAAATTATGGGTCATAGTCAGTGATTATAGTCAAAACTCGGACGCTTCTTTCTTATGTCACCGACCATATAAACACGTAACGAGAAGGGAACAAGCTAGGGTCAGTTTTCATCACACAAGGTCTCTTTTGTTTTGGGTTTAAAATATTTGCAGTTTTTAAATGCTTTTTGGACCATAAAATTATCACTCTTGCCGGGTCAAATTTGAAGGTCTCGATGCCAAAAAGAACCTAGGTGGCGAGCCTGTACAAGTCAATGAATCATGGCAACCTTTTGTTTTTATATATTTTTCAGAACAAAACAAACTAAGAGGGAAAGAAGGGAGAAAAGATTAGCACTAAATTAATACTATAATATCATTTCTCGAGCCATACACAATCCACTGCTCATATAATCTCAAATCTTAGGTTCAAATCCCTACTTTCCAGCTGTCGTGAGCTATATTTAATCACCCCATTAACAACCTCGTTATTCCCTCGTTTCCACTCGGCAAGACATTTTGCAAAATGATTGTCAACATGTTACCTCCTAGATATTTTTTCATGTTGGTTTGCCATACAAGCATAGATTAGCTAGCTAGGGTTACAAATTATTCAACGTGGATTGACTTTGATCTTCATGTCTTCTAATTTCTCTGCATGCGATATCCAAGAAGAGAGACATAACCTAATATGAGGACTTAATGTTTCGTTTTGGCCCTACAATGTTGGTTGTGCGTTGCGAGCATTATTGATTACTATATGATGGGGTTCAAAAGGACTGTACGGATCATAAGCTAGATTACAAAAAAAAAAAGGGAGCAGAATCCTTACCATTATCATTTCAAGACAACAGTCCTGGCATTTGTCACCTCTTAACTGTGTTTCACTGTTTGTGTAATTTATCATCTGGGTGAAACATGTTGTTAACATGATACCTGTTGGGGACCCATGTTCTTCTTCTTGACTGTAGACACACACACACACACACATGTACGCGTGTGTGTATTTTACAATCCATCGTCGTCTTGATATTAGGGTTTCTGTTCAAATGAGTTGTGGAATTGTGATCCTAGCTAGCTAGCTAGCTGGTTCAAACCCTAATAATTTTGTGAGTGTTGGTTGATTGGCCAACTTAGAACAAAATCGTATGGAAATATGCACTAGTTTCTTGATCCATCCATTATCGACATTAAAAATGTTTGTATGTAGTTCTAACGCTTTACCAAAGGAACAAAACGAGGCTTGAAAACGGAACCAAAGCCAAGATTTTCGCAAGAATCATGTGTTTTTATTATGCTTAACGTGTATATATGTCAGCCCTTTCGTCACCATAATCTTCTTATATATTTTGATCCGATCAGCAGTTCGTTCGATCAAGTTTATTAATTCTTAAAGGAGTAAGATTCCGGACCATATAACTTGAACAGGACACCTTTAATTAGCTCATCTCCAAGTATAATTCTCAGTTAAAGTGAGTCAACAAATCGAGGTCTTTGGCTTTTGATACTAATTGTATCGGAATCGACATCAAATAACTCTCGTTGATTCCAAATCTAGCTAGTGGACCCTCGACAATCATCTAGACAAAGAATAATATGATGACTAAAATGTTGGTGGATTTTTAGTATCGTCTAAAGCAAGAAAGGATTGTTTGATGATGGGCAAGAAGATATCTCACCAGTTGTTATTTTCATACTCGCTTTACTCTCCATGAACCAAGTATATATTATGAAATATGCTTCTCCAATCTTGACCGTCAATTTTCTGGATAGAATTATACATATCATTTTCTTCTCTCTTTTCTTTTTTCTAAGAGAGAAAACACCTCACGCATAGTATCTTATGAAATTACTAGTCTTATAATTCTTACATAACAAGAACAACCGCAATTAATATTATAACTCGTTTATTTATAATCACATCATTAATGTCTTGTCTTGAATACATAAATAACAAAAACGACACTTTCAACTTAGGCTTTAATATTAATTTCAAGAGACTCTATAATATTGAACATTGAATACATTAATCAATACATACAACATGAGTATCTTATTAGCCGGTATGAATCTTTCTATAATGTTTAGATATCATGAGGCTAGAAAATAATTAACAAAAAAAATAAGCCACCATGGCCATTCCACGATAGCGATTTTATTGTGCATTTTTCTCGCAAATCACTGTAAATTGAAAAAATTATTTTTTTACACAATTAAACCCTTTCGAGCTCAAATTTGCACCCAATTACATGTTTTTTTATTTTATGATTGAATTTAAAGATAGAGAATTGAGGTGAAAAAAGCATGTAACATAGGTGGTGGCTTTGAGATTTGCTTGAAAAGTTTATTTTAGCCCTCCATATTTTTTTAACTAATAGGTAACAGGTCCCTTTAGTTTTAAAAAATTTAATTTTGATACCAAACTTTATTTTTTTTTTTTAGTGCTTTTTTTGGTGGAGAGAGAAGGGATCGCAAATTCTAACGTAGAGAGAGAGTTTTTGTAGGCAACGATTTCGACCACTAAAACAATCTATTTTTGTGTCAAATGGTTATATATGACGAGGGGAGTTAAGATTATGTGTTTTATTACCTTTAAAATGTCTAAAAAATAGATGTGGGCCCAGGAAGATTTTTGTTTTGGGTTGATTATGGGTTTTGAGGTGGTTTTCTACATTTTTGAAGACCATGAATTGATTTAACAAGGTTTCTAGGGTGTTTCTTAGGAGTTTTGGGTAAAAAAATGGTTTGAAATTGGGTTTTTTTGTTGAAAAAACAAGAACTTTGTCTTTCCGACCACCATAATGGCTGGATTTTGGGGAATGATCGACGACGCGTCATCTACCAAGATAGACGACAAATTATCTATTTTTTTTGTCAAAGAATGGGAACAACATAACTTCAAAAAATATTAAAGGCACACGCGTGGGGGCCTGAACTTGCAGGCTTGTGCCCAAGCCCTTTCTTGGTGGGCCAGATACTTGGCCTGGCTTGCCAGCACACAACGCCTGGCTTTATTCTTTCTTTCTTTTTTAGTTTTTATTTATTTATTTTCTAAAATACAAGTTTTTTATATGTATTTTTTTATATAAAAAAAATTTCATTTATGTTTTGATTAATACCCCTTCTTTGTGATTTTTCTTGGTTTATTTAGCCTTTTTAAAATAGCTATTATTTTTAATTATATTGGATGTGTTTAACTTCTATTTTATAAGGTCATGTTATTCATCTACAATTTCTTTTATATAGATTAAATTTATTTTTAAAAATAAAAAAATTATTTTTTTACAATATTTTTAATATGTGCAGCCTTGTATAAAAATTATTTCCTTTTATTTTATTCAATAAATTTTATGTGTATGTCAACTTTTGTTACAAATTGATTTTAATAAAAAAATTGTTAAACACAACCGGGTAAATGACCCATGTTGTGATATTAAATATCTTGATCTATATTTATCTTTTTATTTTTTCAATTATGTTTTTATTTATCATTGATGACTTTTATTTATTTTAAAAATAGTTTGTGATTGATTTAATTAAATATGTTCATAAGTTTTTCGATTTACATTTAAGATTATTTTTTTTTTGTAAAAGAAAGCATTGAAAAATTCTACATGTTTAATTTTTGTTTTTAATTTGTCCCCATTCTTTTGATTTTTTTTCTTTTGTTAATGTTTTTATTCTTTTCAATTTGACTCTTAAAAAAAAAATTGTTATTGCCCTTTAATTTATTTTTTCTTTTGATTTTAACCCTCATTCTTTTAATTGCTATTTTTTTTTGTCTAATTTATATTTTCAAATCATCCTTCAATGTTTTATTTCCTATGGATTGGGTTTCATGATTTTATCATATATAGTACTTCCGGTCCAATGACCCGGGTCACTGGTTTGAAAACTTGGGTTAACATTTTTTTTCTTTTTTCTTTTCTAATATTTTTGTTCAACATTGCTTTTTTTCTTTTAATTGGCTTTATGGTTATCTTAATTTTTTTTTATCGAATTATCCCGACCTCATGACTGAAGACGTGGGTTTGTTAGGATAATTCGGACTAACTCACTCTTTAATGTCTAGATTACATGTCTATCGTCTTTGGTTCAGATTGGCTCACACCAGTTTTTTTTAAAACCTATTTAGTCCTTTCATGTTTTATTGGTTAAAATTTAAACAACATCATCTTTTTGCTCTTGAATAAAGTTTTTTTTTCATATTATCGTGATGACTTATATATATATATATTGTTTTTCTAATAGTATGCAAGAATATCCCACACAATTATTATATAAAAAAAACTTGCAAGAATATCCCATGATATGCAAGGCAAGTGAGGTAAAATAAATAAATAAAAATTTGAATGCACAAAACCATAGAAAACAGAATTTAAAAGGATTGAATTAAAATAAAAAAGTTCAATGATCGAAAAAATTTAAGGGACCAAAAGGAAAAACAATTGATAATAAATAGTGGAGTGAACAAGTTAGTGTGAAAGCATGAATAATGAATGCATAGTAAAAGCACTGTTTTAAATTATTTTATGTAATGATAGGAGAGATATTATGATGAGAAGGATAATGTATAAAAAATATATTGTAAACTCAAATAAAAGTGATGAAAAGAAAAATACAAATGGAATTATATCATGGGAGAGAAATGATAAGTGTAAACTCATATATAAAAAATATATTGTAAACTCATAAAGTTAATCATTAATTAATTATTTTTCAATTATATTATTTAAAAATATTATTAATGTTGTTCACACTATCATCTTAATATCATAATTATTTTTGTTTCCTCTAACCTAGATTAGAGAAAACTAGGCTGGTGTTCGCGCTACGCTACTGATCCAAATTATTTTTTTTTATAAAATATTTAAGCATCGTAAATGTATTTTTTTTAAAAAATTATTTACTCGGGCTATGATCTTGACCAACTAAATAAGCTGATTTTATTTGAATCATAGTAAAAAAAAAAAGAGACAAGAAACATATATATATTGTTGTCTCTTTTTAATACATGAAATAAAAATGTAAAGAATAAAAAGGATACTTAGTGTTAAATATTTACCTTGTACATCTATCTTTTGATTTTATTATGATGATTAACTTTATGCTTTAGTAATTAATTATTATTAACAACTATTTTTGTTTTATTGGTTAATATATTTTTATTATTTTATTTTATTTAGTGTAGACAATAGCTTTTCATTTTTTAATTAAAAATAACCATGATACCCAAAGATTTATATATAACTCTGAAGCTTTTATTATTATTATTATTAGAAATTAACCCACAACTTGGATTGGAGGAAATAATTATCCTCATGAGATGAATTTATCCACAACAGTATATTGGAACGTTTGACCCCGGCGCCGATCTTTCAGCTATGGGCCTTATGTTCCAAGAAGCTAGTCTAGATTCGGATCAGAATTCATTTTATTTTTTATTTTTTAAAAAAAAACAAGAATTGAATTAGATTTTGGTTTATGCACGTAGTTTATAGAATTATTTCCGATTAATTAAAGCGTATATAATATAAATATTAGAAAGAAGGATGACATTCCTTTTCTTCTCTGATAAGAAAAGAACATGGCCGACATCCGTTTTCGTTTTCTTTTGTTTGACACTTTAATCTCAGCAAGTCAATAGGCTTCGAAAATATCTCCCTCCTCGTTTCTCTAATCAACAATTAACTGGTAAGAACTACGCATGACTGTCCTCGGAAAAGCCAGGAACACACAGGCCTCTGTGTTCTTTCTTTTTAAAAGCCTCTTTTCACATCACTGTTAGAAGCATGTTAAAATATTGCTTAGGACAATAATTGAGAGATTGGGATTAGCCAGGAGGAGTCCCAATCTGCCCTCTCTTCACATATCAACAAACATACAGGCTTGTTAGATGCTACCTTCAATGCATAAACTCTGTCTTCTACTCGCTAGGAACTTGTTTATTTATTTATTTATTTATTTTTGTCGATGCTGACTTGTCACTGGCTTTCCTTTCATTTTCCCTCCCTGCGCAAGTGTTTCTTTAATATGCCCAATAATTTCAGGTCATTTTCATAGATATATAATTATATTATTAGTGATGATCTTTCACTCGCAGCTCTCCTCTGTCGATGCAATGACATTTATAGTAAACAAATTAAGAGCTTGCAAGTATATATTATCTTTGTTAATGTACTAATCCTAATGCATGCATGCCCCGCTAATACCTTCGTGGATAGGTTATTTATATGCAAATCAAGATTAATAAACCGTTAATCATAAAGACAATACTTTATGATGCAGCGACGGCTCGACTTAAATTCCCAATCGTTCGTTTATTTATTTGTTTTTCACCTTCTTGGATTTAATTAGCATCAAATAAAATACATACAGAAGACACTGCTCACCGGTACCATATTATCGCATTCCATGACGTGACGTAGGTATTTTTTTAATTGCAATATATGTTGAAAAACAATTTTAAACAAAATGCAAACATATTAGTCAACACAATTTTCTAATATATATGGGATACAACCCTTTTATTTAATTAGTTTATTAAAAGCTTGTTTTCGGAAATTATTTTCTAAATTTTTTTATGTTTGTTTATTACTAAAAAAATTGATTAATAAAAAACACTTTTTAATTAAAGAAAGATTTGACTTGTTTTTAAAGAAAGTGTTTTCTTTTTATTTTAGATAAAATTCACTTTTTAGAAGTTGTAAAAAGTTTAAAAATATTCTATTATTTTTTAATTATATCAAATTTAATCTTTAATTTTTTGATTGATATATATTTTTATTTTAAATTCTTTTTTTATTTTTTAATTATTCCTGTTATTTGTCATGTTTGATATCAATTCTTTTGATTTCTATTATTTATTTGAAATAATTTATTTATGAAATTGAGATTTGTTTTTCAATTTCATTCTCTTTTACTCTTTGTATTTGATTCTTATTATTTTGATTGCTATTTTTTTATTTGAAATAATTTATGAAATTGAACTTTTTTTTTCAATTTCATCATTCTTTATTTTTTTTATTTGTCATATTTAGTTCTCATTCTTTTGGTTTTCTATTTATCTTATTTGAAATAATTTTTTAGATTGATTTTTTTAATTTCATCCCCCTTCAACTTTTTTATATTTCAGATTTGATTACTATTTTTTTATTGCTATTTATTTTATTTGAAATAATTTATGAAATTAAGATTTTTTCTCAATTTCATCCTTTTTTATCTGTCACTTTTAATCCCTTTTATTTTAATAAATTTGAAAAGAATATTAAAATATAAATAAATTATTTTCCAACTTATTTTTCATGGTACAACCAAACACTTTCTAGTATTTTCAACAAATAAAAAAACTATTTTTCCATAATACTAAAAAGTATTTTTATTTTATATGATACTGTAAAATTTAAAAATTAATTTCTATAAATTTTCCAAGGAAAAACTTTTCAGCTAACAAACTGCCTCATCCAGCTTACCCACACAGCTTTAGCTTGTTTGTTTTTTTTTGTTTTTTGTTTTTATTAACTTTACTACTAGTGAGAGAAGAAGTGAAGAGTTAAAGTGAAGGGGCCAGTGGGCCAGTGGGCCAGCTAGCTAAGTTGTCACTCACGATGTACAGAAAAGATAATCTAGATAATGCAGGGTGTAGATTCAGCTACATACACAAGTAATGATAGGGGTGCTTCATACAGTAAAATGTGTTCCCTTTTTCAAAAAAGTGGATTGTGGCGGCACAGCCTCAAAATCTGGTTTAGGCCATCATGGCCGTCCATCTATAAATTCGTGGATAATCCACTCTATTAATAATGCTACTTGTCATCTTCACTATTCACTCTTTACCAAAACGCAAAATTGAGGGTCTTTCTCTTCTTCTTTTTTTTTTTTTAAAATAAATATTTTTGAAATATTTCTTATTGTTTAAAATTATTTTCTATGATTTTTAATATTTTTAATATATTGATATTAAAAATAAATTTTAAAAAATAAAAAATTATTTTAATATATTGTTAAATAAAAAACATTTTTTAAAAAATAATCCATACAAAAATCCCAAACATTACCCACTGTTGATTGTAAAAGGAAACCCTCTTTTTGTAGCCCACTAAATAATCAACGGCCGAAATTCCTGGGACTTGCCCACGTTGCCACTTCCCACCTCCCACCTCCCCTTCGGTTGCAAATTCACTGCAGTAGGAGTTTTTAAATTTCTATCAAAGATAATTAATGCCCACTCCCCTCCTGTAAAATTGAATACATGCTGTGCATGAACATGTTAACTATGGGACATGCAAATACATACATACATACATGTATATGGTTCTTCCGTCCCAGCAGTTTTACATATAATTAATTACATTTCATATTATATTTTTCAAAATTTTTTTATATTATTATCTTTTCTTTGATATAAAAAAAGAGAAAAACTAGATTGAAAGAATTAAAGTAAGATTTATAATTATAAGTATAATAGGAAAGTCAAATAATTAATAATTCTATGTGCAAATTAAATAAAAAGAAGATTTTCATTAATGAAGAACATGTTGCTTTAACTTCTACAAAACTAATGTTCAGTACTCAATCCTTGTACTTTATATATATATAAACATTTTAATGAGATTTTTTATTTTTTAAAAAATAACATACTTTGAAAGTTGTGCTACTTTTAATAGTGCAATCTAAATATTTTAATGAGAGTAACACAATCATGCTTGGTTGCGCTACTTTAAGTAGCAAAAAAAACAATTAAAAGGTTGTAATATCGGGACCAGCGCAGCTCTTTAAGTGTATTTTTGAAAGTATTGTAGTTGACGTGGTTGGTTAGAACTCTTTTTATTTGAAAATATATTATAATAAAATTTTTTATTTTTTAAAATTTAATTTTAATATTAAAATATCAAAACGATATAAAAATATTAAAAATAATTAAAAATAAAAAATTTAAAATTTTATAAAATAATAATTTAACAGTAATAACAAACACGTCATAAATGCCAACTTTGACATGAAAATACACTGAATTAAATAATTTTTTTTATATAATTTATCTTTTATAATTTTTATTTGGCCGTGCTTCTAGTAGTGGCACAACCATGGTTACCGCAATCATTTAAATTGTGATATTTCTCTATAATTTTTTAATTTGTACTAATTTACAATTTATCTACCATATATTCTATTTAAAAAAAAACATTGATATAAATTTAATAACTTGTCACCTTAAAACTTTACTCAAGCTAGATTCTAATTTAAATTGGCTTAGAGGTCGAACCAATTCATGGATAAGGCTTATCTATGTTAGTTTCAAGAATTTATTTTTAAACCTTGAGGAATAATTTAACTGATTAAATCTTAGATTTGTTCTACAATAATTACGAGTTTGAATTCTCTGTACATAAATTGATATGAACATTAGCATTAATAAAAAATAAACAAGGAAATATTTATATTTATAAAACTATCATTTTATTTTTTTAAAACTGAACAACATTTTTTAGAAGTGATACGGTGAACTGACAATCCGGATAAGACTACGAGGGGACTAAACGGGGGCATGGTATTTAATATATGGGTATGATTTATACATCATGATGATAAAATACGGATGATGATGGATGGATGGGCCGAAGAAGAGAGGGAGAGGTAAGAGAAAGGTAATGATTACAAACGGGGTCATGATGGCAACGCATCGTATATGATTAAAATGAAATACTTGTAACCGAGGGAGAGCTGCGCAGCCAAAGCCGCCATTTCCTCTTCCAATTTTTTATTTTTTTTTTCCTGTGATGATGAGCATTTCTTATTTATTACTACCAATTACTATATATTCGAAGGATAACCATTTATTAATAATATTGTTACCAGTAGGAGAGAGAGAGAAAGAAATAAAGGACATATAGACGGACAGATGGGGGAAGAAGAGATAGGGACTTGAAAAAGCACTGAATTAAATAAAAATAGAGAAAGAGAAGGAAAAGGAGAGAGAGAGTTTTTTCCTTAAAAAAAAAACCCACAAAATTCAGGTATTTATAGGTACCATAAGTGCACTTGAGCCTCCGCAGTGAAGAACTACCCACCACCTATAAGTAAAGGAGATAGGTAGCACCACAAGTTGAAACTCGAAGGGCTTGCCGCACCCTCTTGATTTCCTTTCTTCTCTGGTTAATTTCTTTCGTTATTTATGCCATATCTTAGCTCTTTCGAAGATATTCTCCTTTTTGATCCTTTTTGGTTTCTCTAATTTCGAAGGACTACCCCCCTAAGCTAGCTTCATATAGCCTTTGCTCTTGAGTGATCTTTCCTTGCTTATTCCACAAGTTATTCAGTCTGCTTACCTATCCCTTGTCTTCCCCCTCTCTATATATACCTTTTCCAATCCCAACTAAAGTTGCAGCCTTTGTTGCCTTTTAAGGTTCTCTCTAACCTCGTTTTTTCTCCTCTTGTTGTGTTTAATTTCATTACAAATAGCTACACACACACACACACACACACACACACACACATATATATTATGGGAGAAGAGAGAGTGGATATGATAGTGGTTAGAGAATTTGATCCAAGAAAAGATGGAGTTGGTGTTGAAGAAGTAGAGAGAAGATGTGAGGTTGGTCCCGGCGGCAAGCTCTCTCTCTTTACCGACCTCTTGGGTGACCCAATTTGCAGGGTCCGCAATTCCCCTGCTTTCCTCATGCTGGTACACACGAACATTAGTACTTGTCCATTTTCTGCGAAATTTGTCCTTAATTTTCTCTCTCTTACCTGCTAATTACTACTACTACCTTCGAGAAAACGAGATTGACTAATCATGTGTAACCATGCCATGTAATATTATCAATAGGTGGCCGAGATAGGTGAAGAGATAGTGGGGATGATAAGAGGTTGCATCAAAACCGTTACATGTGGCAAAAAGCTTTCAAGAACTGTGAAAAACAACTACTCCTACAATGTCATCAATAATAATGACCTTTCCAAACCCGTCCCTGTTTACACCAAAGTTGCTTACATTTTAGGCCTTCGTGTCTCTCCTTCACACCGGTAAGTGCTCCTAGCCTCCATCTTCATCTTAGCACACCACTGTTTTTTCTAATTATTTTCCTTTTCCCTGAAATATCCCAATCAAGAAATGACCCCACATTCTCACATCTACTTGTAATCCCAAACAAATCAACTTGGATGCTAATGCTATGTTTTGTTCTTTTGCATTTTGTCGTCAACTTGATCGGATTGAAGAGATGGATTTACTTTACGTTATGAAAAGAAAGTTGTACAAAAAAAAATGCTGATTTTCGTTCCCATATACAGTGAAAGACTGGGTGTAATTGATTATTATAATTAAATGACATATCCCCTCTAATTATTGGGTCGAACCATTTTAATATTATTATTATTAAGACATAGTAACATCTTCTGTAACATCTCTTATCTTTTGTCTTCAATGCTCAATAATAATGATGATGCTAATTAATATTAATAATTGTATCTTATTCATTTAATTTAATCCAATCTTCATCTCAGGAGGATGGGCATAGGCCTAAAATTGGTACATCAAATGGAGGATTGGTTTCGTCAAAACGGCGCTGAATATTCCTACATAGCAACTGAAAACGACAACCACGCTTCCGTTAAGCTCTTCACCGACAAATGCGGCTACTCCAAGTTCCGTACTCCCTCGATCCTAGTCAACCCGGTCTTTGCTCACCGGGTCCCTGTATCAAACCGTGTAACAATCATCAAACTCACCCCGCACGACGCCGAGTTGCTGTACCGGCGACGATTCGCCACCACCGAGTTCTTCCCTCGGGACATTGACTCCGTCCTCAAGAACAAGCTGAATGTGGGGAATTTCTTGGCCGTGCCACGTGGCAGTTTAAAGTCCGGGTCGTGGGCCGGGCCGGACAGCTTTCTATCCGACCCGCCGGAGTCGTGGGCTGTGCTCAGCGTGTGGAACTGCAAGGATGTTTTTAGACTTGAAGTGCGTGGCGCGTCGCGCGTGAAGCGGACATTTGCTAAAACAACTAGAGTTGTCGACAAGGCGTTGCCATTCTTGAGGTTGCCTTCGGTACCTGCGGTGTTTAGGCCCTTCGGGTTGTATTTTATGTATGGCTTGGGGGGTGAAGGACCACGCGCGGCTAAAATGATGAAAGCGTTGTGTGGTCACGTGCATAATTTGGCTAAAGAGAGTGGGTGTGGAGTGGTGGTTACAGAGGTAGCAAATCGCGAGCCGCTTAAGTTAGGAATACCACACTGGAAAATGCTATCGTGCGCAGAGGACTTGTGGTGTATTAAGAGGCTTGGGGAGGACTATAGCGACGGGTCTGTTGGTGACTGGACTAAATCACCACCCGGCTTGTCAATTTTTGTTGACCCTAGAGAGTTCTAAACACTTTCGTAGTAGAAAAAGAAAGAAAAACTCTTAACACACGGAAATGAAATGTTTTTTTTATTTTTTTTTAGAAATTTTTTTTGTAGTGTCTTAGTAGGGTCTTCGATCGTGGAGAATTTTCGGGTATGGAAAAAAAGGGAATGAGAAGATATGGGGTTCTGTTGTAAAAAACGGGGAATATCCTCACTTTCAATAATCCTCTCAACTTTTGTAAATGGATGTGGCTTTTTAGATCCTCTCTCAGCCAAACACAGCATAAGTTTCTTGTGGGGATAATATGGTAATCTTATTCGCCAATCAACTTTTATCTATATATATATATATATATATTCGAAGGCCTGCTGGATGGTTCGTGGATGAAATCGATCATGTGTGAATCGGAATAAACCGTTTATAGGTGAGTGCATGCAAGAACTTTTTGGCCGTATCATTTGCATGCCTTTTTCTCGATTATATACCTCATCTAGTTATCTTGATGATCTTCTCCTTTGTTAATTGGGTTCGTGGTATCTTTCTAATTAGGGTCAGTAGACGGCAAATAACGAGGCCTGTCCTTGGGCACACAGGACCACCTATGTCCTGATGAGGGGCATGGTTGTCTTTTGCCTGTCCAAATTATCTATTCATATGACAAGATATATGGTCATAATGGGCAACTTTTATGGGTGAACTTAATTTGGTGGTGCAGGGGTATATTTTTTTTCTTTATTTATTATATATACGATGGAAATTGACGGGAGATTTGGCTTTTAGCTGCTGTGGGTTTGCCTCCTTTTGCAATGGGGGAGAGATGTGATAGTACGAGTGGGTATGAGGTATTTTCTTCCCCGTCTTTACCTCCATAGGGACCCCCTTTTCTTTTTTGCCTCGTTTTGGTGGCTTTAGTTTGGAACAATGGCGTATGGTCCATACAGGAGGTTCCGAGACGGTGACGTTTTTTAATCCACCCCAAAACATTATGCTATATATATATATATCTCCCCTAAAGAAATGTGGGTGCCTTAATCTCATCTTCATCGTCAATTCTCAATAATATTAATGCAACAAAAGAAAAATATTCTACTAAAAGCACGGTCCTCAGGCTACACATGACAAGCACGTCCGTTTCTATCTTTTATGTTGCTTTCTTCACTAATACTTGTTTTTCTAGTCAATCGATTGGGATCATACACTTTTATGATGGGGAATCATCCTATGCTGCCAGCAATAAGTTGTTTGTCTTTGACAATTCTATGTGTACATGACTGTGCATGATGATATTGCACGTTGCACATATAAATGAACAATTGAGCTTAATAATTGTGTGATTATTTCAGCGTTTTCCCTTCAAGATTAAAATAAGAGTAAAGGAAGGGTGCACATATCGAAATTAAAATAGGTTTAACATGCACAGAACGCCTGTTATATATAAAAGGCACCAAGTCAATGCCATGACTCACCAACTTCACGGGATTTTGCACTAAAAGTATGATACGAATTATCATGATCAGACGAGGGATATATACGGATGAGAAAGCAGATTGTTATTACCGAAACTGGGTCGGTAGTACTCTAAGTATTTAGCAATAGGTAAAGAATTGTAAATGCTTCTATAAAATTGTTTTCTGTTTTTACCATTTAATGCTTGCTTGCTTGATTTTTATTTATTTATTTTTCATAAATCATTTTGATTTATCTCAAATAAATATTGTCCGGAGACTTGATGCCTACAATACAAAGATATTAAGAAAAAGAAAGCGCGCCTAAATGTCAATGGTGTTCTTGTTGCCAGTTAATATTTTCTGACAATCAAGAAAACGTACTTGGTGATTTCCAGCTGTTTAGATGAGAAAGGTGAAAACCCACAGATAGAAAAAGCAAGGCAATCCAAATATCCAATCCAATAAGGGATATTGATGATCGATCCTTAGCTCTATCCGACCGACCGAGCTGGACGGACTGTGGTAATTAAGCCGGAAACTGTTTGATTCCATTCTTCACTAGTAACTCCTCATCATCATGAACTGTCATCTTTAACGGTCTTGGAAAAAACAAAGAGGTCTTGTCATCTTTAAGTAAAGTCGCGCGGGATCCATATTTCCTATCCCTCTCTTTATCGATAACCTTAATCACCCGCCTTTGTATTTTCCTTGTATACACGTCTTTTCACGTCATTCCCAGTTAACTGGTACGGTAGCATGGAAAGTGGAAATCCATGTAGTACTGGCGAGTTCAGTTCACACTGCTAGCTAAATGAATTGATCGATGATCGATCTATGCAAATGCCGTTTGCTAGCTGTTGTGAATTAGGCTAGGCCGCTGATAGGTGTGAAAGTGCATGTTAGTCAAGTTTTGACTAGCTAGGGTTGTCCTCTCTATGTGTTCCATGCAAAACCTAATCAATGTCATCAATTTATGGAAGCTCGCTCGCTCGCTCGCTCTGCTGCTCGCTCGTGTAGTACGTTTAGCTTCCAAGGAAACAGTGTCTCCTTTCAAGAAAGGATATATATATATCCAATGAAAAGATTAATTTTAAGTTTGGAAAGGCAACAGGCCTTGTTGTTCTGGCCATTCTTTGAGGGATATATATTGACCTGAACATATATAAGTAGTGGATTAGGTAAAAGCAATGGTAGGAGAGATATCATTAGTAGTCAATAAGATTCGGTCGGCCTTCGGCTTCTTTACCTTTGCTGGTCTTCTTAGCAAGTCGTCGATGACTAAAGTGGTCTATCTTCTTAACACAGACTTTCAGGACTAAAGTTCAATTGGAAATTACTGAACAATTAGGACGACGATGTTAGGCAGTTTGTGATGTGCGCCTTTACGTAATGATATCATCAGCTAAGAGAAAATGTTATTAAGAGCATCTTTCTATCCAATCCACTTGGACTTGTTCATCCTCGTTCGTAGTTGTTTATGCAAAGCCATAACCACATTGACTGATATGAATGAATTGGAGTGTTTATAACCATCTAGGTGGTAGCCAAGTGGTAAGAGCTTGGGACTAAGGGGTTTGCTCCCTCTTAGGTCTCGGGTTCGAACCCCCGTGGTTACTCATATGATGGCCACCGGAGGCTTACATGGTCGTTAATTTCAGGGCCCGTGGGATTAGTCGAGGTGCGCGCAAGCTGACTCGGACACCCACGATAATCTAAAAAAAAAAATGAATTGGAGTGTTTATATATATATAAAATTAATTAATTAATTAAATCAATTAAAATTAATTTCGGATTATTGTTTTAAAATCTAACTTTGGCTGGTTGACTTTGACTAGGGTGGCTTAAGACCTATACTCATGATTTGATTTTTAACAAACTTGGAGGAAAATTGGCTTAGTGTGATCTAGTTAAAAAAACCTAATCTAACTTATTTGATTTTTTTTTATCTATATTTTTAAATAATTTATATTTTTTATTTTTTTATAAAATAAAAAAACTAAATTAATTTATAATCCATTCGAGTCAACTCTTGCATCAGATTTAAAAGATATGTTACAGTTAGGTAGAATAAATTGGGTAGAAAGCGGAAAGAGAAGATGCCATAAACCGTTCATTTGCACCACTTATTATTAAATTTGTTAATTGTTATTATTTTTAATGTATGTTATGGTCTTGCATTTTAATAATGAAATAAAATCCCGTAAAACAAAATACAAGATGTCAATAATTACTAAAACAATAAAACTAGCAAGTGGGCTCCTCCTATTTTGTTGCGGATCCGTTAATTTACAAAACTTTGTTTCATTTTAATTTAGCTCAATTCAACGTTTCAGTGAATTTGAATAAATTTTAACAAATATTGATGTTATTGTAAAAAGTAAATTAATTATAAATTAAATTTATAAATTATTATTGAGTTTTATTTTCAATTTTACTTGCAATTTTTTCATATTTATTTGAGGAGAAATTGAGATTATTATAATTAACATAAATCTTATTGTGTTGTTTGAATCCGCTCAATGGAGAGTGCTTAGTTTTAGCTATTGAGTCTATAGTTATTGATTAAAAAACCCCATCATTCTTAACTTGATAGTTTTTTTTTTTTTAATTTTGCGTTGACATAATTTTGAAGAATAATTAATTTTTATTATTTAAAATCTAATTATAACTTACATAAAAAATGATAAGATCAAACAATATAATATATTATTTGATGCTTCTATGCTACTTCAAAAGAATAAGGAATCATGCACTTTTTTAAGATATGATGAGGAACCATGATAAATCTTGAAGTAAGATATAATTAATCAAGAATTAATATAAACTAATAGATAATAAATTATCAACTATTATTTTTTTGTTATTTAGATAATATTTTCTTCTAAATACTAATTTATTGATAGTACTATATACTATTTTGTTTTAAAAGAAACTAAATGTTAAGTCAAATTCGTTTCAGTGCTATTTTGTTAAATCAACTTATTCGTTGTTTTCTTGGCTTGAATGCTATAATTAATGGTTTTAGAGGGTTTGGTATTCCATTTGTTTTCTTTTGGTTTCTTGCATTTTCATAGTTGTCAAGTGGGTCACGAATGTAAATAGGTGTTCTTTAAATTTACTTTTTTTTTTCTATGTTTATTTATTTATTTATTTCTTATCTTTTATTTGAAATTTCATTATTTCAAAGCAACAATGATGCTTTAATTATTTTCCTTCTCTTTGTTTCTTTCTCTGTATAAGGATGTTCTTTTCAAAGAGTTATTGAAGCAATAAAGTAAGAAACAAAAGCAAGAACTTAGATAAGATTGTAAATTTTAATTGCTTAATTTTAGCACTTCACATTTTCTAAGCAACCAAGCATAACATAACATAAATGCAAGTGGGATTATGATTTCTCTTTTGCTTTCAATTTTACATGGACTTAACTCTTAAGACCTTGCTGATATACTGACTTCTAGGTTGATTTGGTAGTAGGATTGAAATGACTTAATTCATTAAAGAGACCTAAATGTTAAAAAAAAATAGGATTAGAAAAGAAGAAGATGCAAAAATGGTAGTACATGAAGAAAAAAGACGTAGTAGAAATTATAAGAGACATTAAATAAATTATAGTGGCAACTCTATAATATTTTAAAATTTTTTGTTGGCTGAGTTTGCACGCTCCTAACTCATTATATGAAGTGTTATTAACTATATAAATATTAAGATATAAAAAGTAATTTTCTAAATAATGGAGGTAAAGTGTTACCATACTCAAATCTTGGTAGGGCCATCATGATTTTTTTTTTGAAACCTATATGTTTTAGGTTCATTAATTATTAATTATCAAAATTTTTATGTCAAACACTTTGGTAATTGATCATTATTTTTTATAAGGGTATGTGGAATTATTTTTGATGATAAGCATTACTTTTGATAATACTTCTTTTAATAAAATAAAAATTCAAAATTATGAAAAATAGTCATTCTTTTTTGTGGGGCTATATGAAAATTTTAAAAATAACCATTAATTATTGGAGGGAAACTGATTTTGAGAAAATATTTAAAAAAAATTGATAAAATAAAAATAAAAGAAAAAAGAAAAAAATTTAGGTTTGGGGGGTGACACAAGCCTATATATGACTCATAAATTGATAAAAGAGGTGAATGACAGGTTAACCTCACCTCACCTGTATCCTCTGGTAGGTAATGTTAGAAAATTGATGGGCTATTAATATTGGAGTCAAACCTAATTTCTCCACCTTTCTACCTCGAAACACCTTCAAATCATCTTCACAACGTGTAAAAACCATTTTAAAATGTCAAAAAACATATTAATTCACTTTGAAAACTTCCTAAACCAAATCAAATCCAAAAATTCAATTATTTTTTGAGTCTCAACCACTCTTTTATATCAACAAAGTCTTCCCGTAAAGATATACACATAAACACAAAGATTGTCAAATTACATGGTCGAAATGGGGTTCAATGGAGTTTTCTCTCTCCTTAGTTACTTTCTCTTTTTACATCCAAAGATTGAATTGAATATAATTATAAACAAATCACTTGGATTTTTTTTAGGAAACTAAGCAGTTTTGGTAGTTCATTATAAGAAATATCAACAATATTAAATCAACATCCACTTTTAGTTATTGTTAATGATGAAGATATGAAAACTGCAGAATGGATTAAGCTTTCCACGACTATGCCTAGGTTTGACTCGATGATTAGGCCTAGCTACTAGTTGATGGGCTTGAAAGGGTGACTAGAGTTGGCCACCGGTTGACAAGCTGATGGGGTGACTAAACTTGGTTGTTTCCATACTCTATTATAAACTTAAGTCTCCTATCGGAATAGGTCACCTTTTGATGTTTAAGTTAATAAATGTAAGAGGAGAAATAATATCCATAAAAGAGAAGAGTGAAGGATGCGGGAGTTGTTCTTTTGTGAACTTATTGAATTATTGTTTACCTATTAACATGAGGTATTTATATAGAATTTGATCAAGTCAGGTTACCTCGTGGAGAGTGGTATAATAATAGAGAATAATTTCTTTCTTCACAGGTAACTAATAGTGAGTGGAAAAAAATCGAGATTTTGGTTATTGTACCTTGTTATGTCATTGATAAGAAGGTTAACGCTTGTAAGTGATTCTTAAAGGAGGTAGGTTTCCTTTGAGAACACATGTTTAGTAGGAGATATCCATCGATGAGAAAAATAGGTGTTATACTGACAGTTTATGTGTAAGAACAAGACGTCAAGCACCAAAATGGTTTTCTTGAAAGTCATAATATGCATTGTGTTGTGTGCTAGTTATTGGGTTCTAGTAGGTTGAACCTAAAAACATTATGGACAACCCATTTGACATGTTGTCCATAAATTTCTATCCTAAAATAGCTAGGGGTGGTCTGTTTAGCCTACTAGCAAAAATGAATTGGTTAATGTTTTTTTTTTGTTATGCACTATCATTTGCCCCTGTTATTTTAAATATTAATGTTTGAAAGACTTAACTAGTTAAAGTACGAGGGATAGAAAACACTTATTGTCTCATGCATATCATGTTACCTTTTTATGGATTTTGTTAACGTGTCATGCAAGAGGGATGAGAGTTTGATTGGCTTATTTGGTCCTCCCAGGGTATAGAATATTCTCATTTGAAGAGTAGAGAGAAATGGAGAATTAATGGAGAGAATTGTCATGATGGATGTTTAAAGAGCTCGTTATTTGGAGACGTGGAGATTTTGTTAAAGACAAAGAGATTTCATTGAAGACATGTAGATTCTCATTTGATACATGTTGATTTCATTTGGATATATGAAGATTTTTGTTGGAGACATGTAGATAAACAAAACCAGGGAGAAAAATATATGGAGACTACTTGGAGAGATAACATTGCCTTTTTCATTGAAAATCTTTATAGTTTTTCTCATGTAATTGGAGATACAATCCTTGAAACCTATTTGATCTCGGGTAACATATCATCAAATATGTCAACCTCTTTTTTTAGATTATATTTTCTTTATTATAAATTGTTGGAGGTAACCCCTAACGATTAATCTTTCTATCTCATTTTTTAAAACATGACATTACTCAGTATCATGACTGTTGTCATAGTGAATGAAAAACTTGTTGGGGTTTCTTGTGTTCACATCACTCTTTATAAGATGTGGGTATCATACAATTTCCCCCCTTAATGACAACCAATACCTTAACACATGTGGTGGTTAGAGGTGTGGTTTTGAACTCAAGATATATTAGTCAATTACAAATGGATCCCTTGGTGTTTCTTTTGGATGCCTTGAGGCTAATAGGAGATTAATGATGCTTATAAGATTCTACTCTCTGTTGTTGAAAATGAGAGTGTTCTTGTCTGGCTATGCTTACTTCTTCTACTAGAATATGACTTTACATTACCCATTTCATTTTAAAATGAGTTTGGTCAAGAAGAGTATACAGGTCTGCCATTAAGAATAGTTATAGACCTCACTAATATGAGCTTTAATGACAATGAGTTCAAGTAGACTTTTCATGTTGAGTATTTTCTCATTAACCCTTTAGAGATATGCTCTAGTTTTTTCATCTTAGAAATTAGAGAGGAGGAGCTGAGGGAGCTAAGAGTGTTAAGGATGTCAAGACTACATCTACAAATTTAAGGTTCAAATTAACTCCAAAATATATGAGCTTGACATCAAGAGGAAGGAGCTATAAAGAGCAATGACTAAAAGAACATTGTTGGAATACAATACGAATGCTTTAAAGAAACAATGACATTTTAACTTCTAGTAACGATGTCTTGGTTACTGATAATACCTTATTCCATGACAATATAAAGCAAATGACAAGTTAGATTGAACGAGTAGCCTATCAGGTTGATAAATTGCAATAAAAAGCCACCAAGTTTGGAAATGATGCTATGAAATACTGAGAGCACTTGAATGCAACCACTGCTTTTATTAGAACTGATGTTTAGGTTGAAGATTGGCCTGGTGACGGGGACTTCAATAAAGATGTGGTTCACCCCTTCTTCATAGATGGCTTAGACGGAGGTTTGCTTTCTTATCCTACTCTAATTTCTGTCATGGAACTGGATTTTGCTTGCCTGATGGGTTTTTTTGCTCATCTTGTGTAAGAATACAAAATTCCTCTATCAGCATCATTGACGTCTTCGCTGGTGATGTTGGTTCTGGGATTTCTGAAGGTTTCAATACCAGATCTGCGGCTCTGCGTCATCTCAATAGAGTTTCTGGAAGAGGTAGGGAATCTCCTACCCTTTCCCCTCTGTAATGTTACTTCTTTTCCGGTATTTCAGGGGGCATAATAGCCCTATGGAAACAACATGAGGTTACACACCTCATGAAGTCTAGACAATCTGTTTTGTGTTTTTGTGTCTAATGCAAGTTCAGCTTGCCTTGTTCTAGCTTCTTTGCTATAGTCGGCTTTATTTTGCTACATTCTGTTTGTATATGTTATATTTCTTCTCTTGGCCATGCTGTTGTTGGACTTCTAGAGGATGCTAGTAGTCCCTACTGCTGGATGGCTGAGTGGAGTCGGTTTGTTTCTGTTGTCTCGACTGCAGATTCCTTGATTGATGATGATTTTCTCTAGAAGTTGTTTCTTTGTTAAGCTACTGGAGAGTTTGCCGCTACTGCTTTTAATGTTGGCTTGCTAGAGCTGATGATCTGATTTCATCATCTAATTCTTGTATGGTGTGGTTGCCATACCTCTGCTTGGTTTTTCTCCTCTCGTGTGCTATTCCCTTCAGGTCACGTACTACTTTGAGGCTAGTCTGCTCCTAGTCATTGACAACCTGATGAGTTTCTGCTTGGTGAAGGCTTCCTTTGTTGTTGAGGGGATCTGTTTGGCTGAGGCTCTTGTTAGATGAGCAAGTCATAGCTGTTACAAATCCTCTCATTTGCTACTACATCTTATGCTAGAGTGATCTTGTTTTGGCTGTCCTTGGGTAATTATGTCAACTTTGTTTTTCTCTTGGTTGTTGTTATGGATCCAAACAGTTTGTTTGGGCTATTGCTATCGTGTGCTCTGTTGCTTTCTTTCTTTGTGATGATGTTTAGTTATTGGAGGGAAGTCTAGGGGCCTTTTCTCATGGTTGCTCACTCTTCAACGGAGAGTGTTAGATGGAGCCTGTCCTAGTAGCGACCTGGTCAATCTTTGTGAAGTTAGTTTGGTTTGCTAGAGTTGTTGTGCTGATGGCTCACTACTCTAGCTTTTGAGTGCTGCTTATGCAGTTTCATATGTCCAGCTTCTTGAAGTTGGTTTTTGGATCTTCTGGTTGCTTTGATTAATCAATTCATGGATGCTTGGCTCTGAGCGGAGAAGCCTTGCTGTTTGTTATATGGGATGGCTTCTAGTGACATTTTTGTCAATGGTTTGCTGGCATTGATATTATTGATTAATGTGTTACTGCAGTTGGTGCAATGGCTGGTTGTATTTGTCTACTGCTTATGGGCTGCCCCTATTGTTTATGGGGGTTTGTTTTGATAGGTGCTGTTGAATTCCTTGTTGCTATTTGTAATGTATCTTTGCTGCAGGGGTGCATGCCATGTTCAGGGTGCTTCTCTCAGTTTGTATTTCTTTGTAATGGCTGAGGTTAATTGCTGGAACTCCGGTATGCTATTACTGGAAGTGTTGGTTTGTTGGAGCTGATCCAACCATCTTTGTGCTGCTTTTGCTGCTTGCTTTGGATGCCTCTACGTTCTCTGCTGCTTGGTTTCTTATAGTTAGCTGTTATGTTGTGTCCTCGAATCACCTTTTTGGTGTTGACTGCTATTTTTGTATATGGTTATGCTTCATATGGTCAAATAGCCATGCTTTGATGGTTATGATGTTCCTTTTGCTTGTTCAATGAAGCCTATTCCCTTTGTTCTCTATTGTACATGCCTGTATATCCTGACTTGCTAGTCTCCGACTTAGTTTTATTTTGATCTATAAAATTTCTTACATTTGATAAAAAAAAGAAAAGAAATATAGCTAATAGAGGCGATGCTTTCTATAAATAGTGATGTATAATGTTTTAAATCTTGAATTAAAAAAATGCACGAACTCTTTTATTATATATATTGAAAAGGTCATGACTCATTTTATCTTTTATCTAATGTGTTTAAAATTCAACCATGAAAAGAACCTAGCAAAACACTCATTTACAATGATCACCAAACTCAGAAATCTTGCTCAAATAAAAAAATAGAAGTCATGGATTAATTCAAAAAGGCTAATCATATCCAATATAAGGATATATAAGCATTCATATACAAACATATTTCGAGTTTTAAATTACATGTATGCATTTGCAGGAGTCAAATACAGGTCCCCTTTAAAGTGAATCTATGACATAAGATCCAAAAAAAAAAAACTAATGGAGAACGAAAAGCGTGCACATTTTAAAGCTGAACATTAGAAGGAAATAGAGGGCTTTAAGGGAGACATGGCAAGGCTCACCATCCTACTCGAGCAAGCATTAAGAACAAGGTTTGTGGAAGCCCAGATTACTCAACTAATAATAACCCCTCATCCAAAAACTAGAACTTCTTTTCATCAACACTATCCAAGACTGGGCAAAATATCTTTGGAATTCTAGTTTGTGGGTCACCCATACATCCAACATGTTTGCCCTATAAGGGTACCTTCTATAATATAATGGATTAGAGAAAAAACTTTATAAGTGAAACCTATGTAAGAAGCTTATAACAAGTGAGAAGCTTTAGAAGAAAGAATGACGATGATTGAGGGGTCTAATCTATATGACTTGGTAAAAGAAATTGAAATGTGCCAGTATCAAACATCGTAGTTCCAAAATAATTTTGAGGGCTCGAGTTTGTCAAATACATAAGAACTGAATGCCCGTTGACTCACCTAGAAGCCTATTGTAATAAAATGACACAAGTTGTCTATGATAAGAAACTGCTAATTCATTTTTTTCTTAAGATAGCCTTAGTGATGCCACATTGACTTGGTATATGAGGCTACAAAATACCAAGATCCAATCATGGAAGGATTTGGTAGGCATTTGTAAAGCAATACAAGTTTAGCATGAACATCGCTCTAGACAAATCTAGTCTTGTAGTGATGGAAAAAGGAAATAGATAATTTACCAGGAGTATACCTAGAGGTGGTGAGAAAAGGTTGCATAGGTTGACCTATCATTATTGGAAAAAAAATGATCAACTTATTCTCCAATACATTTAATGCACCTTTTTTTGTTACCATCTAATAAGTGCCCCTACCTAGCATTTTACAAATATTGTAATAGTAGTGGAATGAATCAATCAGGCCATTAAAGTGAGAAAGATTGTGGCCCTAACTAAAAAGAAAAGGTTCACTAGAAAGAAAAACGACACAAAAGTAAACAACGTTGAAAAAATGAGTTACCAAAATTCCTACCAAACACCCAGTTATATATCCAATATATACTTTTCTATCCCTTTTTCTAAAAACAAACCAACACATTAAATAACCAGCAAGATACTCTGACTAAAAAAACCTTTTGCCCCTGAAATGATTTCAAAGGAAATAATGAGCAACTCCTTTACTCCTCATATCCTTACAAGAATCGTATCAACGTATCTTTATCATTAGCCAAGTTGCACCCATCCCCACCATATTTATGCAACCACCATTTCCTTATTAGTACAAATCAGACATAAAATGTGAATATCATGCTGATACCCCTAGGCATAATATTGAAACATGCCTTGTTTTTAAAAGAAAAATTCTCCAGCTCATCAAAGTTGGATGGATTACCTTTGATGAAACTTTAAATGTAAACTCAAACCCATTCTCTCTTCATGACTTATTCTGATGTAGGCTTTTGAAGAAAAGTATGTTTATAAATATAATTTGTATTTGTCTTCCCTCTTATAAAAACTCAAAAAATAACTTGCATAAATATAATATTCACACACAAAAAGACTGATTGGATATAAAATAGACCTTTGTGATGGGTGACAAAAGTTGTCAAATCTTCTTATGACAATTAAGAGTCTAATAAGTACTTTTGTGTTTATGAATTCTTAGGGGAATTTCTCACATCGAAGACCATAACACTTTTTTATCGTGACTATTTCATAAATGGGAATTTTGTCTGATTTTTCATGACATTGATTTAGGGGACAAACCTTCTAAATATTTGAGGTCCATCTATTTTTTTATTAATCTAAAATATCCTTGAATCACTACCATTTTAAGTCTAGATATGAACAACTTCATCATGTGCTCTTTGTTTTCATTTGGATACTTGGTGAGAGGATCTTTTTGAAAAACATTTATTGTATGATAAATTATTGAATCTTGTTGTGTGACAACTCAAAATATTAATCGATGTTGAGAAAAAACATTCAAAAGTTGATAAAATAACTTGACTTATTATCCATGCTAATTGGGAAGGGAAGTTATAATTTTTGCTCTATCCAAAAATATGATAATTGTTTGATGTTTAATCCTATCCATTTTGGGAAGGAAATTTCAAGATTTCAATTCATTCAAAAAATAAGAAAAAATATATATAACAATTCATCAATTCATCATACAAACTAACTCCTTTTTTTTAGAGCTAATCAACAAAATTTTAAGAAGCAAACTACAATCTAAAAACTTTATCATACTAGGCTATCTCTTCGATGAAATCATGAGACTTTTTCTAATAAATCTCAAAAGCTTGTAATAACTAGGCTTCATGTAATGCCATTTTAATTTGCTTTGTCCAAGAGTTTATCAGCTTTATTAACGACAACAAGATGCAAATACTTCAAATCAAATACTTTACACTAAAATATATTATTCAAACAATCCCTCTCTATTTGTTTCAATATTAATACCTTACGGTCTCAATTATCTTGTTACCCATCTAAGAAAATTTATAATACATTAATTATTTAGTGTGAGAGTTTATATCAAATCCATCATACATGAATAAAAAACATATACATATTAAGAGACATATAAATTCATGTATCTATAACAAAAATTAAGCATTAATGTTTACATGCTTAAACAAAATACATTATAATTCAAAATGAACTTATTATACCTAGTTTATGTAAGCAAAAATGATAAAATTAAGTCTACTCCTGATGTGTATGAGATAGCCTTGAAAAATACAATAAACAAATGACATAATTTAACTAACAATATTACATCAGATAAAATATAATTAAGTTCTCTTTTCTCTATCATGCTGATAAGTAAAATCTTTTTATCTTATTTACTTATCGATCCTTTATCTTTTATTCCAATTTCCTACACCTAACATCATATTATCATTCATCACCTTTAACCTAGTTCAACTAATCGATGTTGATATCAATTCCAAATTGATATCATTAGGCATCACCTTGAGAGCAACTAACAAAGGTATGCCGATACTAATCCATCTGATATCATTGACTTCCATTCCATTGGATAGCTAATCGAGTTTTCTAGTACATATCGATGAGAACAAACCCATTGACATCATTAGCCTTCCTATTTTCCATAAACAACTATTCAAGTCCATTTCCATATAAACCTTTCATGTTCATGTCAATGTCAATGAACCTATTGACATCATTAGCTTTTCCATTTTCGAGGAACAACTAATCAAGTCCATTTCTATATAATCCTTTCATGTTCATGTCGATGTAAATGAAACTATTGACATCATTAGCCTTTTTATTTTTCAGGAACAACTAATCAATCCATTACCATATAATCCTTTCATGTTCATGCCAATATTAATAAACCCATTGACATCATTAGCTTTTTCATTTTCCAGGAACAACTAATCAAGTCTATTTTTATATAATCCTTTCAGGTTCATTTCGATGTCAATGAACCTATTGACATCATTAGCCTTCCTATTTTTCAAGAACACCTAATCAAGTCCATTTCCATATAATCCTTTCTTTCATTTCTTTCACCCTTTATTCTTTCATCTATTAATCATGAATTTTATATTTAAAGAAATTGCAATTAAACACTTCAAGTGATACAAATATAAATATCAAGGTGTAGAACACCCATTTGCTATGCGTGAAGTTCCTACTCCTACATTGTGGTTTGACTGCGGTAATATTTTTGTCAACTCATGATAAATTCATCACCATCTTTTAATTATAACCTTTGGATCCATACCTAGATCCCCATAATAACACCCTTTATGTTATTTTGGTATATATACATATTTCACACTCAAATTTATACATCCATATTCAAGTTTCATTTTATCATTCAATTCATCAATAATATAGCAAACCAATTCCACATACCTAATCCCATTTTCCTATCTTGGCTGAATGACTACTAAGATTGTCCATGGTTAATTTTCTTCATCTCTTCTTTATAATACAATGTCAACTCAACACAATTAGACTTTAAAACATATTTTCATAATAATTTCATACATGTGTTTTGCCAATTTATCTTCCCTTTTTAATGGCCAATTTGGCTGAACTTTACTCATAGGAAATCAAGGGTTTCCTTCAATTCCTACACATCTAACTCATTATAACCATTCCTCATACACCTATTTAAACATGATTTAACTCAAGTATCATAATAATTAAATCAATTATATCCACTCTTCTCCCATATACCTTGACCAAATATCACCCAAGGAAGATAAACTTGATTTCTTCCTAAATCTCCATTTACCCATCAATCATTCAAGCCCAAGAACACAATTATACTCAATTACACAATAATTGAATCAAACAAATTCAAACCTTTAATCCTTATGTTAGTTGAAACTTCCATTTAGAGCGAGGGTAGATATTCTCTTCAATTAACTCAATTCATGCTTTACCTAACCTATTCACATGCTAATAAACAACATTAAATCATAAAATCATGAAACCAATCATCCAATTTCACAAACTTTTTTTTCATAATACAAACACAACACAATTAAGCTTGAAAATACAAAACAATAAAAAATAATCTCATTAAAAAAGTTTTTACCTTCCAAGAACAAGGACTCAATAGAGAAATCCCAAGGTAAATCAAATTTCCTTCACCCTCATTTCTTTCTTTCCAGTGTGCCACTATCAAGCCTTTAAAAAACCCTAAAGTTTTTTTTTTTGTTAAATTTCTAGCTTAATTCTCCCCTAAACCTCTTTTTTGATCCCTTGATTTACCTATTTTTAGTGGTTCGAATGAAGAAAATAAAGAAAATTCAAGTAATAAACCCTTTTTTTCTCTCCAAGTTTTGGTCGGTTATCAATGGCTTCTAAGAGAAGCCAACAAGGTATTTATTTTACCCATTTTCTCATCAATTACAATAATGCCCCTCTAGTCTAGTTTAATTGTTTTTCGATTCAATCAATATTCCATCTTGATCTACTTTTAAAATAACATACACACAGGTTTTTTTAACCTTTAAAACTCATTTAAATCTATTCAATATCTCCTTATTTTATTTTCTAAGTAACCCATTTTATTCCTAGATTAATATTGAAAAATTCAGGCTGGGGTTTACAAACATTATGACAAACTAATAGGATATATATGAATAAATTTATAACAAAAGGAGTTACCATGTAGTTTTATGGTAATTAGCAAACCATAACCGGTATTTAAAGATTCTCAAGTGAGGTGTTAGTTCTATTAAAAAGAAGGTAAAAAAACACTATCAGACATCCTACCTAAGGTAAGCTATTTAGTATTTATATTTAATAATAAAGCTACATATTGTGGTTACATATTGAGTGTTTTCCTAAATTAGTATATGCATGTTTATTATTAAGGGTAAAAGACTACTCAAACCTACGATAGTGATTTTGATCATGGGGTAGTAATAAGGCCAAATCCTTATTTTTGGAATATGGGCGTTGCATTTGAGAGTATGGTGAATGACTAATTGGTTTAAACCCATCTTCTTTAATTACATTCAAAATTGGTACAAGAGCCTCCACTAGCTCTTAACAAGCCTATATAAGATCACATCAATCCAACCTAAATTCACTCGTTATAACAAGTTA
The DNA here is from genome assembly GCA_019202695.1 of Populus x sibirica. Taxonomy (NCBI): domain Eukaryota; kingdom Viridiplantae; phylum Streptophyta; class Magnoliopsida; order Malpighiales; family Salicaceae; genus Populus; species Populus x sibirica. Next base: position 1,687,690 of record JAGMVL010000801.1, read on the forward strand.
GGATGAAAACCTAAAGTAAGAACATGAAACCAATATAGTCATAAGAAATTCAAATTCAGATAAAGAATGAATATTTACAATAAAAAATAAAATTTAATGTTTTACAAATATTTACATTTATAATATTAAAAGTAATGTTATCACAATAAGTGACTTTCTTTGTTTGAGAAACAATTGATTTGATAATTGAAATAATAGCGTGGAAGGTTATGGTTACAGGCACCCTTGAACTCATATGTCCATATTCACACACTACAAGAAGACAACATTTCTAAATAGAAAACTTGTGTGATTTGTTAATCAACTTGTCTATCTTAAATGAGACATATGAGGATTGAGACATAATTAAAAGTATTACAATCCATGGCTCAATTTTGGATAAATGATAAAAAAAAATACGAAACATGATTAAAATAAATCCCTTTATTAGGAAGGAAATGGTGCCATCAAGATTAAATGGTACAAAAAAGAAAAATTTAACCATATATTAATCAATTTTATTACCTATTATGCAACATCCATATGATAGAACATGACAATAGATCTTACCATCATGAGTTTATTTATGGATAAAAAAAGATTCATACATGGCATATCAAACAATAACAAGCAAAAGATGTGCACATTCAAAGTCTTTTTTAGTCACAAGGATTTTACATATTTATTACACAACTTACATTTACATATTTGAAAACAAATTTAGTTCGTGTGAGTATTAGAAAATTTATTTTTTTATGAAAAAAAATATAATTAAAAAAACAAATATGATATCCATATGCATAAAATTGATACCAAAAATAAACAATTATGCCTTGGATAATCTTATTGCATCTTGTCCTCATCATTAGAGGACTAATCAATAAACCTCTTAATATTTTTCTCTTCAAATTGAGGAAGAAACCATCATACTTTTTAAAGATCATCTTTATTTTGTTTAGGTCCTATCCATTAACCTCTAAAGCTTTAATATCATTATCTTTATTATCTTTATAATGTTGACGTACATTATTGTAATCAACTCCAATGTTAACAAATTCAACATTACCACTTGCATTTATATGCCTAAGTAACACACCACTAGTTGCGTCACCATTACTAATCCTTTTGTATTTGCATGTTTTGCTTGATTGTGGAGGGGGGGCTATTATGACATTAATGTCATTCTTTTCAACAAATCCATTGTTAATTGATTCCAAGACAAGATTTTTTAAATTTTACTTAACAAATACTTCTATGGTAATCAAACTATAAGTCCCTTATATAATTTTAAAAATATGTTCATCATTTTTAGCAATACAAGTCTGCTTATACCAAGTCTCACATAATACATTATATCTCTACAACAAACAAACTTAGCTAACCTCTTACAATCATTTTATATGTCGAAGAAACTATAAATTAGAGTATACACTTGTTACCATTTCCAACTTCTCAATCTTTGCAATACCTAACACCATTTTATATAACAATCTAACCCTCAAAATGCATTTTGTATCTTAGTTTCCATGACATGTTGTATAGAGTAAATTAAGATACCAACACATTTTGTATTAAAAAATAAAAAGAAAATGCTAATTAAAAATACTTAAATTCAATTCAAATAAGTAAATCCGAACTATATTTATTTTAATTAAATAAATACTCAAATTAACTTAAGCCATTTATTTAACAAAAAAGAAACAATAAACTTCATCTAGACTTTCAATAACATGATTTATGACACTACATGTCTGAACTTCATAAAATATGGATAGGTTATGATCAACTTAGGGTCAGGATTAAGGTTATATGATGTGATCAAAACTACACCAAAAAATACGTCAGAAGTTCTAGGTGGACCAATTATTAGATCACGGGAAAAGAAGCTCAAAGATATATTCAATAGGCTTATTTAGAGTATTTAGGTCAAGATTAATTTCAATGAGGCTACATCTTTAACAGGTAATGATCAAACCTTAATCAATATCATCTATGTATAAAAGAGGTCTGATCCATCTACTTCATGGGCTAATTAATTTCGGCAATTAAAAGTTTATTTTTGTATCTGATCATTGGATTGACCTAAAATATTACCAGAATATTCTATAAGCCTTGCTTTATATGAGTTAAAATTTCAGGTCAATCTAACATCGAGAAGGCCTTACGATAAGTTCCAGGAGTTAATATACGAGAATTATATTTTCCTAGTTGATTGAGGTTTTTTTTTAATTTAAAACTCTTTTATTATTTTTCCAACATTATTTAGAACATTTTTACCTATTATAAATAGGGTTATTTAACTTGCATTTTCTTTTTTATATAAACTTTGATTTCAACAATTATTATCATGTGTGTGAAGTTTTGTTCATATTTTTTTGGTTCTTCATTGAATTACTCTTACCTTATTGAAAAATTGACCAAGCTTCAAGGCATCTTCCATGCTTCTCATTTGTGTCTCTTCATAGGCATTGGATGAGGTATTTTTAGTTACTTATAGTCTTAGTGCCTCGGTAGAGCTTATCATTGTGTCAAGCTCGAAACCTGAATTTAGCTTTCTTAAGAAGGGTTGATTTGACTGTGAGTTTTTAGATCATTATATTCATAGGGTTCACATCAGTTGGTATTAGAGCAAGACTATAACATCGGGTTATATCCTTTTATCTTTTAGTTTTCGCATAACTTCATCATTTAGAACCTAGTTGCAGTAAAGCTTAAAAAAAGTATACTAATTGTGTTCTGGTTGTCTACAATTTGAAAAAAAAAAAACTATGTATGCCTAATTATTCTATGCATAAATTGTTTATTTGTGAAGCTCATTTAGGTGATTCAATGAGATATTTTGGGATTGTTAAGAATTCAATTGTTTGCATTAGTATTTTTATTGGCTTAAGATGAAAAAATATGTGTAAAAAATTTGTGATAGGTGCATAACATTTAGACAAGCTAAGTCTAAAATTTTATCTTATGATTTGTAAACTTCTTTACCAGTACCTAAGGAACCTTGAGATTCTATTTTTATGGTTATAGATATGTTTTCTAAGATGACACATTTTATATCTTGTGATATAACCAATGATACAACTAATATAACAGACTTATTCTTTAGAAAGATAGTTTGGTTTCATAGGGTTCTTAGAAGAATTGTTTTTGATCGTGATGTTAGATTATTTTACTTTTGGAAGGTTTTATGAGGTATTTTAGGAAAAAAATTATTATTTTCCACTACTTAGCATCCATAATAAGATGATCAAAATGAAGTAATTAATAAGACTTTTTATATAATAGGAGTATGCATTCTACTAATTGCTCTCATTTTGAAATTGTTTATAGCTTTAATTCTTTAACTTATTTGGATTTGATTCCTTTAGCTATTGATGAAATGGTTAGTTCAGATGACAATAGAAAAGCTCAAGTAATGAAGGCTCTTTATGAGAGTGAACGACATCAAATAAGAAAAAAAAAAGAATGAGCAATATGTATTCAAAGCTAATAAAGAAAGAAAAAAAGGTTATATTTGAAATAAATGATTGGGTTTTGGTGCATATGAGTAGGTCTGTTCATGGTTCAGTTCGGTTCAGTTTGAACCACAAAAACCAACCGGACCTAGTAACTCAAATTTTTTAAAATTCAAACCGAACCGAACCGAATTATGGTTCAAACCGAGCCGGTTCGGTTTGGTTCGGTTAAATTCAGTTTTTTGGCTTTAAAACCGGAAAACCTAATCATTAAATTAATGGGCTTTTTTGAATTTTTTTAAATGGGCTTACATTACATTGGGCTTTTAAATTTTCTTGTTGGGCTAAGTTTATAGGCTTTTTAATCAGAACTCTTTAAAATTTTCTAATTTAGTTTAGTTTGTTATAAGCTTTTTAATCAAATTAGAAGATTGATATTTTTTTGAAATGCTTATAATAACAATAAATTTGAAATGCTTCATATCTTGCTATCTTGCTAATCTTTAATATGCAAAGAAATAGGCTATGAAAATTCAAATCAATGCAATTTGCAAGATGCATGATCAAATTTGGGCACCTCAAATTAAAAGAGGTGTTCACCTCAATGCAATATGCAAAATACATTAGCAACCAGTAATAAATTATCATAAACATCCGGTATAATTTGAAGAAAAAAATCCAGCACCAACACTATAGCTGCTTCCAAAACTTCCAGCAACAACAAAAGCCAAATGATTCAGACAAGGATAATGCTATAAAAAAATACTAGCAAATTAGCAACATATTAGAGTTCTACTATTAAAAAAATTAACGATGCAAAATTTTAAAAGGAATTAACAAGGTAAAGTAAATTAATTACCCAAAACAATTATATTCCAGGATTACACCAACATCATTAATACAACTTACAAACAATCAATTGAGATTTTTAAACTTTCACCAAATTCTACAAAAACATAAATTAAAATGTTAGATTAAACATATGTAAATAAATGATATTATAAAATAACTACATTTAAATTTGTAAAATAAATTACCTGATTCAATCATCTTAGAATTTTCAATATAATCCATGAAGGTTCTGATGTTGATTGGAATTGATGCTAAACTCAACCAATTCTGACAACAAACAAGTGCTTGCACTTTGTCGATGGAGATAAAGAGCTTCAAAATGGATCTAATATACGACCTTGATCATCGAAAGTCGCTTTAGAAACAACTGTAGATACCGGGATAGCTAATACGTATTGTGCCACCTTAGAAAGAATCTTGTATTTTGTAGTATTACGCCTCCACCAACCCAGAATATCTAATTTAAAATCTTTAGGATCCTCACAATTATCACCCAAATACCTCTTAACCTCATTTTTTTAGACACCGCCTTCTTCCTCTAAATGTTTTTTGAATTGAGAAGCTAAGTCATCTAACATATCATCATTTACCACTATTAAATCAACATTAACATCTTCATTTATACTAGTTCCAACACTATGAATAACCTCAACATTCTCATTAATAATCATATAATGCTCAAACAACCTTAGCAAAGTATCTTTAACCTTAATTGTAAAATTTTCACCCTCTTCAACATCATACAATCTTCCAAAACAAAATCTCACATACTTCAATTTGAAACGTGGATCTAACACAACAGCCACATACAACAAAAAGTTTTGTGTATCTTGACCCCCCCAATATTTGTTATACATTGCCATCATATTCTTAGCCATTTTACTTACATAAACATCTTCACTTCTACAAAGTTGAGATATGCTTGTGTGCATGAAAATCAATTCATGGAAGAAAGAATTAGATGTCACATACAACGAGCCAAAAAATTTCAATGTAACCATGTAAAATAGTTTCAAGAACTTGACAAAAGATCAAGCCTTTTCCCAATCTTCTAAAACAGGAGGACCTAAGTTTTTTTATTTCCCTTTTGAATCAACCTCAAAGTAACTCAAATACCTAGGATCAGTTTCTTCTAACCTCATAAAAACCACATCAAATTTAGCAGCCGCATCTAGCATCATATATGTAGAGTTCCATTTAGTTGCAACATCCAAGCAAACAAATTTTTTACTCCCAATTTTCAACCTCTTAGCACATTGGTTAAAAACAAGTTGTCTAGAAGGAGAAGATCTAACAAACCTCACTGCATTCCTAATCTTAATCACTGAATCATCAATATCTTTCAATCCCACACATACAATAAGATTAACAATATGTGCACAACATCTAACATGCATGAAGTCATTTGGCAATATATTAGTTGCCCAATTACTTGTTACTCTCTTCAGATATTTTATTGTCAAATTATTTGAACTTGCATTGTCTATTGTAACTGTTAAAATGTTATCAATTCCCCATTCCAACAAACAACTCTCAATTGCTTGGCCAATTGTTTCACCTTTATGGTTAGAAACTTGACAAAAGTTTAGAATTCTTTTATTCAAGTTCCAACCTTCATCAATCCAATGGGCAGTCAAACACATATAATTAATATTTTGGATTGATGTCCAAGTATTGGTTGTTAAACATAAACGTTGATCCTTAAGAGCTTTCTTTAATTTTTCCTTCTCATATACATAAATTTTCAAATAATCTCTCTAAATCGTCAAACGAGAAGGAACATCAAATCTAGGTTGCATTACTTGACAAAATGATTTAAATCCTTGGTTTTCAACAAAGTTAAAAGGTAGCTCATCAAGTATAATTATTTTTCCTATGGCTTTCCTACACTCTTCATAACTATAACCCACTGCCTTAATAGTCACCAGATTTTCCTATTATAAGCATAGGTTCTAAAACTAAAGTTTTCTGTTTTCGGTCAATCACAAAAGGAAATGTTTTGCATACACCTAGACGACTCCACATGTTACTAGTCCCATTAAGTATAGTATGACATGCATAGTTGATTAGTACTTAAAAGTACATTTTTATCAAGTTTTTATATTATCATTTTGCACTTGAAGTATCAATAACTCCTTAACTAGAACATGTTTTATAATAACATGTCTAATAATATAAGATACCTTTAATTTATGGTAAATATTAACAATTTATAATCTGATTGGAACATCCTTTGTGTGTGGTTTCCAATTGAGTAATAAAAAGAGTTTATACTATACTTGTTTGAAATACCATTAGTGGATCCTCTAACCTTCAAAAGTTCTCTTCAACTGTTTTTCATTTATTGTTTATAATTTTATATAGTTAACCTCCTTGTGGTTCGACCCCGGTCTTGCCGGGTTATTTATTACTTCGACACTCCTGCACTTGGGATAAGACATCAACTCTTTGGTCGTGTCAATAGTCTTTTCCACAATACATACACGCAGCCCTTGGAGCTTTAGGATTACCATCTAGTTTTTTTAAAGTGATCCCAAATTTGGGATGTTTTTCTTTTATTAGATCTAGAAGGTGGATTCCCTTCACTTTCATTGTTGCTATTTGTACTAGAAGTAGTAACTGCAACTGGAACTGGAACTGAAATGGGCAAAGAATTGGGTTCTGAACTTGAAGGATTTGATTCATTTGGTGTAGGATCTTCCTGATTATCCATATGAAATTTTAAAAAAAAACAACAACAACATGAATCTTAAAGTTAAAGCTAAGTAGCTAACACATTCAATTGTAAAGAGAATTTAAGGACCAGCAATTGTTTCCAATTGCAAAAGCAAGAAAAAAGCCCACTATTCTGCCAATTAATGCAAAAGTAAGAAAAAAACCTTCTGGTGAATCAAGCAGAAGTTGAGCATTATGTTAGGTTCATATAATTACACTGTAATGGACCAATGGTTTATAGCAGATCATAATAGACCAATGGTTCATATAATTACACTGTAATGGACCAATTGATCAGTTTCTTGGATTTATTCAACATCAAATATTTCCATGGAAAAGGTTTTGCAAAAACACACAATAATTTTAACGAAACGAGCAATCAATATCTAAAAATTTAACAAATCATGAAGCTAACAAAATCAACAGTAAACTTGAACTTATTATAAATCTAACATAACACCCGACAACCATGTTTTTACATTGTAGCCAACTTTGCAACCTATCCATTGTCCCACAACATCAGTCATCAGCCATACTGCCAGAATTGATAGTTGAACAAGCTTCTACGAACTCAATGATTTTATTAAAATAGTCTATCTATAAAATAGCAACAACATCTTGCCCATAAAACAGTCTATCATTTCAAGGCAAATAAAAGGCACTGGCAATCAAGATAAAACAAATTGATAAGATGTTCTTCGAAATATATGTAGCCATGCCAAAACATCTTCTACAAGGAAAAGAAAACAAATTTAACCCTAGAACTGTAAGTTGAAGAGAATAATGTTTGCCCAGATTTAAAATAGAAATGCAGATCTTGATCACCATATAAGACAAACTAGAAGGAATGCAATCATAGATGGGTCCACACGCATCTATCTCAGGAGAAAAATAATAGCCAACTATCACAGCTCACATTAAGTAAAGCATGGAGAGAGAAGGAAAAAAGAGACAAGATCTGACAGTAATCTAGGGAGAATGCACATCTAAAATGATCAAATCAACAGTAAACAAAAATCGATAAAAGGCATGACTGAAACAAGAGAAAGGAGAAAGGGCACGGGAGAAGGGGCCGAACATGAAAAAAGATGCAAAAACCCTAGCTGCAAGAGGATAGAAAAGGAGAAGCAGAGGTCAGAGTGAGGAAGTAGTTATAGGAAGGCCAAATAAGCATAAAAGTTTGAAAGAAATGTTACTTTACCTTGCCATCTTTTCTCTAATGGAGGAGCCCTCTCCTTCTACTGCAAGTATGGGTTTTTTTTCGGGTAGAGAAGAGACAGATGCGGGGGCGAGACACAAAGTGGATGAAATTTGAAAGGGAAAGGAAGAAGGTGAAAACTAGTCTCTGCTGGGTGGCGGCTTTTCGGTGTAATGTTATTACTAGGGTTAGGTTAATTGTAGAGTGTAGAATGTAGTATTTATAGGTCTTTTATTTTATGGTTGGTCGGTTCGGTTCACCGGTTTTTGTTGTCAAACCGAAACTGAACCAAACCGAACCGGCAAGATTTTATGGTTTTAAAAATCGGTTTTCCATCTTGGTTTGATTTTCTCGGTTAATTTTTCATCAGTTTTTTCAGTTTTCTTGGTTAATCGGTTTTTTGAACACCCCTACATATGAGTAAGGAAGGTTTTCTAAACATAGGATATGTAAGTTGATGCTAAAAAGAGATGGACCTATCCAAATCCTTAAATTAATTAATGACAATTCCTACAAAGTGGATCTACTAGGTGAGTATGATGTTACTTGCTACTTTTAATGTTTATAATCTCTCTTTGTTTGATCTAGGTGATGATTCAAGGTCAAATTCTTTTAAAGAGAGACGAGATGATTTGACCTAAACTTGACCAATAGATCCGTTAGAAGTTCTATATGAGCCAATTACTAGATCAAGGGTAAAAAAGCTCAAAGATGCATTCGCTGGCTTATTCAAAGTATTTGGGTCAAGGTGAATTTCAAGGATGCTACATCTTCAACCATTTATGATCAAACCTTATTTAATTAATTCTATATACAAGAGGGGCTTGATCCATTTACTTCATGGGCTTATTAATTTCGGTAATTAGAAGCTTATTTTTCCTAGTGCATAGTTTTACTATAATAAGTATATTTTTTTATCTAACCATCTGATTGGGATGCAGTTTTACTAGAATATTCTAGAGGCTTTTTTTATATTATGTTAAAACTTTAGGTCAATTAAACATTAAAAAGACCTTGCAATAAGGTATAAAAGCTACAATGCGAGAATTGTATTAGTTTCTTAGTTGATTTATGATTCTTCTTTCTATTTCATTTAAAACTCATTAATTATTTTTTTAGCATTGTTTAGGACATTTTTACCTATTATAAATAGAATTATTTAACTTGCATTTATGTTTTTTTTGGACAAATTTTGATTTAAAAAATTATTATTGTGTGTGTCATTTTGCTCATACTATTTGGTTATTCATTGAACTACTCTAACTTATCAAAAAACTAACCAAGCTTCATGGAATCTTCCATACTTCTTATTTGCATCTCATCATAGGCGTTGGATGGATGTTTTTTTTGTTATGCATAGTCTTGTGCCTTGATATAAGTTATCATTGTGTTAAGCTTAAAGCTTGAATTTAGCTTTCTTGAAAATAGTCAATTTGACTATGGGTTCTTAGATCTTTATATCTATGGGATTCGCATCAATTATATTTTAAATGAGTCTCAATCAATATAGGTTAATTAGAATTATAGATTTGTTAGTTAAATGGAGGCAAGTAAATGATAAATTTATGTTCACTATATGTTTGATACATGCATATGAATAGTCACATGCATGGAACATAACTCATAAAATATAAAGGCTTTTTTATAAAAAAAATCTATACTTGAGTTCAGTCATTGGTTTTTAAGGTATAAAATTGATCTTGTGTATAAACCTTAACCAAAATTTAAATCCAATGTTTTATAGTGTTTTATCTCAACCAAAAAGTAATAAAATTAGAGGAAAAAAAATTATTGTGAGACGTAGAAAATCCCAGGAAAAATCAGTGAGAAACCTTGAATGAAACAATATAAATATGTATGTGAAAAATACCAATTGTTTTAGATTTGGTAGAAACAACTTGTGGGATATTAAATAAGTGGTATTTTTATAAATAAAGAAGAACTTTTCTCCCCTCTCCTCTTTTAAAGCTGATGACTCTAAGAGCAGGGAGGAAGAGAGAATTTTGCAAAATTTATTTTCTTATGTGGAAATCCTAAATTTTAATTTTTTAATGTTTATGTTTTAATAATGGAATTGGTAATTTGACTAAATTGGAGGTGTAATGTCTTTGATAGGAAGTGTAATGTATTTGATTGTATTTAATAGAAATGATGGATGGTGTGCCCGAGATCACTTTTATGTGAGTATTCGTTGCATGAGCAGAATGTTGTTTGGTTTGTTGATGTGTTTGCAAGTAATTAACATGGGAAAAAATTTTAAGTAGGGTTTCCGTGTGGAGAAAACTTTACCAAAATTTTATTAAATTGAATAAATTGATTATTTTAGTTAGAAAATCCCTTACGTTAGTGTACAATGATGTTACAAGTCATGTCAAAAATTATTTTAGTTACCCTAAATGACTATTTATGTATAAAAATACAAAAAAGAAAAAGAAAAGAAAAAAAGAGGGGCGTTACATTGTGACTTGCATGTGATTAGTTCTATTAATTTAGATGGAAAAATTATTACAAGTATTTATTATAAAATGACCAACTTTATAAGACAAATAAAAAACTGATAGAAGACAGATTGAATTCTTTACATCAACAACAATAAAAAGAAACAACCCAGACCCATGTTGTGGGGTACAATGCTATGTCAACCCACTAATCTGAGTTCATCCAATGTAGTGGGCCATGCACAGAAGGCAACCCATACCATGGTTTTGGCCGAGGCTGCTAGTTCAAAGAAGTGGACGCCAAAGTGTATCTTGCCACTTCACCTGCCCCATTTCCTCCTATTGATTTTTGGAAAGTACCACCATCGGTTTCAGGCTTTTCTCTAGCCACTTTTACATGTAAAATGACGATAGAAACCCGATCACTTTGGGGCATATCTCCACAAGCATAAACTAGATATTTGTGTCTTGTTGAGGTACAACAAAACTAAGTTACTTTCAAAGCACCAATCTTTTAAACAAGAAGGGTGAATCCACCTTTTGGGGTAGCAAGATTTGACAATAAAACATCCCATACAACGAAATTCCATGCCGCCTTTTAACATGGCCACTTGTGCTTGGAAAATCCTCATTGGATTCTAATTTCCTAGTGGTTAACTGAGTGAGTTAAATTTACAAGCCAACAAGCATATGCTCTACTTGTGCTTAAGGGTGTCCTAATGTTGGCCGACTAAGATACTGAATGCCTCCTGCTTCTTAAAAGGAGTGGGTTTTGTTATCAGAACTTCTAATCTTACCATTTTGTTGTTTGTTTAACCAGAGCTTTGAAAAGTTCTTCGACATGACTACAAGTAGAGCATCATTTTTAGCTCCATTCCAATTTCTATCGCTCTCACAGCCTCGTCCCTCCTAACATTATACTAGAAAGCTCTCCTTTCAAAGCTTAATATCTTTGCTGTTCGCATAACATCCCAGCAAATCTGTTCTATATTGGTTGTTGATCTCGAGCTCCCATTAGACCACCAAGGAGTAAGGCCCTAATTGACTCAAGTAGTTTTTGTTAGCTTTTCTCAAAACGGTAGTAAAAATAGTAATCTTATTTTTTTAAGAGTCTGAAGACCGTTAGACAAGGATCATTTAAGATTTGTTTCAAAAATTATTTTTTTTTCAAATTTCATTAATTATTTAGCTTTTAACGATAATTTACATAAACCACCGGATTAGAAATCTTTTAAAACTTTCTTAGATGAGAGGGATTTGTATGCCTTTTGTTCCACGTGTGCAGCGTCACGATGAGCGTTCTTCCGGATCATGATTCTCAGGTATGGGTGAAAAGAATAAAAAATTCTTATTTTTTTATCAGAAAATAGGTTTAGAGTCGCCACCTAATATTTTGATAACTAAAAACTCTAACTGGTATTCAGTGTCTAAATAAGAATACTGGTTGTGTATATGGAGGATAATATCTGTAAATTGCTTGATAAAATCCACAAAATTAATACTAAAAAATATTATGTTAAGTAAGTAAATCAAATATTGAAATTAAAAAGATGACTAGGGATTTTAGGAATTTGAAATAAAATATTCATGTGTTAACTCAAAAATAAAAGTATGAAAATGGTGGGAAAATAAAAAATACAAAGAAATGTATAGGAAAACAAAATGGAAGAGATAAAAAGTAAAAATGATGTTCTGGGATATAATTTAATGAAATTCAATGTAGTCTGTTTAAACTAGGTATTAAAAAGTTGTCTGAATGTGGGAAATATGACCCAACAAACATAAAGAAATTTGATAAATTAGTGATAAATATGGAGAACTTTTATTAATTCAGGGTGAAAATATTTAGAAAAGTATTTTAGAATCTTCAAATGAATTAATGTATGGTTATACACGCGAATGACTTTGATTGTTAGTGTAAGCCTGTGTGCAATTGCACAGTTTTAAACTCGGAAAGGAATGAAATTTGAGGATAATTTGTATTATAAATAGTGATGAAAGTTCCCAATGAATTAGTTAAAAATATGAATGATTTAAAAAGATAAATAATGTTGCAATGTTGCGGTCACAGAAATTAATTACCCTAGTTTAAACAAACAAGATAATATAGAGCAAACAAATGATCGATTCCACGAGAAAGTTCTAGTTCAAGTCTTTATGCTAGATGATTCAAAGTTAGGAGAGTTTTGAGTTTATCTAGGCTATACTAATATATGCATAAGAAAACACAATTTAGATTAAAAAAAAATGTATTTCTCAAAAATAAGTTTTAGAAAACAAAGTTATTAAATCTGACTAGAGCTATGACTTCACGTATGAGCTAGGTAGCTTTACTCTATTCAATAACGTCAATAAAAAAACACAATTTAGATTAAAAAAAATGTATTTCTCAAAGTTAGATTACTCTTTATGCTAGATGATTCAAAGTTAGGGGAGTTTTGAGTTTATCTAAGCTATACTAATAAATGCATAAGAAAACACAATTTAGATTAAAAAAAATGTGTTTTTCAAAAATAAGTTTCAGAAAACAAAGTTATTAAATCTGACTAGAGCTATGACTTGACATATGAGCTAGGCAACTTTACTCTATTCAATAACGTCAATAAAAAAAAATTATCACTTTAATAGTTTTTTATATAAAAAAATATTAAATTAATGTTGTTTTTAAAATATCTTTTTTAAAAAGTAAAAATGATTTTTTACTAGGCCAATATGTTGGCATGCGGATCCGCCAACTCTGCTTGACAACTAACTAGTTAAATTACTATTTGTACCACGTTAATTATTACAATAATACAATAGATGTGCATTTCTATTTATCAAGTATAATGAAATATAAACTATCCATAATTAAGAAATAAGGTTAATTAATTATATTCCTCATTGCGAATTCTATATAAATTCAATGATTAAATATAGTTTCTTTGGGGATTGAGCTTGAAAACTGGATTTAATAATGGCAATATGACGAATCAACACACAAAAGGTACACCCAGAAAGTCATCAAACTTTATGATTTTTTTACAAAAACAATAATAATAATTTTGATCATTATCTATATCCTTTCATTGCATTGGGTATGATTTATATAACATCTATTGTTCAATTACAGGTTGCAACTCTTTTTAAATATTTTATTTTTATTTCACTCATGATTTATAGAAGTTTTGAAATTATGTAGTATAGTCTTTGGCATTGCACATAAAAGAATATATTAAAAGTGTACTAGAAAAACAAAATTACTAAAAGGAATAAAATTACCCACGGCGTGAAGCCTTGACACTCGACTGGTTCTGAAGAGAAAAATGGTCTCCCCATGCACTAGTAAGCAGTTGACACGTGGAAAAAACAAAAGAGCCCTCGACACGGGAGGGGCTGAGTTGATTACAAGTTAGTCCTTATAGTCTTAAAAACTATTATTTCATTTCTATAATTTTAAATCCTCTTACTACACGAGCGCTATGTTGTAAGTCTGTGTTATTTTTTCTATAACATGTTTAGGTGTTACAAGCATGTTGTTGTAAAATAATTTAATAATTCAGGTTATAGTCCTGACAAACCAAATAATTTGGTTTTATTTGAATAAAAAAAAAGACAACGGTTGCAAAAGAACATAAAAAAAGTGACTATGATAACAAAGGGGAAAAAAACTTTATCCATGAAGAATATGGAATTAAAAAATAGGATAAAAAATGACAAAAAATGAGTGTGAGTCAACCTAAGCACCATGCTAGACATGTAATTTAGGGATTAAAGGAAGAACCGGTCTAAGATAACCTTTAAAACCAACATCCTGGGTAATGAGGTTGGAATAACCTGACAGAAAAAATTTAAAGAAAACCACAAAGTCATTTTTTTTCAAAAACATATCGAATGACAAAACCGAAAAAACAAATATACCAAAAAAAAGAAAAATGTCAACCACTATTAAATTTTCAAACCCGTAAACTGGGTCATCAAACTAGAAGCACAATGTATAGAAAAACTATGAAGCTCAATGCCTAAGAAATGAAATGTTGAAAGAAAAAATTAGAAAAAAAAATTAATCACATAAAAAGATTCAAAATAAAAAATAACAAATAAAAGAATGAGGGTTAGAATCAAAATAAAATAAATAAATTATAGAACAACAATAAATTTTATATTTGAGGGTTAAATTAAAAAGAATAATAACCTTAACAAAAGGAAAAAAAAATCAAAAGAATCAGGATAAAATTATAAAAAGTAATAAACAATAAATTTGGATTGAATAAGGAATTTAAAAACCAATAAAGCTTTTATAAAAGGGCCAATGAAAAAAAATTATAAATCAAAAGAATAAGGATTAAAATGAAAAAAATAATATAAAATAAAATAAGTGGAAAAAAAAATGTTAACCCACGTTATCTTTCCAAACGTGTGGTTAAAGTAATGAGATTGAGATAACCCGACATATTACTGTTCTAAAACCCGATCGAACCTTACTCGGTGTTTGAATCGTAACATAGGTGATCCAAGCCTAAGTCGAGCCGAGTTTCACATAAATATAGGGAGAAATCACCTAATATAACCTGGTTAAAAAGCTAGGTTAACCCACAACCCAATTAGCTATGGGAAAACCTAGTAAAAAACCATTGACTTTTTTTTTAAATTTTTTTAAAATAATTTCATTTCTACATGTTTATAAAATAAAAAAATAAATTGGAGTGACCAGGGCTAACCCTCCTTATCCAAGTCCCGAGTTAATCAATGAGTCGGGTTTGAAAACTATGCAATAAATAAATTTTAAAACCCATGAAACATGTTATTAGATTGACACCATACATGAGAAAACTAAATTTCAATCCTCAACAAACCATACATGAGAAAACTAAATTTCAATCCTCAACAAACCAAATGCCGAAAGATGAAGTCTAGAAAAAACATTACATGAAAGGATCTAAAATAGAAAATAGCAATTAAAATAATGAGAATGAAAAATAAAAATAAAAAATAAATTAGACAATAAGAACAATCTTTTGATTAGAGGGTTAAATTAAAAAAAATAACAAAAGGATAAAAAAAAATCAAAGTCTAAGGACCAAATTAGAAAAAACAAAACACAACAAACTTGGATTGAAGGGTGAAATTAAAAACAACCAAGACCTTGATAAAAGGTCCAAGGAAAAAATTAGAAATTAAAAGAAGGACCAAATACAAAAATATTATATATGAAAAATTAGAATTGAGGATTAAATTGAAAATAAATAAAACCTTTACAAAAATGCCAAAGACAAAAAAATTAGACATCAAAAAATAAGGATTGAATTGAAAAACATAAAATATGATAAATTGGAATTGAAAGATAAAATTGAAAAAAAAAGGTAAACAAAACTTCTACAAAAGAGCAAAAAAAAATTAGAAATCAAAAGAATAAGAATTGAAATCAAAATACCAAAAAAAGAACAAACTTGCTTTTTTTTTTTTTTTTTGGGGGGGGGGGAGAAAAGAAGGGGAAAAAATGAAAACCCATCAATGAAAAACATCTTTACCTCTGTCGACATGCATCATACCAGGAAAAGAGGATGCGACAATGCATCAAAAGACATGACAGAAGGCCTGTTTCGACCACGAAACGGCGTTGCACGCGCCGCCTAAATGGCATTGGTGCGTGGTAAGTATGCGCCGATAACTTTTTGATTTTTTAATTTATTAACCAATATTAAAAGACCAATTTGCCCTTGGTTGTCATGACATTAACATAGAAACCAGTGTAAAAAGACCAAAATAACCAAATTATAGGGTGTTATAATTGGTATCAGAGCTATTGGATAAGATTCAGTAAACTTGTAAAATGTGAATGGTGAAGAAATAGGTGGTATGAATGGGTAAATGATGATTGATTAAGTATTAGATATAGATGTGATCATCACTATGATAATGTGTATAGTCTTTGTGTTAGTGTAATTTCAGCATCGAAAATAATTGTTAGTGGTAAATTAGAAAGACTTGTAATAGGATGAATAAATAAATAAAGAAAGGTCAGGAAGTTAGAAATAGAATAAGCAATTTTAATAAAATGAAAACGATTAAAGAACAAATAAAAAGGGATTTAAGTCTGGTGTCAGACTTGAACAAAAAAGGTATTAAATGTAACACCACAAACTTAAATCTTATGTTGCAAAGGTTGTTATATCATACGATGTGATTAATGGTTATAAAGTGTTAACCGAGGTTGTTGGAAATAATTTTAGAAGCCACATGATGATTGAGATTGTCAACACTCTATATAGAAGAAACTAAGGATATTATGGTGGAATGAAAAGTGAGTGAGCTTAGATGGATATGAAATCATATGTTCATATTTTGAAATTCTAGGAATGAGAACTTAAATGAAGGCTTCAAAAGGATCAGGAGACGAGTTAGTTTGATTAGCAAAAGTATGGTTAGGCTACTTTTAGTATAAAATTATATATAAAAGATAGTAGTTTTGATGGTAGGATTATACATGAAGGATTGCTTATGTAAATGGTGTATGATAATGTGGTTTAAGTTAGTTTGTAGCGATGTGAAAGTGGAACCATAAAGGGTTAACAATATGATGTATACATGGATAGAAAGAATGGTTAACAAGTTTGGCCATTATGTGAGAACAATAAAGGTTTGTACCCCAAAGTCAGAGTAAGTAGATGTTTATGGATACATAAATCGTGGTACACATATAAAGTATAGTTGGAAGAAAAATAAAAATAGTAATGATGAGAAAGGTATAAAACAACTTAAATTTCATGTTGATCATGCAACGGAACATAAACTTCGAGGACATAAATTTTTGAAGAAGGAAAGAATGTAAACTTGCAAAAACAAAAGGTATGACCGAAGGTAGTAAGGTCTCGAAGAGTAATGGAAGCTTGGGATTTAAAACAAATGAGTAAATGATGAAAACAATAATTAATGTAATGTGAAATGAAGAGGATGACCTTTATGAATAAATATAAAGGTTTTGTTGAAGTTGAAATAAATATTATGAATTTTAGTTTAAAATTTGTAACGTTGGAAAAAGAATAAGGAAAATAAGAGAAATTATTCCAAGAAATTGATATGGTGATAAATAATAAACGATAAGAAAGGATAATACAATGAAAAGGCAAGAGTAAAGGTGCAAGCATTGGTTATAGATTGGTAGCATTATCATGAAATAGCAATAAACCTGATAAAAAAATAAAAGGAGAAAAATGTAAAATAAATATATTTTGATGTAAGAGTTTGAGGGATTATAAGAATAATTGATACGATTTATGTGAGAGTTGATTAAGAAAATTTGAATTTTGATAAAAACATCATGAAATTAACCAGTTTTACACTAAAAAACGGAGCTCTCAATTCAAATGTCAGGTCAAGATAGAATTTTTCAAAGAGTGTCTTGATATATTGTTTTATCATGGTTTAAAATTATAGGTAAAACAGAGGTTGGAAAAGCCTTACAATTTAAGTCTAAAAAACAGGTACAGAGTGGGAATAATACAAGAGATAATTATATAGTGGCATTGTTGTGAATAACTAAAAAAAGCTTATAAATACTCTTCCTTCATTGCTAAGTGGCCGACCATTTTGTAATTAAATGGAAGGTTAGGGTTTTGAACTTTCTCCATCAAATTCATTAGAAAACACTAAAAAGAGTTAGATTTGAGTGCAAAAGAGAGTTCTTCATGATTCAAGAGAAGGTTTGCAAGGATTAAAAAGGGTTTTTAAAGTACGGAAAAAGGAAATTTGAAGCTAGAGGGAGAAGGAAAAGAAAGTGGAGAGGAATTTGATTTTCCTTTGCATTTGCATCTTGATTTCATCTTGTTAAAAGGTAAGAAATCATAAACTATGATTGGTTTGAGTTTCTTTTGAGTTTTGAATAATGTTATGTTGAATTTTGAATTATGGAAAGTTGAGTTGATGAATTATAATGTTTAAATTGGTAAATTTGTTTTGGAAACATGTTTGTAAGCAAGATTATAGATTGGGTCAAGTGAAATTAGTGTAAAATTTGAAGAAAAAATTATCCCCTCCTTGTATACCATGTGTGGCCTAGAGAGAGAGAAAAGGCGTTGGATTATTAATTGGTTTCTTAGTTGATTTGCATTAATTACATGGTGAATTAGATTAATTAGGATGAAAATAAATTACTTATGTGATAATTGTGGAAAACTTGGAGAAAAGAAAAATCCATGCCTCATTTGAAGGTGAATTTCAGCCAAGACTAAAGTAGAGAGATTGAATTTGTTGGTTAGAATTGACATGAAATTTGTGTTTAATTGTGTCATATAATGAAACTAATGAATGTGTAATATGGAATTGAAGAAAAAATTTGAAGAAAATTAAAGACTCCTTTATTTATGAAATTCAGCTAAATTAGTGTTTGGAGCACAGTTATCAAACCCAACCTGGGGGTTTGACCCGGCCAAGGGGTCGGGTCGCGGGTTACATGGGTCAATCCGAGTCAATTCGGAAAAATTAAAAAAAAAATTTAAAATTTTAATATTTCATATGAAAAAATTAAGAAAAAATTCATGTGAATATAGGCTATATATGTTGTAAATAATGAAGTTTAAAAGAATATATAAAAAAGTTTTTTGTCACACTTTGAAAAAACATAATTTTTTTCTTGTAAACATAAAGTATATATACTAAAGGGTTTCAAATCCTTCAAATCTTACATTAAAAAAATATTATATTATCCTTTTAAGTTGAAGTATTTAAACTAAAAAAAAATTTATTCCACATTGAACAAACATAACTTTTTTCTTGTAAACATAAAGTATATATAAAAATCAAACATTCTTCTAGTATTTATATAGTGAACTTTGAAAAAGGTTAATAACCAACTAAAAAAAAATAAAAAAAGAGAGGTCTAGGAGAAAAAACACATTTGAAAAAAAAACGGGTCTCATCCGGGTTCGCACGGGTCACCCGGGTCATGGGTTGAACGCCTAGTCAACTGGGTTTTTTCAGGTTTTTACATTGGCCGGTCTTTTGCCTTACCCGGACCGGTCTAGCCACCAGGTTGACCGAGTCCCGAGTCGACTCGCCAGGCCGGTCCAGGTTTAATAACTATAGTTTGAAGAATTGAATTTGCTAATTCAAATTTGTGTTTCTGCCTTTGGGGTTGTAACCACCACCATTTAACTAAAAAACACCCCTTCTACAAAGATCAGCTACTCCTATCAAAAATGTTTATGTCTCATTTTCTTCAATGAACTCAACAACATCGTGTCCTCGATTAGCCATCACTGCATTTTTAAATTCTAGGCTGATCAGGTTGACACTTTCAAATGAATGAATGTCAAACTACATACCTCTAAATTGAGTAAGGTTGGATCCAAATAAAAGTGTGCACCCTTTTTACCAAGATCAAGTGGTCTTTAATGACAATGACATCAGAGTTGTTCTGACAAGGCCTTGAAAGTGGTTAACTCAGCCATCAATGGTTGTGATATCCATTTCACAAACCACTAATCTTTTTCGTGTGTTCACACTTTAAGCCTTATCAGTGGGTTCTTATCAAAGGTTGGACATGTTTCTCTCAAGATCAAAAGGTTAAAAACAAGCTCCTTGGTCTCCAAGTTTGGAAAACCATCAAAACCTTCAAAACCCAAGTTTGTTGCAAAACCATCATTGAAAAAAGCACAGGTACAAAGCTTATAGCTGTAAAACGTACTCTAGAACCCTCTAATTTTGATCACAGGGCTAACCTTTGATCAATCTATGTTTGAACTCATAAAAAACCCTAGTAAACCCCTATAAATACCTCCTGAAAAATCAGAGCAGATAGAAGAAAAAAAAGGAGAAAAGGTTGATAAAGAAACCCTAAGTGTGAAGGTTTAAGAGCCTAGAACAAGGATTTCTTAAGTTTTGAAAGGGCAGCAAACTTGTGGAAGCAATACCTTATAAGGAAAGCAAAGAGGGTAGTCGGTATTCTAGGAGATTGAAGGTATACTTTCTAACCTAAAAGTGTAGTCCATGTCGCAAGCTAGAGTGATTTTTTTATTGTTATTTGGTATGTATTTATATTTACAAGCATGGAGATGAGATTTAGAATGCTTAGTAAGTAGTGTTGTGGTTGCCCATTTTGTTACTATGATAGTTTGATTTTTTTTTCTAAATTTTTTTTTATGTTTTAGATGTAACAAAAGTCTTTTATTTAAGTTGTTTTTTTTTTATAAAACAATGTTGTTTTAGTTTAACTTAAGCAATGCATGTTGAAGCAATGATATTTATCCTAGATTTGTTAGGTCTGTTCATGACCAAAATAAGCCTAGAAAAACCAATTTTGAATCCATATTACATGAACATGTAGACTGTTTTAAGTTGATAATTTTTGGATTTGAAACTTCTTGTATAATTTGGATGATTTGATGTTGTTTGTTGGTTTTTTTAATTCATATATGCTTAGTTATGGTAATGTGGTTTGTTGGAACTAAGAAAACATGTTTTAGAGGCCTAAAATGTCATTTCTGGGTTTAACAGAGACTGGTTTTATACCTGGGCATTTTTTGGGTTCTAAGACAATGTTTTTCATGTTCTTGAGAAGAACCTTGCCTTAGCCCCATGATTTGGACTAGTTTTGGTCCAATTATTTGCATGGAACACTTCGGGTGACTTTATTAGTCAATAATTTAGGGTTCATTTGCATCAATAACATGTTTTCAATATGTTTTAATCCTAGGGTTTTGATTTTGAAATCAAAACATATTTTGACAAAATCATGGTTTTTTAGTTATAATCGAAGTGCATTAATGTTATATTATTGATTCTTGCTTGATTTCCAACATGTTTGTGTCCTTGGTTTGTCCATATCTAGTTTGATTTGAAATATACATTGTTGGGTTCATGTTGAATGTTCTTCAGTGTTCTTCATATGCTTTGTTTTTCTAGGTTTTGATCAGTTTTGATAAAAACATTTTTGAGTTTTTGTATTCTTATTAAGTTTTATTTTGTTGTGGATTCTGGTTTAGGTTTTGGTTTGTTTTCGGGTCTAAGTAGTGGACTTTGGTTTAGTTTATGGTCGAAGCAAAAGTTTTGGGTCAATCTGGTCTGATCAAAATTAGGTTAAAGGTTACCACCATGTTTGGCTGGCAATGTTTTTGCTAAAGGTTTTGTTCGGCTTAAGGATTTGTTTAGCAAACACCCCTAAGCCTATTTTAATAGTTTTGGTTTTAAGAAAAAATGAGTTTTTTGCCAAACATGGCCTTAAAAAACAATTTATGCTTGTTGCATACGGCCTAATCCTTTTAAAAAAATGTATTTTATTTATAAAAAAAAGAGAGAGAAAAAATTTATTTAGCATTATTTTAGAAAAATTTTATATTTTTGTTTTTGAAATTTACAATAAGTTTGTAACATTTCTTAAGGATTTTGCAAATATTTCAACAACCCTAATTTTTTTCTCTAAAAATTAATGGTCAATATTCTAGTTTAAATGTTGGACATAGAAGTAGGTTGGTATTTAAATATCAGGAGTTGACTAGAAAATTCTCAGAATTATTTTGAATATTCACCGATTTTAATTGAGAGTATTTTTCACCATAATATACGAGTTGTGGGAAAACGCTTTTGCTTTTCAGGATTGGTGAACCCTGTCATGGCACCTACATGGATTCTTCCTATAATAATTTATCTGGGCATACAAGCCCATAATAAATTCAAAAAGCCAGATTTAATCATGAGTGCAAATATTTATTTTAAGCCATAGACAGACCACCAGTATTAAACACTTTTAAACAACATCCAAACCACACAATGCAGCTCAGCTCAGGTAAGGTGCATTACGGGTGCTAATACCTTCTTTATTCATAATCAGTCTCTTACCCTTAATTTTCAAATAAGACCAGTCCACCTAGGTCTCTTAGTGACCCTAAACCAAACAATTAGGTGGCCATATTGCGCACACATGAGCAATATAATGGCAACTCCACTAGGGATCTTATGTTTTTTATAGTATTGGACTAGGCTTTGTGTGTTTTATGTGATTTAATGTGTTTAAATTTTCACAATTGGCTTACTTATTTTTTAGCTTATTTATGCTTTAGCATGTTTTATCCTGCTAATACATGTACGTTGGATATGGATGAATGTCTTCATCATCAGTAGTTTATTTGTGACATATCGCTTTGGAATGCACACACGTGGAAACTCCAGGTTAGGTGGGGAGTAACGGCGTACCCTATGACTTTCAATCAAGGTTTAAGTTCATGAAACCATCTGACTCTTTGTTGAGTGCTTGGACTGGTAGTGATTGGTATATACGTACCATCCCACTACCTATTAAGCCCCCATATTACCTTCACGAGGGTAATTACTAGGACAACAAGAGACCATTTTGAGACTAGATAGTGCATTCCTTAATGTCTCACATAAAAAGACATAGAACCTAAATGTAGGATACAAGTTCCATAATTAAATATTGTTGCATTAAGACATGCTAAACCCTAAAAAACATCTTAAATTGCATGACTTAGGGCTGATAAAATGGCCACCATTAAAAAGATGGCCTCTATTGAATATGAGTTAGATTTTGAATCCTTACAGATGTTAGAAAGAGATTTTCTAAGACTGGATGATAGTAAATTGCCATCTATAAAAAATATGAATGGCTCTAGAAATGACTTGAAGAAGCTCATATCGCACATGAAAAGCATCAATGAGGATGGGTTTTTGAAGAAATATGGTAGGATAGCGGAAATCACAAAGGTGTCCATGCATAATTCAATAGTTAAAGACTTGATGCATTTTTAGGACCCCGAGTACTGGTGCTTCACTTTTGGGAATGTAGACATGTTTCCTACTTTGGAAAAGTATGGATTACTGACCGAATTTCCTTAAAATGTATATAAAGTCTACTTCCACCAAAGGCGCAACCAAATGCTAATTGAATTAGCTAAATTGATCAAAGTTCCAAATCTCAATAAGATATTAGAGAAAAGTGCTAATGGTCTAAAGTGGAAAATGATCGAAGAGGTATTTGAAAGAAGGAAGAATGACTCTAGATTTTTTGAAGAAAATGGTAGAATACTTGCTTTAGAAATCTTCGGGATCGTGATATTTCCAAACTTCACTTGAATAATTAGTTTAGAGGTGGCTACAACTTTTGTTGCATATGAAAACATTCACTAGCAGAAACTATCTTAACGCTCAACCATTGTAAGAGGGTTTGCAATGGATCAATGAGATGTTATGAACAATTGTTGTACATATAGCTGATTAGCTATATAGAAACCAAAAAGGCTAGTATTTAACAACTTATGGTGGTTTAGTTAAAAACCATTAGAGATAGTTGACACGATCAAAAGATTAATGTCTTATTCCAAGTGCAGGAGTGTGGAAGTAATAAATAACCCGGGAAGACCGGGGTCGAACCACAGGGAGGTTAACTGTATAAACTACAAATAAAGAAATAGATAATAACATAATAGGAGTTGAAGAGAGCTTTGAGATGTGATATTGATATAAGGATTAAACAAGGATAAAATAATTGTCAAGGTTGGAGGATCCACTAATGGTATTTCAAACAAGTATAGTATAAACTCTTTTTATTTCTCAACTGGAAACCACACACAAAGAAGGTTCCAATCAGATTATAAAATGTTAACATGATTACATTAGTTATCTTATTCGAATAATGCTAAAACTTGTAAATGTTGTCAGGTATTCATGATTATAACTTATGTTAACAACAAATCAAGTTCCTTTCATAGCACAGGTGTCGGTTATACCATACGGTTGGGTTATGAAAGTGCCAAGTATTTGTTATACCAAGGGTTATACAATATAAATCTAGATTAACTATTTAACAAGCAAAGTATTAAAAGTGAACAAGATAATAAATACAAAACATGTTAGTATCAAACATTAAAGTCCATGTTGAGTTTATACTATACTTATTCTTATACCATTAGTGTAACCTTTTCACCTTGACATAATAAACTTAGCTAAACATAATGAAAGAGAGAAACATAAATAAACAAGATAAGAACATAAATAAGATATAAGTTAACTAAGTAAAGGAAAGGAAATGAAAAGCATAAATAAAAGATTAATATAAACAAAACTTAAGTATTACAAAAATATAAATAAAGAGAGCAAGAACATGATCTTGATCTGAAAACCAATATGCCTAAATGCATCGTAAATGCCTCCTTTTATAGGCCAAAATTTGAAACTATTGATTTGATGACTAATTGTTGAGTGGGTGGCCACATCTTGACTTGGTGACAATTCTTATCTTCTTGTCTGTACCAAACATCATTGCTAACGTCAGAATTTGAACAGATAGTCTTCATGAAAGTTCTAGGAAATTATCTTAGCTTTCCAACAAAAAAAGAATCGATACATTTGGACTTCTAGAACTCGAGATATGGGCTGAACACTGAACAATGTATGGGCTATAGGACAGATTCTGACTTCTCCGTTGTTGCTACAATTTGAACTTGAAAATGACCTTTTTGAATCTTGGACTCTCATGAAAGTTTTAGGCCTATGTCTTAGCTTTCCATTCATATAGACCAGACCTAAATCCAAGCTCTACATCTCTAGATATGATCCAATAACCGAATAGTGTTCCAGTTTGGACTAAACCAACATCTCTTTTCTAAGCTTGCCCATCTCTTTGTCTTCTCAATTTCAGTAGTTAAACTCATCAATCAATCCTTTGATTTATGTGATAGGCCTACATTTAAGATGAACATTTACCCTAAATTAAAGGTATCTTATAGTATCAGACTTGTTATTATAAAACATGCTTTAGTGAAAGAGTTATTGATCCTTCAAATGCAAAATGATGATATAAAACCTTGATAAAAATGCACTTTTAAGTACTAATCAAACATCTGTCATATCTTTCGAGTTTATTATATAAGCGACCTTGGGGAATGATACTTGGGTCCGTTGGATGGAACTCTCTTCTTTTTCCAGTTCCTTTCCTTTCAACTTAGCTTATCTTTTTTCTTGTTTAATATCAGCAGCTCTTTTATAGTCCTTCTTTCCAGGCTTAAAGTAGAGCTCAAATCTTTGATTTACAGTCTTCAACCTTATCGGACTTCTCCTCTCAGGATTTCTAGAGATAAGATCATACTGGAAAGGGAATCTATGCTTTAAGAAATATTTGGTTGTTATTCTTGTAGCTTTAAAAATTACTAGTTTCCTCAATACCGTGTTTTTTGGCACCCATTCTGTATTAATAATTTCAAAAGCATGTCATCTCTTAAAATGTGAAAAGAAGTAAGACGGTTCTTGGGTTGTTTGAATTACATTGCTTAGTTTATATCTCAAATGACAGCAACTTGTGAGCCAATCTTCAAACTCCTTTGAAATAAAAATCATGGCTTATGGAACGAGGAATGCCAAGAAACCTTTGAAAAAATCAATCAATATTTGCAAAATCCACTTTTATCGATGCCTCCCATGCTTGACAGACCGTTGATTCTATATCTGAGAAAAACCAAAAAAGCAATGAGATGTGTACTCGAGCAACATGATGAGTTTGGTAAAAAAAAAAGAGCAATCTATTATTTGAGTAAGAAGTTCACGGATTATGAATCCAGATTACAATGGTATATAAGCTTTATTGTGCACTTGTATGGGCTACAAAACGACTTCGATAGTACATGTTGTATTACATTACATGACTGATTTCAAAACTGAATCAACACAAATTCCTTTATTTCTAAAAATACAAAAAAAAAATTCAAGAATTTCATTTAATATTGGGTTATAGACTTACACTGTAAGATACAGACCCAATATTAAAAATACTTGGTTTTTTATGAAATTACAAATAATCTAAAAAACTCAAAACAAATTCCTAATTTAAAAAAAAAATATATATGTTTCAGTTTTGTGCATACGGTCAAATTCTAAAGTTTTTTTTTAATGCATACTTTCTAAAAAACAAATTGCAGTTTTATCATGTTTTAAAAATAAAAAAATAGATATCGTAATCAATTTATGATTATCCATTAAGATATGTCCAAAATACCAAAAATCCCACAACAATTAATTTTCTTAATTAATATTCGGAGTATTAGGATTTAGATGTAGACTTTAATATTTAGAAGTATAAAATTACACTGTAAAGTATATCCTCAAGTATTAAAGATATAAAATAGAAATTAAATGCAATGCCAAAATTAGGGCACTAGAACGGTTGGAGTTTAACCTAATAAGATATAGACTTCCTCACAAAATAATATATGACTTGAACCTTAGATGAGATCAACGGATAGAAACATGACTTAGATTAATAATCAATCAACAAAGTAGCTTACCTTATGTAGGGTGCATTAAGGGTAATACATCTTTCCCTTTAACAACTAGTCCCTTTACTCAGACTCTCGCAGATCAATAGGTTTCCTAATAACCCTGATACTAAGTGATGACTCCTTCAAATCATAACTTTATGATTAAACCCCACAACCCTTTCAATTTTAGAAGGCAAATCTGTCATTCGACGTCATACACGCTACAAATCCCTTAATATCTAAAAGAAAGAGATTGTCTCCTTCCAGGACTAATTTTTCTTGTTATGGACTACGACACTTCCTATTAAGTCTTCTAGAGCATTTCAAATTATCGGTTAATTTACATTAGGAATGTAATCAATAATATTTTTTAAGTGAGTGACTAAGTAAGGTTTTGGGAAGGAAGACTACAAGATGCCATTTTTTGTTGAAGAACAAAAGTGTAGGGTTTTTCTCTAGAAATTATAAAGGAAATTAGGATTTTTAAAAGAGGAAAAAAAGTTGAGTATTAATTGATGAATTAATTAGTTAATTACAAATTAATGATATAGTTTTTACAATCCTAAGCATCGTGTATAAAGTCAGGCAACATTTCATTTCAAAATCTTGTAGTTGCTTGACATGTTAGAAAGTGATACATGGTCAACATTTTGAAAGAATGATACTTTATTTTTCACGTCATTCATCGTCAATTTATCAATCAATTTAAGCAACAAAAAAAAAACAGTTCAAGTTTCCTTCATTTACTATAAGTAAAAGAACATGAAGGACATTATTCATGTCAAAATTAATTTATCCACGTATCATTTGAATAAAAACAGTAATTGTGTACTTTACATTTTCGAGCAAACTAGTGAAGAGAGTTGAAATTGATCATCGATTAATCAAAATAACCAAAATTGACCATTGATCAAGAGATCTAGATTCATAAGGTGATCAAAGATCAAGTTCTATGTAAATAATGAGACTATAACATGTTAATTGGTAAATATTACAGTACAACAAGAACACATATAACTGCTAGGAATGATACGTGCAAATAATGAGTATGAATTGCACTAGAATTCAATTGTAAAGTCCTTATCTTTCTAAAACAACTTATATAGGATTAGGATTGTAAAATTCCATCGCTGTAATATTGTAAATACATCATCCAAAAGCTGAAAATGATGACCAAGTCCATATACACAATTTCTCCACAAGCTTTCAACAATTTTTCACATTATTTCTTTTATTGAAATTTATAACTTTGTTTAATCACTTTCTTTACAACTTTTGTTTATATCTATCTCCTCTTCTTTATTATTTTTCTAGTTTTGGCATTTTCTATTTTTTCTCTTAACCCGATAAAGCTAAGTTAAAAACTTCACACTTTGATTTATTTATGAGACTCTTACCTACCTCCACTCATAATTATGTTTCTAATTATAGTTTCTCCTTAATAAAAGGAAGAAATGAATAACAATTAATTTATATATCAAAGAATCAATGATTGCCAATAGATTAGTTATCTAACGAATCGACAATATCTAATCTAATGCCTAAAAATAAGTTAACACCCTATAATTTCTACACATAAAATAACTTCCTTAATCCTTGGACTCAAGAAAATTAAGGTAAATTTTTTATTTTTTTTACAAAATACAAGACTATTACAATTTGTTCCTTACACTTTGATCTCCCTTTACTAAGCTAAAGGATAAGGAATTGAACAACCTACAAGCACAGTGTTCATAAATATTTTTACTACCCACTTCATAGGGAGTCAATATATGATATTTAAAATCAATTATAATTTCATAACCAGAAACTTAGTTTATGCATCATTTTCTTATTGACATATACGTATATCAACACTCATCAACTTAACCATTCTCAGTTTCACTATTTACATCCAAATTCATTATTTGAACCATTAATGCCAGATTTATATAGGTATATTTCTATACACCCATCATGTCATCAAATAAACAAATTTTTCTGCCCAAATATTAATTAATTGTAAACCTCATCTAAAAGAACTAAAGTTAGAAAGACTAGGAAATTTTAAAATAGTGGAATTGAACATAGATAAAGGATTAAATTGATATTACATGATTTAGAAGAAAACAAATTATGGGGACAAGTAAGAAATCAGTCGATCAATTCATTTAACAAATCCAAATAGTTGACTAGTTCATCTTGAATAAATGAGGGGTCAAACTATAAATAGCTAAAAATTGGTTGCACAGGCCTCATTAGGCAGTGAAGCTATGTGATAGGTTTAGAAAAGGGGGAATTAGGTTTTTCTTCTCTACCTTCTATTTTTATTAGGGATTTGCTTAAATAGAGTAAAGATAAAAGGGTTTGAGGAAAATGTATTCTTCCTCTTAACATTGCTTTTAGTCAAGACCTAATAAATCATGAAGTTGCCTTGATTGTTGTGGTTGTGGCAGAATGTATTTAATGAGTGTGATTAGATATTATTTAAAGATAATTGAATTATCATTAAGGATTGAAAAATAAAGATACAATGTTTAATACCAGGAGAGCTTGGTTCAAATATATATATATATATATATATATATATATAATGAAAACGAATCTAAATGAAATGATAATTTAATTTGAGAATATAATTAATGATGATGGTGCGGAAGATGTTTTAAAGGCTTTATAAACAGTAAGGACTACTGTTTGTCAATAAGCCCTAAGTAGGTGTCCTATACCTTGATCTCTTTATTTATACTTCGGTTCGTTATTCACTATATATTTTTCAACTATGCAATTGCATGATGATAATTGAGAGAATAAACATGTTTGTCTAATATGGGAGTAAATGAAAGACTTATTGGCTTCTAAATAGGAATGTTGGTTTGATTGGTATCTAGTTGGGATTACCAGATTATTAGCTTCTGAATGGGAATCTTTGGATTGATAGGCATCTGAATAGGATCGCTGAATTGATTGATATCCAGTTTGGAGTACCGGATTATTGACTTTCGAATGAGAACACCGGATTTATAGGCATCCAAATGGGATTATTGGATTGATTGGTATTCTGTTTGGATTACCGGATTATTAGCTTCCGAATGGGAATGCCAAAATTGGTCGGCATCCAAATAGGAATATAGGATTGATTGGTGGTATCCAATTAGGATCACCGTATTGTTGGTTTTCAAATGGGAATGCCAAAATTGGTCAGCATCCAAATAGGAATGCACGATTGCTTGGTATCCAATTAGGATCATCGTATTATTGGTTTTTGAATGGAAATGCTAGAATAAGATTGGGAGTTTAGAAGGAAAGAAGTTTTTGAAATGATGAATTTGAATAATGACTTACAAGGATTGGAAACAACCTCATAGAAGAAATGGTTAACTAATAGATGATTGAACTAAGTCTTCATGAATAAATAATGATTTTAAATATTGTATTTATGTGACATGTGTTTAATCTCAAGTGCATCACGGGGAAGGCAAGAATAATTATCATGTCATCACAACTTTTTCATAGGATTAAAATTGTAATCATAGTTTTGAGTACATGTACTTGTAATTGATGAAATTTAGTATTTTAATGGTATGTAAAGATATTTATGAATAATGGATTTAAAGTTATGTTAACTAGATTAGTGCACATAGTATTATATATGGGAAAGTTTATCTTTTATCCTTGTATCATGTGTATATGGAAATTTTTTATTTAATTGCATGTGTTAATTGTAGAATAATTAAAGATTGATGACGTGATGTAGCAATCTCAATTACCGAGACAACCACTAAAACATATTTATGATAACGTGAGAATTTTATTATTATTATTATTATCATCTACCAAAATTTTAGCAGAGTCTTCCCTGTACTAGGAGGTTCCAGGTTATTGACTACCTGACACCTTAAGAAAGAATTAATTCAAGAGTGTGCTAATTTCCAATCATTAATATGATTTGTTATCTTTCCTTAGATATCTAACTCACATTGTGAAAATATGTTGATATCAAAGCATCCCCTTGAAATAATAAGCTTTCCCTTATTCCTGGGAGTAGCTAATCAAGTACATTTTCTTTTCCCAAATACATTGGGGATTTTTATGCCGATGCTAATAAATCTCATTAGCATTATTAGTCTGCCTAACCTGGGATCAACTAATCAAATACCAAAGTAATGTCGATATCAATGAAATCCATCGATGTTATTAGTTAACCAAACTCAAAGTAGTTAATCAAGTCCTTTCAAATATTTTAATTTATTCATTAGTAATGTCAATGTCAAGAATCCTTTAACATCATTAGCCATCATGTTAGGAGTAGCTAATCAAGTTCCATATAATGCCAATATCAATGTAATCCATCGATATCATTAGCTATCTGAACTCGAAGTAGTTAATCAAGTCCTTTCATAAACTTCTTGGAGCATTTTTTTTGTTTTTGTCCTATCCAAACATCTCAACAATGTTCCATCAGATTACTTCTTGTATAACACATCTGCATTGAGGTAATATAGTCCATGGCTAAGCTTTACAGGGTTTTCATAACTGTATTGGATGCCCTCGGGGGATACTTCTGGTGTTGGATAAACTGTTTAATATCATAATACCACGGATTCCCATCCACTTCTCCTTTGTCTGAGCAGTAGTGAACCAGATAATTTATGACTTCAATACTATAGGTTGCACTCTGTTTGCATCATCAATTTTGGCCATGGAAGATAAAGTAACCAAAGCATCTGCAAATTGGTTTTGGTCTCTTCCCATATTAGTAAATTTTATCTCGTCAAATTATTTTACTGGTTTGGACAAATATTCTTGATATGGCCTCAACTTCACATCTTTTATTTTGTCATTCTCCTTTCACATGGTACATTATCAACATTGAGTCTTCATGGACATCAAGTTTCTTTATCTTCAATTCTAATACAACTTTTAATTCGAAGATGTAAGCTTCATACTCAGTCATATTATTGGTGCACTCAAATTACAACTTGATCGAAATAGGATATTTCTTTTTGTTAAGAGAAAATCATTACTCCCGCCTCATTGCTATATACATTTATTGCTTCATCAAAATACATTATCCACTAGTCTGGTTCTTCTTCTTTTTCTACTACAAGTACATCTTTATCTAGGAAATAAAAATTCAAAAGCTCATAATCTTCAATTGCATTGTCTACCAAATGACCATTGATAGCACTTCCTTTCACGACTTTTCTTGTCATGTACATTATGTCATACTCGGCCAATAACACCTGTCATCTTGCTATTCTGCTTGATAAATAAGGTTTTTTAAAAATATATCTAAGAGGATCCAGTTTCAAAATCAATCATATAGTGTAACACAACATGTACTGTCGAAGTCATTTTGCAGCTTATACAAGTGCACAACAAAGCTTATCTGCCATTGTATATCTGAATTTCAATTTATGAACTTCTTACTCAAATAGTAGATTGCTCTTTCTTTTCTACCAAACTCATCATGTTGCCCGAGTACATATCCCATTACTTTTTTTGTTGTTGTTGGATGTAGAATCAACGATCTGCCAAGCATGGGAGGCACCGATAAATGTAGATTTTACAAATACTGCTTGATTTTATCAAAGGTTTCTTAGCATTTCTTGTTCTATAACCCATGATTTTTTTTTCAAATGAGTCTGAAGATTGGCTCACAAGTTGCTATCATTTGAGATATAAACTAAGCAGTGTATTCAAACGACCTAAGAACCCTCTTACTTCTTTTCATGTTTTAAGAGCTGACATTGTCTGACTTGCTTTTACTTTATCAGGGTCGACTTCAATACTTTGGCTACTCACCACAAATCCTAACAACTTTTCGGATTTCACCCCAAATTAGCATTTTATAGGGTTAAGCTTCAATTAATACCTTGTCAATCTTTTGAACAGCTTTCTCAGATTCTGACAATGGTTTTCTCTTTTTTTGGATTTAGCAATCATGTTGTCCATATACACTTTAATTTCTTTATGCATCATATCATGAAACAAAGTTACCATTATCTTTTGATAAGTTGCACTAATATTTTTCAGTCTGAATAGCATCACCTTGTAGCAAAAGGTTCCCCACGGAGTAACGAATTTTATCTTTGATGGTTATACCCAGAGAAACCATCCATGAAGGAGTACGTTGAACTTCATGTCGTATTATCAATCAAGACATTGATATATAGTAAGCTACACATCTCTGATTTTATCACCTTTCTTGGGAACTACTACTATATTAGATACCCATTATGGGTATATCGGCTTTCACCTTAAGCACCATATCTAGACGAGTTCTTCATAATTTATGTTTCACATGTATACTTCCTTTATTTAATGGTACCATATATACTACAATGTTAGTATCTAAACCAAGC
Organism: Populus x sibirica; assembly: GCA_019202695.1. Lineage (NCBI taxonomy): Eukaryota > Viridiplantae > Streptophyta > Magnoliopsida > Malpighiales > Salicaceae > Populus > Populus x sibirica. Next base: position 1,720,915 of record JAGMVL010000801.1, read on the forward strand.
ATATATGTGTAAGACCAAGCAAACATATCGACATACTCGCGTAGTAGTGAGATCAAGTTTTCCTTTTTCCTAGCAGTGATTAGAGTCCTTATTTTCAATTATCTTTCATCCTACCATGTACCAACATTAATTATTTCTAATTCTTCTTTTGTTGATTTCCAAACTCACTCTCTTTGATTGCTCTACTAACTTAGTGAATTCTAAAGCATATCATATGTCCCTAGCATTTTTTTTTTCAAAAAGTGATCCTATTACACTCACTTATACTTAATGCATAATACAAAGTATCCATAACTTTAGCATTCATAGATAACAACTTTTTATCATTATCGGTATACTCACTTCTAGCCTTAGGAATAATTATACCATCTTTAATTTTAGTAGGCTTATAAAGTCCATTTTCAATAAATAGTCATAGATCATAATCAATAGATTGAAGATATATAATCATCCTAACTTTCCAATAGGCATAGTCATTACCATCAAATAAAAGTGACCTAAAGTTGATGATCCTTCATTTTAAACATTAAAACTAGTGGTTACCATTCTACTCAATGTCTAAGCAAACTTACATAAATACTCTGAAGAGTATCATAAAGAAAAAGTAAATTTAATGTTGAAAAATATTAACTAATTTTATCTTTCTCCAAAAAATCATTAAAATTTATCAATAACTTTTAGTAAATTGGAATAAATATGTTTGAAAAATAACACTCAGAGACCATCGCACTCTCTAGCACTTTTTTCTTTCTATGATTGGGCATTGATTTTTCATGAAGAAAAAAAACGCCATGTGTCATAGTGCTGTTGGTGGGGTCATTTCTAAATTTTTTTTTTTGTTATATCATATATATAAAGGTGTGTAATAAACACATTACATAACATTGAATTGTTACTATAAACTATTGTTCTAGGATTAAGACAACAATAACACCTTAGAGGGGTGAATTAGGTATTTCACTAATATTAACAAATAATGCAATTTAAAACAATTAAGCACAATAAACACAATCACGAACAATATAATTAAAGTGCTTAAAAAAATAGGTAAGGGAAGAGGATTGCAAACTCGGTTTTTAACGTGGTTCGGCAAGCCTATATTCATACCTCAAATACCAACCGTACTTGAGTATTGTACTCTTTTACTAATTCAAGTTAAAGATACAATGTCTTTGAGGAATCTATAACAAGCTTATACACCACTTGAAGATGTCTCATTCTCAAGATTTTTTCTTGGTGACATTACCTCACCAATACCAAAAGTTTATCCAAACTCTCAAGTTTTTAAAAGTGTGATTTTTCAGTTACAAAATACTCTCTCAATAGGGTGGATTTTACAATTGAGAATATATGATCTATATAGCTCACTTAATAGCACTTAAAAGATTTGAAATTGTTTAAGTGTTATGAAAATGAGAATATAAACTCTTATACAAGAATAGAAAGGTTTTAATGCACAAATATGAGCATGATTAAGAATTGATAATTTTGAAGTTGTTTTGCTCTTATATATATATAACAAAAACGATTTATTTTTGGTCCTCTGCCAGATGAAACGGTCGACCACTTCAATTGGTCAAGACAAACGGTTCCTGCAGATTCTCAAGTGTTCATCCCTGATGAACAAACGATCAACCGATTCAGTTGGTATAGCCAAGCGGTCGAGCGCTTCAACTTAAAACCCAAATTTAACAGTTTTAAACCTGATGAATCTTGAACCGACTAAATGCATATCAATCTTATAATGCATGCAGTGTGAAGTGTGTGAATTCATTTTAATTTGTGCTATCAAGTAAGATACAAAAATTTATATAATTTGCACTAAAATGAATACTTGTGAACTAAGTCTTCACTTGCTTTGCATCTTAGACATGTTGATTGATTTCTTCATTCAATTATTTATGCTTGTTAATGTGATTTTCATATAAAACCTGTTTAAATTTATTTTCAACCAAGCATACCATTAGTCCAATTTTATTTAACTCTCATCATCAAAATATATAAATATTAATATGTAACCCAAAGATCAACTTAAACAACATTGATCCCAGATTAATCAAGAACTCTAATTTTGATTTGTACAATGTTATTCCTTCAAAAAAAATCATAACTTTTAGTACGAAACTCTGATTAAGTCGAATCTTATGTCATTAGAAAGCTAATGAGATGTACTTTCTGACCATATAAATTTTATTTTAATAAGAAAATACTTCTAAAGTAATTTTATAGCCTTGAAAATCCAGTATTAACAAAAAAAAATAAGTTTAAGCCAAATTTTCAATCAAACACATTGAAGTTACATCACAAATAGTCATGAATATTTATATGAACACGAAAACAATTAACAAGAAGTTTTGATATCAATGAAGAATAACATATATTCATAGCGGAAGTAAGAAGTTGATTGGACATACATTTTAAGCTCAAATATTTAACAATATTAAAACTGAACTGTTTTACATGTCAATAAAGAAACCACCAGCTATTTATTTTGATTACATGAGTCAAAACAATTTTCCCCTCTTCAATAATCCTTCAAAATCAATATTGATGAAGACCTTTTAGGTGAGGTTAGATCTCTTCTCACATTACTCTATAACTTATTGTTTGGGCTCAAAAACTCATGCTATTAAAAAATAAGTATTTTCTTAGTTTTTAATTGTCATAACTAAAAGAATTAACTCTCTTTATTAAATAAGGATAGTGGAAAGGTTTTTTTCTTCCTAATAGGATAAAATCTCTCTTTATTTTGTCAAATTGTCTAACAATTTGAATTTGTATTTTCTTTTCTTTTTTTCATTCAATTTCAATGGGGCCTAACTATGAACACCCAAATATAAAATACACCCAAAAAGTCTAACATAATCAAAGTTAAATTGGCTACCACTACAAAGTGAAGGATTATTATTGCCTTTGTAATGAAATATTTTTTCAACCAATCTTTGAAAAAAAAAACTAAACTCATGATCTCCTTGTAATTAAGTGCAAATCGCTCACCACTACTTAGGTCATAGACTCATTAGTAAATGTCTAACACAATTAAGATTTTGTAATCACATTTGCATGTTTTCGTTTTTCATTTGAATTCAAAATTTTAAATCCATTACAATCGTAGTATTAATATATCTATATCCGATTAAATTCATTCATGATGATGTTCTAAACTTTAATCACGTTATATGATGTAAAGATTGATATTATTATATATTAAGACAAATAATATAATATTTTCATTTAAAAAAACTAATGTTTTCATGCATGTAAAATTGTTCACCTTTTCTAATAAAAAAATCCAAACTAAAAATGCATGATTTTTTAGTTTGTCATTTAATAGAAAATTGGTTCATTACATTCATCATTCATTAGAAAATTTCTTTTCATTAATTTTAAGATTTTTTTAATTTCTTTTGGTTTGGAGGTTAATTCATTTTGTATGTAGAAAATTTATCAGATTTTTTTACTCAATCTTTGTTATGTGATCTTTTTTTCTTTTGAACCAGTGGAAAATAGTAGACTAGGTCCACCACTATGTAGTCTATTTTTCAATGGATACAAAGAAACGATAAAGGCAAAACAAAAAAGAATAAATCACGTAAAAATCGAATTAAAGTCATTATAGTTTTATGTACTTTATTGATTTTTTTCATAACCTGTTTTTTATTCTCAATTTTTTAATGTATTCTTTTAAAAAGAAATTCAAAACAATATATATTTTCAATGAAGTTCAATTAATTTTTGTTATTTTATGAATTTTTTTTTTGTATGATAAGATAGGTAAATAAAAATAATAAAAAGAATTTAAGGAGTAAAATTAGAGGCAAGAATAAAAAAGAGGACTAAACAAGTAGGGACTAAAAAAATATAATGATAAGATAAGATTGTTAAAAAAATGAAAAAAAAAAACAAATAAGGGAGCAAACAAAATTAAAAAATTGTAAAAAAGAGATCCTACATATTAAAAAAATAATTAATACTTTTTTTTCTTGGTTTAGTTTTTCTTTTTCTACATAAAGGATCAATACCCACATGAAAGAGACACTCTTGCAAAGAAAATCCAAGCTAACAAAAGCAAAAAGCAAAAAATAGTCTCTCCAATTTTTCTTCCAAGCTGCCCACACATACTGCCAACACCAGATTCTGACCAACAGCTCCTCCACAAGTGTCGGCCACTTACTACCTTTCTCTTCCACACCAGCAGCCGCCAGAGCAACACAAGAAACAACAGCATTACCAACAAAAGAGCAGCAGCAGTGATAGAGAAAACAAATCAGAACTTACCAAGCCTCGATCTCTTAGTACAGGAGGCAGTGATTTACATCGTCGGTGTAAGAAGCAAGAGGGGAAGAGTAGCCCCAAAGCCACTGATCCATGATTCCATGTGCCTTCTAGACCCACCGGTGCATGCGACGAAGCCCCATAAGCCAGCTGATCTCTTTGCGCAAGACCACCACTTGCCCCTACTGTTCGTTTTTTTTTTTTTTTTCCAGCCATTTCAGCCTTGTTACAGCTAACTCTTGTCACTCGCAAAGGTTAATCTCGAACCCCAATGTATTATTCATTTATTTTTAGAATAATTTTTAATTTGTAACGTGCATGTGATTTTTATGTGAAATTATATATTTATATTGATTAATTCGCGATGAGTTATTGGTAATCTTTTTTTCTTTTTTCTTTTTTCTTTTTTCTTTTTTTTTTATTCACGTGGGGTGTCCGGGCCAGCTTGCGCGCATCACGACTATTCTCCACGGCCCACTAGACATCCCGCAAGCCCAGGGGCAAGTTAGGCACCGCTGGGGTGACAGGCGTGCACATAGAGGGTCGAACCTGGGACGGGGACGGAACAAGTCACACGATTGACCACATCAGCTAGGCCCTCAAGTGCAGTTATTGGTAATATTAATTAGATGACCTGTTGTGGGTTAATTTTTTTTACATAAAAAATATTAAAAAAAATTAAAATTTAAAAATGTTAGGTCTTTCTATAAAGTTATATCCAAGAGTCTTGGGTGTGGCTGCAATGCCTGACCCAAGAGTAATATTTATAATATTAATAATAACATTAAACTTGCATGACTCAAGTTTAAGTGTGTTTGGTCTGCAATATCGGACCCAATAGTCTTGGATGTGAGTCTGGCTGTAAGGTCATATCATAAAAGTGTGATAATTAAATAAATTAATTAAAAAGAAAAAAACATAGAAAGAAAAACCAACATAAAGAAAATAACTCATGAAGAAAAAGAAAAAAAATCTGAATTAACTAGGTTAACCCTTCAAACCAGGTTAACCCGTCAAACCTTGGATTCGTGTCATGAAAGTTTGATAACTAAATAGAAAAAAAAAATTGACGGGTTAACCTAGAATTAATTGGGCGAACCCGTCAAACCCGGGATCCGTGTCATGAAAGTTTGATAACTAAATAGAAAAAAAAATTTAACATTAACGAACTAAATTAAACAAAAAAAATTAATTAAAAAGAAAAAAACACAAAAACAAACAAAAGGCATCAGCCTTTTTTTCACCGTATTACCGCACCGTGCGGTCATCGTTAAAAGCATAAAAAAGACAAAAAAGCAAAAATAAAAAAACTAATTGGGTTAAAAAAAAAAAAACATATATGAAGAAAAAAAACTAATGAAGAAAAAGAAAAAAAATCTAAATTAATTGGGTAACCCGTCAAACCTAAGATTCATGTCATGAAAGTCTGATAACTAAATAGAAAGAAATTTAATATCAACAAACTAAATTAAAAAAAAATAATTAAAAAGGGAAAACAAAGAAGAAAAAACCTATGCGAAGAAAAAAACTATTGAAGAAAACAAAAAAAATATCTGAATTAACTGGGCTAACCCGTCAAACATGAGATCCTTGTCATGAAAGTCTTATAACTAAATAGAAAAAAAATTAACATAAACAAACCAAATTAAAAGAAAAAAATTAATTAAAAAGGAAAAAAAAACAAAAACAAACAAAAGGCATCAGCCTTTTCACCGTGGACCTTGTGCAGTCCACGGTCAAAGGCATAAAAACGGCAAAAAAGAAAAAAAAACACTAAAGGCATCCGTCGATAACTAAATAGAAAAAAAAATTAATATTAATGAACTAAATTAAATAAAAAAATATTAATTAAAAAGAAAAAAAACTAATGAAGAAAAATAAAAAAAATCTAAATTAACAGGGTTAACCCGTCAAACCTGAGATTCATGTCATGAAAGTCTGATAACTAAATAAAAAAAATTTAATATCAACAAACTAAATTAAAAAAATTAATTAAAAAAAGAGAATGCATCAACCTTTTCATCGTGGACTACACTGTGCAGTCCACAATGAAAGGCATAAAAAGAAAAAAAAAACTAAAGGCATCAGCCTTTTCACTATGGACTGCATACAATATTAAAATATAAAATTAGAAGAAAAAAACTAATGAAGAAAAAGAAAAAAAATATGAATCAATTGGGTTAACCCGCCAAATCAGGTTAACCCGTCAAACCTGGGATCCGTGACATGAAAGTGTAATAACTAAATAGAAAAAAGATTTAATATTAATGAACTAAATTTTTAAAAAAGATTAATTAAAAAGGAAAAAGCAAAGAGAAAAAAATTAATGAAGAAAAAGAAAAGAAAAATCTGAATTAACTGGTTTAACCCGTCAAACCAGGTTAACCCGTCAAATTTGGGATCCGTGTCATAAAAGTCTGATAATTAAATAGAAAAATATTAATATTAAGAAAGCAAATTAAAAAAAAGTTAATTAAAAAACAAAGAAAAAAAAAGCCAAAAAAATAAACTAAAGGCATCAACTTTTTCACTGTGCAGTCCATAGTAAAAGGTTTAAAAAGGAAAAGGAAAGGGAAAAAAAACAAAGGCATACGCCACGGGTTAATTTTTTTTTCTTGCATAAAAAATATATAAAAGGTTACGATCTAAGAGTATAAGGTCTTTCTGCAAAAATATATCTAAAAGCCTTGGGTCTAACTGCAACGCTTGACCCAAAAGTAATATTTATAATATTAATAATAATATTAAACTTACATGACTCAAGTTTAAATGACTCTGGCTGCAACACCAGACCCAAGAGCCTTGGACGTTGGTCCATTTGCAAGGTCGTGTCATAAAAGTATGATAATTAAATAGATTAATTAAAAAGAAAAAAAAACAAAGAAAAAAAAACCAACATGAAGAAAAAAACTAATGAAGAAAAAGAAAAAATCTGAATTAACTGGGTTAACCTTTCAAATCAGGTTAACCCGACAAACATGAGATTCGCGTCATGAAAGTTTGATAACTAAATAGGAAAAAAAATTGACGGGTTAACCCAGAATTAACTGAGTTAACCCGTGAAACCAGGTTAACTTGTCAAACTCGAGATATGTGTCATGAAATTATGATAACTAAATAGAAAGAAATTTAACATTAACAAACTAAACTAAACGAAAAAAAATTAATTAAAAAGAAAAAAAGCAAAAAAAAAAATCCGGGTTAACTCGTCAAACCAAGTTAACCTGTTAAACTCGGGATCCATGTCATGAAAGTCTGATAACTAAATTAAAAAAAAATTAACATTAACAAACTAAATTAAACAAAAAAAATTATTAAAAGAAAAAAAACAAAAAAAGAAGAAAAAAAAACCTGAAAGGCATAAAAAACAAAAGAAAAAAACAGCTAAAAAAAGGGGGGAATAGCTCAAAAAACAAAAACAAAAACGGAAAAAAAAGACATCTCAACTTAAAACAAAAAATAAAAAAAAATGAAAATGAAAAAAAAAAAGACAACCCAAAATGCGTTTTCTTTGTTGATCGACAATGCGTTTAAGTGAAATGAAATCGAGCGGCTTTAACTTATTAGATAATAATGTGAACGTTATTTCTCTGTGGATGGGCATATTTGTTGAATTATGTTGGGATTTATGTTTTAATGGCATTTGCATGGGTTTCATTTGGTCATTGTAGACTTGGGTTGGTGTAATCCTTGATTGGGATTTTTGCCCATATAAATTGAATCTTGACGTCTTAAAGTATAAGGGTGGTTTCGTTAAAAAAATAAATTGTAAATAATTTTTTTTTTCCAAAATAATCTTTTAAATGATTTTATTCCCCAAATATATAACCTATTTTCATCAAAAAAAAATTGTGAAAGGGTTTTGTTCATCGGAAGTTGAAACTTTATGGTTTCTTAATAAAACAATATATGAGATTTTATTTTTACTAAAGAATTTATCTAGGTTTAGTAAAATCATTAAAAGAGTTTTGTATTCGAGAAGTCAAAACGTTACCGTCTTTTAAAATAAAAATAAAAATTGCATGCTAAAGCCCAAATTATGTTTTACCATTCTTTTGATCTTGTACCCGTGTATACTAAAAAGTAAGGATTAAATCTTGTGACTTCGTCTATATTCTAAATCACTTTTTAGATCTTATAAAAAAAATTTACCTTTAATAAGTAAATACTCATATATTAATTTAGGCAAAACCTTAACATAAAGCACAATATACATTTTAGGTATGATATTTTAGGATGATTTTAATCTTTTATTTAGTATAATAAACCTCTCACCTAAAAATTTCTAAAAACCAGTTAGAATTTCTAATTACTATAAAAATAGGTGGCAACTTATTTTCTTTTATTTTATTCCTTTTACATATTAGATCACAAAGATATCTTTGTAATAGATTTGATCTGATCATTAACTAAAAAGGAGAATTCATTCTTCCCCTCCTCACAAAAGCATTGTTCACTTGAACAATTCTTGTATTTTTTTTTAAGATTTAGTTTTTTCTTCGATTTATCCTTTAATGGGTTTGCTTATCCTATCTTATGACTGGGGTCGCTGATTTGGCGGGTTACTTTGATTTTTTTCTCCTTTTTTAGTTGAATTTTTATCCTAATTTTTTCCTTCAACATTTAGTTATTTTGGAATTAGTCTTTATTTTTTTCAGTTTTCTTTCATGAGGTTATCTTAGTTTCATTACCTGGATCACGGGTTTGATAGGTTAACTTAAGTCATTTTTTATGTCTATTGTTTAATTGAATTTCTTTTTCAATTTCATTATTCAACATTAAGTTGATTGAGAATTAAGCTTCATAAATTATTTTGATTTGCTTTCTATAGAGTTATCTCAGTTACATAAACTGGGTTGCGGGTTTGGTAGGTTAATATAGGTTAACTCGAGTGGTTTGTTTTTTGGTCTTTTTTTTAGTTTAATCCTTCAAGATTTTTTTAATTAGGAATTAAGTTTCATAATCTTTTTTATTTGCTTTATATAGAATTACCCTGATCCCATGATCCAGTTACAGATTTGACAAGTTTACTCAAGTTGACTTAGGTTGATCCAATATGTTTTTGTCTCAATATTTTTTAAAAAGATATCATCTTGAAATATTTTTAGTCCAACTACATTTTTAACAGTTAGTGTGTTGTAGCAGGCAACCAAATATAAAACCTAAACTTTTAAAAGTCATGTAATAGTGTAAGGACCATTCTCACGGAGAATATCTAGCCTAGTTTTATGCTATGTGAACAAGGATGGGAGGATCTGAGTATAACAAAAATAATTATAAGAAAAACAACTAGGGAACAATTATAAATAAAGGATCAAAATTAACCAAAAAAATAAACTTTAGTCTAAGTCAACTTTTGAATTTTCACCATTGGAATTATTTTCTTGTGTTTTCTTAATTGTAGTTAATTAGAAACAAGAAATCTAATAAATCCTAAGTACTAAATAACCCAAGGCAAGTGTTGAATGTTTAATCTGGTAATAGCCTTCAGAATTACAACATAAGCACAAGCAATTGCATTTAATTTTATTGAATATTCTTCCTAAGATTCAATAATTTTTTACACAACAAATCATTAAACCTTACTTGATTCACAAATTAGAAGGATCAAACAATTATGGATTTGATATCTAATCTAGCAATAGATTGTAACAAATAATACAGCAGTAGGCCTCCTAGTAATTAAATGAGACAATCATGAAAACATACATAGAAGAATATCCATTACTCAAAGTGTGAATTGAACAACAAAAATTAATCAGATCTCACAGTCTTATTAATTCTAAGGCTTTTGTCTCCTTTAACCAATTATAAATGTTTAGTCATGTAAGGCCATGATGAAAACCTGAAGCAGTTGTTAGGGAAGTGGGAAGAAAAAGAGATATCCTTATTCTAATGGTTTTCTCCAATTTTAAAGTTCATTCCTTGTATTAGAAGCCCCCCAAGTATCCTAAAAATATTATAAATATTATCCTTAAATAATAACAACCAAATCTAACTAATTAATTAAAATATCAAATAATAAAGTAGAGTCCTGATATAACTAGGAAAGTAATGTTTTCAGTTCGAATTCATGCACCAAATCTAGAAGCTTTCAAAAATAAATCACATGAGGTCTATGTATAAGATTCGCAGGCCAAAGAACATTCCAGCACGTTGGCTGTATAGGTGCAGCAACTTCATGCATGATTTCGACCTCAATGCAGCTAGTATCTCTCAAGACTCAAAATATGAAAGTTGTAGATCTCTTCCTTAGCGTTCTATAGCATCTTTAATCATCTCAATTAAAGCACAGGTAAGAAAGTTATGTCTAGATTACGAAGCTCGAATTAGCTTCATGTTACCCTTAACGCCTCCATTTGCATCCTAAATCAAAAAATAAGAATAATGAGTATAAAAAACTAAACATAAAGGGAGAAAAAATTATGAAATTTTTCATTCTCATCAATGTTCATATGGGTTATCTTTGAACCCGTTAAGTTGATCGGGTCATATTAGGTCAACCCTTGCACAATTTAAATTTTTTCTACTAGAAAACATGTTAGAAACACTTTGATTTTTTTATGTTAAAAAAATAATCTGACCCGCAACATAGCGGGAGCAATGATCTAGTTTTTTTCTATATTAAAAAGGTAAAATTGGCCATATATATTTCAAACTAGACTATGCCGATTTTTAATGAGAATTTGACATATTTTAATATTTAATTAAATAGCAATTCATATCATTCAGTTTAAAACCAATATATTGGCTTGAGCTATGCCATGAGTTGAACCAAATTCTTTTTAAACGTAAAATAATGTCAAGAATATGGAGAATTCTTTGGCAATGTTATTAAACCCAGTCGATCAGGTCAATCTTAAAACCTCTCGACACGACTCATTGCCTAGCTCGAGTTTTCAATTAAATTGTGTGAGAGTTGATCCGAAATTAATTGATTAATTTCATAGGTATCAAGGCAACTTGGATGACCAGGAAAAAATGGCTTAGGTTTTAAAAAATCTTCAAGATGACATACTTTTTTTAAAAAAATAATATTGAGACAATGCTAGATTGGACCGACCTCAGTTATTCTACAACCTAAATCATTGACTCCACTAAGTTTAATAAAAAAACAAATTGTAAACTACTTTTATTTAATTATATTTTAAAAATATATACTTGCAAAATCAAGCATCAACCCTAAAATAAACGTTTATTAGAGGCCGTGATAGCCCTATAAAAAGTAGAAAAAAAATAAATCATGAAGTTTATTTTCCAAACAATCCAATATTGAAGGATGACAAAAATAATTGACCAAAAACTAATAAAAAAAAATATTAGGTTCAATGGGTAAACTTGTCAAACCCGTAAATCGGGTAACTCGGGTCAACAAGTCAAACCTGTGAACCAGTTCATGGACTCCTTTAGGAAAAATAACTTGTTTTTTTTTCTAAAAAAACTATTTTTTATTTAACTATATGATAACAAAAATAAATGATCGCAAAATCAAGCACAAACTCAATACCAAGATTATTATTTTTTTGGAGACTACTATAACCTCAAAGAAAGATAAATGAAACAAATTACGAACTCATTTTCCAGTAAACCCAATATCCAGTGATGAAATTAAAAAAAACAATGAATTTAAAAAAGACAAGTAAAAAATAAAATTTAAACTCGCTAAACCCGTGAATAGGTCCATGGACTTTATAAAGTTCAATAACATGTTTTTTTTTAATAAAAATAGAAAATCAAAAAATCAAGTTCATTTAAGAAACAAAAAAGAACAAAAAAATATCCCACCAAACCTGCGAACCGGGGCAACCCAAGTTACCTAAACTCGCAAATTGGATCATTAACCCCATAAATTCCAATATTTTGGTTTTTTCCCAAAACTATTTTTTATTTAACTAAATATTAAAAAAATAGACAATTACAAAATCGATCAACCCAATGTCAATAGGTTTGTTTGACACTGCAATAACCCTATAGAAAGGTGAAACAAAAAGAAACAAAGTAGGAAGTTCAATTCCCAACCAACTCAATATTGACTGATAAAATAAAAAAAAACAAACTTGAAATAAAAATATATTAAAAAATTTGGGATTAAATCAAAGATATTTTAAAAATTGAAGGACTAAATTAAAAGAAGAAGAGAAAAGTGACAAATCTAAAAAAAAAAATCTAGTAGTGAATTGAAGAGATTTTGAAAATTAAAGAACTAAATTGAAAAGAAAGAAAAATGTCTAACGCGTGTTTCACATGTGCTAGGGTGTGAAGAAGACCTACTATCTTTGGGCAACGCATAAGCCTTACTTCATTCTCTAATTGGTGTCTTCTTTGATATTGTTGGAATTGTCGAGACGTTTAATACCCTATAAGGTGATGCACATTATAAGAGGAGGTCTGACGTGTCTCTGACCACCCATTTTTCTTTCCTTTCTCTTTTTCTCATTTCTCTATCTCTTTGCCCTAGTTTTCTTCGTTGGTTTATTCATTTCTCCCTTCTATGTCTTAAGGTGTTCTTATTCTTCAATTCTAGGCCCTTGACCCTCAATCTTTAGAAAAATAAAAAAACTACAACAATATCTTGTAAAATTGAGTATCAACTCGATGCCAAGATATTTTTTTGATGTCATAAAAACTATATAACAAAAAAGTAAACTAAAATAAATTTTCAACTCAAAATACCAATAAATACATAATGTAAACATTAAATTAAAAAAAATAACCAAAAAAGAATCAAAATGTAAAAAAACAAATATTCACAAAACAGTGTAGATTACTTGTAATCCACAGTGTTTTATGGGTATGAGGAACAGTCTTTTTTCCCACACCCTTTAGAGCCATGTTTTTTGCGTTTCAAAAGTGTTTTTGAAAAAATTTAAAAATATTTTATATTTTTCTTTATTTCAAATTAATTTTCTATATTGTTTTCAGATCTTTTTGATGTATTGATATTAAAAATAAAATTTTTTTAAAAAAATTGCTATTACATTTTGTTGTTATAATGTCTCAGTTCATGTGTTAAAAGGATTAATTGTAATTCTTTATATATATATATATGGATTAATTTGATTGATATGATACAGGACGTGCTGATTTTAATCATGTATCCTAATTACTAAGCCAAGTTTCTTGAACCACCACCACTACAGCCCACAGCCCGTTTAAAACGGGCTTAACCACCCTGGTCTGATCTTAAAGATCGATGGCTTCTCACATTTCATTTTCTTTGTAAAAGAGAGAGAGGTGTGCGATTATGCTCTCGTTGCTGCCGTTTTGCTTCCTTGAACCATTAAGGTCCGAGTCTAAGCTCCTTCTCTATCAGAAGCAGACGTGTGATAACGCTCAAAGACTCTAATTTTCAGGTAATTCTTTTGCAAATTATTATGTCTTTTTTTCCCCCTTCAATTTAGATAGAGATATTGGGAATAAAATTATTGGTTTTGTATATTATGGTTTGTTGATAAAATATGTCCAATTTTTTTTTTCTTTTAATTTCAGCATGTAAAGAAAAGCTTGAATGCGCTAGAAGTATGAAGTTTTTTAGCTCTGCAATAATAGCTGTATATAGAAGAAGTTTTAGCACTAAAAGCAGCAGAACCACAAAATATGCTCAAAGTGTTTGCCAGAATCGAATCAAGAAGGAAACCAATAGGATCCCCAAGGACACAAAAACCCACCAACCTTTATTTGAATGGACCCAAGAACAAAAAAATATTTTTTCTCATGTTCACAGAGGTGCTTCTGTGTTTATCACGGGCTCCGCCGGAACTGGAAAGACAGTTTTGCTTAAGCACATTATCGACATTCTGAAGGATGTTCATGGTAAGTCTAAGGTTTTTGTCACGGCATCCACTGGAATTGCTGCCTGTGCACTTCAAGGGCAAACACTTCACTCCTTTGCCAGCATTGGAATCCAAAATGCTGATTCTGGAACTTTGCTGGATAAGGTTAAAATGAATAAGCATGCTTGCAAAAGATGGAAAAAGGTGAAGGCATTGGTTATAGATGAAATTAGTATGATCAGTGCTGATTTGTTCGAGAGCCTGGAATATATTGCTAGAGATATACGGGGATCGGAGGTGGTATGGGGTGGAATACAGCTTATTGTCTGTGGGGATTTCTTTCAGCTACCACCAGTTATCAAACAACAGAAATTATCAGGCAAAGAATTTGCATTTGAAGCTGATTGTTGGAATGCAAGCTTTGACCTGCAGGTTGAGCTTACTCAGGTTTTTAGGCAGTCAGACCCTCGGCTTATCAAGATGCTTCAGGGAATAAGGAAAGGGGAGACTGATGCAGAGGACTTGCAGCTTCTAGAAGAATCTTGCTCCATGAACAAGCAGGATTCTTTGGTAGTCTGGCTCTATCCGAGAATTAATGATGTGGAGAAAGTAAATGAGGAGAGAATGAAAAGCTTGGGTGAGAGTACTGTAACTTATGCAGCTGCTGATAGTGGCCTCGAACATAGGAAGAAACAACTCAACCAAGGGATTGTGCCTGACCAACTTGTACTCTGTGTAGGTGCAAGGGTAATGTTGATCATGAATTTGAATATTGAACGTAATCTTTGTAATGGTGCCACTGGTACAGTTACAGGATTTGTTCCTGTGGAGGATAAAAATGCTAGAAAGTCTGATATTCTCTTCCCACAAGTTAAATTTGATCGTGGACCTGAAATCTTGATTGAACCTCAAAAATTTGAAATTTTTGAGGGAGATATTGTGGTTGCTTGGAGATATCAGATACCTTTGATATTAGCATGGGCTATCAGCATACATAAGTGCCAAGGGATGACTCTTGATCATGCTCAAACAGATCTCTCAAGGGCTTTTGGCTATGGAATGGTCTATGTGGCACTTTCCCGAGTAAGGAGCTTGGAAGGCCTTCATTTGTCTGGTTTCACTCCATCAAAGATCAAGGCACACCCAAAAGTTCTGCTATTCTATAAAAGTTTTACTTCATCAAACCTCTCTCATACTGAATTCTCATTACCACACCGAGTTAGGAAATAAAAGTTTCATTTCTTTGATAGAGTTGTAATGCAAGTTAAAATTTAACAAACACGTCTGATTTTCCAAAGCACAAACTTAGCCTAGCCTTCAAGAAGTCATTTGTGGAAGTTCATACTTTCCTTCTACATTTCTCCTTGACTGGTTGTTGTCACTAAATGTCTCCAGGCGTAGTGTGCAGGAGGGTAAAAGATTCTGTAACATTTGCAATGCAAGTTCAGAGCAAAAGACAAAACCCTTCTTCATGTTCTGTTCTGCACTCTAACTGCCTGTGTTTTTGTTTCATGTGAAAGTTCTTATGCACATGGGTGTATGGATGAAACATATTTGTGCATGTAAAACATAGTAAGAGCTCAACAAATCAGTAAACCATATATGCTACTTATAGTGGATGTTCAGTCATGACCTCCTGTAGTATCTATATTATGTTTTCTCTTGTTCTTTTTCAACAACTGTTTGAAATGAAACTTTGGTAATTGCTTTGTTGCGAAAACAGTAAGAGCTGTTTCTGTACAGTGTTCAAGCATTGTTGTAGGAATGAAACAAATAGCAAAGAGGATACTAGTTGGTATGAAATTAGCAAAGAGGATACTATTTGGTATGAAATTAGTCTGTATTTCGACCATTACGGTGGATCCCTGCTGAATTTATATATGTATTTTTTTTTTCTAAGTTTCTGTTTAACTGCACATTGGTGAATGGTTATGAGAAATTCACTATTTAACTTGGAGCTCTAAACCTGTCTTTCATTAATCAAATAGTACCAGGCTTTGTTAAACTGAAATGTTGCCATGAAGTACATGTTCTTGTGTGCATAAAACCTACCAGTGTTTATACGTTACTGACCATTTTGTTTTGCCAACTTGCAGTTGCTGGTAAATCACTATGCTCTTTGTAGAAAATTTTAAAAAGGTATAATGAAGGTTCTCTTCTTGGACAGAATTTTGGTTTTGTAACTTCTCTATTGAAGATTGCACTTATCTACTGTTAGTATTGGTAACTCCCACACTGCTTGAAAAAAGCAATTAAAAGGAAAAGAAAATGAGGTAATCTGCTGTCCTGCTTTCTTTTCTTATTCTCTAATCCTGTTCCATCCTCATTATCACATGTTCAAGAAAATTTCTTGTGATGGGTTTAAGCAGAAAACGAGATTGCGTGTAACAAAGCAAAGAGGAGAATTGAGCACAAGAATCCACCCCCCCCCCCCCCCACCCCTTATTTTTCAAGTATGTGTTTCTAACTGTATTGCTTTGGTCACAACTTGGTTTCACTTTTTGTTGAATATTTCTGGTTATAAGTTAAATTTTTGTAATGATTTATTCTTTCAGAAATTAGTTTGTTAATTTAATTTTTAAATTTAAATAAAAAAATCAACCTACCCTAATATATAATATATAAAAAGTGAACAAATAACAAATCTTTCTTTCGTCTAGAACCCACCCAAAAATACAATTTTGTTAGAATAATTTGGTTGATTTGAAAACCCTGGACTCCCCAAAAATTAACCACCCTTGTTTCATGTCCACATTCACAGTCTGAGCAAGCAAAAAGAGCTGCTGAGAATATAACACAGTGCAACAGATGAACCAAGGCCAGAACCAAGTGGAAGTTCAGAAGTGACGACTATGGTGGCAGGTTTAAATCTGAGATGGGTCAACATTAAAAGGTACAACATACCCTATGGATTTTTGCCTCTAGAATAATTGAAAAACCCAGATGGGTCTCCACCTCATGCGTAAGAATTGTCAATGCCTTAAAAAAATACGAGACACATCGCAAAGGAGTTGAATTGAGAGAGAAGAAATTGAAGGAAAGGTTTAGAGAGATTTTGTTGGAGGAAAAGAAAGTTGAAGACAGGTGCGTGGACGTTGAATTGATAGGGAGAAATGATGTAAAGAGCTTCAATACCCAAGTAAAAAATGAGTAGAGGGATAACAATACTTTTGTGGATTATTTGGCTGAAGCGAGTATTTGTTTTAGGGTGAAAATGGCGAAAGGCATTGCAAATTTTCTTGAATGAACGGTGGAGAGATCATGATCCGATGGGAATTTAATATGGTTTTTTTTGTTTTTAGTTGTTGTTAGTGATTTGGTTTAAATGAGTAAAAGAATGGCAATTAAGTTGTTCTCCACTGCTTCCATGTTAGATTTCTTGGCACAACATCATGCACTTCAGTAAGGAAGCAGTACTTCTCTTGTGCATTATCTCTACCCTATCATGTCTATCAGTTAGTTTTCAGAATCTTACATTAAAAATTATGTTACTTTATAATTTAATGGACAAATAAAAAGTTAATGATACAACTCAAAAAAATTTCTATTGATAATAAATATAATTAAATGTTTTTTTATATTCCAATAAAGTGAATTAGTGTATTTTGATTTGTATTTCAATTCTTTTGTGATTTTAATCTTAATTTCTTGGCATTATAACTTAGTTTGTTAGGACTAATATTTCTTTTTAAGGTTAGAAATTGTTTTTTCTTTATTTATATAAATTTTTTTTATTTGATTTCTTATTGTTCTTGTTCTAGCATTCAAATCTTTCATTTTTTTCTGTTAGTGAATAGAAATCCAATCCATAGATTGAATTGAAGTGAAAAAATTATGAATAGTCTAATTATTGATTGGTAAATCTTTTTTGTTTTTAGTTTCATTTAATTCATATACTTCTCTAAATCTAAACAATAGAATTCAATTTCGAAAATTTATTTATTATTTCTTTTAAGAATAGAATACCTTTGATGAATCAATTTTTTGTTTATTTTGGTAAATGTAAATCTCATGTAAATCAACAAAGAGCACCATGTAAGACTAAATACTCGTAAGTTACCAATAATGAAGTAATATTGTGAGGGAAAGGTGAAAAGAACCTCCATCAGAGAGCGAAATAGAACATGAAATCGTAAGCTCCTAAGTAGTGGAAGGAGCGCGAGGCTCTGACTACATGCATGTTGAAGAATGAGCTAGCAACTCATAGATAATGGCTTCGTTAAGGGAATCCACTAGAGCTATAGCAAAAAGGAGACTTCATAGGCAATTCTATCTACTTATGGACCTAAACCTGGATGATTTATCCACCAATAGGATGAAGCTTGAGTGAAACTAAGTAGAGATCCAAACCGACTAATATTGAAGAATCAGCAGATGAGTTGTGGTTAGGGGTGAAATGTCACTCTAACTCAAAGCTAGCTAGTTCTCCTCAAAATACATTGAGGCACAACAGTTGATCGGATATCTAGAGGTAAAGAACTGTTTCAGTACGGGCTATGAGAGTAATACCAAATCAAGACAAACTCTAAATATTATGTATGATCTCAAAATAACAAGGGTCATGGTCAGCCAATGAGATAATAAGGGATAAATTTCATTGTTGAGAGGGAAACAACCCGGATCACCGGTTAAAACCCTTAAATGGTTGTCTTTCTGGAAAATTAGATAATCTTCCTGAACAGGCCTTTTATTTGATAGGTAACATTGATTAAGCTATTGCAAAGACTATGAACTTAGAAATGGAGAACTTAAAAAAATGATATTAAGTCTTTGTGTATTAACCCATAATTGAATTTTTTTTTATTTAGAAGTAAAAGAAATCATTTTATCTACTAATAGTGGACAAACTGGTGTATTACCTAATCACACACCTATTGCCATAGCCATTGATATTAGTAATTTAAGAATACACCTTAATGATCAATGGTTAACGATGGCTCGATGGGTGGTTTTGCTAGAATAGGCAATAATGAGGTTATTGTTTTAGTAAATGATTTGGAGAAGGGGAGTGACATTGATCCATAAAAAGCTCAGGAAACTCTTGAAATATCATAATCAAATTCTATCTAATAAAATGAAAAAAACATAAATTAAAAAAAAAATAAAGAAAGAGAAATAGAATGGAATGAAAAAGATCAAAAATTAATAAAATTAAAATGGCTAGAAAAACTTATTAGATACCATGCACTCAAATATCTAATAAATGTTACCCTGTCATAATGTTATCTGCTTTCAATGCCAGTAAAAAATAACTCATCTAATGGTATATAACATCCAGAAAACTTCCAAATAAAATGCGGCCCAAGCCAAAAATATCACAAATATCGCATCGTCCCGGACCATTGCAAAAAAAAAAAAAACTATAACCATAATCCTTTTTTATCTGGCATTAACTTAGAACCACACATATCTAAAACACCTTTTACTAAGATCAATATAGTTGTATGTAAACTTAGATCAATAGCATGATGAACCAAGAGGTCTCCAAGCTTTATGTTAAGAATAATGAATTATTTTTTTTATTAATAATATTTAACCAGCCGAGCAACCATATGCTTCGACCTACATTGAAGGCTGTACTATTCGTTGAAGATAAAAGTACATCAAACCCATATGAATTTTTACCTTGAGCGGATTGTATCCATTGAGAAAATATTGGTTCGATCAAGATTTGTTTCTCTAGATTTTTAAAAGTATGACATCATTATGAACATAAAGTCCTAAAGTATGGGATCCTAAAAAAAGGTTGACCCAACTTAAATGGGATATGATAGCTTGTTTATGATATAGCATTCTTGCCAATATATTATCCTCATTCTGTTTTGGATTGTGTTTTTTAATAAAAAAAATATATAGCTCCATGAACAAAAGCTTCTCTCATAATGAATCTTGTGATGTATTGGTGATGAGTATATAATGCAACTTAAGTAGTAAAGTCTTGTGCTATGAACACATAAACAGGTAACAAGTACATATGTTGAGCTACTAAAGAAGCAATAACCCCTAAAGAAGCTAGAGAAGTAATAACCCCTAAAGAAGCTAGAGCAAGTCATAATTTAGACCCTTATGCCCATGCCCTAATCACTCCTTGAAGGAATATGTGTTTTTAAAAGATCTTTTATATCGTGCCTAATCTTGAAGTTAGTTCAATACACATGACTGGAAATGAGAAAAAGAAATGCAATAGCTAATTAATCTTGAAGTACAAGTATTAGTAGCATAGAAAAAACATGTTCTTCATCATTAAATTCATATATTCGGTCATGGTAATTTTTGCCTCCTAAGAGAATTAATGATTGCATCTTTGGTGCACTTACTAGTACTAGTAAATCTAAAAATTCTTAATTAGCTAATTGTAAATAGCCTCGGATTATGGAACAAAGAATTATACCGGACTTACCTACACCGAGGTATTGATGGTGATTCTCAAATGTCACAAAATAGAATGATAAAATAAAATGGAATAGAAAAAAAAAACACAGGGAAAGGCTACTCTTAACGGTCAAAACGAACCCTTTCATTCTGAATTAAGGAATTCAGAATGAATCAAATTTCCCCTTACAAAACTTTTGTTATTAGGTTAGTCATACACTTTACATGTTTCTAGCGATTCACATGGCATCATCAAATAATGCAAGTCTTGGATAAGAATGTACAACGCAGTAGAACACCCTTGTTAATAATCCTTTACTCCGACAACATCTAGGGTTCCTCAAATAATGTGGCATCTCACACCAGGTAAATCCTTCACCCTTCCCCCTTTTACTAAGACTATAGAGTGTTCTTGTGAATTATAGCCAATTCTAGGTATATAAGCAATGATTTCAAATCCAGAGGTTAATTATACTTTGACAAGTTTACACAAGGCAAAGTTTGGTTTTTTGGGGTGATTGTGGAAAAATTGACAAATAAGTCACCTTTACTTCCACTCTACAGAACTGTACATGAGATTTTCACCTTATATGCCTCGTTCAATTCTTATAAAGTCATTGGACCCTTTTCATTTGTCAAGAAACTCTTCCCTTCATTCATTCAGTCCCGAAGAGTAACTAGGACAAATTCAATCATGTTTTCATATTCCAATTAAACACTTTCCTTTTTTATTATTCTCAAAGGAGAAGATTCTGTTTTTTACCAAACATATACAGATCCAATCATGATCTTATAATAGTAATAACAATAATAATAAGAAGAAGAAGAGATCTTATTCGATCAATCTTTTTTCCCCTCATTCTTCGAGAATCAAAAAGGTATTTTTCAAGTTTGAATTTGTTCATTTGGAATCTGGGCTCTTCATTATTTATTTTATTATTTAATATATTTTCCTCCCTCTCTTTTCTTTTTTATTCTCTTCCATCATTCCTTAAGTCTCATAGATTTGACGTTGTAGAATTTGACCCACTTTCTCATTAAGTGTGTTATAACCCAATTTTGGCCCGTTGGCTTTTAATTTAATCTTATGGGAATTAAAATTTAAAATTAAAAGATCATGGATTTATTTCAATGAAAAGTATGATTTGTCAACTTGTGAGGAAACTAGGGACTACAATGTGCTTTTGTCATTCTCTTCTTATTATCAAAATAATGATAGTTATCCATTTTCAAATTTGATTCTTTATAAAATTCAAAATTTAAAAAGAGAAAATAAGTTTGATTGAAATTTTATTTCTCATATATAATAGAACTCTTGCACTATAAATACAAATATCAATGCATTTTCACAAGAGGATGAGGCAATTATAAGAAAATTTTGGGAGACCAAAAAAAAAACAAGAAGAGAAAAGAGGAAAAATATTAGACCTAAACCTAGCTGCCCACATAAGAGAATAAAAGGAAGGCAAGAATAATTACCTCGGGGAAACCCCCTCAGCCTTTCCACTTGCCTTCAGTTTCGCTCACATTCTTGTCAGCTTCTCCTACCTTTAAAGGTGTTTTCAAGGCCCTCTAAATAGACTATCACAAGCCTTGAATCTGGGCAAATGAGAAGGTCACACAAGGGTTTGATACAACTCTTGCTGACAAGATGTAGCATTTGAAATTGCCCATATTGCCTCCTTCTTGATGACAAACCCAGCGTTTTGAAATAGACGAACAAGTGGATTGATTGCTTCAATTACACCCTATAAAATTTCATGAACAAGCTGTTACATTAGAGATGGTCCAAGAAGCTTCCTTTTTTATACACTTTTTTTAAATGTTAGCCAAAAAGTTCAAAAGCCAAGGAAGCGCTTAATGATTGATGATACACCTCCAAGCCTTCAGCATCATCAATCATCTGAGAATAGAGATTTACACCTCCAGTTTCAATACAAAGAAAAGCATCCCCACCTTTAGACACAAAAAAAATAAAGGACTCGGCGTTCCACTTTTTTCTTCTTGCTGTCATGGAAGTCCTGCAGATAGCATTGCCTCCTTCTCTCATCATTCAGCTCCTCCCTCACGACCAGCCACCACACCAAAGTCTTGTGGTGTAGTTTCTTCTCCTCCAGAAAGTGCAATTTTTTCTTCTATAGGCATGGTGAGTTACGAAAAGCAATAGCAAGCACCTCCTCCTTCTCGCACCCGCCGGCGTCCACACCAGTAAACCAATGGTGCAACTTCTTCTTCGCCAAGACAACAATCTATTCACTGGCTCTTCTCAACAACCTAGTCGTCTTGCACTAGCTACAACCATGGAGTCGTCTTCAACCCTGACAGCCATCACTGACTCGCAACCCCTAAACCATCGGGAGCAGGTATTAGCCGGAGAAAGCGGCCCAACAATGCGACCGGCCTTCATACCGATCAACGCCACCCATCGTCTTCATCCCCGAGCACCAACTTCATCCCTACACCAGGTAAGCTCTTCTCGTCTTTATGCATGCATGAACTTAATTCACTCTGTTACATTGTGTATGTGAATTTTAATTCACCAGTAACTATTCATGTATGCGGGTCTCCTGCACGCCAACCAGGTTACTAGTTTAGGCCAATAACTGGGTTGGGTTGCTGGATCCAACCCAGCCCTACGTGGGCTAGATCCAACCCCTAAAAAAATTAAAAAATAAAAAATAAAAAATAGTTTTCTAAAATTCAAATTTTACAGATTTATTTACTGACGTCATAGCCAAGAATACCGTACTTTTTAGGTTACATAATATTTACCAACGCCGAAGTTGAAAATATTCGTAGGCCAATATTCACTGACACCAGAGTCGGGATTATTATAGGAAGACCATAAGAATGAAGCATAAACAAACTCTTAAGCAATTTAGACAAAACCAGTTATGCAGTCTGCCTTAGGTAAGATGTTTAAGGAGTGATAGTATCTTTCCTTTCGCATAACCAGTTTCGTATCATAGAATCTTTGTTGACCAGTTAGGGTTTCTAGTGACTATAATACTAGTTGGCGACTCCTTAAACTAGACATTTCCCCCCAAGAAACAAAATGTCAGATGTCTATTCTTTTTTCAATCAAGAAATTTTAATTGGTCATCGCGATGTTCGAGTGTGACAAAGTGAAGGGTATTAAATAAATCAGGTTGATTTTTTTTTTATCATAAGTACTATATGAAATCTTTAGTTTTTTCCTCTTTCCCTACCTTTATCCTATAGGTACAATGTTTACATTAATAGATAACATTTTCTTATCTATACGTATGAATTGATATTATTACATTCTAGTTCCTTCTCAAGACCTCCCATGGAAAATCCTGAATTGGATCCCAAATTGACGGGTTAGTGTGAGCTTATCCATGCGGTTACGCACTTTTTGAATATGAATCCATTTTCTAAAAGATCTTGTCTTTCATGCTTTAGTGGGTCTCTGGGATCCTTTCAATGACTTATGTTGTGTTGAAAAGATATATATATATATATATATATATATATATATATATATATATATATATATATATATATATATATGATCCAATCGATTATGTAAGGCATATGGTAGCAATAGAACCAAGGAAAGTATACAGAAAAGATATTTTGTTTCTATTCTTTTATATTCTATTAGTATTTGATTAGTATTATTTAATGATCTCGGCCAAGGTTGTTAAAATCGTGATTTGGCTCATAAAATAGTATGATTTTACAAGTCAATATATACTTAACGTCTTTGAATCGCTTTAAAAACTTGAAAATTGATCAAATCGAGTTAAAATCAAATGAAATCAGTAAAATCGGATATAATAATGATTTTGATACCGGTTTTACGATTTCAAAAAAAACATATACTACACTGCAATAGTGCAATATATGTTTCCTCTAAGACAATAGCCACACGTTAGTTGTCCACACTCCACAGTCCACATCACTCATCCATGTTTTACCCTAAATTCCTAATCTTCTAAAGAGAAAATCTTTGAGATAGATGGCTCACGGCTTTCTCTTCATCAACAGCGACAGAGAAAAACTTCAAAGTTCAGTCCTTGATTCTTCATCAACAACTCTCTGCCTCTTTCTCTTTTTTTCCATCATCAACGACATCCTCTTCAGTCTTCACTCTTCATCAACAGGGGCAGCGATCTCCTTTTTTCCCCTACATCAACAATTTTCTCCTCAGACTTCAGAGTTCAGTCTTCGACTCTTCATCAACAGCTCTCTGCCTCTCTCTTTTTTTTCATCATCAATGACATCCTCTTCAGTCTTCACTCTTCATCAACAACTTCCTCTTCAATCTTCATCAACAACACTCTCTTTTTTTTCCATCATCAACGACTCGTCGGCTTTCTCGTCTTCACCGTAAGTTGTTCTATTTATAATGTGATATTCCCCAATCCCCTGTATTTTGCCGGTTCTAATTGCCTATGATTTTGAATAAAAATTATTCACTTTATCACGTTTTGCTTGATGGAATGATTAGTATGAATGGATGATGATTTTGAAGTGATTGGATAATGAATATGCAGTAGAAATTTTGAAGTGATTTGGTAATGAATTTTTATTCAAAAATTCATGCTCTCGTTTTATGCTTTCGACCTATTTTATGCTCTCTGCCTCTCTTTCATTTGTTTTATTAATGGCAAATTCAGTCAAGGGAATATGTTCAATTATTCATAATATTTTGTTAATGGTGGAGACTAGAAAGAATAAAAATAACTGAGATGTCAATTATTATTGAATCGGAGAAATAAGTTTTTTTGTCATCCCTTTTGATTTTTATCATTGCAAATTTAGTATATTTTAGGAACTGCCATGCATGAATTTTAACTGTTTAGTTGCTAAATGAGAATATTATAGTGAGTTTTGTTATCATTGCAGATTTTAACACATGTATTATGGTACTTCTTTTTTAACAAAAATTTAATTAGAATCATATTATGTTTGGATTGATTACAGGGCTGATTTGAGTTGATTCTTGAATTTTAAGATGCTTGAACTATGTATTTTAAGATGCTTGAACTATGTGTGAATTTTTATTTGAAGCATGTATTTTAAGGTGCTTGAACTATGTATGAAAAAAAATTCCTTACGATTTTACGATCTTTTTTACTATTCGAGTTTATTTTGCATTTTTCGTGCCGTGTCAAAAATATGTTTTTGACAACCTTGATCCCGGCTTAGTGAGTCTTTTCTTCCAAGATGAATTGTTGGTACTAGTCCTATACTTTATCTTTATGAACCGAGGAGAAATCAACCTCTTTCAAATATACAACATGGGTTCTAGAAATTCAATGGAGTTGGATTCTCATGTCAATCTGAATGAATCACCCTCTAATGGATATTCAACTCATTCACATTCAGATCATAAACATTTGGAATCCATAATATGCAAGGACACATTGCTTTTGCTAATTTGAATTGAAAGGTGATATAAAATTGGTCTATTTATAGCATCATATCCATAGTTAATGATTCATCCTAGTTAGAAGCTCCAGCTCTGTATCAAGGTCACGGTCGATATTGTCACTCACATCACTATCATTATATACCGTCTCAATTATCAATAAGAAAACCCTTAAGCTTGTTATCCAGGAACTTGTTTAGAAATATTATAATGAAAGGAACATAGGAGCTTGTTGCTAGGTATTTGACCAAATAAGACCATCCAGTTCCTATAGAACCTATCACTAAAATACCCTTTGAAAGGGATAAAGCTAAGTGGAGTGAAAAAGGTTTTCTATAAGATGGGAAATGAAAACTATTCGCCCCACATGAGGTTTATGAATAAGTGATTTTCTGATAATGAGCAAGGGATATCCATCTTTTTGCTAAAGACTATGTATTTAACTCATAATTCATTAGATATTTTTTTATGAATGTCAACTAGGTGTCTTTTGTAAATTGCTCCTGGCTCTTTAATCATTTGATAACCAAATTCATTCATTGATAAATGATCATTATGGGTCAGACTCAATAGAACTTAATCAATCTTTTTTTTTATTGAAGGTGGAGAGCTGAACCAAGAATTTTTTTTCCTTTATCATCAATCGAGTCATCGTTTGCGACCAAAGATTTGATTTTATCATCAATCCAATCATTGTTTATGTTTTTCTTTTCTCTTATCAATGAATAAATCTCTTTACTTGTATGACTTAGATGTCTCATCTTTCTTATAAAAAAAAAAAAGTGATTCGATTGATAGGATTTTGTATGATACTTACGAGATCAATGAGATTGATATTCAAAAACAAATTTAGAACGTATGGATTTGACCCTATAAGCATGACCATCACCCTATAGCATGTTACTACTAGAAGAAGAACCTTGTATTTCTTTTAGCAAATCTCCTAATTTTTCCAAAGTAACTAGAAATAGATTATTTAACTAGAAAGAATTCATTTCAGATATAGGATACCTATCTAGAAGTTTTCACAAATCAATTATGTATGATGGAATCATCAAATATTTGACCTTTTTGAACTCTATCAGTAACTCACTGTAGGCTTGGAAAACAAAGAGAAGATGTGTATGAACGAGATATCTTGTAACAAGAAGAAGGAAAAAGATTAAATAAAGGAACTCTCAAACATTTTTTGATCTTAGACGTGTGGATATCAATGGTAGTTCATTATTTCAATGTATCATTTCTTCAGACAGAAGAAGATTATTAAACACTTACTCAAAATCTCACTTATCAAATTTCAATGTGTCTTCCACAAATGTTTCTAAAGGATTTCACTATGATATATAGATCCATACATAATATAATAAAAAATAAATGCAATTTATTTACTGCTACTTAGTGTCAGTAATAGGTGGTCTGAAAAGGCATCTAAAAATACAAATGTGTCATTTAATTTGTTTTTCATATCCAATTTAGTCCTCGTTCTTTTGATTTCTGTTTGATTTTTTTTTAACTTTTTTTTATTAGCTTTTTGTCTTCAATTTAGTCCATCATTATTTGGTTTCATTTTATTTTTGTACCAAAGTTGATCCTCATTTTTTTAATTTCTATTTATTTCTTTTTTATCATTTTTCTAATTGAATTGTGTTTTCAATTTCATCCCTTAGTGTTTGATTTTGATTTATTTTTATGTCGAATTTTGTCTTTATTCTTTTAATTACTATTTATTTTATTTTATTTTAGATCTTGTTTTTTATTCTCGCTTTCTCTTAATTTCATCCCTCAAATTTTTTTTATTAGGAATTTTACTTCATTATTTTTTAGGGTTTGGCTTCTATCGTATTAGTCTCGAGCTCATTACAAGGGTCGTCGTGGGTTTCAAATATTAACATGGGTTGACTTCACTCTTTTTTTAGGTTCTTTTCAAAAAAAGAATTTCAATCCTATCCTTCAACATTTGATTTGTTGGAAATTGGTTTTCATATTTTTTTCTATAAGGTTATCTTAATCTTATGCTCATGGTCACAGGATTAAGAAGTTAACCCAGGTTGACTTGAATCTCTTTCTCATTGCTTTTTTTTAATATATTTTTTTCAATTACGCCTTTTGACATCAAACTGTGTGATAATTGAACTTCATTGTTTTATTCGACTTGCTTTCAATGAGGTTGCTCTGGTATCACAATCGTGTTGTAGATTAAGCATACACCCGGTTGGGATCTGATATTTTTTATGTTTTTTGTTGTCAATGTTTTTGTCAAATCATTTTTTTGTCGTAGCATTTTTTTTATTTTATGTTATTGAAATCAAACGATCGTATTAAACCTTGTGAAGTCAATGACCCAAGTCTCAGGTTTATTTTTGAAACACTTACATCACCTTATCATCTTTTTTTTATAGTGAAGAAATTTTGAGATGGCCTATATCATAGCACGGAGAACCTATTTAGTATATCATTATTCATGTCCTCACATTGTAACTGTGAATGAAATGTTCAATAAACAGTGTCATTTTTTTATTTTTTATTTTGGTCAACAAACTTTATTTTCTTGTAATGTTTTTATTTTATGTGTTGATTTAGATTGTATATTCTTTATCATTCAAGGTGTTTGGTCAAATTTCAAAATTTAAATAGAGGCTAATTTAATAAAATAATATTTAAATTTGGAGTACAAAAGATTTTAAAAAAAAATTACCACATATAAAAGCAACAACAGGACTTTTTTCAAATTAACGTGAAAAGTTTATTTTCATCTATAAATTCTCCATTTAATCATTTTTTGTATCTTTAATTTTAAGATTTTATGTTTAGATTCTAAACTTTATTAATTTATGTTTACGTCCCTGAGTTTGAGAAAGTAAAGAAAAAATTCTTAAAAATTTAGAGAGAAAAAATTGTCAGTTGACCAAATCTTGGCAACAAAAAATATCAAACTTGATATCAATAGGTTTATCTTGATGAAAGGAATGCCAATAAAGTATTTTAGAACTTTCATCTTGTTAGAAAATAAACTAGAGCTCAAGAATTATTATTTTTTTGTTTAACTTTGGATTTTTTAATCAATTAAAGGATTTTTTTAAAAAAAATAAGTTTATTGAGGTTTTGTTGTGTTTTTATAGGTGTTTTCAAGTGTCAAAACTGTTGAAATAGAGTTTTGACAAAAACCTATTAATATAGGAGAGGCCACGAGTGTTGTACAACAACAGAGGTATTGCTCAAGCTACAACAATTAATAGGCACCTTATCATTTTCCTTTACTGGATTTACTGTATTAGTTTTTGTAAATGTAACGATATATTGTGTTTGAAATCATGGTTTAAGGTTAAAGAAATTAGTTTTCTGATAATGAGAACACTGCCCAGCTCAAGATAAAAAAAAAATATATATATAGTTTTTTTATAATGAAACTAATGCTCAGAGTAAAAGAATTAATTTTCCGATAATGAGAATAAGCGCAGAATGCGTTGTCTGGTAGTAGTTTATGTTAGCTGCTTATCCAGTGTCTTACTTGTGACTTTCAAAGCTTTCAAGCTTAGCTGCCTTGTCTTAGCTTAGCAGCCCTTATTGGTTGGTAATCTGTCCGCTCCTCAAAGGAGGCGTCGGCCAGTAGGATGTTGCGAAAGTGGTCTACCTCACTCTAAGGCCTACCTGCCCTCCCGCACACTCACACTTACCTGTAAGCTAGCCTGTAAAATCCTTTGCCGTATATTCAATAAGAATTAAATAATATTTCATTCTGGTTGCTTCCACCAAGTCTAAATTACCTCACGGCATCACACGGTCGTAAAATATAGGAGATACTCTAAATTGCATGGTCAAGTGATTTTCATGGATTTTTTTATTGCAAACTCGACCTTTGAGAATATTAAAATTATTAATTAAAATTTGTTGCCATGTTAGTATGGAAAATAAGCAAGGTAATCAAAACAATAGAATACGTAAGAGATTGAATAAATAAAAGTGAAAGGAATACAGCGAACTATGAGACAACTAATAAACCAAAATCATCAAATAAAAAATAACTCAAAAAATAAATGAATAAAAAAAACAGTAAGAAAAAAAATGTAAAATTTAAAAAATTCAAGTTAGCCCACTACAAATGATATACACCTAGCACAAATCAGATTCTTCTTCTCCTTCGTGGTCAAGCCCATTTCTCCTTTTTCTTTTTCTTCTCAAACTGTCTTCAATCTCCAAACCCTCCCGTGCCCCTCCTTCTCTTAGACCTTCTTCTCATATTTAGGTACCCTCTAATTTCTAATTTCTAATTTCCAATTTCCAATTTCCAATTTCCAATAATGTAGGTTTTTGTTTTGTGAATTTATAGTGATTAATATAGCTTGTGTGTAACAATTTGTATATGTACCGCGTAGACTACAAATTATATGAGTTGTATGACACTAATTATACGGTAGATTGATTTAGTGATTCAAGAATTAATTTGTAACAATTTATTTAAATCCAATACAATTAGTGTTTATGAATTTAGTATTTAACTATGGTATATTAATCATAATTTTTTATTCTCCTAGGAAGCCAATTTTTGGTCTTATTGACAATTTAGCATAGCACCCAAATACAAAGAATATTTTTTATATTTAATAGAAAGATGTTTATTTTCAGCATAAATCCATAATAAATTTCAAGAATAGTTATGGGTCAATTAATAAACCCATTTCAAACACCCCTTTAAGCTCAGGTAATGTACCTGAGATCAGGTGTTGGGCATGTGATTAGTACCTCGTGGGCCCGGGCATTGCACCTAAGCTCAGCCGCTAGGTGTTAGGCAAGTACCCAACACCTTGTGAACTTGGGTTACGTACCCGAGATCCAGGTATTAGGCTCGAGCAGAGCACTCGAGCCCGGTGCTAGGCGAGTGCCCAACACCTTTTGGGCTCGGGTAATGCACCCAAGCCCAACCACTAGGTATGTGTTCGACCTTGTGAGCCTTGACCGCCTCCTTCATCCCAATAACATGACCTAATGTTCATGAACGAGTGTCTTAAGCCCAATCATTTTCCCTCTTTAACATGTATAAGAGATATTTTCTCTCATTAATGCACATGTAAGTGTTTTTTATCCCTCATTAATGTTATAGGATAAAATGACTCTCCAACCTCTTTACTCAAGAAAAAGACAAGGTTCATAAACTATAAATACTCCTTGAATTACTCACGTAAAAGGTTCAAGATTTTACATTAAAAAAACACATCTATATTCAATAAGAACAACCTTATTCTTGGAATTTAATGTTTATTAGTATATTTATTACTCTTTTCTCTATAAGATTATTAACTTTACCATCTCAGGATCCTCAAATCCCTTAAAAGAGGACATTCAGAGACACTTATCAAGAGATATTTCCATTTACTTTAGAGAAGAGAGTTATTTGAATGGACATGTGATTAACCATAATCCAATCACCAAAAAACTTTATTCATGAGCATAACAGATTTTGAAACATCATTAGGTGGCTTGCATTTGTCAAAATAAAAAAACAAATAGCAATCAAAATAATGATAATTAAATATGATAGAGAAAAAAAATAGAGGATGAAATTGTAAAAAAAAATTAAAAATTATCTTAAATCAAACAAATAGCAATCAAATTAATGGAGACCAAATTTTACTGATGAAAAAAATTAAGAAGGATGAAATGAAAAAAGAAAAAAATTGAAAGAGGATAAAAATGTAAAGAAAATTCTAATTTTATAAAGTCTTAAATAAAACAAATAGCAATCAAAAGAACATGGACCAAATCTGAAGAAAAAATGAATGGAAGGACTGTTTTGAAAGCTTGGAGGTTCAAGCGTGAAATTCGAGGAGGAAAAAAAAAACTTGCTAGCACCAAACTAGAGATCAGTAAGCTACACACATTGCATGGAGAGTGAGGGTCCGTTGAGACGATTTCAAAAACATCAAGGGAGGTTTTCATTGGCCACTGGCCACTAGCCGCTAAAGATATTGCACACATCACTTGAATACAACGATGCAACATATACGTTGACACATGGAATGCAAGCTCCAACAAGTTTTAGCTTTAAATTATATTTTATATTTATTAAAACATCAAATTACTCCTGAGTCAACTTAATTATAACTAAAATCCTAATACGATAAGATAAAAAAGCTCTTGGATGTCAGGGTTTTTTTAAGATAATTTAATTATTTTATTATGATTTAAAAATATAAAAAGATAAAATTGTCCCCAATTAATTTAATAAAAACCAACGAACTATGTAAAAAGACCATATTAACCCCAATATTCACTACATTTGTTTTCTTGGGAAGGATAAATTTATCGCTATATTGTTCCCATCTAGGATGTTTAGAATCTGCATCCACTGTGATTCACTAATCCAGTTGGTTTACCGCCACCAATAATTTAATTTGGTTTGAGTGGATATTACATCTGCTTACAATGTTCCAATAATGACAACAGCTGTAATAAATTTGACCTGCGAAACACGCTTTGTAGTAAAGGGTATCCCTAATATTTTAAAAGCAAGCACAAAAACCACCACTTCCATTTCTTCGAGATTGTCGGTCAACAGTACTTCAACACCAACATTTTCCCCCCTCTGATTCCATCAATTTTGTGCTCCATGCATGAGGCGATACGTCAACTCAAAACTTGACAACTGTATTTAATCAAATTAATTTATTATTAAATGTATTTATAAATGCTAAACAGTATTATTAATAATCAAAGAATAAAACAAAACGTTAATAGATAAATATAAATAAAGTAATATCATCTCGCACCCTGTCATGCTTTTTAAATTTTTTTATTTAATTATTTTTCAATATTTAAAAGAATAAAACTAAAATTCAATCAAAACAAAATTAAATAATTTTGTTTTAATTTTTTTAAAAAAATTGAGATGACTATAATTTTTATCGATCCAGTTAACCCACCACGTAAACAAATGATCTAGATGAGTTTAATAACTTTATTTTTTAAAATTAAATTTTTAAGTGATTAAATAAAATTATATATATATATATATATAATGAACACTTGTTAATATTAGGAAAAAACATGTTATAATCCTATTAAAAAAGTGAAAATTTAATTATGCTTTATTAAATAAACTTCCAAATAATTTTTTTTTATTTATTTAAATTAATTTGAGTTCAAAAATTTCAAGATTCAGTTTGAATTAAAAGAAAATGAAAATACTTCAAGATGACATCATTTCATTTTATTTTTTATTTAATTATACAACACAAAAATAGATGAGATCAAATAAAATTAAAGATGAGTTTAATAAAGAAAATTTAGAATCTATCTTTAATTTAATTATATAACATCAAAAATAGACATTCATAAGAAAGAGATAAATTAAAATTAAATATATTATCAAAAAATAATAATTTAATTGAATTAAAATTTAAATCAAAAAGTAAAAAAAATTAAAGGTCAGGTACTTGAACCTGGGCGAGCTAGTGCGCTTGGCCCATAAAATGAAAAGGCAACGCGCTTGGACTTGCAATACCATGCTCGCTCGCATCGTTTTTTTTTTTTTTTTGCTTGGGGTCTACCCTAGTTTTTTTAAAAAATCATATGACATGATGTCTGAATACCTAAGTTTCGACCATGAGAGAGTTGGTCAAAAAATCAGGCTAGGTTTGTTTTAGACCTAGAAAGCAATTTTTCTATTTTTTTTTTCATAAACACCCTTATAGCCTAAGAAAACTCATTTCTCAGCTCAAAACACCCCTTAATTGGTAAAAAAAAAATCTTAAAATCAATTCAAAAGTTTTTTTTTGTCAATCCTGATCTACTTTTTATGGCAAGATAAAGGGTAAAAAACTTTAATTGAAACTTCATTCATTAAATAAAACTCGTTGATACAAAAAATAACTTATTACATCGTTGATATGTGGCTAATTATCAACTCTCTCCCCCTATCCTCGTCATTTTCTAGCAACTTTTTTCTTTTTTAAACTGAAAAATTAAAAATAAATAAAATGAAGTTTTGAAAAAAAAAAAGTCAAAAATCAAAAGGATAAAAAATGGAAAACAAAACAATGTTAAGGCAAAACAAAATGTCAAAAAGGCATGATTTGAATAGTAAAACCCCTTATTTTAGACATAATGACAAATTCTACATTTTCAATTGTTTTCTAGCAATAAAATCATTTTTTTTCAAACAAATCAAAACAATTTATAATGTTTAAATTCAAAATAATACAATGTATAAGGATAAAATTAAAAAAAAAATAGATAAATAAAATAAATAAAAAGATTTAAAGTACAAAGCATTGTTACAACAAACAATGCTTTGTTAGGGGATTACAATGATTTCCTTATGAAATTTAGTTTTTTATTTTTTGTTTTTTTAATAAATCGGGACAAAATCGTGTATGCAATTATTTAATTAAATATCACTCTCTACAACCATTGAAAATTATAGGTGAAGTGGTAAGAACAATGTTTTCTGACCCTCTAAGTTAGTTTTATTTTTACACTAGAAAAACGTTTCTCTCTTTTTGATTTAGAGCGTGTTTGGTAATGTGGTTGCGGGTACTTTTCAAATAGCTTTTCATGCCGAAATGCATGCCAATGATGTTTTTTTATTTTTTAAAAATTATTTTTGACATCAGCACATCAAAATGATCCAAAAAATACAAACCGCACTCAATTTTAGTAAAACAAAATCAAATTTTTTGGGAACGCAGCCGCAGCCGCGTTCCCAAACGCTGCCTTAGCACTGGACATGAGCTGTCGTTTTAAGAGTAGTAAATCCTATACAATTTTGGAACAAGGAGTAAATTCAAGCTGGTTTTGTGTGAAACAGTCTTCAATCTAAAAACACAAAGAGGCTCTCTCTGTACAGCAGCATGTTTTCAACATTCTTGATGGCCGATTGAAGTTGAAAAACAAATTGTTTGTTCATAAGTTTCACATGCAAGAGTCCAGAAAAACCACATGTATGTCAATATATTTTATCCAGGGATTTTCTATCTTCGTTCTTAATTTACATCTCTTAAATGAATGTTTTTGTAGTCACAGTCAGTGACCTGTACATCACCTGCAGCGGAAGGAGGGGTAGGTTGGCATTTCAATGTACAATAATGGTAAAATATTTTTTTATATATTGCCCTAGTTTATATTTGCACTAGTTTACATCGAGTTGGTATGCAGTTGACCTGATAGTTGTACTAGTTCAAATTTGTTAAAATATCGGTACAACAATCCGGAAAAATTCAGTTGATTCCGGGTGATTTGAAAGAACCCGGATGAGACCCGGTATTTTTTTTTTTAAAATGTAGTTTTTCTTCTATATCTCTTTTTTATATATATTTTTTTAGTTGGTTATTAACACTTTTTAAAGTTCACTATATAAATATTAGAAATTTTTTTATTTTTTTAATATGGGATTTGAAACCCTTTAGTATATATACTCTATGTTCTCAATAAAAAAGTTGTTTTTTCAATCTGAGAATTAAAACCCTTTCGTATATATACTCTATGTTCACAAGAAAAAAATCATGTTTTTTCAATATGGGATTTGAAACCCTTTAATATATATACTCTATGTTCCCAAGAAAAAAAATTGTTTTTTCAATGTGAGATTTAAAGCCCTTATATATATATATATACTCTATATTCATAAGAAAAAAGTTAAGGTTTTTTAATGTGGGATAAAAAACTTTTTGGTTTAAATACTTTAACTTAAAAGGATAACATAATATCTTTTCAATGTGGGATTTGAAGTCCTTTAGTATATATAATCTATGTTTACAAGAAAAAAGTTATGTTTTTTCAATGTGGGATAAAAAAAAATTTAAAATATTTTTTTAAACTTCATTGTATACAACTTGTATAGTCTATATTCACATGGATTTTTCTCTTAATTTTTTCATATGAAATATTAAAATATTAAATTTTTTTTTTTAATTTTTCCGGGTTCACCCATGAAACCCAGGACCCCGCCCCTTGGCCGGGTCAACCCCCGGGCCGGCTTTGATAACTATGGTTTACATAGCTACATTGTCTTGTGACTATTAAATTTTTTTTAAAAAAGAAAATTATACAATTAAAAAAATTATTTGTTATTGTTATTAAATTTAGCTTAACAGTTAAATTTTAAAACTCTTAACTCAACTTTTTATTTAGCTTAAATTTAAAATTAAATTGTGTAGAAATTATCTTGACATGATCCAGTCGACTTGATAAGTTTAAAAATAACACAAATGATAGGTAAAAAGCATGTTTTGGCTTTAAAATATTTTTTTAATATTGAGACAATGATATATTTGATTAACCCGAGATTCACAACTTAATCTGTCAAACCTACAACTTAAGTTATGGACTCCATTATGTTTGATAACTTTGTTTTTTAAGAAACTATTCTTTATCTAATTTTACGATAACAAAAATATACGCTCGTAAAATCAAGTACAAACCAAATGTCAAGATATTTTTTTTAGACTGTGATAACTATATATAAAGTAAACTACACCAAAATATGAAAACCAATTTAAAATCAAACAAATATTGAAGGATGAATTTTTTTAGAACATTTTTTAAAATTGATTTTTTTTTCAGTTTCTTCCTTCAACATTTGATTTCTTAGGAATTGTTCTTTGTGATTTTTTTTTACTTTTCTTTTTATGAGGTTATCTCAAGCTTGTGCTAGGGTCGTGAGGTTAACGGGTTAACCCGAGTTGACTCAATTTTTTTTTATTTTTTAATTAAATCTTTTCAGTTTCATCCATCAACATTGAATTGTTTATAATTGAGCTTTATAGTTTTATTCAGTTATTTTTGATGAGTTGCATGGTTTTTTTTACATTGTCAATCTTTTTATCAATTTATTTATTGTTGTTTTATTTTTTTTATTTGTATTATTTAGATTACCCGAGCTTATTAAACTCAGTTGAGTCAATGATAGGGCTCTCAGATTTTTTTATGTTTTTTTAGGAATGTTTGCATCACCATATCAACCTTTTTTTACGTTGAAAAAATTTTGGGCCAACTTTTGGTGTAGCGCATACCCTCTATTTATTACTCTCTAATCACTCTAAAAGCAAAAAATAAATGAATAAAAACAACTCTATGAACCTTAATCTATGTTTTCTAGCATGTTTAAAAAGAAACACCATCTTCATTTAACTCCTCTTGTGTATAGAAAATTATTGACATTAAAATTTATTTGTTTTAATGACATTAATATGTTCATTCAAACACTTTCTCTTTCCTCAATTTTTTCTATGAACTTTGTCTCTCTTTTAAACATCTAGGAACTAAAGCATGAAGAAACATTTTAGGACTGTAACGTAAAAAGATAAAATAAAAAGGACAAAATAATCCATACATTTAAACTTGAGGGACAAAATTGAAGTCTTACGCACTAAAACAAAATAGGGTTTTGATTTTTTTTTGTTAAATTTATTCTTTATTCTTTTAATTTTTTTTAATATAACCTAAGACTGTATTTTGTATTCTTTGACACTTTATATATATTGGGCTTGGTTGTCGGTTTTAACAATAATTTTAATAATAGAAAGGATAACTTTGTCTTTGTGTTGCAGTCACCCATACTGTATGTCCACTCAAAAGAGTAAAGCTAGAGAAAGAAAAGATAAAAAGCATGTGTAGTAGTGCGTGTGCGTGTGCGTGTCTCTCTAATAGTTAGAAAGAAAGAAAGAAAGGGTTGGTGGATACATTTAAGCTAAGAAAAGAAAACATAATGTTAACTTGCCACTCATGTCACTTTCGTCTAAAATTACTTGAATGGCCTTGCACTCATTCTCAAGTTTCTTGCGTGTTTGAAAGTATAGTTACGGTTGTTTATTAAAATAATTTTTATTTAAAAATATATTAAAATAATATTTTTTTAATTTTTTAAAATTTATTTTTTATATCAGTACATCAAAATGATCTAAAAAAATAATAATTTGAATTAAAGAAAAAAATAAAAAAATTATTTTTTTTCAAAAACATTTCTGAAACACAAAAACAAACCAGAACCCAAACTTCTCTTTTAATATCAATTCAGGGGAAAATAATTTTAAAGGGAAGGAGGTTTTGTTCATTTTTATTTTTATTTTTCTGGGTTTCAATCTTAAATCTATTTTTAAGGTTAATAATTTATTAAATCCACTCTATTGATGCGAGGGGTTCAAACTTTAAAATTACTTTTAAAAAATGATATCTCAGCAAACTAATATAAAAATATATGTAAGAGTATTTAATTTCTTGCTATAACTTTATTAAAAAACAATAATTCTCTAGATTTTATTCCAACATACAAGAACTATTGAAACAAGCAAACAAGAAGAATAAAAAGCATAGTTGGATCCGTTTGGGAACTAACTTAAAACTAGCCCTAACCTTCTTACATATGCCAGAACTAATTAACAAGTCTATAAAGTACTCTCTGCTTTTTCCCCCTTTCGATCTCGAGAGAATAAATTTAATATCTCTTGGGTCCTTAAATAACTCTTTGCATCTCACTACAATATACACGAAGCTCATGCAGAATTTATGAAGAAGAAAAGAATCACAATGAAAATGATAACCGCACGCCTCCCCCCAAATGTTTGTGCTATATTCGAATTTTGGGGTGATTAAAAAAATTAAAAAACTAATTAAATTGAAATTTTTTTTGAAAAAACCTAACCATGAAAAAAACCAATTAAACCGATTAAAATTTTAAAAAAACCGACCGGTTCGGTTCGGTTTCGGTTTTATAAGTCTGAAACCGAAAAAACCGAACAGAACCCAAACTGAAAAAAACCGAGCCAAATCGGAAAAAAACCGAGCCAAACAGGAAAAAACTGAGCCAAACCGGTTTGAACCGGGTTTTGTTCTAAAAACCGAACCAAACCAAAACCGGTCGGTTTGAACCGTTTTCGGTTTGGATACTTTTTTTATATATAAAAACCGAACTGAACCGAAAATAATCACTTCTATTCAAACCCCATGAACAGATCTTACTTCGTTAAAAATATTATAATTAAGAAAAAGTCTATTAATCTTACTCTCATCCAACATATTTTGTGATTAATATCATCTTCCTCCTTAAGATGTTGATCTAGAATTCCAATCTTAGGTTAAGCAACAAGGAATAATCTCTTATGGTATAATATTTAAACATGAATGGCATGATTATTTGTGTTGGAAAAAATAAAGAAAATAGTAATAAATAAATAATATAAACATGTCCTAGAAAACATGTATCATTAGATTAAGTATAATCACACTAAATAATAATAATGAGTCATACTTATTACTCACTGCATGAGAATACCTTATTACTCACTGCATGTGAAATATGTGTTATTGTGTGAGAATTTTAGCTAAAGATGTTTTCATGATATAACAAAAAAAAAGTTTTATTTTTCCAATTCCACAATAAAGCTTTTCTTAGACCAATTTATTTTTTAATTAAAAATATTATTTGATCGTAATTTTTATTGGGCTATACATAAATCAAATATAGTTGCAAACTCAAACGTTCTCTGAATCCTTCTCATCGATTTTGTATATTTTCCAAAGATGAAATATATAGTGATATTTGAGGGGTCTTTGAAATTAAATACAAGGTAATTTTTAAAATATTTTTATTTTTATTTTGAAAACACATTAATATATATATTTTTATATTTTATATTAATACATCAAAACCTAAAAATAAAAAATACTAAAATAATATCAGATTTAATATTTTTTTCATACAAAAAACACTTTAAAAAAAATCTAAAATATAAAATAGAAGTTGTGCCAAACATCTGTAAGATAATATTTGATATTGTGGTAGTAGTTATTTTTCATTTTGAAATATATTAAAATAATATTTTTTATAAAAAAATTATTTTTAACATCAATATATTAAAACAATTTAAAATTATAAAAAAATATTTCAAGATTAAAATTAAAATTTAAAAAGTGCTTTTTAAATAAGAAACAAATATACTCAAAGTGATTACGCTAGACCAATCAAATGTTGGAAAGCACTAATCAGACCGCATTGTAGGGTCATGTGGTCATAACACGTAAAATTGATAAAGAAAGGCAGTGCAGAGGACACGTGGATTAACGGCACTAATGGAAAGGGAATACGTGATTGAGCGTCTGCCTGCTTCTGCCCTCGATCTCAGCGAAAGAAGAAAATATTATTAATTCACAAAAGAGGACTTCTTCAACTTGGCCGTTGTGTAAAAAATCACCACTCCATGCCCATCTTCCTACTCATCTATTTTTATTTGGAAAAAAACAGACAGCAAAGTAGATTCTGCCTTGCCCAGGTGCCAATGCCCTTCCTTCGTGCCAACTGTTAAAAATAAAAACAAATAAAAATTAAATTTTCAGTTAAAATATAGGGGTGTTTAGAAGTGTCGTTATAATTATTTTTTACTTGTAAATATATTAAAATAATATATATATATATTTTTTATTTTTTTTAAATATTTTTTATATCAATGCATGAAAATAACTGAAAACACCAAAAAAATATTAATTTAAAAAAAAAAATTTGACTTTTTTTTAAAACGCTTTTGAAATGAGAAACCAAACAAGGCCACAAAAATTCACTTCAGAAAAAAAATTTAAGTATTAAATAAGTAGATTTTATTGTTAAACTTCGGCCTCGTTTGTTTGGCGGAAAATGATTTTCTGAAAACCACTTTTCAAATTTTTCTATGTTTGTTTGTCGTTAGAAAAATTGGTCAACGAAAAACACTTTCCAGTCAAAGAAAAATTTGGCTTGATTTCCAGGAAATTACTTTCCTTTTATTTTGGGCGGAAAACATTTTACAGAAGTTGTGAAAAATTTAGAAATATCATAGTATTTGCTGACTATAACAAATTTGATCATCCAACTTTTAATTGCTATATATTTTATCTTGAATTATTTTTTCAATTTCACCTCAAAAAATTTGATTTTTATATTAACTTTAGTCCTCATTTTTGTGATTGTTAAATGCTTTTCTCTTATTATTTTTTTAATTAAATTTTTTTATCTATCAAATTTGGCCCCTTCTTTTGATTGTTACTTATTTTATTTGAAATAATTTATGAAATTGTACTTATTATTATTTTAATTTCATTATCTTTTAATTTTTTTATCTGTTAGATTTGATCTTCATTATTTTGATTGTTATTTATTTTATTTGGAATAATTTATAAAATTAGATTTCTTTTTATTTTATTTTCATTCAACTTTTTAATTTGTAATATTTGTTCTTCACTATTTTAATAACCTTAAAAGTTTATTTTTCTTGACATAATTAAACACTTAAAAATAATTTTTCAATTTATTTTTCATAACACTACCAAACATTAAAAAATAATTTATTTTTTTATAATTTATTTTTTTTTAAAATTATTTTTTAATAAACAAACAGACTTCATCCATTCTTATTTTCCCGTAAATAAATTCTATCAAATTATCACGAAAGATTTACATTACTTATTTATGAAATCAAATAATAATCCAGAATTACTCATGCTTGATACGATGTTGCTGTCAACCTGTTTTTTAAAACAATTTAGAAAATAAAACCCTACAAAAATAAGAGAAATCTCTCACTTCAAATTATAAGACCAATAATTTTCCGAAAGGCACCGTAGAAAATGACATAAATATTATTAAGTTAAGAATATATATTAAAAAAGAAAAAAGTAACATGGTGACGTCAGCATCTGGAGCATCGAGATCTTGCAGCCAAAAGAAGCTTCCCTTGATA
The DNA here is from genome assembly GCA_019202695.1 of Populus x sibirica. Classification (NCBI taxonomy): domain Eukaryota; kingdom Viridiplantae; phylum Streptophyta; class Magnoliopsida; order Malpighiales; family Salicaceae; genus Populus; species Populus x sibirica. The sequence continues at coordinate 1,762,437 of JAGMVL010000801.1, forward strand.
CAATACAGGTGTACAATCTCTCACTGCAAACCTCTTTTTTTCTTTTTCTTTTTTGCTTTTCCACTGTCTCTCTCTCTGCACACAAAATTCTTGCAAAGACAAAAACCAAAGGCAAAGGGAGAGATGGATTTAGTGAAACAAAAAGAGTTGCAGAAGAAATAAGAGCAACCCAGAAAAATTCAACATGAAAGCTCATAACTTGAGCCTCATTTTGATTGTATTATCATCATTGGCCACACCCGAAAGTGCAACCATAATTCAAGACTCTAACATCCAACGAAGAATTCTCCACCAGCCATTATACCCGGTCGCTTCTGCACCACCACCAGCCACCGACTCACAACCACCGCCACCGCCACCAGATAGCTCAGCTATTGCAAACCCAGACCAGCCATTTTTCCCTGAAGTCCCAAATGGGCAAACCCCAGATCTTGGCCAGCCACCACCAGCATCAGCAGTCAACGGGACCATACCAATCCCAACAGCAACACAGCCAGCCAAGCCTGCTAAGAAAGTGGCAATTGCAATCTCAGTTGGGATTGTCACTTTAGGGATGCTGTCAGCTCTTGCATTCTTTTTGTACCGACACCGGGCTAAGCATCCAAGAGAATCTCAAAAGCTTGTCGGAGGCAATTCTCAAAGATTTGCAGATGAATCTAGAGTTCCCCCGTCAAGTTTCCTGTACATAGGAACTGTTGAACCAAGCAGGGCATCAGCTACTGAAGTAAATGGAACAACAACAACAACAAACGGAGCCAATACTTCACCTTATCATAGACTAAATTCAATCAAAAGATCTGATAATTATAGGCCTAGTCCTGATTTGCAGCCACTACCACCTCTACCTAAACCTCCTCCTCCTCCTCCTCAATACGAGAATGAGAATTTTCCATCCCCAACATCATCAATATCGGATGAGGAGAGTCTTGACACAGCTTTTTATACGCCACAGGGCTCCACAGTTAGCACTGACGATTCCTACTACACACCTGTTCTGGTGCGGCCTGCTAATGCTGCTAGGAATGATGTCCGTGTCCAAGCCACAACTTCTGTTCCGCACTCTAAAAGAACCTCTCCGAAATCAAGATTTTCTTCCATAACTTCACCGGAAATGAAGCATGTCATCATTCCTTCGATCAAGCAGCCATCATTAGCACCACCGCCGCCTCCACCACCACCGCCATTGCCGCATCAGGATAAAGTCCAGGTTCTTGAGTCAACAACTTCATATTTTTCTAAAAGGCCAAAATTTCCAGTCCCACCACCACCACCGAATATGGAACTTCTTCGATCCATATACAATCATCAGTCAAGTAAAGTTACAGGTCCACCCCCCCCCCCACCCCCACCCCCACCCCCACCTCCTCCGGCTCCGGCTCCAATGTCAACATCAAGAAAGATAGGATCTTTAGAAACAGCTAAAACAATGGTTGTTTCTTCGATGCCTGCAACAGTAATGGCGAAGCAAAAGCCCTCAGCTTCTAGTCCCAAAGCCATTTTGAAGACCGGAATAACAAAAACTACCGAGGAAGTTAATAAAGGAGCCAGTTCATCAGAGAGGAATGATGCAGATGACAATGATGGAGAAAAGCCCAAGTTAAAGCCTCTGCATTGGGACAAAGTGCGGGCATCCTCAGACCGAGCCACAGTGTGGGATCAGCTTAAATCCAGCTCATTTCAGTAAGTGAAGTTTAGCAGTAATTCCCTTCACCAAATTATTCTTTTCTAAAATTTACGATCATTTGGTCACTACGTTTCTTGTTAGATTAAATGAGGACATGATGGAGAGTCTTTTTGGCTGTAATTCTGCGAATTCGGTACCAAAAGAAGCTACAAGAAAATCGGTTCTGCCTCCTGCTGAGCATGAAAACAGAGTGTTGGATCCTAAGAAGTCGCAGAACATAGCGATACTGTTACGAGCACTGAACGTGACACGAGATGAAGTGTCTGAAGCTCTTTTGGATGGTATGCGATATTGTTCTTTTCTGTCTTTGATCATTTTCACAGCCTGAGATAACGAAATGCTAATAAACAAAAAAAGAACCAAAATACTGATCTCTTGCTTTTTGCTTGAAACTAGTAATTTATGAGACCAGAAGAACTGAGGTAGGGAGAGCTCCACAAAACCAACAATAGATGCCCATATTGCTAAATATGGGCTACTGCATTTTGCTGACCTATGAACCTAATTTTTCATGCCGAAAGTCATGTGCTGCTATATTTTATTGCGCAGTCATTAGTATCACAGTGCCTGGTGCTAGAGTGAACAGCGAGCCCATATTAGTATCACAGTGCAGGCATTTTCCTGACTGCTTCGGGAAGAAAAACATATTTTCATGTTTAGTTTTTTATTCATTTCAAAATTCTGACACATAAGCAGATTGTTATGAGCTTAGGGTGATTAAATGTATCTAGGTGTATGCCCAAAAGCTGAAAGAAAGGACTGGGTTGAATGCAGTAGTTATGGTTGAAGTGCTTAAATCGGAAGATACCATGATTGCAGCTGAAAGCAATGGAGTAGAAATTTAAGCAGTGTTACATACACCACATACATCATTATGTTAGTTGTCCTAAAAAATAATTGCTACCAAAAAATAAAGAAGGAAAGAAAAGGGAAAACTTTAGAAAAGAAACTCGTGAAAGACCTAGAAACATGCATTATAGGCAAGTCCCAAGAGGTTGTTGGATCGAAAAACACCAAGTTAACTTTTCGTAAGAGGAAGGAAAGTGACATGTAGCAAGCTTTTGTTGGTTTCCTGTTAGTTTTTCCAGGAAAAGTAGAGAAACTTCTGAGGAAAATACTTTAAAGACTAATTAAGAGGGAACACCTTATGTTTAAACTGTTCTACAAACTTGCCTCACAGAGTCCCTCCCTCGAATCTCACCTATGTTGTAAATTGCTTCCATTATTTCTTCCCTTTCCTCTCAATTCTGAACCAAAAACAAGGAAAGAAGTCCTGAAACTTGATTTTGTCTCTCCCTTTTCTCCTCAACAAACTCTATGTTAGGCTCTAAGCTTCCGACACCTTATTTCCAGTCATCACCCAAGGACATTACATGGAAATCTCAAGCACTTTCCTCATCAGAACTAGGTGAGACTTTGGCAACTGTGTAGTTCTGAAGAGAATGTATTAAATGTTAATCACTAGTTGGAAGCTAGAATAGGTAAATATTTCCAAGTAATACTGCCCAAAGACCTCCATTACAGCACCAGAAGAAATACAATATGCTTCTTTAGATGTTTTAACACATGCTGCCACTTTAGAATTGGTAACTTTGATGACTTCCCAAAATTCTGTCGTAAATACACTTGAGCTAGATATCAGCTTAGCCATTACATTTTGTTGTGCAAAGCCCAAGCAAACCATATAATAACACAAAATAAAAGGGACACACAAATTTGATGTGGTTCGACAAAGCCTACTCCACAAAACTTCACTATCAAATATTGGGGATTGCAACCACTGATCAAGCACGCACTCAAATATCAAAACCCAAATGACAACCAAGAAATCACTCACAACAAAATACCACACTAATACTTTTGGCTATTGCACTATTTCTTTTGTTGCCACCACACACCATCAATATTGGAGGCATGCATAAACTAGCCACTACACATGCTATTTATACTAGCAACAAGGTCCTTCAATAGGAGAAGAATTCTTCTTTCATTAAGAAAAATATCAAGTCCAACTCCAACAGGGAAAGTCTTTTCCTAAATAGAATATCAAGATATTCATTCTTGTTTAGGACACCACACCATGCAATTACCAATCTAACAAACCAAATCACCAATTTAAACCACAGCTCAACAATCTCCACCTTGGCTTTAATTGTGACAAATCATCGATCTTGTTTTCGTGAAGTATGCAACTCCTCTCTTCTTCACCTACACTTGTTTTTATCTTGCATATTTCTTCGTATGAAAATCTTCTTTACAACTATCTATCAAAATAAAACTAACTCTCTTCTTGGATGCAACTGAACAATGCATTTCATTTACTTCACTACACGCTTCATTGCATGCTCCACCTTGAACTGCAGTTCCTATCAACTTATACAAATCATTACACATCAATTTTCCTTTTGTCATTGCCAAAGAACCGCAACTAACTCTCGTAACTCCACCTTCAACAAAATGCTTATAACCACATGAGTCAAGTATTTCAAATGAAATCAAATTCTTTTAAAGATTTGGCATGTGCCTAATGTATTAAATGTATTCATTATACCATCATGCATCTTTTTTTACAAGTATTTCAAATGAAATCAAATTCTTTTAAAGATTTGGCATGTGCCTAATGTCATCAAATGTATTTATTATATAACATCATGCATCTTTTTTTTTTTTTCACTTTACCAATTCCAACAACTTCTACTTCATGATTATCCACCAACGCAATGGATTCTCCACCATAAATTTCATACTACTAAAACAATCCTTATTAACACAAAACATGAAAAGAGTAAGCAAAGTCTAAAATCCATGAATCCTTACCGTGAGGAGATCATCATCATGTACTTCACCAACCGCAGTAGGAGCTACATCTACATGCTCCTCACAACTCTTCTTCTTCTTTTCCTTAAATTCTTTTAGATCACTCTTCAACCTCCTACAATAAAATTGGATATGACCTTTCCTATGATAGTAATAATACTCCTTATTACTATAATCCACTCTTGGTTTTGATCTTGATCTTGACTTAATTCTATCACAATTAATTCTTCGTAATATATTTTCATCACCATGATCAAAGTTCATCACACAAGCTCTACCTCTGTTACCACTACTAAGCTTTTTAAATATCTTACTATTTAATAGCATAGCAATGATATCCTCCACATTAGTCGTCTCTTTCCCAACCAACAATGTTGTCATCAAATCATCATAAGATTTTGGAAGAGATGCTAATAATATCACGGCTAGATCTTCCCCATCAATCTTCACATCAATTATACAATCAATTTATTAAATTTATTCAAGTGATCTAGAATATTCATGCCTTCATTTATCCTCAATCTATATAATTCCTTCTTCATATCAATACAAATTATGAGTGGTCTCGACACTTGGATCTTCTTCACATCAAACAGCCCCACCTTAAATTTTGTGCTCGTCATCTTCAATTGTTTTGCACAAATCTTCAATCAATCTCGAACTAGGTACTAGTTGTTGTGCAAAATCCAAGCAAACCAAATAATAACACAAAGTAAAAGGGACACAAAAATTTGACTTGGTTCGGCAAACCCTACTCCACAAAACTTCACTATCAAATATTAGGGATTACAACCACTAATCAAGCACACTTAAATAGCTCACTACCGAAAACCTAAACTCCAATAAATCACTCGCAACAAAATACCACTCTAATTCTTTTGGTTAAAGGTTTTGGCTGCTGTACTAATTCTTTGGTTTCCACACGCCATCAATATTGGAGGCACGTGTAAACTAGCCACTTCACAAGCTATTTATACTAGCAACAAGGTCCTTCATTAGGAGAAGAATTCTTCTTTCATTAAGAAAAATACTTCAAGTCCAACTCCAACAAGGAAAGTCTTTACCTAAACAGAATATGTCAACACATTCCATTCTTGTTTAGGACACCGCACCATGTAATTACCAATCTAACCTAAACCAACTCACTAATTTAAGCCACAACTCAACATATTTTCCATGTAGAATTATAGATAACAAAATAACAAGAAGTAATGCTTGTGAATAGTCTTCTAATACTAGCCTCATGGTTTCACATGACAAATTTGCATAAATATGAATGCATCAATAGACAAATAAAGTGTGTATTTTGCCATCGAAAGACACATAATAGTGAATGTCCTATTTATGCAAGTTGCACCTTCAATCTTTTCCTTCTATAACTTGCATGTGGACACCAAAAAATCGAGACCCAGGGTATTTTTCAAAAATAAATATGAAAGGTTGGAAGATTGTTCGTCATTGATATCAGGAAGATCACATACCATCATATGCATGTTCTGTACTTGTATCAACTTTCCTTGTTATATATTGAGTTCAGTTTGCTAATGTTATAAATGAGATACATGTTTGGGTGTAACAGGCAACCCAGAAAGCTTGGGTGCGGAGCTTTTGGAAACTCTAGTAAAGATGGCCCCAACCAAGGAGGAAGAAATAAAACTTCGAGAGTACAGTGGTGACATCTCCAAACTGGGATCTGCAGAACAATTTCTCAAGACAGTACTTGATATCCCATTTGCTTTTAAAAGAGTTGAGGCCATGCTATACAGAGCCAATTTTGATACAGAAGTTAAATATTTGAGGAAATCTTTTCAAACCCTAGAGGTATACATACTGGCCAAGCTTACTGCCAAACTCACTCTGTTTTTTAATCTAAGATCATTTAAATTATTTTGGCTGAAAGGTTGCTGCTAATGAGGTTCACTGTATTTTCTAATGTAAAATCTTTTAAATTCTGTGTACACCAACTCCTAGGAACTTAATCCTGACATCTTCCTATCTACCAGGCAGCAAGTAAGGAATTGAAGAATAGCCGGTTATTCCTCAAACTCCTTGAAGCTGTTCTCAGGACAGGGAACCGGATGAATGTTGGCACAAATCGTGGTGATGCTAAAGCATTTAAGCTTGATACACTCTTAAAACTCGTAGATATAAAAGGAACTGATGGGAAAACAACATTACTCCACTTTGTGGTCCAGGAAATTATTAGATCTGAAGGCACAAGTACCGATTCTACAAATGAGAAATTGCAAGACAGTACACTCTCCAAAATGAAGGAGGATGATTTTGGGAAACAAGGATTGCAGGTTGTGACAGGACTGAGTAGAGATCTCAGCAATGTAAGAAAGGCAGCTGGAATGGACTCTGATGTTTTAAGTAGCTATGTTTCAAAACTCGCAATGGGGCTCGAGAAAGTCAGATTGGTTTTGCAGTATGACAAGCCGGATATGCAGGGGAAATTCTTTCACTCAATGAAGCTGTTTCTAAGAGGCGCTGATGAGGAAATTAGCAGGATTAAGTCTGATGAAAGGAAGGCTTTGTCACTGGTGAAAGAGGTCACAGATTATTTCCATGGGGATACAGCTAAGGAGGAAGCTCACCCGTTCAGAATTTTCGTGATAGTAAGAGATTTCCTAAATGTATTGGATCATGTCTGCAAGGAAGTAGGGAAAATGCAGGACAGAACAATGGTGGGCTCAGCTAGATCCTTTCGGATATCAGCGACAGCTTCACTACCGGTTCTCAACAGATTTAATGTTAGACAAGATAGAAGTTCAGATGAGGAAAGCTCCTCTCCTTAAAACCATGTCCATAAAATTTTTACGAAGATGATCAAACTACCTGATAGTTTTTACGGTTACAGACTCCTTTTCAATTGAAGCAACAGCACGGAATATCTAGTCTTTTTTTCCCATTACAAGCGAGGGAGTGAAACGACGGAAAAGAATGAACAAGTCAGAAATTCTTTCATTGTCATGCAAATCGGGTGTCAGAGGGAGAAGAACCTTTTAGCTTGCAAGAGAGAGGAGATTCATATCGCATAAGAAATTGTTGACATCCAGTAGACTGGCTATTTTCCTACGTCAAGAAGAGAAAAATGCCAGATTATTTGGAAGGTTTTCTTTGCCCAGTGGGGATTTGATGAGATAATTGGGACGCAACAACAATGACAATGACAGGCTTGTTTTTTTTCCACTGCAGTAGAGTTGCCATAGATAAAATAGGAATCTATTCATTTAGATGATGAGATTCTAGCAATGCATTTTCATGAAAGTATAATGTTTTTTTTATATTTATATATATTACAAGCAGTGATGTGTTACACTCCACATTTGTTTGATACTATATGATTAACTAATAAATAGTTATAACTAGCAGATTTCCTGTGCTAGCTAATTGTTGTCTTAAGCCAACAGATAGCCTTGCAGGCATATTCTTTTACGCATAGCAAAACCAAGGAAAAAGAAAAGGGGTTTAAAAGAGAAACATTCCAAACTTGTTGAATGAGTATCTGGAATAGAGGCTTAACGATCACCTAGCCATGGGTAGACCAAGAAATTCTAGCTTAGGGAGCCAAGATATACAAATACGAGCATATGCTTGGAAAGCTAGCCATTCACTGTATTTAAGTACTCTAGCCAACTCAGAAATATTTTAAACCAAGAAATTTAAAATCGACCACTATGATTCTCATCTTTTAAAAAATGACACTCTAAATGTATAGGTTGGAAAGGACCATCTTTGAGATAAAAAAACGATTAAGCCCCACATAACACTTCTTGTTTATTGCTTTATGTAGAAAACTGTCGGCCAAAGAGAGCATTTATAGTCAAGTTTTTATTAATTATATATTGACCCCATTTATCTTATATTTCCCATTTTGCCTTATTCCATTTCCTTAATTAATTTATACCCTATTATGGATTAAATAAATTCTTTTATTTTCACTAGAGAAAAGTTTTAATCGAGTTTTTACATTAAAAATCTGAATTTTCTTATTCTTTCCTTGTATGGTTAGTATTAATTATTCTACTAAATCCTTGACGCCATTTTCATATTTTAAAATATATTTATTTTAATTTTTTTACTATTTTATCCATCAAAACTCATTATCGAATTCTTCGACATTGTTAATTTTAAACTCAAAATTCATAAATCTCTTTTCAACTTCAATAATACCCTTAGATTTATTTATGGAGGTTATCCTCTTTATTATTTATCATATTTATTATTTATTTATTTCTCTCATCCCAAGTTTTCATTACTCGTCGGGATCTTAATACCATCAATCCTATGTTTACATAAAAATTTACATTCTTCCTTCCTTAAAAAGAATTCATCCTCGAAATTTAGATCCTTGCTTAGACATGATGACATTAAACTTAGGCTTCTTTTATCCTCCCTTTAATCACTTTTATCTCATCATAATTACTTATGCTATTTCCTGGCTTCAAAGCCTTCCTTCTTCTACTTTATCTTATTGTTTTCCTGCTCATCTCACATTGATCCCCAACTTGTAATAGAGCATAGTTCCACTTATCAATGGAGACCAGGTGAATTATCCATTATTACATCTCTCTAGGACATACTTTTTTCTCAAAGCAACCATGCACATGCTTATTATTTGGCTTCATATCCTTAACACTTTCAAGCGTATATGTTGGCAATGACAGTTTGTCTTCCCTTGAAACTCCTCGTACCTTTCTCCATGTGCAAATATCTTCAAAACCAGTTATTATGCTATTACCAGAGTTAACCTTACTATCTCAAGAATTTTATCTTTATAATTACTATTATCATGTCATTAATATCATCGCCGTTATCATAACATAAATTTCCTCATCTTTTATATTTTTGTTAGTCTATTGAGTCACAAACCAAAGGTTCTAATACCAACTATAATATCCTAGGATTTTAAATCGTGATCTAATCAATGTTCTTCACAATATTTATGAAAATGACATAAATTGTTTTATAGACATCACATCAAATCAGTTTTTATTTATCATCCGATAATTCTATCAATAAATACAATAAATACAATGATACACAATTTATTTCTACACATTAATAAGGTTTTCATACTTTCATATATATATATATATATATATATATATATATATATATAAGTTGTTCTAGAAGTATTCAATTGAAATACATGAATCGCTCTTAGATAACTCAATGAAACTTAGAAGATACTAAGAAGTTCAAGAAAAAATACCTAAAACACCACACACACATAGGATCACAAAAATCATAATAATCATTTGCATCTATTATATATGTTATGGTTCATCCATATAAATCCTCAAACTCATTATTATTTCAACCTAATTTTGGATATATATATATTCTTTTATTCTAATGTGTTTTACACCCATTTGGCTTCTTCAAAAAAAAAAAGGGGGGCTCATTTGTGAACTTCTATAGAGAGAAGTTAGAGAGGTTTAGAGAGAAAAGATAAGAATGGGAGGTGCTCCAACAACCATATTGTCGTTGTCCACCATTGGATTCGGCTTATTTTAAAGTATGTTGCGCGCCTCACTATTTTCATCATCTTAATATTAAAAAAAATTATCTTGAATTTTTTAAAGTCAAATCACGCTTTTGCAGATCATCTAGGTTGTCTTGGGACGTGTCAAGTTGATTGGTTCACATCGAGACAACTTCAATATAGTTTAATTTTAAACTTAAGCTAGACAAGAAGTCAGGTTAGGAGGTTTTAAGCTTGACTTGCTATACTAAATTTAATAACAATGCTAAATAATTTTCTATGACTTGATTATTTTTATTTTTTTTTTATTCGAGTTGTAACTTAGCAGGACCCGTAAACAAGTCATTATGTTATAAGGATTGTTGTGTGGCTGCAACCTTTTTTTTCTTAATGACAGAGGTCGAGACACACCAAAATAAAAATATATGTGTTTGCTCTGCATAAAATATTTTATATTTCACCAAAATAAAAAATATATCAATGGAGTGTTTGCTTTGTATAAATGTTTATTTCTTTGCTAAAATATTTTATATTTCATCAAAATAAAAATATATCATTGGAGTGTCTCGGCCTCTTTCATTTGTAAAATATCTTTTTATAAAATATTTTAAATGATTTTAATAAGTAATGATGTTAAAAATATAATGATAATAGAGTGATGATATTGTGCTATATTGATGAGATAGTATGGTAGCAGTGATGATGGGGTGAGAGTAAGAATTATAGTGATGATGGGGTAATGAAGTAGTGGTAGTGCTGATGACCTAGTGGTGTTGGTATTGATATGGTGGTGGTGGAGTAATAGGGGTGGCACCGACTTGTAGGTGTTGGTGATGGCGGCAACAATGAAGATAATGAAAGTGGCGGTGAGGGTTTCGGTTATGTGGTGAAGTGGTGGTAAGATAATGATGGTAGTAGATGAAATAATTGGATGATATAGTAAGTGAATTATTATCTGTAAAATATTTTATGAAATTTTATAAGTTAACTGTGAAATACTTTATATTGATCATTTTTTTATAAACTATTTTACATGAAATAAACTTGGAAAATCAAGAAAATATCTTCCTCTAAAATTTTTTGTACAAAAAAATGCCTCCAAAATTGCTGTTTGTATGCACAAGCTACTTGAGTATGTTGATTTGGTAATGCGGTTACATTGCTTTTGAAAATTTATTTAAAGGGGAGTTTGGACTTAAGATATATATAAAAAAATTATGATTTTTCCGATTTTTTGGATGATTGTGATATAAAGATGTTAAAAAAATTTAAAAGAAACATCCTAAAAAACCATTAATTTGAAATATTTTTAAATAAAAAACACTTAAAATATCACCAAACAGTCCTTAAGAGCAATACGTGGATGAGATTCAAATGTTTTTTCTATTTAATATTCTACTTTCTATTAAATTGTTTTCATTATCTTTTTATCCCAACAATTAATAACTTTCTTTAAAACTACATAGCGAATCATTTATTTTTATTTTATTATTTTATTTAATAACAAAATATAATGTTGAATTTAATTGATTATATATTATTATTGGTTGTATTGTTTTTGTAAGTGTTATTTTTATTAATTTTAAAAATAAGATTTTTGGTTAATATATAAAATGTAAACAGAGACATGCTCCGTTCAAAACAAGGACATGTTCGCTAGGATCGATGTCCTGGCTTGATCTTCCAACGACATGGACAGTGAGACGTATTGTAACACCAAACGACATGCTGTGTTTATCAAAGCAAAGAAATACTGTTCTCAGAATAAGGAAGTGATATATTTGCTGATTCATCATTTTTTTTTTGTTCACAGTAAGGTAGAAAGGAACAACAGTTTTTTCAAAAAGACGTTGTTCCTATCTCTACAAGATGGTTACAACAAATCTACAATTGAAATCTGTTTTTTTTTTTTTTTTTCCCATCAAGAAGACATGGAAAATGCTGATGAAAAGAATGGCGATCCTCCGATGCTCTTTGTCTTGAGTATATTTTTCACTAGTATTCTCCACCTAATCTCATCCTTCTTGCTTTGTTTCTTGGTCCTCTCCTTGAAATTCCTAACACGACAAGTTTCTCGCTTGATCAGTCTAACAAGAGAACGAGGTTTATTCATGTCATAATGATAGGATGAGAAGTATAGAAGGCTCACCTGCATAAAGGAACTCTGCACGCCTCTGAATCAACACAGAGACGGGAGTGTAGTTCCAATAGTTGCCACATTCTCTTGCAATGGATGCAACCACCAGGTACTCTTAGCTTGCAACTAGCAAAATGGCGGACAATCATTTCGAGTCCTTTGCATGCTGAATAGTTGCAGGGTGCCTGATTATCTCGGAAATCTTTATCATGAGGCCCAATTGTCTGACAACCATCTCTGCATATATGAACAAGAGCCTCCATTGCTTCGTATAATTGGAAATAGATCTTTCTCTCATTTGATTTTCTAATTCTTTCCCTTTGCATCTGCAAATGATTTGGACCATTCAGATTTGCCGCTTTAAACATGAGTGGCCACAAATGTTGTACAGAAAATAGATTCCTTACATTTTCTTCATCATCCAAGGACTCCAGAAGTTCCCTTTCAAGTGATGGGTGGCTCTTTTTCATTACTTTCCATCCTTCAGTGATGGAAATTTCCTGGAAGTTCTTCAAGATCATGCGATGACAAATGAGGCTAAGCCGGGGAGCATCACACAACAATGCAAGCTGAAAGATGTCAACTACATTCTCTGAGGTAAGAAAACCATGCTCCAACTGCTGAATACATATTTGCTTCAATGCTGGAACCACAAACACATGTGAGAGCACTAGCAAATGCAGCACATAATCCTCCATTTCCTCTTTCTCATAGCTGTGCAAAGACCACGAATAACAGTTTTAGTATAAGAGCAGCAGTGTTAACAAGCTATAAAAAAAGGTCCTAGATACAGCGCATTCATCTTCTTTTTTATCTTCTTCAAGAAACACCAATGAGGGTAAATTTGTTACCAGGAAGAATACAAGAGTCGAATAAAAACTCTAACAGCGTCGTGTGGAACACCATGAATTGAGATCGATCGTCGTCGACCTCGGCCTTTTGCTTGCTTTAGCATTCCTTTCATCACTTGAGAAGCCATTCCCTGTTGAGAAACATTCAGTTTATGAATAAGATTCTGTTTTGATTTAAAAGAACACATCTTATTATAGCAGATTCAAATCTAACAAAGCCTGGAAAATGAAAATTTGCAATTAAAATATGTGAATTTATTTACAAGATCTGCACAATCTATTGCTGGTAATAGGATGTACTAATTTTCTATGATTGTGCTGTATGTGTAGCCAGAAAAATAAAATCAACAAACACACAGGTTTTCTATATTCACCACAAGGAAGGAAGCCAGGAATCCCCTCTCTTTATGATCATTGGCCAGACCTTCTGACAAAAATACAGCAGTTTAGGATAACACAGACCACAGTTCCTTTTGGATATTTCTTATATCTTTATCCAAACTTTCATTACATGTTTAGTCAAATTTCTAAAAGAGCCAGCACTTTGTAATCTAAACCAACTCTTTATCATCATATATTCATCAGAAAATGAAACAAGGGCTTACAAGAACACTAGCATGCGCGTATATGGAGCCACCATTATCAGTGCTAATCGTAACATCTGCTCTATAGCCTTCATCAAAGAGTTGGTCCCACAAGTCCCTGGTAGCTGTGCGGACACAGCTATATCCTCTTAATGTTGAGGCATTTATGAATAACCCCTTTTGGTGGTAACTGGTTGTTGGTGGACCGCGTGATGGAGGTGGCACTGGAGCTCCTTTCTTGGCAACTAGGGGAAATTCTTCGGAGATGTTATCCATTTCTTCTATCAGATTCTAAGTAACCCTTCTGCAGACTGAAAGAAGGGATCAAAATGAGATTTTAATTAAAAAAAAGGTCATGTGGGAAGATCAAGAGTTATTAAATGTTCAGGAAGAAAAAAATCAATGATATTATTTGTTGACTCTCTTATATCTGTTCCACGAAAAAGGAGAATAATGATAAATCGTAAAAGATAAAAGAAACAATGATTTTGATTTAAATAGCAAATCCTGAGTTTTCTAAATGACTTTATTCAATGTGAAAGTTACCATTTAGATTGAAATCTTTCACAATTCTCAAGAGAACATAAGATCAAATAATGCATCCAAAAGCGACCTTTTCTTGGCAAAGTTATAGATCCGAAATTAATTTCTCAGATATACTCCCTCAAAACTTCCCAAGCCATTGCCAGGCTCCATGACAAACATTGGGTGACCAAAACTGGACACGTCTTTCTCATTACACATCAAGATTCATACAAGACAGAAGCAAATGCATATAAGGAATGCAATGGGTAAAGAAAAGAAGAAAGGAGTCCAAAAGTTCTTGAAACCCACGAAATTATTTCATGTATTCTGCTGATAGGCACACAAAACTCCTTCATTCGCAGAGGTATTAACAAATCAGAGTATGTCAAAGAAGTGCAAAGTGATAAGAAAAAAAGAGAATCCATGTGGGCTACGAGAAGAAGATCATTGGATTACAATAAAATGGAATGGACTAAAAAAGATCCGAGCACGTATAGAGGCAAAAAGCATGTATGGTAACAAATAAAATGTTTCCATCTTTTCCTATTTCAAAAATCTTAATACTAATCCACAAGGCTGCATCTTTTCAATACAATTCCCAATTACTTGTGATCTTCAACGATCACGTTAATATTTTATAGAATTTGTATCCATTCCCTTTTTTACAATCCTGCACTTCGAGATTGTCGATTAAGTTCAAAACTTGATCAATATCTCATTGTTTAAGAATAGGACTACGCAATTCAGGAATAATAATAAAGAAAAACTCCAGAAAACATATAAAACCAAGACAATCAATCAGATCCCAGTCCTTGGAATTAGAACAGGGGGGAGAGAGAGAGAGATGACATGCCTCTTTCAAACCGTCTAAAGAGAAATGTATCCCCAATCCAATGCCAAGGTTTTGTCTTCCTTTTTCCACGGCAGAAGAAGAGAGAAGGGAAAGATAAAGAAATGAAATCCCTGCCTAACCCTCTCAAAGTAATTTCCTTGAAAGTTTCAGAAGAGGTTACAGGGATGCTTCTCACCTCTCTCTTCTTTCTTATTAACAGAATTAGGGTTATTATAATGTTAAATCCAACGAACTGACACACTATTTTATAATTGATGGTGTTCTTTGATTTGAGCACCATCAAGTGCCCCTAGATATTATTTGTCTTCGTTTCAAGTAAAAAAAGCATTTTTATTTGTAATCCTTACTTTATACATGAACACAGGCCTTAAATATCATGGTCAGCTATCAAAAAGTCACATGTGATATATTTTCTTTCTTGTCTCCTTCCATGCTGACTCACGCCCACACAGGAGGGGAATCGCCGGCCTCCCCTTCCATTTTCTTAGGCCTTTTTCCTCAAAAAAAAAAAAAAAAACAATTCACCTACCGCTTTCTTTCAACGGTCATCATTATTTGCCGCGATATTTTTCTTTTTTTCTTTTTTTAATCTTCTCTTGTAATAGAAGAAACTAATTTCAGGAGCCGTGCAGACAATTAAAGGGTGTAATCCAGCTAATATATGTCTGTCAAATTTGTTTGTTTGTGGTTTTTTTGGTGCGTATGTGTGTACGGCCGTCGGACAGACAGTCACCCTTCTTTTTTAGGTGTGAAGTTCAGTTTACTCGGGTCATCATCATTCATGTGTTTTATATAGTTTTATCCAAAGTTTTAAGACCCGGCCCGGTCCAAGGCCCGGGTTCCGGGTTTTGGCCGGGTCACCGGGTTTGACCGGGTCTGCCGGGTCAATTTTTTTTTTAAATCAAAACGACGTCGTTTTAGTAAAAAAAAAAAACAAAAAGAAAACAAAAGTCAACGGGTTTGTCACCGGGTCTTGACCGGGTCAGCCGGGTCACCGGGTCGACCCACCGGGTCACACCGGGTTTTTCCTTCCTCCGTTTTTTCATCAACCCGGCCCGGTTCCGGCCCCGGGTCGGCCGGGTCCCGGGTCGACCCGCCGGGCCGGGCCGGGTTTTAAAACTATGGTTTTATCAGATTTATCTATTTTTTTAAAAGATATTCGTGACGTTATAATTAGAGTTTTGTTTATTAGAATTTTAGTGTGTTTTTTTTTTAAAAAAATTATTTAATATTTTTATCGGACATGGTTATTATAAAACAAGTTATAAAAATTATGTTTTTCAATTATGATATATATAAATTATGTTATTTCATCATTTTTTTTATTACGCTGTTACCTTGATATTTTTAATTAATTGTGCTAATCTTTTAAAAAGTTCTTTTGACGTAACTCATGACTTCATATAGTTGCCTACTAGCTAGATGACCCGAGTTACACTCCAGGTTAGATTAATTTAGATAATTGAAAGAGACTCCACACACTATCAAAGTAGCGACATAAAAAGCAAATAAAATAAAATACCATGAAACAAACATCTCATGCTTATTCCTAATCAATTTATTTAGTTTAATTAAAAAAACCTTTATAAAAAAGAAAAATTTAACAAAGGAAAAAAAAACCAAGATAACCCGTGTTATTCTCAAAACAACTAAAAAATCTCATAGAAATAAAAAAAAATATATTGGAGGATGAAACTGGAGGAAAATAAGCTTAAAAAAGCGAAAATATATCAAGCAAACTCGGGTGAACCTCTTAAACACAAGTTAATCTCTCATACTCACGGTCTGTTAAGTTTTAGACTTCGAGCTTAACCAAGAAGCTCAACATCTAACCAATTTAATGTTGAAAGATGAAACCATTTAACTTAATTTAATTATATTTTTTTAAAAAAAACTAAATTTAACAAAGACAAAAAAAAAACTCGAGATAACTTGTGTTATTTTGAATACGACTAAAGAACCCATAAAAAAGTAAAAACAAAATGATGGAGAATGAAACCGGCAAAAAATGAGCTTAAGAAAAGAGAAAAAAACAAGCAAACCCGGGTGAACCTCATAAACCAAAGTTAATCTCTCTAACCTGCAACTCATTAAATTCTAGACTTAAGCTCAATCAAGAAACTAAACACCTGACTGATAAAATGTTAAAGGATGAAATCATAAAAAAAATTAATTTTTAAATATTTTCAAGGTAAAAAAAATAGCAATTAAAAAAAAGATAATATTTGATAGGGAAAAAAACTCAAGAATGATGAAAGTGTAAAAAAGAAAAACAATTTTAAAAACCATTTTAGATAAAACAAATAGTAATTAAAAAAATAGGGACCAAACCTAACAGATGAAAAAATACATGGGGGATGAAATTGAAAAAAAAATTCATAAATTATTTCAAACAAAACAAATAGTAATCTAAAGAACACAGACTGAATCTTAAGAAAAATAAAATTGAAAGGTTGCTTTGAGCATTTTGAAGGCCAACATAAAAATCAAGAAGGAGAGAGGGAAAAAGAGAAAAAAAAGAAAAGAAAAGGCCACATGCGTCAAATTTGAGACAATTAGATCACACATGCAACCTAGTTGTGGAGGGGCCACCGTGATGCTTCGGTGACTGCCCCGGAAGCAGGCTTTCATCTATCAGACAACGCCGCATGCGCTGTTCGAAGCCTGCGACTACTGTTCACACACCTCCAGTTTTTTTAACTTTCTTATTTAGCAAAAGACCCTATCACCCTTAATGAAACTTGAGAATTACAAAATCACCAAATCTAAAAGACTAAAGTACCCTTAAACCGAAGGGCAAGTTTTTTTTAATTTGAAGGGAAATGAAGTAATTTAATTGTGTTTAAATTAAGTAAAAGACCAAAATCCCCTTAATGCTATTTTTTTTTAGTAGCCAAGGTTAGATCAGTGATTCGACTTTCTAAAAAAAAAGATGGTAAAGCCTTTAAAGACATGCCTAGAAATTTTACTGCACTGAATTAATGTGTGAAGACCTTCTTGCCCGCATCCAATTAAAAAATGACTTTTTGACCATTAAAAAAATACCATTATACCCCTATGCAAGGTTTAATGTGTTCACCTTGAGGTCAAATATTCATGTTTTTATATATTTTGTTGATAACAATAAAACAAAAATTAGACTAATAACATGCTTTGTTGAGAATAAGTTTTAAACAATTTTATTCAAAGAATATATCAAAAAACATGAAGGATTTCGTGAAGAAATCAATCAAGAAGTCCAAGGAAAAAATATTCATTCTATTAATCTAATAAGTGTTATCTTGTGAGATATTGAGATACTAAAAGTTTCAATTGTAATATTCACTTATAAATCACACTTATAAATCTTTGGGAGTTAGGGGAAAACTCTTGATTTTGGTGAAGTATTTTCACGAAGAGAAAAATCTTAAAGATGACATATCTTCAAATGGGAGAAAAAACTTGAAGAGAAAATATCTTTAAATGGTATAAAAATCTTGGCGTGAATTTATCAAGTGGTCATTGTACTATAAAGCTGGGACAAGTTAAAGAAAACAATATTCAAGTATGGTTTGGTACTTGAGATGGGGATCTAGACTTGCCGAGCCACGTTAAAAACGAGTTTGCAAATTCTCTCCCTTATCTCTTTACTTTAAACATTTTAATTATATTGTTGGTTATTATGTTTATTTGAATTAATTTGCATTTTTAAAAAAAATTAGTGAGACACCTAAATCACCCCTTATAGTTACCTTAATCCTAGAACGACATAATAATCTTGGAGTGAAGGGCAAAATCACCATTTCACTATTATAATCCAAAATGAATTTACTCACATGCTATAGTTGAAAACTAGGCTCTTTTAGATTTATTTAATTTCAATTAACAATTAATTGACTTGTTATAGTTTATATACCCGCACTACATCATGGACCAAATCAATTTGTTTTAACATAATAAAAAAATATTCATGTCATATAGAACTATTTAAAATTGTTATTAAACCCGATCTAGTGGTTTAAATTAAATGTGTGAGAGTTGCTCTAACGTGACTCAGTTGACTTAGTCAAATTAAAAATAATCCAATTAACTAGTAAAAAAAAGTATGAGAATTAAATTAAATAAAAAATAATGAAATTAAAAAAAAATTGAGAAACAAAAAGTGGGGGCACTAGCTTTACTAAAGTAAAGTGGGTACATGGTGTTGTAACCCAATTTTGGCCCATTGGCCTTTCAATTTAATTTTACAGGGTTTAAAATGTAAAATTAAAAGATTTGAGATTTATTTCGATGAAAAGTGTGATTTGCAACTTGCGTGAAAACTAGGGACTACAATGTACTTTTATCATTCTGTCCTTATTTTCAAGATAATCCATATCTTCAAGATAATCATTGTCTTCAAGATTATAAATACAGACCTCAGTGATGTAAAAGAGGGGAGGAGAGAAGATAAAAAACCCTAGAGGGGAACAAACACAAAAAACCCCAAGAGGAGGCCATTACAAGAGAGAACCAAAAAAAAAAAACCAAGAACAAGAGAGGAGGAGAGACCGAAAAGAGGAGGAGGAGAGCATTCTCCAGTCGGTGCTTGCACTGTTACCTTCGCCTTCGGCTTCACTAGGTAAAGTCTTTTTCTTCTCTCCGTTTTTGTGTAATTGTTGCAAGAAAAAAGGCGAAGGTAATTAGTTGGCCAGATCTGGGCTTTAGGCCCAGGACCCAAATTATATTTAAGGGTGTGTTTGGCAAAACACACCCTTGTGCTTTGGCCATAATGTTTATGTCCATTTTAGTTTGATATTTGGCCAAACGAGCCCCTTTTTGGTATCAAAAAATTCCAAAAATATTTGGGGATCTTTGTTGATTTATTTGTGGGCCTGTCGCACTATGATTTATTTTTTTCTTTGCGTTTTGTATTTTTTTTTGAAGTTATGTACTCAATCGGTGGCTTATTATTGTTAAATGCAAATATGTCGTGAAATGTTCTTTTATTTCCATCTAAAAAGGGCAAATAATAATAAAGGATGAACAAGAAAAAATAACATATAAAATTTCTTCTTCAAATTCATTTTTTTGCGAAAATATTCACTGACGCCACAATCAGGAGTATCGTATTTTTTGGATTTGTGCGATATTTACCAATGCCAGAGTTGGAAATATTCGTAGGAATTGTTCACTGATGCCAGAGTCAAGAACATGAAAGGAAGAATAAAAAAAGAGAAAAAGGAGAACAAATTCTTAGCAATTTTAGACAAAACCAGCAATGCAGCCTACCTCAGGTAGGATGCTTAGGGGGTGATAATATCTTCCCTTTTGCGTAACCAGTCCCGTACCATAGAATCTCTGTTGACCAGTTAGGGTTCCTTGTGACCATAATACTAGGTGACAACTCCTTGAACAAGACTGTTTGCCCCAAAGAACAAGATGCCAGATATCTGTTTGTTGTCCATTATCCAGATAATTTTTTAACTGGTCGCCGCGATGTCCAGGTGTGACACAAAACACACCCTTGTGCCTTGGCCATAATTTTTATGTCCATTTTAGTTTGATATTTGGCCAAACGAGCCCCTTTTCGATATCAAAAAATTCTAAAAATATTTGGGGATCTTTGTTGATTTATTTGTGGGCCCCTCACACTTTGATCTATTTTTTTTTGTGTTTTGTATTTTGTTTTTAAGTTATGTGCTCAATCGGTGGCCTATTATTGTTAAATGCAAATTTGTCGTGCAATGTTTTTTTATTTCCATCTAAAAAGAGCAAATAATAATAAAGGATAAACAAGAAAAAATGACATAGAAAATTTCTTCTTCAAATTCATTTTTTTGCGAAAATATTCACTGACACCAGAGTTAGGAGTATCGTATTTTTTGGATTTGTGCGATATTTACCAACGCCAGAGTTGGAAATATTCGTAGGAATTGTTCACTGACACCATAGTCAGAAACATGAAAGGAAGAATAAAAAATGAAAAAAAGGAGAACAAATTCTTAGCAATTTAAGACAAAACCAACAATGCAGCCTGCCTCAGGTAGGACGCTTAGGGGGTGATAATATCTTTCCTTTTGCGTAACCAATCCCGTACAATAGAATCTCTGTTGACCAGTTAGGGTTCCTAGTGACCATAATACTAGGTGGCGACTCCTTGAACATGACCGTTTCCCCCAAAGAACAAGATGCCAGATATCTGTTCTTTTTCCAGAACCAGATAATTTTTTAACGGGTCGCTGCGATGTCCGGGTGTGACAGAATGACGACTCCACTGGGGATTTTAGGACTAAGTTTTGCTATTTGTCTTTTTATTGCTAAACAATATTTGTCGTACCTTTTTTTTCCTTGTTGTGGTTATGTTGAGTTTATCAAGTTTTATTTGTTTTTGCTCTTTTTACTGTTTAACATGCATAGTTATTCATGTTTATCATGCATATATATTGGATATGGATCTAAGGCCTTCACACATCACTCATCTCATTTTTAAAATACGCATGATATCAACTTTGAGTAACGGCACCCCAATGGCTTTAGCCTGGGTAAGGCTCGTGAAACTATCCAACTCTCGCATGATTGTTTGCTTGACAGTGGTCGATATGCCGAACTGATATTACTCAGGGCCTCTATCTTCACGCTACTTGAAAACCTCATATCAACCTTTCGAGGACGATCACCGAGCATGCGAAAGACCTTGGAGACTAGATAACAAAATTACCCTAATGCATTTAATGACCAGAACCTACCTTTTAGGTTGATCCCTGCATAATTTCACTGAGATAAAGCTTAAATGTGTAAGCATCCTTATTACAAGGCTTTCGGGTGACATAATGACCGTTATTCCTAAGATAACAACTGTTGAGTATGGACTCGAGTCCGAATCCTTGCAAATGATCGAGGAGACCGCCTAGACCGGATGTCGGTGAGATATCGCTACTCAAAGACATTAGATGCATAATGAAAGACACCAAGAATGTGGCTGAAAGCTCGGATGACAAAACGTTAAACAGATCTCCTCTCGGCATTGCAATGAATATCGGATTCAGATCTGACCACACATTTAAAGAATATCGATCGATATGTCACCCCCCAAAAGCCGAATCCATACCCAATATATTGTATTCATCTTCATGCATGTTTGAACATACAATTATAAACTGTCATAATACCGCACACCAGGTGAAAGATAAGTCCCTGATACCTCTAACACTCGACTGCAAAAAAAGACAAATGAAAAACGAAGAAAAAATCCAGTTGGAAGCCTAACACCGAAAAAAGATGGAAAGTCTTAGAGAAGAAGCCCAAGGCTTACTGGCCTACTCGAACAGGCCTTGAGATCTAAACCCGAAGAAGCAAAATTTACAGCTCAGCCTGGACCTATGCTCGCAAATCCACAGAATCTGAGGGCAAATGAGGTGTCTCAACAGGTTACGTATTTTCAATTTGCTCAACCAGCATATCCCATAAAAATGTCATCTACCATTGACCTTACAAAGAAGGAATCTCAAAAGAACAAGATGGTAAAAGAAGATGGCCTGGACAAATGGGTTGCCCTGGAACAAAGACTGATGGCATTCGAAGGATCTAGCCTACATGACTATATAAAGGTTGCTGAGATGTGTTTGGTACCAAACGTAGTCATTCCTAAGAAGTTTAGGCCGCCAAAGTTTGTCAAATATATAGGAACTTAATACCCTGTAACTCATCTCAAGGGATACTGCAACAAAATGGTTGAGGTGGTCCATGATGAGAAACTGTTGATTCACTTCTTTCAAGACAGTTTGAGTGACGTTGCCCTTACTTGGTATATGCGGTTGGACAATACCAAGATAAAAAAAATGGAAGGACTTAGTTGATGCCTTCATTAGGCAATATAAGTTCAATATGGATATGGGCCATGATAGGTCCATCTTGCAAGCTATGGAAATGGACAACAAGGAGTCCATAAGAGAATACACTCAAAGGTGGCGTGAGACCGCCGTACAAGTTAATCCTTCTTTATTGGAAAAGGAGATGATCAATTTGTTTGTCAACATTTTCAAGGCCTCGTACTTTGAATACCTAGTTGGAAGCTCTGCGCAATATTTTTCTGACTTGGTTGCTATAGCTGAGAGGATCGAACAAGCTATCCATTTAGGAAGGGTTGCTGACTCGACTGAGAAGAAAACGTTTCACTAGGGAAAAGAAAGAAACCGAGGTTCATAATGTGAAAGGTGGTTACAAAAATGAGAGAAAGAGCTACCAAAACAAAGACATCTAAAGGTCACTCGTCCTGAAGACGAAGCTACAGTGTCACTAAGCCAAGACTGATCTATGTGTGACCTTAACTGACTATTGGAAAGGTGCCTCTGTCAAGGAATTCAAAGGAGAGGGATGGTTGGAAGATTCCAATCGATGATTACTAAATGTTTAGCCCTTTTATGTGTAACCTTGCTATTATAAGTCTTTGTTTTTGTCCTTCAATTGTGTCTCTTCCTTTGATTTACAACCAAAATATCCTGAAAGGGGTTCCCTCTAAGAACTCACAAATACACTTTTGAAGCCTCGCGTGACCTCATAGACGTAATTCATCTCTTTTACCAAAATCAGTTTCCCTATTGGAGTTTAGAAAAATTAAACTTGCATTTTGATTTCAAAAATAATTTGGTGTTTATTTAAAACAATATTTATGACATTCTACTTGTAGAATGACACATGAATCAAGCAACTCCTTCATTGAGGTGACTAAACTCTGAACCAAAATGCACGAATAGAAAATGAATTGTCATCCTCACACCATGACTCTTGAGACATGTTGTTTTAAATGTATGAATAATGGTATGTAGTGAATTCATTGCTTATAGACTCACGAAATGCATCTCTTTGCAAAGACCAAACCATCACATTGGACGAGGCCAAAGTTTATTGATCTTAACTGCTTGCGTTTGAAATGAGGAAAGACTATTTTTGTTATTCCTTTCACATTCTAAAAAGTATATCCCTTGCAGTTATTTTTTGAGCCTGAATAATTTTTCTTTCATGAAAAAACCCGACTAGGATCACACCCCACACTGGGGGCAAGTGAAAGTTTCCAGGAGAAAAGATGAAAAAACCGTGAGAAAGCTGAAAAGGCAAAAGAGCCCAAGAAACTCAATGACTAGGGGGCATGCCCAAATCACAAGAAAGAGTGATAACCAAGATAAAGTGAGTATGCCCTAACAAAGCAATGAAAAATCAAATCAAAGAAGAGCGGCAAAAGAAAAGATGAATGACACAAAGAGTCGAATTGCTAATAGTGATTCTCAGTCTTTGAAACCCTGAAACACTCTTTAAGCCTTATGAATCCTTTTCTTTCATAGCAAAAAACCACAGCCTATATTACATACCTGTAAATGTCCTTTCTAATCAAGCAAGTAAACAACCTGGATTAATAAGCAATGCTCTCAAAATGCAAAGAGTACTTCTTTATTAGAGTCGTGACGTTGAGAACAAGCTATTCATTATTACTCATGCTGATAAAATAAGTGTTAAAAAATAGACAGGTTTTTCTCAAACAAAACCTCGAGCTTTTTCTCGAGTCCTTCACTTTGGAAATCCATAAGAAACAGAAGGTCACCTCATGATGTACTTTCACCAAATACAATATCGCCAAATACAAGAGCAAATAATCTCTTTTCCAAGGAAAAAACCAAGGAGTTGCAAGATTTCAAAAGCAAATGCTTTTAAACTTACATCAAAACAATTTTTGTTTTCAAAATGCAAGATCAAGATTTCAAGATTCATTCTGGACAAATATTTCTTCACCAAACTGAAAATAGGAGAAATGTGAAAATGGTCGCTTAAAAGACCATTATTTGGCAGAGTTGTTGACAAAGCACACCTAAGGGCAATGACCAGTACAAAGGGGCTACATTATGTTTAGAAGGAAAAATCGATCCCTTCTAGAAAAAAAGATGAACGTTTCCTACGACAAGACATGGGGGCATCTTGGTTTATAAAAGGCAGCTTGATCCATTCAGCAAGTGACAACAAATGTTTTTAAAAGTGAGACGGGGATTAATGAATGATCCTCTCAAATTATTTGACGAGATGAAAAATCTCTAGCAAGTAAGTGGGTCACGATGGGCACCATAAAGGCTAAGCTGTGTAAACGAATCTTGGAAGAGACTTACATGGGCCAACTCGAGTAGGCTAGAGGCTAAACGACAAAGGTGACCCAAATTAGAGAAAAAAAGTCATCATCAATCCAGCAAACAAGAAGATTAAGAAGAAATGAGGGCCTATATTTCAAATCAGGTAAAGATACAAGCATACCATCTAAACTTTGAGACATTGGACAACGAGTTTTGCAAATTTCACAAGAGAAATCTCTGACGAGATCCATCAAATGAAAGGGCACCTTGAAAGGGCCAAGTTTGAAATCACTTTTGGAAATTTTTCACCTTTGAAAAATTTTAACTCAGGCGGTGCCGCCCACGAGAATTAGGTCGCAAAAAAAAAAATCTTTTTGTATTTTTCCACTACCTTTTTCTCAACCATCAAAAGTAGTGCGTTTCCTAACCCTATCTCTTTTCGAGCGCGCATTTGAGCCCTCGCTTCCTTGCGAGTGCGCCTTTGAGCCTTCACTTTCTTTTGAGCGCGCCTTTAAGCCTACAACCATTTAAGGTAATGCGTTTCCTAACCCTACCCCCTTTAGAGCACGCATTTGAGCCCTCGACCATTATTTTAAGTGCGCCTCCGAGCCCTCACCTCTTTTTTGAGTGCACCTTCGAGCCCCCACCTCCTTCAAGTGCGCTTTCGAGCCCTCGACCATCCTTTTGAGTGCGCCTTAGAGCCCTCATTTTCCTTTCTCTTTTTACTTGGGTAGGTCACCCATCATAATGAGACCCTTTCGTTTTTTACTTGGGTAAGTCACCCATTACAATGAAACCCTTTCTCTGTATTTTCCCACCTGGGTAGGTCACCTATTACAATGAGACCACTTGTAAAAAAAAATAAAATCTCTCTCTGTATTTTCACCTTCGGGCAGGTCGCTTGGAACAATGAGACCACTTGCGAGTTTCCTTGCATTTTATCATTGGGTAGGTCGCCTGGAAAAATAAGATCACTCGCGAAATCCTTCGCGTTGCTTCTTCCTATCGAGCAGGTCGTCTGTAACAATTAAACCACTCGCGAAACCCTTCTCGCGTTTTATTCTTCATCGGGCGAGTCACCTGGAAAAATGAGACCACTCGCGAAATCCTTCACGTTGCTTCTTCCTATCGGGCAGGTCGCCTAGAACAATTAGACCACTCGCGAAACCCTTTTCGCATTTCATTCTTTATCGGGCGGGTTGCACGGAACAATTAGACAATTTTAAAAAAAACCAAAAAACAAAAAAAAAACCAATAAAAAAAAGAGAAAAAAAGGAAAAAAGGAAGGGTTTTCACAATTATTCTTCTTTATAAAACTTACTATACAAAGTCAAAAGAAAATAAATTTTCTAATGCCTTTACACCGTAAGCATTGTAAAAAGGGGGCAATTGTTGTAACCCAATTTTGGCCCATGATCTTTTAATTTAATTTTACAGGGTTTAAAATGTAAAATTAAAAGATTAGAGATTTATTTCGATGAAAAGTATGATTTGTCAACTTGCGTGAAAACTAGGGACTACAATGTACTTTTGTCATTCTGTCCTTATCTTCAAGATAATCCTTGTTTTCAAGATAATGATAGTTATTCGCTTTCAAATTTGATTTTTAATCAAATTCAAACTTCAAAAAAGAGAATGAGTTTGATTGAAACTTTGTTTCTCACACGTGAAGGGACTCTAACACTATAAATACAGACCTCAGTGATGCAAAAGAGGGGATGAAAGAAGATAAAAAAACCCTAGAGGGGAACAAACACAAAAAACCCCAAGAGGAGGCCATTACAAGAGAGAACCAAAAAAAAAAAAAACCCAAGAACAGAGGGAGGAGAGACTGAAAAGAGAAGGATGAGAGCATTCTCCAGTCAGTGCCTGCACTGTTACCTTCACCTTCGGCTTCACCAGGTAAAATCTTCTTCTTCTCTCTGTTTCTGTGTAATTGTTGCAAGAAAACAGTGCGAAGGTAATTAGTGGGTCGGATCTGGGCTTTAGGCCCAGCCGACCAAATTATGTTTATTAAGGGTGTGTTTGGCAAAACACACCCTTGTGCCTTGACCATAATTTTTATGTCCATTTTAGTTTGATATTTGGCCAAACGAGCCCCTTTTCGATATCAAAAAATTCCAAAAATATTTGGGGATCTTTGTTGATTTATTTGTGGCCCCTCGCACTTTGATTTATTTTTTTCTTTGCGTTTTCTATTTTTTTTTAAGTTATGTGCTCAATCGGTGGCCTATTATTGTTAAATGCAAATATGTCGTGCAATGTTTTTTTTTATTTCCATCTAAAAAGGGCAAATAATAATAAAGGATAAACAAGAAAAAAATGACATAGAAAATATCTTCTTCAAATTTATTTTTTTACGAAAATATTCACTGACGCTAGAGTTAGGAGTATCGTATTTTTTAGATTTGTGTGATATTTACCAACGCTAGAGTTGGAAATATTCGTAGGAATTGTTCACTGATGCCAGAGTCAGGAACATGAAAGGAAGAATACAAAAAGGGAAAAAGGAGAACAAATTCTTAGCAATTTTAGACAAAACCAAAGAATGCACTGCCTCAGGTAGGACACTTAGGGGATGATAGCA
The DNA here is from genome assembly GCA_019202695.1 of Populus x sibirica. Taxonomy (NCBI): domain Eukaryota; kingdom Viridiplantae; phylum Streptophyta; class Magnoliopsida; order Malpighiales; family Salicaceae; genus Populus; species Populus x sibirica. The sequence goes on from JAGMVL010000801.1 coordinate 1,790,039, forward strand.
TCTTTCCTTTTGTGTAACCAGTCCCGTACCATAGAATCTCTGTTGACCAGTTAGGGTTCCTAGTGACCATAATACTAGGTGGCGACTCCTTGAACAAAATGGTTGATTTGTTAAAAGTTTTTGAAATATAACTCTTAATTCATGTTTGTTTATTGATATGGTTGATTGTTTCTCCAGTGGTTTCTAACTGCTTTATAATTATATCATGTTTAACAATAATTGTAAAGCCACACTTTTTTCTGTGGCGAAGAGGTTTATTTATATAGGAATGTACATATTCAATTATAGTAGGAAACTAACTGTAGGAACAATCACCTAATTATTCTGCTAAATTATTTCCTACAATTAAGGAAGATAACGTGATATGTTGCTTTTCTTATCATCCCCCTGCAAGCTGAGTGTGGGATTGACATGAACACGAAGCTTGGAGCGAAAGAATATGAATAGCATCCGAGAGAGACCCTTAGTGAATATGTCAGTAATTTGCAAGTGAGATGGCATAAATTGAGGCTGAATAACCCCTGACGCTGCTAACTCATGAATAAAGTGGTAATTAAGAGCAATGTGTTTCGACCTTTTGTATGAAACTAGATTGAGGGTAAGAAAAATCGCACTCTTGTTATCATAAAGGAGTAACGACTTGTGAGATAAGGAAACTTTGAGGTCACGAAGAAGATGAGTTATCCAAACAACTTTAGAAGCCGTGTGAGCCAAGACGCGATGCTCAGATTTATAACTAGAACGTGAAATAGTAGGTTGTTTCTTAGCACTCCACGAGATGAGATTGTCACCCAAAAAAATTGCGTAACTAGAGGTGGAGCAATGCGTGTCAGCATTAGAGTAGGCAGTAAGACTAGTAGGTGAAGAAGAAGAGAAATAAAGGCCATAATAAAGAGTACCCTTGACATACCGATCCTTGAAATGAAAATTACAGTTTATGTTCTGAACTTTTATTTTTTCTTAACGTTGATTAATTAACGGATCCGCCGTATAACTAATCCTAATCAACAAACAATCAAAGTGTCCGTACTAATGATTCAATTTAATGGCAGCTTTAAGAACTAGATAATTTCATCAAGATTAACATACAAGCTGTCCATGACTTGTGTCACTTTGTTTAAATGTTCTCCTTAAGTTCAATAACGTAGTTCCGCCATAATTATCTAGCTTAGTTGCTTCACAAGTTCATATATCACAACTCTGGTTTTGATATTAAACTTAGCAATAGATTGTTCACAACAATAACTTAGAGTCCGCTTTAGCAATCATCAACAACAATCATAGGAAATATGCATAGGAAAATAATCACACTCATTCATAACATAAACTGAAAATAAAAGGAAGAATAAATCTCATGGTTCTTGAAATCCGAAGGTTTTTGCGTCCTTGCAACCAAGAAAAGAGCTTAGCCTTGCATAACTATTGAACAACTACTTTTAAAGATTGAAGAGAGCATGATTTTAGGGTTTGTAAAGGAGAGAATTTGTGTTTATTCTCTCTGGTTGGTTCTTTGCCTCCTTCTACTCTCCCTCTTTTCCGTTGTGCCCGACCCCTTCTCTCTTTCTTTTTATATGCTAAGAAACCCTAGTCTCTATTTTACAAAATAGTCCTTCTTTAAGTTGGCAGTTTACATTTAAGTACTTCAATAACTGTTTTCCCTAAAAAGGAGAAATAGCCTTGCATGAAATCTTCAAGCTCTGACTTAGAGGAGCTAAATTGCTGATATAAAAACTTAGATGTCAGTTTAGATGCTTCGGAATGTAATTTGGACTCGTTTCTTCACGAAACCTTTTTGTTGGTAGAATTCAGTTGTCATATTTGAAAAATCATATCTCCCTCATATGACATTGTTTTTGGCTGAAATTTGGAGCGTTTATATACCTTTGAGTCAGAAATCTAAATATATTAAGTTTGCATCAATTGGACTTCTGTAGCTCCAGATATTCAAGTCGGAATGGCCGAAGGTCAACACTGGTAGATTGCGAGGTTGACTTTGAAGGCTGCGATTTCCATGCTCTTCCTTATTTTATTTTGTTGACTTAGATGTCCAGAAAGGTATGGATGTTAGCTTTTTAATGCCACTAGAATAACTTCATTTCAACCTCTAAAGCTCACGCTCTGCACAAAACATCGACTGAAGGTCAAATCTGCCAATTATTTCCAATTTACTCCTTTTTGCATCTTTCATCCAAAAGTGCCTTCAAAACATAAATCAAAGAATATCAAGGTATTTTATATATAAAACATAGGCAAAACACTAGTTAAATGTGGGTGAAACTATCGAATAATATGGTTGCATCAACATCACTATCGCTGGACAACTGTTTTGAAACAACCATGAGAGTTGTCGTTGGCTTGCAATGAAGTAGCTGAGCACAGGCAAGGATATCATGAGCATATTTTGCTTGGCTCAAGAAAAAGCCATTAGCAAAGGAGGAAACCTTAAGACCACAAAAGTAATTCAATGTTCCCAAGTCATTCGTGGCAAACTCTCGATGAAGTTGTTGAATAAAATTTCGAAGGAAAGGAGTATTGTTGCCAGTGACAACAATATCATCAACATAGAGTAATAGGTCGGGGATAATGTTGGATCTAGTATAGACAAAGATAGAGGAGTCAACAGTGTTGCAGGTGAAACCAAGATGAAGTAAAAAGAAACTGAACTGATGGAACCAAGCTCAAGGGGCTTGCTTCAAGCTATTGAGGGCCTTCTTAGCATACAAATATGATGATGAAATCATGGATCAGTATAACCAAGAGGTTGCTCCATGTAGATAGTTTTGGTCAACAAACCATTGAGAAATGCATTGTTGACATCTAATTGATGTAGAGGCCATTGATAAGACACTGCAAGAGAGATGACAAGACACACGATGAAGGCCTTAACAATAGGACTAAAGGTGTCGTGAAAATCCAAACCAGGAAGTTGAGAATAGCCTTTAGCAACAAGGCGAGCTTTAAAATGATCAACAGTGCCATCAACTAAGTATTTGACACAAAAGACCCACTTGGATCCAACAATATTAGTGTGGGGAGGATGAGACCCATGTGTTGTTAGAGGAAAGAGCATCCAGTTCTTCATCCATAGCAGCAAGTAAGGCGTGGACCAACGAAGAAGGTAACAAGAAGGAAATATATGAGTGATGTTTAGGCTTGAAGACACCAGCCTTAGTTCTAATGATCATCAGATGATGGTTAGAAGAAGTTGCAGAAGGAATGACAGGTTGGTCTAATGGCAGAGAAACAATAAATGAGGATGATGCTGCATTAGAAGAAGGGATAGGCTCTGCTGTGGAATCAACTATGGTAGTAAAACTTGACGATGAAGGCTGCACAAAATCACTAAAAAGGTTACCAGTACAAGAAACACAAGATGATAAAGAAGGTGCAATAGGAAGTGATGGAGAAGATTGCTGAGTTTCAGAAGGAAGAGAGGGCACAACAAATTCAGAAAAAATCAAAATATCTAGTGATGTGGGATCGCAGGAAGAGGAGGGACTAGCACATGGAAAATTAATCTCATCAAATCAGGCATGAAAAGTGATATAAATATGCTATGTAGAAGGATTAATACATCAAAACCCCTTGTGAGACATGTTATAGCCAAGAAAAATACAAGCAATGCTACGCGGAACAAATTTATGAGAGGCATAATCTTGTAAGTAAGGAAACACATGACAACCAAAGGGATGGAAATCAGCATATGTGGGTGGCTTACCAGACAAACCTTTAGAGGGATAAAGGCTACCAAGAATAGACGAGGGCAACCGAATGATGGTAAAAACAAGAAGATTATGCCACGTGAAACGCGACTTTAATTTTGCATGAGAACTAAACCTTAACAAGAGTTTGAAAATGCTTAAAAATCATAAAGGTTTGAGATTTTAATGTCATGGGATAAAACCACGTGAAACACGAATGATTATTGATAAATATAATTTAATAACAAAAATTGGATGAAGACATAACAGGAGCATGGCCCCATATATCATAGTGAATAAGGTCCCAAACATGGGGAGCACGTTAATCATTAGCATTAAAAGGTAGTTTATGACTTTTTAGCAGTTTGACAAGCAACATACAAGTTAGGAGAGGGCAATAAAGAAGTAACAAAAAGATAACCTTTTTTATTTAATAAGAAAATAACAAAATGTGAAACATGACCTAAACGTACATGCCATATATCATATGAGGCACATAAAGAATTATTTTTAAGAGAAGAAACAAATGCGGATTGACTACGTTCTAGCATATAAAGACCATCTTTACGATGACCACCGGTTGCCACCGCCTTTCCTGTATTGCGGTTATATATGATAAACAATGTATCAATGAAAGTAATAGATAAGAGATAATCAAAAGTTAATTTGCTAATAGATAATAAATTTTTTGTGAGCTGAAGAACAACTAAAACATCTAAAATTTTAATGTTTGGAGATGGGGAAAGAGTAACAACATGGGTAATCGACAAGGAGGCTTCATTACCTACTATTACACAATCCTTACCATTATAAGATTGAACCTTGTCCAGTTGAAAGGAGCCGGGTGTCATAAATGCAACAACTCTAGTATTAGTGTACTAGTCAGCTACTGTGTCGGTTAAGGAGCAGTGAGAGAAGGATTCAACAATGTTTTCAAGGTTAATAGCCTTTACATAACGATCAGGGTAGTGAGCAACTGTATGTTCAATGTTGTGACATATCTAGCAACGTCGAGAATAATTACCACGACCCTTGCCATGACCAGGAATGAAAAATCCTCCTCCCCTACTATGAAACTTACAAAAGCCTCCATTACGTGTTGAATTGAAGTTGCCTTTGGCGACAACGAAGGCAATAGATGAGATAACAGGTGTTTCAAGTGATTTTTGAAAAATTTCAGAACTTTCAGCCTTGGAGAGAAGATCTTAAAAGGAAGGAAAATGAGAAAAAGATAGCTGGATAGTTGAGAAGTTTGCAAACTCAGAGCCTAGGCCATGAAGAAACCAATGAACTTTGTCTGTTTTATCAGTAGAAGAACCTATGGCATTAAGTTGATCACAAAGTGCTTTAAAGGAACGAGAGTACTCAGTAACACTGTAAGATCCTCATTTTAAATGTTGCAAGTCATCTTTAAGACAAATTTCATGAATTTTGGATCGATAACTAAAAGCAGATTCAAGAGCAATCCATACTACATGAAAGGTAGAGACCATGGACTTCAACCATGGCTTCCTCGGTGAGAGAGAAAAGAAGGAGTATAAGTAGATGTTGATGATTTCCAGGTAGCATGTTTGAGATACTAATTGAATCATAGAGGATATGTCCAGGTGGCTTAGACAGAGAACCATTAATATAGCCAAAATGGTTTTGAGAACTAAGAAGTGGAAGAATCTGATTTCGCCAGAGAAGATAATTCATAGAAAAAAGCTTGATGATGATCATATGAAACATTTTTGAAGAGAAATAGAAGAATTTAGAGCAATTGAAGTCATTGGATTAATGGATGTAAATCCTATACTACTCTGATACCACAATAGTAATTGTAAAGCCACACTTTCTTATGCGGTGGAGAGGTTTATTTATATAGGAATGTACATATATAATTATAGTAGGAAACTAACTATAAGAACAATCACCTAACTATTTTGCTAAATTATTTCCTACAATCAAGGAGGATAACGTGATATACTATTTTCCTTGTCAATGTTAATGATAGTAGTGAAGGATATGATTATTATTTTTTTCAACCGAATCTAAAAAAACAATGTATACCTTTATTATATAATTTTTTCTATCATACTTGTTTAACATTTACTATTTTTTTTATTTTTTATTTTTATTTTTATTTTTTTGTTTTGATTTTTTTAATAAAATCACCAATCAAAAAATTAATTAATTATGATTAATTTGGAACTTTTTATTTCTATAACTTCTAAAACAATAAATATATTTTAAAACTAATGTTTTTTTTCATAAAATAAAAAAAAGGAGTACTTAAATAAAAAAAATACAATAATACTTATATACGTGGGTTTGAGAATTCAATTGAATAAAAATAATAGCACGAACCTTTCAATAAAAACAAAAAAAGGGTACATATTGATAGGATCAAGACTATCCAATTAGGCCAATAACAAGATTAATTACCGATGCAACCATATTATTCGATAGTTTCACCCATATTTAACTAATGATTTGCTTATTTTATATCTATAAAATACCTCGAAATTCTTTGTTTTATGTTTTGAAGGTACTTTTGGATGAAAGATGCAAAAATGAGTAAATTGGAGGTGACTGACAGATTTGATGTTCAGTCGATGTTTTGTGCAGAGCGTGAGTTCTAGAGATCGAAATGAAGTGATTCTAAGGGCACTAAAAAGCTAACATCCATACCTTTCTGGACATCTAAGGCACAAAAATAAAATAAGGAATATCATGGAAATCACAGCTTTCAAAGTCAAATCTCGCAATCTGCCAGTGTTGACCTTGGGCCATTCCGACTTGAATATTTGGACCTACAGAAGTCCAATTGATACAAACTCAATTTTTTTGGATTCCTGACTAATAGTAATATAAATGCTCAAAAGTTCAGCCAAAAAAGATGTCATATGAGCGAGATATGATTTTCCAAAGATGACAGCTGAATTCTGCCAGCAAACAGGTTTTGTGAAGGAATATGTCCAAATTACGTTTCGAAGCATCTAAACCGGCGTCCAAGTTTTTATTTTAGCAATTTAGCTCCTCTAAGTCAAAGCTTGAAGATTTAATGCAAGACTATTTCTTCTTTTTAGGAAAATAGTTATTGAAGTACTTAAATGTAAACTATCAACTTAAAGGAGGACTGTTTTGTAAAATAGGGACTAGGGTTTCTTAGCATATAAAAAGAAAGAGAGAAGAGAAAGGGGGCAGCCAGCCAAGAAGAGAAAAATGCCCCCCTCCTCTAAGAAACTCGAAATTATGCATTCTTTCTTCTTTTTGATTAGTTGTTCAACAAACATGTAAGGCTATACACTTTTTCTTGGTTGCAAGGACACGGAAACCTTCGGATTTCAAGAACTGTGAGATTTATTTTACATTTTTTTTTTCAGTTTATATGATGAATATGTTTGTTCTCCTATGCTTATTTTTCCTATGATCGTTTTTTTTAATTGCAAGAGCAGACTCTAAGTTATTATTGTAGACAATCTATTGCTAAGTTTGATATCAAAACCGGAGTTGTGGTATATGAACTTGTGAAGCAACTGAGTTTAATAATTGTGGCAGATCTACGTTATTAATCTTAGGGATAAAATTCAATCAAATCAAACATAGACCGCGGACAATTATGTTTTCTTGATTAATCAACTTTTCTAGTTTTTAAGGTTGCTATTGAATTAAATTACTAGTGCGGACACTGTGGTTGTTTGATGGTTAGGGTTAGTTATACGGCGGATCTGTTAACTAACCAATGTTAAGAAGAGATAAATATTCAGAATATAAATTGATGTTTTGTTTCCATGATCAGTTCTGATTTTTGTAGGTGGATGTGTGCTTGCGACCAAGGTTTGTTCGCTTGATAATTTTCTGATTTTATTTAATTTCGCTTGATAGTTTTCTATTTTCTTTTGCTTTAATTTAGATAATGTCCAAAACCCCCCCAAGTTGTATATCATCTAGCATAAAAATTTGACTTGAACCTTCCTCGTGGGATCGACCCCTTGCTTGCTCTATACTATCTTGTGTGTTGTGTTTGAAGTTAGGGTAATTAATTTGTGTGATCGTGACATCGCAATAAATTTTGGCGTCGCTGTCGGAGAGGTAATTTTAGTTAATTCTTGTGCTTGTACTGTTATTTTTATTTGCTGTGATTAAAAAAAAAGAGAGCAGAATTTTTGCTTGCGATGGTACTTGTTCACTTACGGCGGTGATCTGTTCAAAACAGATTTTTTGGTGGAATTAGGTATCAGCCTTTTTTTTTCTGAAGGGAAACGATGTTCTGAACAGGACTAGTGGTAAACCACTACCCCCACCCTATCGAGGCCAAATTCCGCTGTTTTTTTAGTGTTTTTAGGCAGTTTTAATTTTCTAGCGTAGGATTTTTGTACAATTTGCATTGTTTTCGATCTCTTGTGTGGTTGGTTTCTTTTGAGTATTCTTGATGATTTATGTCAGCAACCCATTCTACTAACCAAAGTCAAGTGCAGTTGGATCTCGAAATAGAAAAAACTTTACGCAGGTTACGAAAGGAAGCTCGCCTCAACACCATGGCTATTGCACGACAACAAACACTCAAGGAGCTTGTTGCTCCTAACATGAAAAATCAGCCATTAAGCATAAACATCGACAATAATGTAAATTTTGAGCTCAAATCTGGTTTTATACATTTGCTACCAACATTTAATGGTCTTGCAGGAGAAGATCTTCATACTCATCTCAAGGAGTTCCATATGGTTTGTGTTGGCATGAAACCGAATGGAGTTGATGAAGAACAGGTTAAGTTAAAAGCTTTCCCTTTCTCTTTAAAAGGGACAGCAAAGGCATGGCTTTTCTCCATTCTCCCAGGTTCAATTGGAACTTGGAATGGCATGAAGAAGATCTTCCTTGAAAAGTATTTTCCAACATCTCGAGTTGCCAACATAAGGAAAGAAATATGTGGGATTCGACAATCTCATGGAGAGACACTCTTCGAATATTAGGAAAGATTTGAGCAACTCTGCATTCAATGTCCTCATCATTAAATACCCGATCAGCTACTCATTCAATATTTCTTTGAAGGATTGATGCCTACTGACCGTAGTATAATTGATGCTGCAAGTGGAGGGGCATTGGTAGATAAGACACCCGAGGCTGCACGCCAATTGATCTCAAACATGGCAGCCAACTCGAAATAGTTTGGCACCCGTGGAGACTTCGCAAAAAAACGAGTAAATGAGGTAAGTATTTCTAACCTTGAGAATAAAGTTAATGATCTTACTTCTCTTGTGCGTTCTTTGGCTTGTGGCAATGTACAGCAGGTGAAAGTTTGTAGCATATGCTCCTTACAAGGACATGCTTCAGATATGTGCCCAACAATGCAAGAAGATTATATTGAACAAGCTAATGCAGTTGATGGAGCATTCAATGGACAGCCTCGGCGTAAGTATGATCCTTTTTCCCACACATACAATCCTGGATGGAGAGATCATCCCAACCTACAGTATGGAAACCAACCTCAACAAGGTAATCATGGCCGACAATTCCATCCCCATGGATTTCACCCCCAACAGAATTATCAAGCAAGACAACCCCCTTCATTCACAAACTCCAATGTTATGGGGTCATCATCTAGTGATGATCTTCGTGAGATGATGAAAACTTTGGCTTCTAACACTATGACCTTGCAACAAAATGTCATGTCTTTTCAACAGAAACAAGGTCAAGTATTCACAACTTGGAGAAGCAAATGGGGCAAGTAGCTTCAAGTGTGGGGAAATTGGAAGCACAAATGAATGGAAAATTCCCTCCCAAGCATTGAATCCAATAGAGAATGTTAGTGTGATCACTCCTGCGAAGTGGGAAAGAATTTGAAGAGAAAAGGTCGAAACAAATTGAGATGGAGGAAAAAGAAGAGATAGAAACCGAATTGAGTACAAAGAAGGAACATCCTCCTCCTCCACAAACTGAAACATCGACCAACACTCCAAAGGTAATTCCTTACTCAATGAATTCCAGTTTTAAAACAATTTCACCCTTTCCTGTGAGTTCTTCTAGGTCAAAGAAAAAGGACAAAGAAAAAGAGATTTTCGAGGTTTTCAAGAAAGTAGAACTCAACATTCCTTTACTTGATGCTATCAAGCAAATTCCCAAGTATGCCAAATTTTTGAAGGAGTTATGTACTACCAAGAGAGCTTTCAAACTGAAAGGTCATGAAATGGTAAGTATGGGTGAAGTTGTATCTGTTGTTGTTCAAAAGAATATGCCTTTGAAGCAAAAGGACCCAGGTGCGTTTACTATCCTATGTGTTATTGGTAATGCTAGTTTCAAAAGGGCCTTGTGCGATTTAGGTGCATCCATTAGTGTTATGCCCAAGCATGTTTATGATTCTCTTAGTCTTGAGCCTTTGAATAAAACTAGCATTGTAATACAATTTGCGGATCGTAGTTTTGTTTACCCACTTGGTGTGATAGAAGATGTCCTAGTCAAGATTGATAGTTTAGTCATTCCATGCGACTTTTATATTCTTGATATGAAACATGATTATTGTGATTCATCAAACAACACTCCTATATTGTTTGGGAGACCATTCTTGAAAACTGCCAATACAAAGATTGATTGTGGTAAGGATACTTTGTCTATGGAAGTAGGAGATGAAAAGATTGAATTTAATTTTCATGATGTAATGAAATATCCTTATAACAATGTTTATTGTATCACATGCTATGACCAAGTTGATAAGTTTGTGCAGCAAGTTTTTTATTTTGATTGTGAGGATGGATTAAGCGTAGCTTTGAGCTATAACTATGATTTTACCGAGATAGAAGAGATGGAGAGGCACATATATGTTCCCCAAAACGTAAATATGCATTCAACTATTAAAATAATTTTATTTTTCATGCCTTTTCACTGCAGCTTCGCAGAAGTACCAACAGATGTACAAGTCATTCCACACACTATATATGCTATATTAACCATTAAACAAAAAAAAAGAGAAAATAGAAAAAACCATTAAAGAAATCCTTTGCATAGACCTATGCATTATCATTTAAAAAAATAAAATAATGCCTCATTACAAACTTATACTTTATAGAAATTCTACTAATTGCATTGAAATAATATAGGCAATCATGGTCCTTTAATGATGCCCTTACCATAAAAGTTTTAACTTTTTAAAAAACATCATTTTTTATTCATATGATGTCAGATTCACTTGTCGTGCTTCAATCATTTATTATGATTTAGAATCATAATAGTGGTATAATAAATGCATAAGAAAGGTTACAAAAGTATATCAAGGTCGCTTCATATGTGGTACACATGAATACATCACAGAATGCCCATATGATGGTAATTGAAAATATGCTTCTAGAATAATTAGAAACATGCTCATAACATTAGTGTTAATTTTTAGATTACATCTCTTTCTATCAATTTCAATTACGCTTTTACCTAAAATTCCAATTTCTTTTTCCTAATGATCACAAGAGTTTCTTTTCTCCCCTTAAGAAAAATAACTTCCTTTTCAAATTCTTAAGAAAAAATTACTCTATACAAGTTCAAGATAGAATGCTTTATCATAGATGAAAATAATGTTACCAGTTTTGTTTTGATGGGAAAAAAAACTGAGTTTTTTTTTTGCTTTACAACCCATCATTTTGTCTATAACTAGAAATACTAGGATCCTCACATACTTCCTCCTCCTCTTACAGAGAAACTAAACAAGTTTAACATTTTCCAGCTTAAGTTTGGATTATTCAAATCTACAAACAATAGGTGTGATATTGTTGCCACCTATGTATTTACTTATGATGAACCAAAGCTTATTGAGCCATTACAACTTCAACAATTCGACAACACAACTGTATCTAACTCGATCTCACAATCATATGATAACCTAACTATTTTACAACAAACCAAACAAATAACTCTTTTTTCATCATACACTCCACTAATAATCTCTCCACTTTCAATATCTTATCAAGACAACCATATTCAACATGCAAAAAGGACATTGACCTTTCAATCAGATTCTAAAGAAGGTATTTCTTCTTTATCATAACATATACTTTTAAATTTCATATCTCCTAACTATTTAAACTATAACATATATACTGCTTTTTCCCTTTCAATGTTCTTTATTCATCTTAACCAAAAGTTAGCGGATTATAATTTTTTTTCTTCTTCACTACTTTTAACATTATTTAACATGTATCAACAATCAAAATTTAGATAATTTAAACTCACACTCATGCACAAATCACTAAACCAAGTTATATCACCATTTTATGATCTTTCTCCATGTTATGACAACTTCTATTTTAAATAAATGACTTTCTGAATCGATTACGACTTTAAAAGGTCTAAATTATCTATAGTTTTTTATATAATGGTTTTTATTATTTGGGTATTGCTAATCTTTGAACTAAAATGATACTTCATGTTTTTTAGTTGCTTTCTTTATATCTTCATGAAAAAATATTTTTTTGTCATGTTTTCTTTCTAATATGCCTTTTGCCTCTTTTTTTTGCTAGATTTGTCCTTGCATTTGAAACTCAGATAAGCTAATTTTTTTTAATCTTTAATGTCATGTTGTTAGACCTTGCAGTGAGAGACAAGGTTCTAGAGACCTTGCTAACTTTATAAAGGAATCAATCAAGTTTAAACTTATTATAAAATTGTATAACAGAGATTTCATGGGTTGAAACTAGGCCATTTATATTTGCGTTACTAAGAAAAACACTTTGAAATTTATTTAGAATTTAGAGGGATGAAAAATAAAAAGACAACACCAACATGGTAAAGCTATCATTAATTAACATTCTTTTATTCTTATTGTTGTAGTGAAAATCTTCAAAAGATAAGTACAAGCTCTCTTCCACTTGAGTAGTAGCAAGACACAACAACCCCTTCATCAACAACTATTGAGAAAAAATAGCCCCAATAAAGAAACATAAATGTTCCATACCGCTTTAAGAATAAGTAATCGGATTTCAAGAGCATTTAATGCACTCTATACTCTATTCTTCTAACAAGAATTCACTCACCATCGATTCAACACCATAAAAAAAAGTTTCAAAATTAACCTACCACTCATAATTCTAAAATAAAAAAACCTAGCCAATTCAACAAATATACAATATTTATAATTTCTATAAATACAACAATACTCGATAATTGTTCTTTTACATATCACAAAAAGCCCATTCAATTTCCTAATACCTTTCAGTTATAACTTGCTACTTTGTATACTTCACCTTATATTATACTTACCTCTTGCTTCTGGTTACATAACTATTTAATCCAAGGACACCTCTGGCCTTTTACAAGGACACCAACCTACGAGACTCAATCTACGAAGGGCTTTTTCTCATTTTGTGTTTTTTTTATCATTTGTTAATAGAAAAAAACCATTGGTCCTTAGAACAACTAGCAACTTTTAGAACTTCTATTGTTTCTTATGTAAACAAAAACTTTAAAATGTTCTCTAATGATAATATTGCCCTTTAAAATATATGTTATTTACACAACCACTTTACATGTTTCAAAATACAATCTACTAGCCTGCAATGCAGCGCGGGTTAACCACAAGTCAAAAGCTAATTGGGCATGAAAAACCATTGTAAACACATTCATTTGTAATGTTCACTGGAACAGTATAATAACGTCTTTGCCCTCCCAAAAATCAAAAGTCTTGGTTTTGAGGGTATTTAGGTATTTTCACACAACACATTAGTCATTAAAGGGTTAACTAGGGGTATATGTGTCTTTGTTGATTTTCTAAGCACAATAAAATAACTCAATTACCTTTTAAGACAATTTTTGTAACTGACAAACAAAGGTATTTATGTCTTTTCACTTTTTAAAGTATAGTGAAATAACAATTTTACCCTCGAAATAAAAAAAATAAAACATGCGTACAAGGATCGTTTTCTCTTTTCATGGTAGTTTTTTTATATTATTGGTTTGTTGAAGGGCAATTTGGTCTTTTTTCATAAATTAAATATTATTTAAATTAAAAATAGTGTAGGCATATGTGGCAGACGTGCAGGCGAGTAAGAGGTGCCCGCGCACTTTGAGCAACTTGTGTTGTGCTTCTTAATGGCAAAAAATGCCCTTCATTCATGTTGTTAGGAGTGCCACCATGTCCACTCCCTGTTTGTGTGACGTATGTCGCTAGTTATGAGATGGTTTATTGTAGATAGGCCTTTTCTTTCTTTCTTCTTTTTTCTCTCCTCCATTGAAAAGTACATTGGACTTTATAATTTGTTTTGATTTGCTTTCATATGGTTATCCTAATCTAAAGACATGAGTCGTGAGTTTTGCAAGTTAGTCATGTTGACTTATTTGTCCTTTTTTTAATTAACTTTTTTTTTTCTGAATTTCATCCTTCAATATTGAGTTGATTGAAAATTGGGCTTCATAATTTTTTTTCTTTTCTTTCTATGGAGTTATCACGGTCTCATAACCCGGGTCACAAGTTTTATGGGTTAACTAGATTAACTCTAGTATTTTTTTTCCTTTTTTAATTGAATATTCTTTTTTTTTTTCCAATTTCATCCTTAAACATTGAGTTGATTGTGAATTGAGGTTTATAATTATTTTTATTTGCTTTATATGAAGTTATCACGGTCTTATGACCTAGGTCACAAGTGTGGTAGGTGTTTTTTTTCCTCTTTTTAATTGATTTTTTTTTATTTCATTCTTCAACATTGGGTTGATTGAGAATTGAGCTTTATAACTTATTCTAATTTGCTTTTTATGGGGTTATCCTAGTCTCATGACCAAGATTTGACAGGTAAATCCTGGTTGACTTGACTCAATTTTTTAGTTGAATTTTGTTTTTAATTTCATCCTTCAACATTGGGTTAATTGAGAATTGGGTTTAATAGTTTTTTTCTTATTTGTTTTCTATAGAGTTATTAGGGTCTCATGACTTATGTCATAACCTATTTTTGGGTTATTCTCTAAAATATTTACCTTTTTTCTTTCCAAAATAAAAATCAAAAAATAAAATCATAATAGCAAGAGGACTAGCATTTTGGCAAAAGTAAAAAAAGTAAAGAGACAGTATAGATTCAATAGCAAATTAAATTATTATTGGTTGAATATGCATAAAAATTAAGCCTGGGACATAATTAGATTTTTAATAGGCTAATTTGATTTAATCATGGACCAAATTAAAGTTTAATTATTTTTCAAAATTAATTTGGGTCCATTTGAATGATTTAATTAGGTGCAAAGAGTTAATTATACTTTAAATGAGTCAAATTAATTTAATTAGGGGTTTAATTGGTGAAAAATTAAGTTTCATGCCTAATTTTAGGTTAATTGAGAAAATTCAAATTTTAAGACACCAAATTTAATTTTTACAAAGTCAATTGGTTAAAATCAGGGGTAAAATTGCAAGAAAATCAATGTTTTGGGGTCAATTAAGGGATAAATTGAAAAAGAAGTGGAACTATAAGGACTCAATTGATTGAAATCAGGGGTGAAATTGAAGAAAATTAAAAGTTAATCGTCAATTGAGAGTCAAATTGTATAAATCCAGGACCAAGGACTAATGTGAAAAAGACGCTAAAATCTGAGGCTGAAATGAAAGTTAGGCAGGGGGGAAATTGCATAAAATTGGAAGTTTAGGGTCAATTAGGGGTGCAATTGAAAGAAATTAAAAGATGAAGGACCAAATTAAACTTTGGCCAAAACCCTAAATTAAAACCTTGAAAAGCCCAAAACGGCGCCGTTTTCATCTTCTTCTTTATTTTGCCTGAAAAACTGCTTGAGTGACCTGCCCAAGACATTTAATGCTTCATCTCTTCACCAAATTTGACAAAACTTGCACGCAAATGATGGTCGACACCTTAGTGTGATTCTTTTTGGTGGATTGACACCATAACAGTTGTGGCACCGCCCCAAAATAGTTAACCTGACCAGCCTTCTGCAACAACTTTGACAGTTCATGATGATTACTTTGAACCAACAGTTGAGATCCTTTCGGGCTGAATTAAGGGCCAAGGTTTGGCACCATTAAAGAAAAAATATCCCTTTTTCCAACCTCTATAAATAGATGTGGATTTCATGGCCTGAAGGAGGAGAAATCAAAAGCCAAAGTCTGAAAAAACAAATCAGTCATTTTCCTGGTTTCCATTTTCCTTCTCCTCGCCACCTCTTCTTCATCTTCTTTCGTCACGTCTCCGCCACCAGCCACTCACCGGTCTTCCCTGCAGCACCAGGAACGCCACCATCAACTTTTCTCCTCTAACAAGGCGAGTTTTCCCTTCCTTTTCTCCTCTTAAACCACTCCCCCGGGCCACGGCATTCTATATGCAATGCCATGATAATTACCCTATGGTCACTAGGCTGGATCCAACCCATATGGTTGGGTCGGGTCCAACCTAGTAAAAAAAAAGGTTAGGTCAGTTGGGCCGCTGTATGGCCCAACCTAATATAATAATAATAATAATAATATATAGTATTGAAAATATGAAAAAATTCAAAAGTCTTTTAAAATACAATTATGATTTTCTCGCTTGTTTTTCTACTAATTGTGCATAATATTAAGCTGTATATTTACACTACAAGATAAAGATCTGGTATTAAAATATCCGGTTTTCTCCAAAACTTTTCTCAATTTTTTTTGAAAATTAAAAAAAAATTAAATTGATTTCCTCTTTAAAAAATAATAAAAAATGTTTTGATTTCATACATATAGTCGAATCCTAAAAGTTTTTCAAGCATAATCTGCCTTCACATGTCTTTCGTCACTAGTTCTTGAATACCTCTTTTCAGTTATGCAATTTGTCTTTGTATGTTTTTTATCACTAGTTCTTGAATGTTTCTTTCTAGAGGGAGAACCTTTAATCCCCTCTTACCTGAACATGTTATGCTTTGGGATCTCTTCTGGTCATGGTTATTTAACAGCACACAACAAAAAAAATAACATGGGATAATAGCGCACAATAAGCAATAACTTGAGATCGTTGGACTCTGATACCAACTAACAAATATAAAAACACAAACAAGAAGATAAGAAGCTAGAAAGACATGATTAAAGTTAAACACTACAACTTTTAATAGTTTTACCGACGGAACAATTATGTCTGTGTAAGATTTAAAAATTTCTTGACTAAATCCCCAATGGAATACATTCGTCGGCATACCGTTCATCGGTAATTCCATATTCTGTAGGTAAAAAAAATAAAAACCGATGGTTTTACAGACGGAAAATGCGCGTAAAAAAAACAATTCCCGCTGGAAATATACTGACAGAATAATTCTGTCTGTATTTCCATGATAAATCATTGAGGAATAATTTCTTCGGTAAGTGTGGAATATGTAGTAAATATTCTGCAACTCTCGGTAAAATATCGACGGAAATATGTTTGCCGGTAGATAATAGTGGTACATGTAGTAAATATTTTTCAACTCTCTGTAAAATACCGATGGACTATGTCCGTCTGAAAATTTGTTGGTTGTGATTTAAAAAAAATTAAAAATTACTTAGAATAAATATTATAAAATTATATAAATTAATAGTAAAAAAAAACCAATTATGCAAAAAAAAAAAAAGTGTATGAAACATTAAAAATATAAAAATAAAGGTAAATAATATTCATCCAAATATTCATTACAAATTTAATGTGTTTCCAAAAAAGAACTAGAATAATGGCGGAGCTAGAGGAGGAGGGGGAGGAGGAGGTTAGTCGTTCCCGGGACTAAACAGCCAAAAAAAGGACGCACATGTATCACCCATATGTGATAGTCCATGACCATTTGGCGGAGTTCTACATAATTTACTGAGAGTCGCTCGTATTTTCCAGTGAGATGAGTTGTGTGTTGTTGCAAGGCCACGAACTCCTTAGATTGGGTGCTCAATACTGATTGGGAGCTCCTAACGGTTGAGACACTACGAGCCACCCACAAGTTCTCGGCCATAGTGTTGGAGAGTCCGTACACCTGATTTTTATTGGGTCCACCAGACGATCCTACCTCCATCCACAAATTCGAATTGAAATCTGGATGGATCGAAGGATCGTCCTCATATCTCTCCCTCAGATATTATAGGTCTCCTGAAAATTAAAGAAGAAATCATCATATTTAATTCAAGAAAATAATAACTTACGAA
Organism: Populus x sibirica; assembly: GCA_019202695.1. NCBI lineage: Eukaryota > Viridiplantae > Streptophyta > Magnoliopsida > Malpighiales > Salicaceae > Populus > Populus x sibirica. The sequence continues at coordinate 1,807,817 of JAGMVL010000801.1, forward strand.
ATAAAATGGTTGAACGAACATACCACGAAGTGTTGAGCGTGGTTGTCAACAAACTGTTGCACCCTCTTTTGGCAGTCTTCACTCCGCACATACGTCTCTACAAACAGCTCCATTGGGCTTGGCTCACGTCCAAGAGACGTAGCTTGTAAGAAAAAAAATGTTGCAAGTTAAATATATTTATAAGTAACAATAAATTAATTAACAATATATTTCATTTAAATTAATCTTACCATCCGCTTCACATGTGTAGCAAACGGAACAAAGTTGCTGGTGTGTGTGGTCATCGAACTGTGAATTTGTCAGTTCCGGTTGTCGGCACCTCACTGTGAGCGTCGTGTGAATCGCTTAGGCGTCACGTCCTAAATATATTGCGGCCATATATCCATCAGGATGTATGGCAGTTTGATATCGCTCCAAATCACCATGTCATTCCAGCCTTGTAGATCGTTATCTCTCGCGTATTTTTTGGCTTTTTTGTGATTCATACAAAAAATCGCGCAACCTACTTCCATAGTGACAAATTAGATTTTAAAACGTCAATTTTTTTAAAAAAATATTGTATTATTTGCAATGTTACCTAGTTGTCGCATGATTTTCCCACACCCTCCTCGCAACATTGTCATGCGCGCTATCCCACTCAAATTTGTGTTGTGTACAAATAATTTATTTAAAATTATAATAATTATTTATTTAAAATAAGCTGAAAATTAGAAGTTAACACCAACCTGAAATCTTCAAAACCATGCATCGATATAAGGTCTCCAATCAGGATGTCTGGAAACCTGACTCCGTTGAAATAATCGAATCTCCATCGACGATTTAAACGTCGATGTTATTTCTTGGGCGGCCTTAATGTTTGTGAACCTGAAAATAAATTAAATTAATAAAATATTAATTAGTTGTCCATAAATTATGTTATAAGTAAAAAAAACTAAAATAAAAACAAACTTACATTGCAAGGTCGTCCTTCCAACGTGCATGGTACTTGCGGGTGAATTGACCCCCCTATGAAGGCACACCGCCTTTGCGCTGTGAAACCGTCTTTGGAAGAGGCAGCATCGCGAGTTGGCGCAGGTGCCTCTTCTTGATTGGCACCTAAAGACAAGTCATCCTCGCTGCTAGAAGAACAAGCTGCAACCATATGCTCACAACGTGCTGTTGATTTCATTCTACGCATCTACACAAATTTATACGAATAATTACATAATTAAATTTGATTATTAAAAAAACATTCGACGGCACCTCCCCTATACTGGAGACTACCCAATGTTTTCAAATCTTCAAATATTAACAATAGCCACAAACCAATTGACTTCATTGAAAAATCTTATATATAACCTAACATCTATACAAATTTAACAATAAAATAAAGGAAAAAAATAAAATTTAATTTTATATATTCAACTAACATATATAGAAATTCATCAATAACAATTAAAATTAATAGAAATAATTAAACACATATCATGCAATAATAGAGTAAAATTAAAATTCAGCAAAACATTCAATATTATGGAAATAGAAACAATAAAATAGATTGAACAAATTAAAAAAAACAAACTATAGACTTTAGAAATGAAAAATGCTTACCTTAATAGTGTGTTTATTTCAAGACTTTATCTACATAAAATACAAAAAATCATTAAGCATATTCAATGAAAATACATACCGACGGTGATTGTGAACTGCATTGACATAGAACTCTAACAGTCCCACCCTCTGTCAAATACCGACGGATCATTTGTCTCAGTAGCGCGACGTCGGTGATTGTGACATGTGCAGTAAATATTTTGCAACTCTCGGTAAAATACCGACGGACAGTCTTCGTCTGTAGAGACATCGGTGATTGTGGTATGTGCAGTAAATATTTTGCAACTCTCGGTAAAATACCGACAGACAGTATCCGTCTGTAGAGACGTCAGTGATTGTGCACTGTACATGATAGATTATGTTTGTATTGCCTATTTATTCTCCTATAAACACTTAAATTACAAACTATCCGCACAACACAATAACAACAGTGAACAATTATAAAATAAATATTTCGTGTTGCAAAATATCATCCATAATATTACATTATAAAAAAAATGCTTTACATTTTCGTGTTGTGATAGTTAGTCAGAATTTTCTTCTTCTTCTTCGTCGTCAATTGAATCGTCATCAGCTCCATCGCAATCTTCAATGTGGATATCATCATCATCTTCATCGACATTTGTTTATCTGCTAGAGCTCAAAACAACATTCAACTCCTTTGCGTCAATATCAAAAAGACTATACTTGAAAACACGAAAATTTGAATTTTCTTCTAAGTCAATCGAAGGAGCAACTCGATATGGTTCAATCAACTCACTAACTTAAAAGACTTCATCTCGCACAGTTGTGTCTTCGTTCTCATCCTGAACAACCTCGACACGACCCCTGGGTTTCGTTTTTAAAATGGATAACCAATCAACTCTTGATCGGTCCTTTCTAAAGGAAGGGGTGTATGTGTAATAAACTTGTTGGCATTGCTTTGCAAAAATAAAGACATCGTTAACGTTGCAGAGTCTAGCTTTTGAGTTGATTTCGACCAGACCATAGTGAGGATCTACTCTGATTCCTCTATCAGTGGTTTCATACCAATAGCATTTGAATAAAAACACTCTATTCTGCTCGTTATGATATTGCAATTCGACGACCTCTTATAATTTACCATGGTAGTCAACTTCAAACTCACTACAAGTCGATCCCTTAACACAAACACCGCTATTGTATGTCTTTCTTCCATGCCTGTATTCTTCAGTATGAAACACATATCCATTAACAAAATACTTGTTGTAGCACTTAACGTTTCTTTTAGGGCCCAAGCTTAGTAAGGACAATGAAATAGCAGCACTCCTTTCCATTTGATAAACCTTGTATATCATGTACAACAATGAACTACTTACTTTGCAAGAGATAATGAGTTTGTGATACTACTTACATGTGTTTTGAACCACATAGCAAATTATTCATCTTATAATTGAAATATTTGGGATTCAATCAACTATGAGTTATTGGACAATAAATATTGTCGATGTTGCCTATAAGGTTGTTAAAAATTATATGAGTTTATGATATTATAATATATAAATAGTACATTTTTAACAAAGTTTAAGTAGTACATATACTTACTGAATAAAATGTCAAAATTGTGTGCTTGTCTGAACTGTATTTCAGACAAATATCTTCTCTTTATTACATTTTTAGGTGTGGGTTATCCAGGATTGGAGAATATTGACAAGTTCCCACTAGAAGACACTTCACCACCATCATCATGCCATGGAACGTGATAGATTCTCGTTCTCAAATGAAGTTCAAAATAGTATGAGATAAATATTGAGATTTCCTCAACAATATAGGCCTCACATATCAAAGTCTCAACATGTGCCTTGTTCTTAACCTTTTTCTTAATATTGAACAAGTACCTGCATGGAATTAATCAAATACTTTCAATTAAAAAAAACAATGAAAATACTTTTATATATGAATTACATTGCAATTGTAATATCTAACCTCTCGAATGGATATATCCATCTACATTGAACCGGTCCTCCAACTTTTGTCTCAAACGGTAAATGTATGGGTAAATGCTCCATTGAGTCCAAAAATAATAAAGGGAATATCATCTTAAGTTTTCATATTGTCTCAACGATATTTGTTTCAAGCCTCTTAATGTGATTAACATTCAACTTGCTGGAGCATATATCTCTAAAGAAATGATTGATCTCCATGAGTGCATCTCATATCCTCTTTAGCAACAAATCACAATAAGCTAATGGAATGAGCGTTTGCATAAACACGTGACAATCATGACTCTTTATTCCATATAATCTGCATTCCTCCATATTAACCAACCTTGATATGTTCGAGGCATATCCATCGGGAAAACGCAGAGTCTTAAGCCATTTATAAACTAGTAGTTGTGTATTTTTCTCTAACACAAAGCTTGCTCTGGGTTTTGCGACTCGTAACCCATCAAAAACCAACTCCATATTTATACGGTTACAAAACAATGCTAAATCCAATCTAGCTTTGATGTTGTCCTTTGTCTTTCCCTTCACATCCATGATGGTGTTGAAAATGTTATCAAGCACGTTCTTTTCTATGTGCATGACGTCAAGGTTATGGCGGAGGAGATTGGTCTTCCAATAAGAAAGCTCCCAAAACATACTTCGCTTTACCCAATTGCGGGTCAAACCAAAACCAGGAAACTTCTACTTACCTAATTGGAAACCAAACACAATGTCACCGTACTCTAATACATCATGCAATTCTTCACCAAAAAAAAGTGGGGGTGCAACATCCTTTTCAACTTTGCCAACAAAGAAATCCTTTATGTTCTTTCTGTACCTATGATTCGTTGGCAGAAACGATGGTGGCAGTAAAAAAAAAAAAGCTTTACCTTTATTTGTTAGCGTGAATGCCTTGTTGTTTTCCATGCAGTATGGACATGCTAGTTTTCCATGCATGCTCCAACCAGAAACCATTCCATAAGCTGGAAAATCATTGATAGTCTACATCAAAGCCGCCCTCATAACAAAATTATGTTTTCTCGATATATCATAAGTGAAAGCTCCGGAGGACCACAACTGTGTCAACTAACCAATCAACGGTCGAAGACAAATATCTATATTTTGGCCTGGACTGCTCGGACCCGGTATGATCGTAGAAAAAAACATGAACTCTGGCCTCATACACATCCTCGGTGGCAAGTTATAAACCGTGTGTATGACCGACCAACAAGAATAAGGAGCAATAAATGACCCGAATGGGTTGAATTCGTCCCGTACACAACCCAAGATGCACGTTCCTTGATTCAAATTTGAAAAGTGAGGATGCACACTTGTTAAAGTGTTTCCATGCTTTGTCATTAGAAGAATGCACCATCACTCTATCAACCGCAAGTGCTCAGTAGTCCTTGGTGATATGAATAACCTCTACAGTCTAGGTGTGATTGGGAAGTATCTAAGTTTTTTATATGCCACAAGAGTCTTTTCCCCAGTTATGGGTTTGTAACAGGAATGCCCACATGTCATGCACTCGGTCAGCTCAGCATTTTCAAGGTAGTATAACATGTAGAAGTTAGGGCATATGTTAATTTTATGGTATCCTAAACCGAGAGGTTTCATCATGGACTTAGCAGCATAGAAGTTCTCTTTCAGCTTATTCCTTTCAGGTAAAATACTTCAGCATAGAAGTTAGGGCATATATTAACTTTTACAGATGTTATCACCGACATACTCCTTTTGTCGATGATTCTGTCGGTTATTCTGACGGTGAATTAGTCAAGTCACTGTATGGAGATCCTGGTTTGAATTCTTCGGTAATTCTGTCGGTAAAATCGCCCCCAAAAACTTTCACGTCATCGAATTGCTTTTTTAAAAAAAATTCTATATATTCCGTCTGTAATTCAGTCGGTATATACCGACAGCATTAGTCCATCAATATATACCGACTGAATTACTGATGGATTTGTAGCCGTCGGTAATTATCATCGTAATTTACCAACAGAATTATTCCGTCGGTAATTCCGTTGGTTTTAGACGATTTTCTGGTAGTGAAATATGATTGTCACATATAACACTAATTCATATAATTTTATTACTGAATATTTTTTTCAAGTAGTTTTCCTCTATAGGAATTACTAGTTTTATAAACTTAAAAAATTACCTAAACCAACAAGAAAACCCAAAAATTAAAAAAAAATAAAAAAGTCCTAAAAACTAGAAAAAAAATCCTAGATAAAGGTGAAAAATAGTAGAAGAGTTCTAATCCATTTAAGGAAAAGAATTATAAATCATATAGGAAAATATAACAAATCATGAATAGTAGCTTGTGGGCCTTATTTTAAGGCATTTCTAAACTCCGATTGGTATAAAATTTTAACTCTAAAGGAAATAAGGTCTTTGAAATTTTCTAGTAAACATGTAACCCGATCCAATGATCGGGTAAAAAATTATATCCATTAACATAAAGTTATGTTTGCAAAAAATATCTTGCATTGTTTTTACAATAAAAAAACTTTAAATTCAAATTTTGTGCTATATACTTATTTTGAATTATTTTTATTTTAATAAAATGAAAGATGTTCCCGTAAGTTTTCATTTAAGATGTGTATTGCATTTATTTTTATTGAATATAAAAGAAGAAATATATCTCTAATACCAGATTATACCATTCGAAGGCCCATTAAATTGTTTAAAGGTTTATTTATTTATAGACGTTGAATTATATTTCACTTATATATTATTTTAATTAATTAATTTATAAATAAAATATCAAATTATGTGATATAATCTTTAATAATTTTTTTAAAAACTTAGGTACAATAAATTGTTTCAAATAAATATTTATACAGTATATTCTATATTTTATATATACATGTTTTTTTTTTGAAATATCTTAATATATATAGAGTATATTGGATATTTTATATATATATTTTTTAAAATATTTTCTTATATAATTTCTTAAATAAATAATTAAAATCATAAATAATTTTGAACAAGTTCGGAAGTTGGGTTAATCGCATTGGGATCTGACTAAATCGTTTAATTATGCATAAGTCATCATATAAAACATTAAATTTATTAGCATTATATATATATATATATATATATATATATATATATATATATTATGGTACAAAATATTGTTATAATCAAATAAAATTTATAAACAAATTGATGATAAAAATTGGACCACCTTGCAAAGTGGCGTAAATGATTAGGCCAACATTATACGACATCTAAACATAATTTGCCTATGTAGTTTTGAGAAAAGCATATTTATGATCTTTTACGATTATAAAGTTTTACATTAATGATTCACCTCACAACTCTTTTAATGTAAAATCGATAAAGTGAAATATTTTAAGTTATATATAAATACCTTTTTAAAAGTGAATTATTCTATAATATTTAACAGGTATTTCCCTGCAACATAGATAAAATGACTAGTTTATACTATTTTTTAGGCTCGTGCTTCACGGGGAATAAAAAGCTAATAATTGCATAAAAAATATTAATGATGTCATGCAATGAAATATTTAAAATGAAAATTAAAATCTCAACTAATATATCAGACTAAATTAATCGAGCATCATAAGCATTAATAAATGAAAAGAAAGTCGGCGTGGCTTATTTGACATAGCAGGTCAAAAGTGAACTAACCACCTTGTTCAAATGCTGACTTTGTTATAAAAAAAAAAAAAACTCACACCACCATCATTTTACCTTTACTTAACTCTAGCTTAAATATGAAATAATAAACTATCAAAGGACTAAATTGAAAAAAAAATTAAGGAAGTGAAATAAAAAGTTTGTTACATACTATATTGACCCGAGTTAACATGTAAAATTTACAACTCGAGTAATGAACACGAGCATAATGAGTTACCCTGATTGGATAATCTATCTTTCTTTTTATTTCTCTTATTCTCTTCCCGTGAATGATTCTTGATTGACTACATATTGGATTGAATCTAGAAGTAAATATGATAAAATTTAGAACCTGGATCATGGACATGGTTTCAATTAGACATAATGTTTTTAAGCTTGGTGATTAAAAAATGATGAAATTGCATTAAACAACAAAAAAAGAAAAAAAAAACTCTACATTTATGTCTTAACCCGTCAAATTTGTGATCCATGCTAAGGACCAAATCGGGTCTAATAAATCTTTTTCTGAAATTTATTTTGCACTTGAACAAAAAATTAAAAAATTACAAAAAGAGTCTTACAAAAGATCCCATTCCCACGCCCTAATGTTTTTGATAAAAAAATAATTAGACGATGTGTCGCATGTTTACCTAGATTCTAGTCACCACAGCGATGGCTGAAAAATCAGAGCAAATCTAATTTTTCCCTAAAATCCTATTTTAACAAAAAACAAAACTCACAAACTCTTTTACAGTACCTAGAAACCAATTAATCAAACCAGATTAAATTTTTCTCCCTCGACTTTGATATATTATTTTAGGTAATATTGATGTTTTAAACAACCACCATCAATATTTTTTCATCAAATAAAACATGTGGACACAAATATTAACAAATTTGTTAGCTGAAATATGTGAAAACAAATGATTTTTTCTCTCTATGCCAGAATCTGGTGAAACTTTCTCTCTTTTTAAAAAACTAGGGACTAAATTGCATTTTTCATGCCAACTTTAAGCACCCAAATTTGAAGTTGATCTTTTTTTTTTTAATTTTGTCCCTAGCCTGAAGCAATTGGCTACTAATTTTGCATTTAAAGGACATAGTCAATGAAAAAAAAGTTAAGAGGTAAAAATGAAAAAAAACAAAAAAAAAAACATTTTTCCGATCACAGTATATTGTGAGTGTGAACCATAGTTATTAAACCTGGTCCGGGGATTGACCCGGCCAAGGGGCCGAGTCCCGGGTTTCATGGGTCAACCCGGGTCAACTCGGGTCAACCCGGATTAACCCGGAAAAATTAAAAAAAAATTAAAGTTTTAATATTTCATATGAAAAAATCCATATAAATATAGATTATACATATTATGAAGTTTAAAAGAATATTTTAAAAAGTTTTTTATCCCACATTGAAAAAACATAACTTTTTTCTTGGAAACATAGAGTATATATACTAATGGGTTTCAAATCCCACATTGAAAAAACATAACTTTTTCCTTGGAAACATATAGTATATATACTAATGGGTTTCAAATCCCACATTGAAAAAACATAATTTTTTTAATGGGAATATAGAGTATATATATGAAAGGGTTTCAAATCCCACATTGAAAAGATAATATATTATCCTTTTAAGTTGAAGTATTTAAACCAAAAGGTTTTTTATCCCACATTGAAAAAACATGGTTTTTTTCATGGGAACATAGTGTATATATATGAAAGGGCTTCAAATCCCACATTGAAAAAACATGGTTTTTTACATGGGAACATGGAGTATATATATGAAAGGGTTTCAAATCCCACATTGAAAAGATACTTTGTTATCCTTTTAAGTTGAAGTACTTAAACCAAAAGGTTTTTTATCCCACATTGAAAAAACATGGTTTTTTTCATGGGAACATAGTGTATATATATGAAAGGGCTTCAAATCCCACATTAAAAAGATATTATGTTATCCTTTTAAGTTGAAGTATTTAAACCAAAAGGTTTTTTTATCCCACATTGAAAAAATATTGTTTTTTTCATGGGAACATAGTGTATATATACTAATGGGTTTCAAATCCCACATTTGAAGAGAAAAAAAAACCGGGTCTCGTCCGGGTTTGCCCGGGTCACCCGGGTCCCGGGTTGACCCGCCGGGTCGACCGGGTTTGGCCGGGCTGTTGCCACAGCCGGTCTTTTATTAAACCCGGTCCAGCCACCGGGTCGACCGGGTCCTGGGTCGACCCGCCGGGCCGGGTTTAATAACTATGGTGTGAACATTACTTGACAGTGTTCTAGACTGTCCTTCCGTTTTAGTTTATTTTGTCTATATAAATTGAAAGCGTTTGTCTTTATGCATCACAAATTGACATTCCTTTCAACTTTTCGTTGTCAGACGAAAATATTCGTTTTCAAACCTTAAGATTGCCAAGTGAATCAACATAATGACATGAATATGCTCTTAAATGATATTCTATCAATACCAATCAATATATAATCATAAAACAAATGTGTTAATGGATCAAAATATCAATCATTAATATTTCACTATTTATTTTAAGAAATAAAACATAAATTAGTTCATCTTGCCACACGTGCACATAAAAAAAATAAAAACTACCTACAATTCTAAACAAAAAAAAAAAAAAACCTTCTAATTACAATTTCTTATAATGTTTTTTAATCAAATTTATTGAAAGTTATCACAAGCCTTAGTTTAAAATTTATATTTAATATCTTCTGTGATGACATAAGAGCTAAAAAGACAAATAACTATCTATAATATCACATCAATTTACATTAAAATCTTTTAAGCTGCTTAAAAACTTAATAATATAAGAATTGAATTATGTATCATTTACACCCTTATTAGTTTTTAATGAGGCCTTCTATAAATAAATTATGATATCAAGGGATAGAATTTATATTATTGCTTTCAAAAATTAAAAATAAAAATAAAAATAAAATTGAATAACGTTTTTATTATGTAAACAAAAGAAAAACACTTTGATGAGTTTTGAAAAGAAATAATTGTTTTTGAAGAAATAAAAGCATATCAAACCAAACCTCTAGTATTTGGCTCACTAAGGCATGGAAACCTTTAAGGATATGCATTTGAGCAATAAAAAGATTAGTTGCCAGTATAATGGCACAAGAAAATGATCATCAACATGAATAGATTATGTATCATCTTAATCGTCTAATAATAGATGTTGAAGAATGATAAACATTGATAGAGAAATTATGTATATTTTTGTATTTTACTTATGTTAAGTTATGTTGTTTTATATTACTAGTTAATATTTATATAATCTGTAAAATAAATTTAATTAAATATAGAGTATCAATTTTTTTTATCATATTGGCAAATAGACATTAGCATTGACTAAATTTAATCTGCATTAGATGCTATAAAAAAACAGTTGAAAACCAAACTTTGATTGATTTCTTAACAAATCACTCATGCATCAATATCGACCATTTATCTGAACATGGTATCAACATTATCATGTTAAAGCCTATTCCATGTTAGTTATGGTGTAATGGTGGTCGTAATATCTATAGTATTTTTGACTTACTTTTCCTTGCACAAATAATGAAATTGAGTATATATAAAACTTTAATATTAGGCATAGAATAATCCTAGAGTTAGAAGAAAAATTAGTTATAGTGATAGAAGATTCAATACTTATTATCAACCAACTAGTTGCATATTTATGTGAACACTTTACGCTAACTCTATACCATATTATGGCCACAACTTTATTAAATGGTTTTATGATCTAATTTTTGTTTTTTTTAGTGAGAGCAAACAATAAAAAAGCTAATGACTTGGCTCAACATGAATCAATATATCAAATGATATTTAATAATCATGGTATTATCCTTGTGAAAATTATCGATCGATAAGTTATAATTGATGTTGCACCCGACATCGCTTGCTCTTATTGCGAATGGGGAAATGTCTGAAAAATATATGAGATGTAAAAGAGTCGCCACCTAGTATTATGGTCATCAATAACCCTAATTGTTCCTTCAAAATTCTAAACAAAAACATCTTACATGAGGTAAGTTGCATTGTTGTTTGTCTTTTATTCTTAATGTGTCTAATATGTCTATACACTGAGGGTCTATTTATACCAGTTGGGCTAAAGTCTATCGTATCTAAGGTTTAGGTCATTTTGCTATTACTAATAGTTGCCAGGATAAAAGCATATGTGGAGGCTCATTTATTATAAAAATGATTAGTTAATTGACATGATCACTTATGGATCGATTATTCTTGATCAAGACTTAAGACCAATTATGGTTTTTTAAATATTGTTAGTGAATAACAAAGTGGGCTTATATGGAGTTAAGTTGACCCATCCCTAAACTTAAGGTTGAGATGATTTATGTAACTAAGATTCTTAGATAACGACCTATCTTTGGTCTATTTATCCTGGTGAAAATCAAACATAATTTTGTTGAATGATTTATGTATCTTTTTCCCTTATATTTAGATAGTGACCATTAATGGTTCGTCTACCTGAAAGCCAGATCTAGAGGTAATAAAAAAATGGATGTCCTTTATTGGACTAAAAGTTATGTAGTTTCGGGATAATGATCTATGATGGTTTATTTATCCTAAAGTGTATTATTGTATTAACAATCACATTTATTATTTTCTTTTAAAAAAAATATTACCCCTAACCAATGCCTACATATACTGGCCTATGATGACTCATTTATGCACAAACATTGTCGATGGACAATCATTCAAGGAAAAAAATTCATTACTATAGTTAACATTATTGTTTGAAAAGAAGAGAAGTATATCTCATAAATGAATGGACTACCTTGTTATCCCCAATTGATATCTAAGATTAACGACCTATGAGAGTTTATTTATTAAAGAATCATTAATAGATATCTCACTATAAAAAAACTTATTCATTTAAAAAATAAAGTTTCATTTTGAAAGCCAAAGTATAATGGGTATGCAACCCAAATAGATACCAAAAGTAATGACCTATGATGGTTTATTTACTTTAGACATTGTAGATGAGTACCAAACTAAGAATTGGTGCTTTATATTTGGAAAATGAGAGTCTTGATTTTTTAAAAAAGAAATGTTTGTTTTGGCTAAGCAAGACGTTTTAATATGGGTCAAACCTCTCTTGTGGTGGGCTTTGTAACCAAAACACAAGACCCATATAAATATAGAGAAATGCACCAAATGTATCTTATGCTTTGATCATAACAAGTACATATCAATCTAATCCAAGTGAGGGTCATTGGAAAATATTTAAAATATTCTTAAGTATTTAAGAAGAACTAAGAATATTTTTCTATTATATGGAGAATATGAACGGGTAGTTCATAGTTATTCGAAAGCTAATTTTCAATCAAATACTAATAATAGTAAATATTAGTTTGGATATGTTTTTACTCTAAACGGTGGTATTATGAGTTGGAAAAGTCTCAAATAAGAGACCATAACATATTTTACAACTAAAGTTGAGTACATCTCTTCATCTAAGGCAATAAAAAAGGTTGTTTGGATCAAAAGGTTCATTACTAAATTATGTGTGGTTCCTAATATTGTTGATTCAGTATCCATGTACTATAATAATAATAGAGCCAATCTATAAGCAAAGAAACAAAGGTCTTATTAGTGATCCAAACATGTACTTAGATGATTCTATATGATTAGAAAATCATAAAAAAAAAAAGATATATAAAGATAAAACAAGTACCCAATAAAAAGATTCTTGCAGATCCTCTCACTAAGACATTGTCCTAACAGAAGTATAATCACCATATATAGCGATAAGGTATTAGATACATGAGCGAGCGATTAGCTTTAGCTCAAGTGGGAGATTGTTAATGTACATGCGTTGTAGATAATCATTTGGTTACATATAACACTGACTTTCTTCAAGTAAGACATATTTATTATTAATAAAGACATTCTTTATTTTAAATATTTATTAATGTTTGATTTATGAGTCTAGAATAAAGATAAAGTTATTGAGACCATAGTTATTAAACTCGGCCCGGGGCTTAACTCGTCCAATGGGCCAAGTCTCGGGTCAACCCAAGAAAATTAAAAAAATATGTTTGAGGCAATGCATGTGAATGTAAACTTTAAGAAAAAGAAATGTGAAGCATGGAGTGCAGTATAGTTATCTTAAATCAAAAAGTTAAGAAACAATCCATGTGAATGTAAACTATAAAAAAGAAATGTGAAGTGTAGTATACTTATCCCACATCAAAAATTTAAGAAACAATTCATATGGATGTAGCTATATATATATATATATATATATATATATATATATATATATATATATATATATATCACATTAAAAAATTAAGAAACAATGCATGTAATGTAGCCATACATAGTTATCCCATATCAAAAAATTTAAAAGACAATGCATGTTAATGTAAGCTATAAAAAAATATAAAGTGTAGTATAGTTATTCCGCATCGAAAAGTTGAGAAACAATTTATGTGAATGTAAAATATAGGAAAGAAATGTGAAGTATAGTATAGTTATCCCACATCGAGAAGTTAAGACAATCCATGTAAATGTAGGCTATATATAGGTATCCCACATGAAGAAATTAAGGAACATTTCATATAGATGTAGGCTATAAAAAAATATATGAGGTTAAGTATTCATAAATTAATTTATATTTTTTGGGTTTATTAAAAAAAAAATTGGATCTCACATGGGTTACGCTAGGTCACCCGAGATTCAAGTTAACTCGGCAGGTCGCCTGGGCTTGACTTTGCCAATTGGAAGCCTAGGTTTTGCTTATTTGAAACCTAGCCAATGCCCTAGGTCCTGGGTCGAGTTTGATAACTATACTTGGGACAAGAGTTCGTTGCAAAGTACAATATAAAATGGTTATAATTATAAGATCCTGACTACATGTTGTCTTAATCAAGGTAATAAATGAGCAGATATTGGATATAATATTATTATATGAAGGAATTTAAGTGATTAATAGAGAATTCATCATCCTATATGAATTAAAAAAAAATATTTCATATATTCTCGAATGGTATTGATTGTGAAATCGTTATACAAGGTGAAATGATATTTGAAAATAGTTTAATCCTCATTCAAATAATTAATGACTATGGTATTGAAAACAAACATAATTTGTTAGAGCACACACACTTCATGCTCTAATATTTAAATTGAAATATTTTGGATGAAAGAATAATAATTACATTAAAAAACTAGTAACTGAAAGATTAAGTCAAACCACTTTTGACTTTTCTAATATTTGAAGGATAATGACATGTTGTTAGACAATGTACTTAATCTTCAAATATAAATCAATTAATTTTTTTAGTTTAACTTATTTAATTATATTTTGATTAGGATTGTGATTTATAGTTGGGCCAACATATTAAGGAATCTAATGCACTACCCACATTAAGGACTATGAGTAAAAAATTAAACTATGATGATTAATCAAGTTAAACTTGATTGTAGATAATTTTAAAAAATTAAGGACTAGAGTGTGATTTATATCGGAGGATTATAAATCTAGACCTCGAAAAATCATGTAAAGACTTGATTGCGTAAATTTCTAAAACTATCATGAAGTAATATATGAGATATTTTTCAAAGGGTAAAGTGATATTTTTTTCATTAATAAGGTTATCGTATTTTCTCAATAAATCAAATATTATGCCTTATATTTTTTTTGATAAATTGATAATGGAAGATCTGATGTCACTAGATAAAGTTGAAAACAAACAAAAAAGCTATTATTCAATGTATAACAATCCTTATCTCCTAAAATAGTTTTAAATTTTTTTTATTTAGTGGTTCATGTGGATTAATGTTAGAGGCTGAATAATTAAAGGATTTGTGATCTGTAACAACTCAACTTTAAAGAGTTTATCAAACCTCAAAAAAGAATTGATCTTTAGGTAATTTTCATTCAAACCCTAAATCACCCTAAATTGTCTAATAAGATCTTTGGAAATTCTAAAAAAAATTAAAAATTATTATTTCCATTGGGTTTTGTGTTTTGGAAAACCAAACAACATCAACCGGTCAAAGATTTTTCAACTCTTTTGATATTAAAATAGTACGCTTTGACATCGACTACTTTAATAGCCTTTACAACATTACTACAAGATTAGTAAATTCATTTTGTGCATATTTATCAACCATTAAATCTCTTTAATTTTGATGTATGATCTATCCAAATAGAGAATGAGAGAACAACGAACATGACCTACCACAATAATATTATGATGGTTAAAAAATTATGCAAACCATATTTGATCAACTATATCATATCTAAAATGGGTTACAGTAAAGTATATATGGAACTTCATAGGCCTATACACCTGGGTGAAGTTTTAATAATTTCTACAATCACAAGCACTCTAGTAGGATGTTTGGAAACAAGATGCCCTATATAGGGTATTACATGCTAATGTATTAAGCTCTACACTAATTGCAACTAAGCCTAAGCAAAGTCATCCTTGATACACATGTTGCCCTGCAAGTATATCGGTAATCATATGCCAATCATATGGCTTGATAACCACATTACCAACCATAATAACTTGTCATAGGGTAGTTTAATGCCTCGTAACTTGTTTTGCAATAGAGGAACTTTATTCCTCTTACACAACAAGCTCCTAATGTCAATCATTAAGCTAAGGGAAGGATAGATAAGGTTGAACTAGCTAGAACTTAAGAAAAATCAGGCTAGATATTGGATAAACAATTAATTCTGCACGTAATTATGCATATCTAGAATGGGTTGATAGGTTGCTCCCAATTCCCAATGGAAAAAGATCACTAATTTTAAATAGTTCCCAATGAAAGATAACTAATAAATAAAGAAACATATCACCAAGTTCACCAACCAATATGGTAATGGTGTAACAAATCCCTTTATAAACTAAGGTTGTTTGGTTCATCATTAACCAAAAACAACCTTACATGGGTTCTTTATCCTTCAACCCAGCTTTATCAATAGTTTGAAAGAGATAGAGGCTTATTTTCATGAGCATTTTTACATAGTAGAACCAAATATGACATTGTCTGACTTAGCTAGGAAAATAAAGAATGTAATGAAGTCTATAAAGAGTTATGCTCTTTGCCTTGCAAGTATACATGTAATTACATGTCAATTATATGGCTTAACGACCATATTACCTACCACAATAACTTGTCATAAGGTAGTTTAATGCCCTTTAAGTTATTTTACAATGGAGGAACTTTAATCATCTTACACAACAAGCCTTTAATGTCAATCACCAAGCCAGGGGAAAGATAAACAAGGTTGAACTTGCTTAGAACTTAAGAGAAATTACACTATTTATTAGATGAAAATTTAGTTCTACATATAATTATTCATATCCAGAGTGGATTGATAGGTTGCATCCAATTCCCAGTGAAAAAAAGATAACTAGTTTTAAATAATTCTCAAGAAAAGATGACCAATGTAAACCCCGATAATAATAATAATAATAATAATAATAATAATAATAATAATAATAATAATAATATGGATAAAATGAAGATGGAAATAAATAATGGTAATAAACCACATTTGTTTTTAAGGGAATTTGTTATGATACAAAAAAAACATCTAAAATAAGTGTAAGGACCATAATTATACATCATGACATGTAAGTTACACTTTAAACATATAAAATAAGTCTAGGGACTAAAATGGATATTTGGTTACATATAAGGGGCATATGCAGGAGATATACTATGTGTGTAGATATAAATTAAAAAAATCAACCCTAAAAAGGAGTCAGGAACCAATGGCTTGGAGAGAGAGAGGAGAATCTAAAAAGTTTTTGTTTCTTCTTCCAAACACATAAAGAAATGAGTGAGAGTAGATTGGCATGCATGTTCTTAAGTGAATATCTTGAAAGGAATTAAAGAAATCACAAGACCAAAGGAAGAATAAGAGTTTAAGAAAAAGGCTAGAGAGAGAAGGAAGTATTTAGAGTTAAAAAAGAAAGAGGTTTAAGGATTTTTAAAAAAAATTCTCTTGTTTCCTCAAAACTTGAAGGTAATACAAACTTTTCTCTTGACTCATTGAAGTATATGGTTAAATTGAATATGGGTTAATTTAGTTAGAAAATAGGTATTTTAGTAGATAAATAAATGAGGGATTATTATGTTAGACAAATAGTAGAGGGATGGTTTAATGGTATTTTGGAATTTGTGAAAAAATTTCAAAAGAAATTCATGGGAACTTTTTGCTAAGTTCAGTCAAGTTGAGCGAAGAAGGGGAAGAAATGTAACTTGGTTTATTGTTTTAGAATAGCTATAAATCAATATCTATAAGGTGAATAAGCATGAGAATTAAAAAAAAAACAAAGAAACTTAGGCTATAACATTTTGGTAGATGGGAATGTTTAAAAATATAAATGAAATGAAGGAGGTTAGGAAAAGAAGAAAATTATGTATAACACCATGATTCTTAGTTTTGAAAGAAAAAGGTGATGAATGTGTATATACTTATATGTATATAGTTGATTCATCTAAAAGAGGTTACAAATAAACTTACTTGTGGTAATTGATTTTGTAAGAAAAAAAAAGAGATCTTAAACCTTGAAATGAAAAGTATAGGTATATAGATATAAATATATGTGATTCGTAATATGATTAAGGAATATAAAAAGTGAAAGTTGAATGAAGAATTTGTGAATATAAGACTAATATGCAAATTTCTTTTGAAATAAGGGAGGCAGTGGAAACCTGGTCATCTGCTTTTAGAGTTCGTAGCGTCGGAAGACCAGATAGGTATCCCTAAACCCCATCTCTTGAATTTGCAACTATCAAGGCATAGATTTTTTTTTATCTAAATATTATCTTGTGAATTGATTTTTAGTATAAATTCTTGAACCAATAATTTAAGTATGATCATTGAGTAAAGATGACATATATATTATGGAAAGCGGTATAGCCTCCGTGCAAGGAGGTTATATGAATTGTGAAAATGGATTCCATATATGAAGGTTTCGTGATTTTTTAATATGGACTTCAAGTGTGGAGGTTATGTAGTTTCATGATGATAGACTTTGTATAAGAAGGTTGAGAATTATAAGGAAATGAACTCCATATGTGAAGGTTATATAATTTATGGAATGGACTTCATGTAAGGAGGTTTTTGAAATTTCATGGGAAGTGAACTCCATGTGTGGAGGTTATAAAATTTATCTAAGGACTCCATATATGGAGGTTGTGAAATTGATGGAATCAACTCCTTGTGTGGAAGCTGGTAATTTATAGAAAAGAACTTTGTGTAATAAGGTTAATGAAAGTTAATAATGTGTGGAAGAAAACAAATTTGGCCATTATGTATAAAGGTTAAGAAAATAAATTTGTAAATTGAAATAGAAGTCATGTAGTATGCACAACACCTTTGTATTATCATAACCGAGAAAGTAGTGTGCCAAGAATTAATTATATACTAGTATTTAAGACCTTTATTTTTTGTCATTGTCTAATATTTTAAAGAAAAATGTAATGTTGTCTACAAGATCATCAAATACTACTAGACAACATTAAACTCGGTTGTCTCTAGTTAATTATTAACTTTCACATTACTTTTAAAGTTAACAAAAAAAGGATGATATCTATATAATAATTAACTAGATACAACCAAGTTTAATGTGTAAGAAATTTTTATTGCTTTTTTTTTTGTAATATTTGGATGAATGTGTTTATTCTACCTTTTTATTTATGTTTCTCATGTATATGGATGGAATGATTATAAAGGCATGTGTAAGACTAATGTGGTGTTAGGGACTTGGTTTTTCATACAGGAACTGAGTTTAGATAATAGGAAATGTGTTAAAATAGAGGAGACTCTACAGAGATTTTGGTGGATATCCAAATGGGAACTTATAAAACAAGAATATTATTAAAAAAAATTACCTTGAGCTTCTTAGAGTGACATTTAGAAAAAAAAAATATGATTACATCGGGGTATTACAACAAATAAATGAGAAAACTCATTACTAAGTACACCAACTAAAATGGCAATGGTGCAATAAATTCCTTCACAAGCTAAGGTTGTTTGGTTCATCACTGACCAAAACAACGTTCCATTAGTTCTCTACCCTCCCACCCAACTCCATCAATAGTTGGAAAAAAATAAAGACTCATTTCTATGAGCATTTTTACATAATAGAACTAAAAGGTGACATTGACTAACTTAGCTAGGATAATATAAGATTTAATAGAGTCTATAAAGAGTTATGTTCTTTGTTTCATGACTTAAAAACCAAGTGTGTATTAGATATATAATCTGAAAGGAATAAAATAGGAACATCAACAAGAGATTTTTAAAACCAAATAACTAGACATATACACCCTTACAAATGATGCAACTTATTATGAAAATTTGGTAGCAAAATGAGTAAAAAACAAGTTATTAAGATGATCTTTTCTAATTTTCTATATGAATGACATCACAAACACTCATTCAGTAATTAACTTAAACTCAAATAAGAATTTTAAAGAAGTCTAATAGCAGCTCATATCGATTGTAGAGCTTAAAAAGGGAAGACCATTTGAAATGACTATTAAAAAACCCTAAAGAGGCTAACAAACCTTGTAGCAAAGACACAAATATTACCAAACTGGTCAAAGATAATTAAAAAAAATTACTCTTTTAATATCAAAAAAGCAAAAGAAATCTTCAACCGATAAATAAGTTGGGGTAAATTAAGCTATTTGGAAACCATATGATCCCTTTAAAAGGTATTAGATGCTAATCATATTCTCTTTCATATTCTCTTTCTAGAAAAAAGAAATTGAAAATAGATAATAATCCATTCCCTAAAATAACAACAACAATGGCCATCCCCAAACTTTAAAGACTTTTTGGGAAAATAAAATTGTAAAAGGTAAAGCCTAATTGACCATGATAAAGGCTAGAGTTGGTGACTGATGTTGCTATAAGTAAGAGATATATCAATCATGGTAAGGCTGGAATATTATCGCAAGAAAATCATGATAAGCCTTTCTAAAATGTATAAAGGTATCCCACTTGTCATACAATTTTATCTAAGAAGAAAACTTCGGGGAAGGAGGGAGGGGGGAAGCAAAGTTGAATCAATTGGTATATGATGGAAGGCCAAACTTTTTTGGTATAAAAAGCCTTTTAGCAAGGAATGACATAGAAAACATCTATAATAGAAGTCAGTTAAACTCAATGATAAAAATGATGAGTTGGATAACGATCACTAATATCTATTAATAAATGTAAAGAATGTGGTAACAAGGTAGGCTAACCAAAACCTAGTTCAAAAGAATGCAACACACATATATGAAAGAATGATTAAACAAGACCTTTAACACTATAACATATAATCACAAAAAACCTTATTGAAAGGTTTTTTTTTATTTAATTTTCTCAATGAGAGAAAATGATACATAAGCTAATAGCTTGGAAGCTAATAGCTTGGATAAAGATGTAATATGGTCTTTGACCATTGCGACATTATTCTTATGAGAATTATAGATCAACCAACTATTACTGATATAGAGTAGGAGTGTTATGATAAGAAAAATAATACAAACTCCATGGTAAAAACCCCTTGGTATTTTGATTCTTTGCAAAAGTGTTATTGTATCTTATTCAACTAGTTGGTGTAGTTTGCAATAGTAATGTTAGGACAAGTTGGGATGAATTTACTTTATACATTGGGATTCACATAATCTTCTTGAAAGGAAATTTTATTTTTCATAAAGTATAAAGCAAATAAATTGTATCCTTCTTGAAATATCCTGAGAGATTTGTTCTTGAAGAATTAGGGGGGATTTTTATAGAAGATGGATAATTAGATAATTAATTGAGAATTAATAAAAGAACTATAACTTAATTTTACAATTAGCATAACTTCAAATGTCGTTCCTAGAAATTAAAACACGCTTTGTTTAAAATAAATTGATTGGCTGACATGTTAGATATTTAAGATTATATTCAATATTTTTGTAAAAAAGATTCTTATTTAGCCACATCATTAATGATCGATTCCATTGATTGATTTTAATACTAATATAATGGGAAAGTATTCCTTCGTTCAGTTTAGAAATAAAAGAATATGAAGGGTCATTATTTAGACAAAAAATAAATGTCCACATGTTGGTTTGATAAGAACAATGATAGTTCACTGCCAAATAGAAGAAGGAATTATGAAATTGATCATGAATAGTGAAATCAACTAGGTTTAAAGAGACTTAATTGACTATGGTAGTTAGGATGAAGTCGATAAAAAGTCATGATCAATTAAAAAAAAACAATTGATCATAGAAACAAGAGTTCATGTTGTCAACCAGAAGGTTCAATTCAACTTAGAAGTGGGGGTTCTTAACAAATTAAAACTAATCAGTATAATAGATTAGTTAGAATTCATATGGTTATTGGTAAGGAGATACATATTATTTTAGATTATGTTAAGATTTAATGTGTAAATTTCTTATCTAATAAAAGTAATCTATATAGGATTTGAATTAGATGTTTATGTAAAATTTTACTTTGTACCATTATAAATAAAACATTCAGTTAACAGAAGAAATTGTTGGCCTATGAATGTGGTTTTGACAAGTCAATTTAATTTTATCTTCTTCTTTTTTCAGTTTTTTCTTTTATTTACAACTTTATTTATAGCTTTATTTATCTTTTTTTCTTTTTTTCTCTTTACATGTTTTTTTTAATGCTACTTGGGATAATTTTATTTTTTTTTAGATTTGAAATCTTAGAACACCCACACTTTATTTAATTTTGCAAGGCTCTACTTACTTTACTTGCCTTCACTCAAGATTTAGTTTCTAGTTGTAATTTCTTCTTAATAGAAGATAGAAATGAAGGACAAATAGCTTAATTGATTAAATTATTAATAGTTGGTTAGTTCATTAGTCAATGATCGATCGTATAATTATCTATTAGATCAATAACATTTAATATTCTACTTGCTTAGACTTAAACTCTGTTTCACATTGCGGTTCAACCATACTTTTAAAAATTCATGAATATTTTTTTTAGTCTTCAATTAATTATTTTTATGTGTTTTTAAATCATGTTAATGTATTAATATCAAAAACAAATTTTAAAAATTAAAAAAACATATTTCAATAAATTTAATATCCACTTAGCCACCATCAACTTGCACACATTATACTTGGTATCAATGTATCTACAGGTCACAATATTAGCTCTTGGCTGGTCTACTGACATGTCATTGACTTGTTCTTAGGAATTACCCACATATATATATATATTTTACTCTATATTGTTAATTATCTAGTTGAAAATATAATTGTTCTTTAAATTATTGATTTGAGTGTTTAGAAGCAAATCCGAAAAAATATGAAGTCCCAATTTCATTGAATAAATATAATTGTCCTTTGACTCTTGAGGCCTGGAATCGTGATTCCTCTGCGTTGTAAGCATTGGAAACATCACACAAACACACACATATATATAGTCAAAGCTGCTGACCATCTTGGTTTTTGCAGGTCTCAAGAGTCAAAGGATCTTAGTCCTACAGCACTAAAACCTACAAGCTCGAACACCTTATTGCCATATGTAAATATTTTACTCTATACTAATATGTTGGCGTGCCTCATTCATGAATATCTCCTCAATGCAAATTATTATTCAATGGGTAAGTGGGGAGAAACTTTGGATAGAGGAGGAGCGTCTTCTTCCTCCTCCTCCTCTTCTTCTTCTTCGTATATATTATAAACCAACCAGCCTGGAGTGGTCCAGCCTTTCACACGTGATGACGCTCCTCCCTGCAATTATTTCCACCACCATCATCAATGCTTTCTTTGGCTTCTATAACTTTGGCCCCCAATTAGCTAGCCAAAAAGCTTCCAATCCTCCAAATCTCTTGTATCAAAGTTGTGGGTCCTTCGTTAATATTACAATTATGATGTATTGCCAAATGTGTGAAAGTGTAGTGACAGTGTTCTGCCATTCTTTTCTCTGGTTTTCTATTTCCTTGAGAAAAGGATTTCTCCGTTCTATCAAAATCTATGATGGCCCCCGTTCGAGGGAAGAGCTGTGTTCCGTTTGGTCAGCCCCAGCTTCTTGGTAGGGTCTCATGTTAGAAAAGTCAAAAGCTGAGGGCTTCGGATGGTTTCTTACACTATATATTTCATAATTTTAAATGTATTAATCTTTCTTAGTTATAGCTAGTGTATAATTATTAAGATTAATCAACAATCACCTTCCATTTTGCCGAGTCAAGAGAGAAGAAATTTTTTTTTTTCGTGGTCGTGATTTAGTGTTGATCTGATCTAGTGAATGCCTTCCTGCTTTTTATACACATTCTTTTTTTAGCATAAAAAGAATTGTTTAAGATGTCATTTAATTGTGTACTGTTGGTTTTTATGTTTTAAAAATGTTTTTAAAAAAAATTTAATTTTTTTAATTTTTTAATTTTAAATTAATATGTTTTAAGTGTTTTTAAATCATTTTTATGCGTTGATATTAAAATTAATTTTTAAAAAATAAAAAAAATACTATTTTGATATATTTCTGAGTGAAAAACACTTTAAAAAACAACTGTAACCACACTCTCAGACATGTTGTTTCCTTTCTCTGGAAAAAAAAGAAACAAAAAGAAAATCCTATTTAGATACTGTTCATTGAAAAAATAATAAGGGAATCAGCCATTATTATTAAGTTTTTTTTTTGCTTGAGGTAAATAATTATCAGATCAACTTCTATATTAATAAAAAAAAATTATTTCTCATATAATCTTAACCACGCATCAATTTGGTATATTATAAGGTATTTAATAAATTCTTCTAGAGATTGATTTCCAACTTTAAACTCATATATACAGCTAAGAAAGGAAATAAAATTCTTTAATCTTCACGCCAACCCTTTAGATTTACCATCATTCTTGAGCATAGATGATTAGGAACTAATGCAATGTGTTAGAAATGTCTAAATGCAATTAAGTTTTTTTCTTTTTTCCTGAGAAAACAATAACTATTCTCTCCATGATGAATGAAGTAGGCAAGCCCTATTGCTTTCATGATGAATGTGTTAATGAACATACATGCAGTCTCTCCATATTTCCATACAGTAGTCTCGCTCCCATATTTGTAATTGCCAAGAGTTAGCTGGGTCAAAGAACGCTATTGTTGAAATTATATTTTTTAAAATTTAAATTTATTTATTTTTAAAATTTATTTATTTATTAATATTTTTGGATTGTTTTGATATGCCATGTAAAGAATAAAAAAATATTATTTTAATGTATTTCTAAATAAAAAACACTTTTAAAAAAAATCTTTACTACACTATTATATATACACCCTCTTACCTTTTCCCGAGACAGTTTTTTTTTTCTTTTCCTTTCCATTCTTATTCACGAAGGATTATTTCCAAAACTATTTAAGCCAAAACCAAATCTCTAAGGTATCTTCCATTTTCAAAATAATAATCTTCACTTTTCAGCTATAGATCTTTTTGTTTTTGCATTTCAAAAATATTTTTAAAATATTTATATTTTTTATATTTTTTTCTTTACTTCAAATTAATATTTTTTTATGTTTTTAGATCATTTTGATGCGCTAATATTAAAAATAATTTTAAAAAATAAAAAAAATATTATTTTAATACATTTCTAAATAAAAAACACTTTAAAAAATAATTGTAATCACATTCTTAATCACCACTATATCTACCACTTCCCTTCTAGATAGCTAGACCAGAGTCAAATTCATTTTTTACTGAGTTTTATATATATATATATATATTCAAACTTGAGATAATAGAATGAGAATCAATTTCATTTACCACTCTTTAACATTTTTAAAAAATAAAATTTTTACAACACGTTAGAAAAAAACTCTTTAGCTAAAAGTGTTTGACTATCCGCATTAAAAAACAAAATAGTAACATCTATTTTCTTAAAAAAAAAATCCTCGTTTTCTACCTCCATTTTCCTATATAGAAAACATCAATAAATAATTTTTGGTTAAAACAACTAAACATTAAAAAATAACTTACTTTTTATAAAAATATTGTTTTCTCTGACAGCTTATTTTCGAGAACAAAAACCTAACATCTTAATTATAAGAGTCCTTGTTTCTTCTGTGTTCTCTAATGTTTCCTGGGAACACTCACATAATTGTGTATGCACTCATCTATTCATAATTAATCACTCTCGCAAACTTAGAGTGATGGAATGCAAATATTTTTGATATATATCATCTCTAATTTTTATTTTTCTATTTTATCCGACACATATATAACATTAAATATAACTATTTAACCAAAAAAATAATGAGATATAATTAATAATATGACGTATGCAAGCGTTGAAAAATCATATTTGATTTTTGACTCAATGTTTATTAATACATAGTTTTATGCTAACAAATATGAATTTTAATTAAATTATTGGATTGGAATGATATTTTATCAGAAGATTTCAAAGGTCTTATTTTATATACAGTTAAAAAATTTTAGTGATCGGACATCAAAAATGTTATTGTACGAAAATAATATTAGTTTACTTGTTGATTGAGAATTTCTTTTTCTATTTTATTATAACTCTTTTATTATTTTTCAACCTTATTTAGGATTTTTTTTACTTATTATAAATATGACTATTTAACTTGTATTTTAGCCTTTTTATAGACTTTGATTTCATAACAATATTTGTGTGTGTGTGTGTGAGGAAACCTCATACTTCTTGGTTCTTCAATAACTGTTTTTAGACTTATCAAAAATCAATTCTTTTTATAGAGTTTTTTCTTATACTTCTTGTTTGTGATTCTCTATAATCATTGGGTGGAGGTTTTCATTCCAATAATTTTAGTGTCTCGGTTCAGGTAATTATTGTGTTGAGCTTTTATCAACAAAATCTGATTTTAACTTTCTGGAGATTTATCTTTCTTGCATGTAAGCTCAGGGGTTCCTTTCGAGTTCGCATCATATAAAAAATGTAATGGTGAAAAAAAAGAATTTAGTATATATCATACATTTATATATAGTATAAATAGTTTATTTTATTAAGTGTAACTATATATATATATATATATATATAATATAAATATTTTAAATATAATATTGTAGACATATAACCATTTTTTCTCCATTTACTGAAAAATAAATTTCATTAACTAGTTTTTCAAAATGCAGTCAAACATAAAAAAAATTAAAAAAATACTTTTAATGAAAACACTTTTCAAAAAAACAAATAATACCTCAAAAGTTTAGAAAAATATCATAGATCTTTAACCACCGCATCAATCCTTTAAAATGGGATGAATTCTTTAAGAAATTTTGCTAAAACAATATCTTAAAAATTCGAAGTGGCAAAACATGTCATGTACAAGAAAATACCGCACAGCCATAATAGCAGTATTCTCTATTAGAATTCAGTCTCAGTTGATATTCGAATTATACGTACGTGCATACAAGCCTTCTTCATACACGGTAAGTATACAATACGTACCATATATAGGCTTGTATGCACGTGATAACCGCTTAAAAATTAACTCTTATATCTCATCTTCTCAGTTTGGCGGCACCGAACCCGCGAGTCTTCACTCCCCAACTCGCCAGATTCTACTCTTCCCTTTGTCTTTCTCCTTGTATACAAAATTCCCCAGTCTCACCAGCGTGGATTCAGCAGTTAGATCATCCTGTGAAATCCCATGTTTCAGTTTGAGCTCTTAAGATTTTCATGATATTAGAATCAAACTAAAATATATGGGAGACTTCGACAATTCTCTCTCTCTGTCAAGTCTTTTGTGTCATGAGAATGAAAGTTGTTTTTTCAACGACAGTATTAGTGATCACAGCAACATCAAACATGACCGATCTCGTTTCGGCTTAGAAACTGAAGTTGATGTTGAATATGTAGAGAAGTTGGTGGAGCGGGAGACCATTACTTTTGGATACAGATGTCATGCGTCTTTTGACGATTGCTTGATCACTAGCCATAATTGGTTAAAATTTGCTCGCTTAGATGCCATTGAATGGATTCTTAATGTAATTCGTTTTCTCATTTTTCGATTTCTCCTTTTCAGATTCTCTGTTCTGTTTCTGTTTCTAAAAGTTTGTGTTGTGTTCTGTTTTCAGACAAGAGCAATCTACGGTTTTCGATTTCATACGGCTTATCTTTCTGTCACTTACTTCGACCGTTTTGTTTCAAAAAGATCTATTGACGTAAGAAACCTCTTTCTTTCTTTTTCAAAATAAGAAACTACTAATTGATTTTGAATGTTTATGATTAATGAATGTTATTTTATCCTTTTACAGGAAGGGAAATTGTGGGCTATCCGGTTATTATCGGTGGCATGTTTGTCGTTAGCAGCGAAGATGGAGGAGCGTAAAGTGCCACCCTTATCAGAGTTTCCGGTGGAAGATTACTGTTTTGGAAATAAGGTTATACAGAGAATGGAATTGTTGGTATTGAATACATTGGAATGGAGAATGAATTCAATCACTCCTTTTGCTTATCTGCATTACTTCATCCATAAAACATGCGGTGAATCTACACCAAAAGAGACAGTTTCTAGAGCTGTGGAGCTTATTGTGGCAATGATAAAAGGTATAGTAATTTCTTTCATCCCTCCCTTTGCTTATCTGCGTTGCTTCATCCATAAAACGCTTGGTTTTCCAAGTTTTATTCATGAGTTTAATAAGTTCTTGCATGCTATGTTTTGTGTAGAGATCGATTTGCTTGATCATCGACCATCTATTATCGCGGCCGCTGCAGTATTAGCTGCATCCAATCGGCAATTAACGAGAAAAGAGTTAGAGCTGAAAATGGATATGATTTCATCATGGGGTTCTCTGGAAAATGTGAGCTTTCTTGCCTTTGTTTAACAATTCTGTATTTGATATCTTATCTTTTGTCAATTAAATTAAAGAACAGAACGAATAGAGATGGGTTGGCCTTATTGATGTTCATTCCATGTTTCCTTGCAACAGGAAAATGTATTTTCCTGTTACATCGCAATGCAGGAAATAGAGATGGGAAAGGCTAAGACACCCAGACTAGTGTTTTATCCTAATTCATCAGCAATACATTCTGGTTCATTTGATGTTCTTGAAAACTCTTCCCTCGTCTCTGGAGCTGGTATTAAAAGAAGCCTCACATTTAATGAATGTGATCAAACTTGCCCAGCTAAGAAAATCTGTCGGCCATAGTGTTT
The DNA here is from genome assembly GCA_019202695.1 of Populus x sibirica. NCBI lineage: Eukaryota > Viridiplantae > Streptophyta > Magnoliopsida > Malpighiales > Salicaceae > Populus > Populus x sibirica. Next base: position 1,836,167 of record JAGMVL010000801.1, read on the forward strand.
GATGCTGTCTTTAAAGGATTGACTTGGGTTCATTAATAAGATTTCTTTTTTGAAGAAGAAAAAAAAACAGGGATCATTGCTCATAGATTCGTTCATATGTCTAATGAGTGTTGGTGGCCATTTTACGGTATGTTTTGGACTTGAGGATTGGTGTTTCATTTTCCAACACCCAACAAAAGAATGAGCCAAGTGACAACAAGAAGCTTATAGAGAAAAGGTAAATAAAAAAGTGTGTTTAGCTTTAACCTACAGTAAGAAGAAAGCAGCTGACTGAAGTCCAAAAGCCATTAAGGTGAAGAAAGGCCAGGAGACTCCCCGACGACCATTGAAGACTGCTCGTCTATAGCATTGTTTGGTTTCAAGAATTCCACCATTGCTTACCTTCCTTTTCAGTTATTGTATTTCTTTTCTTCCCGTTTTTCTTTCGTTTGTTGTGACAGAGGGTGCGATGTGTACGTACATCACTTGTAACCCTACCAATGCTTGGGATGCTTAGGTCTTTCAGAAGGCTGAAAGCCATTAGGAATGAAGAAATGTTTTTGATTGATTTGATGTACCTGAGTTGCATCTGGACCATTGAAAAGTGTACAAAGGCTAATGTGTTTAGACTTTTGACGAGTGGGAGGTTTCCTTTTCTCTGTTAAATGGCACTGTGTTTGGGTGTTTTGGGTCAGGAAGCGTCAGGAATTGAATTCTTTTGCTAATTACAATGTAGTTGGGAGCATTTTGAAACATCTCCAGCATTTTCCCTGGTTTCCTAAATTAGAGACCTGCAAATAGCCAGGAATCTTGCTATCAAGTTATGTGCTTGGTTTTTATTTTTCGAAAAAGAAAACACAATATCAGGAACGCTCTCTTGAAAAGTAAAAAAAAGCAATTTTGTTGTCATTCTTTCTCAAAGTTTCGCCATTGTTTTCACCAGTATGTTATACATGTGAAAGCTGATTTGTGCTCTCTTCCATGGTTGCTCATAGGGCCCATGCTATCATCATGAAGTTGGAGTCCTCTGTTTTTAGGGTGGACGAGGGAGTTTGAGATTCATGGCAAAATGGTGTCAGAGGCTCCACCCTTCCACATGCCTCCATGGGGTCCTAGGATATCCAGCCTAGCATTGTACAACATTGTATTCTAGGCTGCAGTAATTGCAACGACTATTCTAGGAGACGGTTCACAGTTACTTATTGTAAAATAATGTATTCTATGCTGTAATAAAAAATTATTTTTGATATTAATACATTAAAATAATTTAAAAATATATAAAAAATTAAACTAAACTTTTTAAATTTTTTTAAAAAAACACGATTTCAACCACGTTTCCAAACATTAATTACATTACATGGTTCAAAATCTAGGTACAACAGGTAACTGTTGTTTGTCTTAGGAGGTGATTTATCATCTATTCTATTAAAACAAACAAACAACATGTTATCTATCCCTTATAAAATTAAAAAATATATATAGCTTAGGTGAGCATGTCTAAGTTGGTAGACCCGCATGCTTAGGCTTTTTTTTTATTAAGGGCCAGGTGTGTTGGGCCACCCAAACTCACAAACCATCAAATCAATTTTTTATTTAAAAAAATAATTGATTTTTTTTAATTTCAAGAATTCATTGTGGATCGAAGGAGTGATGCTTTTTTTTTTTATATATCCTCAAACTTTTTTTTCTACTCGATTGAATCCTTCAGTTGTGAAATTCAAGACCAATTGCTCTAATTTGTTAGGAAATGGTGAAAATGAAAGACGGGGAACCAAAATAAAAAACACAAAGAAACTTGATGGCCATTACAAAATTTACTCAACATTAACTTTGGTCCTTTTATTTTTCAACAAACCCATTTTTAGTCCCTTTGGTTTTCCAAAAATTTCCTTCTGATATAAAACCTCATTTATTTTATTTTTTAGTCCTTGATTTGATGTTGGAGAAAGAAAGCCACTAGAATCTGGTGGTAGAGAGAGAAAATATCAGTTGACATCGCTTATGACACCAGAATGGTTAATCGTTTTGTCAACGAGTTTTAGATGATGAGAGTAGTTCCACTAGGATGTTATTTCACCTCAAAATTGCATGAGATAGTATATCTAACCTTAGAAAGTTTTTGGGTTTAGGTTGTTTTTTATTTTGGACCTTTTTTAGGTTTTTTAAGGTAAAAAGATTTATTTAGGTCTTTAAGATGTTTTTTTTTGTGTGCAGTAAGTGGAGATTGGTGTTATTGCATTGAGAGGTTTCAAGTTCGATCCACTATGTAGTTTAGGGTTATTGTTCTTAGAGGGGTAGAGCATCATTGTTGAGGTAGTCTATCCTATTCTTGGAGAAATATGCAATCATACTAGGGATACTTTGATCCTTTCTAAGGTAAATTATGCAATCACACTAGAAAGATTGATTTCATCTCATCCTTGGAAGGTTGTAGGGAATCTCTCAATCATCACCTTGAAAAAATAAAAAGTCATTTTAAATAAGTCATGCATATACAAAACCTTACATTCATATTTTCATTAACTATGGTAAATTTTCATTTGATTAATACCTCAAAAGTTTAGAAAAATATCATAGATCTTTAACCACCGCATCAATCCTTTAAAATGGGATGAATTCTTTAAGAAATTTTGCTAAAACAATATCTTAAAAATTCGAAGTGGCAAAACATGTCATGTACAAGAAAATACCGCACAGCCATAATAGCAGTATTCTCTATTAGAATTCAGTCTCAGTTGATATTCGAATTATACGTACGTGCATACAAGCCTTCTTCATACACGGTAAGTATACAATACGTACCATATATAGGCTTGTATGCACGTGATAACCGCTTAAAAATTAACTCTTATATCTCATCTTCTCAGTTTGGCGGCACCGAACCCGCGAGTCTTCACTCCCCAACTCGCCAGATTCTACTCTTCCCTTTGTCTTTCTCCTTGTATACAAAATTCCCCAGTCTCACCAGCGTGGATTCAGCAGTTAGATCATCCTGTGAAATCCCATGTTTCAGTTTGAGCTCTTAAGATTTTCATGATATTAGAATCAAACTAAAATATATGGGAGACTTCGACAATTCTCTCTCTCTGTCAAGTCTTTTGTGTCATGAGAATGAAAGTTGTTTTTTCAACGACAGTATTAGTGATCACAGCAACATCAAACATGACCGATCTCGTTTCGGCTTAGAAACTGAAGTTGATGTTGAATATGTAGAGAAGTTGGTGGAGCGGGAGACCATTACTTTTGGATACAGATGTCATGCGTCTTTTGACGATTGCTTGATCACTAGCCATAATTGGTTAAAATTTGCTCGCTTAGATGCCATTGAATGGATTCTTAATGTAATTCGTTTTCTCATTTTTCGATTTCTCCTTTTCAGATTCTCTGTTCTGTTTCTGTTTCTAAAAGTTTGTGTTGTGTTCTGTTTTCAGACAAGAGCAATCTACGGTTTTCGATTTCATACGGCTTATCTTTCTGTCACTTACTTCGACCGTTTTGTTTCAAAAAGATCTATTGACGTAAGAAACCTCTTTCTTTCTTTTTCAAAATAAGAAACTACTAATTGATTTTGAATGTTTATGATTAATGAATGTTATTTTATCCTTTTACAGGAAGGGAAATTGTGGGCTATCCGGTTATTATCGGTGGCATGTTTGTCGTTAGCAGCGAAGATGGAGGAGCGTAAAGTGCCACCCTTATCAGAGTTTCCGGTGGAAGATTACTGTTTTGGAAATAAGGTTATACAGAGAATGGAATTGTTGGTATTGAATACATTGGAATGGAGAATGAATTCAATCACTCCTTTTGCTTATCTGCATTACTTCATCCATAAAACATGCGGTGAATCTACACCAAAAGAGACAGTTTCTAGAGCTGTGGAGCTTATTGTGGCAATGATAAAAGGTATAGTAATTTCTTTCATCCCTCCCTTTGCTTATCTGCGTTGCTTCATCCATAAAACGCTTGGTTTTCCAAGTTTTATTCATGAGTTTAATAAGTTCTTGCATGCTATGTTTTGTGTAGAGATCGATTTGCTTGATCATCGACCATCTATTATCGCGGCCGCTGCAGTATTAGCTGCATCCAATCGGCAATTAACGAGAAAAGAGTTAGAGCTGAAAATGGATATGATTTCATCATGGGGTTCTCTGGAAAATGTGAGCTTTCTTGCCTTTGTTTAACAATTCTGTATTTGATATCTTATCTTTTGTCAATTAAATTAAAGAACAGAACGAATAGAGATGGGTTGGCCTTATTGATGTTCATTCCATGTTTCCTTGCAACAGGAAAATGTATTTTCCTGTTACATCGCAATGCAGGAAATAGAGATGGGAAAGGCTAAGACACCCAGACTAGTGTTTTATCCTAATTCATCAGCAATACATTCTGGTTCATTTGATGTTCTTGAAAACTCTTCCCTCGTCTCTGGAGCTGGTATTAAAAGAAGCCTCACATTTAATGAATGTGATCAAACTTGCCCAGCTAAGAAAATCTGTCGGCCATAGTGTTTGATGCTGTCTTTAAAGGATTGACTTGGGTTCATTAATAAGATTTCTTTTTTGAAGAAGAAAAAAAAACAGGGATCATTGCTCATAGATTCGTTCATATGTCTAATGAGTGTTGGTGGCCATTTTACGGTATGTTTTGGACTTGAGGATTGGTGTTTCATTTTCCAACACCCAACAAAAGAATGAGCCAAGTGACAACAAGAAGCTTATAGAGAAAAGGTAAATAAAAAAGTGTGTTTAGCTTTAACCTACAGTAAGAAGAAAGCAGCTGACTGAAGTCCAAAAGCCATTAAGGTGAAGAAAGGCCAGGAGACTCCCCGACGACCATTGAAGACTGCTCGTCTATAGCATTGTTTGGTTTCAAGAATTCCACCATTGCTTACCTTCCTTTTCAGTTATTGTATTTCTTTTCTTCCCGTTTTTCTTTCGTTTGTTGTGACAGAGGGTGCGATGTGTACGTACATCACTTGTAACCCTACCAATGCTTGGGATGCTTAGGTCTTTCAGAAGGCTGAAAGCCATTAGGAATGAAGAAATGTTTTTGATTGATTTGATGTACCTGAGTTGCATCTGGACCATTGAAAAGTGTACAAAGGCTAATGTGTTTAGACTTTTGACGAGTGGGAGGTTTCCTTTTCTCTGTTAAATGGCACTGTGTTTGGGTGTTTTGGGTCAGGAAGCGTCAGGAATTGAATTCTTTTGCTAATTACAATGTAGTTGGGAGCATTTTGAAACATCTCCAGCATTTTCCCTGGTTTCCTAAATTAGAGACCTGCAAATAGCCAGGAATCTTGCTATCAAGTTATGTGCTTGGTTTTTATTTTTCGAAAAAGAAAACACAATATCAGGAACGCTCTCTTGAAAAGTAAAAAAAAGCAATTTTGTTGTCATTCTTTCTCAAAGTTTCGCCATTGTTTTCACCAGTATGTTATACATGTGAAAGCTGATTTGTGCTCTCTTCCATGGTTGCTCATAGGGCCCATGCTATCATCATGAAGTTGGAGTCCTCTGTTTTTAGGGTGGACGAGGGAGTTTGAGATTCATGGCAAAATGGTGTCAGAGGCTCCACCCTTCCACATGCCTCCATGGGGTCCTAGGATATCCAGCCTAGCATTGTACAACATTGTATTCTAGGCTGCAGTAATTGCAACGACTATTCTAGGAGACGGTTCACAGTTACTTATTGTAAAATAATGTATTCTATGCTGTAATAAAAAATTATTTTTGATATTAATACATTAAAATAATTTAAAAATATATAAAAAATTAAACTAAACTTTTTAAATTTTTTTTAAAAAAACACGATTTCAACCACGTTTCCAAACATTAATTACATTACATGGTTCAAAATCTAGGTACAACAGTAAGCTGTTGTTTGTCTTAGGAGGTGATTTATCATCTATTCTATTAAAACAAACAAACAACATGTTATCTATCCCTTATAAAATTAAAAAATATATATAGCTTAGGTGAGCATGTCTAAGTTGGTAGACCTGCATGCTTAGGCTTTTTTTTATTAAGGGCCAGGTGTGTTGGGCCACCCAAACTCACAAACCATCAAATCAATTTTTTATTTAAAAAAATAATTGATTTTTTTTAATTTCAAGAATTCATTGTGGATCGAAGGAGTGATGCTTTTTTTTTTATATATCCTCAAACTTTTTTTTCTACTCGATTGAATCCTTCAGTTGTGAAATTCAAGACCAATTGCTCTAATTTGTTAGGAAATGGTGAAAATGAAAGACGGGGAACCAAAATAAAAAACACAAAGAAACTTGATGGCCATTACAAAATTTACTCAACATTAACTTTGGTCCTTTTATTTTTCAACAAACCCATTTTTAGTCCCTTTGGTTTTCCAAAAATTTCCTTCTGATATAAAACCTCATTTATTTTATTTTTTAGTCCTTGATTTGATGTTGGAGAAAGAAAGCCACTAGAATCTGGTGGTAGAGAGAGAAAATATCGATTGACATCGCTTATGACACCGAATGGTTAATCGTTTTGTCAACGAGTTTTAGATGATGAGAGTAGTTCCACTAGGATGTTATTTCACCTCAAAATTGCATGAGATAGTATATCTAACCTTAGAAAGTTTTTGGGTTTAGGTTGTTTTTTATTTTGGACCTTTTTTAGGTTTTTTAAGGTAAAAAGATTTATTTAGGTCTTTAAGATGTTTTTTTTTGTGTGTATTTTTAGGTAAAAACAAATATGGTTTTAAATGAATTTTTGATGTGAAACACCCCGACCTGATTTTTTGGTGACCTCCCTAGTAATCAAAATTTAGGAAAAGCAGGCAATGTGTTGTTTGTCTCAACAAGCAACACGTCATTTGCTCTATTTTAATTTTTTTTAAATAAGATAGATGATATGTCATCTGCCTTTTATTAAATAAAAAATATATATATCAAAGCCCAAGCCCGTGGGCTTGGGATGGTAAACCTGCGTGCTTAGGCTATTCTTATTATAAGTCAAACGTGTTGGGCCACCAAGGCCTGCATACCTGGGCTTTATCTTGGGCACTTTTCTTTTTTTTTGGTTCAACTTCATCCTTTGATTTTTTTTTATTTTTTAATTACTTAACTTTTTATTTTTCAATTTTATCTTTCAATATTTGATTTGTTTTATATTGATCTTTTATGATTTATTTTGTTTTGCTTTTTCTAAAATCATCGTGGCTTGAGATAAACGTTCTTCCATTTTGTTGGGGCTTGATTTTAACAACATTTATTTTTGTTATCACTTTTTTAGTTGTCTAAGTTGTCTTTGAACTCACTAAGTTAATTGGGTCAGATTAGACTAACCCTTATATGGTTAAGATTTTTTTTCCTACTAGAGAATACATTAACAGTGCCTACTCTTTTTTTTACTCTAAAAAAATTGATTTGATCAGCAATGTAGGGCGGACCAATGATCTATTATAGTTTTATTCTAACTCGTATCCTAGCACTTATTAGACACCTTTAAGGTAAGATGTTATTTGGTTCTTCTAAAATACTCTTACGAAGAGTTCTCAAATATAAAAGGAATATAGGCTGATGTTTGGTGTTATAGATGTAAAAGGCTTTGGTGATTGTGCTTCGCTGCTAGGTTATACTAATTTTTTTTCATAAAAAATGATGTTTAGGTGTAGCAAACATGTTTTAAAAAAAGAAGAAAAATCTACAAATTGGGTCATACACTTGTTTTATTAAGGGAAAATGATATACCTTAATTCTTGACCCATTAAATATGGAAGGACGAAATAGAATAAAAAAGAACCTAAATAAATCATCCCTGGCTAACCCTAGTTAGCATGATAAACTTGTAACCTCGGTAATTAAGACCGAGCCAACTCGAGTTATCTTACCAAATCCATGACCCAGATCATGAGATTAAAATAGTCCGATATAAACAAAATGTCAACATGCGTTAACTATTTAAACTTGTGACCCAAATCATTAGACTCGATGCACTCTATCTAAAAAAACCATAAAACTTAATTATCATTCAATCAAATATTGAAAAAAAAATTAAAAAAAATTTCAATTATACAAATGGATTCAAAAAAAAAAAGAATAAGGACCAAACTTGTAATAGAAAATAAATTTAATATTTTATTGAAGGGTGAAATTGAAAAAAAAATCCATTTAGCAAATGGACCAAAACAAAACATTTCAAAGAATGAAGATCAAAATTGATATACAAAATAAATTTTATATTTCGTTAAAAGGTGAGATTGAAAAAAAAATTAGAAAAAGGATCTCAAAAAACCCAAAATAATAAGGATCAAATTGGTAAAAATAATATACCATTAATTTTGATAGAAGGATGAGATTGAGAAAAAAAAATAAACTTTTACAAAAAGAGCCAAGAAAAAAAAATAAAAGTCAAAAGAATTAGGAAAAATTTGAAAAATATAATATATGAAAATTGAGATTAAATAATGAAATTAAAAACAAACAAAATATTTATAAAATAGCCAAGAGTAAAAATTTCACAACCCTAAAATTCAATTACAATGTTCTTAGCAAACACTTTTTTTTTTTTAATAGTGTTTGTATTATATTTCAATCCCTAATGTTTATAATATTTATGTTTAAATAATAATATTTTATCTGATTTGTATTTTGGTCTCTAATAATTGGAAGAAAAGAGAAGTGAGGTTTGAGAAAATATTAGCTTCCTACCATAAAAAAGAAGAAGATGGTTTTCATATGATTAACAAGAAGAAAATTACAGTTTCTTCTCTCTCTCTTTTATTTATTTATTTTATTTTTCTAAAAGCTAGACATAGACATGGAAAGCTATTTGATCTTTTATTTAAATATTGGATGCTGTAAAATTAAATTCTTTGATTAAATAAATATTTTAAAACCACATGATAATACCATAATCTTGAAATAAAGTTGATTATTTCATGAAACATAATATATGAACCTAATACTCATAAAATTATTTGTTGATTTTTATATAATTTCTTACAAATTAATTATTACTTTATTTCTCACATTACAATCTTATAAAAATTATTAAATAATTTTAACTTCGAAAGAAGATTTGTAGAAAAGATAAAGAAGAAGTAGTTAAAAATTATTTGAAATAATTTCTGAAATTATATATTTTTTAAATTTCATCGTCTTTCAACTTTTTTTATCTGTTAGATTTGATCTTTATTATTTTGATTATTATTTATTTTATTTGAGATAATTTATAAAATTAAATTATTTTTTACAATTTCATTCTCATCCAACTTTTTAATTTATAAGATTTATTTCTCATTATTTTAATAATTGTTTTAAAAAATATTAATAAGTTATTTTCCAACTCATTTTCCATAATATAGCCAAATATTAGAAAATATTTTTCAATTTATTTTTTATGATATTATCAAATATTATAAAATAATTCACTTTTCAAGATTTTATTTTTCAAGAAAGCCACTTAAAAAAAATTTATTTTTCACCAAACGCAATAGAGCTTAATAAAACAAAAACCCATAAAAATATTTTGTGTCTTTTCTTCATCAAAGAAACTAAGGCATGCTGTAATAGGCGGGAGGCTTTGAGAATTTGAAACCGAACCCTTGATTTGAAATATGAACAGATCCAGACAACAAAGACAAACAATCCCTCCATTTATTTCTATCCTCTAACTCCCTTTACTAATTCCAGAATCCCAAGTTTCTCCCTCCATGGAGAAGAGGCATTGTCATCCGTCTTCTCTCCATAACTCATCGCCGCAGGAATTCCTCTCCTCAGCCACAGAACTCAATCTCAAAGTCAAATCCTCAAAACGAACACTCAAATCCTTAATCCACTCTATCCCCTCCTCTTCTCCTCTATCTTCCTCTCTCCTCCCCTCTCTGCATACTTTCATTTCCGATTCTATCCTTTCCTTCCGCCACCCCACCAGCCCCCCTCCCTCTAAAAAACGCCGTCGATCCGGCCGTAAAAATAATACGGATGAAGAAGCCACTCTCAACCTCCACAAACAACCACAACAACATAATCTCGAGAAGCTCCACCTTCTTGCTCACGTTGCTTTTCTATGCGTTTCGCATCCCAAGAAGGTGTTTTCGCCTCGGGATCTGTTGCCATCTGTTCAGTTGCTTCATGACAATTTGGTCTTTTTTGAGTCGGATTCGAGTTTGTTGTTGGAGATATCGAATTTATGTGAGGTTTATTGGAGGGAGAATTTACAGGGGAGAGAAATGTTGATTTCACAGTCTTTACCATTTCTGGTTTCGCGGTCTTTGACATTGAAGAAGAAAGTGGACGTTCATAGAGTTTATGCTTTACGTGAGGCTTTTACTTTGTTTGATTTCGAGGATGAGAGCATTGAGGATTTGAAGATGTTGTTGATTCGGACTGTGATCGCGCCGATTTATTTGAAGACTGAGGATGGGAGGAAGTTCTTGGGGTTTATTTTTGGGTTGAGTATGCAGTTAATGAAGGAGGCATTGGCGATGATAAAGTCTCAGATTGCATTTGGTAGGAAGTCCATCCTGGAAGCATATGGAGTGGTGTTGTTTCGGGCATGGAAAGGGGTTGATGGGGTTTTGAAGGAGGAGTTTGAGGGTGGGTTCCTACAGGGTTTGATTGAGGGCTCGATATATGCGAATTCCAGGGTGTTTGCAGCTTCTGTTAGGAGGGTTTTGGGTGGGTTTGTTAGTCAAAGGATTACTGATGGGGTTGAAAAGTTGCTTTTTCGGCTTGCTGAGCCTGTGATATTTCGGTCCCTCCAGGTAAACCAATTCTTTTATCCCATGTAAACTTGAATTTCATGATAATATATCTGTTTGGAATAAATTATTAACTAGCATATAACAATTTGTGTTGGCATGTGAAATAAATGTAATATTAACTTGGTAGCTGTTGCTCATACACAATTGATCTTAAGGATGCAATTGTTCTTTTCAACATATCTAATTCATTATTGGTTGGTTTAGATAATTTGATTAAAGAATTATGAGATTGTTCTATGCACGTTTTGACAGGTTGCCAATTCAAATGTTCGTCTTAATGCATTGCATTTACTTTTAGATTTTTTCCCTCTTGAAGATCCTGATGCCATGAAAGAAGTAAAAGATACACTGCTTGATAAGCAGTTCTTTTTAATGGAGAGATTGATCATGGACGATTGTCCAGATGTAAGAGTTGTTGCAGTAGAAGGTTGTTTTCGTGTCCTTCATTTATTTTGGGAAATCATCCCCTCATCAACCATTACAAAGCTGCTTACAAAAATATTTGATGACATGTCACACGATATATGCAATGAGGTTAGGCTTTCGACGGTGAATGGCACCATTTATTTGCTTGGAAATCCACAGTCTCATGAAATTCTTAAAGTTCTTCTACCAAGATTGGGGCATCTGATCCTGGATAGTGCTCTTTCTAGTCGTGCTGCTGTCATGGATCTCCTCCTCCTTATAAGGGATATCCGATCCTTTCAATTTAATAAGGTATTGCTTTTGCATTAACATTTTTGTATTGTTTTTAGCATCTTTCACATGTTACTTGGTTGAGTTTATTCTTACTATATTAGTATATCTCTCATTGGCTGGCTGTTATTATAAAACTGCAGGTGGTTGGTTTAGATGTGTTATTATCAACACTTGCAAATGATCATTCTCAGGTTGCACAGAAGATTACTAGATTGCTTATACCATCATACTTTCCCTCAAAAGTTAGCATCGAAGAGGCATGCAATCGTTGTGTCACTCTTATTAAAAGGTCTCCCATGGCTGGTGCAAGGTTTTGTGAATTTGCCATGTTAGAGGGGGCATCTCCTAAGTCTCTCATGGAGCTTGTCAGAGTGTTGATCGGTTTGGTTTTGTCAAATGAAAAACTACATGCAGATCAGATTGAGGGTTTATTTATTGCCGCTGCCTCCCTATGCAACAATCTAGTCAGTGAGCCTTGCTATAAGAATGCCCTTAAAGAGTTTTTCACCGGTGGAAAAGTAAAGTGCTTGTTTGCTGCTGCATCCACTGGGCATGCTCAACCATCTGTACTCAACATTTGTTCCGTTGTTTCTCCTGATGATGTTGCTGGGCTTGTTGAAGAATGCATGAGCCTAGTTACTAATTGTTGCGGATTACCAAAGAATGTGGAAATGCAAGCTAAAGTAAGGTCCGCTCACAGATTATTGTTGTCTTATAGTGGCTTTGATGATATGTTCGATTCTTTAACAAGGCTTTTGCAAAAAGCTGCCTATCGTTGCCATGTTAAATTTGGAGTTGAAATACCAAAGCAGAGAGTTTCCCCTGGGAAAAGGAAGAAATGCAAGTCCTCAGTCAAAATCTCAGCCAAGAGGAAGCATGTAGGTGGGAAAAATTCAACCACTTTTGAGTATGATTACTCAATTGCTGTTGGAATTGCTTGCCAGATTAAAGACCTGGTTGTTTCTAAGGACTCTCGGGAAGCTATTTTAGGGTCCCAAGCTCTAGAATCGTCATTTCTTGCTCTGAAGGTCATTTCAGAGGTCAGCATTGAGCACTGCATCTCCTGCGAGTATATGGACACATCACCTGTTTTGGCGTATTCAGGTCTTGCCTTGCATATGAGTCTTCAAAACATAAGCATTAGTACAAATGATAGTGGCAGCAAGAACAGTGAGGGGACTGACTCTTCATCAATTTTGGAGGCAAGTTGTATTTTTTTTTCTTTCACTTTTGTTTTATTGAAGTCTCTATTCTCTATGACTCTCCCTTGTATTTTTGTCTTTGACCAATAAATCATTCAATCCTTATGTGATTTTGCAAGTTTTGTATTGCTTAGCCTTACATTCTATGGCAATACCTGAATTTTTTATTTTGCAAGAAATTTAAATGTCCCTTTTCTTCACATTAGACCTTGAATTTAATTTCCATCTCTTGTTCTGCCATGGAATTTATCATTCTTTACATGGAAAACAGTGTAACATCCTGAAATCAATGGTCCCCTATTTTCCCAATGCCATCAGCACAAACATGCTGGTTTAATTCTTTAGAGCTGCCACTTTATGCAAAATCTTGAAGCAGGACTGTGTTTCTTGAATATTCCTCCCAGAACCCCACTTTGGCGGGGACCATAATCAGACATTGGTTGCTTATCAATACAAGCATTATAATTTGTAGCTGCCAGTTGTTGATTTAAGACCTGGTTAATGAGCTAATTGAAAGTATTTTTGTTGTTTGAATTTTAATAATAGGCATCTATAGACATTAGGTGTTCTGTACTAATATACATGTATATCTTTCTCATCTTACAACTGTGGTAATCACAACAGACTTTGTAATCTTCATGGATTTTTTTAATAGAGTGCATTTTTTAGCTGTACCTGCTCCTTTGTCAGTTGTGACTGTTGCTCACATACGTGCTTCAATTTTTGAGAATGAGGAAACGTTCGTTGATGTGCTCTCAATTCTGTTTCCTCTAAATTTCATTTTCTTCAGACGGTGTTGGACCAGACAGTGGATCACCTTCTTAATTGTATTGATAAGCTGCTCGGAGAAGTTAACATTGGGGAAACTCAAGCAGACGCATCTATTTCAAATGATGATGGTGAGTGATTAAGGAGAGTATATAATTAAATCACCATCCCTTTAGCGCTGCTGTTCAATTTTAGAATATTAGTGACTGCAATAGCATTATAATTTGAATATCTGCGTCTTACATGAGATCTCATCATGCAATATTTTGCTTTTAACATCTCCATCATTCTTCTTTGTTTTTCATTAGAGAGAGGAATCACTTTTATTTAACGATGACTTTTTAACATTACGTAGGATCTCTCTCTACCAAAGAAAGGGGGATGTCAAATAAGGTGAAGATGCTTACTGCAGTGCTAAAGCTCATAGTTGATTCCATTGCAATGGGCCTTCTATCTCGTATTCATGGAAGGTGCTTGAACTTTACGTCTGCATATTTAAAACACATCACCTTTGCGTTAGAGCACCAATCTAGTGAAAAACTGCAATTTAAGGAGGATGAGTTGAAAGATTTTTTTCTGTGTCTGAAGAGCTCCTTCAGCTATGCAGCCAAGTTACTCAATCTGATCCTTCGTGACACCAGTGAAACTTCACCACTACTGCCAGAAGCTTTTGATCTTGTCAATGATATGCTTGATCTAATCACCTCAATTGAATTGCACTTGGGCTCTGGTTTTGCAGCAGGCCTGGTTGCTGCGGCCAAGTCTTGGCTGCCTGATCTGATTCTTGCATTGGGATCTCCGTGCATGCTAAACAAGACTCAAGTAGCAAGCGCATATATAACTGCATTAGATTGCATTAAGTCTGGTTATCCATCGTGGCCTATAATTTTAGCAAAGACTGAGCTTTATGAAATAAGAGAAGCTAACCCAGAAGAGGTGGATGATATAACTTCCGAACCAGAAGAATTCCGTGCGTTTAAGAAATTCATGGAAATGATAGTTTCACTATTGAAGGGGAAGTTTAACATTCTGGATGCAGTTGGAGTGATTTTATTGACTGGCTCAGTTGTTGGCCTTGAAAGGAAGGACTTTGGAGTAGTATTGGGACTTCTACATTTTGTCTGTGTGAAGTTAGTTGGAGAAGAAGACAGGGAATGGAATGAACTGGATATGATGTTGGCTTCTCTGCCAGACATCTACCCTCAGATCGAGAGAGGGATTGAGGAACAGAGTGACGAAAATGCAAGGCAGAAATTATGCAGTGCCAGGATGTTGCTTGACCATGTTTGGTTTTACCATCTTTATGAAACCGGGAGGTTTTCTGCTATGAAAGAATAAATGGAACTTCTGTAAGAAATTTTATATTTTAAATTCTATGCTGAGTATATGCGTTGCATCCCATTTTATTTCATTCTGCAGAGGTTGAATGAAATGACAAAATCGTTCCTGTTCTTTTCTGAGACGGGACAAAATTACTCCTGGTCATTAAACCGTTATAAATTAACAGGTTCATGTTCTTTAACCAAACGGCTGGCATACGATTGCAATGCCTTAGCAGCATGTCCAAACATCATGAAATAGCTTCAAAGAGTACAAGTTGGGCAAGGATGTCTCAAACCTCAGTTAGTAGTGTACTAATTACTCTGCTAACCATGATGAGTCCTGTCTGAGGGAGAACAAACTAGAAAAAAAAAAAAAAAACTGGAATCTTGAGCTATACTGTTAGAGAGATTTCCTCTTCTCAATACAATACCTGACTAGAAGAATAGTGCAACAGTTGTGCTTGTTGCTGTGAGCTTATCAGACTGAGAATGCCATGATAAAACTGCAGATACAGGCAATGAGAATTCTGGTGGATGCCCCCTGGAGATGGATGAGAGAAGTTTGAACGCTGATGCAGCTACTATCAACAAACACGAGGCTAGACTGTAATTATCAAAGAAACGATTTCTGGAGGAGATTGCTGAAGCTCAAGGTTTGCTGCGTGCACAAAACTGGACAAGGAAGTTGGACTGCACAGGATCCGCATTCCAAGAACAGCCTGGGTGTCATGACTATAGGTTGTTTGACATTGTGTTTTAACTTGTATTTTGGTGTGTTTTAAAAGTATATTTAGCATGAAAGAGTATCAAATTGATGTTTTTTTTAGTATTTTTTGATGATTTTAATATGCTGATATTAAAAATAAAAAATATTTTAATATACTTTTAAGTGAAAAATACATTTGAAAAATATTATATATCACAATATCAAAAACACATCAAACTGAATTATGTAAATTTATTTCTCATAAGCTGAGGGCTCTATTTTAAAGGCCTTTTCTTCTATTTTCTTTCTAGTATAATATTGTAAGAAGACTGAATTCCAACTTTGTGGAGCAACTCTTTCCTTAGCCATAACATAATGTGGAACCTGGATCGTTTCATCGAGCACTATTTCTTTTAAGATAAAAAGGTGTTCTGACTCTAATGAATCAAGTCATAACTTACACCTTCTACCAGTATACTACTATGGAAAGTAAATTCTATTTCAGAGATTGTGTGTTTCACCCTTACTAGTAAGAAGCTTTTTCTTGAGCTAGGTTTCTTAGATCTACGTGTTTCGGGGAGGGCATAGATTGATAAATTAAGAGGCTAGATTCTAAGAGCTTTTACTTTGCATATCTTCCTAATTATTATGAGGATGAGGAATCATACAAACCATCTATTTACCCTATCAATAAAAAAGAAGAAGAAAAGAACTAGGGTTTTTTTTTTTATATAATCAAGAAGCCAGAACTTTATGGCAAGCAATCAAGAAAAATAAAGACACAAATTATAAGAGATATAACCTGAGATTAGACTGATACTAACATATATGAATCCTAGCAGAATATAATTCAATTTACGAACTCAAGATCTTTCTAATTCAGGCTTAAGATTGACAATTGAGCTTAACATGATGGACAATCTACCCCAAGGCACCAAGACCATAATAACAACCCTTACACAACCTCCTCACTTGGAGACAAACACAAGAAGTATAAAATCACAACGAAGATTGATTAATTATTTGAAGAGTGTAGCTCAATCACGAACCAAGCAAGAAAGATCCCTATTTTCTATGCTTTAATATGCAAAAATCTTATGTGAATTAAATCTAAAAATGAAGTCTTAAAAAAGAGTATTTATACTCTTGAAATTAAACCTTTAAGATAACTTAATGGGTTCACTTGACCTAATTTAGAACTGACTAATTAACTTAAAAATAATAAAATAAACATTCTAAAATTTTTATCCTATAATGTTGTCACTTCTCTTTGAAAAATAAACTAGGAAAATTTTCTTGTTCCAATAATCCTAATTTGTAGCCTCCTTTGATGTCCATGGTAGAGTATGATTTTTCCTTCCAATTAAATCTCCTTGATAGATTAGGCTTTTCATTTCTCAAATAATTCATGATTTTCTTATTGGATTAGGAAACATAAAATACTTGACAAGACAAGCTCATTGATGCTGAAATTACTCATATGACCGAAACTCATGGTCCTCAAGCCCATTTTGAATATGAATCAAAATTTTTAAGGTTTGCTCTTCTTCGGTTGTTTCTTTTTTGTAGTCCATCATGTCCCATGTATTTTGAAAAATCCAATTAAAGGCTTCCTTGAACTTCTTTGCCCTAGCCCTAGTGATTAGACCTAGTGGAACTACTAACAGATCTTCTGGTGTGAGTTAGATCGAAACACTTAGTGCTTGTTGTATTTTAGAGTTTATTGGAGTAGGTTCCTACCATTAGAAGAATTTTCTTACAACAACAATTATCATGCTAGCATTAAGATAACGCTTTATGAGACTTTATATGGTTGGAAGTGTATATCATCGGTCTATTGGTTTGAGGTTAGTGATAAAAAGATAATGGGACCATAATTGATTTAGATTACCTCAAAGAAGATATGTATGATTAGAGATAGACTTCTAATCAGTTAAAATAGAGAAAATAGTTACACGAATAAGAAGATACGTGATTTAGAGTTTTCAATAGGTCATTGTGTGTTTTTGAAGGTATCACTGACTACAGGAGTATTAGAATAATTTTCTTACAACAACAATTATCATGCTAGCATTAAGATGACGCCTTATGAGACTTTATATGGTCGGAAGTGTAGATCATCGGTCTATTGGTTTGAGGTTAGTGAGAAAAGGATAATGAGACCATAATTGATTTAGATTACCTTAAAGAAGATATAGATGATTAGAGAGAAGCTTCTTACCACTCAGAGTTGACAAAACAGTTACACGGATAAAAACATACGTGATTTAGAGTTTTCAACAGGTGATTGTGTGTTTTTTAAGGTGTTACCGACTACAGGAATATTAAGGTTT
Source organism: Populus x sibirica (assembly GCA_019202695.1). NCBI lineage: Eukaryota > Viridiplantae > Streptophyta > Magnoliopsida > Malpighiales > Salicaceae > Populus > Populus x sibirica. Next base: position 1,853,910 of record JAGMVL010000801.1, read on the forward strand.
GGAAAGAAAGACAAGTTAAGTCCTCAATTCATTGAACCAACTAATATTCTGGAGAGAGTTGGAGCAGTTGCTTACAGGTTACCTACCACCAAACTTGTTAGTTATTCATCCGGTATTCCATGTTTTGATGTTACGAAAGTATATCTTTGGATCCATCTTATGTATTAGAAGTTCAACCAGTTGAATTGAGTGATAATATGACTTATGAGGTGCAACTGCAAGCTATAATGGATCGACAAGAAAATAAACGTAGATAAAAGGAAATAGCTTCAGTGAAAGTGAAGAAGAAAGGTCATTCATGTGAGGAAGAGATGTGGGAGATCGAGGAAAAAATACGCGAGGGGTATCATTATTTTTTCAATAAAAATCGTAAATGTTCAAGTATTTCTGTCAAGTTTCGACAACAAAACTTTGATAAGGTGGGAGAATGTAATATTTTCAAAAGAAAAATATAAACTTAATATGAAAGCCCTTATAGGAGTAAACATTAGGTATAAATAAGCGAGGGACACTTTGGTAATTGTATAAAAATTGATAAATAGAAATAGGAAAAATAAAACAAAAAAATAGATAAAAAAAATTAAAAGAGAGAAGACCGAAAGGGAGAAATAGAGAGAGAAAAAAAAGAAGAAGAAGAAGAAGAAAAAGAAGAAGAAGAGAGGGAAAGATAAAGGAAAGAGAAGAGAGTTGGAGAAAATAGATTTTTAAGATAAGATTTATACTTTGATATGTATGATTGTTGTTATTAATTATGATTTTGAATTTGTTAAGATTTTAGGGATTTGAAGTTTGTGTTTTTGAGTTAATTGATGAATAAATTGTTATGGGTTTTTGAGGTGTAAGTTGAAATTTTAAGGATCTGTAATTTTAAAGAGATTGGTATATCAGAATTCTGAAATCTTGGTCAATTTTGGTTGATTGGTTTGCCTGATAGTTTCGATTGACTGATTGGTCAATTTTGATTGACCGGTTGACCGAGCAGTAGGGGTTGATAGATTCTTTTAGATTCGGACAACCGCTTAATGCGGATTGAGAAGTGTGACCGACTCAGGTCATTGGCAGTTGATGGGCCATCGCCTCACTTTTCTCCCATTCTTTGACAAGTGAGCTTTCTGAATCGAGGCCCGGCTCGCGTTAGGATATGTTTAGGATCAATCAGGTGGATCTATTTTAGTTTTATAATTACATTTTGGTCTCTAATCTTAAAGTTGCAATCTCTTATATTATCTACTTCACTTCGTTTTGAGTATATCTTTTTTATATATATTCAGATACTCCTAATAGTCTATATTATGAATGTCAATAAGATTCCTTTGATATCTTTTGTGTTCCTTGTACTTTTGAGTCAATCAAGTGAATAATGTTCAGGAATAGTATAAATATTTGAATTATTAATATGAAATTGATCATGCTTTTTGTAAAATATATATTATTCATTATCTTTTGTTTATGATGAAACATAATCACTTATTGAAATTTATTTATTGATACGAGATATTATGCATATTTAAATTGATAGCTCCTCATTTGGTTGATTGTATGAGTTGAGCCTTTAAGAAATGATTGTGTTTTCTTTGATTATGATCTTATGGTATGTCAGTTAGAATATTCATGTTAATAGATAGTAGTGTTATTCTTTGTACACATTATAGTTCTAAATTTTAATTGGTCAGGAGAGTCACTAACATGTGATGACTGATCATTTCACAGTTTGGAGCGTTATGCTCATTGCATATTGATTTACTAACAAGCTTTACCTCATGCTAATTCTTATTATAGCCTGCTTATAAAACTCATTTGTATATATTCTTCATTATTATATTACCTTGTAGGTGTATATTAAAATTTATTTACTCACTAAGTTGTTGAACTTACCATCTTATTTTTTTTTCAAGCTTATAGTTTTGTCGGTGATTGCTTTTATTAGACTTTTATAATCTGCTTTGTTGCTTGTAATTAATACTATTTTGTTTAGTCTAGTTAGTGCTTTATATTTATTGAATTGAATCGAGGATTGTATTAAGATGTTGATTTATATTATGAGATTAATTATGAAATCAAATGCTGTGTAGAATTTTAACTGAGTTAAGAAATTTTTTTTTTGTATATTTGGGTTAATATAGGTAAAAAATCTGCTTATGAAACTCTCCTGTGCACCAATCATGGATCTAAAGATCATGTCGTGACATGCAGGCTGCATGCAGTCATTGAAACACAATTTCCTACCAAGTTCTGTGCAAACCACCACACTCACATGCACAGACATCAACACATGCGTGCAGCATCTCCAAATTTCAAAACCAGCGAACAAAAACCATTACAATTTATTTTTTAAAAAATAAAAACTTCGAATTAGTACATTGATTGAATGAATGAAGAAGTTCAATTACATGATTGTAGAGTGTAGACCTACCAAAATTCCATCAAAAGATTCAAGAAAAAATTGCTGCCATCTTTTTAGTTGCCAGGAATATTCACTACGTAAAAGAAAAGTCAGGATCAAGGAACATTTGTTTTGGAAAACTGTTTCTAGGATAATAATATTTCTGCACCTGGTCTCGTAGACAACAAACTAATTAAGAAACTTTCTTGGACAACATGCTGAGCACTTCACAAGTCTTCCATTACTTGAAAAGGCCTCCTCAAATCCCGTTGTCCAAACTTCAGTTTTAGAAGGGATCTCTGAAACGCGATCTATACAGGGATCTTCTTTAAACCAGCAGCAATCGGCATGCCAAGAAATCCAATGAGCACACTAAGGAACCACTGTGCGAAAGTGAGAGGTGTTGTATTTGCAAATGTACCCAGGAATTCCACGATTATGATTTGGGAAAGGACAGTGCCACCAATAACAGCAACAAAAACATAGTTATCCAATATGCCTTTGAAAACATCAATCTCCTCCATCTCGCGGGAGCTTATCTCATTGAATATCTGCACAGTCAAATGAAGTTATTTTTAGTTAGTGAAAGTTATCAAGGCAAGAATTGGAAATCCTGCTAACTAGAAGCTTAGTTCAAACTATGATTATCGCCTTCCCTAGCGAGCTAATACACTCGAGCAATAAATACTAGGCCAAAACTTAAGGTTGTATTTAACCAGGAAAGAGTATCAGCAAAGGAAAATGGATGAAGTGTTCAATTCCATATCATCATGTAATCATGTAAGAAATGCATCAACTACACCTGAGAAGGATTTTTATTAACAAGCAGAATATTTGCTACAGGTGAGAGAGAATATTAGGCATCCATGAATATCCTTCTCAATAGAACTGACAGCCTTGCTGTGATATTTCTTTAGCGTTAATAGGTTTTCTGGAAATTTATCAACGCTAAAGAAATTGGAAATGACAGCCTTTCTGTGCCCTTGAAACCTATTGGATTGAATTGTATTTAGCAAATAATGAAGCCTTGTAAATCACCAATAAAATCGGGGAAAGAAGGTGAAGCTAGCTAGTGATGCACATGATTCTCATTCCTTTTGCACAGCTCATACAGAGGCATAAGAAGCAACAAACGGGTTAGGAGAGAAGGGAGCCAAAGGAAAAGAAGAGGAGAAGGGAATTCGTAAGTTCTAATTTCAGAGAACAACACTTCTAACAATGCTAATTAATCGTGAGAAATGCACCTATATTTCCCACTCTGATGGTAAAACTAATTCATGATCATAGCAAGTATACCCTTAATCCTTTTCAGTAAGAAATATAACATTTCCATTTGAGTTAAATCTACCGTAAAAGTTTTAAGGTATCCACATATAGCATTCAGATATCCAAAGATAAATTTAAGCATTCAGATAGTCAAAGATAAATTTTACTGTTATTGTAATGTCAAACATGTGACGCGCAGACTGCAGTGCTGCTTCAAAAATAATCTAATAGTCTTGAGATTCGTAGAAAAGCTTGCCTGACAAAAGACGAATGAATTGAATATAAGGGTGTTCAGGACTAGATCAGAATCAGGGCCATCGAGACTAAATAATGCTTTCCCTTTGGCTTGAAGGTGCCATATTACCATAAACTGGTAAAGAGATTGGCCTAAGATATTCCTCCACATGACGCTGCTGATAAAGTTCCCTTTCCTTCCAACTGGGGAACGCTTCATTAGTTCATCATTTGGAGGCTCAGTTGCAAGTGCAAGTGCTCCCAGGGTATCCATGATCATGTTTACCCACAAAAGCTGGACAGCTGTGAGGGGAGCACTACCTGAAAAACATTTTGACGAGTAATTATCGGCAAGAAATAGAATGGTTTCTATAATGCAAAACAAAAGGCAGAAACGTGATTCATGGAAAGCTACATGCAGCATATGGCTTGGTTACATACCTGTCAAACAAGCTGAAGAGAAGTTAACAATTAAGGCCACCACGTTAACAGTCAGCTGGAACTGTACGAATTTTTGAATATTTATGTAAACTGAGCGTCCCCATTTGGCTACTGTCACGATGGTTGAGAAATTGTCATCCAGAATTATGACATCAGCACTCTCTTTAGCCACCTGAAGTTCGAATAGCAATTAATCAAACTCCGCATTAAGACCCAGTATAATTTTGGAAATTCTAATGGATGAGAACTGAAAAGTTCTTATCATCTTGAATAAAAAAACACACAAGAATAGCACCTCTTTCTACTCCATAAAAGTCTAGAGGTCCATGACTAAAACCAAACCGGCCACTTTTTGCTTGGCTTGACTTACTCCCACGAAATTATGAATAATGTAGTTAGTTCTCATTCTCTCATATTAGTGATTCTCAAAAATACTTACCTCGGCTCTTAACACATAAAGCCAATGGATTCAGTGAAAAATAACAAAGGGCAATGTGAGAAATCAAGGAACTTTTCATCAACCTTTAGGTGGACCACATATTAACTGTTAAATATGTGGTAGACATTAACACTAATACAATGTCAATTCCTATAAGCAAGACCATGTACAAGGAAGAGGTTCCACAAAATGCAGCATGATATCTTTAAAAGATACAGGGAACAGTTATCTGATCCAAATGGCCAACTGAATCAAAATGTTTTGCATGAAAGCCATGCTTTAGCACTGTTTTGCCTATTCTATGGATGGCAGAAAGATTGATGTTGGGCTGGGTTCCTGGAAAGAACTAGAATAAACTCACCTCAGTTCCAGCAATGCCCATTGCTAGACCAATATCGGCTTCATGGAGTGCTGGAGCATCGTTTGTTCCATCACCAGTCACTGCAACAACCTCACCAAAGGTCGTTCGCAAATGTTTCACCAGTGTATGTTTGTCAAGAGGTGAAGATCGAGCCATCACCTGCAAATGAATTCCCATTTGTTAGTCTTGGTGAGACAAACTCTTTTCATTGCCAATAAATTTTTTGCAGTTAGATATTCGATAGACAAGAAAGTGAAATGACACCTGAATTTTGGGAACTAGTTGGAGCAATTCTTCCAGGCTCTTCTCTCGGAAATCTGGACCCTCAATTGCTATACCATCATCAGTAAGAATCCCACATTCCCTTGCAATAGCCTTTGCAGTATTTATATTATCTCCTGTAACCATTCGTACAGTGATACCAGCTGAACGACATACTGCAACAGACTCCTTGACTCCTGGACGAACAGGATCTTTGATACCCACAATCCCTATACAAGTATAACCAGAAACTGGCATAGGATTCTCAGGGGAGAACCCACCTTCCAGTTCCATATAGGCAATACAGAGAGTTCTAAGAGCCTCATTAGCAAACTGATCGATTGTATCCTTAAGGAGGTTAATGGATTCTTCATCCAGGGGAACAATGTCACCATTTGAATTGATCACCTTGTCACAAGCAGCCAAAACTATTTCTGAAGCACCTTTGGTGTGGGCTCGCAAACCACCTTCATGAAGTTCCATCACTACCCCCATTCGCTTCTTCGTGGAGTTGAAAGGTTCAACTTTAACAAGTTTCACAGCTTGTCGCTCTGCCTGGAAATCTCCACCCAGGGATAAGGCAAACTCCAATAAAGCAGTCTCGGTGGGTGTTCCTAAAATCTCACGTTTACCATCTTTGTTAACAACAACCTCACCTCCAGTGTTGTTAAATATTGATTGCAGGAGAAGTTTTACAGCAGAAACAGGCAATTCAGAGACCAAGCTAGCAGCCTTAGTAGGTTGGTCAACTACCTTGACTTCCATGCAAATGCATGACTTCACAACAGTCATGTGATTAGTAGTTAGTGTCCCAGTTTTGTCACTGCAGATGGTTGTTGCGGACCCCATAGTCTCACAAGCTGCCAGATGTCGAACAAGTGCTTTATCATTCATCATCTTCTTCATGGCAAATGCAAGGCTCAACGTCACAGCTAGTGGTAGCCCTTCGGGTACTGCAACAACAACAATTGTAACTGCAATGGCAAAGTATTCCAATATCTCCATTGCATCATCTCCAGACCAGCGAAAGTAAGTCCCTGCTTGCCACTTGTGGCTAAATAACCCTTGAACCAGAACTGCAAAAGTCACTACAGCAAAGAAAAGGCCAATCTTTCCAATAATGGTTGCCACTCCATTCAGTTTTACCTGCAGTGGAGTTTCATCATCGCCTCCTTCACTTAGAGTCGCCATCAATTTACCCCATTGGGTTCTCATCCCAACAGTGGCAACCATCATCTTGCATGATCCATCTTGGACCTTAGTTCCAGAAAGCATAAAAGGATTTTCAGAATTTACCATTACTGGCTCACTTTCACCAGTTAAACTCGACTCATCAATTAATACAGAAAATCCTGAAACAAAAAGCCCATCAGCAGGTACTTGGTCTCCAATAGCAAGATGCACTATATCACCAGGAAGCAGATCATATATTGACAATTTCTGCCTAAATCCATTTCTAGTGACCTGAATGATGATTTTCTTTTTCTCTGTGTCCAAGTCCCTGAATTGTAACGATTGGCGGTAATCACTTATAGCTGTCACAAACACGACTAACAAGATACTTGCAACAATTCCAAGGCCATCATGGGCTCCCTCTAGCCATCCTTCTGTTGCTATGCCAACAATCAAAGACACAAAAGCACACACTCCAAGTATCATAAGAGTCATATCCTGAAGTGCTTCCCAAACAAATATCCAGAAACTCCGAAGCTGGCTCTCGGCAAACTTATTGATCCCATAAATCTCTTGTCTACGATTCAGTAGATCACTATCCGTTGTGGTTAGCCCATCAACGATTGAAGTGCAGAGCTTTTCAGAAACACCAGTTACCCCACCATGAAATTTGAGCTTCTTGACATCATGGCCTTCAACAATTGATCCTAACTCGTCAGCACATACGTCAAAACCTGCAGCCTTGACTTCTACAGGTACGTTATAGTCGCTTGGGGAGACACCTGCGAACATTCTATTATTAGCAGATAAGAAGGGGCTATAGAACTTTATAATTAAAAAAAAGAAGAAGCATAATTATCTCAAATCCAAAGAAGCTTACCTTGGATAAACTGAAACGCAGCTTTGGAAACCAGAACAGCAATCCTTAATTTCTCCTAATATAATATAAAAAAAAACACAAGAAAAAAGAAAAGTGAGCATATCTCACATTCACAAAACAAAAGGCATTCATTTTCAAGCTCCAAAAATTACATTGGAAAAAAATAAAAATACTGATGCATTATTAAGCGATTCACCAACATGACAAATTAAAGTTACTGATTAAGGATGTAATGTGATAAAGATAATCAGACCAAATATTTGTATAAAAACATAGGTGCCCATCTCATTAGTATACACCATGGAAATCAATGATTCAATTAAGGATTATACATGTATACCCTATGTTGCTCGGACTCCCATATCATATTTGATAGCATTGTCCGAATCGGTTATTATTTTTTTTTTTCAAAATCCCTTCGGCCCATGCCCATATGTCCAAGTGTCCATCGTCTGTAATCATAGCCTATACTATTACAATAAGAGAAAGAAAGGAAGAAGGAATGATACTGTAGAAATTGAAGAAGAAAAGTTATAAACCTGATTGGTTTTACGCATAGCAGCAGCCTCATATCGTTTGGAAAGATTGGCAGTGAAACGAAACCTTCTCTTAGGATTCTTCACCACCCCACATAACTTCCTCCATTTCTGCAACGCTTCCTCTGATGAATGCTTCGCTTTCACATCAAAATCCCCACTCATTAACCTCTCCATCCTTCTCTTCCTTTCTTTCTTTCCTCAAAGCAAACAAACAACCTTGATTTAAATACAAAACTCCAGCAGAAATTTCTACGAAGCAACTTTATTAATAAAAAGCAGAACGGGTTAATTTCTTATTCGAAGCAGCAGCCGCCGAGAAAGAACGGAGGAATCCGAGGAAGTTTCAATGCACTTGCTTTTGAATTTTACGGTGGTAAACGAACAAAAAAGGGCAGCTTAGGTTACGCTTGGTAAGATTCTATAGAACGGAACGGAACAAGAAATACTTTCGGTTTCTTTTTGCTATCTGCTTTCTATTTTTGTAACAGAATTGTTATTTCATGGGCAGCGAAATAAGAGTGAAATCTATGGCGCCAGAGCCTTTAACGGTCTATGCAATCCTGTTCCTTTGCAACATTTTTGACCCAAAGTCAATTTTTTTTAAATATACCATCAATTGTATATATAAAAAAATTATATGTTTTTTTAAAATATTTTTTATTTGAAAATATATTAAAATAATATTTTAATTTTTTTAAAATTTTACTTTTGATATTATTCAAATTAAGTCTAAGTAAAAATATTTAAAATTTATAGGATAGGAATATTATTTCCGTCGCAAAAATAAACGTGGACATAAACTATCAAACTAGTAATAGTTGCGCGTGCGATGCGGACTTTACGCGGACATATTTTACGCGGTGAGAGATGCTAAAGACCAGAATATGAAAGGCTAGGGATGTTGCCACGTATCCTCCACGAAATCATAGTCATCAATGTGTAGCTAAAGAAAAAGTCTATTCGTACTAATATTGTTGTTGTGATTATTATTATTTTTTAATTATCAAAAGATAGGTTGGCTATTATATTTATTATACATCAAATTAAAGGCGTGAAGAAATCACTGTTTATTACCTATTGATTACAATCTGTTGAGCTCGTAAACCCCTTTACTTGACTTATTCGCTGATCTAGTTCAAGACTTTCCGGTTAAGTCTAGTCAATTGAAAACTCCTTTTTTTTCGCTTTAAGATTCGAGAATTCATACCCAATAAAATATGGATTACAATAGTAATAATAGTGCATTTTTTGTTTTTTTACTTTTTTTTTTCACTTTTTCATTTTTTCCCCAACTTTACCCTTTTTTCTTTTTTTTTTCAAAATTACTTTCCTTTTTTTTCCCAACTTTTCTCTTTTCTCTTTTTTTTTTTATTTTTTTTTCCAAAAAAATATGGAAAAATCACTGTTCACCCACACCCAAGCACTGTGGATTACAATATTATCCATAGTGCATTCCTCTCTTTTTTGTCACTTTTTCTTTTCTTTTTTTTTGCACTTTTTCATTTTTTTCCCTAACTTTCCACTTTTTTTTTATTTTTTTTTCTAAAATTACTTTCCACACCCAATGCACTGTGGATTACAATATTAATCCATAGTGCATTCCTCTCTTTTTTGTCATTTTTTCTTCTTTTTTTTTTGCATTTTTTTATTTTTTTCACCCAACTTTCCACTTTTTTTTTGTTTATTTTTTTTTCTAAAATTACTTTCCTTTTTTTTTCCAACTTTCCTCTTTTTTCTTTTCTTTTTCAATTTTTTTTTCCATAAGAGTATGGGGAAATCACTGTTCACCCACATCGAATGCACTGTGGATTACAACCTCTCTTTTTTTCACTCTTTTTTTTACACTTTTTCATTTTTTCCCCCAACTTTCCCCTTTTTTTGTTTATTTTTTTTCCAAAATTACTTTCTATTTTTTTTTTCAACTTTCCTCTTTTTTTTTCTCTTTTTTTTTCATTTATTTTTTCTTTTTTTCTAAAATTACCTTTGTTGATTTTACTTTTTAAATATTGAGCTGGTTAAAAATTTCGCTTTGTAATTTTTTTCCTTTAAAATACTATGGATTGCTACAGTGTTTTCCCATATAGTTTTTCTATTTTATTTTTTTAAGGGTGTGGGGAAAACACTGTTCACCCACACCCAATACATTGTGGATTACAATAGTAATCCACATTCATTCCTCTCTTTTTTTTCACTTTTTCTTTTTTTTCCCCAACTTTCCTCCTTTTTTCCTTTTTTTTTCGTTTGTTTTTTCCTTTTTTTTTCCAAAATTACTTTCCTTTTTTTTTTTCCAACTTTCCTCTTTTTTACTTTTTTTTCATTTTTTTTTCCAAAATTATCTTTGTTGATTTTACTTTTTAAATATTGAGCTAGCAAAAAATTTCGCATCGTAATTTTTTTCTTTTAAAATACTATGGATTGCAACGGTGTTTTCCCACATAGTTTTTCTATTTTATTTTTTTATTTTTCAAAATTATATTTTTCGATTTTTTTTATATTGAGCTGATTGAGAATTTAGTTTTGTAATTTTTTTTCTTTAAAACATTGTTGATTGCTACGGTGTTTCTCTCGCATGGTTTTTTTTTTGTTTTTTTTATGATTTTCTCCAAAATTATCTTTTTTTATTTTACTTTTTAATATTGAGCTGATTAAAAATTACAGTTACAATATCTGAGGAAAGCAATGTAACTTTCCTCGCAAATTAGTGTGTATTGTTACCATGTTTTTTCCTACATAGGTTTTTTTCTGTTTTGTTATGTTTTTCCCTAAAATTATCTTTATCAATTTTATTTTTTTAATATTGAGCTGGTTAAGAATTGGAATTACAAGTAAATACGAGTTTTTTCTCACAAAACACTATGGATTGATATAGTTTTTCCTCACATGGTTTTTTTTCTAATTTCTTTTGTGTTTTTTTTTTTGTAATATTTTTTTCCAAAATTATCTTTGTCGATTTTTTTTTAATATTGAGTTGGTTAGAATTTAACTTTGTAATAAAGCTTAATCATGTAGGGAAAGCACTGTAGCTTTCCTCACAAAACATTGTGGATTGCTACAGTGTCTCTCCACATGGTTTTTTTTTCTTATGATTTTTTCAAAATTATCTTTGTCAATTTTGTTTTTTTAATATTGAGCTGGTTGAGAATTACAATTACAAGTCATTACAAATAAGACTAAATCATGTGGGGAAGCATTGTAGCTTTCATCACAAAACACTGTGAATTGCTACAGTGTTTCCAACATGGTTTTTTTTTCCCTGTTTTTGGTGTTTTTTTTGTTATTTTTTTTCTAAAATTGTCTCTGTCGATTTGATTTTTTTTAATATTGAGTTGATTAAAAATTTAGCTTTGTAATTTATTTTTTTTAAACAGTGTGAATTGTTGCAATATTTTCCCATATGATTGTTTTATGATTTTTTCGAAAATTATATTTATCGATTTTGTTTTTGAATATTGAGTTGGTTAAGAATTATAATTACAATAAAGTTAAATCATATCAGGAAAGTGTTGTAGTGTTTCTCACAAAACATTGTGGATTGCAACAATATTTCTCTAAATGGTTTTTTATTTTATTTTATTGGGGAAAGCAGTGTAGGTTTCCTCACAAAACATTGTTTGCTACAACGTTTTTCCTCATGGGTTTTTTTCCTTCCAAAATTATCTTTGTTGGTTTTTTTTTAATATTCAATTGGTAAAGAATTTAGCTTTGTAATTTTTTTTCTTTTTATTAACAGAAAAGCTAAATCATGTGGCGAAAGCATTGTATCTTTCCTCACAAAACACTGTAGATTGCTACAAATCATTTTGTTCAGTCTCTAAGTTTTTGATCACCAACACAATTTTTTTCCGTCATGAATTATCGGCTCCATCATACCTTTAATTTCTATTACTTATCTAGCATTGGTTCACAATTATAACACTATCAAGTACATTTGTTTTATAAGTCTGCGGCAGTGCGCAGGCATGTCATCTTATTTTATATATTTTTAGTAGGATTTATTGTATTCATATAACACCTTTTTTATATATAAAAAAACACTCATTAGATATACACACACATGATAGTTTAACTATAATTTAAATGATACGTATGATTGTCTATAAAAATATAGACACGTTACTAATTGTAAATTATGATGAATGATGTTTCAAATATTTACTTTATAGGTTTGGTTGTGCTTGTTTCCAATTAGATATTTTTATGACTAATTTTGTGATGAGGCAACAATTACCTAACAATTCTTTCTAACTTTAGTGAGTTTAGAAGGAAATTATACATACATCTAAATGGTGTGGGGGAATCACTGTTCCCCCACACCAAAAGCACTGTGGATTACAACAGTAATCCACAGTGTATTTCTCTTTTTTTTTTTGTATTTTTTCATTTTTTCCTCAACTTTCCTCTTTGTTTTTTCTTGTTTTTTCAACTTTTCTCTGTTTTTTTGCATTTATTTTTTTTCAAATTTTTTTTTGTTGATTTTACTTTTAAATATTGAGCTGGTTACAAATTTTGCTTTGTAATTTTTTTCCTTTAAAATACTGTGGATTGCTGCGGTGTTTTCCCATATAGTTTTTCTATTTTATTTTTCAAAATTATATTTGTCAATTTTTTTTTAATATTGAGCTGATTAAGAATTTAGTTTACGTAATTTTTTTTCTTTAAAACTTTGTTGATTGCTACAGTGTTTCTCTGCATGGTTTTTTTTAAATGATTTTCTTCAAAATTATCTTTTTTTATTTTATTTTTTAATATTAAGCTGGTTAAAAATTACAGTTATAATATGTGAGGAAAACACTGTAACTTTCCTCGAAAATTAGTGTGGATTGCTACAATGTTTTTTCCTACATGATTTTTTTCTATTTTGTTATGTTTTTCCCTAAAATTGTCTTTGTTAATTTTATTTTTTAAATATTAATCTGGTTAAAAATTACAATTACAAGTAAATACAAGTTTTTCCTCACAAAACACTATGGATTGATACAGTTTTTCCTCACATGGTTTTTTTTCCAATTTCTTTGTGTTTTTTTTTTGTAATATTATTTTCCAAAATTATCTTCGTTGATTTTTTTTTCCATATTAAGTTGGTTAGAATTTAACTTTGTAATAAAGCTTAATCATGTGGGGAAAGCTATAATGCTTTCCTCACAAAACATTGTGGATTGCTACAGTGTCTCTCCACATGGTTTTTTTTTTCTTATAATTTTTTTCAAATTATCTTTGTCATTTTAATTTTTTTAATATTGAGTTGTTTGAGAATTACAATTACAAGTCATTACAAATAAGATTAAATCATGTGGGGAAGCACTGTAGCTTTCATCACAAAACACTGTGAATTGCTACAGTGTTTCCAACATGATTTTTTTTCTCTTTTTTTGGTGTATTTTTGTTATTTTTTTCTTCTAAAATTGTCACTGTCGATTTGTTTTTTAATATTGAGCTAATTAAGAATTTAGTTTTGTAATTTGTTTTTCTTTAAAACATTGTGAATTGTTGTAGTGTTTTCCCATATGATTTTTTTATGATTTTTTCTAAAATTATCTTTGTCGATTTTTTTTTTAATATTGAGTTGGTTAAGAATTATAATTATAATAAAGCTAAATCATATCAGGAAAGTGTTGTAATGTTTCTCACAAAACACTGTGGATTGCTACAATATTTCTCTAAATGGTTTTTTATTTTATTTTATTGGGGAAAGCAGTGTAGGTTTCCTCACAAAACATTGTCAATTGCTACAACGTTTTTCCTCATGGGTTTTTTTTCCTTCCAAAATTATCTTTGTTGGTTTTTTTTTAATATTAAGTTGGTAGAGAATTTAGCTTTGTAATTTTTTTTGCTTTTTATTAACAGAAAAGCTAAATCATGTGGTGAAAACACTGTATCTTTCCTTACAAAACACTGTAGATTGCTACAAATCATTTTGTTCAACCTCTAAGTTTTTGATCACCAACACAACTTTTTTTCCATCATGAAATATTTGCTCTATCATACCTTTAGTTTCTATTACTTATCTAGTGCTGGTTTACAATTATAACACCATTAAGTGCATTTGTTTTATAAGCCCGCTACAGCTCGCAGGCATGTCATCTCGTACTTATAATTTTATGTGATATAATATAATTGTAACATAAATAATGAAGATTACGGAAAGAAATTGCTAACTTTATTGAAAGATTGGAAATTAAATACAATAAATTAAAGGATAAATTTGAAATATATGAAAGAATTTGTGACCAAATTAAGGTGGCTAGGCCTCCAAATAACTAGAATTGAAACTTTAGTTTTAGTTCCTTTTTATTTCTTTAAATGGTCTGATTGAACCGGATAAAATGGGTTTAAAATTCAAATTCAAAGGATTGGACCATGTGGTTCAAGTTGGTAGGAAGGGTTGGGCCAATTGGACTGAATGATAGAGTTATTTATGAGAAAGAATAGAGGTCGATTGTAAAGCAATAGATGGGAAAGTGTCATCATCTCATTTTCCTACAAATCTCCACCATTGATCCCCAGTATTTAAACCCTATGGTTTCTCTTTTAGTCATTCTGATTATTCTTCTTATTTGTCTACATGACTCTCATTCTCAATTTTTGTTTTGTAAGATTTGTAACCAAGATCTTGTTACATTTTCTTCCCCTGATAAGATCTTTGTCCTCAAGGTGAGGATAATTCTCCTTAAGCCATTTCTTAGTCACCCAAATAGCATCTTCCCTATTACATCCCTCAAAACTCAAAAATCACTTCTCTTTTACAACCTTTTGGGTAAATCTTTCACATTACCCTAAAATTTCTTCTAGTTTTGGGTGGGCTAAACCTTCCCAAAATAAAGGTAGTTGAGGTTCAACACTAACTTCTTTTCTGATCTTCTTCTTCAATAATGACACATGGAAGGTTGGATGTACTCGCGTATCTTCTAGAAATTTCAACTAGTAAGCTACACTTCCAACTTTGTCTCATATTTGAAAAGGATCATAATAATCATAAGCTAATTTTTTGAGTTATCATTATTGTATGCTTAACTGGCAATACAGATGGAGTTTGAGGTACGCCCATCCTTTTTTAAAAAAAAATTCATGTTTTTTTTTTTTTTTTGTCGACATGTAGCTTTTGCCTATCTTATACCTTCAATAGATTAGCTCTGATGTTCTGTTTAATTATGGATCTATCCCTGAGATATTCCTCAACTACTTGGTTTTGTGTAATCCCTAAAATATAGTTAATTAGGCTAAGAGGCTTATACCTAAATAGAGCTTCACAATGAGAAATTTGTAGGGAAAATGATAATTGGTGCTATACCACCATTCTGTTGTTATTAACCATTTAGGGTGTTTTGGTATTATGGTAGCTTTTGTGGTTGTTGTTTGAAAATAGTTGTTTTATAAAAAGCATTTTTAGTCGAGGTTGGTTTGGTAAAATATATGTTTGGTTAAAACTGTGATTGAAATTGAGATTGAACAAAAAGTAGTTTAATGTGTTTGGTTAATAATGCCTTTTAAATTGAGGTTATAAAATAACTAAAAAAAGACATATATTAATATTGATGGTTTTTAATTGAACTATTATAGATTTAACTACTGCTATTACATCATGAAATAAACAATACTTTATATAAAGTATTTTTTATTGTTCCATTAAACTATCTACAATTCCATCATGTACGAAATCTATCCGACAAGGACTTCAGTTTCCATGACTTCCTGAGTATGCAATAATATCAGGTAAAATATCATCAGAAACAAAATTGGAATTGCGATCAAATTTTGCAAATGCTACGTCATCATGCGATCTCTTTCTAATGTAATTATATAATGCCATTGAATAATGTTAAACACTAGTTTTTTTGAATAAAACACAATATCTGAGGGTGTACTTTATCATGTAATTTTACCCCACAAATATTAAAGTCTACGTCTAGACACTAGAAAAAAGATTGGAAAAAGGTTTTTGATATTTTGGTCAAACCCTAATGGATGATCATAAACTGGTTATGATATCTATGATTTTTAGATTATGCAAAATTGATGGAAAATATGCCAGAAAATCACAAACTTTTTATGAAAGGATTTTTTAGAAAACAATTTTTACCCTGCTCGGCGGTAATGTCTGGTTGGCGGTCGAAACGGCGGAGGCTGGTGGTGAACTTAGGGAGCTACTTGACCGATGGACAATAGTCCTTCTTATTTTTCCTCTATTTTTAGGGGAATCGTCGAGGTTCTGGGAAGTTTGACATTCCTCCAATGGGTTTTTTTTTCTCTTCATAAATATGTGTTTTGTGGCTAAACTGGTTTGTCGGTGGATAATTAAAAAATTGAGGTGAGCTGCTGTTTGCAAAACTCAACTTTTTTGCTTTTGTTAAACCTCAGGTACAGTCTCAATTTATAGTGGATCCCACCAAAACAAAACCAAGTTTTAACTTAACCAAACACATATTTTGTGGCTCACTCTCAACCTCACACGCAACCACATTACCAAACAGTCACTTAGACTAATTTTTAGGGTTATCACCAACAAAACATCGTAGATGGTTTTTTAAGGACTTGTTAGTTATCTTACTTTGACCATCTATTTATGGGTGGTAAGTAGTAGACATTAGTGAATTCACCTTTTGCATCTTGAATAGCTTTTTCTAAAATTTATTGGTAAAAATAGGATCTATATAAGTCACTATAATTTCAAGAAGTCCATGTAACTTCAGTGTTGTCTATAAGAAAACTAGGGCCAACTTGGAAGCTATATAATGGTGGACCTATGCCATGAAATGGGCATATTTTGTAGTCAGTTTACCACTACTAAGATTATCAAATACATGTTGGACAGGAGTAACCCTTCGGTAAAGTTCATAAAGATGGATGACCATGGCATTTATGGAGTTGGAAAAGGTTGCAATAACCTTGATGGTCTCGTGTTTTCCTATTTATCCTTTTGACACACATCACATTATCTAATGTAGTCTTTTACCTCAACTCTCATGCCTATCTAAAAAAATCCACCTAACTCTCTTAAGGGTCTTCTCATAACCAGAATGACCTGTTATGGGATATCATGGATGTATTTAGGCTTGAGAGGACATTCTTTACTAATATAAATCATGCTCTTGTAAAGTAGAACTTCACATTGTAGTTGGAACTTAAATGTTTTCATTGAGTCTCCTTCCATTTACTTGAAAATCTATTGGACTTCTAAATATTTAGTATAGCTTCCTTTCAAGTCCTTGACCTAACTAACTAATGGGAATGTAATGGCCTATAATTCTCCAAGAACCAAATTTGCTGGTGTTGTTGACAAATCATCAATTATTAGGTTTTCTTTATTTACCTTGTATTCCACTATGAAATCATATTCCAAATGCTTAGAAACTCGTTTTTATTAAACTAGGATTCCTTATTTTTATTCTAGTATGTGTTTATGGATATGCCAGTCAATTTTAATCTTGAATGGTTGGTCTAATAGGTAGAACTTCCACTTCTACACAAACATTACAATAGCTAAAAGCTCTTTTTTATAAGTTTGACATTCCTAACTCCTTCCCTTTAAAGCCTTTACTTAAATAGAAGATAAATTTTCCTTCCTGTATTAAGATAGCTCATACCTTTTCTCACGATGCATTATATTCAACCACAAAAGACTTACAAAAATTAGGCAGAGCCAATACCGGTAGGTGGGTCACAACTTTTTTAACTTATCCAAAGGCTTCATTGGATTGGTGATCCCAACTAAAAGCCCTTTTTTTCCCCAATAATTTAGTTAATGGGCAAGCTATAACCTTATAGTTCTTAATGAATCTACGATAACAACTTATCATGCCTGAAAGCCATTTTAAAGCCTTGATTGTACTAGTTTTGGGCCATTAAATCATAATTTTTATCTTACTAGAGTCAACCCTAACCCTACTCCCAGACTTTTGGTAGTATGGATAACAATAAGGCTTAAAATTGATTCGAGATGTACCTTCTTTAAGATTTATGGAATGATTTTAAGTTCTCCTTAGCGAAAGCCCTTTAACTTAAAAAAAAAACTTCTTTAAATCCCTCGACTAATTTTTGTACTGCAACTAGCCACTAATTATTAATCTAGATCCCAACTTCAAAACTTTATATATGCAAGACCAATCATCTAGTTGTCATTATTAAATTCTTTAAAAACCCAACTCATAGTCAATTTTTGACTCTTGAACCCAAGGCTTTTAAGCTAGATCCTAGTGCCTTGATAATAAAACTATAGAGTCATCTCTACAAAGTCCTATATGTAAGGATCTACATTTCAAGCTAGTGGTCGATCTAGTGTCTCGAGATAACTATTGTTCTTGTGAGTCACATAATCCTCATTTTATAACATTATAATTGGGATTTATGGTGTGATAATATTTGAAAGTAAACAAAATTGCAATAAGTAGTATAGTTTTTGTGAAGAAAAGAGTGTCGAACCCACAAGGACTAATTATGTTATTAAGTATTGAAATTTATCAAATTAATTACTATTTAGAAATCAAACCAAAATTATATAAAATTGAGCACCTAAATTGTTTGAAAAAAAATAAAATAAATTAAATAAAGAATAAAGCTTGAGGTTGTAGAGATAATAAAAATAAATCTAGAGCTTATGATTTCATCTAGTTAATCTTACACAATTTATTATTCCTTATTATTAAATTCAAAATCCTCATGTTGATTATTAAAAGACCCTTTAATTGTTCAATGTTTTCTCTCAAACAATATTAAAAATATATCTACCTAATAATTCAACATATCTCTATGTAAATTTAATTATTTAAAGATTCATTAAGTTCTTTGAATTTTTTTATAAATAAAATCACATTAATCGTGTTAAAGTATCTTTATCTTTCATTTAGCTAATGGTGTCTAGTCTTGAAAGCTTCTAATAATCATAAATTACATCTCAGTCTCATTATGTTTTATTAGATCAAACAATAATTGGCTAGAAAATTTTAAGCAATAAGATCAAGGATAAACACTCAACATGAAAGAAATTGAAAATAAATTAACATGGAATTTAAATTGTGTAATCAAAACTAGACAACATAGAAACCCTAGAAAATAAAAAAAAACTTTAGTTCATAACGAATATGAAAACCCATGTTCTTATTAGAATACATCAAAAGAAAATTAATGAGAAGAATAAAACTCGTTTGCTTGGAATCGGTTGACGAAGCACTTCACAGTTACTTCTAGTTTTCTCTAGTCCTCCCTTCCTCTCCTTTTCTAGTTTCAATGGTGAAAAGAACCTCATTTTTAATTAGCTTTGGTCGTGGTGTCTACCCTTAATCTCCTTTTTTTTTTTTGTCCAAAATCTTCTCTTTTTTTTTCTTGATTTCCTTCCAAAACTAGCAAATTCTGACCCTTGACTTTGAGCCTTATTTTCAATATAAGAATGACTATTTTTTTAGAGAGTAATAAACATAAGAGTTATAGATATTTCTCTTATATTTCCTTAGACACCAAGATTATATAATTATGATAACTTTAGAGAAAGTTATGCTTGATTTACCGAGATGTATTCTTGAAATTTCTTTTAGGAAAATTTCTTATTCTTACAATAGAAAATTTCACTTCCTTCCTTCTCTTCTTTCCCAGAACGTGTACACAACCTCTTTAAGTTAGATTTTCTTATTTAATTGGCTTCAAAATGAGCTTCTATGAATTTCTTTCTTCCTATATATAAATAAAAATAAATAAATAAAAACTATATGGAATAGAAATATTTAAGATAAACTAGCATAAAACTAAGAGTATAAGTAGGTGAAAAATCATATAAAAATCAAGCACATCAATTTGTCCAATGTATTATGTTATGAACAAAGGCTAATTTGATAACCTAAAAAGAATGGAAGAAATTACTAAGATGGATGTGTTGAGTTTTTCAAAACACATATATGTAGCAGAAATTGTAAATTTAAAATTTTTAAGGAGTCTTAATTAGATAAATCTAGAGTTACTTAGGGTTTATATAAAAATTACTTGAAGATCATGTATTTTTTTAGCTTTGAATAATTTCTTTAAGGCTAGCTTGTCACAAACTACAAATCCCCTTAATCTTTTTATGAGAGAGGGATTGCTATGTCTTTGAGTGTTAACTCTTTTCTTTTATGTTTTTCATGTGTTCTATAACTTACATAGTTTTTATATTATTTACTACATAGAAAATAAGAGGCATAATATTTTATTTATAGAGAAACTTGAAAACTCTATAAATGAAAAAATATCAATTTGTCCTATGAATAATATTGCATATATTATTTAAAGATAATTTTAGAAACTGATTCAATTAAGTCCCTATTTTATTTTCTTAGATCTAGAATTGTGATTCCCTGTATAAATTACACTCTAGTTTTAATTTCTAAAACTTATTTACAATTAAGTCACACTTGATTAATCTTTCTATTTTAATTTCTAATAAATGGTTCTTATGTGTATGACCCATTAGGTTGCCTAATAGGGTGACCAAAAATAAATTACAATCTTAAATAAAATAGAATTAATAAATTAATTTATTATTAATTCAACAATTGATTTATTTATATTTGAAGATCCAATACAATGTCTAGCAACCTATCATGATCCCTTAAATATTAAAAAAAATCACAAGTGATTTGATTTAACCTTTTAGTAACCAGTTTGTCGGTGTAATTATTATCTTTTTATCAACAATATTCTGGTTTAGACATTATAGTATAAAATATGGCTACTTTGTCAAATCATGTGTGTTCTCAACACTATAGTTATTAATTTCTTGAATAAGATTTGAAACTCTTTTCAAATCTCATTCCACCTTAATCAATACTATTTGAGAACAAACGAAAGATTTTTTCTAATTCACTTAGGGTGATGAATCCTCTCTTAATTATTTAAATATATTTATATAGTTCATGATATACCAAATATCTGCTAGTTTATTACCCTTGATTAGGATAACATGTAGTAAGATCAAAACATAACACTCCCTATATAAGATAACTTAGTGATCTCAAATCTAAGGACCACTTAGACATCCATCACGTGAGCCTTTTCATAGACACAAGTGATCTCTTCATATGAAATTCTAACGCGAGTTAGTTTAGTATACATGTCATCTGACAAGCACCTATATATTAATTCTAGGTATCTCTCATACCTTAACTTATGAGAATAATTGCTTCTTTTCATAAATGAAAGTATATAATATGTATTAGTCTCAACAGCTCTAATTAATATCTAGTTTTAATAAAGCATTGACTATGAATATTTTAAGAACAATACTTTGATGCAATAGAAATCACATAATCATAACAACTTTATAATTTTCTTTGCAAAATATTTTTGTCCCAGGAACTTTATCTTTACTCTAGATTCATTAATTTAAATATTTGATGGATATTAAAGATAAATAAAATCTTTATTAAAATTAAATATATTTACATAAATAAAGTCAATTTCACGTGTAACCAACTAATTGACTATATGACATATAAACTAACATGATGAACATCACTTCACGTGTTTCAACAAACAAGACTTATCTCTTATTATGAGCTATAATATAAGATTTTCCTCTTTATACAAGAAGATCTGAGACCTTTTTTACACGTATTTATCAATAGAAACGATAAAGAGTTTTTTTTTTAAAAAAAGTTTTTCCAGTAAAAACAATAAAAGAAAAAGGTTTGATAGTTTTCCTAAAGAACCAAATAAGAGGCCTACTCAAGAAATCTAAACACTATCCTTCAATCATTTTAGTCAGGGGAAGCTACTCTGACCCGTCTAATATTTACTTGTAATTATACTTTACCTTTATAGTTTTAAAAATTAGAATTTACATCCTTAGTTAACATAAAATTTAAAATAAGATAAAAATACAAATTTATCATTGTATATAAAATAATGCAAACACACAAACAATATATCATTGACCTATAATTAATCGATCATGCGATTTCTTCTCTCCTTTTCAGGAACAAAAAAATCTCATAAAAATCAAGATCTAATTTTCTGTTTTTAATCCATTTATTTTCTCTTTACTTGTGATATCATTTCAATTTTACTTGTGAGTTGTAAATCAATTTTTTTTTCTTCAAAACCCTAGAAAACAACCCAAACTGATTTCAAAAATCATTTTCCCCTTCAAAAGCTTCAAGACATATTATGATAATTTGTTGATTACTAAACCTGTCTAGTTAGGTAAAAAAATTAACAGAAAAGCGAATGGACTAAGCTACGTATCTAAAAGAATACCAATTCACATGGCACTAAAATTAGGGTAATTATTTTTTATTTGGTTTGGTTTTTATAAAAAAAAAGTAATTAAATCGAATTTTTTTAAAAAAAACCAAAACCGGTTCAAACCGGTTTGGCTCGGTTTTTTCCGTTCTGGCTCGGGTTTTTTTCGGTTTGGGTTCAGTTTGGTTCGATATTTTCGGTTTTAGACTTATAAAACCAAAACTGAACTGGTCAGCTTTTATTAAATTTTAATCGGTTTAATTGATTTTTTTTCATGATTCGGTTTTTTTCATTATTTTTTTTTAATTTTCTCAGTTTTCTTAGTTTTTTAATTTTTACCGAAATAGCTAAAGAAGCATGTTGAACTAGAACACGTTAAGATAGCTAAAAAAACGCAATTGAAAGAAATGTTTGACAAGTGTAATTTACACCGAAAGCCGGAAGCATGAACACTAAATTCTTGATTATAATTGTAATTATAATAATTGTGATGGTTATAATCAATCCATGATACCCACATCATCGATCATTTGAAATTAAGTGCTAAAAACAGCTATCACCAAAGAATCGAACTCGGAGATTTTCTAAAATACCGTAGTCGTAACCACCAGTTAAAAAGAGAGAGGAGAAGAAGAAGCTGGGCCAAAATATTTCCTTCATTTCACCGGAGTCTCTATCTCTCTCTCTAATCAGAACCAAAAACGAAGGGCGGAGAGATCTCTCTGAGTCGCTCCAGTGTCGCAATGAGCAAAGGACCTGTACTCTTCGCCGATATCGGCAAGAAAGCCAAAGGTAATCAGTCAATTTCTATCTGTGAAAGAAAATCAGAATCATTGATTTGATGGTGATGATTTGTTGATGCTATGTAGATCTGTTGACCAAGGATTACAATTCTGATCAGAGACTTAGCGTCTCTACTTTCAGCGATGCTGGAGTGGTATGTATTCTTTTGTTATATCTATGTACATATAATTTTGTGGTCCTTTTGAGGGTCTGGGCATCAAGCTCTGTGTCGATGCTGTCTGGGAGAGTGTTTTAACAATAGCAATGATCTTCAGATGTTCAAATGAAGTTTTTTTCATTTCTTTACTAATGTGAAATCCAATCATGTATTGAAGAGCCATGTAGCATTTCTAATGCAACTGGTTGTTCTGAGTTATCTTATGGGTGGTCTCATGTTAATTATTTATTGCTAGCATCGTGTGACTGATGCATGGATTTCTGGCTACCCTCTAATGCCTTACGGATCATTTTCAATCTCTACTAGTTTTTGGTTTTGTCTTTCAACTCCATGACCTGTCGTTAATTTTTTGAATGACTCTTAAATGTCAGGCAATCAGTCATTTTTGGTCTTCAAATGCAGTGGTGCTGAGATCCATCGTCTCTTAAACTTTAACATCTGCTCTTTCTTGTGTTTTTATTTTCTGTTTTTCAGGCCCTCACATCATCAGCTGTGAAGAAAGGAGGGCTATCAACTGGGGATGTTGCTGCGCTCTACATGTACAAGAACACTATATTTGATGTTAAAATTGACACCGAATCCAATGTATGCTGCTTCTTCATTTGTTTAAAACACTAAACTGCAAATTCCCTATTTCAAATAAGCATCTTACCTTATCATTTCATTCGGACAGATATCAACAACCTTGACATTCACCGACTTCCTTCCGTCAACTAAGACCATTGCTTCCATCAAATTTCCTGACTATAACTCTGGCAAGGTAGGAACTACGAAGTTTGGCATCTTTTAAGCTTGAACTCCTCAAAAAGTAAATACTTGAAAATCTGGACTAGATGCTGAATTATTGATGGGGAATGAAGGGCAACAATGAGAATTGGTATAGTGTATGATTATTCTCGATTTTATTATTAAGGAATTTTAACTCGGTTTTATTATTGAGGAATATTAATTTGTTATTTAGTAGGTAATTTAGGATTTTAGTTTCCTTTTTTAATAAAGACTTGTTAGGTTTTTCTTATTTTATTTGTTTTGGTGCGTATAAATAAGCACGTAGACATTGGTTGAACCATTGAATAGAATAAACTAATATTTAGCGTGTGGTAATTGTTTCTTGTGCCAATCCCTTTTGGAGGCAGCGGGGCTTGACTGGGGTATACGTGTATCCAGGGTATACGAGGGAGAATTCTTTTATTGATTAGAGTGATAATATTGCCTGTATTGTTGGTTTGGGGTGAAGCACGGCAACAAGCAACCTGATATCTACGTACATGCAAATCTGGCCCTGTTTGTAATGACAGTAATGGCTTTTTATAGTTTGTTTCTGCCCTGCATTTTGCAGTTGGAGGTTCAATATTTTCATGATCGTGCAAGTTTCACTACAGCTGTTGCTTTGAATCAATCTCCAGCAATTGATGTTACAGCCACCATTGGTACCCCAACAATTGCTTTTGGTGCAGAGGCAGGCTATGATACTACTTTGGGTAGTTTCACGAAGTACACTGCTGGCATTAGTGTGACCAAACCTGATTCATATGCTTCGTTGATTTTGTAAGCCTCTTAGACGCGTTGCCATGCCAACTCTGCTAGATATTTTATCTATTTAAAGTCTAGTAAAAAATATAGATATTGAAAAGACGGGTGATATGTATTGAACCAATTACTTAGCTGCTCTCTCTTCTTACAGAGGTGACAAAGGAGATTCTTTACGAGCATCATACGTGCATCATCTGGATCTGCTGAAAAAGAGTGCTGTTGCTGGAGAGATCACTAGAAGGTTTTCCACTAATGAGAATACTCTTACTATTGGAGGGTCATTTCCCGTTGATCACCTGACGGTGGTGAAAGCTAAGCTCAACAGCCACGGGAAACTTGGGGCATTGGTGCAACATGAGGTCATACCGAAGTCAGTGCTGACAATCTCCAGTGAGGTTGATACCAAGGCCTTGGACAAAAGTCCCAGGTTTGGGCTGGCAATTGCTCTGAAGCCCTAAAGGTTCTCTGCCAGTTGTCTAATCCAACTCTCATTTCTAATATTTTTTCCTGGACGGCACTTGGAAAGGAGTGTTAATAAGTAGCTCCACACGAACATATTTCTAGGAATATGATGGCTGATGGATGGATTGAATTGATGTTTAGTTCCTTTATTTGTAGGTTTGGAGGCATTTGTAGTCTGCTCTCTTCCGCAGAGAACTTTAATTTTGGATCGATGGGGGTTTTTGCTAATTGGATTTATGATCCGTTTCTCATAATTCAGTGGAGGCTGTTCTCTAAGAGTGATCCAGTTGCCAACATTTTAGTTGAGTTTTCATGTTTTTGTTTCTGCAATATTAGATTTGCGTTTAGCTTTAGGGGTGCTTGCAATGGATCAACCATCCATCAGAACCCCAGAGTGGGACTAGCCTGCGATCTCATATTAATATTCTCTACTTTATTTATTTATTTTTTTGTTTTGTTTTGTAACATAATAACCAGATCTGGATTTATTCTTGAAAAATATTGGATTTATCTTAACTCGAAAAAAGAAACAAGCTATCTCTACAGCGCTTATCAAAGCATCCATCATCCGATTGTGCTTCTGTCCCTTCTCTTTTTTATTTTTCTTTTTTTAACAGAATGTACGCCATTTCACTTAACTTTTATTCTTCATAGAAGCATAGATGCAATGTTCTAAAATTTAATATATTCAGGAATAAAAGTTTTTTTGAAAGTTTGGACAGAGAGTAATCATATGTGTAAATCAATATTTCCTTCCCAAGAGGTATGAAGTTGATGGTTAATGATAAAAAATTTAATACCTGTAAAATAGTTTTTTTTTTTTTTGTGAAATTTAGAAATCTTCCAATTAAAAAGTCAATTACTTTTAATAAAGGATTGCAATAAATAAAAAATTAAACTTTAAATTCTAAAAATAAAAATGTTTGTTTGTGTTTATGTATGATAAATGCTATAAAAATAAGAGTATAAATACTTAAATAACAGAAAAATTATGAATTCTTTATGTCGATGACTCGAGAGGGTATATATAACCTTTGAACTTTGTTATGTTCCTTGAATGAGAGGTTTAAATGTCATTTCTTCTTGTTAGCATTAATAAAGAATGAATATTTCTTACATATAATATTAATAAATAATAAATATCCCTTATATATTATTAATAAGGATGAAAATATGATAGGCTCTTAGAAGACTTTTATACACCTAGGGGTGTATAGAGATGATTATTTTTTTTACTTTTAGCATTTTATGTTAAGCTATAAACAAACAAAGCCTCGTGACCCAACATAAGACCTGTCATAACCTATTTTTAAGTTATTATCTAAATTTCATCTTTTTTCTTTTCCCATAAAATAAATAAATAATAAATAATAATAGCAAGAATACTGATATCTTGGAAAAAAAAGGCTGTGAAGGATTTCAAATATACAGAAAAATCAAGCTGAGATTTTGAATAAATTATAAGCCTAATTGTACCCCTTTGTACCAAAACTAGAGAGACAATGTGAATTCAAGATCAAATTAAATGATTTTTGGATAAATTTGCATAAAACTTAAGCCCAGAAACATAATTAGATTTTAAATATGACAATTTGATTTAATCATGGGCCAAATTAAAATTTTAATTATGTTTAAGAATTAATTTAGGTTCAATTAAAGGATTTAATTAGATGCAAGGATTTAATTATATTTTAAATAGATCAAATTAATTTTATTAGGGACTTAATTGGTGAAAAATTAAGTTTGAAAGCCTAATTTTGGCTTAATTTAAAAGATTGAAATTTTAGAGGACCAAACTTAATTTTTACAAAGTCAATTGGTTCAAATTAGGGGTAAAATCGCAAAAAAAATAAAGTTTTTGGTTCAATTGAGGATTAGGGGTTAAATTGAAGAAATTCATAGCCAAAGACCATTTTGAAAAAGACACCGACCTTTGAGGACCCAATTAATTGAAATTAGAGGTGAAATTGAAAAGATTTGAAAGTTTAATGGTCAGTTGAGGGTCAATTTTCATAAATCTGAAACTAAGGATCAAAATGAAAAAGACGCTGAAATTCAGGTCTGATATTGAAGTTCGGCAAGGGTAAAATTGCATAAAATTGAAAGTTTAGGGTCAATATGGGTGCAATTGGAAGAAATTAAAAGTCAAAGGACCAAATTGAACTTTGGCCAAACCCCTAAATTAAAACTCTAAAAAGTCCAAAATAACACCA
The DNA here is from genome assembly GCA_019202695.1 of Populus x sibirica. Lineage (NCBI taxonomy): Eukaryota > Viridiplantae > Streptophyta > Magnoliopsida > Malpighiales > Salicaceae > Populus > Populus x sibirica. The sequence goes on from JAGMVL010000801.1 coordinate 1,881,258, forward strand.
TTTTATACAGTAAAGAAAAAAACTGATCAAACCATGTGTCGTTTGGTACTGTTCATCTTCTTCCACCTCTAGTCCAAAAAAGCTACTTGGATAGCTGTCTTTTTAGTGCATTTAATACTTCATCTCTCAACCAAATCAGACAAACCATACACCAACATAATGGCCTGACACTTGAACATACCCTAATATGGTTCTTTCTGGCCGATTAACACCATAGCAGTCTCGACGCCGCCCTCAAGTGGCCAACTCAGGTAGCTTTTAGCTGCTAAATTTTTCAGGCTATGATAGGAGCTTTGAACCAACAGTTAGGATTCTTCCAGTTCGAATCAAGGGCCAAGATTGATCCCTAAAAAAAACAAAGTGTCCATCTTCCACCTTTATAAATAAGGGTGGATTCCAAGCATTGGGTATCAAGAAATCTGGGGTCAAAGTTGAGAAAAAAAAAATCATCTCTTTTTCCAATTTTTTTTCTCCCCTCTTGGCCACCTCTTTGGCCTCTTTCTCCGTCATGCCTCCGTTGTCATTGACACCACCAGCCACACGTTGGACTTCCCTGCACCTTTAGGAACGCCTCCAACCTCTCTTCTCCTCCGGCTAGGCAAGCTTTCCTCTCATTTCTCTTCTTCAAACCTCCTTCGTAGTCATTCTGCGTGCAAATGAAAAAAATACCACTAATACAGGCTGGACTCGTTCCAGCCCACCCCCTTCAAAAAAAAAAAAAAGAAAAAGGGAAGAATGTAGTTAAAGGATCAACTCTAAAGTTTAGCATCATTTTTATCTTCGTCTTTGGTCTTCGATTTATGCACTTGGACTCTTAATCGACCATCAAACTTTCAATTTTCTTCAATTTAGCCATTATTTTGATCAATTTCAGCCCTTAACGTCTTTTTCAGTTTGGTCCTTAGTTTGAATTTCTTCAATTAAGTCTCTAATTGCCCCTCAAACTTCAATATTTATGCAATTAAATCTTTGATTTGACCACATTAACTTTTTAAAATTGCAATTTGACCCAAACTTTAATTTCTTCCAATTTAAGCCTAAATTGACTTTAGAATCAATTTTTATTGCAATTAAATCATCAATAAAATTAATTAAGCCTTCCAAAATTATCAACCCTTACCTATCCAAATTTGTATTTATTTCTCCAAAATAAAAATATTTTCACCAATGAAGCCTTTTTCCAATTAAAATTAAGTTGTTAATTTTGCCAATTTTATATGTTTTGGTCGTCCAACATTTCCATTTGTCATTTTGATCCTTCACAAGCAACTTGAACAATCTTCTAGGTTTTCTTCATGTATATCCTCTTGTATTTTAGATTTTTTTTTCCTTGATTTTTTTGTAGGATAAAAAATGAATAACAACACTAACTAAAGAGAAAAGGCAGGCTAAGGTTGTCGTTGGTGAGAGGTCTAGCATTAAAGAGATTAGCGTAGAGGTGATGAAACACTTGGAAAGGGTTCTCACAATTCCTTTAAACATCTTAATGATGTCTAATAAAAGCTACAATCTAGTATTTATAAGACAAATGACCTTAGTATAAGAAACTTTCTTGTCTAACCTCTTTAGTTTAGTTTTATAGCCATTATTTCTAACAATATTTTTTGATAGACTTTTATGATGTACACATTAAAAAAACATTAGATGGCTAAGAGGAGTCAGGTGAGGGAGGTCATCGCCAAGCATTCGGCAAACCAAACTATCCTTTAACATCTAACAAAAAAGAAGGTTGTTTGTTTGTGGTGGCTGAATTAAAGGACCTTAAGGTCGCTAATGCCTTACTGAAAGATAACATGCAAGGTGTAGCTCCATTGAAGTAAACTTCCTTTATCACAAAACCAACTATCATCCACTAGAAAGTGAAGCTTACCAAACACCCATGGAATCAAATTCAAAGAACACCAACAAGATTTAAAAGAATTACATGCTATACTAAAAGCATGTTCATTTTCATTCAAAAAACGCTTTTGAAACAAATTAATTTTGGAATCAAATTCAAAGAACACCAACAAGATTTAAAAGAATTCCATGCTATACTAAAAGCACGTTTGTTTTTACATTCAAAAAAGGCTTTTGAAACAAATTAATTTTTTTTATGATTTTACATCATTGAGATATGATAATATTAAAAATAAATTTTAAAAAATAAATAAAAATATTATTTTAAAACATTTACAAGCAAAAAAATACTTTTAAAAACAACCACTACCATAACTAGCTTGGAAAGGCTCAAATTAGAAGGTTTTAAAGTTAACTCGTTAAACCAAGTTTATTAATAATATCAATAATTCTGTATGACCTTAATATTTTTTTTTGGTAGGTTGAAAAAAAAATTTAATCTGATTTGTAGGGTGGCGGGTCATGTAAACTTAGACACTAAAACAAGCAAACAAAAAAAAAAAAGTCCATGCATCATTCATGCCATAAAGTGGATTCCCAAACATCGGCACAACCCATAGACAGAGCTTGCTTCACAGGGCGGAACTACTCCCTTTTTTATGAAAAAAATAATTAAGAATTGGTTGCAATAGACAAAAGGGAAGTTTAGGAAAAAGCTAATCAACACACGAGCTTCATCCGTTAAAAAAAGAATGGACAAGCAACACTCTCATAGTTGAGCAGCTGTGACATTTTCTAGCAAGCAGTCAAGGAATATTTAATTTAATAAGCAGTGGGGAGTTGAGCTTCAACATCTGCAAACTTCAATGCATGCATCTAGGGAGATGAAGATACAAGATGCAATATTCTCTGGAAAGCACACTATCGTTTGCCAGTGACAAAACACACACACCATGTTGCTGAAAAAACGAGCACTTTGATCCCTAGAAATGACTAAAACAAGCATCAATTGCAGATTTAGGGCGGTCACTAAGCATAATTAGAGCCCATCTAATCTGTAGTCCAACAAGAATTAGGATATATCAGATGAGTGTGCAGACTCAAATTAATCCCCAGAAATGCAGAACATCACATTAAGTGTATGGCAAACAATTACAGCCAGATTTAACGGCAATTCAAACACATGTTCTTAAGCCTCGATAAAATCCACATGACATTCAATTAAACTGATTAAGAATATGCTTAGTAATTAAGACAAAAACAAGTACTTGTAAAACCAAACACAGCCTATCATTAAGCCTTCAAAAACAAAAACCTCATGATGAATCAGTCCACGCTCTGCATGATATCCTCGGCAGTGAACTTGGTCCCCTTATCCTTATCACCAACAGCACGCCCCTTAGCCTTGCGATCCAGCAGGGACTTCCTGTCCTTATCAAGTCTGAGCTTAGTAATCACCACCTTTGAAGGGTTAATTCCCACGTTAACAGTGGAGCCATTAACCTTTTCCCTTGTAATCCTCTCGACATGAATAACCCATTTTCTCCTATAAACCTGGACAACCTTCCCTTCCCTTCCCTTGTATGTCCCACGAACAACTTGGATCTCATCGTCTTTTCGGATAGGCATGGATCTCACGTTGTATTTCTGACGGAGGTCAGTGGAAAGTGGTGCGCTCATGAGGATACGACGCACGGAGGATGGCGCCGAGAAGTGGGCCTTACGGTTCTTCCGGCGGGAGGAGGAGACTCTTGGGTTGTACTTCATTGTGGTAGCTGTGGTGATGGAGACTGCGGCTAGGGTTTGTGTTTGATATGGGTCTCGATGAGAAAATGGGAGTGGTTTTGTAGTTAAAGGAGAAGCTAGGGTTTTTGGATGGTCTGGGATTTTGTCAGGGAATAGAATGTATTTGGGCCTGAAGAGATTTGAGCTGGGCTACTTTTCATCTCTTACTAACATCACCAACATGGTTGGTGTTTATTTTGTGTTTATGATATCATGTAATATTACATGCATGCTTTGGAATATTTGTTTTTGTAGTGAGAGAAATGATTTAAAAGATAGAGTTATGTTTTTTTTTACTAATTCATTTAATTTGGATTAACTTAGGTTATTTTTTTGTTTGTTTTTTATAAGATTATTTTGATCTCATGACTCGAATCATGAGTTTGGTGTGTTAACTGAGATTGTCTCGAGTAATGTTTTTGTTTTTTTTATTGATTTTTTAAAAAAATTTACCCTTCAACGTTGAGTTAATTGATAATTAAATTTCATAATTTATTTTAATTTGATTTTTATAGGGTCACCATTATCTTATGACCCGAGTCACGGGTTTAGTTGATTAACCAGGTTTATTTAAGTCATTTTTTGTCTATTTTTTAATTGAATTTCTTTTTCAATTTCATCATTTAACAATGTGTTAATTGAGAATTAAACCTCATAATTTGTTTAGATTTTCTTTCTGTGAGATTATAATGGTTTTATAACCATGGTTGTAGATTTGAAAGGTTAACTCAGATTGACCTCGGTGAATCCAATAAGTTATCATCTCAATATTTTTTAAAAGTTGTCATCTTGAATTTTTTTTTTAGTCAAGTTATGTTTTTACGAGCCATCTGGATTGTCTTTGTATCCGTCAAGTTGACTAAGTTATATCAGGTCAACACGAACATGATTTTTCTTTTCTACTAGAGAAAAAAGTTAGCAATGCTTTAACATTTTTTTTATGTTAAAAAAATTGATCGAACTTGCAACGTAACGCAAACAAATAATCTAGTTACTTTCCAAAACTAAGCACTTATCACAATGAGGTATCTCTTTTGTTGACCAGGCAATTTTCAACAAGTCCTTCTGATTTTGGAAAACAAGAAGCAAATTTTCAGAATTTCAAGTAACATGATTCGTTTAGAAACTAAAGTTGAATGATCGAAGTCTTTGACGATGCAAACTCAACCTTAAAATGGGTGTCCCCTGTCCAAATTGTCTTGCATCGATGAATTTATAAAAACATTCTATTGTTGTTTACGCTTGCATAATAGACTTAATAATGTTACTTGAGATTATGGTGCTCTACAATTGACTATTTAAATTAAATTTGCTTATGAATTGAATTGAATTCACCATGTAATTTGATTCCAAACAGGTTGTTAGCCCCTTGATGTTTTAACCAAAGACTCATAGATCTCCTTAATTATTGCTTCTAAAAGATGATTTTTAGTGACAACTAGTTAGTTGCATGTGTTATGATGAGGAACTTTTCGATGTTATTAAACATGGTCAAGCTCAAAAAGTCATTGTGATGACCTATCAGCTATGTCGTTATTTTGGGTCAAGTTTCAAAGCAAACATTATAGGAGTTGACCAATTGCGGCCTAATCAACTTGGCAGGTGCATCCACAAATTAGTTGACCTGGTAAAAACCTGGCTTGACTTTTTTTAAGAAAAAATATTTTAAAATCGTGTTGATTTAATTTTATTTCTTAATAAATATTGAAACGATGAAAATTTTGATCAAACTGGTCAAACTACGTAAACCTGCCCAACCAATGGCCTAGGTCATGACCCAAGATGAGTTTAATAACCTTGCTCTCTAGAACCTATTTTTTATTTAATTAAATAATTGTAAGAACAAACAATTACAGGGAAGACAACAAATAAAATTATTAAGGAAAAATATATTTTTCTCATCTAAATTATTTTTTTCTAATTCATGTACTTTTTTTACAACAAAAATTTTAATGAAAAAACAAGAAAAAAGATATTATATTCTCATTCAATATTAATGAGTAAATTATCATAAGAACTCTGCATATCAGGTTGATACATAATTATCCATAAAAGCAATCGATAGTATCATCATAAAAATTCATAATCTTCTTAAAAACAACATCATAATTTTTATATCGGGAGCTTTTTTTTAATAAAAAACAGAAAAAATAAAAAGAAAAGATTTTTCAAAAATTTCAGCCATTTGAAATAAGTAGAGAAAATGTATTTCTCCAATCTAAACTTTATTTTCTTAAAATGACTGTTTTTAACAAAAAAAAAAGAAGAAGCATTTCTCAGTTGTTTTAACAAAAACATGTTTTTTAATTGCAAGCACTATTTTATAAACAAAAATTCATCATGATCTTAAAAGTAAATTAAAAAAATATTAAAATAACATCTTAGTATTTTGTATGTGATTGAAGAAAAAATGAATAAATTAGATAAAATTATGTATAAAATCTATTACCAAAATTATAAAACATAAATTTTATTTTAATTGAATTCTTGAGCTTTCTTTTTCATATAAGGTATATAAGAATTAAAAGTAGTTGTTGAAATTCCTATAAAAACTTATAATATTATTTGAGAATCATTGCAAAAGTCATGAATAATAATTGAAATATCATGCAAAGTTTTTTTATAATGAATTTAAATTCAAATCCAAAAAAATGAAAAATAATATAGGAAAGGGCTAGGTCAGGGCCAGGGCTATGCGCCTAACCCAACAAAAGAAGGGCAGAAATGCTTGGGCTTGTAAGGTTAGGCTCACACGTTTAATCTTTTTTTATTTTTTTTGTATGTCTTTTTTGAAAAAAAAAATAGTTGACAATAATAAGAAGTCATCTGCTTGCTTAGATTTCGATTGCTAAAGAGGTGATCAAAAAATCAGGTTTGAGTTTTTTGACTAAAAAATATTTTTTTAACATATTTTCATCTTAAAACACCCAATAAACACCCTTGGTACCTTAATAAACACATTTATCAACTCAAAACACCTCTAACGATCTAAGACCTCAAACCTTAACTAAAGGTTATATACTCTATAATAACAATTAACACCACACAAGGAAAAGAATAGGCTTATGAATAAGGAGAGAAAGTTGTATGTAAACCCCTGTGGTAAATCCATAAGGATTGCGAAGTAAATAATATGCTAAACATGTAAATTAACTATTTACACTAAGAGGATGATAATAGATTTTGGGAATTTAAAATAAAATATTTATGTATTACGTCAAAAATAAAAATATGAAAAATGACTGAAAAAAATACATAAATGCAAATAAAAACTAAATGAAAGTAATATATCAGAAAAGAAATGTTATGAGATAAAGTTTAATGAATTTTGATATTACTCAGGTCAAATTTGGTATAAACAAGTGTTGGGATCTGAAAAATATTACTTGTAAAACATAAAAGGTATAAAATAAAGGACATAGTGGGAATTAACAAAATTTATTCCCATATATATATATATATATATATATATATATATATATATATATATATATATATATATATATATATCTTTGTGTGTGCGCGCGTGCGTGTGTGGTCGGCCCCTTTAAAAACGAAAGGAGAATAAAAACTTTTCATTTTTTGAAGCAATGTTTTCTCTTTGTAAGGTTCATATAGAGATGGAAGTGATTTTTATGGTTTTTGATAAGGATAAGCATGAAGCTTTGTCAAGGATGGAAATGAATTTTTTTTTTAATATATATATCTTTGTGTGTGCGCACGTGCGTGTGTGGTCGGCCCTTTAAAAACGAAAGGAGAATGAAAACTCTTCATTTTTTGAAGCAATATTTTCTCTTTGTAAGGTTCATATAGAGATGGAAATGATTTTTATGGTTTTTGATAAGGATAAGCATGAAGCTTTGTCAAGGATGGAAATGATTTTTTTTTTTAATTTCAGAGAAGGTGGGGGTTGCCCCTAGAATTTACATGATTCATTTTGGAGTCCAACCAAAGTTTAGTAATTTTTCCATTTTATTTTGGAACCACTGTTTCAAGTTCTTTTAATGAGGAAGAACATGAGACCTTATACCCTAAAAAGACTCTAGTCCAGCCCTTTAAAATTCAAAGGACAAAGAAAAAGGGGAAAGTGGTGGCCGGTTCCTCTAAACCTGTAGCATAGTTTGGAAAACCTAACCGTTTTATTTTCTCGAGTGTTGAGATGGCTTACATAAACAACTTTTCTAATAAGAATGTATTGTATGAAAGAGAAGTTTCGGCAAGTGGTCTTTCTAACCCCTCACTTGCATTCATAAAGGACATCTTTAAGAAAAGACAATGAGGTAAACTGACTGAAGGAGCACTTACTTCATATGTTGAAGTTGTTAAGGAGTTTGGTGCAAATTATAAGTCTTTTAATCTTAATGACCACTCCATTACTTCTACTATTAGAGGTCAAAACCTTTAGTTATCTCCAGTTGTTTTTAGAAAGTTATATGAGCTACTTGAAATCAAAGATCCCGACTTTCCTTATAAAAGAATAGGAGCCTCTTCCAAGACTCAAATGAGTGATCTATTTGTTAGCCCTACAAGACCAAAATGGTTTTCTAAAAAATATAGACTGCCTATACATACTATGCTAACTCCTTGCCATCTATTGGCAAAAATTATGTTAACAAATCCCTAGCCTATTATAAGACATATTGAGCTGACAGAGGAAAAAGCTCAGTTCATATATGTTATTGCTACTAATGCTCCTATCAACCTAGCCACTCACTTTATTGATGTCATCAAAAAGCTGCAACTGAAAGGAAATGAGTCTGCCTTTTAGAGGGTTGATAATTAGGTTAGCAATCATGGCCAAAGTACCCTTGCATGACAATGAGCCAATAACTAATATGTATGGAAAAATCTTAGTTATGACTGTTTTAAATTTAAAGTTGTAGTCAATAAAAAAGATCACATCCTGAAGAGTCTACCTTCTTTCAGCCCAAAATTTCTCAAACCAGCCCTTTACTCCCTCTTATAATAGAACAATTAATTACAAGTACTATCAAATAAGTTTGATAGTTTTACTGGTAAGTAGGAACAAAAGATTGATGCAGTTGATAAGTTGCTAATGGATATGCAACAAGATATTGTACAGGTTAATTAAAGACTTGTTCAACTTAGGTTGGACGTCAAACATGTGCATCAAACTATTTTTGGTAAAGATAAGGAATAGGATTAGTGCCAAAACAAGAGGGAGATAAAGATGCATGCAAGGGAAAGGAAAGGAAGAAAACAACCAAACCAAGCCAGCCAACCCTATAGTTTTTTTTTTTTAAAAAAGAATAATTGAATATTGTTATTTTAACAAAGAATCCTTTATGTTGAATACTTGATGCATTTTGAACTTAAACATGTAATTGTATAACAATATCTTATGCAAAATAGTTTTTGAAAAGATTATGAACTGTTAGGATGCAACATGTGAAGTTTTTAAGTTATGAACTGTTTTGCATGAAACATGTTAGGAACTAATAGGATATTGTTGCATACATATTATTAACTATTCTCATACTACATAACATTGTTTCAATTGTGCTTGCATGAATACCTTAATAAAATATCTATTTATATCAAATTATCTGAACTACTTGCATGATAATTCATTCTTATTATGTTTTTTCACAAATAAAAAAAAAAGATTGTAAATGCTAAAATTATTGGATTTGATTAGTGAAGGATTATTCGTGATGAAATTGTTTAGATTGTTTATCCAAATTAGATAAAGAATCAGTCAGGTTTATCTTATAGGATATAACATGATTATTTTTATAATTATATTGGTTGTTTGGATAAATTATATAGGAAGTTCAGATATAAGATAAAGTTATCCGAAGATAACTGTTAGAAAAGTGTTTTTGTGAAACACAAATAACAGTCTGTTAAAAACGTAATAAACTAGAAAACTTGAAGATAATGTTCTTATCCTTATCACATGGATGTGTATATAAGGAAGGATAATCTGAAGCATTAAGAAGGCAAGAGTAACACTTGCAATAGAGCAATAGTGTCCAACCAGCTAAGGAGTTACATAGAATTTCACAGCATATACTCTTGATACACAAGTGAGTGTGAAAAAAATTCTCAAGGAGAATTGTTCGCTAAAGAGTTAGAAGGCCTATAAACTCCCAGGGGAAGTTCTTGTGTTACTGTTAGCAACTGAATGTTCCAATTAGGATGACAATAGTTTGAAGATTTTTAGGTGTTTTGTTAAGCTACTACAGTAGAAAACAAAACAAAGTGTTTATCTTGACAAGTAAAGTATTATAGTTACAAAGGTTTGTAGTCATAAATACTTATTTTGTAGTCTTCTAAACTATTATCTTGGGTTTAGCTGTTCTAGAGGGTTTTTTTTATATATAATCTTTTGAAGAGTTTGATCAAATAACTTGTCATGCTTATATTTATTTGGTTTCTAATCAGTTTTTGAAAAGTGTTAACAAGTTGCTTCTTAACATACAGAGAACAAAAAAGGGACAGTAAAAAATGTTTACGGGAATTAAAATGCAAAAAAATAAAGGAAAATTGCAAATTAATTATAAATTATCAAGCTTTAGACAAACTATTTAGATTTTGAAACAAACATCTCAATTTAATAAATGTTAGAAATAATTCAAACTAGTCTATATAGTTGAATAATACATATGGCAAAATCACATGACAAAACCTGTGTGTGGGTGTGAATACGATGTTCTAAACTTCAAAATTCTTTCTATTTTCAAATTCTAGCTAGCAGTCATATTCACAAACCAAAGGTAGAAGGATGCTGTTGGTCCAAGCTGCCTAAATAATGTAATTCCATAAGTTCATCTGTGAAAGGAGGCTTGGATGGTGAGCTCAATTCAACATCCTTTTTCCTAAGCATTTGAACTACTTCTGTCGTCGTTGGCCGCAAATTTGGTGACTCTTGAGTGCATAACAGACCAATCTGAACAACTCTTTCGATTTCTTCAGCATCTTCAATCGTCATACTTGTATCAAAGATCTCTTGTACCGTGTTTGATTGGAAATGCTTCCATGCCTGTTATAAAGGGAAAAACAAAGGAGGTTGAAAGCAAGCAAGCGCGCATGAACTGTAATATATTGACATGCATTTTTACCATGTGGACATAATTAATGCATAGTACTATATAGGCAACAAGAAGGTGACAGGAATTTTACACAGGTAACTAGAGTTTCATATGTTTTCTCAGATTGATATTTGTTGTTTTGTACTCCAGTAATCATTTCGATGACGAGAACTCCAAAGCTATAGACATCCACCTTCTCAGTTAACCTTCCCTTGGCAATGTATTCTGGAGCCATGTACCCCCTTTACGCCAACACACCAAAAGGAGTGATAATTTTTTGATTAGGACAATGTGAGTTTGCATAGACACCTTTAAGAAGAAAAAGGTTAATGGAATATCAGTGCTTATGCTTACAGTGTTCCAGCAATGGCAGTGTTGACGAGGGATTGGTCACAGGAATAAAATCTTGCTAGTCCGAAATCTGAGATTTTTGGTCGATGTCTCAAGTCTAGTAAGACATTACTTGCTTTGATGTCTCTATGAATGATCCGCACTTGACAATACTTGTGGAGGTACTCCAAACCTTCAGCTGTTCCTTCGATAATTAGAAATCTCCTTTTCCAATCAAGTTCTTTCTTCTTTGCCGGATCTTGCTTCCGTGGGTGTTTGCACAGAAATTTTCAGATTGTTTAGAAAGAAAGCTAGAACGGGTAAATATCAATTCCCAGTGAACAAAGAACAGCTAATTCTTAAGTCTATTTGAGTGATGTCATTTTACAATTGAGCTAATATTAGTTTTTGATGCCAACAAGTTATATATCTTGATACCCTTAAATCCAATCTTAAGAACATGTCTATGAACAAGATAGATTGGCCATGTTCATAATCTGCTTTTGAAAGCATTAATTCCTTGCAGTCCAAAACTCTGTAGAGAAAAAATCAAGCTTCTATAGCTTACCAAATAAAATGAGATCCAGGCTTCTGTTTGCTAGGTATTCATAGACAAGGAAGCTGTCAATGCTGGTGAAGCAGCAACCGAGGAATCGAACCAAGTTCTTGTGTTGTGCTCTACCAATAATTTCCATTTCATTACGAATCTCTTGTACTCGAAATTTCCTACTAATATATAATCGCTTTATTGCAATTTCTCTACCGTCTGGTAAGGTTCCCTAGTCATTTCAGGTCAATCATCCGCATTTAAAATTCATGGAATAGATTTAAACGAAGACAAAATGAAATTTAAGCTACATGTGTGTGTGTGTGTGTGTCTCAGGTACCTTAAATACTTCACCAAATCCTCCACATCCTAACCTATTAGTTTCACTGAAACTTTCAGTTGCTGTGTCAAGTGTCGCGTACTTGAACTGCATGTACTGCACCCTCTCCTCTAATAACAAGTCCTCCGTCTCTTTGATGATGATCAACATGCAAAACGATGGAAAAAAAATTATTTATCTGCTTCATTATGCTCAATATCATATCATATAAACATTACTTAATGTTTCTGCAGAGGGGTTTTATCAAAGAAAATCTTAAAATAAAGGAAGAAATCATGATTGTTTTCTTCCTATCTAAGCATTGTAATCCATATACACACACATTAATTACCTTTCGATTGCTTGAGACGGATCTTTCTTCTATAGGTAAGTTTACCCACACAAACACCAATACCTATTGCTATTACGCAGATCAGAACCACACCCATAATGTATGTGATGTAGGAAAATACTTCTTCTGCAAGAGAATGCTGTAGTAAATTAACCAAGTATATCGTCCATCAAGTCTCTAAAAATCATCATTGAATGAAAAACAAAAGAACATGCATGTGGAAGGTCAAACTAACAGTTTGAAGTCGATAAATTTGCGTTTCAAGACATGGCCAGCTAGCAGGTTTCTAGACTGCATCGACTGTAATAAATAAATGGGCTAACCTTTGGAGTATTCACCATTAGAATCATTGGCAAATGAAGCATCAGAATAGCGTAGAAAGCAGCCAGCATTAAGCACACGAGCCTCCGTAGATGGAATGCATGATAAGGCAGATGCAACCGCCTCTGACAGGCAAATGGAACACAAATCATGGTCCAAGATCTTCCAGCAGTTAGCCATCCCATAGGCAGATATGCCATTTGAAGTCTCATGCTTGGAAGCAAAGCCTCGGAAACTCGGAGCCTTCAATAACATCTTACTCAGCACTTCCTTTACTGCAACGCTAAATTCTTGCCCCTTGTTTACAATGCCACTGCATCTCTACTTCCATTTAATTCCCGGAGAGAAAATTCAGTATAACATATTAAATGAAGAAGAAATTTATAACCAAATAATGACAGATAAACCTTCGTTGAATTTGAATTAAAGCTTTTTCTATAAAAAAATAGCTCAATAACTTCACAAGCTCAGCAGATTTCAGGTGTGAAGTTTTTTTTTTTTTTTTTTTATTTTTGGTCATCTGAGAGGCCCAACAAACCATGAGCTACACAAAGACGAAGCCTTTCCCCATCTCTGAATCCCAATCCAAACCTCTTAGGGTTTGAACCTACGACCTGTTAGCATAAATCTCAAATCTTAACAGCTAGCTGGGCACCTTGATCAAGATTTGTTAGGAAACTCTAGGTTGAAAAATGCATCAAATCTAACGCACGTTATGATCACATGATGATTGAAACGTTAAAATGCAAAATCCAGGTGGGGATGGAGAAAACAACACGCCTATGGAGCTACATAGCTTATTGGCAATTCAATGCAAAATATTTTCCATCACCATATCAACAGATAAGAATTTCTTAACTCATTAAGGTAATTTAGAAAGTGCTTAAACCAGACCTAATTCGACTTTGAATCTTAAACTAATGTACATTCAATTGCCATTTAATTGAAAGAAATTAGGAAATTTTAAATTTATGGTTTGAAGAAAAAGCATGATCACCTTCGTATCTTCAGGGGCAAGAGCTTCACGATAGAAACTATAATTCTCAGCCCTAATAAAGCAACCATCAAAATAAACGCGACCACCGGTGCTAGGAAAGCAACTGGGGATGAGAGTACTAATTTGCGAGAAACACATAGCACATTCATCGTTAGTTAGATCATCCATGCATTGGGCAAGCACATACAACCGATCTGGCGGCTCTCCTGTATCCTTAAATGCAAACTTGTTGCGATAAATCTCATCTTGCATGTAATCTGTGATGCTTGAATAGTACTTGAAGTAGTTTGACACATTTTGAACGCGCACTTTGCCACACGTACGTATAACAAGGTCTGTTCTCGGGTCTGCATGCGACAGATTGATTGAAAATGCCATGACATAAATGACTAGGGAGATCAGAAGAGGATAAGTTGCCATTAGAGAAGAAAGTTGGAAAAAGAAAAGAAACATGCTGCTTTTGATGGGTTTTTTTCTTTTTTTTCTCGTTGTTTGCCTATATTAAGTCGGGTTGTTCTTGTTGTTTTTAGCTAAGGTGTTAAATTAAGGATATATTGATGTGAGTTTTAAGGCCAAAAATGCATGCAGGTGCCAAAAAGAGCTCATGCATGCTACGAGTTTAACTATAAACAATTTCACTTGGAAAAACAGATCACAGAAAATTCTTCGGCAATGTAACTAAAATAAGTTCAATGGATAAACCTTATGATTTCTTTATCTAATTTGTTATTTATTTTAAGTTTTAAATTAAATTATGTAGAAATTATTATAATATAATTCAATCGACTTAACTAGTTAAAAAATAACTCAAATAACTAATAAAAATATAGTTTAATTTTTTTTAAAAAAATTCAAGATGATATTTTTATAAAAAATATTATTGAGATAGTGATATATTAAATCGACCTAGATTTTACGATTTAAGCTGTCAAGCCCACGATTTGAATTTAATAACCTTATTTAAAAAAAACTTATTTTTTATTTAGTTATATAATAAAAAAATAGATACTTATAAAATTAACCACCAAGCTACTATTGAGATATTTTTTTGAGATCACAATAACTTTATAGAAAATAAACCAAAACAAAATATGAAATTCAATTCTCAAACAACCCAAATTAACCTGCTAAGCTCGTGATCCGGGTCTTGGACTATACTGAATTTGAAACTTTATTTTTTAAAACTATTTTTTTAATTATATAATAAAAATTTAGTCCCTCATAAAATTGAGTATCAATTAAATATTGAGATATTTATTCCAGACCACAAGAACCTCATAAAAAACAAACCAAACACGATTATAAAGATCGATTCAAAATAAACTAAATATTAAATAATAAAATTAAAAAATAAAAACCCAAATTAAAAAAAAATAAAACAAAACAAAGGATAGGCACATGGTCTTTTTATTTTAAGTTTTATTTTAAGTGATAGAAAACCTGTCATCTAACCTTTTTTTATGTTTTAGTATAAAAATGAAGCGGATAAGGCCTAAAAATAGAGTGTTTTTTATTTATTTTTTTTAATTAAACTTTCAACTTATTTTTACATAAATCTATCTAATTATAAACACCATTCTAATATAAAAAAAAATTCAACTGAAAAAAAAATTTAAAAACACAAAATCAAAACAATAATTTTTTTTTTTTCTGAAAGCCCAGTGTACGTGAGCCCATGTATTGTGGACATGCCACTCCATTCCTAAAAGCTTGCAAGGGTTTAGGGTTTGCAAATATAAGTCACACGATCCTCCATTGCTGCGGTCGTCCTTGCTGGTCTCCGCTCACTCTGCTCTCTTGAGGACACGGCATCCGAACCATGGTTCACGTCAGTTTTTACAGAAACTGTATACTCTTTATCTCTATCTCACTACCTCCATAATGCGTTTGTAATGCTTAGTTCGATATCTGGGTGAATCTTGAATTTTTTTTTCTTCTTTATATCCTTTTGGCTCTGATTATTTTGTGATACCATTAGTTGCCCTCTACGCCTTTTGGGATTTTGTTCATTGACGATGAACTGATCTAGTAAATCTACATTATATTGTTTTGTAAGGTTGAATTTTTTTTTGAGACAAATATTTTGCTTGGTAATTATTCAGGACATTGAAAACACTAGATTTGGAAATTGATTTTCAAGACCTGGTACTAAATATGGTTTTTGTTTATTAGAAATTTAGTAACACGGATCAGTTGATTGGAAGCACTGTGCCATTTTAGTCCCTTCATGTTAAATTTTAAAACTTGTTTTCTACTTTCTAATTTTGTGTTGTAACTTTCTGAATTATTATTATTGATGAAAGCAAATTGCTAGAAAAGGTTTTCTTTGTTTTGTTTGGTCTTTTTAAACTGTTATCTATTGGGCATTGTGTTGCAAGATATTTTCTTTTCGTCAACAGTAAATTGAGTCCCAAGTAATCGACCTGTTATTTCTAATATATTTGACTTTAGGGCTCATTTAATTTCTGATCGGGGTCAAATCTTAGAAACTCATTGCCTTTTCTTTTTAACCCTGTTAATCTTCATCAGAAGCTTAAATTAGCTTTTGAATTTGGTGTTCTTATTTTTATGTAATTTGAATGTGCAATTTGGGTGGTTTTAGATGGGAAGATTTTCAAGAAGCCGAGGCGCCCATATGAGAAGGAACGGTTGGACGCAGAGCTGAAACTTGTTGGAGAGTATGGGCTCCGTGCTAAGAGGGAGCTATGGAGGGTTCAATATGCCCTGAGCCGCATTCGTAATGCTGCAAGAATGCTTCTTACCCTGGACGAGAAGAACCCACGCTGAATTTTTGAAGGTGAAGCCCTTCTCCGCAGGATGAACAGGTATGGTCTTCTGGAGGAGAACCAGAACAAGCTTGATTATGTCCTGGCCCTCACTGTTGAGAACTTCCTTGAGCGTCGGCTCCAAACCCTCGTGTTCAAGGCTAGCATGGCAAAGTCTATTCACCATGCTCGTGTGCTCATCAAGCAGAGGCACACTAGGTAAAATTACTTATTTTTGTTTGCTAGAATAATATTATTGTTTTCTATGCGTGCAATTTGGTTGTTTCCTTAATTGAACAGTAGTTGCTCTTGTTGGTTAGTTGCATACTGAGTTTATAGTATTCCACGCTCCATTTTTTATGCTGTTTTTTTAGTTTTGGCACTTGCTGCTAGTGGGGCTAGTGTAAATGAGTGACCGTTTGTTGATGAATGCTAGACTTTTATCATCAAATTGGTAGCTTAAAAAAAAGGCTGAATGCCCATTTCTAATTTTAGGCATCTAAGAGTGTCCTCTTTATATATATGTAATGTCCTACAATTTACTCAATCTGAATTAAGTAAAGTTGTTGTGGTTTAAGTACCAAGACATCTATTTCATATTAAATAGAGTTACTTTTATTTCTTCAATCAAGCACCCCATAACAAGTTACTTTCCTTGTACTCTACACTCCAGTGCCATTTGTTTTGTGGAATTCCTCCTCTGGCCATTGTTTCCAGGGCTTTCAAAAAATTGGAGAAGTGCCAATACAGCTGTGAGCAATTTCATGGTACCTTGTCATCAGTGAGCTTGGCTGGAATTACCAGCGGACATATTTTACTGCCCCTGGTCTTTTACCCTTTTTGATTTCCCATACATGTCATATAGGCTTGTTCCTAACTGGGAGCCTAAAATCTGCATATCCACAACCCATTTTAAGGATATTAATAATGCCAATTTCACACGTTGAGGAAGTGCAACCATGAGGAACTAAACTACAAGTTTTCTTTTTACTAGAAATATGATAATCAGACACTGGTAACTCATTGGTATTACCACAATGGTTAATTTATCATCGTTCTTTCTTGAATTTTTTTGTTATTCTTGTTAAGAAACCCTATATTAGAGTATGGAAGATTGTATGTGAACAATGCCACATTCTGGATCAAACATTGGTTGCCAATGCTTTTTCCTCTGGACTTTTTATCCCCTAATAATCCTTAGAGAATTTTGTTAGAAGATGCTGAGGTAAGTGTTTTTCTTCCAATGCTGATTTTATTTATTTTATTCTTAGGGTTGGAAGGCAGGTTGTTAACATTCCATCTTTTATGGTGAGGGTTGACTCCCAGAAACACATTGATTTTTCTCTCACAAGTCCACTTGGAGGTGGCCGTCCTGGAAGAGTGAAGAGAAAGAATCAGAAGGCTGCTGCCAAGAAGGCTACTGGTGGAGATGGTGATGAAGAGGATGAGGAATGAAACACTCGAACAGTAGGCTAGTAAAAATTCTTGTGAACTGAATTTTCTTAAGCATCTTTCTTGGTATCACTCACACTAGTGGGTGCTTGGTATGTGTTTTTTTTGCAATTGTTGTATCCGAACTAGAACAAGATTTTGCTTACTAACGTAAGAGCTAACTTTTGGTGTTGCTTTAGATGAATGGATGTTTTATACTTGTCCCCTATAGATGTGTATTTTTCTGTCAAAAACTGCCTGACCTATTTCATTCGCTCACAAATGGAACACCATGAAAGGTCAAATTCTACAGTGTCATTGCCATTAAATTCCGCTGTTTCATAGAGCATATGACACATGGCTTTTAGTAGGGGTGTTCACGGTTGGCCTAAAATTCCAACTGAATCAGGTGATGCTTTTTCTTAAGAAAATGGTCTGAACTAAACCCATATCCTGTTCAAACTGAACAGGTTTGGTTAAGGTTGGTTTTTTTAGATTAAAATTATTGTTATTAAACTCGGACTGGCCTGATGGGTTGATTCAGGACCTAGTCGACCTGGTGGTTGGACCGGTCTGGGATAGGCAAAAAGCCGGGGTAAGTAAAAACCCGGCAAAACCTGGTTGACCTATCAGGTTGACAAGTGACCCAAGCGACCCGGTAAAACTCAAATGAGATCTAGTTTTTTTTTTTTTTGTCTCAAGTGCATTATGTGGTGAAGTCTTGTTTGGTCTGTTTAATGGCCCTCTACAAACTAATCTTTATTTTTGGCAGGATGAGTGTTCTTCATGGCCCCTTTCATGTGGGATAATTACCCGCATAGATATTGCAGGGCATAAAAACAGTTCTTGGGTTATCCAAAGGATAGTATGGTGAATTGATGTCTTTACGGGCGTGCAACTGGCAATCTCCCTCTCTTGTGTTTTCGACTGTCATGGCATGCGCTCTGATACCATAAAAAAAAAAAAAACATAAGTTAGCGCTTTTGCTTGTTGCTTTTCATTGAATAAAAATTTAGGAAATGAAGAAATTAGGAATGCTTAATGAATTTCAAACTACATATATGTTTGAATCATTAATGTAATTTACTTTGGAAGAATAACTATTTTAACTGATTTGTTTTAGAAATAGCTGATGTTATTTATTAACCAAATTCAAATGTACTTATTATATTATCAATTTATTTATGGTAATCAAGATATTTATTTTTCATTTTATTTAAGAATGAGACTGCTTAAACTAATTGAGTAACATTATATAATGTTAATTGAAAAAGCATTTTATATTTATCAAGCTTTTGAAAAATTGTATATGGGTTTTTATTTATAGTAATTTTTTTAATCTAAGAATTTGAATATATATCTTAAACTCGATATTATTTTTTTAATAGTAATCAAAGCATGCAGTCTGCATGCAAAAAGTCTATTGAAAGTTGAAAGCAAAAAAAATATTTTTTTAATGTGGGATTTGAAGTCCTTTAATATATATACTCTATATTCATAAGAAAAAAATTATGTTTTTTCAATGTGGGATAAAAAAATATTTTTGGTTCAAATACTTAAATTTAAAAGGATAACATACTAACATAATATCTTTTTAATTATGGGATACAAAACTTTTTGAAATAATCTTTTAAACTTCATTATATATAACATGTATAGTCTATATTTACATGAATTGTTTCTTAATTTTTTCACATAAAATATTAAAACTTCAAATATTTTTT
The DNA here is from genome assembly GCA_019202695.1 of Populus x sibirica. Classification (NCBI taxonomy): domain Eukaryota; kingdom Viridiplantae; phylum Streptophyta; class Magnoliopsida; order Malpighiales; family Salicaceae; genus Populus; species Populus x sibirica. Next base: position 1,900,723 of record JAGMVL010000801.1, read on the forward strand.
TAAAAAATTTTTGGGTTGACCCTGGTCAACCCGTGTAACCCGGGACCCAGCTCCTTGGCCGGGTCAAACCCGGATCGAGTCTAATAACTATCATTAAAACCAAAAAACCCAATCCTTATTAATAGGCTTGTTTTTTGTTTTTTAAATAGATTTATATTGAATTGAGCTTTAACAATTTCTTATCATGTTTAGTTTTTTATATGCTTCTTAAATAAACTTTTTTATTAGGTTTTTAAACAAAACTGGCCCAACTCCATTATTAAAATGGAATTTCAAATTATTAGAAGTACTTGTCACTTTGTATTGTTTGCTTAAAAAGTATAAGATGCGTGAAATGATTATCTAATATTATAAAATTGCAGGTTTATTTGCATAACCCAATTGTCATTACTAAATTGAATGGTGGTGCAAATATGTTCAATATATTTAGCACATGATCATATTATATTTTTTGTCTAAACTCTTCAGTGTAGACGTGTTCACACTAAAAATAACAAATTATATATTTTAACAAATAAACAAATCTAATATCAAAAAAATCCAGATTAACATAAATTTAACAAAAACATCCATATTATATTATATAGGATGTGTAAAATCTATCAACATTAGCATCCATAAAATCCAGCAATAGCAAACACCGCAAACACCAAAAGATCCCAAAAAGTTAATGCTATAAAGAAAAACTAACAAATTAGCACCGTCTTAAAATTCGACTACTAAAGTAAGTAAATTATCCTAAACAATTATATTCCAATATTTCACTAACATCATCAAATTCTACAAAATAAAAAATTAAACATATGTAAAGAAACAATAAATATAAATAAATAATTTAAATTTGTAAAAGAAATTACTTGACTCAATCGTATCAAAATTCTCAATTTAATCCATAAATGCTCTTTATGTTGATTGGAATTGGTATTAAGCACAACAAAGTTTGATAATAAACAAGTGTTTGCACTATTGATAGAGATAAAAAGCTTCAAAATAAATATAATATACGACTATTAGTGCTGAAAGCAGCTTCAGAAACAACAATAGATACCAAGAAAAGATAATTAGCACATGTTATGCTACTTTAGAAAGAATCTTGTATTTTGTAGCATTACGCCTCCACCAACCTAAAATATCTAATTTAGAATCATTAGGGTCCTTACAACCATCACTTAAACACCTCTTAACCTTATTTTTTCTCTCCACGCCACCTTTCACTTCTAATTTTTTATTTATTGAAAAGCCAAGTCATCTAACATATCATCTAGCACTATTGAATCAACATTAACATCTTGTTCATTTCTACTACTTTCAACATTATGCAAAATCTCAACATCCTCAGCCTTCATATAATGCTCATACAACCTTAGCAAAATATCTTTTAACTTCTTTGTAAAATTTTCAACCTTTTCAACATCATATAATCGCTCAAAACAAAATCTCATATATTTCAATTTGAAACGTGGATTTAACACAACATCAACATATAACAAAAAGTTTTGTTTATGTTGACCCCCCAATATTTTTGATACTTTTTCATCATATTATTGGCCATTTCACCTAAAAAAGCATTTTCACTTCTACAAAGTTGAGATATGTTTGTGTGCATGGAAATTAATTCATGGAAAAAAGAATTAGATGTCACATACAACGAGTTAGAGAATTTCAATGTAAGTATGTAAAATAGTTTTGAGAACTTCACAAAAGATTTAGCCTTTTCCCAATCTTCTAAAATAGAAGGACCTACGTTTTTTGTTTTCCCTTTGAGTCAACCTCAAAGTAACTCAAATAGCTGGGATCGATTTCTTTTAACCTTATAAAAACCATCTAAAATTTTCCAATAACTTCTAGCATCATACACGTTAAGTTACATCTAGTTAGAAAATCTAAGCAAATTGGTTTTTTACTCCTAATTTTCAACTTGATATGATCTAAGAAAGGCCAAATTTGGATTTTGAAGTATAATTGCTTATTGTCCAGTTTTATGAGGCTATTGAGCATAGCTCCAAATTGAACTGTTGGATCGAGCTAAAACATTATTAGAAGATTCTAGAGGTATTTTTCTATATTGGGGTAAACTTTCAAGTTAATCGGGGTTTAGAAAGGCCTTGCGATATAGGTTAGAACAAGTTGTATGATTTTTGTTATTATTTCCTTTTGACTTATAGACTTTTTATTTGACAAGGTTCCTTTTCTTACAATGATATGGCAACTTGTTTTTGGAAATTTTCTAGTTTTACAAGGATCTTTAATTAGTTGCAATATAATTTTCAAGTGTGGCAAAGATTCATTAATATTCCAGAATCCAAAAATTCATCCTAACTACACAAGAAAAAAAGGGCTGGTGGTATTTAATGACAAATTGATTAGCTTATATTGGGGAGTTTCCTAATCTTACAAGGAAGGTTAAAAGAAGGCAATGCATGTTTCCATGTTTTGAGAGGATTCTTTAAAGCTACAATTAATTATCCTAGACAAACAAGAAAACTAAAGGGGAAGCAGCTTCATCAATCAATTTCCTAGCTTATTTTTTATATTTAAAGGTGGCAACAAAGACCCTAGTGTTTTTAGGATGAAAATTTCGTTCATGAAATTACTTAAACTAGAAAATTTATCTATCTTAAGTTATTTTGTTTAATTAGGTGCAATAACTTTAGTTTATGTGTCAGATTTGTTATTTTTATTATTTTCTTCATGTTTGAGCTTAATCAATACTTGGTTTTCAGTTTAAGATCCAAGGCTTGTTTAGATAAGTGTTTTAGGCTTATTAGTATATGTTTTGGGTCAATTTTGTAAGTGGGCAAATTTAGTCCACAAGGATAGATCCATTAGAGTTATTTTCTAAGAACATATAAACTCTTTGTAAGTCTAACATTCAACAGTCATTGAATAATATCATTATGAATTTTCAACTTGTGTGTGAGAGTGATTCTTGTATTTTTTTTTATTTTATTCTTGAAAGAACTAAACCAACTTATCAAAGATTAACTAACTTCATGATATCATTAGATTTAATTCTAATAGTGACAGTACCTTGGGATAGATTTTCATTGTGTCACACTCCTATCAGACCTCTTTCGGCTTTCTGGGATCAGATTTCAATCTTAATTGTGGGTTACGTGACTATATGATCACGAGGTTTGCATCAATTGGTATTAGAGCTAGACCCGAAAATCAAGTCATATTTTTATGAAATTTTTGTTCTCGTAGTGCTTCTTAAGTTTTAGTGTGTGTCGTCAATTATCTTCTTCTCTTTGTGTTTTCGGTAGCTTAGTACCAAAAAGAGTGTTGTTTCATTTTGTCACTGTCTTTAAACATATCAATAGCATAAAAAAAAGTAATAAGAAAGAAGATTAAATGTTATTTAAAGCTCGTTTGAAATCCGCAACGAAAACATAAATCATAGAGAACCCTAAGAAAAAAAACCTTATAATCAATTGAAATTTCATATACTGTTTATTAGGGGGAGAATCGCTTGGCATATCAAATTTAGGCTTATTTTGACATCGTTTTCTTAAAGTTTCAATCCAAGGTTTAATCTTGTCATACGTTGATCATACACGAGATTTTGATACCTAGGCATAAGAGAACAATCTATAAACTAAGATATGTTGTTGTTGGGTACAATGGGTATTGCATATTAAATCTAAAGTTATTCCAATATCATTAGGTTTAATTTTCAATTATGGAGTTAAAAATTGTGTAACTGGTCATATTTGCGTCATGTTTCAAAACGTATTCTCTACTCTTTATTTTGACTAAATTAGTTTTTTTCCTATTATATTTAGGTAAATTAGGATTCAAATAATCATTTTCATTAATTTTTTCTTCTTTTTTATTTTGAATCTTTGATTTGTCCACAATTCATACAAATTCATTTTGCTACTTGTGAAATCTTAATTATAGTTTTGTTTTCCTTGTTTTTCAGTATATTTATTGATTCTTAAGTCTAAAATTATAATTGGATTGCGTTTCAAAATCCATTGACTTTGATTTGTTGATTTTCAGTTCTGAAAGAACAAAAACAAAATAAGTTAAAAAGTAAAAGATGTGGTAAGCATATTAAAGTGAAAAGCCTTGATTTATGTGAAACACAAGGGTTGTGAGGATATATTTTATGCTACTAATTAATTTTTACATATTTAAATATGTCTGAGAAGAACGAGTCTGTGACACTAAAGGCTGAAGACATTTTCCAAATGCGAACTTTTGGCCAATAACTTGAACTTTTGGCCAACAACTTGAAACTTTAGCTAGGTTTACCAAGGAGCTAAAAGATGATATGGATTCAATGAAGCAACATATTAGTGGGGTTGATCGCCGAGGAAATACTGTCTAAAAGGCTATACGAAATGTTAATACTAACATTGATGAGTTTGTTGATGATAATATATATGTGGGCGATGATGAATATGACTTTGCACTCGTGGGCTATGAAAATAAATTCGAGCCAAACAGAGCAAGAATGAATGTGAGTTTCAGCCAGGGTGGAGTTTTTGGCCAGAAAGAGAGTTTCTGAGATTTGGAGCATTGTAATGATTCAGGTAGAGAGTTTGGCACCATTAAGCTGAAATTACATGTTTTCCAAGGAAAGAATGATCTGAAGGCATATCTAGAATGGGGAAAAAAGATTGATTGGATCTTTGACTGTCATTACTACAGAGAACATAAGAAGGTAAAACTCATTGTTATTAAGTTTTATAAATTATGCACTAATATGGTGGGATAGCTTGTTTTGAGTAAGAAGAGGAATGATGAAAGGCCTGTTGAGTCATAGGATGACATGAAAACCATAATAAGGAAACATGTTACTAACTTTTATTACAAATAGCTTTTTTAGAAAATACAAAGTTTACATTAGGGTTTGAAAAGTGTGGAAGATTACCACAATGAGATGGCTTTGATAAGACAATAAAATGATGGAGTTCGACATAGGGCTTATAGGAGGGAAATCAATATGAGCAAGGAAGAAAAATGAAGGTTATGAGGTTCAAATATTTATAATCATAATGCTTCTATAACGTTAGATAAAAAGCGTAAGGTTAAAAGAATTGCAAAGGTTTATAATGAAACAAATAAAGAACATAAATAATAGAGAGCTTCAGTTCAATGTCAAAAGGATGAAAAATAAAAGAGAGTATCAATGGTTATCATTTAAAAATATATACGCAAGTGGATGGCAAGTCATGCTTATTTGAATTATTATTAGCTGTTACTTCCATACAAAGTTGTTGGAGGCGAGTGTTTACAAGAAAAAAGCTCCAAATGCATTAATAAGAGGATAAAGAATTGTCCATTATACCTATTGATGATTTAAGGATAAATCATCTTGAAGAGAGAGGGAATGATATGATCTAAAAAGGGTCAGATTCAAAATTTAGCGTAAATTCCCTACTATCTAGTTTTACGATGCTATCAAGCATAATTCCAAATTGAACCATTTAATCAAGCTGAAACTTTACCAGAAGATTTTAAAGGTATTTTTTTATGTTAGGGTAAACTTTCAAGTTAATCAAAGTTTAGAAAGGCCTTGTGATATAGGTCAGAACATGTTGTATGATTTTTGTTATTTACTTCCTTTTGACTTGTGGACTTCCTATTTAGCAAGGGTCCTTTTCCTACAAGGATGTGACAGTTTGTTTTGGGAATTTTTTAGTTCTACAAGGATCTTTAATAGGCTGCAACATAATTTTTAAGTGTGGCAATGATTCATTAATGTTCCAAAATCCAAGGATTCCTTATTCATCATAACTACACAAATAAACAAGGGCTAATGGTATTTATTGACAAATTGATTAGCTTATTTTAGGGAGTTTACTGGTCCTACAAGGAAGGTTAAAGGAAGGCAACGAGAGTTTCTATGTTTTGAGAGGACTCTTCTAAAGCTACAATTAATTATCCTAGATAAACAAGGAAACTAAAGGGGATGCAACTTCATCAATCAATCTCCTAGCTTATTCTAGATAACTAAAGGTGGCAACAAAGATCATAGTGTTTCTAGGATAAAAATTTTGTTCATGACATTACTTAAACTAGGAAATTTATCTATCATAAGTTCTTTTGTTTAATTAGGTGGAACAAATTTAGTTTATATGTCAAATTTGTTATTTTTATTATTTTTTTCATGTTTGGGCTTAATTAATATTATGTTTTTAGCTTAATATCCAAGGCTTGTTTGAATCAATGTTTTGGGCTTATCAGTATAGGTTTTGGATCAATTTTATAAGTGGGTCAATTTAATCCACAATAATAAATTCATTAGGGTTATTTTCTAAGAGTATTTAAACTCTTTGTAAGCCTAAAATTTGGCAGTCATTGAATAATATAATTTTGAATTTTCAGCTTATGTGTGATAGTGATTCTTGTATTTTTTTTTTATTCTTGAATATCAATATCTTTCAATCCCGTATATACAATAAGATTAACTATTAATACACAACATCTAACATGCATGAAGTCATTTGATAAGATAGTAGTTGCCCAAACATTTGTTACTCTCTTCAAATATTTGATAGTTAAATTATTTGAACTTGCATTATTTACTGTAACTGTTAAAATTTTATCAATTCCCCATTCCATCACACAACTCTCAATCGCTTGGCCAATTTTTTTCACTTTTATGATTAGAAACTTGATAAAAGTTTAGAATTCTTTTATCCAAGTTCCAACCATTTTCAATCTAATGAGCAGTCAAACATATATCATTAATATCTTGGATTGATGTGTATCAGATGTTAAACATACTCGTTGACCCTTATGAGCTTTTTTTAATTGTGTCTTCTTATTTACATAAATTTTCAAATAATCTCTCAAAATCATCAAATAAGAAGGAACATCAAAATATAAGTTGCCTTAACTAAAAAAATGATTCGAATTCTTGATTCTCAATAAATTTAAAGGACAACTCATCAAGTACAATCATTTTTGCTAGGGCTTCCTACACTCATAAGAAAATATAATCTACTGTCTTAATAGTCACCAAAATTCTCTCCCTAGTCATCCCCTTCTATTTTAGAATTAGGTTCTACAACCAAGGTTTTTTTTGTTATTAATAAATCATAAAAGAAAACTTTTTGCATACACCTAGATGAATCCACATGTTACTTGTCCCATTAAGTATAGTATGACAAGCATATTCCTTCTCATAATACATATATATAGCCCTAGAAGCTTTAGAATCGCCATCAAGTTTTTTAAAGTGATCCTAAATTAAGGATTTTTTCATTTATTAGATCTAGAAGGTGGATGATTATTACCTCAATATTACTATTTGTACTAAAGGTAGTAACTTATTGGGTTCCAAACTTGAAGGATTTGATTCCTTTAGTGTAGGATCTTCTTGATTATCCATCAAAATTAAAAAAAAATAGTAAGTTTGTCAAAATGAAATAAAAAAATATTAAATCTTTCTGCTAATAGCCTTCAACTCTAATTATCTAAGAAACAAAATACAAAGGAACCAAGTGATTTGTGTACTATAAGACATTCAAGCTTGTCAGGCGTTAGTGTCTATCTAAGTTAATTTTTTCTTGTGCTTATGATAAACCTATGATCACTACTCAAATAAAACCCCACCTATACCACCTAAGCTAGCTAGTGTATAAGGTTGCTTCCTATTTATTTTTGTCAATATTTTTAGGAACTTTTTCTATATACAAGAGGAGGATTAAGGAACTGTATAACAAATCATCAAGTCTATACTTAATCAAGAGCATTCTTAAGCCTCAAACTCATTCTTTGTTCAACATTTGTCTTCTAGTAAAATACATAGAAACAAGAAGAACTTTGATTAGTACTTAAAAGTGTATTTTTATCAAGGTTTTATATCATCATTTTGCACTTGAAGTATCATTAACTCCTTAACTAAAGCATGTTTTATAATAACATATCTAATAATATAAGATACCTTTAACTTATGGTAAATGTTCATCTTAAATGCAGGCCTATCACATAAATGAAAGAATTAATTGAGGAGTTGAAGTACTGAAATTGAAAGGACAAAGAGATGGCCAAACTTAGAAAAGAGATATTGGTGCAGTCCAAACTGGAACATTGTTCGGTAATCGGGTCATATCTGGAGATGTATATCTCGGATTTAGGTCTTCCTTATATGGATGGAAAGCTAAGACATAGGCCTACAACTTTCATGGAGTCCAAGATTTAAAAAGGCCGTTTTCAAGTCCAAATTATAGCAACAACGAAGAAGTCTGAATCTGTCCTGCAGCCTAGACACTGTTCAGTGTTCAGCCCATATCTTGAGTTCTAGAAGTCCAAATGATCTCAAATTTTTACCCTGGCAAGATGAGACAATTTTCTAGAACTTTCATGATTTAAGTCTGTTCAAATTATAACATTATCAATGATATTTTTGGCAGACAAGAAGATAAGAATTGTCACCAAGTCAAGATGTGGCCACTCACTTATCAATTAGTCAACAAATCAATAGTTCCGAATTTTGGCCTATAAAAGGAGGCATTTGCCATGCATTTAGGCATCTTGGTGTTCAGATCAAGATCATGCTCTTGCTCTCTCTTTTGTAATACTTAAATTTTGTTTATATTAATCTCTTGTTTATGCCTTTCATTTTCTTTTCTTTACTTAGTTAACTTCTTTCTCATTCATGTTCTTATCTTGTTTATTTATGTTTTTTTCTTTCATTATGTGTAGCTAAGTTAATTATGTCAAGGTGAAAAGGGTACACTAATGGTGTAAGAATAAGTATAATATAAACTTAACATGGACCTTAATGTTGGATACTAACATGCTTTGTATTTGTTATCTTGTTCACTTTTAATACTTTGCTTGTTAAATGGTTAATCTAGATTTATGTTGTATAACACTTGGTACAACAAATACTTGGCACTTTCATAGCCCATACCGTATGGTATAACCGACACCGAGCTATGAAAGGAACTTGATTTGTTGTTAACAGAAGTTATAATCATGAATGCCTGACAACATTTACAAGTATTAGCATTATTCAAATAAGATAGCTAATGTAATCATGTTAACAATTTATAATCTGATTGGAACCTCCTTGTGTGTGTTTTCCAATTGAATAATAAGAGTTTATACTATACTTGTTTGAAATACCATTAGTGAATCCTCTAACCTTGACATTTGTTGTTATCATTGTTTAATCCTTACATTAATCTTCCATCTCAAAGTTCTCATCAACTTCTTCTTCTTCTTCATCTTTATTATTATCATTATTAATAGTATTATTGGTATTATTACTACTACTACTACTACTACTATTACTATTACTATTATTAGTATTACTACTACTAGTATTATTATTATTATTATTATTATTATTGTTATTGTTGTTACTATTGTTGTTGTATTATTGTTGCTTATAATTTATACAATTAACCTCCTTGTGGTTCAACCCCGGTCTTGCCGGGTTATTTATTACTTCGACACTCCTGCACTTGGGAAAAGACATCAATCTTTTGGTCGTGTCAAACTTCTAAAGCAAGTGTTATGTTGTCTGAGAGTAAACAAAATTGATTTTATAGTTCATGATCAACTGCCAACACTTATGACCTTGATGATGACTAATATGGATGGTGAGGTGGGTATGACAATTAAAATAAACACATTCATGTCTATATTCTTGCAAATACCAATGTTCAACAAAAATATTTTTGAATCTAGGTTTGGAAACAATGTTCCGATTTGAAAACACAAATATAGGTTGGTTTTCTAATTGGATTCCATTCATTAAAATTGAATAACCTCTTAACTAAGGATCCATTGAACTTACAAGAATAAAAATAAAAATAAAAATGCAAAGACCCTAGCTACTAATTAAAAAAAAAACATTACAATTAAATTAAGAGAAAATAAAAGAGAAAAATGCAAGATTACCTTAGATTCTACATATTATAGTTTGATGGATTAGGTCTTCGATCAAAAGAAGAAATGAGAGAGAGATAAGATAGGAGGGATGGCTGATGGGGATATGGTGTGGATGTGCAACTACTGCATTTAATTTTTTGTATCAAGAAGGGAGAACAAGAGAGGGAGACGACAGAGAAGGTAATCTATTGATCTCTCAAGCTTTAAGAGGGGAGAGAACGAGAGAGACTGAGAGAGAGATGGCATGGGGCTGGGGAAAGAGTGTTGGCTGACAGGTGGTGGGCTGACGGTTATTGTCAATACAATGAGAAAGGGGGGGATATTTTAGAGTTTGATTAAGTCTTAATATATACCTTTTTTTTAAGATGGTTTACATTTGGCCCAGTTCGGTTTGTATTACACGAATTTAGTTTCTAAAGTTGAAACTAAACCAAAACAAGTGAGTCTTACGGAGTTTAAATCAGTTTTTTTGGTTTTTTTCTCCTGATTTAGTGTTTTTGGTTATTTTTTGGATTTTATAGTTTTCTTGGTTGATCGGTTTTTTTTAATACCCCTAACTTTTAGTTAAATCAGTATGCATGGATATTAGGACGTGAAGAGAAGAATAACTTCGCTTTTCGCTAATGAACATTGACATGTAGCAAAAAAGCAAAATAGAGATATAATAGGGAAAGATAAGTTAACTATTGGTTCCAACATGTTGTTCAACCAATTTAATTAATTAGTCCTTATAGTTTCAAAAACTATTATTTCATCCTTATAGTTTTGAATCCAACTATCCTTTTCCTCAATTTCATGTTTTGAAGAAAAGATATTATTTAAACAAAAAAACAACTAAATTAAATATCATCAATGTTAATCAAATGATTGATTACTTGTTTTCAATTCTACATAGATTAATTACTTAATTTTGATAAATTATAAGAATTCAATTCTATGTAACTCAAAAAAGAAGAGAGAGAATATAAATAAATTATTTAAAAACTTCAAATCAACATTAAACTAAACCTTAATCTAATTATTTATAATGAGGTAATGGTTTTTAAAGCTTATGGCTTGAGCTCTTAATTTGATTATGTATTGCATAGTTCTTTGAAATAGTTTTATAGTTTGTTTGGATAATTTAAAAGGAGAATGAAGAAGAAATAAACTTTTAATAAGATATAAAAGGGGATGGAAGATAATAATATTAATTTTAGTTGGAAAAGGATGGATGAAGTGACAAATAAGGTTAAAGGTTTTATTTGTAAAAGGGTGGTGTTATTCTCACTCAATAATTTCTTATTCCCTCTTTATCATATCATTTATTATAGAGACTAAAATAGCATTTTTGCTCCCTCTTTTTAGCTTTAATTAGTCTTGTTTAAGCCTTCGAAACTTCTTTTTTTTTGCTAACTTTTGCCTCCAACAACACTGTATGAAAATAGTAGCTGATAATGATTTTAGATAAAAACGCTTTACTAATAACTTCCATACATATTTTTGCATGGTAACCACGACCTCACATTGTTGTATTACAATTTTAGCTTCACTTTCTTTTTTAATTTCAATTCGTTTTTATAAACCTGTCTAGGTGATAATGATGTAAGTGTGCACGTCCTTCCATCCTTCTTAATAGATTACTTATTTTTAAATCCATCATGTTTGACCTTCATATCAAATTGTCAAGGTCTTCCCAACAATAAATGACTAGCATGCATAGGAACCACATCACACAAAACCTTATCCTTATACTTTTCAATTGAAAAAGAAATCAAAACCTCTTTAGTCACCATAACTTCACCACATTCATTCAACTATCAAAACTTATAAGGTCCATCATGCTTAATAATGTTTAGATTCATTTCTTAACAAGTATAGTACTAGCAACATTAACATAACTTTCACTATCAATAATCATATTACACACTTTATTGCTAATGTGACATCTAATATGGAAGATGTTCTCTCTTTGTTGCTTCTTTACCAATTTCAAAGCAACTTTCTGATCACCAGCCTTTGAAGACTTCTTTTCCTTATCTTCGAATTATCACCCACACTCTCATCATTCATTGTAGCCCTAATTAGGTATTTCAACTTCCTTTTCCTTACAACTAGGAACTCCTTGTCTATAAATCATCTTATCAAATTTACTCATTAACACCTCTATCATAGCTTCCATTTTATCTTGTCTTTCCTCCATAATTCTCGTCTTTTTGTGTTCAACACTTTTTGAAGACATTGTTTATATCTAAAATAAAGGTTAGTAGCAAATAAAAAGAAATTCCTTGCATAAACCTCACGTGTTTGCTTTCATAATAAAATTATCTTCTCTCATGCTTCACACAATTTATTAGCTTTTTCACTCTAATAGATTCGTTACACCTTTTACCACTTTATTCTTGTACTTTGGTTCTTAAAAGTAACTTATCACTTATCAAACTATTAACCAAACTACACAATGATTAATTTTATATTTAAAGACTCAAGATTCATGAATTATTCAAAATTTCAAGATAAAACTTGAGGACAAACTTATGAGTAGCAATGTAAATTTGTGCGAATATAATGACGAAAACAAAGACATGAAATAAAAGCAAGAATCGTTATTAAGAAACAATGAAAACTATGAAATTCAAGAAAATAAAAAAAATCAATGCAAGAAATAAAGAAACTAAAGAATTTGATGCAGATAATTTTATTTTACCCAAAGTTGCAAGAAATCAATCAAGGTCACTAAGAATTTTAAAGACAAGTTTCGACAAAGCCCTAGTTCATGCAAGATCCAAAATTTCTGAATTTTTTCTCCAAGAATCCTTTCAGAATTTGTAATTTTGATTCTTCTTTTTTTGTTTAATAAGTGTCGAATTTCTCAAGTCCATAAATGAACACAATTTGTTGCTTGTATGCAATTTTTTTTTTCTTTTGATAACTTAAAGACTTTTTCTCTTATCAAAAACTGATTCTTTAATTTCTTTTTCCTTTTTAATTAAGATTCCACTGAAACATCACAAAGATTAATCAAGATTCAATTTTTTTTTGTTATAATTGAAACCCTAGAAAGAAAGAAACCAAGGAAAAAAAAAGAAACAAACCCTAGATATAGCAAGATCTAAATAAAACCCTGAAATTACTTGTAACAATGAGAATTAAAGAGATATAACCCGAAATTAATCGAGCCACTGTACCAAACTGATGCAGAATTGTCTCTTAGATTGCTAATTTGAGGTTTGAAGAATGTTTGCAACTTGATCCAACAAGAACCCAATCTTGGAGAATCAAAGTTATATGTAATTAATCACCTTCACTTACGCCTATAACAAGAAGTATAAATTACAATGAAGTTGATTAATCTTTTGAAGAGTTTGCAAGTTCAATTAAGAACTTAGTATGAGAATCACTTAGCCATAAAAAAAAAAGAGAAATAAGCATCCAATATGCGGCAACTTGTAGATAAATTTCATCAACTCCAAACAATCATTACATAAGAGTATTTATATGTAAACCTTAAAACTAATAGGTCAGACATGCATCCAATTTAAATAAAGCCCAAACTAATCAAAATAAGGTTTAAAATAATAAAAATAAAATAATAATCTAAGATTACTTTTCACCTTTTGCCACATATGATAATGAAAAATACCCAAGAGAAATAATTGTTGAAAAATCCTTACTGAACAAAAGTCTAATGCCTTGTAAAAATAAGAAATAATTTCTGACCTAACAATTCATCTTATTTGATATGGAATTGCTGTAAACTAAATAAGCCAAAAGTTGCCACATAAGTTCCCAATAACATTAAGGACTCCATATAGTGAATGAAATACATAACTTTTAAGAAAACAATGTCTTTTCCATTTTCATACTTTGCTGACAGATTCTAGGCTCAACTTCAAACACTATTAATTCATCTTGTTTGATATGGAATCCCTATAAAATAAATAAGTTAAAAGCTACCATATAAGTTCTGAATAACATTAAGGACTCTATGTAGTGAATGGAATACATAACTCTTAAGGAAACAATATCTTTTTTCATTTTCGTACTTTGGTGGCAGATTCTAGACCCAACTTCAAACACTTTGTTCTCTCTCATTTAGATGAATTACCAGGCCTACCATATATCATTGGAAAGGTACGAATGTCGCATCCAAAATCCTTCTATAGCCCTAGGTATTATCCACAAAGTAGACAAAGGTTTAGATTGGCAAATTTGAATCTTTTTAACGAAAACCTCTTGACTAAGCCCGTTGAACTCCTCTTGGATCCACTTTGTTTTAGGCCTTAGAATAGACATAATAAACACTCTTAATGGATCATTTAATGTCGTAACCAGGATCTCGTCAATTCTTTAAGCTCATGACCAGACGTCTGACCACCATATATGTTAAGGTATTAGAAGTTATTAAAGGAAAAGAATTATTTTGATACCTACCTTTCATGAAGAGTGGCACAAGCACATGGAACCCCAATAATTTTTTTTCATTCACACCACAGTCATAATAATGAAGAATTTCATACCCTAAAAAATAAGATAAAAATAATTAACGCCAAAGGTCACCTCCAATAATTTATAAAGAAGGAATGCAACTCGAACAAAAATAAAAGGATCCTCATGATTCACTATCCAGGATCAGATAATTTCTAAGAATTGTACCTTCAATTACATAAGAAAATCTTTTATTTTTTTCTATAAAAACAATAATGTTTATCTATATCTCCAATGAAATCTCCATATATCCCATAAAATTCTTCATGTCTTCAATGGAAAATATCCACCTATCTAACGAATCTTTCATGTCTTCAATGAAATTCTCCATATCTAAAATAAAATTTTCATCTCGAATGAAATCTTCACATGCAACGTCTTTATACACAATACTTTGATACTATTTTTATGATCACGAAGCATTCTTTATATTTTAAGTAAAAAAATTATCTTCTATAGGAGGAATAAGTAATTTAATTGAACTCTCATCTTTCTTGCAAGCACATTAAAAAAAGCCACAAAAGGTAACATTACATGTATAATTTTTCTTTCGTTTGTACTTTTACTAGTCAAGTCTTTCAAACATGAATTTTAAAAAAACTAGAGAGACAAATGATAATGCAAAAAAAAAAATCTAGACTGTTTGGGCCAGGCTCAAATGGGTTGCCACATTCAAGCCATTCTAACCAAGCCCAAATAGCATGGCACCCTTAACCGTTTGGGCCAAGCCCAAACAACATGATTCTAGGCCATATAGGCAAGGCTCGAATGGTTTGGCTCCTCCAAGCTGTTTGGGCTAAACCTAAATGGCATTCTTTCCAAGCCATTCAGGCTAAGCTCAACATGGGTTACAGTGAGGTGTACTAGTGCATTGGTATAGGGCCCAAACAGATTGACTTTATCCACAAAACCTTAAACATCTTGATTGCCACTATTTTGACCTCAACTTAACACCTTGTCATTTTCCAAACATGCACTATAAGGAAAAATGATGAGTTCTAAAGTAATTACGATTTCATACTCTCATCGACTTGCTTACAAGCTATCAGTATAACACTCATCCTTTCTTTTTAATAGTAATCTCTTGCCCATATGTCATTTTAAAGGGCACCTACCAACCACTAACCTTTCTATCAATACCACAACTAATATGAACATCGTGGATATAAAGATCCAAAAATCCATAAGCAACATTCACGCAATGCTTTGAAAAGCCAAAAATCAGATTTGAGATAGAACCTTAACCCAAAGATAACCTTGTACTAAAGAACCAAAGGTATTGGAATTAAATTAGGCCCATTAATTATAAAGAATCAGGAACCCAAAGTATAAAAGAACACCACAAAGTCAGTTGTACCCAAAGTAAAAAATGTGTTGCATCAAACAAAAACACTAATATCATTCAAATTTAGAGGATGCCAAAATTTGTAGCAATGAAAGCCTTATATAGGTCCACATAAAATAACCCTAATGGATCTCTTTTGAAATGTAAAACAAAATCCCAAACTATAATTAAGATAAAACATGCCTTAAGCCTAAAACAAGTCCTAAACAATGACTATTGAGTTGTCATAAACCCAATTTAAAACAAAGCCTTAAAATGAAATTGTTAAGTCCTAAAAACTAATAAAAGAATAAGAAAAACCCAAATAATAATGCAGTTTAGCATAATTAAATCAAATCATCCCAAAACAATATCTTCCTCGCATAAAATCTTTTTTACAATTGAAATCAATATCCTAGTAGAGATAAGATTGTGTTGCTACCATTTAGGTCCTAAATCAACTATGAAACTTTTTTTTTAATTACTAATAATTCCCCTTAAATCGTTGCCTTTGACTCTCTTTAAAACAGAAGAAAATAGTGTTGATTTGTCTCTCATAAGACTGCCTATTACTTTCCTTGTAGATTAGGAAATTCTTGTAAAACATGAAAAAAAAATAACAATACGGAAGGTATTCCATTACTACCACCTCTTCATATTCCTTGTTTAGTATACAATCTTTGTTAGACTTGGAAAGACAATTACTCACAACAACCCCCTTTAATGCCACCCCAATTAAACTTTCTTTTGGACAATGAAACTTTCTAAAATAATCATTATTATTGTCGTCAGCCATGTCTCCATATTTAGCTAACATAATTGACCTAAAATAACACCCCAAACATACCTCATATGCTATTATTATCCAAACCAAACTTGAGGTGATGTGTTTAGGCCCAAACCATCCTTATTAGGGTTAGGCCAATTATAACCCAGGGCTTCACTGTATCATTTCTCACCTTTTTAAAAAGGATTCCTCTTCGAATCTTTAATATAAGAACTTTTTCTAGGGGCAATACATCATCATCATCATTCTGTGGTAGAGAAACATAATCAAAACCCTTTATAAATTTGTTAGCATAAAAGATGTTTTGAATGAATCTCTCTCTCTCTCTCTCTCTCTCTTTCTCTCTCTCTCTCTCACACACACACATACAAACTTTATTTTTTCTTTGACTTTCTCTCAAATTATTCATTTATTTTCTCTTAACTAATAGCCAATTCACTTATCTTTTTCAGCCATACTCTTTTCTTTTTAAGTTTCATTTGATTTTATTACACTTATTTAGATATTAAAGATATAAGAATTATATATTTACCATCTTTTACAAATGAGTACGTATTTTTTAATCTGTTATGCATAGTCTTCTGATTATACTGCCATGACATACCCAACAATAAATAACTCTTATGCAAGGGGACAACATGACATAACATCCCATCAAAATTTTTTTGCTAATAGAGAATGCAATGAAAACTTGTTTAATCACTTTCACCTCACCACAATCATTTAACCACTATAATTTATAAGGAATAAGATGTTTTGTAGTATGTAAATTTAATTTATCCACTAGATCAAAACTAGTTACATTAGTGCAACTCTCACTATCTATGATCATACTACATATCTAATTTTAAACATGACACCTTATATGAAAGAGATTTTCTCATTGCTCTTCTAAATCCACCTTAACCCGCACATTCAATATTTATCTAACCATAAATGCCTTATCTTCAATCGGATACTCAACACCATCATCACTTGTATCTTAAGTGACAACGTCTTATCTTTATCACTACCTTTACCATCGATCACAACCTCTTTGTGAGCCTTTATAACCATAGTTTTCTTGTTTAAACATTGCAAAACAACTTGACTACCCCCAAACAATGAGAACATTTTATATCATGATTATAAGATGTAAGAGTTTCAGTTTTATGTTTACTATTAGTGAAGATGTCTTTCTTGTCTTGGCAAGGCTTGAATCTACATCCCATGTTCAATTAAGATTGGGTAGCCCCTACATCCACTTACCAATTAGATTTCTAAAACGATAAAGAATCTAAAGGTTGGCTTGGCCATGAGCTCCTTTTTTGCTTGAGCTACCTCTTCATTTTGGTGGCTATATACACCATATCCTCCAGCTCCACATAATATTATAACTCTATAATATTTGCAGTCTCTTGATTTTTACCCTCCATCGGTGGTGTTATATTACTCTTATCAGACATCTTCGAATATGTAAAATTTGGTTAATGACAGGTAAAATATATCCTCATACCTCTCGTGTTTCACACTATTAAAGTTTTTCACTATAATATGCTCACTTCATTTTTTCCACTCATATCGTGTCCTTTTAGAATTGAAATTCAACATAACCAGATAGAACAACTTAATAGCGCAAACCAAATATAAATTTTGACAAGAAGAAATGAATATATGAAAACAAGAAAGTACAAAATTACAATTATGATTTCACGAGTAGCAAACAAATTCGTATGAAATATAGATATTTTTTAAGACACAAAATAAATCAAATGTGAAACCAATGAAAAATGACTTCATTAAGCTCTAAATATCCCAACTTTAGGATAATGATTAGGTTAATTTCAATAGTGGCAAGACATGATTTCATATCTTGACACAAATATGACTCGTTATGCAATTTAAATAACCAAAATCGAAACTGAAAAAAAAAAGTCCAAATAACCCTAAACTTAATATTTTGATGTTATGGTACCCAAACCCCCCAAAAAATATCAGTTTAAAAGTGTTATCAATGAGTTTTATTTCAATCCTCCTTGCATTTGTGTTTTATGGCCAAAACTAAAACTTTTATCTTTTAACATCTTATCTTTTTCTTCTTCTTCTTTTGAATTTGTGTTATTAGTATGTAGTGATAGCAACAAAACAATGAATACTTTTTTTTTTTTTTTTTACTTTTATAACAGATGTACTAATTTAAAAGAGTAGGAGGTTGGAAAACACAAATAAATTAATACGCGAAATAAGAAAAATAAAATTTTAGAAGGATATAATCTGGTTTTTAAATCTAAACTTTGATACCAACTTATACAAACCTTATGAATATAAAGATCCAGAAACCCATAAGTAAGATTGACATAATCCTAGAAAGTCAAAAAATAGATTTAAAAGAGAACCTTGATAAAAAAAAAGAAGCATATATCATAGAACCAAAAGTATTAAGATTGATTTGGACCTATTGATTATAAAGAATCAGGAACACAAAGTATACGAAGAACACCACAAAGTCAGTTATACTTTGATAAGTTTGATTGTTTTTTATTTAAACAAAGAAAAATATGTTGTGCTAAACAAAACACTAATATCATTGAGATTCAAATAAAACCTTATGTAATTTCACATATAATAACCCTAAGTGATCTAATTTTGGATTGTAAACCAAAAGCCCAAACTATAATCTAGCTAAGACATGTCTAAAGCTTAAAACAAGTCTTAAATAATGACTATTAAGTTGTCATAAACCCAATTTATATCAAAGCCCCAAACTAAAATTAATAAGTCCTAAAAACTACTAAAAGAACAAGAAAAACCTAAATAATAATGAAGTTCAACATAATTAAATTAAATCAACCCAAAACAATATATTCCTGTATAAAATCTTCTTATAGCCAAAATCTTCATAAACTCTCACGCAATTTAACATTTGTTAATAAAGAGAGAGAGAGAATTTTTTTTTTTAATTTTAGACATTAATGCAATCACACTTTTAACCAAATGTTTTACCAACCATGTGTTTTCTTCCAACAAAACTACACCATAACCATAGCCACCAATGTTCTCAAAAAAACGAGTTGACTCTTAAAATCTTATGATTTTACGAGTCAACATGTATCTACATGTTAAATCGGATTAAAATTTAAAAACTAGTAAAATCGATTAAACTCGTTCAAACTCGGTAAAATCGGATCGATTTTACGAGTTTGAAAAACATATAAAATTATGCATTCTGGTATTATGTACCTTAACATTTTTATTGTTTTAAATTTATATCTTGCAAAACTTGTGCAATTTGATAATCAAGGGCTTGATTTTGACTATAATTATTATAATTTTTTTTAATAATACAAGTTATTTGTGGATTTCATTTTCTTAAAATTAAAATACCTATTCATTCTTCATAATTTCTTATGTACTATTAACATATCAATTGATATATTACTCTGTTTTAGCTGATAAACATATAGAATAGAAGTTGTAAATTGACATGCTTGACCCAGAGTAATTAATGTTAAATGATCTATCAAAATTTGAAGAGACTCGTTTATTGTAAATGACGAAGTAAGTGGATTGATTTATCTAAGAAGTAGAGAAATCAATGTGAATAAAATAAAGGTCTTTGAACTTTTCTATTGTTTATTTTTATTTTTATTTTAATTATGTTACATTATTAATTATGTCATCACCCAATTTTGGGTGATTCCCCAAAATTCATTTTTTTCCAAAAAATAATAAAAAAATCAAAATAAAAAAATAAAATAAAGGCTGCAAAAATAGGCGAAAATCAAGCTGCAATTTTCGGAAAAATTTCAAGGCCCAATTGTACGTTGTTATGCCCAAAAATAGAAAAATGCAAATTCAAAGGTCAAATTAAATGAGTATTGGACGAATTTGCATAAAAATTAAGTCTAATGACATAATTAAATTTTTAATAGGCCAATTTGATTTAATCATGGGCCAAATTGAATTTTAATTATGTTTAAGAATTAATTTGGGGTCCAATTGAAGGATTTAATTAAGTGCAATGACTTAATTATACTTTAAGCGGGTCAAATTAATTTTAGGGCTTAATTGGTGAAAAATTAAGTTTGGGAGCTTAATTTGGACTTAATTGAAAAATCAGAATTTTAAGAGACCCAATTTAATTTTTACCAAGTGAATCAATTGAAATCGGGGGCCAAACACAAAACTTCGGGGACCAATTTTGAGACCCGAAAAAATACTCGCCTATAAATAGCAGCCTTTAACTCAAAATCTGGGGGGGCATTTTTGACAAAAAAAAAAGAGGAGAAGAAACCCTAAAAAAAAAAACCTAACCCTGCAAACCCATTTTTCAAAGGAGAGCCGCCGCCCCCCCTCCCCTTTGGTTTTTGACAGAATTTTCTCTTCTTCTCGCCGGCCAAGGAACCCACTCCAGCTCCTCATCTTCTCTCAATCTTCCCCCCACAACCGGCAAGAGGCAGCCCCTTTACTCTCCTCTCAGCCGGTCTTCGCCATCAGCAGCGGCGTCTTCCCCTTTATCTCAACCGATTTCCACTGCATCCAGCAGCCTCCGTCATCTCCTTCGGCGCCGTCTCCAACTCCTTTCTTCAGCCCAGCGGCGACGCCCCTCCTTCGATCTGCAGATCCGGCTTCCCGCGACGGCCGAACGCCTGTCCAGTCTCTCCCTCTTTAATCGCGGCACCGCGCCGAAGCGGCCATCCCGGATCGCCACCGCCGACTGGAGTGAAGACCATCAGTGAAGCAGCCATCTCCACCATAGCTTCAACGGTGATGAACGACAGCTGTGGGTGTGAAGAAAGAACAAACCGGGAAGAAAAGGGAACAGAGATCTGTTAACAGATCTAAAACAAATCTAAAATCAACTGCTTGTGTTGCGTTTCTTCGTTGTTTTGCAGGTTACAGCGTCGCCGGCGTTGCGGAGGAGAAGAAGCCAGTTCCGGCCGGCTGTTTTCCTCACGGCGCGTGAACCCACGCGCCGCCACTGTTCCTATGCATTGTTCAAATTTTGCGAAGGGTTCCCTTGCACTTTTTGGAGTTTTAAGGACCATTTTGTAAATTTGAAATTATTTTATGTAATTTTTTATTTATTTTTTGAATATTCTGTAATTTGTATTATGGATGTAAAAAAAGAAAAAAAAACAAAAGAAGAAAAGAATATAATATAATAAAAAATGTGTGTGTGCCCTTGTATTTTTATTATGTTATTGAATTATAAAAAGAAAAAACAAAAAATGCATGTTTGTGTTTATTTCAGTGGATCCTTTTATAATGAGACGGCAAAAGAAAAAAAGAAGGATTTAATATTTTGATTGGATCACGGTGTAGAAGTACAAACTTGTATGAAAGTTGTATTTCTAAAATCCGATGAAAAAACAAAATTTTTAAAAACTTCTTTAACACATCAAAGCCATGAAGCAGCTTACCTCAGGTAGGGTGTGTTAGGGGTGCTAATACCTTCCCTAACCACAATCAGTCCCTTACCCGCGAATCTCTGACAAGACCAGTCAACTTGGGTTTCCTAGTAACCCTCAATTAAATACTAGGTGGCGACTCCAAAAATAAAATCAATTCCAAATAGCAGAGAGCAAAAACCGCCATTGCCAGGATGGGGACGCCGCCGCGCGGGTGTTTTCCGACATTCGACAAATTACAACTTGATTAAAAAAATTATTAATATATAATTAATTAAAATATTTTACTTATAATTTTATAATTTTATTATTTAAATTTATTGTTGGAGTTTATATTATATATTTTATATACATGTAAAAAAAGAAAAAAACATCACAATAATATCCTTTCATTAACGACAAACTAAGGATTAAGAAGTTAACCACGAGCTTTGACTTAATTTTAAAAGCTGAAATATCGTCTTTCACTGGTACTACCCAGATTGACGTCATTTCTGGGTCTTGCTCAAGTAATAATGTTTCGAACATATAAACCAATGAGGAACTGACACGACGGCAACGTGAATAATGGCGATCACACTTTAATCCCAGTGTCCCCTTTCACAAGTAAACTCTGTTTCCTCTCCTATCTCTCTGCTGTTCTCATAAACCGAAACGACGAGTAGCCCTCTCTCTCTCCCGCCGTAACCATGGTTCTCGAGGTAACCCTCGAAGAAAAACCCAAAATATCTCTCAAATCAAACCAATTAAGGATTCTTAGTTATTGTCATTAATTTCAAATGTTTAATTACAGGCAACAATGATTTGTATCGATAATTCAGAGTGGATGCGAAATGGTGATTACTCTCCGTCAAGATTTCAAGCTCTATCAGATGCTGTTAATCTCATTTGTGGAGCTAAAACTCAGGTCTCCTTTTCTCACTTCAAATGTTCTAAGCTTAACGATATAATTAAGAATTCTTGAGCTTTTTAGTAGGTTATTTTTTGTGGGTTTATGTAGAAAAATCTTGACTTCAGTAGTTATGGCATATCCAGAAAGTATTAACACCATAGTAACTCTAGTAGCTGATTTTCTTGGGGGGTTTAAGTGAGGATTCCAAGGTTTCTGCCAGTTGTTCTTTTGGGGGTTTAAGAGGATTCCAAGGTTTCTGCCAGTTGTTCTTTTGGGGGTGTAAGAGGATTTCAAGATTTCTGTAGTAAAAAACCTTAGACTTACTTTTTGGTATGGAATGCGGATTTCAAGATTTGTGTTAATGTTGCTTAACTTGTTTTGAAAATATGGTTTTCGGGTTTGAAAAAGGATTTTGTTTTTGTTTTTTTTTTTTGCTGATTTATTTTTATGTGATTGGAGCTAGTGTGTGTGATCTTTGCGGTTTAAGAAAGATTTTTGAATGGATGTGTTGGGTTTATGTTTTACAGTCGAATCCAGAGAACACGGTTGGAATTCTTACAATGGCTGGAAAAGGGGTTCGTGTTTTGGTTACACCTACTAGTGACCTTGGCAAGATCTTAGCTTGCATGCATGGTTAGTTTATATCTGCTTGAATTTGCTTGGATAAGGTCGTTATTAGTTAATTTTGTGCTACTAGTTAGTGTTTTGGTATCAAATTTAGTGCTTATTATAGGTAATGAGAAACTACATCAAGAAATACCTGAAGTATTGTATATTACACGGCTCTTTTGCAAGTGTGGATCAAGTATTCTAATTAGGCAGATAATAAACGTTGAGCTTGGGTGGACAAAATTTGTTTCTTAGAATCAGTCTCCTTATTAGTCAAGGATTTTTTATATGGTTACTTCTGAAGATGTGATTCATGAAGGCTTAATGGGGTAGGAGGGAACTCCTCAATTATTTTAGGTTCGGATCAAGAGAATAAGCATGCTCTTAGTCATAGACATATAATCATCTCATCTTACAGTAATTCAATGTTGATTTTTGCACAATTGACATGCATGAAACCATATTTTTGCCACTGATGAGGCCAACTGCTCAGCTAATGGCAAGAGTGGGTGCTGAGGACAAATAAGGGGAGACCTATACTTTGTTGGCGTTTTGTTTTTGTTTTTCTTCATCTTACCTCCTGCATCATATATTTGCTCCTCTCTGGTGCCCTCCTTTTTACCTTGAAGGATGAATGGTTGAGGCTGTTTGCTTAAGGTAACCTTGTGAAGTGCAGTAGTGACTCATGTTTGTAGCTGAGAACACACAGTTTTATAGGACTAGCACAAAGCTTTCTTTGACCTGGTGGCAGTATTTTGTTGTCAGTTCATTCTACTCTCATGTACACTCTAACTGATTGGTGTTTCTCCTAGAAGTAATTTCTGAAGTATTGATTCTCTGTTATCCTTTACTTGGATATCATTGTTTAAATTCATCCAAACATGTCAGGGTTTTTTTAAAAAAAAAATTGAAGGAAGCTTGAAGTAAATATTTATGATCAGGTAAAAAGATCCAAAGGACTTGGCTAAGATATTGGAAAAAACATTTTACATGGTTATATGTGCCCATTGATATGATCATAGTTGTAAGAGTTGTAAGAATTAAGACACCAAAATTAGTCTGGAGACAATGCTAAAACCTGTTTAGGACCTTGGTGCCCTAGTAAATGCCAAAAGTACATCCCACATACAATATCTTTTACTTGGTCATTTTTGAAGTTTCTAATACAAATCTTTCAGCTGAATAGTTTCATGAGTATCACTCTCAGTTTTTCCATCTTAATGTCTAGAGCTATATTGAACCATATGTTCTCTCAATTTAGGTCTAGAAATAGGTGGTGAGGTGAACTTGGTTGCTGGTATACAGGTGGCTCAATTGGCTCTCAAGCATCGTCAAAATAAAAAGCAGCAACAAAGGATTATTGTCTTTGTTGGAAGGTATGTTTCCTAGCGCCTTCTGGTGTCTCTCGCAATCCATTATTTTCCAGTGTTCACAATATTATCAAAACAAAATTGGTCTTTACAGTCCCATCAAACATGACAAGAAGGTATTGGAGATGATTGGAAGAAAGTTGAAAAAGAATAATGTAGCACTTGATATTGTTGATTTCGGTGAAGAAGGTGATGGGAAGGCAGAGAAACTGGAAGCACTTCTTGCTGCTGTGAACAGTAATGACACCAGCCATATTGTTCATGTCCCCCCTGGTCCAAGTGCTCTTTCTGATGTGCTTATAAAGTAAGGATTCAATCTTCCTTGCTTCTTTTTTTGTTCAATGTCAAGTAAACTTACATTATTGTCCACACGGCAACAATGATCGACTCATTGCTTGTCTGATTAGTGCTTTTTTCCTCCTTGTTGAATGTCAGTACACCTATCTTCACTGGGGATGGGGAAGGTGGGAGTGGTTTTGCTTCTGCAGCAGCAGCTGCTGCCGCTGATGGTGTCTCTGGTTTTGAGTTTGGGGTGGATCCCAATCTTGATCCTGAACTGGCACTTGCTCTTAGAGTTTCAATGGAAGAGGAGAGGGCCAGGCAAGAAGCAGCTGCTAAAACGGCAGCGGAGGCGGCTGCTAAACAAGAAAAAGCAAGGGAACAACCATCTAGCTCACAGGATGCAACAATGACTGAAAATAACAGTGTCGCAGCTCCTGATGCTTACAATAAACAAAATGAGTTAATGGTTGGTGTGATTTTTTCTCTCAACCTTTAATGCTGCTTACTTCTGATTGCGGCGTTGAGCACTTGATTTATGCACTTGTTACTTCGATGTGCTTGTTAGTCAATGGCTTTGATTATACATGGTTTCTAAACTACTGCTTCCGTCATTTTATTCTGGCATCTTCCTATCTGACTTGACATGTGAGGCTCTTCTTGAATCCATGACCTATCAGACTAAGCTTACACGGGGCTCTTTGAATTCTTAATGTATTAAACTTGTTACCTTCTGGATAAACGTGTATTAAACTTGTTAGCTCTGGATAAACATGTGATGCAGGAGGAATTTTAGGGGAAGTTATTTGTTTCCTTAATTATTTTTATTTCTATATAGTTTAGGAAAATATTTTCCTTTATGGTGTTTTTATTCTTCCTATTTAGTTTAGGAATTTTATTTTCCTTAGATATTTTTTTCTTATTGAGTTTAGGTCTAGAACTAGTATAAATAGGGTTGTTTAGTTTGTATTTTAGGGGATTGCTAATAAAATTTTGAATTAGGATTTGTATGTGGTGACACCATTCGGCATAATTCTGTGTTGCTTGTGTTCGCTCTTTCTTGTGTTGTTTTTTGTGCATCAATATGATGATTGTAAATGGAGGAGAGCTTTACATTTCTTATGGTCTTGTATTGTTGCAAGAACAGATGGGAGTGCTGCTTCTTTCTTGTTAAAATCTGGTCGTATCTCAATGTCTTCCTATCATTTCTTTGGTTGTTTTTGCCATCTTTATTGCTTGCTGATGCTTGATTACTGGCATGGGCATAATCAACCTGCTCTATGTGCACTAACTTCTAATTGATAACAGGATGAGGAGAATTCTCTGCTACAACAGGCTCTTGCAATGTCGATGGATAGCCCTGGCTCTAGTCATGATGTGAGAGATATGGATATGTCTGAGGCAACCACGGATGACCCAAAGTTGGCACCAGGTGAGCCCTTGTACTCAATGGAGCAATTTTATTGTTTATGGATAGGTGGATGTATTTTCTGCTTTATTTATGGCAAGGAACTAGATGAAACTATTCAATGCTCAAATTTGTTTCTTTATTCATTCATGTTAAGTGCCTGGTCTCTGCTGCTTGCAGCTCTTCAATTACCTATGCAGGACAGTTCAAGGGATTCATCAAGCCAGATGGATATAAGTAAATTGTTGGCTAATCAATCTTTTGTATCCTCCATCCTAGCATCAGTATGTCTTCTTCAATTTGCAAATTATTATTTTCATCTTTCTCCAGCAACAAAATGGGAAAATATCTCAATTTGGTGATACCTAATTAGTTCATTGTTTCTGCAGCTTCCAGGCGTTGATCCAAACAATCCTTCAGTTAAAGATTTGCTTGCTTCCATGCAAAGCCAATCCAAGGTGAATTCATTGAACTTTCAGGTTAACAGATTTTTATAACGACTTCAATGGGCAGCGTATACTCAGGCTAATTTGACAATTTCTCTGCTAAAAATCTTTTTTAATTACATGCTTCTACATTCATGAGCTTGTTAAATAATTCTACCCCTAGATCTCTATGTGCAGCAGTCTAGATACAACTCCATAAGGAATAGGGACTTAACTTGGAAACAGCTTCTAAATTTTCACCAGCCTTATTAATAATGCAATTTCTAGAGCCCAATTTATAGAATTATGGAAAAAAGAAAATGTTATTCAACATACACTTGCTTTCCGTTTTCTAAGATTAAGGATGTACTGGCATGCTAATTGAGCTCTAAGGCAACCTAGTTCTGTTCTACATTGCTATTGAACTAGACCTTTTGCACGCAATTTGTTCATCTTAATCTTTTGCACTTAATCCAAACAATTTTTTCATCTTATCTAAACCTAAATTCAATCGATGTTTAGAGACATCATGCCAAGTTAAATTAATAATCCTTTTTTACTTGCAAAGCATGTTTTAGATGGCAAAGACAGAAAATAATACCCAACTTTATCTTGATGACTCAGATCCCCTCCTCTACTAAATTCCATCATATTATTTGAACTTATCTAAACTACCAGAAACTTAAGTTCAATCTGAGCTAGTAACATGTTGCAACAATCAATGGTGCTGTCACGCTTTCCATACTCTACCATATAGACCAGGTGCTCTTCATCTCATTGCTTCCTAACCATACCAAGCCCAATCATCAGGGACAGCAGATGCAAGAAAACTTCTACCCAAACATCAAAGACCAGCCAGCAGATCCGACATTAAACGAAAGCAAAATTATTCAAAAAATTGTCTGTTGTTAATATAAAGTAAGAATTTTTTGTTATTTAGGAAGGCATGGTGGGCCTCTTACATAATGACATAAGCGTGTTTGGTAATACGATGCATAATGCTTTTCATAAGTATTTTTTAATTGAAAATATATCAAAATGATATTTTTTTATTTATTTTTAACATCACCATATCAAAATCATAAAAAATCACCAAAAAAAATCAATTTAATGCTATTTCAATAAAAAACCAATTTGAAAAGCATTTTATTAGTGTGTTTGGTATTGTGGTGTAAGATACTATTTTGTGTATGGAAATATATTAAAATTGAAAAGCACTAAAAAAAAAGCTTCAATCAATTGATGTTAAACTTTCAAAACACACTGTAAAAAATGCAAATGCTAATTAGGCTTTTAAATAAGTTGAACCATAAAAACAAACTCGCGTATGCTATCACTCTAATTTTCTAAGAATCATGGAGCACGGAAAATAAACTGCGATCAAACACGTTCTTACACTTTTTTCTTTTTCATGTTTTCAAGATAAAACGTTGAGCTGGTAAACATGCTTTCCAAGTTTTTCTCCCCTGCAAAGCTTGATGGAAAAAGCGCTTCCCTACGAAACATATTTTCCAATTAAATGTGATGATTTTCTAATAGCATGACTTGTCGTCTTTTGACTTTTCACCTGCCGTCCAAGTCTGATTGAAAAGTGTGATCAATATAGATTTGTATCTTTCTCATTTAAAGTAAAAAATGTGATGACATTTTTATGATACCCATGCTTTCTAATAGCATTTGTATTTTTGTTTGCCCCATTTGTATGTTTTGTAGCCCCAAGAGAAGAAGGATGAAGACAAACAGCCAAAGGAGGAGAAGTGATATTTCTATATTGCTTTCTCATGCCAGGTTTTAGTCTCTGAATTTACCCATTTCAGGATCTGTTGTCAGTTTATGGAGAGATGCTTCCATTATTAAGGGCATTAAACCGGTCTATTAAGGCTTTAAGGGCATTAAACCGGTCTATTAAAGCTTGCCAGTCATCAAGCTTTCTAGCTGACTTTTAAAGGTCCGAAAGCTCGTCATTCTGGTTGTGTACATGCATGTTTTCATTATAGGGTTTAATCTTGAGAGGGCACTAGAAGGACAGACATTATACGATGGCCAAAGAACATCGAAATGTTCTTTCTATTGTTTCATTATCCAAATGAAGGAAACTGTAATTTGTATCTGATGTTGTTTCGTTCTTTTGCATAATGATATGGGGTGCATGCTGTACTCTCTCTTTTTCTCTCTCTCTCACACACACACACTCTTTTTCCCTAGGGTTCCATTCTAATTGTCAGCATTGAGCGTTTCCATATGTTCTGTCTGAATGAAATTTGAAAATGGTCTTGAAAAATATTGCAGCGGGGTGGGGTCTTGCTTCATCAGGAGTATCATCCCTCTCCAGCCTCGTGGATTCTCTTAGGTTGTCGGTGCTACAGAGGTTCATTTGATATCTTACAAAAAATACTAAAAGACATCACTGATAATAATCAGTAACTTACTGTGATTCTAGACACGTTCCTATTCATTCATTGGAGTAGTGTTTTTACTCTTTTACTTTTATGGCAAAAATTGTTATGCTTGCAATTAGAGGTACAATTATCTTTTAATAAGGATGCATTGGTCATTGCAAAATTTATCGGAGACAAAATGATCTAGACATGTTTCTTTTGTTATAGTGTAATGACTGATTTGTCATTGAAAGCCAGAAAAATTAGGCTTCGGGAAAGGGGTTCTTTTGTCTTTTGCAAAAACAAAAACAATGTGGTTACATTCATGCCCTAGAAGAAGAAAATAAATAGCATGGGCAAAGGTGCTTCTCAGTCTTTCTAGAGAGGGTGTTTTTGTCCTTTTTTTATATGGTTTTGTTGTAATTCTTAAGTGGAGTTGGTGATATTTGGGTATTTTAATATTCATAAATTATTGTTTAAATTTGAAGGTGGTTGATATGTGCTTTGCACACACAAGCAAGTGGGCGCTGCTCGTGCTTTTCGAGTGGCACGTGCGACGCTCAAATTGCACCAAATACTACATTTCAGGGCGACATTCGATGCACCTCACCAACCCCATCACAATGGTGAGGCATATGTTCGCGGTCATGACGCGGAGAAGTGCTGACCGCGAGTTTTTCCCTCCCTCCCTCTCGCCTCTCTCTCCTCCAAGAAAATCTTTCTATCCATTGCAAAAAAAAACAAAAAAAGTATGGCTTAAATACATTGTTTGGCACCAAACAATGTGTTTGTTAAGTTAAATTAGATTCTCATTCTTTTGATTACAATGTATTTGGTCTTAAATCATTTATTGAGTTAATTCTTTTTTAATTTCATTCCTTTACACTTGATTCTTTTATTAGATTTGGTCTTTATTTTTTTAATCGTGGTGTGTTCGGTCTTGAATCCTTGATTGAATTACTTTGTCCTTAAATTTTATCATTTGACATTTTATTTTTGTATCAAATATAATCCTCACTCTTTTGATTGTTATTTTAGTTGTTCTTATCCTTTTTTTGATTGAAATTGTTTTTCAATTTCATCCCTTATGATTTAGTTTTATTTTCTTTTTGTGTCAAATTTGGTTATCTTTCTTTAAAAATCTATATTTTTTAAACCACTTCTTTTTTTAATTTGTTTTTTCAAGTTTATCTCTAATTATTTTGGTCGGTTGGGGATTTTGCTTTGTTATTTTTTTGGATTTGCTTTTATGTTGTGATTTGGCCTCATGATTTGTGTTACAAGTTTTTAAGGTTGAACAGGGTTGGCTTCAGTCATCTAAAAAAAAAAATTCATTCATAATCATTAAGCTGGTTGGAAATTGATATTCTTTTTTATTATTCTTTTATGAATTTGATTTTTCTTTTTAATTTTTCCATTTAATTCAATATTTGATAATATTTAAGGTTTGACCATCAATATTTTAATTTCTAATTTTAATCCTTCATCTTTTTATCAAATTTTAATTTGTTTTCAATTTCATCCTTAATACATAATATTGATTTTATTTTTTAAGATTTGGTCCTCATTCTCTTGGTTTTTATTTTTTATTTTGGATTCAGTTGTTAATTTGATTTTTTTTTTAATTTTACCATTAAACTTAGAATTTTTATTTATCCTCTCAATTTTTTTCTTCAAATGAGGTTTTTATTCTCTCAATTGTATTTTTTTTAAATCTTTTATTTCATCATTTGATATTTTATTTTATTGGTATTTGATCTTCTTTATCCCCATCGCTTCTACACCTTACCCTAGAGTCAATATGGGATAATTATGAGGTTATAGATCGAGTAAGTTGACTCGAGTTAACCCAAGTCAACCAAATCTTTTTATGTTATAAAAAATCAAAATGATACCATTTTAAAAGAAAAAAAAAGGAAAATAGTCAACGAGTTTTAACTCTGTTTTGATTGGATTTTCCATGGATTAACCAAAACATGGTTCAACCCAAGGTTTTGACCATCTTACACTTGATTAATGCTCCCCAAATTTCTTTTCATGATCGTTATTTCCTTAAGTTTTCTTTTCAATCAAGTTTTTCCTATCTCATATCCACGTGGAAGGTTTATCCGGGTGACCCAGATTTTTTCTAATGTCGTTTTTTTTTTTATCCTTTTTGATTTTTTCCTTCAAAATTCAATTCTTTTTACAACTAAACTTTTTTTTTTTCTTCTCTTATTGCCTTATATTGGGTTATTCACTTGGTTCTTTTAACGGGTTTTGACAACCTCATTTTGTTTTACAGTTATTTTTTTTAATATTTTTTTTATTGATTTTTTTTTTATTTCATCCTTTTATATTTTTATATTAGGAGATCGACCATCATTATTTTTTTTTAGCTCTCTTTCTATGACAGTGAGCCATAATTTTTTTTTTATTCTTTAAAATCCAATAATAGCACTTCGACATCAAGATCCAGTGGAATTCCTTAAAATGTTAGTGAGGCAAGAAATCAACATTTATCCCTCATTTTCTCCCCAAATAGATATTATTAGTTAGCAAATAAAGTTAATTTGCCTAATTTCTCCCCATATGGATATTATTAGTTAGCAAATAAAGTTAATTTGCCTAATTTCTCCCCATATGGATATTATTAGTTAGCAAATAAAGTTAATTTACCTAAGTTAATTCACCTAATTTCTCCCCAAATGGATATTATTAGTTAGCAAATAAAGTTAATTGCTTTTTAAAATCAACTTTTTATTTACTTCTATTCTAAAGAAAATATATTTTATTAGGGTAATTCCCATTTTCTTATTAATGTATTTTTTTATTTACAAAAACATATATTTTACAAAGTAATAGTTAAAATTATCATGAAAAACTATAATCTAATTTAAAAACTATTACAAAATTTGATAATAACTAAAATAACAATTTAATTTGATTTATATTGAATTTGATAAAAAAAAACCTTCAAAAACTAGAGGGTAATATATATAAAAAATAAGACACTAGGCCCTCAAGATCACCCAGCACCCTTGGCTAAAAAAACAAAGCCTAGTAATGTCCGAATATTTTTTTTTTAAATTGACAAACAACACATCATTATCATATTTTTTTAATAAAATAAATAACATGTCATCCATTTGGTAATACTGCATGTTGTCATTTAATTCAAATTCTGGCTAGGAAGTTGGTTTTTGTGTTCTTGAATCTACAAATCTCATTTTTATTTTTATTTTCATTTAAAAACACTTTTAAAAAGAATCTTAAAAATCCAAATCTAATTTTTTTACCCAAAACATAATAAAAATCGATCAAAAAACAAAAATTAGATTAATTCAAGAAAAATAAGTTTAAATTTATTTTTTTTAGCATATTAAAAGTTCCAATCCACCTTCATAGAACTCTGCTCTTTAAGATGAATTCTATTGACATTAATATAAGTTTTTTTTTATTATTGAAATATAATCAATCAAATGTTTTCTCTCTTCTCCCTCAATAGATAGGGATCAAAACTCAAATAAAATGAAATTTATGATCTAAATATAAAATTCTAAACCTAATAATGTAAAGATTTGAAACTTCATAGATAAAATTGTAGTTTTTCATATTTTTGAACAATATAAATGAAATGCCTGATTTTGTTTTCTTAATTTGAATCTTTGTTTTTTTTTACAATAAATTAATTTTTTTATAAAATTAATTTTTAATTCATCCTAAACACCATGTAGATGTGATGGAATATAAATAAAAGTGAATGATGTAAACACCAAGTGCAAGAATAAAATAGTAAAAAATAAAGTTTAAAAATAAAAAAAAAAGTACCATAGGATAAACAATGTCATCCACGAAGAATCAAGCCATAACCCACATTAAAATTGAGTTTTGTTTTCGATTTTTAATTTAATTTAAATCTTGGAATTTATTATTAGGTAAACTCGATGACCTTTCAATTCGAGCTTTAGCTATCAAAATTTCATATGAGATTCCACAGTAAAAATCTATCTCTCTCTCCCTCCTTTTCATTTCCTTATAAAGACTCCTTTGACTCCTTTGACTCTTTACAGCTCTACTAGGCCGGCAAGGAAATGCAGGAGAAGATAAGACCAAGGAAAAAATTGTCTTTACATGCCATTTGTAAAACATTCCTTTGGCTGAATACGGACCCTTTAAAAAAACAAAAGAAAACAGAAAGACAACCTTTCATGCTTAGAATTTGTTGGGGTTGAAATGGAAAAGCTTGAGAGGGATTTGACATGGTTTGATGGGTGGGTTCTTATTGCTTTCGTGGTTGTTTTTGGCTTGCATGGTACAGTAGTTAATGGTGGTTATGTGGATTACAATACTGGAGGTGGAGTTGTGCCAGGAAAGTTGAATGTCCATTTGGTACCACATTCACATGATGATGTTGGTTGGTTAAAGACTGTTGATCAATACTATGTTGGATCAAATAACAGTATTCAGGTTCCAATCTGTTTGTCTTCTGATTGATTTTATGGTTTTCTTTAAAGGGATTGATTTTCATGTTTGACTTCGTTACCGTTCTTTGGCAGGGTGCTTGTGTTGAGAATGTGCTGGATTCAGTGGTGGAATCATTGCGTCGAGATTCCAATAGGAAGTTTGTTTTTGTTGAAATGGTAATGAAATGAAGATTTTTCTTTTTTCCTGCTTGGTCTTTAGTCTAATACTAGATTCATGGATTCCCTTTGCATATTTTGTTTTCGTTGTTCCTGGAATATTATTTACAAGTTCTAACTTCAATCAATTGCTTTTTCTGCACAAACAACCGATGTATGATATGCTATGTGCAGGATACACTACTCTTTTATAGGAATCCTAAATGCAGTTCTGCGTTGTTAGACTTTCTGAAAATTCATACATCAAATGCTGTTCTATGAATTAGTTTTACAGTTTAGGATAATGGTGACATATTAGCTGATTCTGAAATTTCATTCAAGCGACGAAGACAATAGGGCTTGGAAGAGTTATATCTTGATTATCATAAGATTCAATCGTCAATATAGAAACTTACAATTTTTGTTTTCTTCTTTTCTCTAACTAGAAGTTGGATCTCTTATGGAAGTTAATTGACTTCACAGTGGAGTACCCAAATGTTTGGACTAATCCAGGGCTGTTTGGCAGCTCCTGCTGTTTACTAGCACGATATCTTGCCCATTTGATGTGAAATTCTCTCGTCTTTTTTTTTTTTTTTATCTCTCTCCCTTTTTCCCTTGTCAAGCTATCCAGTACATATGCGGTTACAATAATCTAACAAAGCTGAATGTGCATGATATGTAGGCTTTTTTCCAGCGATGGTGGGTAGAACAAAGTGAGGAAATTCAAGAGCAAGTGAGGAAACTTGTTGATGCTGGCCAATTGGAATTTGTGTATGCAGTAGTTATAAAGCAATTTTCAGTGTGTCTGCATATGCATGTGCTTTTGTAGGGAGGGAGAGATTTAACGTTTTTGGTAGTTATGGACGCACAACATGCATTTCTTTTATGGAAATGACAAGCGTTTAAGTGTTCAATTGCAGAAATGGTGGTTGGTGTATGCATGATGAAGCAACTTGTCATTACATAGACATGATTGACCAAACAACTCTAGGTCACCGCGCAATAAAGGAGCAGTTTAACAAGACTCCTCGTGCTGGGTGGCAGATTGATCCATTTGGACATTCTGCAGTGCAAGCTTACCTTCTTGGGACTGAGGTGTAGAATCTTATAAGAACGATTATTCTCAAAATAAAATAAAATAAAAAAACCTTCGTTATCAAAAGTTGATGTACTGTTGTCATCTGATTTTTTTTTTTTTTTAAAGTTGGCTTATTTTCCAATGGGTTGACAGTGGACACATTTTGATTAGTTATATTGTTCCTTCAGCTTGGATTTGATTCTGTACACTTTGCAAGGATTGATTACCAGGACAGAGCGAAGCGCAAAGATGATAAAGCTCTCGAAGTTATATGGCGTGGATCCAAGACATTTGGTTCTTCCTCTCAGGTTCTTAACAACAACCTATCCATTGTTTATTGAAAATGGTTTGTGGGGTTTACAATTCACATGTTTGGGCTGATTGCAGATTTTTGCCAATGCCTTTCCTGTACATTATAGTCCCCCAAATGGTTTTCATTTTGAAGTATTTGACGACTTTGTGCCAGTCCAGGTTCTAACTACAACTACAAATGTTTACTTACTATTTCCAAATACTATGCAACTTTCTTGTTGAACTTTCACCTAGCCTATTGCATGTCATATTGCAGGACAACCCCCTTTTAGATGACTACAATGTTGAGCAGCGGGTTAATGATTTTATAAATGCTGCTATGACCCAAGTAAAATTTGAACTCCTCTCTTTCTCTCTAATTATGTGCTTCTCATGGCTGCAAAGGAGTCAGGTGTTAAGCACTTCATTTTGCTAAATGAGCTGAGCATGTATAATAGAATCATACCACCATTTATCATGCAGGCAAATGTGACAAGGACAAACCATATTATGTGGACCATGGGTGATGATTTCCAGTATCAATATGCTGAGTCTTGGTTCAAGCAGATGGACAAATTAATTCACTATGTTAACAAGGTAATATTTATATGAAATAGGAAAACACATATCTTGAATCTCATCATTCTAAGCCTATTTAATAACTGTTGATGTATAATGCTTGCCAGAGGCGCTTAGTCCAAAACTCTACAGAAGCAATTTGTTGTGGTGTAATTCCCAAGTGTTGTTCCCTCTCACCCCGCCTTCACCTCCTATAATCTACTTGGTTTTCCCCACCGTTAGAAATAGTGTCGGACAATCACAGAAGATGCACAAAGAACCTCTCTATCACTACTATTTTATAAGAAAGAAAGAGTGTGAGCCCATCAATCAGATTGCTAACGACATGTGTTATAGGGTATATACTAGATGTAGGAAGACCAGAAAGCTCTTGTTTAAGTTTCTTGCAGTTGTGATAAGATAAGAAACTAATGTAGTCCAATGCTTTTTCAACTCTTATTAATCCAAAATCCCAGCACAGGCAATTGAAGATATTAAATGCTAAATGCAATTTGAACTTCCATTAAGCATATTGATCTTTCAGGATGGTCGAGTGAATGCTTTGTATTCTACACCATCTATCTACACTGATGTGAAAAATGCAGCAAATGAGTCTTGGCCACTGAAAACTGATGATTATTTCCCGTAAGAAAAGCAAAGCTTATTGTTTTTTTTTTTCCTATTCATCAGACATCAGTCTGTTGAGTACACACACTTGATGCTTGTTTTTGGTCAGTTATGCAGATACGGAAAATGCCTACTGGACTGGCTTTTTTACTAGTCGCCCATCCTTGAAGCGATATGTTCGTCAGCTGAGTGGATATTATTTGGTATGTCAGTAGCCTCTTTGTCTTGGTGATTTGTGGTTTCAAAAAAATATTAGGAAAAGCTCCGATCTGGTTCTAAAGTTTTTACATTAGAGCTTGCTCTTAATTTTGCTTGAACCAGGTGGAAATGGAAGTACCCTGTGGAGAAAGGAAAACATCTATAATGGCTACTCTGGCTGAATTTTATCGTTTTGGGCGGTAGAATGTTGCTGTTTTACTGACACAATTCTTTGCTTTCTAAAACAGGCAGCACGACAACTAGAGTTCCTGGTTGGGAAAAAATCCACTGGTCCCAACACTTATAGACTTGGAGATGCTTTAGGCATCGCACAGCACCATGATGGTGTCACTGGCACTGCCAAACAACACACTACAAATGACTACGAAAAACGCCTTGCTATTGGAGCCTTGGAGGTGGGCAGCTAAAATCTCTTCTGAATTACTTGATCCTTAGTTCTTCATCGTTGCTAGTTAGTTTTATTCCTAAAAGTTAACTTAATGTATAGGCAGAAGCTACTGTGAGTTCTGCTCTGTCATGCTTGGTTAGCAATAAATCAAGAGATCAATGTGCAAAACCAGCATTGAATTTTAGTCAGGTACCTTTTGTTATTTGCTTAATCGATCTTCCTTGTTCAGATGAAAATATAGTTTTGCACTAAGGCCATGAGAAGAAGCAACGCACTTTCGTTATTTGAGGATTTCCTTTACGTCTTCACCACTGAATTTCAATCTTTATCAAATATGTCCATTTAGATGATCAATTTAATGCTCCTGGCCTGATGCTGCCTCTTTGAATTTTGTCAGTGTCAATTACTAAATATCAGTTACTGCCCACCAACAGAGGAAGCTATTGCAAATGGGAAGAGATTGGTAATCTCACATTCTTCTACTTTTTCTTTATGAATACTTAACTCAGAATCCTATTCATTATGTAAAACTTGTTATTTCTAGGTCATGGTTTTGTACAACGCTCTTGGATGGAATCGCACTGATGTTATTAGGATACCAGTAAGTAAAATCTTGTTTTGTTGTTGATACTGTTAAAGGAGGAAATGGGTTCATTTCATTCAACAAGTAGATGAAATCAAATCAAGGTGTTAGGATAAATGATTAAAAGGCTGGAAAAACCTGTATTCTAGTTCATTTATATATTTTTTTGTTATGCATTGACCTGTCCTGATCATGACTTAGATGT
This sequence comes from Populus x sibirica, assembly GCA_019202695.1. Taxonomy (NCBI): domain Eukaryota; kingdom Viridiplantae; phylum Streptophyta; class Magnoliopsida; order Malpighiales; family Salicaceae; genus Populus; species Populus x sibirica. Next base: position 1,938,463 of record JAGMVL010000801.1, read on the forward strand.
TAAGCACGTTCAGCTAGAAGTATCTGGTCGAATCATCTTGGGTGTTTCATTCCTTGTTCAGTAATTTCAGCATCAATCTGCAGTTTCTAGTCTTTCTAAATTGAGTTCGATGTGATTCGAAGATGTCCTCTCCCTTTCTCTTTCTATGACCAGAGTTTATTCTTTCACTAAAATTGTTGAGTAACTATATCTACCAGGTTAATGACCCTAATCTAGTTGTTGCTGATTCCTATGGAAAACATATCGAGACGCAATATGTTACCATGGATAATACCACAAGCAACTTGAGAAACTTTTATTTGAAGGCATATGGATTTCCATCCATTCAAGTGCCCCGGTATTGGCTGCACTTTCAAGTGTCTGTGCCACCACTCGGTTGGAGTACCTACTTTATTGCTCGTGCTACTGGGATAGGTAAGCATTTGATTTTATTTTCTCATTCTACGACCCTGCTTAAGACTAATGTGATTTCTTCTAAGGTTGATCTGCTGAAGAGAAGCACATGAAACTGAGTTTGTTTCTTTATTTTCTTTCAATTTACCCTTTTCATTTCTGGATAACAAAACTATGCAGGGAAAAGAAGAAACGGGCTCTCTGTGATGGACAGCCCCCAGAATGATACCATTGAAATCGGATCTGGAAATTTGAAAATGTCCTTTTCTTCGATGACTGGTCAACTCAAACGGATGTATAATTCCAGAACAGGGGTAGACTTCTTAACTATTCCTATGAGAGGTTTATAATGCTTGGCAGATTGTTCTTTTGGACCTTGTTTCACTTCATGAATGGAGGCAGCATAGGCTTTCCTTATGGGTTTTGATTCATTCTTTACCAGCTGCTCCATTCTTTTCTGGACCTTCTAAAATTAATTCTTAGGTTTTGGGAAGGAAAATCTTCTTCTTACTTTGGTATTTGTGGCCAACATACTGAAATTCTTAAATAAATTGACTACAAGTTTATGATATCAACTCCGAAAGTAGCCGGCATGTGCAGTGGTTATTCAATCACAATCATACATGTCACTCTTCTGGGAAATCTTCTACGGCCTGCAAACATTATGCTTGTCAGGAGCTAATTTCTTTTCTACCAAGCATGCCTACAAATAACTCCACAGTTTGGAAAAGGAAATTTCAATACTCATGTAGAGATGTTTTTGTCTTAAAATTTGTTTGAAATCTGCATATGCTTCTATTCCTTTAGTTCGTTTATCATTTAGTTTTAGTTTTGGCTCTTTGTTGTGTAACATCAATCTTCACAATATAGAACATTGTATCATTTCTTAAAGACAATCCTGAAATGAAAAATAATATATAGATCAAGAGATGTAACGACAGTGAAACTGGACATCATTTATAATTAATTGGTTACATTTTACTAGGTTGATGTGCCAATACAGCAAAGCTACTTTTGGTACAGTTCAAGCTCTGAGCGCATGGTATGCAACTTCCCAACCTGTATAAGGATTTTATACCTGAGACTAAATTGATGCAGTAGTTGCTGATGTGCCATCTTTTATACAGCAATCTTCAGGTGCATATATCTTAAGGCCTGATGGTTCCCATCCCCATATTGTTGCAAGATCAGTAAGTTCTTTTTTCTTATGCTTAACAAATTACCAACCCTTTCTTGCGTGGAGTATAAACTAAAATGACAAGTGAGTAAAAAAATCACAAGTCCACTTTAATCAGCTTAATGAAGCCTTATTCTCAACCATGTGGACTTGTAGTTCTTACCCCACACCCCAAGAATAAAGGGTTAAATTCTAGCTCCTATTTTATGAGTTCATTATGTTTTTTATTTATTTTGAAACTGTTTTGTTTATTTGCAGGTGCCCCTGCAGGTTCATCGTGGACCACTGTTTGATGAGGTTCGCCAACAATTTAATTCATGGATCTACCAGGTCAACATCTATAGGCATCTCCCCCTATAATTTTTTTTTCTTTCTTTAAAATGGGATATTAATAACTATGATACTGAATATCAAATCCTTTTGACCACAAATTTTGCGCTTGAGTTCCTACAAGAACATTCACAATATATGATGAGAACTTTGTTATAGCATTTATCCATAAATTTTTATGGTTTATGTTTCCTCCACCACTCTTTTTTTCCCCTTATATTTTAGTGTATGTTTGTTTATCAGGTAACAAGAGTTTACAAAGATCAAGAGCATGCAGAACTTGAATACACTGTAAGTCACATTTTCTGAATCCTAACTGCTTTTATTATTCATTTGTGAAAGTCTGACTTGTTCTTCACAATAACATTCAACTCTTGTAACTAAGAATGCTCCGCCTACCAATGTTTCTGCTTGCTTTCTGTAAACTAGAAGTTAAAAATCTGTCTCAAGATTCACACTAAGCATTCCTGACAAGTTTTTGAATCATGAAGATTGGCCCAATTCCCCTTGAAGATGGTGTTGGAAAAGAGGTCATCACAAGAATGACAGCAAATATGGCCACAGAAAAGGTGTTTTATACTGATTCTAATGGAAGGGACTTTCTAAAGCGGGTAACTCTCACTATAGTTTCTTTCCAATGTCAGAACCTCTCAATATATCCTTAGTGGAAGAACATGCACATTAAATAATGCTAAGTTAAGAATTCTCAACTTGATCACGAGTAGGAGCTAGCAAAGACACATCAAATTTGTGATTGTCAATTATAAATTGCACTCATGCTTATTGCATGCATCAAGCAATGAGTGGTTGGAATACAAAGTTATGTATTATAAATCTGCATTGCCTTAAAGAACGTCAGTTTTGGGTTTATGAACAGCTTTTCCCAGAGGTCCGTCCATCTCAACCTCCGTTCTCTTTTTTAAACTGTTAATTTTGTTCTCTCTTATTGAAGCCTCCATTAGAAATTAAGGATATTGTATTCTCTAATCTAACCTATCATTATTTTTTCACAGATTCGAGACTACAGAGCTGACTGGAGCCTCTCAGTCAATGAACCTGTTGCAGGAAACTATTATCCAGTAATTTTCTTTATGCTAGCATCAGCCTACAGAAAATTCAGTTTTTTCACGAGTGAAACTTCGCAAAACATATTCTCTTTGTGGGCATTGCTCGTTGTTAAGATCCAGTTATTCAGATTCATTTTGACAAATACTTAGCAACTCCTTATAAATTGCTAGTCTAGTTCTTTTTTTTTCCCCTTCCAAATTGATGAAAGTGATCCGTCTTATCAATCATCATAAAAAGGTCAATGAATAAATAATATCGATATCTTCTGGAATTTTTCAGCTTAACCTTGGAATTTTTACGATGGATAAGAGATCTGAATTATCAGTCTTGGTTGATCGTGCCACTGGAGGAGCCAGCATTGAAGATGGTCAACTAGAACTAATGCTTCATAGGTTCAAATAGTTACATTATGTTTTCTTCAATGCTCAAGAATCACTATGCTTTTCATCTGTGGACATACTAAACTAATTGTCGTTCCTTTCATGCACAAGGCGGACTCTCCATGATGATTCCAGAGGAGTTAATGAAGCCCTTGATGAAAGTGTTTGCATTGGAGATGAATGTGAAGGACTAACGGTATGATTTACCATGAAGTAGCAACTTTATATTCTAGAAGTCCTGGATGAACACTTCTCATTCTCATTCTGACCACAATTTCATAGTTGTTACTTGACAAGTACATGGTCTGCGTTGTTGAAACTGACAGCTGTGAGAAAATGCTTGCTCTAAGTTTCTTGACCTCATTCTTGGACGAAATAAAGGGCTGCGGATAAGCACCTTAAGGATATAAATGCTTCGTATGCTCATTTTCCTTACAATCAATCTACTTTCTTTTTCAGATTAGAGGAAATTATTATTTGAGCATCAACCAGGTAGGGGCTGGAGCAGTCTGGCGCCGAACAACTGGTCAAGAGATTTACACACCACTTCTTGCAGCTTTCACACAGGAGGTATGCCCTCATTGTAATAACCATACGTATGAATTTTGTTAGATCCTAATTTGGCAATTGATTGATTATAAAGAAGGAAGAGACTTGGAAAGCATCTCATGTGGCCAAAGGAACTGCCATGGATCCCGGCTACAGCTTGCCACTAAATGTTGCTTTGATAACCCTTCAGGTGAGGGTGCCATCCTATTGTAGAATAACAATTACATTGCTCAAGAGTATTTCTTTCTCACTTGTCGTTGTCTTGCAGGAGCTGGATGATGGGAGTGTTCTTCTCCGTCTGGCTCATTTATATGAGGTAATGAGCTCATTACTCATGCTCTGTGTACTCCACCTTGCCATTCTGTTTTGCTCTGCAATGACTTGCTGACATCCTTTAACCACTTCTTAGTTGCTTAGTTTCTCATCATATTTACTCTAAAAAATAGCACCGTTATGAGAACAAGTATAAGAATAGACCCGTGTTTACACAAGCAAGATGAACATTGAATAACTCCTTTCACCAAGTATAAGAATATACCTGTTTTTCTTCAACCTTACAAAGGGAAGATTGAGGGAAAGAACCCTCAGCGTTTCCGGTTGCTGCATGTTGAATCTCGGAAACCAAGATGATTGTCTCATTGTCAAGGATAGATGTGAAACTTTGAACCAAGCATTATCCTGCTTCATGATAGTGTTTAACTGTTTATTTTATTGAATTGAAGTAACCCGGCTAAGTTACAAATAATTCTAATCCGAACCTCTTCAATGCTGCAAATGAGGTCAGGCGGGAGAAGATGCTGCTTATTCAACACTAGCTAAAGTTGAACTGAAGAAGATGTTCAGTGGAAAAGCAGTAAGGATATTTCTATCTGTTTCAGCGCAATGTGTTTTGTTTTCTTTCATGTTTGTTGCCGAGTGGTGTTTCAACTTTCAGATTAAGGAGCTGAAGGAAATGAGCTTGTCATCAAACCAAGAGAAATCAGAGATGAAGAAGATGACATGGAAGGTTGAGGGAGACAACGGAGAGCAACCTTCACCTGTTAGAGGTGGTCCTGTCGATAGTTCAACTCTCGTTGTTGAACTTGGTCCCATGGAAATTCGCACGTTCTTGCTACAATTTTGATATTTATTCACACAGAATCTCTTAAACTTGTTAACATGTATTTCAGAATAAATGAGGTGATGGATCTTTTCCGATGGGAATCTCTCTCCTCATGTCCTTCACTTTTCAAGATTTTGATTTGCCTGTACATTCAGGCGTTGCAGGATTCAAAGTCACCGGTTGACTTTCTCAGGAAATATTTTCCTCATCTCATGTTAATTATAAAATATGCACATTAGAGAAGGATCCAATTGAGAATGTGTGAAATGTACGAGACATGGTCGATGAAATTAGTTTTGGGATGCAATTGATGATGAGCATATAGATTAAGGGCTAATTGAGTTTCTCCTTACATTTTTTCCCCCGCCATTTTCACGACTGTAAACTTTGACATGTCAATTCATTGTTGATTACTCTGCTCTTCCTCATATTTCACTTTTGTCACTCAACTTTATTTTCTAAATAATCTCACCCTTTCATCATTGGTAGCACTCTCTCTTGGAAATCAAGGGAAAAAAAGAGAGTATCAGAAGCACCAAACGATGATGGGTTTTGTTACTCTTTCATTTCTTATCCTTTCCAGTTGATGAGAACACTCCTACAAAATAACACATCTCTTTTCATCTTTTTAAAACACAGAAGAGCCCTTTAAAGGTTTCCTCACCTCACCTCTGTTTTTTTTTTGAATAACAGGGAAGACAAATGGTGGCTAGGTCTTTTTTTTTTAAGTTCCTTGGCAAAGTTGTAATATTAATATTACAAGAGATTTTTAATTATTAAATAAAATATAATGAAAATCTTGTATATTTTTTGTTGATTTTTTTTCCACCAAAACTTGAGGGCGTAAAGTGTTGTTAGGTCAAGGAAGTAAAGCGTAATTTTCAAAACTATAGAAACAAAGTGAAACAACGATTAAACTACAAGATGCTCGATGTAATTTACCTTTTATTTTCTTACATTTCAATCCCTAATTTTCAAGAGAGGAAAGAGAAAGTCGTTGAAAATGAGAGAGGAGAGCAAAAGTGGTCTGCATTCCAGCAATAAAAAACTGAATTTTGTGTCAATAGGTTCATTTTGACAAGAGTAGTGTTATTGATGTGCTTTTAAATTTTTATTTTGTTGAAAAACAAATAGATCGGGGATAGTGAAATTTGTTTTGATTTTAGTTAATTTTTGAAGTTTTTTACTGATTTAAAGGTGTTTTAAAGTTGAAAAATGGTTTAATGAGATGCTTATAGTGTTTTTTTTTTTAATTTCGAATGAAAAAATGGTTGAAAATAGATTTTTTGCAATAAAAAAAATCATGCCCTGCAGGCCCAAAATAATGCAATTTTGGGTTTCCCCAAAATTATCCTTTTGTTTATACCAAAAAAAAAAATACAAGAAGACAAACGACTTAGTTGGTAAGAATAGGCTGAAGAGGGATCTACATGCATAAATGACAAATGAAGAGACCAAATGAATATTGGATGGCAATGAAAATTCAAGGAAATTCAAGGTTGACTTAAATGAATATTGGATGAATTTACATTAAAAAACTAAGTTTGAGGACTTATTAAATTTTTAATAGGCTGATTTGATTTAATCATTGACCTAATTAAAGGTTTAATTAAATTTATAAATTAATTTAGACAGAAATCAAAATAATAAATTATGTGCAAGGATTTAATTAGACTTTAATGGGTGTAATTAATTTTATTAAGGACTTAATTGGTGAAAACTTAAATTTGAAAGCTTAATTTGAGCTAAAATGAGAAGATTGGAATTTTAGGGACCAAACTCAACTTTTACAAACTTAATCGGATGAAATAAGGGATGAAATTGCAAGAAAATTAAAGTGTAGTGGTCAATTATGGCCTAACTTGAATAAATTCAAGACCAAGGATCTTTATGTAAAAGGCGCATAACATTGGGGGATTGTACTAAATTTTTACAAGGACTAAATTGAAGAAAATCAAAGTTTAAGAATTACTTGGGGAATAAATTAAACAAATTGAAAAACAAGGTTCACTTTGAAAAAGAAGCTAGACTTGAGAAGTCTTAATCTAATTGTATAAAATTAATCAGTTTTGTCTCAATTAAAGATGTTTAAGATTAAACTGAAACAATATGGATCAAATTAAAATTTATAAAATCTCAATTAAAAAAACCTTAATTTTTAGGGTTTAAGCAAACAACATATCACTCAAATTTATAAAGAAATTGAGTGACATGTCGTCTACCCCTGTTTACTATCTTCTTTAACTAAGAAGGCTGATCGAGTTGTCACATTTAGGCGAATGAACGTGGCATCTCCGAATACTTTAGGGGCTTCAATCATCACCATTCGACAAAGGAGCTTCCTCTTTACAAGGATATGCCACCCTTTTTCGATGTTTATGCCTTATCTACCACATAGAAGCCCTCAACTTGTCCCAATACAGCCTTTTCGACGTAAAACTTGGTAGTGCTACACCCAACTTTGGATCGATGGTGGTAAAGCTATAGACCACCAAATCAAGTATGGTTTAATCCTAATTGAAGAATAGCACCCCTATATTGGATCTATGACTTGGTTGGCCTCAATGACCTCCTATTTGCCACTATTAATTTATAGAATGTGCACCCTCACTTGGTCATTTTCAGCCAAATTTCAGTTATGAAGTTTCTAATTTTTTTCTAGAAGTTCCAAGAGTTCGTTAGATATTCAAGGAGAGGAAAAACATAAGAAGAAGAGAGAAGAATCATCTCCTAACTGATCAAAGGTAAAAATGAGAAAGAATCTCCTATGATCTAGTTTTGAAAAACCACTTTCAAACCCACAAATAATTTCATAATCACCTGCCTTTTAGATGCTATAAAAGGAAAAGAAATCACAAAGAAAAAGAGAGGGATCCTAGGTTAGAAAGAAAGAATTATAGAGAAAAAAAAGGAAATAAATAGAAATCAAGAGAATACCTAGAATAAAATTAAAGAAAAGGTTATAAAGATTGTGTTTTAAAAAGGAAGGACGGAAATCCAGATCAATCTAAGATAAAAAAGAAGCTAAAAATCAAGAGGAAATAAGTAAATAATCCAAAGAATGAATCAACATTTCCTTTACAAGGTAAACCTTCAAACTTTAATGGGGGTGGAGCTCAATAAGCACACGCACCCTTCTATTTTGTCTTGTAAATTACTGCTTAAAATGTTTGTTAAGCATCATTTGAAGTCATTTGCTAGTTTAAATCCATTGAATATTTGTTTTGAGATGTTTAAGCATGTTTTGAAAATATTTTATATATTTCAAGTTTTGTTAGATAGCTTGTTCAATGTGTTAGAATTTGATAATGTTATGGTATATGATAATGTATCATATTGTTTTGCATGTTTGAATGTTTGATTAATCATTTGTGAAGCCATGACAAGTTAAGTTAAGTTTTGATGTTGTTATGGATTATCCAACATACTTGGATTCAACCATATTCCAACTTTAAGTAAGCTTGAGTCTAGCGAGCTGCCATATCCAACATACTTGGTTTGGCAATATTTTGAACCTAAGTAAACATTGGTTTAGGGAGCTGTTAGACCAAAAGTACTTAAGGTTAGCCACATACTGAGCTCAAGTAATCATGAGTTTGACGAGCTGCCAAATCCACTTCCCTTGACTTGGCTATGTGCCGAGCCTAATTGATTTAAGGGTTGTTATAGACCCATGTTGCAGTCATAAGGCTCCCTTTATTCATTTTTAAGACTTTTAACATGAACTATTCATGTTAAGAATAATCTTCTCCCTACATTATAAGTGTATAAAATGTCTCTTGATGGCCTGCCACATTTCTATCATTGTATAAAAGGTTTCCCGATGGCCTACCACATTTCTATCTTATTAATGATGTGTAAGGGATTTGTATCCCTCATTAATGTCATTAGAAAAAAATAACTCTTCAACTCCTTCATTCCATCAAAATAACAAGGTTAAAGGATTATAAATATCCCTTAAACCACCCACGTAAAGGATTTACAATTTCTACTCTCCAAGCATTCATACATTAATTCTTAGAGCATTTATCATACCAAAAAATAAAGATCAAATACCCTTGTTCTTGAAATTTAAAACCTTTTTTCTTTCATTTATTACAATCCCCTATTTAAAAACCAATGACTTCATTATCAAAGGGTTCCTAAACCCCATCAAAATGGACTATTTTGTAGGTGCTAGGACTTATACCATCAATTATATATTTTTTGTGCTATGGAGAAGGAAATATGAATATCAACACATGATTAACCACTATCTAAACACAAAATAATCTCATTCCTAAGCATATATGTAAACCCCAAGAATTTTAAATAATAGTAAATGAATAAATGAATCATAATAAGGATTTTACTATTAGAAAATACGAAATAAAATAAATTGGTTTTAATATCGGGGTTACATCGAAAGTTAGGAATTTTACATAAATATTAAAAAAAATGGGTTAAGGGTAAAATAGTAGTAGAACAAAAAAAAAAACATTCTCTCTTTCTTCTCATATAAGTTGTTGGTTCAGTAGAGAAAAAGAGAAGATAACATTTTTTTTTGTCAATTCTATACAATTAGAGAAAAACCAAGATTTAGAGCTTATTTGAGAAAGATAGAGTGTTTAATTGTTCAAACACAAGAAATTATAAAAAAACAAGTGAAGGGATATGGGATCCTAGAGAGAGAAACTCAAGGCAAGGAGGGAAGAAAAGGGAAGTGTGGAAAAGTTTTGACTAGTTATGATCTAAAGTTCATTTTATCATCAAGTATGGAGTTTTATGCAAGATTATGCAATCTTAGATAAATATAAGTAAATTTGATACTTAATTTTATAAATTAATGTTAGGGTTTTAGGAGTTAATTAGGGAGAAATATGAATTGCCTTGAAATTGAGTTGTGTAGACCATGATAGGTTGTCAATAATAAGAAAAATGACAAGGGAACCATATCTTTCCTTGAAATAAGTTTCGGCCACACTAAGGAAAAAAGGAATGAGTAATTTATTTAGCTATCAATGATGAAAATTGATTTAAATTGTGTTCTATTTGTGTTATTAATGGTGTGGAAGATGATTTTGGAGGAGTGGCATTGTTTTTATGTAATGGTGATGAATTTTTAAGATTTGAGAATTTAATTCATTTGGAGAATTGTTGAATTAAAGATAAGAACTTGTTGTGTTGTGTGCATGGCATGCATGTTTGTATAAAAAGGAATATTTTGGTGTTTGTTCTAGAACTAGAAATGGTCTAGCCATTTTGAGAAACAGCTAGGCCAATTTAAAAAAATAGTCGGACCGTTTCTCAAAATGATTAGACCATTTTGGCTACTGTCCAGTTTTAGTGTTATTTTATGTTTTGAGTTTTTTCTTGGTTTTCTTTGGTTTTTTAGGGTTTATTTAAGGGTTAGAATGATTTTGACATGTTTCTTGATTGAGAGAGAGTTGAGTAATTTTATATTTTAATTGGCATGAGGATTGTGTCAAGGAATGTTGTACAAGATAATTAGAATCTAAAATGAATGGGATAAAGATAAAAGCTTGATAAGATGATTATGCATGATTTTAAAATTTGTATAAGAAAAGTTTTGAATAAAGAACCTAAAGATGAAGTTATAAGACTAATGTGTAGAGTCATGTTTGGAGATTGAAATAAAAATTTAGAATTGAGATATGTTAATAAAAAAAAAAGTAGAATGATGTGAAGATCTTGGTGATGGTCGTAAATCTCTCATTTGTATGTTATTGTGTTTGAGTTGAGAACTATATAATCTAAAATATGGTGGTTAAACCTATGATATGAAATGTGTTATGAAGACAAATTTATTATATTGGAATGTAAATATAGTTTTTGAATTTACAAATAATAGTATTAATCAATAGGAAGATTAATTTATAAGGGATACTTTGGTAGTTAGGCCACCGATTCGAGTTGAAGCAAGGACTTAAAACACAGCAGGTAGGTGTCTAACACCTATAATCTGTTAAATTTTTTACATTTTTAACATTGCTAGAATTTACCCATTTTATTTTCGTATCGATATGTGAGATAAATGAACAAAAAAATAATATAGGATAAGAAATATTATAGATGAACAACCTGATTAGCTACTCTTGAAAATGAAAGCTAATGATGACAAGTGATTCTTGACATCGACATTACTAATGGACAAATTAAAATGTCTAAAAGAATTTGATATCAACATCTTTTCAAAATATAAGTTAGCTATCTAAAGAAAGACAACAAACGATACTAATGACTTGACATTAACATACTTTTGGTTAATCGTTCTTAAGTAACGAGTGAAAACAAGAAAAGAGGACATAGTGATATTTTCCAATGTTATTGTTATTTCATTACTCATAATGACTTATTGCATTTTTTAGGGTCATCTCTTTTGTGTCAGAAATAGTCCTCATTCTATTTTACTTTTGTTATCATAGATTAGGTATAATATGCCTAAAAAAATTCTCATGATTTTCATAATTACGTTTGTGTGTATATTCCAAAAAATATTGGATTTTAATTTTTTTTTTAGGAGCCCCAAAAATCCCGTTAGACAAATCTAGAGTTATTTAGGGTTGATACAAAGATTACCTGAAGATCAAATGTTTTTCACCTTTGAATAATTACTTCAAGGCTGAGTTGTCACAAACCATAAGCTATAAGTGTTCGACCATTAATAGTAATTCACATGAACCACCAATAAAAAAAATCCCCTAAACTCTTTTAGAAGAGAGGGATTGTTGTGTCTTTTGAGTGCTAGTTTTTTTTGTATTTTTCAGGTGTTCTATAACTTACGTAGTTTCTGCATAATTTACTATACGTAAAATAAAAGGCATGACTTTCTATTTATAAGAAAACCTGAAAATATTATAAATGATAAAATATCAATTTGTCTCTTAAATAATATCACATATATTATTTTAGACTAATTTTAGAAATTGATTCAATCAAGTCTTTACTAAATATTTATAAATCTAAAATTATAATCTCTTGTATTAATTATAATAAAATCACACTTAATTAATCATTTCATTTTAAAATTCATTTCAATTCTCTTCAATGTTATTTAATGATGATCGTAAACTTGAATTTGAGAAAAGAAACTAGGAATCGATGCGAAATAGTAAGAAGATAAAATTAATTAAAGATTTTTTCTTTGAAATTAATATAGAGTTAAATAATATATATATATTATACAGCATTTCTTCTTTATCATTATTTTTAAAACTGCATGTAGGTATATTTATTTATTTTCATGTGTTTCTATCTTATCTGCATGAGTGGTTCTCTCTGTTTCGAACTTTGAAACACTGTTAATCTATAAAATAAAATAAAAAGAAGAGAGAGAACTAAAAACTAAAAAGATAGCATGAAAAGGAAAACTGTGTTTCACGAGCTTCAAGGGGAAGAAATGCGCCGCTTGCTACTTCTTTATAGTGAAACACAAAACAAAGAACATGAATAATGGTGGTTGATTATGACCTCATGCATGCACTTGTTCTAGTATGTGCTGATATATATTTGTGGGCACTCAAGCCAATATTGTTTGCTTTAGCTAGGGCTCATGCCTATGACCTCATGATGCACATCTTCTGCTAGCATTGAGAGAGAGAGAGAGAGAGAGAAGCCATGGACTTTCGTGCGCTCACTCTTCGATCATCAATAATGGTGGGTTAGTGAAGTGGAGTCACAAAAGCTGTGTTCTAGAGGATGAAGCAAAGCCAAAGTCAAGCCACATAAAGTGCACGCACGCCCCTGCTCCCTGTGTTAAATTAAGATTTTCCATAGCCGTCCTTACAGTCCTCCTCCTTCATAGTGGATTTTGATATCAGCTAGACCCCAACTTGAGCCAAGAATAATGTTATCACCATCTTATCTTCTCACTTGATCAGCACCTTCTTTTAATTTTATATGTTAGCTCAACTTTAACGAGCTAATTCTTTTATCAAATAAAAAGTTAATTTGCCAACGATGTGTGTATATTTAGTACAAACGTCATGTACAAGTAAAGTTGTCGAGTCTGAGTAAGGCTACGAGAGTTGATTAATAAAGTAATTAAAGATTATTAACAGCTTATGACAGTGAAGTAAAAATAATTCAAACAATATTATTTAAAAATAAAAAATAATTTCCATGGCACTGCGAAATAAGCACTGAAACTATTCTTGTCCTTTGCTAACTTTATTCTACATTTAGAAATTTAGCTTGAGCTAGCAGCAATGGAAACTTGGTGATTCCACTCTTTAATGTCCTCTGCTTTGGAATCATTGGCTATCTTCTTATATCCTCTTCTCACTGTCCACTGGCAGCAAATTAAATGATGTCAAATCCACATCATTTCAGCCGACCATACAAGGGGAGCACATACTAAGAGCAAACCAAATGAGCACTTTTGTATTTTCGTAATTCTTTTTTGGGCCTGCAATAAGTCACCTCAGTAGACAGTGGTCAGTCCACTCTATTCCAATCCGGGGTCTCCAACAATGGCCAATCCATGAGTCAACGGTGTGAAGTACGAGGATGTCATCTTTTTTTCTTTTTTTTTTTTTTTTTTTTTTGATGTTTCCTTCTTTTTTTAACTGAAAAAAATGATAAAATACAACAATATAGAAAATACTTAAATAAATAGTACATTCAAATAAGTCGCGAGCCCATCTACAACTCATGTGTCGCATGTCACACATGCAACTTACAAGTCGTATGCGAGGTTTGCGCTCCAAAAAAAATATAACCCTCTCATACCTCATCTTCTAATTTCTCTTTCTATTTCCCCTCTCTTCCTACAATCACCACTTACACTCCAAAAGAATATAACCTTCTCATACCTCATCTTCCAATTTCTCTTTTTATTTTCCCTCTTTTCCTCCAACCACTACTCGCCCTCATTACTGTAGCTGCTCACAACCACCATCCTTTCTCCCCACCACAAAACACTCCCTAAGTCACCACGAGACAATATCCCTTTCTCTTTCTCCATCACAACTGTCCTCTCTCTCTCTCTCTCTCTCTCTCTCTCCACCTACGGTTCTCTCATCAATTATTACCCACCACCACCACCTATCACCACCGCCACCCACTTTTAACACTTAGATGTATATTACACACTTTCTCTCTATCAATTTAGTAAGGTTTGTGCTAATTTATACTTATCGTTAATTTTGAAAATACTAGGGTTTAGGATTAAGGATTTATAAAACTTTAAGGCTTTTATGAATTAGGTTAATTAGCTATAAAATACATTGATTTAAGTTGTATTTGTTTTTATTTTTTTAGAGTATCGATGGTCTTGGGTTGTTCTCGATTGTGAATTAGGATTAAGATAGGATTTAGAAGGTTAAGTGAGGTACTTTTCTGACTTGGGTATAAAATATAAAAATTAGTTATGAAATACAACAATTAGGTAGATAATTTTCTTATTTACAGAGAACTTGATGAATTTAGGTTTTCACCGATTATGTTATCTGTAACACCCCACGCTTTCATATACGTTTAAAGTTACTTTCCTACGATTTGGTACTAAAGAAATATACAGGTAAATTATTATTATTTTTTTTGTTATATATACAATTCTCATATAATAGTCTACCAGAATTTTGGCAGAGTCTCCCCTATACCGGAGATCCCAAGTTATCGACGTATAACCTTTTTACACTTCAAAAATCTCATGTCTCATAACCCACTCACGACCCAATCATCCTGGGTCTCCATCCCACAAACATCATCATCATCATCACAACCACAATATTTATATCATACATTGAAACAACAAATACCATTTTGTCCGCATCATAAACAAATATAAATTACTTAATCATGAAAGTGGAATTATAACAATAACCAAAATGAGGAAGACTTGACATGTAATAATAAACATGATATTTACTGCTACTTATATTATAATCCTCCAAACAAGAGTCTAAGTTATACTAATTACAAAGAGTAACATTATACAATACTGCAAAAGTTTACATTATAAATACATGCCAAAAGAGGAGGCCTATACATGCACAAAAGTCTCCCTAACATTTACAGGTCACACGGACGGAGAAACGAGCCTACCGGATATGTGAAGTTCCTGCGGTTAATGAGAAAATAATGCAATAAAATCTATTATATTAAAATAGACATGAGTATTTCAATAAAAAGATTCTTTCTATGATAATAAATTTAGCATAGTTCATCAATCTCTCTTTTTATTTATTTTTGTTAAATTTCCATGATTAGTTAGGTAACACAGATGCTTTAATACTTCCATCTTTCAATATGGTGTTCCATTCCTAGACGCCTATCTCTTATCAAGATTCCTTAGTCATCTTTAGCAACCAAATCAAATTCCATAATTCTAGCATTTCATCTTCGAAAGCCAATTTCATTCATGATCCAATAATCATTTCCAGCAATTCAACCGATTGCTATACATCCGGCGTTCCATTCTTGAAATTCAATTTCATTTCGTGATTTAATGATCACCTCTAGCAATTTAATCGATTGCTATACATCTGGCATTCCATTCTCGAAAACCAATTTCATTTCGTGATTTTGACAATCACCATCAATTACTTTATTGGTTGCTATAAATCTAGCATTCCATTATTGGAAGCCATCTCATTGTGTGATTCAAAAATCACTTCATTCTAATATTAAATCCATATCAAAAGTTTATCTTTGTGACAATTAATACAAAAACTCAAATAAATTCATTATCGTATTTACATGGCTTAATAAGAGGCATCTAAGGAATGTTGTCACCCACCTAGAGTATGATGTGATGTTCCGACGCGGGTATGTTGGACTGCCTCGGGGCCCTTTCTTGCACCATAACGAGATTAAAGTTTGTTAATAAAAAACTCTGGATCGGACCGCAAATCTTAATTGACATATTCTTTCATCCAAAAATTTAAAATATATTAGTTCATTCCTGTGTTTCTCATTCAAAATCCCATGACCCATTAACACATCTAATTTTGCTCATTCTCTACACTTTCACAAATCTGTCTTTTAGGTGGCAGCCTGACCAATCTATGAATTTTTATGCATAATTGGAGTTTTAAAGGTTCAACTTATGCAAAGTTTGCTTCAAATGAGAGTTAACGTCCCTAGTACTAATGCAATGAAGAGGTATACTCAAAATTCCATTCCCATATATTTCTAAATTCAGCTTCAATTTAGTCATTAAAAGTTGTCACACAAAATACAGCAGAACCTATCTTCTGTTTTTTATTCGTAACTAAAGTTTTAGGAACTTGAATAAGGTAAGGCCAATTTCTAATTAATGTTAACACCCATATGCACAACTTTAAAGAAGAAACTTATCCAAAATTTCGTGCTCCACTAGTCCGAAATTGACTCACAAGTCGGGCAACAATTTCAGTTTTGGAATGAACAGCTTGACCCCTCATTAGTATTTCACCCACATTTGGAGTTCCATAACTCCTAATGACCCAAATCTTGTTGCAATGGAAAGTTAACATACCTATACTTAATCACGTGAAGAAAAATATATCAAATTCTTTTGGTTTCTATTCTCAAACTCAGCTGCAACTTGGATGTTAAAGTTGTCCAACTACAGTTCAATATCTCCCTTCATCAATAGTTAATTAAACAAAGAAAGTCTTCCTCTACTCTTTTCTTCCATTTGGCCGAACCTAAAGGCCTTTCTCCCATCCCAATATCTTCTTCAATCTTGAATAATAATGTTATTTTATTAACCAACTAATCTTCTAAGTGCAGAATTTATGAGTTTTTCCTCTTTCCCCCTAATTTTTGCTTAAGAACCCTAAAAGATAAAATCTAAAAATTAAGGGTTTTACTAACAATTTCAGTTATGAAGTGTTTAGAATACTTTAGTTTATGCTCTTTGGCCTCCAAAATCCTTCTTCACATCCTCTTCTTCTTCTTTTTCCTTCTCTTCTCGTTTTCTTCCATCTCTTCAATCAATATCCTTTTTCCTCTCTTGATAACACCTTAATTACTCCTTGCATGTTTCCACTCTCATCTCTCTTTGTTTTTCACACTTTAGGAATGGTAAATGGTGACATGCAAGGCTGGTTGGTTTTCTAAGAGGAGGGAAAAAGATGGGGAAATGTTCTTCCCTTCCAACCATGGCCTCCCTTAAGAGTGGGAGGCTTCTCACTCTTTTTTTATTATTATTATTTAGGTCCTTTAATTTCTTAAATTCATGTTATAAAATCCCTCTTCATTCATTTTTTTTTCAATTTAGCCCTTAGTTAATTCCTTACTCTTTATTTTTACTATATTTACCCTACTCTCTCTTCTCTCTTTTTTTTTTTAAAGTAATGTGACCGGGGTTTTACATTATCATTAGGGTTTAGAGTTTTAAATTATGTATCTTGATTATCCAATGATATTGATAAATTAGGCTTGGATCTTATTATATTGTTTAATAAAATGTCTTGTACTATTGGAATACTAAGCTTATATGGTGGTACCATTATTAATACCGAGAATGATATCACTTATAATAGAGAGCATAATGAGTCCCTAACTACTACATTAGATATGTCTCTTAATGAGATATCTAAAATATTATATGATCAACTTGGTTGGAATGCACCTGAAATCAAAGTTGAAATTATTTGGAGGATGATGCAAATTGGGGTTAGTTCAATTCATTATGTTGGTGTACCCATCTATAGTAATGAAAGTTTGAATTCAATGTTTGGATTTACCAGTATTAATGGGATGAATATCCTATAGCTGTACTTGAGTAGTAGACCTAGATGAGAAAAATCCTCTAATATAGAGTTGACTTAGGTGCCAAGTAACACTCAAAGGACCACACAAGCATCGTATGTAGCCGATCCATTTGGTTTAGGTGGTAATGCAAGGAAACAAATGTCAACACAAGAGATTATTGATATGAAAGCTCAGTTGGGCATGTCATTTGCTCTATATTGCTATAAAGAGTCTGAACCAAATGATAAAAAAGATGATTGTCATATTGATAGAGTAAAGAAGGATATAAAAGATGGGGAAACCAAGGTTGATGGGGAAGATGAGATTGTTGAGCTAGATGAGCCAATTAACCCATTCATGGAGCTTTCTACTCTTTTTATTTTTGGTTGTGAGTGGGAATGCATAATACAAATGTAATGATTGGGCTATGAGTCATAGGTACTTAGGATTATCAAGTGATGAATTGGAGGTTGGAAAAAAATTCAGAGATAAGTCTAAATGTATTACTGCAATTAAGCAATGACATATTAAGAATTCATTGCAGTACAAAACCATCATTCAACTAAAACTTATGTGTAGTTGCAATGCATTCAAAAACCAATATGTAGATGGTATTTGCACAGGGAATATTGCCAGAGGTCTTATTTATGGGATATTTCAAAATTAAAAGGGCCAAACATATGTCAAAACCCATTAGTTTTACAATTCCAATCATCCGATTGACTCAGATCTCAATTGTTGAGGTGATGTTGACAATTATAAAAACCGATATAAGTATGAGTATTGCATATATTCAACCTACTATGGAGTGGGATTATAAGTATGACATCTAATATTAGAAGGCATCAATGGCTCAGTATAAAATATTGAAGTGTTTGTTTGGTACGCATGAAGAGTCATTTCAAACCTTGCTTATAATGCTATTAACTATTAAAGATCCAAATCTGGGAACACATGTGGATTGGGATCATAAAATGGTTGATGAGAATATATGAATATTTGGGAGAGCATTTTTGGCTTTTGGTGCTTCAATAAAAGGGTTTCAATATTGTTGTCCTCTAATTAGTATTAATGACACTCATTTATATGATAATTACAAGGCAAATTTTTTTATTGTAGTAGCTTATGACACTAATAATAGGGTTTATCTGTTATGTTTTGCTATTATCAAATAAGAGATCAATAATAACTAGAGATAGTTTTCAATTTGCTTTGTTAGTATGTGACAGGTTGTGTTTTAAATGAGATTTTGCAAGGCTATAATAGTTTAAGTAAATAATTAATTAAATTAATAATATAAATCTCAATGTGTTTGTACTTTAACTTTATTAGTTCAAAAGGAAGAACTACCATTAAAAAATTAAATTTAAACCCTTAAATATCTTGGCTTAAATGGTAAATACATATCCTCTATTTTAAAAAAAAAAGTTGTTATCATTTTGATTCTATTATAAAAAGAGATTATAAAAAAAATAAAAATTTCCATAAATATATCAATCCTATTATCATAATGTGAATGACCTCACTAAAACAATTATAGATGTTATCTGTAATATTTTGGCTTAGAAAGATTAATTGATATACAATTATTTGATTTAAAAAGCTTGATGTTGAGAGATTGATTGATAGACAATTAGTTTTACATAGTTACCCTTTTAGAGAGATTGTAATTATGTTTTATAAATATTTATAAGATGTAATTATGTTAAGACATGATTATTTAAAAAGAAGAGATCTTTATTTGAGAGAAATTCATACCATTTTAACATGGTATAACAACCTGAATTCTAGATTTTATGCTTAACTCGTAGGGTTAGTATTTTTTTCGAGATTGAGTTGTGGGATATTTTCTTGGATTACTTTATTAAGACTCTTTAGTTTGGGGCTATAGATAATTTCTGGGTGTAGAGAGAATTTGTTTTGAATGGATATTATAGCGACATGGCTGAATATTTTGGGAAGTTTTCATTATTGGTAGTTCAAAGTTTATATATATATCAAGGTCTATTTTTTCACTAGTTTAGTTCTTTTCTTCTGATTTATCATAAAAAAAAATTCATTTTAATGAAAATAATCACTCTACTTGGGAGTTTCATTTCAAGATATTCATTTCAAGGATGCTCGTATTATTTCTATGTTATTGGGTTATATCAAATCACATATGGTGAATAATATTTTTATTATTGACTATTGTTATAGAGATGTGAACTTATATTTGGAGTATATATTCTCAATATAAAACTTCCTAAAATTTTCAACCAGAGTTAGAAATTGGTAATTATTGCCAAGATAATCTTTATATTGAACAATTCTATTATGGATTTCTTAATTTTTGGAGTGAATATTCTAGGATAGTTCATTCTACCATTTCTAATGAGACCTTAGTGGTACTACAAGTTGTCCATTATGAGAGCCAAATATACGAGTTTAGATGAAACTAAAACTACAATTTGAGATTGCACATGATAACTTAATCAACCAAAATCCTGTATTGTATTTAGAGATTTTCTTAAGAGGATTATTATGTAAAGAATAACGTTTAGTCACTCAACTTGGTCTTAATTTAGAAACCATGATGTTTGGGATGATTAATGTGGTATATGTTGTTTAAGACAAAATAAGATCTAGGAGTTTGGACATATTGTAAAGCACTACAATGAGAAATTTTGCAATTATTGCACAAAAAAAAAAGGCATATCATTAAAGATTATCAAGTGCAATATTAAAATCAACACACTCTAGCCCCTCATAATACAGACCAGACCAATTTCGCAATTGCCTCCTTGGTTTCTTCTCTGGACTAGTAATCTGTAAGCATTTTTTCATCCCATCTCAAATCTAAGATGGTCTATAATAGATGTTTGTTTCTACCTTTGATATACAAGGTAAGGGGAATCTACTTATTTCTTGTTGGTTGTTTGACTCTGCAACTTTTAATCATATGACTAGTAGTATGAATGCTTTACATAATGTTCATAAATATGAGGCTCAATAACTTATTCAAATAGCCAATAACAATGCTCTTCTTATCACTGTGATATGATTTTTTCGAGTCGTCCTTTAATAATATTTTTGTGTCTCTAAATTTATTTGTTAATTTAATTTATGTTGGCCAATTGATAGATAATAATTGTAAAATTCATTTTGATCATGATGGTTAAAGTGCTTAGGATAAAGCGTCAGGAAAAATGATAGCAAATGGGCCTCAAATGAGACATTTACGACCTCTCTAGTTTTTCATTCCTAGGTCTTTTTTTTTTCTATTGTCTATGAGATAGTTAATAATAGTCATATATGACATAAGAAATTCAGACATCCAAATTCTATTGCTTTGACTTATTATATGAAACATGGTTATTTGGGAAATAAAAAATTGTTTTTACCTTTTATTATGTCCTCTAATTATGATTCGTGTAAACTTAGTTAAAGTAAGTCTTTACCTTTTTCTTCACATGAAAGTCGAGCCTTTACTTGTTTTGAGATCATTCATATGATTAAAGAGTATTCTCCCTCAACAATCTTGTAACAACCCTGACTTTTAAAACATGTTTAAGACAAATCACTGGTCATGAATCATTGAAAAATACATGAGGAGTTTTTTTCTTTAAATCCTATAATCCATAATTCATGATAACAATTTACCACCTTTAGAGTCATTCTACTGAAATTCCAATAGATCCTCCTTTAAAATTAGACATTCGCATGTGTCAATATCAACAATCCACACACACCATCAAGACTTAATTCATGGTCCAATCATCCTGAACCTTTCCCTTAGTAACACAAACCAAGATTAAACTTTATCTATTCCTCTAAAACTCTCTATTTTGTGATATGTAATTAAGAATATAAGAAACATTGTGAATTAGTTACATGCATTCTTAATTTAATAAACAAGACTAGATATTATGTGAATTTCAAACTTGATAAAAAGAATTCAATAGTTTAATTACTGCATCTTAATACTAGTTTAATTTGCATTATAAAAGTCAGTCATTAAATTATATTACAAAAAGGAAATTCAGCCTATTCATATGTACATCATCATTACCTAAACAAAAGAAATACTATAAATAATCTACTGCTCCACTCGGGTCTGTGATGAACCTGAAATCAATTTATTATATAATATGAGTACATAATTCACCAATTGACAAAACAAAACATATACACCTCTATTTTTTATTTCATTAATCTGAAATCAACACTTTAAATATAAATACACAATCTTTTTCTTCTTATGAACTATTTGATTTCACCTAAAGAAGCCATTAATAACCCTACAAGTTAGTCACACTAACATTACTAGCTTTGCTTCGAATAACTAGTTAAATTAAATATCCTGACAACTAATCATATTGACACAATTAGCTCCGCTCCAGACAGCTAGTCAAATTAAATATCAGTTAATCACAATGATGCTACTACTTTCACTCAAGACAACTAGTCAATCTCATATCTCAGCATTCAGTTATCTGGATACTCCTAGCTCTACTTATGACAAGTAGTCAATTAAACACCTCAGCTATCAGTTTCATTGATGTCATTAGCTTCACTTAAGATAGCTATTCAATCACATATCCCGACAATTAGTCACCCTGATGTCACTAGCTCAGCTCAAGACAACTAATCAAATAAATCCTTCCCTTTTTTTTTTTGAAACTTTAAGGTTTGTCTCCTTAAGTTTCCATGCCAATTTCCTAATTATCCAACCATTTTACGTCTCACCTAACACAAGTCAACTCAATCATTATAACAACTAAGTCAACCAAACTCATCCTTATTTATTAGCTTAAGCCGAATTCCACACCAAGAAGAATATGGGTTCTCATTCAGGTTTTCATGAAATTAATTTTATTCCCAATCATCAAACCCAGTATGTAATTTTTTTCATGTAATCAACTCTCCACCCAATCATTAATTTCATCATATAACATAGTTAAACACCAATTTCATGTTAATTTGAACTAAAAATCTGAAAACTACTCTCACTAGTTTGACCGAATTACCTATACAAAAGGGAACATAATTTTTTTTCTTCATTTTTCCATAATTCACACATTACCCATTCTTAATTCATACCCAAGAATATGATTTTAAACAAAGAATACAATTTTAAACATCTCAACCTATAAAACTCAACATTCCATATTGTACACATTACTACCTAAGCTTCAAAACATGCTAAAATCATAATCAATCATGGTGGAAGTAATTCTTACCTCCTAATCATAAGAAATAAAAAAAAAATTGACAAGGAAACCAACCTTTCTTCACTTATTCTTCTCTTTCTCTCTCTAACTTCCAAAACCTCTATTTCCAAGCTTTATAACCCTTCTAAAACTTGAAATCCCTTGCTTTAATCCTAAAAAACCCCCCCTTTAGAACTTTTAATCCAAGGTTTTTAGGCATTTTTTATGGAAAAAATCAAGTGAAAGATGAAGAAGAACCTTTCCCCTTATCTTTAGATTGTTAGGCCAAAATGGCTTCTAAAGGAAGCCAATGCCACATATTTATATCTCATAATTCTTGATATTTATAACAATACTAGTATATCTAGTTAAGGTATTTTTTTTAACCAGATACCCCGTCTCAGCTCACTTTTAAAATACCATACATATAGGTTGTATTTTCAATATTTTTACTATCACTGTAATTTTTTTTAACTAGAGTTTACATTTCTTGCCCATACACTCAACAAAATAAGGTTGTAGAGTTTAAGAATCATCACTTTTTAGATGTTGTTCATACCTTGTTTAATTGACTCTTCTATACCACCTAGATTTTGGGTATAAGCATTATTTATGACTGTTTATTTGATTAATTATCTTCTCTTCTAAGTTTTCAATTTTGATTTGCAATATTCTCGCTTATTTGGTGTTACTCTTAAGTATAAGTTTCTTCATATATTTGGTTGTGTTTGTTTTGTTCACTTATCATCTACTGAATAATACAAGTTTGCTACTTAATCTTATTTGGTGTGCTTTTCTAGGATTTAGTAATATACATAAAAGGGTTTGTGTTTTATGAATCGGTTGCTAATAAACTTCATATTTCTTAAAATATGATCTTATTTGAAAATCAATATTTCTTTCAGTTTTCAACTTCTTATGATTCCTATTTAGTTTTGTTTCCCATTTTTTATGACGTGTCAAGTTCTATTTAACATTTTAAGTCAATTATTGTGTATCAAATATGTTATCCATTAGTCTAATTGCATGATGTAACCTTGACACTTGATTATGTTCTTATTGAACCTCATCGGTCATCTTAGATTTCACATCATTTGGATATATGGGTTCTCTTATACAAACTCCTCTTAATACTACCATTATATCTAAGTCTTGCTCTCAGGCTTTTAATGAAGCATATTAGAAGCAAACTATGTAAAAAGAGCTTCAGGCTCTTTAAGACAATCTCACATGTGATATTGTTCCTTGTCTTGATGGCGTCAAACTTTTTAGCTATAGTTGGGCTTATACCATAAAGTTATAGCATGATAGTTCTATTGTAAGGTATAAAGCTTGTTTGGTGGTTTTTGGCATCATGTGCCTGATTTGAGAAGTTCATTCTACTCTTTTTTATTTTAATTTTATTCAGAGTTAGTTTGACTCCTCTCTTTCCCAAAACAATTTTTACTATGATTATTATACTTCTTGTATATATGGATGTTATTATAATTACAAGGTTTGATTCTTAGTTGATTGAGCAACTACAAACACATCTTAACATTTCATTTCATATTAAAGATCTTGGTACCCTACAATATTTTAATGGTCTTGATGCACACCCTTGTCGAACTAACACACTTTTGCATCAATATAAGTACACTCAAAAGCTTCTCACTATAGTTGATCTTCAATCCAGTAACTTGGTCCTTATATAATGAATGTCAACTTGAAGCTACAACAAGATGATGATGAGCTATTATATGATCCCTCATTGTATCGGTAACTAGTAAGGAGTTTGAATTATTTGATAATTACTTGGCCTAATGTTTCTTTTACTATACAACAAGTTAGGCATTTTATACAGCTCCTCACCATTCTCACTTACTTATAATATGACATATCCTTTGTTATCTCAAATGTATTTTTAGTCATGAATTATTCTTTCCTCTTTTTAATAGTTGATGAGTTTTAGTGATATAGATTGAGTTGGTTTTCCTAATACTCGTCATTCAGTTATTGACTGGTGCATGTTTCTTGATGATGATCTTATTTCTTGGAAGAGTAAGAAGCACAATCGAGTTTCTAAATCCTCAATTAAGTTTGAATATCGTGCTATGTTATTAGCATGCTTTAAGATTGTTTGACTTCGAGGTCTATTAGGTGAACTTGGTATTCCTCAACTTACTCTTACTTCTCTTCATGTTGATACCACAAGTGCTATTCAAATTACTGCCAATCTGGTTTTTTATGAACGAATCAAGCACATTGAAGTAGATTGTCATTCTATTTATGAAATACTTGACCAACACGTAATTACTCTCTCTTACATTTTCACTAAGTTCTAGACAATTGATGTGTGTACCAAGACCCTATCTCGTCATCGACATCAATTCATTATTAATAAATTGATGCTTCGAAATCTATAAACATCAATTTTAAAGGGGTTGTTAGTATAATATCTTGATTTAGAGAGTTTTATATAGGGAGATTAATTAATAAGCTATTAGTTATGCATAGTTTTTTTTTTTTTTGTTAGAGAGAGATTGTAATTATAATCCAAAAATGATTGTAAGATATAATTATATTAATACTTGACTAAGTGAAAGACAATCATACCATTTTGACAATAGGCAAAGACTAGCTCAAAATGCCAGCAACTAAAGAGCAAAATTAACAACCATCCTCGTACTCGGAATCTTCAAAATTTAAATGGTTGTTTAGAACTTAATTATTTAAATTCCACAAACCAACTAAAAACCATGAAACCATATGGAGGTTTATCAAAATCTTCATAAATTTAATAATTTATTTTGTTTTTTTCGATTGAATTCAAATGGTTGTTTCGAGATATCCTAAACCAATTTGAAAAAATAATGATCCTAAGCTAATATTTATAAATTTGAATCTAGAAAGCTGTAGACGTTAACTATGCAACACCTCATGTATTCTTGTTCATCATGAACTGTACCCAGAATTTGAGGCATTATTGTCCACCTCAAAAAACAAGATATAAAGCACTTTGGTGTTTTATAGGCTACGTACATGGAACAAAAAGTTGTAGGTCCATGTTGCCCCACTTCAACAGCAATCGGTCAAGGAATTTTCCCTTGTTTTGCCACGTCTATCTATGAAGTTTCACCATGTTCGTTTTCTTTTTCCTATCCAAGCTTAAATTCCCAAACCACAGAGCAGGTTGGAATTTATATCAAAGAGTTGAGATAGGTGGCAAAGTTGTCGTGGATGAGGAATATAAACCCACTTTAGAAAATTGCAAGAAAATTTGCCTTCGAAAGGTGGGGAGTGACACATGAACCAGCAGCATATTAAACACCACACCCCATTAATCACTTTGTCACATAGTCTCCCTCCCTCCCTCCCTCTTAATTGTGTCTCTCGTACAAAAACGAAGCATGAGTTCTTGCTAGTTAATTAAACTTCATCTTCTTTTCGGAAATGGCTGAGGAAGGACGTCATAGAAACCACTCATGTTCACCAACTGTAAGCACTGGCACACCAATAATGGCAGCTCCTTTGAGAAAAGTGTGTAACAGAATTCTCGGGTTTGCCACTTCTTGCAGAAAGAATACAGCTCCTTATGGTAGAAGAATTTTCCATAGAGAAGTTGAACAAGATGAGTTCCAGTATGGAAACACTCACTGCCTCTCCTCTTACTACAGTGTTTTTGTAGTCCGCTTGGCTATAATGGTTTGTTTAATCTCTCTTTCTCTGTACTGCTGTATTCTTTACAAGTTTCACTACTGAATTATGAAAACTTCAATCAAATTTATTGATCAAGTAAGTAACTTAGCTGATAGAAATGTGTATAATAAATATATCACCTATTGTTGTATACTTGGTAATGAAAGAAACATTATGCACAAAATCATTGAAAGAAGGCAATGTTTGTTTAATCCAGATAAGGAAAGTCATGACTCGGGGGTCAAATCCTACCCTTACCCTCGCTAACTTTAAGAACTCGAAAGTGAAAAGGAAATGGGATTCATTGCCTGTGTCAATTCGATAAGCTTTTTTCTTCCTAAATTCTGTTTATGCATTTGCTTCATATTCAATTTTTGTTTCTATTGTCTGATTATGGTATAAGAAACTATGATCTGGACAATCAGAGAAACTGCCTTTTAGCATGCAGAAACTGCTGTTTTGGTCAGTGAGTACATTATTAATTTTCTGTTAATGGCTTTATGCAGGCTATGTTAGCAATTTTGATTGGGCTGCTAACCATACTAACATGGCATTTCACTAGAAGCTATACAAAAAAGTCACTAGATACCTTGGCTTCAGGCCTTCGATATGAACTTCTACAGCGCCCCATATTAAGAATGTGGAACATTCTGAATTCCACAGCTGAGATAACTGCAGCCCAGGTTAAGCTATCAGAGTATGTAATCGGAAGGTACAGCAAGACAACCATTCAAGCCGAACAAGTGGAGGTTGTTGTGTTTATGATGTTCTTAAAGTGCTACCAAATCTGACAATAGAATTAATCTTTGGATTTTTTGGATATGTTTGTATTGACTTGATTTTTTCTTTTTTTGGTCTTAACAGCTTTATGAAGTGATGAGGCATGTAACGTGGGCACTGTTTTCGAGTCGTAAAGCTCTCAATGCAATTACCATAAATTATAGAAATGGTTTTGTGCAGGCTTTCCACAGGGATCATAGGAGTAACAACACGTTCTACATCTACTCTGATCTTAGGAACTACTCAATCAATGCCAAAGGGCCTTCTGATGCAAATATGTTCTTATCGCATCAAGCATGGAATGATCAATCCATCCACAGTAACTTTTCTGCAATTTGGTATCGTGAACCACTTGATCCTACCTCAGGCGAAAAGATAGGAAAAGCAAGTCCAATTCCACCAGACGATCTTATCAATATTGCAGGCCTTTCACAAGTACCTGACGGTGTGGCTTCATGGCATGTGGCAGTAAGCAAGTACACGGATTCACCACTGCTTTCAGCAGCATTGCCTGTGTGGGATGCTTACAATAAAAGCATTGTGGCCGTCGTAGGTGTTACTACTGCTCTCTACAGTGTAGGCCAATTGATGAGAGAGCTTGTTGAAGTCCATAAGGGATACATATATTTGACCTCTCAAGAGGGTTACTTATTGGCTACTTCCACGAATGCTCCTCTCTTGACAAATTCAACAAGGCCCAATCTTATAATGGCTGTCGATACTGAGGAACCCACTATAAGAATGGGAGCTCGATGGTTGGAGAGAGTCTATGGAAACAAGTTTCCTCCAGGTCACGTTGTTCATGTGGAAAATGCAAAACTTGGCAAGCAGCAATGTTACATCGACTCGTTTTTTCTAAATCTGAAGAGACTCCCTATAGTAAGTGTCGAACCTTCTCTCTAACTTTTCCCAAGACTTAAAGTTTTATCCAGCATCGCTTAAACTTGGATGTTACAGAATTGCATTTCTATAAATTCCCCGGTGATGCCCAAGTAGAATGAAAAAATGGCTCGAAAGGATCTAGTTTATTTTATTTAGTTTATAGCTATTAATTGTCTAAGCATTTAGCAAGCTTCTGCAATTCTGAATAGGTGGGGGTGATCATCATTCCAAGAAGATATATAATGGGAAAGGTTGATGAGAGAGCATTCAAAACGTTGGTTATACTCATTTCTGCATCTCTATGTATCCTAGTCATCGGATGTGTCTTCATTTTGATTCTCACAAATGGAGTATCAAAGGAGATGAAACTAAGGGCAGAACTGATAAGCCATCTTGATGCAAGGAGAAGGGCAGAGGCATCAAACAACTACAAAAGCCAGTTTCTGGCAAACATGAGGTGTATTACTTTGTATCTTAATAGTAATATATGTTTGTGAGCTTTGATATTCAATTAGGCTTGCAAATTTGTATCAGCGACACAGAGTTTTGAGTACCCTTGAGATCTTTTCTTTTTCCTGTTCTTGAGTCTTTAACGGAAGTAAATATTCATTTCATTTCTGTACAACAGTCACGAATTGAGGACTCCTATGGCTGCAGTGATTGGGCTGCTGGACATTCTTATCTGTGATGATTGCCTCACGAATGAACAATATGCAAATGTTACACAGATCAGAAAATGCTCCACGGCTCTACTCCGGCTTCTTAACAACATATTGGATCTGAGCAAGGTGAGATGCTAAAAATAGCCTAGCAATTGTAAACAGTTGTAACAATTACAAAGATATCAAAACCAACACAAACCAGAACGTCCAAGGCTGCAGCAAGTCACAGAATGTCCTTTTCTTGATTCATTTCGAAATTGGTTTTATAGGTTGAATCTGGAAAATTGGTTTTGGAAGATGCTGAGTTTGACTTGGGAAGAGAACTTGAAGGACTTATTGACATGTTCTCTGTTCAGTGCATTAACCACAATGTCGAGGCTGTTTTGGATCTCTCTGGTACGTGTTGTGCATTGAATGTCAAGTATCAACATATGATCATTAGCCTCTTTCTGATGTTCATTGCTACTTGCATTTCCTGCATGCAGATGAGATGCCGAAATTAGTACGAGGAGACTCCGCCAGAGTTGTTCAAATATTTGCAAATCTGATAAGCAATTCTATAAAGTTTACGACAAGTAAGTCCAACACTTGCAGTGCCAACTTACTTAGATTTTAGTATGCTTACCTGTAATAGAATTAGAGACAAAATTCATCTCTCAATGAACAAAAAGCATTGTTTAGTCAACTTCTTCTTGCATACCTAACTCTTCAAAATGACTTTCAGCGGGTCACATTATTCTGCGTGGTTGGTGTGAGAACTTAAATAATACTTACAATGACACACAGTTTCATCTCGATCAGAAGAAAATGCGTTGTGCAATTAAGCCAAAACTTAGGCAGCAGGGGAATCATCTGAAGAAGGCCTGTAAGAAGGAAAACAAAATGATTCTTTGGTTTGAAATTGATGACACAGGCTGTGGTATGAACCTCAAAAAATGTCTGAAACCACATAAAATATCTTCCATCTCTATAGCATTTGTAACAGTTTTTTCTTTTTCTTTTTTGCCTATCTGCAGGAATTGATCCAAGCAAATGGGAGTCTGTATTCGAAAGCTTTGAACAAGCTGATCCATCAACAACTCGACTGTAAGTAGATGAAACAAGTTTCACTGGCCACAACTCGCTTGATTCATCCATTGAAATTAACAATTACAAAATATGCTATAAGATCTAGAAAAAAGGCAATGCGTTGCTCACTCTACCTCCTGGTTCAGATCCACTAGTTTTACCAGTTAATTTGGGTAGAAGTTGATACTTGATAGTTGAAGTGCAAAAGCAAGCATGTGAATATATCAAGCAAATTTAAGATCCTGAACAGAAATTCTTGGTTTTTTAACAATTGTCTATTTCAGGCATGGAGGCACTGGTCTTGGACTATGCATAGTTAGAACTTTGGTGAGTAAACTCCACACTCATATAAGATTCCTAACCACTAAACAGAAAATCAAATGAGAGATTACCTCACCATGCAAAGTTTATCTTTAACTTATCAGCTGCATGCCCTAAACCTTAATCAGATACTGCAGTTCAGCTATTAAATAATATCTGGCTGAATTTGTGAAGAGAAGCAGCAGCAGCATCATCATAATCCTTTTTTATGCTTCCTAGTCTACAACCGCTTACTGACGTTTTCCTAGTTGTTGGCGAGGACAGGTTAACAAGATGGGTGGAGAAATAAAGGTTGTGAAGAAGAATGGACCTGGAACTCTAATGCGACTATACTTGCTTCTCAAGACACCTACAGACGGTGCAGACCTACACTGCCAAGTAGATTTTTCAAGTCACAATGCCGTGGTGAGTAAAATTACCTGTGTTATTCATAAACAAATCACAAGCTTCCTCTTTGTCGATGTATTTCTGTTGGCTAAATTATTAGCTTCGTGTGTGGTCGAAACAACATCAAAATATGCAGGTTTTAAGGGCTAAAAACAGGTCTGTAATTTTCTGCAGAAGAGAGAAATGATCAAAAACTGTAACTTCTTTTTCTTTTTCTTTTTTCCTTCACACACACCAAGAACATTCAAACATATATAACTTCCACCTTCTTTCCTCCATCATTTTTCATTCTTTCCATTCACCACTAAAGGCACATTAATAGGTTAGCAGCCTAACATTCCGAATGTTCTTAGAACTCTTTCAACAGACTTCTTTTGATAAATGAAGACACCTCCACCATCATCTTGGTAAACCTTAATACCTAAAAAATGATGTGACAGCCCAATATCATCATCTAATATTTTCTCATAATTTCTTTTTTAAAGTATTCATCCATCTTCCATTACTACCCGTAATTACAAAATCATCAACATATAAAGCAACAATAAGAATATCATTCTCTTGTTTTTTCACATACAAAGTAAGCTCACTTTTGCTTCTTCGATTTTTTTATTGTATCAAGTTCTCGAAGCTTGATTCACCCCATATAATGCATTTTTTTGCAAATACATGGTATCTTCCTTTTACTATCAACAAAAACTTATGGCTGCTCTACATAGACTTCTTCCTTCAACTCCTCCATTTAAAAAGGCTGACTTCTCATTAAGTTGGTATAACAACCAACCTTTATGAGCTGCAAGAACAATGAGTGCTCTAACAGTATCCAAATGAGTTACCGGAGCAAAGACTGCATTGAAATCAATTTCAGGTAGTTGAGATTAATTCTTAGCTACTAGTCTTGGCTTGTTCTTTTGCACAAAACTATCTTGATTATGTTTTACCTTCTAAATTCATTTTACACCAATCACTTTTTTGTCTTTTGACTTATCAACCAATATACAAGTGTTTTGTTGTTCTCAATCATCTCTATTTCTTTCTCCTTGCTTGCTTCTTCAAAATTCTTTAGTTCAACCACACAAAAGTTACACTTTGTATACCCTTCATGCAAACTTTCCATCTTCTTTGAAATTGAGCTAGAAGATGACAATACACTTGTTCTAGAATCTGGATACTTTTCTTCTTCTTTTTTTTTTTTTTTTGTGAACTGATTTTTTGCTTCAAATCACAAGTTGAATTATTATCACCATTAATTTTTTCTTTTTCCTAAATTCATTTTGCTTTTTCGTCAAATAACACATCTCTGTTCATAACAACTTTCTTATTTTTTAGATTATACAGCTTGTAGCTCTTTGACATAGAACTATGACTAAGAAAGATACTTTTAACACTAGCTTTTTCCAACTTATATCTTTTCTCTTTTGGAATCTAAGCATAACACTTTTAGATGATTCACCAAAGGATTCCTTGTATTCCAAGCTTCAAATGATGTATGATTATTTAAGGCTTTTGTTAGACACCTGTTGATTAAATAAACTGTTGTATTTACTACTTCAATCTAAAACCTTCTTAGAAGGCCCTTCTCAAACAACATAGATTTGATCATTTCTATCACTATTTGATTTTTCCTCTTAGATACCCTATTTTGTTAAAGAATATAACCAATTATTATTTGCCTTTGCACACCTTCATCTTTACAAAACTTCTCAAATTCACCTGAAGTATATCATTTCCATGATCACTTCCCAAAACTTTTATCTTTCTACCATATTCACCAGCTCAAGCTTTTCTTTGGCTTTCCAGACTACTTCTTTAAAGAAAAGGTTATCGATGATGTTTTTCAAGTGCAGAACCTTCACAAACACCATCCTTCTCTTCAATAAATGAAAGCCTATACACTGTATTTTTCTGTTGAAGTAACTTAAAGGCTACTAAAGTTTAAATGACCAAGTCTTATATGCCAAAGTCATGAGTCATCTTCTCCTTTCATGTTCATTGTCACAATATTTATATGTTTCAAGTTAAGAGGAAAACACATATTCGCCATCTTAACCCATGCTAATACTTGTGTCCACACACCTTTGTCATAAATGGTGCGATAATCATCTTCAAAATGCAGTGCCTGCCCATGCTCTACAAGTTATCCAAAACTTAGTAGATTCCGATCAACTTCTTGAACATGCAAGACTTCACTTGTCGCATTTTTTTTCTTTTTTTTTTGGTTTATACCATTTTCTTCAATCAAATATCCGTTTCCAATCTTCACTCTTCTCTTTTAATGCGCTTTGACGAGCATAAAACAAACTTCCTTCATCACCCTTATCTTTTGACTAACTTGCTTGCTGCTTCCCTTTATCTACAATCTTTCAACATATGACCAAATCCTTCACAACTGAAACAGTAAATTCTTCCTTTCTACCAGAAATCTCTAGCAACATGCCCTTGCTTGTCGCAATGAAAACATCTTCGTGGAGAGCTGTCTTTAATTAGTTTACTGTCAAAGCTTTCTCTACTTGCAAAATTAAATTTGTCTTCCCCCCTGAAACTTGTACTTCAAGCTCTAGCTCTACCTTTTCCAGTTTGTCCACCTCATTTAAATGTCTCAAAACTTCTTTTTTCAATTTGTCCACCTCATTAAATTTGTCTCTTGATTTTGGTTGTCAAGAGTAGATTGAAATAATCTCTCAGCAAATTTTCCAGACTATTGTACCGTTCTTTTCTCAAATGACTTACAAGTACCTGTCAATTATTGAATGATTAATTTAGACAAATCCTTAGTTTCTTCAACAACAACAACACAGCAATAGCATCAAATTTTTCAGGCAAGCTAATCAGAACTTTCTCTATATTCTTTCTATCAGGAATTTCTTCCTCATGTATTCTCCTTTGATTTTTAAGTTTCATCAACCTATTAGAAAACTCTTCAACTAATTCATTCTCATTCGATTTCAAATTCCCAAGTTCTTTTCTAAGACTTTGCATTTACACAACCCTTACCTTCACATGTCCTTCATATTCCCTTCGTAGAATCTCCCATGCTTGCTTTGCTTGAGTGTAACTTATGACTTTTGGAAAGATAGGATCATCTACCCCTCTCTAAATTAATCCAAGAGCTCCAACATTTCCACTCCTTCTATCCTTCAAATCTTTGACTTTTGCTACAGGTAAGTTGTTTATTGGTTGAAGCTCCTCAAATTCAGTCTCTATAATCTCCCACAAATCAAGTAAAATAAGTCGAAGTCTTTATTTTCATGCTCCAAAATTCATAATTTTTTCCTATAAACATAGGAGGCTGGACAGAACTCAAGTTTAAGTTGTTTGTTTTGGCCATCTCTTGTTGCAAATCAGCTTCTTTTACTTGATTTCATCTCCAAACTCCTCGTTCTTCAACCTAAGCTCCGATACCACTACTATTGGCTAAATTATTAGCCTGTGTATGGTCAAAACAACATCAAAATATGCAGGTTCTAAGGGTTAAAAATAGGTCTTCAATTTTTTTTCTGCAGAATAGCATGAGACTTTACAGCATTTTAACCTTGACAATTTGTGATATCATACAGATAAATTAAAAAACAAAAATGCTTTCACCCGTGGATTACCAAATCGTGTGTGCTCATTATATTTAACTGTAACTGCAGGTGCTGGTGGCACTATATGGCAGCATGGGCAGAGTTATTATGTCCCAGTGGTTGCGTGAAATCGGATTGACCACCTTAGGAGTGTCTGAGTGGAATGAACTGACACGAGTTCTTCGGAAACTCTTTCATGCCAGAAGACGTGAGAATGGCTTTGATGTTCAGTGTTCTTTGAATGAACCATTAAAATCTGAAGTGCTTAATATTGAAGACATGAAGGACCTATTCATCATAGTTGTTGACGTTGGATTACTTGACTTGAGCACAGATATATGGAAGGAACAAATTAACTTCCTTGATAATTTCTCTGGAAAAGCCAAATTTGCATGGATGCTCAATCATGATACTTCAAATGCAATAAAGATGGAGCTTCGCAAGAAGGGGCATTTGCTGATGGTTAATAAACCACTTTACAAGGCCAAAATGATTCACATTTTGGAAACTGTCATAAAGGAGAAAGATCTTGAGTATCAAAAGAAAAGTTCGAATGCTGCAAGAGCTATGGCAAAGGACGGTGACATGCATGAATGCCTTGAGATTGATTCCACCCATTTTGACACTACCAGCTCTGAAGAATCAGATACAGCTGAAATGGGTGGTTCCACTTCTCCAAGCACATTTCATCTCAGAGATGTACGAAAAGAAAGAGAAGAGATCGCATGTCAATCACAGTGTCAAACATTTAAGTGCTTAATTGAATTGGCTGAAGTTGATGCAGAAGCAAGAGAAGATCCAGGTCAGAATAGGCTCAATTTACAAGGCACCCAATATGGAAATGATATGCTAGTCTGCAACAAGCAAGTGCCCTTTTCAACCGCAACTCGAAATGAAAGTTCTAAACACGATGAACGAAACTCAGAAACCAGTAGTCATAAAGAACAAGGCAATTCATATTCAAACAAAGCTGGAAATCAACAAAAGGCTCTTGATGGCTTGCGGATTCTGCTTGCGGAAGATACTCCTGTTCTTCAGAGAGTTGCAACCATCATGCTCGAAAAAATGGGGGCTAAAGTTATTACTGTCGGAGATGGACTACAAGCAGTAGAAGCTCTAAATTGCAGTTTGAGTGAAAAAGATTGTAGAAGGGAATCCCCTGGAAATGATGGACATACAGGTTTACAAACTGAAATTCAGGAATCCCAGTCATATGACTTGATCCTAATGGACTGTCAGGTAAGAATGCTAACAGAGAGTGCTAATATCTCCCGTCTAGCATTGATCATGTGCTTCAATCTAGTCTATAAACTAATGCTGATTGATTTTGTGACCAGATGCCAAAGATGGATGGTTATGAAGCAACAAAAGCAATCAGGAAATCAGAAACTGGAACTGACTTGCACATTCCTATTGTTGCATTGACAGCTCACGCTATGTCGTCAGATGAAGCCAAATGCTTGGAGGTTGGCATGGATGCTTATCTAACAAAGCCAATTGACTACAAGTTGATGGTTTCCACCATTCTATCACTCACCAGAAGAAAAGCCTAGCCCTTCTTGTCAAATGCCAAACAAAAGCTAATTACAGAATGGCAGCACAATAAAAACAAGTCAAATGTGGAAGTAATACCCATGGATTTTCTTTCGTTTTCAAGTTGTTTGCAATATCATGGAAGTTGTATAGCTTGTAACTCATGGATTTTAGGTCCTTCATTTTGTATAGCTTGAAAGTTATTGAGCTAAGAATTCGGGAAAAAAAGCTACTTTTGTTGTCAATGAGATCCATCAATTGATCCTCGTCTACCTTTTCCTCAAAAAACTTTAGTAAATACATTTGCTCTTCAGCTGGGAGCAGTCAAAATTTGGTGCAGAGGAATAGCTAGGAGCACCTCTCATTGTTGTCATAACTCTGCTCCGGTCTGGATCAATCAGTTCGACAATTCAAAGAGATAGGTGATGTCCTTCCGCTATATATCAATGATGATTTTCTTTCTTTGCCTCCAATCAAGTATAAACGCTTTGATTTTGGGAAATATCCATTGATCTAAAGATCCATTAGGCATGTATCCATAAACACGAAGCCTATGAAATTTATCAGAACTAAAACTGGCAACTCTTACCAAGTTAACATGGTGAATATTTTGTGTGTTTCTTAGTGAGTTTCTTTAGAGTTTTAGGTGTCTTTTGAGATTTATTTTTTTCTTGAGGATTCAATGTGTTTTCCATGTAATTAACAACCAGAGTAAGCTAATCCAAGTTAATAAGATCACAGGTTAACCCATCAAATTAACTATGTTAGTTAAATCAATGTCAAAATTAATTCAAATTAAAACTCGATTTAAATATAATTTTGAATTATAAATTTATTGAGTTAATTTATGGTGCCGAACCAGGTTTTGTAACTAGAAGTTTCATACAATCATTAGAGTGTATCTAGTTTTGATGTTGATTATTATCATACAATCATTAGAGTGTATCTAGTTTTGATGTTGATTATTATGTAGAATCATGGTTCACTTGTGGAACAATTATAAAGGTGTTTGTCTTGTGATATTGTATTTTCGCCTAAAAAAGAGGGAGAGAGATTTCTATGTTAAAATTACTAATACAGGACGAGGAGGAGGAGGAGGAGGAGGAGGTACCCACTATATCCATAGATTATTTTTTTAATGTAATGAAGATCAATTTCAGTATTATTTTAAAAAATTTAAAATAATATTAAAAAATCCAACATTTCTGAAAAAGAAAAGAAAAATATTCATCCAATTATCAACCAAATAGTTATCATTCTAGACAATTATTAGCAGAAAAGGACACGAATGAAAACAAAATCTTAAAGGAAATTATAAGACAATTATAACAAACCTTAAGGGTCACCATAAAAATAACAGCTCTCTAACATCCGCCAAATCTGCAAATTATTGATGGAGAGAGGCTCAACGGCTAGTACGTAAAACGGTAACCTCAACGGTCGAAAAATTCAAAAGTCTATCTCCCCACCATCCCCTCTAAAAATCCCAATCTTCTCTTCATTTCTCTCTACGTCTCTCTCGCCCTCCCTCTCTCTTCTTATCTCCGCAAGAGACGTCACTTCAATTTACCAAAACAGACCATAAGAAGGAACAAAAGAAGAAAAAGGATCCTTAGGGTTTCTCAATATGATGCAAGAAATGTGGAATGCACCACCTGGTTTTAGACCAACAAAATCTGCACCAACTTCACCAGCAAAGCCACTTGGTGTTTCAAGAACTCGCTCTGAGTCATTTCATGCTATCCACAAAGTCCCTGTTGGTGACTCTCCTTATGTTAGAGCCAAAAATGTTCAGGTAAATTAGTTGCGCATCTTTTGGTCTTCAAATTGATTGGGATGTGTTGTTCTTTTGGTTTCGATAGGTGTTTGGCAGATTTTATTGATGGGTTTTGATTGTTTCAATGTTTTGTTTTGATTAGTTGGTTGATAAAGATCCAGAGAAGGCAATACCTCTATTTTGGGCGGCAATAAATGCTGGGGATAGGGTGGATAGTGCATTGAAAGATATGGCTATTGTTATGAAGCAACAGAATAGGGCTGATGAAGCAATTGAGGCTATCAAATCTTTACGACATCGGTGTTCAGATCAAGCCCAAGAGTCTCTCGATAACATTCTTCTTGATCTTTACAAGGTCTCTTACTTTAACTAATTCCACTCTGTACAATTTGGTATTTTTGTAACACAGCAAGTACTTATTTAGTTTGATTTCCATTCTTTTAGAGATGTGGAAGATTGGATGACCAAATAGCATTGTTGAAGCACAAGCTATACATGATTCAACAAGGGTTAGCTTTCAATGGAAAAAGAACAAAGACTGCAAGGTCTCAAGGGAAGAAATTTCAGGTTTCTGTAGAACAAGAAGCAACTAGGTTATTGGTAAGAGAGCGATGTCTTGCTTCTTTGGCTCTCTGTAGTCTCTGAAATGTTATGGTACTTGTGTACTTATTTGGTCGATTCTTTGTTTCAGGGGAACTTGGGATGGGCATTGATGCAACAAAACAATTACATTGAAGCAGAAGATGCCTATAGAAGGGCACTTGCTATTGCACCTGACAACAACAAGATGTGCAATCTTGGGATTTGTTTGATGAAACAGGGGAGAATTAGTGAGGCTAAAGAGACATTGCGCAGAGTAAAACCAGCAGTGGCTGATGGACCACGAGGTGTAGATTCACATCTCAAAGCCTATGAAAGGGCACAGCAGATGCTCAATGACCTTGAATCTGAGATGATGAACATAGGAGGCGATCGGGTTGAACAAAGTAGGCTCTTTGATGCATTTCTTGGTTCTTCATCAATTTGGCAGCCTCAGCCTTGTAAGGATCATCATAGTGTCTTGCCAACAACCAATGCAAAATCTTCTCATGATGATTTCTCCGATGAGAATGTCGATTCCAATATAGTAGCAAATTGTGCCCAGATGGTGCTTCGCCAACAGAAAACTATCAAACAGCTCACTACTCCTCCTTTAGGGAATTTATGGAATGTTGATGCACCTCCATTCTATTCCTCCAAATTGGTAAAGGAGCCAATTAAGGAACCAATTGGGTATCAATTCCATGATAAACTTAAGAGGACAAGGTCAGGAAATGCTGCTAGTTCAAACAGAAAGATTGAAATGGGGTTGTTCACGGCACCATCTGTGGAACCAGAAAACCCAGAAACAAAGACGAGGAGACTATCAGATGAAACAGAAGACAAGGTGTCACAGTTGTTGCCAGATAATGATGACTTTGAAGAAGCCATCCTCGCAGCCGTTCTAGGTCCTGCAAGAAATGCAGGGAAAACAGCAGGGAAGGTAGTTGAAACTGCGAATTCTGGGACCTTTCAGCAGAAGAAGATGGAAAAGCGACTCAAGGTTTTCCAGGACATCACCCTCTCTCTCAGCCCAAGAGCCTGACTTAACTTAGTTACCAGCCTTAACTAATTTAAACTTAAAGAGTTGATACTTTAAATCTAGGATGGAGGAGATAAACTTGTTCTCCTTGACCCTGCTCCTCTTCAGAGGAAGGAGTTACGCAGTGCGGTAGTGGGGTGGAAGCAGGCAAGATTTTTTGTGGGTTTTTCACTACACACACAAGCATGTTATCTATTTATTTCATTTATTGTCAGCCTCTTGAATAAGGCGCATGTTAACTTGATAATAAGTCAATGTCACATCTCATGTAGTTCTATCCTATGAAAAAGAAGATGGTGATTGATTCATTCCCCCTTGCAGTTTGCTCCTTTACTTGTCAAAAAATGGACGACTTCTGAATTTGGCATGCCTAAATTTGGAAGATCATCCCACTGCTTCATATAATATAAACTATGGCAAAATACAGTGTTCATTGCTAAAATATCCGATTGCTTTCCTATATGAATTCGGTTCATGGGAGATATTGCTTTCCTAAATTTGGAAGATCCCACTGCTTCATATAGAAATTGCATGTTGCATGTTCAGAGATCAAATTTGGAAGTTAGCGGACACAAACTCAAGGCATGGATGGAAAATGGAGAGAGAGAATTCATAAACTCTAGAAAACAATAGTTCATATTATTTCAGTCAGGATGAAAGTTCCACTTCAATGAAGACTTTCTGAACTTATTAATTTCAAATTTTAATTTCAGATTAGACTTTCTGAACTTATTAATTTCAAATTTTAATTTCAGATTACAATCTTTTTTTTTTTTTTTTTTGGAAATGATCTTTAAGTCCGAACATGAC
This sequence comes from Populus x sibirica, assembly GCA_019202695.1. Classification (NCBI taxonomy): domain Eukaryota; kingdom Viridiplantae; phylum Streptophyta; class Magnoliopsida; order Malpighiales; family Salicaceae; genus Populus; species Populus x sibirica. Next base: position 1,978,423 of record JAGMVL010000801.1, read on the forward strand.
TCCTTCATAGCTACAGTTGCAGCAGCTAGGGCGACTCCACTCCCACAACACTTTATGCTATCAAGGTACTGTTCTTTGTAATTGCTTTGAGACCTGAGGAAGGTAGAGTAAAGCCCAGCTCCGATAACTTTTTGTGTGATGCCGCATAATCTGCGAAGAATGCATCATCATCCTGCCATTTGACCAAAAACTCTCAATTAGCAGCTGAATCAGGACTTCGATAATTGATCTCCATCTACGGAGAACACATCAAATGGAAACTATTAATGGCGAATGAAATGCAATGGAAAACTGAGAAAATTCGTTTGGCGGCTTCCAAAATATGTGACGGCAAGGTAACACAACATGGAGAATTTGTAGATCTTTCAAAGTTCCTGAGAATATATGTCATCGACGTGATTCCATAACTGGCATGTAAACAAAGTTTCTCTCCATATTACTTGCATGTACGAAACCAAACATACATATAAAGTATTTATATTAACTCAATCAGAGTATTACCCAACATATTATAAATAATTTTATAATATAAATCAACATTTTAATACAATTCTTATTATAAATTCAGTAAATGTAAAACATTAACTAGACATATTCTGGAGCAGTTCTGAAAAGCTAACCAAAGTTATAAGCTTGAAAAAAATAAATAACGAAAGGGTAAGTTCAATAACTTAGTGAGTAAATAATATTCAATATGCACCTACGAGGTAATTCAATAGTGAGGAATATATATATATATATTATGCTTTTATAGGAGAGTTTCACAACCAGGCCATAATAAAAAATATCATGAAATAAAGCTTATCAGAAAATCAAAGTACAATGAGCATAACACTTCAGATTGTGGGATAATTAATCACCATAGGTTGATGACTCTCTTGACTAACTAGGGTTCAGAATTATGATATGTATAAAGACTAACATTATCCTGTTAGTATGGGTATTTTGACTAGCATATCATAAGGTTATAATCAAATAAAACAGAATCATTTCTTAAAGGCTCAACTTATACAATCAATCAAATAAGGAGCTATTAATTCAGATATACATATTATCTCATATCAAGGATTTAGTTTCAATAAGTGATCATGTTAATCATGAACAAGAGATAATAAACAGTATATAAATTACCAAGACACATGATCAATTTCATATTAACAATTCAAATATCTATATTATTTCTCTTGCATATAGAATATTATCCATTAACCTGACTCAAAAGTAGAAAGGACATGATAGTGGATATCGACGAAAACCCTATTGATGCCCAGCAGGTGGAATATCAGGAGTATTTAAATACAAAAGAAAACGTACGAAGAAATAACTCGAAGCAGAAAAAATGAGATTATAACTTTAAAAATAGAGACCAAAATGTAATTATAAAAGCAAAACGGGTCTACCTAATTGATCTCAAACATATCCTATACTGAATGAATCTAAAAGAATCATTCACCATTCACCATTAGGTTAATTAGTCGACCAAAACTTACCAACCGGTCAAACAAAACCATTCAGGCCAATCGATCGATTGAAACTGACCTACCGGTCGACCAAAGCCAAACAAGCCTCCCGGTCAACCAGTTCAGACAAACTAGTCGACCAGTTGATCGGGATTCTAGAATTTTGATCCATCAGTCTCCTTTAGGTAGGTCTCAATTTTTCTAACCTAAAACCTAAAAACCCATAACAATTTAATTAACCCATCACACTTTAATCAATATAGCTAGGTTCAATTGGGCAAGATAAATTTCTCAAGAAGAATGGATCAAAATTGGTTGTAATTGAAGGAATTAAAGGACCAAGGACTGAAAATATCAAATTGAAAATATTTGGGAGGTCCCATTAAATGAGTTAGGGTTTAATTGAACAAATTTTATATCTTATAACTGATTTGGATCTCAATTAAAAAGAATTTTTAAAATCTAGTGAAAATTTTAAGAAAATAAAAAAAATAAAGGCTTCTTTTAAGTCTTACCTCAATTAGGATGATTTAATTTTTTAATCTTGATCAAATTCCTATTAGAAAAATCAAAACTTGTAGGGGGATTAACTTTAAAAAAATGTTGCTTCAAGAACCATTATGGTAATTTGACAGAACTAAGCGACATTGTTTCAAGGTCAAGTATATATTCATCACTCTCTTTATCTTTGTCTTCTACTCCCAAGCTAGAAGCTAGAGAGACCAAAAGACTCTCCATCACTATAGAAACTTAGCCCTATTTATGGCTCGAACTAGACCTTATTGTTGGATCATTCAAACTCTCGCGACCATTATCCCTATCATTGTTGATTCATCTAATTTAGGTATCATTTTATGTAATTTTATTGTTGATTTCTGTAAAATCTCAAAAAAAATAGAAAATAAAGTTATAAATGGTTATGAATTAAGAGGGATGAAATGAATAGATTTGTACAAACAATTATGATTATTAAAAGGTGGAAATAAAATACTAATAGGTTAGCCAAGACTAAATTGAATAAAAATGAAGAAGGGAGGCTAAATCTCTTAAACATAATAATGTGAGGGATTAAATAAAAAAAGAAGAGAAATTAATCTTCTTTTAAGAGGAAGTCGACGGGATAAAAAGGAGAAAAACATCCATCTTTTTCAACTTCTCCTAAACCTACCTCCACAAATCAGCCATGCATATCACCTTTCAACCCTGAAAGAGAGAAACAACGAGGGAGGTGAGTTAGAAACCTTGAGAGAAATACATGAGCTGCAACCAAAAAAGAATAGAAGACTTGTTAGAGTAAGTTAAAAGAAGAACAAGAGAAATGGAAGGGAAAGGAAGAAGAAAACCATGAAAGGGTGTCCAAGAGAGATAAAAACACAAGTTAGAAGGACATTATACCTCTTCAAATCAAATTTTGTAAGTAAACTTCAGAAATTTCAGATTTTTTTAATTAGGGTTCTTGAACCAATTTAAGGGAAATAAAGAATTACATGATTAGATGATATAAAAAGGGAATAACCTAGAGATATAACATTATTGTCCAGAAATAATAAAGACTTGAGAGTGAAATTAAGGCCTCAATCATTCGGCGAAGAGGAAGAAAATGAAAAGAAGGGTTGTTTAATGTGTGTTTATGCATATAATTGATGATTTAATCTTTTTTTCCATTATTTTGATGGTTTTTAGAAGCCAAGAAACTCACCACAATCTCAAGTTTTTTATTGCTTTTAAATATGCTTAGTTGTGTTGCTTGAGTTTAAATGTGTAGAATAAAATCAGATCGTATTAATATAGATAAGAATTTGATGACATTGGATTGAAAAACACAAAAAGAATGGTTGTTGAATTAAGGCCTATATTTGGCTATATTAAGGAAGTACAGAAGAAATAATATAATTCTTGATTAAAAATGATCTATGTTTCGACCACTCTTAGAAGAAAATAGAAGAGACATTGTGTGTGTATGTGTCTGTGTTGATAATTATGCATCGTGAGAATGAATAACTTTGACAAAAATTGATTATATTGAAACACGGCTTAAGAGAATAGAGAATTTTATTTAGTGGTCGATAATTACATATGTTCAAGAATATATTAGAGATAAATTTAGATAAGTTACAAACTCTAATCTGATGATATATTAGTCATAGATTCCTTAGAGTGTATAAATCTTACATATCGCATGAAAATTTTAAAATTGTATTAAGTGTTTGTAAAGATTATTTAATTTGATAATGGACATATGTATAAGACGAATGATGAAAGGAGGAATATTTAATTTGATAATGGACATATGTATAAGACGAATGATGAAAGGAGGAATATTTATTAACACAAATAAGTTAATAGAATGAATGAGATTGAGATGGAAACAAGTGTTTGTCAACACTTGGGATTGGAATAGAATAAAGGGAAATTTTGCTGGATTTTATATAAATAAAAAAATTCTCTTGACTTCCAAATTATATCTTGAAAAGTTTATTAAGACTAATGATATATTCCAAGGTCGTTACAAATTCTTATAAATGTTGTCATCGTTTGGTAATTCTTATTTTGCATTGCTTATTTCTCTTTTTTTTTCACTTTTGATCTTCTTGTTTTTATGGTTTTGTTTTTTATATCAACGAGTATCTCAATGACCCTTGCAAGGAGAGCATCTTTATTCTCTCTCTCGCACTAGGGTTTGTGGTATTAACTTTATCCTAGCCTTTTTATGATTTAATTTTATTGCTTAGGCATCTAATGATTTGGTCTCATTTGAGTAGGTCATTTTCTCCACCCTATAAATAGCATTAGGTCTTTGATGAAAAAAAAAATGAGAAAGAAAAGAGAAAAAAATAGATAGGAAATAAAGAGATCAACAACGAGAAAATAAGGAACAAAGTAAGGTATTCAAGAAATTTGAGGGAGAAAAAATTAGATTAACAAGAGGGAGTGAAAGATAATTTAAAGATTTTAAAAAGATTTGGATTCTTTAAGTTTTATTTTTCGGGTAAAGGAAAAAAGAAGGCGGTGTCACCATTACTAAGAATTCAAAGCCCTAACTTTGTCTAGTTGAACCATGCCTTACCTGTTTTAGTATACCCCTCCCCCCTCTATTTGTTCTTTTTGCTTGTTATGCTTTTAAACATGCATCTAATGTTTGATATTTTTTAATAGTTTATGCTACTTGCTAAAAACATTTTATGGTTCTATATGCATCCTTTATGTTTCCTTCCATGCAGATTTGATGGTTTTGATACATTGCATATGATTGTGGCCTTTCTGTTGAATGTTTATGGTATTTTTATGTGAGGAGCACTACTAGTGTTTTATGTCCATAAGTTTGAACTTGTAACAAAAATGACTTCCTGTTAAATGTTGTTGAATTTCTTATGAGTGACATTGATGGTGTCTTAAATCCATGTGCTTGAAACTATAAAATGCTTCCTTTTATATGTTTGTTTTTGTTGTTGTTGTTGTCGTGTTTTGGTTTGAGAATGACATGATTTCATGTACACTACTAGGTAGGTTATATGTTCTCTTAAAGTTGGAACCATGTATATCCTAGATAGACAAACATTTGGTTAACAATTTAATTATTCCCTTTGATATAGTGTGAGCATGTTCTAAGATTTGGTGTTACTTTTTAACAATCTTGCCCTAAAAAGTTTGTTGTAATTTAATGAATGATCTTCTGTTGATGTTTATATCATATTGGAATGCATATATAGCTCTCAATTTAGCTTTTATGAGTTAGTTGATTCTAACCTAAATCAAAGTAGGTCTTTTAAAATACCCATCCATATCTAAGTACTTGTTATTTTGAAAATGTTCACACATTTTTGGCCGAGACCCTTAGAATAGTTCTTATCTTGCATTTGATATGTTCTTGGCCATCTACCTACTATTACAGCATCAAACTTTTGTTCCAAATTGAGTTGTCTAAAATAGTGGAGGTTCCCAAGTTGTATGCACTCGATTTTCAACCTTAAAATCAACAGAACCTTTCACTCATATATTTTTAGGCCATAGAACACATGGTAAGGCCTATCGAGTTTTAGCCAATATTAAAAGGCCTAATGGGCCGACATTCTATATTTTTAAATAAAACTCACTTTTATTATATTCAAAATATCACTTTAAATTATTTTAGTTATTCAAAATATCACTTTAACTATATAAGGTAAATGGACTTATTAAAAAGAAGTAGCTTTTCCTTAGGCTTTCTAAAAATGCTTTGTTGTTACTTCTAGGTATTCAAAGTATATGGACTTTACATGGTCCATGAATTTGGATTTTAAGAGTAGCAATAGTCTTTGTTTTGCTTTTAAGGTAATAAAATGATTCTTAAGATATTTAAGTCCAATATTTACCAAATAGTTGAGAGTATTGATTTCTAAAATAAACTTACAAAAAAATATCTAACAAACAAAATGAGAATAAAAATTGTTCACTTGTTGTGTATCAACACTGATGAAGGCTAGCCAAAGCAAGATAAGTAAATTTAAAAGGAGAATATCAAATGACACACCTGAAGAAAATAAACCCTATAAAGGTCATTGTCAAGATGTTTTCGAAAAATGACTATGGTGTTACTAGATTCTAACCTAGGTAGAGGAGATGAACTCATAAGCAGTCAATGATTTGATAGGACTACGACACATAAGTTTCAAGTCGTGAGGCTGAGATAACCTGATATAAAGCAAATAAAAAAAATTATGATACCCAATTTCCAACAATTCAATGTATGAGGATGAAAAAAAAACCAATTAACAAAAAGGATAAAAAAAAAAAAGCCAACTCGGGCAAGGTTATTATGCCCCGTAAGCTAGATCATGTAAATGAAATAACCGAATTAAAGCATATTATATAAATTGAATATTTTAACTTATTATCAATTCAACAAATTGATTTATTTATATTTGAAGATTAGATGTAATACGTAATAATGTGTCATGAATTTTCAAATATTAAAAAAATCATATGTGATATGGTTTAACATTTTAATTGCTAGTTTTTTAATGTAACTATTATCATTTAATCTATAATGTTATGATTTTCACATTTGAGTATAGAGAGTAGTTACTCTATCAAATCATATTTGTTATCAATAAAATGATTATTAATTTTTTAAATAAAATTTGAAATCTTTTTAAAACCCTAATTAAAAAAAATAAAAATAAGAATTTTACTTTTAAGAACTACAAGGTAAGAGCATCAAAATGATGGGCGGGGGAATAAAAAATAAAGACGCTAAAAAAGATAAAGTAAAAAGGTAATAATATAATTGTTATTAGTTAAAAATTACTTACGAGGTGATTTTTGTCTAAAAAATTACCAAGTTGGGAAAAGGTTGGCAATTGCGTTTTCCACTTCTCTTTCAATGTATGAAAAGAATTAGAAAATAGTTTATTTAAACAAAAACTCTTATCTTTCTTGGAAAATTAAAATAATAATTTATTGTTAAACAGACCCAAAAAATTTCGTCATTCCAATGCCCAGCCATCCAACCCTTTGTAAATTGTAACATCTAATTGGTAATTACGGCTTTGGCAGCGTAATTAATCTCTTTAATTAATTATTACCGCTACTCTCTCCAATTTTTTATCCGATTTTGTGGGCCTTGAAATCTCAAGTTACCAAAACACCCTCCATTCTCTTTCACAAATCATGTGGCAAATTGGTAATTCAAATCCTTCAAGATAAACTTATTTATCCCACCAGGAACCTTCCAAACCCAACAAACAAATTCGGATTATGCCCTGCATGTTGTAGCTACTGTATATGTGACACGCGGCTCTGCAGTCCAGCTAATTTGTTTTTTTTTTTTAATAAAATAATGTTTAAACGATATTAGTGTATTTTTTTAAAAAAAAAATCACAATTTCACGGTATAGAAACAAAATTAAAAAAAATAAATATTATCAATCCCCGAGAATTCAAATGTAGAATAATAAAATAAAAAAAATCATTGAACAAAAAAATCTAAAAAAACAAAGTACTATCAAACCCGGATAACATTACAAAAACTTGCGAGTAAGTTATAAGAATGAGATAATCTAGTAGAAGACATAACAAGGAAAAAAAAAAGACAAAGCTTAATATTAAAAAGAATTGAATTTTGAAGTAGAAAATCAACAGGAATAATAAAAATCGACCTAAAAAACATGGGCTATCCGATCAAACCTCCAACGTAGATTATAAAACGAGGATAACCTAATTGAAAGTAAATCGAAGAAAATAACAAATTTTATTTTTCAAAACGAACAATTTTAAAGGATGTAATCGGGGAAAAAAATAATGTCAACCCTTATTAACTTTTCAAACTCATGACCCTAGCCAATGACTAAACTGGAAGTACCCCATCTGAAAAACTTGGCTTGACCAGATAGATTGACTTGTGACCCGGGGCTTAGGGCGAGCTGAATTTCAAAAGAAATTTAGAAAAAATTAATCCAGTTTGAAATGGTAAAAAACTCGGGTTGACCCATGTCTGGTTACCCCGGAGCAACTCTAGTCAAAATCGTTGGTTATTTTTTTAAAAAAATAATATCATTTTTTTTATCAAATCAAAAGATTTGGTTGACTTGGGTTAGCTCGGGTCAACCAGCTCAACCCGTGACCTGGTACTTGTTCGGGTCGGGTCTAAAAATTATGAGAAAACCATGGAGACCAAATCCCAATAAATCAAATGTCAAATGATAAAATAAAAAAAATCACTTATACAAAATAATAAAAAAATAGCAATTAAAAAAATATGGATTTCATTTGAAAAACAAAATGAGAGGACAATCTAAAATCTTGAATTGAAGGGCAAGATCAAAAAAACAAAATCAAATTAATAAAAGAATCCAAAATAAAAAAAATGAAAATAAATAGAATGAGGATTAAATTTGAAAAAAAAAATCAAGATTATGGATTTAAAGATGAAATTAAAAACAAATTAAAATTTGATAAAAAGGGTTAAGAATCAAAATTAAAAATAAAAATATTGAGGGTTAAACTTGAAATATCATTAAATTTTGAATTTAAGAAAAAAATTTAAACGAAAAATCAAATTCATAAAAAAAAATCAAGAGTATAAAAATCAAATTTAAAAAATAAATTAAAGTATTAAATTTGAAAAAAAAATAAAAATAAGATTATAGATATATAAAAAAAAATTAAAAATAAGATTATAGATATATATAAAAAAATAAAAATAAAATAAAATTTAATAAAAAAAATAAAAATAAAAATATTAAGAGTAAAACCTGAAATATTAATAATCGATAATACTTAATTTTTTTATTTTTTTATTTAGATTAATAATTTTTTTTAAAAAAATTAATTTTAACTTAATTTTATTTTTAATAGGGGTATTTTCGACTCTAAATTTCAAATATAAAATGACTTGCCTAGCTCTCTGCCCAATGCACATTGTCTTGGTACGTACCTCTCAAAAGACTGTTACTCCATCACCACTACCACCATCACCCCTACCAAAACCAAAACATATCCCAGACCTAGAAAGACGCCTAGATAGAGATAGGCAAAACAAAGGTCATTTTGGAAAACCCAGAAACATATTTTTTTGCGAAGGAAAAAAAGCTTAAACGGTGCCATGTTTTTGTAGTAGCTAATAACCTTATTTTTTGTGTGATCTTTGTTTCTGTTGTTTGGTTCCAAGGAAGCAAGTAATCAATGACCATGAAACCCCCTCGAACACTGATCTAAGTACTGTAAGTTCTCTCACTCTCTCGCTTGCAAAAAGTGTTTCACTTTTCCTTTTGGCTCCAAATCAAGAACACCAAACCGCAACCAAAGGACAGGCTTGATCTAGAGCGTGTAGAGAGACGACAGCAACATCATGGGTTGTTGTTACTCAAGAATAGAGAGAGAAGAGATGGTGTCAAGATGCAAAGCAAGGAAGAGATACATGAAACAACTTGTCAAAGCAAGACAATCTCTTTCTGCTTCACATGCAATGTACATCCGTTCACTTCGCAGTACTGGATCAGCCCTTCTTCAGTTCTCCAACACTGAAACCGACCTCCACCTCCACCACCACCACTATCACCGCCGCCTCCCACCCATCCATCCCTCCCCGCCACCACTACCACCCACCCCACTACCACCTCCCCCACCTCCCATGAGCCCAAGCTCAGACACATGGACAACCACAACCACCGCAACCGCTGCCTCCCCGCTTCCGCCCCCTCCTCCACCGCCTCCACCAGTGGCGGCGTCGAGTTGGGATTTCTGGGACCCCTTTGTCCCTCCTCCGCCGAGGTCAATGGAGGAGGAGGAGGAGTGGGAGGAGGTGACCACCACCACCACTGCATCGGAGATGGTAGCGGTGGTCCCACCTTCGGTGGTTAGTGGGTTTTCGAAAGAGACTGCTAGTGGAAGTGGGAGTGAGCTTGCTATGGTGGTTTCAAGAAATAGTAAAGATTTGGTGGAGATCATTAAAGAAGTCGATGAATATTTTCTTAAAGCTGCTGATGCTGGTGGTCAACTTTCTTGTGTTTTGGAAGTTTCAAGCCCTAACTTGTCAGCAAGTCAAAGCAAAGGAGGTTAGTTAGTCTTTGATCTTGTAGTTTTATACATTTGTTTTATTATAGTCCCATTTTCTTGTTTTGACTTTGTTTGGTTAATGAGAAAACTAGGGAATCAAAAATGGGTTCTTTGTCTTTTATTCAGATGTTTGATTTGTTTCGTTTTCTTGGGTCATGTTCATTTTGTTTGTTGATGTTGCCGGTAAAGGTTATAATTATGGATGCCGTTTGACCAGTCCATCATTGTGGACATGGGGTTCAAGTCCAAAGCTTAATGGGTTTGGAAAGATTAGTGAGGAAATGGTTGTTAGTCATGGAGGAAGCGGGGGCGCAGCTCATGTTAGTCATTGTTCAACGGTGGAGAGACTATATGCCTGGGAGAAGAAGCTCTTCCTGGAGGTCAAGGTATGGCCTTGATGGACCATATTTTGTTTGTAGACATGTTTTGTTGTTTACATATTGGATTATCTCTAATTGTACTTGATGGGTCAAAAAGAGTAAAAAGGGAGTCATAGGCTGTCCTGTCTCTATCTATCTATCTAATTAAAGATGATATTCTTATGTTATTTATAAGTACTTTTTTTTTCCCTTTTTTTAATTTTAATCGAGAGATTATGCTGCTGTGCTGTAGAATGCTGAGAGTTTGAAAATTGAGCATGAGAAGAAGTTGGGATTGCTGAGGAAGCTAGAGGTGAAGAGGGTTGAGTATGTAAAGACCGAGAAGACCAAGAAAGAAGTAGAGAAGTTGCAGTCCCAAATGATGGTCGCCACTCAGGGCATCGAGTCCATATCCACGGAAATCATCAAATTAAGGGAGACAGAGCTTTACCCTCAACTCCTTGAGCTTGTAAAAGGGTCGGTCTTTTTTGTTTTTTCAATAGTACTTTTCGTAGGGCCCATGACCTAGCTACATTTCATTTAAGAGCTGAAGCAAGTAACAAGTAACCCCTAAGTTTTCACGTGACCCATATCGCATCATTTTCCTTTCCTAGAGAGAGTCCAAACGGCTACTGGGTTTTAGGGCCAAAGCTTTTGGCTCCTTGAATTCTCATAATTATTACAAGCACAACATGGAAAATTGACCTTGGCCCCCACTTGCATTTGAATCTTGTCTCTGTTGTGGTCATAGCTTAGTCTTGTTGCAGCACCTATTGTTTTAAGTCTTGCAAGATTCGAAGGATGGAGTTGACATAAAGAACTAAAAAATAATAATAAAAATACCCAGTCAAAGTCAACTTTGGATTTTTTTTATTTTTGCTCGTATATATACAGTACATAATTTTACTTTTGTCTGCCTTTATTGGCTTGTTTTGTCTCTCTTGCGTGCTTTTGTTTCGAAGTGATAGGAATCCAGCTGTGCCAAGGGCTATGAGACCTCAGTTTAGCTTGTGAATCTCTCTTTGCATCCATTGGAGTTTTGTGTGTTGCTAAGGTAGAATCTTAAGGCACGGTGTGCTAGTGAGGCATTGGTAGATGTGGGCTGGAGTCAATAGGGTGTAATTATAGCTTTACTGTGGCGGACTCTGGTAGATGTGGGCTTCAGTCAATAGTGTGTAATTATAACTTGACTGTGGCAGACTCTGGTGTCAGGTTGAATTAATTGAAATTTGGAAGTCTTTTTCATTGTGTTGTATCCTGGCCATCTCGCAAAATTATTTCCTTTTGGAAATCAGAATTTTACCATTAGCAAATATAGTGCAAGCAATCCAAATAAAATAGCGATGAACAATTTCAGTTTTGAAGACAGTAGAGGGTATGAGCCTAAATCTGATAAATATCGTGCCAAATAATTCTTTACACATTACTAGACATGCAGGCAGACATGGCTTATGAGATAAAGTATAAGATTTGTGATGATGCTCGTGCTTAAATAAAACCTTCTTTTCCTTTGCAGGTCAATGTGCATGTGGAGAAGCATGTACGAGTTGCACCAGGTCCAGACACACATTGTTCAGCAGCTCAAATATCTCAACACAATCCCATCTACTGAGCCGACATCTGAGATTCATAGGCAGTCGACTCTCCAGCTTGAGCTTGAGGTCCACCAATGGCACCAATCATTCTGCAATGTAGTCAAGGCTCAGCGGGATTACATTCAGTCCCTCACAGGCTGGCTGCGACTTAGCCTTTTCCAGTTCAGCAAAAACCCAATTTCAAGAACCAGTCAGGAATCAAGAATTTATTCCCTTTGTGAAGAATGGCACCATGCAGTTGATCGGATTCCTGACAAAGTGGCTTCTGAAGGAATCAAGAGCTTCTTAGCAGTAATTCATGCTATTGTAGTTCAACAAGCAGAAGAGCATAAGCAAAAGAAGAAGTCAGAATCTGCATTCAAGGAGTTTGAGAAGAAGGCTGCTGAGCTTAGATCCTTGGAGAGCAAGTATGGTCCGTACTCGATGCCTGAAACTCCTAGCACTACAAGGAAAATAGACCCAGTTATGGAGAAAAGAGCAAAGGTTGAGATCTCGCGGGCAAAGGCAGAGGAAGAAAAGAGTAAGCATGAAAAGTCAATTAGCATAACCAGGTCAATGACAATGAACAATCTCCAGATGGGATTCCCACATGTTTTTCAGGCAATGGTCGGATTTTCGAGTGTGTGTATGAATGCATTTGAATCGCTATACAACCAAGCCAAGAATGGTGACCAAGAGCATGATGTGAAGCGGCTATTGCCCTGAGAAAAGAACTGTATTTAGGATAAAGAAAGTAATGGTAATTAGTGTTCTGTATATAGATAGGAATCCTTTTGAGTAGATGCGGAATGTGACTGAAGCCTGGAAAAGTAAACCCACCTATAGATGGAAAAATTATCCAGGTCCAGAGCACATATGGAGGGCAGCATGTGTTTGAAAGGTTATGGAGGTTTTCCATTAGGGTTTTGCTCCAGTGTTGTTGATCTATCATATTAAAGTGTGTGTGAGTTGTCTTTTGATCTGATTTGAAAGTACAAAACTAATAATTTTGTTGAGTTTATGATAGGTGACTTGTTTCTTGAATGTGAAATTCATGTATAGTTTCGGTTATGATTTCTGTCCCAAGTTCAACAGCACGCTTGTCCTGAAGAAAATGCCATGAAGTGGCCTTTTTCTAGATGAATCCAAATGATCGCCGTTTTGTTCATCACTTTTAGAACATTTTTTTTTTTTCTTCAGAGAAGTGAGTTTTGATTATTTTTTATAGTGTTTTTTATGTTAAAATATATTAAAATAATATTTTTTATGTTTTAAAAAAATTATTTTTAAAATCAGCGTATTAAAATGATCTAAAACATATAAAAAAAATTAATTTTTAACAAAAAAAATTAATTTTTTTAGAAACACCGACACAACCGTGTTTCCAAACACTCACTCACAATCTTGGATCATGCAACTCATTGTTTGAATTTTTAAATGATGTCTTTCAAGAAAAATATTAAATTGATATTTTTTAATTTTAATCTATTAATATAAAAAATAAAAATATTTTAATATATTTTTAAGTTAATAATAATTTTTAAAAGCATTTTAGATCATAATATTAATCATTAATTGTTAATCCAAGCATTAATCTAGTAACTTCATCAACTTTTAAAATTTTACCCATCAATAAACTAGAAAAAGCAACATTATTGTTGGCTATGGAAATTTTAAAGGTTAATTTATTTATAGTGTTAAAATTTGGTAATAATTAGAGATCAAGAAGGTCTTCAAATAAGTTCAAAAATTAATGTTCAAGGTTTATAATATTTTCTTAGTTTATTTATAATTTATTTTTCAATTGAGTTTAAAACTCTCTTATTTTTTTATTTATTTTATTTATGATGTTTTTTTTTATTTTGTTGAGGATTTTTATTGTTTTTTCTTTATTTTCAGGTTTTTCTTGTTGATTTAGGTAAAATTTTAGGTTTATTTAAAGAGTTTTAAACCTTTTATAAAAGTAGATTACTTGAAGAGAAAATAACAAATAATAAAATTTTAAATTTGAATTTTATGTGTAATCCTATTAAGTGAATTTTATGTTCATTTGCTTGATGTTTTTTTTTTATATTGTTTTTATTTGCGCTCGTAACTATCAATGCAAATTCAAATACATTGATTTTTTACTTGGAGTTATGATCTTCGAGCTTTGTAAGAATAGATGAGAATTTAGGGATTTAGAGAGAGCTCAACAAGGCAATGATCCAACAAGGCAGTGATGTTATTGTTCCTTGCAATAATTTTTTTTCTTTCAATTTTCTAGTTTTATCTTTCAATTTTCGAGGAATTGAGCAAAACACAAATGTTTTTGTTTGTTCGCCAAGAAAAAAAAACTCCTGACTTTTTCATATTTAGAAACTTATATAAGTTGGTCAAAATAATATGTTCTCTCAAAACCATGTTTTTTTGTTTCCTTTTTAATGATAAAAGTGTTAGTATATATACTTTATAGTTAATCGAGTCATTATATGTGACACCGATTTTATTCATATAAAAATATATTTATTATTAATAAAACTATTTTTTATTTTTATTAATTATTTATATTTGATTAATAAGTCTAAAGTAAATATAAAGTTTTTAGGAAGAAAATTATTTACAAAAAAAATTATAAAGTGATTATAATTATAAGAATTTGTAGTGCATAAAAGTATTAGCAAACAACTAAAACAGAAAGGAGGATTCACCATAGTCCTTCTCACATTTTACTGTTCACAACTACATTGTAATGACTATTTTTTCTTCCTTCATTTGTCTCTCCTACCCCGGTAAATACACTATGATCTTTATTGTTATTTTTGTTTTCAAAATCAAACCTTTTAGTTTTGATTGCTGGTTTTTAGTCATTTCTCTTTTGTTGAAGTTTTATTTCTTTTCAATTTAACTCTTGGTTTTTTATTTTTATATATAAAGTATTTCAATTTGGTCATTCTACTTTTAATTCCTTATTATTTTTCTTTTTTCTTTTATCAAAGTTTTTATGCCTTTCAATTTTATCCTTCAAATCAAGTTTATGATTTTTTTTTTCAATAATAATAATGATTTCAATTTGGTCCATTTTCTTTTGATTCTTATTGTTTTTCTTAGCCCGTTTATGTAAGTTTTTATAGTTTTAAGTTATAAAACAAGTAGTTGTTTTATACACAAAGTAGTAGTTTCAAATATTTTGACATCAATAGAAACAAAAGAGGAGGTGTCATATAGACTCCTAGAGTCATGCAGTCAAAAGTTATCATTCAATATTTCATATGGAGTCTTATTAATAGATTTTGATGGAACCGTTTTTATAAAGTAAGTAGTAGTTTATAGTCATGGCTCAACAAGGAAGGTGATAGGTTTGTGTAGCTCATTATAGACTTCACCATATTCAATATGGTGCAATTTTTTCTTTCAAAAACTCCATTATGTTATGGTGTTCTAAGAGGTGTCCATTATAAAACAATCTCATTCTCTTAGATAATTTTGAAAATCATAGTTGAAGTATTTACCACCTCAATTTGATCAAAGTATCTTAATACTCTTTCCAATTTATATTTCAACTTCATTCTAAGAATTTTTTAAATCTTTCAAATGATTTAGACTTTCATCAAATACACATGACTATATCAAATATGGTCATCAATAATGAAACATGTATATCTATCTGTGACATGAATCATTATTGGTCTACAACTCTACATGCATCTATATTTATTAGATCTAATAATTCATTACATCTTTTACTTTTTTAAGTAAAGGGTATTTTGGTCATCTTATCCAATAAATAAGCTTTACAAGTTTCATATAACTCATAGTCAAAAGGATCAAATATCATTCTTTATGTAACTTAGTGCTTCTTTTTTTATTGATATGATATATTTTACAATACCATAAATAATATGGATATTGATTATCTAATATATTATTCTTGCCATTTAAATTGAACCTGAGCATTTTAAGATCAGGTATATACAAATTATTTATATAAGTATTAGATCCATAATAAATATCATTATTATAGAATGAATAATATTTGCCCTTAATAATAAATTTAAATTCATTTAGAAATGAATATAATATTTCTAGAAAGTGCTAGAATAAAATAACAATTATCAAATTCTAGTATTACCCTATTTGGAAAAGTTAATGCAGCAACCCTTAAATTATTTTCAACTCGTAAGTCCACTTTACCCTTAGTCAATCATAAACATACATGAAGCAAAAGCTTTAATAAGCTTTTTAGCCTTCATAATTGTAAGATAGTCTTTGCATTCTTTCATGATACCCAAAATAGGATTTCATGCTTAGACTGCAAGACCAAGTTAATACTTAACTTATGATCCATAACAAAACTCAATTTGTCTAATTTTTAAAATAGTCAGTCATCCTCCACACATGGGTGTTCATCAAGGAATCCTCTGTCATCTTGCAGCGGAACAATTCCTTAGAGGTCTCATACCTCATAGTGCATCAAACAACTCTTTAATATGTATAATTATTATATAAGCATCCATATTCTCATGTTTTGTTTGAAGTTCAAGTGACATGTTGGCCAACCTCACATATATAGCCTACTCATTGTCATTATTATGATGTTAATATTCAACCTTAACTTCATTATCAGTGTCATCTCCTCATCAAGGATAAAAGGAATTAGATTTTCAAAAACATGTAATCTTCTTTCTTGTTTAAAAACATTTCTCACATTTTGGTACCAATCCAAGAAGTTTGGTCAAGTCAATTTATTACCATCAAGTATTCTATGTACGTGTATATTTATTTTTACTTATGGTAATCTATCAACCTATTCATGTAAAGATAGCTAATATTGGTTTCATGCATAAATATTTATAATCAGATTTATAAGATCTTTAATTATAATTTGATCTCCTATTATTTTCCGGCAAATTAATAGCCCTCACTATTAATTGAGAAATCTCATTTAGATATCCTAGTGGGCTAATGTCATTTAGTTTATATGACCCTAAATAACTCAATAGATCAAAATAAATTAAATTAGGTAGATAATATAGCTTATCAATTGTATCTTTATTTGACTTCTAAATTAGTTAGATGACAACTCTTTGTTTAAATATATTTCACCTAATTATTACCTCTAATCTTATATGATAAAAAATAATTCATCTAAGTCACTTAAGTTAGTTAAGTAGAATCCAAATCTATAGCATTAAACATATTCAATTAACGGTAACTTTGAATAGCTCAACAAGTTATCCATAAATAGAACTCTGGTTTTATGCATATAAAATCAAAAGGCAACAAATCATGTTCTCAAAATATACTTAATATATTAATGAGGGATTTATTATTTTAATTAATTCTTATTCCATGGCATTAGTGATATATCATACATAACAATTATATATAAACATACACCTCTAGTATGTCATTCTAATTAGATAATTATAGATATATCTAAACTAATTCCCTTGAGTTATCGAAGAAAATTAGATGGTCAGAACCCAGATATATATTGTAAATCTTCATAAGTCCTTTATGAGCACCATGGTTGTAACCTTTTTTGACATTCTTTCTTTGTATTGGATTACAAAAAAGATTTTCCTATATTTATAAATTACAAAACTTTTACATAATTGTATAAGAAATATTGAGTTATAGTTGAGAGGAATTAGATGAGAAAATATTTTAACAACCCCTAAAGAAAAATAGAGCAGAAGCAGGATACACGAACCCTATTTAATATTACAACCATTCAACCATTAATAATACAATCACATTGATATTTAAATGTCCATAACCATCCATCATGTATAATAACATATTAATATGCATAAATAAATATATTGTATGTTTTGGTTCTAATTATTGGTTTTATATGCAATTTTAAAGTAATATTTCTAACAATTGAAAATATTAAATCAAATCCAGTTTGATAATTTTTCAAATATAATAAAGTTTACTTAATATAAATCCAATTTCGTGTTGGGAAATTAGCGGTGCTAGGAGAACCTAGTGCTGCTGGTGCAAGACAGTAGACCATGGTTGTTGTCTCTGTTGTTAGGGCGTGCGATGGCTATGCACGAGCATAGCCAGGCACAAGAACAATATTAACACAGTTATTGGTGGTTGTGCAACCATCCAAACCTTTTTTTAGTTTCATATTCTAGCCAAATTTGGCCTGAACGATAGCTGGATTTTTTTTAGGAAATAATTTTGTAGACAAATTTAATTCGTAATTAACATCAATAGTAATTAAAAATGCAGTAAAAAACCCTAATTATCTAACAATGGCTCAAATACTACTATTGAGTTTCCTAAAACACAATTACACAATAGAAATAATAAATTGAAAACTTTTTGGGAGTCCTTAGGATATCATTCGACAAATCTAAAGTTGTTGAGGGTTTACACAAAGATTACCTGAAGATCAAATGTTCTTTTTGGCTTTGAATAATTGCTTTAAGGCTTGGTTGTTGTAAAATCACAAGTCCTGCAAGTGTCTGACCATTAATGGTAATCTATACGAATTACTAGTGAGGAACCTCTTAAACCCTTTTAAGAGAGTTTGATTGTCATGCCTTTGAGTTCTAGCCTCTTTTTTTTTTTGTGTATATCAATAAAAAGAAAAATTATTAAGGCTTTACCTCTTAAGGTTTATGGTAGAAAATGACATTTTAGCTTTCAAATAGATATATTGTCCTTTAACATTCGTATGACATGTCTTGGGATTTGATCAAATTTTAAAAAATCTTTAAATGAACTTAGCATTATATTTATCCAATCATTGATGATAATAAAATGACATAAGTTATTTTTAATTAAACATCTCTTGATTTTAAGATAACAATGAGACAAAGAAAAACATGCTTCATTAAAAATAAAATATAGTTCCAAAACATATGAAAGATAAATCCTAGAAAAATAAAACTTTAATGACCTTATTTACCAAGATCAATAAAAAAAAGTGTCAACAACGCAAAACTTATTCCATTTTTATATCCACTTTCTTTGTCAAAATTTACGACTTGTAATACTTATCAAATGCCTCTTACATCATCCTTACCAATCACTTACTATGTCGATGATGTACTGGTGATAATAGGATATGTACCATTATTTTTCTCAAATGCCACATAACTCCTAGTTTTCAACTTTCAAACTTGATACATGAAATTCTTGAAGTTATTAATTGAATGACCTAGAATCCTATCATAATATTCATATTTAACATTTGAATCATACCACTTTAGGTATGGTGGTTGTATGAGATTTGTGAGACTAGGGTGATGTGTCAAGGATTCGAAAGGTGTTGGTAAATAATGCTACAGGGAAAAGATTTATCGATCTTGGATAATGGAACTTAAGAAATTGGATATGCCATAAAACTCGATGATATTTAAGGTGATTATATAAAAATTTAAATTATAGTAAAAAATCTTAATTTTAGGGGCATTTTCTAGTATGTTATTTGGTATAGTGCCAAATTTCATTATTGAATTTCCAATCCTTTCTAATTTTAGGCTTTGCTTAATCCTTTATGTTATAGTCACCACATATATGAAATGAGTTAATGAATTATTAATCAAGTATTCAAAGTACAAAAATTTAAAGGTATTGATGAAAATAAAGATAAGTTCATTCTATAATAGAGAAGGGTGAATTTGCACCACCATTCCACACCATCTAAAAGCAAATTCCTTAATTGACTTGTTATTTATTTTCTCCATACTTTGAAGGTCAAGCCTACTTCGAACCGTTTTCATATTGAACTTATACAATATATGAATGCTTCAATCAGATCTCTTTATTTCTTAACCTTATTTGCATTCAAGCTTATATATCGAGTCAGGACAGCACAACCTCGATTTCCATGGAAAAAATGGATGAGAAGCTTGTCATTTTTAACAATCTTTATCATTTTACTACACTAAATCCTCAAATAGGTCTTGAGGTACTTAAACTTGTGTATTTAGTGAATTAAGACATCTTGAATTTCGACATAATGAATACATTTGGTACTAAGCACATTTCAGATGCCTTCATGAAATCATATAAATCTATGCCCTCAATTGTCCTTAAGCGTTCTTCAATTTTTGAAAGCTTTTCATCATCTGAATCTTATGTAGGCTCTTCATTCAAGACTTCTTTTACAGTAGACTCTATAATGGAGGCAAATCTTGTTTGTTGATAAGGTGGCAATACTAAAAAAGAATAAGAAGCTCTTGGGAATTAAGAGTCAAGTGTCAATCCCAAGAATCCATGGTTAAGTGGTCTAGTGTGGATTATATCTTCTTGATGGGAACCTATGTTAAATGCAGATAAAAACCTAAGGCTACATTCAGAGATTCAAAAGTGAAGGGGATGTATTGCAGGGTGCACAATGCTGTAGTGTTTTCTCTGGAGGTCTCATCAATAGATAGCTTGTTCTAAAAACTATGTCCAAACAAATTGGTGAGCTTAGCTATCTCACTTTATATCAGTTCAATTTCTTTTTGATGAGTTTTCTCATAAAGAACCTTTTCTTGTTAGAAAATATGCATGCCTTCAAAGCAGGATAAATGATATCAGAAAAAATATATATCTGCCTACAAATAATGATATTAACAAAATAGTTACGCCTTCGGGATGGAAATGAAATAAATTAAAGATGATGTCTTCGGACAAGATTAATACGAGATTAAGCCTAGAGGCAGTTAAAATATATAAATGAAAAAGATACATGAATGGATCACAAAAATTTCTATTTTTTAAAATAATGTGGCTATGATAAGAAGAGTTTACATTATGATAATAATCTATACTTAATGAATGTGAAATTGTTGATAAGAAAAGGAATGATTGTTGTGGAAAAAAAAATATTTCATTAGATCTCATGATACTAAATAGGGGTGTGCAAAAAAACCGGAAAACCGAATAAACCGAGAAAAAATTAACCGAAAAAACCAAACCGAGAAAAAAAACCTATTAAACCGATTAGAATAGTTAGAAAAAATCCTGATTCGGTTCAGTTTTTGGTTTTGTAATGCAGGAACCGGTTAACCCGGACCGAACCGAACCGGTTCAAAAAAAGGCACTATAAATAGAAAAAATTATCCCCCCAGTAACCCTAGCCGCAACCCCCTCTCACTCTTTCTCTCCCTCTCCCTCCCCCTCTCACTCTTTCTCTCCAGTAACCCTAGCCAGCCCCCCCCCTCTCGCCTCTCCCTCTCCCTCTCCCTCCCCTAGACTTAAAAGCAGCCCCCTCACACCTCTTGATCCTTGGATGAATCCGGGTGTAGAGGATCTTGCTAGGCTTGGGTGCGAGAGGATGTTGATCTATGTAGCTGAGGAAGACTATTTGACTGTTGTGGACTAAGAATTATTATGAGAAGTTGAAAAGGAGTGGATGGAAGGGAACTGTTGAACTTGTCAAGAATGAAAAGGAAGACCACTGCTTCTATTTGCTTGATCTCGATGGTGACAAGGCTCAGGAAATGAGGCATAAGCTTGTTTCGTTTCTCAAACAAGACCAGTTCAATCTTTTGTAAAACTTTGTTGTCTATTGTTGTATCCTTTTTTCATTTAATAATTTCATGCAAGACACTTAATTACAGTTTATATGATTGATTTAATCCATGTAAAACTAAGGTTATATGTTTCCTGTTGATTTTTAGTGTTGTTTGGGTTTGGGTTTTGATATTTTTTATATAAAAAAACATGGGTTTTGTTTTTCAGCTTCGGGATATTCTTTTAAATGCGGGGAAGATAAGATTTATTTGTATAAGAAGATTTGGGGTTTTGATTTTAAAAAATCAGGTTTGGATTTTTGGCATTTGGGTATTTGAAAAATATAGGAAAAACCATGTTTATTTTGCAAGAAATTTAGGGTTTTGATTAATAGCAGAGTTTTGGATTTGGGATGAAATCAGTGGTGTTGATTTTTGGCTTTTAATTCGTTTGCACAATGCAGGGAAAACAATAGTTGTGAAAAGGCATTTTACTGGCGAGTTCGAGAAGAAATATGAGCATATAGGTTTTCTCGGTTTTTTGAAATCAAGAACCGAACCGGACCAGACCGAAACCGGTCGGTTTGACTCGGTTTCAGTTTTTTTTTCAAAAAAACCGGTTTGGTTGTTTTTTATAGTTAAAAACCGAACCGAACAAAAAATGATGACCCCTAATACTAAAGTTGTCATTGTGATGAATATATTGTTTTATATTAATTATTCATTAAACTATCATGTGTTACAAGTCCATTCCACTCTCAGCAGCAGTCATGACATTCTACATATAGCATTTCTATAGTTTTGTTAGGTGGGGACATGTAATTAATATTTTGTGATATGTAAAATTATTTGATGCATCTATTTATGTATATGTTATGTAAATTCAAGGCAAGTAAGGATAATATTATGGATAGTGATTATTAATCATAATATTATATATGTATATAAATATGCATTTTATATTTAGATTACTTGGAATTAAGTTGATTGGTTTACCCAAAATAACTAATAATAAAGGGATTGAAATAATAAAATTAATTGGTTTGAGGCTATCTATGAATATTGTTGGTATAAATATAAAATATAGATTGAGTTTTGTTGCTTCGTAGAGACAAAATTTAAGCAGATAAAATTTTGAATAAAATCTCAAACAAAAGAAATTATATCATTTTTTTTAATTAAAATAGAAAGACAATCATTTAAATATTATGTACGAATGAATTATGATATATATAAAGTAATAAAAATTTCATGGTGTTATAATAGGCCAAGATGGGTCACGGTGGTTTGGTGGTGTTGTGGGTGGTTTAGTGGTGTTGTGGGCCATATGGTTGATTGTTGAATTCTAACGAGGAAAATAGTATAATTTTAAAATCTGGTCCAACTTGACAAGTTCACTTGAGGCTGAAACTGGGTTAAGTTAAAAAAAAAACAGGAAAAGAAAAAATTCAGTGTGACCCAGCTGACCCGGCAAGATCCGGTCAAAAATCTTGTTGCAACCCGATGATTTTTTTTTTACTAAAACGACGTCATTTTAATTTTTTTTTTTTAAAATATTGATCCAAACAATCCAATCAAAACCCAAAATCCAGGTTTTAGACTAGACCGGCCACCGAACCGGGTCTAATAACTATGAAAAATAGGAAAGGGGGCTGCTGTTTTTTTATTCGGAGAAAGAGGAGTGACAGTTGGAGTTAAGGTTTTTTTACACACAATGGGATAGAGCTTCTCCTCTTTTCTTTTCTTTTCTTTTTTTCTTTTTCTTTCTCTGTGTATGTCTCTGTTTTTTTTCCTTTTCTTTTCTCCCTTGATTTTTCCTCTCCTTTTTATTACTGTACAACTATATATATTTTTTTCTATGTTTTTTCTTTCCTCCCTTTTTTTCCTTCTTTGCGTGCTCCTAATTATAGTGTTAATTTTTTTTTAAACTTTAAAATTTAAAATATTTTAAAATTTCTTTAATTTAGATTTAAGTTTTAAATTACTCTATTTTTGAATTTTAATTTTAAATATCTTTTTTTAATTTTTAGGTTTAAATTTTTAATTTTTAATAACTCTCCTAATCCACCAGTTAAACTCTATTTTAGTCCCTTTTTTTTCCTTTTGATTTCACTCACTAATATACTTTTTTTTTAAATAATTTTTGTAGAAAATATGTTAGAAAAAAGGGTAAAAATGAGTTATGAAACTTCTAATAATTGTTTTTTTGTCAAAACCAAAAAGAGAAGCACGAACAAGAAAAGAGAGTTTTGATTAAAAAAAATATTTTTTGTCCTTAATTAAAATCATTAAAAGTTTTTATAAATACCTTTTAATTTCCTTTAGTTTTTACTCAAATAACTTGTTGCTAATAAAAAAAAAATACATGTTTTTATTAAATAAACATGAATACTAAAAGGGAATTATGGCTAAAAATATTTTTTCCTGAAAAATTAAATCATTATTTTTCTTGTAAATATTTATTTTAATTACTATAAAATCAAATAAAAATAAAAATTGAAAAAGGGGATGGGCAAAATGTTTAACATGATCGAGCCTACACTCATGGCACATCTAGAGAATAATTACTAACAAAACTAAAATATTTGAGAGGAAATTACATGCTTGCATTGTTCACATTAACTTCACATTAACAGTGAAGTAAGTTTTTTTTTTAAAAAAAAATTAATCAATTTTTAATATTTAATTGATTTTAAATTGATTTTTATAATTTGTTTCGGTTTATTTTCTATTTGTTTATTATAATCTCAAACAAATATTTCGATATTTAGTTAATACTTAATTTTATAAAAGTCTATTTTTATTATTATATAATTAATTTTTTTTTTTAAAAAACAGAGTTATTAAATTCATTGGAGTCTGTGATCCAAGTTATAAGTTTTGTGGGTTAAGCCATGAATTTTTGGTTGATTCAATATGTCACCGTCTTAATATATATAAAAAAAGATATTATCTTGAATTTTTTTAAAAACAAAACCGGACAGTTTTTGGATCGATCAAGTCGGCTAGGTCATTTCAAAACAAAAAATAGTTTTTAAAAATAGTTATTAAATTTAGAGAAGTTCATTACCCGAGTTGTAAGTTTGTTAAGTTAAGATGCAAAACCCGAGTCAATCTAATATGTCACTATCTCAAAATTAAAAAAAAAATAGCATTTTGAATATTTTTTAAAGACAAACTATATTTTTACTTGTTTTTCGTATTATTTTTGGATCCATCAAATCAATTATGTTATATTAAAAAAACTCTTATAATATTTAATTTAAAATTTAAACTAAATAAAGAATGAAATAAAATTTTTTTAAATCAACCGAAATTCTTTACCACCTGTTATTTTTACTTTCAATAAAATTTGTTCTGATATGCAGCGTAACGCCACCCAGTAAATTAGTTTATTTTCCAAAAGAGAAGAAACATTTCCTGAATAACGATTCCTTTTCTCGACGACGTGTCATTCACTTGAAAACCTGTCAATACTTATATCCAAACGACTTCAATTTTACCTCGTCGTTTCAATTTAAGAGAGCACATTATAAAAACCACAAACCATCCTCAACACTGATGAACCGCAGCAAAGCAAGCAAAAGCTTCTCTCGTCAATGGAAGAAGAAACATCAAAGCTACCGTTACCAGACGCTTTCCTTGACTTTCTACAAACAAATGGGATTGATCCATTAATTTATACAGCCATTGAATCCACACCACGTTATATAAGGTAACTTTTCTGCATTAAAGACTCAAGCTTTACTTAAGTTTTAACATCTTTTGTTTCAAAGATAGTCTCTTTTCTTTCTTTCTCTTTGTTTTTGAAGGTTGAAGCCTGGAAGTGAAGCTTATTTGGAAGAGATAGAAGCTGAAATTAAGTGTAGGCTTCAGAAAGTGAATTGGCTACCTGGGTTTTATTCACTTCCTCCTCATATTCAAATTGCTAACTCTAAGCCATATAAAGAAGGCAAGGTAATGTTCTAAAGATTTAGGTTTTTGGTCACTTCTTTTTTCTGAAGTATTGGCTTTGTTGGCTGTGTTTTTGGGCTGCTTTTTATAGTCTTGATTGCGGGTTTCTTGTGTTTGTTTTGGCGATGGTTGATTTTCTTTTTTCTTTTTTTTTTTTGGTTTTGGGGTGATTTTAGATATACGGGATTGATGCTGCTTCTGGGGCTGCTGTTTTGGCTTTGGATATTTCAGTGGGAGATCATGTTCTAGACCTATGTTGTGCTCCTGGTGAGTAATGTTTGGTTACTTTTCTGGTGTATTAATATGGGTGCAAAAGGTAGTACACTGATCCAAACTGTAGCTGGAAGTGAATATCCTGCTTTGCATAAATTTGAAAAACTTGATCTGATATAGAATCTTGCACAAGTGCTAAATGGGGCTTTCTTTGTTTTTATGGGCATGCTTGGTTTTTCTACAAGAAAAAATAATAATAATACTTGGGTTGATTTGGGATTGTCCTGCTTGAGTGAAGATATCATGGTGCTTTAAGCTAGAAGCATAAAGTAGGTTTAGGATGGATATTGAGAGGAGTCAGTGAGCATGAAATCACTAAATCTTAAAGGGCATAATTGCTTAGACTGTTTGGGAGGCATCTAAACAGTATTACTGGACTAGTTTTTAGTTGAAAATAATTTTGTAAAATGTGTATCTCCTTGAGAAGGGAGAGTAGCATATTCAAGAAACAGAGGTAAACTTCTTTTAGTTTTGAATCTCTTAAGTAGTTTAAAAAAAAACGAATTTGGATTATACTCCAGTTCTTTATTTATATCCAATTTTTTGATAATATGATGGTTTCATAACTTGTTTAATCATATATTCTTATGTTCAGGTGCTAAGCTTTGCATGATATCAGACCTTCTTGGTGATTCAGGTTCTGTAACTGGTGTTGATGTTGCTAGGCACCGGCTAGCAGCTTGTAGAACAATGCTACAAAAATATGTATTAGGTGATGCATGCCGACTTTTTGTTGCTGATGGAACAACATTTGCCCTCATGCCCGTGAGGGATCATTTGGATTCTATATCATGTAAGCAATTTGGGAAGTTGTTGAGACATTTAATTTGATCTTCCAATATGATCCTGCTTAGGCTTTGAACCCTGTTTAATTTTATAGCTTTTTTGATATGTTACCATTCTGTCTAGTATTTAACAGGTGGATTTGCATTGGAAGAAAAGAAAGACACTTTTAGGGAGTGGACTTCTAGGAGACCGTGGAAAGAAAGGAAAAGAGCAGCCAGAGCAAGGGAAAATGCTGCTTCAAGATTGGTTTCAGAAACTGATCATCCTGAACTTATTTTTTATGGGAAGGCTTCTGGGGTGGTTGGGCTTAGCAAAGATGAATTATATCAAACTGTGAGTAGCAGTGAAGTTTCAAGCTCCGGCTATGACAAGGTCAATTTGTTTTGCCCAAAATCTTTGTTAGAGTTGTTAGATCTCAGTGAATCTAATGATTGGTTGAAATTTCATTCAGGTCCTTGTCGATGCAGAATGTACCCATGATGGATCAATTAGACATATCCAAAAATTTGAGCATTGGGGATGGGAAACTCTAAATGGGCGTGTACTGAATGCAGAGAGATCTGATAACTTGACCACTCTTCAGGTGATTGACCTTTTGTTCCATTAATTATGGTAATGCACACTGCTTTGCTGAATGTTTAGGGAGCATCCTTGCTTTGCTGAATGTTTAATGGACCATCTAATTCAGTTTCCCACGTATCGGGGCTGAAGCTAGCACATTTAAGTTTTTCACGTGTTAAGACTGAAGCCTGTGCTTTATAATTTTTATGCAAAAACAATTCAAGAACTTTTAGACAATTCATTCTTTTCTTGAATGTTAATAAATAGGCACTTCCTTTTGCAGTTAAAACTTCTAATAAATGGTTTTAGGCTATTAAGAGTTGGGGGTTCACTGGTCTACAGCACTTGCAGGTATGTTTTCTAGAAAAATCCCTATGGCTTGCAAGAACATATGCATAAAGACACTCAAAATCAGTTTTCATTTTATCTAAATCAGCTACTTGATTTTCAGTTTGACAGTTTCCCAGAATGAAAATGTGGTCGAGTGGTTTCTCAAAGAATTTTCTTCTGCTGGTAAGGTTACTATGATCCTCTGTGTAGTGAAGATCATGAGTTGTTTATTTTATTAATTTATTGATTTTGTTGTATTTTTTTGGAAATTTTATTAAGACCATGCTGTGGTTCCATGATTTCATGAAGCACATTGGATTTATGTAGAGCCTTAGTTTTGTGTTGCTAATAGAAATTTTGACAATCAATGTACCCCAAATGCCTTCCAAATTACCACCACTTTTCCTGGTTATTCAAGTCACATATCCCTGAATCTTCTATTTGAGTTGTGTGATTGCCCTGAATGCTCAATAAGAAAATTATTTGAGGGGAACCCTGAAGAAAAATGAGATGGGATTTCGTAACTCTCTCCAATAGTGCTTGTAAGTTTTAAGTCTTAGTTGCTCATTGACTAGTTACTTTTGCTTAGGTAGATGCCCCAAGGATGCAACTGTGTATGACTGTAAAATCCAATTTCACTGATGCTCTTTAGTTTTGCTGGGCCATTCATAAACAAATATGGTTGTTTAATCTTTGTGAGATTTTTTTTTTAATTATCATCTAAAGCCATATCTTTTTTTTTTGGCAAGCCTTATCTTCTCAACTTTTTAATTGCAGTAGACAGGGATCGCTACGTTGATCTTTTATGTTTGTAGTATAGTGATAGTTCCATTATCTCACAGCATTGCAGGAGATAGATGCTGCCAAAGACTGGCCATGCAAGAGTGGACGGATACCCAAGACCTTGCGCTTTGATCCAGTGACATCAAAAACTAGTGGACTTTTTGTAGCGAAGTTCACAAAACTGGCTGTTTAGTCAAGAACATGACCTGAAAATGCCAATTAATTCAAGGTTAGTAGTTTCATGGTCAATGAATATGCTGTTTCTAGTTATACTGAGTTCTCTCTTGGTAAATCATTACCTTTAGCGGCACAAGGAAGAACTTTCAATTTATTGTGATGCAGAATTTAGTTTGATGTCATCTTTGGGAAAATACTGGTTTTCAGGCAAAATTCAATTACGAAACAAATTGGGCAAACAAATTGCGTAGTGAAGTATACTATTAAAGGCCAAAAGTGGCAACATATTATTTATTTGGTGGCGGTTCATGCTGCTTTGTTTCTTCTCCATCATGCTGGCATGAGGAACCCTACAAGGCTGAACATTCTTTGTCAAACGAGTCGACCTTCTCCAGATTTAAATTAGATTGCACTGCTGAGACAAACAAAGAGTTGCACATTGTATAAGGTATTGTGTTTTATAAATGAATTTTAGAGACCAATGCCGATTTCATCCCCTTCAATCACTGTCTTTGTTGTTTCATCCGATTAGCAGGATTTTCAGAAGAACTGCCTCCTGTAATGCCCATCCACCGGATTTGTATAATTTTCCGTTTGCCTATTCTTTTTAAGTTCAAGAAAACAATGTCACTTAATTTTTTTTGAAAAAAGAAGTTTGGACAACATCGTCTTATGGATTTTTTTCATATCAGGTTTGGTAAGAATGTTATTTGACTTCTCGAATATGTATGAACAATGAGCTTCTATTTTACCTATGATATTTCCCCTAAATAAAAACATCATTAATAGGTTTTTGGAACTCTTGGAATTGAATTTCAAAGTTTAAATTAATTTATGTGTTTGGAATTCAATTATAAAAAATAGACAAAAGAAAATTAGAGGGGAAACCCTAAAATGTTTTTTTTTAATAAAAAAATTCTGAATTAGGAGCAAAATAATCAAGATTACTAACTTAATTTAATTTCCAGAATATTCTAAACATAATTAAATTTAATTTTTTAGTTAATAAAAAAAAATAAGAATGATATCTATTGAATTGGAATTGAATTAAAAAATATATCTAGTCTTTTAATCAATGGACAGATCCCACACACAAGTGCCATCTCAAGACTGTATATTGGATAACTTTCTACTTTTCTTCTAAATTTTTTCCCAAAAACATAAAGATTATTAAGGTTGTGTTTCGTTTGTTTTTCAAAAAATAGTTTCTGAAAAATTATTTTTCAAATTTTTCTATATTTATTTGTTATTAAAAAAGTTGGTCAATGAAAAACACTTTCAAGTAAAAGAAAAATTTAATTTGATTTCCAGAAAAATACTTTCATTTTATTTTGGACGGAAAACACTTTTTAAAAGTTGTGAAAAATTTAGAAATGTCATATTATTTGTTGATTATATCAAATTTGATCCTCAAACTTTTGATTGTTATATATATTTTGTTTTGAATATTTGTTTTTTAATTTCATCTATTAGAATTTAATTTTTATATTAATTTTGATCCTTATTTTTATAATTTTTATTTGCTTTTCCCTTATTATTTTTTTAATTGAAAGTTTTTATCTATCAAATTTAGTCCTCATTCTTTTGATTATTACTTATTTTATTTGAAATAATTTATGAAATGTTAATTATTATTATTTTAATTTCTTCATCTTTCAATTTTTTTATTTTTTAGATTTGATCTTTATTATTTTGATTATTATTTATTTTATTTTTGATATAATTTATGAAATTATATTTTTTTTCAATTTTATTTTTATTTAACTTTTTAATTTATAAGATTTGTTTCTTATTATTTTAATAAATTAAAAAAAATAAAACATTAATAAGTTATTTTCTAACTTAATTTTTATGATATAATTAAATATTAAAAAATATTTTTTAATTTATTTTTTATTATATTATCAAAAATCATAAAATAATTCACACGGGACAGAAATGTATGCAGTCCTGAAATCAACCCAGATACGTGGTCACTGACCTCCAGGCATCGGCGCATGGGACATCCCAAGTTTAGGTGTACAATTTGTCGTCACATATTTTATTTCAACAAGTCAACAAAATAAAATATCATTGCTGATGCAATTGAAAGATGCTTTACAAATAAAATGGAATCCATTGTCATTTAAAAATAGAAAATAGAAAGTTGGAATCCATTATCATCATCTTCAAGCTCTTTCATAGAATTTAAGGGATATTTTACTGGCTTTTCAAGTTTGAAAATGTAGCCCACGTAATGCGTGAGAAGAAACTATAGAGAGTTCAACACGAAATCTAACCTTGCAGCAGAGAAGGTTAGAAGCTTGAGTTGACTTTTCAAGTCTATAAACTAATTAAAACTAAGGGCTTTGTCCACAGATTTGCGAGTGCTTAGTATTTATCAATGCTGATCTCTTGGTTTAGCCGTGGTGATTTCGATCTTTTTATTCAGTATTTAAGTTTAATTCTTACCATAGATGGGGTTAGTGTCTTCTCTTCTCAGACATAGATGCTGTGGACTCCCTTGAATAATGAGTCTAGTCCTTCATGTAAGATCCAGATTTCTTGTAATTTATTCATAGCTGTTGGATATTAAGAACAGAAAACTAATAAGAGTGGAGGAGATGACTGGTACCGAAGAAATCACTACTCCTCTAAGTAAGACTCTCACTCTCTCTTCTTCTTCCTTTTCCTTCATATATTCCCTCATTTTCTCTCTAACTTTCCCTCTCTCCAAACACCCCAACAGTTCATCAACACAACAAGCAGGCCTCTTCCAGTGTTGCCAATTCCTCCTCCACTTCAGCGGACTCCAAGGAGAACTCTCCAATTGAGCAAGTTGCACTTACTGTACCAACAACAGATGATCCTACTCTCCCTGCTGTCACCTTTCGCACATGGACACTTGGCTCTCTCGCCTGCGTCCTCCTCTCCTTCCTCAACCAGTTCTTCTGGTACCGCCGCGAACCACTCTCCATCACCTCCATCTGTGCACAGATCGCAGTGGTCCCTCTTGGCCACCTCATGGCTTCCACCATAACCAATAAGACATTCTTCATAGGAAAAAAATGGGAGTTCACGTTAAACCCCGGACCGTTTAATGTGAAGGAGCATGTGTTGATCACCATATTTGCTAATTCGGGTGCTGGAAATGTTTATGCCATTCACATTGTTAGTGCTGTCAAGTTATTTTACAAGAAGGAGTTGACGTTTTTTGTAGCGTTGCTAGTAGTTTTAACGACGCAGATGCTGGGGTTCGGATGGGCTGGTTTGTTTCGAAGGTACTTGGTAGAGCCTGCTTCTATGTGGTGGCCGCAGAATCTTGTTCAAGTTTCCCTCTTCAGGTATGCATTTTGATTCGTTTTGATAAATTTTAGCATTAAATTAGTTCTGTTTTTTTTTTGACAGTGTGTGGATGTTTAAGAATATAAAAAATATGAGACAATTTGTGGAAAGAAAACTTGGAAACTGCAGTGATCAATCCCCTATTGCGTTGCTGATGATATTCACATGCTGCTGCATTTCTATAACTGACTGAAAAATTCTAGTCTATAACAGTCTGCAATGAACTAACATTTTAATTGATTCCACATTCTAGTAAAGTAAGCGTATCATCTGATTTCTCTCCATTTAATGTAACTGAACCAAGCTAATTACGTAATACCTGAAATGAAACTTCGCTTCTACAAGCTCAGCGTGTGAATTTCTTCTAGACCTTATTGCCTTGGTTTGCCACCAAAATAGCAACTCTTTAAGTTCTACTGCTTAAATATACTGTTTGTATCTACTAACATGAAATTGCAGGGCATTACATGAGAAAGAGGAAAGGCATAAAGATGGATTAACAAGGAATCAGTTCTTCATCATTGCCTTCATTTGCAGCTTCGCCTATTATGCCTTTCCGGGCTATCTTTTCCCCAAGTTAACCTCTATATCATGGCTTTGTTGGATATTCCCTTCTTCCATCCTAGCTCATCAGCTAGGATCAGGACTCCATGGTCTTGGGATTGGTGCCTTTGGATTTGATTGGGCCACCATATCCTCTTACCTTGGGAGTCCCCTAGCCAGTCCATGGTTTGCAACTGCCAATATTGCTGCTGGTTTTGTGCTTCTTATGTATGTTATTGCTCCAATTGCATATTGGCTCAATATTTACGAGGCCAAGAACTTTCCCATATTCTCAGATGGCCTGTTCACCTCTACTGGCCAGAGTTACAATATCTCAGCTATCATAGACCCAAAATTCCATATTGACTTAGATGCATATGACCGTCAAGGCCCTCTCTACCTCAGCACTATCTTCGCTATGATTTATGGTCTCAATTTTGCCTGCCTGACAGCCACCGTAGTTCATGTTTTCCTCTTCCATGGCAGGTAAGTCATGTATATTCATGTCAAATTGTTGCAATCAGAAGCTTGGATACCTTCTGTTTACTTTGATATGCATATATTTGTTAAGCTAAGTTGTAGTTGCCAGTTCATGGTTATACTCGAGCAAATTGTGAACCCCCTTTTTTGTTATGTTAAACCGATTGGGCAATTAGAGGCAGGTTTTGTTCTGCAACTGATATCTTGCGTTGCATATTGTTATCTATTTCATGTTCTTTTAAGTTGAACTCACATTTTTTTTTTTTTTTTTTTTGAGGATGCAGAGATATATGGCAACTCAGCAAGTCTGCTTTCAGATACAAGAAAATGGATGTGCATACAAAGCTAATGAGGAAATATAATCAAGTCCCTGAATGGTGGTTCTTGTGCATCCTTTTCCTAAACATAGCAGCAACCATATTTACATGTGAGTACTACAATGAGCAACTCCAATTACCATGGTGGGGTGTCTTGCTAGCCTGTGGTATTGCTGTATTTTTCACCCTTCCTGTTGGAGTGATCACTGCTACAACAAATAAGGTACACTTGTACGTTGTTTTTCTGATCAACTCTTTCTTCTCTAATGATGTGAAATATGTTGTAGACGTGGGGATGCCTCTACATTCTGCCATGTTTCCGCTATCATCATTTTCAGCTTAAAATTTCTTAGATGAGAAATCCTTTAAGAGCTTCCAATAAGTATAGACAAGTTTAATTCCAATGGCGCAATGCTTTCAGCATTTGTTTGAGCTTCTTGTTTTCTAACATGATGTTTTCTTTTGCAAGCAGACACCAGGCCTAAATGTGATAACAGAATATGTCATTGGCTACTTGTACCCAGGATTTCCTGTTGCTAACATATGCTTTAAAGTGTACGGATACATTAGCATGAAACAAGGTATCACCTTCTTGGAAGATTTCAAGCTTGGTCATTACATGAAGATTCCTCCGAGAGCCATGTTCATGGCACAGGTTAGCTCCACTTATGTTCCTCTTCCCCATATAACATTAGCAAAAGGAAATTGCTCATCTTCATGTTTTTCTTTTTATTCATTGAGTTTCTTGCATACATATATGATTCGTTAATTATACCCATCTATGGTCCTTGCTGCTTTTTATGAGATGATATTTGTTTTATCCAGGTGGTTGGTACTATAATATCTGCGTTGGTACATCTAGGAACTGCATGGTGGCTGATGGAAACCATCCCAAATATATGTGATCGTGAATTGCTTTCACCAGGAAGCCCATGGACTTGCCCAAGCGACCATTTGTTCTATGATGCATCTGTGATCTGGGGTCTTATTGGTCCTCGCAGAGTTTTTGGAGATCTTGGCCATTATTCAGCCACCAACTGGTTTTTCTTAGGCGGGGCAATAGCTCCTATCCTAGTTTGGCTGGCACACAAGGCCTTCCCTAACAAGGATTGGATTGGACTTATCTCCATACCAGTACTCTTAAGTGCTACACTCAACATGCTGCCAGCTACCGCCGTGAACTACACTACGTGGGTTGTAGTCGGATTCGCTTCAGGCTTTATTGCTTATAGGTACTATCGCGACTGGTGGAGCCGCCATAATTATGTGCTGTCAGGGGCGTTGGATGCTGGATTGGCCTTCATGGCTGTATTCCTTTACTTGTGCTTGGGAATGTGGCATGTTAGCCTCGAGTGGTGGGGAAGCGAGTCGGAAGGATGCCCGTTAGCTTCTTGCCCAACAGCACCGGGGGTTTTTGGTAAAGGTTGCCCAATTCTTTAAGGAGAAGTTTACAAGAAAGAAGCGTGAAGTAGTGGTCTGCATGCTTTCATCCACAGCAAACTTGCAGAATAAATTAAAAAAAAAAAACTAAAAGGCATCAAGGTTTTTCACTAGCAAATGCTTTTTGGAATTCAAACTCTGAAAAACAAAAAAAAAACTAGATTTAATTGTATTTGTGTATTATTTGAACACGATAATATTTGTTTTGTTGAAAAAGATATGATTTCAAGAAAAGTCATTAAAAATAAGAAACAAGAATTACATTTATTATACTCTTAAATTTAACTATAAATAGAAAAGGTTGATAATTCATCTTTTTTTTTTTTTTTTTGTAGTTATCAATCTTTTTTCCGCTTTGATTAAGTCCTTTTATGGTTAATTGATAGTCAATTGCTTATAATTTGTTAACAAAGAATAAGGTGAAAAAATAGGAGATCAAAGTGAAAAAAAAAAATAGTTGTTTCAAATTGGAGCACAAAGATTTCTTTAGTCCTTCTACTTTTCTAATTATCACTTTTCAAACCCTTAGTGTTTTAAAATTTTGATTTTAATCTAAAACTTTTTTTTCTTTATTTTTAATTTGTGATTTGAGAGAAGAGAGAGAAAATCGCTGAATTTAGTGATGGAAAAAGAAATAGTTGTTGACATCAATTTTAGCTATGAAAAAATCATTCTTGGTATTAACGAGTTTCATTTGGTGAGGAGAATTTCACTGAGATGTTCTTTAGCATTTCCATTGCCCGAGATGACAAATCTGAGCTCAAGAAATATTTTGAATTCAATTGATTTTGATTTTTACCCTTTTTAGGGTCATTTAAGATTATAAATGGGTTTATAAAAGTCTCTATGATATTTTATAGGTGTTTTGAGGTCAAAACATAGTTGAAAATAGGAGTTTTTGCCATAAAATACCCGTGGCTTAATTTTTTGTTGACAAAATAGTTGGAAACAAGACTAATAAATGACATGTCATTTATAATATTTTGCTTTAAAAAAAAATTAAAGGCAAACAATACAACATTCACCGTTTAATATTAAAAATATATTAAAAGGCTTGACATGCTAGTCATGCCTTTTTTTAAAAGGCCACGAGTGCAGGTCCATTCATGTTTGACTTGTATTGTTTATTTTTTTTTCTTTTGTTTTTTTGTTTTTTTTTCCATGCATTTTATACTTTGATCAATGAAAATAAACTGTCTAAAAATAATTTTATTTTTTTATTGAAAACTATTAGAATTATTTTTTTATGAAATCATAGCATTTTTTTATTTAGATTGAAAAAAATTTTGTTGATCTTTATTTTCTCAGTCCAACATGCTTGTCAAATTTTTTTCTTTCTTTAAAGAATTTTTTTATTTGATAAAAAAAAAGATTTTCATGTTCTTGGTTGTCGTATGACTAAATAGAGAATAATATTAAAAATAAAAAGTTATTAAATCAAGTGGGTTTTATGACCATGGTCGATGTTTGATAGGTTAACTCGGGTTCACTGCGTGTTTTTTTCTTTTTAATTGAATATTATGATTTATGATTTCTTCCTTCGACATTAAATTGATTGAGAATTAAATGTTTGTTTTTAGGTTTTTTTATAGAATTATCATAATCGCATGACCTAAATTGCGAGTTTGGTTGGTCAACATAGACTAACCCATGTCAATCTAATATTATTGTTATCTTAATATGTTGTCATCTTAAATTTTTAAAAAATATGTTGTCCAATATGCATCTTATTTTGAATTTATGATTAAAAATCAATGTCACCGTCTCAATATTTATATAAAAAAATAGATGTTGTTTTGAATTTGTTTTAGTCAAGTCATGTTTTTTACCAATATTTTGCGTTTCTTTTAGACCCAACAAATGAATTGAGTCTTACCAGGTCAGCCCTCTCATGATTTCTTTTTAAACCTGGGTTGGGAATGAATTCAATTCGGAAGATTTTAAGGATCGCTAACTGATCCAGGTTTGATGGCACTTGCGAGGAGTGCCCTTTAACAATGTCTATGCATTGTATTATTCCTTAAGTTTTTTAAATACACCCAAATTAAATTATTAGGATTTCTATTTTTTTTAATTGAAATTTGATTTAGAGATAATTTTTACGAATTTGTTTGTTTGTATTTTTTTCTAAAAACATGCTTGCATGCCTAAATATGTTTTTTATATTTAAAAAACAATTGATGTAGCTTGTAGTAGCACAAGCTACCTATGTAGTAATATAATTAATTTGATTGTATTTTTTTTTTGATTGATTATTAGTATGAGTGATTCTTTTATATGATGATGTAACATTGTAAATGTGCTTATTTGGTTATCATTATTAATAGTGATTCTTTTATATTGTATTATGCTTCAGTCGAAAACAGGAAAAAAAAATTGTCTATGTCTCTCAATGATAATCAAAGACTAAGAAATGGGGGGATGCACTGCAAATCTAGATAGAAAGTAGTAACTTTGAGCTAAAATTGCCGAATTAGCGTCTGATTATGATACAAGAGCCTTTTTTATAAAAATATATTTTTTTCTTAATTAATTTTCATGTTTTCTTATTTTGATTTTTTGACTTGAAGAAAATGGTTTTTCTAGTTTTTTTTCCCTATTCAATTAGAGGTTTCTAGGTTTTTTTTTTCTATATAAAAAGTTATAATAGTCTTTTGGCAATGCTAATTGTGATGGATAAAAATAAAATATTTTGATAGTTTTGACTTGTAACAAATTTTTATCCTTCATTTCCATATGCATCAATTGGTATCAAAGTCTAACAATTACTAGTGATTTTAGTTATAGATCTTAGAGGACATGTATCATATCTCAATGGTTCTTGGTGGTTGGTTATTGTGTTTTGTTGATTAACTATAGTTGGAAGAGATCACAGACTGAACATGCTTATGTCGGAGGGGATGAAAAGGTTCTCCTCAAACAAAAGATATCCTGGAACTAGTGTATTGTTTCCATCTACGTCAATTGTTGTTATTGGAAACCCTAATTACGATCCACAGTGGGGCGATCTGCATAAATGTGTTGCGTTAGAAATTCATAATGGGGTGGCATGCACAAATGTGTTATGTTAAAGACCCTTAACAAGGTGACATGCACAAAGTTGTTAGGAAATCATGATGGGGTGACCATACATAAAAGGATGTTTATGATGTATGATGGTGTAAATCCCGAGAAAAAAAAGGGCTGGATTAAATTAAAGAAAATAAACTAAACTAAAAAGAAGTGGGGGCAAAACGAATACACTTAAAGAAAATGGGGTCTAAATGCAAATAAGAATAATTATAGAGCATAAGTACTCCTTTCTCACCAAAAATAGATCTGCAGATAATGTAAAGAAAGAAAAGAGGGAGTTTTTATATTCATTTTTACAAATCAAGAGAGAAACACCAAAATTTCAAAAACCCATCCAAGATTAAGGGTTATAGGTAGAATAAACACTGGTGGGAAAGTGATTAACAAGAGAAATTGAACAAGAAAAGAAGAGAGGAGGGCCGACTGTCATCAGAAAGAAAAGGAGGGATCGAAACCTTGATTCGTACCGGGTAAGGTATTCTAAACCTGCTCTTATGAGTCATTTCAAGTCGATTATGAATTGATACTTGGATGTTAATTTATAGATTTGAGTTCTTAGACTTGAATTGAGGAAAAAGTATGAGTTGCTAAATTAAAGAACTTCATGTGTTGTATGTAAATGGAAAGATTGACGAATCTGGACAGTTTCGTCTCTTGACTTTCAGAGAGATTTCGGGTAGGAGGATGAAGGAATTAGGATCAGGTTCCTCATAGAAATTGTAGGTTTGGATGTTGGCTAACTAATGAAATTGGTCTTGCTCAATTTGAAGTTATAGAACTCCAGCTATGGGTCACCAACCGAGACTGGGTCATGACAGACCCTATGGGGTAGTAGGTGTGGTTCGTTAATGAGAAATTTTGACTGTCTTAGAGCTAGAACTGGGTTCTCCTTCTTTCAGAGAACTTGTAGCCTCATGTCTTAGTTTTCCAACAAGACTAATCTCGCTTGAATCGGAGTTCTATAACTCTAGATATAGTTAAAAATCTGAGGAGAGATCGGAGAGTAACAGTTCAATGTCTAGACAGTAATAGTTAAAAAAAGAGACAGTAACAGTTCAAAAAAACAAGACAGTAACAGTTCAAAAACGAGACGATATGAGTTCAAAAAAAAACAAGACAGTAACAGTTCAAAAACGAGACAGTAACAGTTCAAAAAAACAAGACAGTAACAGTTCAATGTCTAGACAATGACAGTTCGGGATTTAAACAGAAACGGTTAATATATATATATATAGGGAATGATAACTGTGGTTGGACAAAGAATGACAATATTAATGGGTGAAATGAGAAAAACGTAAAATATTAAAAAATGACTGAAAGAAAGACTTATTGGTTATTGATATGGTTATAATAAAACATATCATTGGGTGAGGAAAATTTATGAGATAAACCTGTGAATTACAAGAGGGACAAAAGGCGTGGTGCAGCAGCAGCAAGGGAGCACGAGTAGAGCTTTTATTGTAGGTAGGTGAATCGCACATGTACTTCCTAGTTAATTCCATGAATTATTTATGTTACCAATGTGAAATATGAATTACTGAATGTATGTGCATTCAAGGTGAAAACTTGTTGTGTGAATTGCCAAATGATGAAATTATCACTGACAAAAGAAATATGAGAAGTGCGATTTGAGGCGTAAACTAGCATATATTTAGTGTATGTTAGGATCCCAAGTAAAGGGATCGCCACGATTAGACTAGCATACATTTAGTGTATGTTAGGATCCCGGGTAAGGGGATTCCCATGTATTGGCTAGCATACATTTAATGTATGTTAGGATCCCGGGTAAGGGGATCACCTTGCATCGACTCCTATGGGGTGATGATGATGATACCAGTGAAATTGGTATCGGTAATATGATAAGCAAGAATAATCATGGTCGATCTTATAAAGTCTGGAATGAAGGTTGAAAGTGGCAGAGGGAATATTTATTAATAGTTGAATAAGGAAGAGATTCTAATAAAAACTAGAAAGGAGAAGCGAATGAACTATGAATGCATTTTACCTTGTTGAAATTGTTAGATATTTGTGTTGTTATATTTATTGTAATATGCACCTTT
This sequence comes from Populus x sibirica, assembly GCA_019202695.1. NCBI lineage: Eukaryota > Viridiplantae > Streptophyta > Magnoliopsida > Malpighiales > Salicaceae > Populus > Populus x sibirica. The sequence continues at coordinate 2,017,900 of JAGMVL010000801.1, forward strand.
CAATAATATGTATTTTATTTCAGGATCATCGCATGCACGACAGGAGTAGATCCTAGCTCATGTTCCCTTCTTGTAATCTAGGTTTTAGGGAGTATATCCTTGTATTTTGTAAACATGAAAATGTTTGTATAACTTAATTTTGTATAATTAATGTTTAACCTTGATTGAATGAATTTAACCCTGTAGTTCATATAACCATATTTCATGTCTATGTATTTATATTTATTTATTTTTATCCATCCATAATGATATTTTGTTATATAATGCATATCATAAATATTGTGGTTGATAGGTGTGAGTATAAGTGTGGAATTGAAACCTAGGATGATTGGGTCGGGAATTAAGTTATGAGATGCGATCTATTAGAAGTGTAAATAGATTCCATGTCAATAACTTGGGACCTTCTGGTATAGGGGGGACTCCATCGAAATTTCGGTAGATTTTAATACGAAGATCATGAATATATATATACAAAAAAAATTAATTACTCTTTTTTTCGATTGACATGAGATTGTCATTTTATCCCGGAATGGGGGATGTTACAGTTTGGTATCAGAGCCCAGGTTGCTATTCTGGGGACATGAATAATTAGATGATTTGAAATGTGTTTCAGGATGGTGAGAACAAGGCAAAGAGCCAGGACTGATCCATCCTCGGTTCGGGGAAGTGACCAGAGTTTTCGTAATGAAAGTGATCCAGACTGGGATCCCTTGGCAGACACCTCCTCTCATATACCAGCAGCATCAGTGTACTCAGAAGGGTGTGAGTCAGTGAGACTTCAAGATGATTCGTTGTTCCATCAGGCAGATGTATCTATGCCCGAGGTATCAAACAGACAGGGGGGAGATAATATACCCCCACCAGTGGCGCCGGTAGCTGGATCAAACCCATTTTCAGATCCTGCTTTTATGGAACATATAGTGAGAGCTGTAGCAGTAGGAATGGTAGTGGGAGCCTCCAATACGACTCCTAGAGCAGGGGGAGTAGTCACCATAGTGCAATGGGTGGAGGGTATGAGAGAGATGAGTTGTATGACTTACCGTGGTGAAGAGGATGCTGAGGTTGCTGGGCATTGGCGAGGAAAGTGTAAAGAGTTATAAATCAGATGCAGGTGCCAGAGGAGCTACGGGTGGATTGTGTGACTCAACTATTGGTTGAAAGTGCCCTTTTTGGTGGGAGACCATTAGAGAGAGGAGATCAGGGGAAGTATTGAGATGGAGGGATTTTCATGAAGAGTTTGAGGAGAGGTATTATTCGTGGGAGCATAGGAGGGAGAAAGAACATGAGTTTTTGGATTTGAGGCAGGGAGATTTGAGAGTTCAGGATTTAGTAGCTTTTGCCTCCACTTACCTTCCCACGAGCACCACGGGGTGGAGAGGTTCCGTGATGGACTGAGGCGAGAATTGAGGATGATATTGATAGCCATGCAGTTTCAGTCTGTGCGGGAATTGGTACCGGCTGCTCAGGGTATGAAGAGGGTAATAAAGGATACCCCGAAGCCAGTGGTCGAGTAGAGTCAGGTAATGGGAGCTAAAAGGAGAGATTTTGAGTTTTTGACTGGGAGACCTCCTCTCCCAAAGAAGGGGAAGAGCGGGCAATCATCAGGACAGTTCCAGAGAAGAGGTGAGAGTTTCACCCCGGGGAGGGAGCTCAGGAGGATCTAGACAGGTCAGTGGAAGAGGAGCTTGGGGAGGATACTCTAGACAGGGAGTCAAAACTGCTGGAGGGTCTACAGAGCAGAAGGGACCAGGATATCTATTTTATCAGAGGTGTGAGCAGCGACACCCTGAAGATTGCTCTGTGATGCCGGGGAGATGTTATATTTGTAGAGGTGAGGGGCATCGATGGAGAGAGTGCCCGCATGTAGGCAGAGGCTGTTACTATTATGGGGACATAAGTCACAGGAAGAAGGATTGTCCTCGTAGAACCACCGTGGGAGTCCATCGTTAGAGGATTGAGGTTCAGAGCCAACAGCAATCAGTGACAATTGATCATCCTATCAGGCCTACTCAGTCAGGGACGAGTGCTACTTGTGGGAGGCCTAAAAATCAGGAGGGGAGGACTCAGGGTCGGGTATACCACATGACCTACGAGGATATGGGAGTTGTACCTGATGTGGTGGCAAGTGATTTACAGTTAGATACAATGCAAGTTTTATGCTTTAATTGATCCTGAAACTAGTCATTCCTTTGTATCTTATAGAATTGTGAATAACTTGCATGTGTTATCTAGAAACTTGGGTGTAGGGGTGACGATTAGTACACCTCTGGGAAAGAATATATATATTGATGATAATTATAGAGGGGTAAAACTATATATTAGAGGATTAGAGTTGAGGGTAGATCTTATGCCATTAGAGTTATATGATTTTGATGTGATTCTGGGTATGGACTGGCTAAGTAAACATAAGGCACAAGTGGATTGTTTCACCAAAACGGTGACAATCCAAGGAATATGTGATAAAAGAGTAGTGTTTAAAGGGGAAAGAAAATTAATTCCAAGTTGTGTAATCTCGATCTTGGTGGCTAGAAAATTAGTGAGGAAAGGTTGTTTTGCTTGGTTAGCCCATGTAAGAGAGCTAGAGAAGGGTAGCATAGATTTGGCTAGTATTCCTGTTGTGAGGGAGTTTCGAGATGTATTCCCAGAAGAGTTGCCTGGATTACCTCTAGTTAGAGAAATTGAAGTTTCCATAGAAACTATTCCAGGAGTTTCTCCTATAGCCCAGTCTCCTTATAGGATGGCACCTATGGAATTGGCAGAACTGAAGGTTCAGCTTTAGGAATTGTTAGATAAAGGCTTCATCCGGCCTAGTAACTCGCCCTGGGGAGCTCCGGTATTGTTTATAAAGAAGAAGGATGGCAGCCTTCGTGTGTGCATTGATTATCGTCAATTGAATAAAGTGACGGTGAAGAACAGATACCCACTCCCACGAATAGATGACTTGTTTGATCAGTTGAAGGGTGCTAGAGTGTTCTCTAAGATAGATCTAAGATCTGGATACCACCGGTTGAGAATCAAGGAACAAGACATACAAAAGACTGCCTTCCGAACCCGTTATGGGCATTACGAGTTTTCGGTGATGCCTTTCGGGTTAACCAATGCTCCAGCCATGTTTATGGACTTGATGAATCGGGTGTTTCGGCCTTACCTAGACCAATATGTGGTTGTATTTATTGATGATATTTTGGTATATTCAAACTCTCACTTGGAGCATGAACAACATCTAAGGGTCGTGCTACAAACTTTAAGGGAGAATCAATTATATGCAAAGTTGAATAAGTGTGAGTTCTGGCTCAAGGAAGTAGTATTTTTAGGCCATGTAATATCCGCAGAAGGAATAATTATGGATCCAAGAAAGGTTGAGGCCGTGTTAAAATGGGAAAGGCCTACTAACGTGACAGAAATCCGGAGTTTCTTGGGTCTTGCTGGATATGACCGAAGGTTTATTGAAGGGTTTCCACCATAACATCACCTTTAACTAAGCTGACCCGCAAGGAAGTCAGGTTTGTTTGGTCGGAAGAATGTGAAGCGAGCTTTCGAGAACTGAATGAGAGGCTCATTTCTGCTCCTGTCCTGGCCCTTCCATCGGGGATAGAAGGGTTTATGGTATATAATGATGCCTCAAAAAGGGGTCTGGGATGTGTATTGATGCAACACGGACGTGTGATTGCTTATGCATCAAGACAGTTAAAGTCGCATGAGGTGAATTACCCGGTTCATGACCTAGAACTTACCGGTGGTGTTTGCCTTAAGAGTATGGAGACATTATTTGTATGGGACACACGTTCAAATCTTTACGAGACCATAAAAGTTTGAAGTATTTGATGTCACAGAAGGAGTTGAACATGCGGCAGAGAAGATGGGTAGAGTTAATAAAAGATTACGATTGTGTTATTGACTACCATCCTGGTAAGGCTAATGTAGTAGTCGATGCCTTAGTAGAAAAGGAAAAACAATAATGAATGATGTGGAGCATAAGGAATAGGAAAGTATAGTGGAGTTAAAGAAAATGGGCTTGCAGCTAAGTGTAGGGCCCGAGGGATCACTGTTAGCTCAGTTAAAGATCCGATCTGTGCTTCGAGACAAGGTCTTGGTGGCTCAACAGGCAGATGGGAAAGTAAGAGAGATCAAGGAGAGGGTAAACAAGGGTATAGAGACATCATTTCAAATGTTATCCGACGGACTAATAGTTATGGGTAGACGAATTTATTTGCCTGAGGATAAGATTTTGAAAGATGAAATATTAAGAGAAGCTCATAAATCTCGATTTGCTACTCATCTTGGGAGTACAAAGATGTATAGGGATTTAAAGGAATACTATTGGTGGCCAAATATGGAGAGGGAAATAACAGAATTTGTGTCGAACTATGGGATTTGTCAACAAGTAAAGATAGAACACCGGAAACTTGCAGGGAAATTACAGTCATTATCAATTCCGGAATGGAAATGGGAGGATATTTCTATGGATTTTGTGACGGGATTACCTAGGGAAAATAAGGGGAATGATGCCATATGGGTGGTCGTGGATCGACTAACAAAATCTGCATTGTTTTTGCCTATGAAGATGACTGATTTGGTGGATAAACTAGCAAAATTGTATGTAAATGAAGTAATCAGACTTCACGGAGTGCCAGTTTCAATTATATCGGATCGGGATCAAAAGTTCATGTCGAGATTGTGGCCTAGCTTACAACGGGCAATGGGGATAAAGTTGAATCTGAGCACGACATTTCATCCTCAGACGGATGGTAAATCTGAAAGGACCATTCAAACTCTTGAGGATTTCCTGAGGTCCTGTGTGTTGGAGTTTGGAGGGAATTGGGAGGATCTCCTGCCATTGGTGGAGTTTACTTATAATAATAGCCATCAAACTACTATTGGTATGGCTCTTTATGAAGCATTGTATGGGAGGAAATGTCGTACCCTAACTTGTTGGGAGGAAGTAGGAGAAATGAAGCTTTTGGGACCTGAAATGGTGCAACTGACAACTGACAAGGTGAGGGTGATAAAAAAAAGGATGAAGGAAGCCCAGGATAGACAAAAAAGTTACGTAGATAACCGAAGAAGGCCCTTGGAATTCCAAGTGGGGGATAAAGTATTTCTAAAGGTGGCTCCTTGGAAAGGCATCATTCGATTGGTAGTGAAAGGGAAATTAGCCCCGAGATATATTAGCCCTTTTGTGATTAAGGAAAGAATCGGGCTAGTTGCATATTGATTAGAATTGCCTGTATATTTGGATAAGATTCATAATGTATTTCATGTGTCATTGCTGCGAAAGGCCAAAATAGACTCCTCACGGGTATTGCCACAAGTTCCCATGAAGATTGAGTGGATCTAACCATGAAAACTAAGCCCGTCAAGATTTTAGATCGAGATGAGAAGTTGTTGAGGAATAAGACAGTTCCCTTAGTGAGAGTATTATGGAGAAGCTCTCGAATAGAAGAACAAACATGGGAAAGAGAATCCGAGATGAAGGAGAATTTTTCGCACTTATTCTCCGATATAGGTACGTAACTTGAATTTCGAGGATGAAATTTTATTAGGAGGGGAGAATGTTAATCCCGAGAAAAAAAAGGGCTGGATTAAATTAAAGAAAATAAACTAAACTAAAAAAAAGTGGGGGCAAAACGAATACACTTAAAGAAAATGGGGCCTAAATACAAATAAGAATAATTATAGAGCATAAGTACTCCTCTTCTCACCAAAAACAGATCTGCAGACAATGTAAAGAAAGAAAAGAGGAAGTTTTTATATTCATTTTTACAAATCAAGAGAGAAACACCAAAATTTCAAAAACCCATCCAAGATTAAGGGTTATAGGTAGAATAAACACTGGTGGGAAAGGGATTTACAAGAGAAATTGAACAAGAAAAGAAGAGGGGAGGGCCGACTGTCATCAGAAAGAAAAGGAGGGATCAAAACCTTGATTCGTACCGGGTAAGGTATTCTAAACTTGCTCTTATGAGTCATTTCAAGGCGATTATGAATTGATGCCTGGATGTTAATTTATAGATTTGAGTTCTTAGACTTGAATTGAGGAAAAAGTATGAGTTGCTAAATTAAAGAACTTCGTGTGTTGTATGTAAATGGAAAGATTGACGAATCTGGACAATTTTGTCTCTTGACTTTCAGAGAGATTTCGGGTAGGAGGATGAAGGAATTAGGATCAGGTTCCTCATATAAATTGTAGGTTTGGATGTTGGCTAACTAATGAAATTGGTCTTGCTCAATTTAGAGTTATAGAACTCCAACTATGGGTCACCAACCGAGACTGGGTCATGACAGACCCTATGGGGTAGTAGGTCTGGTTCGTTGATGAGAAATTTTGACTGTCTTAGAGGTAGAACTGGGTTCTCCTTTCTTCAGAGAACTTGTAGCCTCATGTTTTAGTTTTCCAACAAGACTAATCTCGCTTGAATCGGAGTTCTATAACTCTAGATATAGTTAAAAATCTGAGGAGAGATCGGAGAGTAACAGTTCAATGTCTAGACAGTAACAATTCAAAAACGAGAGAGTAACGAGTTCAAAAAAAACAAGACAAGAACAGTTCAAAAACGAGACGATAACAGTTCAAAAAAAACAAGACAAGAGTTCAATGTCTAGACAAGTGACGATTCGGGATTTAAACAGAAACGGTTAAAATATATATATATATATATATATATATATATATATATATATATATATATATATAAGAAATGATAACGTGGTTGGACAAAGAATAAAAATATTAATGGGTGAAATGAGAAAAACGTAAAATATTAAGAAATGACTCGAAAGAAATACTTATTGGTTGTTGATATGGTTATAATAAAACATATCCTTGGGTGAGGAAAATTTATGAGATAAACCTGTGAATTGCAGGAGGGACCACAGGCGTGGTGCAACAGCAGCAGGGGAGCACGAGTAGAACTTCTATTGCAAGTAGGTGAATCGCACATGTACTTCCTAGAATTCCATGAATTATTTATGTTACCAATGTGAAATGTGAATTACTGAATGTATGTGTATTCAAGGTGAAAACTTTTGTGTGAATTGTCAAATGATGAAATTATCACTGACAAAAGAAATATGAGAAGTGCGATTTGAGGCGTAAACTAGCATACATTTAGTGTATGTTAGGATCCCAGGTAAAGGGATCGCCACGATTAGACTAGCATACATTTAGTGTATGTTAGGATCCCGGGTAAGGGGATCCCCATGTATTGACTAGCATACATTTAGTGTATGTTAGGATCCCGGGTAAGGGGATCACCTTGCATCGACTCCTATGGGGTGATGATGATGATACCAGTGAAATTGGTATCGGTAATGTGATAAGCAAGAATAATCATGGTCGATCTTATAAAGTCTGGAATGAAGGTTGAAAGTGGCAGAGGGAATATTTATTAATAGTTGAATAAGAAAGAGATTCTAATAAAAACTAGAAAGGAGAAGCGAATGAACTATGAATGCATTTTACCCTGTTGAAATTGTTAGATATTTGTGTTGTTATATTTATTGTAATATGCACCTTTTAATAATATGTATTTTGTTTTAGGATCATCACATGCACAACAGAAGTAAATCGTAGTTTATGTTCCCTTCTTGTAATCTAGGTTTTAGGGAGTATACCCTTGTATTTTGTAAACATGAAAATGTTTGTATAACTTAATTATGTATAATTAATGTTTAACCTTGATTGAATGAATTTAACCATGTAGTTCATATAACCATATTTCATGTCTATGTATTTATATTTATTTATTTTTATGCATCCATAATGATATTTTGTTATATAATGCATATCATAAATATTGTGGTTGATAGGTGTGAGTATAAGTGTGGAATTGAAACCTAAGATGATTGGGTCGGGAATTAAGTTATGGGATGCGATCTATTAGAAGTGTAAACAGATTTCATGTCAATAACTTGGGACCTTCCGGTATAGGGGGGACTCCATCGAAATTTCGGTAGATTTTAATACGAGGACCATGAATATATATACAAAAAAAATTAATTTTTTTTTTATTGACATGAGATTGTCGTTTTATCCCGGAATGGGGTATGTTACAGACGGTTTGTGACTGATGTCTAAATTCGAGGATGAGTTTCTTTTAACCCGAGAGACTAATGTAAGAGCTTTTTTAGAAAAATAAATATTTTTCTTGGTTAATTTTATGTTTTTCTATTTTGTATTATGTGATGTTTTTCTATTTTTCCTCTATTTAAAGGAAATAGTTTTTCTAGTTTATTTTTTTCATTTAATATTATTGGAGTTTTATAGTGTTTTGTTTTTATATGATTTGATTGTTAAATTTGGTATAGGTTGTGTGAGGAAGTAATGGTGGTGCTAATGGTGTTGTCTAGGTTTTGGAGTGATGGTTTTTTTTACCTGAACAATCAATTTTATTGGTTGGTGGATGAAAGAGGGGTTGCTGTGGTTGGTAATGGCAATGGATGAATAGGAAAATGTGTGGATGTTGGATTCTTGGTTTTTGGTCTGATTACTCTTGAGAGATTGTAGTAGAGAAAAAATAACTAAATAATAACATAAAAATAATGAAACCCTATATAACAAACAATTAGACGAAAGACCCACTAAAAATAAAATAAAATCCAAAATAAAATAACATCAATCCCAATAATAAAACTCAAATAAATATCTTAAGCCCAATAATAAACTTAAACCTAATATCCTAACTAAAGAGTGATGGGTCTAGTTTGTGGATTCATTAATGTATTTATTTTTGTTTCTCTTACCAACATTTCAGGGACTTTTCCAACGTAGTATTTCTTGTCTAGTATCAGAACACTTACTCTGGCATGTTGTTTTTCCTTTTTTTTGGCTCTCCATTGTAGTTCTTGATTGCCTCATATTTCAGTATCACTTCACATCCATTATGTTATTTGCAGGAAATTTAGGACACCAAGACCTCTATGGATAGCAGCTTCTCAAGTCCTAATGACACAGGATTTGCCATCTTGGCGTTGGTCTTGGCTACTGAGAACTATTTGATCTCAAGTATTATGACCTGTTATAAAACACCCTTGTTCTCAATCTTTCATTTGGTTCCTTCCTCTTCTCTGGCATGCTTTCTGGTTATCTTTATGATGCTCAAGCTACTAGTAGTCCTGCCGGCGGTGGCAATGCTTGTATTGGCCCTCATTGTTATTTTCCTGTCTTTAAGATAATGGCTTTTACCTGTGTTGTTAGGCTTGGATTGGATGTGTTACTGGAAATTTGAATAAATAAGGTATATCCCAAGATTTACATAGACAAGAAATTTAGTGCAGCAGTAGAAGTTGCTTAGGATTTTGCTCATCGAAAGCTTATTCGCTAAGGACCTGAAATTAGAATAGCTGACTAATGTTGGTAGAGTTTGTTGTTTGCTACTGCTCTGCTCTTATCATAGTTGTTGGTGTAAAGCACTTGATTTTTGTGTCTCTTTTGATCATAAAAAAATCCCAACTATACAATCGTTTGAAAGAGATTTTATTGATCAATGTTCATTTCTATAACAAAAATATGCATTTCTATAACAAAAGATTAAGGGATGGAGTAAACATGATAACAATATCGCGTGACCTGTATAAAAACAATATCAAAGCTTATTAAAATATATAAATAGAATCCTGAAGGGTATAGCTCAACTGGTCAGGTAAGGTTGTTTTCTAAAGATCACCAGTTCGAGTCCCACAAATCTCAAGATCACTGGAGGCTTACATAATCGTTAATTTCAGAGCCCGTGAAATTAATCGAGATATGCAAGCTGACATGGACACCAACATTAATAAAAATAAAATATAAATTGACATATTTTTTTCATGTTTTTATATAAATACACATCAATTTTTATTAAAAATCTTAGTTTAGAGAGATAGAAAGTCAAGATCACCAAATGATAAGTTAAAGTTGGAGTACTCAAATAAAACAACAATATAAAATCTAAGGATTAGAAGAGTGAAATCCTGCAATAAAACCATGGAGCCATCTGGACTTGAAACGTGAATCAGATGGAAGCCAAAACAAATACAAAACCATCTTCTCTCAGATGGGCAATCTTACGCCAAGCCCTTCTTCGCAAAACTCGTGAAAGTCCCGGTACTTCCTTAATCTCTTCTAACACATCAACTAAAACATAATTTTGGAACATCATTAGTTTTTTTTTGTAGAATGAATGCTAACTTGGGCCGATGTCAAAAACCAATTATCTTGCAGATAATCAATCACCAATTGCTATCAAGCGCATTTCAAGAAAAACCCATCAAGGATTTAACTTGATACCAGGCCAAGTGGTTGAAGATCATGTTAACGAAGAATCAAACTTTAGAGATGTTTGCATTTGCTACACTTTGCCTGTTGATGGAACTCCCAAAATTCTTGTCAAGTAAGTTATGTTGCCTTTTCTTTCAGTCATTTTATCGAGCAGGTAGTGTCATTTATGAGATTTGAATTGAAATCTGATATGGGTTTTTCGTGATTGATTTGCATGAGTGGGATTTTGTGCAGGCAAAGAGTAAATAATGGTGTTGATTTGAGTGATTTTGAGGTTTCTGATAGATACAATGTCGATAACACTGGCCTAGTGTGTAAGTTCTGCTTGTCATTCTTGTATCAAATTGTTTGCTTTATCTTGTTGTAAGAAAAAAGTATATAAGGCAACTGAGTACTTGAAAGAAAGATCTTATTTTGATGAACATTTTGGATATCTCTAGTCAACAAATAGATAGCACTTTTCTTACTATTCCTTTGATTTTAAGATATGTATCTTATATGTGAAGCTCATCATTTATTCAGTTTTCGCAAGAATGTTGACTTAAGATTGTCTTAACCCAATCTTCAATTCATTCATTCATTTCTTATTTTTATATATATATCGCGGCGAAGATAAGTTTATCATTTATACTGATTCTGGAGGACACTTTTGTAAGAACATGGTTGTATGGTTAAATATGAATTCATAATGGCAGTTGGTGTATGCACCACGATCATTAGTTGTTTAACGTGGTTTTTGATTGGAAGGAAGACTGAAACTTGAATGCTTCTGGGAAGAAACTTAAATGGTATAAACTTTAGATTGGTTATCTTTGTTGCTTTCATTATAATGTTGTTGTTATATACAGGTCAGTGGCCATCTGAAGATGTCCTTGCATATTTTTGCTTGTCACATGCAGACATGTTCAGGTTTGTGAATAATTTTAACTATGTGCTTTTGGTGATTCTATTCTCTTGAAAAATAATTAATCAGCTGTAATTGTCTGTATTCTGGTTGTTTTGCTGGTGTTATTTTGAAATCTTCTTTGAATCTGCGCTACTTATTTGATTTGTGCACACTTGTTTAATTTTTCAGGTCTAAAAGAGTTATTGAGCTTGGATCGGGATATGGCTTAGCTGGATTAGTTATTGCAGCAACAACTGAGGCATTGGAAGTTGTAATCTCAGATGGAAATCCAGTAGTAGTAGATTGTATCCTTTTGATTAGCTAATTTTAGTTTTTAACATGTCTACAAATTAATGATTATTAGTCGCATTTAAAAGCAAAATGAAGCTAAAGTTTTAAGCTTTGAAGAATCTTTCAATATCCTTTTCCCCTTATGCATTTGCGATGCAAAGAAATATACTATGATGTGCTGAGAAAAGTAAAGAATTTTTACTTTGAAATGCTGTCTGTTGACAGATAAGACCTGCACTTCACGACATGCAAAACTAGGATAAATTGTTCAGTCAACTGTTTCTAGAGACCCTTTTCATTCAATGTCATGAACTGAGAGTGATTCAGAGTTTTCTAGTTCCCAGACAATTGTTCTGATAAGTTGGGATAACTTGGTAAGACATGGTGTGAAAAGTTTAAATGTTTGAAACTTTTCTACGACATGGGCAGTGACTAGCTAGTGTCTGATTGGGATTATTCATTGTAGAAGAGTTATGAGAAGATTTTATATCTACAATATTGAAAAAGTGACATGTCAATGGGAAGCATGCACCTAGATTGTGAGTTTGAAGTCTATTTGCATTCTTTAACTAGAACTTCAAGTTGCTTGTGGCTCATTATTCACTTGCTTAGAATTTCAGTTAATGTTAAGCTCTAAATTTCTCAAATTGCTAGTGATGGGCGGTTTTAAGGGTGACTCTGGTAATGATAATATGAATCAGGTTGGAAGTCTTCAGCTTGTGCTATCCTTGCTTGCTTGCATCTTCCTTATGATTGGACATCACTGTAAACATCCTTCTTTGTTGGATAAACTTGTTTGCTTAGCTTCTGTCATCAAGATTCAAGATGTTTTACGTTGTTTTATGTTCTCTCATTTATAGAAAGAAGGATTATTCTTTATGATAACAATAGTATTTTAATTGAAGTTTAAATGTGGTCTGTTAGAGATATAATTTATTGATGCATTAGAGATATAATTTATTGATGCTTAAGTCATCGCATAGTCATATAACAGGCTTAGCTCTGTGTTTGTGCTGGTGATTAGTTGTGCCAATGTAGAACTAAATTTTGTCAGTTTGCTGGGTTATGATTCAAAACTTATATGTTCACTTTGTGTGTGAATGCAGCATTGCTCCACTTTCTCTTTATCTTTTGTTTCCTTTTAACATCCAGATATTCAGCATAGCATAGATGCCAACTCCACAGCATTTGGTAATACAAAAGTAAAGACTGCGACATTGCATTGGGATGAGGAAGTAACTTATAATATCTCCAACACTTTTGATGTCATAGTTGCCAGTGACTGGTAAGTCCTGTTTCTATTAACTTTCTGTTTCAATAATATATGCTGCATGGCTATCTTTCCGTTAGCTATAGTGAAGTATCACTAAATTTAGATCAATAGATGTTATACTTCATGTCCAACAAATTTGTTATAGCAGCAATATATTCCCGGGTACTTTGCACCTTGACAACACTAGAGTGGCAGTCATAATATATCCCATATTGTGTGAATGCCTCAATTCACAACCTGTTATCCACCAGACTAGTGTTTACTTTCCTATCAACAAAGTTATGCCTGATGCAATCTGATGTGGGCTTTTTGATTATATGGTCAACCAACCCCCAACGAAGTAGATAACAACCCGGAAAGCCAAAAATCAGATTTGATAGAACCTTGACCCAGAGGTACCCTGTATCTAAGAATCAAAGGTATTGGAAAAAGACTTGAACTCAAAGTTAACCTTGTATCTAAAAACCCTAAGTATGTGAATAATATCACGAAGCCAGTTAATATTTGATAAGTCAATATACGATTTTTGTCCCTGCAAAGAGATGTTGTTTTGCCATAAAAAAAAAAAACTCATGTTTATTCTTCAACTTGCTACTGAAATTTGCAGCTAAAAAAAACATAATACAGTCTTCTCTAACTAACTTTAATGGATCCCTTTTGGGTTGCAAGCTAATGGACCTAAACTAGCAATCAACTAATATAAGTCCAATAATGAAATAAACTCCTAAAAAATATTTAATGCTCCAAAACAAACCCAAATTAAAAATAATTATTCAGCATTAAATAAATAAATAAAATAGAATAATAAAAACAAAGTCTTCATGCTAAAATTCCTCTATGCATCCCGAATCTCAAATTTTCGTACATTCTTGGTAGATTTCAATCATGATTTCAAACCTGTCATTCTCTCTCGTCTAGATGAATTACTGGGCCTACCATATATGGTTGAAAAGCTAGAGATGTCTAGTTTCCAGCCCAACTTGAATCGCAGCAAAATTCTACTTGTAGCTCCAGATATGTCCCAATCAGTACGTAAATGTCTAGTCTGACAGATTTGATAAGATTCATCTAGTAACTTTGACCATCTGAAATAATATGTTTATGAACTCCACTTAATCTGGAAATTTACCATAATATATTTACATGTGTCTAGTACTTCCATGTAAAATTCTAGCTCAATTCGATGTACAGTTTGAGAGATATGCCTAACCTTGCAAAACTAGTCAGCAAATATTTTACGGCTAAATTTAAACCTGACTTGATTCGTGTCAAAATCTTGTCATTGACAATTTGTTATTGGTTGAGGCTGTGTAGATTCATAGGTTTCCTTCACTAGTCGGCAAAAGGTGCCTGCACCCAATTCTAAATGACAGATACATATATACATGCAATCGAACACTCGTTGTTTTCTCCTTTCATGCTAAGCTTATCTTCTGTGCCATTTGACAGCACCTTTTTTAAGGAGTTCCACAATGCCCTTGCTTGTACCATCAAACTCTTGTTAAAAAATGTGGGGCTCTCAGAAGCAATATTCTTCAGCCCTAAAAGAGGAGATTCATTGGACAAATTCCTAGAGAAAATTGAAGAAAATGGGCTGCATTTCTCTATAACAGAGAATTATGACTCTGAAGTTTGGAAGCGCCATCAAGGTTTCGTGGCTGGTGACGACACCTGGCCCAGCTATGAGAAGCATCACTGCTATCCATTAATGGTCAGAATTACATTATAAAATCTTGGAGCCTTTTCTTTTTCATTCATAACTTTGTAATTTTAGGCCAGGTTATTATTGCCCCATTTATCTGTGGCATGCAGAAATTACCATGTAGAAAACACTTTTTACTTGCTGAATGCAGTGTTCTATCTTACTATCATAGTGTGTCCGAAGGTCACGTTGGACTAACTGCTTTCTTGCTATTATTTCAAATCGGCGTAGGGTTTTGCCCTTCTTTTTTTCATGAAAACCACCATTATTCTTCAGGATCTGTTTTTGTATTTTCAGGTTAGGCATAGTTATTATCACCCTTCTTTAGTTTGCATACAAGCCGGTGGTGCTGGCATCCCTACTCTCCCCTTGCCATTTTGAGACTGTTTGCCGTGGATCATTTGGCAATGATATTCTCTTCGGATGTAATCGTTCTTTTCTCCTGTATTAATGATGCATCATTTATTTCAAACCCTTACATCTTGAAGAGCACCGATGAAAAAGCATCACAGCTGATGTTCTCTGAACGCGCGAATCAACAATGGCCTTTGGGCGGCAATCTGGATCCTACTTGTATTGGCTTCTTCAGCTTTATTTCCTTCTCTAATAACAGGACCATGCAAGATAGCCTGATCATCACAGATGCTTTGTTATTTGATAGCAAATTTCCACTTGTGCTGTCCATTCCTGTCATCTATTAGAAATCTGTGACATCCCACCAGTTCTTGAAAAGAAGGGCACGGTGCAGAACCCTACCTGTCTGTCTGTGAAATGTTAGGATATGAGGTGAAAATTTCTGAGACATGATGAAGTTGTCGATTTGAAGCCATCATCTCCAGGCATCTTCTTCTTCATTCTACAAATTGGGGTTATGGAAACCAAATTCCAGTGATAGCAAGGCCACCTTGCGACATCAACTACCTTCGTCTCGCATGTATGATCAGGTTTTTAAAAAATATATTTTCATCACAAAAGCTCTGGCAAAAGTGGCAGGTTGACCCTGTCCATGCCCTCTAACGTTGATTTGTCACCAGCAATCAATCCATTGGATCATACCAAATCGATTTTGTAAAGTAGGATTTGATTTCTTTCAATTTTAGAAATTCAAACAACAAGGACTAACATTGACACAACCACAAAAACGCAACCCTTTTTTCACTTCGGCATAAAAAAGTACAGTTTGGTCCCTGTAAATTTAAATTGTCTTTTGGTTGGTCCCTTTTTTTGTGGGTTTCACAATAAAAAGGTATTGGTTTTTAGGGAATACCCTCTTCTGATTTTATTGTTTATTTTGTGGGTATTGAATTTCAAGGTGATTTTTTGTACAGTGTTATTGAGGGTATTGACCTTTTGCCTTTTGGAGAATTTCAAAAGCAAAATAATTGAAAGTTCGGGTTTGGTAAAGAACAAAACTCTGAAAATTGAGATCTGTGAATTTTTTTTTTATTTTTAGTATGATTCTATTTTTAGCCTGGGAATATGTGAATGTTAATTGGATTTTTTTATTGATTTTTTTTACTGGAAACCACAAAAAAAAAATAGAGATTTACTTTAATAGCAATTTTATAATGTTAACACTATAAATAATAGAAGATTAATTTTTTACTATATGGTATTTTTGTTATTTTAACACAACTATGGCTTTTTAGCCATTAAATAAAAAATAATGATGAACTTGTAAATAATTAAATAAATTTTGTTTATTTTTTTAGACACTCCAAGTATAGGATCTAAATTGTTAAGCATGCATAGGTTGCAAATTGTAATTTTTCAAAACTTGAGCAAGTATAATTTTGATTTTGATCAAATTATAGGATGCTAGGGTATTTTTCTAGAAAGAGAAAAATTACAAAAAAAAAAAACCCCAAAAACTCTTTTATTGTCTTGGTGAAGATCATGCAATCAAACAAATTGGTCACTAAGCTTCATCCTGAATTTACTAAAGGTTACATGCAATGGAACAAGAGTACTATATTTGGAATTTTTTTTTAAATAAAAACATTTTAAAAAATAAAAGGGTAACATAGTACCGTTTGAAAAAGAATTCATAAGTTGTGTTCTAAAAGTCAAATGATATTTAGCCGCCAACTGCTACAAAAGATAATTGCCACGAGTACAAAAAAAAAATCAGTTGTGTTCTCTCTCTTTTTTTTTTACATTTTTAAAAAAATTAATATTATTATAAATTTTTATTTAAAGTCTACCAATTTGTTTTGCAATTATTATGTATTTGGTCTAGAAATAAAAATAATAATAATAATAATAAATGGTTTATAAAATCTCAATTAAAATCAGTTGTTTATTATTAAAATATTTAATTAAATTTACAACATAATTTTATTAAATTTATGATTTTGATAGCTTTCAGTCACATAAAATATAAACATACTATTTTGATTTTTTTTAAAATTTCTTTAATAATTATATTTTTTTTTAAAACAAAAACAATGTATTTAGTTTAAAACATTGTATTGACTAAGATAAAAAAAAAACATGTATTAATAAAATATATATATATATATATATTCAGGTTTAATGATAATTTCATAGAATTTCATGAGACTTGAAAATTATATTTATATTTAAAAAAATTAAAGTGCTCCCGCAAAGTGGCAAGGGTATAAAAAATAAGCATCACACTAAAAAAAGAGAGCATTTGATAAGATTAAAAAAATAGAATTAACTTTCCACCACAAAATAAGCTTAGCATTAAAACAAAGTTGCAACTGTCATCAAAGGAGAAAAGATAAGAAAGTGAATGCACAAAAGTATTAGTAGAGAGAGAGATTATGAAATTAATGAACTAATAATAATAATAAAATACAGAGTGCAGTCCAAGAAATCATCATCCCCTGGTATTATTTATTTATTACAAAATACCAAAAACAAATAAAACAAAAATAAATGGAAATTAGTTAAAATTTAAATTTAAAAAAAACTTATGTTTTTTAATTTTTTAATGTATTAATGTTAAAATTAAATTTTAAAAGATAAAAAATATTATTTTAATATATTTCTAAAAAAATATTAAAAAAAAAAAACATTACTAAGATATCCACAACTTTGCAAGCAAGTAGCTTCACTTCATCAGACTCCACAACTTTGCAAGCAAGTAGCTTCAGAATCTACAAAGACTTCATTGTGGGCCCTGGGCTCCACCTGAAACATCCCATGAGCTGCCAAATTGCCACTGCAAGACGGCTGTGACTCCAGAATCCTAATGACGGCTGCGTCGTGCCAAGCAGACTGTAAGATCCTTGATTTTATCAAAAATCAAAGAAATTCAATAACAGACCCTGTTTATTTATTGAAATTTTTTTTTTGAAAATTAAATTTTAAAAAAATAAATTATTTTCTGATATTTAAATAATATAATAAAAAATAAATTAAAAAATATTTTTCAATATTTGATTATGTCATGGAAAATGAACTGAAAAATAACTTATTAATGTTTTATTTTTTTTAAGTTTATTAAAATAATAAGAAACAAATCTTACAAATTAAAAAGTTGAATGATAATGAAATTGAAAAGAAATATAATTTCATAAATTATCTCAAATAAAATAAATAATAATCAAAATAATAGAGATCAAATCTAAAAAATAAAAAAAATAAAAGATGAAAAAATTAAAATAATAATAATTAATATTTCATAAATTATTTCAAATAAAATAAGTAACAATTAAAAGAATGAGAATCAAATTTGATAGATAAAAAATTTCAATAAAAAAATGATAAGGGAAAAACAAATAACAATTATAAAAATAAAGATCAAAGTTAATATAAAAATTAAATTTTAAGAGGTGAAATTGAAAAATAAATATTTAAAACAAAATATATATAGCAATCAAAAGTTTGAGGACCAAATTTGATATAATCAGCAAATAATATGACATTTCTAAATTTTTCACAACTTCCGGAAAATGTTTTCCACCCAAATTTTTCAGGAAAACACTTTTCTGAAAACCAAATTAAATTTTCCTTTGACTAGAAAGTATTTTTCGTTGATCAACTTTTCTAACGGCAAACAAACACAGGAAAATTTAGAAAGTAGTTTTCCAGAAACCACTTTTCAAGAAACAAACATAACCTTAACTGGAACTGAAAAAACACGAAGAAGAAGAAGAAGAAGAAATCAACAGAAATGGTAATGTTACCTGGTGATAGGTACGGGGCAAAAAGTAATAACATAATCGGCTCCAGCACAAGTGAAAGTACTCGTAAAAAATCAGGAGTTTATCCGGAGTCGCATACGCATCGCTGCTACAATACTCCGGATTTCCAAACGCACCACAATTATTGGCATTGTTTGGAAATAGAATGAAATCATTTTTTAAAAAAAAATTAAAATTAAAAGTTTTATTTTTATTTAAAATTAATATTTTTTTTATGTTTTCAGATTATTTTTATATACTAATATTAAACATAATTTTTTTTAAAATAAAAATATTATTTTAATATATTTTCAAGCGAAAAACACTTTGAACAACAACCACCATCATTCTTTCAAAATATTTTTCACTTAAAAATATATTAAAATAACATATTTTTTTAATTTTTTAATTTTAGTTTTGATATTAACATATCAAAACAATCCAAAAATTTTAATTTAAAATAATAAATTTTTTTCAAAAAATATCACCATATCAAACCAAATAGAGTCATCCATCCACAAGGCTAACATCATAAAAATCTAATTCCCCAAGTCATTTAAAATTTGATTTTTTTATTTTTTTAAATCAAATTAATATATTTTTTAATATTTTTAAATCATTTTAATACGTTAATTTTTTTTTTAAAAAAATATTATTTTAATATATTTTTAAATAAAAAATACTTTAAAAAACAACTACATCAATCCTATTACGACCGCCAGCATGGCACAAGGAGCAACACCTCCACTGGAAAATTGTGTTTGAATTGGTTTATAAAATTTGAAGTGGATCTTTTACGGTGAAACAATTTTCACTTTTGCAGGAACATTTTCAAGGAAACAAGGTTACAATTAACTAGAAAGAATTCCCCCATATCCAAAGGAAATCCATCCCAACATGTAACAAGTTTGATCTATCTATCATCAACATTCAAAAGCCAAAGAAGATATACCTTCAAATCCTTAAGGCGCTCTGTGATAAGTGACAAGGTCATTCAATGCACAAGGAGAGCTTACCTTTGTGGCACAACAATTCCAACATCAGGGGCTGCCTGAAGCTTCATCATTCGCACTGCAAACCCTAAAATTGTATAATTGAACAAACTGAAATCCATTATATTTGCAGATCAACAACTAAAGCCAAAGAATGGCGGCATTCACATTCTTCCTTATGACTCCATGCAATTTCACAGCCCAAACTCAGCTCTCAACAAAAGCAAAACTCAAATAGCCCTAAAAGCTTCTCTACTTGAAGCATGCAAGTATCAGATTTTAGTAAAGAAAGCACCCTGCTGGATGTCAGAAAAAAATAAACTGCAGAATCATATCATTCTTCATTCATATCGGATAAAAAAAAATCACATTAAGTAATCAACGATATCAACCAAGAATTAACAGTATTTTGGAAACATGGGAAATGCAATACATGAAAAGCCATCCAAGTCTGCCATGGACATGAACATTGACACTTGAATTTCATGCTTGGTTGTCAAATAAACTTCTGTAAATAAAACCATCTCGCATAGAAGCTCTCTGCAATTCTCATTCCCTTTCAAAATTAAACTCGACAATCCATAACATCGGGAGTTGTAAATAGTTATTCCAAATTGTCAGTTATATACTCACAAAAAGAAAAAAAATGCTACATTAAGATTCTCAGGTAGGAGATAATGGCATCAAAACCTATCAACTTATCTTGAATAGGGAACAGATACATTTCAACAAACAATCGCACAAGCAAGCAAAGACCGCAAAAAGCAACTGTGGTCGGAGCATTCATATCATTGAATCAAACAAGAGAATTTAGAATGAACTCCCCATAACAACAACACCAGAAAAAAAAAGCTTTAAACCTTCGCATTAAAGCCCACAGTTCACACTTGACGAAAATAAGAACCGCTCAATTAGAAAACTACTCAAATGTCACTAACAGTAATAGAAATTAGAAAAAAATTAACTTTTAATCCGAAACGACCATGTATATATTGTGTCAAAACTGGGAAAAAACAATTTCCCCTAACAAAAATAGGAACCCCCAACACAATCCTATCTATATCATAAACCCCCCAAAAACAAACAACGAACCAAAGATAAACCCAAGATTAACAGCAACAGTTACCATCATCCCTCTTTTATTCAAGACTGCTCAGGACAATCCCTAGCAAAGTGCCCTTCATTACCACAATTAAAACATCCACCACTATTACCACCGCCAAACCTTCCACCACCAGTTACTCTTGCACTGGTGCAATCCCTAGCCAAATGCCCATACCCACCGCAGTTATAACAAGCTCCACTCCCACCCGGACAGTCCCTTGCCACATGCCCAATCCCTCCACAACTGTAACACCCATTGTTATTCCCCTTCGGGCACTCCCTCGCAAAATGCCCACTGCTACCACACTTATAGCAACCAAAATCGGCACCGCGATTGTTGTTGTTGTTGTAATTATTGTAACTCTTACTACTGTTATTGTTGCAATCCCTCGCAATATGGCCAGGATTCCCACAATTGAAACAGCCAACACCGTTGTTATTGTTGTTGCGGCGGCTGAAACCACCGGAGGTGGTAGTGCTGCGGCGTTTGATAGGTCCGCCACCGGGGGCAGTAACTTCAATAGCTTGATACTTGTCTTCAGTCAGTAAAATAGTGAACTCAACGACGTCGTCTTCGTAAAGAGTACGGTAGCCCCCGTCAGATTTGATGGCGGAGTGGTGAACGAAGAGATCTTTGTCGCCAACATCAGGTTTGATGAATCCAAATCCTTTCTTGTCGCTGAATCGAACCACCCTGCCGGTCGATCTCTCCTCCTTTGTCGCCGCCACATCTGCCGCCACATCTGCCGCTTGCTCCTCCGCCATTGATGATTGATTAAATCGAAGGAGAGAGAGAACTTAGGGTTTCTTTTTTCTTTTTTCTTTAGCTCTAGAAGATTTACGAGGGCATGGGTGCCTTTATCGAGAGAGGAGAGTCCCTTAAATATAAGGAGAAGGAACCCTAATGGCCTGGTTAGGACAAATTTAAGAGTCTATTAGGCACCGACCTTCGACCATTAGTTGTTTTATTTTTTATTTTTTATGAGCTTATAATTAAGCCCTTAATCACAAGAAACTTCTAAAACAAGGTATGCTTGCCATAGGAAATAATGGTATTTTATGAAAATATTTTTCTCTAAAAGTCTTATAATTATTAGATATGTGAGAGCAATTTACTGGGATGTATTCATGTAATATTAAAAAGATATATTGTAATTAATTATGCTTACCATATTTAAAAAGATTTTTTTAAAAATAAATATAACTTTTAATTTAATGTGATTGTTTGAGTGAAGTAATAGTTAAGAATTTAATTCCTATTTATTTTTGCGTTTAAAAAATACTTATGTTTAAAAATTTGGCAAGTTTTGTTTCTTAATTACCACTTTTTATATAAGAAAAACCATTAAAAAAAATAAACATGGCAAGTTTTATTGGAAAAAAAATTGTCACTAATTAAAAAATTTGAATAATTGATTTGTTCAAATATCAAGGATAAGGGATTGGTCATACAAAAAAATTAATAACAATCACCCGACAATATTCTATCCAAGGCATGTTATATTCGATGCAAGTCAAAACATATACATAATTGGTTTTTATGTGTTGAGCTATTACAAGAAAAAATAAATTAAATGTTCTCGGCTTTTCACTCTAGACATAAACACTTACTGTTGTGGACTCACACAATGTATTATTATTATTGTTATTGTTATTTGCTTTTGGATCTAGAGCTACATGGCTTCTCTACCACATGTTTTTATCCTTTTTTCGTGTGAGAGCAAATCGTTTCCTACTTTTCATCTAGAAAGAAAAAAATATGCCTACTTCTCTCTCTATTCAACTAGGATTTTTCAGCTAATTGAGATACTAGGATTTTTCAGCTAATTGAGATAGGAAATGACTGACCATGCCATGAAGGAGAACAATATAGTGCATGGGATAGGGAAAAGAGGGAGAGGAGAGAAAAAGAGTGGAATAGGGTTTAGGGGTGTCACAATTTTATTTATGAGGGTGATGGTTGTTGTGGTAATGTTGAAGACTCGTCCATCAAAACCTTATTTCACCAATAACATTGGCAAGGACAATCAAAACAACAACATGATGGGTTTGTTCTTATTATTGATTCTCCTGAAATATAAACATTGCAAGGGAAACAATAAATTTAAATTTTTTTGGGAGTCCCAAGGATCTCGTTAGACAAATCTAGAGTTGTTTAAGGTTTATGCGAAGATTACCTCAAGATTATATATTCTTTTTTACTTTGCATATTTGCTTTAAGGCTAGGTTGTCACAAAGCACAAGTCGTTCAAATGTTCTTCTTCAACTACTTTGAACTCAAAATAAAGGAAGAACTAACAATGTCTTTGGAGAAGCAGTTAGCCGAAGAAAAGGCTTTAAGAAAAATAGTTGAAGAAGAAATGGACTTTGTGGGTCAAGACTGGATGAAGGCAATGGATGAGTTGGAGGCACAAAAAGCAATCGATCAAGACATGACATCTTATATAGGAAAAACAAAGTATTAGGAAGAATTAGCTATCAAAACCCAAGCTACACTGAACATGTGTTTGACAGATCTAGATAAACTTAAATAACAATTAAAAGAAATTGAGGCTGAATTATTTAACACCAAGAAGACAACTAAAATCCATCAAGATCTGAGAGCTGAACTGAGCAGTAGTAAGATTGAGGCAAAAACACTAAGAACTAAGCTGGCTAAGGAGAAGTTGAAGACTGAGTAGTTGATAGAAAGCCAAAAGATGATAGAAAATCACAATCAAACACTGGATATTGCTAATAACTCGCTATCTAGAAACAACTTGATCTGTAGTGAAAGGATAAGGGAACTACAAGAGCAAATTGATCAAGTTGCTGCAAAAGCGCATTAGCTATGAGTGGAGGCTTGCCAAGTTGGAGGAGACATTATGAAATATCGAAGAAGCATGGATAACACCGATCTTTTCTTAAAAGCTATAACTAATAAAGGCAGTGCCTTTACTCCTGTAATAGATTAAAACAATTTTCCATTGTAAAAATTCTAGATGATTAATAAAAAAGCTGAGACCCCTATTTTCGATTCCAAAAAAATAAGTGTACATGGCTGAAAGCCCAAATAATAAAAGGCTAAGCAGATCTCCTCCCGACATCACGACAATGATATCAAATTCTGGCTTGACCATATATCTAGGGTATGAAAACCACTTGTCACCCCCAAAGAGCAAATCCATATCCAATATGCTACATCCATACTCATGTATCTTAGATATATACTTATAAATTGCCATACTCATGCATCTTGGTGAAATATAAGTCCCCAATTGAAACACATCTATAATACTCAATTGCATAAAAGACAAATGAAAAAAAAAGCCTAGGTAGACACTCATCACCAAAAAGAGTTGAGAAGTTTGAAGGAGGATGTAACAAGGCTTACTAGTCTGCTCGAACAAGCTTTGAGGTCTAAATCTAGAGAAGGAACATTTTCTCAACCAACATTTACAGCATAGCTTTTGCCAATGCCTATAACTCCTTTTAATTCACCATATATATGGGCAAATATGATGTCACCTGAACCCTAACATACTGCTAATTTCTTATCCACTCAACTAGTATATCCAATAAAGATCCCTCATACTGTTGACTTCACAATGGAGGAATCTCAAAGGGATAAAATAATGGAAGAAGATGGTCTAGAAAAACTGGCTGCTCTAGAAGAAAGAATAAGGGCAATCAAGGGGAACAACTTGTATAATCCTATAAAGGCTATTGAGATGTGTTTAGTGTGTACTGTAGTCATTCATAAAAAGTTTAGAGTGCCAGAGTTTGTCAAGTATCTTTGGAACTCAGTGCCCGATAACCCATCTTAAGGCGTCTTTGCAATAAAATGGATGAGGTAGTGTATGATGAGAAGTTGTTGATTCACTTCTTTCAAGATAGTTTGAGTGATGATGCCCTCATTTGATATATGCATTTGGATAATACTAAGGTAAAAGGATGAAAGGACCTAATGGACACCTTTATTAGGCAATATATATTCAATATGGATGTGACCCTAGATAGATCAAGTTTACAAGTAATGGAATAGGGTAACAAAGAGTTTGTAAAGGAATGCACCCAAAGGTGGCATAAATCTGCTGCACAGGTTAGCCCTTCATTGCTGGAAAAAAAGTTGATAGGTTTATTCTCCAACACTTTCAAAACACCGTACTTTGAATATTTGGTTGGAAGCTTTACGCAGAAATTTTTCTAATTGGTTGTTATAGCTGAAAGGATCGAATAGGCTGTTCAAATGAGTAGGATTATAGACCCTAATGAGAAAAGGGATTTTGTTGGACGAAGAAAGGAAGCTAAAATTTCACAGTGTCAAAATAGGAGGTAAAGGAAAGAAGAAAACCTACCAAGACAACTATGGCTTCAAAACAATTGCACCTATCCCTTCCATATCCAACATAAAATTTCACTCGCCTTTTCCTAAAAACCAAACAAACACCTAAAATAACCCAACAAATAACCAGACCAACAACACCTATCGCCCACGAAGAAATTTCCCTGCAAACCAAGAGTAACTTCCACCGCTACCCATACCTCTTAGTGAAATGTACTAAAGGCTACTCAATATTGGCTAGGTGGTGCCTGTTCCTTTAACACCTTTACAACCATCATTCCCTCATTGGTACAAACCCGATAAAAAATGTGAATACCATGCCAGTGTCACCAGTCATAATATTGATGGATGTGTTGCATTTAAAAGAAAAATCCTTTAACTCATCAAAGCCGGGTGAATTTCCTTTAATGAATCTCTGAATGTGAATTCAAACCCTCTACCAAACCATGCTTTTGGAAGTGGAAGGGTTAATACCTTGGAGATAGGAAAGGAAGGTAAAGCAATTCTGAGGGTAACAATGGAGAGATTGTATGGGATATTGAGACAAGCTAGGCATTTCAAAACACCAGTCAAAATGCAAGTTGTAAGAGATGCAAATGAATACTGTAAGTCTCATCAGCATTGTGGACATGGTATTGATTATTATGAAGAGTTTTATTCTGAGGTGGAAGACATGATGACATTGGGAGTTTTGAGATTGGTTGGACCCAATGAAAATGACCTCGTAGGAACGGTGACTATTATTAACAAAAAAGTTGAAGTTTGTAGATATTAGCCAACTAAAAGGGGACCCCTGAAAATGATTATGACCAAGCTTGCAAATACATCTAGTGGAAGCTATAATGCCCTACCTCTTAACTATGATTATTCCTTTTTCAACACGAATTCTGCCCCTGTTTTTCATGCTGAATTATGAGGATTCACTTGGAGTGAGAGATGCTTTACTCCTAAAGAGTTGGAGGATCATAGGAAAGCCAAAGGAAAGAATGAAGTGGAATTGACAAAAATAGATAGGGTTAATAAACCAGTAAGTGATGAAGAGGCTAATGAATTTCTGAAGTTAATGAAGCATAGTGAATATAGCACGGTGGATCAATTGAAGAAGACACTCGCTAGGATTTCTTTGTTGTCATTAGTGGAGTTCATAATTGCATAGAAATGCACTTAAGAAGATTTTTAACGAAGCATAAGTTCCTCAAGATATCACACAGGATTCCATAGAACATTTGGTAGGAAGGATTCAAGCCACCAACTACCTGTACTTTACTAATGACGAGCTTGATTTTAAAAGGACTGGTCATAACAAACCGTTGTATATCACGGTAAAATGCAAAGATTGTGTGATTACCAAAATACTCATAGATAATGGTTCTGCTCTAAATGTGCTGTCAAGACATGTACTTGATAAAATTCATGTTGATGCCTCTCATATGAAGTCGAGTACCATGACTACCAGAGCATACGATGGGCCACTAAGGCCAATTATTGGGAATATTGATGTTGAACTTATTATTAGCCCTCAACCGTTCTAAGTAACATTATAAGTGATGGATATCCATCCCTCATATAACATGTTGTTAGGAAGGTTTTGGATCCATGCAGCTCAAGCTGTCGTACCTTCTTTACATCAGTGGGTTAAGTTTATCATCAATGAGAATTTGGTGATGGAAAAAGCTGAGGAGTCTCTATCTATGGTGAGGTGTGTTGATCCCTTACATTGAAGCAGAGGAAAGTAAGGATGGGTTTATCATCAATGAGAATTTGGTGATGGTAATAGCTGAGGAGGCTCTGTCTATGGTGAGGTGTGTTGATCCCTTACATAGAAGCTGAGGAAAGTAAGGATGGAAATCTGCATGTATTTGAGGTTGTAAATGTCAAATGAGTACCTAAAAATACGATACGAAGAAAGCTGGAGATTTTTTAACAACGAAAATAGATGTTAAATACCTTTTGAAGCATGGATTGCCATTCCAATACGACCCAACCACAGGAATGCCTGGGAGGGTTAATGTGATAAAAATGAAGTGTGCTGATCAGAGGTTTGACTTAGGTTTTAAGCCGGGAAAGACAAATTTTAAAAGAGCAGTGAGGTTAGAAAATAAAAGAGAGCAACTCGGATTGAAAGGAGGGAGCCCAATAAAGATCGGATAAAGATCCCACCGATTCATGTAACGTTTCCAGAACCCACACATGTGATAAGGGATGAAGTGGAGAGACTACGAAAAGAATTCAATGGTGCTACTATCAACTATCTTAAGAGGATCAACGAATAAGAAGAATAAATGAGCTATAATAGCAGCACACATATGATCAATAAAGCCACAGATTGGTGAGATAGGTTTAGATCCAGGAAAATAGACTGGTGAGTCTGATCCAATAAAGCTATGGTAATAAAATACTAAATGACCAATAACAGCTGCACATATATATGATCAATAGAGCCATGAACAAAGAAGAGGAGCAACAAAAATGAAACTTAAATGGCACATCATCAACATCTAACTAGAAAATCCATAAAAGGCCACATATTCAGAAGAATGAAATCTTAATATACCAAAAAAAACCAGTCAAACATTGAATAGTTGAAAAGATAGGAAACGTAACAACGCATGACTGCAAATAAAAAGAAGCAAATTGAACAGCACTGAGCGAGCAAAAAAAAGATCGGTTAGAGGATAGCAATAAAAAGGGCCACACCTGAAAATCAAGGACACCCCACCAATCCATTTTCCTATAAATTTCCGCATATTAAAAGATGGTTGTGGCTGCAGCAAAAAGAACAACACATTCACAATTAAAAAAGCTATCTAAATCCAAGGTATTATGAACAGTGAATGTCACATGCTGCAAATACAAGCATAATAGAAGATGAAGAATGAGCAAGGACAGGGGTAACGATTTGAATTAGTGGCCATAACGGGAAAACTCCAAGATAACCAAACACATTATTTCATTTTTTATTTTCGTAATGTGTTAATGGACACGTGTAATAAAACCTGCCATCCCTATTATTCTGGATGAGCACCTTGTGTGTTTAAATTGCATTGTAACAAAATAGGAAAGCAGAGAAAAAAACAATACATAATGTATGTGTGAAGAGAGAAATTTAGGTGAATTTACTCCCATTCTATCCAAGTTTCCTTCCGTTTCCTTTTTCATCTACTGATCTTGGTCTCTATCATTAATTAAACACCTGCAACCATTCATCCATCCTTGTTTTCTGTGATAGTTGGCAACATTTCAAATTGTATCGTAACAAGTGGTATCAGAGCTAACCTTCTTTGGACTGGGAACATGGCACCTGACACAAGAACAATAGAGATTAAAAGGCTTGAGGATTCTATTAAGTTAGCAAAAAGAGAAGCCAACACCAAGTATGATCAGCTAGTTACTCTCATGAAGGACCAAGGCCAAAAGTTAGATCATACCACAGACAGTCATGAAGCTCAAATCGGGGACATAAAGAATCTGCTACACGGCTTGACGCAACAACTAGAGTCTATTATGCAAAGATTTCCTCTTGCCTCAGGAGAATCCAGCCAGGGCAGAGATAAGCATGCTGCTTATCAGAACAAATTGACGTTCAGGCCTAGCTACTCCACTGAATGAAGGCCAGCTGCTTATAAGGTACACCGACCTAAACATCTTTTTCCAGTGTTTAAGGGTGAGGATGTGCATAGATGGTTGTACAAGTGCAATCAATACTTTGAAATAGAAGACATTGATGACTCAGAGAAATTGAAACTAGCCTCTTATTACTTAGACGACATAGCCTTTTATTGGCACCAAAATTTTATGCAAAGCTTGAATAATCAGAGAGTAAGCTGGGTTAAGTATGTAGAAGCTCTTTGTTATAGGTTCGGGGGACAAAAAGACCTAATGAAAGACCTGATAGACTTGAAACAAGAAGGGACCTTGGAGAGTTATATTCACGACTTCAATGTTTTATGGAATAAGGCTGGCATTGGGGAGAGGCAAGCCTTAGTTATCTTCTTAGGAGGTCTGGAACTGAAAATTAAAAACACTGTGAAAATGTTTGAACCCAAAGACCTTAGACAAGTCTACAACCTTACTAGATTGCATGCAAAAACCTTAACCCACAGACAAACTCCTGTGTATCTACCAAAACACTCAATGTCCACCACATCCCACAGCCTTCCACCGAAACCTATACACTAGCCAAATCCTACTACTACTACCTTTCCTATAGCAACCAATTTACCAAAAATAACCCCTTATTCGCCAAACAACACTCAAAACTCATTCAACAAGACTCCCGTTAAACCCATCAAATCTATAAAAAACCAGGAGTTTGAAGAACATAGACTAAAGGGATTATGTTTTTGGTGTGATGACAAATTCATGTTAGGTCATAGGTGCAAGAATAAACGGTTATATTCTATGAGTATTCTAGAGGAGGAGGAAGAAACTAATGGGGATGAGGCTCATGAAGAAGAAGTAATACCTCACATTTCATTGAATGCTTTAGAGGGAACAATGGGGTTTCACACTATGAAAATGACGAGGGAGAATAGGGAAATAAACCCTCCACATTCTAGTGGACTCTAAGAGCACTCACAATTTTCTCAATTCCTCTTTAGCCCTTAAATTGTAGAGTGAGTTAACTACCATCAATCCTATAACTGTACAATCAGCCAATGGAGGGAAGATATTATGTGAGTTAGTCTGTAAAGGTCTCAAATGAAAGATACGGGGTGTGTGTTTTGAAGCTGATGTGTTTATCATGGATTTGAGAAATTACAACATGGTGCTAGGCATCCAATGGCTATCCATGCTAGGAGCCATTTTATGCAACTACAAGCATCTTTGGATGTCATTCGACTGACAGGGCCAGATAGTGTTGCTCAGAGGAGGAAATCCCATCAAATTTCAAGCTATTAAGCTTAAGCAACTTAACAGGTTATTGAGCAATCCGAAACAGTTAGCAAAAGTCCATTTATGCAGCTTACGAATTTTGAAAGAGGATGACTTCGTTCTTAATTCCTTGACAGTTACACAACCTCCTTATCACATCAAAGATACCAGGCTAACAACCTTACTGGAGGATTACCATGACCTATTTAAGGAACCTGAAGGATTACCCCTACTTAGAGGTCACAATCATGTTGTTCCCTTGAAGAACGGAAGTCAACCTATTAATTTGAGACCCTATAAATACTCAGGACTGTAGAAGGACGTGCTAGAGAAGATGGTAGATGAAATGTTGGGAACAAGTATTATAAGGCCTATCAACAGCCCTTTGCTTCGCCAGTGGTGTTAGTTAAGAAAAAAGATTCCACTTGGAGGCCATGTGTGGATTATAGAGCTCTGAACAGACTTACGATCAAGGACAAGTACCCCATTCCGGTGGTTGAGGAGTTATTGGAGGAACTAGCGGGAGCAACCATCTTCTCGAAGATCGACCTTCGCTCGGGGTATCACCAGATCAGAATGGGTTTAGGGGAGGAATTCAAAACAGCTTTCAGGACACATAATGACCACTATGAGTTTTTGGTTATGCCTTTTGGGTCAACCAATCCTCCCGCTACATTTCAAAGCTTGATGAATGAGGTTTTTAGAGCACACATCAGGAAATTCATTCTGGTATTCTTCGATGATATTCTAGTATACAGTAAGACATCTACAGCTCACTATGAACACCTATAAACTGTTTTTGACTTGTTAAGAATACACTGGCTGGTTGCGAAAGCAAGTAAATACAGTTTTGACAGCAAGCAGGTCGAATACTTGGGCCATATTATCTCTAAATATGGAGTTGCTACTGACCCCAACAAAATCAAAGCGATACTCAATTGGCCCTTACCTAGGAACCTGAGGCAACTAAGAGGGTTTTTGGGGCTTATAGGCTACTATCGAAGATTTGTGAAGGGGTACGGGTCCATTTGTAAACCTTTCCATTTGTAAACCTTTAACATAACTTTTAAAAAAGAATGCTTTTGGCTGGAATCCTGAGGCTACCACTGTGTTTACCCTACTCAAGGAATTGATGACCACTCCTCCGGTACTATCCTTACCGGACTTAGATAAATCATTTATTGTAGAAACAGATGCATCTATGGTTGGTGTGGGGGTAGTCCTTATGCAAGAAAGCCACCTTATTGCATACATCAGTAAATCTCTGGGCCTAAAACAACAAGCTATGTCTATCTACGAAAAAGAGATGTTAGCTATCATGCATGTAGTTCACAAATGGAGGCACTACCTGTGGGGAAAACATTTTAAGATTCGCACGGACCACATGAGTCTTAAATATCTTTTGGATCAAAAAATAATTACTCCTATGCAGCATTAATGGCTAGTTAATTTGATGGGGGTATGATTATGAGATAGAATATAGAAGAGGGAAAGAAAATGTGGCAGCAGATGCACTCTCCAGAACTGCCAGTCATGAAATTTACACAATGGTTGTTTCTTTCATCTCTTCCAATATCATGGAGGCAATTACAAGGTCTTGGCAAGGGGATCCACATTTACTAACTATCATTCAAGAATTGTAAATCACTCTAGGATCACATCCTCACTACACTTGGGTCAATGACCACCTGAATAGGAAAAGTAAGATTATGGTAGGACGTGATTTGGAACTACAATCCAAGTTGGTTTTACTATATCACAACGCAGCCATGGGGGGCCATTCAGGAGTGACTGCCACTGCAAAAAGAGTGGGAAGCTTGTTCTATTGGAAGGGGCAGTAGAAGCACATCCACTAGTTTGTCAGAGAATGCTCAACTTGCCAGAGGAACAAACACGAAAATATAGCCACACCAGGGCTACTACAACCCCTGCCCATTCCCCATGCTCCATTCATTGACATCAGCATGGATTTTGTCGAGGGGTTACCTAAATTTGAAGGGAAGGATGTCATCATGGTAGTAGTAGACTGTTTCAGCAAATATGCTCATTTCGTGAGTCTCAGCCATCCATATACAGCTCTTATCGTGGCTAAATTATTCATGGATAATGTGTACAAGCTACACGGCCTGCTAGCATCAATAGTTAGTGACAGGGATCCTATATTTTTAAGCATGTTATGGAAGGAGATGTTCAATATCCAAGGGGTAAACTTGCTCTATTCTTCGGCATACCACCCCCAAACCGATGGCTAGACAGAGATAGTGAATAAGTGTGTTGAAAACTATCTCAGATGTATGACTGGAGATAACCCAAACCAGTGGGCAAGATGGTTGTCATTGGCTGAATGG
Organism: Populus x sibirica; assembly: GCA_019202695.1. Lineage (NCBI taxonomy): Eukaryota > Viridiplantae > Streptophyta > Magnoliopsida > Malpighiales > Salicaceae > Populus > Populus x sibirica. The sequence goes on from JAGMVL010000801.1 coordinate 2,050,107, forward strand.
TGGTACAATACGAATTTCCATTCTTCAACCAACTAACCCCCTACGAGGTACTATATGGTTTCTCTCCTCCTATACATATTCCTTATTTTCCTAGAGACTCTACGGTGGAATCAATTGATGACTTTCTGACTAGAAGGAAGGAAATAATTAAGCAAGTCAAGGGCAATCTTCGAATCGCACAACATCGGATGACACAAATCGCCAACAACAAGCGGAGTGAAATGAATTTTTCCATATGAGACTATGTGTATCTTAAGCTACAACATTACAAACAACATTCAGTGGTTCGCAGAGCATCAAATAAATTATCAGATAAGTTTTTCGGGCCTTACCTGGTGATTGACAAAGTCGGTAAGGTAGCATACAAACTGGAGCTTCCACCCTCCTCTACCATTCATCCTGTGTTTCATGTTTCCTAGCTCAAGAGGCATGTCGGGCGTCAACCAGTGCAAAGTACCTTGCCACACATGCCTCAAGCCCTAGAATTACAACCACAAGCAACAATGGATAGAAGAATAGCACAGAGGAAAAATCAATCAGTTACCCAAGTATTAATTCATTGGAAAGGCCTCTCGCCTGCAGATGCTACCAGAGAATTTATGGATGAAATAGCAACACGTTTTCCTGATTTTCACCTTGAGGACAAGGTGGTTTTAATGGGGGAAGATTTGTCACATGCTGCAAATACGAGCATAACGGGAGATGAAGAATGAGCAAGGACGGGGTAACGATTTGAATCAGTGGCCATAACGGGAAAACTCCAAGATAACCAAATGCACCGTTTCATTTTTTATTTTTGTAATGTGTCAATGGACACGTGTAATAAAACCTGTCATCCCTACTATTCTAGACGAGCACCTTGTGTGTTTAAATTGCATTGTTCTGAGAATAGGAAAGCAGAGAAAAAAACAATACACAATGTATGTGTGAAGAGAGAAATTCAGGTGAATTTACTCCCATTCTATCCAAGTTTCCTTCCGTTTCCTTTTTCATCTACTGATCTTGGTCTCTGTCATTAATTATACACCTGCAACCATTCATCCATCCCTCGTTTTCCGTGATAGTTGGCAGCATTTCAAATTGTATTGTAATAATGAATCACCCTGACTTCCTTGTTTTTTTTTTAAATTTAATTATTCTTATTAAGGGATTTGATTAAGTTTCACGAATCCCTCTTTGGCATCTGAAGTTCGAACAACCATAGTGATATATTGGCCTAGTCTCACTATTAAAAATGAACTTATTGAGTTGCAAAGGAAGTTTTAGTTTCGTGAATATAACAACCGCATCAATTGTCAATAATAAATGAATATTATTTATATTTATATTTATAGATTTTTTAAAATTCCTTTTAAATATAAAACTAAATCTATTATTTTGTGTGAGAAAAAATTATATCGATAATTTTTATAGAAAAAACCAAGTAAATACAAAATTAGAGTCAACACTTTAGCCTTAACAAATTCTTCTCTCCTAAATAGGGATTTAAGAATTTTTTATTGGTGATTCGTGTGGATTACTATTAGAGGTCGGACAATTGGATAATTTATGGTTTGCAACAACCTGGATTGAAGAATATATTCAAAGCCGAAAAGAAGTTTAGATTTTCAGGTAAACAACTCTAGATCTGTCAAACAAGATTCCTGAAACACCCGAATAATTTTTAAATTTACCGTTTTCGTTATATATATGAATTTCAGGAATCCAATAATATTAGCATGGTTTTGTGCTGAGATTGTTTTTACTTTGCATGCTCTCACGTATGTGAAGTGCCAAAGTATATTCCAAAGTTAAATTAATGAACAATGTTATGAAATATAGTTTAGTTTATAGTTATAAATAATAAGAACAATGACTAAATTTAACTAAAAAAACTAGATCTTTTTTTTTTGTTTTTATTGTTAAAAAATGCATAAAAAATTTAAATTGGTCCCTTTTATTTTGTCATTTTCACGTTTCAAGCCTTGGAAGTTAAGAGAAAAAAAAGAAAATCATCGAATAAGGAGAGATAAAGTGTTCAGACAATGATATTTCATCCATAAAATATCATTATTTTTGTCAATAAATTTATTTTAAAGGCCAAGTTTAATGAACAATGACACTTTGTATAATCTATTAAAAAACAAAATAATTTCAAGTGGATAACATGTTGTTTGTTATTAAAAAAAAAAAAAGATACTTGAGCTTATCCTTACAAACATAGACGCACATAACTTGTTTGTTAAATAACACTTAACTTTTTTTTCCTTTTTTTAATTTTAGAATAAAACTATATCTAAGTAAATTTATTAAAATAATATTTAAACAATTATCCATTTTTTTCATAGTTTTCAAAAAGATTAGGCTTTTATGGTAATATTTAAGATTTTTATGAATAATTATATATCAACATAATATGTTGATTTTTTTTAATTACTTATTAGTATTCAATAAGAATAAAATATCTATTTTATTTTTTAATAATGTTTTTTTTTTAATTTTATCAAACTTATCATTTTTAGATTTATTCATATATAAGTACGTAAAAATAATCAATTCATGAATATTTTTTTTAATGAAACTTGTTTTCATGATCATAATTAATTTTTATTTGAAAAACAATGCTTGCATAAAAAGAAACATATTTTAATAAAAAAAATAATTGAATAAGAAAAGAGAGTTTTTATTTAAAAGATATATTTTTTCCTCTTTAATTCAATTAAAGTAATAGAATTTTTAAGAATATTTTTTTAATGATTATTTGTCATTGTTCAGTAAATCATGTTGATAATAAAAAAGACATGTCATTGTATAAAAAAAAGTTATATGAATGAGCTGAGAATACAATCTTGACTAAAAAAATATATTTTTCTCCGGAATTTTAATAATTTCCTTTCTTACTGATATTTATTTTAATTTTTATATAATTAAATAAAAATATATTTCAAATATACCATGATTCCTTAAGAAATAACAACTCCTGTCATTTGTAAATGCATGCTATGACATTACATTGCCTTCATTCATAAAAAAGGAAAAAGAAATTTTTAGCCAAAAATTACGAACATGCATCTTAATTATATCTATCTACAACAACGCAGCAGGAGGAAGACGATTGCTTGTAGTAACCAAAAAAGAGGAAATATTTGTACAAGTAATCACATTAATAGACCTCCACATTCCATTGCCCTGCTTTCTTCAAGCTTCTTTTGTACTCAAGCCAGTCAATTTCTGCAGAATAGAGCAAAAAACCAACGATGGTATTGGAAGCATGTTTCATGTAAAGCAGAAACCATCAGTGTGTGTGTGTGTGTGCAGAGTGGTTTGCAATTATTTCTCACCCTCTTTAGCAGCCAATGACACCATTATATCATCAATCCCCTTCTCCATTCCTTTCAACCCACACATGTAGACGTAGGTGTTGTCTTTCTTTAGTAATTCCCATAGCTCTTCTGCATATTCTGCCATCCGGGTTTGGATGTACATCTTTTCACCTTTGGCATTGGTTTGCTCTCTACTTACCGCAAAGTCTAGCCTGAAGTTGTCAGGGGCTTTCTCCTTCATCTTCTCGAATTCCTGTCCATAGAATAGAGGCCGATATGCCATTAGCATTTCAATGTTTCGTTTCCATAAGGTCTGGGAGTAATTAATGCAAGATTAGTGAAATGATTTGTTTGCCTCACCTCCTTGTAAAGCAATGAGCTACTTGTTGGGACTCCCAAGAAGAGCCATGCCAAACCATTGAACTGCAAATCATTGCAATCAATAACTGAAATCCTTGCATTCTCAAGAAAAAAAGAGAAAAAAAGAGTGGCTTTTGTTTTACCTTGTAGTCATCATGCTTCTCAAAGAACATTTTCCACAAGAATGATCGGAAAGGAGCAATACCAGTTCCAGTTCCAAGCTGCAGGTTCAATACTAAAATGCATAAGAAACTTAGATTGAGGAATAGTTCAAATGGATAATATTCAAGTACTTGCTTAATATAGAAAAAGGGGATGATACCATAATGACAGTGGCATTGGGATCTTTAGGCATGAGCATTTCTTTCCCAACTGGTCCTGTAATACTAACTTCAGCTCCAGGTTTCAAGTCACCTAAAATGTAATTCATTTCATTACTGGGATGTTAGATGAGGCATCTTGATTCACTGTTCTTACTTTATCACAACCCTTCTTTTCATTATACATGCCAACGATCTTGATACCAAGCTACTTCCTTTTAAACTTAAACACAAACAAAATGCTTTCATAAATATATAGTCTCTGATCATTCAGCCTTACACAAGAAATTTGAGCACACTCCTTTTACAATTTCTCCTTGGTCATTGGTGTACACAAGCCTCTTCACACACAAAGAAACCTGAACAAGGATGGATCATCCCCACCGAAATGAGTTAAACTTAATCCTGACATCACTAACAAAAAGGATAGCAAGTGGAACATTATGACAATTAATTGAGCTTGCAAAATTGGCATCTGTTGAACATTCGTCAATTTTTACATAACTCAACATCTCTTTGAGAATAAGTTAGAAACTAATATGTGGAAAGAAAAATATGAAATGGAAATTGGACGAAAAACTCACAGTTTTGGAGTCTCCAAAGTCACCGATAGCACTGCTAGCAATTGAATATAATCTTAGTTTATGAGGCTTCCCATTCTTATCAATTCCATCTGGAATCACTCCAATTGATTGCCCTTCTCTATACGGAACCTCTCCTAAACCACCCCAGGTAACCAATCAGCCCAACATGATCATTTCATATATACTAATGATTCAGCTAAAACCAAAAAAAAAGAGAGGAGGAGATTGCTTTGTTAGATTTTCGTTACATCATATCAACATTCAGCAGCTTGATTCCTCAACCACACTTGCATGTAAAACGAATGGGCAATTCAGCAATTATACATTTTCCATATCAATCAACCTTAAATGATTGGCAGATGATTTAGCTAGATGAAAGTTGAAGGGCATACGTATATACCTTCAGTGCTGAAGACCATGTGCCAGGTTTCACCAGGAGCATCATCACCAGTGATCTTAGTGTTCAAAAGACATCTTCCAGTGTAAGGGTTCTTAGGCTTGAACTTGTTAACAACCACTCCCTCCTCATTTTTCTTTGATACCTTCTCAACCTTAGCTGGAGCCTCTGTTGTAACTTGAGCTCTAATGGAAATCACTCTGCCACTAGCAGACACATCCCTGAAGTGAACTGGCACCTGAAGATATAGCCAACCCAAAAAAAAACCTCGGATAATTAAGTTCCCTGTAAAACATGAGGAGTGCTATGCCAAAAGAGGCAGTACCTTTCTCAAGGTGATTCTTTCTGGTGCCATGAGAATGGTTCTTGAAGGAAGAGAAGTAGACTTGGTTGAGGAAGGAAAAGAGACCGCAGCAGTCACTGCAGCTGCCATGGTTGAGATGATGGTGGTGGTTGTGAAGAGAGGGAGGTTTTATCAGTGGAGGAAGCGAGAAACAGAAGAATGCAAGTATTATGGCTTGTTTTTTTCTTTCTTTTTGGGGGGATGATGGGATTTGAATGGATGAGATCTTGAAGCAAATGCAGTGGCTGATGTGAGGATAAGTTGTATGTGCAACGTATGACTCCAATTATCCTTTTGCCACAAAAGTCTGCCTGCCACTATCTTTTTTTTTTTTTTTTTTTTTTTTTTTTTTTTGATTATCGTGGGTGTCCGGGCCAGCTTGCGCGCACCTCGACTAATCCCACGGGCCCTGAAGTTAACGACCATGTAAGCCTCCAGTGGCCATCATATGAGCAGCCATAGGGTTTGAACCTGAGACCTAAGAGGGAGCAAACTCCTTAGTCCCAAGCTCTTACCACTAAGCCACCACCTAGATGGTTTGCCTGCCACTATCTTTGTTTTGATGTATCAGAGCAATGAGGCCTCCCAAGTCCCAACCCAACGAAAGTGAAAATATATGAATTCTGTCGCTAATGGGCTAACTACGGTTTAAATTAATGCTCCACTCCCTTCAAGACACCACTCCATTAAAATTAAAGAAAGGATTTTTTTTTATTAAGGAGAGAAATAAAAAAAGGATTTTTTAATCCAAATTTTCTTAAGAAATAAATTTATTTTAAAATAATTTTAATCTCAAATAAAAAATAATAATAATGAACCATTTAAAAAAAATTAGACACAAGTTATTGTATGCGTGAGCCTAGAAACCAAGCCCACACATGATAATTTTTTTAAATGAGAGAACGACATGTTGTTTATTGAGGTTTTGTAAATATATAACGTGTCATCCAGTGAAATAAATTTTAGTCATTGGAGATGATTGAAAAATTAGAGTTTGATTTGTATGATCTTTAAAATCTAACTTTCAACTTATTTTAACCTAAAAATATTCTTAGAAACCTCAATAACCCTATTGTAACTTGATTTTAACCCCTTGTTTGGACCACATTATTTTTTTTTCTAAAACAAAGACTAAAATTTCTATAAGAAAATATATTTGCAATGCAATTTAGTTAATTCTCAGCCATTTTATGATTTTCGATCCTTTTAGTAATCATTTTTTAAGTCAGAAGTATTGACAAATTGAAAAGAAAAAAATGAATATTTTGTTTAGTAGAATATTCTCTTCTTTATTTGGTAATATATAAACTTGAATACACCTCGGCTTAGACAATGCTGGCAAGATTCTCTATCGACTTCAAATTGGAGAGGTGAACAAACAAGTATCAAGCAATGTTGGAGGTGTTATTTCTAGAATACGCGAGCAGTAATTTATGTGGTGGGTGAAACTTGTCAACAATGTTTGGGTAGTTTAGAGATAATTATTGGTATCAATTCACTGTATTTTTTCTTTATTGCATAGAACTTGTATATATACATGTACAATAAATCCTTTTTAAGGATGAAAAACTAAGAATATATATCAAAAAATTTCCTAAACTTGTTCTTGATTTCTAGATACTAATGAATGGAATCCATCTATCAATTCCCAGAATGTTATTATGAAAAGCATTGAATGTACTAGTTGTGTATTGTCGTTCGATACTTTTATATAAACTCGTGATGATAACGAGGCTAAAATAGAAACACGGTCTTATAAATATATCAACATGTTGTAACGTGAACTTATGAATATGTAAATATAATATTATCGGTATGTGTATTAAGTAACTATTTTATGGGGATGTTGATTTATGACAACCATATCAGTATTGTGTCATGATAATGAATGAAACCCATTGTTAACCTCATGATGCTATTGTGAAAAGTATTGGGGACATAAAAACACAAAAACAAATTATTACCATCAATTTTGGCTTTAAAAAAGTTAAGCCATTACAATTATAGCATCCATTTACACCAATAGTTAAAGTTTATAGTAAACGAGAGGTTGGTCATTATAGAGGCTGAGAACACCTTATCCCTGATGAAGAATGTGTTAATTCCCTACATTAAAATATATGAGAGCAGATATGGGAACTTAAATTCCTTTAAGGTGGTGAACACGATATGGGTGCTTGAGAATATTATGAGAAGAAAGCCTAAAATCTCAAAAGTGGTAAAAATAGCTACAAGATGTTTCTTGAAACACAGGCTGTCATTTTAGTACAATACAAAAACAAGAATGCCTAGGAGGATTAATGTGATGAAGATGAAGTGTGTAGACTAGAGACTTGGCCTAGGTTTCAAGCTTAGTAAGAAAGACCACTGAAGGTTTGCTGAGAGGAAGAAAGAAAAAAGACTAGCTTGTATTGAAAACGTTATAGAGATTCCACCAATCCATATGAATTTTCCACAACCAACTTACATGATACGCCTAGAGAAAGAATTTGGGCAAGTTATTTACTAATGTCTTAATACACAACATGAAAGAGAAGAAGAATAAGGATTGTGATGGAGTCCTTACAACAAAAGAGGACTCTCATGAGATGTTGCCTTAAGTTGACTATAAAAGCATTAAAGGACACCCCACCAACTAAAGAATTTGTGAGAAAATATGCCAATGGTGAAGATTTGAACAACTAGGAGGCCGATATATATTGTCTTTATAAAGTAATTTCCTTTATAAAGTAATTGTATTTGTGTGTTTGTTTGCTTGTTTTTACCTTATCGGTAATCATGACATTGATGTTGACAAAGGGTTATTGTATGAAGCTTATTTCAAAATGTGTTATTAATGAAATCATGCATTTTAAATTCAATTATGTCTCTTTGCATTCATTTTGCCTATATTTACGTTTTAATCAAATTCAATTTACACTTTTTTTTTTTTTTTTTTTGGATTCGAGGAAACCCCACCCCCGGAAAGCGCACTTTGTGGGCCCAGGTGAGTGAATAAAACCCCGGCTGTCCCAGGCTCTTACAAGAGATGCACGCCCTAGAAAAACACATTTTTTCTTTCAGGAACCTTGAATACTCAATATACACTCAAACTTATTGCACTAAGAGTAATTGACCTAATTTTGATGAAAACTAAAAAGTTTGGGATTCCAAATAATTCAAACAGAGATTTAATTAAAAACAAAAATTGATATTTGAAGTCAATTTGACTGAAAATAAAAGAATTAAATGATTAAAGACCAAAATGGAAGATATGCTGAAATTTGGATATCCTATAATTCAGTTAAGGGTGTAATTAAAAAAAATTGAAATTTAGAATCAATTTGACCAAAAATAAAAGAACTAAAGGTCTATGGACTAAAGTGAAAAGGCGCTGGAATTAGAACATTTCTTTCAATCAGGAACTTAATTGAAGAGAATTTTAAAATAAAAAGCTAATTTGGTTGAAATTATATAATTTGAATAACCAAGTATTATAGTGCAATGCATGTCAAAATACAAAGACCCAGGAATGAATATGGGAAAAATTAAAAAGAATTCCAAAAATAAAGCACAATTCCATACTAAATCGAATATTCCTAAAGATCGAGGATTGGAATTAAAAGCATGCTGAAATGCTAGGATCAATTTAGTTTTTTTTTCAAAATGACTTTGTTTCATTTATTTACAAGGAACCATAATTTAATTTAAATACCAAATGACATGTCACCCAGGCTAACACTTAAAAGAAAAACGATCTATCGTCTAGCGTGTTCTTTCCCCATTTTGTCCACCTTGATCTCTTTCAAATCATACTGTTTTTTAGGCCCCATTTATTGGCTGGAAAGTAATTTTTTTGGAAAGTGGTGTTTTTGGAAAGTGAATTCCTGGAAAATAAATTATTTTTTGATGTATGGTAGTGTCATGAAAAATACGTTGGATAACACTTTCCAGTGTTTGGTTATATTATGAAAAATGAGTTGGAAAATAGTTTATTAATGTTTTAATTTTTTTTTTCAAGTTTATTAAAATAATGAGGAACAAACCTTACAAATTAAAAAGTTGAATGAGAATGAAATTGAAAAAAAAAATCTAATTTCATAAATTATCTCAAATAAAATAAATAATAATCAAAATAATAGAGATCAAATCTAACAAATAAAAAATTGAAAGATAATGAAATTAAAATAATAATAATTACAATTTCATAAATTATTTTAAATAAAATAAGTAACAATTAAAAGAATGAGGACTAAATTTGATAGATAAAAAATTTCAATTAAAAAAATAATAAGAGAAAAGCAAATAACATTAATAAAAATGAGAACCAAAATTAATATAAAAATAAAATTAAATCAAATTTTAAGGGATGAAATTTAAAAAAATAATTCAAACAAAATATATATCAATCAAAAGTTTGAGGACCAAATTTGAAATAATCAGCAAATAATATAATATTTCTAATTTTTTCACAACTTCTGAAAAGTGTTTTCCGTCTAAAATAAGAAAAACACTTTCTTGGAAATTAAGCCAAATTTTTCTTTGACTGAAAAGTATTTTTCGTTGACCAACTTTTTTAATAACAAACAAACACATAAAAATTTAAAAAATCATTTCTAAAAATTCATTTTTTGGATAAATAAACGACCCTTATATATATATATATATATATCCCCTAATGCCATCCCCTCTGCAATCCCAACAAAAAACCCAGCCTTTGACAGCTCTGAATCCCTGCAATGTCATGACAAAAACCCTGCCCAAACCAGCCCCTTTTAACAGCTTTGATCCAATACAAGTTTAACTGGGTTTTTTTTTAAAGGTGGAGATCAATGTGGTTTGTTTTAAGGGCTGAGATTTGTTTAAAGGGAAAGGGTCTGAAATGTTCTCTAACTCTCTATACATGTAGCCCTAAGATAGATCAAGAACAACAACAAATCGAGAGGAGAAAAAGGTAACGAAGAGCAACAAAGAAAGAGAGAGAAAGGGAAAGAAAGATTAGGGTTTTTTTATAGCTATTTGTTTAATAGACTGGATTGGATTTGTGTTTCTCATATATGAGGATATTTTTGTTAGTTTATATAGAAATATCTGCTTGAAGGATGATGGGAAAATAAAATATTGAGCTAATACCCCGATACATTATAGCAAGTTGATTGGCTAATTACATAAAGAATGTGATGATCCAACCAAAACCCAGTTCCAATTCTTCAGGTAATCCACAAAGGTGGCTACAAGTCTGGTTCACAACATAAAAATTACTACTGAATATCACTTGAATTGTACAAATGGAATTTATTTAACAAGCCCCGATTATGTTATTCACACCCAATTAATGACAAAATTGTTTGATAGTAGATCTTAATCAACCAATCTCAATGAAAAGTGGTAAGCATTTTTGCACCGACGACCTTGGAGCTCTGGTCTTATATTTCCTGCCATGAATTCTTGGCAATCAAACAGATTCTGAACTCCTCACAGGTAGTTTTGTATCCTGCCATTGCTGGAAGGAAATAATGTAAATGGTCCTGTAACATCTGCCACCACATTAGGAGAATCTATCCTTGTGGACTCCACGTTCTTGTCTATGATTTGGCTCTACAAATGGGACAGCTTGAAGTTCTTGATGATAGCCAGTGATCAATACAGTCCTTATGGAACGTGTGCTTACACCTAGGCAAGACCCTTATGGACTCCCCATGAACATAATCATCCAAGCAAATCGCACAGTCTCCATCAGGAAATACGAATGAAGAAGAAGATTCTGATGATGATAATTGCGGCAACGCTATGCTTGAGATTGAGGGTGGTGTCTGTTCTCCAAAGACAAAAATCGGTAGGGCTACAAGTTCCTGGTGGGTTTGTGTATTAGGTTCATGGGAACATGAGCTGGATGTTGTAGGACTTTGCTGATTACTGGAAGACAAGTTTCTTGAACTAATAGAACACTTGCATCTGGAAACAAAAAAGAGGATGACAAGAGCAAATATGACACCATAAGCTATGCCAATACCCACAAATGATCCTCCTTCATCTGCTCTTACCTCCTGTCTTGGCAAATTAGCATTCAACAGATGTCTACTAAAACGGTGAGTTTGATCCATTATAATGGTGGAAACCCTAATGGGTTGTTGGTGAATGTGGTATTCTTGTCAGTTGTTATTATTTATGGAAGAGCCATGAGCGGTGGGCAGCAAACACGGAAGTCGGTGAAGCTTCCATGCAGCTTCCTGGAAAGTTCATATTTAACCAGTCATTAATTATTACGAAATGTACTTGCAAATATTTATACTCTACGTGTAAAAAATTTAAATATACATTTCTTATCTACAGAGTTACGAAAATCTATATGGATATTCATCATCAACTTACTATTTATTATTTAATATAAAATAAAATAATAGTGTGTATTAAATGATGAAACACTTACTCAAATATTGATATTTTATTTATTAACTATCGTGTAATGTAACTATCTATAAAAACCTATTCATTAACATCAGATCAGATAAGTTTGTATCGGATTTAAATGAAATTATCATCCTTTATATATTCATGTCTATCATGATATTGGAATTCATTAACATTTACCAATAATAATGGGCGGAGATGATTAAGGATACACTAAATTTCCAGTATATTGATACCCTATCCATAATCAACACCAAAAAATATAGATATTCATACATTATTTATAAATTTATAAAAATACATATCTTTATCCATTATCGAATTATTATTTATTATTCAACATCAAATTACACTAAGGGGGTGAGTGTGTGTGTAATAAATGGCAAAACATTTATTCAAATATTGATATTTAATTCATTACATATGTAACTATCTACAAAAACTTACTCTTTCAAATCATATCAGATAAGTTTATCATACTTGGTAATCACTTATAAGGAAAATAATATGCATTTCCTTATAAACCAAATGTATCGTTGATGTTCATGCCTAACATGACTTTGGATTTCATTAAAAGATACCAATAATAATGGGCATGGATGGTTATGGGTATACTGAATTTGCAGTACTGTATTGATACTCTACTGATAATCAACAAAATAAATTAGATATCCAAACATTATCTATTGATTTTTAAAAATATATATATGGATGTCCATTATCCAATTACTATTTATTATTCATCATAAAATAAAAATTAACATATATATTTGATGGGGGTGTGAGTGTCGATCCATGACCCGGGCGAACTCGGACGAGACTCGATGTTTTTTTTTTAAATATGATTTTTCTCCTATATCCTTTTTTCATATTTTTTTAGTTGGTTATTAACATTTTTTAAAGTTCACTATATAAATACTAGAAAAATATTTTATTTTATTAATGTAGAATTTGAAACCCTTTAGTATATATACTTCATGTTTCTAAAAAAAATATTTTTCATGTTTTCAAAAATAAAAAATTATCTTTTCAATGTGAAATTTAAAACCATTTCGTATATATATTTTATATTCACAAAAAAAAATTAAGTTTTTCAATGTGAGATAAAAAAATTTTAATTTAAATACTTTAATTTAAAATGATAACATAATATCTTTTTAATGAAGACGAGAAGTTGGGGAGCATACCTTCTTGCCACCTCAACTCACTACACCATGCTCTTTTAGTCATTAGCTGGAGGATAGAAATGGGGAATTTTGGGATTTGTTTACATAAATAATCCAAGGCTCAAGAAGCTCCAAGTTTTCACTTTTAACTACTAGCTGCTTTCTTCCTCTCATAATGGGGATATTGTCATAAGCACACGGGCATGGGCTGGATTAATAATCTAAATTATCTAATGCTTAAAGACGTCGTCTGTGTATCAGAACGTGCTCTTTTTATCATCCTATTCATTAAATGCAGCTGCCAGATAGCATCCAACAGAATAAAAGGGCAACAATTTCACATGACACAACCAGCCCATGCAGAACATCCTCCGCTAGTGCACCTGCTTTGATTGAATGAAGGACGCAACAAAAATACGAATCAGGAACGGAAATTTCACAAGAAATGCAAAAAAATGTTATTTACATTATAAACCACAAGCGGTCATTTGCGCTGGGATTTTGAAGAAGCCCATTTGAAGTAGCCACAGTTTGCTTCAGGATTGGATACAGGTCCCTACAAGACCAAAAAAAAAAATAGAAAAGCAAAGGATCATCAGCAGAGTTCAAATATTATCCGCCAAAGTCTGCACAGTACTGGAGATAGGTCATTTGCAAGAATAGCTTCATTTTCTACCTACTATATGATTTTAACTTATAATGTTCCAAAAGCATTTGACTTGTTTGCTAAAGCATAGTTAGATGTGCAAGTATCATTTATTAGCTGGATTTGAAGGATTAGAGCGAATACCTCAGCTCGTGAGCAGACAAAAAATCTGTGGCCAAAAGTAGGACCTGGTTTCTTTACTATCCGAGCAACACAGGGTTCCTTATGACCCTTGCAAACAGGAATACTATTCCGCATGAGCTGCTGTATCCTCTGCCATTCCAACAAAGCAACATTATTTTTCTCTCTCTCAAGCGAGCCATCATTTCCCTTATCTTGATACAGAGATCCTGCACTTGGATTCAGTTGGCAATGCCTGGGACTGCTGCTTTTACCACCCGGTGCATGAGAACCATTCGAGTAACTGCTAGTGTTTGGTTCTGCCTGACTAGGCGAAGCATTAGTAGAAGAGTTCTCAGCACCAGTGCTAAGGTTTGGACTTTTCTGGAAAAAAGATCTGAGGGAGAGCTGGGAACACCGACTTTTTCTTGGTTTTTTCTTGGTTCCCTCAGCAGGCACAAACTTAGTATGCTGACTTTGCAGTATCATTGTAGTGTCAGGACGGCCCTGATTCTCATCAGTCAAATCCTTGGAATTCTCATCTCTTTTGGAAATGGCACTATCAAACTCTTCAGTCAAAGAACATGACGGACTTGTAGATGGGCGAGATACACTGCATTCATTAAATGATCTTTTCATGCTTTCACTGCATGCCTTTATGGTAGCATCTCCATCTGAAAATGAACTTGATATCCTTGAGGATTGAATTTGTGTAGCAGCCTGCCTTTTCATCAACAAGGTCACTGCACAAGGTTAAGAACTTGAAATAACTACATGGGCTTACACACACAAAAAAAAAAAAAAAAAAAAAGAGGCAGCAGATTTCTTAAAATGAACAAAAAAAAGTAATACGAACTATCATCAAGAACAAAATTGTCACACCAAGAGTTTGCTGGACACCATGAATCATGGGCAGATATCTAGCAGATAAAGGTGGAGTGCTATGTCTGGGTATATCACAGATTTCTTCCAAACTCATATAAACAGGAGCGTGATCTGAACCTTCCAATTTGATTCCCCGCCCTCCCTTCCACCTGTTTAGGCAAGTAGAGAAATTATGGTCTTTGCAGTTTGCACAGACATGCAGACAGACTCATCCATATACACTTGAACAAGCAAACAGGATAGAAACACATGCACATACAGGTTGAAACAACAAAGAAAACTGAGAGGTTTCATGGCATTGCTACATTCAAGAATATAGCTGGATCCAATGATACCTAGTTGTGTCTCCAGGTTTCCAGCGTTTATACTGTGTCAATATGTCACATTCCTTGACATGGCAGGATAAGAAGTTATGGCCTTGCAAGTCATGCTCTTGATGCAAGCATGGTCCAGCACACAGAATATGGTCAATCCTACTCCCAAAATTAAATAGTTCAGCACCTGTACTTGATGACCAGCATGTGTATGCTTCTCTTCTGTAGGACAATTCAAGGTGGAAGAACTAGGATTCAATACCAACTTACTCCCAAAGAAAAGAAGAGATCATAGAATGACATTATCATGATGCAAGGATTAAAAAAAATACACTTTGAAAGATACTAATCAATGGAAACTTTAATGAATCAGAGGATACCCCACTAAGGAAACAAAACTAAGTAGCGACATGCAAATTTATATGTGCAAGGATATGAAGGATTATTGTCAATCACAGAAAGGGGGAAAAGAGTTGATGCAAGACTATTATGAAGAGGTCAGTAAACAAGGGCAGTGAAAGGTACAATTTTATATAAGAACTTCAACTCTCTTTTTGCTGTCCAAATATAACTCAACATCCAAATCCAGACTTAAAACTTTGCAAATTGAAAATCAAGTGAAAATTTTGAAACCTGTCAGGATGTTTTGCTCGGAAAACATCAACAAAGAGGCCACCTGACAGCATTAGCATAGACCTGAACCATCTTCTGAATCTACAGATAAGTGAATAGAACCTTATTCAGTGCTTGCCTTGACTGGTAAAGTTTTGTGTACTTATTTAACTGACCACTCCAAATAGTCATAGCATAATAGACAAGCACTGCTTAAAAATTAGCTCACAGCTTACTCATTCTTCTCAAAATCTGAATCTGCATCACACCTATCCATAGCAGTAGGTGCAATATTGAGATCACCAACAACGAATACCCTCCTTCCCTCATGCAGAAGATTCTCCCATCTTTTCTACAACAGAGATTACCAAAATCAATCAAAGCACACAGAACTCTTCATTCATCAGGGATAAACTATTAAACACTACCAACATCAAATAATTCAACTTTAACAGGGAAAAACTGAAAGGCAAAACAAAATGTAAACTATAAAACCCATCAAGCCACATCATGCATAATCACCAGTAACAATGAAAAGAAGCGAAGTTAATACCTGCAATATCTTAAAAAACTTCATCTTAAACTCAATTCTCTCTGTATCATCATGGGCTGCTCTAGGCCCATATAAGTTAAAAAGAACTGTAGAAAACAAAATAATCAACATCAATTCCATCACAAACTCACATCAAAATCGGAACTTTACCAAAAATTTAAAAGCTACCTTAGACTAATTCCACCAAAAAATTCAATAAAAACCAAAGCTGTCAACCAAATTACCAATCAACATATAACAAATGCAATATTTTTTTTTACATTAAACGCACCAAAATGATTATGATCAGTAACGACACACCGTCCCTCACTATCAACCTTAACAAGCTCATCTTTCTCAAACTCCTCAAGCCCTTCTTTTCTTTTACACCGATCAATGAACCCAGTAAAACCCTCCTCCGCCGCAACCGGCAATGCCACTTCAGTACTCGAAAATGCAGACTTTACACGACAAAATGTAGCAACCCCTATAAAGAGGACAAAAATCATCACCAAAAAGGCAGAAGTTTTTAGACAATTTTAATTTGTATTTCATTTAAGCAATTCATCAAACACCTTACCAGAGTACCCAGTACGGCCTTTATCTTTAGTTCGCGTGCAAGAAAAAAAGGATTCATACCCATCAGCTATTACTAAATCAGATGTCAATTCTTGTCTTCTTAATTTTGTTTCCTGTATGTTAAATTTGCATCGATCAAGATTGTGAAGACCAAAAAATAAAAGAAAATGGGAGTTAATGGGATTTTGTATACCTGAAAGCAAATGATGTCTGCATCGAAAGTGTTTAGGAGGTTTGAGAGAGACCCAAATTGCGAGACTCGTTGTCTTAGGCCATTAACGTTGTAAGATACTATCTTTATTGGGTTCCCCATTGATAAATGAGTTGGTGTTTGTTGCCTTTTTTTGTGGTGTTTTTAAGGTTGCGGGTGAATGGAGAGAAAATAGCCAAACTACAAGTCGGTTGCGTACCTAGCGACATGGTTTTTTTTACCTTTTCAAATTAGTATAAACGTTCCATTTCTCACGTTTCGCAGCGGGGGGGCTTTTTTAACTTGTTTTTTTTTTTAATAAAATTATAAATGTAAATAAAAACAATTATGCAAATATCTAATTAAGTAATTTGATAATTATTTGTGTAAATAAATTAATAAAAAATGTCATTAATAATACTAAATATTAAAATTTTAAAAATCAAGAAATAGACGTAGATCAAGATATTTGATCTCATAACATGAGATATTTACCTGGTTATGTTTATTGAATTTTTTTTATTCAATCAAATGATAATAGAAATAAGCATACATATGAAATTGATTAAATAAAAAAATCATGTAAAATTGCACATATTAAAAATATTATCTAAAAATAAATAAATTTGTATTTTTAAAAAACAAAGTTCATATATGTAAAGACATATTAATAATAATAGAGGAGAGATATTAATTGAAACATAAATTAAAAAATATTTTAAAAAGAACAAATTAAAAAATATCAATTAATATCAAAATTAGAAATAGAAATAGAAATACAATAAACAAAAGTAAGGAAAAGACAAAGTTTATGTGGCACAAGTGCATTCAAAAGAAATACGAAAAACAAATGACTCGGGTTACAGTCTTCAATGGGTTTAAAAGGTTGGTTTTATTTTAATTAAATGATAAAAAAAAAATAGACAATGATAGTAGATGAATATTTAAAAAAAAAGAGTAAAAGACCATGATAACTTGAAAAAAAAACCTTTGGAAATATAAATTGGATAAAAAATGGTCAAAAACAATCGGCCTAAGTCAACCAGAGTTAATGTAATAGACATGTAACCTAAGTAATAAGGGGCGAGTCAACCCGGGTCAACCTGCAAACTCATGACCTAGATCATAAGATCAGGATAACCTGATAGAAAAGAAATTAAAGAAAATCACAACCAATATTTTTAAAAATAATGTTGAACGATGAAATCAGAAAATAAAATGAGCCAAAATAAAAGTATGTCGACTCGCGTTAACTTTTCAATCATGTAACCTAGGTCATTAGACCAGAAGCATTATAAATGAAAAAAACGCAAAGCCTAATTCCCAATAAAAAAATACAGAAGGATGAAATCGAAAAAAAAATCAATTACACAGAAAGATCAAAAACAAAAAATTATAATTAAAAGAATTAGGGTGAATGTAAACCTCGACTAGGATTTTCGAGATTTTTGGAAAAAAAAAATAGAATAAAGGGATGTTAAATAAATTGGGATGAGATATTAAAAGTTTGGAAACTTTTATTTACAAAAATAGATTTAATGTTGGGTCGAGAAAGAATACTCAATTAAATGAAAAACATCAACCAAAGCCTTGAGGAAATTTTGGCTTCCAAAGGAAGCCAAGATTGCCAAACCACCATTGGGGAGGGGGGGTGTTGTTTTTTTCTTGAAATTCTTAATTCTTTAAAGAGCTTGAGAGTAAGATTTAAGGAAGGGTTTTGAAGGTTAAGTTGTGGATTTCAAACACTTAATCAAGGATTCAAAGTTTGGAAAGGTAGGGTTTAGAGAAGTTGAGGGAGGGAAAGAAAAGTGAAGAAAAAACTTGACTTCCTTTGTATTTTCTCTTGTTTTAGTAGCCAATTGAGATAATAAACTCAACTTAAATGATTAGTTTGGATGATTATGAGCTATGTAAATTATTGAATGTCATAGTGTTAAATAGAATTTAAGATTTGTGAAAATTAGTTGTTTATTACGTTGTTTAATGATAAGATAATGTTAGTTGGCATGAGAAATGATTAGATAACTTTCCAATTAAAAGAATTGAAAAGAAAAATCCATCCCATTACTATTGGAATTTTCAGCCTAGCTATAAAAATAGGAAGTTGGGATTATTTAATAAAATGGCTATAAAATCCATATGTATGTGTTGATGTGTGTGATTAATGTATGGGAAACACATTAATTAAATGGTTTGAAAAAAAGAAAATTCCCATTACCTTGTATGAAGGCATTATGCCAAATAGAGGAGAAATGGGGGAATAAGATTTTGATTCATTTGATAGGTAAATTATACTTGAATGCATTCATGTGTAAACAAAATTCAAAAATTTGCATGGGTAATATACTATGGTCATTCAAATAAATTAATGACAATTAGAAAGAAAAATTATTTCATTAGTTGTGTGGATGAATTAAAGGAACATTCATAAATTTGTGGATATTCAATTTAATTGATGAAACAATATATGAAAAAGCTATATTAGATGGTAATTTGAGGAATGATTAATGAGAAAATTAAAAAGTTTATATATATGAATTTAAGTGGTTTTGGAATTTAATTAGTTATGGAAATTTGATTTTGAAAGAATTTGTGTCTTTTATGATACATGAGAGACTACGAAAGTAGGACAACAACAACAGGTTGGTGCTAGGCAACTTGAAGTTCATTTATTAACTTAATTAAATTATGTAATTTTAATTTTCTTAAATATCATATATATTTTTGAAAGTTTTGTTTATGAAATGTGAAGAATCTAGTTACCGGAGTAGCGAGACTAGTACTCAATTTTAGATGGAGGAATTAATAACCCTGTTGTAAGGTTAGTGTTTGATTTGGATAGAGGAACTAGTCACTTATTAGCAAAACTAGTGCCCGATTTGGAGCAGAAGAACTAGTTACCCAGTAGCAGAACTATTGCCTGGTTTTGGATAGAGAAAGGAGTTATCCGGTAGTAGGGTTAGTGCTCGATTTTAGGTGAAGAAATTAGTTTATCAGTGATTAGGGTTCATGCCTGGGAATTTGGGCTAATGACATCGGTTATTGATGGCATGAATGTTTGTGATTTGGCAAGATTGTTCATTAAGACCATAGGAATTGATTTAAAAGAGTGATTTATGCATATACCATGTTTTTTTATATGTTTTGAGGGTAAAAAATAAAATATTGTATGGATTATTTATAACTTTTTTTAATTTAATTTCAGGTCCGTATCAATCCTATGCTAATTTGTAGGAATATATCGTATCTTTTAATGTTTGAAAAGAATATGTAATGTTAAGAATTGTCCATGTATCATTTTGAAGTCTTATTTTGAAAGTAATCTTTATGTTTTGTAATGTTTAATCTTAAATTTTATTATTAGAAGTTTAAATTAGGCAAGAACTTATTTTATATTAGTTTTTATGAACTTAAGTTAGTATGGTTAGATTATATCATTGTTGTTATGTATATTTGTAAGATTTAATTGTGTATGTTTTATTTCTAGAATTCAAATGTTGGTTTTGTGAAATGTTGAGAATGGTATAGTCTTGAATAGTTGAACTATGTGATTACGATGGTGTTAATAAGAAAATTTAAAGTATATTCAATAACTAGGTATCAATAATATAGGGGAAACTTTGATGGATTTTAGAAGAAAAAAGAATTTTACCTTCTTTTTTTTGAATAAGTATGATGAAATGTTGATGTGTGATTGATTAAAAAAATTGAGGATATTACTTGCGGATGATACATACTAGATATGGAGTCAGGACTAATCAAACTTCAGTGAGGAGAGGGAATCAGAATGTGGATATGGGTAGGGATCGAGAAGGTGATCATTTAATCGATATTGTTTCTTATGTGCCAACAAAGTCCGCACAGTCTAGACATGGAGAGTCATCAAGATTTCGGGATGATGATGCGTTATTACGAGGGGGATGCTGCAATCTAAGATATTAAACAGAGATGGACATGAGAATCTATCCCCGCCTACAGTACCTGCAATAGTACCTCCACCCTACCCTGATCATGTAGTTCTGATCCTGTAGTTCTTACATAGACAATAAGAGCAATGATCAAGAATATATCTAATGTGTTAGCCCACGTAGCACCAGTAGCTACGACATCTACGAACAATGTGGTTACCTTGGTATGAATTGTAAAGAGTATGAATGGGGAGACTTGTGAACTCTTTTTGGGGGAGCCAAATACAAAAATCATGGGTAGATAGATCCAAAAGGTGAAGAGTATTATGACTCATATAAAAATACCAGAGGATTTATGGATGGACCATGACATCTAGTTATTATCAGATAGAGCATAGTTTTGATGGGAGACTATACAATTGAGGAGGGCCACTGGGATGTGGACATGGAGTGATTTTAGAGTGCAATTTGAGAATTAGTATTACTCTAGATATCATTGTAAGGTGAAGGAGCATGAATTTTGACCTTGAAGCATGAGGATATGTCTATTTTTTCTACTATTAATATTTTTTTTATGTAATCAAATTTAGAATTAACGTGACTCATTCGATTTGTTGATGTGATTCGGTTTTTAGTTTTGGTTAAAGTTTGTTTTTATTTGAGGTTTTTATGAACTATATATCTGTTTAAAGTTCATTTCTTTTACAGTAATTTAGCATGACTTTTTCTTATTGTGATTGAAACTTATTGAGTTTGAATTGGCTTTGCAAGTTGTTGATGTTGCAGTGCATAGTTGATTAAAGTGGTTTTTTTTTTTTTCTCCTTTGAGGTTTTGTTTTATGGGGTATCACTTTTTTCTTTTTGGTAGGCAGCGGCAAGAAATGGAAGTGAAAGATCCAATAGCTGTTGCAAGAGAAGTTCAGAAGGCAGACACAGAAAAATTGAGGGATAATCTTTATGAGCAGTTTCTTGAATTGGGTAACGCACTATGTAATAATGTGCTGTTATTCTTGGTTAGTAGTGCCTTCACACAGGAATGATCTCCTTTTATGAACTCAAACTGTGCATTCGACTCATATTGAATTACTGGACTTCTAGTTCTGACTATATTCAAAGATTTACTTAATATTGCAGTATTTGAATTCTCACTTTAGAGGGATCAGGGATGTGCGTGCGTGTGTGTGCTGTTAGCTTGTTGATGCATCCAGCTCCATAAGCTGGTTGCCTTTGTGACAAATTTTTGGCTTTGCAGCAAATGTGAATAAATAATATAATTTCACTATTCATGAGCTACAAATATGCACTTCTTTCTCACATAGAACGTGAAAGTGCTTGATTTTTAACTAGTTACTTATTACTGACATTTGCATGCAGACTCAGATAGGCCAAAGAATGACAAGGCAACTGTTTTGACAGACGTAATTCAAGTGCTGAAGGATCTAACATCCAAAGTGAACAGACTAAAGGTCCAGTGGGCAACACTCTCAGGAGAATCATGTGAGGTGGTTGGCTCTTTGTGTTTGTTCCCTGTGGTCACTATGCTTTAAGCTTGCGTGATTGCTCGTGTAATTGATGCCAAGAAGAATGAGCGAATGCAGGCTTGATGCAAATATATCTTAAGCAGTTAATGCAGGAAAAGAATGAGCTCAGAGAAGAAATGGCATCTTATGTTCCCATGGGCTGCTGTTGATCCTACTGTTGTAATACCTCCACCTTATTCACACCCGGTTCCCGTTCCTGTTCCTCCAGGACCGATTCACATTCATCCCTCATTGCAGCCATTTGCCTTCTTTGGAAATCAGAACCCTGGTGCCATTGCCAGTCCATGTTTCAACATTTATTCTTCTGGTTCCCATTTTTCAAGCAAACAGGATTCCAGAAGCAAGTTAACAGATCATCAAAGAGGAAAAAATAAAGAAAGATGTGATGAACTTAAAATGCCTGTTCCTCCACAATGATGCACAAATACTTGGCAAATGAAGACACAAAACTGACTTGAAAGATTTGTGCAGGATACACCGACTGGAGAAAGGGAAGGCAATTAGTGTCAAAGGGAGGAAAGAAATATTAAAAATGGTAGCTCCTCATGTACGCACTCATCATCTCAAGTTCTTCAAGGCAGCTCCTCTAATAGTACGGGAGATGTCCTAAAACCTAATTACTGAGGTTTCCAGTTTTTTGAGCCTCTTGACACTTTCTTAGAACGGACTTTAACGATGGCGTGTGTTTCTCATGACCCTCATATAATAATGTCCTTAATATGAAGCCTTAGCCTGACAAGCATGAGATCATTTCAAACAGCTTCATTGTGGACGGAGCACATTTTAAGGTTATAGCAGAACTATGGAGTAACCACCTGGTTGTCTGCGGCAACAGGACACATGGAAGAGGGTTCCCAACTCCGTTCTACTGAATCAACTTTCCTGGTTCTTGACCGACTCGCATAAAGCTTCAGATTTTTCTGCTAGTTTCTTTTTAGTTGTCTGCTGATCAATATAAAAGCAGTTCATATTGGTGGAGAAAACTCTGTAAATCATCACCGCAAAATGCCTGATACTTTAATCGGTCAACCAGTCTAGTTGTTAACACTCCTTTCTTTGGTAAACTTCCTTTTTATGTAGCACCAAAGCCACATTTGAAATTGATTAGTCTTGTTGGCTTTACAATGGCAATGAAAAATGCCTCAGTAAAACACAACTCTAATGGATTGTTGTTAGAATTACTTGAGTACGGCGATATTGTTAAAGCCATTTCCTCTGCAATTTATCATCCAGGCAGCATGTATCTAGGTGCGTGGATTGTTGCAAATCATTTCAAATGGAATGACGACCCCTCCCTTGCCTGCAACAGCACGAGTAACACAAACAATCGTTGCATTGCATATGCTACCCTGCCGTTGTCATTCCATCTAGCGAGGCCAGAATGATATATCCCTTGTCTTTTGGGATATCAAAGTCCAACGGATCCTGGGCCTTGCCTTTTCATTGGCTCCTGTAGTAACCTGCACTTGGTGAATCTTCTTGCATGACCTATCTTAAGGTTTTAACATTCAAAAGCTCTTCAGTGCTTGCTCAAGGAGAGCCAAGAGTGTGAAGCAAATGCTATATATATATATATATATATATATATATATATATATATATATATATATATATTCACAGCAAGTTTCCGCCAACTACTAATTCTATGAACAACGAACTGCGGGGATGACGCTATCATAGCCTAATAAATGAGATGACATATATATTATACCTCACCGAAGAACTTAAACCTTTGGTTATATGGATATCATTATCCCTTCAACGTAATTAATAATCAAGAGCTCAAATCCTGAAAACTCCACTTCGCACGAGGAAGCATGGTGGAAATACTTTAATCAGCTTAAAGCTATGAGACTTTACACTTGCAATATGTATCATGCGTGGCTTTATTCAATCTCTGCTAAGAGAGTCCTATTTTAACATCCACTCTGCTACCATTATATGCCTCTACACGGGTGGGGTTGGGGGAGGTTAACATTACATTATATATCAACACAAGATTCCAAGTATAAAATTACGAGAAATGGAGTACAACTGAAGTTTCAGTATTAATACTGAAAATTTCGAAACTGGAATGCTCATCTTGTGTCTCGCAACTACAATTAACATGTAGTAACGTCACGTGCTTAAAAAAGGCACCCCCTCTATCAGCTTCAACTTTCAATAAGCACTTTTAACTTCAAGCAAGCACTGTTGTTCCAATCAACTGGGATATGCACCAATTACCAAATGAGTTTCAGAAAGAGGTGAGCCTGGTAGGATGGTTATTGGGAAATTGGTGTAGTGTAACCTAGAAGGTCAGCTTCCACAGAAGGAGCTCCACTTCTCTAGCTTCCTCGCTAGTCTCAATCTTTGAAAGTGCAATTCTTATCTATAGTTTTTTTGAATTCCGGTGACCAGATGGGTCTGGCACATTTTGCGAACTCATGCTAGCAGTTCTTAGAAGTCTACGGAATTCTGAAAGGCTTATTCTACCATCCTTGTCAATGTCAGCCTCCTCAAGAAGTGGGTCAACAGAACCTCTCAAGCCTGAGTGCTGCAAGGCAATAAAGAAAAACCAACTTGAGCATCTGTGCTGATATCTATTTTTAAATAGAAAGTTGAAACACAAAAGCCATGCTAGTCACCACAACCCAACCCTTGTCCTTAAGCAAGCACAAAGTGAACTAGGAGCTTCTATATGATCTGGGATTTCCTAGAGGTGAAATGCTAGTCATATACATGAACAAAGAGGCTTCAATGTGGCATATTAAGCACATGACAAAGAGTGAAATACAACAATCAGAAGAAAAGGATGAATGCATAAACTAACATCAAGCATTATCTAGGAGCTACCACCAAATAAATTCAGAGCCAAAACTAAATGAAACTACTTCAAAAGCTGGAAAGTTCTTTTAGGCAAGTATTTGAGTTAATTTTGTCAATGAAACTACAACCGAAGTTTTCAAAACATGCACAATGGTGCCCTTAATGGGCTTAACACGGTAAGCAAGAACAATCACTTAAAATAAACATGAAGTATAAAAGCCTTAACTCAGCTACCATGTGAATATTTTTTATTCATTTCCTTTTTCAGTTTCGCATGAAGAAGAGATATAACAAGGCAGGATACTCAATGCAAAGAAATATCAATACCATTCTAAGTTCTTCTGGAGTTATATATCCATCTCTATCAATATCAAATTTCTCAAAAGCAGCCTGCGACCGCAGCTGCCACTTCTCAGAGTTGTGTTCCTCCAATTGATGGACATGCAAAGCAGCTGCAACAAACTCGGTGAAATCTACAAGTCCATCAGTGTTACTGTCAATCTGCATCAAACATATAAATAGCTCCATCAAGTTCCAAAACAAGCAAAACTGATGGAACATTAGATGAGAGAAAAAGAAGATTGAGTAAAGAGACATGCAATAGAGGAAGGAAGTACAGTTTTTCAATACAACACCAAAGCCACTCCAGAACAAAAGAATAGGTGCTTCATGTATAAGCACCAAAGAAATCTTAAAAATCTCTAAGGAAACAATTTAAATAAAACAAATAGCTACATTTAATGCATTGTAATATAAAATAAGAATATCTAAAAACCATTGTGGATCCTTCATCAAAAGCAGAGTCGTATTAATTAACATGAAAAACAAAACTAGATAGGGAGAACATAAGAAACAATGGCCACTAGAAGAAAATGCCCATCATAAGTACTTAAAGAACATTATAACTAGTCCTGGTGGCATGAGATTCTAGCCAGGCAAGGAGCCAGTGGTTACCAAGGTGGAGGAGCATCTCACACTCCTCTCTTAAAAGCCAAAAGTATTTTGTTCATTAACAGAAAAAAAGTTGGTCACTAAAAAGAAAAATGCAAGTTGCGTTGCTAATTTAATACATCAGAAAACATAGAAATGACTACTATGGGGAAAATAAGAAGGCTTCCATCAATAAATTCAAGGCTCAATTCCATCTTTTTTCTTTGGAGTTCAGTAAATATTCAGAGGAAACAAGATTCAAGCTTACCGCTTGAACAATTTCTAAGACAAGTGATTCTTTCAACTTCCAAGGAAGATCTTTAGCAAGGGCCTGCATTGAAACCATCATCATTACAACAAAATACAGAAAACAGATACATGGAAATGCATCTCATAGAGAATGGAATGCACAGAATGAAATTTTTTAGGTTTCTTGCAAGAAAAACTTATAACAGTTTGATAAAAAGAGACTACCTGTCTCATTTCTTCAAGACTAATAGCACCATTTTTATCCACATCAATGGCATCAAATTGATCCTTAAGATCAGCTAGTTCCTCTTCATCAATCGTGCTTGCCAATGCCTGCAAAATATCAACCATTCATAAAATGAAAGCATCCATATTTTCCCTTGGAGCAATCCTACAAAAAGAAAGATTGTTTTACCCTTAGAGCAAACTGCTTCAAACGACTGTACTTCACAAATTGTCGCATGTTACTCAGGACAGATATGTCAATAGGGATCTCAGATGCATCTCCTCCTTCTCTGACCCATGGGTGTGCTGGAAAAGTTGAAAACCAAGAACTTTACTCTTTAAGCAAGAAAAAAGAGGAAAAATTGCTTTAAGAACCAAACAACATGTGCACCCAATTCTAATAGATCATAATAATCAGGCATTTATTTCTTCAATGGAAAACTAATATGGCACATACATAGAGCTTGAGCAGCAGTAAGTCTTGCACGAGGATCCTTCACCAGTAACTTCTGCACGAAATCTTTTGCACTAGTGCTAATGGTTGGCCATGGTTTACGGCGAAAATCAGGCTTGTTTCTTAAAACCTGCATACAGTAAATATTAGAATTTCGAAGGATGAAATAATATTTAACAATGCAAAAGAGAAAAATATCCATGCATGGTGATTGAATTAAGTGGGAGCCAAAAAGTGGCCTGTATATAGAAAAAAGGTATAGTTAGAACACATTAGGAAAAGAATATGGTTGTTTGAAGAACTGTGATGACAAACAAAGTGAAGGATGGGATAGTTTGGCTGCTTTATGTTTGGAAAACAAACTGACTATGATTAAAAGTAATTACAGAGAGTTCAAGGGAAAGTAAGTACAGCGTTGTGGAAGGAAGGTTATTGACATGTAAGCAGCAACAAAACAACAACCATGCCACTGTCTCCACTAGTTGGGTTTGGATATATGGATCCTTTTGCGCCATTCCACACAACTATATACCGAATCCATTTCAATATCAAGTATTGACTGTAAGCAACATTAAAAGTGACTATAACGGAAACTAAAGGCTCTACTAAATCCATTGAGTGTCCAATTGCAATGACTTATACCAGAGACAAGTAGGAATCAGAAACGAAAAAAGCCACATCCAAAGTTAAAATTGTATCACACCTCCTTAAATATACCATCCTCAGTCTTATCCCAAAACGGACGCCTCCCACATAGCAAAATGTATGTAATCACACCAATACTCCAGACATCTGATTCAGGTCCAGAATTGCGTTTTAATACTTCAGGTGCAACGTAGTAGGCACTGCCAACAATATCTTTAAACTTCCTGCCTGCAGTTCATTAGATCAAATAATATAAATGATCTATGGGTTTCAAAACAAGTGCTAGAAAAAATGCTAACCACAGGTTGGCAAGAGAATACTGCAGTCTCATGAGTACAAGTAAAAATAATAAAGGCTTTGGGATTCAGCCACATTATGAAAATTCTCCATAGAAAGCATGGTAAGTTTTTTTCTTCCTTTAATATTTTTGTAAATATCATGCATATAAGCATAAGTCAGATCTCTGCATGATGAAAATACGACTCACCTGGTTTTATGAAGTCTGACAAACCAAAATCTGTGGCTTTAAGAGGCGAGTCCTCCTTGGTTGACTTGAAAAGAAAATTCTACAGGCAAAAAACAAAAGGATCCTTTCTCAAGAAGCATGATTCTGCCCAAAAGATATACTTGTTATCCATATGATAAAATTGGTAATACCTCAGGCTTCATGTCGCGGTGCACCAAGCCATGCAAATGACATTCAGCTGCAACTTTTAGCATCTGTCGCACTACTACTGCTGCATCTTTCTCAGTATAACGACTGTCTTTCCTGATTCAACAAAATAAAGCAGTGGTAAGGTGAACAGTTTGAAAAATGTTTCAGCTGAAAATGGTCATTTTTAGATATACTGAGTGCATTATTTTCACATTTAACCAGGAAAAAAATAAAAAAATTATCACAGAAGAGAAACAAGATTTATTACTTTGCCAATATCCGATCTAGCAACTCTCCACCTTCACATAATCTGATAAAAGACAATATAAAACATGGACAAGATTAGTAAAAGAAAATAGAGAGCATTGCAAGTGAAGATTGATAATAAAAAAAAACTGTTCAAGGAGAAAAAATATGATGGACAATAAGCAGAAATGTGAGATGCAATTACAGGAGCAACATGGTAATATGTGAATGGTATTGTCAGACAGATCCCATGAACATGAAACTTACTCCATAACAATATATACATAAGAATCATCCTCAAATGCGTTATGAAACTGAACTACATTCTCGTGGCCTGTGAGTTCTTGCAATATCCTGACTTCTCGTTTAACATCCTCTACAGCAATAGGAAGAACCATCTACCAGAAAAGCCAAATAATAATTTTACATAAGCAAGAAGTAGTCAACATTTACTGAAAGAAAAACATAAAGGTTTTCGTTAAGAGACGAAAATGGTAATATTTATTCCATCTTAAAGCTTTCAAGCTTTTGGTAGTCACATAGTTAGTCTAACCTGAATCACTAATGGCTAAAAACTTCATTTACCCGAACTGAAGAAGGAAACAAAACATTACCGCTCACCTGGTAATTTGAGAGGGAAAAATTAAGATGATTGAATGGAACAAAGCTACCAATGAACACAATTGTAGCTTTCCATTTGAAAGGCATACACAAAACAACATTATGGGCTAGGATATGTAGTAGTAAGAACATTCCTATCCACCTATTTTTGAATAAAAAATAAACATTTCTGCTTTCTTCGATAGGGAGAGAGGGAGAGAGAGAGAGAACAGACCCTGCCTAGTCTAAAACAAGTGATTCACAATTTAATGCAAATTCTCAGACCTGTACTCTCCAACTAAATTTCACCATCTGAAAGGCCTTTAATTGTCATGCTATAATTCTCGACTGCTTAAAGATAAATACTAGCAACAATAAAAGCAACAAAGCTCATAGTTAGCAAAATAATGCTATGTATTCACCAAAACCAAACTTGCAATAATTGCATACGGATGTGGATACTCGATCAAGCTTTAGCCCATCAAACCAGTAAGAACCAGGTTAATATGAGTATCACTAGAAAGTGCTTGTCCTAGCACCCAACATGATAACATCCCTAATGTGCAAAAAAGTAACCCAACAAGTCAACGATCATTAAGGAATAGAATTCCCAAACGCAAAAGATTTCTGAAGCACTCTAAATATAAGAGAAAATGGGGATTTATGAAACAGAAGGGATGATGGGTGGGACCTGGTAGACCCTTGATTTTCAAGTAAAGAGGAGTCAGTATTCAAAACAGAAATAAACAAAATGAGAACCTATCTATAACAAAAGGCAAAAACCCCTTTAAGGATCTTCTCAGAATCTTCAACTGCACCAATAAAACCAACATAAATATTAACAACAATCACAAAAATAAAAAAAAATAAAAAAACCTTAATTATTGTCCTCCAAAAACCACAATATAACCCCAGTTCACAAAATAATAAAAGAAACAAGAAGCAATACCTTATTTTTGTCAATTCTCTTGACAGCAACTCGATCTCCATTACCCTTATCAGTAGCAACATATGTATAACCAAATTGACCATGACCCAACAATTTGCCAATTGTATATCTGATATCAAAATCTTTATCATAACCAAAATCTGTTCTTTTCCCACAAGGGATCGCCTTGCTACTTTGCTTCTCTTTGACCTTTAGCTTCTTTTCTGCCTCGTTAACATTCTTATTAATCTGATGATGATGGTGCACAACTTCTTGCTTTTTTCTTGTTGCTGCTTTTGTTGTCCTTGTTTGTGGCTTTGTGGGTTCTTTCCTGTTGTGATTAGCCTTGGTATTGTTGTTGCTGTTAGAGCCACTAACTTTGATGGTAGAAAAACAAGCACCCATGATTTTGTATTCAATTTTAGTCTAATCAATCAGCCAAGTTTGAGACTTTAGAAAGAGATATCATGAAAAATGCGAAAATAAATGGCGGGTTTAGGAAATGAGAGGTGAAAACGCGTGACTTTTAAGAAAAGAAAGAGAGGGTCAGGGGAAGAAGGGAAGAAAGAGGAGGGGAGAGGGGGCTGTTGATCAAAAGAGACTTTTGTTTTTTTTTTTATTATTATTATTATTATTTATACTTCCTCAAAATAATAAAAGTGAGAACGCTAACCCTTTTTTCTTTTTTCCATTTTACGGACGGAAATCGTGATTCTGATGAAGATAATAATAATAATAATAATAATATTTTATTTTTTTTCAAGATGAATATGATGCATAGTTTTAAAATCCGGTCCAGTCAGTGGACGGCGAGTCGATTCGCCTGGAACCGGATCGGGTTAAAAAAAACAGGAAAAGAAAAAACCCGGTGTGACCCGGCTAATCCGGCAACCCGGTTAACCGGGCAAGACCCGGTCAAAAACCCGATTGCAATCCGATGACTTTTATTTTTTTAACTAAAACAACATCGTTTTGATTTTTTAAAAAAAAAAAAGAATTAACCCGAGCAATCCAGTGACCCGATCAAAACCCTGTGATCCGGTCAAAACTCGGAACCCGAATGTTAGACCGGACCGGCCACCAAACCGGATCTAAAAACTATGATATGATGTTTTGCTACATGATATTTGTTTTGTTTCTTCGTATGGAATAAAATAGACAAATGGGGTATAGAAAACATGATATATAAGGAGTAAAGATAAAATTGTGTTTAATACATATGTATAAATAATTATTTTATATCATATTTGAATGAGGATGAACAAGATATAAAAAAAAATATATATTATTCTTAATATATGTGTAGACTTTATCCTTAATATTTGTTATTGTCAAACTTTCATATTTTTAAAAAATAAATATTATTTTTGTATTTTAATTTATATACTAAGTTGAAATCAATAACAATACAATAATCATTTTTATCATTTGATGAGGTCCTAAAAAATCTAACCTTTGGTGGAGGGGAGGATTCTGAAAATATGTATGCTAAAGTAAATGTGTTTTTTTTTAAGAAATTATAATAATATTTGAGAGAGATAAACTTTTAAAATATACATCCTAAAAATATTCAAAATTAAGAGATTGTGAATGTCCTCTTTTTAAATATCCAATGAATCTTTATAGTCCATCATTATTACCTTTTAGTGGAGGGGGGACTAAAAATTCATCTTTTTTTATAGCATTAAAACACCTTTTATATGTCAAAAAGGGAAAATATTTATGATTTATCATAGGAGAAATATCTCTAACTCATTAGAGAGGGAATATCTCTAACTCATCAGAGTCTCGAGATGCAATATGGAGCCTAATAAGATTGCTAGAGTCATTTGTACTTGGGCTCAGCACTTGACTAAACCTGAGGGTAATGAGTTTGATAGCTCATTTGGATTTATATATGCTTCAGTTCAATGCTTGGCCGAGTCTAAAGATGTTGGGTTATCACCCTGCCTTTGGTTTCTTGTTTTGAACATGGATTTTAGGCAAAAAAAAAAAACTTGTATAAAATACGTTGATCCATCAATACCCTCAAGTCTTTACGTATTTATTACGCAAAGATTTTGAAAGGTTACTAGTCTTAAAGGAAGTCTTTTTACATGAGAGTTATTTGTTCCATCAATGAGATACTTACCTTCCTATGAGATTTGTCTTTACAGAACTATTAGAATTTTTTATGGCCATGTGTTTCGCCATTATTTAAAGAAGATGATCAAGTGATCTATCTTTATTGAAAGGAGGTGTCCCTTGGAAAACAAAACGACGACGTGCATTCAATGCAACATTTGAATGGACTTCTAGAGATTTGAGATGATATGAAATATCATTCATCCAATGATAAGAATGGAAAGATGTTTCCTTTATAACCCTAGTCATTCTTACTTTTGTCTTTTCTTTTACTTTTTGAAAAACTATTCTGTTAAAAACTTCGAACTACTTTTGTTCTAATTTAAGAAGAAAAACTCATTCTAGGTATTTTCCATCACAAGCTTCTTTCCTTTTCTACTTTAAAAAGAAATATAGACTCAAAAGGAGTTAAATTTATCTCTAGAAAGAGGGATGTCAGTGCCTCTAAATAGAAATTCCAACTTAAGACTGGAAGAAGTATCAAGGGTCCATCAAAGTGGGCCCCAAACTAGAAGAGATGGCAATGGTAGAGAGGAGAGTAACTCTCCTCGCAGGAGAAGTTCTTCTCCTAATATTACTAAGGAATCTTAAGAATGAGAGAGGTTACCTCAAACCTTTAAGGATGATGCTCCTAGCACCTTGGTATAAGAGGACATAGAGTTTGTTACTTTTTTACAATTAAAAGAATACACAACTTAAATGCATAATCATGCTAAGCATATTAGCCAGTGCAGACCTTGGGCTCTGCCCAGGTTCAATTTGAGATTATAGCCCTCTTTTGCATATATATATTAGGGTATTACTTCTCTCTCTAAATATTTGTGAGGGAAGTGTTTAGGTATTACCAGTTGAGTCCATACCAGTTGCACTTTAATAAGTGGATAACTTTATCCTCTTATGATAAGTTTTCTAGGCTCGTTAAAATTGAGCCTATAGTTAATGTCTTTGAAAATTGTTACCATTTGGTTGCCGAGCGATGGTGGCAATAACATGCATTGGTTTTTCACCTTTTCCAATAGAACCATTGAAGCCATGAAAGGAACTTTATGTCAAAAACCTGCGCAAGTCAAGAAATGAAGAGGGAGATAGCTGATAATAAGGTACAATGGATTAGTAAGTCCTAAAGATAGAATGCAACACATCTGGGGTTATTCCCATTACTAGAGGGTTCCTCCACCTTTGTCTCTTGTTATGAGTGGAGGCAGGGCTAAAAAAGTGATAAAGGATTACCCAATCATCATTGATGAACTCTTTGTTCCTAAGGGCTCTATTATTGAGAAAATAGTAGCGGGGGTCAGAACTCCCATAGAAAAAGGGTAATAGTACTCCCCCAACCAAGGGTCAAACAAATTTGACTCTCCCTGAAGTGATTGCAGGCATTGTTGCCCACTTTAAGAGCAGAAAGGTCTCAACCTTTGTGGAAACCGATGTTTCAGCCTTAATCATAAAAGGCTTTTGTGGTGGCCTTTCCTTTACTTCAACATCTAGGTTTATTGGTAGAGGCTGCAGTAGTTGAGCCCTCCACCTGGGCTATTTTTAGAAAGCTAAGTTAAGGATGCTTTCATCAACCTCGGTCTTGATTAGGCTCCCTTCAGTTT
This sequence comes from Populus x sibirica, assembly GCA_019202695.1. NCBI lineage: Eukaryota > Viridiplantae > Streptophyta > Magnoliopsida > Malpighiales > Salicaceae > Populus > Populus x sibirica. The sequence continues at coordinate 2,083,758 of JAGMVL010000801.1, forward strand.
CCCCACCCTACCTGAGAATAAAAGGCAACTCATGAAGGCTATTGTTGGTGGGAGTTTTGGCCTTGGGGAGACTAGTCTTGAGTTGGTGAGACTGTTGGAGAGTATCCTCACTATTCATCAGACATTTCAATGATGTCTAATGAGAGCTATTACTGTTATTTGACCTTAATTAAACAAATAACCTTTAATTTAAGGAACTTTTCTCATTTCTCCTTGTAGTTTGGTTTTATGACCATTGTTCCTAACACTCATTTTTAGCTGACTTTCATGATGTGTGCTCATTTCAAGAGGCACTAGATAGCCGAGAGGAACCATATAAGGGAGGTCATTGCCAAAAATAGGGCTAATTAGGTTGTCTTCGAGTGGCTAAAGAAGGAGAAGACTACTATGAAGACGAAAATAGGGAGTCTCAATGTGGTTTATTCATTGCTAAAGGAAAAAAATACAAGGTGTTATTTTTCAGTTAAGCTCCAATGATAAACTATTTCAAGTCGCTTATAACCAAGTGGATACTTTGAAATAGAAGATTCTTGAGGCCAAAACCACCTAATACGGTTTGAGGGCTAAGCTTCTTGCTGCTAGGGAAGAAGCCTAGAGTTTTCAAGCTCAGTCGGAGTCTTTAAGGAACTCTCATGGAGAGTTTAAGGAATTTTTTTTTGGGTTTGCAGCTTTGATACCTGTATCTCTTCTATAGATCAAAGGGAATGCAAGTAGACTTCAGTACTACCTTTCATTTAGTTCTAGTGCCTGATTTTGTAGACGTGTTCCTTATCAGAGCTGTTCTTTGCTCGACATGGAGAATATCTAGTTAAGGAGCCTAGGCTAGATATCTTAGCCTTTTCCCTTTTCTCTCTTTACTCGTATACATAGCCTCGGTTATGTGGGGTTTATCTATGTATTTTTTTATTTTATATAACATTTGATTATTTTCATTTCTATGTTGACTTGTGTGTATGGGTTTAACATTTATAATAAAAATTCCACACTAAGATCAAGACCTATAGAAAAAGTTATGAAATTTTATATGGGTCCAACACCTATACTTATAATAAATTTAAGGGAATTCCCTAAACAATTAGTATAGTTTCAATGCCCATTGTAAAAAATTCATGTAGGGTCCAAAAACCCTTAGAAAATTGTTGAAAATTTGTATAGGTCTAACACTAATACTTAGGAAAATATTTATCAATTTTGAACTTTATCTGACCTTAAACAAAAGTTAGGAGGGATCTTCCCCTTGTTTGGAACCGAGCGAAAATCTTGGTTGTTAGTACAGATAAAACTGTAGTGGATTATTAAAAAGTCTCTAGGCAGTAGGTGGAGATTGGTGCTACTGTATTGAGAGGTTTCAAGTTTGATCTGCTTATGAGTTTAGGGCTATTGTCATTAGAAAGGCAAAACATCGTTGTTGAGGTAGTCTATTTCATCCTTGGAGAAATGTGCAATCGCACTAGGGAAATCATATCAATCCTTTCCAAGGTAAATTATGCAATCGCATTAAGGAGACTTTGATCTCTTCCAAGGTAAATTATGTAATCGTATTAAGGAGAATGAGTCAATCCTATCATTGGAAGATTGTGGGGCTGTTGCCTTGGAAATATGTCGTATCAATCCTATCCTTAGAGAAATGTGCAATTACACTAGGAAGACCATATCAATCCCTTCCAAGTAAATTATGCAATCAAATTAGAAAGATTTTGGTCCCTTTCAAGATAAATTGTGCAATTGCACAAGGAAGACTGAGTCTATCCCAGCCTGGGAAGGCTGCCTTGGAGAGATTCCATGTCAATTCCATACTTGGAGAAATATGCAATTGCACTGGGAAGATCATGTTAATCCCTTACAAGGTTAATTGTGCAATCACACTAAGGAAAAGTTGATCTATTCTAAGGTAAATCATGCAATCGCACTAGGAAGACTTAGTCCATCCCATCCTTGGAAGGTTCCGAGGATGTTGCTCTGAATATCACCTAAAAACAAAACATCGCTACTTTGAATAATTTAATTCACATATAAGAAACTTACATTCTTAGTCATTGACCATGGTATATTTTTATTGCCCTTTGAGGTATAATCAATTTAATGACATTTATCTACTAGTTTCTCTAGTAGATATCTTTTAGGTGGTTGCCAAATAGACTTCGCATGTTGTATGATTTGAACCAACACTCCATTTGGCCTTGTTGGATACTTTCATACTTTCAAAGTGCCAACGATATTTATGAGGTCGATAAAAACATGTAGCCTAAATTTTCTTGTACCACCAAGTCCTTCGATAAATAAGGGAAATCATGTTGATTTGAAGTAATAATCATCTTTGCATAGCCTTTTGATTCTCTCACGAACAATACACATCTTGTATACACAGTAAATCATGCCTTCCAAGCTGATTTGGAACATTCTTTATCATTAAAGTAGTTTATCTTGCTAAAGGAACTTCATTAATACTAATGAACAAGATCATAAAAATGTACATCATTCTCGTAATTTAGTGATGTTATAGCTTTTGGAGTTTTTCTTGGTTGGTATATTAGTGTTGAAGAAAGTCTAACACAAAGGTTGCTTAAAACTAGGATATAGATTAGTTCAAGGTTTTTGTGCCAAGCTCATTAGGCTTGATTATCCCCTTGAGCAACTATTTTTTTCTAGTGAGAAGTCAGTCCTGATTGAAGAGTTGTTGATGTTCTAATAAAGTAATCATGCCAGTAGTTGTAGAGATGTTTGTCGGACATTCCATTTTAGACGTGTTGTGACCATCTCTCATTGATGGTGATTAGGGATGTCAAAAACCATCTCTAGAAAAACAGTTGATGGCTTTTTGATCAATTTTTCCCATAAGACGGTGCTATTAATGAGATCCTGAAAAATCCAAGTAGCTTAGAAATAAGACTTATGTGTTGGATAATCAGTTAATCTCTTGATTCATTCTCCTTGGCCAATGTGACTAGTGGCCGGTACTTGGCACCTAGTAAGCAAAAGTGTCTGGTGGCTAGGTCCTGCAAAAGGTCCCTTTTATTAGATTTGGCGACACTTCAATTCTTAAGTAAGTAATTTTTTTAGAGAAAACACAATAATAATATAGAGAGATAGATTTTGAAAATATGAATGCTTAAATAAGTGTTGAGCTTCCTGAGTTCAAGGTATACAACCTCATTTAAGGCCAATAACTTTTTGCTTCAATAACAGTATGTTTGTTATGTAGTTTAGGAAGATTAGCCATCTGCAAATGCATATTTTGATTAAGAAAAACAATGTTTAGATGTTACTTGCCATATATTCTGTCAGTTTTCATGTATAAAAATTAATGTTGAGAATAATTAATGGATCCTCCTTATTTTTCCATTTAAAATTATCTTGGCCATGCAGGGCATTTGTTGTTGTTAGTGTAGATCCCGCCCTCATAGGTGTAAGCCCAGTTGTTGCAATCTCAGCTATAGTGAAGGCTGCTGGTCTAGAACTTGAGGATATTGATCTTTTTTAGATAAATGAGGTAAAAAGAAAATGAATACCTTAATGTTATATTTCAAAATCAAACACTACTTTCAGGTCCAACTAAATTTTGTTATTCTTCATCTAGGATTTTGCTTCCCAGTTTTTATATTGTTGGACATCCTCCGAGTGCAATAGGTAATTTCTTGTAAAAAAAATTGATGATTAGGGAAAGATTTAAGAAGTTTATTTAAATAATAATAATAATAATAATAATAATAATAATAAAACTAATCATTAATTGAGAAGAGTAGAAAATGGTTGTTTTTTTCTAACTCAAAACAACTAAGGTTATTTACTTAAAATAGAGTTGGATAATTTTATAATTAAGAGTTTTTTACAATGATATTTTAAGAATAAAAAAATAATATGTATTGTCTTTGGAGACTTGACCCCTTTGTATCTCTTGTTTTGAAAGTATAAAAATTCAATCTAAAACTATCAAAGAGACATATATTTTTATATCTCCGTCTTTGTCTCTCTAATCAAACATGTTTTTTTTTTTTTATCTATGTGTCTTCTATCCTAAGACAGTAGTCAAACACTATCTTGAGTATAAATAAATAATTATTTATTTAGTAATTGATAAAATTAGAAATGATGATCATGGTTTTTTCCCATGGTTATTCATATTACGAAGTTTAACAACACATCCACTCTTTTTTTCTAGTTTTTTTACTAGCCATATGCTCCAGTGTTATAGCAATGTGATTTTTGAAACATATTTTTATTTAATTTTATAATAATGAGAACTTACACTTTAAAGAATTCCAATGATCTTATCAATATGTATTTTGTTCAAAATAAATATTCATAAAAACTCCAATGAGGAAAAAAAATGTGTTTTCCTTGTCAAAATCCCATTTGTTATTTATGTTATTTATTTTTATTTTGACTAAACAATGACTTTTTATTGATAAAAAGTTTTAGCAATTAAAATAAATATCTATCAAAATTCAAATGATTTAAATTAAATAAGAAAAATTGTATTTCTTTATGGTCAAAGCCTCATTTTCCTTATTCATTAATTTCTTTTAATTTTGGAGAGGACACAATTGTTTTTATAAAAGACACAATTATTCAAATTAAAACTTAACATGATTTGTAAAGCACAAAAAAAATTAATAACATTTAAATTATTTTCACACAACTATATAAAAGAACTAAAGAATAATTAATTGGAAAAAATAATATAAAAATTTACAATGATAACAATGATAAAATATATATTTGATTCTCATTAACAAGCTATTTGGAATCTTTGGAATTGAATTCAATTCCAACCGTTAAATTAACTCTTGTATTTGGAATCTTTTTGAAAGTATTGATTGAATTTCAAATAGAATTTAAATCATAAAAAATAGCAAAAGCAAATCAAAGAAGAGACCATCTGATTTGCTACATTAATTCCTAATAAGAACTACTCATCTTTCTTTTCTCTTAAAAACCTTATAACTTCTCTTTTACCGTCTTTTCTTTTCTTTAACATTGCCATGGTCTTTGACTATGGAGTATGTAGATGAAGAAGACCACAAACAATGTGAATGTGTGATTGATATTAGTGTTGGATTTTTCGAAACACATACACGTAGTGAAAACTATAAATTTTTAAAAAATTTCAGGAGTCTCAAAGATCTTGTTAGATAGATCTAGGATTTTTAGGATTTATATGAAGATTACTTGAAGATCATATTTTTTTTTTCTTCGAATAACTGCTTCAATACTGGGTTGTCGCAAACCACAAGTCATCCAAGTGTCTGACTTCTAACAGTAATTGATACGAACCACCAATGAGAAAACTCCTCAACCCTTTTTAAGAGAGATGAATTGTTATGCCTTTGAGTGCTAGCTCTTTTATTTTATATTTTTCATGTGTTTCTGTATTGTACTTTATTTATAGAAAATAAGAGACATAACTTTCTATTTATAGGAAAACCTAAAAACCCTATAAATGGAAAAAAAAAATCAATTTAACCTTTAAATAATATCACATATATTATTTTAGGCTAATTTAAAAAAAAATTCAATCAAATCCTCACTTGATTATTTCTAGGTCTAGAATTGTAATCCTTTGTATTAATTACATTATATTCCTCAATTTGTAAAATTTATTTATAATTATGTTACACTTAATTAATCATCTCATTTTAATTCTTGACTAATGGTTCTTAATAATGTGAACCATTAGGTTTCCTAATAAGTTAGCCCAAATATAAATCATAATTCTAAATAAAATATGATTAAATAAATTAATTTATTATCAATTCAATAATTGATTGATTTATATTTAAAGATCAAGTATAATGTTTAGCAATATGTCATGATCCTCTAAATATTAAGAAAGTCATAAGTGGTTTGACTTAACATTTTAGTAACTAGTTTCTCAATGTAATTATTATCAATTCATTGATAATGTTTCGATTTAGATATTATATCATGAAGTATCTATTATGTCAAATCATGTTTGTTTTCAACACCATAATTATTTATTCTTTGAATAAGATTTGAAACTATTTTCAAATCTTATTCCACCTTACATAAAAATTTACAATCAATACTATTTAAAAACATATGAAACATTTTTTTCTAATTTATCTAGGGTGATGAATATTCTCTTAATTACTTAAATATTTTTATATAGTTCATGTTGTACCTATAAATAACCATTTGTTATCTTTTATTAGGATAACATGTAGCATTAATACGTTTCCTATATAATCATAAAAAGTAAATATTAGAACTAAAAACCATTATAATAAAAACCTTAAGTTTCATTTAAAAAAACATAGAATTATTTTTTAAAATCATTATAATTAATTATCTAAATTGTATTTTATTTTAAGATATATTTTCTTTTTTAAAAAAAAATGAGGGAGTAGAGAAGCAAGCTCAAGCACGCCTAGGCTAAAAAGGATGTCCCATGCATGCTTAGGTTGTAGTTAGGCCTACATGCCTAGGTCATGTAGCCTAGGCTAGATATTTTTTTTTTGTAATAGATTGTGGACAATTCATCCATACTAGCGAACAAGCTTTGTCCACCTACAAGTATTTTTAGTTACCAAACCTGTGTTATGGTGATAAAAAAAATAAGGATCCAAGTTTTTGGATTCAATAAACCCATATTTCAATCATTTTTCACCCCAAAATATATGAACCTAAAAACCATATTTTGAATAACAAAACACATTTTAATTAGTCCAAAAACTCAAAATTAAATTTCAAAAAGATTTTCAAGGTCCAATCCATTTTTTCTAGTATCATAGAAGATGGAAAACCACCTCTTTTAACTTCCTATCTTAATTTAAAATTCATAAACACCAAAACAAAAGTTTTTTTATGGTTGGAATCCAACCTATAAAAAGTTTTCTCTCCCATCAACTTTTTTAATGATTTTCTCTCTCCTCTTTTAACCATATGACTGAAATGTGATAAAAATAAAGTTAATGACCAAAATATAAGAAACTAAAAGAAGGGAGAAAATGGAACTTTTACACTCAAAGTATGGGAAAGCCCTTAGTTTCTTTTTTAATGTAAATTTTGGTTCTTTAACTTTCAATTTGTTTTCTTAAGAAGGAGCCATAACCTAATTTTATAAAATTGGTCATCAATCAACGTTGGAAATCCTAACAAAACATAAGAAAACCCTAACAAAATAGATTAGAACACACCGAAATGCATAAAACCTCGAAAACACAAGTCAAAGGGCTTAATAAAAAAAAGTTAAGAGATCAAATTGCAAAACTTGCATAATAAAGGGACCTGAAGTGCAAATGTATACTAAATTAATAGTGTTTTGTGAGGGAATAAAAAATGAATGAATAACGAAAATTATTATTAAAAAAGGGCATCCTATTTTAGTTTTTTTCTATAGTGTTCATTGTAGGAAAAATATGCTTTGGGCTTTATAGTTTTTTATTTTTTATCCTTATATTTATAATTGTTTACTTTTCAATAATAAAACTTTTAATTTTCTCATGTTTCAATCTCTTTATGATGTGAAAAGATTCAATTTGTTCTTTGTAGTTTTCAAAGAATTCAATTTAATCCTTAAAGTTTTTTATTTTTATATTCTTGGACCCTGTAGTTTTAAGTGTTTAGGTTTCGGTCTTAAAACTTTATTTCCTCATGTTTTAGTCCCTATTTATTACAAAAAGTTCAATTTGTTCCTAAAAGTTTTATAAAGGTTTAATTTGGTCCCTAGAGTTTTTTATTTTTTATTTTTGGTTCTTAAGATTTTTGGTTTTATGTTTTGGTTTTAAAACTTCATTTTTCTCATATATGAGTCCTCAGATATTGAGACAGGAGATAAAAGTTATCGCAAAATAGAGAGGAGATATATATATATATATATATATATATATATTTCAATCAACTATAATTTAGCTATGAAAAAAACATGTTTTCGTTGGGAAAAAAAAGAAGAATAAGGAGAAAGGATTTTGATTAAAGAAATAATTTTTTTTCTCATGAATTTAAATTATTAAGATTTTTGCAAATATTTATTTTAATTATCTTAAGTTTTTATTCAAGAAATCATGTTGTTAATAATAATATTATTATTATTAATAAGACATGTTTCATCAAAACAAGAAAAATGCATATATAAGAAATGAGGATTTTGGCTAGGAAAACATATTTTTTTTCTTCATAATTTAATTCATCCAAAACATTTTGAATATTTAATTTAAGTGCCATAAAATTAAATAAAAATTGACTTTGAAAATGATTTCGTTGCCTTTATTGTTTTCTTTATTTTACATTTTATCGGAACTATATTATCTGTAACCTATACTTATAAAATATATAAACATTTATCTATTTTTGGCTTCTTATTAGGAACATCAACTTCTTACTTCTTTTTTTATATATATGATATATGTCGTAAACATGTGCATCATGTTTTCATTTTTTAATTAACAACTAGTTAACTAATCAAAAGGTATTCTAAATGTGGGTTCTAGCTTGAAGGTTTTTTATTTATTTATTTTATTTATATATATATATATATATATAAAGAGAAAGAGTTGTTCTGGGGAAGTTTAATGTTTAATATTACCACTTGCTTCTATGATCTTTCAGAGGCAGCCAGACTTTTCAACTTATTTTTTTTTTTAAGAGAAGAAAATAATAATGAGAAAGACACATACACAACCCTTTCAATTAAAAAAATTATCTTGCGAGCCATGTAGTTGCTAATATAATAATCACTGAGAGCTTATATGGTTGTTAACTTCAGGGCCCGTGAAATTAGTCGAGATACGCACAAGCTGGCCCGGACACCCACGTTAATAAAAAAAAAATTATCTTGTTCTCATTTAAGAGTAAAGCTAGTTTATTTATATAATAAAAATAAACAATCCAGTATAGAAGTAAGAGTATGATAAATTGTAAACTAAGATTATTTATTTTTTATTTTAATTAATTAAAAATAGTAATATTGCAACTGAAAACTCTTGAAGAAGCTCCAAAGATAATAAAGCTTGATGACCTCATATCTTAATATTTGTAAATTACTTTTGTTTGAAGAGTTCTATGTTGAAATAACATCCATAGACAACACTAATACATAAGAGAGATACTCTTCTTATCATAATTTTGAAACTCAGCCTAGTGGGTTAACTCGAGAGTCGGCCGATTCGATGTTAGAATTGAATCGGGTCGAAGAAAAAATAGGAAAAGAAAAAATCTGGTGTGACTCGGCAAAACCCGGTTGCAACCCGTTGATTTTTGTTTTTTTGTTTTTACTAAAACGACGTCGTTTTGATTTTTTTTAAATTGATCCAAATAACCCGGTGATCTAGTCAAAACCTAATAACCTAATCAAAACCTGAAATCCAAATCTTAGATCGGCCGGTTCTGAAAACTATACTTCCATTGAATAGCAAACATACCGTTCCTTCTTCTAGATTCCTGTGCAGTGTGCATGTAATAAATCAAACCCACCGACACGCTACTGCACTGGTTGTCATTTTAACAAATGAATCCCAATTCCCACACCCTCTCTGCCTCTATGCTATTTCTTTAATAGCAAAATTAATATTCTTGTACTCAACGAAATAACCACACAATTACTACTTTGCTAGATTAAAATACTGTTTGGTATTTGGTAATGTTATAATAACTATTTTAAAAAAATTGTTTAAAAATATATTACAATAATATATTTTTAAAAAATTTAATTTTTAATATAATTATGTCAAAATGATATGAAAACATTAAAAAAACAGAAAAAAAAATCTTATTTTCCTTCATTTTCGATACTTTCTTTTCTTAACAACACAAAGCAACAATTCAAACACTCATATTTGAACTGGCAAAAACATTCAGGAAAGGCCGCGGAATCAATACCATTTAATTTTCTATAAGCAGCCTTGAGACTGTCATTCAGCACAGAAGAAAACAAAGTGCGAAATTCGACCGAGAACCTTTCTCCAAGTAAATATGCGACCTTAAATATGTAATAATAGGGCAACAAGCCCTTATAACAGCTTACAAGCTGGCAAAATGTATTTCCAACAAGATCATTTTGTTAAGTTACACTGCTGTCGAATTAATTTTTTTAATATAAAATAGTATCTAGGTGTTATTAATTTTTTTAAATAATTTATTTTTTAAAATGTGTACGGATTGACTCAAAGTGATATCATCGACTTGGTGATTTCAAAAACAACCGGGACAATCAATAAAAACATAATTCGACTAAAAATAATTTCAAGGTGATATTTTATTTTTTAATATTAAGACGATAACATATTTAATTGAGCTAGGTCAACTCGACTTAATTTGTCAAATTTTTAACCATGATCATAAGACTATGATAATCTCATAGAAAACAAATTGAAATAAATTATAAAGATTAATTCTCAATCAACCTATTATTCAATGATAAAATTGAAAAAAAAATCATTTGAAAAAAAGAACAAAAAAAATGACTTATCAACTCAGGTTGACTTGCCAAACTTGTTGCACAGATTATAAAATTAAGATAACCTTATAGAAAACAAATCAAAATAAATTATGATATCTAATTCCCAATCAACCCAATATTGAAGGATAAAATTGAAAAACAAATCAATAAAAAAAAACAAAAAAAAACCTTAGTCAACTCAAGTTAACCTGTTAAATCCCCAACTTGGGTTATGAGATTAAGGGATAATCCCATAAAAAAAAATCAAAACTAATTATAAAGCTCAATCTTAATAAACTCAATATTGAAAGATTAAATTGTAAAAATTAAAAAAAATAAAAACCAAAATAAAAATTTTAAAAAACATTTTTTTCAGTAAACAATGTTTTGTAAGCAATGTTTTGTGAGGAGGTTAATAACAAAGTTGCCTCCTTTTTTATTTATTTTTAATTTTAATTTAACATTTGAAAGGATAAATTACAATAATATTTTTAAAGTACCATTAAATTATATAAAATTATTTGAAAATTTAATTAAAAAAACCCTTGTATATTAAGAATGACCTTAGTTATTATTTAGAAAACGCAATATTTGAATTAAATTTTTTAAATTTGAGAAATAATATTAAAGAAACTTAGAACAAAATTTACTCAAAATAAAATAGTAAATTTAATATTTTCATGTAATAAAAAATAACATGTCCATCTTTTAAATTCTTTCTCTAATTTTATAATTTAATTATCTTTTGTAAATCACAATTAAAGGTATTTTGGATACAAAAGAAATTTTTTGTAGTATTTTTTTAAACAGAGGTCTTCAATAAATTTTTAAATTTTTTGGATGTTTTTTTTTATAATTTTATAATATTTTAAAAGATTTATTTTAATTTATTTTATTTGAAAAGAATACTATTTTATAGGAGTAGATGTTGTCCAAAATTATTAGACTACTAGCATAGATGTTTAATTTATCAATATAAGAAATACTAATCAAATTAGTTCATACAAGTTTAGTTTATAAGCATATAAAAATATACCATAGAAAACTTGCAATTAAAACTAAATATCATATAAAGATTTTAGCATGTGTACTAAGTATATATCCAAACTTGTATAGAAAATTAAAACACAATCCCAACATGCGTACTAATCATATACTATTTTAAACTTAAACTAAAATATTGTAAAGCACTTACTTCTTAAACCTATTAGAATATATTTAACTTGAATATTAGTTGTTTTAAAGGATTAACTCTTTATCCTTAAAACTTTATTTTTTATAATTTAGAATTAAACTTGACAATTTTTGTTTTAAATCTGACATTTTAATTAAATAGAAATTACACAAAAACTATTCCGGTTGAAGAAATTATTCAAACTCTTTATTCAGGGTTTAAAGAAACTAATGAACTGATAAAAATATTTTTTATATGACAGAGAGTTATAAACCCAAACCAAAGTCCAAAAAATAGGTTGATAAAAAATAATTTTTTATTGTCCAAAAAATTATCTTTATAGTAACCTCAGGTATAAAGACCCTGAAATTAATTAAATAAATAAAAATAAAGATGGAGAAATAAAATAAATAAATATGGGACTATTGTTGATAATTAAATTTAGGTGTCAATGACTAAAACTTTCAGTTACGGTTAGTAGTCAAAATAAACTGAAAAGAGTACCTGATGGAACAAAGAGTAGCTGATGGAACAAAAAAAAACATGATAATTAACTAAAAGGGTATTGTGATAATTGTAGGGATTTCCTACACTATATAAAAGGCCACTTAGGGAAAGTGTGGGAGAGAGAAACCCAATTATCTCATGCAAAAATCTCCATAAGTCACACTAAATTTCTTGAATAAAGGAATGATAGGAAGTGTTTGAAGACCTGGGAAGGTTATTTACACTAATTTAGAGAGTTTAAAGCTTAGGAGAAGGAAAAATAAGAGAAAGTGAAGGGAAGGAGGGAAGAAACCAAGAATCTCTTCTCATTTTTCTTCTTAAATCCTTTATATTATAAGGTAATAACCCTTGTTTTTTTAATCAATTGATTTGGCTAGATATTGAAATAAAGCCAAGTTTAAAACTAAAAGAAAAGCATATTGATGTGTTTGCCAAATACACTTTTAGCCTAGGGGCTGGGCTGCTTAGGCCCAAGGTCCAAGCTTAGCCTAGTTAAGTGGGTCGATTGAAGGCCTAATCATTTTTTTTTAGGATGGGCTGGGTTGAGGGTCCAGCTTGCATAACTTGGTCACTAGCCCAACGCAGCGACCAAGTTATGCAAAGCTTGCAGAACATGAATGCATTCACATTTTGCAAGCTTTTAGGAGAAGAAGAAAAGAAACCAATAGAGGAAGGGGAGAAAGAAGAGGCTTCCCTGGCCGAGAGGGGATGTTGCTAGGCTGGTGGTCTTACTAGTAGTCTCACGACAAAGGTTCTTGGCAATGGTGAACTGTGGTGGCATTGTCCAGATAAAAGAGGGTTGTTAGCTGCTGGACAATGCTCCAATGAGGTAGAGGGAGTGCACAACTTGACGTCCACAATATTGTTGTCTATATTGGTTGGTAAACAAAAAGAAAATGTTGGTAGGACTATTAGGGAAAGAAGAAACAAAACAGTACGGCTGGTTGCAATGGTAGGGTAAGGTTTATTTGTCTTTTGTTTTTGGTTCTTTCACAGTGAAAACGAAGGGAGAATGACTTGATATTAAGCTAAGGTTTGGTTTTATGTAGGTTCTTTTGTTGAAAGGATGTGAAGCTTTGTATAGGAATAATTGTGGTTTTTTTTCTTCTTTTTTAAAAGAAAAAATTGGTGTAGAGGGGTCTGTTTTTTGTGCTCTCCTCCTCCTCCTTACACTGGAGTGGATCATCCCTATTTATAAGGGATGAGGAAGGTGTGTTGGCTCCCAACCATTGATCCCAAGCCAAAACAAACTAGTACTCTGTACCCATGTTGTCAAAGACTGGTCGAGTTAGTGGTTTTGAACCAGTGTTGTAACAGCTGCAAGGGGAACCACTTAGCGTGAATCGTGCTATGAGGTAGTATTGTTGCAAAGGGTGGGGGTGGTGTGTGTTTTGTCTTGTTGGACAGAGAGAACAGATGCTAAATGGTCTTGCAAAAAGGTATAAAAGTCAGCTGCCCATTATTCTTTCTCATAAAAGGTTAAAGACAATCCATAGTGCCTCCTAAAACAACGTCGTTTCCTCTTTTTTATTAATTAATTACCAAAAGGACATCATTTTATACAAAATGTGTCATTTTATTTAAATGAAACGGTGCTGTTTTGGCGCTTTAGATTCAAATTAGGTTTAGAAACTCCTCTCTCAATTTTTTATTTATCCAATAAGGTCCTTAATTAAATTTTGATTTTAAGAATCAATTCAATTTCATCCTTGCTACGTTTTAAAAAAATCCCCTGATCTTAGTGCATTTTTTATCCAAGTCCTTGGTTTTGGATTTATGTGAATTGATCCTTAATTGACCATTTAACTTTTAATTTTCTTCAATTTCACCCTTATTTTCAACCGAATTTGGACTTTGAATTTGCACGCCTTTTGTATAAAGGTCCTTGGCCTTGAATTTCTTTATTTTGACCCTTGATTGACCACCAAACTTTGATTTTCTTGTGCATCCCTGATTTCATCCAATTAAGCTTAAAAACAAAATAATTTGGTCCTCTAAAATTCCAATCTTCTCAATTAATCGCAAATTAAGCTTTCAAATTTAATTTTTCCTAGTAAAACTAATCTATCTCATCTAGAGAAAGGGGATAAAGAAAGTATGAGATAATATGCTCAAATATGGAGGGATCTGGCTGTATAGATATATCCTCCACTTTTAGACAAAGAAATGGTTTATTCGTAAATATGTTTAAGGCGCTGTACTACGAGTATGTGATGGGTAGTTCAGTGCAACAATTTACTAATGCTGTAGTCGTGGCCAAATGTATAAAGCAAGGGATAATTAGTGGCCGAATCTTTGAGCTTATTGAGAAAAAAGGCTTTGGAAGGAAGAAAAAGGATGTTGATCACATTAAGGGTGGCTATAGAGACAAGAAGAACCATTTTCAAAACTACAACACCCCATCACCTTCACCCCTAGATTTCCAACATCAACATTAATTCTCCATTTCTCGCCAAGAAACCTAAAGCCCAAAGTAACCAATTCAACCACCAAACAAAAAACATACTAAAGAAAAATTACCAAAGAGTCCAAGACCAGATACCCCCATTACTATTACCCTTAAACAAGATGTACCAAAAGCTGCTGAGTATCGAATAAGTAGCCTCGATACCCATTCCCACCTCTGCAACTACCCTAACCTAATTGGTACCCTAACCTAATTGGTATAAGTCGGACCTCACCTGTGAATACCACTCTAGCATCGTAAGACATAACATCCATACTTAAAACGCCTTCAAGATAAAGCTCGTGTATTTAATTAAAGTCGGGTAAATAATGTTTGGAGAGACCCCAGATATAAAATCAAATCCTCTACCTAATCATGCCTCAGGCAATGGATCAGTAAACACACTAGAGGCAGACAACCCAAGGGGCTTAAAGGTGTCACTGATAGAATATATAAAATACTGGTAAAAATCAGACAAAAAGGTTAGTTTTGAAGAAAGACTAACATATAAATTTTTTTGTAAGTATCATGGTGCAAAAGGTCATACGATCAACAAGTATGAAGCTTTCAAAATGAGGAGATACAAATGCTAATTTAGGGAACTCTTAGAATCAAAGAAGAAGTAGGTATAGAGGTATCCATGATGGATGAACCTCGCAAAAATAGAGAAGTGATTTGGGTGTAATTTACTGCAAACGGGTTGCCCAAATTGATCTTGTTTAAACCTACAGTATTAAATAAGGGAAACTATAATGCCTTACCGCATAACTACGGGTGCTCCTTCCAAAGCACGCAACCAGAGCTTGTCTTCCAAGCAGAAGTCGAAGGCCTAACCGGTAGTGGAAAATGCTTTACCTCAAGAGAACTTGAAGAACAAATGAAGGCTAAGGGGAAATAAGTAGTTGACCTGACGAACATGGTGAAAAAACCCGTCACTGAAGAAAAGACCAATGAGTTCCTAAAGTTGATGAAACACAGTGAATATAGTGTTGTTGAGCAACTTAAAAAGTTTCTTGTTAGAATATCTTTGTTGCCATTAATTTTGAGCTCCGAACCATATAGGAAAGCTTTGCAAAAGGGGTTGAATGAGGCATACATGCTTAAAGATATCAATCAAGAAAATATAGAGCATATGGTGGGAAGAATTAAGGCTTCAAATTATTTATACTTCACAAAAGATGAGTTAAATCCTAATGGCACTGTGCATAACAAGCTACTATACATCACGGTGCGATGTATACATTATGATAGGGAAGGTACTAATCGATAATGGTTCAACACTAACATGTTGCCAAGGCACATGCTGAGAGAAATGCCCGTTTATGAGTCCCACATAAGACCTAGTACCATGATGGTGAGGGCATATGGTGGCTCACCAAGACAAATAATTGGGGCCTTGGAAGTGGAGTTATATATGGGGTCACAGGTGTTCTTTGTGACACTATAGGTGATGGATATCTTTCTTTCTTACAGTATATTGTTAAGAAGACCATGGATCCATGCAACTGGAGCACTAACCTCCTCATTACACTAATGTCTGAAATCCATTATGAATGGGATGTTGATAACTATTAAAGCTGAAGAGACGATATCTATGATCAAGAATGTGGTTGTGCCATTCATCAAGGCAGAACACTATAAAGAAAAAAATATTCACACTTTTGAAATCATGAATGCTCAATGGGTTTCTGAAGGCACGATGCTGAGAAGGATGAAAATCGTGGAAGTTACAATGATGGATGTTAATTCCTTCAAGAAGCATAAGATTTCTTTTCAATTTGATCTTGAAACTAGGATGCTTGAGCAAGTCAATTTGATGAAAATAAAGTATGTTGACTGGAGATTTGAGCTTGGATATAAGCCCAAGAAAGACAAATACAAGTGAGTCACCAAGATAAAAAAAAAATAGAAAGCTAGAATGACAAAGATTGAAGGAAAGGAGCCAGAAAAAGAAAAGCTCGCCACTCCAAACGACCTTTCCAAAATCAGTGGTGTTCATCGGATCTGGCATAGTACACCTCTATATCAACGCTTTGAAATGTGAAAATAAGGAACAAATTGAAGAAGTAAGGATTAAAGTAGAAGATGAGATGTTGTCGCAGCTGTTTGTGCATACTATTGACAACATCCCTGCAAAAGTCTTTATGAATAAATTGGCTGAAGGAGAAACATACCATAATTAAGGATGGAGCCTGCCCTTGTGGTGTTCAAAAAGTAATTGTTCTTTGTTTGACCATATAACTAAAATGTTTTGTCTTGTTTTGATGTTTTACCCTTTTTCGGATGTTTTGTTGTGTTCTGTTGTTTTTACTTGTTTTAGTCTTAATGGAAATTTGGCTCATAGTGCCACAAGATCTTCTTTGTCAATTGAGCTTTTTATTTTAATAAGATCATGCACTTTCTTGTGTCTAAAATATGTTTTTGTTTCATTATCTTCTGTACAAATAACACACTTACACGAGCACACCTTACACTTTCAGGACTCCTGAAAGTTTCATCAATTCACAAACCACTGCACTAAGAATAATTGACCAAACTTTGATAATACAATTGCAATAGATGATGAAGATTATGGAGAAGAAGACATAAAAGAGTTTAGGTTGGTAAAAAATATGAGAAAACCTAGAAACCTGATAATGAAAAGCTAGAAGTAATAAACTTGGGTATTAAAAAGGATAAGAAGGAATTGAAGATTGGTACCCTTATTACAGCCGAGGAAAGAGAAGGTCTATCTTGTTTTTACATAAGTATACATATGTTTTCTCCTAAACTTATGTAGGTATGTCTGGTTTGGACACTGATATTGTGGTACAAAGGATTCTCTTGGTAGAAGGAAATAGGCTAGTTAAATAGAATACTAGACGAATATGCCTGGATATGTTGCTTAAGGTGAAGGCGGAAATATAAAAACAATAAGATGTGGGATTCTTAGATGTGGTCCATTATCCTCAATAGGTGGCTAATGTGGTTGTAGTTCCTAAAAAGGATGGCAGGATCAAGGTGTGTGTGGATTACAAAGACCTAAACAAAGCAAAGCCAGAAGATGACTTTCCTCTACCCTATATAAACGTCTTAGTCGACAATGCAGCAAAAAATGTCACACATTTATTTATGGAAGGGTTCTCGGGATATAACCAGATTATAATGGCAGAAGAAGATAATGAGAAAAATACCTTTGTCATGCCTTGGGAAACCTTTTGCTATAAAGTAATGTCATTCAGACTGAGGAATGCTGGTGCCAAGTATTAAAGAGCAATGGTCACTTTGTTTCATGACATGATGCACCAAAAAGTGGAAGTCTATGTGGACGATATACTTGCCAAATCAAAGAAAGGAAAAGATCATAAGCATGTATTTAAGAAATTGTTCGAAAGGCTATAGAAATTTTGATTAAAATTGAACCCCATAAAATGCTCGTTTTGGGTAAAGATCGTTAAATTGTTGGGTTTTGTAGTAAGCAGTCGAGGGATAGTAGTTGATCCGAACAAAGTAAAGGCAATCTAGGACATGCCAACACCTAAAATGGAGAAATAAATAAGAGGTTTTCTTAGGCGTTTGAACTACATAGCCCGTTTCATATCTCAGCTCACGGTAACATGCAAGTCGATTTTCTGTTTACTTAGGGAAAAAAATCTTGGGGTATAGGACAATGATTTCCAAGAAGCCTTTGATAAGATCAAAAGGCATATGCAAAAATCGCTATTAATAGTGCCTATGATATCAAGAAGATCTATAATCTTATATTTAACAGTGACAAAAACAACCATGTGATGTGTTTTAGGCCAGCATGATGAAACCAAGAGGAAAGAACAAGTTATTTACCACTTGAGCAAGAAGTTCAATAATTGTGAGTCCTAGTATACCGCAATTAAAAGGTTACGTTATGCTTTGGTGTGGAGTGCAAAAAGGCTCAGATAGTATATGTTATATACTACACGACCTGGTTGATCTTAAAATTAGATTCGCTTAAGTACATCTATGAAAAGCCTTACCTATCAAGCAGGATAGCAAGGTGGCAAATGTTGTTGGTAGAATATAACGTTGTTTATATGACAAGAAAAGCTATAAAGGAAGTGTGATTGCCGATCATCTAATAGATCATACCGTGGAAGATAATGAGCCGATGAATTTTGACCTTCTCGGTGAAGATGTTCTAACAATTGAGAATACTAATGAGATGAAGGACATACGGACCATGTACTTTGATGAAGTAATGAATGTATCAAGAAATACGACTAGAGTAGTGATAATTTCTCCAGAAAAGAAGCAGTATCATATTTCGGTGAGGTTGCAATTTGAATGCACCAATAATATGGTCGAATATAAAGCATGCATCATCGGTCTAGAAGCTACTTTAGTGCTAAAATTTAGGAAACTTGATGTTTACAGAGATTTACTGCTAATTATTTGCCAAGTGAAGGGAGAATGACAACCCAAAAATGAGAAGCTGAAGCCATATCAGAATTATCTTTCGAAGTTAGCTAATAAGTTTGAAGAGATAAAATTCACTCACATGAGCAAAGATAAGAATCAGTTTGCTGATGTTTTGGCAACCCTAGCTTCGATGACACAAATCAATATTAGGAGCAGGATCTAACCAATAAGCATCAAAATTAGAAATCTTCAAGCTCATTATTATTCACTAGAAGAGTCAATAGATGGAGAACCATGGTACAGTGACATCAAGAGGCTAATCCAATACCAAGAGCATCCTCTAGGAGCCTCCAAAACAGATGAAAAGACTTTGAGGAGAATGGCCATGAATTTTTACTTGGATGGAGATGTCAAGTATAAGAGATTATTTGATGGGAGTTTACTCAGGTGTCTGAATGAGATGAAGGCTATGCAATCATTATAGGAAATCCTTAAGGGAATATACACCACTCATGCTAATGGACATATGATAGCTAGGCAAATGCAAAAAATCTAGGTACTTCTGGTTGACAATGGAGAAGGATTGTGTAGACTATGTAAAAAACATCACAAGTGTTAGATACACAAAGACAAGATAAATGCACCTCCAACATCACTATTCAATATGACCTCACCTTGACCCTTTGATATGTGGGGATTGGATGTTGTAGGACCAATTAATTCAAAGGCCAGAAATGGACATTGATTCATCTTGGTAGCCATCGACTAGTTTATTAAGTGGGTAGAGGCCAGCTCTTACATACATGTGACATAGAAAGTAGTCAAGAGATTTATTGAAAAAGATTTAATTTGTCGTTATGGCCTGCTAACAAGATTAGTCACTAACAATGCTAAAACATTTAATGAGAAGATGATTGTTGAGCTCTATACTAAATATACGGTTAATCATCTTAATTCTCCCCCTACAGACCCAAGATGAATGGGGTTGTTGAGGCAGCCAATAAAAATATTAAAAAGATCTTCAAGAAGATGGTAGTCATTTACAAAGATTGAAATGAGGGACTCAACTTCCCCTACCTTATTAAGGACTTCCCAACTTACCTAGTAGAAGAAAAGGAAAGGGGCAAGGACCTATAAAAATATGTAGGTCACTTTGACCAACAACTAAAGTTATTTTTTACTGATATAGATTCTCCACATAGAAATGATGGGATCTGTACAAGGTGTTCCACAAACTTAAACTACTAGAAAGACTGAAAGTAACTCCAATCAGTTAACTACCATCCATGAGTGGATACCATCGAGTAATGACCTTTGTACATTAAAATATAATGATCATTCTCTTTCTTTCATTCAAGTAAGATAACGGGTCGAGAAAGACTAATACCTAGCTCTCTGGATGGAGATGAGTAACTATCAATGAAAGGTGAGATTCGAATACGTGCCTTTGCCTCATCCAAGGTTTATAATCTTTGGGCAATAACAACAATACAAAAAGCATCCAATTGACATAGGTGTGGCACTTCCTTCCTTTTCGATCAAGAGGCATATATCGAAGAGAAAGAGGTTGGAGAAGCTCTTACATTCATTCGAGAATAGTGTTACAAGAGGAGAAGATAGAGCACCTGATCTATTTTGGACAACTAATTCAAAACCTATTATTAGTCCATGTGAGGAAGAAAAACGGTTCAAACTAAGGCTATAAGACAGAACAAAAGATCTGAGACCTAGGTAACATGGGAATGGTTAGACCCTCTTGGATATATAACAAAGCAAAGGCTCTTCGTCTATGAAGTTTAAGAACTTCTGGTCCATTGTATATGGGCAATGTATGGACGGTAGTTCCAGGAAAGAAAGAAGCTTGCTTGAACCTAACTCAGTATACTTAGCTGGAAGCATGGCATTCCACCGATTCAACTTAGAGAGAATTTCCCTTATAGAAAAAAAAAAGCTTCTTTCCAGGATTATTTCTTTTAATTAAAGGGCTACAACTATTATCTAATAGTGAATAAATACATTACTTTAAACCCCAAACTGAATCGAAGGAATAACGCTAGCGAGGGCCAAAGCTTTGCTTGGTCCACCACCTAGAGATAACTAAGGGGTTACTTGGGAACATACCTTCTAATAGTAATCCCAAGGGCATTGCTTGGGCTAAGTTAAAGTTGCTAATCTTGTTTTCTTATATTTTAGGAAAGAAAGCTCTCACATCCTTTGTTGTCTCACATCTATCGGGATGAGTCTTGTGTCTGTTTTTTTCTTTATACATAACTTGTCCTCTCAAAAGCAAGTAAGCTAACTACCATATTTAATTTAAGAAGTGAATCACATAAGCTAGAAAGAATCTTCCTAATGCTCCCATGTCCAAATTCGTACCTCTCTAGCTGCTGCAGTAGCAAGCTCATATCAAAGGAGAAGAGGAGTGAGTTCTTACCTTCCTTCTTTGAAGTCTTTCTTTGCTTGTTCAAGTAAATGGCATAAGCCAAGGAAGGGGTATTCATTTCAAGAGATAGAGTTTCAGATGTTCTTCTCTAAAGGATCGTCTCCTTGAGATGCTAAGAATCGAGGGTAAAGAGTCCTTAGCCTGACTTATTCGTCTTGACTACTAATAGTGCCAAAACAGTCCTTAGGCCGAATTGACCAATGGTCAAAGTAATTGAAATTACACCTTTTCAGGTCGTTTTCACATCCATATATTCTATTTTCTCTCCTGGTTATAACAAGCGCTTTCCTAAAAGGTACTTCTACTGCTACTAGGAATGCTTTATAGAGACTAGCTCCCAAGAAGAGGGGCTTCTAGCAAAAAATCCAGGGGTTTTAAAAACTTGAAAGATTGAAATGGACGTCGCCAAGTGGAAAAGCATTGATGAACAAAAAGACGGGGAAAATGATCAACTGACAGGATTGAACTTTTACTTAAGAAGGGAAAACGATCTTTTTAAGGGGCTAAAAAGCCAAAAAGAAACAACAACTACAGGTTAACAAACTCAGGCATGACAACCCCAATAACATCCTGCTGAAGCATGTCAAGGATCCCATCTAGAGAATTATAAAAGACATGCACACGTAAATGACATGAGCTAATCAGCACACCGATTTCCTTCACTAAGAAATTAAGGCAAGCATGAGTTCAACCCTTTTCTCATCGGGCCAAGATCGATAGTCGTTCAGCCTGAGGGAAGTGCGATCAAATTAAGAATAACCAATGTCTTGGTTTTTGCCTTCACTTCGAGGGACAATAATCGCATCTAGGTAAACGACATCTAATTTAATTGATTAACTGGACCATTTACGAAAATGGAAGAGCTGTATGTTAAGGTCAGGTTCATGAAAGCAAGCAAGTTTAGAAAAAAAATAGAAATGGAAAGAGATGAATTTTGCCCATCCATTGTCAGATCAATTCCTATTCATTCTTTAATGGAACATGGAAGGGGTAGAGTTATGGCTATCAGGAATGGGCACTAGCCTATGACTAAAAGTGTCAACTATCTATAAACTATGAATGACCAGGATCAGAATGCTTCGGAAAGAGGAGTTCACTACTAAAGAAGTGCAAATTAGGCTCACTTGATGTCATTTACCTAGATGAAATATGCATATGTTAATACATATGCAGAGAAAGGCTTCCTTTACGCATAGCAGAGTTAAAGGTCAAAACAAGGCCTTGATCACTATAAACATCCAAACCAATGGTTTCGGGAAGCTCTTTTAGATATCTTGTTTTCGAGGACATCCATCCAATACATTTCGATACACTGTATGATAAATTCTATTAACTCAAACTTACGAGTAGGGTCTCACATGGCTTAGAATAACACTTTTTTCGTAGCATATCAGCATGCTAAGAATTTTGCAAGAGCAAATAGAGAGCAAAAATAAAACACGAAACCAATTTTGATATGAATAAGATGAAGAAGAAAGCTCCTGGTTTGAGGTAGCACTTGATGAGGGTGGTTCGGTTGGGGCCTCTTCGCAAGGAAAGGAGTCTAGTTTCTTTTTCAATTCCACCTAGAAGGGAAACTAAAAAAGATTCAACTGAGGATGATTCGCCAACAGGTAATGAAATTACATATGAATATTACCTAGTGTTCCAAAGCTAAAAGAAAAGGTAGTTCACATCTTTTTATCATAACGACTTCTCCATACAAGTAGTTTACCAATCGATAGTTACAACTGGGACCGGGCTAGGTAGGTTTCACATCTCTTATACGTTTGGTATAAGAGAATGAATGCAATGTTGATGGAAGACACTCCCCTTCCAAGAGAGATTTCACCTATAAGAGAGCAAATTTAGCATTTCCTTGAGGATTAGGTAGGTTTTTCTTCATATTCGCTCGAATTATATTACCTTTGGTACCTTCATATCAACATTCCTAATTCATGATAAAACCTTCAATCGTGGTTCCACTTCCCGAAAAAAATACAGAACTCTTCCTTAATATACATCATTCTCAATGGCACATCCGCTTGAAGTAAAAAATATCTACTTAAATCTCTCAATAGTAGATGATTTTGTCTAGAGTAACTACTTCCATTAGAGAAGGCACACCAATCAACCGAGGTAGAGGAATCCATTTCTATTAGATATGCGTCAAAGGACTAGAGGAAGATGTTCGCAAGCATAGAGGCTTTGGAATTTACAAGGACCTTTTAGATCTCTACCCGGCTTGAAAAACTCTCTATGCCATAATTCTATATGATGCGACCACAGATCCTTGGTCAACTTTAATGGAGGTAAAAGGCTTTTATTTTATATATAAGTGGGCAGTCGTTGGGCCTTCTTTCTTTGATTTGAGGATAGATGCAAATCTTTGCTCTTTCGCCTCATCTCGCTACCTTACATTAAGTGATTTCACTATCGATGTTCATACAATAGATGGATGGAGAGATCAAACTATCAGTTGTGCCATTAGAAGCCCTTTCCCACTTCGTGTTTAGGGAGAACAACCAGTCAGAAGGTAGAGACTTGACGCCGAGTATCTCTTTTGATTGAATCCGTGATAACTAATATCAAGCATGAAAAACCTTCACCTTACTATCAAAGTTCCTTAAAAGACTTCCTACCTAGGACGTCAGACTGTATCTCCCCTTGTAACTTCTATCTTAAAAGTCGTCATATGCCCTTATCCTTTCTATTTTGCTAAACAACCTTTCTACTTTTTATATCATACGAGTTTGGGTTGGCTCCCTCAACTAGTGTAAGATTCATACCCTATTTGAAAACTATAACTTGTCAGTCCTACCTTAAAAAAGCCAATGGAGGATTTAACAGGTAATACGTACCTTAGGTTATTCAAATGAAGAGTAGATCAGTTTAGCCAACTGAGGATTTGGTTTTTTTAAAAGATAGAAGGCTGGACATCTTGTCCTCGTTCCTTTAAGTACACGACATTCGTGAGATGCGAACGTAAGGCTGGCACTTATACCCAGATTGGAACCAAAGAATTCCCGTCTAGAAAGAGCTTGACTCTTTCCCTTTGAAAAAGAAAGAGAGCAAGGCCTTTTCCTTCAACACATAATCCCTCGGTCATTTCCTCCCTCGAAAGCTAACAACAACGAATAAGAGAACTATTTGTGAAAAAAAACTTGTTCGCAGCTAAAGAGATAGAGGACAAGATCAATAGACGCAGATCCATGCCTTACTTCTTATTTGTCAGGTCTTTCTAGCTTTAAGCCTGGTCTAGTAAGTAAGGATTTTGCATGGTCTTGACTGATTGTGATTACATCTTGTCTACTATTTTATTTAAAGATAGAAAGATTTGATGACCAATAGCTTTTTTTTATTTTTAGGCATAAGAAACAATAGTTGAGAGAGAAAGGAATTTCACCGAGGCTAATTCAATTCATGATTGTTAAATCATATCATTCCATCATATACCAGCTTAGTGCTCCACACTCAGGCTGTCCTAAAAGAAGTGTTTTAATAGTTTTTCATTATCCACTACCTTTGTCATTTTGTTACAGTAGGATTTGAACTAAGTGACAAGACACTAAGTTCCGGTGTACTTGATGAACTCAGGGATACAAAACTTCTTTGGAACAAACACATTTAGGACTAAACATTTTTTCACGACTTGTACGGGATCATACAAATCCGCTCCTATCATAACCCATATCCGAGTTATTCTCCAAATTCTTTGTTTTTCCTTCAATAAAAATCAAAAAATAAAATAAAGATAGGCAACGTGAAGAAAGCAGGTCGAGGAGGATTCTAGAAAATACATAAAGATCAAGTTGTAATTTTGGATGAAATTTAAAGCTTAATTGTACCTCATTATACTCAAAACAGAAGCAACAATACAAATTCAATGACAAATTAAATGATTATCGAATGAATCTGCTTAAAATTTAAGCTTAAAGATATAATTAGATGTTTAATAGGCCAATTTGATTTAATCATGGGCCAAATTAAAGTTTAATTATGTTTAAGAATTAATTTGGGTCCAATTGAACGATTTAATTAGGTGTAAGGACTTAATTATACTTTAAATAGGTCAAGTTAATTTTATTAGGGATTTAATTGGTAAAAAAAATTAAGTTTAGGAGCCCAATTTAGGCTTAATTGACAAGATTGGAATTTCAGGAGACCAAATTTAATTTTTACCAAGTCAATTGATTGAAATCAGGGGTAAAATTACAAGAAAATTAAAGTTTTTGTGTAAATTAAAGGCTATATTGAAAAACATTCACAGCTAAGGACCATTTTGCAAAAGGTACTAAACTCAGGCACCTAAATGGCTAAAATCAGGGGTGAAATTGAAGAAATTTAAGAGTTTGATGGTCAATTAAGGGTAAGATTGCATAAATTCGAGATTAAGGACCAAAATAAAAAAAGGCACTGAAATTTAGGGTTTAAATTGAAGTTCGTCAGGGGCAAAATTACATAACATTAGAAGATTATGGTCAATTAGGGGTGCAATTAAAATACATTAAAAGTTGGAGGACTAAATTGAACTTTGGCTAAAAATCTAAATTAAAACCTTACAAAATCCCAAAATGGCACTGTTTTGAACAGTAAAAAAAAAGGACTAGATGACGCGTTGTCTGGTGAGACTGTTCATCTTCTTCTTCAGAAAAGCTACTCGAATGGCTTACTTTCCAAGGCATTTAACGCTTTGTTTTTCACCAAATTGGACAAAACATCAACGCAAACGATCATCTGACATCTAACTACACCTTAGTGTGGTCAGTTCTGGCCAACTGACACCACAGAGGTGGTGTGACCGCCCCAAAATAGCCAACTCGACCAACCATTCCTCGACAACAAATTTGACAGCCTATGATGCCTAATTTGAACCAGTGGTTTGAATCCTTCTAGGTCGATCCAATGGCTAAGATTTGGCACAAGTGGAGACCAAACATCCCTCTTTCATCCCCTATAAATATATTTGGATTTCATGGCCTGAAGGAGGGAAGAATGAGGTGCAAAAATTGAAAAAAGACAGCCTCCCCTAGTGCTGGTATTGTCGTTTGCACAAATGCTACAATATATTAGGGTTCCTGACCCTGCTCGCTCACCCTTTCATTGGGCTGAATTATTGCTTAAGTCTGAGCAAAAATGCTAGCTCGATTGGACAAACCTTCACTAAAGGTATTTCTTAGCAATGTGAGCCATGCTAACATTTAGGGAGTCCAACTTTTCTTGGAAGTGGGTGTCATGGTTACATGTTCTTCATCTTTCATATTTCTTTCCCAGAGTGGGGTGTTGTAAATTCTACAAATCTGAGCTTTTCTGTAACATCATAGTTAACGAAACAATATATCAAACATAATAACAGAACATAGATAGCATGGTAATTTTTTATTTATTTCTAAATTCAAATAGAAGTTGATAAAATTTCTACTGAAATTTTGACAGAATTTCCCCTATAGTTAGACATACCAAGTTATTAACAATTGCCTACTTTTCAAGGCTTTTATAACCACATAGGTTATTCATCTCAATTTCCTTTTTATATTATCTCATCCTTAGAAACATTCTCAACATCACATAGACCATTCATCTTTCAGTATTAATATCACATACATTCTTAAGAGTATAATTTGAAACATGCATTAGATCAAAGGATATAATTATTAAATCAATCATGCATAATTATCTTAAAGCGTACATGTGTGTGTGTGTATATATATATAAAGTAGGATGGTTTAAAAGATAACATGCATGGAAATTGTTTTGAAAAGTACTTAGTTATTGTTTTACATAAGACGTTCGTCTAAGGACTTCATTATATGAGAAATACAAAGATAAACATTGTTACAAAATAAAGTTATTGTTTAAATTACAAAATCTATTATATGCCTAACAAAAGTTCCTTGAAGTCCTGGAGTTCGTCTGTCGTTTAGTTATTTGGTCCACCGATATATGAAGGTCCTGCAATAAAATTAATTAAGCAAATTTTTGAATTATGATCATAGTTTTATCTTCTAAGGATAACGAGACTGAGAGTACTCATTCTCTTATCGAGTATTATAGGAAATCCTCATGAATGATAGTCACATCTTTCATAACAATTACGTAGCATAATTCCTAATCATGCAATTGCTCAACAATCATGCAATTTATCTAATCATGCAAGATAAAATCAAGAATTTTACACGACTATGCTCAACAATCATTATAATATAATTCCTTTCCGAGTTCCCAGAGGGTCTTCGCTTTATAAGTCATTGCTCATTACGAATGCAAACTCAAATTCATCGGTTACCAAAGCTATGGAAAATAATACCAATATTGACTTTCAGTCATTTTAAAAGCAAATCAAATTTGTTGTTTTCATCAACTTCGAAAACAATTCCAACATTGGCTTCCATCTATTATGAAAGAAAATCAAATTCAATGTTTCCTACAACTCCAGAAATCAATCCCAACATTGGCTTTCTCCAAATTCAATGGTTTCCGCGACTCTGAAAACAAATCCAACATTGGCTTCCGCTCATTGTGAAAGCAATTCAAAGTCAATGGTTTCTGTGTCTAATTTATACACTCAAATTTGTCAAAATACAATGGTATGCAGGTCTGTCCTGTAATGTATAGCCCGACCTCTCCCTAGTGTTTTATCCATATTTGGAGTTCTATAACTCACAATAGAATAAGGCTTATTTCTTGTGAAAGTTAAGATAATGACACACATCTTTCATGCATACATTTATTCCAATTTCTCTCAACTATAAGCCTAACATTTCAGTTCAAGGTCTAGTTCACATGGTGTCCAGAATTTTCTAATCTGACCTGTCTTCGGTTTCCTACCAATATCTAAAGTTATATAACTCTAATTTAGGGGATTCTAGTTCCATTTAAAATTTAACACCCAATTCTACAACATTTATGAAGGACGATTCTCCAGATTATGCATTTATCTAGGTCAATTCCTAGTCACAAGTTAACTAACAACACAACCTATATTTTCGGTTTGAATGTCCATCATATAAACCATCATTTTCATGCATTTCTTTTCTTTCTTTAGTTATTATTACTTACAAAATTCCATTTCCTCATCAACAATAACACATGGGATTATAATTTATATAAAAGTTAGGCTTCACAAGAG
Organism: Populus x sibirica; assembly: GCA_019202695.1. Taxonomy (NCBI): domain Eukaryota; kingdom Viridiplantae; phylum Streptophyta; class Magnoliopsida; order Malpighiales; family Salicaceae; genus Populus; species Populus x sibirica. Next base: position 2,112,206 of record JAGMVL010000801.1, read on the forward strand.
TATATGTAACTAAGATTTGTTCATGTGTCTAAATTTCCATCACATCATAGTTTCTTGTAGGATTCTACATTATTATTTTATCATGTATACATAACAGTATAAAAAATGTTTTCCCCTCATCTTGTGTTCATATTTGGCCAAAGGCTTGCAAGCCTTTTATTAGTTTCCTTGTTCTTTAATTTAGTTAAGAACATCATCAAGCCTTTCTCCACCTCTCTTCCACATTTCATCCTCACCTTCAACTTACCCAAAAAAATTCCCCAAGAACTCTAATCTAAGAGCTACTATTTTTACATAAAACTTCCCCATAACATTTTAAATTACTCTAGGAAGGTTTGTGATTTGTCTTAGTTGTGTTTTCTGCTTCTTGAAACTCCTTCTCCCTCAAATATTTTAGCTTCTCTTCCTCTCTTCTTCTGCTACCGTCAACTCCTTCTTATTCTTCTCCCTTACTTTGTTTCATCTTTTTTGTGTCTAAATCTTCACTCAACCTTCTTGTCTCCTCTCATATATTTGATTGCATGTGGTTTTCTTTGTTGTTCTTGAGAGAAGGTATTGAAGAAATGAGTGTCTCTTCTTCTTCTTTCTTCCTTTTTATGCCGTCAACTCCTTCTTCTTTTTTAGGGATGGGTTTTTCTCCTCTCTTTTTTGTTTTGTTTTAATCCCTCACTTGTTCATGCCTTTTAGATCTAGTCTTCTCCTTTTTGCTTTTCCTAAATTAGGTCACAATCTCTCTTTATTCACGTATGTATTTTTCACATTTAAAGTTAGAGTTTTTTTTTTTATCTTACCAATTGTTCTTCTCTATTTACTTAATCTCATACATTGATTTTTAAGGGGTTTACATTTTCGGGGACCTATATTTCAACTTGTACATATATGTGATGATTTATAAACAAATGTATGATTGTGATGGATATGCCAAAGTATATTGGATATGGATTAGCTTTTCCAAACTAATTCATGACTACCATAGCTCATTAGGCAGGATTTCTAAGTCCAACTAGTTGTTGAAAAGGATAATTTGTCAAGTTCTTATCATAGTTGAATCCCAAAACATATTAGAGAGAAAGGTGGGTCGTGACTCTCTCATAGATAATAAAAGAGTTCATACATTAATTGAAATTCTCAAGATTCAAAAGCCATATACATCACTACTTATAAAAAAAACATCTTCTCTATTATCTATGTTCTTGATAAAAGATGTGATGACACTTACATGTTTTTGATACTTCACAACATCACTTCCGATCTACGTGGCTTGTTGTTGCAACCTTTTAGCATGACGAGCTACTTACTCAATTTGCTTTGTCATTTGTCTTATCTTATCATGGAACAAGGTATTATCAGCAACCAGTACCTTGTTATTGGTTGTTAAAGCCTCATTACTTCTCTCTAACACTTGTATTATAGTCTCTAACTATGCTACTTTAGTCATTGCCCTTTGCAACTACTCTCTCTCGATATCAAGCTTGGCTATTTTGGAGTTAATTTGAACTCCAAAACTATCAATATAGTCTTAGCATTCTAAATGCTCTTGCTTAGTCCTAAGTAATCCTTCTTCTATTGTGAGGTAATGGCTTTTTAACTCTTTCATATGCTCTTGAATTTCCAGCTCATATTGTAATACCATGATTTGTACCATTAAAGACTCAACTCTCTTTTGGTAGTCTCTCATGTTAGACTCAATAGTATTTATCTTGTCTTCGGTTGACCTATTGACTTTGGCCACCTCTTTTTCTATTATCACATGCTTGTTCAGTAGCCCATCATACTTATCTATTTGGTTTCTCAACTCATCTTGGATACCCTTGGCTATGTCTTCGACTACCATGACCTTTTTCTTTCAGTCTTTCACTACCTCGTGATTGTTTTTTAAAGCCTCTGGCTGTTCATCTTTCTTTTTCAACTATTGGTTTAAGTAATCCCTCATTTTATCTTCCTTCTTTAATTGTTTTTCCAAGAGTTGTTGCTACTCTTTGTTATGGCAAAGATCAGTTCTGCACTTCTCTACTTACTTTCTTAACTCCTCTTTAATATCAATTCTTTTTCTTTTCAGTAGCTTTACTTTCTATTCTGAATTTTTAAACATCCAAGAAGGCCCCTCGTTTCTCTAGATTGCATAGTTTTGACTAAATGAAGATTCAACTCCACTTCCTTCTTCTTTATTTACTAGTAGAAGCTTTTCTCAGTCTTGTTTAATACGTTCCATTTCTTTAAGGGATGATTGATTCTCCACAGACCGGTGAAATCTGCTAAACTTAGAGTTTTTGGTACATACTGTGTTCCACGTAGTTGTCTCGTTACAAATGCAAATGCATAAATAATGTATCCAATTACACCAATCAGAGGAACCCATATCCTAATACCACAACTCATTATACAGACTGCATCGTTCATCCCCGATGGTTTCCATTTGAAGTTGTTTTATGGTACTGTGACATATTTCTCCACCCATACTTCCTCGTCCAGGTTCTTCCAAGTTTCATCTATAATAATTTTTAATGGTCGAAGATCAAACCAACAAAAACTATTAAAGATATTTCTTGGTGTTTCGATATGACTGATGATCCATAGGTGCACCATTGGAACACAACATCTCATAGCTCATTTTCCATGCATCCTACAATGGTTGATTGATAGCATGGTTTTAGCCAAAATTTTAACAGAAGGGTTGATTCGATCACACTCATACTCCATAAAGGTATTCGTAGCTTCTAAACTAATGACTCCAATTTCAGATGGGAACAAAACTTACCCAAATATAGCAAAGGCCACTAGCTTGTACCATTCATCTCCCAACTTGCCTTCCTCAACATTTTTTTTCATTTGAGCTTCAATGATTTTCCACTTGAATCCTCCATCAGCTACTCTACACCGGTTGATTTTTCCTAGGCATAATAACTTGACTACTTCTGAAGCTGTATCTTCAAATTTTCTTCTAATGTAGATCTTATGGCTATTATTTGGGGAAATCTAGAATCCACTACCAAAAAATTGACAAATACAAATGGAAAAACCGACATAATGTTTATGTCAATAAATTGCAGTAAATTTTACCAACAAAATATTCTCTCGCTATATCCATCGATAAACACCGATGGAAATATTCCTTTTGTATATACCGAGGAAAATACAATAGGAAAAGAAGGAATTAAAACAAAGTCAAAAAGTACAATGACGTGTCGTTTATATCGACCGATTAATACTTTTGGTAAAATCTGTCTATAAACTTATTGGTAAACTATTAACTTGTCCCTTACATTGTTCATTATGTCAATTATAAAGGATATTACCGACAAAGCTCTGGAACTATTCACTTCTCAATTGTACTATTAATTAGTGTTCTTTATAGACGAAATCACCGACAGATTGAAAAGTCATCGATGATATTTGGGGGTTTCTGAAATTTTTTTATTAAATTAAAAATTTAAATTAAATATTATAGACAGAATCACCGACAGATTGAAAAGTCATCAGTGATATTTTGGGGGTTTTTGACATTTTCAATTAAATTGAATATTTTAGTTAAATATTACAAACGAAATCACAGATAAAATAATTAAAAATATTAATATTTAGTTATCCATAAGTAAAATGCTCTAATAAAAAGACTAGAATCCCTCATTTCATAACAAATACGCCTCTTCTTCTTCTTCTTCTTCTTCTTCTTTGTCATCCCTTTATGTAAAAAACATCAACGTCCATTTCTTTCTTTCTCTTCTCTCCTCAAGTACTTCTCTTTTTCTTTTTTTTCTCCTCCACGCGCAGGTATGTTTTCTCCTCTCCTTTTCTTTTCTCTTTTTAGTTTTTTTTTAATTAACATACTTTATAAATTTGTTTTTTCTTTTCTCTTCTTAGCTTCACTCGCAATTACATTAAGGTAAGATTTTTCTTTTTTCTTCTCTTTTTTGTGTTTGTTCTGCATTATATTTTTGTTATATTATTTTAAAAAATAATTGTTCTTAATAATTGTATAAATATTGTTGTAGGATTTTTTTTTCATATGAGATCAATTTTGTTGGATTTTAGTTGGATTTTTTTTTATCAATTTTTTTGTTCAATTTCAATTAAATTATTTTATTTGTTGCTGGATTATGGGTTATGAAATAGGTTTTCTAGGTTAGGTGGAAATTATTTTTAGTTGATTTATTTATTTGTTGCAAAATTTTTTAACTTTATTTGAGTATTATGGAGTGTTGATTTATATTAATTTAATTATTTTCTACTTCTATTAAATAGATTTCTTGAAAATGTTTTTAAATAATTATTAACGGTGTCACACCTGGACATCGCGGCGACCCGTTTAAAAATTAAAATCTCATGGAAAAAGAACAGATTTCTAGCATCTAACTGGTCAACAGAGATTCTATGGTACGAGACTGGTTACGCGAAAGAGAAGATGTTATCACCCCTTAAGAGTCCTACCTGAGGCAAGCTGCATTGCTGATTTTGTCTTAAATTGCTAAGAGTTTGTCTTTGTTCTATTTTTCAGGTCATCCTATAATATTTTTTACTCTGGCATCAGTGAATATTCACCTATGAATATTTCCAACTCTGACGTTGGTAAATGTTACGTAAACCATAAAAGTATGATATTCCTGACTCTGATACTAGTGAATAAATCCGCAAAATTCTGTATTAAAAAAAACAACAACTATTTTTTGTTTTTTTTAATCTTTTTTTTGTTATTTATGTAGCCCGACCTTAAAACTAAAAAAAAAGATCGGGTCACTGGTCTAAACCAGTGACCTGGCTGACCACTGTTACACGCATGCGTGATTGGTTCACACATGCATGCAACAATAACCAGTTAATTATTTTAGCAAGGAAGGAAACTTACCTGGCATGCGGCTGCTGGAGGCGTCGCTGTTTGCTGTTATTGCGTTGTTTGGTTCCCTCTCTCTCAACTAGTCTCGTTACTTCTAGTGCTGAGGAGGGATGTCTGCAACCATGGCTAAGGAGAGACAGTTGTTATGGATTGCCACCTGCACAGTACAGAGAAGGTCGCTCGTTGGAAACGCAACTTGCTGCTATTCATGGCCAGTGAAGATGAGTAGCTGGCGCGAGAGAGAGGACGGGGTTGCTGGAACCGAGTGGCCAAGGAAGGTCTTGCTCTATGCTGAAACTACTTACTGTTAGGGCTGCTAGAATGTTAAGCTTTCAACCACACAGAAGACAGGTCATTGCTTAGGTTGAGAGAGTACCCAGGACGACACTGCTGTTGTGGCTGGAAGAAGCTGGTGCTCGGCTGGGGAGGGGAATTTAACCAATGCTACCCTCCGCTGAGAAGTTGATCCTATAGCTGTCGATGGCCGAAGAAGAAGGTGTCGCTTTTTCTGCTGGAAGGAAGATCTTCCGCCACTGTTACGGTGTTGATGAAGACAACACTGCTGCTGCTGGGAAGGGAAGATTGCTACTGATTTCAACTGGGACGATGAAGACTCCATTGTTACCGTTACATGGAAGTGTTGTCATCTCGTTCATGGCCGAAACAGGAGACCATAATGGGGCAGCTGAAGACTTTGTTGATGTAGCTCTCGTCCACCATGCTGGTGCAGAGCTGTTGCTGGAGGACGATCTTTCACTTATGTCACTGCTGCGTGCTGGTGTAGACGGTTGAGAAGGAGGAAATCCCCTGCTAGTAAAGAGACAAAATCTGTTATGGTTAAGGCTGACGTTATGTTGTTCTTCTCAATATAGGTTACGGGGATGAGCTGAGGGAGGCCCGCCTTCTGGGATTCAAAGAAAAAAAAATGTTGAAGATGAGGGAGTCCTTGCTCTGTGAAGATCTGGAGGCCGGGGAAGAAAAGAGAAAAAGGAAAGGGCTGAGTGGGAGAGACCGAGACCGGAGAAGAAAAGTCAAAAAGACTGAAGGGGGCAGCGGCTGGTATAGGGTTCGCCGCCCCCTTTGTTTTTTTTTTAGTGATGTGTTTTTTTTTTCTAACGTTTTTTTTTCTTATTTTAGGTTTTTATTTTTTTTGTAGTTCCTCCTCCTTCTTTGTGCATACATTGAGATCTGTATTTATACTGCAAGAGTCCTTCGCGTGTGAGAAACAAAATTTCAATCAAACTCATTCTCTTCTTTGAAGTTTTGAATTTGATTAAGAATCGAATTTGAAAGTTGATAACTATCATTATCTTGAAGCCAAGGATTATCTTGAAGATAAGGAAAAGAATTACTACAAAAATCATTGTATACGGTATTGTGTCGATTATATGAAAAAATTGTATACGGTATTTTATCATTGGGAAATACCGATGGAATGAAGCGAACAAATTTTTTTTGGCGTGCTTTTCCCGTCAGTAAATTCATCGGTAATTTTATTACCGACAGACCAAAAATTACCGACAAGATTTTTACCAGTAGAACATTTTTGTTCATGAGCCTATTGCTAAATTTATTACCAATGGAATGAGAGAATAAATACTGATGAAAAATTCTATCGGTATTTCTAAGAATTCTAGTAGTGATCCTTTCATACTCTTCTAAGGTAGGTGTCATATCGATGTTCTAAAAAATAAAACACTTGTAATTGGGATCCTAAAAATTCAATAAGGCTTTCACAGTTGCTGCTTGTATTGAAAGCCTCATTAGCTGTGTAATCCTCTCATATCGCCTCTCAAAGAGGGTCTCATCAACGTACCCCATAATAAGTAGCAATTTCTCCAAATCATTTACCATGTGATTTATCTTAGTAATGTGTGGCAATCCACAGGCATCAATTCTTAGACAGTTTCCCTCAACCACTTGTGTCAACTCGGATTTTTGCATTAATTCTTCAAAAAATGGATATTTTATGGGAGTCATGATTTTAGTTTAGAATCCTAAAATATAGGATTGGTATGGTCAGGCTTACCTTGATGCAATTTATAGGTAGCATATACAACCTAGAGACATGTTTTATTCATTAAATGAGTATGAGTAGGTTTTCTTTCTAGTCTCAAAAGGATCTCGGATCTGTCTAGTGACGATCTTTGTAAAGACAGTATAGGAGCATTGCGAGGAATGGCTAAAGCATGTATGCCCACCATTACCAAGCAGGCACTCAGATATGAGTTCAGATTTTCACACACCTGAACCTTGATCGATAGTTATAGGGCAGATTGTTAATTCTCCACCTAATTTAGAAGTTTTGTTTGTGCTTTCAAAAATTAAAGTAAGTGATGTGTGAGGTATTAGTCCATATCCAATATACAAATACATGGGCCATATGTACAAAAGAATGCATGTTGATAATAAAAATGATGGACAAAAGCAATAAAATTTAAAGTATACAAAGAATAAAAATGTACAGATTAACAAAAAAAAAACACAACAATCAAACAAACAAACAAACAAACAAAGCTTAGTCCGTGGGGTCCCTAGTGGAGTCGTCATTCTATCGCACGTGTGCAACGTCGCGGTGATCATCCTTCTGTGTCAGGGTTATCAGGGTTGGTTATGGTGGATGTGAGTGGAAATGACAAAGAATTCTTATCTTTTACCAATAACAAAAAGGAAAAAGGGAGTCACCACCTAGTATTATGGTTACTAGAAAACCTAATGGTCTACGAGAGTCTGGGTAATGGGACTGGTTATGTAAGGGGAAGACGTATTACCTCCAATGCACCCTACCTATAGTAAACTATGTTGTGGTTTGTTTTAAATTGTGTTTCTATTCGTTAGTCTATCCAAGGTTCGAAAAAAGTTCTCCTTAGTATGGAGATCCCTATCTCATCAAGTTCCTTAGTAGAGAGATCCTTATCTAAGGTTCAGCCATTTTTTTAAGTTATTATTTCCTTGAATTTGATGAATTTATTTTTTCTTTCTAGGATACATATAATAACCGGTTGAAGGAGAGATACGAGGGCGATTCTTCGACCCATCTGGATCTCGATCTAGATTTGTGGTTGGAGGCAGGATCGTCCTATGGACCCGATAAAAATTGGTTGTATGGACTCTCTAGCACTACAACCAAGAACTTGCGGATATCCCGTAATGTTTTGATAGTTGGATTCTCACAATCAATTATGAGCACTCAAACTCCGGAATTTGCGACGATGTTAGACCAACAAGTACAGGCTTGGACGACCCATCTTAATGAAAAATGTAAACGACTCACTGCTGATTATGAAGAACTCTGCCGATTGATAATAGAAATGAGATCACAAATAGGCGGTACATGTGCAACCCTTAATATGATCACAGTCCCAACGACGACCAACCTCCTCCTCCTCCAGCCTTGCATCTATTTTATATTTATTGTATTTGAACGTATAAATGTTAAAATTTGTAATAAATATTTTTTTATTTTATTTTTTTAATTATTTTTTTACTTCTGTTTAATATATCTTTTTAAAAAATATATATTTTTAAAATACTATTGACGGGGTTTCTGACAACTCTGTCGGTATATTCCAGATAGAGTTAGAAAAGAATTACTATAAATATCACTGATACTGTTAATTTACTAATAAAATTACAGATAGTACTATATCGGTGATATGTTATATTTACTAATAGATATATCCACAGAAAAACAAATATATTAATGACATTCCATACGGTTTTTTTATTGGTGATATATATATATATATATATATATATATATATATATATATATATATATATATATATATATGGCAAAAACAAAATTAATTCCGATTTATACCATTCTATTTATCACTAAAAAGAAATACTAAAGATATCGTGTCGTTGGGATTTATTTAATGGTGTGCAATCTTAAACGAATATATTCACTCATTTTGTAAAATATTTTTTTTAGATGTATAATGATAATAAATTAATAATTTACTATATCATCAGAGAGATCTCGCTATTATTTAAATCCAGTTTTGGTTGGTTAGGCTTCATTGCTAGGTGTTGCACACAAAATAACAATATGGGGTAACTATAAAAATGTCCCTAATATATATATATATATATATATATATATATATATATATATATGTTTATTAATGAAATACTTTTAAACATGCATAAAAAATTACCTTCGCTTTATCTAGCGGGTAATATGATATTTAGATTTCGTATACTCTTGAATAGCGTTTTAATTAATATATAAGAGATTGATGGATCTATAACTTAAAAGAGAAGATATGATAAATAAATAAAAATTGTTTTTTTTATAACAATGTACAAAACATGACTTCGATAGATATTTTTATTTATAAAAAATAATGTAAAACAAAATATAAAAACTTCAATTTTATTTTTGATAAGTATTATCGCCAAACTTTCAATATTTAAAATAATAATATTATTGAACATTAATTAACTTTAAAATTACAATTTCTTTGCCCATGAAAATAATGTTAAAAAAATAACAAGGAAAATATATAGTTTCTCATTTTTTGTAGAAAATCACCCAAACTTTAATTTCATAGATTGTTTTACCCCAAGTATTCTCATCAATTAAGAAAGTTTCTTTACTTTTGGAAAGTTCATTATTTCGCCCAAATAACCAACCAAAACCAAGGAACTCTATTCAAAATTAATCCACCCTTAACGGCTAGTTTCCCTGCAAACGTGTGAATCCGTGCGCTCGTGTTTAGGCTCTAACGGTCAAATTCTCTCACTTTATAAACCCTATCTACTTTGTCAAAAAATCTATTTCTTAGTTTGTTCTTCTTGCTTTGCATTTTTTCTCCCATTCTCTTCTGTTCTCTCAGATTCTTTGTCACATTCAAATGGAAACCCCATCTTCAACAAAAAGAGTCACAAGATCACAAGCTCTTGCTGCTCTTACCAACACCACCACCAACAATATTCCTCTTTCAAGTGAGTGATTCGATTCTTTCTTAATCTTTTTCTCAAGATATCACAGATTGAGAAAAAATGAGTTTTGCATTAAATCTTGGATTGATAATGATTAGGATTCTGCAGTTTCTTGATTTGTTTCATAAGATTTCTCGTTTTGTTGATTGCATTTTCAGGGGTCAAGATTGAAGATTCTTCTGATAAGGGTGAAACAAAATCAAGAAGGAATGCGAAACAACAACTGCGAGATAGGTCTGCACTTATTGATATAACAAATGATTCGCCTATCGTTGGGCTCGCAATGGAAAGTTTAGAGACTCCATCATCAACATTACGCAATCAAAAGAGCAGTAGAGCCAAGAACAACATCCCCCATACACCCGGATCTGGAGAGGCATTGCTTAGGGGTCAAGTGAAAACCCTCTTGCATAAAGTTGAAGAAGAGGCAGAGCTCTCAAAACTTTCATTGGTGAGCCGTCCTTTTCTGAATCTTCAAGGATTTATTGATTCTCCAATAGAACTTCTTGCACGCAAATGCGCCTCAAGTCCTTAATCTTTCTGGACATGACATTGCCTTGGCTTCTGTTACTCGTTTGCTGGTTATTGAAGAACAATTGAAGATTTGTCAGCCAATGATCCTGGCAGACTTTTCGTTCAAAAAAACTGAAAAAAATGGAGTAATTTTTTTGTTCTTGTTGAGTTTATGCAAATTGCAAACAGTATATGGGGTTCTGGATAATCTAGAATTTGATAAACTATTGTTTTAATTTTCGTATGGTCTTATTACATCTGTTTTTGTTAATTTTCTCAATTGAAAATATTAATTTTAACATGTTGTTGATACATGGCAGGGCGTAAGTGAGATCTTTGAAGTGGAGAAACAAGACTGTCTTGAATCTCAAAAGACTCTGACAAGGTCATTAATGCTGGATTTCTCAGAGAAATCTGAAGGTTCTGATTCATTGGAATGCTCTTCTGAACTTACTTTCCGAGGAGATAGCTGCGGAGTGATGGTAAGTGAAAGCAAAGACAAGTCATCAATGACAGAAGATGACAATGCCTCAATTTGGTCCATTCAGGTCAATGCAAGTACTCATGATGAAGATGAGGAAGAAGTAATAATTGAAGGAGAGGAAGAAGAGTATTATTGTTACCATAATGAATATGAGGAGGTAGAAGAAGAAGAAGAAGGGGAGCAGGCTGATGACGGAGGGTTGCTTGATGAACTTTGTGAAGGAATTAGCAAGATAAGTGTGACAGTGAAATCAATGGCTAAATTTGAAGGAAAGCACACAAGATTTGTGTACAACAGTGATGATGAGATTGTTGAGGAAGTAGACTGTGGAGATATGCCAACTCCGAAAGGGAAGCATCTACGCTTTCATTCAGACGAGGAATGAGTGATTCTTTGATCCTTTTCAGTTGGTTTTTGTTCTTGGATGGATGTCTTTCTCGACACCAATTTGGAGGAACTCTTTGCTTTGTTTTCATTTTTTGTTTAGCATTCTGTGGGTTTGGTTGGACCAACACATTGAATTGAAACTGTGAAGCAAAGTTTGATGAAATAATAGCAATCTTTTCCTATTCTTGAGTTTGAGTTGTGTGACTAATAACTTTATCCGAGGAGCTTTTATTCGGTAAAACTCAATATTAAACCATAAAATTTAATAAAAATTCCATTCTAAATGATGACAACCCGGTATAGACTTGGTAATTTAATTTTTTTTATTTTTATTATATAACAAAAAATACAATAAAAATTTATAAATGATAGATAGATATGGAGAAAAAAAATTAAAATAAAAAAAATTGGCTAAGAAAAAAAAGTTCAACCGCCTAAGCTGCCTACGGGGCAAGGCGAGTGAGCCGAAGGGTGCCTGCCCAGTCCCCAGTGCTTCAATTAACTGAGCTCTAAAGCCATTACTTTGTTCTAAGACACTTTAAAATAATATATTAATTATTTTACTTTGTTCTCAAACTCTTGACCTCATGTTACTTCTACGTGTTAACTTACTAAGCTGCGACACGAACCAAATAATTAAAAAAATATTAACTTAGTTTTATGAATTGTTTGCGTTTTCGAAGGCTTGAATTAATTTTTTTTAATATAGAAAAATAATATTTAACCCACCAGAAATTTCTTGGCATTGTAATGAAACTCGATATAACTATTAAAACTTTAAAAATCTTGATACAATTATTTGCTTAGCATAGGTTTTAAATTAAATAATGTTAGAGTTGTCTCAAGTGATTTTGTTTACTTAGTAGCGGTAAAGAAAGAAAAAGTCCTAAGCATGTAACCAAATAATTAAATAAATATTAACTTGTTTTATGAATTGATCGCGCTTTTTCTACGGCTTGAATTAATTTTTTTAACAAAAAAAAGTAATATCTAACCCATCAGAAATTTATTGGCATTATCACAAAACTCGATATAGCTATTAAGACTTTAAAAGTCTTGATCCAATTATTTGCTTAGCCTAGGTTTTAAATTAAATAATATGAGAGTTGGCTCGCGTGATCTTGTTTTTTTAGTAGGTGTAAAGAAAAAAAAAGTCAATCCTAATGAAATGAAAGATAGGATTTAATAAAAATATCATATTAAACTATGCCATTGGGGAAAAAAAGATCAAAAAATAGAAGAGATCAAAAACCAAAAGGAATTAAATAGCCCATATAAATGGATGAAATTGGAGGGAAAAAAAACATCAAACCAAAAAAAGTGCAAAAACCTTTTATTATATGATAAAAATACGAAATTGATTTACTATCAACTTAATATTAAATAATAAAATTAAATAAAAATCATATTAAAAGGTGGAATTGAAAAAAAAAAAGAACTGAAAAATCTTAATAAAATTAAAACTTCATATTAAATGATGAAATTAAAAAAAAAAAACCTCAAAAGATAAAAAAACAAAGAGAGGGTAAAAAACCTAAATAGGTGAATGATAAAATTAAATAAAAATTATTTTAAAGGAAGGAGTTCAAAAAATTAAAAAAAAAAGAGCCAAAAATTCTAAATAAAATAAAAACCTCATGTTAAAAAGGCTAAAAAACCTAAATGGCCAATAAAAATAGCCATGAGACAATTTTTTTTTAATTACTTTTTTTCTTCAATTGCAACTCGAACATGCAACCTTCTGTTTGGGATTGTGGTAGTGGTTGCGGTTTAAAGTGTTTATCGCTTTAGAAATACATGAAAATAATATTTTTTTATTTTTAAAAATTATTTTTTATATCAAAATATCAAAACAATCTAAAAACATAAAAAAAATATTTTTAACAAAAATAAAATTCAAAACGGGCTCAAAATTTCCGACGTATTAACCACAATGCTAAAAACATGATGTGGGTACAAAAACAATTAAAATACTATATTAACCTCGAAATGTTTGGCATTATAAAACGATTGAAAAACCATACTTATGTAGTTTATTGTTTAGAACAGTTTAATGAACTCTTAACTTAGTTTTAGATTAGTTGTTAGTATAATTCAATTTCTCCATATAAGAAACATTAATGTCTTTATTTTTGTGGGAAAGCCAATAACTTCATGTTAGGCATAACACATCTGCAATCCACAAGTGTTGTCAACTTAGCAGCAACTGTTCATCATAATACTGTTCTCAACTGATTGACGACCAACCAAGGAAATAATGGTGTTGTGCAAGTGAAAGCAAGGACAGGTCCTCAGCAATAGAGATTTTTAGAGGGAAAAAATGTGATCAAAGTGCGGACTTCTAACATTAATGTACAGAACAAATTCTCGTTTGTTTAATCAATGCGCACTTTTATCAATAATGAAAATCAAGTGTGATGAGCTTTCGTGATGAAGTTTAGCAAGATAAGTAAGATTGAAGGAAAAGGAGAGCTTCAAGATATATTTTCCTGCCCCAGAGGTCGATCTTGAAGCTTCTGAAGCATCAATAAGATCACAGAAGAAATGGCGAGTCCGGGCCTTATTTCCGGCGCGATCTCTTTCGCCTTCGACTGGCTTATTCTTAGCCAGGAGGCTTGTCCACATCTTCAGAAAGAGGTCGCATCACTGGATCTTCTTCTTCACTACGCTTGTCAGGAGTGAGACAGTGCTTTAATCTCATTACTGATCGAGGTGCCTCCAAACTCTCATTCTATTGTACCATTGACCTACGATAACGAACTCAAGGTGGTTACTACAGGAGCTTTAAGTTGCTCAAGGAGCGAACTGGGATTTGGAGGAGATTCTTCTCTTAATAGATGTTTTTCAAATTAATTTTTTTTTGGATATATATTAAAATATTTTTCTATTGTTTTAAATTTATTTTTAACATAAAACATCAAAACAATAAAAAATAATATAAAACAATTTTTTTTATTAAAAGACCTACTTGGAATGAAAGGTAAATTTGACACATAATAGCGATCATTTTTTTCTACCATTGAAAATTTGTCAAAATTATTCACAATTATTTACTAAACAAACCTTTAATTTGTTTAATTCTATGACTCAATAAAGGAAGTGGTGTCTCAATATATCTTGTGTTCCACGTGTCTCAGTTAAAGAAACACATTGGCAACAAGGTGACTAAGTCGTCTCTCTACCTCAATTTCAACAAGCTTCCACCCTGCAACCCCAAGCTATTATGGTCGTCTCTACCTCAATTTCAGCAAGCTTCCACCCTGCAACCCCAAGCTATTTTGGATCGCAGAATGAAGAGAAGTAACCAAGCAAGAACCCAGGTCTTGATACATTGGAAGGACCAATCTCTATCAAATGTCATCTAGGAATTCATGGATAAAATTGCACTCAGGTTCCCTCAACTTCCCTCGAGGACAAGGGTGAATTGAAGAGGGGGGAATTGTCAAGGTTCTAATTTGAGAAAGGAGGGAACAAATTGCTTATATGGGATTCAAGAAAAGATGATCGTTAATAAAACGCGGAGTTTGATTGCTAAACAATGTGTCTCACTCAGAGTTGATGTGCGCCATTTAGTTTAAAAACAGTAGAGGTGCTATACACTATTTGGACTAAGAACTAGTTATAAAGAAGTCACGTGTTGGCATAGCATTAAGCAGTCTTCTTTTTTTTTTTGTTTATCTTCTATCATTCTAGAATGTTAAAGTCTGTTATATATGCAGACTAATTTATATAACAGAAGGAGAAAAAAGATGAATGAATTGCTAAAGACTATAACCAGTTTCTCTCTCACACACACACTCTCTCTCTCTCTCCTAACTTCTTCTTCCTGCTAATATACAATTTCTACAAGTCCACAACTGCAAGGCTTGTTACACTTATCCTAACACTCCATTATCTTTATATTCTGTAGTTATTGAATCCATTCTAGTGTTGTTTGCAACAAGTGGTATGAGAACCACTTATCTTCGAACAAAAGCAATGCTCCCTTGACACAAGGTCCCAAGATCTTAAAAGACTAGAAGTGTAACAGTCTCAAATTATAAACTCAAAATATATGATATATATTTGTAATTACCAAAATTTTATATATATATATATATTTCTTGAAATTTCGACAGAGTTTCCTTTGTATTCTTTAGATACCAAGTTATCGACTCAATCATTTCTCAACCTGTAACATCAATCATAATATTTGTCCCATCATTTCGACTTCAAAAACTCAAGCATATTTCAATATCTCAATTCTATTTTCTATAGAACACTATAATAAAACTAATAAATTCTTAACATGCATCGTCTCTTTCTTTTTTTTTTAAGTATTTGTGCTCAAATATATATACAACCAACCATAATTCAACTTAATAATAATAATAACATTATAAATTACATCATACACAAGATAATAAGTTAAACATTACAATTTTAGATATGAAAGTATATTACAACAAAATATTAGTTCTTCCAATTACATTAATCACATAACAAAAATATTTATCCAAACATCTACTTCCAGATCGAGGGTGCGATGTACCTAAAAACATAATCGCATTAAACATGATTAAAACAATTGCACATTTCAATAAGTAATTGATTAAGGACTAATTATTCATATACATTAAAGTGACTTTCATATCATAGAATAAATTTTTTTTTTTTGAAGTTTCTAATTTCATAAATCCTCTTCTAGACATAGGGATAAATCTACTAAAATAAAAATATCAAGAGTGTCTCCCACAAACCTGCATATTTAACTTCAAAGTTTTACAATTAATTTATTTTACATCGAGTGATTATCTCATTATGTAAATTAATTTTCTTAACATAGTCATTCAACCAGGCATAAATTCCAGTAATCAGGAAATGATCTTCAAGGCTTGCCCATTCACCAGGGCATTATTTCCAATAATCAGGAAATAATTTTTCAAGGTTTGCCCATTCGCCAAGGCATTATTTCCAGTAACCAGCACTAGAATTTACAATCTATAAAATTCCTTCTACAATAATAATAAAAAATATATATAAACTAATTAATTACTCTAAGGTGTCGAACACCTACCTGACGTCTGTGCGCGTGAAGAGGTCTCTTGTTGCTAATTAGGTCCTGCGGCCTCCTCTGTACCAGCAAAAATTACTTTGTCATTGTTCATTCATTCGAACCGGTAAAATTCTAATACCCATTATATATTCTTTGATTAAATCCAACACCCTTAATTAAGTTTAATTGACTTTTAATTCAAGGAGGACAAAACCCTTCTTTTTGAAACATTTACTTATTTTTTCACAAAAGTCCCTATACAATTTAACCTATCAACATCAATTGTCTTCAATTTGGTAAGATTCCTCAATAATATCATTTAAACTCCATTCTCTAATTTTTCTTCTCTATTTAGCCAAAAACAACCTAGGGAAAGAAGTGAAGATAAAGAAGTGAAGATTTTTCTTTTCTCTTTGAAAAATTCTTACTCCATTCATATAATAACACTTATAAAGCTTCATCTTCCCATATTTTCCAAACAATTATATTAAACCTTAAATCCCCTAAATTATTCCTCTTTTGGCCAAATATTCAATTAAAATGAGGAAAAATAATTTTTTTTCTTTTACTTAAAATTAAACACTTACCCAATCATAATTCATGCTTTCTAACATGGTTCGGACATAATTTGCATCATTCCTATAAATTATAACATAAATCTACAACTTCACATAATCATAATTTTGTATAATCTTTTATCAAACATAAAATTAAAGGAATTAATCATTTGGAGCATGTTATTTACCTCACTTTGATAAAGATTTAAGGAAAGAATGCAAGAAAAATCAAGTTTTATTCTTCTCCCTCTTCAAACCCTAGCTTGAAATCCTTCCTCCAATGCACTCACCACCTTAAAATCAACCCCCTCTTGATGTTTAATTAAGTTAATCACTCTAATTACTCACTTTAATTATTGAAATCAATGAGAATTTAAGTAGAAAAATCACACAATTCTTCCCCCTCTCTTTGTTTAAAGCTCACGGCTAAAAGAGAAAAAAATAGAGCATTTACAGTCTAACTTTTACCTATTTACACATTGGCCCTCATTTCTTCTCATTTCTATTTTTGTCACTCAACTCTTCTTTTTACTTAATTATCACCATAACATCTTATATTTTATTCTATTGTATTCAATTACAATACTTGAAATCCTTTTATTTAATCTATTCGGTACTTTATTTATTTTACTCAGATTATAATTTAACGAGTTTTCACAAGAAGATTCATTGGAGGCAGCAAACAAGTAACACTCACAAAAATATGAGCAAGATTTGCATTTACTAGAAACCACTAAGTCTACTCATGAAGTCAAGTTTGAAAAGCTCAATGAACTTATAAGTGGGTTAACTCGCCAATAAAATGCTCTCCTACAAAAGCGGCAACACACTCTTAGTGAGACTAGTACCAAAAATGATTACCTCACATTCAATAGAGAAGATTCTGCTACACAATCATATAGGGTATATAATGGTGGTTACTATCCCTACAAGGTACACAAACCTAAAAGAGATTTTTTTTTAATTTTGATGGTGATAATATGCATAAATGGTTATATAAATACAACCAATATTTTGAAATTAAGGAGATTGTTGAGGTTGGAAAACTTAAGATAGTCTCCTATTACTTAGATGGCATGGCTTTGTATTGGCACCATAATTTCATGAAGGGAAAGAATGATCAATGCATGTCTTAGAATGAATATGTAGAGGCAATATGCTCTAGGTTTGGAGGTCAAAACGACCTATTAGAAGAGCTTAATGACCTCTGATAGAAAAGAGAATTAGAGGGTTACAATAAGGACTTTGATATACTTTGGAACAGGGCTGAAATCTATAAGAAACAAGCTTTAATGTTCTTCTTATGAGGGTTAAAGGTGGAGATTAAGAATTTAGTTAAGATGTTAGAACCAAAAACTTTAAATCAAGCCTATAACCTAGCACGTTTGCAAGATAACACCATTGCCTATAGAAGATCCTACCATAATTCCAGCAAACTTGTACCAACAAACACTAGTCGTGTTGCTCAATCCAAACCCAGCCAAAACCAAAGACCTTATAAAATTCCACCACCATTAACTGCCATCAACCTTAAATAGCCACAAAATGGCTTATTACCAAACCCTAACCCATACCCTTAATACAAACCTAATTTGAAGCCCACCAAATCTGTAAAGAATAAGGAGTTAGATGGAAGGAGAGCTAAGGGATTGTGTTTTTGGTGCGATGAAAGGTTTGTACCAAGCCATAAATGCAAAAATAAAAAGTTGTACTAGTTAATGGTGATGGTAAAGAAGTAGATGATGATGTCAGTATCAATGACAAGGAGCCTAACCTTGAATAAATAGGTAATTCCTCACATTTCTATCAATGCACTGGAAGGAGTCATTGGCTTACATACTCTAAGGATCACTATCAAGGTGGTTAAACACTATTTTGTATCATGGTGGATTCAAGAAGTACTCATAATTTCATTGACTCTACCATTACTAGCAAGTTACGGTGTGAGTTTACTACAATCAAATCATTAACAGTCGAGGCAACTAATAGAGGCACAATGTTGTGTACTATTGTTTGCAAGAATTTTAAGTGGAAGATGCAGGGAAACAATTTCAAGGCTTATGTATTCATTTTTTAATTGAATAATTATGACATGGTGTTAGGTGTACAATGGATGGAAACTTTGAGAGACATTATGTCAAACTATAAGAAGATGTGGATGTCTTTTAAATAGAAAGGACAAGAAGTAGTATTTAAGAGTGACAATCCTATGAAATTACACGCCATCAGATTTGAACATTTCAATAGTTTATTGAACATCCCCACTCAAATATTAGAAGTGAGCCTATGTAACTTGAGGATAGTCATAGAAGAGGATTGTAAACTACATTTTATGACTGTTACACTTCCACCTAGCCAAAAAGGGAATATTAAGATGGAATTACTAATGAAAGCATATCAAGATTTATTTAGGGAGCCTCAATGCTTAACCCCGCTTAGGTTACAAGACCACTCAATTCCACTCAAGAAAAGGGCTTAGCCTGTCAACATGAAGCCATACAGGCTTTTGGACTTCAAAAGGATGTTGTGGAAAAGTTAATGTCTGAAATGCTAAAATTTGAAATCATACAACCCAGCCACAATCCTTTTGCTTTTCCTGTTAAATTAGTTAAGAATAAGGACAACTCATAAAGATTCTATATAGACTACCGAGCACTAAACAAACTCATAATCAAGATCAAGTACCTTATACCCATTGTTGATGAGTTATTGGAAGAATTAGTGGGGGCAACCATATTCTTAATATTAACTTAAGGTCTGGTTACCACCAAATTAGAATTAAGCCCGAAGACTCTAAATTAGAATTAAGCCCAAAGACTGCATTCAGAACTTATAGTGGTCACTATAAATTATTAGTTATGCCATTTGACTTAATCAATGGTTCAACTACTTTTCAAAACTTAATGAATGAAGTTTTTCATGAACATCTTATGAAATTTATACTAGTATTCTTTGATGATATCCTAATCTATAGTCAAACTTTCAATGATCACCTAAGACATTTTTAGGTTATCTTTGAATTGTTGAGGCTATATAAATTGGTTGCTAAAGATAGCAAATGCATTTTGGTAATGCATCAGTGAAGTGTTTAAGGCACATCATTACTAAGGCAAGTATGGCTACTGATCCAAGAAAAATACTTGGCCACTCCCTCACAATATCATACAACTTAGAGGGTTCCTGAGATTAACTGGTTACTATAGAAGATCTTTTAAATATTATGGCTCCATTTGCAGACCCTTAACTAGGATACTAAAGAAAGATAGGTTTGAATGGAATGAAGAGGCCATTACGGCTTTCAGACTTTTTAAAGAAGCCATGATTACACCATTAGTACTGGAACTCCTAGATTTGAACAAGTTGTTTGTAATAAAGAATGATGCTTCCAATATGGAAATAAGGGCAGTCTTGATGCAAGAAGGCCATCCCTTAGCCTTTATTAACAAGCCTTTTAGTCCTAGACAACAAGCCTTATTTGTCTATGAAAGGGAAATGCTAGCAATATTGCATGCTGTAACTAAGTGGAGACATTACTTATGAGGCATACATTTTGAGATCAAGATAAACCATGTCAGCTTGAGATACTTATTGGACCAAAAGGTAACTCTTCCTTTTCAACACTTATGGCTAGTTAAACTAATAAGGCATGATTTTGAAATTGAATATAGGAAGGGAAAGGAAAATATTGTAACTGAAGTATTATCTAGACTCACCAGTGTAAAGCCTTGCATATTGGGATTGTCCACCATTTCAACCAGTCTTATGGATGAAATTAAAGTATCATGGGCAAAGGACAAGGGATTACAAGCTATTATACACGATCTCCACCAAGACCCTGTTTCTCATCCCCATTACAGATGGGTCAACAACCATCTCAACAAGAAAGGAAGGTTAGTTGTCGGCAATGTACCTACACTTCATCAGAAATTGATATCCTTATATCATGATACATCATTAAAGGGATACTCAGAGGTTAATGTCACCAGCAAGAGGGTAAATAATCTATTGTACTGGAAAGGAAAACAAAAGCATACCAGGCAATATGTGCGAGAATGCCTATATGCCAGCAAAATAAAGTGAAAATGTATTCACTCCTCGACTCTTGCAACCTCTTCATATTCCCCAAACACCTTTCACGAACATCAGTAATGATTTTATAAAGGGTCTGCCTAAATCTGATGGAAAGGATGTCATTTTGGTGGTGGTTAACAGGTTCAGCAAATATGCACATTTATTTGCTTTAACTTATCCCTACACTGCATCATCAGTAGCTAAAGTTCTCATGGTCATGTCTACAAATTACATGGCTTGACTACTATTGTTAATGACAGAGACTTGATCTTTCCCGGTCAATTCTGGAAGTAACTTTTCCCTAAACAAGGGTTAATTTTCACTATTCCACTACATACCATTCTGAGTCTAATGGTCAAACTAAGGTGGTTAACAATTGTCTAGAGAAATACCTACAATGCATGACAAGTGAATCACCAACAAACTAGGCCAAATGGTTACCATTAGCTAAATGGTAATATAATACCAACTTTCACACCTCAACATAAACTATTCCTTATAAGTATGAGTTATTGTACGAGCTTACTCCACCCATTCATGTGCCCTACTTCCTTAAAGATTATATGGTGGATGCTATGGATAAATATTTAACTACGAGGAAAGGGATTTGGAATCTGCCCAAAAACAGGATGATCCACATGACAAATCGAAAAGGAAGTGAAAGAACATTAGAAATTAGAGACGTAGTTATCTCAAACCATAACCATATAGGTAAAGACTACAACAAATAAAATATCACAAAAAATAGCATTAAAATACTATGGCCCATTCTTGATTCTAGAGAAAATTGGCATTACGGCTTATCGTCTGGACCACCCACCTTCTGCAGCAATACATCCCGTATTCCACATGTCTCGGCTAAAAAAGCACATTGACAACAAGGTGTTTGAGTTGACCCTTCCTCAATTGCTACGGGTCCACCACCACAGGGCTTGTTGCACTTATCCTAACACTCCATTACCCTTGCATTTTATAGCTGTAGGATCCATTCCAGTGTTGCTTGCAACATATTCAAATCATACTCTCCAACTATTAAAAGTATAGTCATGAAACCACAATTCTGCTAACAATTAGGTAAGATTTCTTCTCGTCCTGAGTCATGGCTCCTCGTGGCTCTGCTGCCGCCACTGCTGGGATGCACCGTCAATTCATACCACGTAATAAAAATTGTAAAAATGAAATTGAATCCCATGAAAGCAACCGAGCGAGAACAAAAGTCAGCGGTAACGTATAAAAGACACAGAAAAGGGTTGGAGGAAGAGAAGCGGGCGAGATAAGATAGGTCGCCATGAAGAAACTAGTAGTAGTAGGATGTTTGGTCTGGGCTGGTTTTTGTTGATTAATTTATTTATTTATTGTAATTAATTTAAGATGTTAGCGAGGTTTGTAATAATTTTTAAAAAATAAAATAATATTTCAATAAATACTGATAATGATTTTCTAAAAAATGTATTTATTCATTATATTTAAAAAAAATATATATTGTCAGTATATTTCTTCAATGCACACCAAACACAACACTACCTTGAAGATTTTTGTAAGACGATCTACCGAATAAAAATTGATTAAACTACAGGGGTTATTTATCTATCTGATGATGCAACTGCTAAATTGATTCATTGATGGAACAGCAGCTAATCCGTTGGGGTATATATAAAGCCTACTGTTAGCTATCTAGAGTCTGGGCTTCAAAATGAATGACAAACTAGCAGCAATTTCCAGATTCAGCTGTACATAATTATATTTACAACGGAAAACCACTATTATTGACATTCAATCTCCACCCTCCATTCCGTGGCTTAAAACCACGGATGCCATGTTGGATCTATCATGCACAAGTTCCTTGGTGTCAAAGCAGCTTCTACCAACTCAGTGACACCCCTCTGCACCGACTGTGGTGGGTCATCAGCATTTTCCTCCTGATGCAGCACATAATAGAAAAGAAAAGAAAAGAAACGAAACATGAAAATAATTAGTTTTCGGATCTTAGATTCTTCCGTAGTGGTTAATCACTTTATCGGGCATGCATATTGATATCATGAAAGACTTGGGGCAACATATCTCAAGTCACCCTTTTTGCTCGAATACAATTGGTGCAAAAGTAACTACTTTTGTCTTGGTTTTCATTCCAATTAATTAGGGTTGGAATGTTATGAATTTCCTTTTACCGGATTCCAATCTTAAAGTTGATACCCAAAATTTCCCACGACCCAACTGTTGCAATTACAGATACCAAAAAGACCATTATCCTCACAAGCATGACTTTTGCATATTGATTTAAGTTGTTTTTTAACTTTTAGCTGAAAAAAACAAGTATGTTTGGTTAGAAATAAAATTTGACTTCAACTATAAAATTGAGTTGAAAGTTTGCTATAATCAAAATTTGAAAATTTTAACTTCCAGATTCTAACTTACATTACTTCTCCTTTAAAAAAAGGTGCCATTAGTTATTTTTACCAAACATATTTTTCAGTCAAAGTCATTCAACTCATTTTTATTATAAGTTATTTATGAAAAACAACTATTGAATTAGGACTCAAGTCAAAAGTTACTTTTCATGAATCATGCCAAATGGACCCTAAGTCATAGTTCAACACACAGAAAGTGCGAGACAAGAACTCGAATCTATTTGACATCCAAGGAAAATCAGGCAACTAATCTAAAAGCCTTGCCACTACATGAGGTATTATACATTGAGGTTTTTTGCCACAGATTAGGGGTGGCTTTAACAAGCTTGGGTGCCTGTACGTCTACTATTTATAAATACCAAAATATGTAATCAAGACATCACATTTGATGAAAGATTGGAGATAGTGGTTACCTCTTCAGAGAGGAACTGTGGAGCGATTCCAGTGATTCGGCTGATGACGTTGTCAACGTTGGTGGTGACCTTGTGCTGGAAGTCAGCAGGGTTCATAACACTCCCTCCAGCACCAGGTCCTAGATTCAACCCAGGCGGTCTTCTCCAAGACCAAGACAGAAGCTCATCACGGAAAAACATGGCTAGTTGATGCCATAAATGTTGGCTTTGCTGCAAAATACAAATTTGAAAATAT
Source organism: Populus x sibirica (assembly GCA_019202695.1). Lineage (NCBI taxonomy): Eukaryota > Viridiplantae > Streptophyta > Magnoliopsida > Malpighiales > Salicaceae > Populus > Populus x sibirica. The sequence continues at coordinate 2,136,090 of JAGMVL010000801.1, forward strand.
TACATCAGGATGATGTCCATCAAAGAAACTCACCAACCAAACAAATGCTCTTACTAAAACTTACTTTAGGTGAAACCACAGCCTGTGCTGCAGCACACATGGCAGACACAATAAGACCTTCAACTCCAAAATGGGAGAAGAATGCCTGCATGTTCCTTGTTAGCCGAAAAGGAACTGGTTCATTAAACTCAATCATGCCATTTGCATCATATGCAGGGTGAAAATCTGTCTGGAAAATTTTGCCAGTGTTCTTAGCAAATAGTATCTTATTAGGCGACCTTCCTCCAATTTGCAGCATGAAAGACATGAAACTTGAAAGTGCTAAATGGATTGCAAATTGCTTTTTTAAAGACCACATATGATTGCCACTGAGTAGAGTCTTGTACATATACTGGGAAAAGATGCCATCAGACACGCAAGTCTTAGTTATCTCATTATATGCTTGGAGGCGAAGATCTACAACAGCTTCAGGAGAGATTTGGCCAGATATAGCTTGGTTTAGTTGCTCCTTGGAAGTACGTGATCGGGAGATCTGCTTCTCGGTCATTCCTTGCACAATGGTTCTCATAAACTTCAAGAAAAGTGCTATACATTAAATCATCTTCAACCATGCGGACCTGTCCGTAAAGAAAATAATTACCAGAAGTATCTTCTAGATAGGTTCTTATCCGCACTATTATGTGCAAGCTATAAGAAAATAATGTACAAGCAAAAACGAGAAAGGAAATTCAGCAAGGAACACCATCTACATCCTCTCTCTAAATCATTTTCATCATGCTTATCCATTTAAAAATTGTAAGAAATTCAGGAAGAGATAATCACCTGGGACCATACAGGAATGATGATTGGAGTGTGAATGCATAAATGACGACGTCTTGATTCTTTGTGCTTATCAAACATCTGGTTCATTACACGGAAAAGCTGAAGTATTCTTTCATCACTTCTAGCATTTGGGGTCAAGGATGTCTGGACAATAAAATGACGTTGAGAGCCATCAGAACCAATGAGAGTCAGACGCCTGAAGCTGCTTCCATGCCTTCGAACAATTGGAATATCAGCTCCAACCCTTTCTAACTTAACTGTGTGGTCTGGTGCAATTTCCTGGAAATAGTTAAATAGTTTCATAAGAAAAAGAAAACAAAAAATGAAATAATTAGGTGGGTTCAAAATTTCAAATGGTGAATGACATGGTACGAGTTCAAGTAATAATATCAGTTACCTGATCTATTTACCCATACTAGATACAAAAACTCCAGTATGTAAAGCAGAGATACATCGCAGAAGTTGATATATGTCAAATGTGGCTCAATTACCTGATCACAAAAATACTGTCCTGGAACCTCTACATCAACAACATGGAAGTCACGCAGCACCCTACTTTCTTCTTCAAGCTTTAAGACAGTTGGAAACCTGTCCTCCACATTGCTCTGTAGAACATTTTTCCAATGTTTCAATCGAGCAGTCAGTTCAGAAAGAGTGGCAGGGAAAGTAGCTGTACTTTCTGGATCAAGATCACGTTCAAAATCCTGCTTGTAGTCTCTCACAAAATCAACATGCTTGTTCACAGCATCAGCAGAGAAGCAAGCCCTGCAAACACCAGAGAGTTCTTTCTTAAGAGATTGGGGAACCTCTCCTGTAGTGGCAGTTGGGTACTTGTAACAGCGGTGGAGCAGTGCATTAACAACTGCAAGAAGTCTCTCCTCTGGCAGAGTCACAAACCGGGAACCAATTTCAGTAAGCAGAATCTGCCAAAACAGAATTTTATTACAAACCAAATGGCTGGAACCATTCATTACAAACAAATATAATTGAACATTAGTGGAAAAGAACAACAAAAAAGGCATATAGTATCACAAGCGGGTGTTAAGAAATGGAGGATTTGGTTTCTTGATATTTTTCCTTTCCCAAAAGCTAGTGAATTTTCTGTCATAACATGTATAATAGTTTTGTGAAGTATATAATAAAAGTGCATCTTAAGCAAGAAATCTAGCACGACAATCATCACCTCCAGTTCACCAGCCAAATTACTGTGTTCGCTTCTAAGAGCCTCCATTATTTCCTTTGCAGCTTCAAAAGCACTGGCAGCAGAGGTAACAAAGCCCAAAGCACCATTATGCCTCACTGCATTCTGACCACTTTCACTTATCATCAATGAACTATGTTGTAAAGGTTGTTCATTCCCAGCATGCATGCTGCTTTCGACTGCTGTGGATCTTTCAGGTTCTTGTCCGTGAGTGTTTCCACCATCATGAGTTCCAATCCCACCACTAGACTGAGCGCCTTGATGAACTGGACTATCTGTGGCCAAGGCACTGCTGCCTCCATGACTCTGCACTCTTGCATTTCCATCAACCAATCCAAGAGAACCAGCCCCAGCAGCAGTTGCAGTTTGCTGCATTCTTTGCTGAGCCATTGCCAATCTACCTTGTTCAGATTTATTTGCAACATCACGACGCTCAAGCAAATATGTGCGGAGCCAGTAATACAGAGCCTATAAAAATTTAGATGGGAGAAAAATCAAGATTAATGTAAAAATAATGGGATAACATGTTTGTTACCAATCTTTTGAATGAGGAACAACATTTACCTGTGGATACACGGTGGCAATTTTCAGTAGAACAAGTTTGCTACGAGGTGCTTCAGTCCTCTGCAAAGAAAGTAATAGCTGTGGAATCCATGAAAGCCAAACCCAGTGGGGTACTTGCTCCAAGTATTTATCAAATGCTCTCCCCACAGATTCACTGGGAGTATCGAAGCTAAGAAGATATAGCACCCGAGCTAGATGGCTTCTGGAATTGGAAACACCAAATTTGATGCCTTCAAGAAAGCAGCTAACAGCATATTCCAGCCAAATTTCATCCCGAGTATCTCTGTAAGCCTAAAAGCCAGATAGTAAATCACTAACAAATACCAGAACCTGGCAACACAAATTGCAATGTAAGCAAATAAAAACATATACCATGTCACAATAATTCCCCCAACTTATCCATCCTTTAGGCAAGTTTTTGAAAAGGCTGATGGCATTGGAGTATGCAAGATTAGCACCTTCAGAGTCATTTAACTTCCACAAAAAATCTCCTCTAAGACGAATAATTTCAGCTTTGTGTTTCACTGGAAAATATTCCAGGTTTGTGCCATCAATCAAATTGAGACCACTTGTAAGCTCTCCCTTAATCTCCAAATATGCCTTTGCCTGCTCTCTTATCTTAACAAAGGCTTCCTGCAAACATGAAGCACAAGAACCGATGACATACTTCATCTATTCTCCCTCCCAAAAAGGAGAATCAGAACAGCACAATCACAAAACAGAAGAAAGAAGAAAACATTTGTCAAAGAACCGATTCAACTCAATAACTTAAGCTGTTAGGTGAGGCCCCAAGATATGATTTATATTATTCTCTGACACATCTTCAAGTGAAAGCTCTTTGGGCTTGAAACTTGCACAGGCCCACATTACCTTGTGCTTAAATTTTTTTATCAAATAAATAGGGATGGTGAGATTCGAACTCATGACCGCTTAGTCAACAAGGCTTTGATACCATGTCAAAGAACCAATTCAACCCAATAGCTTAAGCTGTTAGGTGAGGCCCCAATATATAATTTATATTATTCTCTAACAACATTTAACGTGCAAAATACAAAATGACCAACACACTGCTTAGTTGGCAAAGAAATTACTAGACCATTCACTATGATCATCAAAGTTATTAAGAAACTAGTCTGATCATACAAGTGACTATTTGATTAACAAAATTCCAATCGCAGACTGCAACATATTAATTAAGAGATGGTCCAAAGAATATATATTAGCAAATAGTCAGGACAATCCTACATCTCTGTTTAAGAACCCACAAATTCAACATAGCAGCAAATCAGAACACCTAAATAGATGTCAATCTCTTGGCAGATGATAAATTTTCCTTCCAGACAAAAAGACTTCTAAAGTGCTCATACCTGCACTTCCATGGTTGAATGGCCATACATCTTTTCAAGAATTGTCACACAAACATCATAAAGGCCTTGCTTGCGAGCAATATGAGCAAGCTTATTCACATTCCACGCTTTGTCTCGAAAACCAAGGTGATATAGTTGTGGATTTGAGGTGCCAAAATCCTTGAATGCATCGATTACAGAATTATATATTTCATTGCGCCACTGGAGCAGATCATACCAAACAGACATGTTATCCCATTCATTTGGGGTTCTCAGTCTCCAAGTTTCAAGAATGTCCTTGAGATCTGCATAGAGGTTACCATGCACACCAGCAGAAGTGCTAGAAAGTTTGTTTCCATTTGCAATGTCCACAAGAATTCGAGCAGATTCTTGAACTTCAACCAGCTGCTGGAATTGCTGCAAAAGAGGAATCCTGGAATGTACAGACATTTCAGGCAACTGCCACCACTGTTCTAAAGCAAGATCAACTCCTTTTCCCACTATGCTTTCTGCATCCCCAATACCATTTGTATTTCTATCATGAAGAGCAAAAAAGGCTTGAATTAGACGGAGTTTTGGAGTTTCTTCTACTTGAGCCTTGGGGATGACATGATCCTTCATATATGCCCAATCAGGAAATTTCCAGAGGCTATCAAGAAGAATTTCATAATTGTCAATACTTTTACCAAAATCAACCAATCCATCCCACTGACTCAATTGACTTGCACAGTAAAGCCACTGCTCTTCCCAGAGACACATCTCAGCCTTAGGGACCGTGTTATTGTATGTGCCTTGAGTTGCCTTAACCATGGCCTGGTAAAAGAGGCTTTGAGCACGCTGCCAGTAACCATGCTGAACTAGTGAAAGTCCAGCTCTGGTTTCTGCAGTGATTGACCTCTTTTTCCACAGCCCACATCTCATATCTTCTTCATTGAGCAAACGATAAAGCTCAGCCAGAGACTCAGAACAACTTGTCTGATTCATGAATAGCATGACATGACTTTCTAACAAAGCCAAGGCAATGTGCCATGCATTATATGTTTTTCCAATGTACTTAATGAGTTCACTTGGCATCCGAGGTTGTGGGTGGCTCGACTGAAGGCCTTCTAGAAGTGCTTGCACCACATTTGGTCTGCTGGCTTGCTGCTTCTTGTGATAATCTTTTGATAAGAGAGTAATCATTGGTTTTGCTAATGTAACTTGTTGTTCTTTGTGCAGGGTCACCCAGACAATGGGAAATACCAGAACCCACAAATGGTATGCGACATTTGCATCTGTATGGGCCAACTCTCTTAATGGAATAACCAGATCAGCCACCTGGAAGAATAGAAAAGGAGTTAAACCTAAGATGACATTCAGTGAAGCAAAACTCTCAACTCACATGCTGGGCTATATGGGCATACGACATCACTAAAGTTAACAATGAAGCAGTTGAATCATTAGCTGCATTCAATTGATAATGAAATAGAATAAAGACCAGAGGCACAAAATGTATTGATTGTATTACTTGCAAAAGAAATACTGCTACTTGAAAAGATGTTTTCAGCATAATGGAATAAATAATAATGCACAAATATCAATACAGCACAAAAACATGTACCAACACTTACACTTCATAGTAATACACACACTTAGTTGTTAAAACATGAGATATCACTAAGTAGCAGAACGTTAAATATAAATGCAATAACCTGAAGTTTGTTCATCTCATTTAGAAACTGGGCATGCTTAAGAACAAGACTGTCAAAAGTGAGAGGAGCTTCCTCAGAACCATCTGGAACATCAGCAACCTGTTGCAGCATCCCAGAACTATCTGGAACAGAACTCGAGACCACAATTGGCTGAACCCTGGCAGAATTAGGGGCAAGTGTGATTGGTTTGTCCTCAACTAAGATTGCCAGAAGAAGATCAAGACCCTGTTTGAGCCAGAAAACATCACCCAAAGCTTCCCAGTCCTGAACTTGGATAATATAGTACAGCCTTGTAAACAATGATTTCCCAAGAGATTCATGATAAAGCAAAAGGAATTTCTTCCTAATGTCAGGATCTCTTGCTCGTAATCCAAGCATGCATTGCCTTTCCACCTTCTGAAACACCTCCTGACGTAGGGCCAATGGATATCTGGACATCAATAAAATATTATAGTTATACCATTATACTATAAAAACATCAGTTATGTCAAAATATTGCTTACTTTGAATCAGCACAAATTCCATAAAGAAGCTGAAGATATTTCCTGTCCCACTCTTCAAGAGCATCAGGGCTGAGGTTTTGCTTATCAACTTGCGAAAGCTTTTGAAGAAAAGAGACAATTTCCTTATGACTGATAAAACCACTTGATGTGACTCTTCCTGGTTTGCAGAAATCATCTTCAATCCACCCTTTTATCACATCTAGTATGCAAAGAAGCACACTGGAATCAGTGCCTTTCTCTGAAAGCAAGGAATTCAAGACTTGAGTTACAGATCGTTTGCAGTCAGGAACAGCCATCACTTTTTCGCTAACAAGCTTCAGCACAGATTTTAGATTAGAGATGACTGCTACAAGATCTGCACCTTGACGAGAAGAAGAGACTGCGGAATCTGGATCAGTTCGCTGACCCTGATGTAGAGAATAGCATGATATAAATCAATGCAAGTGAGAAGGAGAGATGCATCATACATTATCCCTGATTAAGGTAAACAAAGCTGGAATATAAAGGTTTTGCACATGCAAATAGGTTATTAATTAGATGCTGCTAATCACCAAGAAAACAACAGAGTATTCTGCATCTGCATGGCCCCAATATATACCAAAGAGAGGCTACTGATGGTCTTTAATAGGCTTGGATACTACAAGAGATATTATCACTAACTTTTGTATCATTTGTCAATGTAGAAGGACAACAGTGAGCCACTTATCTTTTACACTGTTCAGTAACTTCAAACATGTTGGACAGAGATTTTGCTACTAGTGGAGAGTCTTGGGTGATCCTAGATAGATATTTTTTTTTAGTTCTATTTCTGTTAGTGATAAGAGTGCAGGATCTGTCCTCCGGGAATTTCAAAGGTTTTGGAGGACAAAGGACTATTGAGTTCATGGAAATGTTCAATGTTTTCCATTAATTAGAGCATTTGGTCAGAGCACAACTAAAAAATCTTAAAAATCAAACTATATGGAGATAACTGATGTCATAGAATAGGGTTTTATTTCTGGCCTTTATGGTGTTTTGCTTAAAAGGGATGGAAGTGGTATCAAAGGATTTAAAATCTTTCAATATTGATGCGGATTTGGCATATGATCACACAAAATAAAGAGAAATGTTTCATAACTAAGTGTTAATCACAACAGGGATTAAACATTTGGGGACACCAAACCCACACCGTAGATTACACGAGTATATGGATGAAAACGACATAGGATGGCTTAGCCTGTCTTTTAGTTGGGAGACTAAGCCCATTTAGACCTATTTCATTGTTTATTTTATTTATTTGAGTTATTTATGTTAAACAGTTTTAATTGATGGGCTGAGCCCAATAATGAGATGTTTTAGGGCTATGCTATTTATATGTTTCTCTTTTAGTTTGTGAGAGTTTTTTTGATGAATTGATTAAAAAATTGCAGAGTTGCATATTTTCCAATTCCCATTCTTCTCTTTCCTTGCTTTCAATTCTTAGCTTCTTTCTCTAAAGCTTCTTTCTTTCTTGCTTTAATTCTTTTTGTTTATTGTTCCGCATCATAAGGTTCTTTGGTATTAAACATCACCACAAAAAATAAGAAAGGTTATATGAAAAGAGAAGGAAAGAAAAGGATTAGTGGCATACTTGTCTCAAATGAGAACCTGTTGATGATCCCATATCACGTGCTAGGTGTTGAAGGATACGAACCAAGATGGGTGGTTCAATGTACTTCCCCGCCTCTGTCAGGGTTTTGATGACAAGCAATATAAAGGAAATTGAACTAACAGATGTATCCTCACCCGGTGTCTGAGGGGAAGTAACAGAGTCAATGTGCTTCTGTATCAAGTCATCGACTTTCTGATACAATAGTTTCACATCAGGTGGTGTACTGGCAGCATCTGGTGGAAAAGCAACAAAGACCATCTTCAATAGAGAGCACAATGACTTGCCAGCATCGAACAATTTCTGTTTGAAACAAGGCTCTAGAATCTGATAAAAAACAGAAAAAACCATTATAAACCCAAGGTTAAGAAGGAACAAGCAAATGCTCATTGTGTGGGAAATACCTGAGAGATCTGGTTGATGTTATTTCTAATGAACAAATGAGGTTGCTTCTCCAAGACCTTATTCATGACATCCAAGCCCTGAGCAAGAGCTGTAGAAGGGTCCTTTGACTGAGATGGTTGCATGCTGTTGAGCAATTTTTCTAAATAATTGAACTTGACATTAGCATTGGGCCACACCTCCAAAGCTTGAGAAAGTAGCTCCAATGCTTGTTCGTACATGGTAGAAGCTTCCTTGTCCTTAGGCTCTATGACCAAGGCAACCTGTTCCGTACAGCTGACAACATTGTTAACTTGTCTTCATACTGAATAAAGAATATGAACAGCAGCTGTTCCATAACGAGTGAGGTAAAATAGCTGCCGCAATTTGACCATGCACAATGATGGTAATGTAAATCATAAATGATCTCTATGTTCTTCAATTTGCAGAAAGCTGCAGCGTGAAACACTGTATCCATCTTTAACACAGATCAAATGTTCTATCATGGTGTCAATGTGACTGCATTTTTTGCAAAAGCAAGCCAAACATTTCTGCAGGTTTTGTCACTGTGAGTTGGAAAAGGTTGGGAAAAAGTTGAGAGGTCATTTGACTAAAGAGGTCATATTTTAACTAAATTCAAAGGGTCTTGTCCAATTTCATAAAGAATGAATAGAACATAGGACTTTATTTTGATTGCAACATTTCAGTTGTTCTCTGGTCACCTAATTCATGCAGGTTATGCAATGAGCTGTAACATCTAAACCGACAAGGGTCTGTGACCAGAAAATGCAAACAGAAATAAAATGCTAAGCATGATCTTCATCAGATCTTACTCTTATGTTTAAAGCAAAATTGAAACAAAAGACTCACTCTTATAAGAAAATTGATAATCATCTCTTCCATAGCAGCATTAGGCTTGAATTCTTCATCAGGTTGGCCACCAGGTCCAGGGGTTTCTATATTAGGGATTGAAGAGGCACCACCTGGTGACATCACACAGATGGATTGAAGGCCAGGTTCAACTTTAAATCTCTTACTTGCATCTTCAGGGTAGGTAGATCCATCCACAGCACGCTTGGGATCAGTACCAGCAGAGCCAGGGTTAAATTCATCATTAGACTTACTGGGGACATCACTATCAATCACAACTTTTATTTCATTTTGCCTTTGCCTTTCCCAGCCAACCACCAGTCCAGCAAGTTCTATTGCGAGGCGCCTGTTTTCTGTTGTTGTGTTGAGTGGCAGTCCAAGTCGACTGAGAGAATTGACCATTTGGGGAACAAACTGTGCTCTGCAGCTGTAGAAGAGATCTGAATGACGCACAATAAGCTGGAAAATGTGAATCAAATTAGGAATCGAGTGACCTTCCTCAACAAGAATTTTTTTCGTGTATCGTATCCAAATTGGCATCTGAGAATCACCAAGAGGCAACCTCCGTGGTAATGCTGGCATCAATATATCAAGAGCCTGCTTGACAAGCAGTTTATTTTCTGGCTGGCAAGTTCTGAGAAGTGCAACAAAGACCTGCATTTTTTAATTTGTACAAGGTTTATCTTCATGATGTATAAAGCACAATAATAAAAACAGATGCAATAGGTTTATGAGTGTTTCTTTTTCTGCATGCTCGATCAATGCAAATTACTTCAGAACGATGACAGCATATCAAAATACTCAATCACAACAATTTGTATACAGAATTGCAGGGTCATATAATCTGCACAAAGGTAGTTCTTCTGTAATCAAAATCACTGGTGTACTTCATAAATTAGATTTTTATAATGTACAATCCATTTAAGAAAAGAAATTTATGTAGGTAATGGGTTATTCAATTCCATTCCATTTGACAGAAGTTAGGGCAAGGTCCAAAAGTTATGTCAAAAGATATGATATAAAAACCACTGGACAAAAAAAGAGAGAAGAGACATCATGTCTGCAGAGTTGTTGTCATTCAATTAATTCTTAAGGTACCTGAAGTATAATTTTTTCTGGGGCCTCGTAGGCTTCCAAGAAATGGCAAACATTGACAAATGCCCACTGCTTACTAGCACTGTCCTCACGTTTGAGATGATTCCAGCCAAATTTAATGAGCTCTTTCCGATGTTGAACAAGGTCATTTTGGAGATATTTTAGTAGTAAAGTGGCGAGCTGCAAGAGTTCTATCCTCAAAGGTTCATCATATTCAGCAGAAACCTAATCACCAAATTCAGAACATTTTGATACTATAATACTAAAATTAAGGAATAAATTAATGCACCTACAAAATGTAGAGCTATTAACAAAATCCAGGAAATAAATAAAGGAAAAATGAAATTTCAAGAGAACCTCTTCCGGTGGATCAAGAAGTTCGTCAACAATGGTTTTTATAATACCAGAGTCAACAACCTCCCAACTTCGGCCATTTTGGAAAGCATGAGCAAGCATTGGAAGAATGAGCATTTGCATGACAACCACCAAATGATCATGACAAAGTTGTTTTGATTGGAAAAGGTTCAAAAAGTGCAAGAGGAGAGCTCTCTTCATGTTGGGTGGATATCCTTCTGCAACCTGAAATTGAATAATTATTTGTTCAAGTTGTAACAGCCAAATGAACAAATAAATCAAAAGGCAATATTTACCATGGGAAAAAAAATCAACTTAGTACCTTAATAATATAAAACTCCTTCAAAAAAGTGTAGTCAATGCGACTGTGAAATAAGAAGATGGAAAGGATATCAAAGAGAACATTAACTTCTGTTTTGTCATGATGCAAGTAATTCAGGAAGCATTTGACAATCCATTTGCTTTCTTTAACCTGCATTTGTGAAACGAACAAAAACCAAAGGTTTTACAATAAATTGGTCAATCTAACTCAACCAATTAAGTGCATGTTTATTTTCTTCAAAATGTAGACCGCTTTTATTTTAATTCAAGATTATATGTTCAACATCAGAGAATTGGTAACACTGTTTGAACCAACTGCAGAACATAGTTGCCAAAAAAAACCAACTGTGTCCTAGGCATGCACACGTAAGACCAGATTCATAGAGTATTTGTTTTTCCTTAAGTTCACAGGAGATGGAGCTGAAGGACCTCCTTTTGGCAGAAGACAGAAAAATCACAGATGCACTTTTGAGCAAGTTAGGCATAACTACAATAGGGAACATATAACACAAGAGTCAGCATTTAAGGACAATAGAAATGCGAAAAAGGTAGAGAAGAGAAAAATTAAACCAGCTAACAACAGATCAAATTCAGTGTTCAGCATTATTTCATAATCAATTGTGTGTTGGGTGTATATAACACTTTTATATTCACCAGTCAACAAGGTTATCAAGCAGTGCCGTAGTCATCTCAATAATAATAAAGCCAACTGAAGAAAGTTGATATGGAATAAATTACAAGACATGGTAACTAAACTTACTTGCACTAAGTTCAGCTCCTGTTCATTGTGCAAACGGGATATTCTAGCAGGTGACTTCCATACTAGCACCAAGGTATCAAACACAAGACGATTACTCTGCAACCAGCCCGGCATCAATTTGGCCAGTGTTTTGATAAGTGCAAGACCTTGAAAATAAGCATCCAAAGTTGCACCAGGGTTGAAAGATGGTAAATTAGCACCATCAGCTGGAGAGGCAACAAGGCTTTCATCACCCAACAAAGCAGAAGGTGGAGTTGAAGAAGAGCCAGGAGTCATCTCCACATCTGATTTTGGCAGAAACTCAGGAAAGGCACTTGCAAGTATCTTCTGTTGGGACTTAGCCAGTTCATCTCTCAATGGTTGGCCAGCATCTGATCTTATAATATACATGAACCTGCATTTCACAAAAGAGCAAGAAAAAATAAGAACTCCAACAAATTCATTTCCAGTAACATAATTCAGAATTTAGCTCCAGTATTTTAACCTTACCGCCTGAAGTATTTTGGATCACTTAATCGAGCGAGAAAATAATCAACAGCAAGTGTTGCATATCGATTTAAAAATTTTGTAAGAGGTAGGCGATATGGACTGTTAATTTCACTGTATACTTGTCCAGGAGGAAACGCTCCTTCCAAATCAATAGTCAAGGTCACAAGTTCATCAAGAAACTTTGATGCAGCATGGGGAAGTAAGTGGAATAGCTCAATGATAGCTGCACAGAACCAACAAAAGATATAACAATAGGAATAAGTGTACATGTATTTAACAAAGGTGCACAAATCATGACCCTGCATGTCCATTTCTAGGTATGCATCCATGCAGGAACACAATATCTAAGACACTAGCTGCATCCATGCAGGAACACAATATCTAAGACACTAGCTAGGCAAACGAACTATATGTGTCCACTGGAGTGGATCCCCTAGATGCTTACCAGCCGTACATGTATTATCAAAGGTGCACGCAAACATGACCACTCATGTTCATTTCTAGGTATGCATCTAAGCAGGCACATGATATCTATGCTGCTAGCTAGGCAAACAAACCATCTGTGTGTCCACTAAAGTAAATGGCCTAGATGCTTACCTGCTGCAATTTTCGGCTCTTCACCAGCCTTCCATGACTTCAGACTCTGGGCAAGCTTTTCAGGTTCCAACCATTTCTTAAGGTGCTCCAACAGCTTACCACCCAGGGTAACATTAAACCAACTTGACAAAAGTTCAAGCAGGCGGGCCAGACCTTGCAGAAGAGGCATGCTAAGATTCTTGGTGGGTGCCAAGTTAACTAGAATAGGCCTGAGGCTGCTCTGCAGAAGTTCTTTGGGCATTCTTTGCTGACTAATAACCTGAACAAAGTCAAGACAATTAAGCAAAGTAATTTCTTTTGTATTCTAAATAAAATCAAGATCAAAAGTAAAAAGCATTTCCAAGGCCAGAATAAGCAAGCTACTAATGACATGATGAGTTGATGGGTTGATTAGAAAAAAAAAATAATAAATGTTTTTATCAGAAGACAAATGAAAATTGAATAAAACAGATCGCTCATAATGGATGTATGTGATATCGGAGCTTCTTTTATTAAGTGATATGTGCTTCTGTTCCCCCTAGTTTAACGTTTCCAATTTTTCAAAAATGAAAAGTACATTTCTATGCCTAATGCATTATTCTAGTCCTTGAACAAACAAATATAATGGACAGACTCAAATACACACAACAGCTGAGATGGTATACCCACAGAATCACTATATGAAGGTCTCTGCTCCTTACAAAACTGCTGCTAAACCTACATTATCTACAATACTGAAATCATGGCCAAGCTAAAAGGAAATGAAGAAAAATATCTACATGCAAGCTATACCTACGTGAGAAAAGCTATACAATACCTGGCGTAAGCCTTCCTTGGCAACAGCAACAATTTCTGGTGTCCGACATGTCAAAGACTTGAAGAACATGGAAATGATCTTTGCACGCAATTCAGAATGATTTTGAGTCTTGAAATCAGCCCACGCCATAGCAGTACAGAGTAGCTCAATGCAAGCTGTTCGAAGCTTATTCAATGGCAAGGCATACTTGGGGTTCATAAACTTCACAGCCCATACATTTTCATCAGCCTCTGCTATTTGCAATGCTTCTTGCAGAAAGTTAACCAGCTCTTGAGTCAAATTGAGAAGAGGGGGCCTCAAAGCCAGGCAAAAATTCAGAGCTGTAACTATCCCAACCTATAAATACCAAGTCAAGTCAGCAAAGAAAATTGATAAATTACATTAGCTGTAGGCAACAACAAAGCATACCTGTTGATCAACAGTCTTTGACCTGAGTGGCCGGCTGATAAGAGGCTGAAGCAAGGGCTGGTACAAGGGCTCAAGCAACTCCGATACCTCACTGCCAGTCCTACTAGCCAACAGTGCCAAACATGATTGCACATTCTTTCGTACAATAATAGATGCATTGGGATTGAACAATTCTGAAGCAAGAAAATCAACTACCCCTTGAAAACTTTTCCTCCGTGGTTCACTGTTTGCTTCATCTACATTATTCACCACACGAAGAACCTGTGTAAGCACTTGACTAGTCTCTTCCTGCTCTTTGCTTGCATAAAGAGGAAGTCTTTTGAGTACATAGACCAGACCCTGCACAATTCTTACTTGGAAGTGGCACAAAGTCTCGACAGTGACCTTTCCCACCAAAGCACCAAGCCCCATAACACCTCCCACCTGTGCTTGCCATGTAGTTCCATAGCAACAATGCAAAAGACGTGGTAGAAGATGCTCAAAAACTGGGATGCGAACACTTGGGAGTGGTGAATATACAGGATTCATTGAGGGACTAGACACAATTATAGGAGTACCAGGGCCTCCTCTTGACATCAGCACATCACCGTGTTTTGGGCAAGCCAGGAGGAGAAGTGTTTCAGCAAAAACATTTAAAGCACCTAGAGCAGCTATGGCATGGACCCTATTTTCATCAGCTAGCACATCAACCAAAGCATCCAAGAATATCAAAGGGTCCAACTCTTTCAGATTAGTGCTAGCCTTTGACCTGGAACTGACACTAGCAATTGATGAAAGCATAGGCCCACCAAGGGCAGCAGTTGGAATTGAAGGGTTATTTGAGGTATAATCTATATGAAATATCATAGCAAAATGGTGGCAAACATTGACAACAAAATCATCTTTGGGGTCATGAAGATCTGGTTCAGCACTGGAAGCAATTATGGTCATTAACAGAATCTTGAAAACTGATTTCTCAGCCATAAGCTGGGTTTTTGTCTTCACACCTAAATCAGCCTGAAATAATACACGACAAATGTCACAAAGCAATGCTATACATTTTACACAATGGATATCATAACAGCCCGAATTAGCTCTATCCAATTTGGAAAAAAAAATCAAATATAATGATATGGAAAATTAATAGAATAAATGGGGATAGTAAAAGATGCTTCTAAATATTATCATAAACATAACTTTACAGTATACAAAGCATGAGAGCGAGCAGGCTCCAAAGCCCTAACCTCTCTCACACTCTCTTTAACGATATATATTAGTTATTAGAGAAATACATTATAAATACTTTATATTATTAAACAACACCTGCAAGCTTTAAGTAATAAATTAAAATGAGCTAAAATTTAGTAGGAATAGTACCCTGAACTAACTAAAGCTGAACACCAGTGATATTGAAATGTTTAAAAGAACAATCTGATCTAAAATTGAGGAAGAGAAGATTTTGTCCTTATATTTTGTTGTGCTGTTCCGAAGAAAGGATATTTTTCAGAACTTTTCACATGCATCATGAAGTATCCTAGAAAATTTATACTGAACTTACTAGTGTGAAAAAAGAATAAGAAAATAGTGAAGATGGTGAAAATCAATAAGTGAAAAAAGAATATTTCATACAGAGAAGAAATTTCCAATATGCTGAATATACAAAATTGCATTACAGAGACATTACATCGTAAAGATACCTGAGAATAAAGTTACTTAAAGCACAAGACACTCATGGCTAATCTACTCAATTAGGCACCATGAAGCATGTGATGAAAAAGAAGTTAGAAATAAAACAGGCATGGAAATAAAGAGTGGAAAATAAGATAAAACATCAACACTAAAATTCTTGAGAGATTCAGAAAATGAAAGAAAACTAGAACTTCATTTCAATTCCTTCAAATACAAGCATATGGTGTCTAAGAACTGAATAACAAATTATTAGCAAGCAACTATTAATAGAAAAAAAAAAAAAAAAAAACATTGAGAAAGAGCACTTGGAACCCTGTGAATATCAGCTAGGGAAGTCCCTCAGGAAGCACCTGCATGATAATACTAGAAGCAAGAAACATGTGGAAATCTCCCTCAAGATTAGTTAGGAAAATCTGGTATTAGCTAAACCAGATCTCATAGATTATTCCTTTCTAATTTAGCATAGGATCCTTTCCTGTCTAGTAAATATTTCCTATTTTGATAGATTGTAGGGTTAGCACTCTTCTCCTAATATATATTGTATTATACTCTTCGGTTATAATAAGAATATAGAGAAACTTCTCTTAAATTTCTTCATGGTATCAGAGCCTCTAGATCCTAAACCTTAAAAACCCTAAAAACTGCTACTTCAATCCAAAACCAAATACAGCATGGCTGCAACAGGACAAAGCTCTATCTCTAAAGTAACCTCACAGCCAGAAACAGCATCAGCTGGGAATAATCATAGAGGTACTTAAGGCATATCACATCCTATCACCGGTCACAAACTCAACGGGCATAACTATCTTCAATGGTCATCATCGGTCATAATGTTTATTTGTGGGAAGGGCGTAGACGACTACCTCACAGGAGAAGTCATCATACCAGAAAAGAATGATCCCAAGTTTCGAACATGGAAGACTGAGAATCACATGGTAATGTCATGGTTGATCAATTCAATGACCAACAAAATAGGAGAAAATTTTCTTCTATATGGAACAGCAAAGGAAATCTGGAATGCAACAAGAGAAACCTATTCAAGTTCTGAAAATACATCAGAACTATTCAAAATTGAAGCAGCATTACATGATCTATGCCAAGGAGATCTTTCTATAACACAATACTTCAACACACTCGTCGACATTGGCAACACTTAGACATGTTTGAAATTCATGCCTGGAAATGCCCCGAAGACACAACCCTATATAAAAGAATTTTAGAACTGAAACGAACTTTCAAGTTCCTTCTTGGTCTCAACAAAAATCTAGATGAAGTCAGAGGGAGAATAATGGGGACCAAGCCCCTTCCAAATCTCAGAGAAGCATTCTCTAAAGTTAGGCATGAAGAAAGCAGAAAGAAAGTAATGATGGGATCTCACAATTCAGCCTTTACATTGGAAGGATTTGCCTTGCTACTCGAGGATATCCAAACAATAATCATTATAGACGACAGAAAAGGGGAAGACCCTGGTGTGATCACTGCAACAAGCTAGGACATGTCAAAGAAACCTGTTGGAAGATTCATGGCAAACCTGCTGATTGGAAGCCATCAAGGTTAACAAATGACAAAGGCAGACGTGTCAACAATGTTACCTCAAATGACAACCAAGACAAGAACACCAACCTTCTACCTGAAACAAGTCCCTTCACCAAGGAACAACTTGATATATTACAAAAACTGTTCAATCAGAGTTTATTATCTCAATCAAGTACGTCAGCCTCTGGATCTAGATTGTTAGCTCAGAAAGGTAAATTTTCAAAAGCCCTTACTGTTAGTAAGAGACACTCAAGTCTATAGATCATAGACTCCGGAGCATCAGACCATATGACAAGAAATGCAGCCCTTATTAATGAATACAATTAGTGCAATAAGACTTCTACAATCCGTATAGCTAATGGATCTTCATCCCAAGTGAAAGGAATAGGCCTAAGCAAAATTTCGAGAGGCATGATCCTAAATTCCATTCTTCATATTCCTAAACTGGACTGCAACCTCATTTCAATTAGTAAATTGACTCGTGATCTGAATTGTGTTGCTAAATTCTTTCCTAACTTGTGTATATTTCAGGATTTGGATACGGGAAAGAGGATTGGTTGTGCTAAGATGTGTTCAGGGCTCTATCTCCTCAATGGATTCACTCCTCAAAAAGGACAAACTCAGAATGGAATCCTTGCACCTCATAAGGGTCAGTCAGTTTTATGTCAATAAGGATAGTGATGTTATGTTACGGCACTATCGTCTTGGTCATCCAAACTTCATGTACCTAGAGAAATTAGTTCCTTCTTTATTTACCAATAAAAATTCAAAGTCTTTCAAATGTGAAGTATGTCAACTTTCCAAGCATATTCGTAATAGTTATCCCACTATCTCATATAAATCATCACATCCTTTTGTCATAATCCATAGTGATCCTTTTGTCATAATCCATAGTGATGTATGGGGTCCCTTACTAGTAAAAAATATAACTGGAACTCGTTGGTTTGTATCCTTTGTTGATGACCACACCAGATTGACATGGTTATTCGTCATGAAAGAAAAATCTGAAGTGGGCCAAATCTTTCAAAACTTCCACTCCATGATACAAACACAATTCCACACTAAGATCCAGATCTTGAAAACTGATAATGCCAAAGAATATTTCAATTCTGAACTCAATACTTATTGTCTAAATCAAGGCATTCTCCACATCAGCTCTTGTGTTAACACTCCACAACAAAATAGAGTGGCAGAAAAGAAAAATAGATACCTATTGGAAGTTGTTGGATCCCTCATGTTCACCACTCATGTTCCCAAACAATTCTGGGGAGAGGTTGTACTCACAGCCACTTACCTCATCAACAGAATGCTTCCTAGAGTTCTAAAATTCAAAATTCCTAGTCAAGTCCTCCTACAAGCATTCCCACACACCAAAATACTCTCTTCATTAGATCCTAAAGTGTTCGGTACCGTCAGTCTTTGTTCATATCCACCCTCACCATCGCAACAAATTAGATCCTAAATCCATCGGGTGTATCTTTCTAGGATACTCTCCACATCAAAAAGGGTACAAGTGTTATTCTCCCATCAACAGAAAGTTTTATACCTCAATGGATGTCACATTCTTTGAACATCAAGCCTACTACCCCAAGTCTGATATTCAGGGGGAGAACAAGCAAGAATATCAGAATTGAGGTATAAATTCTGATATACCTCACACGGGAGATACCCCACAGAGTCATTCGCCTCTCTAGAGTCATTCTCCAGTAACTATAGTCTCAGGTCCACCAATTCCAGTTCCAAATCAGCCCATTCAACCAGCCCCAATTAAATCACCTGCACCAAAACAAATTGCAAATCCTGAACCTGAACTTCTTACCTATACCAGAAGGGAAAAACGAGAGAAGGAGATAGAGCATGCAATACCTCTTACATTGGATCAAGATTCAGAACCAAGTCCAAATTCTGCTCAAATACACTCAGGTATGGAAATTTCAGATTGTGAGAATCTTGCTTCCTTTGATGACTCAGACATTCCAATTGCAATAAGGAAAGGTGTTAAATCATGCACAAATCACCCCATCAACAGATTTGTTTCATATGAAGGGCTGTCACTATCTTTCCATGCATTTGTTTTAGCGCTTGACAATGTACAGGTTCCCAAGTCTACTGAAGAAGCTCTCAAAG
Source organism: Populus x sibirica (assembly GCA_019202695.1). NCBI lineage: Eukaryota > Viridiplantae > Streptophyta > Magnoliopsida > Malpighiales > Salicaceae > Populus > Populus x sibirica. The sequence continues at coordinate 2,155,246 of JAGMVL010000801.1, forward strand.
ACTTAGGATGGAGAAGGGCAGTCAGAGAAGAAATCAATGCATTAAACAAGAATAACACTTGGGAAATGTCTGAACTTCCACTTGGCAAGAACCACTTGGCAAGAAACCAGTTGGGTGCAAATGGATATTTACTATCAAACACAAGGCTAATAGGAGTATTGAAAGATTAAAAGCCCGACTGGTAGCAAAAGGATTTACTCAATCTTATGGGATAGATTATCAGGAAACATTTGCTCCAGTGGCCAAACACAACACCATCAGAATTCTCCTATCTCTAGCAGCTAATCAAGACTAGCCATTACATCAACTAGACATTAAAAATGCATTTCTTAATGGAGATTTGGAAGAAGAAGTTTACATGGAGATACCTCCAGGACTAGAAATATCCTCCAACTACAACAAAGTATGTAAACTAAAGAAATCACTATATGGACTCAAGAAATCACCACGGGCATGGTTTGACAGATTCACAAAGACAATAGTCCAAAATGGGTATTCTCAGTGTCAAGCAGACCACACCTTGTTTATCAAATCTTCTCCAGAAAATAAAAAGGCAATATTAATGGTATATGTTGATGACATCATCCTAACTGGTGACTATAGAGAAGAACTAGTGAAATTGAAGACACTCTTAGCCAAGGAATTTGAGATCAAACACCTTGGGTACCTCAGATACTTTCTTGGCATGGAAGTGGCACGATCAAAGAAAGGTATATATGTTTCTCAAAGAAAATATGTCCTAGACCTAGTAAAAGAAACAGGAATGTTGGGTTGTAAACCTGCAGAAACACTAATGGATTCAACCAAGAAGATAGGACCAGTACTAGACAGAACACCAGTTGACAAGGGAAGATATCAAAGATTGGTAGGAAGACTCATCTACCTCTCACACACCAGACCAGACATTGGCTTCTCTGTCAGTGTTGTAAGCCAATTCATGAATAATCCAACATAAGAGCATATGGATGCAGTTAATAGAATTCTGAGATATCTAAAAATGAAATGACCCCTGGAAGAGGTCTGCTATACAAGAAAAGTGACAACAGAAATGTTGAAATATACTTAGATGCAGATTGAGCAGGAGACATTTTAGATAGAAGATCTACCTCTGGGTATTGTTCATATGTTTGGGGAAATCTAGTGACTTGAAAAAGCAAGAAACAACAGGTTGTATCTAGAAGTAGTGCAGAATCTGAGTTTAGAGCTCTAGCACTTGGCATCTGTGAAGGAATGTGGAGACAGAGGCTATGTTTGTTTCTCGGAATTCATTTTCCAGGAAACTATTTTCCAAACTTTCCTGTGTTTGTTTGCCATTAGGAAAGTTGGTCAACGGAAAACACTTTCCAGTCAAAGGAAAATTTGGCTTAGTTTCCAGGAAAGTGTTTTCCTGGAAAATTTGGGCGGAAATCACTTTCCAGAAGTTGTGAAAAAATTAAAAATATCATTATTTGCTTATTATATCAAATTTGATCCTCGAACTTTTGATTGCTATATATATTTTGTTTTGAATATTTATTTTTCAATTTCATCTCTTAAAATTTAATTTTTATATTAACTTTGGTCCTCATTTTTATAATTGTTATTTGCTTTTCCCTTATCATTTTTTATTGAAATTTTTTATGTATCAAATTTGGTCCTCATTCTTTTGATTGTTACTTATTTTATTTGAAATAATTTATGAAATGTTAATTATTATTATTTTAATTTCTTCATCTTTTATTTATTTTTTATTTTTTAGATTTGATCTCTATTACTTTGATTATTATTTATTTTATTTTAGATAATTTATGAAATTATATTTTTTTTCAATTTCATTCTCATTCAACTTTTTAATATGTAAGATTTGTTCCTCATTATTTTAATAAACTTGAGAAAAATAAAACATTAATAAGTTATTTTCAGCTCATTTTCCATGACATAATCAAACACTTGGAAAGTGTTTTCCAACTTATTTTCCATTACACTACCAAACATCGAGAAAATAATTCATTTTCCCGGAATTCACTTTCCAAAAAAAAACTACTTTCCAGCAAACAAACGGGACCAGAGATTACTCAAGGAATTTGGAGTGAAACTATTAAACCCCATCAAGATGTTCTGTGATAATCAAGCTGCCATAAGTATAGCTAAAAACCCAGTGCATCATGACAGGACAAAGCATATTAAAATAGATAGACATTTCATCTCAGAAATGATTGAAAAGAAAATTGTCCATCTGATCTACACTCCTACCAAAGATCAAACTGCAGAACCAAAGCACTTCCCAGAACTAATTTTGAAGATTTGAGTCACAAGCTGCGCATGTATAACATATACAACCCAACTTGCGGGGGATTGTAGAAATCTCCCTCAAAATTAGTTAGGAAAATCTGGTATTAGCTAAACCAGATCTCATAGATTATTCGTTTCTAGTTTAGTGTAGGATCCTTTCCTGTCTAGTAAATATTTCCTATTTTGATAGATTGTAGGGTTAGCACTCTTCTCCTATATATACTGTATTATACTCTTCAGTTATAATAAGAATATAGAGAAACTTCTCTCAAATTTCTTCAAAACACAATCCCATGCCACAACAGATCCAAAGTCAGTGTTCAAGAGATATGAGATCCAAAGTAAATTTTGTTTTTCTCTAAAAGGATGGGTGCAATATGAAAACTTCCTATGAGGTCACCCATCCAAGCACTACTCAACTCCGGAGCTCTGATGGGTCAGGTGCAATAGCACTACTATGATTGTACCCACATCCAAAAGTAAATTTGATTCAAATGGAGATGACATAAATATGGAGGGAAATTTTGAAATTGCTAATTGTGGAATAGAAAGTGCTAACAATTGAGAATTTAGCAACACTTCAATCAATATTTTTCAACTAACCTTTACATTTGATGTCTCAGACCTACGCCAGGATGAATCAACAGCAGAAACTAACAAGGTTGACAATTGTCTGGCTGTATATCCCTCATCAGAAACATTACCAGGCAAATTAAGTTGAGATGATAAGCAAACGCGGAGGAACATCAAAGCCTGTTTTCGGTAAAAAGCATCCATGCCACTGTTTTTGTTTATGACAGCTGTTACAGCAAGATTAATGCATCTATCCAAAGGCACCAAAAATGGAGTTGATGGCTCAAATGTAAGTATCAGACGAAGCCCGTGCTCTGGGTTATCCTTGCACTCAAGTGCAAGGGACTCTTTAACAAAACGTCTGTTGCGGCCACCTAACTTGCCAAGGATTTGCACAGCTTTTCCACCCCATGGATAGGGTGCAGGCCTCAAGTGAGACCATAAGGATAAAATCACCTCTGACATGACAATAGCCATACTGGGTTCTAGGAAATCAGGATTCAAACTATCTATCCAAAATTCAAGTGTTCTTAAACCTAAACTCACTAGGTCATCACTTCCCTTTAGACAAAAAACAAGAGGTCTCATAAGATGAGGAAGGTGTGGCAGCAATGAGCTTAAGCGTGCAGGCAATGTTAAGCATAGTTCAAGTAAAAGGTCCCTCATATCTTCACCAGTTGAGCCCTCGAGCATTGTTAATAACATATTCAGGCAGGGCTGTAACATTGGAATCAGGTCCCGGAGAAGAAGCTCGAATTTACATCCAGCAAGTGCCCTAAACATTGTTCGAAGAAGCTGCATATAACCAAGAGGTCTTTCAACTTCAGTAGCATTCTTCATGCAAACTTCCATAATAAGAAGGGCATGAGGCTGCAAAATACGTTCAAAATCTGCTGGTGCTTTAGCAACAGCACCTAATATAAACCGAAAGAGGTGCAAAACCAGTTTTGCTGCAGGTGAATCTGGGTTCTTCAAAACATCAAGTTTCCTGCTTATGAGAAAGTTAACCAAGGCATCTGCAAATGGCCGATATACTTTCGAAGATTGCAAGAGCAAAGAAAATATGTGAACCAGTTGAGTATTGCTAATCATGCATTCAAAAAGTTCAGGCATGCACAATGAGAACATGTCCATAAGATCTCGAGGTTCCATAATACACAGTATCTCGGAGAAGAGATTAAGCATGTCCCTCTCCTCATCCTTCTCCTTAAAGAGAGCTAAACAATGCACCCCACTCTTCAGGACACCTGATGCTTTCCCCACCTGCCCAAAATCAAAGTCAGACCATGCCGATCATGGGACAAACAAACAGAAGACACATCAAATAATACCTCATCTTCTCTCATCCCTTTGAATGCTTGAGGAGATGGTAAGTTAGATGGCCGTGAAACAAGCACTTGAGAGTGTGTTCCATGTGTTGAAGGAGAAACCTAAACCAATGAAATTAAGCAATGAAAAAGAAGAACGAGCTAACATGTAAAGAACTGTTAAATAAAAGGCTGTTTTGGAACAAAGTTAAATTTTCAGACAGAAACCTGTGATCTTGGCAAATGTGCGTGAGTGATGCTCCATATAATAGTCTTCATTCCTAAAAACATAACCCAGAGATTCTTAAGTTCTCTGAAAATAGGTTAATTAACAATGAGAAACATAATTCAGTGGCATTCATCTCCATGGTGTAGTTATCATTATAAAACATTGAAATAGAATACAGATGGTATAGCAAGAGGATATATTATTACCCATAACTAAGGTCTTGATCAGATTCTTACAATCACTGACTTCCTTGGAATGTTCCACTGGAACTTGCAGATTCAAAACTGCCTGCAATCAACTGCATGTCAGATTGAAGACAAACCCCAAAGAAGATATATGATGGATTCAGAAGAAAAATATTGTCCAGTTGTATACATCCAATCAAAAGGATTGAAGACAATCCTGTGATGCCTTAATGACAGTGCTTCACCGAAATATTCTAAATGTTTCTATATATTTCCCAGTACATCAGGATATCTATGCATAATTATTCAAAAGAACTCGACAATGCTGGAGAAAACACTCAACATTTTCAAACTATGAAAGTTCATTGAGATAAAATAAAGAGATTGCAGATAAACTAAAAGGCATTTTGTTTCAAGGATCAACTAAACATTTTCTATTTATTCTTTGAAATTTTATGAGAGATACTTCTAGGTTCTAGCAGTTTGCTTCTTCCCAGAAACAACCAACGTCATCACAGTCAGGCTCTAGCAGTTTGCTTAACCTACAAACAACTAACTTCATCACAGATAGAGAGTTCCATATCTTAAACCATGCACACAAAAAAAAGCACTTTTGAAGATTGAGTAATCTGGCCATTCCCAGGATTTTCATTATATATTTATTTCTAGACTCTAGATTTGGGTTTGAGGAAAGCAAACTGCAGGTGATATTCCAAATGCTTCACCGAAGCTTCTTTATCACAAGAACCAACAAAGAGATACAATGCATAAGCAACAAATAAACAAGTCCTATGAGCAGACACCTAGCAAATGCTGAATAGTTATAACCGATAGTAAAACATAACAGTTTCGTATCAGTAGTGAAACAGAGTGAGTGTAGCATTCTGGTAAGGCTCAACATTTGTAATAATCATATATATACAGTAAATTTGAAATTAGGGAATGCATAACAAAGCACGTTCTTCTAACAGAGGAAACATGATGCCCAGAGAACAAAGACTAAAATTCAAACTGTTGACCCAAGCAACATGAAACGATGATTTAAAAGCACACAGAAAGTCACAGAGCTACCTGCACAGGGAGTTCAAGCTTTGACCTCATTGTAGCATGCTCCCTTCCCTCCTTACCCTCTTCCAACAGCTATCAATTAAAAAGGACATTAAAGTTCACAAGCAAACAAGACAAAGTGCAGTCAAGAATATTAGAAATGAACAAGCGAAAAAGACAGTCTTCTAAAAAATGTGAAGAAAATTAATCAAAGATATCTACAAAGAAACAAAGCAATGTTAATTATATCCGAGGACAGTTGGCTCCACATACTTAGAATCTTGAACAAGCATATGAAAGCACGTAGGCCAATTAATTAACTCAAAGCAAAAGGTCAGGAAAAATCTTATTATAGTTCAATTTCTTTTCTATTATAAATAAATTATCAACGGAGTTGCCTTAGGACCAAGGATAAGAAGTAAGGGCTACAGAAAAAACTGGAGAAGGAACATTTGTGAGCTAAAGATCTGCAATGAAATACTTCAGCTAGATACCTCCACAAGTAACATCAACATGTTCCAATGAGCTAGTATCCACCAGAGGAGCAAACAAGAAAAGGGAATTGTGTTTGTGTCACTACACTTGTAGACCATGTCGAATTGCATCTGCCTTCAAATTTGTAGCAATGTAGAAACCCGATAAAATAACATGAATCTTCCATCCACTCCAAAATCTTAATCAGAGCTATCCCAAAAGATGAAACTTATAAAGGAATCATCCTATAACCCAGATCAAACAAAGACATGAACCTGTAAATTTCTATCTCTAACACAGTTCCAAAGGTGATGAAATGCTTCATATGCCAAGACATTCAAATGGCTCACAGTCAAGTAATTGACCATAAGTGAGCTTCATAAAGATACCTCCCAGTAATTAAACTATTCACTGTTGTAGCATCACAGCTAAGGTTTGTCCCAACACAATACCACATGAGAAAGGGATCACCAAGCAAGGATTACCTGTGGAATGATGCGCTTGAAAGTGCTAAATTTGCCAACAAAAGCATCCAAAATACGCCCCTGTAAAGCAAGATGAGTTACTCCAAAATATAATAAGAAAATCCAACCAAAAAATCTTCACAAGAATACTTAAATTGATGTCAATACCAGTAAAATACGAGCTTCATCCATGGTTGATTGGTCCACACCTTTCTCAAAAATTGGCTCTACCTAAACCCAACAAACAATTTAACAGCATAAGAAATAGATTGTAGAACCAATCTTAACTATGCACCTAATTAGGCAGCTAAAGCCTTTATTGGCCCAAGCAAGCATACACACCAGATTCAACATTAGCCTGGCACAGGTAGTATGGATGCTGAGCGACAGTGAAGCATCATGCATGTTACTTGAGAACAGGTAAATAATCCGTGACAACTGCAGTAGAGATAGAAAAGAAAGTTAGAAGACAGATTTTTGATGATAAGAACCAAAGGAATCTCAGATAAAATATATTTGAACCAACAGATATCACCTTGTTCCCTTTTTATATGAATAAACTGGCAACAAATCACTCAAAATGGCAACAATACTGATCAATAATTAAGAGTCTAGCATAGGTAAGAAAACAAGAGATGAAAAAGTAATTGAGAAATTTGATGTCAAAGTAAAATTTGACATCAGGTGTCCCACAAACAGCAGCACCTGTGATAAGGAAAGGTCGCTCCGGACATGATGAACAATCTCTGCAAGTAGGCTATATGCCAATGGCCTCAGAGTTTCATAGCATGCCCGACCAGTTCCAACTAGAACCCTAGAATGAACAGGAAATATTCAGTAACACACAGCAATAATGAACTTAAAATCAAAGAGCCAAATATCCACAACCCATCCGAAAGTGATCAGATGCAATGTCAAACCATAAAAGGAAAATTCTAAGAAATTTCTCATAGGCAAACTATTAAATAACCAAAAATAAAATAGAGAGAAAATTGAATCCATTTTATGGAAACAATTGCACAAAATATATTCAGAAGAAATGTGATGGACCCCTACATTCCTGTTAAGCTACCAACCACATGATGCTTCCTTGAATAAGTTCAGTTTCAAATGATATGTCAGCAATTTATACAGAACCTCTGTCAAATTATTATTTTCCAGGTGTGGATATAGGTTGCCAATTGTAATGTTCATGTTCAATTTGCTCCTCCTCTGTTGTGATTTTTTTCATCAAATTCTATAAACACTAGACCATTCCTTCTCTTAGTACCACTAAGCGCACACAACAAACAGATTAGAGTGCTATTTCAAGTGTTACTCTTATGCCCCCAAAATTTAATTATTCAACATTTTTAGAATCTCCTGGGAGTTTGTGATCATCAAAGCTCATTGAAATGTATGCCCCTTAATAAGATAAAGGATTTTACCTCTCTTCTAAAAGTGTGTCAATTAAAGGAAATAAACCCCTCTTGAAATCTGTCCCCAGAACATGCTTCAAGGCAACTAGCAGCTCCTGCACCCAAAGTGCTCAGATATCAGTTTTTGACACACTACAATAGATCAATATTCATAAAGAGAAAATCAAATTAAAAAGCAGGGATCATTAACCTTTCTAATGGATACAGAGTCTGAGCACGTAACAAGCAGATTCACAATGCTTTTACATATACTTTCTTCATGTGGCCTGATATAGTCGGCAAAACTCTTCAACAGGTATGTTAAGAAGGAAACTGTCTGCAAAATGAAAAATAGTGATAATTAGTGGAAATCATAAGATACAAACAAATTGAAGAGCATGCACAGTTCTGCAATTTTGATTACAAGAATCTGATTTCTGCCAGACCTACTATTTGTTTTTTCCACAGATGACATCTATTTATTTTATGTAATTCTCTCCCACCTTTTTGAGAAAAAAAACTGGTAAACTTGCAGTGTAGCACTGAGCATGACAAGAAAGGACGTCAAGTGTAGCTCAACAGTGAATTTCATACAATTGTGAGCAGAGGCACATAAGATTTTTTGTGGATATATTTGAAAGTTTTTATTGTATTCAACTAAAGAGTTGCTTGACATTTTATAAGCTCAGCAAAAGAGGTCACAAGTTGGATCCTTACAACCAGAATCCCATTGAAACTTCACATCCTTAAATACAAATCTAAAAGCAAGACTCAAGACTCCATCAAGTGGTTTCACAAGCCTACGACAAAAAGATTTTAACTTATTTGCAGGAACTACAACAACATCATTGTTTCCGCAGTCATGCTAGATTAAGAATCCCAAGAATTGAATATCTTTCTATAACACCATGATTCCAAGGCCTGTGAAAATAAGGTTTCCCTTCAATATTTGCTAGAGAATTGCATATTTTGGTTGAGAAACAATCTCTCTCATTTAAGAACATGAGCACACATATTTAACAGGCATATTAATGACTACAAAATCCCCTCTATGAAAAAAGTGGTTTTCTCCCCTCCGGAATCAGTCTAAATATGCTAACAAACTCAGTACTGCCATATGTCATCTACAAAATCAACATGAAACAAGCTTTATTGCATCAGGGAAAACATTGCAGGGATATCAGTGAGCAAATGAAACTTACCTTAACCTGTGCACTCTTCAGCTCAATGAAGTTAGTTTTCAAACGGGGAGGAACCTTGTCAGGGCCCGGGACAGATATTGCAGCAACCATCAAAGGCAACAAGTGAGGAATATTAGTCTGTACAAGTCGGCTATACAATTGGAACAGAAAAATAACCACAAGTGGACTCTCGGTAACTATCTTAAATGAACGAGTACTAGGATTAAGCTGGCCATTCCCAACATGTCCAGCACTCAAAAGCCCTTGGTCTGAAGAAGTAGAAATTTCCATTGGCTTAACATCCTCTACAGCCACGCTTGTGTTATCAAAGAAATGGCTAATAGTCATTCTAAAATTCTGGTAAATCTTACATACAAAATCTAAAAATGGCTGAACCTCATTTTCTAATGTTGGCCTAAAATTTCTAAGAAGATCAAAAATAATACGAATGCATATCAACCCATTTTCTTCATTATCCGTGGTAAGCACTTGCATTGCAACTTTCAAAAGATCCTGAACAAAAGGCCGAAGAACCTCACTATGCGGTAAACGATTCAGAATCTCCACCACAATGTTCCGTAACTTATGCTCAGGATTATCTACAAACTGCGGTTTTGTAATTTGTAACAGAATAACTGAAAATGCCCTGAAGTAACATTTAAGGAAATTCAAATACTCCGCAGTATGAGCAATCTCGAGACTATCCCGCACCTCCATCGCGTTCTGTAGCCTCATTTGAATTGCTGTCCGAAAATTATAGACAGAATATAATTAAGAAAGTGAAAAATAAGGAATTAAATTTCTAAAACTCTATCAGCTTAGCCTAATAAAACGATCATTTCCCTTATATTACTTCAAATTACACAATAAACAACCAAAAAAGAAAAACAAATTACAATTATATATTCCATTTCCTTCATTTTCTCTGCGAACAAACAGTAAAATAAATAAACAAAAATCCATAGAGAGAATTACAGAGGTCAGGCTCCACGAGATGGCGAGAATGCAGCTCGAAATTCTGAATTGGACTCATGGCATAAAAAAACCGTTTGTTCTCAAATTGAGCTTCTAGGGTTTCATGGTAGTGAGGTTTTGGTTCTCTCGCTTCGGTTCTGGTAAAAATTTATGGTTTTCCAAAGAGAGAGAGAAATTTTGGGTTTTTAGGGTTTTAGATTGAGAGTAAGAATTGGAAATTTTAATGCTACGAGAAAGTTTTGTTGAACTATAGTACCTGCCATGACTTTTACTATTTTATTAATTATTATTGTACCGTTAATATTTTTTTAAAATATTAAAAATATAAAAAATAGTTTAAGTATTTTAGATTTGATGGTTCATTGAATTTGATAATCAAACTAGACTCAAAAGTCTTGGATCTACCGAGATCTAATAATCATACTAGATTCAATAGACTTAAATCTAGTGATTATGTCATGCACATTACTTGGATACCCAAGTCTACTTGAATCGTAATAATAATAATAATAATATAAAAATAGTTAATTTTGATTGTGATTATAATAATAATAATAATAGTAGCAGAAATAATAACAATAACAATAAAAATAATAACAAAAATAATAATAAGAGTAATAATAATAACAATAACAACAACAACAACAATAATAATAATAAGAATAATAATAACAACAACAACAATAACAATAATAATAGCAATAACAACAATAAAAAAAAATAATAATAATGATAATAATAATAATAATAACAACAACAATAATAATAATCGTGCTAATAATAAGAAGAATAACAACAACAACAATTATGTCAGACCCAAGGTGCTTGAATCTCACAAACATGTCTGATCCAAGTTTACTTGGGTCTGACAACATGTCAAACCCACGTTACTTCGGTCTGGCGGTCATGCTAGACCTAATAGCTTTGAGTCTAACAACAATAGGGCTGAGCATTTCCGGTTCGGTCCGATTTTAAACTAAAATAAACAACCAAACCAAAAAAAAAATTTCTTTTTTGAACCAAACCGAACCGAAAACCGGTTCAAACAGATTAATTTCGATTCGGTTTGGTTTTTTTCCCTTCCAAACCGGTTCAAACCCAATGGTCCTCTACCAACACTGTTCATCCTCTTCCTCCTCTGGAATACAAGAACCCGCCTGAAAAAAAAATGTTGGCCTTTATTAGAACCATCAACACAACCAAATTCAATCCACATTGTAGATCAGGTTGTCTACCACAAATCCCATTTTGTTCCAGTTTCCTTCACCCCACGATGTGTCATTAATGTTAAGGAAACTCATCACCAACAGTCTAACAATGACAGGACTGTTGGTGTTCTTATCCCACCAAATACAGAGCAAAAAAAATAAAATAATTATCAGCATACAAGATCACTATCCCAGGAAGATAAGGATCGAATTTCTCTCGAGGTTTGGCCTTATAAAATCAGAGGGGGGAAAAGGACACAAAACCAGAGAGACAGAAAAGGAGGGAACCTAGAGACAAGAGAAAGGGAAAACCCAAAAACCAGAGAGGGGAAGAACAAGAAACAACAAGAAAAGGAGAGAGAGGATCGGGTTTCCATCCACCAGATCCAACAAAAACAAACAAACACACATCTCTCACAAAAAAAGCCATTGTTGATTAATCTCTGCTTTCTTAAGAACCTGTGCTTTCCAGGAAGAAGCCACAGCAAGATAAAAGTCTCATAGATAGTAGAGGGAGGGAGAAAAATCAACGTGGAGAGTAAAGTGAGAGATAATGAGATATGCAGAGAAGGGAGGGGGGTGGTTGATAGGTAAATGTTACTTTAGGGTTAGAAAATATTCTATTTATAGTTGTTTTTTTTTTAAGTCTTTGGCTGGTTGAACCGATTTGGTTTGATTCAATTCAATCGATTTCAGACTTTAAAAACCGAACCGGAATTTTTTTGTGATTTTTTAATCGTTTAATTCGGTTTTTTTTCGGTTCGGTTTTTTCGGTTATTTTTTTTCGGTTTTCTCGATTTAATCGGTTTATCGGTTTTTTTGCTCACCCCTAAACAATAATGATAAACCTAGGTACTTGGGTTTGGCGACCATGTCAGACCCAACAGACTTGGGTACTTGAATAATAATAACAAGAATAAGAACAACAACACCAACAACAATAATAATACTAAGAATACTAAAAATAACAACAACAACAACAACAACACCAATAATAATAATAACAACAATAAGAATAACAATAATAAGAATAATAATAATAATAATAATACTAAAAATAACAACAACAACAACAACAATACTCATGATAAAAATAATAACAACAACAATAACAACCATGTCAGACTCAAAGTGTTTGGATTTGACAAACATGTCTGATCCAAGCTTGCTTGGGTCTAATAATAACAACAAAAACAACAACAACAACAACAACAATAACAATAATAGCAACAACAATAATAACAACAACCATGTCAGACCCAACGTGCTTGGATCTGACAAACATGCCTGATTCAAGTTTACTTGGGTTTAGTAACAATGTCAGACTCAAGAGACTTGGGTCTAGCTTGGATCTGACGGCTATGCTAGACCCAAGAGCCTTGGATCTAGCAGCCATACCAAACCTAAGTCTATTGCGTTTGATGGTCATGCTAGATCCTAGAGCCTTAGGCCTGGCATTATTGCTTGACCCCAAGCAAATAACAAGCAAACAGAAGACAATTGTCCACTTTAGTTGTTAGGAGAGATAAAAAAAAGAAAAAACGCAAACAATCAAAGAAACATCTCGCGAAAACATAAGATGAGAAAATGAAAGTGAAACTATTATTACAATCCACAATAAAAGATCTCTTGATCTACAATGATTTCCCCACACCATTTAACTTTTATTATAACAATCATTGCCTGACCCAAGCAAATAACAAACAAACAGAGGACATTGTGCACTTTAGTTGTTAGGAGAGAAAAGAAAGAAAAAACACAAACAACCAAGAACCAAAGAAACATCCTGCAAAAAGATAAGATGAGAAATTGAAAGTAAAACTACTATTATAATCCACAGTGTCATAACCCAATTTTTTATCCTTTTATTTTAATTATTATTATTATTATTATTATTATTTGATTTACTGAAAAATGATAATGAAAAAAAATGAAGAATGATGATGAAAAACAAATAAAAAATGAAATAAATGAAGAATGAATTAAAATTTGGTTTTAGGGCAACATAATTGGAAGTTTAGAGATTTAATTAAACTCTTGACTAGTTTAATTAATAAAATCAAGGGTTTAATTGGAGAATTGATAAGTTTTGAGACTTAATTGAGCTTGGAATTAATTTAATTAATCAAATCAGGAGTTTGATTGGAGAATTGATAAGTTTAGACTTAATTGAACTTGTAATTAATTTAATTAATGAAATCAGGGACTTAATTGTAGAAATACCAAAGTTTGAAGAGTCAATTAAGGGTTGAATTGATACATTCTGAAACCAAGGACTGTTTTGTAAAATTCGCAGAAATACAGGGGTCCAATTAAAGTTTACCCAAGGGTTTGCTTACAAAAAGTTCAAAACTTCAAGGACCACATCAAAAATAGCAATTTGAATGGAAAACGGAGCCGTTTCTTGGATAAACTGTTCACTGCCCATTTCAGCTTCCGTTTCGACAGTTAAAGAGAAGGTTTATGTTTCAGCGTTAAAGGCATTAAGAGGGGGGCAACCCAGGAGACGAAGAAAAAAAGGCAAAAAACGCAGGAGACATAGAGGAGGGGGAGAGAAAAAAACAGAGAGAGAGAGCGACCGAGAACGGGAAAGAAAAACCGGGAGGAGCATACGAAAAAAACAAACACAGAGGGGAGCAAATTTTTTGCCCCTGTTTCTTCTCAAAGAAATAGAGGCGTTCGTGCCTCACAATCGTGAGGCACGAACACGTGAAGAGAGGCCATTCTCTGGCTTTATAAAAGCCAGAGAAGGCCACAGATAAAGGGAACGAACAAAAAAAAAACCAGGGGCTAGAACACGAAAACCAGAAGAGAGAGTAAAGAGAGTCAAGAGAACAGAGAAGATAAACAGAAAAGAAGAAGACGACAGAACAAGGAAAGCTAAAACAGATGAGAGGAAGCAGTGTTGGTGGAACAGCCTTTCCACACCGCCATCTTCGTTTGCAAGCAGCAGATTCCAGGAACAGACGAAGAAGGAGAAGAGAGAGAGAGACCGGGAGAGAGAGGACCGACAGACAACAAAAAAAGAGGGAGGACATCGTCCGGCCAGAGCTAACCGGTCGTCACCTTCGTCTTCATCTTTACCCCGCAGCTGCTCCAGGTAAACTCTCGGTTTCCCTCCTCTTTTGCATTTGCATTTTAATTCACTAGCTGTGCATGCAAATACAATTCGCTTGGCACTGTACACTTGTAATTTTAATTACTCTTGTAATGTGCTGAGCGTGTATGAGGATTTCTTGACCAGCCGGGTCACTGGCTTGGGCAATAACCCAGCAAGGCTTGTTGGGTCCCGCCCAACTAAAAAAAATATATATATAAAAAAATAAAAAATATGTGCATGCATATAAAATAAATTTATTTTTTTAATTTATTCACTAACGCCAGAGTTAGGAATAAAAATACTGATTTAATTGTATTTTAGTTTTATTTAGCTACATAAAAAAATAAAAAATATGTGTATGCGTAAAAATAAATTTATTTGTTTATTCACTAACGCTAGAGTCAGGAATAAAAATATTGATCTAAATTTATTTTATAGCTACGTAATATTTACCAATGCCAGAGTTGGAAATATCCGTAGTTGAATATTCACTGACGCCAGAGATAGGAGCATCACTTTTTTTTTATTTACGCGATATTTACCAACGCCAAAGTTGAAAATATTTGTAGGAATTGTTCACTGACAACAGAGTCAGGAACATGAAAAGAAGGATAGAAAAGGAAAAAGAGAACAAATTCTTAGCAATTTTAGATAAAATCAGCAATGCAGCTTGCCTTAGGTAGGACGCTTAAGGGGTGATAACATCTTTTCTTTTGCGTAACCAGTCTCGTACCATAGAGTCTCTGCTGACCAGTCAGTGTTTCTAGTGACCATAATACTAGCTGACGACTCCTTAAACAAGACCTTTTTCCATAAAAGAATAGGATGTCAGAAATCCGTTCTTTTCCATGAAAATTTTTAAGGTCGCCGCGATGTCGGGTGCGACACACAGTAAAAGGTTTTTTGATCTACAACCTTATATTACTTCAAATTACACAATAAACAACTAAAAAAGAAAAACAAATTACAATCATATATTCCATTTCCTTCATTTTCTCTATGAACAAACAGTAAAATAAATAAATAAACAAAAATCCATAGAGAGAAAGAGAGAATTATAGAGGTCAGGCTCCATGAGATGACAAGAATGTAGCTCGAAATTCTGAATTGGACTCTTGACATAAAAAAATCATACATTCTCAAATTGAGCTTCTAGGGTTTCATGGTAGCGAGCTTTTGGTTCTCTTGCTTCAGTTCTGGTAAAAATTTATGGTTTTCTAAAGAGAGAGAGAAATTTTGGGTTTTTAGGGTTTTAGATTGAGAGGTAGAATTGGAGATTTTAATGGTATGAGAAGAGTTTTGTTGAACTATAGTAGTACCTACCATCACTTTTACTATTTTATTACACGCTATAGAAGATGGTATGGACCGCCGACTCACGCTTTATGAGTTAGTGATAGCTATGCTAGATAATGATATATTGGTATACGATAATTTTTTTGTAAAGTTATTTGGTGTATTTTTGGATAGGATAAAAAATAATTTTTGTCTTGTTCAAAGTTATTTTAGTGAAGAAATTTTTGTTTGACTAAAAGGTAAGATAAGCTTATTTAATTTTCTGCATAAGGGTTAATTTAGATGATTTAAGTCAATATAAAGATAAAAATGATTGTTATCATAGTTTTAAAACTCGACTATTGGCAGACCCGAGGCAAAATCCGGGTCACAAACTAGGTTGACTATTGACTTGGGTCAACATAAAGATAAAGCCTAACTTGGGGGTCGAACCAAGGCCAAGACCAGGTCAAGGGTCGAGTTAACTATTGACCCGGTTCAACGTAAGGATAAAAATAATTATTGTTATAGTTTTAAAACTCAACTTGAGGGTAGACCGGGACCAGGCTCGGGTAGCGAGTCAGGACCATTGACCCAGGTTAAAGTAAGGATAAAAGTAATTATTATCATAGTTTTAGAAACTGACTTGAGAATTGATTCAGGACCAGACCTAGGTCATGGGTCGGGTTGACCATTGACCCAGGTCACCATAAGGATTAAAATGGTTATTTTCATAGTTTTAAAACTTGACTTGGGGGTCGACCCGAGGTTAGGCTCGAGTCACGAGTCGGGTTGACCATTGACTCGGGTCAAAGTAAGGATAAAAATGGTTATTATCATAGTTTTAAAACTAAAATCAGGGATCGACCTGAGGTCAGGTCCTGATCATAGGTCAGGTTGACCATTGACCCAAGTCAACATAAATATAATAATAATTATTATTATAGTTTTAAAACTCAATTAGTGAGTCGACCTGAGGCTAGGTCCGTGTCACAAGTTGGGCTGACAATTGACTTGAGTCAACAAAAGAATAAAAATAGTTATTATTATAATTTTAAAATTCAACTCGAAAGTTGACATGAGGCTATGTCTCAGTCACGGTCTAAGTTGATCATTGATTCAGATCAATATAAGGATAAAAATGGTTATCAACATAGTTTTTAAACCCTACTCGGGGTTGATTTGAGGCTAGACTCAGGTCATGAGCTGGGTAGACCATTAATCCGAGTCAATGTAAAGATAAAAATAATTATTGTCATAGTTTTAAAACTCAATTAAGGGTTCAACCTTGGGTAAGGTCCAGGCCAAGATGGTTAACTCGGGATGACCCAAAGTAATGTAAGAATAAAAATGATTATTATCATAGTTTTTAAACCCAACTCAGGGGTCAATCTTGGGTATGGCCCAAGTCACGACTTGGGAGGGTCAACCCAGGTTGACCAAAATTAAAAAAAAATCAAAGAAACCTCGTTTTGACCTATATATATTAAGTCAATGGATTTTTTACTAATGTTTTATTTGGGGTCGACTGGATAATAAGTTGACTCGAGTTTTTGACTAGGTCAGGTTGGTTTAATCATTTCTCTATTTTTTTTTAACTTGGAAAGCTCTAAAACTTGGGTAGACTGAGTCTTGTCTAGTGTCAAGCAAACATAAAAATAAAGCAAATTATCCAGTCCAATCCAAAGCACACCAAACACTGGACAAAAAAAATTATTTGTCTAGTCTTGTCCAGTTCAATCCAATCAATATTGTTTAGCATACCAAACACTACTTAAATGTGTGTTTTATACACTCAGATGCTAGATGGATATTTTTTCCAATAAAAAAAAGGTAAGATTTTTTGACATGTTTTTTTACATAAAAAGTATATAGTGTAAATAAAAAATCTTATGCACACATCTAATTAAATAAATTAAGAACCATTTGTGTAAACAAATTAAAAAAAAAAGTCATTAATGATAATTAAATATGTATATGAAAAAGTCAAAAAGTGGATATAGATCAAGATATTTGATATCGCAACACGATCCATCTACACAATTGCATTTAATGACCATCTTCATTAAGATTATTTTTTTATTTAATCAAATGATAGTAGAAATAGACACACATATAAAATTGACTGAATAAAATCAAAGAGAAAAAAATATCTCGCAAGGTTGAACATATTAGAGATAGTATCCAGAAATAAATATTTTTTATTTTTAAAAATAAATTTTAATTATATAAAACATAAAAAAAATTATAAGTGAAATAGAAAAATCTATTAAAAATTAAATATATACAAAATACTTAATAAAACCACTATTTAAAAAAATATTAAATACAAAAATAAAAAAACCAAAGAGAAGAGGTATTAATAAAAAAACCCATTTAGGAGGGCCGGAGCACGAGCCCATTTATTTTTAAAATGTAAGTAGGGTGGACAACATGTTGTTTGCCCTAATGTTTTTTGGAAAAAAAATAAGTCATACGAAACGTCCCCTGACTTAGGCTCTTCTAGCCATTGTAGTGGCCGGAAAATCAAGACAAAATATTTTTCGATCCAAAAACCTATTTTCAACTCATTCTTGACCTAAAACACCTAGAAAACACCTTAAAAACCTTGATAAATTCATCTATGGCCTCAAAAAACCATTCCAAAACCTGAAATCAACCCGAAACCAAAAATCTTCCCAAGCTTATATATGTTTTTTTAGGCACTCTCAATATAAAAAAAAAAAGAAGAAAAAAACATCTAAGTTAAGCTTCTCTCATCAAATGAAATAATTTGACATAAGATCGACTCTTTTAGTGGTCTAAATTAGTGTCAACAATATTTGTTTCTCTCTACCGCCAAAATCCGACGATCTCTCTGTCATTTCTCAAACCAGGGACTAAAAACAACAAAAATAAACTTTTTGTATCAAAATTGAATTTAAAAAATATTAAGGGACCAAATAAGAATAATTTGTAAAGTTTAAGGACTAAATTAAACTTTATGTCTGAACTTTAAAACCATAAACTATTTATGATACCTTTTTTACTTTGGTCTCATGTTTTTCAATTTTCTTCTTAGTTAACAAATTTGATTCAATTGTCTTGGAATTTGGCTTGGAAAAAATGCAATTGCGCACAAAAGTTTTTTGAAAAAAAAGACGAATTTTGAATAATGGATCAACAATAAAATATGAAAGGGTCAAAGACACGTGTGTATAGTGTTTTGGCCATATCTTTTTGATAATAATGTGCAGCTTAGCTTTTGTAAAATTGTTTTTTTAATTAATAATATATAAAAATAGTATTTTAGATTTTTTTATTTTCAATATAAACACATTAAAATCATTAAAAGCACATAAAAATTAATGTGATATTTTTTAAGCTAAAAACAGTTAAAAAGCATTTTGAAATACATGTTAAATTGCAAAAACAAACATATTTTAAATAACTTTAGGTGTGTTGAGAAATGGAGTAATAGATTGTTTTAGGAATTATGCTTTGTGATTTTTATTTTATTTTATTTTTGATAGGTTATATATCAATCTTATAGATTTAATTTTTTTTCTATTTCAATCCTCAACATTAGATATGTTAGAAGTGGAGCTTCGTAACTTTTTTTATTTACTTTCTATGAATTTATCTGAATCTCATGACTCAGGTCACTAGTTTCACATGTTACCTGGGTTGACTCGAGTTATTTTTTTAGCCATTTTTTTTATTGATTTGTTTTCAATTTCATCATTCAACATTGAGTTGCTTGGAATTGGGCTTCGTAATATTTTTACTTGCTTTCAAAGAGGTTATTCGGATCTCATGACCCGAATTACGGGTTTGGCAAGTTGACCTAGGTTGTCTCTATTTATTTTTTTATCCTTTTTAAATTGAATATTTTTTTAATTAGGCTTCACAATTTTTTTTGCTATTTATTAAGTTATCCCAATCTCATAACCCAAACCACGAGTTTGACAAGTTGACTCGGTTTATTATTGTTTTCTTTTTTAATTTTATTTGTTTATTAATTTCACCCCACAATAACTGATGCAATCATATTATTCGATAGTTTCACCCATATGTAAATAGAGTTTTGCCTATGTTTTATATATAAAATGCCTTGATATTCTTTGTTTTATGTTTTGAAGGCACTTTTAGATGAAAGATACAAAAAGGAGTAAATTGGAGGTAATTGGCAGATTTGACCTTCAGTCGATGTTTTGTGCAGAGCGTGAGCTCTAGAGGTCGAAATGACGTGATTTTGGTGACATTAAAAAGCTAACATCCATACCTTTTTGGACATCTAAGGCAAGAAAATAAAATAAGGAAGGGCATGGAAATCGCAGCCTTCAAAGTCAAATCTCGCAATCTGCCAGTGTTGACCTTCGGCCATTACGACTTGAATATCCAGAGCTACAGAAGTCCAATTGATGCAAACTCAATTGTTTTGGATTCCTGACTCAAACACCTATCAACGATCCAAATTTCAGCAAACAATGATGTCATATGAGGGAGATATGATTTTGCAAAGATGACAACTGAATTCTGCCAGCAAACAGGTTTCGTGAAGAAACGAGTTCAAATTACCTTCCGAAGCATCTAAACCGACATCCAAGTTTTTATTTCAGCAATTTAGCTCCTTTAAGTCCAATTTTGAAGATTTCATGCAAGGGTATTTCTCCTTTTTTAGAAAAATAGTTATTGAAGTACTTAAATGTAAACTGTCTACTTAAGGGAGGACTATTTTGTAAAATAAAGACTAGGGTTTCCTAGGATATAAAAAGAATGAGAGAAGAGAAGGGGTGCAGCCAGCCAAGAAGAGAAAAACACCCCCTTCCTCTAAGAAACCCGAAATCATGCATTCTTCTTTTTGTTAGTTGTTCAACAAACATGCAAGGCTAAACTATTTTTCTTGGTTGCAAGGACACGGAAACCTTCGAATTTCAAGAACTGTGAGATTTATTTTACCTTTTCTTTTCAGTTTTTATGATGATATGAATGTTCTCCTATGCTTATTTTTTCTATGATTGTTTATTTTAATTGCTAGAGCGAACTCTAAGTTATTATTGTAGACAATCTATTGCTAAGTTTGATATCAAAATCGGAGTTGTAGTATATGAACTTGTGAAGCAACTGAGTTTAATAATTGTGGCGGATCTACGTTATTAATCTTAGGGAGAACATTCAATCAAATTAAACATAGACTGCGAACACTTATGTTTTCTTGATTAATCAACTTATCTAGTTCTTAAGGCTGCCATTGAATTAAATTACTAGTGCGGACACTGTGGTTGTTTGATGGTTAGGGTTAGTTATATGGTGGATCCGTTAAGTAACCAATGTTAAGAAGAGATAAATATTCAGAATATAAATTGATGTCTCGTTTCCATGATCAGTTTTGATTTCTGTAGGTGGACGTTTACTTGTGACCAAAGTTTGTTCTCTTGATAATTTTCTAATTTTATTACTTTCGCTTGATAGTTTTCTGTTTTCTTTTACTTTAGCCTAGATAACGTCAACCCCCCTAAATTGCATATCATCTAGCATAAAAATCTGAATTGAACCTTCCTCGTGGGATCGACCCCTTGCTTGCTCTATACTATCTTATGTGTTGTGTTTTTTTATCCCAACAAAGAAGAAGAAGTTTACTCAAGCAAAACTGAATGTCATTAATGTCTAAAGGCTACCCCTAAAGTTGCGACAAAATAAAACATAATATAGTCCTAAGATAATAACCCTAATGGTCCCATATTGCACTGCAAACCAATAGGCCTTAACTAAAACTTAGCCAAACACAAGACTAATGCCTAAAACAAGCCTAAACATTGATTTTAGGTCAAAATTTGGATCTAGACTTGCTTGGATCGTATCAAGGTAAGCCAATATCTTCCACACATGCTTCCAAGAGTATTAAAAAATCCTTGTATTAACTAAAATCCATAATACACAAGGAAACAATGTTTCTACAATTTTTGCACATTTTTGACAGATTTCAGTTATGGCTTCAAACATGTCATTCTCCTTTGTCTGAATGAATTAGCAGGCTTACCATATATCTCCGAAAAAGTATGAATGTCTACTTTCCAACCCAATTAGAATATTAACATAATTCCTTCTTTAACTAAAGATATATTCCAAATAGTAAATGAAGGTCCAGATAGATAAATTTGAAAAGATTTATCTAGCACCTTTAACCCTCTAAAATAATCCCTTACTAAACTCCGATTTACTTGAACTTTTAACCCATTGTATAACATGTCTAGAAGCTCCTGTAAAATGTTTAGCTTGATCCAACAATCTAATTGAAAGTTATGCTCGATAATGTAAAACTAATAGGAGGAAATTTTACACCAAAATCCAAATCTAACCTTGCTTGGATCTTTTTTTTTTCTTTTTATATTATGTATCACCATAAATAAGGATATTAATGTCTTCTTCAAACAAACCATAATCCAAAAAGTCATCAACATCGACAATCATATCATCTTTTTCTTTGAACTATTCCTCTAATTCGATCAAAGCATTTATTGAAGCCATGTTACAACTTGTAAGATTAGTTTGTTTTGAAGTATAGATATAGTTGTTGTCCATAGTCTTTACCACTATTTGTTTCTTTATAAAAGGTAATGGTTTTCCCCTATTAGAGTGCTATTAATTAACATCGTTTTTTTGTTTCTTTCTTTCTTATTGTAGGATTGACAAAGACTTAAGTTAGTGTTATGTTACTTATTTATTTTGTACAAGCACCTTAGATGTTGACCAAGCATATGGGACAACATTTTCTTGTTGTTATTTGACATCTAGTCTTACTTTAGCATTAGGTGTACTCTTTACTTTTTCAACTTATAAATAGGTTTTTTTCACAAACTTTTTAACTATCTTTATGAAATCCTTATCTACCTTTCTAGAGGTTTATTCAGTAATATATTTTCTTAGTAGGTCATGGTCTAATGTAACCTCTTGAGATGAAGATGTTGTTGGGGTAGGAACCCTCTCCACTCTTTCTACAAATGTTTTTTTTATTATTGTATGATTTTGTTTTAGTAGAAATTAATCATTAATCATCGTTATTGATTTGTACATGATTGGGAGCAATCTTGTCTAACATAGATCGATCTTGGGTGCCTCTTATTACAAACCTAAATAATGATTAGGGTTATTTGTTATTAACCACTTTATTGATATCTTCAGCATTCAAAACCTCTCTTTTTGGTGAGGTGTATGATTGTTCATCATCTTTTTTTGCCAAGATTTTTAGGCATTGTATTCTTCTAAACTGAACTTTGGATAAGTGTCCTTGTTTTCATCTCCTTTTCATATCTAGGAGATACTAGTGGTTGATGACAATATCATCACCCTCTTCATTGCTAAGTTAAGATGATTTATATTGTTGCTAGTGTTTATGTTAGTCATTGTTAACTAATCTTTTAGGCCTAAATATTTTGGCATGTTGTTGAGTTAATACTTGTTTAGATTTGTCATCTAGGTCTTTGGAGTGATAATATAACAAGTATGACACCTATATACCTCATAAAGAAGTATGTTCTGCACTTTTGTCACCATTTTTTTTTGTTTGCCATTATTTATATATTTTCTCCTAGTATTATTATCCATGAATAATTCTAGCCTCTATCATGGTCGATTATGTTTTACCTCTTACAATTCTCTTTAACCAATAAGTCCTTTTAGCTTAGGGGTAACCATTATTGTTATTACTTTGGAGAATGAGTTGTTATTTACTTTCATCTTTTTGTTTAGAAAATGAATACGACAAGTTTTTAATGTCTTTTGAATCTAGTTTATAAAAATAACAAAATTGTTAGTGTCATGCCACTTTTAATACTTCTTCCTTTTAATTTAGTCAAAAAAGGAGGGGGATGTAATAATTGTTAGGGAGCTTAATTTTTCCCCATCAATTGATCAAATATTTTCTCAACTTTTTTTATGTCAAAAGAGTATTCCTTATTTTCTTCAACCAATTGGGTAGCTTTTGTTTCTTTACTACTAGGTTTAATAACCTTTCTAGACTTTCTTAATGTCGTTGTCTCAAATAGTCTTCCCTCTTTTATTTGTGTGATTGATATTAACTGTTGGATTTCCTCAAACTCTTCATCTAAGTCTAAATTAGTTAGGGAATGTAGATTCACGACATCGTTTGAATAGTCAACTAGGTATGTTTCCCTAAGTGGCTTCTTTTATACTTGTTTTGCTAACATTTTCTTATAATGAGCAACATCGTCTGTTAGGGTGTAGATGTTTAATTATTTATTTCCTATGAATTGCTTCCTTATGTTCTACTACAGCCCTTTTAGAATGAGTATAATTCACTTCTACTTTATTATAGCTATAATGAACTTAATTTTTAATGTCTTGAATTAAAAAGCATAACCCTCAGTTGATTCCATAAGTTCTAGACAATTTTGGCTAAGTCATCAATGTTACCTCTGATTCTATTATGTAAAAGTGCTCATGGAAACGAGTCTCTATCTTTTACCGACCGTTGATGGAGTTGGGTGGTAGCATAAAAAATTAGTGGAAAGTTGTCTTGGTTAATGATAAGCCAAACAACTTTAACTCCACAAAAGGGTTTACTGCACCATCTTCACCCTCATAGATCAATTTTCATCCTCAAAGAATTATTTGAAATATACAATATTTATTCCTCTATAAATTAGGTACAACCTATTAACTCATTCAGGATACGTACGATTGTATATAGATCTTGTTGTCTATTCTATTCTAGCCTTATCTAACTCAAGTATTGGTCTAGTTTAGTACCATCTATCATTTTCTTGCTTGATTGACAATAGGGGTTTGTTGTGCAAGGTGGTTGAGATTCCTTTATTGTGAAGTAGCCTATAAGGCATTAAACTACCCACTTATAGGTTGTTGCTTAGGAAAATAGGATTATGAGACCATATAATTGGCACATGGTTGCTTGTATATTTGCAAAGCAGCTAGTATATTAGTGGTTATCATGTCTAAGTTGTGGTATTTTTATGTTTAATAAATTGCGTATAGCCTATAACATGAGGCATAATAGTTTTCAAAACCCATACCAGAGTGCTTGTGACTATAGAATTTACTTGCCTTCTAGGTATATAGGCCAACAAATTTCCAAACTTGCTCTATCATGATTTATTATAGATCTAATTCAATTGATTATGGCCTGCATAGATCTATTACCCATCATGATAAAGCCCTATTTAGGAGCAGCCATGATTTAATGGTACTGTTCATAATGTAGCTCTCTGTTGTAGTGATAATTTAGATGATGACGATCCTTTTGTGTCAAATCTAACACTTGTGTATTCATAGAAATTTATGGTGATGAAGGAATATCATGTTTTTTGCAACCAATAAATTTATCTCTTTGTTACTTGTGCTAATTGTTCATTAAATGTAGTAGTAACAACAAGTTTACTTGTATTTGTTTTTTGTGACTTTTTTGTTAGTTAATGGAACAAATATTGAATTTTGTCTTACTAGGTGTACTAATCTATTTAATCAATTTAGATATTTCAAAATTAATTAAGCTACTTGTTCTTTGCTTTTTCCTTTCAAAGAAGAGAAACTACAACTTGGAATTTAATCCTAAAAAGAGACAAGTAAGAGCCTCATAAAATCAAGTGGAGAGTTGGAATACCAAGACCCCAAACCTTAAGAAAAGATTATCTATTTCGTGGGAATACCAAGATTTTAAACCTTAAAAAAATGTTATCTATTCTGTTTACCACCATACATGAAAAAAGACAAATGTTTATGAAGGGAAATTACAGGGAACTAAAAGATAATGGAAATTAAAGAAGACAACAAAGCAAGTAAATACTAGAAAAAAAGATAAATTGAATTGAATAAATTAGAATATAATTGGTTTTAACTTTCTTTTCTATGTATGACAATAAACAAGTATTGTTCTTATCTATTGATATATAAATGTTTTTTTTATGTAAATACACACCATATGCAAAAACACTTGTTTAATGTTATCTTGGACAACACAAGCTGTAGAAGCAATTATACAGCCCCTAAATTAGGGCAAAAATTAGGTTTGGCAAAACAACTAACTTTCATTCTAAATCTTTTAGACAATTCCAAACTTCTATAGCTCATGCCTATATTAGGCTTTCATTAAGAAATATTCTAAAAGGGATGAGAAAAATACTGTTTCCACGCCATTGTTTACTAAGGAACAGATCATTATGGATTGCCAAAATGATTTGTCTATTGTTTTAATCTCTCTTGTTTTTTTTTTATTGTACCCTTATAGGCCCAAATTAATAGCAAATTAAAGAACATTTATTAAGGAAGGAATAGATTCAAAGATAAGGGACTAAGATGAAAAAAGTGACAAAGAAGATGATATTTCTAAACTTGGAGCTAAACATACACTTTGGTCCTCTAACTTTACGAATTATAAACTTTTAGACCTTAATAACTTATGAAATTCAATTTTGGTTCCAAACTTTATTCTTCTTATTTTTTGGTCTCTTGTTTGAGAAAGGAGAGAAGAAATAATTGAATTCCAGTGATAGAGAGAGAAAGTCTCAATTGAGAGCGATTTCAACCACGAAAATGAGTAGTTTTGGTGCCAATGGGTTCCAATTGATAGAAAAAGTTTATACAAGGTATGTTTTTTCCTTAAACATGCCTGAAATGATAGATCTGAATCCAAAAATAATTTATGGTTATTAGAGGCTACGAATATGTTTTAGAAAGTCTTTAGAGTGTTTGTTTTTTCAAATCAAAATATGATTGAAAATAAACTTCTCTTAATCTGAAACAGACTAGCCCGATTTTCTAGCAACTAGAGGTTGCCGGAATCGAGGCAATACAAGCGATACATTGTCTATTTTTTTTTAAAGCATTAATCATCTACCCCTTAAGAAAAAAAAATACGACCTAGACGGGTAGGCTACTCCAAGCCCACGCACTTGAGCCTTTTTCTAAAGACCTAAGAACTCGGGCCTTTCTAGCATGCAAGGCCTTCTTGCTTTTTTTTTTTTCATTTTTACCCATTACATTTCATTTTTTTTCTCCTCCTTGTTTTTTTTTTTTCAATTTCATCACTTAATATTTAGTTGATTATTAATTGAGTATTGTAATTTGTTTCAATTTGATTTTTTTCCAATCACTTTGATAATTTATTGGTTATTGATTTTATAAGTGTTTATTTTTTATATAAAAAAATTATTAAACCCAATTAAATCCAAGATTTGAATCACAAGTTTAACTGATTAACTTTGACTAGGTAGGGCTCAGACTAAATAAAAAAAAAAATTGTTACATAAATAGTTATTGATTTATTTAATTAGATGTATGCATGAACTTTTTGAATTTCGTTTGGGATTTTATTATATACAAAAACATGTAAAAATCTACATATACATATTTTTTTAAGAAAGAAAAATATTTGACATTTTGACATAAAGCGAAGGACGGATCAAATAGTAAGTTATAAAGAAACCTTGTCTTTTATAAAAACAAATAAACCTCAGTGACTCAGTTTTGGCAGAAGAATGCCCCAAGAGATGGGAGAAGAAACATACTCATGCAGCTTTCTTGCATGCATGTGTAGATATTTCGAGTACAGACTCGCATCCAGCAATCATGCAACAGTTTTTGGTTAAGAGATAATGGGAGGAACCAGGTCAAGCATTTCTTACACATGCATGTGGGTGTGGCGATATATGGAGCATAATGTCACATGAAGCACACTTTACCTCTGCAATAAAATCGATTACCACTAAGCCACATGTACATAACAGCTCTTGTTCAAAATCCAAGATCGAATGTAGGCCATTCATCCATTTTCCTTGCACTCTTGGGCTGATCAAGAGTCTTCTTTTTATCATCATTAGGACAGTGAGTACAGGAACCCATCAAACTGGAAATACTAGAAGCAAAAGCTTCATCACAGCATTTGGTGTCAGCTTCTACTTTGGCCGGATGACACTACACAAGATGTGCAAGAAAACATACAGTTTCAGAACCACAGAGCTTATATAAAAAAAAAAAGTAGCAGGATAGTGCAATTCATGTTCCTATAATAATAATAATAATAAGCTTGTGCCTTGGTATGAAAGACACTGGTCAAGTGTTGTATAATTCATGTATTTGGACTCCAGACAACAGACGATATACTTTGATGTCCAAAGAAATGAGCTGAATCTTTATATGTGCAAATTTTGGTGTGGATTTTTACTGATTTTTTTGTAGAAGAGTTAAAATCCTTAGCCATGGTTGCACAATCAATTAGTTCAGAACAATCACATGGTTGCACACATTGCCAAAATGGAGGAAACTTTTCTGAGCACAAGGACAATAATGTAGGCACACGCAGAAATAGGACTTTCAGAGATGACATGGGGGAACAATAGCCCAAACCTGTTCAAAATTTCCAGCAGCTTCAGTGTCATTGGGAAATTGATTACCGCTAAAAGTAGATAATACTGCAAGATTAAATACAGCCAGATTCTCAAAATTTAGATATTAGGAAAGACATGACCTAGAAGATTGGGCAAAAAGAAGCATTCATTGCACGATCACATATTGCATAAAAACCTGCCTTCGGAAAAGTTGAGATCAGCAGATATCTCAATGTCCACAATTTTACTTGATCCTCCATCATCCAAATTTTGACTGGGTCCTTCATGTGGGAATGATTGTCTCGATAATTCAGAGTCTTCAGATAGAGTCGAGGCATTTATGCTCTTATCAATACACTGGACAGCAACACTCCCCTGAACAGCAGGTTTTTGGAGAATGGACAAGATTTGACAGGCTGCAAAGGTGAAAACTTGCAGTTATTTTAAGCTTTAACCAATATGGCAAAGCATCATAATTAGAATTGTGAATCACAAATACATAATGACTCTGACCTATTTAACTTTGGTTTTCACACAAAATGTAAGACGAGCATTCGCAGAAGTCTTTAATTCACACTTGATTGTCTTATGCCCAATTATGGAATGACATGTAAACTTTCTAAACACAACTGATTTAGATAGTAGAACCAGAGATACTGGAATTTTTTATATGTACAAAACCCATATAGTACAATCAAAGAGATAAGATTCAGAACTCAATAATGTTGTGAAATTGATGAACCAAGGAAAACAAAACACACCATTGCGTAAAGTTTTGTTTGTAGGAACAGCATTGCACAACTTGGTTCTATCTTCAATAGAGATGCTTCTTGAATTTGCATCTTCCCTTAAATAAGTGTTTTGATATTTTCCTGTCAAAAATAAAAATTCACAAGTTTTCAGCTACAAAAGCATTAAATTAAAGACAAATAAAAGGGCATTGCTCTCTGTCCAATAAAGTTGAGGTATCCGTGGTACATACAATCCTGCAAAGGCTTCTTTGTAGGGATTGTCTTAAGAAATTTCGTCTCCTCATAAATGTACATGCTAAAATTTGAGTCTGCAGCTTTTGTTGAAAAGGCACTGTTTTGAAGTTTCTCTAAAGGTGAAATAAGTTTCAGGAGGAAAAATCAAACCCCAAGATACTGCTAAATTCCAAAGCAATGGAAATAAAAAAGGTCAAGTAAAATCCAAGTTCTAGTGAACCAATAATACCTTCAGAACTCATTAATGGCTCGCCAACTTCTACCAAATATTTTGGCAGTGCAAGCTTGCTTCCGACTTTCACATCTTCTGACAAGCTGAGGAACTTACTGGTCAGGAAGGTTTTACCTTCACTTAATAAAGTGACCTGCATACTTGAAAGGCTTAAGAAAAGCAGAAAGGAACAGTAAAAAATAAAAATAAAAACAAAGTACTCTTATTCCTTAAATTATCGAGTACTATGCAAATGAATACGGTTACTGACAGAATACTTCATCAGAGTATAGACCATGTAATGGTGTATTTTTTAAATATAAGGTTCGTTTATAATAGTTGGATTTCACAAATTCATTGCAGTTCTTGCAGCTTAGCACACCACACAAAGTTGCAAGCATGTAACTTAATCATTGAGCAGATATCTCAAAGTCATGACTTTCCGCAAGATACATAAATAATCAACAAATTTTGTGCAGAAAGCCAATATTAAGATTGTTCAAAACCCTGCAAGCTACCACATACGTTAAATTGAAAACCATCTAGGATAAAACAATTTCCAGTGGAACTCTCCCTAACTAAAGTAAATAGATGGTGTATATTAAAGAAGCTAAAGTAAATAAATGACTATCCAACCTAAGAAAGGCCATGTACTGCGAAAAAGCTTCGTTATTACCGTGAAGTACATGCAAGTGGTTCAACATTAAATTAGGAAAGCAAACCAAAAGGGACTATATTAAATTGAAGCACTATGAATCCTAGGAACAACCAAGGAAAGGCTCAGATATAATGTAAAGCTTGTAGACCAACCTGCATTCTGTAAGAACCACAAGAAGCAAGCCTGAGGATTCCATTGTGGTACTTCTTGGCCTTTTGAGTTATATGACTAGTGTAAAGAGCACACCACTCTGCATTGCAGAGGAATCAAATGCAAAAGGTAGAATGGTGTAATAAAAGTCAGATTATCAGAATAGAAAAATTTATAAATCTGGAATGCAAAAGACACAATAGATATATGTAGCTACGAGAGGAGCAACTTTAGGGTAATGATGACTAGGAATACTGGTGATGAGAAATTGATATCCATCAATAACCTTACAGAACACTGGTTCAACAACCACCATGAGAGAGAGAGAGAGAGAGAGAGAGAGAATCCATATCAACAATCATGCTGGCTAACCTTTTGCAACGGATTTGTTGTCTTTAATACCATTTGGCTGTCCATGCATTGTTCCCGGTTTGCTAGCATCGTTAGAATTATTTCCTTGAATGTTCAAATCCTCTAGAAGCTGATTTTCTCCTCCAGGTTCTCCAATGTCAACCAAATGAGCATCAAATGATATTGATTCACCAGAACTTATTATTTCATCTTTCTTGAGGAACCTACAATCTAATTGTCTCTTGCTTGCATCATACAGCATGATCTGAATGTACACCCAAAAATGAAGCTAGAGATTAATTGTTATAAGAAAGAAAGCAAAACTAAAAAAAAATGTCATTATAGTAAATTCACACATTATTGTTTAACTTTTTTTAATAGGTTATATGGAAAAATAAATTACCTAATAAATAATTAATCAGAGCAAAGCTTCTGGAGTGAATGATTCTTAGAATTCAACAAACAAGATGATTAGCCTTGCAAATAAGACTGACTTGCGTAAGTCCTCAAACTAACCTGCGTCCCTAAGGATTCACGACTTGCAAGTCTTAAGAAACCATCATGGTACTTCTTGGTCTTTTGAGTCATTTGCGTAGTGTATAAGACCTGCCATTCTGTGTTGAAAAAGGGAAAATGTTGACCATAAGTTTTCTAAAAGTGATGCAGATAGCACAAACATAACAAAAGAAACAGAATCCTAATTGAGAACCATCTTATTAATTGTAAACAGAAAACCATCATAAGAAGCATCTTTTGGTGTGCAAATCAAGCATGACATCACAGCTGTTAGAATCTTACACAACAGCTACACCAAACCATCCATGCACATGATGAGCATGATCATCTAACTGTAGTTCCCAGGAATCAATAGCATTGATGTGGTTTGTACTGATCCAAATGAGTTGGAGCCTGCAGCATGCCATCTGAACCAGATATGCTGTGCTTGATGCTTGGTTTGCCGAGCACTAATTTACCTTTTTGTTATTTTAAGAGATTCAACACGTTAATTTCACTACACACGGATAAATTAAAAATCAAAAGTGATACTTGGCCCTTTGAGTCACTAGTGTAGTGTAGAGGACTTGCCATTCTATTCCAGAAAGAAGTTAGTGAGGAATCAAACTAAAAAAAGAGCATAAAGAGTTGAAATTATAGAAACAGAACAAACAAAATGCAAAGAACTTTTAGAGCATCATACAAGATAAAGAAGCAACAATTTCCTAATTCCTTAATGATGACTAATTTGACCTCTACAATTGCTTCAAGGTAGGAATGACATGGTTACATGATGCTCCCTCATTTTTGTTAAAACATGAAAAAAAAAAAAAATCAAACAACACCTTCAAAGAAAATGGAAAAATTCTATTCAACGACAAACCTGTTGCACTTTTTGACATATCTGGACTGCTCTCTGGCACTACATACCTTCGCAGTTCACTCTTCTTGATCTCTAAAACATAAGCAACCATCACAACTTAGCCCGATACAAGCTCAAACACAAACTATTATCTAACTTAGGCCCATAAGAATTAGCATCTCGATACTGTCATCCTAAGAACATCGAGAGAACAACATGATCATTTCTACAAAAACAATAAATTCATCAAACCACAAAATAAGTAAAACTAACCTTTGATGATCTTTTGCGACGTGCTTAGACAATCCGGTCGTGCTTCATTCTTCTCCACGGTATCCTCTCCACCTTTGACCACAAAAATTAGCAATACATTTGAATTATAAAATTGTCAAAACAACAAATTCAAAAACAGAATATTGTTAACATCACTACCGGGGGAAGAAATCGAAGGATTTCTAAACTTTTGTCGACGCATGAAGCCAAACCTTTCGGTAGTTTTCCTATCTCTTCCGTGAAAATTCAAATCTGATACCGGTAGCTTATTATTACTATTATTATCACTACCGACCTCAGGATCTCCAACATCAACAAGAAAGGAATTGAATGTTAGGGTTTCACTGGAACTAACAACTTCTTCATCCTTCAAGATTCTGCATTCTAATAACTTCTCGCACTCGTCAAACAGCATGACCTAAACACGAATTTGACAAACGAAGCAAGTGCAGAAAAGAAATAAAAAAACGGAAAACCTAATTCTTACGAAATTAACATGAAATTGAAAGCTCGTATGAATTTACCTTGTTTGTGGAGAAGTGAAGATCTAAGAAACCGTCTTGATAGATTTTTCGCTTTTGCTTGATGTGCTTTGTGTAGGTTACGCTCCATCTCTGCTTATTCTTCTTCTTCTTCCAATCGATATCCTCCATTATTGAAGTGTTTTTTGTGGTTTCGGAATTCGAAATCTGAGGAAATGATGTCAATATTACAAAACGCAATTTCTACTTGGCGGGAAGGGAAAATTATAAAGCCAGTGAGGCGTTATGTTTTATTTCCATTTTGGAAGGTTGGGATGAATCAAAATGATGTGCATGAAACGGTGCTGTTTCGGACCGCCATTTGCTTTACATTTGCATATTCGTCCGTGTCTCAAGAGAGGAATTTATTAAATTTTCATCTTTCTTTAAGATTGCTCTCAAAAGATTGTTCCAATCATAGTTTTGAAACCCGGCTCGACGGGTTGACTCGAGATCTGGCTGACTCGAGGCTGCAACCGGGCCAGGTTGAAGAAAAAATATGAAAAGGAAAAACATGGTGTGACCTGGTGGGTTGACCCGGCAAGACCCGGTCAAAAACCCGGTTGCAACCCGTTGACTTTTGTTTTTTTTACTAAAACAACGTCGTTTTGATTTTAAAAAAAATTAACTCAGGCGACCCAGTCAAAACCTGGAACTCGGGTCTTGAATCAGGCCGGCCACCAGTCCGGGCCGGCTCTAAAAACTATGGTTCCAATAACTCTCACACCTTGTATGTCGATAAAAGTAGGCTGGTATTTTACATGCAATAGTAATTTCAGGGGTAAGCAAAAAACATCAAAAAAACTGATTAAACCGAGAAAACCAGAAAAAAATAACCAAAAAAACCGAACCATGAAAAAAAATCGATTAAACCGATTAGAATTTTTACAAAACTGACTGGTTCGGTTCAGTTTCGGCTTTATAAGCCTGAAACCAAAAAAACCGAACCGAACCCAAACCGAAAAAAACCTAAGCCAAATCGGAAAAAAAAACCGAGTCAAACCGAGTCAAACCGAACCAAACCAAAACCGGTCAGTTTGAACCGGTTTTTTTTCTAAAATAACCAAATCGAAGCCAGTCAGCTTGAACCGGTTTTGGTTCGGTTTTGGTTTTTTATTAAAAAATTGATTTGGTTATTTTTTTTATAAAAATCGAACTGAACCGAAAATGATCACCCCTAAGTAATTTAGTAAATTGGTCACACTTTCTTCTGTGAACACAACCCTGCCATGTTTAGCTTCTATGAACTCTTGCAAAGATTTTTGGTATAGATGTACATCACCGAGAGAAAACCAGAAAAAACAAATAAATGAAAAAACTTAATCATAAAAAAACCAATTAAACCGATTAGAATATTTTAAAAAAAATTTCGGTTCGGTTACGGTTTCATAAGTCTAAAATAAAAAAATCAAACCGAACTGGTTTAGTTAAGAAATAAATCAAACCGAACTAGAAAAAACCCACTAAAAGTCCAAAAGAAGCCCAAAAAACAATATAATTTTCAGTTTTTAATATAAAATAACAAAACCTAATTGAATCAAACTGAAACCAGTCAGTTGGGTTTCAGTTTTTAATTTAAAATAATTAAACCGAATCGAACTGAAACCGGTCGGTTGGAACCAATTTCAGTTTGGTTTCGGTTTTTTTATATTTTACAAAATTTTAGTTTGGTTGTTTTTATAGGTAAAAACCAAACCGAAAATAATCACCCCTACCAAGTTCTTCTCATGTTTGACTTTCCAATAATTATATGACTAACATAACATCGTACGACCCTCTACATCCTTTCCTCCAATAGCTCAAGGTCAAAATTGTTTTTGTCAAAATTGTTGTAACTTGACTAACATCATCTTTTTCTATCTTCTTAGATACATGATAATCAACGTTATGAGATGTACCCTTTAATAGTTAAAACAATTTTGAATTATAAGAATCAATTGCAATATTAGTTGTCTAAAATATGTATGTCATATTTTTGGTTTCACATCAATATCAAGTAATCTATAATTGAAGTACCCTTTAAAGATTGAGATGTACTTCATGGTTTGAGGTTAAATCTCCTCTAAAGCATTAGTTTCAGCCATTAAAGTTTTCTTTCTATAGTTATCGGTATTGCCCATATTTTCCTCCTACTTTTAACTATGAAATATTTAGTAAAGAAACCATAAAATCCACTCCAAAAAACAACTTCATCTATGGAGTGAAACTTCACCATCACTTTCTCAATGTTGCACTCTTTTCTATCCATAAAACCCATAGTCACTTTTTATAAAGACACTGTTAACCAATTTATCTAAGCGCAAAAGAAGTTGCGTTCCCATCCCAGAACCTCTCTTCTTTTTAAAACTCTTGTTGGAACAATTTTGAGTGACTTTTCTCTTACCACTACTACTAGGATTACTAGTTTTAACACTAACATTGACACCAACAACCATGTTGCTGACATTGTCAACAAAGTTCGGTATACTCTCTTCCTCAGAATCTCTATTACCCTCCTTTAGATTAACCTCTTCTTTAGATGTATTTTTGGTCTCATCACCCACCCCAACATCACCCGAAAACATTCCTTGAGAAGGTTCCCAAGCAAACTTACCGATAGGGATACAATTTCAATAGTGAACAAGATCTAGTTAGATTCGATGTTTTTAAGAACATGCACAGATAAAATTGAAGAACTATTAAAATCAAAATTTACCTAGATTTTTCTGCAGAAAACACTTGCTTATACATGAAAAAGGGATTACAGGACTTAAGGAAAACAAATATGGTGGTGGATTTTGTAGATCTTGATCGTAGATGGTGGTTTGTGTAGATTTAGAGCTGGTTTGTAGGTTTTGTAATTGTTTGTGGCTACAAAACAAAAACAAAAAGAGAAGAACAACGTCTGCAAACAGAGGTTCTTCAAAAAGGGAAAAGGTTGGTGAAGAGATTGAAAATTATGGACGATGAGAATAATTGCTTCACTGGGTTATCGGGAGAGTAGGGATGAGAAGAGAGGATAAAGGGGTATTTTGGTCAACAAAAGATTAATCGGTCTTCTAGCTTCAATCTTTTTTTGCACAAGAATCTTAAAAGTAGGTCAAACATGCTTTTGAGAACCACTAGTTGGATCATAGTTTTGACATGGGTCCCCACTTTCTTAAACCTACATTTTAATGTTTATGAAACATTCATTTATTGTGGTTAAACCACACCACACTTTCTATCACAAAAAGAAATACTCTCTTAACAATGAAGAAACAAATAGAGAAAACAAGATCATAGTGTTTGGTTTCAATTACATTAAACTCATAACTTTTAACTTATCAACTTTAAATCTTTTTAGAACATGGAAGATTTAAGGGATTTTCATTAAATATATTTTATTAAATATAATTATTGATATTTATTTAAAAGATAATTGTTTGATATTTATTCAATATTTTATGAAAGATAATTATTCAACATTTCAACTTCTGATTTTCATTTGGTTGCTTGTTTAAAAGCAATATATTAGGGATTTTTTTGGTATCATTTTATTTTTTTTATGTTTTCAATTTTTTAGCTTTTTTTAATTTATTTTCTAAAACTTGAAAACTTATTTAATTGACTACTTTTTAAGAAATTATTCATGGTTTCAATACTTGAGTTATTAGACTAACCACTAAGATCTTTGGATTCAAAACTTGGATGCTCTAGATCTAACCTTAATATGCCATGAACTTCACCTAAACTTGACCACATACACCTTGTATCCAATCCTAGTCTTTATCTAAAGCACCAAATTCAATCCCATTTTGAAACTAAATCCAGGCTCATCAAACCGTATCCCAACTTAAACCTTATGTGATCCAAACTTGGTCTATATATAGGTTTTGACCCACATCTAAATACCTTAAACCTCAAACCTCATGCTCCCCAAACTAGGTCTAGCTCTTAGTTAGAACCATGGTGTCCCAAATCGACCCTTGCTCAACATTAGACATTCGAAATTGATCATGAACCAAACTTTGATCACATTGGACTTGATTTCAGCTTGAACACCTACATTGGTCTTGTTCGAACCTTGAACCTAATCCCTAGTACAAGTCTTGACCAAAAAACCTAAGTGCACAGGACCAAATCTTAAACTAAACTATGAGATACATTCCTATCTCGAACCTTAGGCACCGCTAATTTGGTCATGGTCCCAACCCCAGTACCGATATTGATACGACCCTCAAAATATTATCCTGGATCAACTGTTGAGATGCCAAACTAAACCTTAGGTCATCCAAATCAATTCCTGAACCTAAAAGTTAGGTGTTAGACTAAGTCTTAACCTGCGCGCTAACCAAGTCTTGACAAAAAACCAAGCACCCTAAACTTAGTCTTTGATTGACTTCTAAGCGCCCTAGGGGAGGTCCCAGCCCATATCTCAAGCATTTTGAACTAGGTTCTAATATAAACCCTCACCATAATTCATGCCCCTTTTGTAACTCTATAACCCAACATGACTTCTAGAAACATATAGTGACGTTGAAAAAACTAGTTTTGAAAACTATTTTTTTTGTTTTGAAAAATTCTCAAAGCTTGTTGCTAATTTTTCTTTTAAAACAAAAACAAAAAAGTTTTCACATATAGTTCTTAAAAATTTGAATATAAAAAATAGAAAATAAGGAACAAAAACAATACCAAGTAGCTCTTTAGCTTGTTTATAAACAATGCAACTCTCTTGACAAATAAACTCATCTTTTCATCTCAAAGTTTTAATCTCATTTGACTTTTTATACATCATAAGTGATGCAATTAATTGTATGTCATTTCATCTATGTTTAAATTACTTTGAAATATTGCCCTTTATTTGAATATAAATAAATGAGAAATTGAATTGAAATAATCAAAAGTAAGTTATAATTAGGAGTAGAATAGTAAAATAATAATAGTTTGATATTTTATAATGGAGTTTCGGGACATTCTAGATAAAATCTTTAGAGAAAGGAGTAAATAAAACATATGAAAAGAAAAGAAAGGATAAAATAAATCGATCTAGTCGCTCAGTCGAGACATGTTAAGTGTCCAACCTAAATCCAGGCCCAACATGAGCATTAAACCTATAAGAAAGCAAGTCACCATTTATTTAAGAAAAGAAAAGAAAAGAAATCCTCAAATAAACAAGGTGTAATCCACAAGCAAAAAGTCTTTCACTAATACCATATCGAGAAACCTTAGTATTGACATCCTCCATAACCCCATCCATTGCAAGACTTTTTTACAATCTAAACCTTCATTTTAAACCATAAAATCACACACTCAATATCTCAAATCGGGTTTTTCTATCTCTTTATTTGGAAAATCTTAAAAAACACCCTTCAATTATAGTTCTTTTGATTTTGCTATAAAATAATTTTTTATATCAATTTTACTTTTATTTTTTTAAAATTCTCAATTAAAATATTCATCCATTTTGAATATTTTTATTCAAATTATAATTTTTGTTGTAAGAAACAGTGTCATTTTATTGAAAACTTAACTTTTTTTTGTTAAGTGATTTTCATTCATGTTTTTTCTTAGTACGTTATGATAATTTTTTGTAATTAATTCAATTACAAATCCTAGGAGTATCTAGCACGCAAGACACTCATACTACCATTATAACATACTAGTAATACTAATACGTAAATTCATCTCATCTCTATTTATGAAAAGGTAAATATTGATAAAATTTGTAAGAAAAAAAAAATTCTAAGAGATAGGCTGATTTTTAGAATGAATCATTACATAATAGGGTTTTCTGATTTTTCTTATTTTTGAATATTTATACACTACTTAAAATCTTAGATAACATGAAATAAGTTGTCCAGATCACTTCTAAATTATATAATACTATATTAATAATTTATTTTGACTATCAAAATTCTAAAAACACTTAGAAACAGGAAATAAAAAACATAAAGTATTAAAACTAAAAAATAATTAAATTATATCAAAATTCATTAAATTATTAAATTCAATCCTTAATTATTTTTATAGCTTATTTTTTGTTATTGTCTTACGTTATGTTTTATTCTTCTAAGAAAACAAGAAAAATATTAAAAAGATACAATTGTTAAAACACTACCAGAAAACCGGAGAAAACCAATGGAATTATCGATGGAAATATTTCGTCGGTAGTTATTACCGACAGACTAAATTCCGTCTCAAAATCTGTCGGTATATACCGACCGTATCTCCGACGGACTATTTTTTCAGACGATTTTACCGATGGAATGACCGAGGGATTCAAACTGAGATAGCCGTACAGTGACATGACACATCGATGGAATCACCGACGGAATGTATCCGTCGGTGATTCCATCGAAAGACCATTATATACACCCCCTCCGCCGACACTCTCTTCCTCTGTTTCTCCTTCTTCTTCTTTCCCATCCCACCTCTCCCCTCCCAAAGCCATGACCAACTACCCATCCCAACTCTCCACTATTCTCAACACAAGCACTCAAGTTTCTTATACCTTGTACGTGGTCACAATATTCGTTTCTTGTGGATTTTATCATTTTTTTGTAAGTAAATCTATTCTTTTTAGTTTTAACATTTAAATGTGAATTTTATTGTTTTTTTAGTATATGTATTTTGTTAACATATGTACTTGTTTGATTGTTATTTGTCAAAGAAACTTGTAGTATGAATGTATAATTTTGTAATTGTTATAGTTTGTTTTAGATTTTGTCAAATTATATTTGTTTGTAAATTGTTGAAATTTTGTTTGAATTACACCGAATTAAATGTGTTGTAATGAAATAAATAATTAATAGCTTGTTTAACGGGTCTTTTTTAATTGTTATCAATTCTATTTCGAAGTTGTGATTTCTGTAAATTTATATATGTATAAATTTGTATGTATGAACGTTGATAGTTGATAATTGATAATGAATATTTAACATAAGTGTTGTTTTAGTTTGTTTGATAATGTCGGGAAAAACCAATATTTTTGTTATGTTTTATAGAGGTTCAATAGAAGTCATGGATGATCGTTCATGGATGTATCGAGACTCACCCTAAGGATTGCAGAGGATGGATTATTGTAACGGTGTCCAGGGTTTTATTAATTTCGCAACATCTATTCCGAGGAATTTTACCGATGGCGATATTAGGTGTCCATACGAGAAGTGTAAAAATTTAAAGTTTCTGCATCAAAATATTGTAACGATGCATCTTCTAACCAAAGGGTTCATGGAGGATTACCTATGTTGGTATGCGCACAGAGAACTATTTGATCCTGATGAGAGCATGGAAGAACAGGTGGTTGGGTCAACTTCTAGTGCTAGCAACATGCATGAAGTTGGAAATGAGAACAATAATTCTTACGGGAATATGGTTATGGATGCAATGAGAATGAGTGAAGGTAATGTCAGGGAATGTCCAATGACACGACCAAAAGATTGATGTCTTCTCCCAAGTGCAGGAGTGTCGAAGTAATAAATAACCCGGTAAGACCGGGGTCGAACCACAAGGAGGTTAATTGTATAAATTATAGATAACAATAGTACAACAACAACAACAATAACAACAATAATAATAATAGTGAAGAAGAAGAGGAAGAAGTTGATGAGAACTTTGAGATGGAAGATTAACGTAAGGATTAAACAATGATAACAACAAATGTCAAGGTTAGAGGATCCACTAATGGTATTTCAAACAAGTATAGTATAAACTCTTTTTATTCAATTGGAAACCACACACAAAGGAGGTTCCAATCGGATTATAAATTGTTAACATGATTACATTAGCTATCTTATTCGAATAATGCTAATACTTGTAAATGTTTTCGAGGCATTCATGATTATAACTTATGTTAACAACAAATCAAGTTCCTTTCATAGCTCGGGTGTCGGTTATACCATAAAGTATGGGCTATGAAAGTGCCAAGTATTTGTTGTACCAAGTGTTATACAACATAAATCTAGATTAACCATTTAACAAGCAAAGTATTAAAAGTGAACAAGATAACAAATATAAAGCATGTTAGTATCCAACATTAAAGTCCATGTTGAGTTTATATTATACTTATCCTTACACCATTAGTGTAACCTTTTCACCTTGACATAATTAACTTAGCTAGACATAATGAAAGAAAGAAACATAAATAAACAAGATAAGAACATAAGTAAGATAAAAGTTAACTAAGTAAAGGAAAGGAAGTGAAAGGCATAAACTTGATATTAATGAAAGCAAAGCATAAGCAATACAAAGAGAGAAAGCAAGAGCATGATCTTGATCTGAACACCAAGATGCCTAAATACATGGCAAATGCCTCCTTTTATAGGCCAAAATTCGGAACTATTGATTTGTTGACTAATTGATGAATGGGTGGCCACATCTTGACTTGATGACAATTCTTATCTTCTTGTCTCGCCAAAAACGTCATTGATAACGTCATACTTTGAACAGACTTCAATCATGAAAGTTCTAGGCAATTGTCTCATCTTTCCGGGGTAAAAATTTGAGATCATTTGGACTTCTAGAACTCGAGATATGGGCTGAACACCGAACAGTGTCCGGGCTGCGAGGACAGATTCGGACTTCTTCTTTGTTGCTACAATTTGGACTTGAAAACGGCCTTCTTAAATCTTGGACTCCTCATGAAAGTTGTAGGCCTATGTCTCAGCTTTCCATCCATATAAGGTAGACCTAAATTCGAGATCTACAACTCCAGATATGACCCGATTACCAAACGGTGTTCCAGTTTGGACTGCACCAACATCTCTTTTCTAAGTTTGGCCATCTCTTTGTCCTTTCAATTTCAGTACTTCAACTCATCAATCAATTCTTTCATTTATGTGATAGGCCTGTATTTAAGATGAACATTTACCATAAATTAAAGGTATCTTATATTATTAGATATGTTATTATAAAACATGCTTTAGTTAAGGAGTTATTGATACTTCAAGTGCAAAATGATGATATAAAACCTTGATAAAAATACACTTTTAAGTACTAATCACACCCCTCAACCAGCTTATTACTAGTCCCTAGTAATCAAAGCGTTAAAATAGAAAAACAATTTGCAACTTTCACAAAGCAAGGCATTCATCATTCAACTTCCATTAATCTATCCGGATAAACAAACTCTCATTAAATTTATATATCGCTCAATACCTCTTAAACAAGATATTAATAAACCTTCCTTGTTATGTGCTCAATGTACAAAAACATAGATGATGGGGCTTTTATTGGAAGAAAACAATATTTGGTTCTAATGTTTAAGGTTAACTTCCTTGGGTTGGGATTATTATCTCTTTTTTTTTTCTTTTTTTTTTTAATATATATACATATAACTTAAAACACAATGCATCTTTAACCCATGTAACGAGCTTTCGGCTAATGACTCCAGCACCAGTTGATCTTAGGGCATTAGGTGTTGAGACACCCCTACGAGCTTAGTAACTCGGGTCATAGATCGATACATAGATAGTGCAATGTTTGATTCCCTTAAGCTTTTCTCCTTAACCCATGTAATAAGCTTTGGGCCA
This sequence comes from Populus x sibirica, assembly GCA_019202695.1. Taxonomy (NCBI): domain Eukaryota; kingdom Viridiplantae; phylum Streptophyta; class Magnoliopsida; order Malpighiales; family Salicaceae; genus Populus; species Populus x sibirica. The sequence continues at coordinate 2,197,271 of JAGMVL010000801.1, forward strand.
ATAGCTCCCAAGTCAGTTGACTTTAGGGTATTAGGTGTTAAAACACCCCTTCGGGCTTAATTGCTTAGGTTAGGGAGGCTACGAAATCAAACTTATCTACGTTTTTATTATCATTATTTTTTTTTTTTTTTTTTTTTTTTTTTTTTTTTTTTTTTGCAAATTATAGACTATCCCTATCCCTTAGTTGTTACCTTTAACAAAAGAACACAAATAATGTAATAATCCAATGTGCAACCCACAATCATATGTTAAAGTGTGTGTGTGAAAATGAAGGTTTAAGAATACTTGTTAAATAAGTATATGAGCAGAATCAAGTGATAACAATGCGAGAGTTTGTAAACCCGAATATTTCAAGAAGTATTCTAATAGGCCTTGTTATGAATATTGCAAATAACCATTAGAAAATGTTTACTAAGATGCGTCTCAAGAGTCAATAAAATTCCCCCTTACTCCGCCATCCTAGTAATAACGGTTTTGTCAAATGGCTTTAATAATAGCAAAAACAATTAGTAAGTTAGGTTTTTTTTTTTTTTTTAATGTCAACTACTACCCTCTCCCCCAACCAAAACGAGACATTGTCCTCAATGTCATAAGATAGAAAGATAGAGTATAGAAGACATCACCCGAAACAACGAACACGACAATCCCGAAACACACTTGAACAAATATAAGAGATAACAAAACAGAAAAAATATTATGCTATTAATAAACCTGAAAGACATAAATTTTTACGAGACTCGAGACTCAAATCATAGTTGTGATTGTGGCTCACATCTTCCCTTGGTTTTACGTCCAAGAACGGCTTAAACGCCCTCTATGGGTCTGGGGATAGGCTTCCCATCCAGTTTTCTTAAAAAGCGGCAAACAGGGTCTTTTACAGTCAGATTCCCAAGACTAAGTTGATCACGTTCTTTATGGAAATGGGGTCATAAGTCTTGAAATGCACAATGCACATCTCCACCAAGATATGTCTCCAAAGTCAATAGAAGATTATCTAAAGATTCCTTATGTTTTGAAATAAATCCCGACTTTTGACAATTTTCACAAGCTTTGCGAGAATGCATGCGTGTCCTTGAACATGGTGGGCCAATAAAATCCATTTTGAAAGATTTTCGCAATGGTCTTTTTTGACGAGAAATGACTCCCACATGCTTCGGAATGACAAAATTTAATGACATTACTTACCTCATTGTCGGGAATGCATCTTCGAAATATTTGATCGGGACAATATTCGAATAAGTAAGGGTCATCCCAATAAAATTTCTTCACTTCGTTCGGAAACTCACCTTTGTCTTCGGTACTCCAATGAGTTGGCAAATCTCCCGAGGCAAGGAAATTGATATTTTTAGCAAACCAAGGCATTGAACAAAGAGAAAGTAAGGATTTCTCAGGAAAGTAATCGTCGATTGGTGTGATGTCGGATATCGAATCTGTTGTCACTCTTGACAAAAGATTCACATCAACATTTTCAATGCTTTTTTCATCCGTGATTTCTTCCCGAGAATAAGTCATTTGCAAATCTTCGATTCATCCAACTCAATTTTACTCAAAGTAGATTCAAGTTGATCATAAACTAATTCTTCAATAGAATCTACTTCTTGTAAATCATTATCATCTCCAAGGTTGCTTGCAAATGTTGAAAATATTCATCTCCAATGTCATGTTCCCAAATGATAGCTTCATCGATCCATTCCTACAATTAATCAATGCATTAGACGTTGCAAGAAACGGACGTCCTAAAATAACAGGAAATGAATTACATGCTTCAACAGGTTGTGTGTCCAAGACAATAAAATCCACAGGATAAATGAACTTATCGACTCGTACTAACACATCTTCAACTATTCCTCTAGGCACTTTTACGGATCTATCGGCAAGTAAAAGAGTTACGGAAGTTGGTTTTAACTCACCTAGATTGAGACTTTAAAAAACTGAATATGGAAGTAAATTCACACTAGCTCCAAGATCAAGTAAGGCTTTTTCAATTTTATGCTCTCCAATAAAGCAAGAAATTGTAGGACAACCAGGGTCTTTATATTTCAAAGCATTATTGTTTTGAAGAATAGCACTTACTTGTTCGGCTAAAAAGGCTTTCTTTTTCACATTCGGTTTTCTTCACCAAGGTACGCGAGATCTTTCAAAAATTTAGCATAAGAAGGAAACTGTTTGATAGCATCCAAGCAAAGGTATATTGATCCTTACCGTTTGAAAGTTTCAAAGATTTCGAGTTGTGATTAACTTTCCTTTGTTTAGCCATGGCATGAGGAAATGGAAGTCTTTGGCGGGGAATCGGTCTTTTCTTTGCAATGATCGGATTCAACCCCTTCCTTACCCTCAGAGATTGACTCATCATCATTCTCACAAGGTTCAAGAATGGGTTTTTCAATAACCTTACCACTACGAAGAGTGATGACTGATTTTACATGATCCATGTGTTGGCTTCCCGAACTACTTGCATTCGCATTGTATTGCCCCTTTGGATTTTGTTGTGGTTGAGATGGAAACTTACCTTTCTCTTGGAAACCGAGAGCGAGACGTCAATTTTGCAAGAGTATCTTTAAAATCTGTCATGCTTTGAGCAAGTTGAGTGTTAATTGCCTCTTGCTTTTCCATAAATGCATGCAATGTTTCCTCAAGATTTCTTCTAGGAGGTGGAGCATAAGGAGGTGCATATCCATGAGAATTTTGGAAATTATGGTGTGCTTGAAACGGTGGTTGTGAAGTTTGTGCATTATTGTTATCACTCTTCCAATTGAAATTTGGGTGATTTCTCCAACCAGGGTTGTATGTTTGCGAATATGGGTTATGGTTGGGCCTTTGAAAACCTGTTTAATGCATGGGCTTGTTCATGGAGACATTCTTTAAAAGAAGGCAAGGTTGGACAGTCATTGGTTGAATGTTCGTTGGTTTCACTGATTTGACATGCAATGTCTTGAAGCAGATTTTAATTGACCACTCTTTTTCAATTCTAGCGCTTCGACTTTTTTAGCTAAAGATGCAAACTTGGCTTGGAGGTCATGATCATTCCTAAGGTTGTACATACCCCCACTAGATGTATGAGGTTGGGTTTTACTTGGTGCCTCATAAGTACCGTGGTGTCCCAATTTTGTGCATTTTCAGCTAGCAAATCTAAGTACTCCATTGCTTCATTAGGGTCTTTATCCTCAAAAGTTCCATTGCACATCAATTCAACCATTTGCCTATCTCTAGGAGTTAACCCTTCATAAAAATGTGAAACTAATCTCCGTGTTTCAAAACCATGATGGGGGCAAGTATTAAGCAAGTCCCGATACCTATCCCAACATTGATAAAATGTTTCTCCCGGTTTTTGAGAGAAAGTAATGATTTGTCTTTTGAAAGAGTTCGTTCTATGAGATGGAAAAAACTTCTTTAAAAATTGTTGTTGCATATCATCCCAAGCACGAATGGATCCGGGTCTCAAATTTTGTAGCCATGTTTTAGCTTTATCTTTTAATGAAAAAGGAAAAAAGCTTTAACCTAATGGTGTTCATGCTACAATTTGAGTCATTATAGGTGTTGCAAACCTCCTCAAATTCCCTTAAATGCAAGTATGGATTTTCTAAATCTAAGCCATGAAACGAAGGTAAAAGTTGAATAATACCTGTCTTAAAATTAAAATGAGATGCATCGGTGGAAAAACTATGCATGAGGGTGCACTTGTTCTTGTGGGATTCATGTGGTCTCTAAGTGTTCTAACCCGAATATTCTCATTATTCTCATTATGAAGCGATTGGTTATCTTCTTCGGCCATATTTTTCTCGAAAATGATGAGGATACCCTACAAAGTCTACCACTTAATGTACGTGACCACACTCTCATGCACGTGTAAAAAGAGAATAAAAAGAAGAAGAAAACAAAAGAAAAAGAAACAACACAAAAGAAACAAAGTTAAATACAATAAAAGTAAAAAGAGAAAATAAAATAAATACTATAATTTGTACAAGAATTTACCTCCCCCGCAACGGCGCCAAAAACTTGACACGACCAAAAGATTGATGTCTTCTCCCAAGTGCGGGAGTGTCGAGTAATAAATAACCCGGTAAGACCGGGGTCGAACCACAAGGAGGTTAATTGTATAAATTATAGATAACAATAGTACAACAACAACAACAATAACAACAATAATAATAATAGTGAAGAAGAAGAGGAAGAAGTTGATGAGAACTTTGAGATGGAAGATTAACGTAAGGATTAAACAATGATAACAACAAATGTCAAGGTTAGAGGATCCACTAATGGTATTTCAAACAAGTATAGTATAAACTCTTTTTATTCAATTGGAAACCACACACAAAGGAGGTTCCAATCGGATTATAAATTGTTAACATGATTACATTAGCTATCTTATTCGAATAATGCTAATACTTGTAAATGTTTTCGGGCATTCATGATTATAACTTATGTTAACAACAAATAAAGTTCCTTTCATAGCTCGGTGTCGGTTATACCATACAAGTATGGGCTATGAAAGTGCCAAGTATTTGTTGTACCAAGTGTTATACAACATAAATCTAGATTAACCATTTAACAAGCAAAGTATTAAAAGTGAACAAGATAACAAATATAAAGCATGTTAGTATCCAACATTAAAGTCCATGTTGAGTTTATATTATACTTATCCTTACACCATTAGTGTAACCTTTTCACCTTGACATAATTAACTTAGCTAGACATAATGAAAGAAAGAAACATAAATAAACAAGATAAGAACATAAGTAAGATAAAAGTTAACTAAGTAAAGGAAAGGAAGTGAAAGGCATAAACTTGATATTAATGAAAGCAAAGCATAAGCAATACAAAGAGAGAAAGCAAGAGCATGATCTTGATCTGAACACCAAGATGCCTAAATACATGGCAAATGCCTCCTTTTATAGGCCAAAATTCGGAACTATTGATTTGTTGACTAATTGATGAATGGGTGGCCACATCTTGACTTGATGACAATTCTTATCTTCTTGTCTGCCAAAAACGTCATTGATAACGTCATAATTTGAACAGACTTCAATCATGAAAGTTCTAGGCAATTGTCTCATCTTTCCAGGGTAAACATTTGAGATCATTTGGACTTCTAGAACTCGAGATATGGGCTGAACACTGAACAGTTGTGCGGGCTGCAGGACAGATTCGGACTTCTTCTTTGTTGCTACAATTTGGACTTGAAAACGACCTTCTTAAATCTTGGACTCCTCATGAAAGTTGTAGGCCTATGTCTCAGCTTTCCATCCATATAAGGTAGACCTAAATCCGAGATCTACAACTCCAGATATGACCCGATTACCAAACGGTGTTCCAGTTTGGACTGCACCAACATCTCTTTTCTAAGTTTGGCCATCTCTTTGTCCTTTCAATTTCAGTACTTCAACTCATCAATCAATTCTTTCATTTATGTGATAGGCCTATATTTAAGATGAACATTTACCATAAATTAAAGGTATCTTATATTATTAGATATGTTATTATAAAACATGCTTTAGTTAAGGAGTTATTGATACTTCAAGTGCAAAATGATGATATAAAACCTTGATAAAAATACACTTTTAAGTACTAATCATCCAATCGTAGAAGAAGAACCTAATGCAGATGCAATAAGGTTTTTTAATATGTTGAAAGATTCTGACGAACCATTATGGGATGGTTGCACGAACCTACGTAAATTATCGCCGTAGCACAGGTGTTCACCATCAAGTCGGATCACGGGTTGAGTGAGGCCCGGTTATGACAAGATTATTGAATGGGCGAGAAGCATTTTACCCGAAGGGAACAGTGAAAGAGAACTTCTATCCGCCAAATCCATGATGAAACCCCTCGGTTTAGGATACCGAAAATTGATATATGCCATAACTTCGCATGTTATACTACCTTGAAAATGCTGAGACGACCGAGTGCATGACATGCGGGCATTCCCGTTACAAACCTAGAACTGGTAGAGGGAAGAATCTCGTGGCATATAAAAAACTTAGATACTTCCCAATCACACCTAGACTGCAGAGGTTATTCATGTCACCAAGGACTGTTGAGCACATAACATGGCATCAATCACACCATGCGGTTGATGGAGTGATGGTTCATCCTTCTGACGGTGAAGCATGGAAACACTTTAAAAGTGTGCATCCTCACTTTTCAGCTGAATCAAAGAACGTGCATCTTGGGTTGTGTACGAGACGGATTCAACCTATTCGGGTCATTCGTTGCTCCTTATTCTTGTTGGCCGGTCATGCGACGGTTTATAACTTGCCACCGGGGATGTTTATGAGGCCGGAGTTCATGTTTTTATCTATGGTCATACCAGGTCCGAGCAGTCCGAGGTGGAATATAGATGTTTATCTTTGTCCGTTGATTGATGAGTTGACGCAGTTGTGGTCCTCTGGATCTTTGACTTATGACATCTCGAGGAAAAATAATTTTGTTATGAGAGCGACTTTGATGTGGACTATCAATGATTTCCCGGCTTATGAAATGGTTTTCGGTTGGAGCACGCATGGAAAGCTAGCATGTCCATACCGTATGGAGAACAACAAGGCATTCACGCTAACAAACGGGGGTAAAGCTTCTTTTTTTTACTGTCACCGTCATTTATTGCCGCCGAATCATAGGTATAGAAAGAACAAAAATGATTTCTTTTTGGCAGAGTTGAAAAGGATGTTGCACCCCCGCGTCTTTCCGGTGAAGAATTGTTTGATGTTGTGTCAGAGTACGGTGATATTGTGTTTGGTCTCCAATCAGGTAAGCAGAAGTTTCCTGATTTTGGTTTGACCCATAATTGGGTGAAGCGAAGTATCTTTTGGGAGCTTCCTTATTGGAAGACCAATCTTCTCCGTTATAACCTTGACGTCATGCACATTTAAAAGAACGTGTTTGAGAACATTTTCAACACCGTCATGGATGTGAAGGGGAAGACAAAGGACAATATCAAGTCTAGATTGGATGTAGCGTTGTTCTGAACCGTAAAAATATGGAGTTGGTTTGTGATGGGTCACGGGTCATAAAACCAAGAGCAAGCTTCGTGCTAGAGAAAAACGCACAACTACTAGTCTACAAATGGCTTAAGAGTCTGCGTTTTCCCGATGGACATGCCTCGAACATATCAAGGCTGGTTAACACGGAGGAATGCAGATTATATGGAATGAAGAGTCATGATTGCCATGTGTTTATGCAAACACTCATCCCATTAGCTTTTCGTGATTTGTTGCCAAAGGGGATATGGGATGCACTAACGGAGATCAATCATTTCTTCAAAGATATATGCTCCAAGCAAGTTGAATGTTGATCACATTGAAAGGCTTGAAAAGAATATCGTCGAGACAATATGCAAACTTGAGATGATATTCCCTCCATCATTTTTTGACTCAATTGAGCATTTACCCGTACATTTACCGTTTGAGGTAAAAGTTGGAGGACCGGTCCAAGACGAGATGGATGTATCCATTCGAGAGGTTAGATATTACATGAGCTATGTAATTCATAATTAAATATTTTTATTTTTATTTTTTTAATTGATAATTTTTTATTAATTATATATATATACATGTACTTATTCAATCTAAAAAAAAAGGTTAAGAACAAGGCGCATGTTGAGACGTCAATATGTGAGGCCTATATTGTCGAGGAGATCTCAATATTTATCTCATACTATTTCAAACCTCATTTGAGAAAGAGGATCAACCGTGTTCCACGGCATGATGATGGTGGTGAAGTGCCTTCAAGTGGGAACTTGTCAATATTCTCCAATCCTGGACGACCCACACCTAAAAATGCTTGTGAGGGGAAGATATTTGTCTCGAAATAGAGTTCGAGAAAAGCACACAATTATGTCTTATTTAACCGTGATGAGCCGAGACCTTTTATTAAGTAAGTAGATGTTCGACTTAAAATTTGTCAAGAGTGTATTATTTATGTTTTGTGATACCATAAACTCATATAATTTGGAACAACCTTGCGAGTGCAACATCGACGATACTTACCGTCCAATAACTCACACTGATCGAATCCCGAGATCTTTCAATTACAAGATGAACAATTTGCCACATGGTTTAGAACACATGTAAGTCCTATCACAAACTCATTATCTCTTGCAATGTACTTAATTGTATGTCAATTTTACATAATATCCGTTTATTGATTATTGTTGTTTTAATTTACAAGGTTTATCAAATAGGAGGTAGTCTTTGCTATTTCACTGTCTTTACTAAGCCTGGGCCCTAAAAGAAAAGTCAAGTGCTATAACGGGTATTTTGTCAATGGATATGTCTTTCATCTTGAAGAATACAGGCATGGAAGAAAGACATACAACAACGGTGTTTGTATTAAGGGATCGACTTCTAGTGAGTTTGAAGTTGACTACTACGGTAGATTGGAAGAGGTCATCGAACCGCAATATCATAGCGAGCGAATATAGTGTTTTTATTCAAATGCTATTGGTATGACACAACCGACGAGGAATCGAGTAGATCCTCACTATGGTCTCGTTGAAATCAACTCAAAAGCTAGACACCGTAATGTAAACGACGTCTTTGTTTTCACAAAGCAATGCCAACAAGTTTATTACACATACTCCCCTTGCTTTAGAAAGGACCGATCAAGAGTTGATTGGTTATCCGTTTTAAAAACAAAACCCAAGGGTCGTGTCGAGGTTGTTCAGGATGAGAACGAAGACACAAGTGTGATAGATGAAGTCTTTCAAGCTAATGAGTTGGTTGAACCATACCGAGTTGCTCCTTCGATTGACTTACTAGAAAATTTGAATATTCGTGTTTTCAACGATAGTCTTGTTGATGTTAACGCAGAGGAGTTGAATCTTTGTTCTGAGCTCTACTAGTGGACAAAAGAATGTTGTTGAAGAAGATGAAAATTCCGACTAACTAAACATGTTCTAAAGCCTTATTTTTATAATGTAAGAATTTGGAACATGAAATATTTATTCTTCTTTAATGGTCAGCTCTTGTTATTGTCTTTGCGTGTGCTATAAGATTGCAATTCAAGATTTTGTGACAAGGTTACACAAAAAATTAGAAAAATTTACGGTTTCACCGACGGGTACACCGACGAACTATAACCTGTCGGTATTTCACAGAGAGTTGAAAAAAATTACAGGAGTGTGCCACAATCATCAACAACATCACCGACGGATTATAACACGTCGGTATTTCACAGAGAGTTGAAAAAAAATTACGGGAGTGTGCCACAATCCCCGACGGTGTTACCGACGTATATTACCGACGGACTCACCGATGGAATACCCACATCCCGAAGCGCACGCATGTCAGACGCGTGTCCGTCGTGTAGAAGTACCAACAGATTTTCTGACGGATCGAAAAGTCTGGCGGGATTTTCAAAATTTTTTGGTGCACATATCAATTAATTGCCGACGGAATTACCGATGGAATTTAATGCCACCGACAACAATTAATGTCCGTCGGTAAGTCCGTCGGAAAAATTGTCATATAAAACACCCCCTTCCCCCATTTGGTTCATTTTGTTCTCTCGGCTCAGTTTCTCTTCTTCTCCATTTCTCTTCTCCTCTCCGGTTGCATTTGACTTTTTGAAGAGATTTTCTTATTTTGGTGATAGTTTTAAAAGGTATGTATTCTTTTTTCTTTATCTTTGTATTTCTTTTTATTTTAATCATGATTATTTTTTTTTGTGTTCTTCGTTTTGTGTATTGTTTGTAGATAAAATCTTAAATTCAGCACACTATTAAGGTAAGCATTTTTTATTCCCAAATTTATTTTAAATTGATATAGTGTTTTTTAGTTTTGTGTATTATTTGTTTTGTGTTTAGGTTATTTTGTATAGTGTTTTTTAGTTTTTTCATTTTATTTATTAATTTTATGATATTATTGTTTGTATTGCTATAATTGTTATTGTTGAATTTATGTTTTAAATGTTAATTGAAATATAGAATTAAATTTAATTAGTTGAAATTGATTCTTTTACTTGAATTTCGTTATATGATGTTATTGAATAAGATGTTTTGTGTTGATGATGATGAGTTGGGTTGAGATCCAGGATGATTGGATCGGGATGTGAAATAAAATTGGAAGTGTAATATGATTTTGTCGATAACTTGGGACCTCCCAGTATAGGGGAGACTCTGTCGAATTTTTTTAAAATAATTGAAGTTAATTATGTAATTATTCGTATAAATTTGTGTAGATGCGTAGAATAAAATCTACAAAGACGTCGTCGAGAGACGATTGCAGCTAGTTCTTCTAGCAGCGAGGAGGACGTATCCTTAGGTGCTGATCATGACGAAGAATCTATGCCAACTTGTGATGTTGCCTCTTCTAGCGCGGTTTCACAAGCGAAGCGGTGTGCCTTCACAAATGGGGTCAATTCACCCGCAAGTACCGGTGCACAATGGAAGGATGACCTCTCAATGTAAGTTTGTTTAGGTTTTACTCTTTTTTTTTTATATATACTTATAACAGAATTTATGAACAACTAATTAATATTATTACTTTTATTTAATTTCGAGTTCACAAACATTGAGGCTGCAAGGGCTATAACATTGACGTTTAAATCATCGATGGAGATTCCATTGTTTCAATGAAGCCAGGTTTCCAAACATCTTGAGTGAAAACCTAATATCGATGCATGGTTTAAGCGATTTCAGGTCGGTGTTAGTTTTTAATTTTTGGCTTATTTTTAATAAATAATTTTTATAATTTTATATCTTGTAATATTTTTATTTTATATGAATTATTTATATACACATAACAAATTTGAGTGGGATAGGGCGAACAACAATGTTGTGAGGAGGGTATGGGAGAATCACGCGGCAACTAGGTAACATCGAAAATAATATTTATTTTTGTTTTATAATTTTATGTTTTAAATTCTAATTTGTTACTATGGAAGTAGGTTGCGTGATTTTTTGTATGACATTAAAAAAAAAATCAAAAAGAAACGCAAGGGATAACTGTCTTAAAGGATGGAATGAGGTGGTGGTTTGGCGAGAATTCAAACCGCCATTCATCTCGGGGGAAATATGGACGACATATATTAAACACGTGACCTTAAAGCGGTTCTCACAACGCTCACAGTCCGGCGCCGACAACCGAAACCGGAAAATTCATGGTTCGGTGACCACGCACACCGTCGGCTCCGTCCCATTCAGCGCACATGCAAAGCAGATGGTAAGATTAATTTTAATGAAATATATCATTAATTAATTTGTCGTTCCTTATTAAATAACTTTCAACCTATTTTTTTCCTTACAGCGCGCGTCTCTTGGACGTGAGCCGAGTCCAATGGAGTCAATGTTTGTAGAGACACATGTGCGGAGTCAAGACCGCCAAAAAGAGGTGCAACAGTTTGTGGACAACCGTGCTCAGCACTTTGTGGTATGTTCGTTCATTCATTTTATTTTGTAAGCTATTATTTTCTTGAATTGCATCTTGAATTGCATATGATGATTTTTTTTAAAATTTTCAAGAGACCTATAATAGCCGGTTGAGGGAGAGATATGGGGACAATCCTTCGACCCATCCAGATTTCAATCCAGATTTGTGGATGGAGGTGGGATCGTGTGGTGGACCTGATAAAAATCGGGTCTAGGGGCTCTCCAACACTACGGCTGAAAACTTGCGTTCGGCTCGTAGTGTCTCAACCGTTAGGAGCTCTCCATCAGTATCGAGCACCCAGTCTGAGGAGCTCATTGCTTTGAAACAACAATATCAACAACTCTCGACAAATTATAATGAGCTCCGTCACATAGTCATGGAGATGAGATCAAAGATGGGTGATGATACTTGTGCAGGGTCTTTTTGGTAGTACGGTCCCGGGAACAACCAGCCTCCTCCTCCTCCTCCAGCTCCGCCGCTATCCTAGTTTAATTTTATTTTTTAAACACATTAAATTTGTAATGAATATTTGGATGAATATTATTTAACATTATTTTTATAGTTTTAATGTTTAATCCAATTTTATTTGTTTATTAGAGTTTTACTATTAATAAATTATTTTTTTATATATATTTTAAATAGATACCGACGGCGTTACCGACGGACTAATTTCATCGGTATTTCACATAGAGTTGCCAAACAATTACCAGCCATGCCATAATTACCAACGACTATTATCCGTCGGTAATAACATACAGACGGCGTTACCGACAGATAATATCTGTCGGTATTTCACAGAGAGTTGCCACACAATTACAACCGATGCCATAATTACCGATGAATTATCCATCGGTAATTACCGTTGAAAATTCAGATGGATTTAGTCCGTCGATAATGTTCCCGCGGGAAATATTTTTTTTAGCGCGCGTATCCGTCTGTAAGACCGTCGGTGTTTTGTCGGTGGGTTGTTTTTTTTTATTTACGACAGAATTAGTGACAGAAAGGGGATTTACCGACGACTATTATACCAACGGACTTGGTCTGTCGGTGAAATAATTACCGACGGAGTTCATTCCTGTCACCGACGGAATAATTCCGTCGGTAAAACTGTTTAATGGTGTAGTGAAAATAATATTTATAAAATTACTTGACACTAGCATACTTAACAACATGTTTGAAACCCTCTGAATTGAATTTAATTAAGAGTTTTTAATAGAATCTAATATTTGTAATCCTTTTGAGTGTTAAACATTGAATTTCAAATGGAATTCAATCTCTATTGATGCAATCATATTATTCGATAGTTTCATCCACATTTAATCAGTGTTTAGCCTATGTTATATATATATATATATATATATATAAAATGCCTTGATATTCTTTATTTTATGTTTTGAAGGCACTTTTGGATGAAAGATGCAAAAAGGAGTAAATTGGAGGTAATTGGCAGATTTGACCTTCAGTCGATGTTTTGTGCAGAGTGTGAGCTCTAGAGCTTGAAATGAAATGATTCCAGTGGCATTAAGAAGCTAACATCCATACCTTTCTGGACATCTAAGGCAAGAAAATAAAATGAAGAAGAGCATGGAAATCGCAGCCTTCAAAGTCAAATCTCGCAATCTGCCAGTGTTGACCTTCGGCCATTCCAACTTGAATATATGGAGCTCCAGAAGTCCAATTGATGCAAACTCAATTTTTTTGGATTCATGACTCAAATGTATATAAACGCTCCAAATTTAAGCCAACAAAGATGTCATATGAGGGAGATATGATGTTTCAAAGATGACATCTGAATTCTGCCAGCAAACAGGTTTCGTTAAGAAACGAGTCCAAATTACGTTCAAGCATCTAAACCGATATCCAAGTTTTTATTTCAGCAATTTAGCTCCTCTAAGTCAAAGCTTGAAGATTTCATGGAATACTATTTCCTTTTTTAGGAAAATAGTTATTGAAGTACTTAAATGTAAACAGTCTACTTAATGGAGGACTATTTTGTAAAATAGAGACCTAGGGTTTCCTAAGATATTAAAAGAATGAGAGAAGAGAAGGGGGGCAGCCAGCCAAGAAGAGAAAAACACCCCCTTCCTATAAGAAACCCTAAATAATGCATTCTTCCATCTTTTTGATTAGGTGTTCAACAAACATGCAAGGCTAAACACTTTTTCTTGGTTGCAAGGACACGAAAACCTTCGGATTTCAAGAACTGTGAGATTTATTTTACCTTTTCTTTTTAGTTTATATGATGAATATGTTTGTTCTCCTATGCTTATTTTTCCTATGATTGTTTATTTTAATTGCTAGAGCGGACTCTAAGTTATTATTATAGACAATCCATTGCTAAGTTTGATATCAAAACCGGAGTTGTGGTATATGAACTTGTGAAGCAACTGAGTTTAATAATTGTGGCGGATCTACGTTATTAATCTTAGGGAGAACATTCAATTAAATCAAACATAGATCATGGACAATTATGTTTTCTTGATTAATCAACTTATCTAGTTCTTAAGGCTGCCATTAAATTAAATTACTAGTGCGGACACCGTGGTTGTTTGATGGTTAGGGTTAGTTATACGCCGATCCGTTAACTAACCAATGTTAAGAAGAGATAAATATTCAGAATATAAATTAATGTTTCATTTCCATGATCGATTCCGATTTCGTAGGTGGATGTGTGCTTGTGACCAAGATTTGTTCTCTTGATAATTTTCTGATTTTATTAAATTTTGGTTGATAGTTTTCTGTTTTCTTTTGCTTTAACCTAGATAACGTCCAAACCCCCCCTAAATTGCATATCATCTAGCATAAAAATCTGACTTGAATCTTCCTCGTGAGATCGACCATTTGCTTTCTCTATACTATTTTGTGTGTTGTGCTTGAAGTTAGGGTAATTAATTTGTGCGACCGCGACATCGCAACATCTATAATTGCTACAAAAGTAAATTAGAGGTCAACCCCTATAATTTACAATTTCAAAGAGTAAAAATTAATATTAAAATTATTTTTCTTAAAATATCCCCTCTTTTTTAAAGACATTTGAAAAAATAAGATGAAAGTAACGAGAGTAATATAAGAAATAAAATGAATTGAATTTTATCTCTTCCAAACATATGAATTCAACTTATTTATTATTTAAATGTAATTTAAATATTATAATTAAATTTAATTATAGTAAAGAATTAATTCTAATTATCTATCTTTACCAAGGTTGTCAATTCCGTTTCGGCAAGTGTTTTATTTTTTCAATTGGAATGGAATATTTCAGTTTCGGAGCGTTTCGGAGTACCATTTCGGGGTTGTACTACTCATGTATATAAAAATATATATAATTTAACAAACATAATTCAAATTCAAGATAAATTAATTATGAATTATGCAATACAAATACAATATCAAACAAATATAATTTCAAAATTTAAAATATTCCAAAATAGTCAAGATTAAATAGAACTTTAACTTAAAGTAATTCAATTTAAACAAAATACCAAAATATTATGAAAGTAAAATGTTTTAACACAAAAGAAACATAAATCAAACATCATCTCCATCATTAAAATAGAAATAAGGATCTTGATCTTGTGGTGGTATGTAGGGAAAGTCACCAATTAAACATTTCAATAGTTGATCATTTTCATCAAGCTCATTCTCGTCATCAAAACACATCTCTGCATCCTCTAAAGTTAAAGTAGACAAAGGTGCTTTAATAGTCTCCCAACTTATATTCTCTCCATCAAGAAGATTAGATTCTTCACAAATCCATTCATTCAATAGGTCAATGTTATCTAGGCTAATAAGATATAGAACATCTCTTATTTTGCTTAAATTCTTACAAAGTATAAACATGAAAAAAACAACATGAATATAAACCATATCTATTAGTGATAAATCTAATTTTAAAAAATTAATATCATTGTTAATGAAAATAGTAATAATTATTTTCAATATTATTATTAATATCATTGTTATTGAAAATAGTAATGAAAAATAGCTTTTTATAGTTTACACTTGGGTGGTTTAATTAATCAAATTGAATCGGGTTCAATTTGATTCAAAAGCTTTTCAAGCGCGGAACAGAACATATGAAATGAAACCGAAACATTCCGGCTGAAATTTATCCGAAAAATACGGGACGGACTGATATTTGAAATGAGATGAAAATTATTCTGTTTTTTGAATTAGTATGAAATATTTCGGCCATTCCGGATAAAACGAAACAGAATTGACAACTTCGATCTTTACAACTAAATATTTAATGATTACGTGTAATTTTTTAGCCGTTTGCGTTGAGATATCAATGCTTTGCAAAGAAGAAAATACGTACATTCGTAGAAAAAGTGTGTTTTATTCTCTCTTTGCATTTTTTTTCTGTTTTGTGCTCCTTGAAATTTAATTTATAACCGGGAGTTGATTTATTATTATTATTATTATTATACCATGAAATGGCATGAATACCTTCTCACTTATACCTTCAATTGATGAAGAATATTTAATTTTTGTACAAGCGAAAACAACTATATATTTTTAAAAATTATTTCGTACCGGTAAAAAAATTTAATACTCAACAAATCAGATAAAATATTATTAAGAGGGAAAGAAAGAAAACTACAAGCACTCGAGGCTAAAGTATGAAATGATGAGGGTCGGTTGGTTGGATGGGTGTGTGTGTTGGCGGGAGGGAGGGAGAGAGGGGGTGCTGTGTTGCTTTAGAATCGGAAAGACTAAAAAGAAGCTGTCGAAAAGATGATGCAAAGAAAGCATTTTTCTCATTTTAGGTGGAGTCTTCTCCATTTCTAAGCACGTCATCACCACCCCCACAAGTGAGAGAGATGTGTTATTATGTGATGATGATATGCCTGATTAACATCTACATGCCACGTGTTCTTCCAAAACGAAGTGTATTTTACCATTAAATTTTTTAAAATATAATATTCTTAGTTGCAGTTTAAAAAAATTAAATCTAATAAAATATATTTGGTTAAAATTAATGTGAGATGAATTTTTACATGAAAACAAGTGTGTTTATAAATGAAAAATAATTTTTTTTAATTTTTTTATAAAATCAAAATTTAAAACGCAATTATACATGAGATTCAATACAAAAAGCAAAAGTTATTTTATAACTAAATAATTTTTATTTTGGTTAGGCAAAAAAATAAAAACTATCTTAATACAAAATAATTTTTTAGAATGTGACATGAGACCGTGGAGAAAAACTCCATGACTTTAGAAAACATAATTATTTTGCATTGAATTTATTTAAATTAAATTAACTTCTTAAAAAACAACATGATTTGATTGTTAAAATTATCGGATCCACATTTCACCATTTATAGAAAGAAGGCCAATCCATTATAGCTTGGTTTGTTGGATAAGGCAGATGAATCTATTTTTGATGAAATCGCGTTTGTCTGACGTCAAATATTTCGTGCAATTGGTTTTATGAAAAAGAAGATTAAATTAAATGACCGGTCGATTGTTAATGAAACGAAACGAAAGAAAATATTGCTTTTTTATTTATTTATTTACACGGATTTTTTAAATATCTCTATTAATTTTATGATTCTAAAATTAATAATTATATAATTTATAATGATTCTAAGATTTATATATAATGATTTTTAGAAAATAAATTTAAAATTTAACTAATTATATTATAACCCTCGTGGTTAAGAAAATGAATAATAATAAAAAAAGAAAAGATGGTAATTAGGCACAAAGTTGTTGACGGTGCGGAGGCCTGACCATTCGAGTATATATTAAAAGCATCATTCTCATATATCACAAATATTGTAATATTTTGTGGTCGTTCTTGAGACGCATGGCCCCACGTCGGTTAATGAAGACACACCATCGAGGTAGTTGTCTGGTGGGGCCTGATCAGATTGGTCACAGCAAGGCAGGGGATCAGGGCTCTGTGTGTGTGTGTGTGTTCGAGGATGGGATGGGGTGGTGGCCCATATGTAATTTCTCGCTAGATTGTCTGGGCATGTAGGTAGGGTGGGTCATGAGCTTCTCGCAGGTTATTATAGGTTGTAAAATGACAGTTAACACAACAACACAACACAAGTAGTTCCAAGTCCGAACAAAAAGTTCTCTACTAGTGGAGTCTTTCACGTTAATCACGCAACTTCATGTTCCAGCAACAGCCCATCAATCCCCCACCACTGAACAAAAAGTTTTAGTCCCATTAATTTACATGATATGCCATTTGTTTTTAATTATATTATTCTATCTTAATTATTTGAATATACAAATAAAAAAGAAACTGGACTGAGAGAATTAATTTGAATACAATTACGTACGGGTATATATAGTAGTACAATCAAATAATTAATATCTAGAACCTGTTCATGTAGAAATTAGATATTTATATATTATAGTGTTTTTAGAATTAAAGTATAAAACAAACAGACAATCATACCTACGTACGGGATTTTGAGAAAAGAAGTTCCTTACTCGATATACAAGAAGCATCAATTATAAATTCAGAGTGCAGTTTGATTTACATTAAAAAAAAACCCAAAAACTTGTGTGATGATTTTTATTTATTTTTATATTCACTAAATTTTCTAATTAATACACAAAATTATTAACAGGAGGGGGAGTGTGACGAGCTAGCTAGGGTTGGGGGAAGCTGGCCTAAAATGCCAGAAGCTAATAATATCACATATACATATATACATATACTCGGGCTTTTCTAGCATGACTTCCACTTATCATATTTTCATTTTCACGAAAACATTGATATATATATATTCTAAATAAGCTTAAAAAATTCCTACATCGACTAAATGCATTTAAAAATTAAAAATACTCTCTTCAGTTTTCAAATTAACTCAAAAAATTAAATTTCTTTGTATGTACTATGACCTCATGAGTTTGAAGGACCGAGATCGAGCACGGTGTCTTTCAAGATTCTTGAAACAAGTTTTGCATGCACATATATCATAATAAGGGCATCTACGCTTATGGCAAACGAGAAGTAAAATTGAAAATATATCATTTTTGGCCTATAATTCTTGTTTTATGCACTCCTATATATATAGAAAAACAAGAGCATAATTAATACATTAAAACAACAATATTTTATTTTTTATTTTTTAGCATATCAAATAAATTAAAATACAATTGATTTTTTTTAGAGTGCATATAAATAAAAAAGCTATATATATATATATTATGAATTTGACTTTTTTAAATAGGGGAGATGCTCTCTCTAGTATCCATATTTAACTTCATAATGCTAGCTAGGTTTAAAGAGTATCTAACGCTAATATATATATATATATTGTGCTTATATAGGAGGACCCCCTCATTTTTATTTTTTATTTTTTAATTATTAGAGGGGTTGTATTTGTATACCCAAATAACGGAAGTAGAGAATAAAGATGGAAAGGCAATCGAAGAAAAAGCAAGGCTTTCTTTCTTTCTCACTATTCACAAACAGAATCACAATGAGAGGTGATCAGTAGGAGTCGTAGTGGCTGCAGCAGCAAATGGCACGAAGGGGTTCACTCCCCAAGACCCTAGCTCAAAAGCTAAACAAAACATTTTGTATGCTAAAGAAACAAACCCTAAGCTAGCTTTTGATGCCATCTCTCTCTCTCTCTCTCTCTGTACATATGTTGACAGACTTTCATTCAATACACTTTCAAACCACCACTTTTTCAGACACCACCAAATCACACCACACTGCAACTAATTATTATGCGGAGCCCTATGCGCCCAGAGAGAAAGCCAGAGAAATAGAGAGATCAGAGAAGGTAAAGCAGCTGGCTAGCTAGGGTTTTTAACATTGCAGGGCTACGAGGGAGGACCTATGCAGAGAAAACCTTGCTTACCCAGTTACTGATACTGTGATGTTAATTGGCATTGTTTGCTCAGTAGCTGAGCTGAGAGAGAAAGAGCAACAGACACACTGAGACAGTGAGAGTTGTGGATAATGACTGAACATAAAACAAATCAAAGATATGGCTTTAACTCTCCCCATTTAATAACAGTCCAAAATTCACACAGATCCCAAAGAGAAAGAAAATAGAAAAGATCCCAAATATAACTGTTGAAGAAAAACGTTGGAGTGACTTTCTAGCTTGTGAGGCATGGATGAGCTCCAATTTACCATAACAAAAGGCTATGACATGAGTAATATGGAGCTACACGATACCTGAGTAGCATCTCCTACAAATGATCGATCATGTAGTGCAAAATTAATTACCATCCATTGTGCTTAATTTGATAACAGAAATATATATATATATATATATTTTGTAATGCTACGTATATAGCATCCACCACTTTCTTTTTCATCTGAAACTGGCCTTTTATTTCTATCATAAACAGCTAGCAGGAGTCCTGCATCTTTGTAGTAAATATGCAAAAGAGATACATCGAATAGCGAAAAGAAATATTATCAGCACAAGTGTAGCAACAGCAAGACCTAAATTATACTATTAATATTCTCCAACATCTTGCTAAGTACCAATAAAAAAAAAAAAAAGAGATAAATACGGTCTCATTTTTCCCAACTTTTACAAGTTGATCCTTATACCTCTAAATTGGGATTTAGATAATTAATGTTGTCGTTTTTTTTCCTATTTGCTTCAATAATGTCTACTTGATCTTGATGCTTTCTTGTCTAGGGCAAAGCACTATACTGATGCAAATCACCCCATGCTTGAACCCCATTCCAATTGCCTGTGTTGTCATTATTGCCATTGTTGCTAGTATTTGTTGGCGTTGCAGTCACCTGAGAATATGAATTCCCAAAGAACCATTCTGTTGCTGTATCACCACTAGCTGCACCTTCTTTTCTTGAATTACCAGCTGCGCATACTTGTGGTTTTGAAATTTCAAGATTTTCAAACATAATAGGCTGTGGTTTCTGTACCTGGTTCTCAATAGGATCTGTAGAAACAGTGCTGCCATCTTTATGATTTTCTCCTGTACCAAATAGCATAGCCAATCTCTGCTGCTGCAACTTCCAGTGTAAATCTTGGTTTATACAACTCAGAGACTCAATTGAAGACGGGAGATTAGTGTTGATATTCATTGAAGCACCACCAATGTTCTCCTGAATTGCACCACAAAACCCACTAGCAACCGAAGTAAGTGGATAATTAAACCCCATTAAGGAACAAGAACCGGTGGAGCTCACAGATGGATCAAGAGTGAAAGAAGGACTAGTAACAGTAGCTGCAGCTGCTGAAGTTGCTGAAATATCCCCAAATGAAGGGAAATGATTATATAAGCCATTTTGTGAAGGGTTTAGCCTAGGAAATGATAACCCACCAAGATTAAAATCAACGGCTGGGGAGAGTCCATGAAAGAAGCTGAATCCAGCGATCTCTGAGGAGCCACTGGAGTCTTTGGAGTCACTTGAGAGCCTTGAAGATGACTTTATCTTCTTGTTCTTTCTACAGCCACCGCCGATGGGTACGCTGCGCAAGGCTCCTCCTTTAGTCCAGTACCTTCTACAGGTCTTGCAAAAATGTCTGGGCTGTGTTAAGCTGTAATTGTTGTAGTAGCAGAATTTTGTGTTGGGTGACTCACATCTTGGACACTTCAAGGCTTGCTCTTGTGGCCTTGTCGTGGCTGTTTTACGGCTACTAGAAGAGCTTTGGTTGTCGTCTTTGGAGGTCTGTTTCTCCTGAAGATTATCTGGGGGCACCATGGAGGGAAAGAAAGTGAGAGAGAAAAGAATGGGTGTGTGTAAATTAGCAAGGTTGCGTATGTGATGGATTGCTCAGTTTCTTCTTGCAGAGGCAAAGATACTCAATTCAATGATGTCATGCATGGGGTGGAGAGGAGATGTTGATGGGGTCTTGTGATATTCATCAAGACAGGAGTTCTGTTTGGGAAAAGGAAGCTTTGTGATGTAAGTAGCTGGGTTTAGATCTGGTAAAGCTCTCTCCCTCTCCCTCTTCCCTCTCCCTCTTTCTCTTTCTGCGTGTGTGTGTGATAGAGAGCGCGGATTTAACTAGAAAAAAAAAAAACAAGGGGGGAGGGGGTCCGTATATATACATGGAGAGAGAGGGAGTGAAGACAAGCAGCAAATTAATGATTAAAAGTTGAAACTCATGGCCTGGCAAAATTGAGAGATCCAGGACCATGAAAATGCCACGATTGGATAGAAAATATTTTGTTGAAGATTCAAGACGCTGAAAGACACCTTTGATGTGCCACAATCATGAATTGTAATTGAACTCCTAAACATCTCATTGTAAAATTGTTGACATCCAAATTATATATATATATAATTTGGAGAAATTCTTAATCACGTGATGATTATAACCGTGAAACTTTTAAAATTTTGAAAAATATAAAATGTTATAGTGTCATTTTTTGAGATATGATTTTTTTTTTCAATTAGCAACGTATGCATGTCATGAGAATGATATACTGTTACAAATATCAGAGGTGAGATTTTGCGAATGGAAGATTTTCTTGTTTATTCCTTGTAAAAAAACTCAATGTTTTATTAAGTTTTGGTTTTTTTCTTCCTGTTTTTCTTTATCTTATTTTTTCTTTGTAAATTGTCCTAAACATGAAATTTTTTAGTTAAAAATTGACTTCTAAAAGATAGTTTTAATTACATTATCTGGTGTCTGTTTGATATTGTGATGTATAGTGATTTTTAAAAGTATTTTTCCCTTGAAAATACATTAAAATATTTTTTTTATTTTTTTATTTTTAACATCACATCAAAACTATTAGAAAACATTAAAAAATATCAATTTAACATATTTTCAAATAAAATAAATATATTTTTATAATGCATCCAAAAATAAAAACTACTATTATCCAATACACTTATGAACAAATAGCTTTTATGTCTTAGAATAGTCTTTAAAAAGAATTTCATACATTGTAATTCTTTTATTTGTCCCATATCAACAAATTTGATACAAACTTTTTCTCTCTATTTATTTTCTATAATTTAATTTTATAAGTTTATTGTTTCCTCTAGTTCTATGATTTATCTTTATTTACTACCTTTTATTTTTTTTTAGCATTTTCTTTATTTAGTAGCTTTAAAATCTCATATAAAATTTCTAGTATAATCCAACTGCTAGATCAAAAGTTATTTTTATTAATATATCCATACACGTTAAGCAAATTTTGCTTCGTCAATCTTCCCAAATTAGAGAGGAATTGTTCTCATGTTCAAACTGCTTTTGTTTTGATATTGTGGTTGTCCAATCAAAAGCTCCCAACCCTTTACATGTTCAACTTTTTAATTAGAAACATCATAGATGGTATCAACATGTTCATCCTTTTTAGCAACGAGACCAATCTTAGCATTAAGTTGAAGACCATATACAAGAACTCTTGTAGTAGCTTTCTCAATCTCTAACTCACCAGAGATTTAACATTTTAAGGACTAAATAATCTCTCCCTCTTGTATCTAAAATGAATAATGTGAAATTTGTTGGAGGAGTTAATTGAAAAATTATCTATTGTTTTGAGGGGAAATTAAATTTTCAAAATACAAAAGCATTATTTAATAGTTTTTAAATATTAGAAAGGTAATTAATATATTAAAGAACTTTTTTTTTTAAATTGATAGTACTTTCATACTACTTTAAAGAGGTAAAACAAAATTAACCCTATCCAAATCTAATAATGCATGGCTGGATTACTTAGCCATAACGTAATATGAACATCCCCAATCAAAATCATCTTTCTGGTTTATGTAGAACATGCTATAAATTTTGCCTTTTCAACATGCAAAGCTTTACTATTTTGCTTTTAATCACTGATGGAATTTCTACTTAGTAGAAAAACATACCTACACATCAATTTGCACTCATAAAACTCACTACCATATTTAGCAATACTATAGATGGTTGGGCATGAATTTGATTTATGGTAAAATAACTTATAATTCATCATCCATCTTGATTGAGAGAGGATTCCATAACTATATTTTAGTGAACAATGTCAAGCTTTTTAACAATTGATTGGGTGAAAAAAAAGGGTTCTCTAACTATAATTTAGTGAGATATTCCATGCTTTTATTGATATCTATTAATCAATCAAACAACATAACAACTATCAAGTTAAAAAAGTGTATGTATGTGTATGTCATTTCTTATATCATGCTATTAATTGCACTAACACATGATACATACACAATCCATTTTCTATTATCCTTAAGATTTTTAAGATAATTTTCAAGATATAAAGTCTTGCTTTTAATAATAGGATTGTTTATAGATTTATGATCAAGAATTAATTAACTTATTCATGCAAGTGTATTAAGAAAGACTTATCATGTTTTTAGAATAGTCCTTAAAATATTTTGACTTCAAGCATAAAACTTGTTCCACCATTATAGCATAATGGTGGCAATCATCTCCTTGTTATTTTCCAACAACTAGCATGCCATCAATATAATATATAATGACAAGAAATTAAAACTTTAATCTAGATTATTTAATATACAAACAAACATCTTCTTCGATCATCATAAGTTTATCAATTTATGATTGCTCGATGGAATTGAAGATATCATTGTTTGAGAGATTATTCTAATCTATATGCATATAGAGTTTGCAAACTTTGTGTTGCTAATCTTTTATAATGAAACCAATTAATTGATCTATATGGATCCCATCCAGGTCTATGTTGACAATACAATTTTAACACTCATTCGGTAAAGTTTTAAGGCTAAATTTATGATGATTACCAAAATTAGATGAATCCATTTACTATTAAAAGAAAGTTTTTCTCATATTTGCACCATATTAGGTGTAGCCTTGGATTGCCAAATGAACCTTCTGGCCTTTCTATAAAACCATCATCCTTCTACATGACCTTTAAAACTTATTTATTTCCAATGGTCTTTTTACCTTGAAGGAAGGTCAACGAAGTTCTAAACATGGTTAATCTTATTAGACTTTATTTTCTCAACCATTGTATTAATTCTTCAATTCTTTACTAACAAGAGAAAAGAGAGCATTTTATAGAAAAAAATCTTCATCATGCATAAAGTTTCCTTTTCTATTCTAAAATGATGATGAAAAATAATTATATTTGTGCTTTTACAAGGTTGAGGTCAAGGTTGTCAAAATCACGATTCAACTCGTAAAATCGTACGTTTTTACGAGTTGATATAGGCTTTACATGCTAAATCGCTTGTAAAACTCGAAAATGGGTGAAATCAGGTCAAAATCGGGTAAAATCGCGTAAAATCGCGATTTTACCACCGATTTAACGATTTTGCCCGGCGGAGGAAAAAAAGCCTTGTATCCGCAGTGTGCCGACCGCCTATTGGATTTAACAAAGCAAATGCAAAATTGCAAATGCAATGTTTCTCACTTTCTCTCCAGTCTTCTTTGCATTTCAGTTCCAGATCCAGTTGAAATCCCAAAATTCCAGTTCCAACCGTCCCTAAACTGAGGATTCCTCAGTCACTCAGTGTCTCAGTCTCTACTCTCTATCTCTTTCTCTCAGCCGTCCACGATTCCAGTTCATCATTCACAACTGCCCTCGCCCCTCATCGACGACGTCTTTTTCACCGCCACCGTGAGAACCGAGTCGACCCAACAACAACGGCGTCTCTCCGGTTTCCACCGGGTAAGTTACTCTGTTCATCTTGTTTCTCCTGGTTCTCTCTTCTCTGTTGGTAACTACTAGCGGCTGGGGGTGCTTTTTTTCCCCTGTCCGTTTCTTACTCTAATGCAGTAAGCCAATAATGCTAATATTTGTTTGATTGAATTCGCAGGCTCCAAGTTTGACTGTAATATTGATCTCCTCGGTGCTCCTTTGCTCGAGAACGAGGTAAGAGTTTCTTACCATGTCCATTTCTTACCTTGTTTGTAATCTGTCGTGGTTGTTGTTTAGGACCATTAGGTGCTTTAATTTTTACAGTTTAATGATGTTAAAGATTGAAATTTTGATTCAAAGTTTTTGTGACTGTCTATTATTGAGATATTGAAAATCAATTGGATTAAACCGTGCGGTGTGTGTGTGTGTGTGTGTGACTCGTGAGTCTGTGACTCTGTTTTTTCACATAAATCAATTGTCTCTGTTTCTTGATCTCGAACAAGTTGGAGTTAGGTTAGTAATCCATGTGCAATTTCGTTAGTCCTTGTTAGTTGTTAATAATCTGTCGTGACTGTTAGTTGCTAGTGAATTGGGTTGTGAAGCCTGTGAATTGTGATTATGTTGAAAATGCATGTTGCTTCTGTGTGCCTATGCACCGGCACCCAGCATGCATTTGCTATCATGTATTGGGTGTTTGATGTTTCTGTTTCTTGCCCTTTCCTTCTAGCTTTTATTTCTATTTTATTTTTGGAAGCTGTAATGGTTACCTTATATGCATAAAATGTTTGGATTGATTACAGGGTTGATTTGAATTGATTCTTGAATTGTTAAACTTATGGCATCTAGGAAAAATTCTTCTGGTAATAGGCTTGATGTGGGATGGCAACATGGTATAGATATTGATAAGAATTCTAGAAAAGTTCGGTGCAAGTATTGTCAAAAAATTATCAGTGGAGGTATTTTTCGTTTTAAACAGCATTTGGCTTGCACTCGTAAGGATGTTGAATCATGTCAACAAGTACCAGAAAATGTTAAGCATATGATTTTAGGTGTTTTGGTGAAAAATCTAGAAGCAACTGAAAAGAAAAGAAAGGCCCATCAATATAGTGTAAATGATGATGAAATAAAAGAAATTAGCTCCAAGAACAAAGGAAAGAGAGTAGCTAGTGGGAGTGGAAGTACACAAACAACTCTAAATCAATTGCTAAAAAAAGATATTAGAGAAGAAGCATGTCGACAAATTGCAAGGTTTTTTTACACTAGTGCAATTCCATTTAATTGTGTAAAAAACCCTGAGTTTCTTAAGGCACTTGAATTGGTTGCAAAGCATGGGCCAGGTTTCAAGCCTCCATCCTACCATGATATTAGAGAGAAGTATTTGAAGCAAGAAGTGGACCAAACTATGAATTTGCTTGAGGATTACAAGCTAGAATGGAAAAAAACTGGTTGTTCAATAATGTCTGATGGATGGACAGATAAAAAAAAACATTGTATTTGTAATTTTTTGGTTAATAGTCCTAAAGGGATAATTTTTTTGTCATCGGTTGATACTTCTAATATGTCCAAAACTGCTGATAAGGTATTTGAGATGTTAGATGCCATTGTGGAGAGGATTGGGGAGGAAAATGTTGTCCAAGTAGTCACCGATAATGCTGCAAATTATAAGGCAGCGGGACAATTATTGATGGAAAAAAGAAAGAGTTTGTTTTGGACACCATGTGCTTGCCCATTGTATTGACTTGATATTAGAGGATTTTGAGAAGAAGTTAGAGATTCATCAAGTAACTATTGCTAAGGGGAGGAGAATCACCTCATATATTTATTCAAGAACTATTCTTATTTCCATGCTAAGGCACTTTACGAAAGGAAGGAATTTGATTAGGCCTGCTGCCACACGGTTTGCTACTGCATATTTGACTTTGGGATGTTTGAATGATCATAAAATACAGTTGATGACTATTTTTACTTCCAATCAGTGGAGTTCATGTAGGTTTGCAAGAATAGAAGAAGGGAAACGAATTCAAAATTGTGTTTTGGACAACAGGTTTTGGCATGATGTTACTATATGTATTAAGGCAGCGTATCCTCTAATTAAAGTTCTTCGATTAGTTGATTCTGATGAGAAACCAGCTATGGGTTTTATATATAAAGCAATGGATGAAGCAAAAGAGAAGATACAAGTGAATTTTGGTTACGTGAAAAAAAGGTATATATCTTGCTAATTTCTATTTTAAATGTTGTCATCTATTAATATGAATGTCTTTAGAGATACTTTCAATTGAGATATTCCTTGAGTGTAATGATATTTTTATTGTTTTTTTTATATAGTTATATACCTATATGAAATATTGTTGATGCAAGATGGGAACTTCAACTCCACAGACCCTTACATGCTGAGCTTATTATTTGAATCCTCATTATCATTATAATCCCAATTTTAAGGTTAATGCCAACATTAAAATTGGATTATATCAATGCTTAGAAAGGATGGTGCCTAATGCAAGTGAAAGGTGCAAAATTGACTTGCAACTTGAATCATTCAAGGATGCAAAAGGGTTGTTTGGCATTGAGGCTGCCAAGACAGCAAGAGATAAAAAAAACTCTAGCTCAATGGTGGGATTCTTATGGAAATGAATGTCCAGAATTACAAAGGTTTGCAATTCGAGTTCTAAGCTTGACTTGTACTTCATCTGGATGTGAGCGTAATTGGAGTGCATTTGAAATGGTGAGTTTTTTTTTATTTTAAATGTTGAAATATTTGATAAAAATCTTATAAATTTGAATTGAATTATTTATTTAGGTTCATACAAAACGAAGAAATCGTTTGCACAGAGAAAAATGAATGACTTGGTATTTGTAATGTGCAATCTGAAATTGAATAATAATCAAGTCAAAAAGCAAGCAGATGATTTTGGTGTAGAAGATAATCTTTCATCTGATGATCATTGGATAACCGAGGGAAAAAAACATTCAAACATTGATTTGCTTGGTGCTATTGACAATGCAACACGAAAAAAAAATGGTAATGAAGATGAAAGTGATGAAGAAGAAATTCCTAATGATGCTGAAATGGAGATTCATGGTACTGAAGATGATTTGGAGATTCAAATTGATGATATTGGTGTTGGTACTAGTAGTAGCACTAATGCTCATAATATTGGTGTTGGTACTAGTAGTGACACTAATAATCCTCTTAATGAGTGTCTGAGGAATAATGAGGAAGATGAAGGCAATGAAGCTGGTTTTAGTTTACATGACACACCAAGCAGATTATTTGTTTTAAGTTTGTTAATTATTAGCTAATGAATAGTTATTTAAATTATGTATGGATTTTTATTTGAACCATGTATTTTAAGATGCTTGAATTATGTATGAATTTTTATTTGAAGCATGTATTAACCATGTATTTTAAGGTGCTTGAACTATATATGGATTTTTATTTGAAGCATGTATTAACCATGTATTTTAAGGTGCTTGAACTATGTATGGATTTTTATTTGAAGCATATATTTTAAGGTGCTATGAATTTTTATTTGAAACATAAATTTTTTTTAATGTATTTTAAAATTCCTTACAATTTTACGATTTTACGATCCGTTTTTACGATCCGAGTTTGGTTTGCATGTTCCGTGCCGTGTCAAAATCGCGATTTTAACAACCTTGGTTGAGGTCTTAAAAAATTTCATGTAATGGAGTGCATCTACTAATAAGCAAATAGCTCTATTAATTTCAAAATGTTAAGGAATTTATTCTCCTACCCTAATTGGTGCAATAAAAATGTAAAGTTTTAGATATCCCATCTTATGAAAAACAATAGTTTTCCAAACTTTATCTTTATAACAAAAATCATTTGTAAAGAAATATGCTCTCATGGCCTAATTGAGACACACCTTTATTTGATTGCTTCCCCAAGAACACATATCTTTTGAGTGATCAAGGTATCTTATAAAGATACATCTTTTTTTTTTTTAATAACGCCTTACTTCTCACACTTGTAATAAGTATTATATATAATAAATAAATGAAAGAAAGGTCTCAAATGAGTTAAGTTATAAAATCTTCCTTATCATAACTCATAATATGAAAGCTAATTTGGAAAAGATATTTCTAAAAATGTTGGCAGCAAATAACATTACATCCCTACTATAAAGTATGCATAAATGTTCTTAATTCATCATTGTTTTAACCATATCTAGCAAGGCTTGATTTTTGTTTTCACAACATCATTTTGTTGTAGATTTCTAAGAAGCACTATATGATAATTATCTTTTTTATTTCTATATACAATTCCTTGAATCTCTCAAATAGATATCACCTTTTTGGTCAATTTAAAAACCTTGATACTTCTATTTAGTTGATTCTCAATATCATTTATATATTTTCTAAAACAATCCAATGCTTCAAATATACAGGAGATCAAATAGACATGATATGAATAAAACTGTGTATAGTCATCATAATTCTTAAAATTGTTCATCATATAGATACTTATCTTTTTTATTAGTTTATGTAGTTGATCCTTAATCTCTATTATATAGTGCTTAGAGCAATGCTTTAGATTTATATAAAAACCTTGATTATTTTATCTAGTTGATTCTTTAATCTCTTTTATATAGTGTCTAGAGAAATCCAATACTTTAGATTTGTAAAAGATCCAATAGACATGATAAAAAAATACATTGTTAACTATAAAAGGTGATAAAATAAGGATCTATTCTTACCTTCCTCTTATATATATTTGAATCATGTATATTTAAATGAATAAGTTATATATGAGACTTCTCCTTAATTTCTTTTTCAAATGGTTTGGTAGTTTTTTTTTTATCAAAAAATATTCACAAATTGATATATTGACTTTTACAAGTAGGCTTAAAATAAATCTTATCTAACAAATCTATTTATCTTGTTTTTCCCTATATTGCCAAATTAGCTAGTTGTTTAAAAAAATATAAAAACTATTAAGAAATGAGCAAAGCAAAAGAATTATATGAATGTCTAACATATAAAACTAGAAAATCATCTAAAACTAACCATACAAATAACAATTTATTCTAAGATACTTATTGATAGAGTGCTATATAGGAAAGTATGAAAATCTAACCCTTTTTGTTTTAATGCTTCTCACTTTTCCAAGCACAAATCCAACACTTTCCTTTAGAGCCACACTAATATTCTTGAGTTTGGTCTTATATGCATCACTAAGACCACTTATTCTTCAACTTTTCATGATGTACAATATTGTCCTCAAATGTGTGAACATTCTCATGGTGCATCATCTTAGGAGCTCTTAAGAGTTGGAAAGACAACAAAACAAGCTTGAACTTGTTTTTATTAGTCAAACTATTTTCTATATCTTGTAGCTTAACAATTATATTTGACATTCTCCTTAAGTGTTTTGTAAGTGTCAAACAATAGAGTAAAGTCAAACAACTTAGTTGTATAATTTCCATTAAAATTTATTATAAAAACTTCCTACATAATTAACATGAGTAGTCTTATAATATAAAAAATTAACCAAGATGTCATCCTGCTTATTGCTCAACATTATGTTTTACGAGCAATATACTCAACTTTCACCGAACCTTGATGGGCTTCTAGCTTGATATGATATTGAGCTCCATTATCCTTATTAGGGTTTACTATATTTATATAGGCCGAGGTCTTCAAAACCTTTTTATTCATCTAACACTAGCTAAATGACAGGTTATTAGTGTTATAGACATCATCATCAAGCTTCTCTAATTTCTAAAAAATATTAAACATATTTTGAGCATAATAAAAAATATTTTAGAAGTTAAAATTTTCTCAAACATTAGCCAATATCAAAAAAATTATAAATACTCCCACTATTCAAATACAATCATTTTATTAAGAAAATTATGATATGAGGTTACAAAATAAAAAACCTATAATCTTCTAGTCTTAAAAATTTAATAAAAAAAATATTATTTTAATATTATAAAATAGGTTATTTGAGAAAATCTAGTTGCAAAACACTTCTCCGAGATCACTACCCGCCCCTATACACACTACTAGACATGAATAGGCTTTCTTCCAGTAAAGCCAACAATATCAAACCTCACACACATTGTGTCTCTATCAGCGAGGTTGTTGTCTTACAATGGTCTAGTGCACATACTAGTGTGCTTTGGATTATGCAGTTGGCTACTGAACCAAGCCTATAGTGCTCTCGTCTACTCTTACATTCTACACCATTGTTGCGCTGATCCTCATCCTTGTGGGAGGTGTGTGCAAGCCGCAAACTACTTTCTTATCCAATGTTTTTACGGTCTAATTTTCAACCTAAATAAATTCAGATCTCTAAGAAATCATAACTTTCACTAAAAAATTATGATTAAGTCATATTTCATAACATTGGAAAGCTTCCATTTAAAAGTTTATACTATAAAATATCACATTATAAGTTTGATTAAAATATATATATATTACATGTCTTGAAATTTCTAAAATGCTCTCTTTCTCAAAACCCTAGAAAAATGTTTAGTTGAGGGTTGCCAGTGATTTTTTTTTCTTTTTGTATCTTTTTCCTTAGCCTTTTTGTTAATATAAGTATTGATGCAAACTTTGTGGATATAAAGATTCAATAATTAATAGTCAAATCGATCATTTCTAAGAAAACTAAATTCAAGTTTATAATTGAGTTTGATACAATGATAACTTATACTGAGGTATTAAGACTATAGAAACCAAACCCCCATCCAATGCCCTTGAAGATATGTGAATAAAAAGTATGAAAAGATGTCATGAAATTTGATTAATTCTTCGATAAGTTAGAGTAGTTCAATAAAGAACCAAAATAAGAGAATTTTCTAAACAAAGTTTCAAAACCAAAGTTAATATATTATTTTGAAACCAAAGTTTGTATATCGAAAAAACCTAAATAAAAGTAAATAAACTTATTTATAATTGGTAAATAAATCCTAAACAAAGTTGAAAAAATAATAAAAGAGTTTAAAATAAAATAGAAAAAAGAATCCTAAATTAACTAGGAAATTAATACAATATACACACAATAGCTTTTAGATCTTATTGCAAGTCTTTCTCGTTGTCTGATCGTTATGC
Source organism: Populus x sibirica (assembly GCA_019202695.1). Classification (NCBI taxonomy): domain Eukaryota; kingdom Viridiplantae; phylum Streptophyta; class Magnoliopsida; order Malpighiales; family Salicaceae; genus Populus; species Populus x sibirica. The sequence continues at coordinate 2,229,262 of JAGMVL010000801.1, forward strand.
AATTCTAACTGTATATAAAAAAGGCCTCCGAAATCTTCTAGTAAAATTTTAGTCAAATCCAACGATTTGATTGAAAGTTATACTTGTTAGCATAAAACTATACATTAGAAAAAATAAGCCCATAACCACCTCTAATGTCATTGAATGATAAAGAAACCTTGTCAATGAGAAAATCAACAAAACAAAAGAGAAAACAAGTTGTTGATATGAAAACCCTTGCCAAAATAATCCCAATTTCTTCCACCTATGCTTTCATCGTTGAAAAGAAATCCTTGATAAACAAAAAGTCCATAAATCATATGGAAACAAATAGCAAAACTCGTACAACAACTTTGACCTGAATCTTAACACATCATTCTTTCTCTTCTAGATGAATTACTTAACCTGCAATATATGGATGAAAATCTTGAGATATCTAGTTTCTAGTTCAACTATAATCATAACAAGATTCAACCTGTAACTCCAGATATTACCCAAATAGTATATAACAGTTTAGTCTGGTAGATTTACAACTTGTTAATCCAAATATCCAGGATTAACCCAATCAATTCCCTTTAGATTCTCTTAGTTTTAGTCCTTGAAATAGGCCAACTGGTACCTCTAATGGCTTCTTTGATAATGCTCTTTAATTCACATCAAGTGTATTTCCATCAACTATTTCTTGACTTATTTATATCTAGATCTTAGATCTAGATAGTTGTAGAGGGTTTGATGTTTTGCTATACCCAAATTTACTTATAGATTTCGAAGGTTGTGGTAGAGAAGAAGGCAACATATTTTATATAAGTAGCGTTCTAGATGATATGGGTTTCAAAGCTACTAGAGCAACCAAGGAAATAAACTCATAAGCTTACTTGTAGATCTGAGCTCACCCAAACTTATTGAGTTTCAACATCTTTTCTCACCTAAACTCATGAGATTATGGATACCAAAATCAATATGTTGAGATTTTTCCTTGTAGGAAAAAAAAAGACATATAATATTTGGATAACGGATGTTCAAGACATATAACGAGTAAAAAATCCAAATTCACCTTCTTTAAGGAAAAAGAATGTCAGACATGTGACATTTTGAGAAAACACCTAGAGAAAGGTAAAAGGTATCAGTAATATTGAATATTCCCCTACTATTGAGCATGTTTTACTTGTAGATGGTTTTAAATATAATTTGCTTAGTATTAGCCAATTATATGATAGAGGTAATAAAGTTATTTTTGAATTTTTACATTACTTAGTAATTAGCATTATTGATAACAAAATAATTTTCACAAGTTGACATAGGCCTAACATGATTTGTTTCCTAAAAAATAAAAAAAATCATCAAGTTGCAAGATTTTTGATTTGAGTCTAACAATAACGCGGATGAAAGTTGACCAATAATAAATTACTCCTTAATAAACTCAGAAAATATTTAAACAATTAATGACATGCATAAAATAAATTTAGGAGAAAACACATAGCTAAGGTAACCTTTCCTCAAAAAGGAAGCAGTAAGGTGGTGTCTATCTTCCCTTAAATATAACCAACCTCTTTCTCGAATCTTTGAAACCAATATATATTTTAGGATTCTTAGTTTTCTTAAAAACTAGGTGGCAAATTTTTTTTTTTAAAAATAAATCTCCTTAAATGTTTGAGGTTTCATTTATGGTTGAGTAGCAACAGTTGACATTAACTGTAAACACAAAAACAAAAAACCAAAGTAAAGCCAGAAATGACTCCACCATCACTGCCAATTTCTGAATCGACAGCGACATAGTTTTTGCTACTGATTTTTTATTGGCAGCAATGCGAGTTTTGCTTTGCCGATTTCTGAATCGACAGTGACGCAATTTTTCATTGTCGATTCCTGAATCGGCAACAGCATAGTTTTTGGTTGTCAATTTCTAAATCAGCAACGACATAGTTTTTGGATGTCGATTTCTGAATCAATAGCGGCATAGTTTTTCTTTGTCGATTTCTGAATCGACAGCGACACTATAAAACCCAACAAAAATTAGTGTTGAACTGGCCTATCCTAAAGGAGAATTGGAATAGAAACTAACCTAAGATAACCTAAAAGGAGGATAAGGATAGCCTTGTCCAGTACCCAAACACCCTACCTCATTAAGAGGGGGTATAAATGCAAGGGAGAGATAGAAGGTGACCCTTCCTTTCCCCAAGATCCAGCAGCAGCTCTGCTGGAAACAACTCTCTCTCTCAAAGAGAAAACTGAAATCGACCAGCTGCGTGCAAATCTTCGAGGGTGTTGTGTGAGAAGAGTGTTAGAGGGAAAGAAAAGTGACCAAAAACATGGTGGAAGCAGGATCTTAGACCTTCTTTTAGAACCGGTAGCAGTCATTACTGCAGCACACACCCCTCCTTCAAGTAGAAAATTGAACCCAACCAGCCTGCATGCCACTTTTCTTGAGCGTGGAGTGAGAAGTGAGTTAGGAGAAGGAAAGAAAACCAAAACCATGGGAGGAAGAGCAGCCTAGAGGGTCGGTTGGACAACAAGAGCGGGAAGGAAGAAAATTGAAAAAGAGAGGAAAAACAGACCACAGAAACCTGCAGAGAACTTGTTAAATTCATGAGGTATGAACTATACCACTTCTCCACTTGTTCTTGGGGCCTTGGAATTGAAAAAGAAGAAGAAAACCCTAAGAAAAAGCAATGAAAATAGGGCTGGATAAGGGACCAAATTTCAGAACAGTTAACAAAGGAAGTGAACAATTTTGAATCCATAAACTTGGCATAATGGTCGACCATAGTGAGGGTTGGACATAATATGAGTTAAAAGGATAAAATGCAAAGATGATGACCTTGTTAGAGTTGTTAGACCATGCTTGAATCAAAACAAAAAGTGTATTTGGTGCTAATGACAAGAATTCTACTTGTGGTTAATGAAATTATGTGATAATACGTTCGAATGATGTTATATGTAGAATTATGTTATCTTTGAACCTTGAAGAGCATGCTAGAGCTGAAACAACAAAGACCATGTTAGGTTGATACCTAAATTCTATTTGCGTGATTGATGAAATTGCATGTTTATGAACCATATGAATAAAGGTATGATTGTGTGTCTTGACGATCTCAAGATCACGTTTGTGAAATTGTGTTGCGTTGATAATTTTTGAATCGGCAGCGACTTAGTTTTTGTCAACGATTTCGGAGTTAGCTGTGAACTATGTATGCTGATGATTTTAGCGTCAGCTGTGAAATTGTCTTGCGTTTATGATTTTTGAGTTGGTAGTGACTCAGTTTTCATCAACGATTTCTGAGTTAGCTGTGAACCATGTACGCTGATGATTTTTGTGTCGGCAGCAACTCAGTTTTCATCAACGATTTCTGAGTTAGCTGTGAACCATGTACGCTGAAAATTTCAGCGTCAGTTGTGAAATTGTGTTGCGTTGGATCTCTAAGTCGGCAACGACTCGATTTTTGTCAATGATTTCGAGTTAGCTATAAACCCCGTACGCGATGATTTTAGCGTCGGCTATGAAATTTTATTGCGTTGATGATCTCTGAGTCGGCAGCGACTTAGTTTTTGTTAACAATTTCTGAGGTAGCTGGGAACGATGTATGCTGATGATTTTAGCGTCAGCTGTGAAATTATGTTGCGTTGATGATTTCTGAGTCAGTAGCAACTCAGTTTTCATCAACGATTTTAGAACTAGTTGTGAACCATGTACGCTGACAATTTCAACGTCAGCTGTGAAACTATGTTACGTTGATGATTTCTAAGTCGGTAGCAACTCGGTTTTCATAAATGATTTTGAGACAGCAGTAGCCCATATGGGCTGGCGAATTAGTCTTCGCTGTCAAATTGTGGTGTCGACAGTGAATTTGTTTTTGCTGTTGAATAGTATTGTCAGTAGTGAATCAGTTTTTCTTTGTCAAATTGTGGTGTCGGCAACCAATCAATTTTTGCTGGTGAATTCTTTATCAGCAACGAATCAGTTTTCACTACCAAATTATGGCGTCAGTAGCGAACCAGTCTTCGTTCTTTGAATTGTGGCGTAGCATTGAATCAGTTTTTACTGTCGAATTCTGTACCGCTAGCAAAGTAGCTTTCGCTATCGATGTTCCACAACAGACCTCCATGATAAAATTGACTTAAATGCTTGTAACGATTTCATTGTATGGTTGTGTAATATGTGGAACACATGATTGTGAATATGAGTATTCTTGAAGTGTGTATGGTAACAAGTTGTGTGGTTACCGACTGTAAATGTACTGATTTGTGATGACTTATGTGTTTAGGTGTTGCAACCAGGATTGGACCTTCGACTGGGCAAGGACACCCCACAAGAGGAACATGTAGGTGGTTTTCATCTTTTTCTCGTATTATGTTAATGTTTTGAAATGATTTACTTATGGATGATATATTATTAAATCCTCAATGAAGGATGAAACAACGATGAAATGTTTGATTGAATTCTTGAAGAATGTTGAAACAACTATGAAATGTTGATCGAATTCTTGATGAATGTTGAAACGATGATAAAAATGTTAATGTTCTGAAATGACTTATTTAAGGAGGATATATTATTGCATTGTGATGAATATTAAACCGACTATGAGATGTTAATTGAGTTGTTATGAAATTAGGCTGTTGACGAATGTCATACTGATTATGGAATGTTGATTGTGATTGTTGGTTAGCTTCGGCTAATGACATCTAATATGGATGATTGGGTTGTGCTTGATGGTTAGCTACGGTTAATGGCATCTGAGATGGATGACCGAGTTGTGATTGTTGCTTAGCTTCGGCTAATGGCATCTGAGATGGATGACCAGATTGCGCTTGATGATTAGTTTTGGTAAATGCCATCTTAGATGAATGACCGAGTTGATTATGACAATTGGCTCCGGCTAATGGTATCCATAAGAGATAATAAGTTTGACTTTTGTGATTAGTTTTGGTTAATGGCATTCAAGACGGATGAACGAGTTTAGATATTGCGATTAGCTACGGTTGAAAACATCCAAGGTGGATAATCGGGTTAAAGTGAAGTAATTAACCTCGACCGAAGATTAAACTTCGGCCCTACCACTCCTATGGAGAGGTTGGGGCATATGAATGAGGATAATACATCTAGTGAAATAATAAGAATTGTACAATGTATATGAAAAGTGAATGAAAGAATGTACTTACCTTTAGTTTATAACGGAAAGTAACGATAACATCCTTCTAGTTGTTATTATTATGTTTAGATTATTTACAATTCTTGTATCCATGTTGTTTTTTTAATAGGGACATCACACAATCAAGGTGCGTAGGGAAACCGTTCCATGGGTTCATATATTTTGAAGGGTGCTATGTAATAGGATGTCTTAGGTGTTATGTTAAATATTTGTCTTTTAGCACTTTTGTAAGGACTTGTAATGAAAACTGTAATGAAACATGGATGTGGATGTGCGGAACTATAGATACGATGTCATGAATATATTTATGTGGTACTCTCTTTCATGAGGATGTTGTGTTGTGAATTCACATGAGGATCATACAAAAAAAAGTACTAGTTGTGAATTGTCGTTCGACACTCATGTATAAACTCTTGTTGATAACGAGACTAGAACATGAATGCAAACTCATGAGTATGTCAATATGATGTAATGTAAATGTAGGAATATGAAAATATAATATTATGGATATGTGTATTGAGTATCCATCTCATGGGAATGTTGATTTACGAAAACTATATCTGTTTGATGCCATGATAAGGAAGGGAACCTAATTACTAATTCGCGGAATGTCACTGTGAGAAGTATCAAGAACTTAAATATATATAAAAAAATATTCCACTGATTTTGGCTTTGAAAAAGTCGGGTTGTTACATTAACTATGAATTCAATTTATTTGCAAAATTAAGGTTGTTGATTGCATTGCGCATAGGCCAACTCGACACTGGCACGATTAGCTGTATCTAAAGGGCTATTGCCTTGCCATAGCAATACTAGATTTTTTAGCGTTGTTAGAAGCCCAATGTGAGGTTATTGCATCGTGTTGGTGACAGCATGACACAATAGACTGTCGTCGTGTAACTAACATTGCAATGCCAACAATGGTTACTACTATTGTTGCTGCTCCGGTGGTGGGTAGTACTTGCAATATGCCAGTAGGAATTAAGAGTTAAAATTACAATTCTAGCTCTATATATATAAAATATTGATTTTATATTGAAATTGAAATCCCAAATTAAATTAATTATAGAATTATTTTTTTCTAATTGATCTGGGATTGAATTAAATTGTTTAATTAATTTTTTTATTTTTAAAATATGCTAACCGAATTAGGATTTAATTAAAATATGTTCAGAAAAAATGGTTTTTTTTTTGTAAATAGAGTCTTTAAGCTAAAATATTTTATTTAATTGATCCTAAAATAGTTTAGGATGTTAATAAGATTTTTAATATGATTATTGTTTTTAATAAATCTTGAAAATTGGTTTTTCAAGGAAAAAAGTATTAAATAAAGTTTTATAAACTTTAGGAAATTATTAAATTGAGTTTGAATTAATATTTCTAATTTTTCTCAAATGTAAATCAAGATTTTTTATTCAATTATATAAAAGTTATATAACTTAGAAATGAAGGAATTTAGATAGGAAAATTAATTTATAATCCAAGATGAAGAAAGTACGGGAAAAGGATGCGACTGTGGTGCTCCCGAGACTTATGAAGACGTGTAATAGCTACCTAGGACTTGACCATCTAATTCCATTCTATGGCTTAAAAAAATAGTTTAGATATGTCCATAATCATCCAATTAGAATGGTATGTTAGGGGTATATGTCTATATATAATAGTTGTGTGTGATATATCAGTCATGCTATGAAATGAGACCTAATTAATATAACAAATCCCTTAATAATATTTAAAGTACATGTTGAGAACATTTTACTTTTCAATTTCATAAGCATAAAACTAGAATTTCATTCATGAATAACTTGTTGAACCATTCAATGTTACTTAAATCGAATATTTTTAATACTATATAAATTAGGTCCTACTTAACTAAACTTACATGATTCAGATGAGCCACTCATGATAATATAATATTAGCGACAATAGTTAGGCAAAACATATATAATATGATTAGACGAAGAATTGTCATCAAACTGACATAGGAGTCACATATGGATGTTATTGATAAGCTATATTATCTACATAATATAATTTATTTTGATGTGTTGAGCAACTCAAGGAAATATAAATTAAATAGGGATTCTAGCTCGTTAGAAAATCTAAGTGAGGTTTTCTAAATTAATAAAAAGGAATAAATTAAATAGGGATTCCAGCTCATTAGGAAATCTAAGTGAGATTTCCTAAATTAATAAAAAGGACTATTAATTTGTAAGAAACTAGTGGGACATTAAATTATAATTTAAGAATTTATCTAAATTTTGTTATAAATATACATGCATGAAACCAATAACTCGTTATCTTTACATGAATAAGTTGACAGATCAACATGAGTAACAATATATGCCTATATATCATACTTGATGCTAACAAATCGATTGAACCAAATTTCTTAGACTAGTATTAAAATGTGAGAATTATTCTCAAACAAAAAGAAGGCTACATGTTCTTAAAAATTTGATTCTTCATGTCCTTGATGAGGATGATGATAACAAAGTTAGGATTGAATATCAATATCATATTGATGACAATTACAGGATATATTTATGATGTTAGCTAGTATATCGCCTGAACTTCACAGGTACCATGAGAATATGGATGCCCATGCTATAATTACACATCTCAAAAAGTTGTTTGATATAGTTAGAAGGGTTAAGAGGCATGGAACATCTAGGCAATTGTTCCGTCATAAAATGATATAAAGTTCATCTGTGAACATGCATGTTTTGTTTATGATTGAAAATTATTTTTTTGTTTCACATAGTAGTTCTTGAGTATTGGATACTTGATGTGGTTTTTATATTTGCAATAATGTCCAAGAATTAAAGAAAAGTATAAGATTATTTAAAGGTGAAGTAGACCTACATATTGGCAATGGAGTAAGAGTTGTTGTACTAGTTGTAGAAACTTATTATTTAACTTTATCAAGTGGGATGATACTAGAACTTTATAATTGTTATTTTATTCCATTAGATTCTAGAAAAATTGATTCCTTTCTTAGTTATCTAATGTTGTTCCTTTATAACAATGACAATGATGTTTATTATGGATATGATATTTGTACAAATTATTTATATATACTTGATATATAAATGACCATGCTCAATATAATAACAAAAGGATTAAATTAGATAATTAATATCCATCTTATTTATGAAACTGTAAATTAGATCATATCAATAACACAAAAATCATCAAATTATATAAAGAATGATATTTTGATTATGAATCATATAAAACTTATAAAGCTTGTTTATTGGGTGAGATGATCAAAACTCCGTTTACTGGAAAAAGTGAAAAATCTAATAAATTATTAGCTTTAATACATACATATGTATATGGACCAATAATGATTCATGTCATAAGTGTATATACATATTTTATCACATTTACTAATGACCATTCTAGATATGGTTTATGTGTGTTTGATGAAGCATAAGTTTGAATCATTTAAAATATTTAAGAAAAAATAGAAGTGAAGTTGAAAAAATAAACTAGAAAGAATATTAAGATATTTGATCAAATTGAGGTGGTGAATACTTAAACCAAGAATTTTAAAATAACCTAAAAGAGAATGAGATTCTTCCACAATAGACACCTTCTAGAACACCATAACATAATGAAGTTTCTAAAAGGAGAAGTCTCACCTTATTGGATGTGTTGTGTTCCATGATAAGTTATGTAGACCTTTCACATTCTTTTTATGGTAATGCCATATGAACTGCTGATGAAGTGTGTTGATAAGGATAATAAAATTTGTTGATAATACTCTATATGAGATATGAAAAGTATGAGACTAAACTTATCATACTTAAATATTTGGCGATGTGATGCTTATATGAACAATATTATATCTGAAAAAGCTAACAACTAAGTTGGATAAATTTAAGTTTGTAGGATATCCAAAAGAAAATTTTGGATAATATTTCTACCATCTCATTGAGCAAAAGGTGTATATCTCAAAACATGCTATTTTTTTAGAGAAAGAATTTGGTTTTAAAAGGAGTAGTGAGAAAAAAATATAACTAAAAAACGCTTAAGAACCACAAACTACCATCCAAATATAACCTAAGCCCAATGCTATAATATTGGATGTTTAGCCTACATTTCAAGAAATACAAGCACCCTATAGATTTGGTTGAACACCTCATGCATCAATGAGATATGAATTTCCTATAGAAGTTGAAAATGATGAGTTACTTATACTTGATGAGCCTACTAACTAAATGAAAGCAATATCTAATATTGATTTCAAGAAATGGCTTGAGACCATAAAATCTAAAAAGGACTCCATGTACACCAACCTAGTATGAATCTTGGTTGATCCACCTTAAAGGATAAAACCCATTAGGTTTTTAAAACAAAGATCGATATAGATGGCAATATACAAACATAAAAAGCTAGACTAGTTGACAAAGGTTACAGACAAAGACACTAGTTTATTTTGATAAAACCTTCTCACTGGTAGTTATGTTGAAATCCATAAGGATTTTAGTTGTTATAGCAGGACACCATGATTATAATATTTGGCAAATGGATGTTAAAACCTCATTAAAAAATAGAAATCTTTATGAAGATGTGTATATGACATAACATAAAGGTTTTTATTCCAAGAAATATTTGAATAAAGTATGCAAGCAATAAAAATCCATTTATGGACTTAAGCAAGCTTTAAGTAGTTGGAATATTCTTTTTTAGGATACAATAAAATAGTTTGATTTTATTAAAAATATGAATAAGCCTTGTGTTTATATAAAGGTTAGTGGAAGTGAAGTCATTTTCTTAATATTATATGTAGACGATATATTATTAATAGGGAACGACATTCCTTTACTCCAATGAGTAAACATTTGATTGTCAAAGAATTTCTCCATGAATATATTTTGAATAAAGATCTATAAAGATAAATCTAGAAGGTTGTTTGTGTCTCAATCTATGTACATAGATAATATGCTAAATAGTTTAGTAATGAAGAATCCAATAAAAGATACTTAACTATTTCATATGAGATACGTCTCTCTAAGGACATGTGCCCTCAAACACAAATTGAGAAAGATATGATGAAAATAATTCCATATGCTTTGACTCTAGGATCCATTCTATATACAATTCTATGCACAAGACTAGATGATCTTGTGCTTTAAGCATAACGAGTATGTATGAATCTAATTCAGGTAAGGGTCACTGAAAGATAGTTAAAAACATTCTTAACTACTTAAAAAAAACTAAGAATGTCTTTCTAGTCTATGGACAAGATGAACTTGTAATTCATAGTTAATTAGATGTTAGTTTTTAATTAGATATTGATGATAGAAACTTCCAATTTGGATATGTTTTTCCTATAAATGATGGTGTTATGAATTTAAAGAGTTCCAAACAAGAAACCATGGTAGATGATATAACTAAAATCAAGTATATATTTGCATTTAAGGTGGAAAAAAAAAGGCTATTTGGATGAAGAAGTTCATTACTAAACTAGGTATGGTTCCTAGCAATATTGCTCAAATAGCCCTATACTATGATAACAATGAAGCCATTGTACAAGTAAAGAAACCAAGGTCTCATCAACAATCCAAACATATACTTAAGTGACTCCATTTAATTAGATAAATCATAGAAAAGAAATAGAAAGATAAAGAAAGTACCCACAGAATAGAATCTTGCATATCCTTTCACTAAGGAACTATCCCAACAGAAACATGATTACTATATGGAGCAATATTATAAACACCAAAAAAAATTGAGGGTAAATTAAAGCCGGAAATAACTCCACAATCATTGAGATTTCAGAATCGACAACGACACAGTTTGGCTGCCAATTTTTGAATCGGCAGGATTATAGTTCTTCAGTACTGATTTATGAATCGGCAGTGACACAGTTTGTCTGTCGATTTCTGAATCGACAGTGACACAGTTTTTGACTGCTGATTTGTAAATCGGCAGCGACACAGTTCTTCATTGCCGATTTCTGAATCGACAATGACACAATTTGGCTGTTGATTTTTAAATCGACAACAACACGATTTTTAAATTTGTTGATTTCGAATCGCGCGACCACGGTTCTTCATTGCCGATTTTTGAATCAGCAGCGTCTTAGTTTTTTCTTTGTAGATTTTTGAATCGGTAGCGACACTGAAAACTCAACAAAAATTAGTGTTGGATTAGCCGATTTCTAAAAACAATGAATCCTAAGGGAGAATTGGAATAGAAACCAGCCCAAGATAACCCGAAAGAGGGACAAGGATAAGGTAGAATAGCCCCCAAACACCGCATCACACTTATAGGGGCTACAAATATAAGGAGAGAGAAAGGGTGACCCTTCCTCTTCCCAAAGACTAGCTGCAGTCGCTGCATGTGTCTAGCTGCATGCTATTGCTCCTCTGCCTTCTCTCTATAGAAAACCGGATCCTATCCAGCTGCATGCCCCCTCTATTAAATGTGTGAGCTAAAGGAAACTTAGAGGGTGAGGTTAATGACTGAATTCATGGAAGGAGAAAGGGTGTAGCAGGCCGGCTAAGCTGCAGAAGAAAAGAAGAAGAGAAAACCAGACCGAAAAAGAAAGAGACACCTCTGAAACTACACTTGGAACCTGTTAAAAAACCATGAGGTATGAACCAGAACACTTCTCCACTGTTCTTGTGACTTTAGGACTGAAAAGGAAGAAGAAAACCTTAAGAAAATAGACTAGGATCCTTACACCAGCTGTTAAGGAAATCTAGTCTAGAAAGAGGGACAAAAACGGGGATAATTAGGGGAGCCTAGTTTCAGAACATTTAATAAAAGAAATGAACAAATTTTGAATGCATAAACTTGGAAGGATGATCGGCCATAGTGAGGGCTGAATAACATGTACATGTGTGATGAAATTCATGAAAATGACATTGTTGAACTCCTTGACCATATTCAAACTAAAACAGAATGCATGAGGATGATTGATGTTTTGGTTTTTCAAACATAATGGAAGAACTTACGTGAAAGGTGTAAAGAAATGATGCAATGCATGAAGTGTGTAATTCTGTTGGATTTTAAGAACAAATTATATGCTACAACCGAAATGCATGTTGATGTTCATGCTTGAAATTGTGTGATTCTGCTGGATGATAAGAACATATTATATGTTGGAACTGAATTGCATGTGGTTGTTCATGCTCAAAATTATATGATTCTGATGGATTTTTAATAACAAACTGTATGGTGGAACCGAAACGCATGTGGATGTTTCCTGCGGAATTATAGTATGTGCAGCGAATCAGGTGTTCGCTGCCGAATTATAATGTCTGTTGTGAATTGATTTTCCCTGCCGAGTTATGTTGTCGGTAGCGAATCAGTGTTCGCTGCCGAAATTATGTGGTCTGTAGCGAATTAGTGTTTGTTGCTGAAATTGTGTTTTGTGCAGCGAATTAGAGTTCACCGCCAAAATTGTGTGGTCTACAGTGAACTAGTGTTCGCTTTCGAAATTGTGTTGTCTGCAGCGAAGCAGAGTTCGCTGCTGAAATGTGTTGTTTGCAGCGAAGCAGCGTTCAATGCCGAAATTGTGTTGTCTGCACCGAAGCAGCGTTCACTGTCGAAAATGTGTTGTCTGTAGTGAATTAGTGTTCGCTGCTGAATTTCTATTGTCAGCCGCGAATTAGTTTTCACTGACGATTCTGGGTCACTAGCGAACCTGTTTTTGCTAACTAAATTCTGTAGCAGATTTACATATTTAAAATGGTGTTGTGATTAAGATGATTGTTTTGTGTGATGGTAATATGTGGAACAATGGAACATGAACTTGTGTATGCTTGAGACATGCATAGTGACGAGTTGTGTCTGATTACTGAATACGAATGTAGTGATTTGTGGCCATTAATATTTTAGGTGGTGCGTCTGGGATAGGACCTTCATCAGGACAAGGACACCTCACGGATGGAACATATAGGTGATTTTCACCTTCCTCTTTCATAATGTTAATTTATGAAATGCTCTACCATGAATGTCACCGTATTGTATTAGTGTCGATACCAAGCCGTCAAAGGAGTAAATATTGATAAATAAATGATTAGCTATGGCTAATGGCATCCAAAATGGATGACCAGGACAAATAATTGATTAACTTAGGCTAATGGCATCCGAATGGATGACTAGGACAAATGACTAATTAGCATCGGCTAATGGCATCCTAAGTCGATGACCGAGATAAATGATTGATTAACTTTAGCTAATGGCATCTGAATGGATAAGGACAAATGAATGATTAGATTCGGCTAATGGCATCCGAATGGATGACCGAGACAAATGACTAATTAGCTTCAGCTAATGGCATCCTAAGTGGATGACCGGGATAAATGATTGATTAGCTTCGACTAATGGCATCTGAATGGATGACCATGATAAATGATTGATTAGCTTCGGCTAATGGAATTCGAATGGATGACCGGAACAAATGACTGATTAGCTTCGGCTAATGACATCCTAAATGGATGACCAGGATAAATGATTGATTAGCTTGAGCTAATGGTATCTGCATGGATGACCGGGATAAATAATTGATTAGCTTTTGCTAATGGCATCCTAGATGGATGTTCGGGATGGATAAATGATTAGCTTCGGCTAATGGCATCCTAAATGGATGACCGGGATAAATGATTGATTAGCTTCGGCTAATGGCATCTGAATGGATGACCAGGATAAATGATTGATTAGCTTCGGCTAATGGAATTTGAATGGATGACCGGGACAAATGACTGATTAGCTTTGGCTAATGACATCCTAAATGGATGACCAGGATAAATGATTGATTAGCTTGAGCTAATGGCATCTGCATGGATGACCGGGATGAATAATTGATTAGCTTGGCCAATGGCATCCTAGATGGATGGTCGGGATGGATAAATGATTAGCTCGGCTAATGGCATCCTAAATGGATGACAGGGATAAATGATTGATTAGCTTGGCTAATGGCATCTGAATGGATGACCAGGATAAATGATTGATTAGCTTCGGCTAATGGAATTTGAATGGATGACCAGGATAAATGACTGATTAGCTTCGGCTAATGACATCCTAAATGGATATCTAGGTTAAATGATTAATTAGCTTGGGCTAATGGCATTTGCATGGATGACTGGGATAAATAATTGATTAGCTTCGACTAATGGCATCCTAGATGGATGGCGGGGATGAATAAATGATTAGCTTCGGCTAATGGCATCCTAAATGGATGACCGGGATGAACAAATGATTAGCTTCAACAAATGGCATATGAGACGGATGACTGGGTTGTGTTGATGATTAGCTTCGGCTAATAGCATCCGAGAGGGATGACCGGGTTGTGTTGATGATTAGCTTCGGCTAATAGCATTCGAGAGGGATGATTGGGTTGTGTTGATGATTAGCTTCGGTTAATAGCATCCAAGATAGATGATCGGGTTTTGATTATTGATTAGCGAGAAGGATGACCGGGTTGTGTTGGTGATTAGCTCCAGCTAATGACATCCAAGACGGATGACCGAGTTGTGATTGTTGATTAGCTGCGGCTAATGGCATCCGAAAGAGATGTCCAGGTTGTGTTGATGATTAGCTTGACTAATGGCATCCAATATAGATGACCGGGTTGTGATTGTTGATTAGCTTCGGCTAATGACATCCGAGATGGATGACCGAGTTGTGTTGATGATTAGCTTCGGTTAATAGCATCCAAGACGGATGACCGAGTTATGATTGTTGATTAGCGAGAATGATGATCGGGTTGTGATTGTTGATTAGCTTTGGCTAATGGCATCCGAGATGGATGACCAGGTTGTGGTTGGTGATTAGTTTCGGTGAATGGCATCCTAGATGGATGGCCGAGTTGATTATGATGAGTGGCTTCGGTTAATGGTATTCGTAAGAGATGACGGGTTGGCTTGTGTGGTTGGTTTTGGTTAATGGCATCTGAGACGGGTAACCGAGTTTAGATATTACGATTAGTTACGGTTAAAAGCATCCAAGATGAATGATTGGGTTAAGGTGAAGTGATTAACCCTGACCGAAGATTAAACTTCGGTCCCACCACTCCTATGAAGGGGTTGAGGCATATGAATGAGGATAATACATCTAACGAAGTAAAGAGGATTGCACAATGTATCTGAGAAGTGAATGGAATAATGCACTCACCTTTAGTTGATAACGAAAAATAACGATAACATCCTTTTAGTTATTATTATTATGTTTAGATTATTTATAATTCTTGTATCCATATTGTTTTTGTAACAGGGGCATCATACAATCAAGGTGCATAGGAAAACCGTTCCACGGGTTCTCATATTTTGAAAGGTGTTATGTAATAGTTTATCTTAAGTGTTATTTTGAATATTTTGCCTTCCAGCACTTTTGTAAGGACTTGTAATGAAAAATATATTGGAACATAGATGTGGATGTGCAAACATGTAGATATGATGTTATGAATATATTTATGTGGTATTCTTGTTTATGAGGTTGTTATGTTGAGAAATCAAATGAGAATCATATGAAAGAAGGTATTATTTGTGTAAAATTATCGTTCGGTACTCGTGTATAAACTCATGTTGATAATGAGACTAGAACATGAATGTAAATTCATGAGTATGTCAATATGATGTAATGTAAATGTATGAATATGAAAATATAATATTATGGGCATGTGTATTGAGTATCCGTCTTATAGGAATGTCGATTTACAAAAAAAAACTATATCCGTATGATGCCATGATAAGAAAGGAAACCTAATTACTAATTCACAGAATGTCATTGTGAGAAGTACCGAGAACAAAAAAAAATCCATTTTATTTTGGCTTGAAAAAGCCGGGTCGTTACAAATATGGTATTAAATACATGTGTGATTGGTTGTAGTACAAGTTGAAAATTCTTAATGTATATTCCCTATAGTTAATTGTTTAATGCAAGACATATTTATTATTAATAAAGGTATTCTTAATCTTTAATATTAATTATGGTTGATTAATAAATTTAAAGTAAAGATAAAATCTCTAAGATAAAAGTGATTTGTAAATAAAATTATAAAGTAATTATAATTATGAGAATCCATATTTCATTAAAGCATTGTTTTTAAATGTTCTTGGTTAATACTCTATCAAGGCTAGACATCAATTGGAGTTGTTGAGACTAATACATATTATGTTATTTTTTTTATGAAAATAAGTAGTTGTTCTCATAAGTTAAGGTGTGAGAGATACTTAAAACTAATATGTAGTGTTTATCTAATGACATGTACACTAAACTAATCTATATGAGACTTCCATATGGAGAGATCACTTGTGTCTAAGAAAAGACTTTTGTAATAGTTGTGTAAGTGATCCTTAGACTTGAGATTACTAAGTTATCATATATAGAGAATGTTATGCTTTGATCCTAACTATATATTGCCTTAACCAATGGAACAAATGGGCATATATTGAGTATAACATGAATTTAAAGATATTTGAGTGTCAAGAGAGGATTTATCATCCTTGGTGAATTAGAAAAAGTGTTCCACGTGTTATTGAATAGTGTTGATTGTTAAATCCTTGCACAAGGTGAAATAAAATTTCATAAGAGTTTCAAATCTTATTCAAATAATCAATTACTATGGTATTGAGAACAAACATGATTTGACAGAGCAAACACACTTCATACTTCAACGTTTAAATAAAAAAAATTCTTTATGAAGGGAGACTAATTACATTAAAAAACTAGTCATTGAAATGTTAAGTCAAACCACTTATGACTTTCCTAATATTTGAGAGACCATGTCATGTTGTTAGATGGTGCCCTTAATCTTCGAATATAAATCAATCAATTATTGAATTGATACTAAATTATATTATTTAATTTATTTAATATTATTTTATTTAGGATTGTGATTTATATTTGGCCCGTTATATTAGGAATCTAATAGGTCACACACATTTATAACCATTGATTAAAAATTAAACTGTGATGATTAATCAAGTGGAACTTGATTGTTAATAAGTTGTTGGAATTAAAGACTAAAACATAATTAATACAGGGGATTACAATTCTAGACCTAAAAAAAATTAAGTAGGGACTTAATTGCATAAATTTCTAAAATTATACTTAAATAATTATTTGATATTTTTCAAGAGAAAATGTGATATTTTGCTATTAATTAAGGTTATCCAGTTTTCCATATAAATAGAATGTTATACTTTATATTTTTCTTTACATATTTTACATACTCTACACATTATATACATCTATAAATATAGGCACAATAGAGAAAATAAAAAATTAGAACTCAAGGTATATCAATTCCTTTCCCCTAAAAAAGGTTTTAGGAGATTTCTGATATAGTGATTTGTATGGATTACTATTAGAAGCTGAATAATTGAATGAAGTTATGATTTGCGATAATCCAGCCCTAAAGAGTTTATCTAACTAAATAAAGAAGAATTGTTCTTTAGGTAATCTTTTACAAACCCTAAACAATTGTATATTGTCTAATGGTATCATTGGAATTGTTAAAAAAAAATTAAAATTACATTTTTTCCACTGCATTTAAGTGTTTAAGAAAACCCAACAAATACTAGTATGAAAAATTTGTAAAAGGAATGTTTTTTATATCTTTTTTTAAAATGATACAGCCAAGTCAATATATATATATATATATATATATATATATATATATATATATATATAAATGAAATTAAAGCCTTCTATGATTGTAAGTTATAATAAGATCAAGAAGACTAGACCTTTTTTCAATGACTTATCCCCTCTTAGATATAATATCTTGATTATCCATCATCTAACTATTAAAGTGAATTAGTTCAAAGCTTTACCTTATAAAACACACTTTTATGGTTAAATTTCTACTTTAATAATTAATAAGTTAACTTATTCAAATTATTTCAATTAACTTTTTGTATATTTTTAAAAACACTTTTAATATTAAAATGCAAGAATATTCCTCCATTCATTTTAAATATTAAAATTAATTAAGAGAATTTACTAGTCATAGAGAGGTTTGTTATGCATAATAAGGTTATTCTAGAATTATCAGTTGTCTTCGACTTGAACTATGGTTGCTTAAGAGAAATATAAGAGTTCATGTATTAACATGAGCTTTAATAGCTAGCTTTTTTCTAACCTTGTGCTTATCTTTATTTTATAAATGTATTTAAGAGTATTCCAATCAACATCATTAAAATCTTTGAAGTAGTTCATTATACTTTTTTTTTATATAGAAATATGTCATAATTTTCTATACCAAGTATGTAAGAGTTTATTACCCTCTTCATGACATGCCAATACTCGTTACCTGGCTTACTTATAAGCCTATTAAGTACTCCAATTGCATAAGAAATGTCAAGTCTAGTATAATCAATTACATAAAGTCGTTCTCAACTCTAGTTCTTTTATTTCTTCTTAATTAAAAAGTTCTATGTTTAAATAAAACATGTAAAGAATGACTAAGTTCTAAAAGAGTATTTTGTCATGTTTTTTTGCCCCTAATAATATGGACCCACTGCTAATATAAAAGATGGTGAGAATCAACAAGCATTACCATATGATCCTCTAGATTTAACAATTGGGCCAGTTACAAGGTTAATGGCCAAGAAGATTAAAGAGGCATTGTTTAGACTGATTCACGATATTTGGACCAAGATAACTGTTCAGACTTCAACAAAAGATGAACATACTTTAATTAATGTAACCAAGGAAGTAAACACTAGATTTTCTTGAGCTATACTCTTTTTTCAAGGACACTTTTAGTTGCATGCCTGCATTGAGTTTTGGTCTTTATTATTTTAATTGTTACAAAACTTAATTTATTTTATTTATGGTCTTATGTTCAGACCATTAAGTTTTTAGGTCTTTGGCACTACAAATACCCTTTTGAAAGGGAGTGTAAAGGTTCCAA
Source organism: Populus x sibirica (assembly GCA_019202695.1). Lineage (NCBI taxonomy): Eukaryota > Viridiplantae > Streptophyta > Magnoliopsida > Malpighiales > Salicaceae > Populus > Populus x sibirica. Next base: position 2,248,267 of record JAGMVL010000801.1, read on the forward strand.
ATTTTGGTGAATGAAATATATTCGTGTTTGAAAGTATTTTTGTACTTTGGTTCTCTAACGAACTGAATCGACTTATAGAAAAACAATTGTCTTCGTGGTGTCATCCTGTACTTCTCATTCACAAATTGTATTCATTAAGTGGGGGTTTCAGATTCCAATAGTGTAGGTGTTTAGGTTCAAGATAATCTCTGTGTCACACTTCCAAACTTGATTTCTTGGCTTTACAGGAGCTGTATCATTTGTGTGTGGGTTACATGACAGTGTTATCATAAGGTTCACATAATTTGGTATTAAAGCTTGGCTCAATTAACTAGATTATATCCATCTGTTCATTTCGTTTTTTCTCTTGTTTCGTGTCAAACTACTTGTTCCAATCTTTTTCTCTTTAATTTAGTATCAACATTTTCTTAGTAAAAAAAAAAGGAATTATTTGAATTTTTTACTATCTCTCAACATGTCAGTAGCATAAAAGTAAAAGAAAAAAGAAAAAAAAAGTCGTTCAAAAGATTAGTTTCAAATTCTGCCACAAAAAACTAAACAATGTGAAATCAGATCAAATCAACTCAGATTTATTTCAAACTTGATATGCTGGTTATTGGAGTCCTAATTGCACTATATATTGAATTTGGGGTTATTTAGACACCTTTTGCTTTAGGTTCCAAATCTGAGTATTAAAAGGGCTGCTTCGTATCTGTTTTGCTTCCATATATGAAAACAACTTGGAATTAAATAAAACTTGATGTTCTATTTACTGGGGATCCTAATCACACTATATATTAATTTTAGGGTCATTTGGACATCGTTTTCTTTGGGGTCCAGATTCAAGTTCAATCTTGTCATAATGGGTCTTTTTTGTGTCAGCTTTTAAAACTTGTTTCATTTTGTTGATTTTGTATCTTTTAGTATACTATCATCATATTTGGTATATTTGGGTGTTATTTACATCATTCTCATATGTTTCACATCTATTTCCTTTTTTCATGTTATCAAGTCGTCCATATTTTGTATAGATTTGCTTGCTACTTGCGAGACTATAATCGTATTTTTTTTTGCTTGTTTTCATAATTTTCTTGCTTCTAGAGTCATATTTATTCATTTGGGTTGCCTTTGCTAAATGGTTCTATTTAGTGTTGACTTTAGTTTCACAAGAGCTAAAAGAAGGTGAGACGAGAGGAAAAAGAAGTAGCAAGCATATTAGAGTGAAAAACTTGATATTTGAGTGAAACACGAGAGGCATAAGGATATATTATCACCACTAACCAATTTTTGCATGTACAAATATATTAGATCAAAGCAGTCCACCAACCCCTCATGAGGGTGACGTAAAGCTTTAGATTAAAGGCATGGTGCAGATGTTGGCAAATGTGTAAATGGTGTTAGAAGACATGAGTGATAGACTTGAAAAGGTTGAAAAAGTAGGGATGGCTCTATTTCTAATAATCATGATGTACATGGAGTAAGGGCTAAAAGGAGAGTGAACTGTGACATTAGAGTTGAAAGGCATACAAAGGTTGATTTTGGTGATTTTAGGGAGGACGATGATGACTTTAGTGATGGAGGTTTTGAGACTGGGATTTTAGGATAGAGGGGGGGTTTGGCAGCTTAGAAACCGATGGGTTTTTAGGTCTAGACAAAGAGGCTAATTTGGTCAGAGAGAAAATCTTCATAACATGGTGAACCATGATGATATGGATGGGTACTTGAACTCTATTAAACTGAAAATTTCTAATTTTTAAGGTAAAAACAATCTCGAGGCTTATTTAGAGTTTGAGAGAAAGGTTGATTGGATTTTTCATTTTCATAGTTATTCTGAACAAAAGAAGGTGAATTTGGTGGTCATTGAATTTACAGATTACACATTAATATGGTGGGATTAAATTGTGATCAATTAAAGGAGGAATATGGAGCCACTTGTAGAGACATGAAAAGTGATGAAAATCTTGATGAGGAGGCGTATTTTTGATAATCACTATTATAGGGATCCATATCTAAAGTTATAAGGTCTGACTCAAGGTTTTAAGACTGTAGATGAATATCACAAGGAGATAAAGATAACAATGATTCAAACCAATGTTGTTGAGGATAAAGAAGCCATCATGGCTGGATTTTTTAATGAGCTAAATAGGGACATTGCTAATGTTGTGGAGTTGCAATATAATATGGAGTTGGAGAATATGGTACATATGGTAACAAAAATGAAGAGACAAATCAAGAGAAGGGGTAGTGTAAGCCTATAGATTAGTTTGACATCTTCTTCATCAACTTGGAGGCTAAATCTAAAGAGAGAGGGGGTTGCCTAACTAATGTTTTTTATGCATGTTAAGACCAAACCACCTAAGGCCAATAAGAAGATGCCTACTATTGGGAAAGGTAAAACCAATTCATAACTTATGCTTAATCATGATATAAAATGTTTTAGGTGTTTGAGGAGTGGACACATTGCTTCTCAATGTCTGAATAAGAGAACAATGATCATGAAGCATGGTGAGATTGAATCTAAAAGTGAAAAATCTCATGTTGATGAGATGCCACCTTTGAAGGATTGCAGTGATGTGGATATTGTATATCCAGTTAAGAGGAATGCCTTGGTTATACGGTGTGTTCTGAATGCACAAGTCAAAGAGGATGATGTAGATCAGCAAAGAGAGAATATCTCACACTAGATGTCACATCCAAAATAAGGTATGTAGTATGATAATTGATGAAGGTAGTTATGCCAATATCACTAGTACTACTTTTATTAGGAAATTGAATTTGAATATTGTGAAGCATCCTAAGTCTTATAGATTGTAGTGTTTGAATGAATGTGGTGAGGTGAAGATCACTAAACAAGTGATGATTTTCTTTGTTATTGGTAGATATCTTTGATGATGTTATGTGTGATGTGTATCCAGTGCATACTAGTCACTTACTTTTCGGGCGTTCATGGTATTTGATGATGTTATATGTGTTTTGGTTCCATTACATATTAGTCACTTACTTTTAGGTGTCCATGGTAGTTTGATAAGAGGGTTATTTATTTTGTTTTTAGAAATAGATACACTATTGTAAAAGATGGTAAAACCATCACTCTTGTATCTCTATCTCCAAAACAAGTGTATGATGATCAATTAAATTTGAAAAGGGAATGTGAGGTTCAGGAGATTGAAAATTCATGTGAGGATAATGGTGAGAGAAGATCATCAGATTCAACTAATTCTAAATCAATAATTAAAATGGTTGATAGTGGAGGTAAGGAGTGAAAAGAACAAGTATGAGTGATGATCACTATGTGGAAAAATTAAGGAAACAACCAAATTTCTATGCAAGAGAGGGTGAGATCAAATTTGGATTTTATACTAACAAGCCAATGATTTTACTTGTGTATAAAGAGGCTTACTTTAATGCTAATAGTCTTGATCATGTTGTTCCTAGTGTGGCTATTTCTTTATTGTAGGAGTTTGATGATGTATTTTTTAAAGACATTCTTAGTGGATTACCACCATTGAAAGGGATAGAACATCAAATTGAGCTTGTACTTGAAGTTGCAACTCCTAACTGGTCGACCTATAGAAGTAACCCAGAGAAGATAAAGGAGCTTCAAAGACAAGTTGATAAGCTAATGATGAAGGGGTATATTCGTGAGAATATGAGCCCTTGAGTTGTGTTAGTGTTACCTATGCCTAAGAATGATATAACATGGAGGATGTGAGTTGATTGTCAAACCATCAACAACATAATGGTAAAGTGTAAACATAATATCCCTAGGCTTGATGACATGCTAGACGAGTTACACAGATCATGTATTCTCTCTAAAATTGATTTGAAAAGTGAGTACCATCAAATTAGGATGAATGGAAACTATATATAAGACTAAGCATGGTTTGTATAAGTGGTTAGTCATGTCGTTTGGACTTACAAATGCACCTAATTCATTTACGAGGATAATGAATCATGTGTTGCGTGCATTTATAAGTAAATTTATGGTTGTCTATTTTGATGATATTTTGATCTATAAAAAGAACTTGAATGAACATCTTGATCATTAGCGTAATGTGCTTAATATATTGCGTAGTGAAAAATTATATGTTAATCTTAAGAAGTGTACCTTTTGCATGGAGAAAATTTTGTTTCTTGAATATATTGTAATAGCATAGGGTATTGAGATGGATGAAGACAAGATTAAGGCCATTCGAGATTGGCCTACACCTAAATCTATAACTGAGATAAGAAATTTTCATGGTTTGGCTAGTTTCTATAGGAGGTTTGTTAAGAATTTTAGAACACTAGTTGTACCACTCATTAAGATCATCAAAAAGTCAGTTGGTTTTAAATACGGTATTGAATAAGATAATGCATTTAATTTTTTGAAAGAAAAACTTTGTTTGGCACCTTTATTAGCTTTACCTAACTTTACAAAAGATTTTGAGATTGAATTAATGCCCCAGGAATAAATATTATAGTTTTAAAACAAAATAAACGACATATTGCTTATTTAAGTGAAAAGCTCAATGGTGTAGCATTGAACTACCCTACTTATGATAAATAGCTTTACGCTTTGGTGAGAATTTTGAAGATGTGACAACATTACTTGTGGCCAAAAGAATTTGTGATTCATTCAGATCATGAAACATTAAAGCATTTGAAAGGACAAGGTAAGCTGAATCAACAACATGTATAGTGAGTGGATTTCATTGAAACATTCTTATATATGAATATATACAAGTAAGGTAAGGAAAATATAATGGTTGATGCGCTATTGCGAAGGTATGTTTTTCTATCTACCTTGAATGCTAAGTTGTTAGGATTTAAGTATGTGAAGGAATTGTATATGAATGATGGTGATTTTGCTAATGTGTTTCATGATGCATCCATATTATTTTATAGTTTCACCCACATTTAACTAGTGTTTTGTCTTTGTTTTACATATAAAATGCCTTGATATTCTTTGTTTTATGTTTTGAAGGCACTTTTGGATGAAAAATGCAAAAAGAAGTAAATTGGAGGTAATTGGCATATTTGACCTTCAGTTGATGTTTTGTGCATAACATGACCTCTAGAGGTCAAAATGAAGTGATTCCAGTGACACTAAAAATCTAACATCCATACCTTTCTGGAAATCTAAGGCAAGAAAATAAAATAATGAAGAGCATGGAAATCGCAGCCTTCAAAGTCAAATCTCGCAATTTGCCAATGTTGACCTTCGGCCATTCCGACTTGAATATCTTGAGCTACAGAAGTCCATTGGATGCCAACTCAATTGTTTTGGATTCCTGACTCAAAGACATACCAACGCTACAAATTTCAACCAAAAACGATGTCATATGATGGAGATGATTTTTCAAAGATGAAAACTCAATTCTGTCAGCAAACAGGTTTCGTGAAGAAACGAGTCCAAATTATGTTGTGAAGCATCTAAACTGACATCCAAGTTTTTATTTCAGAAATTTAGCTCCTCTAAGTCAAAGCTTGAAGATTTCATGCAAGGCTATTTCTTATTTTTTAGGAAAATAGTTATTGAAGTACTTAAATGTAAATTGTCTACTTAATGGAGGACTATTTTGTAAAATAGAGACTAGGGTTTCCTAGGATATAAAAAGAATGAGAGAAGAGAAGGGAGGGCAGCCAGTGAAGAAGAGAAAAATGCCCCCTTCCTCTAAGAAACCTGAAATCATGCATTCCTCCTTCTTTTTGATTAGTTGTTCAACAAACATGCAAGGCTAAACTCTTTTTCTTGGTTGCAAGGACACGGAAACCTTCAGATTTCAAGAACTGTGAGATTTATTTTACCTTTTCTTTTCAGTTTGTATGATGAATATGAATGTTCTCCTATGCTTATTTTTCCTATGATTGTTTATTTTAATTGTTAGAGCGGACTCTAAGTTATTATTGTAGACAATCTATTACTAAGTTAGATATTAAAACCGAAGTTGTGGTATATGAACTTGTGAAGCAACTGAGTTTAATAATTGTGGCGGATCTATGTTATTAATCTTAGGGAGAACATTGAATCAAACATACATAGACTACGGATGGTTATGTTTTCTTGATTAATCAACTATATAGTTCTTAAGGCTGCAATTGAATTAATTACTAGTACGGATACTGTGGTTGTTTGATAGTTAGGGTTAGTTATACGGCGGAATCCGTTAAGTAACCAATGTTAAGAAGAGATAAATTTTCAGAATATAAATTGATGTCTTGTTTTCATGATCAGTTCTGATTTCCGTAGGTGGATGTTTGCTTGTGACCAATGTTTGTTCTCTTTATAATTTTCTGATTTTATTTACCTTTTCTTGATAGTTTTTTGTTTTCTTTTGCTTTAGCCTAGATAACTTCACAACCCCCCCCAGTTGCATATCATCCAGCATAAAAATCTGACTTGAACCTTCCTCGTGGGATCGACCCCTTGTTTGCTCTACACTATCTTGTGTGTTGTGTTTTAAGCTAGGGTAATTAATTTGTGCGATCGCGACATCGCAATATTTCATGTATTTGAAAATTCAGCTTTTGGAAGTTCTATAAGCTTGATGGATACTTGTTTAAAAAAGTAGACTTTGTGTACCTAATAGTACTATGCATGAATTACTTGTTCGTGAAGCTCGTAAAGGCGGTTTAATAGGTCATTTTGGTGTCGCCAAGACTTTGGATGTATTGTGTGAACATTTTTATTAGCCTAAAATAAAACATGATGTGCAAAAAGTGTGTGATAGATTCATTACATGCCAAAAATCTAAGTCTAAGGTCTTACCGCATGGTTTATATACTCCTTTACTTGTACCTAAAGAACCTTGGTAGATATTTTCATGGACTTTGTTTTAAGTTTACCTGGGTCAAAAAAGGCAAGGACTCTATCTTTGTGGTTGTTGATAGGTTTTCTAATATGATCCTTTTTATAACATGTCATAAAACTGATGATGCAACCAACATTGCTGATTCATTCTTTAGAGAGATAGTACAATTTAATGGGGATCCTAGGAAAATAGTTTCAAATCATGATGTAAAGTTTCTTAGCTACTTTTAGAAGGTTTTGAGGGAAAGTCGGGAACTAAGTTGTTGTTTTTTACTACTTGTCATGCATAAACTGATGGTCAAATAAAAGTAGTTAATAAGACTTTAACTACACTTTTACTGTCATTCAAAAGAACCTTAAGAATTAGAAAGACTGGTTACTATTGATTGAGTTTGCTTATAGTCATAATGTGCATTCTACTACTGATTTCTCACTATTTGAGATTGTTTATGACTTTTAACACATTAACTCCATTAGATTTAATTCATTTACTTGTTGATAAAAGGTTTAGTTTTAATGGTAATAAAAATGCATAAATGATGAAGGCACTCCATGAAAGTGTAAGGCACCATATTGAAAAGAAGAATGACCAATATGAATCCAAGGCAAATAAAGGGCATAAATGTATTTTTTTTTTCCAAGCAAGTGATTGGGTTTGAGTGCATATGCGCAATGAGAGGTTTCCGGCCCATAGAAAATAAAAATAGCAACCGCGAGGAAATAGGCTTTTCCAAATACTTGAGAAGATTAATGACAATGCCTACAAAGTAGATCTACCAGGTGAGTATGGTGTCAGCACTACTTTAAATGTTTTTGGTCTCTCTTTGTTTGATGAAGGTGACGATTTGAAGTTGAATCATTTTGAGGAGAGAAAAGGGATGATACGTACCAACCCACTAATATAAAGGATTGTGATATTCAACAAGCATTATAACATAATCCTCTAGACTTACCAGTTAGACCAATTACAAGGTCAATAGCCAAGAAGATTAAAGAGGTATTGACTGGGTTAATTCAAGATATTTGAACCAAGACATGTGTTCAGACTTCAACAAATGATGAATATACTTTAATTAATATAATCAAAGAAGGAGATAGTAATAGGACTTAAATAAAATTCAGAATAAAAAAGAGGGAGGCAGTAAGCACGAGATTTTCTTGAGCTATAATATAAAGCCAAACGCGAGGTTGACAGACTCCTTTTCAAGGACACTTTTGGTTGCATGCTTGCATTGAGTTTTTGGCTTTGTTATTTTAATTGTTATAAAACTTAATTTATTGTATTTGTGGTCTTATATTCAGATCATTAAGTTTTGAGGTATTTGGCACTATAAATACCCTTTTAAAAGGCAGTGTAAGAGTTCCAGACTTTGATGAATGAAATATGTGTGTGTTTGAGAGTATTCATCTAGTTTGGTTATCTAACAAACTTAGACTTATCGAAGAACAACTATCTTCATGATATCATCTTATACTTCTCGTTCGTGAATTGTTATTCGTTAGGTAAGGGTTTAGATTTCATTAGTGATGGTTCTTGTTCAAGGTAATCTTTGTGTCACACTTTCAAACCTAAATTAGAACTCTTTCAAGTTTACAAATATCAATGTGAATTAACTCTAACAATTCAATATTTCTTTTAACATTTTATATGGCATTTTTAACATTCAGATTAATTTTAAACCACTCATGATTGCCATATATCTATTGTTTATATGACATAAGCACGAATACCTGAAATTAATAGAAGAGAACATGTAAATTGAATTAGTAGTTTGTTGCGATGTCGCGGTCGCACAAATTAATTACCCTAGCTTCAAACACAACACACAAGTTAGTATAGAGCAAGCAAGGGGTCGATCCCACGAGGAAGATTCAAGTCAGATTTTTATGCTAGATGATATGCAATTTGGGGGGGGTTTGGACGTTATCTAGGCTAAAGCAAAAGAAAACGAGAAAACTATCAAACTAAATTTAATAAAATCAGAAAATTATCAAGAGAACAAACCTTGGTCACAAGCACACATCCACCTACGTAAATCAAAACTGATCATGGAAATGAAACATCAATTTATATTCTGAATATTTATCTCTTCTTAACATTGGTTAGTTAACGGATCCGCCGTATAACTAGCCCTAACCATCAAACAACCACAGTGTCCGCACTAGTAATTTAATTCAATGGCAGCCTTAAGAACTAGATAAGTTGATTAATCAAGAAAACATAACCTGTCACGAGTCTATGTTTGATTTGATTGAATGTTCTCCCTAAGATTAATAACGTAGATCCGCCACAATTATTAAACTCAGTTGCTTCACAAGTTCATATACCACAACTCCGGTTTTGATATCAAACTTAACAATAGATTGTCTACAATAATAACTTAGAGTCCGCTCTAGCAATTAAAATAAACAATCATAGAAAAAATAAGCATAGGAGAACAAACATATTCATCATATAAACTGAAAAGAAAAGGTAAAATAAATCTCACAGTTCTTGAAATCCGAAGGTTTCCGTGTCCTTGCAACCAAGAAAAAGTGTTTAGCCTTGCATGTTTGTTGAACAACTAATCAAAAAGAAGGAAGAATGCATAATTTTAGGGTTTCTTAGAGGAAGGGGGCGTTTTTCTCTTCTTGGCTGGCTCCCCCCCCTTCTCTTCTCTCATTCTTTTTATATCTTAGAAAACCCTAGGTCTCTATTTTACAAAATAGTCCTCCATTAAGTAGACTGTTTACATTTAAGTACTTCAATAACTATTTTCCTAAAAAAAGAGAAATAGCCTTGTATGAAATCTTCAAGCTTTGACTTAGAGGAGCTAAATTGCTGAAATAAAAACTTGGATATCGGTTTAGATGCTTCGGAACGTAATTCGGACTCGTTTCTTCACGAAACCTGTTTGCTGGCAGAATTCAGATGTCATCTTTGAAAAATCATATCTCCCTCATATGACATCGGTTTTGGCTGAAATTTGGAGCGTTTATATAAATATGAGTCATGAATCCAACAAAATTGAGTTTGCATCAATTGGACTTCTTTAGCTCCAGATATTCAAGTTGGAATGGCCGAAGGTCAACACTGGCAGATTGCAAGATTTGACTTTGAAGGCTGCGATTTCCATGCTCTTCCTTATTTTATTTTCTTGACTTAGATGTACAGAAAGATATGGATGTTAGCTTTTTAATGCCACTGGAATCACTTCATTTCAATCTCTAGAGCTCACGCTCTGCACAAAACATCGACTGAAGGTCAAATCTGCCAATTATCTCCAATTTACTTCTTTTTGCATCTTTCATCCAAAAGTGCCTTTAAAACATAAAACAAAGAATATCAAGGCATTTTATATATAAAACATAGGCAAAACACTAGTTAAATGTGGGTGAAACTATTGAATAATATGGTTGCATCATAGTTGCATTATTATTTTTAACATTCAATTTAAATAGTCATCATAAGCATAACTTTTACTAATAAAATGTCATTTTTAGTGATCATACTCCATATTTTCCTTGAAACTAGCTTTATTAATAATAAAACTTGTTATCAAATTCTTTTTCATGATTGATTGATACTTTTTATAAGGAGTTTAATCTTCAAACCAATTTTAGTAATGAAAAACATATAAATTAACATGAGAATCATCCAACCACTCATCTATACTTTATATATGTTATTTGTAACCATCATTATAAATGGCTTTTAAGTGACATTGGCCTATCATTTAGGCTCACATATTTGAAAATTACAACCTCAAGCAATATGTCCATTCTTGCCACAAATAAAACATTTATTAAAATTTTGGTTAGTTTTTCCTTGGTTCTTATTACCACTATTATTTTGTGGAGGTTTACCAACAATTTTCATTGTTTTATTCTTAGGCTTCCATTATGTTTTATTAGGGATTCATGTTTTAGGCAAATTATTATTTTTAGAAGTTAAATTGACCTTCCTTGTGGTAAGATGTTTAAAGCTCTTTTATGTTATGATTACATATTGTTTACTAGCCTTTTTCTTATACACGAATGCAAGTAATGAATGCATTTAAGGGTGTCACCTTTTACATGTGGTGTATAGTCTTTTGGAACTCCTTCCAAGTTGGTGGTAACTTGTCAATAATCCATAAACAACCAAATAGATCTAATATTGATGCCTTCAGACTAAGCTATCCACCAATCATTATGAAGTCTTGAGTTTAGTTTATGAAAGATTTTATATCCACCACTTGTAAAAAGAAAAAGGTAGTTTGCAATATATTTCTTGGCACTAGCCTCTTTAGTATCATATTTATTTTATAATGCTTTTCAAATCTTCTTTATAGATGAATAAGTATTATCATAAAAATTATCAATTAAGTAGTTGAGAATATAATAGATATAATTGTACTCATCTTGTTCATTTTTTTCCACCTAATTGAGCTATATATTCTTCATTGGTTATGTTGCTAGTATTGATCTTTTTTATGGTGTATAATCTTTTAGAACTCCCAAATAGTTGGTAACCTGTTAATAATACCATAAATAACCATGTAAACCCCTGCGTAATCATATGGCCAAAGATAGTAATAACCCGATGAATAATAGAACCTTGGAATGAAAAGAAATAAATAACTGATGGAAATAATTATGAATAAGATGTGTAATAGAGAGAAAGACCTCCATGGATAAATCTGAAGGTGTTGATAAAGTTGAAAAAAGAATTATAAATTTTGGGTTTAGAATTCATAATATTGGTGAAACTGGTAATATGTTATGATGGATAAAAGAATAAGGAAGATGAGAAAATGATCTCAAGGAATTAATATAGTAATAAATAATACACTCTAAGAAAGGATAGTACCAAAAAAAACAGAGAATAATGGTGCAAGCATTGGTTAAAAATTGGTAGTGTTATCGTGAAACAGTAATAGTCCGTAAATGAAATAAATGGTAGAAAGAAAAAATAAATATATTTTAGATAAGAAAATGGTGCCAATGATTTAGTAAAATAATTGATATGATTTATGCAAGTATTGAATAACAGATTTTTAACGAAGAATCACAATATGACCAGTTATATACTAACATGTAGAACTCTCAATCTGACCAGTTATTTTTCCCTTTGAATTAAAATTTTTGGTTAATCGAAGGTCAGAAAGGTCTTATATTTTACGTAAAAAAAATTAGGTAAAGTGCATATATAATACAAGAAAAAATTAAGTTCTGGCAAAATGGTAAATCAGAGGAAATTTCCCTTATACAAAGGGTTGTCCAATCGAATAGAAGAAAATAAATAGGAAGAGAGGGTTTTGTGTTCTTGATCAAAATTGAGAGAAAATTCACCAAATATTTAAATATTTATAGTTATTTGAGTAAATTTTAGTGAGAAAAACACTTTTAAGAGAGATAAATCAAGAAGAAAAAAGGGTGAAGATCTTGGAAAGAGAATAATTGGAAGTTAGAGAGAGAAAGGGAGGAAAATGAAGAAAGCTTGAGTTTCATTTGCATAAACTTTTTGATTAGTTGTAATTAAGAGGTAAGAAATATTGTTTAAGGATTGATTGAAGTTTTTAACAAGTTTTAATGCATGTTGTGTATAAATTACATCATGGAATATTGAGTTAAGTATGTTGGCTTATTTGTGATGGTGCTTTTAGTTTTGAATTATGTTCTTAGGCATGAAAAATTAATGGGTAATATGGAAATTATAAAGATTTTAAAAGCAAACCATGCCTTCTCTTGATGAGGTTCATCTAAACTTGGTGGGTAGGATTTGAATTGGTTGGTTTGAATTGGTAAGAGAATTGTGTTAAATCATGCTAAATAATATGTTTTGAGATTGGGTGTGAGGTTAATTGTATGAAATTTTGAAGAAGGATCCATGACTCTTTTAGTCTAGGTTCGGCCTACACTATATAGGAGAGGGTTGAACTTGTTGCTTTGAATTGTTGCTAAAATTATGTTTCATTGTGTTATATGACATGTTTTAGGATTGTGCGAGATGACATGCCCGCGCGCTGTCGTGAGCTTATAAAACAAATGCGCTAGATAAGTAATAGAAACTAAAGGTATGATGGAGCAAATATTTCATGACGGAAAAAAAGTTGTGTTGGTGATCAAAAACTTAGAGACTGAACAAATTGATTTATAGCAATCTACAGTATTTTGTGAGGAAAGATACAGTGCTTTCACCACATGATTTAGCTTTTCTGTTAATAATAAACAAAAAAAATTACAAAGCTAAATTCTCTACCAACTTAATATTATAAAAAAAACCAACAAAGATAATTTTGGAAGGAAAAAAACCCATGAGAAAAAACATTGTAGCAATTGACAATGTTTTGTGAGTAAAACTACAATGTTTTCCCCAATAAAATAAAATAAAAAATCATTTAGAGAAATATTGTAGCAATCCACAATGTTTTGTGAGAAAAACTACAACGCTTTTCTCATATGATTTAGCTTTATTGTAATTATAATTCTTAACCAACTCAATATTCAAAAACAAAATCAACAAAAATAGTTTTGGAAAAAATCATAAAAAAATTATATGGAAAAACACTACAACAATTCACAATGTTTTAAAGAAAAAAATTACAAAGTTAAATTCTTAATTAGCTCAAGATTAAAAAAAAATTGACAGAGACATTTTTAGAAAAAAAAAATAACAAAAAAAACACTAAAAAAAAGGGAAAAATCATGTTGGAAACACTGTAGCAATTCACAGTGTTTTGTGATGAAAGCTACAGTGCTTCCCCACATGATTTAGCCTTATTTGTAATGACTTGTAATTGTAATTCTCAAACAACTCAATATTAAAAAAATAAAATTGACAAAGATAATTTGAAAAAAATTATATGAAAAAAAAACCATGTGGAGAGACACTGTAGCAATCCACAATGTTTTGTGAGAAAAGCTACAATGCTTTCTCCACATGATTAAGCTTTATTACAAAGTTAAATTTTAACTAACTCAATATGAAAAAAAATATCGACGAAGATAATTTTGGAAAAAAATATTACAAAAAAAGAAAACACAAAAGAAATTGGAAAAAAACCATGTGCGGAAAAACTGTATCTATGCATAGTGTTTTGTGAGGAAAAACTTGTATTTACTTGTAATTGCAATTCTTAACCAGCTTAATATTTAAAAAATAAAATTGACAAAGATAATTTTAGGGAAAAACATAACAAAACAGAAAAAAAACCATATAGGAAAAAACATTGTAGCAATCCACAGTAATTTGCGAAGAAAGTTACAGTGTTTTCCTCATATATTGTAACTGTAATTTTTAACCAGCTCAATATTAAAAAATAAAATAAAAAAAGATAATTTCAGAGAAAATCATTAAAAAAAACAATGCGGAGAAACACTGTATCAATCAACAATGTTTTAAAGAAATAAAATTACAAAACTAAATTCTTAATCAGCTCAATATTAAAAAAAAATCGACAAATATAATTTTAAAAAATAAAAAAATAAAATAGATAAACTATGTGGGAAAACACCTCAGCAATCCATAGTATTTTAAAGGAAAAAAAATTACATAGAGAAAATTTCAACCAGCTCAATAATAAAAAAATCAGCAAATATAATTTTGAAAAATAAAAAAATTAAATAGAAAAACTTTGTAGAAAAATACCACAGCAATGTACAGTATTTTAAAGGAAAAAAATTACAAAGCGAAATTTTTAACCAGCTCAATATTTAAAAAGTAAAATCAACAAAAATAATTTTGGAAAAAAAAGAAAAAATAAATGAAAAAAAAACAGAGGAAAGTTGAAAAAAAAAGAGGAATGCATTGTGGATTACTGTTGTAATCCACGGTGATTTTGGGTGTGGGGGAACAGTGACTCCCTCATACCATTTAGATGTGTGTATAATATGAAGAAAAATGCATGAAATTTTGAAAGGGGAACCTTTGGTTCTTTAATCCTTAAAGGGTAGGTTTGACTATTGGATAATTAAAAGGAAAGGATGATTTTTTTGTGTAAAGTTTGTGTGAATAATAATTGAAAATGATTTTGACATAATGAATAATGGATTTGAAATAAAAAGAACAAAAGGGAAGCCATAACTTGTATATGCTTTGGTTTGGCTAAAGCAAAGGTAAGGGGGTTTTGAGTTTGTTGTTTCAACATATCATGAGGGTTGTGTTGAATTGTAATTATGATGTGTTTAAATGAGTTAATTAAGAAAAACTATGATAAACTTGAATGGAAACTCAAGGAATTAATCCTTGAGGTTTCGGCTAAACTAGAGAAGATGGGGGTTGGCATGTTAAATTTTGTTTTTAAGTGTTTAGACATATATTATAAAGTATTTTAGTTGTATTAAAATGGGTTTCAATAATGGAAGACAAAGGGCAACCTAAAGTTATCCATGGAAGGCTATTCAGCCAAAAGCTTTTTTTTGAGAAAAAAACCAAAACTTGTCTTAAGATTTCTTTTAAAATTAATACTATAGATCAATATGAGTGTGTTTAAATTGAGTTTGACGGAAAAACAGGGTGTATAATACCTTTTAGACATAGTCAATTACATAAAAGAAAATGACAAGAAACATGTTTTGGTTAGACTAATGTTATAGTTGTTGTGACGACAAATTTTCATGTAACTTTCATATTTCTAAGCATCATGTCTAAATATAATGGGGAATATATATATATTGCAATCTGTCTAACAATACATCTTATTATTGATTATTTAATTTACCAAATTTACAGCAGAGTTTCCCCTATAACTTATATATTTTCTCAGTTCTTTTTTTATCCTCCTGGGCAACACAATATCAAATAACTCTATTATATACACACAGTAGCCTTCGGTCACCCACCAATTCAATTGTTTCTCCATTTGATTATTTCACATCGCTTCTCACAATTCATTTTATATTCTTTCCATTTCTTATTTACTTAAAATATACGTGTGATGGATACACACACACATACACATAACAAAAGAGATGCAATAACCAAATGCTAGAAATACAATCATACCATTTAGTATGTTTCAAGTTGAAATTATTAACATAATTTTAAGTATTCATAGTACATAAAAATAAATACCTAACAAAATTATAAATAGTGAAACGACACAATCAGTGCTGGCCCACTTCGTGTCATAGACTTACAACATATATAGTATTATAAGAGTTATTAGTTATCAAGAAGACTTATGCTCATGATTTTATGAGGGAAAGGAATCATTATGTCAATTACCACTTTTAACAATCCTACTCAAAACATTCAACTCAAGTTCAATAATATCTCAACTCATATGACAATACTCATGCTTATCATTGCAACTAAAATAACATTACAAATTTAACATCTAGCCATAAAATGCATGTACATGATTTTTCACAAGGAAAGAGAACAATATGCTTATCCATAATTCTTTTAGCATCGATTACATCATATATATATTGAATTACGCACTAGCTGCTATGGCGTCTAAGTTTATATTTATCACTTTTAACATTGCATTTACGACAAATTATGTAATACATTCAAATCTAAGGTTGCTGATTATACGTCACCACGTAGCAACTCATTTTCTTAATTTTTGATTCCCCAATCAATAATTAATATTTCATTTTCTTAGTTACCGATTTTCTTGGGTACAATCCTTGAAGTAACAATATGTATTAATCCTATGTTTACTCGTCACCGTCACTACTTAACATAATTTGTTTGTAACATTACCATATTTTCTATTTTCTAGGTATCACAACCGTTTGTTACATTATCACCCTATTAACATTTACTTTGACTTAGTAATATATCAAATGATATTATGTCTTAAGTTGCCAATCAACCTCCCTTGTCATATATATTTTTAAGCATCGATTAATGGTCTTACACAATGGTTTCCATTATACAATCGAGGATAGTTTCAATAGTTTCCATTATTTGGAAACAACAACACTATGGTTTCTACTCATTGGAAACAACAATACAATGGTCTCCATTCAAAACAAAGGCAACCAAATGAATTCTTTTTTTTATTAGGGACAACGAGGAAGTAACTTTTGTTACCCATAATTTAATTTAAAGAAATTGTCAACTTAAATAGAAGCATAGGGAAAGGAAAATATAAATCATCATCATATAATTAACCAAATTATACTTTGCTTTCTTGGTCATCATTCTTTTGGGCAACTAAACATCAAAAGTTGTCATATTCATATATATTGATAATTAATCGTCCAACTATCAATTTATATATTGTCTTTAGTCACTAATACTGCGGTCATTAAGTATCGTTCTTTTCTTATCCTTAGTCACCAATACTGCGGCCACTAAGTATTGTTCTTTTCTCATCCTTAGTCGTCGATACTATGGTCACTATGTATAATTCGGTCATCCCCTCGTGGATGCCAATAATTCTAGCAAACTCATTTAATTGCCAACAAATTCAGCTATTAATATCTTCCTACTAAACTATCTTTAATATTTTACTCCACATCTTCATACAACCTTATACTGTATTATTTTATTTGAGTTATGTTCAATAAACAACTGATGACATGCATTATGGTCTAGGAATCCTTGTACATATAGGATTCTTCCATGCATAACTATTCATTCCTAACTATGATCAATTTTATATATGGTTCTTTAAACATTAATTTTGATTGTGAATAACACATCATACTCTTTATTTCATCGTATTAGTAAAAGTTTTCAAATGAGATGGTTCACAACACTCATTACTGGTAATCCTAGAATGGACCCCATTAACCGGAGTTAACCTCATCCTTTACTCTTGGCTATCCAACATAGATATCATTAGCTAAAGCTAATCTTCAATGCTTATTCTCGGCTATCCAACATGGATTCCATTAGCTAAAGCTAATCTTATCATTCATTCCCGGCTACCCAACATGGATATCATTAGCCGAAGCTAATCTCATCATTCATTTCCAGCTATCCAACATAGATACCATTAGCCAAAGCTAATCTCACTAATCAATCTCGGTTATCCAATATGAATACTATTAGCTGAAGCTAATCTCATCAACGAATCTTGGTTATCCAATATGGATACCACTAGCTAGAGCTAATTATATCATTTAATCCTGGTTATCCAATATGAATACCACTAGTCGAAGCTAATCTCCTCAATGAATCTCGGTTATCCAATATGGATACCATTAGCCGAAGTTAATCACATCATTTAATCCCGGTTATCTAATATAGATACTGTTAGCTAAAGCTAATCATATCATTATTCATTACGTTTCATGAGTAATTTTAATCGATTGAAATCGAGTAGCAAAATTATGTATAAATACTTCGAGGATTTAATAATAATTAGTTAAAGGTGGAAACCACCTACCTGCCCCTACCGTAGTGTGTCCTCGCCCAGTTGAAGATCCGATCCTACTCACGCCTTCGATACACAAAATGACCATTACTCAGTATAATTTTATTTAGGTAATGTCAAAGACCATTTCAACACATATACCAGAACGCGCATAGATTCATTCAAACATCTCCCATGTTTATATAATTGTACTGTGATAATATTGTAACAAGACATTCATCTCTAATAAGTATTATCATAAACCTTTCTTATACTGAAGCGCCCTTAATCTCTTCATATAAATCATTGTGGATTGATTGACTAAGTCTGCATTATTTTTCCCTATGAAAATGACATACTCGATTGTATGTAAATGAAGTTGTAAGATTATATAGGGTGCTTGTGTTAATCATGTTAGATTGAGATCCTAGGTTTATGTCTCACCTATGGCCAAATACTCAACATGTTCTAGGGATGAGATTGAACTTGAGTATTGCTTTTCACCCTCTAACAAATGGTCAATCTAAAAGGATCATCCAAACCTTAGAAGACTTGTTAAGGATGTGTGTAATTGCAGCTTAGGGGTAATTGGGAAGATCACCTACCACTTATGGAGTTCACCTACAATAACAACTATCAAGCTATAATAGAAATGGTTTCCTATAAGGGCTTGTATAATAGAAGATGTCAAACTCCTGTATGTTGGGATGATGTGAGTGATAGGAATTTGATTAGGTTAGAGTTGGTACAAGTTATCGTAGAAAAAATAAAGATTATAAAGGATAGAATGAAGGCAACCCAAGATAGGAAAAAAAAATTATACGGATAATAGAAGGAGGCCTCTCGGGTTTAACATTAGAGATTAGGTGTTTCTGAAAGTAGCTCATTGAAAGAACATCATGCGATTTGGTAAGAAGGGAAAGTTAACATCGAGGTATATTGGGCACTTTGAAGTTGTAAAGAGAATTAGGCCAGCAACATACAAGTTGGTTTTGCCCCCGTATCTAGCTCAAATACATGACGTGTTTCATGTCTCATTGCTTCGAAAGACTGAGGAAGACCCTTCCTGAATGTTGCCATAGGTTTCTCTAAAGATTAAAAAGGACTTGATGTTAAAAGTGAAACCTATAAGAATATTGGATTGAAGTGAGAAGGAACTTAGGAATAAAAAGATTCTTATGATAAATATATTGTGGAGAAGCTCCCAAGTTGAAGAAGAGACTTGGAAGAAAGAGTGGGAAAATATAAACCCCTGATCAAAATTTTACAGTGTTAATAAAACATTAAAAATTTAACTTGGTTATAAAATGAGTTAATTGAAAAATAATATTAAATAATTAGAAAGCAAGTTTTATGGAATAAAACTTCTATGTATGGTGTTTTAAAAATGGGCTGAGACAGAGTATCCAGTTAAATAGAAAAAATAAATAAACTATACATAATGACATTGTTGTAAATATGGATAAAATCGAATATATAAAAATAAAAATCTTGACTTCCTTAAGAAGCCATCTAACCAATTATAATAATAAAGAAAAAAAAGGGAGGCTTGATCATTTTCTTGATACAAACACATAAAAAGGCTTGATTAAGAGTTCTAAAGAAAGTTTAGAAGTATCAAAGCAAGGAATTTCAAGCTTTGGTTTAGTTTGTAATGCTTGAAAGTAGAGATTTTTGGAGCTAAATGAAAAAAGTAAAGAGTAAAGAGAAATTGTTTAGTGTTTTTAAAAGATAAGGAACTCTATTACTATGATTGATCAATATTTTATTATGATTTCAAGCATGGTTGTTAGTGATTGCATTATGTAAAGTTAGGGTTGTATTGATTGATTAGTTAGAATGATGAGTTTGGTTTAATTATGTGTTCTTGATCATTAATAACTAATGGGTAATGTTAATTAATGGAAAAAATTAAAAGCAAACCATGTCCTCCCTTGAAGTTAGAATTGGCCAAGACTAAGAAGAAGGAGAATTGATTTTATTGATTTAATTGTTATGATAATTGGAATAAATTGCATTCAATGAAATGTAAAATGAGTGGGTAATATGAAATTAACACAAAAATTAAATAAAATTCATGTCTCCCATTAATGGTAGTTTTCAACCAAGTGTTGAAATAAAAAAGTTTAGATTGCTTAATTCAAGTTAATGTGGAAATTGTGTTTGATTTCATTATATAACATGTTTTAATTAGGTATGAAAATATTTGTTTGAAATTGAAAAATGGAACCTTTCATTCCTAAAAGGATGATTTCAACGGGGACGAGGTAAATGAGTTGTTGTTTCAGACTTCCATAAAAATTGTGTTGAATTACGCATGTATACAAAAAAATTAAAAAATCAATCCTGCCCCGAAACAAATAAAAAATAACAAATTATCCTCATGAAAAGATCCTTATACCCCTCATCTATCTTTTTTTATTAAAGGCAAAACCATAATTTTAGTGTTATAACCTATATTACAATGTTTTTCCCTCTTTCTTAGATTTTGTAATATTTGAGTAGATAGATCAAGAGAGTGGAGGTGGAACAAAAAAATTACAACAACCAATAATCCCACACCTGTTCATCGAACTTAGTGAAAAATCCAAATCCTCCCTCGATCACTGGTTCTAACAATGACGATCAGAAAGCTGTACCAACAATTACAACAACAACAACAACAACAACAACAACAATAAAAAGAGAGTTTGGATTACTTAATTTAAGTTGATATTGAAATTGTGTTTGATTTCGTTATATAACATGTTTTAAGATGGGGTACGAAGGAATTTGTATGAAATTTTAAAAGGAACCTTTAGCTCCTTAAAGGATGATTTCAGCCAAAGTAAGGGTAAAAGAGAAATGAATTATTGTTTCAATCTTCCATAAGGATTTTGTTGAATTGTGCAAAAATACAAAAAAAAAAAAGTTCAATCATTCCCTAAATAAATAAAAAATAAGAAATTAACCTTGTAAAAAGATCATTTTGCCAATCATTTATCTTTTTTATTATAGGCAAAACCACAATTTTAGTGTTATAGCCTACATTACTGTGTTTTTTTCATATCCTTTGATTTTATAATATTTGAGTAGATAGATCAAGGGATTAGAGGTAAAATAAATAACAACAACAATAATGATAATTCCATACCAATTCATCGAACTTGGTAAAAAAACTCAAATTCTCCCTTAATTTCTGGTTTTACCAACAATTACACTAGCAATAACAAGAAAGTTTGAATTTTTTAATTCAAGTTGACTTGGAAAATATGTTTGATTTCATTATATAACATGTTTTAAGATTGAAAATGAAGAATTTTTTATGAAATTTAAAAGAGAATTTTTGGTTTCTAAAAGGATGATTTAAGCCAAATAATAAATACGAGATAAATTTGTTATTTTTCAAACTTCTATAAAAATTGTGTTGAATTATAAATATATACAAAAAAAATAAAATTAAAAATCAATCTTGCCTATAACAAATAAAGAATAGCACATTAATATCGTGAAAATATCCTTTTATCCCTCAAGGTTTTTTTTTTATTATTATTATTATTAAAGGCAAAACCACAATTTTAGTGCTTTACCTTACTTTACAGTGCTTTTCCCATGTTCTTAGATTTTTGTGATATTGTAGTGCATAGATCGAGGGAGTGGAGGCAGAACAAAAAAATAATGACAATAATAATGATAATCCCACCCCAGTTCACCGAACTTCGTGAAAAACCCAAATCCTCCTTCGACCACTGGTTCCGGCAATGACCGCCGGAAAGCTGTACCAACAATTACAGCAACAGCAACAAGTACAGCTATCCATGTGTTCTTTGAAAGGATCCCTCCTCACTCTGGCAATCCTAACCCTAATCTCTTTCACATATCTCTCTTTCAACGCTCTCCACTCCTCTCCTCCTCCTTCCATCTCCGCGTCTTCCGTTTCTCTCCTGCCAGCGAATGAGACAACGACGAAGACTGTAGTGGTTGATGTTGGCGATGGCGAGAACGATGAGATATCGGATCTGTATCATTCTCCACGTGTATTCAAATTAAATTACGAGGAAATGGAACAGAATTTCAAGATTTATATATATCCAGATGGAGATCCAAACACATTTTATCAAACACCTAGGAAATTGACTGGAAAATACGCTAGCGAAGGGTATTTTTTCCAGAATATAAGAGAAAGCAGGTTTCGTACTCTTGATCCTGATCAAGCCCACCTCTTCTTTATCCCCATCTCCTGCCACAAGATGCGCGGCAAGGTCAGCAATAATTTTGTGTTGCGGTTTCTTTCCTAGTGAGGCAACCCTTTTGTTGATGATGACTCCTTGTCTACTTCACTATGTTTGCTATATTATTTTCTCTTGGGACTCTTCTTACTTGCTCAAAATCTAAACTGGCATAACAGAAGTCTATTCGAATCTTCACTTCTTAAACAAATTGGCATAAATTACTTTGCATTTTGTTGTTGTTCTGATTGATTAAATTCCTTCGGACCTGAAATTCACTCTTCTGTGCAGGGAACTTCTTACGAGAATATGACCGTAATTGTTGAGAATTATGTGGAAAGCTTAATAGCCAAGTATCCCTACTGGAATAGAACTTTGGGTGCAGATCACTTCTTCGTCACCTGTCATGATGTTGGTGTAAGAGCCACTGAACGAGTCCCATTTCTTATAAAGAATGCAATCAGAGTGGTATGCTCCCCTAGTTATGATGTCGGATTCATTCCACACAAAGATGTTGCTCTTCCTCAGGTCCTTCAGCCATTTGCCCTTCCTGCTGGAGGAAACGATGTAGAGAACAGGTAATAAAAATAAATGACAATTTTTGAATTTTTTTTTCTCGCTAAGCTCTATTTTTTAGGATTTGTAAATGCATAATTTTTTCCATTTATTTTGTCTCCATTTTCGTGTAGACTGTGAAGCTTTGTTGCATTTTGTATGAGTATCCATGTCTTGTTTGGATAATAGCAGTCATTTTGATAATGGGCAAGAGTAGAGTTTATCCCTTGTGGATCTTAGCGGGTTTTTCCCCCCCACTTTTAACATATTGTCGTGGATCGAGGACATCAACAGAATTCTATTTTTTTAAAGTGGACTCATAATATGAGTCTTTAACCTCTATAATCGTTATTTGTGTTAGTATTTTGTGCTTCCCCGTAATATTAGAGACTCAAATGCTACCTATCTCCTAAGATACACAGAACAAAATATACAAGCCTAGATGTGACTGTTTTATCACTTACCATTAATGAAGGTACTCACTGGAAACTTTGATACTGTGTGTGTCATCAGCAGAATTCTATTTTTTAAAAGTGGACTCATAATTTACATCCTTATTTCTGTGTTAGTATTTTGTGCTTCCCCTTAATATTAGAAGCTCAGATGCTACCTATCACCAAAGATAAAGAAAAAAATATACAAGCCTACCTGTTATATCACTCACAATTGATGAAGGTTACATACTGGAAACTTTGATACTGTGTGTGTCGTACATTCAACAGAATTCTATTTTTTTTAAGTGGACTTATAATATAAATCTTTAACCTCTATAACTTTTACATCCTTATTTCCATGTTAGTATCTTTGTGTGTGCATGCGCATGCTATCAGTTGAGATATGCATATGTGCAGAATGGCGTTAATTATCAGGGTTTTTTTTTTTTTTTAACTGGATAGGATTTAGCCTTATGTTCATTACTGAACACTAGCATGCTTTACAGGACAACTCTTGGTTTTTGGGCTGGCCATCGAAACTCTAGAATTAGAGTTATACTGGCACGTGTGTGGGAAAATGATACGGAACTAGATATTTCAAGCAACAGAATAAATAGGGCTACTGGACATCTTGTATATCAAAAGAGGTTTTATGGGACTAAATTCTGTATATGCCCCGGTGGCTCTCAGGTTAACAGTGCACGCATAGCTGACTCCATCCATTATGGATGCATTCCTGGTAAGTGTTACAACTGTTGCAATTTTTTTAATATATAAGAAGGGGATAAATATGTCTCTAACCCAATTTGATGCCTCAGAAATATGAAATTAAAGGTTTCAATTCTTAAACAAGGTCCCTATCATTAACCCCAACTTAAATACCTAAAGAGTATGGTTAAGCACCTAAAAAGGTAAATAAATAAAAATAAATGAGCACATAAAGGAAATTTGACATTTATTTCTTATTTTATTCTTACTCATTTTGTGGTTGCTCATATTCTGTTGGTATTTAATTTGGGCTTAGCAATCAGGGTGCTTGTCCTTGAATTATTCACAAAAAAAAGCTTTTATTATTGTTGTTGTTGTTGTAACATGAATAAATCTCTGGAATCCTGAAAATGAAGGACTCATGATTTCCAAGCATGAATAATAGTTTTCTTTTCACTGGTATTGTTTTCAATCTTTTTTATTTAGACTGCACAAGTAGGGCACCACCCTTTGAACTTCTTTGGTACTGCATCCCTTGCAATCCTACATGACCACCTGTTGCTCTAGCATAAAACTAAAAGTCTTAATTCATTCTTCTGGCACTAGTAACACTCTTAACTTGTATTTTCTCAATTGTACGACAGTAAAGGTGGAGTTGCATAAGTTCTTGGGATTATTTGTATGATCTTAGATTTTCCGTAGCATGGTTTTAAATCATGGTTTTGGAAGTGTTGAACGGGCCATCGCAGGTGTTATGTAATGGTCACTACTATATCATGTGCAAATTATGTTATAACTTGGTATGTACAAAATAGATATCAATGAAATAATATCTAATATGCCAAGGTCAATATTTATATCAATTAATTAATATAAAACTATTGACTACGAATAAATATTTTCAAAAAATTTATAAAAAACTAATCTTTATGTAAAGGCTGTTACACTTGTGACAGCTACGACAACAGCTGTTACGACAGTGATGCTTGCAAAATGTTCTATCACCTTAATGGTTCACTAAAACTCCATTACAAATGGTCTTTATGATACGCTATGCCAATTTTTAAATTCATGCTCCATTGTATTGAAGCTTCCTATAAACTCAAACATTTTTTGTGCAATTTTAACTACTGTTCAAAAAGTGGGTTAAGAGTCATTTTTCTTGAATAGTTTTGTTACTTCTCTTGCAGTAATATTGTCCAACTATTATGACCTGCCATTCAATGACATACTTGATTGGCATAAATTTTCCGTCATACTTAAGGAGCAAGATGTGTATCAGCTCAAGCAAATTCTGAAGGACATACCTGACAATCAATTTGTTTCACTGCATAAGAATTTAATTAAGGTAGATCCTGTTCAATTGTAGCTTGAAACTTAATTCTTTTGGTTAGATTATTGATTTTTGGCTGAGCAACTTTGAAGTCCTCATTAATGATTTGCAATAACTCACAAGAATTTATGTCATGTTTTCTCAGGTACAGAAGCATTTCCAGTGGAATTCACCCCCAATAAAAAATGATGCATTCCATATGGTCATGTATGATCTTTGGCTGCGCCGCCATGTGATCAAATACTAGTTGGTTAAGGGGTGTCATCCCAGTTGTCTTCCGTATATGCTCTAAACTTTTCATGCTAACAACCCAAAGCCTGTACACCATCACATACAAAACCATCCTCCGTGCTCCTTTGAGCTAGGGAATTGGAGGACCAAGTGCTTCTTAGGTCCCAATTTTTTTTCTTTTTTGTGTCCAGCACTGCATCTATTGTATATGTTTCTGATCCATGATCCTCGTTCCACTATGTGGGTCTTGTTTCTTTTTGAATCATTTTGAGGCATAACAGAATTTAACATAGAACTTAAATCAAACCAGTGCAGTTTTTATACCTGTTGAAACAGCACATGTGCAAAATCTCAATCTTGCTTGTGCTGCAGCTCTGCTTGCAATAGGTAGAGCAAACATGTTTTCACTGAGCATGCAGCGCCCATGGTATACCTGCCTTCATTTGGAAACACAATGTTATCCTTTCTGTTTTGAAGGATTGAAGGAAGTTACAGTCGGCTCTTGTTTGTAGCTTGACCATTAG
The DNA here is from genome assembly GCA_019202695.1 of Populus x sibirica. Lineage (NCBI taxonomy): Eukaryota > Viridiplantae > Streptophyta > Magnoliopsida > Malpighiales > Salicaceae > Populus > Populus x sibirica. Next base: position 2,274,311 of record JAGMVL010000801.1, read on the forward strand.
GCTGCATGGAAAAACACACTTGGAAAGGAAACAGGTATCATCTTGGTTCAATGGATTCTGTTTCTTTTAGAGAAACTCTTGCATAAAGCGAAGCGTAGGAATGGCAATCGTCACTCGCCAGCACCTGACGAGCTTAACAGAACCTTCTCTCGCAACAAGAAGAGTTTGACTTGGGCAAGTTCATGATATGAAGAGCCTTTAGATGAAGAACGCCCTACTAATACAAGTCAAGGAGAGGAAGGACCAATGAAGCCACTGGTCGGTAACCTGAGTAGGAGACACAATAGACTCCAAGATACTTCGGTCAAGCCGTTTGGCAAGCCGAATAGACCTACATACTGAAAAGTATGACAGGTAAATCTTGACAAGTTGGTCTGCCTTCTCATCCTTTCTTTCCGGAATGTTTGGGAATGCGGTTAAAATCACGGTTCTTTAATTTTTTTTTATTAAAAATTATTTTTATTTTATGTTTTTAAATCGTTTTAATATGCTGATGTCAAAAATAATTTTTATAAAATAAAAAAAATTATTTTGATGTATTTCTAAGAGAAAAGTACTTTGAATTGTTATCGCTATTACAATCCCAAACCGACCCAAGTATGTTACGTTTAGCGTATTAGCCTTTATTCCTGCTTCTATTTCTATCATAGGGAATTCTTAATTGTCTATACCGTTGTGGGATTTTAATGATAAAAAAAAAGAGCTATCATAATGATGTGCATCATGAGGATTATAATCCATCTCGTGAAGCTGAATCTAATTTACAAGAAGATTCAGATGATCCAATAACAAGAGCGAGAGCGAAACAACTGCAAAGGGTATTGACGAGTTAAATTGAAATAATTGAAGCTGCTTCGGAGTTAAAAGCTAGCAATATGTTCGGAATTGGTTCAAAGGTTTTTATTTGTTTATAATTGAAACTTGGACATGGGAAAAACCTTTAATGGTTCTTTTGATGTTGAACTACTTGAGTTTGAATTGATAATGCAAATAAGTGAAGAAATTGATGTTGTTTACGGTCAGAATAGTAGATGAATTTGAACCCGATTTTGAAGTCATCTATTGCATATGAAGACAAGACTAATCTAGGTGGATTTCAAGTTCAGAACGTGATCTTTCTAGATTGTCCAACCATGATTGCATTGGATTTTTGTGCAAGAAGTTATAGTCATTTTAAATTTGGTATGTTTATGTTTCAATTAAGGTCAGAAAACGTGTGTTAGTTAAATTTGTCTAGTTACTTTGTCAAAGTCTAATTTTTGGGCTTGATTTCTGTCATGTTGAATTTTCCTAACTATGAAGGGATGTTTCAATTATAAATATAGTATCAGAATATATAATAAACATTTTTTGTGAAGATTTGAAACTTAATTCAAAGAATTAAGAATTGTTCTTCCAAATTGATTTTGTGAAGAATCCTACTTGACTTGTCACTCTTCAATTATAAAGAGTGTGGCGTCGAAATCCTAGATTGATCTTTGTGGCGTCTAGATTGATTTATCAAAGTATCATTCTAGTTTATTCTTCATCTTATTTATCTTAAAATCACTATAATCCAGCTTAAATATTAAAAAAAAAAACAATCAGATTTATTTTTCATCTATTTTCATCAGATTCATTGTTGTTGATTTTCGAATCATTCACGGTGAGTTTATAATCAAAATCCCTTCATACTTTATCTCTATGTGGAGGGGGGTACAATTGCCATCTCTGATTCAAATCAAGCCTATTCCATTCCTCTTTTGCACTAATCAGCTATGATAATTTAATTTATCGCACCAACAAATCACTTTGTGTGTGTGTGTGTGTGTGTATCCATTAACTGACTTGACAAGAAAAAAGAACAGAAAAGAAGAAAAAACATGATGATGGAGAGCTTTTTGGAGTCTTGGTCTTCGATGGTGTTGAATGTATGGGCAATCCTTGACATTTTGGAGTCTTGCTTCTTCGAAGTCAGTCACCGTAAAGTTGATTGGAAATTTCCAGTGTTGGACTTGAGAGAGTTTGAACAAAGACGACTTGCTACAATTTTGAAGCATTATAAAGCCAGTCAGAGTCAGATATGGCTTCTTGAAAAGTATAGCAAAATTAAGTAGACTTTCCAGAGACAACCTCAATACAACTACTTTAAACCTACTGGTCTTAAGTGTGTGTGTACGTGGTCTTATGTTACTTAGAAAAAAAGCTTCATTAAACATCACTGGAAAGTACTTGATACAATAAAACTGCAGAGTGGCTCCAACAGATGAATTGGGACACAGTAACAGCATGTCTTGATAAAACATGAGCTGCTTTATTTTCATTCGTGGAAACATGAGCTGAGACTAAAATTTAATCCTCTTTGTAACAAATTTCCGCAACCTCAAACACAACACCAAGTTCAGAAACATTAGTGCGCAAACTATGCACTCCATCAACAACAATCTTTGCATCCATTTCTATACCCACATTATACATACATTTAGAGATCAAGTGCTTTAGCTATTGTTGGAGAGAAAGAACCCGAAACCTTCCAGCAATCACTTAGCTCCACGAGTCTTTCATTGTTTCGCATGACAAAGCCAACTCACTTTTTTTGTTTGAAATGCTCTCATGCAAATAATTGAATTTCATTAAAAAATAAAATTCCTTTCAGAAAAGTTAAATTTAACAAAGGTATAAAAAAAAAATTAAGTTAACTCTTATTACTTTCAAAACCACAAAAAAATCTCATGAAAAGTGAATAATAATTTTAAAAAACAAAATGTTGGTGGCAGGAACTGAAAAAAAAAAACTTAAAACAATAAAAAAATATTCAAGCAAATCAGGGTAAACCTTATAAATCCGAGATAATCTTTTAAACCCATAACCCATTAAATTATAGACCTAGACTAGACTAAGAAGTTCAACTCCCACTCAATTAAATATCAGAGGATGAAATCAATAAATTTAATTTAATTAAAAAAAATCCTTTTAAAAAAGCTAAATTTAACAAACACAAAAAAAAACCTTGAGGCAACCCTTATTATTTTAAAAAGAAAGATAAATCTTATAAAAAGTGAATAAAAAGAATGTTTAAGGATGAAATCGTAAGAAAATGAGCTTAAAAAAAAAAAAGCAAGCCCTAATGAACCTTATAAACACAGGTTAAACTATCAAACCTGCAATTCGTTAAATTCTCAACTCGAGCTCAACTTAGAAGCTCAACACTTGAAGAATTAAATGTTGGAGGATGAGATAAACTAATTTAAAAAGAAAATTCCTTTAAAAAATAAATTTAACAAAGACAAAAAAAAACTGAGGCAATCTGTGTTATTTTCATAGTGACTAAAAAATCCTATAGAAAGTGAATAAAAAAAACAAAAAGCTAGAGGATGAAAGCAAATCTTAGAAAAGGGAGAAAAAAACCAAGCAAGCCCATGCCAACTTCGTAAACCGATGTTAATCTTTTAAGCCCACAATATGTTAAATTCTAGACATGGACTCAACTAAAAAGCTAAATACCCGACCAATTAAATGTTGTAGGATAAAATAATAATAAAAAAAAGATCAATCTAAAAAACTCTTGCAAGGTGAAATAATAGCAATAAAAAAAAGAATTAGATTTGATAGGAAAAAAACTCAAGAATGATGAAATTGTGTAAAAAAAAAACAATTTCAAAAACCATCTTAAATAAAATAAATAGTAATCAAAATAATGAGAACCAAATCTGACAGATAAAAAACTCTATTAGGGATGAAATTGAAAATAATTTCATAAATTACTCTAAATAAAAAAAATTGTAATAAAGAGAATAAAGATGAAATATTAAGAATAACAAACCTCGGGAGCTGATTTGATTTTTTTAAAGGCTAGCATGAAAATTAAGTAGCACAGAGGGGGAAAAAAAAGGCAGCATGTGCTAAACCGGTAACAATTATGCCACACACGTCACTTGTATGTGAAGGGGACACTGAGACGCTTCGATCATCGTCTTGGAAGCAAGGTTTCGGCCACTGAAAGGCGTAACACGTCCCGTCCAAACTCGGTGAACTCTATTCGTGAGCTTCCAGCTCATTTATGAAATTACCTTGTTGCGTTAATGACATCCAATAATTACCAAATAACCAAATGTGAAAGACAAAAGAAATCCTAAATCAAAAGCAAAAAAATTTAAATTCCAAGTGCAATGAAGTAACTTAACTATTTTAAATTTAAGTCAAAGACTAAAAAGCCCCTTGACCAATGTTTAATGTTTTTTTTTGCTTTTAAGGGTAATAAAATAATTACAATGTGCAATAAAAATAAAAAGACTATTTAGCCCTGTATTCTTATAATGACTAATGAGTCACATGGAAAAGACCTCCCTATCCCTAAAACAAAGCTAAATGATTTTGTCAACCAAGGGAAAAACAGTAATTTTGTTATGGAAATCCACAATAAAATATAAGTGTTTATATAATAAAACCCTGATCTCTTTTAATTTTTGTTATAATTAAATAAAATTAATTAATTACTCTAAACTTCTTTTACGAGTACAATGAAAGTCTTAAAAGGAGAGTTAGAGTTGATGATTTCTTATCTAGATTCTATGATCTCTTCTTTACTACTAGGTTGTTGCTTGCGCTACAATGCAGAGTGAATAATAACATCACATGAACGAAGTAGCTAAAAGCAAACCCATGACAATGAATGACAGCTGGCATTAGGCATGTCATCTGCATGTACTACAACAAAATTAACTGTTAATTCACTTGTAAATAAAATTCAAAATTACTATAATAAGTATTATAATACAATGACAACGAAGAATTTATAGATACATGCATTTTTTATTAATAAAATTGTGAAATCAATGCACAACAAAAAATTATGCTCAGAAAACCACAACATCCCTCTATATATATATATATATCAATTTTTTTATTTAAAAAAGTCAACTAGCAGCTTACTTTTAGATAATTATTGTGCAACACTACAGTAATAATAAAACCATTTTTTTCCAAATTTTAACGCCTTATTTAAACTATATTAAATAAATCATTACAAAGTGTAAATTTAGCCTATCACAACATCCCATTGATGAGTTAATTTAAGATATTTAAACCTTATTTCCTATAAGACTTGTTGATTAACTTATTTTCTTGGATTAGATTTATTTTTTCTAATAAATAGCTTTTTGCTAACAAGTATAATTTTTAATCTGACCATTAGATCAAACTGAAATTTTATCAAAAATTTTTAGAGGTCTTGTTTTATATTTTGTTAGAATTTTAGATCAATGGAACATCAAGAATGCCTTTTGATAAGGTCTAAAATATACTATGTAGGAATTACATTGGTTTCCAAGTTGATTTAGGATTTTTATTTTATTTTATTTAGAACTCTTTTGTTGTTGTTTTTTTTTTCCAGCTTTGTTTAGAGTGTTTTTTTATTTATAAATAGATTTATTTAGTTTGTATATAGGTTTTGAAGAAATTAATAAGAGATAGATTGATTATTCAGAAATAAAACTTATGTATGAGAGTTTGCTCTTATTCTTGGTTCCTTATAAAGCTTTTTTAAGAACTTATCAAAGATCAGATGTTTTTGTGGCGTTCATCCTGACTTATCAAAGAATTAAAAAAATTTTGTGGTGTCTTCTATACTTTTCTTCGCGTCTCAATTATAGACATTGATCATTTATAATCTTGATATCTCGATACAGGTTACTGTTGTGTCAAACTTAATTATAAATCTAAATTTAATTTTTTTTTGATAAGGATCAATTTAATTATGAATTTTTAGCTCTCTATATCTACATAGTTCGCATTAATTGGTGTCAAATACAAGCTCTAAAATTAGGTTATTTCATCTTATAGTAATTCTATCTAGATATGCAACATAATGTGGGTGTGTAAAGTTGGATTATTTGTGATCTGATTGTTTGGAGCGTAGCGCGTGTGTCTAGTTTCATTAATACCACGTGAGCATCTCTCCCTGACTCTGTTCCCACTTCTGACTTCCCTGTTTACTTGCCCACTATAAACCCGTTTATCCTCGTCAACTATGATCGCTCACACATCTCTCTCTCTCCCCCTCCCGCTCCCTTCCCCCCGCCAAAGCTATGGCGGTTTCTGCTTCTTTCTTTTTAGCAAACAATTCTTTCCCTCCATTCTTGAAGGCTCCTAGAATATCAAACCCTTGTTCCACAAAACTGGTAATGTTCTTTTGCTTTTTTGAATTGATTCCTTTCGTTTTTTTTTTCTTTATTTGTTGCTTCCTTCCATTGTTTGGTTGAATGAAGATTGGTTCTGTTTTTCAGTTTTTCTTAAGAGCATCTGTCAGTAACTCAGAAGATTGTGAGGAAAGTAAAGTGGTGAAGAAAGCAGAAGATGGCTGGAAAATTGATTTCTCATCAGGAGAAAAACCATCCACACCGTTACTGGACACAATCGATTACCCTTTTCACATGGACAACTTGTCCACACAGGTAAAAAAAAATGCCATTAAATGATTGTACTGTTAACTCATATCTAGCTGGACACCCTTTCTGTTGTTTTTGTTTATTTCTTTGTGCTTTCTTTCAGATTGTTTCGTTGTTTCTGTTGACAATTTTCAGGATCTTGAACAATTAGCATCAGAATTGAGAGCAGATATTGTGTATAGTGTAGCAAAGACAGGAGGGCATCTTAGTTCAAGCTTAGGAGTAGTGGAGTTATCAGTGGCGCTGCATCATGTGTTCAACACCCCTGAAGACAAAATCATATGGGATGTTGGTCATCAGGTATATTCCTAATGGAAATTATAGAAAAAAAAAATGGGTTTCTTAATTGTTCAAAAGCCTAATATTCTTTCTTGGTTATGAATTTTGCAGGCATATCCACATAAAATTCTAACAGGAAGAAGGTCTAGAATGCATACCATAAGGAAAACTTCAGGGCTCGCGGGATTTCCTAAAAGGGATGAAAGTGTTTATGATGCTTTCGGTGCAGGACATAGTTCTACAAGCATTTCTGCTGGTCTCGGTAAATTGTTTCCTCATCAGTTTACTTTTTACTTTTAAATGGACTGAAATCGAAGTTGATAGGTGACAGAATTCATCTCGCTGGCTAGTTCTATTTGTAACAATTATGATTATACTTTACAGATTTATTTATTTTTTAATTTCTATAAAACAAAAATGCAGGTATGGCAGTTGCAAGAGACCTCTTAGGGAAGAGCAACCATGTCATTTCTGTAATTGGAGATGGAGCTATGACAGCAGGACAAGCATATGAGGCCATGAACAATGCAGGATTCCTTGATTCTAATCTAATCGTTATATTGAATGACAATAAGCAAGTATCTTTACCCACTGCCACTCTTGATGGTCCTGCAACCCCAGTTGGAGCCCTTAGTAGTACTTTGACCAAGCTCCAAGCAAGCGCCAAATTTCGAAAACTTCATGAAGCTGCTAAAGTAATTTTTTAAGTCTCCATATTTTGTTGCCTTCAAGTTTGAATTCCTTGCATCTCATCTCAATATCAAGAGATAGAAATCTGACTTGGGTTTTATATTATGTTGAAGGGTATCACAAAGCAAATTGATGGGCAAACACATCAAGTTGCTGCAAAGGTAGATGAGTATGCTAGAGGAATGATCAGTGCTTCTGGCTCTACTCTATTTGAGGAGTTAGGATTATATTATATTGGTCCAGTGGATGGGCACAGCATCGAAGACTTGGTGACCATATTTCAAAATGTGAAAGCAATGCCTGCCCCAGGACCAGTTCTGATTCATATTATTACAGAGAAAGGAAAGGGCTATCCTCCAGCCGAGGCAGCGGCTGATAAGATGCATGGTGAGACTGCGAATATGTATTATCAGATCTTGTTGATGTGAATTGTTAAAAGTGTCGTCATCATTTCATTCTTTCAGGAGTAGTCAAATTTGATGTAAAATCAGGCCAGCAGTTTAAGCTGAAATCCTCAACACTTTCATATACACAGTACTTTGCTGAATCTCTGATCAAAGAAGCTGAGGTAGACAACAAGATCGTAGCCATTCATGCAGCAATGGGTGGTGGAACAGGTCTCAATTATTTCCAGAAGAGGTTTCCAGATCGCTGCTTTGATGTGGGGATTGCTGAGCAGCATGCCGTTACATTTGCAGCTGGTTTAGCCACCGAGGGTCTCAAGCCCTTCTGTGCCATCTACTCATCATTCCTGCAACGAGGATATGATCAGGTTGGCTGAAGGACACTAGATAAATTCTGAAAATTCTTTTGTTGAAAAACCTTGCACTAATCTTTACCTTGGGAATGAAGGTGGTACATGATGTAGATCTTCAAAAGTTACCAGTACGCTTTGCCATGGATCGAGCTGGTTTGGTTGGAGCAGATGGACCCACCCATTGTGGAGCATTTGATATCACATATATGGCTTGCTTACCCAACATGGTGGTCATGGCTCCATCTGACGAAGCTGAGCTGATGCACATGGTTGCAACAGCAGCAGCCATAGATGACAGACCCAGCTGCTTCAGGTTCCCAAGGGGCAATGGGATTGGAACAGTTCTTCCTCCGAACAACAAAGGAATCGCTCTGGAGGTCAGAAAAAGTACAACTGGCGTAATTGCATTCTGGAAAACAGAGAACACAATTAAATGTTCTGCTTTTTTTTTTTTTTATTATTTTGTATAGATTGGAAAAGGAAGAATACTGATGGAAGGCAATAGAGTTGCAATAATGGGATATGGTTCTATAGTTCAACAATGTGCAGAAGCTGCAAGCATGCTTAGAACCCAAGACATTTCTGTGACGGTAGCTGATGCAAGATTTTGCAAACCTCTGGATACGAATCTTATCAGGCAATTGGCTAAAGAGCATGAGATCCTAATTACTGTGGAAGAAGGTTCTATAGGAGGTTTTGGCTCCCATGTATCTCACTTCTTGAGTTCAACTGGTATTCTTGACGGACCACTCAAGGTGATTCTTCTTTCAAAATGGAAATCTCAAGCTTGTTTCTGGAACGCTGTTACTCTTTTTTTCTTTATTCCTGTTCTAAGTTCTTATAAGAGCTTTGCCTACAGTTGAGAGCAATGGTTCTTCCTGATAGATACATTGACCATGGATCACCTCAAGATCAGATTCAAGAAGCAGGGCTCTCCTCAAATCATATCACAGCAACAGTCTTATCTATGTTGGGAAAGCCAAAAGAAGCTCTTCATGAGTTCAAATGAACAAAAATGGAACCTGTAGGTGGTGAAAGTGGTACACGTTATTGGGGAGAGGGATTTTTGTAAAAATCCAACTTCAGAATTTTGAAGTTTGGGACATCAAATTACCGAAGTGTTAGGACTCTCTAAATTCCTCATGTCCCATGCCATGAATACGAAGAATCCCCGATATTGGGGACACGGGATTCAATCAAGTCAATAATAGTGTTCTACTGGTTAATCATCGTCACAAAACAAAGAAAAATCCTCGCAACTTTCAGTAGCACTATCTTCTGAGTCCTGACCCTCATCTGTTTGCTCTAAATATGAAATGGAAACATTTGAATTTATTTTTTTGAAACTGCATCATATTATTATAACACTAGAAGGCATGAGAGATCTCACAAAACACTACACTCACTGTTCAAAGTTGTTCTTCTTCTTCTTTCAATTTAGCCTTTCTAGGAAAGGGTGAGGGTCAAATTATAAAAAATAAAGGAAATGGATAGTTTTTTGAAATTTGGATGAAATGTTAATTATAGTTCTTATACTTTTTAAATTATAGATATATGCTCCTTTAATTTCCAAGATTTCAAAACAAAGAAAATTTTACTTCAAAACTTTTTTTTTATTATTTTTAAGTTTCTAGTTTGAAAATGAAGAAAGTAGTTCTATTTTGACCATAAAAAAAAAATTTATTGACAGTTTGACACTAAAAATTTCAATCTTGATATTAATAAGTTTCATTTAAGTCTGGGATGTTTTTTAAATATTTTTATATATAAAAAAAAATAAGTTGAAAACTTGGTTTCTAAGTCAGAAAATCCTTAATTTTCTTCGTCATTGTACGGCTGGAATTTGAGAAAAGTAGATGATGCATTTTACTTTAAAAATTAAAAAAAAATAAAAAATGAGGCGGAGTAGATGGTCGGTCATTTTAAGCAAAATAAACGCTCACACACGTGTGGCCTTCCAAAAGAGCTAGGCATCCTTGCTTGGTTTGCTCCCAGCAACATATGGCTTTTTTTTTAATTAATATCTTTTATAATATATATTTTTTAAAATAATTTTTTTAATTTACATTTAAATTAATATTTATTCTCTCTAATTTTTTATTTTATTTATTTAAAAAAATTTAGATAACTGTGTTTGTTTTTAATTTTTTTATATGTATTTAATTCTTGAAAAAGATTATTCTAATTATTCTATATTTTTTATGTTTTATATAAATGAAACTTACTTTTAAAAATAAAAATATTTATTATTGGATAATATTTTTTATAATTATAATAAAATTAAATATCTTAATTTATATTTGTCTCTTGATTTTTCTAGTTTTATTTTCATTGTTAATAATTTTTATTTTTCATTTATTAACCTAAATAGTTCTCAATTTATTTTGCATAAATTTTTTAATTTATACTTAGTATTTTTAAAATATATATATATATCAGAAAAACCTGCATATTTAATACAGTGAAACGGGTCAAATAGTTATATATATATATATATATATGAGAAGTTATAGCAATAATGGATTGGGTGGCTGCTAGCTCGATATCCATTGTTTATCAATTGATAAAATATGAAGAATAATAATTCAATTTCAGATCTCAGCGGAGGGAATGGTACTACCAAAGCATAAATCCATTAAAAAAAAGGAATCTCGTTAATGCTTTTATCTTAACTTAACTAGGTGTATTCGTCATTGTGTTCTTAAAATATTTTTTAAGAAAATTAAAAATTATTTATTTTTTTTATATTTTTAAAGTATTTTAATATGTTGATGTTAAAATAATTTTTAAAAAATAAAAAAATATTATTTTCATATATTTTAAAATAAAAAAAACACTTTAAAAAACAACTAATACTATATTTCTGAAAAAAATAAACAACGCATCACCTACTAGTTGAAATCTAGCATGGTAGACTTCTATGTCTATAAACATTTATTTTCACTTATTTTCTTAATTAAAAACTTTTAAAAAATATTTTAAGGACCTTAATAAAACTATTAATAATCTTAAATTAGCATTTAATAGGTTAAAAAAATAAAAAAGTCAATCCAAATTCAATTTTAGGTACCCATGCCCAGATCTACTATTTTTGGCAAGATTAAAAGGAGAAAAAAGGCTTAAACTAAACTCCCCTAAATAAGAATTGTTGACACAAAAAATAGCAAGTTTCATTGCTAAAAAGTAGGCATTCCCCAAATTTCTTTCTCCTTCATCAATTTTTTTTTTCTCAAAGACTAAAATACAGGTAAAATAAAGTTTTAAACCAATCATTTATTTGCCAAACTAAAAGAATTAAAAAGGAAATTTGGCAAAACCCCAACATAAAATTAAGCAAAAGGGCACTGACACATTTGTTTTAAAGGCCTTCTGTTTGTTTCATGTTTCAATTTTAGTCCCCTTATTTTCAATCTTTCCATAACAATAAAATCATTTTTTTTTTCTTGAAATCAAACATCAATCCAATAGTAGGAATTCTTTTGAGATGTTATCACATGAAAAATATATCAAAACAAATGATCAACCCTAAATCCCAATCAACATACCACTGAAGGATCAAATTGAAAAGAAAATAAACTTGATGACCAAAGGAAAAAAGAAGAAGAATGATCAAAGTTGACACCATAGTTTTTAAAAAACAAAAGGCCTCCTATTTTTTCTTTGTTTCAATTTTAGTCCCCTCATGTTCAATTTTTTGCAAACAACAAATTGAATTACTTTTTGTTAAATCTAGCACTAACATGATGCCATGATGTTTTTTTCAAGACTGCAATAACTATATATAAAATAAATCAAAATAAATTATCTAACCCAAATTCCAATAAACACAACATCAAAGGATTAAATTAAAAAAGAAATGATGACCGGAGCAGGAAAACAAAGACAAGCACAAAAAAAAATTGTTGTTGATTTTTCAAAGTTCTGCAGTAAACAGCTGATCACAACTCTACACAACGGATCACAGTTCTACAGTACAAAGCTGATCTCTTTCTGTATTTTTTTAAAAGTATACTTAGCATATATGTGAGTAGTTTTTGAGTGAGCAAATATTCAATAATCTTATTTTTCTCTAATGACAAATGACTGAGCAGCCACTTCAATTTGTCACTATACTTAATTACTAAATGTCAGAATGAACGATTCAAATCCAAATGGCTGAACATAAAACCCTAGTAGACCAAATGCAATTCAACTATAAACCCTAAATAACCTTTGCAGCCTTGACAACAAACCAGCTAGCTCATAAATCATGAAGGGCTTATAGAAATGACATTATCACAAAAAGCAAATGATTTTATCCCTTTTCTTTTTTTACTGGTGGAACTCACTTCATCTCATATTTTGCATAAACTATACGTGATCAAATGTAAATTGAGAACTCAATACCAGATTTCAGAAGTGAGGAACCATTCACAAGAGCTGCACTATTTGTGCATAGAAAACATTGAGCATAAGTGGTCCTAGCTATGTCACGCTTTCTGCTTTCGGAGCTATCACTGCTATGAACCACATTCCTGCCTCACTTCCTAACCGAACAGCAAGTGCCCTCTTATAGTGCCTGGCTTAGCTTGAAGAGGATTTGCAGACCCTGATAGCTTCACTCTTCAAGCTACAACACAAACACCTTCCCAAGCCACACACACAACTAGCCAACACGTCATTACAAACATAACATTCAATAAACAAGTGAGTGTGTAACCCAAAAAATGAATTTACAAAATTTTATCAAACAAGGGAGGCTCACTCACATTCATTCCTATGCCAAAGACCTCTGACAGCAACGGTATAAGGTAAAGATATATTAGAGTTGCCAAATGAATTTGGGTCAATAAACTTGAAAATTGAATCCCAAATGAACAGCCCTTCAAATCTATATACCTAACCAAAATGACCTATTTATCCCATCATCAAAATCTAATTGAAAAAAACCTAAACCCCAACTCACAACCTTAACAAGCAGTAACCTAGCGATGGACTTATTAAAATTGTGTAATCACTCCATCTACAAGGGATAGAATTCTATCAAACAACTACGACATGAAAAGTAATACAAGACCAAGGGACCATTGCACACATTTCACACCAAACCTGGATCACAATTCACTCATATAACTACATATAAGCAGTAAAGATATCTTTATTAAATTCAAGATCGGGACTTTTGGGCAATTCTTAGAAAAAACCAATCATCCAAAATAATACATTCATCAAATGACTAAAACATCCAGCTTTCTCAACTTTAACAAGAAGCAACCTAGCTAATAATTGGTTAATTGCAATGCCATTATCATTGCCGTGAAACACAATTTATAAAACAACTAAACATAAAAGGTAATGCTAGACCAATGTGCCACTGCCACTACAAAAATTAACAATCAAATTGCTCCAAATTCATCAAACCCGATATAGTTACACATTACTCAAAAAAATTCTATATATTATCGATTCAAGACTGAAAGTTCCTTTCCATCACTGCACTTCCACTTGACACCTATCGTAATACAACATTAAAACTTGAAGCCGGTAAAAAACCAACACATTAAGCAACACTCTATCACTACAGAAGCTTATCTTATTCAATTCAATATCGAAACTTTTTGTTTAATAGGGCAATTCCAGATTGGAAGTAGAAACAAGTGCACAGCATTAGAAAGGAAACAAAACCCTCAAAGAAACCCAAAACATCATTAAAAACCCAGAAATGTTTAGACACTAATCTAAGTCCTTAACAACCTTAATCCCCATGGTATTAGCAGTACCCATGATAGACTTACAAATAGACTCAAGAGACATATACTGACAATAAGGGTCTGATTGTTTCACCTTAGCAATCTCATAAACATGTTTCAAAGTCACAGTAGATGCTTCCAAGTGTCCTGGTCTACCGCTACCTGATTCAACCCCTGCTGCTTTCTTTAAGTACCAAGTAACAGAAGGTGACTTAACTGTGAACTCAAAAGTGTTGTCTTTAAAAGCTGTTATGGTAACAGACATGGGAGTGTCTGGTTTGTACTTTTGAGTTCTTGCATTGAAGTCTTTGCAAAAAGCCATTAGATTTAGACGGTATTGACCTAGTGCTGGACCTACTGGTGGTGCTGGTCTAGCTCCGCCAGCTGGAACGGTGAGGCGGATGGTGGCTGCCACCGGACGGCGGGTTAAGATCTCTTTGAGGGTTGCCATGGTGTGGGTTTTCAGGAGAGAAATGATCGGTGTTTTGAGGGTTTTAACTTATTGGACTTGGGGTTTTGGGATTTCGGTTCAATTCATGTGTTTTATTTATGGATAATAAGCTTGGCCCAGCCCATTCACAACCCAATAATACGCATAATTATTAGGTTTTTTACATTTTTGTTGTAAAAAAAAACCACTAAAAGATCTTAATTTCTTTCAATGCAGAAAAGTGCTTCCCCCTTAGTAAAGGAAGGAAAAAACATACATTAAATCATAAATTACTATATTTACCTACTAATGTTTTTTTTAAAATGAAAATACCATAGAATTAGTATAATTTTTAAAAAACAAGTGTACATGTGCAAAATAAAGAAAACATGAAAATGTTACTATAAAAAAAAGTATATATTAAAAACTTTTAATTTATTATTATAAACCTGAGATCTTTTATATTAACTATTATTTTTTTGAACATAATTACGCCAAGTAGTCTCGTGTAGTTTGTTTGTTTTTTTTATTTTATTTCTTAAGAAATTATTTTATATTTACAAAAAAAAAATTAATAAAAGATATTAAATTATTTATATAACTGTCATTATATTATGATTAAATATTCATTGCAATATTAATATTACAACTTCACCTTCATGTAATTACCACTTTACTATCAAAATAATACTACAACTTGAAAAAAAAAACAAAAACTTTCATAGTGGTATATCAAAAAAGAAACTTTATTTGTAATACAAAATCAAAACTTGTCAGGCTTTAAATTTGTTTTCTAGAGATCATCAATTCAAGTCTCATAAACTTCAGGGTCATTGGAGGCTTATATTGTCATTAACTTCAGGGTCCGTGAAATTAGTCGAGGTGCGCGCAAGCTAGCCCGAACACCCACATGAAAAAAAAATTCAAAAAAATTCAAAACTTGTTTTATATTTTATTTTCTCATTCTAAAGCATAAACATCTTCTCCTGTGAACTCGAAGCCATCATTAATTTGTGTAGATAGCCATCGGGATAGTGATAACAATGGAAAAATGAGAATCAACCAGCCCACCCTTCCACTAATTGAATGTGCTATTTGTCACTTAAATGCCTAATTTGCAACTTGTGGCTTATCATCCACTGTCCATGAATGCTGATGATCAAGGCAACCCTAAGAACAAGGCCCAACACTTTCATGGTGGCCGGCAAAGCCATTATTCCGGCACCAACTATTATAGTTCAGAAATTGAACACTACCCCATTAAGGAAGCTCCATTAAACTCATCAAAACCAACACAATTTTCAAACCACACAAAATCTGCAAAGCAAATCACCCTTCTATTGTCACCATAAACAGCAACAACTAGCCACACAGCCATTGTCCTTGTTGGTACCACCTTCACATGACAAAAAATACTTGCTCCTCAAACAAAGCCACCACCAGCCATAGATAAGGTCTAGGATCCATGGCCCTCAATAGTCTCGCGTGCAGTATTCAAGTCCTTTTATTATTTTCCTCTTTCTATATTATTTCTCTCTCTAATTGGAAAGAGGGATTTTAAAATAAAGAAACAAGCTTGAGGCTAGACGCACCGCAAATTACTTCACGATTATGTGATTATTAGGAGAGATGATTCAAGCTCTTGTAATTTTGTTCAATTTAGGGTTTTGATTGAAACAAAAAATACCCTTGCATGGCTAGAACTTATAGGGCATATACCCATAATTATTAAACCCGGACCGGACCGGCGGGTCGACCTGGGACCTAGACCGGTTCGGGTTTGTTAAAAGACCAGCTGGTGCAACAACCCGGCAAAACCCGGGCGAGACCTAATTTTTTTTCCCTTTTCAAATATGGTTTTTGTCCTTCGACCTCCCTTCTTATTTCATCATCTTCTCTACAATGAGTTGTTGTTAGCAGCAGCAGAGAGGAAAGGAGAGTGAGGGACGCTGCCGTTGGAGGCTGGTCGAAGGAGAGGCTGGTCGGGCTGGTCTCCTGTGTCAGCGGGCGACGATTCTGGTTTGGCCAAGAGACGGAGGCAGCTAGGGAAGAAGAAGGAGGGGCTCTCTAGTTTTGGCCAAAGAACCAGGGGGATGACTGAGAGAGGGATGAAGGAAGTTGTGGCCGGGGTTTTCATCCCATACTGCTTGACGGAATGCCTTCTACAACGAGAGTGAAGAAAGAAGGGAAGAGAATGTCTTTTATCTTTCAATTTTTTATAGTCAGTCGCGCATGGCAATTGTTTTGGCCAAGCAAAAAGGGAAGCTTTGGCTGGTTTTGGGAGAGGCTGGTTTTGGGAGAGAAAATCTAAAAGCAGGGGGAGCGGCGACTTGTTGTTTTATTTGGTAGAGACAGGGAAAAGTTTAGGTTTTGTGTGTCTTTCCTTCAAAAATTTTAGTTGACCAGGAAATATATTAAATTATAATGTGGGGCATTCCCCGTAGCTTTTGCCTTTTGGAGCCGTTTGGCTGGGAAAGGTAAATTATAAAGTTGTGGGAATATTAATTTTCTTAGGTGTTGACAGCTTTCAAAAGAAAGAAAAATGAGTGAATTTCCAGGTTAACCCGGGTTGACCCATAAAACCCGAGACCCGATCCCTTGGTCAGGTCAACCCCTGGGTTGGGTTTAATAACTATGCATATACCCTTGCATGGCTTGCTTATGGCCTGACTTTGTATTGTTATCTCTGTGTGGTCAAGGATGAGATCTGGATTTTGCTTGGTAATTTGGTGTATTTATATAATCAGATCTTGGACATTCTTTATAGAGAAGGAGATGTATCATTGGTGGATAAATTGGTGTCTTTGCCATTAGCTAACCATGGTGGCTATGCTGGTTAGTGTGTCTTGCTATGGTTGTCATGTAATGTGTGTCATTGATGAAAATATTGGTGATGAGTGTTTTGTTTCCCAAAACATATATACGCTACAAAAACTATAAATTTATATATTTTTTTTAATAGTTCCAATAATTCTATTAGACAGATCTAGAGTTATTTAAGATTTATACAAAGATTACCTGAAGATCAAATGTTCTTTTTATCTTTGAATAATTGCTTCAATGTCGGGTTGCTGCAAACCACAAGTCGTCCAAGAATTCAACCTCTAAAAGTAATCCATACAAACCAGCAATAAGAAATCTTCTAAACCCTTTTTAGAAGAGAGGGATTGTTATGTCTTTGAATAGTAGTTCTTTTCTTTTATGTTTTTCAGGTGTTTTTATGTTGTACTCTACTTATAGAAAATAAGAGGCATAATTATCTATTTATAAGGAAACCTGAAAACTCTATAAATGACAAAATATAAATTTGCCCTTTAAATAATATCACATATATTATTTTAGGCTAATTTTAGAAACTTATTCAATCAAGTCCTTACTTGATTGTTTTGTCTAAAATTGCAATCCCCTATATTAATTACATTATAGTCCTCAATTTCTAAAACTTATTTGCAATCAAGTCACACTTAATTAATCATGTCATTTTAATTTTTGACTAATAGTTCTTATGTGTGTGACCCATTATGTTTTCTAATAAGTTGGTCTAAATATAAATCATAATCCTAAATAAAATATGATTAAATAAACTAAATGAAGTGTGTCTACTATGCAAATCATATTTGTTCTTAACACCATAGTAATTGATTATTTAAATAATTGAATTTTTTTTCAAATCTCATTCCACATTGCGCAAAGATTTACAATCAATACTATTTGAGAATAAATAAAACATTTTCCCTAAGTCACCTAGGATGATGAATCTTCTTTTGATTACTTAAATATCTTCATATAATTCATGTTATACTCAATATCTGTTAATTTGTTACCCTTGATTAGGACAATGTGTAACATGATCAAAACATAACACTCCCTATATAAGATAACTTAGTGATTTCAAATCTAAGGATCACGTACACATTAGTTACCTAATATCATCAAACGAGTTTTTCCATATAAAATTCTCATGCAGGTCAGCTCGGTGTACATGTCATCTGACAAGCACTTATATATTAGTTTCAAGTATCCTTCATACCTCAGCTTATGAGAACAATTGCTTCCTTTCATAAAGGAAAAAAAAAACATAATATATATTAGTCTCAACAACTCTAATTGATATTCATTCTTAATAAAGCATTAAACAAGAACATTTTAGGAATAATGCTTTCATGCAATACGAATCCTATAATTATAACAATTTTATAATTTTATTTGCAAAATATTTTTGTCACAAGAATTTTATCTTTACTCTAGATTCATTAATCAAATATTTGATGAATATTAAAGATAAATAAATCTTTATTAATAAATTAAATATATTTACATGAACAAAGTCAATGTTACGTGTAACCAACTGATTGGCTACATGACATATACACTAATAATGAGTGGTGTCATTAGCATAGAAAATGGTGTCTACGTTGCATAGAGAACTTGTGCATTCATAGAAAAAATTATATGCATGAAAACGACTCATGAAAACCTAAAAAAATACATAGAAAAATGTGCCAAAATAGAATTGAATAGACTGGGCCTGATGTTGTTGTCGGGTTGCAAATCCCAACCATTTGGGCTTGGAAAATTTCTTTTTTTGTTGTTGGTGTTATCACTTTTCTTAGAAGGGTTTGGTGATTTTAATTTGGATGATTACAGGCTCCAAATCTTTGTTGCAAATAGGATTGCGAAAAAACATATTATGATGTATATAGGGCTTTATACTTCTTTGAAGAATCCTTTTAAGAGCTTATGACTAAAATTAAAAATAATACTAGATCATTGACCTGCGTTACGCTGCGGGTCAGGTCAATGTTTTCTTGAACATAAAAAGAATGTTCAAATATTGCTATTTTTTTGTGGAAAAAGTCTTTTAACCATGTAGGGGTTGACTTGATGTGCCTGATTGACTTTACGGGTCAAAAAGCAACTCGGACAACCCGTAAAAATATAGTTTGACTAAAACAAAATTTAAGATGACATCTTTTTTTAATATTAAGATAACAATATATTGGATTGACTTGGATCAACTCGGGTTAATATGTCAAATTCGTAACTCGGGTTATGAGACTATGATAACCCTATAGAAAATAAATCAAAACAAATTATAAAGCCTAATTTTCAATTAACCCAATGTTGAAGGATGAAATTGAAAAAAAAAACTCAATTAAAAAAATGACCTAAAAAGGCGACATGAGTTAACCTATCAAATTTGCGACTCGGGTCATAAGACTAAGATAACCCCATAGAAACAAAATAAAAAAAGTACGAAGTTCAATTCCTAATCATTTCAATATTGAAAGATGGAACTAAAAAAGAGCATAAAAAATGACCCCAGTCAATCCACCAAACTCATGACTTGGGTCATGAGATCAATATAACTTCATAGAAAAAAAATTAAAAAAACGATTTGATTTGACCCAGATTAATTTGCCAAATTCATGACTTTGGTCATGAGACTAAGATAACCTTATAAAAAGCAAACAAAACAAATTATGAAGCTCGATTCTCAATCGATCCGGTCGAATCCAATATTGAACGATGAATTTTATAAAAAAAATTAATTAAAAAAATAACACAAAAAATGAGCCAAGTTAATATGAGTTAACCCGTTAAGCATTATTCTCGGGTCATGAGGTTGGAAGAACCTCATAAAAATCAAACCAAAATAAATCATGAAGTCTAATTTTCATTCAAACACAATATTAAATGATGAAATTGAAGAAAAAAAGTTAATTAAAAAAACCTGAGTCAACTAGATTACTTATTAAACCTGCAACTCGGGTCATGAGACAAGGACAACACAATAAAAAAAAATCTAATGTTGAAGGACATGAGACTGAGATAAATCTTAGAAAAAAATAAAAAATAAAATGTCTTGATCTAACTAGGATCAAAATACCAAAACCCGCGATCCTCATCATGAGATTAATATATCATCATAGAAAATAAATCAAAACATATTATAAAACTTAATTTTCAATTTTAAATCATATAAACAAAAATATGTGCGGTGTCGTTGCATGTTTATGTCGTAAGTAGTTCTTGGTGGGTTTTGTGGAGACAAATTGAACTCATTATGACTAGCCCAACAAATTATATTTATTATAAATGCCGAATAAAGTATAAACTCAGTTTTATGTTATTACTTGTTTGCTTGAGGTTTTTTATCTCCCTCCTTTAGCTATATTATAAGGCTCTTTTTAGATTTTTTTTATTATATTATATGGTAATTAGAATAAATATTTTAAAAAATCTAGATTTAAATATTGGAGAGAAAAAAACATATTCCTTTAGTACAAACATTTCTTTCTTTTTCACACTTTTTTTTTTAGAGAAAATATTTTTTTGTTCCCAACTACATATTCTTTTGAATTTAAAACTAAGGCAATTAAAATAAATATATATAAGAATTGCAATGATTTAAATTAAAGAAAAAACATATTTTGCTTAATCAAAACACTCATCCTTATTAATGTATTTTTTTTTTGTTTTTTGGCTTTGACTAAAAACATCCTTTTTATTATAAGCCTAATTTTAAAATAAAAATCATCATAATTTGAACAGCAAGTTTCAATAAAAAAAAATGCATTTATAACTTTTATATGACTGTATGAAAAACATAAAAAAATAATTACTTTTATAAAACTATATAAAAAATAAAAATAATAAAATAGATATTATATTCTCATTGAATATTCATGAACATTTTTATTTATTTATCATATATAATAATTCATCAAGTAATTATTTATATTACTATAAAAGTTCTAATTTTATTTAAAACTTATAGCATAACAAATTGTTTTTCTAAACATCATTTTAATACTTTTATTTAAATACAATTTCATTATAAAATAAAATAAAAATAAAACAATTAAACAAATAAATAAACAAATAAATAAACAAATAAAAGAAAAGGACGAAGGCTGAGCACGCTCACTTAACCTATTAGAGAAAGCCTAGGAGCGCTTGGGATTGATAGTTAATACATATAAGCCAATTTATTTAATTTATATAGAAAGTTCATCATGATGCATGAACTATAAATTATTTTCATAACAAAGTAGGGAGCAATGCATCTCCAACATGAAAAAGTTTTTGTCTTTCAAGAAACTATTGAGACACAACTACGTTAGGCAAATTTCTCAACCTAAAAATTATATATATATATATATATATATATTACTAATTCCATGTGATTTTAATAAAGACTTATCATGACTTGAAAAGCAACTTCAAATAAAAATGAAAAAAAATAAAATATTTTGATGATTTTTATGCTACAAATGTGAAAATTAAGGAATAACTAATTTGAAGAAATATATAAAAACTTCACAAGAAAACAAATTAGGCATTTTATTCTTGAATATTCATGAGGAATATGTTTTTTCTTTCAATTATGCATCTTAGTTTCATATATAATCATTCATAAAATAATTGCTAAAATTACTATTTAAAACAGTAAAAATTACCATTAAAAAGGTCTAATATTATTTGAAAAGTATAATATGATCATATAATTTTTAAAATTTCATTATAACTGTTTTATTTCAAAAGGATCTTATTTTATAATGTTAAAAGTGTTTTAAAAAATTAGAAAAGACAAACTAGTTACGTATAGGCCTAGAAGTCGAGGCCTGCATGCTTTTTAAAAAAAAAAAAAAACTCAAGCGTTTAACACATTGTTCACTTGATTTTTTATTCTAAATAATCAAATGTCATGTATTGTACTTAGACAAACAACATTCGTGTACTACAAACACTTTTAATTTGATCAAAGAGGTATATGATGGATTAATTCAAGATATTTAGATCTTATTTTCTACGAGACTTGCAAATTCAACTTGTTTTTTCTATTTATATACAAATTAGATTTATTTTTCTAATGTACAATTTTATATTAATGAGCATAATTTACAATTTGACTTGATCGAACTGAAAATTTACTAAAAGATTTTAAAGATAGTTTTTACTACAAGGTTAAACTTTTGTAGCAATATAAGTTTGGTAAGGCCTTGCAATAAAGCCAAAAAGTTATTATTCAAGATTTACAATATTTTCCTAGTTGATTTATGATTTCTTTCTTATGTTATTTAGAACTCTTTTGTTATTTTTTTTTCAGTCTTGTTTAAGATGTTTTACCTAGTATAAATAAGGTTATTTAATTTGTATTTAAAAGATTGATTGATTATTCAATATAAAACTTGTGAGAGAGAATTTGCTTGATTCTTCTTCGAATTATTTAGAATTTATCAAAAATTATTTCTTTATGTTGTTCATCCTTATACCTTTAGTTTTCATTTATTATAATTAACAAGTCATGATTTTCATCCAATAACTATAGTTTTTTATTCAAGTAATCACCGGAATATATTTTTTTCAGTTTTATTTTAGCTTTTCTTAAACTGTGGTAGAACTTAATTATGGATTCTAAGATTCCTAGCATCTTGGCTCACATTAGAAACCTCAATAACAAGTTTTAATGATGTCCTGTTAGCGACATTTGGTACTAGGTTGTCTGGGATGATTAGTCAAGGATCATGATCTATAGTAATAGGGTATTTTATTTTTAATTTCTAAGTTCTCATTTAGTTAAATATTAGTCATATACTAAATCAATCATCATTATTTTTGTTGAGAATTTATTAACAAGGAGTAAAGTAATATGGGAAGACTAAAGGTTCACCCTAAAAACAAGATTTCAAATCAAAGATGCTCATTCACTCTCCAAAAATTCAAAGATTTTTACAAACTACAGAGTCTCTCAAATATATGGGGATATATTTAGGTTAAAAAGAAATCAGCAGTGTTCAGCCGCAGCAGGGGGTTGCATTAACTTGGAAAAATCCCCCCCAGTTATTTCACATGCTCCATTTTCTCGTGTACAAGCCATTAGCAATTCTTGCTCAAATAGCACCTAATTATTCAAAATACCCTTGAGACGGTCCAGCCCTTCAGCAGATATGCTCCTCCTTCTATGGTTCCTAGGAATTTCAATCTTAGGAGGTGGATCAGGAGAGAAACAGATCACTAAAACTGTCAGGTTGTCGCAAGTGTTGCGCTGGAGTGCTTCTGTGACAAGAGCTTTTGAGCACCTCTCAGGATCATTATGCATCATTAGCTCCTTCCTAACCATTGTGACTGCACATTGGCTACTCATTACATCCCATAGACCATCACAGCCTAGTATCAGAAACTCATCATCTTCCGTCAGATTAATCTCCTTCAACTCTGGCTCAGAAGTTAAGGGGCTTTTCGAACCTTTAGAGCCTTTAATGTGCCAATCTCCGAGGGCACGAGCAACCGATAATTGGCCATTAAGGTAGCCATCATATATCACCCCTCCTAATCTCTCAATTCTTTGTTTTTCTGAGCTGCAGTTGGGCTTGTGGTCCTTTGAGAGCTCAACCGCTCTTCCTCGTTTGCCCAACACAGCTCTTGAATCACCAGCATTAGCGATAAGCATGGTCCTACAAGAATGCAGTATCAAGCCAAAAATTGAGAAAAGGTACAGCTGAAAGGAAAAATTACTAACACGGGTTTATCAGCACCTACAAATTCCAAAGCAGTTTAGTTTTTCTCTCACCTTCCCAAAATAAGGGCCATCAAGACAGTGGTACCAGATGAACTATCAATAGATTTAGTATCAGCAAGTGCGTGATCAGTCTTCACAAAGGCACTCTTAATTGCCCTCTTTGTGCCCGAGGGAAACTGGGAGTCTTCGACAATGAAATTAAGAATGTTCTCTCTGGTAAAGGAGGCTGCATCAGTGCCACCATGTCCGTCAAACACCTGCGGAAATAAACAATATAAGCGCACCAACTTAGTGAGCTCTACAATATATAAGGCCAATTGTCAAGTAAGCTACACTGATGCCTCTTATCACCTGTTTCATTATAGGTTAAAAAACAACCATATTTTGGTTGGATCACTATGTATGCAGAAAAACCAGGTCAAGAAAATGATTATGTCATAGTTAGGAAAATTCTTTAGATCAAGGAGAAATGACTCAAGTATTCTAACCTAATAGAAACTTACACACCCCATAAAATGCACCGGGAGAGGGTAATTCTGCTGATGTAACAAGATGTTTTTGTAGATTATCTACACATATATGCTCATCCTCCATGTACTGCTTTGGTCCTTTCTCCGACCAGCTTCCAGAGCGAAAAATAGGGAGAAATACAGAATTTTCAGATGATGGTGAGACCAATCCCAAAATTGCAATTTCTGATTCCTACATGGACAATAGAGAGGCACAATCAGATGAAATCTGCATTAAATACATGGATCATACACCCATGTATAAAATGATCCATCAAACTTTCCTCAATAAAACATATATTCTTCCTAAGAAACTGAAACTGAACATGCATCCATTTGTGCAAGCCCTCACAAGACAAACACATGCATGCAACATATTTGTATGAGGCTAAAGATTACACAGGCTTTTCAAAATTAATTGCAAGACATGACATTGCTGCTTAATAAGTTTTTGGGTTCTAAAAATGCACTATAGTCTAACGCTTTGCACATTTGTTACCATAATCAATTCAGCACGCAGTTTTCAAATAGAACTCTGCTCTTTTGCATGTTTTGCAGCTTATTCTGAACAAAATGCTATTACTTGACTACAGTAGGACCTCGAAAAGACCTGTATGGATTAATTTCCTAATATCAAGAAAACGTTCCTAACATCCTAATTTGAGGAAGTGTTTTCTAACTTTTGTTTCGCCCTTACGCAATTTTGCAAAAATAATTAAGCGTTTAACTATCAAACAAAGTTCAATTGTGCAGGCTAAAATAATACGACAATTTCTTTTCAACTAAATCAAACCACATCAAACAATCTCTTGCAATCACTTGATTGAATGCATGGATCTCAATCCATAAAGAACAAGGTTTAAAATACCATGGATAGGAAACAATATTATCTTGTATTAGAATCTCATTCAACTATAACAGAATGATAGAATAAGGTTGGATAAGAAGAGAAATTAACTCACAAAATCTGTAAAAAATGCAGAGCTGCTACAATGCCTGACCATTTTGACGTTTCTTGGAGGTTTACCAGTAGTCAATTGGTTCGAATTGTCCAAATTCTCATCCTTTTCATCTTCCATGGCAGACACACTGCCCTTACAAGTACCACTACACCCTCCATCCAATCTTTCTATCTGAAGTGAAGCATTAGTTTCCTGAGCCATTCTCCAAGTCTACTCCATTCTCAATTTTCAATACCACAAAAAAAAAAAAAATTGAAAGAAGCAAAAAATATAGAACAATTGTACTTAGCTGGACAGACCCTTAGACCATGGACAAGCCATATTTAGATATATCCTAAGAAAATCCCCCAGACAGCAAAAACTAGCCGTCCACCAGCTGATTCAAAGCAAAGCACTGGATCCAAGAATCGAATGCTAGCTAAGGTAAACCATTTCTTTCGCTACCAGTAAAAAATTACCCCTCTCAAATTCTTGAATTCTTGAAGGAACTAAACACATTTCCTGAAACTTTTACAACAAAGATCAAGACCAACAGAAAACCCAGATAAGAAATTAATCCATAAAGAACAAGAATTCAAACACTAGAGAAATTGCACAACCCATAAGACATGGCAGGAGAAAAACAAGAGATGACGCACATGAAAGTAGGGAAGGGAAGGCCATTAAGAGGAAAGAGAGAGAGTTTACATTTTTGTGGTGAAGTAACTGAGGGATTCCAGCCTTTTACGGTAGCCATTATAGGGAGTTGAAACTTGAAAAGAAGATGGGCTACTGACACGTGTTATTACAAGAATGACGGAATGGACATAGGATGTTGTTTTGGTTTCATGGTTCTCCATGTCTTTGATTTAACCATGAGATTGGCATTAATGTCGTTTATTTTTGCCGCCTCTACGAAATTATTAGTTGTAACTAAAAATCTAGATGCTAGATAGCTTCGTTATTAGAGGATTTGGTAGGTGCTGGCTAGGTGAAAAATGCTTCGTCATGGGCAAAGTTGATTTTTTTATATATATAATATAAAAAAACGATGTTAAGGTATTCCTAGACGATTTTAAAGAATGAAAAAACAAAAAATTTAAAGTCTAGAGATATATTTTAACTAGTTATCTGATTTTTGTTTTTTCTACGTTAAATATTTTTATTTTTTATAAAAATATTATATATATATATATATAATTTTTTTTCAATATATTTTTGTAGTTTAAAAAATCTGAGTTCAAATAAAAAATTTTATACCTAAAAATAAAACTTGAAAAATTAAGAGACTGGTGTAGATCAAGATATTTAATCTTGATTAGACCTTTAATTTTTAATTTTTTATTTTGCAACTAGGTTGACAACATTTTTTTGAAGAAAAAAATCAGACAACACGCCATTTGATTTGCCTAAATTCCGACCAATGTGGTGATTGAAAAATTAGGGATTAAGTTTTTCTACTCAAAAACCCATTTGGACCCAAAACCCTGTTTTTTAATATATTTTTTATCCAAAACACTTATAAAACATCGTAAGAACCATGATAAACCTATTTATGGCCTTAAAAAATCCTCTAAAAACCAAAATCAACCCAAATTCAAAAATCAAACCGAGCTCATATATGTTTTTCACGAACTTTAAATGTAAAAAAAACACCTAATATGAACTCGCTTCATCAAATTGAATCATTTGACACAAATATTGTTCGTTTGGTGGTTTAAATTAGTGTTAACAACACTTTTTTCTCTCTACCACTGAAATCCAACGACCTCTCTCTCTCATCTGTTAACTAGGGATTAAAAATAACAAAAATAAATTTTTGTACCAAAATTGAAATGGAAAAATATTTAGGTACTAAAATTATTTTTTAAAGTTCAATAAACAAAGTGCATCTTTTGCGAAACTTATAGCATGTCACCTGTGTTTGGTTTCTATTTTATTTTGGTCCCTCTTCTTTCAATCTCACCTTTATAAGAAATCAAAATCAATTGGTCTTCAATTAGGACTAAATCACTAAAAAAATGTTTGAGGACCAGATTAAAAAAACATAAAATTTTGCACAGTCTATCCATAGTAATGTGTGAAAGAATGAACAGTGGAGTCTTGCACAGTGAAAAAACCACACCTTTTTAGAGTAATACTTAATGGATCCAATAAAATGATTTTGTTTAAATATATGTTAGAAATGGCAACAACAATGAGTGATCCGAGTTTTAAAAGAAAATATAATAATGATGACTAGAAGAAAAGGAATGTTTGTCAAATAGAAAAAAATTACAATATTGAATTTAAAGATAACTCAATATTAAGTAATAAAATTGAAAAAAATAATAAAAAATAATAAAATAAAATGTCTTAACAAACTCACCAGATTAAAAAAACATAAAATTTTGCACAGTCTATCCACAGTAATGTGTGAAAGAATGAACAGTGGAGTCTTACACAGTGAAAAAACCACACCTTTTTAGAGTAATACTTAATGGATCCAATAAAATGATTTTGTTTAAATATATGTTAGAAATGGCAACAACAATGAGTGAACCGAGTTTTAAAAGAAAATATGATAATGATGACTAGAAGAAAAAGAATGTTTGTCAAATAGAAAAAAATTACAATATTGAATTTAAAGATAACTCAATATTAAGTAATAAAATTGAAAAAAATAATAATAAAATAATAAAATAAAATATCTTAACAAACTCACAACTCGGGTCGTGAGGTTAGGCCAACCTCATAAGAAGCAAATTGAAAAATATAAAGATGATCAATCAATCCCTAACAATTCAAATGTAGAAGGATAAAATTAAAAAAGAAAAATAAGTCAACAAAAAGAAGCCCAAAAAAATATAACACTTGCAAACCCAAGGTCATCAAACCTAATGAGTCAAATCATACGAATGGAATAATCTAGTAGAAGGCAATGTGGGATGATGAATCTTAATTAAAAAAAAATTAATTTTAAAGGATGAAACAAAAAAAAGATATAAAATAGGTGACCAAAAAAATACACAGATCAACCAGTCATACCTAGATCATGAAATCAAGATAACCTGATTGAAGGAAACCAAAGAGAATCACAAAGCTTATTTTTCAAAATAAACAACATTGAAAGATGAAATAATAAGATAATTTCAAAGAAAAAAAATGATATCAACCTGTATTGACTTTTCAAACTCATGACCCGAGTTACTAAACTAGAAGCATCTCATATAAAAAACCATAAAGCCCAATTCTCGATAAATCAAATGTCGAATGATGAAATGAAAAAATAAATTATACAAAATGATTCATAACATAAAATAATAATTAAGAGAATGAGGACCAAATTTGAAATAAAAAAATAAATGAGAGGACAACTTAGAATTTTGAATTCAAGGGAAAAATTAAAAAGAAAAATCAAATTCATAAAAGAATCCAATCAAAATCAAAAGAATGAGGAATATATTTGAAAAAAAATAACAAATTATAATTATGGATTCAATGATGAAATTGAAAACAAATCAAAATTTGATAAAAAAAACTAACAAAAATTAGAAATAAAAATAATGAGGACCAAAGTTGAAATATCAGTAAATAATATGAAATTTTGAATAGAAAGCGTGAATTCTGAGGGGTGGAGAGAAATAATAAAAAAAAAAAAGATGTCACTGGCAACACAACATCGCATAAACAATGACACACGTCGCCTCACGCATAGAGAGATGACTTAACGCTTCTAACACCATCATAAAGCTATTGTTTGAAAGCTAGGAGAAGTTGTATGCAACGCTAGAAGACCGCGGGCTCCTCTCACCCACTAGTGTGTGTGTTTTGCACGCGTCAACCAATTTTAATTTTTAAATTATATTTTATTTTTATTAAAATACCAAATTGGTCTTAAGTCAACTTGATTATAACTCAAAAACCAACAAGAAAATATGAAAATGTCCCAAGATGCTAGTTAAACAAGTTTTTGTTTTTAAAGATAATTTAGTTATTTTTGTGCTTTAAAAATGTGAAAAATATATAATTATCCTTAATCAATCTAATAATGATTAATAGACCTTGCAAAAAGATTGTATTACCCTCAATAACCAGTTTATAATTTTTTTTGGAAATGATAAAATAATCATTACATTATTTCAACAAACAATAAATTCTTTCCTAGTGAATAATATTTTTCTCACACCAATTAGTTTTTATTAATGTGCAGAAAACTAGATATGACAGTTATGAGTCATAATTGTGTAAGAGAGCATTTGGAAACGCGGGTCAACCTGCGTTTTCAAATTTTTTTTTGCTAAAAATTAATAATTTTTTTTAGATTTTGGATCGTTTTGATGCGCTGATTTTAAAAATAATTTTTAAAAAATAAAAAAAATATCATTTTGATGTATTTTAGCATGAAAAGAAATCATAACCACACTCCCAAACAGATTTTAAATTGAACCCCAATTGTGGTCGGATTTACCCCTTATAACGTACCTCATTTATCATCTTTTAATTAATAAGAATGTCACTGAAAATATTTCTATTTCCATTTAATTTTTTTCTTGCTGGTGTTTTGCTTTCCATTTAATCTGCTCATCTCTCATCAATGGTTTTTGGCTATGCCTCCTCTCTTTTAATCTGATTCATCTTCTTTGTCGTCTTCTCTAAATTGCCTGTTACATCGACAATCAACAGTATATACCTTCTTGGTCAAATTAGTCACACAAAAGGAGAATACCAGTTAGGAGGGACTATTCAAAAAGCCTTTAATGAAAGGACAACTGGGAACCAAGCCTGGTTTTGTGATGTAAACCCCGAATAGATACTCTAAGAATTTTGTTAAAAAATATTACAATGAGTTATTTACATACGCTCTGGTTCAAAATTAATGAATTTTTGTTAAATAGTCATACATCTCGACGAAAGAAGAATAAATCAATAACAATAACAACAACTACAAATATGCTGTAAATTGAGGTGAAGCTTTCCTACGCTGCGTTTGTAAACACCAGATTCAGAGCTCAAAAGGGAGTTTGAATCAAGGTGGAGCACCTTGACTAGTGGGACAACAGCATATCCCATGGGGCTGAGTGCTTACAGTCTATATGCCTATGACACAGCATGGTTACTTGCTCATGGAATCAATGCATTTTTTTGATCAAGGAGGGAACATTTCATTTTCAAATGATTCAAGACTAGCTGCGCTACAAGGAGGGAGTTTGCATCTTGATGTTATGAATATTTTCAATGGAGGAAATCTGTTACATCAAAACATTTTGCAGGTTAATATAACTGGCGTGACAGGCAAAGTCAAGTTCAATCCTGATGGGAACCTCATTCGTCCTGCTTATGACGTTATCAATGTGAAAGATTGGTTAATTAGTGGTCTAATTATTCTGGTTTATCAGTTGTGCCTCCTGAAACTCTTTACTCAAGGCCTCGTAATCGTTCCAGCTCTAGTCAGAAATTACACGGTGTTATATGGCCTGGCCAAACGGCACAGAAGCCCAGTGGATGCATGGGTTTTCCCAAACAATGGAAGGCATTTGAGAATTAGAGTTCCAAATCGTGTTGGTTATTGTGAATTTGTCTCTCATGTACCAGGCACAGATATGTTTGCTGGGCACTGCATTGATGTTCTCACTGCAGCTATCAACTTGTTGCCATATGCTGTTCCATATGGAGATGGAGTTAGTAATCCAAGTTGAACTGAGCTTGTACGTTTGATCACAGTGGGTGTGAGTGTCCTAAAACAAAAACTTTGCAGATTTTCAAAAGTGCAATGGTTCTTTATTGTTTATTCAGTTTCATCTTTCATATAGGTCTACGATGCAGCAAGAGGTGATATTGTAATCATCGCTACTAGAACAAGGATGGCTGACTTTACACAGCCATATGTCCAGTCTGGGCTAGTTGTAGTAGCTCCTGTTAAAAAAAGGAATTCAGGTGCTTGCTCTCTTCATATATTTTTTGAAGATGGTGCGGCAGTTCAGGCAGTACAGCTCATTGGAGTTCGCTTCTTCTGGTCGAAGCTCAACATCTACACGTCTTCAAACATTTCTTTCATTTGCTGATGAAAAGGAACAGGAAGTGAAAAGCCGCTCCAAGAGAAGGCAACTGGAAATGGCCTCTAATCGAAATGAATCCATGGACAGTTACAGTTACAGTCTGAATCAAGTGACGCTTGAAGTGGAGAATGAGAATGTAGCAGGGAAAAGATTGCAAAGAGCAAACCAATTTGCTAGCGCGATGTACTTCACCAAAGGCTAAATAAGTGAAGTAGATGACTGTCAAAATCACTATAAAAAATTGATGCATCAGTCTTTCTTTCATTATTTCTGCATTGATTGATTGTATATTATTGTTGCCAAAAATCAAGATGGTGATTTTATTAAAGATTGTAAATTTCAATTTAGCTCTAATTCACCTCTCTTTGGCTATTTTAATCTTTCAATTGGTATCAGAGTCTGGAATCCTTATTTAAGGTATAATAACCTATATAGAAACATAAAATCATGCCACAGGAATATCAATGTTCAAGTAGGGCTCCCTTCTTCCCTCTACCAAATGCTTCCTTTTCATGGGAAATATGTGTTTAAAGAAGGTCATATGGATATGACTTTTCCACCCAATGAGCATATGAGATACTATTTGGTCATAACAACAAAGCAATGTTTACAGGTTCTCAATCGGCCGGCCGGCCATTTGAGCGTTCTCTTTAAATTAATCCATCCCATAGGTTATTTTGCCCAAACAATGAAGTTGATGGACTTATAATTTGGGTTATGACTAACTTGGAGACTCGAAGGAAAATCACCTCTTATCTATGGTTATTTACTTACAATAATGATTTTCATTGTAAATCAGTTTGATGTTCAATGACCCTCTTCTTGTATATCAACCATATTTTCTTTCTCAAACATTTGTTCAAGTGGGGTAATTAGTGGTACTAATGGTTTATCTACAAAGAAACCACACACCTTTCTAGATCTTTGGTCAAGTATAACCTCCTTAACCAATGGATTGATGATCTTACAGATGTGGTCAGAGGGCAGGAAGAACAAAATTGGAAATTATAGGCACAGGCATTTCGTTTCCACCTAATTAAGATCGGTTGTTTAGGATTTTCTACTAGGAGTGAGTAGGTTTGAAAATATAAGAAAAAAGTGATGATGAAGAGGAGGATCCAACCGAGCCAGCTTGGAGTGATCTTGCTGATCCTTTGGCTCTAGCTTACTTTTATTCCACTTTGAACTTGTGCTTTTAATCCTCGATGATGCAATATTTATGGGTGGATTGGTGCTCTTGGTTTCTGTGAACTTTATTTGTGAATCTGCTTACTTACTTATGATTAGGTCTAATTGTGATTTTTTTATTTTTTTAAAATTATTTTTAACATTATATATCAAAACAATCTGAAAATATAAAAAAAATATTTTTAAAAAAAAAAAATCAAAAACACTTTTGCTCTAAAACAGATTAACTGACCAAAATTAGCAAACGAACTAATCGTTGCTCTAAAACAGATCTCTTTTACTTTTTTGTTAATAGTCCAGTTTCGATTTGTTTAAATGTGTTCCCTGACCTGTGATGCTAAAATTATATCAGAACATGTTAATCAACAAAATAAGTAACAAATTCATGAGTAATCTTCAAGAGAATAATATGTTTTTATTAAATGGGGTCTCGTACACTAAGATTACAACTTCATTTACAATTATTATACACACCAATAGTATTCATCAGTCTTCAGGGATTGAAAAGGAACCAAGGATCTAAACATTGCTTTTAATGTACTTCTGAAACCATTCTTCTTCCCTACAATATTTGCACACAACTTTGTATACTTCAATCAGGAGCTTCGGGAAGCGACTCGCAAAATAGTTATCATAACCTTCTGGGACTGGTCCTACAAGTTCCTGAAGCATCAACGCAAATCAAAACTGAAATCAGCTATTTGCGTAAACAAATTCAAAGAACTGGCTTGTAAAGAGAAGTCATGCAAGCAAGGCACTGTCATCCCAGTACAGGTCAACAAGTTCAAAGGAAACGTATCTGACGCAGATACAGATTGAGACATTAATATAACAATATACAAACATATGTTTGATGTTTGCATACTAATATAGACTGTTCTAAAATGAAGGATAACACGTTGAATTTGTCTCAGAGGGGGCAGATCATATTGGATTTCTGACGCTCAAAGCAGTGAGAAAGTCGCACTCAGCAGAGTATTAAAAATGGTTCACCTCCAAGAAAAGCAGGGCATCAAGTCAGCCATTCAATTTTTCTTCACCTAGCTCCCTCCCCCTCCCCCAATAACGAGAAGATAAACTAGAACATAATATTAAATGACAATAAACTGATGACAGCATTTGTAATGTAATAAATAGTTTGTCTGAGAAATAAACCTGAATTTCATTGGGAAGTTCTCTATAATGATTCAACTTGTTTCGAATGACTCGCAACAAATCCCGAATGCCATCAAACTTATAACGCCGATGACGACCAATGTCAGTGATGAATGCAGGTTCCATCTTTTCATTCCATTTTCCACCACCCAGTGCCGTTGGTGCAATACCCTCCAATGCTTTCAGAATATCTGAGTCAGATACCCTATCTTCCAATTCTACTCTATCACTTGTGTCGCGAAGAAATGACAATCTCAGCTCTGAATTCCAAAACATAGGATGGTGTAGCACTTCCAATGCCTTGGGCCTAACAGCATATCAAAGGTATGTCATGAACAAAAGCATTTAGTTGTTCAGGAAAAAAAAAATCAAAACAAGAGTTAAAGATCCTAATTTCCATGCTAGAATATGATTAAAAATGAAATTATCTGTATGCTAGGAGAAAAATCCGGGGATATTTTGAAATAAAGCATACCTCAATTCAGGATCAGGATTTAATAAGCGGGAAATAAGATCCTCAGCTTCTGGAATATACTCCACCAAGAACAGGTCCTTTTGGTTTTTCACAATATTGACATCACGTTCAAGATGATCACCAAATGGATGTCTGCCGCCAGTGATGCAGTAAAAGAGGACACAACCCAAACTAAATAAATCAACTGCACGTGTTTCGCGTCCATGATGAAGCTGTTCAGGTGCTTGCCAACCAGAACTGCCACAACCTGCAATGACATCATCCAATATCTTGGTAAAACAGCCATTCAATCACTTATATATATATTAGGATATGTTCCCTTGGATAATCTACTTGGAAAAAAAATCACAGCTCAGATGAGAAACAATATTCCTAAAGCCAGAATAACGAGCTATTAACACTGACCATGTAATGGAGACCACTGAGCTTGAATGGATATGGTTTCGGATGAGAAATTCTTACCAGTAGCATGATAAGCTAATGAGGACATATCTCCAAGGAGGCGCTTGCTGATACCCATGTCAGAGAGCTTAGCACATAAAGATCTTTCCTTAATTATCAACACATTCTGAGGCTTCAAGTCTCGATGAATTATTCCCAGTTCGTGCAAATGCACAAGCCCAGAAACCATATCCCTGTATTGGATTGAAAATGAAAAGAATCCAAACATAAACATTTAAAGGAGGGCAGTAATTTTTTCTGCATCAAGCCCTGAAGCATTGAAAAGAGTTTTTCACTTACCTCATCAAAGTTAGTAATAGAGGTGAAGGGTGGCCTGTTGCTTTCCATAAATTGAGATCCTGCATACCTCCTTTCACTGAGTCCAACCGAAGTTTATGCTCTATTGCAGCTCTTGAAGTTCGGTCCTTGCCATAGACAGGGTTTAAAGAGGAATCGGAGTATATTTGAATCAAGTCATCTAAGCTGCATGTACAACGCTCCAGAGATAGGTACACAAAATCCTTATCATACTCCACCCCATACCATCGAACAATATTTGGATGTCTGTCTGATGCAATGAGATTCTGAATTTCTTTCCAAGCGACATCATGATGAGTTTGGACAAGGCGTTTCACAGCAACTAGTCGACCTTCATATACACCCTCAAGAACAACAGTACCATTGCTTCCCTTAGCAATTTCTGTATTTGATACAAATAGCTTACCAATTCTGCGTCCATTGGCGCCTCCATCAACAAGTTTATTAAGGTCTGACAATGTTTTGTTAACACCCTCTCCCGGTGCAATTCCATTCCCGTTTTCAACACTTACATTGTTCTTTCCTGATTTTTTAGCTTTCTTCTTTTTGGAAGATGAAGCTTTTAATCCAGTACCACTCAACTGTCCCTCCAAGGTAAAACTTTCTTTACTCAGGTACAAAACAAAGCACAATAACAGGATACCAACAAACAAAATGAAGGACCGTGTTGTTGACCACATGAGGAGCATTCCAAACCTATAATGGACTTCACCTGCTGCAGAATCAGAAGGCAAAGCAAGCATTTCTTTACCATGTTCACTGGGAGCTGCAAGCAACATTCTTGCATGATGATCATCTAATGATTTCTCAACCCCAGGCTGTGTGGTAAGCATTAGATTTGGAGCAGACAATGGGAGCTTATCTTCACCATGAATATCCCCAGAGGAATACTGTGACTTGTCCTGTCGTTGGACAACAATCCTTCTAGGTAGACATGATAACGGTGTATCAGAATCAAGCTCAAAGCTCAAGTTAAATACTTCTGATGGATTCTCGACATCTTTACAAAGAAAAGTGGCCCCGATTGTGGCCACTTTTGTACTCCATGAAACTTTGTCTGAATTTGGACCAAACGTTTGCAGTGCATAATCTGTCCTTAAGATGTATATTACCTGAGCGGTATTTGATGAACCAGACTTTAGCAGATCCTTATTATTGTTAAGGTCATCATGTAAACCACTCCCTTCTTCAAAACTCTGCAACGAAGATGGAGAATCAGGGGACTTAAAAGTGCGGATAAGTCTTCCAGTTTTAGCCTCGACTACAAACACAGTAGTTTTCTTAGACCCAAGCATAACAGCTCCATCCTCTGACATGTGTGGTGTAATTTTAATAAAGTCTTCAATATTCATTGGAAGTTTCTGTCAGATCAACAGTGTACATCAATGATTAAAATGTGCAAGCAATCATAACAAGAGGATGAATGCTTTAAATGTTTATAATCAACAAAAGAAACCTAATGCATAATCTTTTGAAAATAGACATCATTATTCTATACAAAAATGAACTTCTTAGCCATAGTGCCATACCATTCCACCTGAGTATTTGTAATGTGCATACAACTGCCAGTCATCCCCATAATCTAAAAAGAACCCTGTAAGTCCTCCCGGGCCTTTTTCTTTATCACTGTCATGTTTGGCTGGTGCTTGATATGAAGAATATGTTGGCCCTCCAGACGAAAATGACCAAAGAATTTTCCCAGAAATTTTATCTTTAAAATAAATCGTTCCATTTAATAGAGCAACTAATTCTGTAGAATCTCCATATTGTCTGTATAAACAAAAAGGCAGAGCAGGAGTAACAGAATTAGATAACCACAAACCACAGGACAGCAAATAGATATCAAGAAACAGCCAAAACCAAGGTAAATTTCACAAAACAGCCAAAATCAAGGAAAATTTCATGGAACAGCAGACACTGTAAACCAAGTATCACGGATTGGGACCTCACAAATATAAAAGACTGAAAAAGCTCCTGAAAACATGATGGTGTTTCAAATGAGTAGCTGTCAAGATCTGGTTGGGAATATCATCATGTCGTGGGTCCCACCATTCCAAGACAAAAAAACCATCTCACAAACTGCATCAGCCATTCGTGACCTCAAAACCAGTTCGGCCACTTGTGTCATCGGATCAATAGCACCGGCTGGCAAAAATGGATTTGTTTCCCAGACTTCACCCACGCTATATCCCCCAGATATAAACCTTCTGGCTCAAATAACCCATCCTCTTTTCTCTCACACCTGTCAAAACTCTTACCCATTCAAATCCATGGCTCTCCTCATCTTCCACAAAACTAATTGCAATTCTAACACAATAAGCATACTACGAGAGCAACTCAAATAACTCTTCTTCAGATCTAAACCGTTAAATCCCATCTCTTCTTCTTCGCACAACACCAAATATTTACAGCTATCCACATTCCGATGTTCCATCACATTGCTACCATTATCCATTTTAACCATTTCAAACCAAATTTTAATCTTTCTATGTGTACCATTCCACCTCCCCCACCCAATCACCGAAGACATAATCATACAAACAAGTCTAAATTGATGATGAAAAGTAGCATGCGCTTCTATTGTCAACAATGAAAGCTACTGTACTTAGCACTAATCCAAAATGGAGGTGAGATCATGATGCAATGAGCCCTCTGCGTGGATTCACGTATATGTGAGAGACTCCACTAAGCATTATTCTTAATTCAACCATGTTACGCCAAAAATCCTACTCTAACATTCATTTCATTACACGAGAACCCATTATGCAAATGTATCCAAAGAAGACAAAAATAAACACAATCAATGACAAGGGTTAAACAAAAAACATTATAACAACCCCCCTCGCCCCCACCCTCCCCCCAGAAAAAAAAAAAAAAACACTTCAAACTATCAAGAAACTAAATCGAACAGGAAAGAGAGAGAGAGAGAGTACTTAGAGCAGTCAAAGTAACTCACGAGAATGATTTGAGAGATCTTCCACCAGCTCGAGTTGACTCGGTGAAATCAAGACCAGAAGTCAAAACAATCCCTGCTCTCTCCGAATCCAAAACATCTCCAATTGAACTTGAAAACATATAAGTTAAAATCAATAATAAACAGAAAAAACGAGCAGAAAACATCTTCATTTTCTTTTTAATTGGATTTTTGAGAAAGAGAGAGAGAGGGAGGGAGGGTTTTGTGATGGATTTTGAAGAATGATAATAATAAGATTATGATTAAGGGAATTGGAAGGGAGGAAGGAAGGAAGGAAAGATGGAATCAAAGGGAAGATAGAGGTGGAAAGTTATGCCTCTGTTTCCGACCCTGCAATTTTAGGATCTCCGAAACCGAGTCCATGGTGTTCCTTACCAAGACAAGACTCGGTTGTTTGTCTTTTGGACTTGCTCTTGTCTTGCTATACCGGCTTTGCTTCGCTTACGTTTGTTTACTTCCTTCTTCTTCTTCTTTTTTCCTGTTTTTTGTTTTGTTTTGTTTTGATTCTTGTTTTATCTTCAATCCACCAATTTAGCCCTGTGTAAACGTTTCCGTCAACTGAACCCTATATATTTTATGATTGAAGTCAAATGACTCCATCTCCAATATTTAACATCATCCATTTAGTCCGTCCATCAGATGATCTAAGGAAGCTTCCTTTTTGCTGTCGAAGCGGGTGGGCTTCACATCTAAAAATAATATCAAGAAAGATAATTTTCGGTTAAGAGATCAATTTTGAAAAATATGACAGAATTTCGACTCCATATATGAACCCTATTAGAAAATAAAATGATAGAATAATTGTTTGAAAGTTGCCGATTTTAATTAATTCATCCTATTTAGAAAAAAAGTGCAGGTGCCCGTGCATATATGAATATTTTCTAACATACAAAAAATATATTCTAGAGATTCAAACTTTTTTAAAAAATACAAGAAAAATTGGAGAAACATGTCATTCATTTGACCAAGTTTAATAAATTTAGTTAATTTAATAATATAATTAGGAATAGATAAAGCGAACAAAAAAAATTGTCATCAACTAACTATAAAAAATAAATTATCAATATCACTCTCGGGAGGAGAAAGAATAAAAACCAGTTTACAATCGATTATTACTCTGTCATGGACACCGTCCCACCATAAAAAAAAGCTCACGACAAAAAAGATTGCAAAAGACTGTGAAAGGCTACACGACGACACCGAAATAGAACATGTCAAAGAAACCACCTAAAAAACAAATCAAGCAAAATATCATGAAGTGAGCTTCTCTTACTTATATTTAATCAATTAATTTAATTTAATTTTAAAAAAAAAAATTCTCTAGAAAAAACTAAATTTAACAAAAAATAACAATTAAAAAAACTTGAGATAACCTAGCTTATTTTCAAAAACAGTGAGAGATCCTATAGAAAGGAAAAAAATAATGGAGTCCAATATTCAATTAAATAAATATTGAAGGATAAAACTTAAAAAACAAGAACCGGAAAAAAAAAAAAAACCCAAAAAAATCTCTTAAACTTGAATTAATCTCTCAAACTCGCAACTCCTCAAATCTAAAATCCAAGCTTAATTAAGAAAGTTAAATATTATTTTTTTTAATAATAAGTTAGTAGTTTCATTGTACTAAAAATTTATTATTAAAGAATAAAACCAAAAAAAATATCAATTTAAAAAAATTATCAAATATTTTAGTCATGTTATTATGCTTTTAAAAATGAAAAAGCCCAAGCAACTCATATATATTGGTTAAATATTTTTTGCTTTTAATAATAAGTTAGTAATTTCATAGTCCTAAAAATTAAAAAAACCTGAACACCACCAACAACCAAGCTAAATTTTTTGTATGAAATAAGCAAAATCATAATTCTATTGTTCTAATTTACAGTGCACATGAGTCTAAGCTACAATATTTGTCACTATGTAAACCCCTTTTGGTCTTAGTTTTTTTCTTTTTTACCATTTTTTATATGGCAAAGGCGAGGGATGGTCAATAAATCAATATATTAATTAAAGATAGCCAATAAATCTATGTCCATAAGTTTTTGCACGGGGCCTTATCTCATAGCACAATACTGAATAACATAACATAATACAACACAACAAGTTATTACAAGAATCCATAAATCCACACTTCTTAATTGCTTGAAAAGTTAAATTTTTTATGTCTAAACTGATCACCATAACATTATTATCTGCCTAGGTGTCAAGCATGGCTTGAGCTCGTATCCTTTTCTTTTCTTTTTTCTTTAGAAAAAAATAATAATTTCATCAATATCATTTTACAACAAATCAATCTTGCATCTAATTAATTTAGAATTTAGATTAGTTCGAGTTAAAACAGAAAGACTCATTATTCAAAAGCTCGGGTTGACTTGATCAAAACTCGATTATCAATCCGTTGATTTTTTTCTAAAAAATTTAAGTTGATCTAGATCTACCATCTTAACCAATAATTCGGGCATTATTCCTAATCGATCTTAAATTGATTTTTAAAATGATAATCAATACAAAAAAAAAATAAATCATTATTTTTATACATCCAGATAAATTATTTGTCATTTGAAAAGATAATTGAAAACAACAGCAACATAACATAAGATAGTCTTTTGCTGGATAAAATTCCATAATTTCAGCAGCTAAATATTGAGAGGATCATCAAGTGTAACTGTCATTTTGCTGGAGTTTTCTTTATCTGTTGAACTACCATTTACGTAGGAATTTGTTACTCCTTGTAAGTCTTTATCACCAACCATATTTCCTTTGATATGTCTGCGAGTATAATCATCCTTATTACTCCATAATTCTTCCTTGTCACTCCATGATTTGTGGGATACACTCACATGATTATTGCTAACAGGAGACTGTAAGTTGCTAATATCCCCCCGCAAACTGAGCCGTGGTTGAAGGCACAGTTTGTTGCGAAAGTATGATAGGGCAGCCTTGGGCATTGGTTTAGTAAATATATCAGCAACCTGGTTAGCAGAGGACACATGTTTAGTGACAAGTAATCCAAGTGCAACTCGTTCGCATACGAAATGGTAATCCAACTCAATGTGTTTACTCCGAGCATGAAAGACAGGATTGATGGTCATGTATAGAGCACTGATATTATCGCAGTAGAGAACTTGTGGATGTGATAGCGATATATGAAGATCTGTGAGGATGTATGTGAGCCACGTAAGTTCAGCAGTAGTATTAGCCATAGCTCGATATTCAGCTTCAGTACTGGATCGCGAGATTGTGTGTTGTTTTTTTGCACACCATAAAATGATATTGGTGCCAAGAAAAGTGCAGTAACCAGTGGTAGATCTCCGTGTTGTAGGGCAGCTAGCCCAATTCGCATCAGAGAAGGCATGCAAGTCAAGTGTTGTATTGGATGAGAGACGTAGACCAGTAACTATTGTTCCTTTGAGGTATCGAAGGATACGCTGAACCAGTTTCAAGTGGGCAACTGTAGGATTGTGCATGAATTGTGAAACATAGTTGACATTGTAGGATAGATCAGGTCGCATGAGGGTAAGGTATTGGAGAGCACCAACAATCCTACGAAACTGACTAGGATCAGCAATGGAGGAAGTATCTGCATCTATTTTGAATTTGGCTTCCAAATGCATGCATGCTCATG
Organism: Populus x sibirica; assembly: GCA_019202695.1. Lineage (NCBI taxonomy): Eukaryota > Viridiplantae > Streptophyta > Magnoliopsida > Malpighiales > Salicaceae > Populus > Populus x sibirica. The sequence continues at coordinate 2,315,811 of JAGMVL010000801.1, forward strand.
GGTTTGCAATGAAGCATACTGGAGCAGTCAAGGATGGTAAGTGCATAATGTGACTGAGACGAGATGTAGTCCATCTGATGTGGTAGGAATTTCAATGCCTAAGAAATGATGCACCGGTCCTAAGTCTTTCATTGAGAATTCACAACTTAGTATGTGAATAAAGGAGTTGACCAGTTCGGTTGATGACCTTGTAAGAAGCATATCATCAACGTAAAGAAGTAAGGCCAGAATTCCATGTGCTGAGTGAAAGAAAAAAAGAGAAAGATCAGCCAAACTACAGAAGAAACCATAAGATATAAGAAAATCACTAAGTCTATCAAACCAGGCATGTGGTGCCTGTTTGAGCCCATATAAGGCACGCTGAAGCTTACATACATGCATAGGATTTTGTGGATCAGCCATACCTGGTGGTTGTGTCATATATATATATATATATATATATATATATATATATCTTCCATGATGTTGCCATGTAAAAATGCATTCTTGACGTCAAGTTGACGAATGGGCCAATGTTTCACAAGAGCATTAGTTAAAATTATTCGAATTGTACCGATTTTATGACGGGAGAGAGTGTATCTATGTATATATATATATATATATATATATATATATATATATATATATATATATATCTTCCATGATGTTGCCATGTAAAAATGCATTCTTGACGTCAAGTTGACGAATGGGCCAATGTTTCACAAGAGCATTAGTTAAAATTATTCGAATTGTACCTGATTTTATGACAGGAGAGAGTGTATCTATGTAATCAATACCATCAATATGATGATAGCCTTTAACAACTAACCATGCTTTTAGGCGATCCAATGTTCCATCTGGTTTTAGTTTGGTCTTAAAGACCCATTTGGACCCAATCACATGCATATATGGAGTGTGGGGAACTAACCACCATGTATCATTTTGATGAAGTGTTGTAAGTTCATCATCCATTGCAGCTTTCCAACCAGGATGCAACAGGGCTGCTTTAATGTTGTTTGGTTCACGAGGTATTGTAGGAGATGATGTTATTGTCAAAGCATATTTAGGATTCGGCTTAACTACTCCATGCTGGGACCTGGTTAGCATAGGATGACGTGTTGTTGCTTCATGAGGAGGATGGGACGGATGAGGCTTTGGTGCAGAGGGGATTTCAAGATCAAAATGTAATCCAGGCATTGGTGCAGGAGGATTGAGACCTGCATTTTGTGTATCATTAATTGGAGGGAACAGTGCAGGTTGTATTTCAGTGTTTAATACTGGTATTGGGGCCTGCAAGGGGAGAGCTGCTAAAAGCTGAGTATTAATATCAGTTACATCATTTTCGAATGAAGTTATTTCATGTGAGGAATTTGATGCAGACTGCCAGAAATGTCGATCAACAGGTGGAAGAGGAATAAGATTCGTTGGTGCACACTGTTGTGGAAGAACATCTGTTTCTGCATCTGTTTCTAGAAAAGTGTTAGAAAATGGTATCCAGGAATCAAGTATATTAAGCACATGTGAGGCAGCAAGTGAATTTGAAGAAGATTTAAACGGAAAAACAGTCTCATAAAAAACAACATGGCGAGAAATGAAAAATTTATGACTTGATAGGTGAAAGCACTTGTATCCTTTATGTTTTTCACTGTATCCTACGAAAACACACAAGATTGTTTTCGGGTCAAATTTATGGTTTCTTATATTCCATGTATATGGAAAACATTTAGAGCCAAACACCCGAAGTGATGTGTAATCAGGATGTGTTCCATGTAGCATGAAATATGGAGTGTCAAAATATAAAGATGATGATGGTAGCCGATTAATGAGACACACTGCTGTGGTGAAGGTTTCCACCTATAATGAAAGAGGTGCACTGCTATGAAACAACATTGTCATACCTAATTCGCGTATAATTCTGTGACTTCTCTCAACCATACCTATTTGCTTTGGAGTATAGGGGCATGAGATCTGATGAAGAATACCTGTGGCCAGAAAGTGTGATGACAATCTAGAGTTAACAAACTCTCCTCCTCCATCGGAGTGAAAGATTTTTATTTTTTTATTGAATTGTCTTTCAGCATACTGTTCAAATGCTAGATAGGCAGTAAAAAAAATATGATTTGTGCTTCAAAGGTATAATACAAGTATACTTTGAGAAATTGTCAACTAAACATGCATAAAACTTAAACTTGCCAATAGATAAAACTGGTGCAGGTCCCTACAAATCGCAGTGAATCTTATCAAAAATGCCAGAACTAGAATGTTCAGAATGAGCAAAATGAAGTTTACTAAGTTTTCCTAATTGACAACTATCACATAAATGTTTTGTCCGTGAAGGACCTATAACATCAACTAACCCTTTATTCTTTAATAATGGAACAACTGAAGCTTGAGGATGTCCTAAGCGTTGGTGCCAAATGTCTGCAGTGTTAGATTTGAATCGATAAGAGAAGTGTGCTTCTGGTACATTGGATAAAATATATAGGTCACCCTTCTTTTTCCTTGTTATTAGCCGATGTTTTGTCTTGCATTCCTTTACACAAAAATCAACATTAGAAAATTCACAATTGACAGGAAATTGAGAGGTTAGTTGACTTATCGAAAGCAGATTCTTTTTTAGATTTGGAACTAAAAGAACATCATAAAGAGGCAATGTCTTATCTTTTTATTTAATGCACGAATCACCAATAGCTGTGATAGGTATAGAAGAACTATCTCCAATTATGACAGAATCAGATCCAGAGTATTTATGGATATTAGTCAACATACCTTGCATTCCTGTCATGTGATTTGAAGCTCTTGTGTCAGAAGTCCATTATGTTTCAGTAATGGAATTATCTAAGGTGAGTGCAGCAAGAGCTTGTGGAATCACATCATTTTGAGTTGTTTTTTTTGTGTATCCACCAGTAGATTTTGGCAATATGGTCTGGTTTCTCACAATATTGACATGTCTCATTACGATATAGATCTCGTTCTGCTGCTGTCATGCGTCGTTCTCCTGGCGGTGGTGGTCGTCGTTATTGTGTAGCTGATGTTGAATTGTCTAAATAGCTTTGTTGTTAGTTCCAAAATTGTTGTGCTTGGAATCCACGACCTGCAGAAGTAAATGTGTTGTTGCGATTCCTTGGCATATTACTTTGAAACTATTTCTGTTGTTGTCCATAGAAAGCTAAATGTGGGGTGAGTTGAGAAAAAGATGCATCTGATTGGTTTGAAAACCAACTACGACGTTGATCCAGGCTTTGTAACTGTGAAATCAGTTCTGTGTAGGTTGGTCTTGGTGGTTTCAACATTGTTGTTGTAAAGGTTTCATACTGCGGTCCTAGACTTGTAAGAAGGCAGAAATCCTTTTTTTTATCTGGTAGGGGTTTTCCAATACCAGTAAGATTGTCACACAAACCTTTAAAAATATGTATGTGATCTCCAATGGTCCTGTTGTCATCCTTATGAAGATAGGTCAGTTGTTGTCGTAATGTAAACTCGCGCTCTTGAGAGTCTTGTGCGTAAGCATCTTTCAGTGTTTCCCAAACTGCAAGTGCTGTGTCTAAGCCGATGACAACTCCAAGTGCTTCTTCAGAGAGGGTTCCAATGATCCAACCCCTGAGAAGATGATCAGACTTTTGCCAAGCAATGAATTCTCTTGTCAATTGTAGTGTAGTGTTTCCTGTTTCTGTGGTGTTTGAATCTGGAATGGTATATTTTGTTGGGATTGACGTTTCTCTAGTGAGATGATCAACCAAGTCTTGGCTCTCTGCTAAACCTAAAACTTGTTCTCTCCACAGTGGGTAATTGGATTGTGTGAGTTTAAGTGTGACAAAATTTCCAACATTCAAAGACAGAGAGGTCATGGTGTTTAGAATAAGAAGCAGAACCGTTCCTGCTCTGATACCAAGAAGAAAAATAGAATTGCTATAGAAGAAAATCTGTATATTTTCACACACACAATACTTCTCTGCACTGACAGAGAAGTTATATATAAGCTCATACATTTTTGGTTGTTGCACGAAATAAGGAAAGAAAAGATTGTTATTCTATCTCCATAATTTCAGCAGCTAAATACTGAAAGGATCATCAAGTGTAGCTGTCATTTTGCTGGAGTTTTCTTTATCTGTTGAACTACCATTTACGTAGAAATTTGTTACTCCTTGGAAGTCCTTATCACCAACCATATTTCCTTTGATATGTCTGTGAGTATAATCATCCTTATTACTCCATAATTCTTCCTTGTCACTCCATGATTTGTGGGATACACTCACATGATTATTGCTAACAGGAGACTGTAAGTTGCTAATAATTTCAATGTTTTAGATGATAAAGAAAAACCCTTTGATATTTTCAAATCATGTTTACTTATAGAAGAACTAATTGCATCTCACATGCACAGATGAATTTGAGTCATCATAAATCAACAAAAGAACGAGCTACACTACTAGAAGATCCAAATCCACTCGTACATATCAATCTCCCTCATCCAGTTATAAACAAACCACCTTTATTCAAAATAAGAAAAATCTCAACGAGCGAGGAGAACAAATAGTCAACACATGATCATATAGATCTAAATACAAGATCTACATCGAGACAAAAGTGAAAAAATATTTAAAAACTAGATAATCTAGAGTTAATAAAAAAAACCAAATATTTTTAATATTAGATTTGTATTTTACAGTGTATATTTACAGTCTTATTTTTTGTAAGATAAATTGAAAAAACATGCGAGGAATCCATATATATTTTTAAAATTCCCTTTGAAAATTTTGAATTTTTTTCATTTTTCTTTTAACATTATTATATTATTTTATTAGTAAATATATGTCGGGCTAGACTTTGCCCAACTGTTTAGGCTAAGCTAGAACAGGTCTAGCCTCAGGTTAGGCCGATTATCGACTCAACATCCTTCCTTTTTTTTTTAGGGGGGAGGTTTGGGCTGGAATAGGGCCGCCCAACCCATATTAGTGGCATTTTACCATTTGCATGCATAATGCATTTTGCATACAAATGGCTCTGAAGGGGGTTTGGAGAAGAAAAATGAGAGGAAAACTAGCCTGGCTGGAGGAGAAGAGAGGCTAGAGGTGTTCCTAGTTATGCAAGGAAGTCCCTTGTGTGGCTGGTGGCGTTAATGGAGGTGAAGGCACGGTGAAGGAAGAAGCCAAAGAGGTGGTTGTAAGGGGAAAAAACTAGGAAAAAAGATGATTTTTTTCTTAACTTTGGCCTCAAATTTCTTGATGTCAAATGCTTGGAATCCACCTCTATTTATAAGGGGTGGAAGAGAGATATTTTGTCTCTTTTAGGGACCAATCTTGGCCTTTGATTTGAATTAAAATGATCTTAACCGTTGATTCAAAGTTGCAATCATGACTTGAAAAAGTTGGCAGCTAAAAGTTGCATGAGTTGGCTACTTTGGGGTGACACTAAGGCCGTCGTGGTGTCAATCGGCCATAAAACAAATATCAAGGTATAGTCAAATGTCAGACTATCATGGTAGTGTATGTTTTGTCAAGTTTGGTGAAGAGATGAAACATTAAATGCCCATGAAAAATAGCCACTCAAACAGCTTTTTCAGGAAAAAAAAAAGATGATGAACAGTAACCAAACGACTATGTTCTCTCTTTTTTGTACTGTTCGGTTAAAATGATGTTGTTTTGGTCAAAACACGATATTTTATTTAAATGAAATGACATTATTTTGGCTTTCAGGGTTTTAATTTAGGGATTTAGCCAAAGTTCAATTTAATCATTTGACTTTCAATTACTCTTCTAATTGACCCCAAACTTTTGATTTAATGCAATTTTGCCCCAGTCGAATTTCAACATCAACCCTTAATTTCAATGCCTTTTTCATTTTGGTCATTGGTCTCGGATTTAAACAAATTGACCCTCAATTGACTATTAAACTTTCAAATCTCTTCAATTTCACCCCTGATTTCGATCAATTTAGTCTCCAGAGTTCGGTGTTTTTTTTCTAAAAGATCCTTGGCTATGAATTTCTTTAATTTGACCTCTAATTGACCATAATATTTTGATTTTCTTGTGATTTTACCCCTGATTTGAACCAATTGACTTTGTAAAAATTAAATTTAGTCCTCTAAAATTCTAATCATCTCAATTAAGGCCAAATTGAGCTTCCAAACTTAATTTTTCACCAATTAAGTCCTTAATAAAATTAATTTGACTCATTTAAAGTATAATTAAATCTTGCACTTAATTAAATCCTTTCATTTGACCCAAATTAATTCTTAAACATAATTAAACTTTAATTTGACTCATGATTAAATCAAATTAGCCTATTAAAAATTTAATTATGTCCTTAAACTTATTTTTCATGCAGATTCGTCTAATAATCATTTAATTTGACATTGAATCTGCATTCTCTCTCTAGTCTTGGATATAATAAAGTACAATTCAACTCCTAGTTTTATCCAAAATTACAGCTTGATTTTTATGTATATTTGAAATCTTCCCAACTTACTTTTATCAAAATGTGAGTCTTCTTATTATTATTATTTATTTTTTATTTTAAAATAATAATTTTTTTTAAAAAAATAATCCAAAAATAAATTATAACAAGATACACATTATGAGCCACTTACAACATCAACCACTCTATTAGTCCACGCCAACTACCCTCTCCTCTCGCCCTTAATATTGATTCAAAATATTCGGGAGATGGAGAATCACCAAGTGATCATCTAGAAAATTCCTTAGTTTTAAAAAGAAAGAAAAGATGTTAGATTTGACCAAGAAAGAGGGAGAAGAGAAAGAAATACAAGGAGGAAAAGGAAAAGTAAAGGAAAAGGAAAAGGAAAAGGGAAAGCATGAAAAGGAAAAGGGAAAGGGAAAGAAATACAGGATGTTAGAATATTTAACATAATTTTCCCTAAGTAATTTAATATTATTTTCAAAGTTTGATTTCGATCACATATATTAGTAAATATCAATTTGAGAAATATTTAAACTTTAATAGTTTGAAATTGCTATGTATTATTTTTACCATGATTAACTACTATCATCGTTGTAATCTTTTTAAATTATTTTGTCAAAAAAAGTCACTTATTTAAATAAAATCTATTTAAACATGTAACTTTTATTATATGAGTGCAAGTTTTATTCAGGCCCTACAAACTTTTAGTACAATTAATGATATGGTATTAAAAGTATTTTTTTTATTTGAAAGAGTTATTTTTAATTATATATAATGCGAATGGAACATAAAAATATAGGTATGAATAAAAAGAATTTGAACCTATATTTTAATGAGTCTTTTTTTTTTTTCACTTAGCAATAATTTTTTTTAAAATACAATTTTTGTGGGTAATTTTATCCAAAGAAGTAAAACATAACAGGATACCATAACAAAAAACAATATATAAAAAAATCCCAATTTAATAATTTGATGAACTTTGATTTAAATGTTATTATTTTTAGATTTTAATATTATTGGTATTTTGAGATTATTTTTAAACAATTCCAGAGTTTTCATGGGCAAAATGAAGTGCTAATTATTATTATTATTATAAAAAAACTAAAACTCTTTGTGAAATTATGATGCATCTATTAATAAATTACTATTCATTAAAATAATATAATGATGAATTTGTCCTTCCATGATAAAACTTTTGAACTATGCATTGGGGTAAATCGATCTTTTAAGTAGTGTACAATTGTTATTTTCAAATCATGTAGGGATATATTAGTATTTTTAATTTTTTTTCATAATAAAACGACTTAATTACCCATCAAATTAATTTACATTTAAAGAGGGGCTTTTTAGTCTTTTTAAATTTTTAGCATTGTTAAGATTTAATTATCCTTAAAAGCAAAATCTACTAAACTATCTTCCAAGAGCTTTTTCATCCTTTTATCATGTTTTTTTTTATATTATTATTGTCAAGTTGATTTAAGGATTTTTTTTATTTCACTAAATATTAAATATTATTAAAAAATTTAATGACTGATGCAAAATAAGCACTAGTAAGGAGATGGTATATGCAATGCTTTTCAATAACTAAACGTTGCTTTACACAACACGATTTGAATTATCTTAGTGGACCTTTCATGATGTAGAGACACATGTGACCAATAAATCTCCGGTTTAGTGTCGGTAAATACTGGTCCGTATTGATTTGGAAAATTTCTTAATGAGGCTATTAAATCCAAAACCATTAATGTATTGATATAAAGCATCTTATCTTATGCAATAAAATCGTTTTTATAAGAGAACATAATATTTTCTGTAAAATATGGACACCGATATTAGAAGGAAGGACTTTATTAAAGATTTATGATAGGATTGGAACCTAATTGAATAAAAGACAGATGGTTGTGATATATTAGGGACTAATATGAGTTTGTCCAAACAAAACGAAGAAAAAAGATGGTCCTAGTACCCAGAACTTGCTCCGAACCAAAACTCTTGCTCGTCCGCCATAAGCCAAAACCCTGCTAATACCCAGAAACCAGCAAAACACACCCCACACAGAAGCCCTAAACCTCACTCCATAAAACCAACTAATAGAGAAAAACGGACGCTTAGTTTGTCTATTTGAACCATGTTACACAGTAAAACTTTTAACAAGAAAACCAGAGGTGGAAGAATTCAAAAGCTTGTAAGAGAAGTGTATTTGAGAGATGATATTTACTGTGGAGCTTTGTTTTGCAAATCTTGTGAAGATAAATCGAAAGCTCGGCTGACCGCTACTGCGTCTACTATTCTCATTCTTGACACTAATGTTGTTCTTAATCAGGTAATCTTTAAATGTATTTGTAGGGGTTTTAAGTGCTTGATTTTGCTTATAAATAATTTGAGCTTTAATCATTTTGTGGGTTTTTTTTCTAAGATTGATTTGCTTGAGAATCCGGCTGTAGAAGATGTGGTTTTGCTATCTGTGGTTTTACAAGAGGTGAAGAATAAAAATTCGGCTGTTTATGGAAGAATTAGGAATCTTATTGATAGTCCTGCTAGGAGATTCGTTGTTTTCTCTAATGAATTCCACAGGTAATTATTTGTATTTTGCGGGTTTTGTTGGTTCTTTTTTCACTGTCATTTGATTTCCTAGCTCACTTTTGAGTGTGAATTGATGATGTTTTACTTGTTGGTTAGGGATACTTATGTGCAGATTATGGCAGGAGAAAGTCCGAATGATAGAAACGACAGAGGTTAGTTTGACCCTTTACTGTTGATAATTCTGGATCCTTCTTGATACAATGTGTTGTGTATTTGTCAGATTTTTATCATGTCATTGGGATTTTTTATGTTGCGGCATCTCTGCTTTGTAGCTATGTGCTTTTTTTTTTGTTGTTGTTTGGCATGTGTTCCTAAATTTGTAAATTTGACATTGAAGAATTTTTTATCCAGCCATTAGGGTTGCTGCAAGGTGGTATCAGAGTCATCTTGGTGAAGCGGTGAAGGTTCTACTTATTACTAATGATAGAGAAAATAAGAGGAAGGCTACTGAAGAGGGTGTTTCTGCTGAGACAAGTATGTATTATATCTTCATCTGCAAGATTTAATTATTGGTACCTTGTTAGCGTGACACTTTTTGTGGAAATATGCTTGCTTAGAGCTGACTTCTGAATTGCTGTTTCTTGCAGTTGAATCATATGTGAAATCATTGGGTCAACCAGCTTTACTTGACTTGCTTGTTCAGCCAGCTTCTGAAGATGTAATCATGGAAGAAGTCGAAGATATGAGACCTTCAAAGAGGAAAGTTGTTTATCCTGAGGTATTGCTTTAGTGTCTGCTAACTTCATGGTTTCTAATTTGTTTTGCTTGCAAGAAAATACGACATGATGGGTTAAAAAAAAAAAATTCCTTGCACTTTGTTCTTTGTTCAGCATAAGCCCATGTCAGAGATTACTTCTGGTTTGACCAAAGGAATATACCATCAAGGAAAACTTCGTGTGAACCGTTACAATCCATTTGAAGCATATGTTGGAAGTGAGAGCATTGGTGATGAAATAGTCATTTATGGGCGTGGAAATATGAATAGGGCTTTTGATGGTGATGTTGTGGCAGTGGAACTTCTTCCACAAGACCAATGGCACGAGGAGAAATCGTTATCTATAGTAGATGAAGGTATGTTTTCTGTCATGCTTTTTTGGGCCTCCTAGAAGGTGCATGTGTGCAAAATGCATCACTTGCTTATGAATTTCTAAACAGGTAGATACATCAATTGTCCTTTTCACCTTAACAATGTCTTTAGATATATGAGCTCTAGCCCACTTTGCTTTGGTTATGTGTAAGGTTTTGGGTTGATGACCTACAATAAGGAAAAATGGGTTACATTCTTGTCTTCATATTCACTTCTTATCCATAAGACAGTAATGCACTTTGTCACTATCTTTTTTGCAAGTCTCAAGAGTTGCCTTTTTCATTGCAGCTTATGATTTATACTATAAGCACAATGGAAGTGCAGAAAATATTTCTCCTTTCTACTTAATGAGTAGATGGATCTCTTTGTGTGCACGTGTGTTTGGGGTTGGGGTGTCAGAGCAGTGTGGTTGCATTTTGTCTATGTTCTCTCAACAATTTCATTTTCCCTTGCAGAGGATGAAGAAGAAGATGTTCATCTAGTCCCAGGTAGTTCAGATGATGCTCCCAGGACTTCAATTCCAGTATCAAGTTCAACTTTTGACAGAAATCCTGTCTCATCTCGCCCATCTGGTCTTGTTGTTGGTATTATAAAGCGAAATTGGCATTCGTAAGTCATCTTGATGTTAATACTGATTGATTTCTGCATGAACACATGCATATTGACTTTGGTTATTTTGTTGGATATGGTTTGAATGAACCTGTGATAATGATGTTAGTCTTATCATCGCATCCATGTAGTATCATGCTAGAGATAGATGCATGTCTACCTTATGTGCTCCATAATGCAATTGCTCCAAATGCTTTGCTTGTGGAACATAGCTTTCTTATTTTGCTTGTGGAACATAGCTTTCTTATTTTAATTCCCTCTTTTAACGTAATGTACTTTCTTTTAGTCTTCTTTTTGTGCAAATGGGATATTCCTTGTAATCTGACTAGTCATGAAATATTATTTTTTACTTTTAATAAAAATTGTATTTTTTTGTTGCATTGTTTGTGTTATGGATTTGGTTTTTAATTAAATGATCTTGTGCAGTTACTGTGGATCTTTAGAGCCCATGCCAATGCCTGCAGGAAGTGGTGGTCTTGTATATGCTTTATTTGTCTCCAAAGACCGTAGAATTCCTAAGATTCGGATTCAAACTCGGCAGCTTGACAATCTTTTGGACAAAAGAATTATTGTAGCAGTTGATTCCTGGGACCGTCAATCACGACATCCTTCTGGCCATTATGTACGCAGTATAGGACAGATAGGCGATAGAGATACCGAAACTGAGGTTGGTAATCATTTTATAAGTTATGAGTGCATACTTGTGTGTGGAGGAATTTTTATTATTTGAAAAAACTGCTCCTTCAGATACTATAGACCTTTACCATTGTTCCTCAAGCTTTAGATGCTTAGATGGAGTTGATATATGTTGGAGAATAATATAAATCATATCTTGTAGCCCCACCTAATAGTTTAAGCTTTTGAGTTGAAATGATTTTTTGACATGATATCAGGACCTTGATGACTAAGTGGTCAGCCCCTATTCTATTTGATAAAATTAAGCATAAGGTAGTGATGAGTCAGTACAAGTTTCAAGCCCTAAAAACTTTTACTTGAGGGGGTATGTTGAGAGTAATATAAATCATATCTTGGAGCCTTACCCAATAACTTAAACTTGGTTCTTTGACAATATATTTTGATCTTGTGAATTGCAGTTGGTCTTGATAGAGAATGATATTGATGCAAGACCGTTTTCTGCCCAAGTTTTGGCGTGCTTGCCACCACTACCATGGTCGGTTTCCTCTAAAGATTTGAACGAATCAAATAGAGTTGACTTACGACATTTGTGTGTCTTTAGTGTTGATCCTCCAGGTTCATGATCCATTTTCATGTTGTTCATTTCTACTATTTTGTATAATTTCTCGTCTTCTTAGTTTATGTTACTTGCAGGATGCAAGGATATTGATGATGCACTACACTGTACTATGCTTCCAACTGGAAATTTTGAAGTTGGAGTCCGTATCCTCTGCTATGCTGAGCTTAATATAATATTTTTTTCTTAATTATTTTAACAAAATTAAGGGTTATGTAGGCTATCAATATGGTTTTGTGCATGTGCGCACACATACACTAGACTGCTTGTTGTTTGAACTTAATGATTTTAATTTTCTTTAGGCAGTGTTCCCTATTTTGTCATGTTTTTCCTGTCAATGTTCCCCTGTAATAGATTTATTCTCTCTTTTAGCTTTTTTAGTTCTCTTAATGCGGTACCATTCTATTTAGTTGTTATAAGAGCAAATAACAGTCTTCAGTGGTTTCTTTTATTGATATAAATTAAGACATTGCTGATGTAACGAATTTTGTTCACCCTGGCACCCCACTTGATGATGAGGCTACACAAAGGGGTACATCTGTCTACCTTGTTGAGCGTCGTATAGACATGCTTCCAAAACCTTTAACAGAAGGTAGATTTTCTATTTGATGTGTAGCAATCTGTCAGAATTCATGGTATCTTGTGTGTGTGTATATATATATATATATTTTGTGGACCTAAGGTCATTATAATGATTTTTATGTTGTAGATATATGTTCTCTTCGAGCTGATGTGGAAAGGCTAGCCTTTTCTGTTATTTGGGTATGTGCTTCCATTTTTAATCTTTAGGCTAGCATTTTCTGTCAATTTTTTTTCCTTTGATGGGGTTCTCCACTGTATCACTCTCTGCTCTCTACTTGTCTTGATGAGGGACTTCCTCCAAACTACTCCTTGCTTTAATTTATGATTGTTTAAGCATATGCAGTGTTAATTAAAAACAATATATTTTGAATTCTAATGACCAATTATACAGGAAATGACCCCTGAAGCAGAGATTATTTCTACAAAATACACAAAAAGTGTCATCAAATCACGTGCAGCATTATCTTATGTTGAAGCTCAGGCTAGGATGGATGATAGGTAATGTTTTGACTCAACCATTAGTTGATGAATGAAAATGTTTTATATTTGGTCCTGGCCCCTATGTAATTCCTGAGATTCTAGGTGTTTCTTCTATAATGATAATAACCATGTGTGCTTCTCTCTGTAAGAAGTGGGAATAAGCTTCTCCTAGTGACTTCTGTTTGTTTTGCCACATTGACATGTATATTAGGTTTTTTTCATCCTTTTACATTTATGGCATGCCTGATTTAACTTGTGAAATGATGTCATGGACAGAGTTAGTTTTGTCCAGAAGACTGCTCTCATATATCCATCATATGTATCTATAATTAATATGATCTTAGATTCTCAGTGAAGATACGCAGAAATGTAGATGTTATGCTCATATCAGAACAAATGATTTCACTCACACAGAAAAGACCAACAGATTTGTTTTAAGAACATGTGGATTGGGTTAGTTGAATATGCTTATTGAGTTTCGGGATTTTGAAGCAGACATGGATCTTCATGTTGCCGATTCATGTCATGTTGGGATAAGTCTTGATAGAATATTTTAATATGAAAAGTGACTTTTAGTATTAATCTTCAAGAATGTCGTAATTATTCCAGGATGGATTTGAGGAAACCGGTAGCACTAATAAATCAAAAAAGAAACTAAGTAATTGGTCCTGTGCTGGCTTGCTCAAGTCCTCAGGTGCTAAAAAAGGTGCTCAAGGTCTGAGTGGTATTATATAAACGAGCTGGTAGTGTTTTGGCCAAGCTAGCAACAGTGATTTGTGAAAATCTTGATAGAACTCTCTATCCTTTTCCTTGCTTCCGCTGTCACATATGGCCATATCAGTTTGTTGAATTTGTGGCATTAGTGTTTTTGCTTTCTGGCTCATCTTTGAAAGTCTCTTATGCATAGTTGGCTGATGGGGTCCTAATCAATTTAATCTTATTTTCAGTCGATTAGTTGATCCAGTAACTAAAGATTTGAGAAATATGAATGCTCTGGCAAAGGTATGCATCTTGGAGCATGATTAAATTATTTTGTTCACTGGCCACTATGAAAAATGCACTCAGAAGTTGCTTTATATACTATTCTGCAGATAATGAGGCAGAGGCGAATTCAGAGAGGAGCACTAACACTTGCTTCTGCTGAAGTCAAATTTCAGATTGATACCGAGACGCATGATCCTCTTGATATTGGTATGTTTCCCAAACAACGAGTTTTTTATTCTGGGTTTAGGGTGGGTGTTTTTGTGCCCCTGTTATATGACAAAAAGAGGAAGTGCATGGAGTGCTGGAATGGATCATGTATGTGTAAATTGGTGAATTTTATAGAGCTGTTGGTGTAGTGTCCAGCCACAGGAATTATTTTTGACTTTGATTTTCAAAAAAGACTCTGGAAAGATTTGCTTTTTATTGTTTAACAAATTTCTTACAGAATGCTTCAACCTTTTATATTAAGCATGCATTTGGGTTTATAAAGGTTGCAGCATTGTTTACATTTTTTGAGTTTTTTTTGTTTATAGTAGTGAAAATATCATGTCTAATGGTCTCCTTGTTTCTTCAGGTATGTATCAGATTCGAGAAGCAAACCAAATGGTTGAGGAGTTTATGCTTGCTGCAAATGTTTCTGTAGCTGAAAAAATTCTTAAAGAATTTCCAGAGTGTTCACTATTGAGGTAAAGTAACTGTATAATTTCTAGTGCTTTTTTTTTTTTTTTTGGAATTTCATTTTTGTCACCTTTTAAGCCTTATCAACAATACAAGTGGTCATTGCATAATAAGTAATCAAAGAAGAAGTTTTAAACAAAAAATAATTATCTCTTGTCCATTAGTCAGGTCTATTGTTGCCAAGCCTCTTGAAAATTGAATTATGGGATAATATTTAACTTGACAATGCATTAATAGCCTAAACATTGTTGTGAGAGAATTGTGATGTAATATCAATTTTTGTTTCATGTTGGAAGTTCTTGAGTAAGATTGTGTTTAGTAACTGATTTGTGTTGCATTTTGTTGAAAACATTATTCTGGAATAGTATTCATAAGCATAATTGTCAGATGTTTGAGAATTGCAGAGAGATCTTTTGATATACATGTTAAAAAGTGTATTTTTAAGCTTGAAATTGCTTTGAACTTGCCAAGACTTGAGTTTCTTTGGATTTTCTTTTATGGGCAATTGTATTGCAGCATGTTATTTTAACGAGATATTCAAACTGTTGCTAGGCCCTTTTAATCTATTGAAAAACCTTTTCTTTTTTATCCATAATTTGTTTTGAAGTTTGAAGAATCTTTTCTGACTTGTGATTTTCTATTGAGTTCTTCAGAGAGGAAATAAACTTCTCTTGGAGTCTTTAAAAGTGCTATGGTGTAGTATTATTTTGAACTACTGTTCCGTTATAAGAAAAGCAAAAGACTCTCTTTTATATGCCAAAGATTTTCCAGTTTTCCATTACTGAACTATCTCAATTGTGTTTCCTGTGGACGTGTGCTCTCTTTTCAGGCGTCATCCTACTCCGACAAAAGAGATGCTTGGACCTTTGCTTCGTACAGCTGCTGCTGTTGGTTTGAACTTAGATGTCACATCTTCAAAAGCACTAGCCGATTCACTTGACCGTGCTGTGGTGAGTTGTTTTTTACTTGACACTGTTTCCAAAAAAATATAAAATTTAAAATCAGTCATGATTTAGCCTGTTCACCATGTGCTCATAGCTTGCTTTCTTTTCTCTTGTTTCATTTCTTGCAAAATTATGTTTTCCAGGGTGACGATCCATACTTTAACAAGCTGATCCGTATAATGGCAACTAGATGTATGACACAGGTAATATTACTTAAATTGTTGATTTTCAGGAGTACTTTGTATATGGAATTTCAAAATTTTTTTAATTTATTTTTTGCTTGAACTGTAATCAGGCAGTATATTTCTGTAGTGGAGAACTCAGCCCTCCAGAATTTCTTCATTATGGGCTTGCAGCACCTCTTTATACTCATTTCACATCACCTATCAGGAGATATGCTGGTTAGTAAGAGGTTTTATCTTGTTGAGTTTTACTTTTTACTGATGAACACATACCTGAATTTGAGTTTTGATTTTACTTTCTTGCAGACGTGATTGTACATAGGTTGCTCGCTGCATCCATAGGAATATACAAACTTCCAACTATATTCCGAGACAGGCCCCAGCTCACTAGTATTGCTGATAGTAAGCAACAATGAGCTTTCCAGTTAAAAATTTGCCATGGTTTAACTGCAAGTTCTGATTTGATTTGCCTTCCCTTTCACAATATGTTCATACTCTTTAATATTAGGTCCTCCAATTGATATGTTTCCTCTATTGAACCTAACCACATTTTTTCTATTATAGATTTAATTAATTAGTTTGGCATGCAATGCATTCTGTGTGTTTGATGGGGCTACTATTAATTCATATCAACCATGTCATGCTGAATGATAAGAACATTCCTTACTGTAAATTTCCTGCAGATTTGAATTACCGGCATAGGAATGCTCAGATGGCAAGCCGAGGCTCAGTAGAGCTCCATACTCTCATATACTTCAGAAACCGGTAATTTGTGTGATCTCTCCCAATTCCCCTGCTGACCCCAACCCGCATGCACATAAATACATGCTAATCTATTTATCATAACTTTTTTCTTGTTGTAGGCCTACAGACACAGAGGCCAGAATAGTGAAGATGAGATCAAATGGTTTTATTGTATTTGTTCCCAAGTATGTATTTCCCTATTTGACCTTTTAATAGATAAGCTTACCCTTTTTCTCTTTTCTTATTTAAATGTCTCTCTCAATTATGGTTTGCCCAGTATAGCACACCCAGTCCCTCAAGGAACCCAAGATATGGGAATTAGAATACAAACAAGGAAAAAGAAAAGAGGAACTCTTCTACTATCGTGCCCAATATTGTGCCAGAGAAATGAATCTGGTGGTCTTTATTTTTGGGAAAATTGCTATTCAGGGTTTTATTTGGAAGAGAATTAAATTTAGCATTTAGTAGCAAATTTGGTGGGTATGTGGGAGCTGGAATTTAAGTAATTAGGTGAAGGATTTCTGGGGCCGAAAGCAATTGTGTGATAGTTGATCTAACTGTGATTTGTTTGGGTCTGAAAGATCAGGAAGTGCAGATATTATGGAGTATATAATTTGCTGAGTTGAAGCATAAAGTCTAGGCAGTTGCATTCACGAGTTCACACTTGGAAACATTAATGCACAATCACGGCTTCTCAAGAAGTTCACTAGCTGCATAAATTCCAATGCTAAAGCAATTCAAGGACTAGTATGAGCTGTGTACTCATGCCATGTCTAGAACAATCACACTTTGCTTATCAAAGACATGATATATATGTGACAGTCTATTATGCCATTGGTTTTCCTCAAATTGAACATACCAAAATAAACCAAATACACCCTGCATCAAACTTAATTCATAAATCTAGATTCCTTGAATCTTTCCTTCTTAGTCTTTGTTCGATGCATGATGGTCCTTCACTTTGTGGAGGAGCAGAGGTTATTTATATGCCCGTTGCATAGGATTTAACATATGTTTTCTGCAGGTTTGGTATAGAAGGGCCAGTATACCTGACAATGAGAGGTGATAAAGGGGGTGGGGAATGGTTTGTAGATGAGCAGCAGCAGAAGATTAGGAAGATGGATGGTAGTGTTTCATACAGTATCCTGCAGGCGGTGAAAATTCACTTGGAGGTTTTAGAACCGAAACCAAATCGGCCAAAACTCCAACTAACCCTCCTCTAAATTTTATAAGACATAATTATGGGAGCCATTCCAATGCTGAGTGTTTAGCTTGTTTAGGCCAGGATAGGGTGTGTTGGTTCCCAGAGGGGGTGCATGACTTTGTAATGTCAGAAAATCGTTGTGTTTTATGCTTGTATTCTTTTGAAATATTTAACTCAGGATTTGCTCTTGGGACCTTTCTTTAAGAGGGCATTGAGCTTAGCAGATGGCTTGAGAGACTAAAAATTATTAAATCGAAATTGTCAATTCTATTCATAAACTTTAAATCAGTCTTCCAATTGAATTTATGTAAAAACTGTTCCAGAATCCACTCTGAAAACACTTGCAAATTAAAGTCAAACTAACATAAATTGTATCAAGAAAAACTTATTAGTGGAACCAGTAGTTAATAATTAAACCTTAGAACATGTTGCAATTTGGCAACATCACCCTGCTACAACGAAGATCTTTGATACAATAGGACAGGGCAAATGAGCTAAAATTTATTTGTTTTCCAGGTTGAAACTATGAAGTCTTCTATAACATGCACCCATGTAAGTTGATAAGAGCTGCTCCGAATTTCAGGTTCTGTAGCTGAGCAATACACGTTATCATTTCTATGAGATGACATGCCCGCGTGCTGCCACGGGCTTATAAAACAAATACATTTAATAGTGTTTTAATTGTGAACCAGTGCTAGATAAATAATAGAAATTAAAGATATGATGGAGCAAAATTTCATGACGAAAAAAAAAGTTGTGTTGGTGATCAAAAACTTAGAGACTGAACAAAATAATTTGTAGCAATTTACCGTGTTTTGTGAGGAAAAATACAGTGCTTTCGCCACATGATTTAACTTTTTAGTTAATAAAAAGAAAAAAAATTACAAAGCTAAATTTTCTACCAACTTAATATTAAAAAAAAAACTAACAAAGATAATTTTGGAAGGAAAAAAACCCATGAGAAAAAATATTGTAGTAATTGACAATGTTTTGTGAGGAAAACTATATCGCTTTTCCCAATAAAATAAAATAAAAAACCATTTAGAGAAATATTGTAGCAATCCACGGTGTTTTGTGAGAAAAAATACAACGCTTTCCTCATATGATTTAGTTTTACTGTAATTATAATTCTTAACCAACTCAATATTAAAAAAAAAATCGACAAAGATAATTTTGGAAAAAATCATAAAAAAAATCACATGGGAAAACACTGCAACAATTCACAGTGTTTTAAAGAAAAAAATTACAAAGCTAAATTCTTAATCAGCTCAATAATAAAAAAAAATCGACATAGACAATTTTAGAAAAAAAAAAACAAAATAAACACCAAAAAAAGAAAAAAAATCATGTTGGAAACACCGTAGCAATTCACGGTGTTTTGTGATGAAAGCTACGATGCTTCCCTACATGATTTAGCCTTATTTGTAATGACTTGTAATTATAATTTACAAACAACTCAATATTAAAAAAATAAAATTAAAAAAGATAATTTGAAAAAAGTTACAACAAAAAACCATGCGGAGAGACACTGTAATAATCCACAATGTTTTATGAGCAAAGTTACAATGTTTCCTCCATATAATTAAGCGTTATTACAAAGTTAAATTCTAACCAACTCAATATAAAAAAAAAATAAAATTGACGAAGATAATTTTGAAAAAAAATATCACAAAAAAAGAAAACACAAAAGAAACTGGAAGAAAACCATGTGAGGAAAAACTGTATCAATCCATAGTGTTTTGTGAGGAAAAACTTGTATTTACTTGTAATTGCAATTCTTAACCAGCTTAACATTTAAAAAATAAAATTGACAAAGATAATTTAAGGGAAAAACATTATAAAAACAGAAAAAAACCATGTGGGAAAAAACATTGTAGCAATCAACAGTAATTTTCAAAAAAAGTTACAGTGCTTTCCTAACATATTGTAACTGTAATTTTTAACCAGCTCAATATTAAAAAATAAAATAAAAAAAGATAATTTTGAAGAAAAAAAACCATGCGGAGAAACACTGTAGCAATCAACAATGTTTTAAAGAAAAAAAATTACAAAACCAAATTCTCAATCAGCTCAATATTAAAAAAAATCGACAAATATAATTTTGAAAAATAAAGAAATAAAATAGAAAAACTATGTGGAAAAACATCGCAACAATTCACAGTATTTTAAAGAAAAAAAATTACAAAGTAAAAATTTTAACCAGGTCAATATTTAAAAGGTAAAATCAACAAAAATAATTTTGAAAAAAAAATAAATGAAAAAAAAATAAAAAATACGAAAGTTGAAAAAAAAAATTTTGAAAAAAGAGAGGAAAAAAACAAAAAAAAAAGAAAAAAGGAAAAAGTTAGCAAAAAAAAAAAGGAAAAAAAAGAGAAGAATCACTGTGGATTACTGTTGTAATTCATAGTGAAATGTGTGTGGGGGAACAGTGATTCCCCCACACCATTTAGAGTATGTTTTAACTAGTTCATTTCCCGTATTTCATTGTGGGCCGAACCATGTTGTTTTACAATGCTATAAATTCAAGCAAAACAATAAATTTTTAAGAGCTAATTCGAATTGGTTTATTTAACATGTTTAAAGAAAACTTGAATGGGTTTTTTATATTTTTAAAAACTAATCTTGAATGATAAAATTAAATAAAAATAAAAAATAAAAATGATTGTCTAAGCCATGTAAACTTTTCGAACTAGTAATCCAGGATATTAGATAAAAAAATACCATCAATGAAAAAATAACGAAACTTAATTCTCAACAAATATAACATCGAATGATGAATTATCACCATCATTATTATAACAATTACTATTCTCATCGTTATTATTATCATTACTAATATTGTCACTATCATTATAGCTACCACCATTACTACTATTATCAATAAGTAATATCATAATTATTATTAGTATTATTATCATGATCACTATTATTATCATTATTATCGTTGTTATTATCATTGCTATTATTATTATTGTTTATACTATTGTTATAATTATTATCACCGCCACTGTAATTAATATTTTTATTCTTAGTACTGCTATTACTACTACAATCACAATCACAATCACAATCACAATTACTATTAACTAGTACTATTACTATACTATAATAATAATAATAATAATAATAATAATAATAATAATAATTTTGAAAAAAAATATTATTACTATTAAATTTGATTTGAAGGGTAAAATTAAAAACTATAAGAACTTTGAAAAAAGAGCAAAGGGAAAAAAAAATCAAAAGTAGAAGGACCGAATTAAAAAACATAATATACATGAATTAGAATTGAAGGGTTAAATTGTAAACAAATAAAACTCAAATAAAATAAAAAAGTCCAAAATAAAAAATAACAAAGAGGATGGATTACGAAACACCAACAAAAAATAGGACGGATTTAGGAGGAATAAAACTATAAAAGAAATAAAAACAAAATAAGAAATTAATAGAATGAGGACTGAAATGAAAAACAAAACATATAAGAAATTATGATTGAAGGACAAAAAACAAAAAAAAAACTTCTATAAAAGGAATAAGGATGAAATGAGAAATTCAAAGAATGAAGACTGAAATTGAATAACAACAAACGAAGAGGATAATTGTGCACTTTAGTTGTCAGGAGAGAGAAAAGAAAGAAAAAACAAAAAAATCAATTACTCGCAACAATCCAACAATTATAAGCTTACATGTGCCACACCATGTGGAAGAGGGTATGACTGCGTATCCAGGGAGACGACGGATGATCAAATTTGGTCACCAGGCGGCGCCCCACGTGCCACTTGAATGGCACGGACGCTGACCACTCGCTAGTGCTTGTGGAACACGCACCAACAACTTTTCGATTAAAAAATAAAAATAAAACGTGAAAATACCAAAACACCCCTCATGGTCCTCTTAATAACACAAAATACCCAAGTGAAAATACCAAAATACCCCCAAAAGACAAAGCTTCTTTTTTTTTGTCTTTTCTAAGGACAAAATGTTATTTTACTGTACATGAAAATTGGAAAAACCTGAAATACCCTTGTCCAGGAGCCTTTTTTTTTTTTATCTTGGAGGCAAAAAAATATTTTTACTGTTACGAATATTGTGAAAAGCCAATAAAACCCTTGGTCAACAGTTCTAAATTTTATTGACTCTAGAGGTAAAAAAGTATTTTCACTATGTTAAAAAATTTGAAAAGACGCACACACCCCAAACAATCTTTTAATGATCACTGAGCCAGAGTAAAAGACCAAAACACCCCTAGATCAAAGGCTTAAATTTAAGCTACTCAAGGGTAAAAAAGTAATTTTATCGTATCAATCCACAGTAATCTGTGTGTAGAGCTATAGTGAAATCCCCATACGGTTTAGCTTCTATTAATTTAAAAATAATGGTATGTGTGCCTATGCTATTGACCTTAATCTATTTCTTATTAGATATATCTGCTTTGAAGATTATAAAACCTATTGTTTTGAAGGTTAAACATTTGAGTGAGTGCGAGCCTCGTAAATTGGTTTTATGTGTTGGCATAATAATTATGTCCAATTTATATTATCCTCTTTCTACTCTATAAACCTATTGTTGTCAACACCTTATGACAAACCATATCTTCGGGCGTATTTGTTTTTGCGTTTCATAAACATTTTTGAAAAAATTGATTTTTTTCTTTACTTCAAATTAATATTTTTTTTTGTTTTCAGATTATTTTGATGTGCTGATGTCAAAAATAATTTTTTTTTAAAATATTATTTTGATTCATTTTCAAGTGAAAAATACTTTGAAAAGCAACCACTACCACATTTCCAAACATTATTTCCTCTTTTCTTTCTCTATCACACCATTCTCTGTCCTTTCCCCTTCTCTTTTGAGTAAATCTCCTTCATCTCTCTTTCTCTCTCTCTCTCTCTCTCTCTATATATATATATATATATATATATCATTCAATTTCAACTTGGTTCTTAGTATTTCATTCAATTTCATTTATTGCATTAAAATAATCCCTTATTTTTTCTACTTTTCTTAATTCAGTCATTAGCATTTCCAATTATTTAGCCAATTTCAACACTTTTCTCAATACATCTCAATTTCATTCCTTATATATATTTGTTTCATTTTTTAATTTTTTGTGTGGATATTTAAGGGGCAAAAAACTAGGTTATGACTCCTCTTTAAAATACTTATGGTATTAAGTCTACAAAAAAAGAAGAAGCTTTTTTTTAATAGATTTTGTTTAGAAAGCTTGTAAAGAAAACATAAAATACATGGAAAGTTTTTGAAAGGTGGTCAAATCGAGAGGTAACTATTTTTAAGAATTAAAATTTGAAAGAATAACTTGGGATTCGAATTCACAAAAGTAATGTTTTGGAATTAAGTTTGCAATAGTCATCCGAGACTAAAAACAATAAATAGAAATCTACAAGAGTCCTCTAAGAAAATAACGATGAAAAATTTACAAGAGTCATTTGAGACTTCAAAATAAAGAAAAGTTTGCAATAGTCCTTTAAGATTCAAAAAGTAAACAAAGATTGCTATAGTCCTTTAAAACTTAAAATTAAAGCAAAATTTGCGAGATTCCTTTGAGACTTGATCACAAGAAAGATTTGAAAGAGTCCTTTGAGACTCAAGAATAAAGAAAGATTTGTGAGAGTCATCTAAGACTCAAAACGCATGGAAAAATTTGCGAGAGTCCTTTGGGATTCAAATGTAAAGAAATATTTGTGAGTCCTTTAAGACAAAAAGTAAAGAAAGATTTGCAAGAGTCCTCTCAGACGCAAGAATGAAGAAATATTTTTGAAAGTCCCTTGAGACTCAATTGTGAGAGATTTGCAAGAGTTTTTTGAGACTAAAAAAGAAAATAAAAATTTGTGAGAGTCATCTTAGAATCAATTGAAAAAGCCTATTTAATGTGATCCAAGCAACATCAAGAGACCCATTAGAGGTTCTAGTTGGTCCAATGACAAGACTTAGGGTTAAGAGGTTCAAAGAGGTTTTCAATGGACTTTTTTCAAGACACATGGGCTAACTTCAAGAAGATATTAAAGTATAAGCCTTGATTAATTTAATTCATATTCAAGAATGACTTGTAGGTAAGCATTCAGACATTATAAAAAGATTGGAATAAAAAAAATTCAAATATGCTAATTTTAACCTTTAGCTACTGTTTTGGTCATAACTAGAGCTACAAAAGAAAATTTAATGCGATTCTAGTTGCGTTGAATAATAGACATTTATAGATTTCTAGTGATACATGTTACACCTTCTAATTTATTAATACGAGAGAGAACCATGCATTAAATGGTGGCCTTTAATTCTGTCACTAGATTACAAAAACAACTTTAATCATATTTAAATTAGCTGGGTTGTTGTTTTATTTATCTTTTAGTTATTATTAGATTTTTTAGATATATTTAGGGTCTTTATTTAAATTTTGGTTCGTTGGAATATTATTATTTATTAGGTTTATCCATATTTATTAGGGATACACTATTATATTTATAATTCTTTTTAGTATAAAAACTCTTTTGTAAAGACTTTTTGAGGTAATACTATTTTTTTTAATAAAGAAATCAGCATTCATGTTATGTTTTATGTGGTTAAGAGATTCTCATACTAAATTCTTGATTGAAATTATAGGTTCTTTAAAGAATTGATCAAATTCATTATGATTTTATAGTACTTGTTCACGTCTCTTTATAGACGTAAGGTGAGAGTGATTATTGTATGTAACTTTGGTGTTTTGAGGCAGGTTTGTTGGGCCAAGTTGCAAACAATTCAAATTTGATTTTAGCTTATCTTGGAAGGTGTTCGCATCAGGTGGTATCAGACTTGTGCTATTATCAGGTTGTATTCCTTTAATCTATAGTTTGTGTTGTTTCTTGATTTTCTTTCTTTCTAGTTTTGGATAGGGTATTGTTTATATATATAAAAAAAAGTCTATTCTTCTCTTATTATCTCAAAGTTTGTGTCAAACCCTATATTAAAAAAAATCATCTTGCTTAGATTCTTGATTTTGCCAAACATAACAAAGAAAAAATGTGTTCTTGATCTTTTATCTTTCTTGATTTTGGCCAGAGAAAAAATTTTAAAAAGAAATCCCGTTCTTGCTGAATGACATGGATAAAAAAAGAAGGAAGAATTGCAAGAATTGATTTTATTGACAAGTTAGGGCATAACCGAATACAAGCCCTAGAATTTTAGGGTCACCTAAAAGTTTCTTGAATATTTTCTTGATTTTTTTTAATAGATACATACCAAATCTTGGTATTGCCAAATTGAATTCTTATTTTTCTTGGGTTATCTTGCCTTGTTTCATTAAAATTTAGTTAGTATAGATCTTTCTTGCTTTATTTTAATTGTTTTCTTGAGATTCTTGAAGTTGAATTTTGACTTCTTGAATTAGTTAGTTTTCTTTGAATCTTTAACATAAACTCCATTGCTTTTATTTCATGTCTTCTTTTCGTCATTATATTATGCATGTATTTAGATTGTTATTCATAAATTTATCCTCAAGTTTTGTTTTGATTAGTTTCATATATTCCTTGACACTTGAGTCTTTATTATTATAAAGTCATTACATTATTTTGATTGATTATTTGATAAGTTGCTAAGTTACAACCTAAGTAAGGGAGTAATGGGGTTAAGGTCATAATGAGATTATTAGATTGAAAAGCCTAATTGAATTGTGTGAAGCACGAGTGTAATGACATTAAATCGAGTGTAAACTCGTGAGGGAGTGTGTGAGGGAATCTTTCTTTGCTACTAACCTTTATTACATGTATTCACTATGACACGATATAAAACGAAGGATCATGTAGAAAGAAAAGATAGGTTAGAGGTAATGATGGAGGCTTTAATGGGAAAGATGGATAAATTAAGTACTGAGATAATTAATAGACATGATGTTCCTAGTAGTAAAGAAAAAGAGGTTAAAAGGCCTACTAGACAAGCACTTTCTTCTCTAGATGAAAGTGTAGCTGAAAACTTTGATGATGAGGAGGATGCTGTAGTAAATCATGGAAGGAAGTCCCATACACACCAAAATCCCTTATATAAGACATGGCCAATGAGCGAGTTTGGTGGTAGATTTCGGCTAAGAGAGGAATTTTGATGATCAAGATGATTTAGATCATAATTTGGGTAGCATAGAACTTAAAATTCCAACATTTCAGGGAAAGAATGATCTAGAGGCTTATTTGGATTGGAAAAAAAAGATGGAATATGTATTTGATTGCCATCAATATTCAGAGGTAAAAAAGGTAAAACTAGCTGTAGTTAAATTCACTAATTATGCTATTATTTAGTGGGATCAACTTGGTACAAGTAAAAGGCGTAATGGAGAAAGACCCATTGATACATGGGAGGAGATGAAAGTAATCATGAGAAAGAAATTTGTCTCTAATCATTACTATATGGAAGTATATAATAGATTGCAATTTTTTTCTCCAGGTTCTAAAAGTATTGATGAATATTTTAAGGAAATGAAAATAGCAATGACTAGAGCTAATGTTTTTGAAGACAGGGAAGCCAAAATGACTAGATTTTTAAATGGTTTAAATAGAAATATTGCTAAAGTGGTTGAATTGCACCATTAAATATAAATTAAAGATATAGTGCACATAGCTATAAAGGTAAAAAAATAGTTGAAAAGAAAAGGTAGTGTAAGACCATATAGTTATTCGAGATCATCTCAGGGTTAGAAGTCGAACTTCAGGAGAGAGGGTAATGCACAAACAAAGCTAATAGCAGATACTTAAAGTTGTCGAACCATTATATGTTAAAAAACATGTTGCGACAATAAAGGAAAAAGAAGAAGAAATAATGTTCAGTAGAAGCATAAACGAGATATTAAGTGTTTTAGGTCAAGGACTTGGGAATTATGCATTAGAGAATCCACATAAAAGGATTATGATTTTGAGATATGATAAAGAAGTAGAGTCACCTAGTGATGAATTTGAACGTGAAAGCATGCCAACATTTGAAGATGCTAATGATGTTGAATATTATGCTGTTAATGGTGAGTCCTTGGTTATAAAGAGATCTTTGAATGTTCTTGTTAATAGAGAAGATATTGCGCAAAAAGAAAGAATATATTTCATAATAGATGCCACATAAAAATAAGCTATGTAATATGATTATTTATAATAGTATTTGTACTAATGTTGCTAACACAACTTTAGTTAGACAATTGAACTTAACTACCATTAAGCATGCTACATTGTATAAGATTTAATGACTAAATGAATGTGGAGAAGTTAGGGTGACTAAATAGGTTTTAATCTCATTTTTAGTAAGGAGATATAAAGATGAGGTTTTGTATGATATTTCTACGTATGTTGGACACCTATTATTAGACAAAACTTGATAATTTGATAGGAAAGCCAAGAATGATGGTTTTAAAAATAGGTATTCACTAGAAAAGGATGAGAAAACATACACGCTTGCACTATTATCACCTATAAAAGTGTATGAAGATTAGTTGAAGTTAAAGAACACAAAATAAATCGAACATGCCTTACTACAAAATAATGGTGAAAATATGAGGCTAAGTGAAAATAAGGAACTTGAAGATGTATTTCTCGATGAAATTCCAAGTGGATTGTCACCTATAAGAGGAATAGACATTATATTGACCTAGTACCAAGTTCAACCATTCCTATTAGGCCAGCCTATATAAGTAATCATGAGGAAACAAAGGACCTTCGAAGGCAAGTAAATGAGTTAATATTGAAGGGGCACATTCAAGAGAGCATGAGTTCATATGTTATTTATGTATTTTTAGTATTTAAAAAAGATGGTACTTGGTGAATGTGTGTTGATTATAGAACAATCAATAACATAACAGTAAAGTATAGACATCCTGTCCCTAGATTAAATGATATGCTTCATGAGTTGCAAGGATCTTGTCTGTTATTTAAAATTGATCTTAGAAGTGGATAATATCAATTTTTAATAATTAAAGGTAATGAATGGAAAACTACTTTTAAAGCTAAATATGATTTGTATGAGTGGTTAGTCATGTTTTCTAGACTTACTAATTTGCCTAGTACTTTTATGAGATTGATGAACCATATATTGTGTGCATTCATTGGTAGGTTCATAGTTATTTATTTTGATGATATATTAATTTATAGTAAAGGATTATATGAACATATAAATCATTTAAGATAGGTACATGATGTGCTTAGAAAGGAAAGTTTGTATGCTAATATAAAGAAGTGTGACTTTTGTATAGAAAAGATTGTTTTTTCTTGGATAAGTTGTTAGAGCAAATGTTATTGAGATGGATCAGGCTAAGGTTAAGGCTATAAAAGAGTGACCTATATCTAAGATGGTAAGTGAGGTAATAAGTTTTCATGAATTAGCTAGTTTCTATAGAAGATTTGTTAAAGATTTTAGTATAATAGCTTCTCTATTAACTGAAATTGTAAAGAAGATAGTAAGTTTTAAATGGAAAATCTAACAAGAGAAAACTTTTAATTTGTTATAAGAAAAGCTTATTTTTGCCCCTTTACTTGCTTTACCTAACTTTACAAAAACTTTTGAGATTGAATATGATGTTTCAAGTATATGTATTGAAGGTTATTTAACGTAGGATAAAAGGCCCATAACCTATTTCAGTGAAAAGCTTAATGGTGCAACTCTAAACTACCCAACATATGATAAAAAGTTGTATGCATTAGTGAGGACTTTGAAGACTTGGTAACATTACCTTTGGCCTAAAGAGTTTGTGATTCATATCGATCACCAATCTTTGAGACACTTGAAAAGTCAAGGTAAGTTGGATCGTAGACATGACTAGTGGATGGAATTTATTAAGACATTCCTATATATTATCAAATACAAGCAAGATAAGAAAAATATAGTTGCAAATGTATTATCACGAAGGTATATTCTTTTTAATACTTTGAATACTAGGCTTTTAGAATTTCAGTATGTGAAAGAACTTTATTTTGATGATACAAACTTTGGTGAAATTTATTTCCAATATGAACTGATGGCAACTAATGGATTTTTTAGGCATGATGTATTTTTATGTATGTCTAATTGTTCAATGCATGAATTGCTTGTAAGAGCAGCTTATGATGGCGGATTAGTGGGACACTTTGGGATTATTAAGACTTTAGAATTTCTACATGAATATTTTTATTGGCCTAACATGAAAAGAGATGTGTAAATAATTTGTGATAGATGCATAACGTGTAAACAAGCTAAGTTTAAAGTAATGCTTTATGGGTTATATACATCTTTACCTGTTTCTAAGGAATCTTGGGTTGATATTTCTATAGACTTTATTTTGGGTTTAGCTAAGTCAAGGAAAGGAAGAGACTTCATATTTATTATTGTAGATAGATTTTATAAAACTAATGACACATTTTATATCTTGCCATAAAACTAATGATGCAACAAATATAATAGTTATTCTTTAGGGAGGTAGTTCGGTTATGTAAACCCTCACATAAATGTAAGATCGAAGTAAGGAGACCTCGATGAGTAATGGAGACTCAATATGAAAAGAAATTAATAAATAGTAGAAATAATAATAAATATGACATGTAAGGGAGAGAATGATCTCCATAAATAAATTTAAAGGTATGGTGGAAGTCGAAATGAGGGTTATGAATTTTGGATTAAAATTCATAACGTTAGTGAAACCGGAGAAGAGTCTCAACGGATAAAAGAATTATTTTGATAAATCAGTGATGGATGGGATAATATTGAATTTAATGAGTATAAATTTTGGAAAAATTTCATGATGTTCTAAGTGAATAAATTAAAGCATGAAATTCGGGTTTAGAAGTAAAAGACATCAACTGTCTAGTTTTACGGTATCAATCATATCTCCTAATTCGACTGTTGGATCGAGCTGAAATTTTGTGGAGAATTTCTAGACTTACTGTTTTATCTTGGATTAAAATGTTAGAGCAATCAGAGCTCAAAAAGGTATTGCAATACTGATGGTGGTAAGATAAAAAATACATAAATTTACACATGGACTCATTAAGGGTATTTTTGTAAATTTATAGAATTTCATTATTCCTCTTTACTCTTCACGCTGAACAGTACAAATAAAGGGAGAGAGAGAACCATTTCTGAAATTATTCATTTGAGAGCTTACAAACACCTTCCTAAAGAGTGAGTTAGAGTTTTATGAGTGATTTTGAAGGAGAAAAGTGTTGATGCTGAAATTTATGAAGGGAAAACTAGTTTAGAGGAAAGGAGCTTGATTGATTAAGTGTGGGTTATGGAAGAAGAAGAACAAGCTTGAAGAAGATATTCTTAAGAACACTCCAAATTGGGTATAAAATTTAAAGAGTAAGACATATTCTTTAACCTTTTCCTTTATTATGTTGATTTTGGTGAGTAATTTGGAAGAACCCTAAATTTTAACTTCTAGGGTTCATACATAATTTGGGGGAAATAAAAATTCTGAATAGGGATGAGAAATAAAGGTCCATTTGACATATAATATGTTGGAAATTATGAGAAATTGATGATAATAACTGGGTTCCAAGGCCATGTAAGTTTCGGCCAAAAAGCAAGGATAAAGAGGGGACTTCTCCAATTTGATCTTTGTTTCTTAGATGTTGAAAGAACCGGGTGCATGCTTGATCATTTTACATGCAAAATGTATGCTGAAATTTATTGTACAAGACAAGTACATTTAGAAATTCTTGTGAGCATTTATGTGAAATGCTAAATTATGTAATGATGATGTGAGAAAATGATTATAACTTGCATTGATTATTAGAAAGTGTTTCCATGTAAATTCTTATGTATGTTGGGAATGTATGTTGAAGTTAATGTTCATAAAACAAATTAAAAAGAATGAAAAAGGGAAACTTGAGGTGTGTTAAGCTTGCTTTGACATGATGTAAGAATGTTGTAGTGCAAATTGGTGGAAACATGAACAATTTAGCAAGAAAACATCTAGAGAGAGGGGTCTAAGTTTCGGCCCAAATAAAAAGAATCGAGGGAGATATTCTTAAGTGTAAATGTTGTTAAAACATGCTGAAAATAAACATGTTTTTGGCATAATTATGGTAATTGAGGACAAATAATTAGAAATTATGTTAAAGAAATGTTAGGTTCAAATTATAAAACAAAAAGAAACTTAATGTAAACCAAAGAGAAAACTCTCTCTAGGGCCTGCCATGGAAGAAGAAAGAGAGAGAATAGAAATTTGATGATAATCCTTGATAAATTATGACTTCAAATAAGTATCTTAAGACTAATTCAAGGGTTGAAACTGAAATTTAAGCATATTAGTGTATTTTTTTTCAATTATGATTATACAAGTATAATAATTATACTAAGTGCTAGCTTGAGAGATAGATAGGTAATAAATCCATGTTAACATATAATTTTAGTGAGTAAAATCCAAGGATTTCATAAATGAATTGGGTGAAAAGGGAGCTAGAGGGTTCGACCAAAACAAAGAAATGAAAGAAAGAAATTATGCGTGTTAAACATGTGTACATGGACATAACTTGAAAGTAGTATTTAATTGTTGTATAACATGATTGGTATATTGTGAATATGAGATTTTTGTGGGTTAAATGAAAGAAATTAAAGAAAATGGCCACCATAATTCGACCATATGCTTGTTTAGTGGAGTAACAATGTAGAGCATGATTCTATGTTGAAAGCTTGAAATTCTCATGAGAAGAATAACGTGACTTGCTTGAGGAAAACTTATAAACGTAGTCTTGATAAGTTTCGGTCTTGTGTTGTGCAATGAAACAATAATGGAAAACAAAACTTGTTATTATCCTTGGAAATTTAAAGAATAAATGTCAAATCCTTTAATGTTGGGTCCTTGAAAGGTTAGTACATGTTCTATATATGTTAAAGTATGGTAATAATCAAGAGTTATAATTTCAACTGCATAATTCCTTTGAATGTGCTTAGTTGTGTTATCTTGAGTTTGATTGGATAAAGTAAATTGTACCATGTAGTTAACAAGTTGGTAATAGGAGGAATGAAAACAAACACACAAAAATAATGTTTGAAAATTTGTGAGGCCTATATTTGGCCATGTTGAAGAAAAGAGGAAGAGAGAGACCTCATTCATGGGTATGTGTGCGTGTGTGTGTCCTATGTATCAGCCATATTATAAAGGAAGGAAGGAAAAATGATTCTTGTGTACTTGTGATCTTATAAAATGATAATAGATGTTTTTTAACAAGTGGAATGAGTTGAGGAAACAAATGTGTAGAAATAGAGATTTTTTTGACACTCTTATATTGTATGTGATATGACTAGGGGTTGAGATAAAAGAGGAAAAGTTGAATTGTGGATGTTATGTGTAAATAGAAAGGTTGATGAATCTGGACAGATTCGTCTCCTGACTTTCAAAAGAATTCGAGTAGGAGGATGAGGGAATTAAGATCGGGTTCCTTCATAGGAATTATAGTTATGGGTCACCAACTGAGACTGGGTTATGACAAACCCTATAGGGCAGTAGGTCTGATTCATTAACAATTAATTTTGAGTGTCTTGGGGGCAGAACTAGGTTCTCCTCCCTCAGGGAACTTGTAGCCCCGTGTCTTAACTTTCCAACGAGACCAATCTCGTGTGAAACTGAGTCCTAGAACTCCAGATATAATCAAACATCTGAGGAGAGGTCGAAATGTGACCTCTGTGGGCAGATTTGGAAAGTCATTAAAGTGACTATCTAGATGCATTAAAGGTGAAAATTAGGCCTTTTCCCTTCAGAGAACATGTAATTATAACTATGGTCGGACAAAGAATGACAATATTAATGGATGAAATGAGAAATAAAGGAATAATTAAAAGAAACATGTTGAGTTTATACTATACTTATTCTTACAACATTAGTGTAATCTTTTCACCTTGACATAATAAACTTAACTAAACATAATGAAAGAGAGAAACATAGATAAACAAGAGGAAAACATAATTATTTAAGTATAATAAAGGAAATGAAAGGCATAAACAAGAGATTAATGAAAGCAAAACTTAAGCATTATAAAAATATAAAGAGAGAGTAAGAACATGATCTTGATCTGAAAACCAAGATGCCAAAATGCATGGCAAATGCCTCCTTTTATAGGTCAAAATTTGGAACTACTGATTTGATGACTAATTGTTGAGTGGGTGGCCACATCTTGACTTGGTGACAATCCTTATCTTCTTGTCTAAACAAACCGTCATTGCTAACTTCAGAATTTGAATAGATTTTCCCATGAAAGTTCTAGAAAATTATCTCAGCTTTTCAACAAAAAAAGAATCGGTGCATTTGGACTTCTAGAACTCGAGATATGGGTTGAACACTGAATAGTGTCTGGGCTGCAGGACATATTCTGACTTCTCTGTTGTTGCTAAGATTTGGACTTCCAAACAGCAGAATAGAATTGAGTCTTAGACTCCTCATGAATGATAAGATATGTTAATAGCAAACTTTCTTGGATGTAAGCATTGAAGTCCATATTGAGTTTATATTATATATATCCTAACACCATTAGTGAAACCTTTTCACCTTGACATATTAAACTTAGCTAAACATTATGAAGAAGAGAAACATAAATAAACAAGATGAGAACATAATTATATAAGTATAGTAAAGGAAATGAAAGGCATAAACAAGATATTAATGAAACTATAACATGAAATAAAACTAGAACATTAAAACTACAAAGAAAAAAAGCAAGTAAGGAAATGATCTTGATCTGAAAACTAAGATGCCTAAATGCATGGCAAATGCCTCCTTTTATAGGCCAAAATTCGAAACTATTGATTTGATGACTAATTGTTGAGTGGGTGGCCACCTCTTGACTTGGTAACAATCCTTATCTTCTTATCTACAGAAAACATCATTGCTAACATTCGAATTTGAGCAGATAGTCTTCATGAAAATGTCTGGGCTGCAGAAAAAATTCTGACTTCTCTGTTGTTGCTACAATTTAAACTTGAAAATGGTCCTTTTGAATCTTGGACTCCTCATTAAAGTTTTAGGCCTATGTCTTAGCTTTCCATACATATAAACTAGACCTAAATCCAAGTTCTACAGCTCCAGTTATGATTCAATAACCGAATGGTGTTCCAGTTTGGACTGAACCAGCATCTCTTGTCTAAGCTTAGCCCTCTCTTTGTCTTCTCAATTTCAGTAGTTAAACTCATCAATCAATCTTTTGATTTATGTGATAGGCCTTCATTTAAGATGAACATTTACCATATATTAAATGTATCTTATATTATTAGACATGTTATTATAAAACATGCTTTAGTTAAGGAGTTTTTGATACTATAAGTGCAAAATGATGATATAAAACCTTGATAAAAATACACTTTTAAGTACTAACCACACCCCCCAACCAGCTTATTACTAGTCCCTAGAAATCAAAGCGTTAAAATAGAAAAAACAATTTGCAAGTTCCACAAAGCAAGGCATTCATCATTCAACTTCCATTAATCTATCCAGATAAACAAACTCTCATTAAATTTATATATCTGCTTCATACTGTTGAAATAAGATATTAATAAACCTTCTTTTTATGTGCTCAATGTATGAAAACATAGATGATGGGGCTTTTATTGGAAGAAAACAATATTATGTTCTAATGTTTTTCTAAGGTTAACTTTCTTGGGTTGTGATTATTATCTTTTTTTTTCTTCTTTTTTTTATTTTTTTTATTTTAATATATATACATATAACTTAAAACACAATGCATCTTTAACCCATGTAACGAGCTTTCTACCGATGACTCCCGCACCAGTTGGTTTTAGGGCATCAGGTGTTGAGACACCCCTACGAGCTTAGTAACTCGGGTTGCAGATGCTGATACATAGATAGTGCGATGTTTGATTCCCTTAACCTTTTCTCCTTAACCCATGTAACAAGCACTAGGCCAATAGCTTCCAAGTCAGTTGACTTTAGGGTATTAGGTGTTAAAACACCCCTTCGAGCTTAATTGCTTAGGTTAGGGAGGCTACGAAACCAAACTTATCTACGTTTTTATTATCATCAATATTATCAATTTTTTTTTTGCAAATTATATACTATCCCTTTCCCTTAGTTGTTACCTTTAACAAAAGAACATAAATAATGTAATAATCCAATGTGCAACCCACAATCATATGTTAAAGTGTGTGTGTGAAAATGAAGGTTTAAGAATACTTGTTAAATGAGTATATGAGCAGAATCAAGTGATAACAATGCGAGAGTTTGTAAACCCGAATATTTCAAGAAGTATTCCGATAGACCTTGTTAAGAATGTTTAGCGAGATGCGTCTCAAGAGTCACCAAAGTTCCTCCTTTACTCTGCAATCCTAGTAACAACAGTTTTGCAAATGGTTTTAATAATAGAAAACATAGTTAGTTAATTTTTTTTTTAATATCAACTACTACCCTCTCCCCTCAACCAAAACGAGACATTGTCCTCAATGTCCTAAGATAGAAAGATAGAGTATATAAGACATCACCCGAAACAACGAACACTGACAAACCTGAAACACACTTAAACAAATGTAAGAAATAACAAAACAAAATAATATGCTATTAATAAAACCAAAAGACACAAGGTTTCACAAATGAAGGTTCAAATCTAATCTAAGCTTTTTACGGTTTTCCATAGTTGACCAATTTATGCGACTCATGGAGGGATCAATTACAGGGATGAAAGATTGTAGTTGGTCAATCAATTGTTCAAGAAGAAAGAAGCAGAGATTATGATTTGTCGTGCCAAAGATGTTAGAAATTCCCTGCTCCACACTTGAAGAAAAGACAACAAATTATCATAAAAACAATTAACATTTAACAAACCTATATGTTTATGGTGAATGTGCAGTTGGGCCCAAAAGGAAATATGAAAGATCTTTTCCAATGTGCCCGGACCACCCGGTAAGGCAATGAAGGCATCAGATGGTTAAACATTGTATTCATTCGATCAGACATTGTGGAGACCTGTAGTTCCTCTTCAATTATTTTTCCAATGATGTCCCCTTTTGCTAAAGCTTTGGGGACAACCCCTAAAACTTGACTTCCTCCTAAAAATATAGTTATTGACACCCCTTATTAACCTAAGGCTGCCTCCCCCATACACTAAATGAATCTTTCTCTCAGCTAGTACCTGACCAAGATGATTTGCTGATTCTAAAAACTCATTTTCTTTCCCAGGACTGGATCCATTGAAAACTTAAATATTTCTTATATGATGACTTGAGGAACCTGCCATTTCTACACACTTCTATATCTGTTGAATGTGTGGGTTAAGTAGAAATGAAGGGAAGGAAGAAAAGATTTTATAGATGAGAAATTAAAAATGCAATCATACCACTTATATGTAGGCCAGCTGGAGTCCCTCTCTCTCTTTCTCTCTCTTTGTTTTTGTTTTGAAAACATGTGTATGTACAAGTAGTTTGTGGCTCACATCTTCCCTTGGTTTTACGTCTAAGAACGGCTTAAATGCCCTCTATGGGTCGGGGATAGGATTCCCATCCAGTTTTCTTAAAAACTGGCAAACAAGGTCTTTTTTAGTCAGATTCCCAAGACTATGACGATCATATTCTTTATGAAAATTGGGTTATAACTCATGAATTGCACAATGCACATCTCCACCAGGATACATCTCAAAAGTCAATAGAAGATTATTTAAAGATTCCTTATGTTTTGAAATAAATCCTGACTTTTGACATTTTTCACAAGCTTTGCAGAACACATGTGTGTCTTTGAACATGGTGGGCCAATAAAATCCACTTTGTAAGATTTTTGCAATTGTTTTTTTACAAGAAATGACCCTCACATGCCTCAGAATGACAGAATTTAATGACTTTACTTACCTCACTGTCAGGAATGCATCTTTGAAATATTTGATCAGGACAATATTTGAATAAGTAAGGGTCATCCCAATAAAATTTCTTCACTTCGTTCAAAAACTTTCTTTTGTCTTGGGTACTCCAATGAGCTGGCAAATCTCCTGTTGCAAGAAAATTGATAAAATTACCAAACCAAGGCATTGGACTAAGAGAAAGTAAGGATTCGTTAGGAAAGTAATCATCGATTGGTGGGATGTCAGATGTTGAATTTATTGTCAATTTTGACAAATGATCTGCGACAACATTGTCAGTGCCTTTCTTGTCCTTGATTTCTTCATGAGAATAAATCATTTGCAATTCTTCAGATTCTTCAAACTCAGTTTTACTAAAGGTAGATTCAAATTGATCATAAACTAATTCTTCAATAAGATCTACTTCCTATAAATCATTATCATCTCTAGGTTGCTTGCAAATATTGAAAATATTCATCTCCAATGTCATGTTTCCAAAAGATAACTTCATCACTCCATTCCTACAATTAATCAATGCATTAGAAGTTGCAAGAAATGAACGTCCTAAAATAACAGGAAATGAATTACATGCGTAAACAGGTTGTGTATCCAAGACAATAAAATCCACATGATAAATGAATTTATCAACTTGTACTAACACATCTTCAACTATTCCTCTAGGCACTTTTATAGATCTATCAGCAAGTAAAAGAGTTACAGAAGTTGGTTTTAACTCACCTAGATTAAGACTCTGAAAGACTAAATATAGAAGTAAATTCACACTAGCTCCAAGATCAAGTAAAGCTCTTTCAATTTTATGTTCTCCAATAAAGCAAGAAATTATAGGACAACCAGGGTCTTTATATTTTAAAGCATTATTGTTCTGAAAGTTTCAAAGATTTCAGAGTTGTGATTGACTTTCCTTTGTTTGGTCATGGCAAGAAATTATAGGACAACCAGGGTCTTTATATTTTAAAGCATTATTGTTCTAAAAGTTTCAAAGATTTCAGAGTTGTGATTGACTTTTCTTTGTTTGGTCATGGCATGAGGAAATAGAAATACTGCAGGGGAATCAATCTTTTCTTTGCAATGTTCAGGTTTAACCCCTTCCTTACCCTCAGAGATTGACTCATCATCTTTCTCACAAGGTTCAAGAATGGGTTTTTCAATAACCTTACCACTATGGAGAGTAATGACTGATTGGACTTGATCCATGTGTTGGCTTCTGGAACTACTTGCATTTGCATTGTATTGCCCCTTGGGATTTTCCCGTGGTTGAGATGAAAACTTACCTTTTTCCTGAAAACTGAGAGTAAATGTGAATTTTGCAAGAGTATCTTTCAAATCAGCCATAGTTTGAGCATTTTGAGTGTTGATTGTCTCTTGCTTTTCCATGAATGCATGCAATGTTTCCTCAAGATTTATTCTAGGAGGTGGAGCATAAGAAGGTACAAATCCATGAGAATTTTAAAAATTATGGTGTGCTTGAAATAGTGGCTGTGAAGTTTGTGCATTATTGTTATCACTCTTCCAACTAAAATTTGGGTGATTTCTCCAACCAGGGTTGTATGTTTGCAAGTATGGGTTATGATTGGCCTTTGGAAACTGTTTAAAGCATGGGCTTGTTCATGAAGGCATTCCTTGAAAGAAGGCAAAGTTGGATAGTCATTGGTTGAGTGTTCATTGGTTTCACAGATTTGACACACAATGTTTTGAACAGATTTTAATTGACCACTCTTTTTCAATTCTAGTGCCTCGACTTTTCTAGCTAAAGATGCAAACTTGGCTTGGAGGTCATGATCTTCCCTAAGGTTGTACATACCTCCACTAGATGTATGAGGTTGAGTTTTACGTGGTGCCTCAAAAGTGCTTGTAGTGTCCTAATTTTGAGCATTTTCAGCTAGCAAGTCTAGGTACTCCATTGCTTCACCAGGGTCTTTATCTTCAAAAGTTCCATTGCACATCAATTCCACTATTTGCCTATCTTTAGGTGTTAACCCTTCATAAAAGTGTGAAACCAATCTCTATATTTCAAAACCATGATGAGGACATGTATTAAGCAAGTCTTTATACCTATCCCAACACTGGTAAAATGTTTCTCCTGGCTTTTGAGTGAATGTGGTGATTTGTCTTTTGAAAGAGTTTGTTCTATGAGAAGGGAAAAACTTCTTTAAAAATTGTTGTTGCATTTCATCCCAAGCACGAATGGATCATGACCTAAGATTTTGTAGTCATGTTTTAGCTTTATCTTTTAATGAAAAATAAAAAAGCTTTAATATAATGGTGTTCCTGCTACAATTTGATTCATTATAAGTGTTACAAACGTCTTTAAATTCTCTCAAATGCAAGTATGGATTTTCTAGATCTAAGCCATGAAAAGAAGGTAAAAGTTAAATAATGCCTGACTTAAAATTAAAATGAGATGCATCAGGAGGAAAAACTATGCATGATCACACACTTGTTCTTATTGGATTCATGTAGTCTCTAAGTGTTCTAACACGATTATTCTCATTATTTTCATTATGAAGCGACTGATTATCCTCTTCAGCCATGTTTTCTGAAAATAATGAGGATTTCCTAGAAAGTCTACCACTTAATGTGTATGTCCAAACTCTCATGCAAGTGCAGAAAGAAAGAAAAAAGAAGAAGAAAAAGAAGAAAAAGAAAAAGAAGAAACAAAGATTAGAAAAAAAATAAAAGTGAAAAGAAAAGAAAAGAAAAGAAAAGAAAATATATAATTTATACAATAACTTACCTCCGCAGCAACGGCGCCAAAAACTTGACACGATCAAAAGATTGACGTCTTATCCCAAGTGCAGGAGTGTCGAAGTAATAAATAACCCGGCAAGGTCGGGGTCGAACCACAGGGAGGTTAACTATAAAAATTATAAATAATAACAATAATGATGATGGTGATGGTGATGGTGATGGTGAGTTAAAGAGGACTTTGAGATGTAAGATTAATGTGAAGATTAAACAATGATAAAAACAGTTGTCAAGGTTAGAGGATCTACTAATGGTATTTCAAATAAGTATAATATAAACTCTTTTTATTACTCAACTGGAAACCACACACAAAGGAGGTTCCAATCGGATGATTTGTCATTAATAGCTCATTATAAATTATTAACATGATCATATTAATTATCTTATTTAAGTAACACCAAACTTTTAAATATTGTCAGGAATTCATGATGCTAACTTTTGTTAACAACAAATCAAGTTCCTTTCATAACACATGTGTAGGTTATACCATACGGTTGGCTATGAAAGTGCCAAGCATTTGTTGTACCAAGTGTTATAAAACACAAATCTAAATTAACCATTTAACAAGTAAGGTATTAAGAATTAATAAGATAAAAATGATAAGATATGTTAATAGCAAACTTTCTTGGATGTAAGCATTGAAGTCTATATTGAGTTTATATTATACATATCCTAACACCATTAGTGAAACCTTTTCACCTTGACATATTAAACTTAGCTAAACATTATGAAGAAGAGAAACATAAATAAACAAGATGAGAACATAATTATATAAGTATAGTAAAGGAAATGAAAGGCATAAACAAGATATTACTGAAACTATAACATGCAATGAAACTATAATAGAACATTAAAACTACAAAGAAAGAAAACAAGTAAGGAAATGATCTTAATCTGAAAACCAAGATGCCTAAATGCATGGCAAATGTCCCTTTTATAGGCCAAAATTCGGAACTATTGATTTGATGATTAATTGTTGAGTGGGTGACCACCTCTTGACTTGGTAACAATCCTTATCTTCTTGTCTGCCAAACACGTCATTGCTAACATCCGAATTTGATTAATCTAGACAACATAACTGTCCGCACTAGTAATTAAAATTCAATGGTAGCCTTAAGAACTAGATAAGTTGATTAATCTAGACAACATAACTATCCGCAGTTCATGTTTGACTTGATTGAATGTTTTCCCTAAGATTAATAACATAGATCCGCTATAATTATTAAACTTAGTTGCTTCACAAGTTCATATATCACAACTTCGGTTTTGATAGCAAACTTAGCAATAGATTGTTCACAATAATAACTTAGAGTCCGCTCTAGCAATTAAAATAAACAATCCTAAGAAATAAGTATAGGAAAACAACCATATTCATTCATCATATAAACTAAAAAAAAAAGGTAAAATAAATCTCATAGTTCTTGAAATCCAAAAGTTTCTGTGTCCTTGTAACCAAGAAAAAGAGTTTAGCCTTGCATGTCTATTGAACAACTAATCAAAAAGAAAGAAGAATGCATGACTCTTGGCTGACTGCCCCTTCTTCCTTTATTTCTTTCTTTTTATTTGACAGGAAACCATAATATCTCTTTTCCTACAAAATAGTCCTTACCTAAGTAGACAATTTACATTTAAGTAGTTCAATAACTATTTTTCTAAAAAAAAAGAAATAGCCTTGCATAAAATACTCAAACTTTGACTTTGGACTTATAAGAGTTAAATTTCCAAAATAAAGACTTGGATGTCGGTTTGGATGTTTGGGAAGTAATTTGAACTTGTTTCTTCATAAAACCTGTTTGCTAGTAGAATTCATGTGGCATCTTAGAAAACTCATAACTCTCTCATATAAGCTTATTTTCTACTGAAATTCAGTATGATGATAGGTCTTCGAGTCAGAAATTCAAAAAAATTAAGTTGGCATCAAATGGATTTCTCTAGCTCAAGATATTCAAGTCGGAATGGCCGAAGGTCAACATTGGCAGAATACAAGATTTGTCTTTGAAGGCTGCGATCTCCATGCTCTTTATCTTTTTAGTTTTCTTGTCATATATTTACAGAAAGGTATGGATGTTTGGTTTCTAATTCCACTAGAATCACTTCGTTTCAACCTCCAGAGTTTAAGTTCTCGCACAAAACATCGATTGAAGGTCAAATCTGCCAATTATCTCCAATTTACTTCTTTTTGAATCTTACATCCAAAAGTGCCTTCAAAACATATAACAAAGAATATCAAAGAATTTTATATATAAAACATAGGAAAAATACTAGGTAAATATGGGTAAAACTATTAAATAATATGGTTGCATCATAACTTATAACTCCCAAATCCGGTTATCCCCTTAGGATGACATTAGCCGAAGCTAATCATTTATCCATCCCAGTCATCCACTTAGGATGCCATTAGCTAAAGCTAATCATTTGTCCATCTTGGTCATCCCCTTAGGATGCTATTAGCTGAAGATAATTATTTATTCACCCCGGT
Source organism: Populus x sibirica (assembly GCA_019202695.1). Lineage (NCBI taxonomy): Eukaryota > Viridiplantae > Streptophyta > Magnoliopsida > Malpighiales > Salicaceae > Populus > Populus x sibirica. The sequence continues at coordinate 2,357,554 of JAGMVL010000801.1, forward strand.
CATCCATTTAGGATGCCATTAGCCGAAGCAAATCATTTATATCATTTATTCACCACGGTCATTCACTTAGGATGTCATTAGCCGAAGCTAATCATTTATATCATTTATTCACCCTGGTCATCCCGATCATCATCTGAGGATTCCATTAGCCGAAGCTAATCATTTATTCATCGCGGTCATCCTCTTAGGATGCTATTAGCCGAAGCTAATCATTTATATCATTTATTCACCCCGGTCATGCTCTTAAGATGCCATTAACCAAAGCTAATCATTTATATCATTTATTCATCCCGGTCATCCTCTGAGGATTCCTTTAGCCGAAACTAATCATTTAATAATCCCAGTCATCCTCTTAGGATACCATTAGCCGATGCTAATTATTTATTCATCTCGGTCATCCTCTTAGGATGCCATTAGCCGAAGCTAATTATTTATATCATTTATTCATCTCGATCATCCTCTAAGGATGCCATTACCCGAAGCTAATTATTTATTCATCCCGGTCATCCTTTTAGGATGCCATTAGCCGAAGCTAATCAGTAACCAATCAAACGTTCTTTAGGCAGTTTATGAAATCACTATAACATGATAATATATCTTTTGTAATGCTCATTGAAACGATTCATAACAATTTGACATTCACTATAACATAATAGTAAACCCTTCGTAATACTAGTACAGACATTCCATAACAGTTTAGCGTTCAATATAACACAACAATAGATCCTTTGTAATACTCAAACAAGCATTCCGTAACAATTTAGGATTCTGCATAACACAACATTAAATCCTTCGCAATACTTATACAAATATTCGTGACAATTAACATTCAGTATAATATAATGATAGATCCTTTGTAATACTTATACGACTATTCGTGATAGTTAATGTTCAGTACAATATAACAATAGATCCTTCGTAATACTAATACAAATATTCGTAACAATTTAGCATTTTGTATAACACAACAATAACTCCTTCACAATATTCATATAAACATTCGTGACAATTTACATTCAGTATAATATAACAATAGATCCTTTGTAGTACTCATACAACTATTCGTGATAGTTAATGTTTAGTACAATACACCAATAGATCCTTTGTAATACTCATACGAACATTCGTGACAGTTTAGCATTCCATATAGCACAACAATAGATCCTTCATAATAAATTCACTTCAGAAATTCATGTCCTGACGAAGGTCCGATCTTGGTCGCACCACCTAAAACATCAATGGCCATAAATTAGTACATTCGTATTCAGTAATCACTCAACTCGTCACCATGCATCTTTCAAGCATACACAAGTTCATATTCAAGTGTTCCACACAGTATAATCACACCAAACAATCATTTTAATCACTGGACCAATACGGATACATAAATCTGTTGTAGAAATTAGTTAGTGAAAAACTAGTTCGCTAGTGATGTAGATTCGTCAATAGACTGATTCGCTGGAGCACAAAATCGTCAGCGAATTGATTCATTATTGACACCACAATTCAGTAGTGGAAACTGATTCGCTGTAGACAACATAATTCAACAGTGAAAACTGAGTTGCTACAGATAACACAATTCAACAGTGAAAACCGAGTCGCTGCGGACAACACAATTCGGCAGCGAAAATTGACTCGCTGCAAACACCACAATTTGACAGCGCTGTGAGAACTGTCTCGCTACAGACAACACAATTTGGCAGCGAAAACTAAGATGCTGTGGACACCATAATTTCAGCAACGAAAACTAATTAGCTACGGACAACACAATTCGGCAGCGAAAATTGACTCACTGCAGACACCATAATTCGGCAACGCAGCGAGAACTGACTCGCTGCAGACAACACAATTCGGTAGTGAAAACTAATTCGCTGCCGACAACACAATCCGATAATGAAAACTGACTCGCTGCAAATTGTGTGATTCAGAAATTGGTAGCCAAATTGTGCCGCTGTCGATTCAGAAATCAGCAACGATAAACTGTGTCGTTGCTGATTCAGAAATTGACAGTGATTGTGGGGTCAATTTCTGGCTTTACTCTTTTTTATTTTATTTTTGGTGTTACAGTAACATTAAAATTATCAAGACATGGTTTTTGGTTTTTTATTAAAACTTGTTTTCTAGAATACGATGATTATTTATTTAAAAAATATACTGCTATTTAAAAAAAGATATATTTTTGTCAAAATAGAAAAGAAATGAATGAATAACGAAAAAGAGTTTGAGTGGATTTAAATAATTAGATTTTTTATGAATATTTATTTTAATTGTCTTAAGTATTTATTTTAAAAAATGTTGTTAATAAAAAGCATTAATTAAAAATATCTAAATAATAAAAGAAAATTTCGATAAAAGAAATATTTTTTTTTCAAAATTTAAATCTTTGAAGTTTTTTAATGAATATTTATTTCACTTGTTATAAGATTAAATAAAAATATATTTTAACTGGCGCACGAGCATACATAAAAGTACAAATACTAAATATAAAAATATGCTGTTGATATGTGCTACCGAATTTAATTTGCTGCTCCTGTCATGCCAACAAACTACCTTCAACAATTGGAAAGGCTGGTGCTGCAATTGACCTTCTCCCTCATAGCAAATTTTTGCACCTTTCCAGAGAAATTGACTGGTAAATCCCCAAAAACAATAGACTTTGGAATCATAAGGTCTGGCAATCGATTAGCACAGAAGTTAGTAATCTCTTCAGCACTAGCACCAAAACCTTCCTTCACTTTAACAAATGCACACGGCACCTCATTCAAAAGAGCATCAGGTTGTCCAACAACAGCAGCCTCTGAAACCTTTGGATGACTTAACAGCACTGCCTCCACCTCCAATGTGCTTATAGCCTCTCCCCCTGAAATGATAATATCCTTACCTCGGTCCTTCATTTGTATGTAACCATTCTGATGCCTAACTCCAAGGTCCCCTGTGTGATACCATCCACCCCTAAAAGCTTCTTGAGTAACTTCTGAATTCTTGAGGTACCCTGACATCAAAATGTTGCTTCTAAACATGACTTCACCAATGGTTTTCCCATCACTTGGTACGCTCTTCATGGTGTTTGGATCCTTTACATCAACCCCTTCACTTAAGAGGTTGTGCAGTCCCTCGCGGTTTCTAATTTTTTCTTGTTCATTTTCGAATGTAGAATCCAATTCAGGTTTCCATGGCCTAACGATTGCTGGACCGAGGGCTTCCGTCATGCCGTAACCATGATACACATTAAATCCCAATCCTTCAACCTTGGTGAGAATCTCTGAATATGGGAATGGGCCGGCTATGATAACATTGACATTGAATGGAAGTGGATTTTGGTTACTAGCTGGTGCATTTGCAATGGTGTTCAAAATAGCTGGTGGACCGCAGAAGTGAGTTACCTTGTGAAGTGATATTGAATCAAATATGACTTCTGCTGAGACATTTCTAAGGCAGATGTTTGTAGCACCAAGAGCAGCCATTGCCCAAGTAAGGCACCATCCATTGCATCGAAACATGTCCACTGTCCATAGAAACACTGGCATTTGTCTCATGTCAAATCTGAATATCTCTGCCAAAGAATTGAGGTAGGCAGCTCTATGACTGTATATCACTCCTTTAGGTTTCCCGGTGGAACCTGAAGTATAATTTACTGAAATTGGATCACATTCTTTGTTCGGTCGAATTATCGTAAAATCATCTCTCCCCATTTCTAGAAGACCATTGTAATCCAGGTCACATGATATGTTTTTGCAGTCCATTGAAGAAGTTGGTTTGTCACACTCGGGGATTCCCACGAGGTGGGGTGACTTGACACTTTTTAGAGAGAGTAGGTCCAGTGCCTTGAGTGCAACATCATTGAACTGGTAATCCACAAAAATGAGTTTGGCGTTCAATTGCTCTAATGTCAATGCCAATGCGGATGCATCTAACCTGGTATTAAGCGCAGAAAGAACTGCCCCAGCCATTGGAACACCAAAATGCAGTTCGTAAAGTGCTGGAACATTAGGGGCCAAAGCTACAACCTGGCCATGGAAGACAACTATTAGAAATGGCAAGATTTCAATATCATTGTGGCAACAATATGTAAGATCCAGTGATCCGTTAAACTAGTTTTTTTTACTTGGAAAGTCACCCCTACATACGTTAGGCCACCAGTTCCTTGACAATATGCATCTACTAAAAAAAACATGACGTTTGACTTAAAAGGGCAGCTCAAGTAGCTATTTCATGCATTTGAGTTTGTTAAAATGGATGAAACCTTGACAGAGAGTTGACACTTCAAAAATAAAAATAAAAGTAAAGGATCAAAATAAAAAATTTGAGCGGTTAGAGACTACGTGGATCAGGGCAGGTTGGAACCAATTAACCATAATTAATCAATGTAATTATATAGGAAAAGGGGTGCGACATTGTGCTTGGTAGATGGTAGCTTTTGCTTCTTCTATATATTCTAACTGTATAGAATATGCCTTTCGGATTTCTGTTGGAATGGGTTAATTGAATCTAAAAGTATATGCACTAAGCAAGCAGATAGTGAATTGATAAATGACTTAATATACAGTCCAACTTTTGTTTTTAATAGTTATCTTGATTGGGTTGGCATCTGTTAAGGTAACAAAAGATTAGATGCGATGCAATTTCAATGCAAGAAAATTGCACTTGCACATGATCATAGTTAGCTTGTTGGAAGTCACAAGCGGACTTTGTGTCATATGTCAATGGAACCACCATCCTCCTAGTAGACATATTATTATTATTACTACAACATTGTTAGGCGCTATACCTTGGGTTAAATTAATTTTTTAACATAAAAAATATTCAAAAATTGTTATCATATTTTCTATAAACACCTTGCTTCAAACTAGTAAATTAATGCAAGAAATGGTAAATTTTTTATTGAGAAATGATAGATTAGAGATAAAAGTTGTGTATCAAAATAAATATTTTCAGGTGATTAATTTAAATTTCAGATGAAAAAAATAAATAAATTAGTACACGAAATATTAAATAGTGATAAATTGTGTAAATTTATCGATCGGCTAAAATAATTATTTGAAAGAGGAAATCTTGTAAATTTGAGTGATATTATTTAGAAAATAGAAGGAAGTTTTGAATAAATTAATGTAGGTCTCTTTTGCATGAGAAATGTTGATTTCCAGAATAAACTCACGCATAAAAGTGCGAATGGAACTAAAAGTGGTAAAGACTCTAAGAAAATTTTTATGATAATTATAAATAGGAATCTACAATGAATTAGTCTAAGACACATGATGATTTAAGTAAATTATACAGTATGCAAAATTCATATTTTTGGTGAAAAAATATCGACTGTTTAGTTTTACAATGTTGAGTGTATCTCTCAATCCGAATGTTGGATCAGGCTGTAATTTTATGAGGGATAGTTAGACATATTGGTTTATCTTAGGTTACAATTTCAAGACAATTAGAGCTTGGGAAGGTACTAAAGATCAAATTTCAGTGGTTAGTGCATAAAACAATAGAAGTTTAAGTTGGGGCCAAGTTGTAATTATGGAAAGTTTGAGGCAAGAGTATAATAAATAAAGTGAGAGCATTTAAATTGTGAATGGCTTCTCCTAGAAACCATTCATGGTCAACCATTTTGTTTAAGAAAAAAGGGCAAAGTTTTGTTGATTTTTACTTGATTTCCACCTAATTCATCCATTTAAACACTAGATAAAAGTGAGTAAAGGATCAAAAGAGAGTTTTAAAGGAATTTGAACTAATAATTGAAGACTTCTTGAAGTTTTGGAGAGTATAAAGTGACAGGTCGGGAGGAAACAATTAGAGGAAGAAAAAACTTGTTTTGAACATCTTTTTCCTTTAAATTTCTTGTGTTTAAGAGGTGAGAAATTTTGATTCAATCTTGGTTTGAGTTTATCTTGTGAAATGATACATTTTAGTTGAAAAATGCATGATATAAATTTGATGATTGAATGATTGTTTATTGATGAAATTGTGTCTGAATAATATTTATAAGCATGATAAATGATTTGGTAAAGGTTCAATTGAAAAAATTGAACAAGAAAATTTCATCCCCCACCATGGGATGAGTTTCGACCAAAAAGGGAAATCAAGGGGAGTTGGGATTTTGATGAAATTGTTATTAAGATTGCATAAAATTGTGTTGGTATGGGTAGTTAATAAATGAAACAAGATGTAAACATTACTAATTAAAAAGGGAAGAACCCATCGTTTGTCTATCAAGTCTTATTCACATGAAGTAGTTGTAATTGTCTCAATTAATGAAGAATTTATGTTTGAATGTATGAAGTGAACATTTAAAAAGTTGATGATAAATTAATTATACTCATTTTGAAAAGGAAATCCATCCTTACCTTACCATGGATAGAGGTTTCAACCAACTCTACTTAAAGGGCTTAGAATTGTTGGTTTAATTGACTTGTGACATTATGTAAAGTTGTGTTGATGTTAAAGAACATTGCCTAAATATGGTTGCCTTGAATGGGGAAAACTTCATAAAAGTAAATGGTTATGCATCCAGCTAATAACTAGAACCTTTCTGGACAATTTTATTGATTGACTTCCAGTTAAAATTTGAAATAATAAATGATAGAATTTAAAATATTTTTTTTTCATGAAAGTTGTAGTTAAAGATGTTAACTTTCAAATGGGATTAATATTATTTAATTTTTAGTTATAGAACTCCGGATATGGATTAAAAACTAAAGAAAGGTCATGCTGGATTTTTCTTGGATAGTTTTATCAATTAACTTGTCGCTGAAGTTTGAATTGGTAAATGATAGAATTTGAAATATATTTCTCATGAAAGATGTAGTTAAAGATATTAAATTTTAAATGGGACTGACCTCATTTAATTTGGAGTTGTAGAACTTTGGATATGGGTTAAAAACTGAAGAAGGTTCATATTGAACCTCGCTAGATAAATTATGAATGTCACAAAAGGGCGTTAATGGCAAAACTAGGTTTCCTTCCCTCACAAAAATTATAGCCTAGTATCTTAAATTTATAAAGAGAAAATCCATCCCCAAAACCAAAATCTAAAACTTTGGTTATGATTAAAATAAGAAATAGTGTTCTTAAAGTAAAACTTGAATGATAGAAATTATAAGAACAAAACTTGAGTATACTAGAGTATACATGTGTGTGTGTAGGAATTGTAGGAAGTTTCTCTTGTTAATTAGATCAAGAATATAGGTTGAATAAGGAGTTGTAATGAGATTTCAATACATGTTAAATTGTAAATGATGATCAAGTTGAAAGAAATCAACTTAGATTATATTATATGGAACGAGCATTGAATGAAAAATGATATTGTAAATTATATTTTTCGTGTACAGATACTCCTGAGCAAAATGGTGGGGTTGAAAGAAAATATTGGCACATTGTCGAAACTGCTTGTTCTTCCTTGTTGTCTGCTTCTGTTCCTAGTGAGTTTTGGAGAGAAGTTGTCCTTACTGTTGTAAGTTTAATTAATACAATCTCATCTTCTTATAGTTCAGGTTTTTCTCCTTTTGAAAAGTTATATGGGTATGTCCCTAGTTACTCCTCCTTTAGAGTTTTTGGTTGTACTTGTTTCATTCTTTCTCCTCATACAGAACGCAGTAAGTTGTCCTCTCGATATGTTATTTGTGTCTTTCTGGGTTATGGTGAAGGTAAAAAGAAGTATCGTTGTTTTGATCCAATAAGTCAGAAACTTTATGTGTCTCGTTATGTTGTCTTTCTCGAGCATATACCTTTCTTTTCTATTCCATCCACTACTCATAGCTTGACTAGACCTAATATTATTCGTATATATCCCTTTTTTGAGGATTCTGATAGTTTATCATCTCAGGTTCCTAGTACCTTAGATACCCATTCCCATGTTCTACCAATTTATACTTATCATTCAGCAGCTACTAACACTTTACTCTTCGGCACACCTGAAGCTCCATTCTCATCTACAGCCCCCTAAACTTTGTTTGAGATTATGGATCCACCTCTACATCAATCCATACGTATTCATAAGTCCATAAAAGTACCAAATTTTGCTTATTCTTGTTATTCTTCATCCTTTACTTCTTTTTTAGCTTCTGTTCATTGTCTCTCTAAACCCTCTTCCTATAAGGAGGCAATTCTTGATCCTCTTTGGCAGCAAGCTATGGATGAGGAACTTTCTGCTTTGCTAAAGATAAATACTTGAGATTTGGTTCCTCTACCTCCTGGTAAGAGTGTTGTTGGTTGTCGTTGGGTGTATAAGATCAAGACTAATTCTAATGGGTCTATTGAGCGATACAAAGATAGGTTGGTTGTAAAAGGATACTCTCAACAGTATGGTATGGATTATGAGGAGACATTTGCCCTAGTTGCAAAAATGACTACTATTCGTACTTTTATTGTTGTAGGTTCGGTTCATCAGTGGCATATCTCCTAACTTGATGTTAAAAATGCCTTCTTAAATGGAGATCTTCAAGAAGATGTTTATTTGATGCCCCCTCCTAATGTTTTACATGACTCTGAGTATGTTTGTAAGCTCAAGAAAGCGTTATATGGTCTCAAACAAGCACCTCATGCTTGGTTTGAAAAATTTTATGTTGTGATCTCGTCTCTTGAATTTGTTTCTAGTAGTCATGATTCTGCTTTTTTTATTAAGTGCACTGATGCAAGTCGTATTATTCTGTCTTTATATGTTGATGATATGATTATAACTAGTGATGACATTGATGGTATTTCATTTTTGAAGACAAAATTGGCTAAATAGATTGAAATGAAGGATTTAGGTTATCTTTGATATTTCCTGGGTATTGAGGTAGCTTACTCACCTAGAGGTTACCTTCTTTCTCAGTCAAAATATATTGTAGATATTCTTCAGCGGGCTAGATTTACTGATAACAAAATTGTAGATACTCTCATTGAGATTAACGCAATGTATTCTTCTTCAGATGATCTACCTTTGACAGATCCTACCTTATACCGTACTATTGTTAGGAGCTTGGTATATCTCACTATTACTCGTCCAGATATTGCATATGTTGTTCATGTTGTTAGTCAATTTGTTGCTTCTCCTACTACAGTTCACTGGGCAACTGTTCTTCGTATTATGCGATGTCTTTGTGGTACGGTCTTTCAGAGTCTTTGACTCTCATCCACCTCTTCCTTGTAGCTGTATGCATACTCTAATGTTGATCATGATAGTGATCCCACAGATCGCAAGTCTGTTACTGGTTTCTGTATCTTTCTAGGTGATTCTCTTATTTCTTGGAAAAGCAAGAAACAATATATTGTTTCTCAATCTTCAACCGAAGTAGAATATTGTGCTATGACATCTACTACCAAAGAGATTGTTGGTTATATTGGTTACTTACTGATATGAAAGTTTTTCTTTCTCATCCTACTCCTATGTATTGTGACAACCAGAGTTCTATTCAGATTGCTCACAACTCGGTTTTTCATGAATGAACTAAGCACATTAAGATTGATTGTCATCTTACTCGTCATCATCTCAAGCATGACACCATTACTCTGCCTTTTGTTTCTTTTTCTTTGCAGATTACAGACTTCTTTACCAAGTCACATTCCATTTCTCGTTTTTGTTTTCTAGTTGGCAAACTCTAGATGCTTGTAACTGTCGTACCGTGAGTTTAAAGGGAGATGTTAAGAAATATATATATTTATTTTGTTTTATTTATTAAGTGTAGAATAATATTTTCAGTTTAGCTTATATTAATCTCTTTGTATTTAGGTTAAAGCTACACTTCAGAATATTGTGATTAATGAACACCCCAATCTTTCTCTCTTATGTTTGTATTCATTTTTTGTTAATTTGGATTATTTTAACAAAAATTACTTGTGTGATAATGATATTGGAATTTTATGAAAAGTTTTATATAGGAAATGACAGGACAATATTTAGATAGAGTTTTTGAATAAGAGAAACTCTATCGAAATCTCATTAAGTTAGGAAAGTTTTCATTTAGAATAATAAATCGAGGTAAAGTGTAAGCCTTCAATCCTTTTTGGAAAAGAGTCAGAAATAGTATGAAGAATAATAGCATGACTTATATAAAAAGAAATTGAAATGATGAGACCTAGTGATGTTGAGTATGAATTACAAGAGATTAAACTAGACAAATAATCATAAAAAAGTTAAAATAGCTAATTACATGAACATGAGTATTTGATTAGAATAATTTGAAAATTTTGGAAGACGAAAGGGTATAAATATGTTTGTTAAACAAAAAGTTACATAATTTAAATGTATTTTAAATTTAAATAATAGTGTGAACCAGATATGGTTGTGATACACACACACATAATCGTATCAAGTAGATGTGTTTGAAGAAACAAATTGTGGCATGGATTAAATGTGTTGTTAATAAAAACTTCCTTAATGTGATTGCGTTAGTTTTATAAGCACTATGATGAAATAAAAGTTTATCAAGGATTCAAAGAAATGTACTAAATTGGAATTTGGCATAGGTTGATGTATTTACCAAAACATTAGCTGAATTGGTTTTGCTTATATCACGTGTGTGTGTGTGTGTGTGTGTGTGTGTGTGTGTGTGTGTGTGTGTGTGTGTGTGTGTGTGTGTGTGTGTTTAACATGTATTTATTATAATATATTTTAATGTTATAAAAAATAAACTATTTTTAGAATTATCACTGACTCGAACAGAATAATAGATCGTGCCTAACATTTCTTTTAGTTAGGTGATGATGATGTAATTTTAAATACATTGACTACCTTTTGTAATGTAATTTTGAGAATAACTTGTATATAAATAATATCAATACTAAGGATGTTCATAACTTAATTATTAAACTTCTTTCATTGGGTTTGAAATATGACATTTAAACCTACTCTAGTTCTATGAAATTATTATTGTATGTATTTAGTTCATAATATTCATATTTTGAAATTGTATATGAAGTATGAAATGAAGAATATGGAAGGATATATGATTCTATTCTTGACTGATGATGTAACTGGTTAAGGTCCAGAGAACTTGGATAGTGTTGAGATGGTGAAATAAATGTGTATGCAGGAGTCGATGACTTGGGAATGGTCCTTATTAAAGGTACACTCTATTGAAATCCTGATAGAGCCTTAAATGATATGAAGGTTGGAAACATGATACTAATATGTAATAAAAAATAAAAAATTTACCATATTTTTCTAAGTTTAAGGCTAAAGGAAGTTTATATCGTCAAGAAAAGAAGGAGTGTTAAATTTTGTAGTAAAAAAATTTAAATAATATGAGGATTGACTATATATATATATATATATATATAGAGAGAGAGAGAGAGAGAGAGTTAGGTTTCAGCTACTTTCAAATCCAGTTTATATATCCGATCAGTTATTTATCAAGCAAAATAAATATATAAAAAATTATTTAATCTATTTGATTTGCGTTAAAATATTATCATTCCTGTTGATGAACCATAACAGTTTGTCAATAAAAATATAGAATTAATAAGGGCAGAAAATACAGTTGGCTTCATATTCAACGGAGCTGAATCACTCCCTGGAACTGAAGGAATTGATTAGATCAATTTTTTAAATATTAGTTATAGAAATTAAAAAGAAGAAACATTATTAATGAATTCAGGAAGAAATAAAATACATAGCAACAAAAACAGAATTTATCATTTAATCCGAGAATTTGAAAGGAAGAACTAAGAAGAAGAAAAAACACAAACACACAATATGGGAAGACTAAAAAAGTTTAATGGCTTCTCAAATTCACTTGCATCACGTAATTCTTTTGGTTTGACTCTGGGACTCGACATTAGCTCATTTAATAAGAAATATTTTCGACAAGAATGCATATATATAACAAAGTGTGGAGAGCCAAACTTACAACATCTCCAGGGAAAATCTTCAACTGGACCAAAGCAGAAGCGACCTTGAGACATCTCGCAAATGTATCTTTCCATGAAAATCTCACATAACTTCCATACACAATTGATGTTTTATCTCCGTAAACAGTAGCTGCTCTCTCTAGGAAACTTATTGGTGACAAAGGCACGTAATTTGCAGGGCAAAGAACTAGGTCCTCCATTCCTTACGTCTCTCAGGGGATATTCCTTGAATTTGAAAGAAGTGAACGCTTGTAAATACAGAGATAATGCCTATTGCGTCAGGAGTCAGCCCATAACGGCCTTTTTATTTGGAAAAAAAATGCTCCTTGACTATTGAGGCAATGACAAGTTCGGCACGACTCTAGCTTTGTGGTCACCCCATTATGTCGTGTCATTCTTCATTTTTACTAGGTCATGCTTGGTTGACCAATGACTATGTGCATCTAATGGTTGATATATAGTAAGAAGTTTTCAATCTACTCACATTTCCTTCCTTAATTAGGTTAGATTTACCCTCTCTTAATTAGGATTATTATATTACTATTACTTATCAATATATTTTAAATCATTTTTTTCTAGTATTCATGTTCAATAAAAAGATCAAAAGTAGGGTGATGACCTAACATCCTTGAACTCAGCTACGATCTGAGTCCAAACATATATGAGTTTGGTTAGCCAACAAACCCAACATTTCTAAGCTCAGATAAGTGTTAAACCCATGTACATTGGTCTGGTAGGTTGCTAGACCTAACATCTTTAGTCTCAGCATCTCGTTGAGTCTAGATGGATGTAAAACTAATGATCTTTCTAGGCTTTCTATTGGGTCACAAGACCTCGTTAATTTTTGGCAAATACCCTTAACATAAATAGTTAAGGTCAAAGATACTCAATCCTCTATATATCTAGGTTTATAAAAGTTTTTAAAAGGACCTGTTACTTTATTCCTCATTAATGATGTGAAAGAGATATTTATACTTCATGAAATGCTATCAATGAAAAATGACCCTTAAACCCTCCCTCTCTATAAAAAGATAAGGTTCATGGATTATAAAGCTTCGAGATTCATAATTTATATTCTCGACTGAATACATATTTTCAAAGAATCTCTCTAAAATATCATTACACACTCTCTCTCTAAAAAGATACTTATTTAAACATTGAAGAGTGCCAAAATCAACTAAAATAACGTTTTTTTAGGTACCAGTCATAGCTCCCTTGGCCTACCAGGCATCAGGTAATAGCTACTAGAGAAGAAAACATTTCTTGAATCAAAAGGTTAACAATTATCCGATACATATGCCTTGTTCTCAAGCTACTTGGATTTTTAGGAGATCATCAATTGATGTTGTTAGTGGGGAAAGATTAAAAAGCCATCAAATGTTCTTTATGAACTAGTTATTAATATCCCTAATCACCATAAAAGGCAAATGATCAAGACACTCCTTGAATGGGATGTGTCACAAATCTCTCTACAGTTGTTGGCACATTTGCTCCATTAGAGTTCCAGCAACTCTTCATTAAGTAGAAAAGGTTGTGTAGTAATTTGTTCACTCTAAGTCGAGTATGATTTCTTCTACTTGCCCATGGACTTAATGAGATGAGAAAATTTAGGTTATGTGTTTGCCAACTTTACGAATGTAGTTGGAGCCTCGAGATTTTGAAAAGCTTTCAACAAGTACAAGTGGAATGTTGGTTGAAACTGTAAAACTATTGCGATGTCGCGTCGTATAAATTAATTACCCTAGCTTAAAACACAACACACAAGATAGTATAGAGCAAGCAAGGGGTCGATCTCATGAGGAAGGTTCAAGTCAGATTTTTATGCTAGATGATATGCAATTAAGAAGGGGTTTGGAGGTTATGTAGGCTAAAACAAAAGTAAACAGAAAGAAGCAATCAATGTTAAATCAAACAAAAACCAAAATTTATCAAGAAAAACAAACATTGTTTGCAAATAAACGTCTACCTACAGAAATCAGAACTGATCATGGAAACGAAACGTCAATTTATACTCTGAATATTTATATTTTCTTATGTTGATTAGTTAACAGATCCGCTGTATAACTAATCCTAACCATCAAACAACCACAATGTCCACACTAGTAATTTAATTCAATGGCAACCTTAAGAACTAGATGAGTTGATGAATCTAGACAACATAATTGTCCATAATCCATGTTTGATTTGATCATTCGAATGTTCTCCCTAAGGTTAATAACATACATCCACCATAATTATTAAATTCAGTTGCTTCACAAGTTCATATACCACAACTCCGATTTTGATATCGAACTTAGCAATAGATTGTCTACAATAATAACTTAGAGTCTGCTATAGCAATTAAAATAAACAATCATATGAAAAATAAGCATAGGAGAACAAACATATTCATCATATAAACTGAAAAGAAAATGTAAAATAAATCTCACAGTTCTTGAAATCTGAAGGTTTCCATGTCCTTGCAACCAAGAAAAATAGTTTAGCCTTGCATGTCTACTGAATAATTAATCAAAAAGAAGGAGAAAGCATGATTTCAGGTTTTGTTGGAGGAATGTGCGTTTTATCTCTCTTGGCTGGCCGTCCTCTCTTTTCCTCTCTCTCTTTTTTTTTTATATCCTAGGAAACCCTAATCCATTTTCTACAAAATAGTCCTTTCCTAAGTAGACAATTTACATTTAAGGTTTTTAACAACTATTTTCCTAAAAAAGGAGAAATAGCCTTTCATAAAATCTTCAAGCTTTGACTTTTAACTTAGAGGATCTAAATTGCTGAAATAAAGACTTGGATGATGGTTTGGATGCTTTGAGAAGTACTTTAGACTTATTTCTTCACAAAACCTGTCTGTTGGCAGAATTAATGTGTCATCTTAGAAAAATCATATCTCTCTCATATAAGCTCTTTTTCTGCTAACAATTGTTAGGCTAATAGGTCTTCAAGTCAGGAATACAAACAAATTGAGTTTGCATCAAATGAACTTTTGTAGTTCAAGATATTCAAGTTGGAATGGTTGAATGTCAACACTAGTAGAATGCGAGATTTGAATTTAAAGGCTGTGATTTCCATGATCTTTCTTTTTTATATTTTTCTTGCCATGTATGTGTAGAAAGGTATGGATGTTAGCTTTCAAATGCCACTAGAATCACTTCGTTTTAACCTCTAGAGCTCAAGTTCTGCACAAAACATCAATCAGAGGTCAAATCTGCCAATTATCTCCAATTTACTTCTTTTTTAATCTTACATCCAAAAGTGTCTTCAAAGAATAAAATAAAGAATATCAAGGTATTTATGTATAAAACATAGACAAAATACTAGATAAATATGAGTAAAACTATCAAATAATATGGTTGCATAAAAAACATGTGAAGTATCTTTAGCAATCATCTAAGAGAGAGGGAAGAGTCTCCCTCACACCTAACACTCTGATCAAATGAAAATTTATCAATAACCAATAAGAATGTAAGATTCTTGTATGTGAATGACTTATTTAAAATGACTTTTTATTTTCTCTATATGATACCTGAGGACCTTCCAATGATGGGATTGACCCATTTTTCCTAGTGCGATTGCACAATTTACTTTGGAAGGGATCACCACAGTCTTCCTAGTACAATTGCACAACTCTCCAAGAATTAGATAGACACTATCTCAGTAACGGGTATTAATATAATCTTCCTAGGGTAACAATCCCATAATCTTTTAAAGATGGGATAGACGTATCCTCTCTAATAGGATTGCATAATATACCTTGGAAGGGATCACTTTATTCTCTCTAATGTGATTGCACAATTTACCTGGGAAGGGATCGACATAGTCTCCCTAGTGCAATTCCACAACTCTCCAATAATGGGATAAACCATGCCTCAACAACAGGGATGAACGCGTTCTCCCAAGGGCAATAGCCCTACAATTTCAAAAAGTTTTGACTTGATTCCCATAAAGCAATAACATCAATCTTTATATGATCCTAGCATCATCTCAACGATCTATTAGAAATATAAAGAAACACTCGCAACCCAGATTTCTTCTCGGTTCCAAGCAAGAGTCATATCCTACTAAGATTAGGCAAGATTCAAAGCTCTATTCCTACCAAAATTTGATTTTCCTAGGTATAGGTGTTGGACCCATATAGATTTTCAATAATTTCCTAAGGCCTTTTAAACCTTGCATAGAATTTTTATTACGGGCGTTAGACCCATATAGATTGGCTAGAGAATTCCCTCAATATTTTTCTAAGTATGGGTGTTAAACCCATATAGGTTTTCAAAACTTTTCTTAAAGGCCTCAAACCTCGCGTGGAATTTTTACTACGAGAGTTAGATCCATATAGACAACACAAGTCAACAAAGAAATGAAAATAATCAAATTCATAAAATAAAACTAAATAAATGTTACATGAATTAACCCTATAGGATTGGGGTTGTGTACTTAAGTAAAGGGAGGGGTGGAACGAGGGTCATATATCTAGCTCGGGCTCTTCAATTAGATATTCCCAATGTTGGGCAACAACTACTCTAACAGGGAACACATCTGCAAAGTCAGGTATCGGGACTGGTTGGAAAGCAACATTGAAGTCCATCTACACTCCCCATGATTGATTGAAGAAATATAGGTTGGATATGACAAGAAATATCTTATCTCTAACAATCTCGAACAAAGTTGTAAACCCAAAAAAAATTCCTAAAACTCTCTGGGAGAGTTCCTCAAAGCCTTTAGCTGAGCCCGAGAGCTTTAGGCTTCTTCCCTGATAATTAGAAGCTTAACTTTTAGACCATCTTGGGTGATTTTTGCCTCTAGAATCTCTCATTTCATGATATCCACTTAATTATAAGTAGCCTCAAATAATTTATCATTGTAGCCCAATTGAAGAACAACACCTTATATATGTTCATTCAATTATGAATAGGCCACCTTAAGGCTCCTCAATCCGGCCCCACAATAGCCTTCTCCTCTTTTAGACACTCAAAGATAACCTATTTTCCTATATTTTTAGAAATGACCTCCCTTACATGGTTCCTCTCTGCCATCTAGCGCCTCTTGGAATGACACACATTATGAAAGTCTATCGAATCCAAGAGTTATGAACAATGGTTATAAAACAAAACTACAACATAAAATGAGAAATTTCCTTACATTAAAGGTCATTTGTCAAGTTAAGGCCAAATGGTGATAATAGCTCTCATCAGACATCATTGAGAGGTTTGAGGGAATGGTCAGGGATCCTCTCTTGTAATCTCACCACCTCGAGGCTAGTCTCCCCAAGGCTTGACCTTCCACCAATAATAGCCTTCATAAGCTATCTCTCCTCATTAGTTAAGGTGGGGAAACTGAAGGGAGCTTAATAAAGAGCGAGGTCAGCAAAAATATCCTTAAAATTAGTTTCCTCGAGAAAAGCCTAAGTAGAGAGCCTAACTGCTACAACCTCTGCATACAAAGTTGGAAGTTGAGGTAGAGGAAATGCCATCATAAGAGCCTCTATGGTTGAGAGCCTCGAGGCTAAAACACTAGTCTCTACAGGGGTGAAGACTCTTCTTCTCTTAAAGTAGGCCACAACGTCCGCAAACACTTCAAAAGGTCAAATATGTTTGACTCCCTAAAAAGAGAGAGTGACTACCCTTAGCTTTCATTTTTATAAGAGTTTTGGCTCCCACCATTGCATCCTCTAGGATAGGGAGTTCATCGATGATGATGAGGTCGCCCTCCATCTATTCTTTAGTCTTGCCTATACTCAAGATAAGAGACAAAGACCCTCTTAGTGAACTCTCCTCTACAAACCTTGCTGAAGTTTCTCGTTCTCCTTTAATTCTCAATCCTATACAAAAATAAAGGTACTAGTTAACTTAGATGTAATAAAAACAAAAAGGGTAAGGAAACTACATACTTTACAATAGAGCATGGTAGTTCCCTCAGGCCATCTTATTGACTTCGTACTTGGTTAAGGCCAATGCCAATGCAATATATGTCTTCTTCTCATTCGAGCTCAGATGAGGTATATTGAAAACTTTAGAGGGAGGTACCCACCAATAGTGGGAGCAACCCCAAATCTATTGCATCTCATCTTTAGGGCTGACTAGCCTATTATACCTAAATATTAGCCACCTCATTCTCTATTTTCTGACATGAACAAGTTTTCCCTACAAGGCTCCCTTTATGACTTATACAGGCCTGTTGGTGAAGGAAAAAAAAATCAACGCATGTCATTGCCACCATTGATGCCAGTAGCTAGATGGTAATAGGTCCTAAAAATTATCCACTTGTTGGGGTGTAGCTGGCCTGGATCTAATTGGTAATATCTAAAAATCCCCTCATAAATCCTTGAAGAGGAAAGGTGTACCCCAAAGCATATATGTAGAAGGCGAATGTAATTTCCAAATGACCCTAAGCAGAGCCCAAGATTAATTGGTTGATACGCTTAGCCTCAATAGGCATTTGAGTTGTGTACTTTCTTGTCTGTCGAACATTAACGAAATCAATGTCCTCCATACCTAGAGTGCTAAGAGCATTATCCTTAAGAGCCTGAGGCAGTCTTCCTCTCTTATGAGGTTTACTATTAGCGGCAGGAGAAGTACTTCCCATATAAGTAAAGCAACTCTCCCCCTACCAGAAGTGGATGTTAGGGCTTCACCTCTTTTAGTTTTGGGGCTCAGTCTAATGGACTATTGTCCTCTTTTGTTTCCCTTGGTCCTATGTTGAAACTAAAACTCCTTATAAGAGGCAACAACATCCTTATTGGGTCCATTTTTCTATTTAAAGTAGAGAAGGAAAAAAATACCTTTTGAAGGAAATACCTGGAAAGAGGGCTTCTTCTCATATTATAGTAAAACTAGTTCGGGTTTTTTTTCAATAGAGTAGTTTTTAAGCAATTATAAAAAGTGAAAGTAAAAGAAAAGATAGAAGCAAGAACGACCAGGGTTATAAAGGAAACATCTTTTCACCCTCACTGTTGGATAAATGACTTTCCGTGTCATATCAGATCTCCAAAAGTCCATTCAATTGCCACATTGAATGCACATCGTCATTTTTTTTTCCAAGGGACACTTTTTATTTAAATAAAGATAGGTCACCTGATCATCCCTTTTAAATAAGACAAGACATATGGCTACAAATAGTCCTAACAGTTATGCAAAGAAAAATCTCATGGGAAAGGTGAAAATTCCCTTATTAATATGATAAATAACTCTCAAGTAAAAAGACTTTCTTTAAAGCTAGTAACCTTCCAAAATCTTTGCGTAATAAATATGCAAAGACTTGGGGGGGCTACTGATGGATCAACATGTTTTATATTTTTTTTTTAGAAACAAAAGGGCCAAAGGCATGTTGATGACTCAACATCCTAGGCTCAGCTATACACGGAGCTCATGTACATTTGGTGTAATATGCCGCCAAACACAACATCTTTAGGCTTAGCTACATTCTGAGCCCAGGCACATGCGGGTCTGACAAGCCACCAAACCCAACATTCATGGGCTCAGTTACACGCTAAGCCCATGTGCATGGAGGTCTAGCAAGATGCCAAATCTAATATCCCTAAGATTAGCTATGCGGTAAGCCTAACCATATATGGGTCTCATAAGCCACCAAACCCAACATATATGGGCTCAATTACATGTTGAGCCCAAGTACATTTTGGTCTAGCAAGTTGTCAAACCCAACATTCCTAGACTTAGTTACGCGCTTAGCCCAAGTACATCCTTGGGCTTCGCATCTCACCAAGTCCAGATAATGTAAAACAAATGATCTTTCTAGGCTTTCTATAGGGTCACAAGACTCTGTTTGTTTTTGTCGATACCCTTAATATAAATAGTTAAGGTCAAAGATATGCATCTCCCTATATCTCTAGGTGTATAAAAATCTTCAAAAAGACCTATTATTTTATTTGTCATTAATGATGTGTAAGGGATATTTATTCCTCATTAAATGCTATTAGGATAAGATGACACTCTAGTCTCTCCTCTCTATCAAAGGACTAGGTTTATGGATTATAAAGCCTAAATGATTTCTTTAAAGAGCCAAATTCACAATCTCTATTATCAATTGAATACATATTTTTAGAGTATCTTTCTAAAATATTATTGCACACTCTCTGTAAAAAAATACTTACTTGAACATCGAAGAGTCCTCGAATCCACCAAAAAAGATCTTATTCAGGTACCACTCATTGCAACCTTGCCCTACCAGGTATCAGGTATTGACTACCAGCTACATTGGCTAGGGAGAGATGAAAAGATTGCTATAATCAAGAGATTAACTAATTATCAGACATATAAGTTTTGTTCTCAAGCTACTTGAATTTTTGGGACATCATCACTTCTTTTTAAAGTTCTTATTTTATCATATTTCAATTTTTATTCTTTTGTTTGAAGATTTGTTAATGTATCTCAAGATTTTGAAATATACAATGTTGCAGGAGACTATTGTTTCTCTTTTTAAAAATTGTACCATATTAGTGAGAGTAAGATCATGAGACTGTACAGAGCATGGAAGAGGATTCAATACTAGTTGCGCCAAGGTCCATTAATTTTATTTACTTATCCCTATTTCAGAATTTTGCTTATTAAGTGATTGGTATGAGACAGCGCTGATGTCAATGAGCACTTCAAAAAGATTGGGGGAGAGAGCAATAAGGTGACTTGATTAAGAAAGAGAGAATCTGTGATGAATAAAAAATATGTTTTTCATATATATATATATATATATATATATATATATATATATATATATATATTGGTGGATTCATATATGCAAGGTGTAAGACAAAGAGGTTAAATCCAAAATTGAGAGGGAAAGCACAAAAAATAAAAGGAATTTCCCCTTGACAAAATTTTTAACCCATTGGTCATGGAGGGTAACGCTTAACCTCATCCTTCATAATTTTTCTTTCTTCCAAATAAAGACGAATGAGATGAAAAATTATAAGAGATTAACGTTCTACCCATTTCCTCTCATACCAAACATCTCCTTAGCCTTATATCTCAAGAATAAGTTGTTCTATTTACTGATTTGATTTTTTAATAACTTAAGAGTTTAAACTTTAGTGGCTAAAAAGGAAATATACTCCTTAAACATAGAAGATCTTACATTCACACGAAGTCACAAACTTTCTTCTTCTTCTTCTTTTAATTCTAGGAACATCACCACACCGCTCCAGTGTTTGAAAAAATCTAAATCTTTATAAATTCACCAAAAATAAAATAAAATCAAACCCGCGTTGGAAATATATATATTTATAGAAGACATCACATTTTGGCACATAATTCACGGTGAAGGACTGACTAAATTTAGCTGAATTGCTAACTTTTTCTTCTGACAGAATTAATCTCATGTGATCTTGTAGATATCCCTGCCTAGAATATTTATACGTCAAATAAGGCAACGAATTTTGCACGCCATCATGTGAACCTCACATAACACGGCAAAACCCTATAACAAATTAACCATAGTAACCCCCGTGTTCTTGACGAGTGAAAACATCATCAAATCTTCTCGTCATTAAGTGCCTTCAATATCATCAAAATTGTCAGTTACTCAAGAGTCAAACTTTGTAAATTATTATTGACACACAAAAGTTTTCTACTCCTTTTTTTAAGATTATAGATATCTTCTATTATGTATGGCATCAGAAGATCATAACAGTCGGCCTCTAAAAAAACTTGGTGAATGGGATGTGAATGATCCTGCCTCAGCTGAAGGATTTACGGTGATATTCAGCGAGGCTTGAGATGAGAAAGTAGCTATTGGGGCGGCTGGTAATGGCGTATCAGTAGAGATAATGGTCATTATCAACAAAGCAATACATGCAAGAAACCAAAAAAGAGATAGCTTTGTTGTATCCAGTGACATGGATATTATTGCTGGTTGTACAAACAAACAGATTGATTAAGGAAGCTCGATCTTTGTTTTTTCTAATTTACTTTTCTTGTAAAGTCTTGACGAATCCAATTGGGATGAAGAACAAAAAGTATTGCCTGTTGAGGTGCAAGCCAATGCCTCAAAAATATATTTTTTTCATTCAATAGTTGGGTTGTAAAAAGTGAAAACTCTTTTGAATGACATTTGATCTCAGATCACTCGAAAAATTCTCAATTCAAGTCAGAGCATTATATAACACAAGAACTACTAGATCTCTAATTAAACAAAAACAAAAAAGTTTCATCAATCGAATGACATAAGAGAACGTATTTTGTCATCAATATCTGTAGCAAAAAATGATTAATTTACAGTGACTGTTCTCTGATTTGCATAGATATCAATCATAAAAGGAGAAATCAATCCTACAACTGCAAAGAAGGAAAGTTGAGAATGTGGAAACATATGCAGGCAGGCTAACAATATTAAAGCTATATTGCATACATGAGCTGCCTCCACTACATTTTGGCTTTTCATATTAAGTAATCTGAGCATGATGTTTCAAATGTTTCCTTTCGGTACTTTCAGAGGCAATAAATAGTTAAGTATATAATTTTTATATTCCTATGGTTACATAGCTATTGTTCCTTATTGCTGCCAACAACGGATACACTTGGGTAAGCTTGAACCTGCAATATTTCACCAAAGTGATCTTTCTTCAGAGATTATGAAGTATCTACAAACCCCCACTCATCGAAGAAACAGTGAAGATATATACAAGCAATCAGATAAGATAAACTGGACATAAAAAATTAGTCCAACATTGCTCCACCTTCTAATCATGCATTTAATTATGACCAAGACTGAAATGAGTCTTTCCCATCTGGCTTCCATTGATACATATTGTATTGATTTGTGTTTCATCGGCTGTTTTTAATAGTTAATTAATACCAATTGGCGTCTTTGAAGTTGTTTTCTATCTCTCTTTCTTTCTTCTCTAAGAACACAGCTGGGTTTCATATATGCTGTTAATTTCTATAAGATATATATCTGGTTCGACAGAAGAAACATATTCATGCAACTAACTTGTTACAAAAGGCAAGTATGTGAAGATAAAAAACAGTATGTTTTTTTATATGATCAAGTATCATCATGATAGTATTCACACAACTACGATAATTTTTTCTTTAGTTATCGGCAAACTGGTACGAGTACAAAAACCAATAATATAAAGTCCCATCTACTTGAATTGAAGTCTGCTACGAACGAAGTTACTTACAATCTAAATTAACCAACATCTCAGATATGCAAAAGAAATTATTTGAGATTGCTTAAAAACTTAGCTAATAAATTACTATATTTCTTGAGAAAAATAAAGTATTATTTTCCGTAAGGTCTAATTACCTTACAAATTTGAAAACAAAACTTGATTTCTTTACGGACCTTCACTGTTCATGTGTACAATGAAGGTCCATAAACAAAAATGAAAAGAAAAAATTACTTTTTGAAGACTAAAAGAGCCTCTTGAATCATTTAATTTTGAAATCTTTCGCTACTTGCTAGTTTTTGCACTAAGATCTTTGCAGATGTTTCTTACACGGTATGGATAGATAGTTATGATAGAATCTCTTCTTCTTCCACAACCTTTCCTTTCTCATTGCAGCTCTTGACTTTGTTGTCATGCTGTTCCAATATGTTGATGCCCATAACAGCCAAGTATTTGGTAGGGACATCCTTCATATCTTCATAGTGCATTACATAAGCATCCTTAGGAATGATACCTTCTCGATAAGAGGGATGACAATTTCTTCCTTTTCTAGTTCCCTTCCTTTCAGCTTGGCCAACATTTTTTTCTCGTTTGAATATCAATAGCTCTTTTATAGTTTTTTTTTTCCTGGCTTAAAGCCAAGCCCAAATCTATGATTTTAAGTCTTCAACCTTATCAGACTTATCCTCTCAGGATTCCTAGAGATAGGATCATACTAGAAATGAAGTTTATGCTTTAAGAAATATTTGGCTGCCATTATTGTGGCTTCATAAATTATTGGTTTTCTTAATACTGTGTTTTCTAGCACCCATTTTGCATTAACAATTTCAAAGCATGAGATTTCCATCTTTGCTCCCTCCTGCTTCTATGTAGAGAACGACCACATTCTGCACTATTGCCAAGGTTTTTTTGGCCTTAACTATCACCAATGTCCCATTCACAATATACTTCATACATTGATGCAAGGATGATGCCATGACGCTAGCGGCGTGTATTTAAGGACTTCCTAATAATATGTTGTATGACAGGTGGGTGTTCATGGTTACTAAAAACACATGTGGCCAATGAATAGCTCTATTTCAATGGTCCCCACCCTTGGGGAACCATCATAAGCCCTAGTTGTCATGATGCTTGATAGCATATGTGTTGAATAAACTAGCATTTCATCGAGCACATGTTTTTGGAGTACAATTAAAGTTGGATCGTTATCCACCAATACGTTTCCAATGGTGCAATCCTTGCACCTCACAATGATGTATATAGGCTTATTATAACTCATTCCTCTAGCATCGAGCTTGTTTTTAATGAATATAGGTAATTTGTCACATGAATTCTTATGACCAGATGCTCCATAGTCCTTTGGGTCATGTCTTGGGGCATACATGCCTCGTTTAACACTTTTTTCTACACATTATGGTGTGACTTAGAACTCAGGATAAGAGGCATCAGGGGTATCCTTGCAGGGGGTTTTTTTAATTGCTCTATCACACTATACTTATTGTGCTTCATCAACTTTAGGAATTCAATAGCTTCTTCCTCATTCACAGGTTTGTTTGTTTCTATATCTTTGATGGCATCTACAACCTCTTTGCGTTTGACTTTTCATTTCCTTTCTAGTTCTTCAGATGTAAAACATCTGCCACTTCAAGTTAATCCATCAATTTCGGTTTGAAACACATGAGCAGAACCCTCTATATTGAGAGAATTTCTATAATTATAAGGCAATGCATTATAGTTTGTATTATAGGTAATGACAGGCCTTGTCGGGATAAGATTCGATGGACCATTCTCAGTATGTTGAAGCCTACACATCTCTACTTTCTTCCTTTAGAAACTTATCATGCCTAAGATATCATCATTTTCCTCATTTCTTATTTGTAACATACCACAAGTCATCATTTGTATCACCTTCTGTTGAAACTCTTCACATTCATCGATGTTATATTTCATTGTTGCATGGAACCTATAAAAATCATCTCTTTCTTGAACCCAATTCATTTTTTGTTGGAAAACACTCAGCTTACACTAGCATGTCATATAACATATCCATATTTACCCTTAAAACATTTTCTTTCTTTCTTCCAAACTCCACAACATTTACTCCCTCACTACTAGAAGCATGATTAGGCAGGGGGTGGAATTAATGTTGGGGGTATCTTTAAAGGTTATCCATTCTGCTTTGAATAATTGCAAGAGCTTCCTCTTGAATCCTAAAAAAGTATTAATATTGTGGCCAGGGTTTTCGGCATGGTACTCACAGGTTAGATCTGGTTTCTACCAATTTGGTAAGAGAGGCTTTAGTGGTGAAAATAAAAAAGGGGCCACATGACCTATGTTTAACTATTTTGCATAGATTGCTTTTAAGGGCATAGGTACAGGTGGGAGTTGTTCTAGGTTTATTTGATAAACTCTCCTTGGATTATTTTCAGCTTGGTTTTCTAGCGGGTTGGTAGGCTGGTTTACCAAAAGAGGCTTAGCAAAGTTAATATTGGATATTTGGGAAGATGGGGTCTGGTAGCTTTGGTAATTCTTTTTACCCTTATATATATCTCATTTCCACATTACTCACATCAACATTTGTTTTCCCTTACTAAACCCTTTCTTCTCGGTAGGTTTTGATATTCCACCACCTTTTATCCCCTGTTCTATTCTCCTAGCAATAATAAAATCATAAAAATATTGGGTGGAGCTACCCATCAAATCCTTATAATATGCATTGCTTTGTTTTTCCACCTATGAACATACTCCCTTATAATTTTCTTGTTGCTCTTCTTCATCACCATCAAGTTTTTCTGGTCCGTAGTGCTGTCAATATTGAACTTGTATTGTTTCAAGAAAGCATCAGTAAGATCACTTTATTTCTTAACCCTTGTGTTATCCAAGGTCATGTATCAACTTAACGCAAAATCGATCAAGCTATCTTGAAAGAAATGGATGAACAACTTCTCATAGCGTATGACTTCTACCATTTTATTGTAGTATGACCTCAAGTGTGTATTAGGGCATTTCAGTCCCATATACTTAACAAATTTTGACACACTAAACTTCTTGGGCGCCACTACATTTGGCACCAAGCATATCTCAACTGCTTCAACCGGGTCATAGATGTCAAATCCCTCAACAACCCCTAATTTTACTCTTACACAACCCACTAATCTTATCCATGATGATCAAAGGATTTAACCTCGTGGGATTCCTCTATTGTTAGAACTATTATAGCTAGCACTTGAGTAGGCGTAATCGGGCGAATCATCAAAATGCTTGTTATTCCTTATGGTCTAGTAGCGGGATTTTACCCCAAGTTTTATGAGTTAAGGATAACCAAAGCTATTGACAGCAGTAACATGGTTGGTTGTTAACTAGATATCCTTTACCCAAACTACGCTTGCAATAGTTGCTCGAGTAAGCTAGCCATCTGAGCCATATTATTCTTAACATCTTTCAGCTCTCTTTGGTAGTAGGCCTTAAGGTGAGCCATCTCTTCATTCTTCATCCTTTTGCGAAGCCTAGTATTGTATACTCTGGATGTATAATTATACATGATGATATATACTGGATATGGATTAGCTATACCTTGGGCTAATATATGGTCACCATTCCTGTATAAACGGGTAGGGTTGTTATCCTTTCATAGTTGTCGAGACAATTTAATATGAGTCAATGCTTAATAAAAATACACTCATCACAAAGAGATATTATTCAAAAGGTTGGGTCTAAGCCCTTTTCATTAATACTTGATGAAAACTTTTACATTTGAAAGCTAATATACTTATTATCATTGTTTATAGGGAGAAAGGCAAAGCTTTGGTTTTTTATGTCCTTAAGAAAAACATTAGTCTCAATCATACTTTTTTGATATTGATGGACATCCCTTCCAAGTTGCCAGGCATTGTGGCGAATACTTCGAGCATAGATAATGGTTTCATTAGTCTAATCATCCGCGTTTCTTATCTTCTTTAAAAGTGTCATATTGTTCATATCTAGTTGATTGTTGTTAGTATCAATCATCTAGTTATGGTGCTTTAGCAGCCCGTTCTTTTCTTCCAAATGTCTTTCCTTGGCATTTTCTTTGTCAGGCTTCTTCTCTAGCAAGTTGATCTTATTTCTTATTATCCAAATCAGTTTAAAAGACCCCGACAACTTTTCCTTTGGCTTTTGCTTCAGCCAACTCACTTTCTAGCATCACATGCTTTTTGTATAGCCTTTCATACTGCTCAATCCAACTTTCTAACTCAGTTTTGGTCCTTGAAGACAAATTAGTCCTTTCTTGACAATTGTTGAAATTAGTTTTCAAAGTTTTTAGCTCAGTACTGGTTTGCATCCAATGTGTTCCCAATTCTTCTAGCTCTTTCTCAGCTTGGTTTCTAACCGTCTTTTCTTCTTTTAATTGCTTCTCTAAGGACATGATTTTCTTGTCTTTTTTCTTCAGTTGTTGCTTATAAACTTTCTCAGTTTTTCTTTAATGAGGAGTTACTCCTCGAGAGATATCCTAACAGCTTTCTTTGGTGCCTACCTTTATTTGAAGCTTTTCATATATTCTCTCAACTCTTTCTCGTTACCAATCCTTTTTCTTTTAGTTGGTTCAATAGTTTGCGAAGTCCTGACTTCAAATTCAAGAGTCATGGGGATGGTGACTAATGATAGATTTCTCCACTTTGGATCTCTCAAACCATCTGATTTCTTCTTGACCAATACCAGAAGTTTTTAGTCTTGCTTGATGTTCTCCATAACTTCTAAAGTAGATTGGTCCTTAAATAATCTAGAAAATTGAGATAACTCGGTCATCCTTGACACATGCTGTACACCCTCAAGTTTCTTTACAGCCAAAGTGAGCGCATAGCTGACATATCTAGTCACTCTAATTAGAGGCACCCATCGTCTTTGCCCACAACTCATTAAGCAATATGTTGCTCTCATCCACGAGGCTTTCCACTTCACTTCTCCCTGCAGGATTCCTTGTAATTTTATTTTCCAATTTTCCTTGCTCAAGTCCTTCCACTCCTCTTCTTTAACTATCTTCAAAGGATTTTTACTACATCATCAGAAGTTGTTAAATATCAACTTCTTAGTTTCTATATGGCTAATCAGCCATATGTACAATAATTGTTCACAACATCTCATTGATCCTTTGTCAACCCTCCTACAATGGTTAAGTGTTAAAATAGTTTTTGCTAATATTGCCATAATAGGATTTATTGATTGTTTTCATATGTAACAAATATTATAGCCGCCTTTAAACTAATTATTCTAGTGAGGTTTGGAAATGACACCAACTTGAAGATTTCTAAAACAAGTATTTTGGCTTTTTCTTCAATAAATCTAGATTCTTCCTCTTTTTGAATACCTCTTTGATCATCTTCCACTTCAGGCCCCTAGCACTTTTCTCCAATATCTTAAGGAGATCTAGAACTTTGATCAATTTGGCGAATTCAGTTAGCACTTGGTCGTGCCTTTGGTGGAAGTAGACTTTATATAGATTTTAAGGAAATTTGGTCAGTAAACCATACTCTTCCAAAGTAAGGCACATGTCTAAATTCCTAAAAATAAAGCACCGGTACTTGGGGTCCTAAAAATGCATCAAGGCTTTAATTGCTGAATTATGCACGAACACCATCGTGATTTCCACTATCCTCCCATATTTATTCAAAAACTCATCCTCGCGGATGCTTTTCATGTGTAGGATGAGCTTCTACAGTCTTTTCTGAAGCAACTTATATTTTTTTATGAGTGGTAATTTACTATTATCTAGTCTTAGGCAATCTCCTTATAACAACTGTAAGGATTCAGAATCCAACCTGTATTCAACAAAGATCATCTCTTTATCAGCCTTAAATCCTACATTTCAATATGTTTTTTTAGGGTTGAGCATGTCTTAATCCAATAATGTTTAATTGTGGAACATACATCCTACAGGTGTTGCGATGTCGCGGTCGCACAAATTAATTACCCTAGCTTCAAACTCAACACACAAGATAGTATAGAGCAAGCAAGGGGTCGATCCCACGAGGAAGATTCAAGTCGATTTTTATGCTAGATGATATGCAATTTGGGGGGGGGTTGGACGTTATCTAGGCTAAAGCAAAAGAAAACAGAAAACTATCAAACAAAATTTAATAAAATCGAGAAAATTATCAAGAGAACAAACCTTGATTGCAAGCACACATCCACCTACGTAAATCGAACCGATCATGAAAACGAAACATCAATTTATATTCTGAATATTTATCTCTTCTTAACATTGGTTAGTTAACGGATTCGCCGTATAACTAACCCTAACCATCAAACAACCACGGTGTCCGCACTAGTAATTTAATTCAATGGCGGCCTTAAGAACTAGATAAGTTGATTAATCAAGAAAACATAACCGTCCGCGGTCTATGTTTGATTTGATTGAATGTTCTCCCTAAGATTAATAATGTAGATCCGCCATAATTATTAAACTCAGTTGCTTCATAAGTTCATATACCACAACTCCGGTTTTGATATCAAACTTAGCAATAGATTGTCTACAATAATAACTTAGAGTCCGCTCTAGCAATTAAAATAAACAATCATAGGAAAAATAAGCATAGGAGAACAAACATATTCATCATATAAACTGAAAAGAAAAGGTAAAATAAATCTCACAGTTCTTGAAATCCGAAGGTTTCCATGTCCTTACAACCAAGAAAAAGTGTTTATCCTTGCATGTTTGTTGAACAACTAATCAAAAAGAAGGAAGAATGCATAATTTCGAGTTTCTTAGAGGAGGGGGGTGTTTTTCTCCTCTTGGCTAGCTCCCCCCCTTCTCTTCTCTCATTCTTTTTATATCCTAGGAAACCCTAGTCTCTATTTTACAAAATAGTCCTCCCTTAAGTAGACTTGTTTACATTTAAGTACTTCAATAACTATTTTCCTAAAAAAGGAGAAATAGCCTTGCATGAAATCTTCAAGCTTTCACTTAGAGGAGCTAAATTGCTGAAATAAAAACTTGAATATCAGTTTAGATGCTTCGGAACGTAATTTGGACTCGTTTCTTCACGAAACCTGTTTGCTGGCAGAATTCAGTAGTCATCTTTGAAAAATCATATCTCTCTCATATTACATTTTTTTTAGCCGAACTTTGGAGAGTTTATAGAAATTTGAGTTAGGAATCTAATAAAATTGAGTTTGCATCAATTGGACTTCTGTAGCTACAGATATTTAAGTCGGAATAGCCGAAGGTCAACATTGGCAGATTGCGAGATTTGACTTTGAAGGCTGCGATTTCCATGGTCTTCCTTATTTTATTTTCTTGCCTTAGATGTCCAGAAATGTATGGATGTTAGCTTTTTAATTCCACTGGAATCACTTCATTTCAATCTCTAGAGCTCACACTCTGCACAAAACATCAACTGAAGGTCAAATCTGCCAATTATCTCCAATTTACTCTTTTTTGCATCTTTCATCCAAAAGTTCCTTCAAAACATAAAATAAAGAATATCAAAACATTTTATATATAAAACATAGGCAAAAATTTAGTTAAATATGGGTGAAACTATCGAATAATATGGTTGCATCAGCAGGCAGGTTATATGTCTTTTTATGTGAGACATTGAGGTAAGCATCATTTAGTCTAAAAAATGTCTCTTATTGTCCCAATGATTACCCAAAGGTTATATGGGAGCTAAGTATGTAATGGGATGGTATACATACCAATATCAACCAGTCCAAGTAGTCAACAAAGAGTCAGATGGTTTTACGCACTTAAACCTTGACTGAAAGTCATAGGGTAAGCCATTACTCTCCCACCTAACCTGAAGTTTCCATATGTGTGCATTCCAAAATGATATATCATAAATAGACTAGTGATGCATGAAGGCATTTATTCA
This sequence comes from Populus x sibirica, assembly GCA_019202695.1. NCBI lineage: Eukaryota > Viridiplantae > Streptophyta > Magnoliopsida > Malpighiales > Salicaceae > Populus > Populus x sibirica. The sequence continues at coordinate 2,388,340 of JAGMVL010000801.1, forward strand.
AATCCAACGTACATGCATGAGCATGATAAAACATGCTAAAGCATAAATAAATATATAAAAAAAACAAAATGCAAAAATTTAAACACATCAAATCATATAAACTATATAAAACACACAAAGCCTAGTCCAATACTGTAAAAAATAGAAGGTCCCTATTGGAGTCATTATTCTATCGTACATAAGCCCGCATGGCATAACGACGTCAGGATTAAGGAGTTTCCACCTAGTTGTTTGGTTTAGGTTCAGTAGGAGACCCGAGTGGACTAGTCTTATCTTAAATTCTAGTATAAGGGACTAGTTATGGCTAGGAAAGGTATTAGCACCCCTAGCAAACTTTACTTGAGGTAACCTGCATTGTATGGTCTGGATATGGTTTAAAGGTGTTTATGGGTTCCTAATCGGTGGTACGTCTATGGCTTAGAACAAAACTTTACACTCATGAATAAATCTAGCATTTTAAATTTATTACGGGCTTGTATGTCCAGGTAAATTCTTATAGGAAGAATCCATTTAGGTGCCCTGATAGGGTTCACCTATCCTGGAACGCAAAAGTGTTTTCCATAACTTGTATATTGTGGTGCAAAATACTCTAAATTAAAATTGGTAAATATCCAAAATAATTCTAAGAATTTTCTAGTCATCTCTTAGTACTTAAATACCAACCTGCTGATAGGTCCGGTATTTATAATAAAATATTGACCATTAATTTTCAGGAATTAAAATTTTTAGGGTTATTGAGATATTAGTCAAATTCTTAAGGAAATTTACAAACTTATTTTAAATTAAAAAAAATGCACAAAAATTTTCTAAAAAAATGCTAAAAAAACATTTTCTCCTCTTTATAAATAAAATGTAATTTTTTATAAGGATTGAGCCGTATGCAACAAGCAAAAATTATTTTTTGGTTTTTTTTAATGCAAAAACTTATTTTTGTTAAAACCAAAACTATCAAAATAGACCTAAGAGGTGTTTGACAAACACACCCTTAAATTAAAAACACCTTTAGCAAAAACATTGTCAACCAAAAAAGGTCTTAACCATTGACTCAATTTTGACCCAACTAGGTCGACTCGACTGAATCGACCTGGAATCTTTGTTCCGATCATAAACCGAACCAAATACATTCACTTCGATTATCCTTTCACTAATCTATCATCCATTCACTTCGATTATCAATGAATCAACACGATTTGGTCTAAATGGGTTTCAATTCTACACTGAAACCTTAAGATTAAAACCCATTAAAAACTTGTTATTGATATCAATAAACCCTAGATTATTAACTAATCAAGTATCACGAAGTGTTTAGTACAAACAAATTGACCAAAATTGATCCAAATCATAAAGTTAAGTTCATGTTCTTCTTAAGAACACGATGATTATTGCCTAGTAACCTAGAAAAACCAAGCACACTATTAAACCCCAGAAATGGCCTTCCAAGCCTTAAACCACACTGTTTTTGGTCCTCACGAACCACATTACTAATATCAAACATAGTTGAATCAAAAGAACTAATAAAAAAGATCAAATCATCAAAATCATGCATTAGATTACACCTTCAAAACTTTAGCCCCAATGGCAGCCAATAACAACATCAAATTTCAACTCAAAACCGACTCTCTAAACACCTTGGGACCCAAATAAAGATCATGAACCAAAAATTACACTAATAAACCAAAAAAAAAACATCAAACACCTACAACCATATTTAGCAGAATACAAAAACCATTTTATTTCAACAAAATAAACATCAAAATATTTTCTAAACATCCAGTAAACAGTAACAAACAACTCAAATCAAAATTAAGCAAAGAAAAATAACATTTCATACATTAATCGAAATACAAGTTCAATACAATGTATCACCAAAAACAACTTCAAACCATCATTGAAGCATGTAATGGAGAGCTAGAGGTGTGCTTCATGGACATCACCTACTAGATTAAAAGTGTTTTTTTTTTACTTTCCAATCTCTAACAATGGTTGATACCCTATCTTTTCCAAGCTTGCAACTTTCTCTTAAAGTTAAGGAAATCTTTGTGCTAGGCTCTTAAACCTAAACTCTTGGAATTCCTTTATTCTATCTTTCTCTCTCTTCTTTCTCTCCTCGCTGCTGCTACTCAACGTTTATTTTTCAGGGGTATTTATAAGGTTTCAAGGTAGAATTCAATCAAAGATTAATCCTCTTTCATCAAAGCTTGGCCCTTTAATCAAAATGAGAGATTTTTTGATACATTTTATAGTTATATGTTATGCACCTATGTTGTTTTTACAATTATGGTTTTGCAATAAACTTGATATTGTGTTACAACTAGACAACCTTCATTTACACAACTCTTTCCTTCAATCCTACACTTCGATTCCCACCCTTGATGATTCCATTTCTCTCCTTGATCATATGATCAAGACCCTCCCTTCTTTATCCCCTAATCGATCAACTTACCGTGTTTAGCTTTCACAATCTTGCAGAGAATCTGATTCTTCACTGTCTTCTTATCAAAAGGTTTTGAACTTGATGGTTAATAACGAGTTTAAGCCTAATCAAGTTACTGTTGATGTTGCAATTAGGTCGTTGTGTTCTGTTGGGAAAGTAGATTATGTTGTTTTATTGGTAAAGCAATTTTCTTTGAAGCATTCAAAGCCTGATATTTTTACCTACAATTTTCTTGTTAAGTCTTTATGTAAGAGTAGGATTTTGAATAGTGTTTACAGTTTTATTGATGAAATGAAGAATATTTTTAATATAAAGCCTGATCTTGTTACTTGTACTATATTGATTGATAATGTTTGTAATGCAAAAAATATTTGTAAGGCTGATAGATTGGTAGGTGTGTTAAATGAATGTGGGCTAAAGCCTGATGCTTTCATGTACAATACAATTATAAAGGTTATTGTATGTTAAGTAAAGGGATTGAGGCTGTTAGGATTTATAAACAAATGAAAGAGGAAGGAGTGTTGCCTGATCTTATTATGTATAACACATTGAATTTTGGGTTGTCTAAGTGTGGGAGAGTCAGTGAAGCCAAGAATTTTTTAAAAATTATGGTGGAATTGGGTCAGTTTGCTTATGTGGTTACGTATACTTCATTAATGAATGGGATGTGCAGAGAAGAAGATGTACTTGGTGCGATGGCACTATTGGAGGAGATGGAATTGAAAGGATGTAGTCTGAATTCTTGTACTTATAATACGTTGCTTCATGGGTTTTGCAAAGGGAGAATGTTGAATAATGGGATTGAATTATATGGGGTGATGAAAAAGGATAGCATAAAGCTAAAGGCAGCTTCTTATGTTACATTTGTGATGGCTTTTTGCAGGGAAGGTAGAGTTGCGGAATCCTATGAGGTGTTTGAATAAGAAGTAAAGAGTAAGAGTTTAACTGATGTTGCTGCTTATACTACAATGGAGAGTACGCTGAAGTGGTTGAAGACAGCCAGAGAGCAAGGCCTTGCTGTAAAGATGGAGTGTTGTCTGAAAGAATTAAAATATTTCTGCAATTGCTTGAGACGACCTGTGTTCTCTCTGCCATATATATACACCCAAAGTTTGTTACAGAACATTTATCTTTACAACAGATTACATACAGAAGGGAACCTAAGGATAAACAGAGAAACAGAAGTTTAAACACAATAGGACTAGATCTTAGTGTCTTTCGGCAGACTCAGTATGCTGAGGTTTATCCTTATTATGCTGAGCTTTATCCTTATCATTATACTGAGCTTTATCCTTATCATTCCCCATGTAAGTTGGCAGGGAGATCTGTTACAGAAAGTTTATCCCGGAGAAAGCAGAATCGATCAGTTGTATGTCCCTTAGTAAATATATCTCGAGGTTGTAAAGAGGTGGGGACATGTTAAAGAAGGATATCTTTGTTGGCCACCTTTTCTCGGACAAAGTGGTAATCCACTTCAATGTGTTTGGATCGTGCATGAAAAATTGGATTTGAGGCAAGAGCTAAGGCACTAATGTTATCACACCACACGAATGGAGCAGAAGCAAGAGAAACCTGCAGCTCATGCAATAGCATTCGCAACCAATATACCTCAGCAGTAACAAGAGCCAAACACCTGTATTCAGCTTCAGTACTGGACTTGGACACTACAGGTTGTTTCTTAGCCGACCAGGAGATAAGATTGGGTCCAACAAAAACACCATAACCACAAATGGAACGTCTATCATCAAGATCACTAGCCTAATCAGAATCACAGTAGGCATTAATGGCAAAGGAACCAGGTTTGTAGAAGAGTCCATAATCAAGTGTATGTTTTAAATATTGAAGCACATGTTTGGCTGTTGTCCAATGAGCAGAGGTTGGTGCTTGCAAATGTTGACAAAGTTGATTCACGAAGTATGCGATGTCAGGGCGTGTGAGAGTGACATACTGTAAAGCACCCACCGTGTGCCTATATTCAGAGGGGTTTGGTAGAATTTCGCCATCAAATTTGGACAACTTAGAGCCTGACACACAAGGAGCACGATATGGATAAATACCAATTAGATGCACACGATCTAGTAGATCTATAATATACCTTGTTTGGCAAAGATGTAAGCCGGTAGAATTGCGTGTGGCCTCAATGCCCAGAAAATATGTCAACTAAACGAGATCCTAAGGAGCAAACTCAACTTGGAGTTGAGAAATAAGAGAGCTAACAAAATTCTGCTCATTCGAGGTAACAAGAATACAATCCACATAAACTAACAGAAATGCATGGATGTTCTCTAGGTGATAGGTAAATAATGAAGGATCAACTTGGGAACTGTGAAAACTGAAAGCCAACAGAGTAGTGGACAGATAATTAAACCACGCGCGAGGACTTGTTTTAACCTGTAGATAGATTTATGAAGCTTACACACAAAGTGGGGGTGTACTGGATCCACAAAACCCTTTGGCTGGGACATATAAACTTCTTCTTCTAACAAGCCATAAAGGAAGGCATTAGAAACATCAAGCTGCTGAATGTCCCAGTGGAAAGAAATAGCAAGAGCAAAAACCATGCGGACAATAGAAGGTTTGATGACTGGGCTGAATATTTCAAGAAAATCAAGCACACTCCTCTGTAGATAACCGACAGCTACCAGTCTAACCTTGTGACGTTCAACACTACCATCAGGAACCACATTCTTGTTAGGAGTAAGAAAACACAGTGACCAAGTATCATTCTTTAATAAGGACTGAAATTCATTGTCCATTGCTGCACGCCACTCGAGTATTGATGCCGCTTGTGAATAGGTTCGTGGCTCAGGAAAAACCAAACCTGCATGCAATGCTTGGAGGGGGTGACGAGTAGAATATAAATGAAAATCAGGAAACCTACGAGGCTTAAGATTACCAGTCTGTGATCTGGTGATAATCTGAGAGGAAGACACACGAGGAGAGAGAACTCCAGCTTGGAGGTTAAGCTGTGCACTCTCCTGGGGAACAGCAGAAGGATTAAGAACTGACACAGGTGAGAAGAAGACAGAGGGCTCGGGGTGAACAGAAGCAAGAGATGGGATAAAAGAGTGGAGATGGTTGGCAGGAGAGATAAATTCTGGAGTACTATGAGTGTCGGGTGAGTCACAGGTAGGAGATGGTTGTGGTAAAGAAGAGTCACGGGGAGGAGAAAATCAGAGGATGAGCAGGAAATATGGAAGGGAAGAGTGAAGGACAAACCTGGAGTCTTACCTGAGGAGGGGATGCAACTGACAGGATCTGTGAGAATGGATTGTCTTTGGAAATTTCTCTTCGTCAAAAATCACATTTTGAGATATGTAGACACATCTGGAGGAAGGATCTAAACAGCGAAATCCTTTGTGATTAAAACTATAACCAATGAAAATACAAGGTGTGCTACGATATGATAATTTATCATTTGTGTAAGGACGAAGACATGGAAATCATTGACATCCAAAGGCTCAAAAATAGGTGAAGTCAGGTGGATGGTAAAAAACACGTTCATAGGGTGATAAATAATCAAGAACTTTGGTAGGTAATCGATTAATTATGAAGATAGCAGTTCGGAAAGTATCAACCCAAAATTTTTTAGATAAACCAGATTGAGCAAGAAGAGTAAGCCCAATATCCATAATATGACGATGTTTCCTCTCAGCGAGACCATTTTGTTGAGATGTATATGGACATGACAGTCGATGAAAAATACCATTGTCACTAAAAAACTGTTTAAAGAGGGTAGAACAATATTTACCATCATTATCACTTTGAAATTGTCTTATGGTGGAGTTAAATTGTTTTTCCACTAAAAGCTTGAATTTAACTAAGGTAGAATAAACATCAGATTTATTTGAAATAGGAAACATCAATAAAAACGAGTAAAATCATCATTAAAAATAACATAATAGCGACAACCACTCATAGACAGAGGGAAGTAGACCAAACATCAGAATGAATTATTTCAAGAGGAGCGGTAGATTCTCTTGAAGAATCAGAGAATAGCAATTGTCTAGACTTGCCTAGTTGACAAGACACACATACAGACTTTTTATTGATTAAATCACTAATTGGAAAGGAAAAATTGGAAATGACACGATGAAGAATATTCATGGAAGGATGACCCAAACGACAATGCCAGGTGGAGGTAGAAGCCTTAACGCCAACAGTCATTGTGAGAGCACGGTATGGTGAGGAAGAAAGTTGACGAAGGTTGATCGGATACAATCCATTGTCACTTGGCCTCATCAGGAGCGTGTCCCCTGTCCGAATGTCCTTCACATAGAAATCAGAACTAGTAAGTTCAAACATAACATTATTATCGTTACAAAATTTATTGATAGAGAGAAGATAAGCAAAGGCTTAAGGACAGTAGACAATATTATTTAAAGCAAGAGTAAAAGACAAGTTTTAATAGAAGCATTGCCAATGCGAGATATGGGCAAACTTGTTCCGTTGCCTACCCCAACAGAATCATCCCCTTCATATGTTGAGAGGTTACAAGATTAGTAATATCAGAGGTAACATGAAGATTAGCACCACTATCCGCATACTGTTGATGTTGATTTAGATAAGTGGTATTAGCCTCCGCAACCATGACGGCTAATTCAGTAGGAGGATGACGTCCCTTAAATGAGTAATTCATTCGATTAAAACAATCCAAGGCCTGATGCCCCTTATGCTTACAGATTTGGCATGGGGAGCGAGAGCGAGTTTCAGAAGAAGCCACGGAAGATATGCGAGGTAAGTGAGGTAATGGCTGCCTAAACTGGGAAGAAGCACCACCTGAGCCTTTAGGCATCCCTGAGAAGCGAGATTTAGCATTGTTGTGGCGAGAACCTATTTTGGAGCCAGGTTTATGCGAGTAAAGAGCATAGGAACCAGCCTCAGGTTGAATAGAGTGGCTATGAAATTGTTGCATAAGGTCATAGTTCAACAGTTCTGCATGAAAATCTGAAAATGGCATAGATTTCTCTTGAAAAAGAAGCATATGCGTAGTGAAAAAGGAATGAAATGAAGAATTGAGACCATTGAGAATAGATAAGATTAAATCAGATCAGCAATTGGTTTCCCAACAGCAGAGAGTTCATCAGCAAGAGTTTTAACTTCATCCAAAAAAATTTGATAGGATAAGGAACCATGTTGTAAAGATCGTAACTTTCTCTTGATAAGAGAAATGCGAGAAGTTAAGGGCACGTAAAAACGTGCACCAAGGGCTTGCCAAGCAAGACAAGAAGTCTCAAGGCCATAAATAGTAGAGACCATCGTGGGAGACAATGAAGAAATAATCCAACCAAGTATTGTTTGGTCCTTATACTGCCAAGCTAGATAAGCAGAATTAAGAATCCCTTAAGCCTTGTGTTCTTTGCAGGAAAATTGAGGAGGACAAAAATCAGAACCATCAACAATTCTCATGAGTCCATAGCTCCGAAACAGAGGAAGCAATTGAGCAGACCAGGCAAGAAAGTTAGTTCCATCAAGTTGATGGAAATCACTTGAGCTGGAAGATGAAATGCAGCGGGAGACAGTGAAGAATCTGTTGTAGCAGCCATAGGATCGTTAGAAGTGTTAGCTACGAGATGTTCTGATACTATGAAAGAATTAAAATATTTTTGCAATTGCTTGAGAGGGCGTGTGTTCTCTCTGCCATATATATATATACACTCAAAGTTTGTTATTGAACATTTATCTTTACAAAAGTTTACATACAGAAGGGAACCTAAGGATAAACAGAGAAATAGAAGTTTAAACACGATGGGACTCGATCTTAGTGTCTTTCGGCAGGCTTAGCATGCTGAGCTTTATCCTTATCATCGTCTATGCATTAACAATTCCGTTTGCTTAGCCGCTCTTTTTCTCTCTCGCTCGCTTGTATCATGGTAATTAATGCATCTCAGGCTAACAATTTAATGTTAGGATACTGACATGCAAACCTGACAAGATAAAAGGCAAGGGATAGGATAAAATGAGAAATGAGACACACAAGAATTTACGTGGTTCACCCAATTAGGCTACGTCCACGGGCAAGTATAGAAGGATTTTACTAAGTAATGTGGGAATTACAACCTCTCTCAAGTAATAGGAGAACAACTAAGAATCTCTCTATTACTAGGAGAAAACACCTCACTTACTCTCTCACAAATACCTCACAACTTTGTGGGATTACTCTCTCTTCACTCTCCTCTTCTTCTTCTTTAACTTGGTGTGTCAAATAAGCTTCAAGGCATTGCCTATTTATAGCCAAGAGTGAGGGGACAAAGGCCATAAATCATGGCACCAATTATGCCACAAATTATGCCATAAATCATGGCACCAATTATGCCAACTACTCCACTAATTTTTGTCTTCCACCAATTAATTAAGTGGTGGCTTTACATTCTCCCACTTGAAGACTTTGATGATTTAATCAAGTCTTCACACTTGATCATTTGTGATTCTTCTATCCTTTCTATACTTGCCATCTTCATGCCGCTTTACGTTTCGCTAGGCCATAAGAGGATCTCGCACCATATATACTTATCGGTGTTGACTGGTTTGGTCAAAGCATCTTGGGTTTTCCTTTGTGTGAATCTTTTGAAAGTCCACACTTCCATCTTCCACCACTTCACGAACAAAGTGATATTGAACATCTATGTGTTTTGTTCTTGAATGAAACGCTGGATTCCTTGCAATATGCAAGGCACTCTGACTATCACAATACAAAGGAATCTTCTCTTGTTTGTGTCCGAGCTCCTCCATAAGTTTCTTCATCCATATTGCTTCTTTACAAGCTTGTGTAGCTGTCATGTACTCGGCTTCGTTGTGGATAAAGCTACAATAGTCGAAGTTTAGAGACCCAGCTCACGGCTCCTCCGCAATTATGAACACATAGCCCGTAGTGGATTTTCTTTTCTCAAGGTCGCCAAGACAAAATCTGAATCAACATAACCTCCGACAAGTAAATTCCGACCCTCCATAACATAATGCGGCATCCGAGGTACCCTTGATATATCTCAAGATCCTCTTAATAGTATTCCAATGCTCTCTACCAGGATTTGCCATGTATCGACTAGCTGCTCCCATTGCTTGTGCAATGTCCGGTCTTGTACATATCATGGCAAACATTAAACTTCCCACCGCTGATGCATACGGTACTCGAGACATCTCCATCCTCTCTACTTCATTGCTAGGAGACATACTTGAGGATAATTTGAAGTTAATAGGAAGTGGGGTGGAAATTGGCTTACAATCTTGCATGTTGAAGCGACGCAAGATCTTCTTCAAATAATTTTTTTGAGAGAGCCAAATCTTCCTCTTACTTCGTCTCGGTGAATTTGCATCCCTAGAATCTTGTTTGCTTGGTCCCAAGTCCTTCATATCAAACTCCCTAGCCAACCGTGCCTTCAATTCTTGGACTCGATCTTTGTTGGGGCCTATCACCAACATGTCATCCACGTACAACAACGAGAATGATGAAAACATCATCTTCTTCAAACCTCTTGTAATACGTACAATGGTCCGAACCGAGTCTGTTGTACCCAAGGCTTATTATGAAGGAATCAAATCTCTTGTACCAACACCTCGGCGCTGTTTGAGACCGTATAGAGATTTGTTCAACCCGCAAACCAAGTTCTCCTTGCCTGTTTCAGCAAAACCCTCTGGTTGGAGCATATAAATTTCTTCTTCAAGTTCTCCATGAAGAAATGCGGTTTTCACATCTAACCTGCTCTAGGTGAAGATCAAATATAGCACACATTGCCAAGACTACTCGATTGTAGTAAGTCGTACCACCGGAGAAAATATCTCATTGAAGTCTATTCCTTCTTTCTGAGCATATCCTTTCACCACCAATCTTGCACGATACCGCTCCACTTGATCATTGCCATCACGTTTTATCTTATAAACCCATTTGTTGCCAATGGCCTTTCTTCCTTGTGGTAGCGGAACAAGATCCCAAGTGTTATTCTTGTGCGAGCTTCAATCTCCTCTTGCATTGCTTTGTCATCCACATAGATACATCCGTGCTTTTGATAGCCTCATGGAAAGTTGATGGCTCTCCATCCTCTCGTTAGAAGACAATATGCAATATTGCTCTCGGTACTATATTCCGAGTGCCAAGCCGGTGGTCTTCTTTCACGAGTCGACCGCCGAACTTCGGGAGTTTCGGACTCTATTTGTTCTTGCTCTTCATGCTCTGGTGCGGCTTCCGGAAGAAGTATGATTCGAGTATTTTCAATCTGGACTGCTTTGTAGTCTCCTTTAGAATGCTATTATGTTCTTCCATTTGCATTTTACCTTTCGCAAATATGACATCTCTCGCGATGACTACTTTGTAGGCGGTGGGATCCCACAAGCGATACCCCTTCACTCCATCGGCATATCCCAAGAATACACATTTTCCCGGATTTTGAATCCGGCTTGCTAACTTCTTGTGTATTGTACATCACGTACAGGACTTCCAAATATATGCAATCGAGAATAATCCATTGGTTTTCCAGTCCACATCTCCATTGGTGTCTTCGACTCAATTGCGGTTGACGGAGATCGATTTATCACATAACAAGCGGTATTGACCGCTTCCTCGCCCGAATGACTTTTCTAGACCCGCACCCTTCAACATTGCTCTTGTTCTATCTAATAGAGTTCCCGTTCATCCGCTCCGCCACTCCATTTTGTTGTGGAGTGTATGCCGTTGCTGAATCGCCTTTTGATACCTTCATGTTGACGAAGTTATCAAATTCATCACCGGTATATTCTCCTCCATTGTCGGTCCTCAAACACTTGATCTTCTTTTCGATTCAAGTTCCACCCGCGCTTTGAAAATTTTAAAGGCTGCGAACACATCTCGCCTTCCTTCTAATTGGATACACCCAACATCTCCTGGAGAAGTCATCTATAAATGATACAAAGTATCTTGCTCCTCCCAAGGATACAACCGGTGCTTGCCAAACATCGAGTGAATCGGGTCTAAGATGCATTTGCTCTTAGTTGTTGATGTGCCAAACTTTAACTGTGTTGTTTACTTGTAACACAAGTGCTCATAAAAGGGTAAAGTAACCTTTGTAAGCCCAGGGAGTAACTTCGATCGGAGAGAACTTTCAAACCTTTCTCGACATGTGGCCTAGTTTTTGATGCCACATCATCGTCTTCTCTTCTGCGGACTGGCGATACGATAGATGCTTCGCCTCATGATGTGTTTCTCCCATTAATACAAACATGTTTGCAATCTGTCTTTCTTGCCTTTAAAACCACCAGCGCTCCTTTGACAATTTTCATGATTCCATTGTACTGTTCGGATCTTACACCCAAGACTATCAAATTGTCCTACGAGACAAAAGATTCTTCTTCAAGTCTTTCACATGTCGCACTCCCGAAATAGTGCGAATCAAGCCATCATACATCTTCAATTTGATGGTGCCAATGCCGGCAATCTCTACAAGCATGATTATCACCCATAAACACTTTGCCTCCGAGAGATGGGTTCATATGTTTGGAACCAATCTCGATTAGGAGTCATATGCCATGTTGCTCCCGAATCCATTAGCCGGACCTCGGTGAGCTCTTCTCTATCTCGTAGAGATTGTCGTTGCTTCACTATATAAAACCTCTCCATCTTCCGAGGTGCTTGCAACACATCCTTGAGGTTTTGATGACTGCAAGTATTCTCTATACCCTTTTTAAACCAACAATCCTTTTTGAAGTGCCCTTTTCTCGCCACGGTTATAGCATTTCACGGTCTTCTTACTTCTTGATTTGGACCTCCCTTGCCTTTGACTCCCACTTTGGAGCCACGCTCCGTTGATCTCCCTCTTGACACCAATAATGCCTCTACTTGGTTTGAACTATTTCTGTCTCCTTTATTTTTGCGCCTATTTTCTTCTTCCAAGATGGCGGCTGCAACATCATCAAAGACTAAATAGTCTCGTGAGGATATTATTGGTCAAGTTGATAATGAGCCGATCATACGAATCGGAAGACTTTGAAGTAGAAGCTCGCACGTTCACTTTCCTCTATTTGTTGACCCAACGTAGTGAGTTGTGAAAATAGAGTTCTTATTGTGTTGATGTGGTCGGTCACCGACGTGGTTTCGCCATTCGAAGGGTATAAAGTCTCCGCTTTAAGAAAATCTTATTGTGTAAAGACTTGGACTCGTATAGCTTTGTCGAGTATCCCATATCTCCTTAGCTGTGTTTTCTTCTCCGCCACACTTGATAATACTTCATCGGCTAATGCTAAATGTATGTTAGCAATAGCATTGCCATCCATCTCATTCCATTTTGCATTATTAGTGATTTCCGCGGGTCGATCCCCAATTGCTGCCAAGCAATTGTCTTTCCTTAAGATTGCCTTGATTCTCATTTTCCACAATGAAAAATTGCTCCCCTTGAACCTCTCAATCTCGTACTTTCTTTGCCATTTTATTCACCGTGATCTATTCAGCTATCACCGTTTCACGGATCGTAACGTATATAGAACTAGTGTCGTGTAAATAATACTTCACTAAGTAAGTTCCCGGGAAAGATTGGAGGGGTCACAAACGGTCCCGCTTAAAACCCAATCTCCTTAGACAGAACTTCCTAGATCGTATTTATTCACCGCACCGATTTTCTATAGACGCCAACAGTATCGTATGTATGTAACCGTATACACGAATGACTTTTGTGTATTAACAACACCAACCAAGAAGGCTCGATACCACTTGTTAGGATACCGACATGCAAACCGACAAGATAAAAGGCAAGGGATAGGATAAAATGAGAAATGAGACACACAAGAATTTACGTGGTTCACCCAATTAGGCTACGTCCACGGGCAAGTATAGAAGGATTTTACTAAGTAATGTGGGAATTACAACCTCTCTCAAGTAATAGGAGAACAACTAAGAATCTCTCTATTACTAGGAGAAAACACCTCACTTACTCTCTCACAAATACCTCACAACTTTGTGGGATTACTCTCTCTTCACTCTCCTCTTCTTCTTCTTTAACTTGGTGTGTCAAATAAGTTTCAAGGCATTGCCTATTTATAGCCAAGAGTGAGGGGACAAAGGCCATAAATCATGGCACCAATTATGCCACAAATTATGCCATAAATCATGGCACCAATTATGCCAACTACTCCACTAATTTTTGTCTTCCACCAATTAATTAAGTGGTGGCTTTACATTTAATCCCTTTTTTTTTTTTGTTGCTGAAATGCGCAGGTGATCATAACTCTGTCAAACTTGTTACTTGGGCTGCTTTAGCTTGAAAATATTCATTCTTGTTGGCCCTGAGAATTGAGAAGAAAAACATTGACACCATTTTGATATGGTTTTCTACATGTCAATAACTAAAGGAAGAAATTTTTTAAAGATGAAGCAATATTATGCCGACAGAAAGAGAGGGTATTTTCAAGTTTTTGATCGAATTTCTAATGACCGGGAAACTACAAGTAAATAAATCCGAAGAGAGGATCACAGTAAGTAAGACTGTGCTTTCTGTTTCTTTAGAAATAATTATGCTTGTTGAGATAGCCTGTTTGGTGTTTCCATTAATTGAAAAGAAGTTCTCTGTCACCGACTAATGACTGTCACGTAACTGTCCAAGAAAGATTACATTTTTCTCTATTTAGTGCTTGACTGTCATTTTGTCTGCATGTCACACAGAACAATTATACCATGGCTCTTTCTTATAAGTCATTTTCTCTTGTTGTGGATCAAGTCCTTGGTCTGACCTTAGTTCTTGGTTCTCCTGTGTGTTTAGTCATCTAATTCTGCTGCTTTAATTTGAATTTGAATTTGAATTTGAATTTGAATTTCCTGTCATTTTTCCAAGAATTGCTAATTATCTTTAAAATTTTGGATTCAGTTTGTTTTCTTCCTCCTCCACCTTTGTGCCATCAGAAGACTAAAACATAATCATGATTTTGCACCCTGCTTATGAGATTAATTATCAGGGATCTTTATTTAATGTCGACCTTTTTTCCTCAACATTTTAGAAGGTTTTTAGAGTACAATAATAATTATTTTTTAAAATATTTTTTGCTCAAAAATATATTAAAATAATATATAATTTTATCACAATTAAATGGGGATTTATCTCATACAAATTACATAGATTTTTAATTAAATGTTGCGGTTTAAAACTGCAGCATCTAGAAGTGTGCTATTTAGTCAAAGTTTTTTACTACCATGTTAATTTGCTTTTATTAAAAAAAAATATGCTAATTACCTAATTTATCCTATCTTCAATATGCCAGTGATTGTTGCAATTTGATTCTTTTCTTTTCTTTTCTTTTCGGTGTTGATTATTTCTTGTGAATATCTTCTTACAGCCCTTGCATCCCCCTCGACCAAGTTTCTCATATCTAAAGCTACTGGCCCGTGGTCGCTAAGGTAGGCAAAAGATACGACAGCCTTGAATTTGGATATGATACATGCACACCTAGCATTCTTTAACTCTCTTAAAATTTTGTCCTGTGAGCGGCAGTCTGGGATATTGACCCAACTTCAAAAAAAAAATATTAAATAAAATGGTGCATGTATTAAATAAAATGGTGCATGTTCTTCAGTCAGAGGTTCGGCAGCATATCTTCTTGCAGATTCATGTCTTAATTTTAGTGAAAACATATAGAGGGATAGGGCTCAACTTTCTTGAAAAGAATACCCAAAAATGCATCGAGAAGCGAGTGCAATATTGTGAATTTGTTATATGTATTGTGTTTATGATCTGAATTGCAGTAATAATCTCGAGAAATCTCTAGTGGTAAATTTGGCATTGCGCTTGGACATATCCAAATGCAAAGTTGAATAGAAATGCAAAAACCAGTTGTGTTGGGCAGGAATTAGCTTCACTTTTTGACTGTCGAACACAATGTTTTAGGATTAGTGATCGCATCGCATGCGCATATATTTTGGACCTCAATGGGCTCCAAAAGGTATGAATTCCAGATGGACAGCCCCAAAAAGATATGGAACGATCTCCTCGTGCTTTGTGCAAATAAGGCAAGATATCAAGATTGTCAAAAATATTTTTGTTGATATGATATAAAAAATATAATATAAACTTGAATTATAAAATTATAAATAATGTTTTTAAAATAATTATATATTGATAATTCTAGTCAAGAAATTAATTAATTTACATTAAAATCTGATAAAATGAGTCAACAATATTATAATCAATGAGTGATCTAAATAAAATGAGAGAGATAGATAATATGAATCAATAAATTAATAACATGGAGAAATAAAAAGTTTTGGAATAAAATTTCTCAATACAAGGGAATCACTGAAAAGTAGGAAGCACACATAAATATAGTGATAACCTGGTTGTTCTCATCACAATAAGTTTTGATAGACCCCTTTTAGATTACAAGCTAATGAGTTTAAATTAGTAATTAATTAACATAAATTAAATAATAAAATAAACTCCTAAACAATGTCTAATGCGCTAGAAAAAATTTAAATTAAAAATAATTATTTAAAATTAAATAAATAAATAGAATAGAATAATAAAAAAAAAGTCTTCATATTAAAATTTCTTCATGTAGTCTGAATCTCCAATTTTTGCATATTCTTGGTAAATTTGAGTCCTGATTTCAAACATGTCGTTCAGATGTCTAGTTTCTATCATAACTTTAATCGAAGCTAGCAAAATTCCATCGATAACTCTAGATATGTCCCCAACAGTACACGAAGGTCTTGTTTAACATATTTGACATTATTAGTTTACTAACTTTGACCCTCTAAAATATTATGCTCCCTAACTCCATTTGACATGAAAATTTACCACAATATATTTTCATGTATCTAATATTTCCCTGTAAAATTTCAGTTTTATCCAATTTACGATTTGAAAGATGTGCTCAATCTCGCAAAACTGGTCAGTAGACATTTTAAGATCAAATTTGGACTTGACTTGGTTCATATCATAAATTTAGTAAACTCGTAAAATTGGACCGAGTTTACCGATTTTACACGAGTTGAGTTCAATTTTACTGGTTTCGAGTTTTTAGTCTAATATAGCACGTTAGATACATATTGACTCGTAAAAGCATAATATTTTACGAGTTAACTCGCGATTTTAACAACTTTTCATGAGATGCTCATGTGACATGTGGGTAGTCCTTTGTCTTTTACTATACAAAACCTTATGCACTCATCTTGAAAAGATTTCGGTATTTGAGATAGTAGTGTAGTGTGTTTTTTAAAATAATTTTTTATATAAAAATATATTAAAATAAATTTTTTTATACCAACACATCAAAATCATCTAAAATCATTAAAAAAATCAATTTAATATTTTTTTATTTTTAAAAAACATGTAAAAAAAAAAACCAAATATTATGACAATCACCCCTTCCATACATCACACATAGGTCCGTGCTACAAGATTTGCCAAAGAAACATAAATAAACAAAAAAAAACAAAAAACATATATAGAGCACGATACTGTCTCCTTGTCCCCCAAAAATGATTGACAGTACACGGTGCAAACCTTGATCCCATATGGTACACATTACTACGGAATTCAGCGCCCATGGATATAATAGTATAATGAAATTGGAACCTCCTCTTTATAAATTATGAAGCATGCATTGCCTTAGATTCTGAAAGATCCTTTCTTTATGCAGAGTTGTGTCTCTTTTTGTCGTTATCTTTCTCGTCAAATGATTAGCTTGATGAATTAATTATGGGTTCTTAATTTTGAGATTAAATAGTCATGTAATTTGCCAGCCTTTCATGTTCACGACCTGCTTGCAAGGGATATAATTGAAAACTTTTGTCAGTGTTACAGGTACGATCAATGATTAGGGGAGGCGTTATGGCTCACAAACTTTCATGGTGATTACAAATAATATAAAACCAAGTCCTATCTGTTATTGTTGCCCATTTCCAGACCTCAAGATTTAAGAAACAATTTAGGGTTTGTAGGTTGCTGGCTGAAATGGATACAAGAATCTTGCATCCACATTGCCATCACATGAGCCTACTCCTTAGGCATTGAATTAACAAACAAATTCCTCATCGTTGTGTTCGTATAAATATTAGGGTACGTAGGGCATAGTCTCCATTCAAGGCATTCATTTGTGACTATCCGAGTGATATTCAGCATTTGCATAGTAAGTAAAGATGGCTAGCTTGTCTCCCATTAAATCTATCCCTGTTAGGTCCATTAGCTTGCCTTCTAGGTCACATCCAAATTCTCTCAAAATTGAAGCTCAGCTAACCAAGCTAAGAGCTTGGGAATCATCTACAAATCCTTTATCAGCTGACACTATTCAAATGAGTTTGACTAAGCTAGCAGAGTTGTTTAATTGCATTCAGGAACTCATTCACTCACCACTCACCCAACAAGCCTTTCACCATCAGCATTTGAGTCAAGTGGAAGAGGCACTTGAGGGTTCGGTTGCCCTGTTAGACGTGCTTAGCAGGGTAAGAGACTTGTTCTTGACAATGAAAGAACATGTCCAGGAGCTGCAGTCCGTGATACGTAGGCGTGGGGCTAGAGATTCAAGCATGGGAAGCAATGTTCACGCTTACATTAGCTTCAGAAAGACGACAAAGAAGGAAATTACCAAGTCCATTAGAATATTGAAAAGAATGGAAATCAATGTTAATGGAACCTACCGTCTCGGCAGGGATGTAGATAATCACCTATCATATGTGATTGAAGTCATAAGAGAAGCAAGGGCTATCACGATTTCGATCTCCCGGTCTCTGCTTCTATTCCTATCTATGCCAGAAATGAAGACGAACACTGGTGGATGGTCGATTATATCGAAACTGATGCTTTCAGGGTTGCTAGCTTCTGACAGAAGTCAGAAGATTCTCAATGAAGTTGAGAATGTTGACATAGCTCTATGTTCCCTTCAAGGACAAATTAGGAAAAATGATGCCAAGGTTGATGTGCAAGAAGTGCAAAGGAGATTTGAGACTCTTGACGCTTGCATCAATTGTTTTGATGCAAAATTAGATCGCATGTTCAGATGTTTAATTCAAAATAGAATGTCCCTTCTTAATCTTGTTAGTCCTTGAAAGATATTCTTTTGTACATCAAACTTGTCATGGCATCCACGTTTTAAAGGATACTTCCATGTACAAAAAACCCATATTTGTACAAGTATTAATTAATTGGTGATCATTACTAAGATTTAAAATTTCTTTTATTTTATTCATTGTACCTTTTTATCATTCACTGAAGACTATTTTTCTGTAGAATTCCTTCTATAATCGTTTTTCAATAATATAGAAAAAAACAAATAGAATTAAAAAAAAAATTAAACTATTAGATTGGTGAAACTTACCCGTAACTATCATATTATTAATTGCCTAATTGGATGGTTCACAATTTTTCTTATAATCTATCATTTTTATTATTTTTTTTATGAAATTATAACAGTATTTTTTTTATTATTACTTTTTGGTTTCACAATTAAAAATATTTTAAGATTAATTTTCCTATATTAATATTAAATCTTTATCCCACCATTTTAAAACTTTCTCCTATGTACTGTTTTAAAACTTGGAATGGCTCGAGAAATCAACTTGGAGCTTGACTGATCATTTTAGGACCTGGTCAAACTGGGATCTAAATTGATCCGGGTTGAAAAAAAAAGTTAAAAGAAAAAACTTAATGAACTCGAATAAAAACTCAGGTTAACTTGATTGATCTGGCCTAACCCGATTAAAATCCAACCATCAAAACATCGATTCAATTACAACTTTTGGTAGTTGAAGGACCTAATGGTAATATTAATGATAGTTGGAGACTACAGATGTAGTTTGTTCAAAAAATCTCTTAGTTGCTCTTGGATTTTTCCTTTTTTTATTAAAAATAAAACAGTGAAGGAGCTCTAATTGCATGTTGTTTTGTTGGAGTTGTCTTTATGCATTCAGTTTGTGCATTCAATAGGGCTATGAAATTCTATTAAGGGAGTGGAAAAGTATGAAATTGTTATTGTAAATCTAGAATAGCATCATTGAGCATTTTCACCTAATAGAAAAGTTAGTGGAGATCTAGAATAGTTAAAGTATTTATGATGAGGAGGTTAGTTACTCTCTAATGGTCTAGAGTCCTTAAGTCGTAAACAATAAAAAATAATTTTTGAGGTGTGAAACAGGAATAAATAGATTTTGTTCAAGTTACTACAGACATAGCCACTAATAAAGTCATGAAAACTTTATAATTGGATTGGACATTCTTTGGTTGCATATATCTTGATTTAAAGTTGTGGGTTTTTTCTCTGTGTTTTGTTGTTTTTATATAAAAAAAAAACCAGTACTCTATTGGAATAGGGGATCCTCGGTGCTTAAATTAATAAATATAGGAGTAATGTATAAGAAAGAGAGAAGAATGAAAAATGTATAGTGTCTTAACTGGTGTGAAGCTCTTAAATGACTTAAATGTTTATTTCGTGACTTAAGATATTTATAAATTTTAATTATATTTACCATGAAGAATGATGTTGCAGGTAAATTATAGAGAATAGTGTTATAGTAGCTCATGAAAATTGGAGTTGCAGGTAACTTGTGGTGCATGAAGCTATATGTATTTCATGGTGAGTTATTGATTGATGTGTCATCGGTGAAGAAGTTGGTGGTTAAAACTGGTTGCAATGTCTTACTGTCTTACTGTGTTTTTGAGGTTGGATTGAGACAGGGATAGTTTGTTTGGGCTGATTGCAGGGGTAAAAGTCCAAGGAAGAAAAAAGCAGAAGACCAGTCCAGTTAGGCTGGTCTTGTCAGAGAACGGACAAAATTATGTCCAAGAACGAATAGAAATTCTATTAGTTTGGGCTTGGCCCAAATGGACAATCAATTTATTTTTTAATTTCTGGTGCAACATCAGAGTCTAATAAGGTATAACAAACGCGTAGCTATTGAATGGATAGGGATCAATTTTGGCAGAGAGTGGTGCTGGGAATGCTAGGGGAGGCAAGGAGACACATTGCAAAGATGCCCTGTAGCCTGCATATCTTAAAATTTTATCTTCGACCATATGATAAAATATATACATTAGTTGTTGCAGATTGTTCGATAAAATAACTATATTAGAATCAGAAAAAGCAGTGCACCTGGCTACATTATTATCACATGGATGCTGCTTCTCAAGAATAGGTCAAGCTTCCTTGCGGAAACTTGGCCAATTCATTGGCATTTTTATTTTGTGGAGTTATAATATCAGCTCATGCAAAGTTTAATGGAAGGCTAATAATATAGATGCGATTGCACGTAAATTCCTGTTAAGGCCATCAACTCAGCCTTGTCCTTCTCCTCCACAAGCTACCTCATCACCTTGTGCATGTTAGAGCAGCAGTTGCCCCCAACAGCCACACTATATATAGCAGTGAACACCATACTGTTAAGTATTATCAGTGTTACTTACAGGTGTTGACACCGCGAGCAATGCACTTATCCTTGCCAATGTGTACGATTTATGGGGAATGAAGTAATTATCGCTTGCTTCCACCCTTCAGCAGTCCCCCAATTCTGTGGTTTATACTTCCATTTAAGGAGCTCAACTCAACACGTACGTACGTAGAGGAAGTTGCCAAGTCTTTCCATGAAATTTCCTTCTTTTAATGGGCCCTAGTGCATTCCACACTTTAATGAATGTAAGAAATTTTATAGTTGTTCCTGTTTCCTTGTTATCATTAGTTGCTAGTAAATTAAGTGACTCCATTTTTTCTGGTTGGAAATTCTCATACAATGTCTGCGGTGTCCAGAGTCTTTCCCTGGAATGCAGCTACACAAGTGAATCCGTCTAGGCATATTTGTTGGGTTTTTCAAATATTATATACTAAACTATAAAATAAAATTATTTAAAAGTTTTTAGAATCATGTTAAATAAATTTAGAGTTGTTTAGGAATTTATTAATTGAAGATCTGATTTTTTTCGGCTTAATTTAAATAATTTCTTAAAGGTTAAGTTATCACAAACAATAAACTGTCCACTTGTTTGGCCTCCAACGATGATTTACATGAATCATCCATGAAAAATCTTCTAGATATCCCTATTTAAAAGAGAGAGATTGTTATGTCTAAAATATTAACTCTAATTTTGTGTTTATATAGTTTTTCTTTATAAAAAATAACTATTTCTTTTTTTCACTTATAATTTACATTAAAGGAGCACAACTGTTTGAACAATCAAATTAGATTGGACTCTTGATGTTGAGATTTGTTTTCCCCCAATATTATTTTTTTCTCGTTGATTCTCTTCCAAAATTTAATTTGTAGCAGTTTTTTTCTTGATTTAAGCTTAATTGTTCTAGGCCAACCCCTTAGGTGATCTTGTTGAAAAAACTAAGAGAGGACAAGACATGGGTAGGTCTAACAATTCAGCCCTTATAATTAGGATTTGTGCTGTTTAATTTCAAAATTTGTTTGGGAGTGCTTTTCAAAAGCGCTTCCGAAAAAATTTGATTTTTTTTTTTTTTGCTTTAAAGTAATATGTTTTTGATGTTTTCAAATCATTTTGATGTGCTGATCTCAAAAATGATTTTTAAAAAATAAAAAAATATTATTGGCACACTTTTCGAGTGAAAAGCACTTTGAAAAGCAACCGCAACCACACTCCCAAACACCCTATAAATAGAGGTGTTGTCCAATCCTAAGCCACAGGTCTGCGCCGACCCGGCATTGCAAATTTTTGGAGGCTTCTACCAGCTACTGACCATTATAATAAAAGCTAAATCACTTATAATAAAAGCTAAATCACCTAGAAAAAATAATTGGAGATATTTTTATTTTTAATTTATCATATTTTGCACAGATTTTTTTTGGGTTTTTTTTCTTCTTATTTATTGTTTTTTCTCTGCTATTTTAGCGCCCTGATTCTGGCTTGATTTCCATAATCACAACTTGGGTTTGGCAAAAATACCAGATCCACAAGCATCATGGATCTAGCAACCATGTTAGGCTCAAGCACCTTGAGTCTGACAACCATATTTGGGTTTGACAACCATGATTGGATTGCAAAAACAAACACCGCCTCATTCAAGCAGGATTTTTCATTCATATGCAGTAGAACTTAATTGCAAACTCTTTTTTATTTGTGCAACTTATTTTATAAATTTTTTATATTCGAAGATGAAAGAATGGAAAAAAATATTGAGTTTTAAATAATTTATTTCAAGTCTTCAAAAATAAACTTTTTTTTGTGCGTGCATTGTGGATGAAAAATATGTATAAGGAAACTAAACACACATAGTCTAGTATTGTTAAAAAAATATAAAATAATGTTTTTGTTAGTGAAAAATCACAAAGGACCACCCATTAAATAAAGGTTTTTTTGCATTGAGTTCGATTAAAAATATAAAAAAATAAAAAATCTTTTTAAAAAAAAAGAAGATAGAATTTTTATTGAAGGAACAACAAATAAATAAACATAAAAAATAAATCATTTTAATAGGAAGATATGATTTGAATTTTTAAATCTAAAACATTAAATTAGATTTTTTTGATGATTTGTTATTTATAAATAATTTCTGAACTTGAATTTTTATTTGTGATACTTCAAGAATAATTTAAATGTTTTTTTATATATAAAAAAAATATAAGTCTCAACATTTTAATTATCACCTGCTCAAACCTAAGTTGCTTGGGTCTGGCATGGTTGTCAGGCCTAGGCACTTGGGTCATGCCAGACCTAGGCATTGAGTTAAAAAGAGAGAGAGAGAGAGAGAAGATAGAATTTTTATTGAATGAATAACAAATTCATAAACATAAAAAATAAATTATTTTAATAGGAAGATGTGATTTGAATTTTTAGATCTAAAATGTTAAATTAGATTTTTGTGATAATTTGTTATTTATAAATAATTTCTGAACTTGGATTTTTATTTAAGATACTTCAAGTATAGTTTAAATTTTTTTTATATAAAAAACAAAAAAAAATTATAAGTTTCAACATTTTAATTATCACCTGCTCATACCCAAGTCGTTTAGGTCTGGCATAGTTGTTAGACGCTTAGGTCATGCCAGACCTAGGCATTGTGTTATAAAAAATATAGTTAAAAAAAGAGAGAGAAGATAGAATTTCTATTGAAGGAATAACAAATTTATAAACACAAAAAATGAATTATTTTAATAGGAAGATATAATTTAAATTTTTAGATCTAAAATGTTAAATAATATTTTTGTGATGATTTGTTGTTTATAAATAATTTTTTAACATGAATTTATGTTTAAGATACTTCAAGAATAATTTAAATATTTTTTTATAAAATAAAAAATAAATTAGAAGTCTCAACATTTTAATTATCACCTGCTCATACCCATGTTGCTTGGGTCTGGCACGGTTGCCAGATCCAGGCGCTTGGGTCATGTCAGACCCATGCATTGACTTAAAAAAATATATATATTTAAAAAAAGAGAAAAAAATAGAGAAGATAGAATTTCTATTAAAGGAATAACAAATTTATAAATATAAAAATAAACTATTTCAATGGAAAGATATGATTTGAATTTTTAGATCTAAAACGTTAAATTATATTTTTATGATGATTTGTTGTTTATAAATAATTTCAAAACTTAGATTTTCGTTTAAGATTCTTTAAAAATAGTTTAAATGTTTTTTTTTTATAAAAAATAAAAAATATATATAAGTTCAACATTTGAATTATCATCTGCTCAAACTTGGTTCTGGCATGCTGCCAGAGCCAAGGCTCATGGGTCTGACATTGTTGTTAGACTCAAGACACTTGAGTCTTGTAACTTGAGTCTTGTATTACTGTCAATCTTAAGAAGTTTAAAATATTCTTTATATTTTTAATATTTTTTTATATTTAAAAAAATATTAACCTATTGCGAAACATTGGCCAATATATTAGTTATCTCAATTCTATATCACCACCTTTTGGGTTCTCGCCAGGCCACTGATTGTTCCGGGGAAAAAAATGTTAATTTAGGTTTAGGATAAAACTAGATAATTGTTTTGTCCTGTGAGTCAAATCAATTATTTTTTAAATATAAAAAAATATCTAAATACTGCTAACTTGTTTAGTTAACCTTAAAAAATATGATGTATATATTTTTAAAAATATTGATATAATAATATTTTAAATATTATATATTTTAAATATTAATTTGGTGATATATTGAATCAATTCAGGTTAACGTATAAAATTTGCAACCCGGATTATAAGACTGTAATAACCTTATAAAAAAAATTACAAAGGTCAATTCGTAATCAACTTAATGTTGAAAGATAAATTGAAAAAAAAATAAAAAAAGATAAAAATGCAACTTGAGTTAACTTTTCAAACCCGCAACAAAGATCATGAAATTGAAAAAACCGTGTAGAAAGTAAATAAAAAAAATTATGAAACCTAGTTTTCAACAAACTTAACGTTGAAGGATTTAACAAAAAAATATCAATTAAAAAAAGGATAAAAGATAACTCAAGTCATCTCAGGCTAAGTTGTTAAACTCGTGACCCGAATCATGAGACTGAGATAACTTCATAAAAAACAAATAAAAAAACCTTATGAAGCTTTATTTTCAACAGATCTGATGTTGAATGTTGAAGTCGAGAAAAAAACTAAATACATGAGATCGATATAACTCCATAGAAAACAAATTAAAAACAATTATGAATCTCAATTCACGAACAACTAAATATACATTGAAGGATGAAATTGAAAAAATAATTAAATAAAAAAATATTGAATTTTTGAAGGGTGAAATTGAAAAAAATAATAAACTGAGTTAACTCAAGTCAACCTGCCAAACTTGTGATTCGAATAATGAGATTTGGATAACCCTATAGAAAATAATTAAAATAATTAAAGCCCAATTAAAAAAAATATTCAATTATAAAAGGACAAAAAAATAAACAAGGTTAACCTATCAAACTCACGCCCCAGATCATCATACCGAGATAATCTCATAGAATACAAATCCAGAAAAAATTATGAAACCTAATTTCCAAACAACCCAAAATTGAAGGATGGAATCGAAAAAAAAACAATTAGAAAAGGCATAAAAAAACATCTAAATCAATCTATTAAACTTGCGATCTAAATCATGAGATCATAGTAAATTATAAAAAGAAAATAAAATAAATAAAGTTTCACTTCCAACTGATTTAATATTGAAGATTTAAACCGAGAAAAAAAAATAAATCTATAAAATTGATATATAATCTAAAAAAGACAATTTCTAAAACAATTTACAAACTTAATGTTGAAGGATGTAATAAAAAAATATCAATTAAAAAAAGGATAAAAGATAACTCAAGTCATCTCAGGCGAAGTTGTTAAACTCGTGACCTGAATCATGAGACTGAGATAACTTCATAAAAAACAAATAAAAAAAAAACTTATGAAACTTTATTTTCAACAGATCTGATGTTAAATATTGAAGTCGAGAAAAAAACTAAATACATGAGATCGATATAACTCCATAGAAAACAAATTAAAAACAATTATGAATCTCAATTCACGAACAACTAAATATACATTGAAGCATAGTTTTAAAACCCGGACCGGTCCGGCGGGTCGACCTTGGACCCGGCCGACCCGGGCCTGGGACCGGTCCGGGTCTAAGTAAAAACCCGCCTGGGAGTTGGCCCGGTGAAACCCGGTCGACCCGGGTAAACCCGGCTGAGACCCGGGTTCTTTTTTTTATATACATGGATGCGAAACGGCGTAGTTTTTTACTGTCATTTTCTATTTCTACATTTTCTCAGAAACCAAACTGAGGATATCAAACAGAGTAGAGGATTTCAAAGTAAATCAGGAAACATTGAAGTACCAATCATTTAATAAAAGTATATCTTCGCACCAAGAGAAAGAAATTATAAAGCCCTTAAATTTCAATTCAAAGAAAACGAAAAGAAGAAAAAATCATAATTTTAAACAGGCATGAAAAACATATAAAATCTCTTTTTGAGCATCAAAAACTCTGTTTCTTATGAAAAAATCATTTTCTTGAAATATCTAAGAAGATATTGCCCCTCCAGGTTCGCTCACAACGTTCCTATCATCCGTGTATCCACTCAACCAGAGAGCTCAACTCAGCTTCCATATTCACAAAAAAAAAGAGCTCCTTTTCTTCTTCTTCACAACAGCAGCAGCAACAGCTAGAGAGACAAAGGGAAAGTGGGTGATCCGTGTATATGAGAGGGGAGTTGGAATATAAATGAAGGGATAGATATATGCCACGTTATGAAAAGTTAGAAAAGTGGTTAGTGTTGATTATTACTCTGTGAATTTTGAATTTCCCAATACTCCTTTCATTAATTGTTTTAATTTAATTTAATTAAAGTGATGTACGAATGGAGCTGGGGAGGAGAATTCAAAGAAAAGGAGACCACTAAATAAATGCTAGCATTTAATGCTTTGACTTAATACTGACATACTATGTGAGGTTTCGTGGAGGGTGAGAATGCCTTCTATAGACCTCTGGTTCAGTAAATGACCGATAAAAAGAATAAGTTTGGCTTTTTTTTTGGGGTTGACTTGGGTTGACCCGGGTTAACCCGGGTCAACCCATCTAACCCGTGACCCGGTCATTAGACCGGGTCGACTACCGGGTCGGGTTTCAAAACTATGCATTGAAGGATGAAATTGAAAAAAAAATTAAATAAAAAAATATTGAATTTTTGAAGGGTGAAATTGAAAAAAATAATAAACTTAGTTAACTCAAGTCAACCTACCAAACTTGTGATTCGAATCATGAGATTTGGATAACCCTATAGAAAATAATTAAAAAAAATTAAAGCCCAATTAAAAAAATATTCAATTATAAAAGGACAAAAAAATAAACAAGGTTAACCTATCAAACTCACCCCCCAGATCATCATATCGAGATAATCTCATAGAATACAAATCCAGAAAAAATTATGAAACCTAATTTCCAAACAACGCAAAGTTGAAGGATGGAATAGAAAAAAGAACAATTAGAAATGGCATAAAAAAACATCTAAATCAACCTATTAAACTTGCGATCTAAATCATGAGATCATAGTAAATTAAAAAAAAAAATTAAAAAAAATAATAAAGTTTCACTTCCAACTGATTTAATATTGAAGATTGAAATCGAAAAGAAAAATTAAATCTATAAAATTGATATATAATCTAAAAAAGACAATTTCTAAAACAATTTACAAACTTAATGTTGAAGGATGTAATAAAAAATATCAATTAAAAAAAGGATAAAAGATAACTCAAGTCATCTCAGGCTAAGTTGTTAAACTTGTGACCTGGATCATGAGACTGAGATAACTTCATTAAAAACAAA
Organism: Populus x sibirica; assembly: GCA_019202695.1. Taxonomy (NCBI): domain Eukaryota; kingdom Viridiplantae; phylum Streptophyta; class Magnoliopsida; order Malpighiales; family Salicaceae; genus Populus; species Populus x sibirica. Next base: position 2,415,978 of record JAGMVL010000801.1, read on the forward strand.
TAAAAAAAACTTATGAAGCTTTATTTTCAACAGATCTGATGTTGAATGTTGAAGTCGAGAAAAAAACTAAATACATGAGATCGATATAACTCCATAGAAAACAAATTAAAAACAATTATGAATCTCAATTCACGAACAACTAAATATACATTGAAGGATGAAATTGAAAAAATAATTAAATCAAAAAATATTGAATTTTTGAAGGGTGAAATTGAAAAAAATAATAAACTGAGTTAACTCAAGTCAACCTGCCAAACTTGTGATTTGAATCATGAGATTTGGATAACCCTATAGAAAATAATTAAAAAACATTAAAGCCCAATTAAAAAAAATTCAATTATAAAAGGACAAAAAAAATAAACAATGTTAACCTATCAAACTGACGCCCCAGATCATGATCGCGAGATAATCTCATAGAATACAAATCCAGAAAAAATTATGAAACCTAATTTCCAAACAACCCAAAATTGAAGGATAGAATAAAAAAAAACAATTAGAAAAGGCATAAAAAACATCTAAATCAACCTATTAAACTTGCGATCTAAATCATGAGATCATAGTAAATTATAAAAAGAAAATAAAAAAAATAAAGTTTCACTTCCAACTGATTTAATATTGAAGATTTAAATCGAGAAAAAAAAATAAATCTATAAAATTGATATATAATCTAAAAAAAGACAATTTCTAAAACAATTTACAAACTTAATGTTGAAGGATGTAATAAAAAAATATCAATTAAAAAAAAGATAAAAGATAACTCAAATCATCTCAGGCTAAGTTGTTAAACTCGTGACCTGAATCATGAGACTGAGATAACTTCATAAAAAATAAATAAATAAAAACTTATGAAGCTTTATTTTCAACAGATCTGATGTTGAATGTTGAAGTCGAGAAAAAAACTAAATACATGAGATCGATATAACTCCATAGAAAACAAATTAAAAATAATTATGAATATCAATTCACGAACAACTAAATATACTTTGAAGGATGAAATTGAAAAAAGAATTAAATAAAAAAATATTAAATTTTTGAAGGTTGAAATTGAAAAAAATAATAAACTGAGTTAACTCAAGTCAACCTGCCAAACTTGTGATTTGAATCATGAGATTTGGATAACCCTATAGAAAACAATTAAAGCCCAATTACAAAATAATCAATTATAAAAGGACAAAAAAATAAATAAGGTTAACCTATCAAACTCACGCCCCAGATCATGATAGCGAGATAATCTCATAGAATACAAATCCAGAAAAAATTATGAAACCTAATTTCCAAACAACCCAAAATTGAAGGATGGAATCGAAAAAAAAACAATCAGAAAAGGCATAAAAAAACATCTAAATCAACCTATTAAACTTGCGATCTAAATCATGAGATCATAGTAAATTATAAAAAGAAAATAAAAAAAATAAAATTTCACTTCCAACTGATTTAATATTGAAGATTGAAATCGAGAAAAAAAATTAAATCTATAAAATTAATATATAATCTAAAAAAGACAATTTCTAAAACAATTTAATATTAAAAAAATTAAAAAAAAATAAAATAAAAAATTAGATCGTTGAAGAGTGAAATAAGTTTTATTTCAGGTCGTATTTGTTTTAAACAACACAATGTCAGTTTTACAGTGTTTATAAACTTCTTACATGGCCCCATGTGCCATTAAAGAGAGCTAAAAGGAAGCTTATTTTCTTCATCCCGAGGCCTCGCATTTGTGCTACGACACTATATCTCAATTATTATTTAATTTTAATATTTTAAAAAAATTGATGAATATTCAATTAACATAAAATTTATGTTTTATGATATTCATAATATAATTTTATGATATTCATTATTAAATGTTTTTTCTTTCATAATGTACAAAATACTAAGGCTTTTTTTAATATTTTATTTTAAATTTGGTTTTAAAACCATAATGAATCTTTATTTTGTATTAAACAGTGCTTGCAATTACAAAATATTTCAACATTGGGTTGATTTTTGGTTTTGTAAGTATTTATTTTTTATCATATTATTAAATAAAAAATAATTTTAAAAAATATAAAATTAGTAAACCTAGTTGAGTCCATAATCAGGATCGCAAATTGATGAGTTAACCAAAGTTATTAAACCTAGTGAAGTTCATAACTCGGGTCGCGGATTTGATAGATCAAACCGAGTTAAGTTTTTTAAAACTGAATTTTTTTTTCAATTTCATCCTTTAATATTGAGTTAATTGGGAATTGAGTTTTATAATTTGTTTTGTTTTACTTTCTATAATATTATCGCAACTTTAAACAAATATTCTAGCATTGGATTAGTGTTTGATTTTGCTAGAGTCTATTTTTTATATATATAATTAAAGAAAAAAAAGTTTTACAAAAAAAAATTATTAAACTTATTGGAGTCTATGATTCTGATCACAGATTTGACTAGTTATACCATGATTATTCGAGTTGATCTAATAAGTTGCCGTCTAATTGTTTTAAAAGAAAAGATGTTGTCTTGAATATTTTTTATAAGTCAAATTATGTTTTAATTATTTGTTTGGATTGTCTTTAAAATTATCAAGATGATTAGATTGTATTAGAATAATTCCAACACGATTTAATTTAAAATCCAAACTAAATAAAGAATTGGATCAAGAAATTTTAATATTAAACTGATATACCGTGTTTGATACCCTTGCCAAATAGTTGCTCATAACCTAAGCATATTTTTTATATTCAAAAAAAAAATTTATCTTCCATGCATAAGCTACTTATCGAGTCAAAAACTAAAACATAGCGAGTGACCTTTCTTTTCTACTTTCGAAATCTCAAGCCAGAAACTTACTTATCCCATAGCGTAACACAGAAAACATGTGTTGTGGGTATACATGAATATGCATGGATTCATTGTTAGTTACCCACTAGACAACAGTCCCTTGGTAGTAAGAAAATATAAAATAAAATAAAACAAAACAAAATTGAAGCAATTCAAGTAAAATTGTGGAGCCACAGAAACTAGTGCCATGTGAGCTGACAAATCAGGTGGCATTTTTTGGGAGGTTATGTAATTTCAAAGAATTCACACTTCACGCGTTATTTAGCAAGAAAAAATGGATCTAGAGGGAGGAAAAGAAGTGAAAAATGTGCCAGATGAACTCCACGGTCAATCAAAGTGGCCATTTGGTATTGTGGCTGTGGGTGAGGTTCACCCGCAGCCACATATATTCCTGTTTGATTAAGCAAAAAACACAATTTTATTTTAGTAGGATCCACTATAAATTGTGGTTGTGCCACAGATTTAACAAAAGCGTAAAAAAATATGCTTTGCAAACAGCAGCTCCTCCACTATTCACGTGAACAGTGGAGAATAAAAGAAAATTGCAGTAAACTAAAAAGGGAAAGAGCAAGTTTTCGTTGACAAAGAAGAGCAGCCCCAAGTTCATTGAATGCTGATCACTTGCTAATAATACTGGATCCCTTATCAAGAGCAATGAAGAAAATCAAAAGAGGTAAAACAAGGAAAATCCAAGTAGATCCTGTCAAAAAAAGAAAAAATCCAAGTAGAAGACAACGAGCGCAGCCTATGCTCGGGATCCAATTTAGGATTGTGGAAAATTACCTCGCAAGATGGCATCTAAAGTCCAAAAATTCATCTAAATCGCCAGGCTGCATTGACAAGAAATCAATGGGTTATTCATTTGTAACATAACAAACATATCACTATAAATCTTCTCCATATGGGTCTCGCCAAAAATTTTGAAACCCAGATCCACAATATAATTCACTCTCCACTGTTCACGTGAACAGTGGAGAGCATATCCATGGTTCATGGTTGGACCGGGTCTGGCCTAAACCTAAATGCCGGGTGTATGGGTCCGTCCCAGTGAAATAAAAAAATCCAAAACAATTTCTCGATATTGTGTTTTATTTGAAAAACTAGTGTTTAATATTATTCAATGACACTACATAATTATATTAGAAAGAGATCGCATGATGACGTAGCATTTGCAGAATTTGATCGCAGTCCCAATTTTGTTCCTGATGATATTTTACCTGATGTTGTTTCACGCTCAGGAAGCCATGAAAACTGTAATCCTTGTCGGATGGATTTCATACGCGATAGAATTGCAAATAGTTTAATGGAACAATAAAAAATAATTTATATAAAGTATTGTTTACTTCATGATGTAATAATAGTAGTTAAATGTACAATATTTCAATTAAAAATCATCAATATTAATATATGTTTTTTTCAGTTATTTTATAACCTCAATTTGAAGCATTTTTAACCAAACACATTAAACTACTTTTTGTTCAACCTCAATTTCAACCACAGTTTTAACCAAACATATATTTTTCCAAACCAATCTCAACTAAAAGTACTTTTTATAAAACAATTTTTTTTAAACCACAACCACATCAGCTACCACAAAGCTAAGAGAAGGCATTTTTACTGTACATTTAAAGAGGGAAAAAAACAATATAGGTTAAAACGATATTTCTTCTTATTTTTATTCTTTAAGTTTTATCTACTTCATTAATTAATTTTTTTATCTTATTATTTTATATATTTTAACTAGAAATTAGATAGATAATTTATTTTAATTTACTTTATATATAATTATTATGATATTAAAAAAAAATGATAAAATTGACTGAGTTGATGCTCAATTTTTTTTAAAAAAAATTAAGTTTCATTACTTGAAAAAAACTATTAAGGGCCAAAATCAACATGAGACAAATATTTGATTTGTAACATAGTTAATTCAGGTAAAACTCGATCAAAATTAGAGTAAAAAACTTATTGATTTTTTTTTTTAAAAAAACAATATTATTCTGATATTTTTTTAAAGAAATATTGGTTTTACCCTTCAATTAATGTCTATGTTTCGACTGAATTTTTAAATTATAATAATTAATTTTATCTTTACATATTTTAGATAATTTTGAAATTAAAATTTTTTAGATGAATATTTTAAAAATAAAAAATAAAAAATATTATATAAGAAAACATTATAAGTTTAAAATGATAGAAATCTTCAAAATACAATGGAGAGACGTTACCTGGGATTCCTCAAAGTGGGACCCTTGAAATTGCCACGTTTTCACTTACCATAACGGCTAGTTTTCCATCGTAACCCACCACACACCAGTCTTTCAAGTATCTGAGTCCTTTGATCATGATCAAGACCCACAAAATAAACAAAAATATTTCTAAAATCAAACAGACCGTTACTTTCCCTTTAGAAATAAATCCTGTCTTTAATTGTCTTTGCTTTCTCTTCTGAGGAATCATCACAAGACAGAGAGAGAGAGAGCCATGACTGCTAGCAGTGTAGTCACTTCTCACACCAAGAAATTCATGAAGCTCACTATCTCAATCTTTTGTCCACGCTTCAACTCTTCAAAATGGTATATTTCTTCTTGAAAGCCCTTATTTATTTTTCAAGAAACGAGAAGTGTTGCTATTTACAGGGGGAATTTTTATGATTTCTTTTTTGTTCACTGGAGTTTTTGTTATGAATCCAGATGCTAGTTTGTGTACAAAATGGAATATTCGTTATACACTTACAACCCCTTTGTTTATTTCCCAAGAAAAATAATGTTATTACACTCAAGTTTGAATTTTTTTTGTTATTTATTTTCTTCTGGTCATTTTGTGATGAACCCAGATACCAATTTCTTGTTTACTTTGTGGTGTTCGAGTAAAACATGGAGCATTTTGAAATAAACTGAAAACCCTTTTTGTGTGGTTGCCAAGAAATTTTTTTGATATTTTTAAAAGTTAGATTCTTTGATAGGTTTGTGTATAGTTTTTGGTGCTTTTGTTATGAACCTAGATATGCTGATTTGTTATTTTGTTATGTGGGGCTTTTTGGAAAATTTGGAATGGTGGGGGTTGTAACAGTAAAACAGCGGCTAAAATGGCAGTGGCCAGGATAAAGTTGTTGAGGAATAAGAGAGAGGCAGTGATGAGGCAAATGAGGAGAGACATCGCCTTGCTTTTACAATCTGGTCAAGATGCTACTGCTCGTATCCGGGTATTTAAAAAATGCTGCCTTTGTTTGTTTCTTTATCATATACTGGGTTCTATAGTACAAGTCTGTGTTTTCCTGTTTATTCTTTGTAACTTGTGATGATGGGGGGTTGAATTCAAGGGGTGAATCAATGTTTTTTTGAAATGACATTTGAATAAGGAGCACAATGTGTTTTGTAAAATATTTATATTCTGGTTTCAAGTGGCTCATAATCCAATCCCATCACTTTTTTTGCGGTTGCTATTATGAAGCTATGGGTGCGGAGTAAATTGAAGCTATCAGGGCCTGTCTAGTTTCAGTTTCCATGTAATATCTAATAAAAAACCGTTCCTTTTAGCAAAGTCTAGCTTGGAGTTTCAATTACTAGTTGCAAATGTTTATAGTATTTGTTCTTGATGTAACTGTTTCTGAAGTAGAAATCATGCAAAAGAAAATTCTGTTTGATAGGCTTGGATTACAATTTCTATCCATTTGAATCCAATCTGACAGTAGTTTGATTTGTAATTAAGGGCATGGATGAATCAAATTGATTTGCAAATAACATTGAGCTTATTCTTGTTTTAGGAGACCTGTAATCAGAACTTTTTCTTGATGGTAGAATGGTTTCCAAAAGTTGATGTCTACATTTTCATGTTATTCTAGGCTTGAAACCCTCTTTCCTTTTTATATCTTTATTCATCGATTCTGTGATCCAATATGGGATTTGAACATAGGTATTGACAAAGTTTTCCAGGGTATTAGATTCCTTGCAATATGATTATATATTAAGATAACTCGTAAATAAGTTTCTGTGTTCATGGTTTGGTAGGTTGAGCATGTTATAAGAGAGCAGAATGTTTTGGCTGCAAATGAGTTCATTGAGCTCTTCTGTGAGTTGGTTGTTTCTAGACTTTCAATCATTGCAAAGCGAAGGTGAGAGCAATATAGAATACTGTGATTGCATGTCATGGATGAAGTACAAGTTCTGATGTTTCTTCGACATATTCAGGGAATGCCCAGCTGACCTGAAAGAAGGGATTGCTAGTTTAATATTTGCATCTCCAAGGTGCTCTGAAATTCCAGAATTGGTAGCACTCAGGAAGATTTTTGAGAAGAAGTATGGGAAGGATTTTGTGTCCGCAGCTACTGATCTGCGACCTAACAGTGGTGTAAATCGCATGGTAAGCACTCTTTCTTGCTGTTATCGTAGTCATTTCATCTGAAAATTTGTTTTATATCTGTCCTTTTACAAGTTGAAATTCAATTGATCATTACTAGTTAATTGCTGCGTAGGCATTATCATTTTTTTTTCACCGATTAGCTTATACGTGTGGCATAGAACTACTGGATCTTTTTATATTATTTTTAAGGTTTACGTTCTTTGGAACTTCCCAAATTGATATTAAAGAAAATCTTAATTAAGTGACTTCTTTCGTGTTAGTTAATCGACAAGCTTTCTGTTAGAACTCCAACTGGTGAAGTGAAGCTGAAAGTCATGAAGGAAATTGCCAAAGAACATCAGATTGAATGGGATACTGCAGAATCTGAGAAGGAGCTTCTCAAGGCTCCAGAGGAGATGATTGTGAGTTCCCTCTCTCTCTCTCTCTCTCTCTCTCTCTCTCTCACACACACACACACACACACACACACACACAAGAAGCTCAACTTGATGTTTCTTATAAAAATCTGAATACTCTCTTTTTCATCAGGAGGGACCACACACTTTTGTTAGTGCCTCCAGTTTACCCATAAGGAGAGCTCCATTCCAATCTGTTGAGCCAAATCAACCAATTGCTAGGTAGGTCTTTAATTTGTTTCCTCCATTTCTTTTAATGATTTAGATGTTGAAGAATTATAATGGTTGTTTCAATGTGTTTTCTGGTTTACCCAGGTCAACCAATGAGGCAGAAACGGGCAACATGCATTTTGAAGACACTGTGTCCGCTGCTCAAGCAGCTGCAGAATCTGCGAAGCAAGCAATTGCAGCTGCCCAAGCTGCTGCTTATCTAGCCAACAATGGCCTGAATCAGGTCTCTTCAGTGTCTGGTTTGGATCACAAGTTGAATACTTCTAACATCAATCATGGATTAGGAATGCTTTCTGGCAATTCAACAGGCCTTTCCATGCCAAATTATTCCCAGATCAACTATCAGAGGATGGATCATTATTCTGATGGTCCAGGGAGAACGTATGAGTCCCAGAATTTTGATAGATCTCACTATCCAGGCAATGAAGGAACAAGACCAATCCAGACAGACAGCAAACATGTCAATAGGAGGAGACACAGCTACAATGAGACGATGCCAAAGCAGATGGATGGTCAAAATGTCTCCCGGAGACACAGTTACAATGAGGTGAGGCCAATGCAGATGGATGGTGAGAACATTTCCAGGAGACAGAGCTACAATTCTAGTTCTCCACATTCAGATATTAAGTTCGATGAATCAGACTGTGATGAAGAGATTGAAACAGAAGAACCACCTGCTGGTGTTTATCCACCACCTGAGCGCTGTCCACCGCCAGTGCCTTCATCTCATGTTAATCTGGACCCTGTTGCCCGAGTTCACCCGAAATTACCCGATTATGATGAACTTGCTGCCCGTTTTGAAGCTCTAAAATATCGCAAGTCATAAACCTGGACTGTAGTTTTGTTTTCTTTTACGAGTCCTATGCCGTATACTCTAGATAATAAATACTATATACCACATATATTCGTTTTCTGTAATATGTACCATAGGAAATCATCAGGGTCATTGATTTTTGTGTGTAATTTCAATTTCATCACATCCTAAAAACTAAATCATACATTGAGCATGTAAAAGCGTGAGCAGCACCCTTGGGATTTGTTTATTTCGTATACCACAGATACTAATACTACACATACATACAACTATGGCACCCTTGGGATTTGTTTATTTCGTATACCACAGATACTAATACTACACATACATACAACTATGTTTAGCATGAGCACTCTTCATATTATTTGTGTATTGCATGGCATGAACACGAGCACACTTGAGATTGTCCTAAGTTGTGATTGGGGAAAGATGGAGCTAGGGTGGGTAATCCAGGAATGGTGAGCATCCTAAAGAGCAATGGAAAGTGGGCCAGAGGAATAAACACCAGGGATTACTACTCGAAATTAAAGGATACGCAACAGGAAAACATGGAGCCTTTTTTTCGAAGATGGCATTCAGCAATAATATCATTCAACACTCCTGTTGTTAGCACAAAGGACAGAGATTCTAATGTAAGAGCAGAATAAAACTAAAAATAAGCTGCCCTTTTCTTCAGTCAGGGTAATGTTTATGTATGAGATGTCAAAATTGTCAAGTAACCTGCAGTTTGCCCCCCACCTTGAATGCTTAGTAGGGTCCTTCCTTCCCAGAGTTTCCATATTGGGTCTTTTTCATAGAATTGCCCTTACCCCAAGAGGGTTCTGTTGAGCGCTTCAAAGAGATGAAGTGCAGCTCCCATGATTGGCTAACCAATGCACCACAAATCTTTTCCACCCCCTCAATATAAATCATGAACCTTCAAAGGAATCTAACGCTGGAAAATGTGTTTAATAACATGGTTAATATTCACATTTAACATCAAATTAAAATTGTCATCCACTTCCTTTTGAATTAAAATTTTATTGGAATTGAATCTCCAAAATAAATTATGAAATATTAATATAATTTATATAAATCATAAGTGAATGAGAAATTGATCTCAAATAATCTTTATTTGATATGTTGTGAGGAAACTCAAAAGTAAAAACTCATCTAAAAGCTTTTATCCCACTTAAAAAAGAAAAATAACATTTTTTTATTATTTATTAAAATTGAATCCAAAGGGTACCCAAGATTTTAGAGGAAAGAGATCGTAAATAAAGTGGGTTTTAAGTTTAAATTTATTTAAGCCGAGATTAGACTTGGGTTCATTGTAAAATAATTTTTTAGCCCATAAAAAATTATTTTTTATCAACTAAAACTTAAATTTGAGCTTTATCCATTAAGAATTATTTTAAATAATCTAGAGCTTAGGTCTAGTTTTTATAGAGGGATAATTGAACAATATTTTATTGGTTCATTGTAACTTATTTACGAGTACATCAAAATAATATGATGGTGTTGAATCTTGTGAGATTTATTAAAAGAAGTTATATTTCACCAAGTGAATAAAATTTGAAGAACCAAAAATTGATCTTTAGTAACAACAAAACTTGATTATTTTATAAAGTACTACTTTTTTGTTCTTATTTAATTTTGTATATTAATATGCATATGCTAGGATTGTGATTTTATTTTATATATATATAACACTAGTAGCATGCTAGTTTTTTTATTATGATAACAAATTTACTATAATCTTATAAATTACATGATTATAAACTAGACATGCATGATCTTGCTGTTGTTACATATACGCTCTTGTTTTAATTATTATTTGCTAATATTTTTGTACAGCACCTAAAACAAAGAAAAACCCAAGAACCCCACTAGTCTCTCATACTCCAAGGTTTATTACTCCTTTGGGTAGTCCTTTGAGGAGAAAGCTCTTCGCTTAACAAAGTTTGATCCTCAGGATGCTTGGTTACCTCTTACTGAGTCAAGAAATTGCAACAAATACTGTGCTGCCTTCCACACGTATTGGAGTCCAAGCTCTTATCCTCCCTTTGGCCTTCACTTATCAAGCTGGTAAGCCTACTACTGAACTCATTTTTTTGGTTTATCAAAAGAAATTGCAACAAATAAATGTTGAAGGATAAAATTAAAAAAAGATATCAAAACAAAAAATAACAATTAAAAAAATGGGGATCAAAATAAAATTTATTTTTTATTGAAGGGTGAAATTGAAAAGAAAAATCAATTCAACAAAAAACCTAAAAAATAATTAAAAGAATAAGACCGAATTGGCAAAAATAATATATAGCAAATTAGGAAGGAATGATAAAATTGATAACAAATAAAACTTTTATAAAAAGGTCAAGAATAAAAATTAGAAATCAAAAGAGTAAGGACCGAAGTAGAAATACTAACAACAAAGAGGATCAAATAGTAATTCTTAGAGGAAGAGAGAGAAAATTTAAAAAAAAAACAAAGAAAGGTCCACCGGCTACAAACTGGACCACTTCCTCTAACTCGCGTTGCTCCACTTGAAAGAGAATATAGCAACATATCCTACCCCTTGACACTGATTTTATTTTATTTCTCGTTTTTACGAGTATTTTGATAGTTTCACTACTTTTAATTTTTTTTATTTTTTTATTTTATCAAATACCAAAATTTCCCTCAATTGACTTTATAATAACGAAAAAAATATTTGTAAAAATAGAAAAATATTCATTGACACTAGTTTTAAATTTTTTGCTTATAATGGTATAATTAAAATAGAAAAAAATTATTTATCTCTGGTTAATTTTGTAATGATTAATGAGCATGTGAAAAGACTTCAATGCCATCAAAAAAAAAGTGTTAATTTTTTTGGATGGAAAGACTAAATTATTATTATATTATTCGAGTCAACGATGCAAATATTTTTGGATGAAAAATGTTTTTAAAATGGGGTTTGAGAGATAATAATCTCATCTTGAAATTCTGGTATGTGTTATAGTTCCATCTAGTTAATATTCATAGCAAAATAATTGAAAGATAGAACTTTTCGGTGGTCCTTTGACTAATCGTCTGGGAAAGTTATGGTTTTAGCTATGGCTGTCTTGTGGGTTTTAGTTGTGGCTGTGGTTTTGGCTTTTAAGAAGCTACAAATTGTAACTTCTGAAAATAAAATATGAAAGGAGTTATAATATTAATTCCTAAGATATTATCAAATAAATAAAATCACATTCACAATTTAAAAAATAAATAAAATCACAGTGACAACCAAATTAATGATTCTCAAATGAGCACTAAGCTTCCAGTCTCCCAACACTTCCTCGAGGATCTTATGCAAAGCTGGTTTTTTGAGTTCTTCGAAGGCGGAGGAAATAAAAATCGTATAACCAGAAGCTAAAGGCCATTAATATTTTTGGGTTTTCCTGAAAGAACATGAACGCAAACAGTAATTATAATATTATTTTTTTTGAGGAGTTCATGGTACTGTTGGATAACTTTGGGTTATTTAAAGTTTTAACAAATATTATTTGAAGATTAATTCTTTTTTTTTAAGGATCTGATTAACTTTTCAAGGCTAATGCAAACTACAAGCCATTTAATTATCTCATCTCTAACAATAATTAACATTTTAGAAATCTCTTAAACTCTTTTAGGATGTAAAATTTATTATGGCTTCGCTTGTTTGCTGGAAAGTTATTTCTTTTTGCAAAGTGGTTTCCTTGAAAAATGAATTATTTTTTGATGTATGGTAGTATTATGAAAAATGAACTGGAAAACACTTTCCGGTATTTAGTTATGTTATGGAAAATGAACTAGAAAATAATTTATTAATGAATTAATTTTTTTTCAAGTTTATCTAATATATATATATAATATTTAATATAAATATTTAATCACTTACAATAAAAGAATGAAATCTAAAAAGTATAATGATGAATTTTTTTTATTATATCCTATATTCATATATAGCTTATTTTATAAAATATAACTATATATGTCATATCATATTATAGAGAAATAACCTTGTGAAATATTTCTTAAGTAAAACCTATTAATATATTTTTTTTCAATTTTAAAAGCTTAAAATAAGTTTTTTTTTTCATTTGAAGAAAGCCAAATTAGTTTAAGGTAAGAGTTAGATATTTCGGGTTTTTTTTGTATGAAGATTTTTTTTAAAAGATAAATAAATACTAAAATATGTTGATGGGTTGTTTGGATAAAGATTTTTTTTTACGGGTATAGACAATTATCCCTTTAATATATATCAAATAAGCATCAAGAAATAAATATAAATATCTAACATCAAACATAGTCATGCATAAATATTAAGTTTCGATGTCATATACATACATATTAGTTCAAATTAACAAACATAAACATACTAGACCGAATTAAACAAGTAAACATACTTGTCAAATAACAAACATATACTTTCTTATCATAGTCAAATCATCTTAGCAAGCAGACCTGTAGTAGTGTTGGTTCACAAAATTCTGAACCCAAATTTTCCTCAAATTAGCATTTTTTGTCATAAATACTTTTGCCAACATTTCATTTTGGACCAAGTGATCAAATGCATCCTCAAGAGTGATCTCATCAAAGCCTTCAATTTTCATTACTTCTGTATAGCGCATTAACATTAAGTTGATTTTTGCTGAGGTTTTGAATTGCAAATGCTACATCTCCAATCTGTTTAGACAACTTTTCAACATCATCATCTTCATACATACGATTTCTCTTCCTATGTTGCCTCTTTTGTGTACTAGAGGAAGATGTCTCTTTTCCCTTAGAAGTTTCTTCATATTCCCCTTCATTTTCAATTGAAATTGATTGCTCTTCAATGTTCTCTTCCAAGTTGACATCAGCATATGATTTGGCATAATTTCTGGTTGTCATGTCTTTTCCAACAACAATTATCATTGCCTCATACATATCAAGTTTTTTGTTGAGATACTTGTCATGATTGGGATGTGCATGTTCATAAAGTTTAGAATATGCAATTTTTTAGTTCCTTATATAACATTTTAGAAACAAAAGTAAATATAAAAATTACAAAGAGTATAAATATTTATCATACTTTTACTTCTTCATCATATACATCTTTTGAAACTGTAATCATCTTCAAACAATCATCCCAGCCAAAGCCACTTTTATTTTTAAGTTTGGTTATTATTCCCCATTCTTTTTTCACAGTCTTGAGATGATTGTCCACATGCTTAGGCTCGCAGTGCATGTTGAACTTTCGACTAATTTCTGTAGCCACCTTAACAAAAGATTTTGCTTTAAAGGTGGAAGTTTGCTTCATTTAAGTGCCTCCTCAGCTAATATCTCAAGTAACATGTGAGACATAGGCTTAGACCATGTGAAGTGCTTGCCCTTGCATTTTTCATTCTGTGTGGAACTCATTTCTACAAAAAAGAAATTAAAAATTTATAAAAATAAAATCATACAATATTTAGATTTAATAAATTTCATATAAAAACTGCAATTAATAGTTAAAAGAGAATACATAAAATACATAAGAAATTATAATAAAGTCAATATCTACTCCAAATACATAACAAAGATAATACAAACTCAAGCAAGACATAATAAAAACAAACACATATAATTAACACTCAATTACTAGTTTTCGTGAGTGTTATAATCATTCCACATGGTTGATGCAATCATTTCTCTTTTTGTTATCCACTCCCTATTCTCTTCCCTTTCCTCTCGTTGATTTAAGTTGATTGTTCGTCTAATTGGTTCACTTTCCGAACATATTTCTTCTATAAGAAAGTCATAAGGATCAACTCCCATTATGTGATTATGAATAATACAACATGCAAGTACAACATCTACTTGTGTTTCATAAGACCAAAAAGATTTTCCATCAATTGATCTAAAACGACTCTTCAAAATACCAAACCCTCACTCAATAGTGGTTCTCAATGAAGAGTGTCGAAGATTAAATAGCTCATTTTCATTTTCTGGTGAACGTTCTGTAAACTCATTCAAGTGATATCGAACTCCACGAAAAGGAGAAATGATTCATTTTTTAATACCGTAACCAGCATCACCAAGAGAATATTTCCCTACAAATTAAAAAAAAACCTATTACTATCTTTATCAAATAAGACATTTTATATGTTTATTGCATATAATACATACTTTATTATATACCTTCTGGAATTTTTAGACCACTAGGTCTTGATAATGCATCACCTAAAACCCGTGAATCATATGCCCTTCCTTCCCAGCCAGCTAAAACATATATAAATTTCAAATCAAAAGTTATAGCTGCTAAAACATTTTGTGTTATTCCTTCTTTTCGACCTCGAAACTTTCCTTGAATCTCAGCAGGAACATTTGCAGGAACATTTGCAGGAACATGGGTACTATCAATTGCTCCCACACAATCCTATATAAACATGAAAAAATAATTTATAACCTTTTCTTCTAGATGTAATTAATTAATGTATAAAAATATTGGTATTGTTCTCATACCTTAAAATAAGGATAGAATTTTCGATTATTCATTATCTCTGCTAGAACTATATCCTCTAGATCCTTAATAAGGTGTTTATATAACTTAAGAACTGCTTTTAAAACAATTCTAAAATAACGATGGATAGTTTCAACAGACCTATAGTATATACCACTAATAAAACAAAATCTTTGGTTTTGGCCTACAATTTGTAAGAACACAATTACTTGCTCCCTAATATACACATTTTGAGTTGATCGTAATAGGTCACGACTTGTGAGAACATCACACAATCTATATAAGACAATAGGTTTCATACGAATTTGTTCAACGCAATGTCTATCACCTCGATTCAAAATGTTGTCAATATAGAATTCTCGTTGAGCAATTGCATTTATACGTGGTTCTCTTGGTATATAAATTCTATTTCTTTCTTGTTCAATAATAGCTACCCCTGTAGTGAAGTTTTCTGATAACAAAACCTAAAAATTTGGGGAAATAAATATTAAAAAAAGCATATAAAATACTTACACAATCAATACAATAAATTATGCTCAAAGAAGCTGACAATGTATAATAGTTATGGCAATGATATCTAATTCTCTAAACAAACAAGGTCTTAAAATATATTATTTAAAACCATAAAATTCAATTTCTCGATAATAAAACCGTTTTGAAAATTATACAATTCATAAGTTCACAACGATCAATAGACATTGCGTAATGAAATCCATATAATTACCAGCATGGTCCCACAAATTGATCCATATATAACAAATATAATCGAACACTAATCATGAATTAATCAAAGCAAAATAAAACAAGCACATATATATATATTTATAAATATAGCAAAATAAAGCAATAACTGTGGCAAAAATCACGCTTTTTCTATGGTGGAGGTGTTATCCACGTTTTTATGTTTAGGTTCTGTTATCTAATTCCCCTTATTAAACTTCCTCTCGGTCTCGGTCAGTTCCCCTCTAATAACAGGTTCTCTAATTCTCTAGTTCCCCTGTTCCCTCTCGATTTCTCTAATTCCCCTGTTCTCTCTCGCCATTCCCTTGTTCTTTCTCTAATTCCTTAACTTCCTCTCTCTGTGCACAAAGAAGCAGGACAAAGATCAAAGATTCAAGGGGCAAGAGGGCTAGACCTCAAAGACCTGCTCCTCCTTCCCAGTTCTCCTCCCTCTCTCCCCGGCTACTTGTATTGATAATCATTTGGGACTTGAAAAAAAAAGAGAGCAAGGGTTGATTTTCAACACATTCACCGATCCCCCCCCTTTTTACTTTGTCTCTCTCTCTTTGTGCTTCCACCCGGGCATAATCCTTTGGTTATGTTATGAAAACAAGAGTCTTTTTTTTAGAGGAGAGTGGATATGGTGGCTGGATCCGGGGACGGGGAAACAGGGTAGGGACTGCTTTTTGATGGGGAAGTTTGGGATTTTGTTATCTGTGAGTTTTTTTTGGTTTATTTGGTTACAAACATGAGCTGCCGAATGTGAGTGATGAAAAAGAAAACTATGTCATGGAAAAAATGTGCTTTTTATGGCTTGCTTGATGAATTTGGTTTGTTTAGTTTCTGTGAACTAGCCGAATGTGACGAGGTAAGATGAAGAAGAAATCTGTGTTATGGAAAAAATATGACAGGTAGCAGATTTATCATGGTTTGTTTGAACAGCATGGAAAAAAACACAGAGAAACACAATTTTGTTTGGAACAAACATAGCAAATTAAACAAGAAGATCAAAGGATTTATGTCATAATTCTTACAGATCTAAACGAAGAAGATAAAAACATAAACGAAATAATAGAGGAAAAAAAATACCTGAAATAAGAGGAATATGCTTCAATTGTTCCAGAGAGATATGCTTCAATTGTTCCTGCTTGAATTGTCTTCGAAAAGAGACAGAGAGAGACAGTGATTTGAGAAGATGTGTTTAATGTAAAGAAAGGAAAGTGTTTTCCTTTCCTTATCAAAAGGAAAACATTTTCCTCTGATTAAAGTTACTTTTTTCTTTTGACCGGAATTAACTTTCCTTTGACTAGCTTTCTGTATTGTTACCAAACATGGAAAAATAAGGAAAATGAATTCCAAGAATTTGTTTTCCTAGAAACAAACAAGGCATATATCTTTAGTTCAACTCTTTCTCTCCTTTTCCTTTCTATGGTTAATACATGCTACATTACTCTATATTAAATCCATTTGATTATCTAATCTCTAACAAATGAAGTGTTGGTCTACTGGTTAAGACAATGCTATATCTCTGCAAGGGTAAGAATACAAGTTCGATCCCCAGGAAGCGCACTTATTGGGAGGAGCAGCCACGAACTCCGAACGGGATTAGTTTCACCCTTTAAAAAGATGTCAGCAATTTGACTAGAAATATTTAAAAATAATAATTTAATACAATAAAAATCCTCATAATTATAATTATTTTTGCAAAATATTTTTATTTTAATGACTTTGTCTTTATCTTAGATTTATTAATTAAATTTAAATAAATATTAAAGATGAATAATGTGTGTATAAATAAAATTTATCTATCACCTAAATAAAGTCAACATGCACACTGCAATGGCAAGGTCAAAGAAACAACCAAACATTTCGGATTTAGCACTATTTTCTTTTTACCCTGTTTTTCCATCATTAATGGCTCGCATTAACCGGGAACACCATGTTTTGCAGGGAACCACGCCGTCTATGGAGAAGCATCCATCACGAGTGCCAATGTGGAAAGGAGTAAAGGTTGCAGCTATGTGCCTGTTTTCCCTTGTGATTGGTGGATACTGAGCTTATGGACAGAAGGTAAAAAACACCGTAGTAGAACAGGGTGCTTCTCTTTCATAAATGCAAGCTAAATAAGCCATTGCCTTTCTTTACAGATAAAGAGATGTTAGCTGCTCTGTACTTGTTCCGTTCCCATGATGTCTCACAATTTGTGCTATGGCTTACAAGCTGGCTTCTTGTAATCAACTCAGGAAGCTCGTTCCAAATCTATGACAAGCCAGGTTTCGATGACTTCAAGAGTCTTTCTACACTAGGAAGAAGAACAAGCCATGCCATGGTGGCTCCGAGTATACTTTCTTTGGATGTTAACTTCTTCGCAGCTGTGGTCACTCCGATTTTAGCAACAGCTGCTGGTATGGTAGGAGGGAAGGCTCTGCCTGTTACACTGGTATATCCATGCTTCCTGTGGCTCAAGATGAAGAAACCAAAGATGTTGCTATGGTATATCCCTCAATGTACCAGAACTTTTTTGGTTTTCCCACTCAATCAACTGCAAAACTTACAACTCTTAGATTCCTTGTTCACAACATGAGAATCGTGGAATATCAGTTTGGTACAAATGCAAGCACACCACTCCTGACTGGCTTTGATTGGATGACCAGATTCATGATCCAAACAGTGAAATCCACCAGCAGACATTTTTATTTGACGAACTACTTCGTAACCTAGAGAGCATGGTATGGCTGCAATCAGACGCACTTGGAATCCTAATTATTATTATTTTACTTGGCAATTTGAATTCGCAAAAAGATAAATCTTAGATTTCATCTGGGCATGAAAAATCCGTACACAAAACATTCTGAAATTTTCCAGGCAGAAAAAACAACAGAACCAGTTTCTACTGACTACAAAAATCTAAAAGCCCACAACAAGCTCCAACTTAACCATCTGCACTGCCACATCCTGTAGCTAAAACAACTGGATGCACAGGCACACACATTCACATGGATATCAGAGAACAAATTTGGGGATAGAAGTTGTTGTCATTAATGTTACAATATGCCCTTACAACCTCAGCAACAACGGCCGGTCAAAAAATCTAAGCATGTGTAAGGCCTTGACTTTTCTTCAAGTTCCATTGCTGTGGGTAATCTTTCCAAACTATATATGCTGCTTCGAGCAAAACAAAAGTCATACAAATTTCTGCAGACTCCTTTACTGAATGGATACACTCGTTCAGGAATTCCTCTGCAGATCAATGAAAGTTAGAGGACAAAGAAATCAGAATATAAATAATGGTCAAATCATATTTGCTTTTGCTAGTAAAATATGGTGCCCATGGCAACAACATCCAATTGAACGCTGGCACCAACTAATGCAACAGTGATTGCCCATGAGTGAACCCAGCATATGGTTTGATTTCGATAGATTTCATTGGTCATTAAACAGAAATCCAACTCTAAATGAATGATGTAAAATAAAAGAAGATTGCAGGACTGCTAGCAAACCTTAGATATGGAACGCGTCTACGTCTTACGAGTTCATAGGTAGTTTGATATGTCAGAATAAGATAGCTGCATCAAAACCCATTAAATTAGTATAATCCTGCTAAAGCACGCCTGACGTATTTCATGCGTGTAGACAATTTTTTATGATATGCATCTGATTTTTTGGGTGAAAGGAAGTGTTTTTTAACAATAGTCATGGAAACTTTAGTAGTAAAAAACAAGCGCACACCCTAATCTGCTTGTAGTTCCTTTTTGTACTGGCAAACTGTAACCAGGTATCATTTCCAATTCCTTGTCAGCATTTGCATGATCTTTACAGCATGAGTAACTATTCTTGATCTATTTCCACCCATTAACATACATAGATAGGCCATCAGCACAAAGAAACCAAAGGGGAATTGTTACCAAGGCCAAGGAAAGATTTTCTTTTCCTGCCTCCAGAACATAGTAAACAATGGATTGTTTCCTGGTCGGTATTAGCAAACTGGACAAGCACTGTTGTAAAAAACACAATGTGTTAACTAGGAGTGTCACAGTCAAGTTCGGTTCAGTTTGGGCCCAAAATTCCAACTGAACTGGGATATGAAATTTCATAAGAAAATGACCCGAACCGAACCGGTTCAGTTCGGTCAGTTTTTTTTTTGGATTGAAACTGGAAAATCATCTATGAAATAAATAAGCAACCATTTTCCTTTTGTCCAGCAAAGATCTGGTCTTCTCTGTAAATGCATAAACAAGTGACTAAGGACGAAGCCAAGAATCCATAAAGAAAAAAGGAAAACAACAAAACCAGCAGTGGAAATGGAAAACCAGTAACATGCAATGAAGCCAATGGATTTGCTTCTACCAAATCAATACCACACAAACTAATTATATAGATAAGAGTGGGTCTTCAATGAAAAGAAGGAACAAGAAAGAGAAGGCAGGGGGAGACGGCATAATGAGATGTGGGTATCAGTGGCAGAAATTATGGATTAGAATTATAGAAATTATGGCTGCATTATGAGATTTATTTTACCATAATTAGTGCATTAAACTGGATATATATTCCTACCTATATTAGAATATTAGCAGTTAGTGTATTAGCTGTTTATATTTTCTTACCAAAATAGATTGTACAGCAACTCTTATTTAATAGAAAGGATCCTCGTAAAGAGGACATTCAGCCATTTACTCAAAATTGTTATCGTATCAGAGCAAGGTTCTATACCCTTCTGATCTGTCTTTTGTTTTGGGTTGATTAATTTTTTAATCAACAACTTTGTTTTACTTTTGGCTGACAGTCTTGCTTTAAGATTTCTAGTTTTGATTTTTTTTAGAATGTCTACAGAAACTTTGAGTATCAAATTTATAGGCAAGAACTATGCGGCATGGGAATTTCAGTTCAGGATGTTTTTGAAAGGGAAGGAGCTTTGGAGGCTTATTGACGGGACTTCTCCTGCTCCTGCAAATGATGCAGAATTTAGTCAATGGGAGACAAAGGATGCTCGAATTATTTCTTGGATTTTAGCATCTATTGAAGGTCATATGGTGAACAATTTACGCTCTTTTGGTACAGCTAGAGAGATGTGGGATTATTTAAAGCATATATATCATCAAGATAATACTACAAGACGCTTTCAACTTGAACTCGAGATCAGCAATTTCAATCAAGGTAATCTCTCGATTGAGCAATATTATTCTGGTTTTGTTAATCTATGGAGCGAATATTATGGTATTATCTATTCTAAGGTGTCTAAAGAGGCCTTACCCAGTCTTCAAGCGGTTCATAAAGTTAGTAAGCGAGATCAGTTTTTGATGAAACTAAAACCAGAATTTGAGATTGCCCCAGTTCCTTCTTTGGATGTCTGTCTAGGTGAATTATTGCATGAAGAACAAAGAATGGCTACACAATCTGTAATAGGTGAATCCAAGGAGACATCTAAGGTTGTCAATGTTGCTTATCTTTGCTCCAGGGAAGAATCGAGACAAAGGAACCATACAATGCTACAGCTGCAAGGAG
Source organism: Populus x sibirica (assembly GCA_019202695.1). NCBI lineage: Eukaryota > Viridiplantae > Streptophyta > Magnoliopsida > Malpighiales > Salicaceae > Populus > Populus x sibirica. The sequence continues at coordinate 2,437,282 of JAGMVL010000801.1, forward strand.
TATGGGCATATTGCCCGTAATTGTGGCAAGAAATTCTGCAGTTACTGTAAGCGAAATGGACACATTATTAAAGAATGCCCTACACGTCCAGAAAATCGGAGAGCACAAGCTTTTCAAGCTGCTGTTGTAAACCATCAGATTCCTGGTTCTACTTCCACAACCACTGTCACTCCAGAAATGGTACAACAAATGATTATCACTGCATTCTCTACGCTTGGACTTCAAGGTCAAGGTAATACTGTCTCTTCTTCTTGGATTGTTGATTCTGGAGCATCCAATCATATGACTGGCTCATCTGATTTGTTATGTAATCTTCGGGAGTATAGTGGCACACAAAATATTCAGATTGCTAATGGTAGTAATCACCCGATTACAGCTATTGATGATATAGGACCTTCTTTTCCTCGTGTATTTGTTTCTCCTGGGCTGTCTGCTAATTTAATTTATGTTGGACAAATGGTGGATAATAACTGGGATGTGCATCTCTCTCGTAATGGTTGTCTTGTGCAGGATTTATCCGGGAAGGTGATCGCGAGGGGGCCTAAAGTGGGAAGATTATTTCTGTTGCAATTTACTATTCCTAGAGCTTTGTCTTTAGCTTCTGTTATTGTTGAAAATAAGGTAGCAGATTGGCATAAACGAAATAATGTTATTTTATCTAATTTAATGAAGCGTGGTTTTCTTGGTCACAAAGATAAGGGTTCTACTCATAGCTTGTCTTTTGATTGCTCTACTTGCAAACTAGGGAAAAGTAAAACTTTACCATTCCCTGCTTTTGGCAATCGTGCTAATACCTGTTTTGAGATTATACACTCTGATGTTTAGGGCATTGCTCCTGTTATTTCACATGCACAGTATAAATATTGTGTGACCTTCATTGATGATTATAGTCATTTTACTTGGATCTATTTTTTGCGCACCAAAGCTGAGGTTTTCACTGCTTTCCAAACCTTTCTAGCTTATATTGAGACACAATTCTCAACCTGCATTAAGGTGTTCCGGTCTGATAATGGTGGTGAATATATTTCACATGAATTTCAGGCTCTCCTGCAACAGAAAGATATTATTTCGCAACGATCATGTCCTTATACCCCTCAACAGAATGGGGTGGCTGAACGTAAAAATCGTCACTTGCTGGATATGGTTCGTACATTGCTTTTAGAGTCTTCAGTTCCACCTAAATTTTGGGTGGAAGCTTTATCCACTACAGTTTATTTGATTAATCGTCTGCCCTCTCAACAATTGAATTTTGATTCTCCTTACTATCGTCTTTTCGGCATGCATCCTGACTACCACAATTTACATACATTTAGTTGTGTTTGCTTTGTTCACTTGCCTTCTCATGAGTGTCACAAGCTTACAGCTCAGTCAGCAAGGTGTGCTTTTATGGGTTATAGCGCTGGTCAAAAAGGTTTTTTTATGTTATGATGTTGTTACTAATCGTCTGCGCATGTCCATAAATGTGATTTTCTTTGAACATGAGTACTATTTTCAGCAACACGTACCTTGTTCCAATGGTGTTCTACTTCCTACCTTTGATGATATCTCACCACCAATTCTACGGTATCAACCCAGTTTTGTTTATTCGCAAAGATAGCCCCCGACATCACAAATCCTTCCTGATCCAGTTCCTGCCCCAGTTGCTCTTCGGCGATCTTCTCGCATTTGTCGTCCTCCTGATCGGTATAGTTTCTCTGCTATGTTAAATGATACTACAGTTCCTACCCCTTATTCTCAGGCAACTAAACATGCATGTTGGAAAAAAGCTATGCAAGAAGAACTTCAAGCTCTTGAGGAGAATCATACTTGGGATATTGTTCCATGTCCTACTGGTGTCAAGCCCATTGGTTGTAAATGGATATATTCCATTAAGTTGCGGTCTGATGGCTCACTTGACAGATATAAAGCAAGGTTGGTGGCACTCGGTAACCTTCAGGAGTATGGCATAAACTATGAAGAAACCTTTGCACCTGTGGCAAAAATGACAATCGTGCTACTTATTATAGCCATTGCTGCTTCTAAGGGCTGGTCATCGCGACAGATGGATGTTAAGAATGCTTTTTTGCATGGAGATCTTCAGGAAGAGATATATATGACTCCACCACCAGGGTTCTTTTCTACAGCATCTGCTGTGTTTGCAAGCTAAAACGATCTCTCTATGGTCTGAAACAAGCCCCGCGTGCTTGATTTGATAAGTTTCACTCCACGCTTCTTGGCTTCTCCTTTGTCCAGAGTCAGTATGATTCCTCTTTGTTCCTTTGCAAGACTACTAAAGGAATCGTCTTGCTCTTGGTATATGTTGATGATATCGTTATTACAGTGGACCGACACTTTGCATTGATTTTTCAGCTTCAAGAACGTCTTCGGTCTTCTTTTCATATGAAGGACTTAGGTCCTCTACGGTATGATTTAGGCCTTGAGGTGCATTCTACTACTACTGGTATTTTTCTACATCAGCATAAATACATCCAAGAGTTAATTGCTTTGGCTGGTCTTCAAGAAGGTCGTTCAGTTGATACTCCCTTGGAAGTGAATGTTAAATATCGTCGTGATGAGGGCGATTTTCTATCTAATCCCTCTTTATATAGGCAACTGGTAGGGAGTCTAAACTATCTCACTATCACTCGGCCTGATATTTCCTTCGTTGTTCAACAAGTTAGCCAATTTATGCAAGCACCTACACACCTTCATCTGGCTACTGTTCGTCACATTGTTCGTTATTTGCATGGCACTTCTGCTCGAGGACTTTTCTTCCCTGTGGATTCTCCTATTTGTTTGGTTGCATATAGTGATGCTGATTGGGCTGGTTGTTCTGACACTCACCGTTCAATTACTGGGTGGTGCGTGTTTCTTGGTAACTCTCTTGTTTCTTGGAAAAGTAAGAAGCAAGATCGGGTGTCTAAGTCCTCCACTGAGTCTGAATATCGTGCTATGTCCTCTGCCTGTTCTGAAATTATTTGGCTTCGGGGACTCTTAGGTGAGCTTAGATTTCCTCAAGTTGAGCCTACTCCACTTCATGCAGATAATACTAGTGCCATTCAGATTGCTGCTAACCCGGTATTTCATGAGCGTACTAAGCACATTGAAGTGGATTGTCATTCTATTCGTGAAGCATATGATACTCGTGTTATCTCTCTCCCGCATATCTCCACTACTCTCCAGACTGCCGATGTGTTCACTAAGGCTCTCTCCAAGCACCGGCATCACTTTCTTGTTGACAAATTGATGCTTCTTGATCATACAGCATCAATTTGAGGGGGGGTATCAATGGCAGAAATTATGGATCAGAATTATAGAAATTATGGCTGCAATTATGAGATTTATTTTACCATAATTAGTGCATTAAACTGTATATATATTCCTACCTATAATAGAATATTAGCGGTTTGTGTATTAGTTGTTTATATTTTCTTACCAAAATAGATTGTACAACAACTCTTATTTAATAAAAAGGATCCTCGTGAAGAGGACATTCAGCCATTTACTCAAAATTGTTAGTGGGGATGTGCAACTACTATAAGTCTGTATCCAATTTGTTGTATCAAGAGGGGGAGAACGAGAGGGGGGGAAATGGAAGAGGAGGCAATCTGTAACAACCTCTCAAGTCTCAACAAGGGAGATAATAATAAAGACAGAGAGAGAGATGGAAACGGGAGAGATGGAACAACTAGCGGCTGTTTTCATTGGGAAAGGGGGAATTTTTAGGGTTAGCAAACTTAGGCTAGGTTAGTTTTCTATTTATACCCCTTTTTTTAGCGGGTTTAAGGTTATATTGGGTCCGGTCTGGTTACCCAGTTTCAACTTCTAAAACCGAAACCGAACCGGCCCGAGTGAGTTTTATGATTTTTAAATCGGTTTGAGCAGTTTTTTCTCTCAGTTCGGTGTTTTCAGTTATTTTTTTTCCGGTTTTTACAGTTTAATTGATTGGCCGGTTTTTTTAAACACCCCTAGCGTCAACTAATCATATTTGAGACTTGGCCATTCTAATGGTCCTTGTCAAGTGGAATTCAGATTCATTCTTAAAATGGAAAACTTAATTCCATGCTCCTACTTTTCTGATCAAAACATGCACATTCCATACAAATGATATCATTAGAGAACTATAGAACCAAGATGACATAAGGATAACTAAGTCAGCTCACTAGAAGCACCGAAAACAACAAATGGCATATTCTAGCTATGTGTCAATACTCTATGGCTTTTATGGCTAGCATAAAAGTGAAAGGAGCTGCGTCTGAAACCATGTATCATGCAGGAAACAAAGTATTGAGTGAATGAAAACACTTGCCTATGGAAAATGAGGAGCAGCAGGAGAAAAATCAAGGCAATTGACAAAGTAACCAATAGCAGGATCATAATTGCATCCTTCCACCTGACAGAAACAGCATAATTTAGGATCAAATTTAAAGATGCAGGAGAACTAAAAGTTGATCCATGTGCAGCTAACTTAAAATTTCATCATCAAAACCACTGGCACCAGCAAGATAATAAACTTGATGACTAATCATTGCCTTTTCTCCTTTCTTTGAAGGTAATGATTTTAGCAAGGCATCAGAGTGTTTCAACAAGAAAAACAGAAGCTTCAGAGAAAAACAGAAAGGACTTCAAAAAGATACTGTACCAAACTCTTGAGATGTTAGCCTTCAAGCATGTGATGTACAAGATGCCAGTCCAAAGGCATAGCGCTGTTTCTTCAAAAATGTACCACCTAAGAAAAACACAAAAGTAACGGAAGTACATTAAAAGTATGAGGCAAATCCTACATGTTTCAACTGATAGGTGTCATGAACCATATAGCCCTACATGCAATGTTGGGAACACCAACCAATAACTTCAATCCATATGAACTGGTCCACTGCAACTAAATTTGCAGCAAACAAAATTCCATGTTGTAAATCATTTTATCCAATGCATGTGAAATCAGAAATCTGATTATCTGAATGCAAAATGACTATGAAAATGGGAAAATTATAACAAAATGCTTGTCTCTCTTCATCAAATAAACATGCTAATACTATCACGTGGTGAACATGAGATCAGAAATGATAATTACAAATGATAGATATTGAACTCAATCAATACTGAAGAGAAAGAAAAAATCAATCATAAACAGCTGCAGCTTAAGTTTATGATGACCATACAACCATCCTTATGGAATTTGAAGGCAACATTTTGTTTACAAGTCATCCATCACAATTTTGGCATAGAGAACTTTAGAAGGATAAAAAACTCACCAAAATCGACAATGATTTCCCGGCCAATGCACGTCCCAAGCCAAACACAATGATGGTCAAACTGAAGAACACATTTGTCACAATCATGGCAATGCTTTGCTCGTGGAGGCTGCAATTATGGCAAAGAAAAATAAATAACAATCAAATATTAACTTAAGGGTGAAATAGAATTCATTATAAAAAACAAAGCCAGAAAGCATGTTGAATAATCAACACAACTTCACCAGTACTTGGTAATGTATGCAATCAAAAGACTATTAAAATGCCACCATCATGAAAAATGAGATTGTAGAGCAGGAAAAGCAGCAAGTCTGGAAAATGGTTAAGTTTCTCAGATGTTTAAAGCAATGCCAATTAGAAGCCAGATCATTACTCTGCAACCTAATGTTTTCTATCAAAATTATTGCAACCAGCATATGTGTGTAGTTACTTTTTATGCACAAATTTCCTGCAATCTTTGTATGTGTATGTGTGTGTGCGTGTGTATTTTTCATTCATTACAAAAGAAGGAAAAGTTGACCATGGAGGAGTTACAGTGAATTTTGAAAGGTTAGTGATGGGTAAGTACTTCGCATGATCTCGACAATTTTCCTGCAAATGTATAAGTACATTGATGAGATGACCACTTAATCTGCTCTATCATGTATTGAGAAAAAAACAGTAATTTATGTCATAATTCCATGCTTGTGGGAACATGACAGCAAGTCTTGGGCTTGCAATCGCAAGGGTGTATGTTCAAGTCTCGGAAACCAATCAGTTCAGGGAAAAAATGCTGAGGGGTACACTGACCAAATTCTCCATCCAGAACTTTTCAATGAGCTCACAATTCAGTAATTGCCTCCATGAGACTTGGGAAGAAAATTCATTTAGGCACTTTTAGATGCTATACTCACCCTAAACAAGACAACCTTCTTTCTTATACAACAAACATAACAGTATGGAAGCAGGTAGTTGTAGATATAAGCATTCTAGAGTTGGAATGAGATTTATATTGATGCAACCAGGTGTATCACACAAACTAGGACGTAAACATGAGATAACAAATACCTGTTCAACATTACAATATGAACATTTCAAATTTCTGCAAAGACCAAGGCAAAGCAGTTAGTGGCAGATTGCTAGTTTTTTAAAAGATATAGAATAGCTGCATTTTCTTTCCCCCTTTGTAATTATCGCATGAAATTATAAAGAAATTATCTCAGTGGCACCACTATCTATTCAATTTCCTGATTTATACCTCTTCTATGATTTTGTTGAACATCACATTATCAAATGTAAGAAAACAACTGAAATTGTAAACAGGGACCATGCAAACTTTATCATCTTCCCTTTTCAAGACCTTATGGTCCAGACCTTTTCCAACACATCATATTCTAATTTCAAGGCTCTGGGTGCAATTAAGGCTTAGTCAAGGCATTGGCACCTTTTGAGCAAACTACAAGTACTTTTTAGGAGTTGTATAGCTGTCTCTTATAGTCACCATTGACTTTTCATTCACCAGATGCAAGAAAACACGATGAACGCTTTTGGTCAAGCCAATAACAATCCTATTACCATAAACTAGGCAGCCCATCAACTTGTCACATAAAAGACCAACAGGGCAAAGGAAGGGATTCCTGAGTGTACCCAGCATTGCATACCTAATAGATGTTCCAGGGGGATACATGTCTAGAACTAGCTTTGTCCACGATGTAACATTACTTCCTGGAATATTTCTTTCAGACTGACTTCCTTCCACAGTGATAACAAAGCTTCCACTTTTGCTTGAAGCAGGCTGTCTTTTCTTAAACATTATAACAATTGATAGTTAGTGAGATTGACTTAAATGCAACTGAACTCCAGTTCATTTTAATCTGTGTTATTTGCAATGATTGACCTATTAAAAGAAAGTTCAAGTTTAGTTCTTACTTTGACAACATTGATGACCTTCTATATAATGAATTTTTCTCATTCAGATCCCTCATTGCATCAAGGACATAGCTGAAATTGTTAAAAAATGGGCAAGATTAGAAACCAGAAGAGGAAGAAATAATATTAGGCAAGTAGTGAAATCAATCAAAGAAACTTATATTACAGAAATTATGTGTTGTAACCACAATGCAGATTCATCAAGAGGCATTACAACTGCAACAAAATTTACCCGGGAGAAGAACACGATGTAACAAAGTATTGAATCAATGCTGCAACAAACAGCAACAGATATATTGCAGTGTACCTGAAAGAAGGAAAAAAGTTGCGACTAAATTCTTGAACGTTATGGTATACTGTACACTCAAGTTAAAAGCAAAAATAAAAAACCATACCAAAGATTTTTAAAATGTTTTAAAAAACACTAGTAACACCCTCCTCACATAGATTCCTTAATGTCCACTAACAATCACATAATTATGCACTCTACTTACCATAATTTTTACCTAAGATTCCAATCACAAAGTAACCATAAAAAACACCCTTGATTAATATGATAATTGATAACATAAATAAACATCAAAGGTTTGTCAACACATCCACAGAGAATAATTAAGAATCATAAGACTCCTAAACTTACTCTTATTGTCAAAAGAAAAAAGGCATTTCCCCTTAACACTTCACAACCCATTTTATATTTTCATTATTTTGTTCAGACTTGCAAATTATCGGGATGAAACAGTAATCAGCCATTTCTACCACGTCTTAAGTTATTGACTAAAATTAATTAACTCATTTTAATTCAACAACTCAATTAATCAAACTCATTCAATCAATCAAATTCCAATTCCAACATCACCAATATGATCATGACTAACCAATCACAAGCCGTCTTCAGCTATATTTCAATAATTCAATAGGGGCATTTTAAGTTCCACTCCAACTTCAACCAATCAAAACCACAGAGTAAAAACTTTCACTCAATAACTCAAATAATTACTCTCAAATTTCCAAACTTTCATCAACCAACCAGAAAAGAAAAAAAGAAACAAACATACCATGGCTCTTCTTTGGTTTTCTCTATCAAATCACTATAAAAAAGAAAGAGAGTCCCTGCATATACAATATGCAACACCACTAATGCTGCTTTCAACCCCAATGAAGATCTCCTTGCTACACAAACAAAACAACAACATTAATTACAAAAACAAAAGAAACCCATTATTTCATTTCTGATTTTCTAGCAGAAAGTCACCTGGATCGGCAAGGCAGGGGACAATACGGTAGCAGAAATTGAAAATTGACATGGAAGCAAAAAAATCATTAATTGAGAAAAAAAATAAAGAAAAAGTACTAAAAATAATTCTGCAAAGCAAAACAAAGAAGAGAGAGTGTTTTAATTGAGAAGGGAATGTGATGGCTATCTTGAAAAATGAACGATTTTGAGAGAAATGTAAGTAGAAGAAGACTGAGAGAAAAAGAGGTGAAAATATTTAAGAAAATAAATGAAGATGGGTATTAGTAGTAGTAGCTGTTGTTTTATTTTTATTTTATTTTGTATTCTTATTGAAGAAGCTTTATAGTTGAAAGATGATTAGCCGATGCTGCTGAAAAATTATTTTAAGCTACTGTTTCGTTAGTATTTATACCTAAATGTGACTTACGCCTTGTTTGTTTCAAGGAAACCAAATTTTTGGAATCTATTTTCCTCATTTTATTATGTTTGGCAACCATCCGGAAAGTTAGTCAAAAGAAAGTTTTTTCCGGTCAAAGGAAAAAATTGTCTTTTATCACAGGAAAGTGTTTTCCTTTCCTTGTCAAAAGGAAAACACTTTCCGATCTTTACATAAAACACATATCTGAAACACTTTGTCAAATCCCCCTCTCTCTGTGTCTCTTTCCGAAAACAGAAGCAAGAAGAACAATTTGTTGTTCGTATTTTTTCCTATACCCAGTTTTCTTCTGCCTGTAAAATTTTTTCCCATGCCCAGTTTTCTTCTTCATCTTACCTCGTCACGTTCAAGCAAATTCACAGAAAAAACCAACCAAATTCATCACAAGTAAGCCATCAAAATTATTGCATTTTTTCTTGCACATTCAGCAGCTTCTTTACAGAAACCAAACTTCCCCATCCAGTCCCTACCCTGTTTCCCCGTCCCCGAATCCAGCGCAAAGAGAGAGACGCAAAGTAAAAGGGGGGGAATTAGTGAATCTATTGTTTGCTCTCTTTCCCAGCGTTATCAGTGCATTTAGTCGGGGGAGAGAGGGATGGGAACTGGGAAGGAGGAGCAGGTCCTTGAGGTCTAGCCCTCCTGCCCTTGCCCCTTGAATCTGTGATGTTGTCCTGCTTCTTGAGAACAGGGGAATGGCGAGAGAAAGCCAGGGGAAGTTAAGGACCGAGAGAGAACAACCGATAGAGAAAGTTAAGGACTTGGTAGAGCGAACAATGAATGGCGAGAGAGAACAGAGAAAACAGGAGGGGAAACCAAATACCAAATACCCAGGGGAATTAGAGAATGAGGGGAAACCGACAGAGGGGAAACCAGGGGAATTAGAGAAACCGAATGAGAGAACCAGGGGAAACCATGGGAAAGTGACAGAGGGGAAACTAGAGGAAACCAAGGGAAATCGACAGAGGGGAAACCAGGGGAATTATAGAAATCGAATGAGAGAAAACAGAGAAACCCATGATGTTGTCTTAATTAAGTTATGGGAGAGAGTTAGAGATTTGCAATGCAAGAGCTGGGGAACGGTGGGGTTTTTTTTAATATAATTATACTATATATTTGTAATTTCAGTTATAAATTATATGTTTAATAACATAATGAAATCTAATGTAATACAACTCTAAGTAGGTATTATTCCCCTAAAAATAGAGATTAACAATAAAATCTCCCTAATTTGTAATTGATGATTGGGTAGATTAGTTTGTTTATCATCCAAATATTATGGACATTGCGTTAAACAAATTCGTATGAAACCTGTTGTCTTTTTTAGATTGTGTGACGTAGTTATATTTTATAAAATAAGCTATGTATGAATATAGGATATAATAAAAAAAATTCATCATTATACTTTTTAGATTTCATTTTTTTATTGTAAGTGATTAAATATTTATATTAAATATTATATATATATTAGATAAACTTGAAAAAAAAAATTAATTCATTAATAAATTATTTTCCAGTTCATTTTCCATAACATAACCAAACACTGGAAAGTGTTTTCCAGTTCATTTTTCATAACACTACCAAACATCAGAAAATACTTTCCCGGAATTCACTTTCCAGGAATTCACTTTCCAAAAGGAAACAATTTTCCTGCAAACAAACGGAGCCTTAAAGGGAAAGTTTGTTTGCGAGGAGTGGTGCTATTGTGACTATGATTTCAAATAAATGGATTTAAAAAAATATTATTAGTTATGATTAAAATATATATATATATATATATATATATATATATATATATATAATTAGTTAAAATTCTTCTCAGTTTTTGCATACAAAGTAAAATAAAAGTAGATTTTCATAAATAAAAAACATGTTATTTTTAACTTTTACAAAATCAAGATTTAAAATGTAATTATACGTGAGACTCAATATAAAAATAGAAATGATATGACTAACTAAATGATTTTTTCTCTATGATTGAGTATAAAATAGAATCTACCACGATATCAAACGATATTTTAATTAATCCTAAGACTTTTTGTATGAGTTGTGTTTTTTTTTCTTTTTTAATTAAGGTTTTCCTGTTCAATGTGATGATAGATATGGAAACCTTTTTATGGTAATTGTTATAATTTATTTCGGCCTCTTCGCTTAAAAGAAAATTGAAAATGATGTTCCTCACCAAAATAGGATTTTAAAAGAAAAATTGAACTATCACATTAAAAATCAAGCTTCTCATAAAAAATAGCTAAAACCATAAATTTACGATCAAATCCAAGTTCATCACATCAAAATTAGTTTATCAAGGTCAAAATTGGATTTCTCGTAAAAATTAGCCAACACCATCATTTTATTGTCATCATCACATTAAAATTAGTCAAAATCAATATATCAAGATCAAATATATCATTTTATAGTTAAAATTGGCCAAAACAATACGTTAAAACTTGTAAAAAATAATTTACACGGTTCAAATTCATTAAAGTATTTTTTATAATAAAAAAATTTTCAATGGTCAAAATTGGTTTTCCAGTAGTCGAAATGGTTTCTTACACTAATTTTTAATTATTTTTTTCTACATTAGCACAGTAGAAAAACTTATTTTTCAAACTAGCACAATTGGAAAAATAATTCTCACTCTAGCACACAAATAATGATTATGCATGTACTAAATGTGTCACCTATTAAAATACTAGTCGCTCTCGGTCTCAACCATTTCAACTCCCTGCCCAACAAAACCCAATTTCACTATCTCCAAAACAACAACAATAGTTCAAGCCAACATTTCACAAAATCATAAAAACAACAACAATAACCAACAGCCAATAGAATCACTTAGTTCCATGGTAGGTAAATTTATAGTTAAAAAAAGTTAATCTCAACACAAAAATAATTCATTAGAATAAAAAATACCAATTCAATTATAAATTAATTAAATTGCATAGTTAAACATCTAACAAATTAACTTGTTGATGAGCCTGCATTATCAGAACCACTGTCATGTCATTGTCGTGCATAATAAATACAGTCATTCTTTTCTATTGCATCGTCCAAACATTGAGCCCCCCCAACCTCATCAAGTGAAGAATGGCGTGACGAGAACCAAGTATTGAAAGTATCACCTAATATATTAAAAGACATCGTGTGTGTGTGTGTGTGTGTGTGTGTGTGTGTGTGTGTGTGTGTGTGTGTGTGTGTGTGTGTGTGTGTGTGTGTGTGTGTGTGTAGCATTGTCAATAGCATCACGTCTTTGTAGTAACTCTCACGACCCTCGTGTATTAAAAAATTCACCTAATATATTAAAAGACATCATATTATCATTTTTAAGATAATTTTTTAATACACGAGGGTCAGAGAGCTGTTACTACAGTACGTGATGCTATTGACAATGCTATATATATAAATTATTACATGTTAAGAAAACTAGTTCATACATACCAATCTATTATATCTTGGTGCACGAGACTCATAATTATTTGAATTACATGTTGACTGATGCAGAGTGTCACATGGATGTTTCGTAACACGCTCCCATGATGGAGTTATAAATCGCCTTATTATGTTCATGTATTAAAATATATAGAGATCTAATTCAATAGGCGAATACATATATGTAAATATGCAATCTCTTCTCACATGCCATAAATTAACATATTGTGCATGAACCACCAACCAATCATCTTTCTCTTTACCTCGATGATTAATAGCATGTAGGTCATCAAGTGTGTCAACATTATCAGGTATGTTGATACACTCCAAATTGACGTATTACCCAATCAGGATAATGCATCTCAACTATGATAAAATAATGTATAGGGATCACTGATAGTCATAAATCACTTTCCTCCGTGCATAATGAAGATGTTATTACAATCAAATCGCTAGTGTATGGCGTTTATCACCTATAAAACCATAAAACATATATATTAAAAACTTTCACACCAAGAAATAAAGTTAAATAAGAAAATGAATAGTTAACTTCACGCATACCTAATGAGGCTCATGTGAATCCAACTCGTCTTGATAGAACTCATGGACATGAGTAGGATTTTGTTTAAAACACCTAAATCTCTCCCCAACCCAACTAACATATTCAAGACAGTTAAGTTAGACAATTTTTTATAGAAAATTTAAATTTAATAATGTTTATAATAATTATTACCGAGCTCTAACTGAGAGTTGTCTTCCTATAACCGTGTTGAACATCTGATTTCTCCAAACATCAAGACGATCGATGTAAAGATGCTCTTACAACCATAACTTTATATTCACAATAAAAAAAATTTAGTAAATATTTACATTAACTATATTTAATAGAATATAATATCAAATTATACTTGTAGAAACAATAAACATCCACCTATTTGTTTCTCATCTGACATACATGTGTGGCAAAGCTGACGGTACATATATGCAAACACCGTCGAGCCTCAACTATAGTTACGGATGACAACAAAGTTTTCCAGTAGTGGAGAAAGTAACATGGAATTGCATTACATGTCAAACCGATGAAGATCATGGCTTTAAACATGTGCATTATATATGCTCTAGCATAATAATGCAATACAATCTCTATAACACCCTCTAGTGGGATCTCAAAACTCTCATTCAATCATATCAACCTAATATAATCCTATTTATATCCCTTAAAATGAGGCACTCTTCTCAATATATGAAGTCATAAATTATCTTTGTTGCAATTTGTGGGGCCTGTAACAGGAATTCCATCTATTAAAAGGTTGACTAGCATGACAACATATTATAATGTCTGTCATCTCTCCAACAAAAAAAAAAATAGAGTATGAGAGTCTCTCAGCTCCACTACTCAACTAATGCTGCAATTAAACCATGATCGATACTTATGCCTTTTAGGTGACTAATCTCCAAAAATCTAGCCTCGATGAAATAAGGACGAAAATGGTCATCTAGGTCCATCGAGGCATGATGACAAGTTTAACCAAACCACCATGATATTTTCATCAAACAAATATGAATATAATTATTAACAACATTTATAATTTATCAGGTGATCATGTTATATAAAAATATCTATTTACTCATCAAGCCCAAATATCCTCAGATTGATGCATGTACTACAATCACAAGACTAATAAATCATCAGGACCTGAAAATAATGAGGACTCGTTCTCTCGCATGCCACGACATCCGTTCATAGATCCATCTCCCTTAGTTCATACCATGACATGTACAGGTATAAACAGTGTTAAAGGAAAAAAAAACAACTTAACATAGAGATATGAAATAAAAGTTTTAATTTAAAACAAAAATTTTCACTTACATTGTCTATTTTGACATGTTTTTCTATATGACCAGTTACACCGCATAACCCATATTTATTTTGTGTATGCCCCTCTCTAACATACATCTCGTTATGCAGACGAGTGGATCTACGTCAACCTTCTTCAACTCTCCATCTAGTTGGACATCCTTCAACTACTGGTTTAGTATAATAGGTCATGATGGAATATCAGGTAAGCATTCAAAATAAAAATCATATGAATTTCTATAACTGGTGTTAGAAAATAAAAGGTCAACAAATTATTCAAAGTTAACATGTCGCAATGTACAACATGAAATAAGTTGTGAATATGATCGATGATACAATTATCATTTACCATACATACATATTCTATGATTAAATCAAATTATTCATTGAACCTCTCTTCAACTACCAGTTACTGGGGGGTTTCAACTTGAAAAATACCATCTAGGATAATATACTCGGATTATGTGATCTTGGTTTTGATGCATCAACAATAAGTTCAGCAAACACTTGTGGAGGCCACAATACACAACGACTTTTCAATAAGCAAACCATAAACACTTTTCAAGACATTATTGAAAATCTTTGACAAATTTATGGTCACATTTCCATAATGATAATCACCATCATATGAGAGTGCTCGTCTCTTTTTCGGTTCAATCTCAAGCCATTTTTTGATTTGATCATTCCCATCAAACATATCATCATACATAGTATTAAATCCCTATCTTGAAGGCTCTTGACACATCTTATCTAATAGTTTTTTCAATGCCACATGTTTGAATCTTTTATTAAAGTTACTCACAAAATGGCAAGAACAATAATGATGATATCCATTTGGCTCGATCCATATTTATGACATCACATTTTTAATTTCTGCATGTCTATTTGAAATTATACACAATCCAATACATCTACCTGTGACATGTTGGAGAATCAAATCTAAAAACCATGTTCAGTTACTATTCATTTCTTCTTTGACCAAAGATAACACAACAGAAAAGCCATATTATTTGTGTCATAAGCAACTGCAATCAAGATTTTGCTTTTTATTTTCCATATAAGTGAATGTTTGATGCAATCATATTATTTGATAGTTTTACCTATATTTACCTAGTATTTTGCCTATGTTCTATATATATAATGTCTTAATATTCTTTGTTTTATGTTTTGAACGCACTTTTGGATGTAAGATTCAAAAAGAAGTAAATTGGAGATAATTGACAGATTTGACCTCCGATCGATATTTTGTGTAGAGCTTGAGCTCTATAGGTTAAAATGAAGTGATTCCAGTGGCATTATTAAGCTAACATTCATACCTTTCTATACATATACGGGAAGAAAAATAAAAAGAGAAAGAGCATGGAAATTGCAGCCTTCAAAGGCAAATCTTGCATTCTATCAGTGTTGACTTTCGGCCATTCCGACTTAAATATCTTGAGCTAGAGAAATCTATTAGATGCAAAATAAATTTTGATGGATTCCGACTTGAAGGCCTATCAACCTACCAACTTTAAACAGAAAAAGAGCTTATATAAAAGAGATATAAGATTTTTAAGATGACACATGAATTTACGCTACTAGACAGGTTTTATGAAGAAATAAGTCCAAAATACTTTCCAAAGCATCTAAACCGACATCCAAGTCTTTATTTCGGTAATTTAGCTCCTCCAAGTCCAAAGTCAAAACTTGAAAATTTTATGCAAGGCTATTTTTTTTTAGAAAAATAGTTATTGAAATACTTAAATGTAAATTATCTACTTAGGAAAGGACTATTTTATAGGAAAGGGGGATTGAGGTTTCTTATCAAATAAAAATATAGAGAGAAAGGAAAGGAGGGGCAACTAGAAAGAGAAGAAAAACGCACCCTTTCCTTCAAAAACCCGAAACCATGCATTCTTCTTTCCTTTTGATTAGTTGTTCAATAGACATGCAATGCTAAGCTCTTTTCTTGGTTACAAGGACACATAAACCTTCGGATTTCAAGATCTGTGAGATTTATTTTACCTTTTCTTTTCAGTTTATGTGATAAATATGTTTATTTTTCTATGTTTATTTCCTATAATTGTTTATTTTAATTACTAGAGCGGACTCTAAGTTATTATTGTAAATAATTTATTGCTAAATTTGCTATCAAAACTGGAGTTGTGGTATATAAACTTGTGAAGCAACTGAGTTTAATAATCGTAGCAGTTCTATATTATTAATCTTAGGAAAAATATTTGATCAAATTAAACATGTATTGTAGACATTTATGCGTCTAGATTAATCAACTTATATAGTTCTTAAGGTTGTCATTCAATTAAATTACTAGTACGGACACTATGATTGTTTGATGGTTAGGGTTAGTTACACTACGGATCGGTTAACTAACTAACGTTAAGAAAAAAATAAATATTCAGAATATAAATTGATGTATTGTTTTAATGATTAGTTTTAATTTCTGTAGCTGGATGTCTACTTAAAACCAAGATTTGTTCTCTTGATAGTTTTCTGAATTATTTAATATAGTTTGATTGTTTTATTCTGCTATAGCTTAGATAACCTTAAAACCCCTCCAAATTGCATATCATCTAGCATAAAAATCTAAACTAAACCTTCGTCGTGGGATCAACCCCTTACTTGCTCTATACTATCTTAATTAATTTGTGTGACCGTGACATTGTAATATTGTTGTCAATACTTATTAGTGGACAAGTATATTGAAACCTCTGAATTGAAGTTCTACATGCCCACAATTCTCTTCCAAATATTACTATATCACCATCATCCATCTTATGATCCTACTCAGCAACTATACTAAGATTTGATTCTTTTAGAGCTAACGACATCCTAGGAAGCATTAGAAAATATTCCTCATATAATCCAAACAACCTCTCCAATATTTTTTGTTTAACCAACCAAGCTTTTTTATACAATATATCGTACAAAAATCTCTATGGATAGTTGCTTGAATAGTTGCAATTATAATACTTATTTCAACTTTGACAATGTTCAACATCATATTGGTAACAAAATCAGAGCCAATTTGATGGTGAGCTTGCATAACTATTGGATTATAATATGTGTGGGACTCTTTCAATTTTGAAATATCAAATGAATCAGAATTCTTGTGATATTCCCCATGCAAATACTATTGACATGATGGTTCATGCTTACACTCAGAATCGCATATATGTTGTGGTTGAATGTTACACTTTGTATTGAAATGAATTTTTTACATGTCACCGCTTATATGCATTAATTAAATCAGTCTTGGTTCAGAATATTTTTCCAACCTCTGACTTAATACTTAAGTCTGAATTCCTATGACCCAAAGCCCAATTAAAAAGCTCATCTTGTAAGTAGATCCACTAACATCTTCAAATTCAGGAACATCGGGTCTCATTATTTGGTTTATTGGCTTACATTGCTTAACTTCCTTAACTACATCATTAACATGATAATCATCTTCCTCGTCACTCATTTCAAATTCTTTATAACAATATGAAGTTGTTATCATACCTAACTGAGGTTTCATATGCATCATTTCTTGAACTAATATTAAGTTCATTGTAACACTAACTATCCTAGATGGACATGCAACATATGATGATTTTGTGGTCTTTTGACTGTGACTTGACACCCAAGTTAACTCCAAACTCGAAGAGTTTCCTACTTTAAATTTTCTACTTAAATAAAGCTCTAATATTTGCAACCCGTTTGCGGTGATCAATCCAACCATTGCATTAAAACTCGTATCACTGGTAATGGGCACACCAATATAACAATTCAGATGACACCCACCTAACATCCTTCAAGTAATATCAACATCAAATTCTGCCAATTTCCACCCAATTCCTCAACATATTAAATTTTTAAATTTGTCAAATGAACTGTCTAATCTCAAGCTACATAACTCGGTACTTCCTCCATGGTAAATAATATCGTTATCATTATCGATGATTTTACCACCATAATAACATAAAATTCCCACTATAGAAGACATGTTTTATAAAAATCACAATAAAGCACAAAGTTAATTTGTCAATATAGCAAATTATTCAAGTTACATTAAAAAATCCAAAATTAACAAAAATCATAAACTAAACCCTAACACTAACATAATCAACACAGCATAACTCATCGATTCTTCTTACTGAATAAGATAATATACACTTACTTAACTAATTTTATATCTAATTAATCTTCAATTAGGCAAAATCAACAAAAACCTTAACTTAAACCCTAAAATTTTTATCATAAGAAATTCACAAATTAATCAAGTAAAATAACAAATTAATAGAGCGGAAGGTGCATATACTTCAAATTAGTTAAATAGGGCGTTTATGTGTGGTGGTGGTGATAGAAACGGTGGGAGAAATCGCTAGTTCTTTGCAGGTGGATGGGTAGAGAAAGAACTAACGGCTGAAAGAGAGAGAAATATGAGGTCTGTCATGAGGATAAGATAAGGATTTTTTTATGGTGAAGAGAAAAATCAGGTTGCTTAAGTTAAGAGCGATGCCAAGAGGATGAAGAACTAGTGGAAGATAGAAAGAAGTAAGGGAGAAGAAAAGAAAGAGAAATTGTCTTGAAATTAATTAACCGGGTGGCCGCACATTTGCTACATGCACAACCTATAGGTTGTGAATTTAGTATATGCGCAACCACTGTTTGTGTGCTAGAATGGGAATTATTTTCCCAACTATGCTAGTTCAAGAAATAAGTTTTCCCACTATACTAATGTGGGAAAATACTTGATTTTTAACACACACACACACACACACACATATGAATGGTTATAGCCCACGTGATTGGGCGGTGCGATGGGATCTTATTAATCACATCCCATTACTCAAATGATATACTAGCTATAAATAGCCAATGCACCATTTGAGGTTAGTTTCTTTTAAAGGATTAAAAGCTTTGAATGTTAAAAGCTTTACAAATAGCTGACTCCTTCCTCTTGTTTTTTACTTTTTCATCATCCTAAAAAAGAAATCTATCTTTAAAAAAAAAACGAATCTAAGTTATTGATAAAAAGAAAAGAAATCTGGTTGTTAAACGTAAATACCCAATGAACCTCATAAATTGATTCAAGGATCTAATCTGATCTCACCCATACCCGATCAAAACCCAAACAAATCATAATGTCAATTCCAAAAATCTACTGAATCCCAACCTTTGGTTTAAAAATTTCATCTAGGATTACCCGTAATTTATAATGTTATTTCCATGTCATCTGATCATCATTCTCCTTAAGATCACCATAGAAAGTAACTCCTCCTCTATCTAGCCAAAGCCCAACCAAACCCTATTGTCAACGTCATTGATAACAATATAAAAAGCTAAGAAACAGAAGGGAAAACCTAAGTCTTTATAATTGATAATCTCCCTCCCTATAACGAGATCGAGATCCCCCTAGTGAATAGATTGGCATGTTGAAACCTCGTTAGGATCATCGACAACAATGACATATGATGCACATATACTGAGTGAATAATGTAGGTGCACTGTTAGGGGCCAAACCATAATTTCATAATATTGACTAGGACAAAACAATAATTTCATTTGGCCATCTAAATTTTATTTTTATTTTATTTTTCTTACATGTATTTGTGATTAAAAATAATTATACGTGCATATGTATTTGTAAATATATAGTTGAATGAAGTGTGTGCAACACGCCAAACATAAGGGGTTTGAAATCCCATGTAATTATAAGGAGAGGTAAGTATTACATCAATGGTCCGTGATGAAAATGAGAGGATAAGATTGTAACTTGATTTTTTAGGATTACCTAAGAGCAATTTATTTTGAGCAGTAGATTTCAAAACCTATGTTTTTCTTATTGGTTCACCCATGAGCGGTTTGTTTTTAACCGATTTTTTTTCAAAAATCTTGTGTTTAATTAGTCCTCCCACGAGCAATTTGTTTTGACCAATTGGTTTCTAAACCTAATTTTCTGATACCCAAAAACAGTTTGTTTTTAACTAATCGTTTAAAAACTTATGTTTTCTTACCAGTTCACCCGAAAGCAATTCATTTAACAATTGTTCCCTTTTAAATCTTGTGTTGATTCACCTTTGGCTGTTTGTTATTGATTGACCACTTAAAAAACATTTTTCTTTATCATGTTGTCATATATGTAATTTCTTATGTGATAATGTGTTGCA
This sequence comes from Populus x sibirica, assembly GCA_019202695.1. Taxonomy (NCBI): domain Eukaryota; kingdom Viridiplantae; phylum Streptophyta; class Magnoliopsida; order Malpighiales; family Salicaceae; genus Populus; species Populus x sibirica. The sequence continues at coordinate 2,457,533 of JAGMVL010000801.1, forward strand.
TGCTCTATATATATATATTCGAGAGAGATGGTTGGTCGATGATGATGATACTTATATAGTCCGTGCCTGATTCCATTAGGTTTGGCATATCTCCTCGAGTTAAAAAGGTGATAAAAATCAAGAATTTATCATTTGTGTTTAATAATTTGAATCTTACGTAGTTATGTGTTTATTTTATTGTGTGTGCTATCGAGTCTTGAGAACACCATTTTTCCAAGGAAACGATTCATATGTATTTGTTTTTGTTTCTCCCCACTTTTTTTTTAATTAAAAATACATCAAAATTATAATTAAACTACAATACCAAACACCAAAGCATTACCACTGCAGTGAACAAAATTTATGATTTACTATTGATTTTTATTTTTATTTTTATTTTTATTTTCTGGCCCTCATCCTCCTTAATAATCTCTTTGGAGCTTGGACCATTATGTTTTCAACACAAAGAAAATTCAAGGGTTTTAACTACTTTCTTTACATGATCAAAACTTTTTTTCCCCTGCATTTCAGGTCTTGAATTTGAACCTCAGAAGAAAGTTTGTTGGTCTCTACTCTCTACGCACCAGCCGGTCCAACATACTTTTCTGCACAATAAAATTCAATAGCCCAAGGCACCTAACTATTTATTTCTTCATTCTAAAATCTAAAGTTTTTTTATTTATATTTATTTTTATTTTTATTAAGAACCTATAATGAAGACTAGATAGTAAATGAACTTTTCCTCACATTATTATTTCCTGAATAAGTAGTTTCTAATACATATATTAATTCAGATATAAATAATTCATATAAAATCCTAAAAGGATTTATTCTTATTACAAACCTTAATATCAAGAACAGTATTAAAATTTGTTAGGTTGAATCTCTGAAGTGTGCCGTCGAAGATTTCGAATTCTTTTCTTACAGTGCCGTCTCGTGTTTTTCGATACACACACACATACTAGATACACTGGATATACCATTACCAGATACACGGCCTGTACTAGGCCAAGGCCACAAGAGGCACCATTTCTTTTTAACTCAAAGCAGAATGTTGAGCTGGATTTCATGGCCTCCCACGTCAAAACTTCTTAGGAGAAAAGCAAGTGCTCACCAGCAGCACACTTATTTTGAACTCAACAAAAATGAAGATGATAATTTTTAAAAAAATATTAAAATAATAATATATTAAATTGATACCTACCCTATCAAGAAAGTTTTGAAGAAAAGGATTGTTTATTCCGCAACAAAAAAATTTTGAACTAAAAATAACCAAAATCCAAAAATAACATAATTCTTTTTTAAATACTAAGACGGTGATATATTGGATTGACCCGTATTTTACAACCTAACTCGTCAAACTTGTGATCTGAGTTATGGACCTCAACATGTTTTTTTAGATTATTTTTTATTTAATGATATAATACATGAGCTAGGTAATGAAATCAATTTGGTTTAATAACTTAGTTATTTCTAAAACTATTTTTTGTTTAATTATACCAAAAAAATAGAAGTTCGCGAAATTAAGCACTAACTAAATTTTAAGGTGTTTGTTTAAAATCATGATAAATTCACAAATATCAAACCAAAACAAATTATGTAGGTCAATTCAAAACAAATAAAATATTAAACGATCAAATTGAGTAAAAATTACCAAGAAAAATAAATAAGGTAAAAAAAATCAAATTAAAAAAAAAGTTCAGGAACGCTTCCCTAGTTAGCCTAGCATGATTGGGCCTAATAAAAACCCAAGTGAGCGGGCCTGATACAACCCATGCATGTAGGCCCATTATTATTTTTTCTTTTTAAGGGCACTACTTGGTTAAAAAAATAATAGGTAGCCCGTCGCTTACTATCAAGGATTTCATTCACAACTAAAATTGGGCAACCACTGCTTAAGAGTAAAATTAACCCATTATGACCTCTTTTTCTAGCCCCAAATACCTAAAAAAACACTCTAGAAATCTTAAAAAACTCATTTTTGATATTAAATCTCCATTTAATTGGTTAAAAATAGAAAAATCAACTTGAATCAAAATAAAACTTTGAAGCTCGATTTACTTTTTTCAACAAGAAAAATGGAAAAGAAGATCTAAATGGAACTCTCCTTAACAAATAAAACTCATCAATGCTAAGAACAATGAGTTTCATCGATGAAAAATAATTATTTGTCAATTATCTCTCATTTTCTCAAACTCAAGGACTCAAATGAAAGAAAAATGAAGTTTTCGACTCAACCATGTAATTTAAAAAATAAAGGGACCAAAAATGATTTTTGACAAAACCAAAAGGCATAGAGGTGCTAATAGTTTTTTTTAAGGACATTCAAATATTTCTTTAATATAATTTTAGTCCTCTCATTTTTAATCTTTCTTAGACAATAAAATTAGATTATTTTTTGTGGAATATGAGGCCGGGAAAATGACGAGATAGGTTTTTGTGATGGATGATATAACTATATAAAAAATATATCAAAATAAATTATCAACTCTAAATCCTAATCAACCTAAAATTAAAAGGATCCAATTGAAAAGAAAAAATAATCCATGATTGAAGGGCGAAAAAAAAGAGCCAAAATTAACATTTTTTTTTCATAAAACTCAAAGGAAAGCTAATTTTCTTTTCCCTCCATTTTGGTCCCCTCACTTTTAGTTCCTTGCAAAAAAAACTAAATTGAGTCTTTTTTTGTGAAACTGAACACCAACCCGATGATGGGGTTGCTTTCTAAGAAATTAATAATTTTATAAAAAGAAAATAAAAATAAATTATTAATTTTAAATTCAAATTAATACAACATCAAAGAAATAAATTGAAAAAAAAAAAATATTGCAATCACACTGAATTAGATTGCTGAGCTCTTTCGGTTTTTTATTTTTTAATATATATTGTGCCATTTCAGCTTACCTTCGGGCTCCTCAACCATTTAGCTTCAAGACTGTATAATTAGAAGTTGACAAAAAAAATAAAAATAAAATTGATGATGATGATATTTTACGGGCCTTCTTGACAGTTTATGGAATGAACTTTTATATGGTCATGGACTTAATTTTGACAAGCCTTGACGAGGCTATCAGCAGTAGACTAATGATTTTGGCGCTCACTAGGTAGAATAATGTCATACTATTTGACTCTAGTCCTTCAATTATATTTCATCTTTAAGCCATGAATCTGCACAACCAAAGGGATCAATGTTCTTCACTTCACTAAGAAACTGGAAATAGGGCTACCTAGATATCGTCAGCAGCTTATGCATTCTAAATCAGATTATTGATGGAGGGCCGTTCAATTTAGTTATTGACTCAAACTGATAGATTGGGAAGTGCAGTGTTAATAAAGAGTTGCATTTTAATAGTCACTAACAAAAAAAAAAGTGAAATACAAATAGAAATACCAAGAAAAAGTTTATGTCAATAAATTGCAGTTAACTTTACTGACAGAATAGTTCCCTACTATGTTCATCGATACAAACCAACAAAAATATTCTCTCAATATATACCCAAAGAAATTATAGTGGGAAGAGAAAAGAATTAGAAAAAAAATCAAAAGTTACAATAACATGTGATTTATACAGATGGAATTACCAATAAAATAAACTCATCGGTAAAATCCATCTGTAAACTCATCAGTAATATTTAAGTTATGACCTGGTGAGCGACCTCCCTCCCTTTCTCCCATTTTTTCTTTTTCCTTCATCAGCTCTGTCATAACACAAATTTTAACCACCTGTTTTTCTAAATATTTTCAAAATACAAAAAAAATTAGAAAAATATGTTGTTGACATATTTGCATCATTTTCATCGTCTTTTCAAATGAATTCAAAATTTAAAAATTTATTTTTAATACGTTCAACTATTAATGCACACATTTCAAAATCATTGATTAATTCTTCTCATTAAGTCGTTGTTAATATTGCTTTTTTTTTAAAAATAAAAATACAAAAAAATATATATATATATATATATATATATATATATATATATATATATATATATATATATGGATAGAAAAAAAAAAAGGTGCAAGGAAAAAAATGAGGGATTAATATGAATTTGATTTGTTTGGTCACCAAGTAATTGGAAGAGGAGACAAAAAATTTTGCGTATAAAATTGTGAAGGAATCTCACACAAAGAGGGGAAGCTCAAGCTAAGGAAACCTAAAAAGAAAAAACTACAAAGAAAGTAAGAGATACTCTCCCACACAAAAAAACCCCAAGCCCCGATCTTTACAACAACTAGCCACTGCAAAAAAAAAAAAAAAAACAAAAAAACCCTCCATTGTGCAAATCTCCATCTCACGGTCCAGCTTGCACCATACCACTATTAGCCAGTATTTCCAACCATCAATAGCAATAAAGCCTCTCTTTTTCATTTGTCTTTTCCTTCATTGTTCCTTCAAGAACAAAATAGAAAAACAAGAGCCCATCTTTAACCTTTCTTCAACAAGTCCAGCCGCCTTTCCACCTACAAACCCATGCCATTATCATAAAAAACATTTGGGTTCTTCCCCCACTAAAATTACTCCTTTTCTTTTTAAAAAATAAAAATAGAATTAATAATAACAAAAAGAATGACAACTTAATAAAAACAGGTTGAGAAAGGTATCAAATATGTAGAAACATCAAGTTGGAGTTTTGAATGAAATTGTGAGCCTAATCATACTTCATTGAACCTAAGATTGAAGAGACAATATAGATTTAAAGTCAAATTAAATGATTATTGGACATATTTATATAAAAATTAAGTCTAGAGACTTAAGTAGATTTTTGATAGGCCAATTTGATTTAATTATGAGCCAAATTAAAATTTGATTTAATTAGGTGTAAGGCCTTAATTATACTTTTAATGGATCAAATTAATTTTATTAGTAACTTAATTGAAAAATTAAGTTTAGGAGCCCAATTTAAACTTAATCGAGAAGATTGGAATTTTAGAGTATCAAACTCAATTTTTATGAAGTCAATTGATTGAAATCAGAGATAAAAATGCAAAACAAAAATCAAAGTTTATGGTCAATTAAGAGTTAAATTGAAGAAATTCACAACTAAGGACCTTTTTGAAAAAGGCATTAAACTTCGAGGACTTAATTTGGTTTAAAACAGGAGTGAAATTGAAGCAAATTAAAAGTTTAATAGTTAATTGAGGATCAATTTGCATAAATCCAAAACCAATGACCAAAATGAAAACGCACTGAAAATTAGAGTTGATTTTTGAGTTTGACAAGGGTAAAATTGCATGAAATTAAAAGTTTAAAGTCAATTAGGGATGCAACTAAAATAAATCAAAAGTCAAAGGACTAAATAAAATGTTAGTTAAATCCTTTAAAACCCCAAGGATGTCAAAATGGCATCGTTTCATTTAAATGAAACGATGCGTTTTTACCCAAAACGGTTTGTTTTGGTATAAAACGACGTTGTTTTGAAAAAAAAAAAAAGGTTGTTAGACGACTTATCGTCTGACTACTTTTCATTATCTTCAACCTTTTGTACTCGAAAAGCTGCTTGGATGTCTACTTTTCAAGAGCATTTAGGGGGTGTTTGAGAGTATAGTAACAATTGTTTTTCGCTCAGAAATATATCGAAATAATGTTTTTATTTTATTTTCATTTTTCAAAAATAATTTTTTACACCAGCACATCAAAAAAACCTAGAAACATAAAAAAAATTAAGCAAAAATGTTTTTCAAATTTTGATGAAATGCAGGTTGAACCGCCAAGCCAAACACACCTTTAATGCCTCATCTCTCCACCAAATAAGACAAACAAGACACCACTCTGACGGTATGAAACCATACCATACCCAACGTAATTCTTGCAGGCTGGTTACCTCTATAATTGCCGCGGCGCTGCTCTAAAGAGTCTGCCCCGATCAATATTTGCAGCCAAATTTTCCAATTGGATCTCATCCAACATCTTCCTCCATTCCCAGCAGTGACACTCCCCAAATCTAGGTAATCTCCTTTCTTCTCGTTGGCACCATCCAGACGTGAATTAATTCATGTCTTGTTACCACTAGCATTTGCTAGTAGTAAGGTAAAGTGGGTTGGACCCTGAGCCCAACCCACACGGCTAGGCTAGATCTATCCCATTTTAAAAAATAAAAAATATTATTGGGCTATCTATCGGCCCAATCCAACTCGACCGGGCCAGGTTTGGGCCTTGGGCCCAAGTAACCCATCCAAAAAAAGAAAAGAAAACTCAAAAATTTCAAGGACCATTTTAAAATTATTTGTAGGTTCGTCACGTGTTTTTTCAATAGTTTTGTCTAATAAAATATGGACCTGGTATAAAAAACATCCGACATTTCTCTGAATTTTTTTTTTAAAAAAAAATCCAAAAATCTAAAAAAAAGCTTTCATTTCAAAAACAAAAAAATGTTTTGTTTTGTGTAACGACCATATCCTAAAGGTTTTTCATGCATATTTTCTAAAAAGAATAAAATCACATTTTTATCATGTTTTAAAAATGCTAAATGAATATCGTAACTGGTTTATGATTATCCATTAAGGTTTGGTCAGAATACCAAAAATCCCAGAACAATTAATTTCTTATTCGGATTGTTATGATTTAGCTATAAGACTTTAATATTTTGAGAGTATAAAATTACATTGTAAAGTATACTCTCAAGTATTAAAGATACAAAATAGAAAATAAATGCGATGCTAAATCTAGGTCTTATAATGGTCAGGATTTAACCCAATAAGATAGAGACTTCCTCAAGAAATGAGATTTGCCTTGAATCTTAGATGAGACCAACAAATAGAAACATGATCTAGAAAAACAATTAATTAACAATGCAGCTTACATTTGGTAGGGTGTACTAGGGATGATGCATTTTTCCTTTGCACAGTTAGTCCCTTTACTCAGACTTTCACAGACCATTAGGTTTCTTAGTGACCATAACATTAGGTGGCAACTCCAAAACCCTATAATAATAACTTTATAATTAAACCCAAAACCCCTTCAATTCTAGGAGGCAACTCTGTCATGTGATGTCGTGCACGTCATGACAAGATGTCGACTCCACTGGGGACTTGTCTGATTGGACCGAGCTTTGCTTGTTTGATTGTTTAATTGTTTATTTTGTTGTTCTGTTTAATTAAATTTAGGCATATTTTTCTTTTCTTTGCTTTAGCATGCATTTTTATATACTGCTCATGCATAAGTATATCGGGTATGGATTAATGCTTTCATGCATCTTAATTTTTAAATAAACCGAATTCTAGGTTAGGTAGAGAGTAGCGGTCTGCTTCATGACTTTCAGTCAAGGTTCAGATTCGTGAAACATTCAACTATGAGCTGAGCGTTTATCCGGTAATGATGGTCACACTGTGCCCCAACAATTCCTTGTAAACCCCTATACAGCTTTCATAAAACGTGGTCACTAGGCAGATCATAAACCCTTTCGAGACCAAGTAGTGAATTTACCCCTTATGTAATAACCTAGAACCTGCATTTAGGGTACAAACTCCTTAATAATTCATTTTGCATTAGGAAAAACCTGATTAAAATCCTAAATTCTGCAGGGTTCTTTGAGTTAAGACCATGACTTCCATGACTTTTTTTTTGTATGGGAAAAGATCCAAGATGATGTTATTCGTTGAAGAGGATTGCCCAAAGACTGAGGTTGGGGAACTACCACACATGAACAAAGTACATTACTCCTTGGACAATATGAAAAAGCTTGTTTCAGTCTTGGGGTATGTGGATGAAACTTTTTTTGAGAGGAAGTATGGGAGAATTGCCCACCTAATAAGGATCTCGTTCAGATTTCAGCAGTCAAGGCCTTAATACATTTATGGAATTCAAGTTATTAATGTTTCAACTTTGGAGATGTTAACTTGACCCCTACCATTGAAGAGTATGCCCAGATTTTAAACTTCTCAAATGACCCTCTCAAAGTATATTTCCGACAAAGAATCGAGAACACAGCTGCCGAGATCACAAGATCATTGCATCTAGACCAAGGTTTCGGTAATATCAACGGTAAACACCTGCGGAATATATTCGTCGGTGATTGTGGCATGGGTGGTAATTTTTTTGCAACTATCGGTAAAATACCGCTGGCTCGATTCCGTCTGTAAGGCCGTCGGTATTGATTTAAAATATTTTTTAAAAAAATTATTTATTAATAGTAAAAAAAACTAATTAACCAAATAAAATTGTATTAAACATTAAAAATATAAAAATAATGTTAAATAATATTCATCCAAATATTCATTACAAATTTAATGTGTTTCAAAAAAAAAATTAAACTAGATTAACGGCGGAGCTAGAAGAGGAGGAGGTTGTTTGTTCCCGGGATCGTACGGCCAAAAAAGGGCTGCACATGTATCATCACCCATCCTTGATCTAATATCCATGACCATTTGATGGAGCTGATCATAATCCATCGAGAGTCGTTCACATTGTTGTTTCAAGGCCATGAACTCATCAGACTGAGTGCTCGATACTGATAGAGAGCTCTCAACGGTTGAGACACTACCAGCCGCTCGCAAGTTTTCGGCCGTAGTATTGGAGAGCCCGTAGACCTGATTTTTATCGGGTCCACCAGACGATCTTACCTCCATCAACAAATCCGAATCAAAATTTGGATGGGTTGAAGGATCGTCCCCATATCTCTCCCTCAACCGACTATTATAGGTCTCTGTTGTGATGTCGCGGTCACACAAATTAATTACCCTAGCTTTAAACACAACACACAAGACACTATAGAGCAAGCAAGGGGTCGATCCCACGAGGAAGATTTAAGTAAGATTTTTATGCTAGATGATATGCAATTTGGGGGGGGTTTGGACGTTATTTAGGCTAAAGCAAAAGAAAACAGAAAACTATCAAACAAAATTTAATAAAATCAGAAAATTATCAAGAGAACAAACCTTGGTCGCAAGCACACATCCACCTACAAAAATTAGAACTGATCATGGAAACAAAACATCAATTTATATTCTGAATATTTATCTCTTCTTAACATTGGTTAGTTAACGGATCCACCGTATAACTAACCCTAACCATCAAACAACCACAGTGTCCGCACTAGTAATTTAATTCAATGACAGCCTTAAAAACTAGATAAGTTGATTAATCAAGAAAACATAACTGTCTGCAGTCTATATTTGATTTGATTGAATGTTCTCCCTAAGATTAATAACGTAGATCTGCCACAATTATTAAACTCAGTTGCTTCACAAGTTCATAAACCACAACTCCGGTTTTGATATCAAACTTAGCAATAGATTGTCTACAATAATAACTTAGAGTCCGCTCTAGCAATTAAATAAACAATCATAGGAAAAATAAGCATAGGAGAACAAACATGTTCATCATATAAACTGAAAAGAAAACGTAAAATAAATCTCACAATTCTTGAAATCCGAAGGTTTCCGTGTCCTTGCAACCAAGAAAAAGTGTTTAGCCTTGCATGTTTGTTGAATAACTAATCAAAAAGAAAGAAGAATGCATAATTTTGAGTTTCTTAGAGGAGGGGGGCGTTTTTCTCCTCTTGGCTGGCTGCCCCCCTTCTCTTCTCTCATTCTTTTTATATCCTAGGAAACCCTAGTCTCTATTTTACAAAATAGTCCTCCCTTAAGTAGACTGTTTACATTTAAGTACTTCAATAACTATTTTCCTAAAAAAGGAGAAATAGCCTTGCATGAAATCTTCAATCTTTGACTTAGAGGAGGTAAATTGCTGAAATAAAAACTTGGATATCGGTTTAGATACTTCAAAACAGAATTTGGACTCGTTTCTTCACGAAACCTGTTTGCTGGCAGAATTCAGTTGTAATCTTTGAAAAATTATATCTCCCTCATATGACATCTTTTTTGGCTGAAATTTGGAGTGTTTATAGGCCTTTGAGCCAGGAATCTAAAACAATTGAGTTTGCATCAATTGGACTTCTTTAGCTCTAGATATTCAAGTCGAAATGACTGAAGGTCAATACTGGCATATTACGAGATTTGACTTTGAAGGCTGCGATTTTCATGCTCTTCCTTATTTTATTTTCTTGCCTTTGATGTCCAGAAAGGTATGGATGTTAGCTTTTTAATTCCACTAGAATCACTTCATTTCAACCTCTAGAGCTCACGCTCTGCACAAAACATCAATTGAAGGTCAAATCTGTCAATTATCTACAATTTACTCCTTTTTGCATCTTTCATCCAAAAGTGCCTTCAAAACATAAAACAAAGAATATCAAGACATTTTTTATATAAAACATAGGCAAAACACTAGTTAAATGTGGGTGAAACTATTGAATAATATAGTTGCATCAGTCTCCTGAAAATTAAAAAAAAATCATCATATTCAATTCAAGAAAATAATAACTTACGAAATAAAATGATTGAACGAACATACCACGAAGTGTTTAGCATAGTTGTCCACGAACTGTTGTACCCCTTTTTGGCTGTCTTGACTCCACACGTGCATCTCTACAAACAGCTCCATTGGGCTCGGCTCACGTCCAAGAGACGTAGCCTGTAAGGAAAAAAGGTTGCAAGTTAAATATACATAAGCAACAACAAATTAATTAATGATATATTTCATTTAAATTAATCTTACCATCCGCTTCGCATGTGCACTAAACAGGATGGAGTCGCTGGTGTGCGTGGTCACCGAACCATGAATTTATCGGTTCCGGTTGTCGGCACCGGACTGTGAGTGTTGTGCGAACTGCTTAATGTCACGTGCTCAATATATTGCGTTCATATATCCCCCAAGATGAATGGCGGTTTGAATTCCTGCTAAACCGCCACCTCATTCCAGCCTTTTAGACCATTATCTCTCGCATATCTTTTTGCTTTTTTTACTCCGCACGTGCGTCTCTACAAACAGCTCCATTGGGCTCGGCTCACGTCCAAGAGACGTAGCCTGTAAGGAAACAAGGTTGCAAGTTAAATATACTTATAAGCAACAACAAATTAATTAATGATATATTTCATTTAAATTAATCTTACCATCCGCTTCGCATGTGCACTGAACAGGACGGAGTCGCCGGTGTGCGTGGTCACCGAACCATGAATTTATCGGTTCCGGTTGTCGGCACCGGACTGTGAGTGTCGTGCGAACTGCTTAACGTCACATGCTCAATATATTGTGTTCATATATCCCCCAAGATGAATGGCGGTTTGAATTCCTGCTAAACCGCCACCTCATTCCAGCCTTCTAGACCATTATCTTTCACATATCTTTTTGCTTTTTTTTTGTGTCATACCAAACATCACGCAACCTACTTCCATAGTAACAAATTAGAATTTAGAACATAAAATTATAAAACAAAAAATTATATTATTTTCGTTGTTACCTAATTGCCGCGTGATTCTCTCATACCCTCCTCACAACATTGTTGTTCGCGTTATCCCACTCAAATTTGTGTTGTGTATAAATAATTCATTTAAAATAAAAATAGTACAAGATATAAAATTATAAAAATAATTTATTAAAAATAAGCTGGAAATTAGAAGTTAACACCTACTTAAAATCGTCGAAACCATGTATCGATATTAGGTCTCCATTCAGGATATATGGAAACCTGACTCCATTGAAATAATGGAATCTCCATGGATGATTTAAACGTCGATGTTATTGTTAGGGCAGCCTCAATGTTTGTGAACTAGAAATTAAATAAAATTAATAAAATATTTATTAGTTGTTCATAAATTATGTTATAAGTAAAAAAAAAACTAAAACCTAAACAAACTGACATTGAAAGGTCATCCTTCTATTGTACTTAGAACTTGCGGGTGAATTGACCCTGCTGTGAAGGCACACCGTCTCTGCGCTGTGAAACCGCCCTAGAAGAGGCAGCATCACAAGTTGGCACAGTGCCTCTTCGTGATCAGCACCTAAGGATAAGTCATCCTCGCTTCTAGAAGAACTAGCGCAATCGTCTATCGACGACGTCCTATTGATTTCATTCTATGCATCAACACGAATTTATACGACGGGAAACACGTCGGTGATTATGGTAGGGGCTGTAATTTTTTTGCAACTCTCAGTAAAATACCGACGGGACATATTCCGTCGGTATAGTCGTCGGTGATTGTGGCACCATGCTATAATTGTTTTGCAACTCTCGGTTAAATACCGACGGGACACAATCCGTCGGTATATTCGTTGGTGATTGTGGCACAATGCTGTGATTTTTTTGCAACTCTCGGTAAAATACCGACGGGACACAATCCATCGGTGTTTGTCTCAAGCTTTTGCATGTTTGTTTGTATTGCATATCTATTCTCCTGCACAAACGCTTAAATTGCAAACTTACAGCACACACAGCACAATAACAAGAGCAAACAATTATAAAATAAATATTTCATGTTCCAAAATATCATCTATAATATTACTATCATCGAAAACATGAAAATTTAAATTTTCTTCTAAGTCAATCGAAGGAGCAACTCGGTATGGTTCAACCAACTCACTAGCTTGAAAGACTTCATCTATCACACTTGTGTCTTCGTTCTCATCCTGAATAACCTAGACACGACCCCTGGGTTTGGTTTTTAAAACGGATAACCAATCAACTCTTGATCGGTCCTTTCTAAAGGAAGGGGTGTATATGTAATAAACTTATTGGCATTGCTTTGCGAAAACAAAGATATCGTTTATGTTGCGGAGTCTAGCTTTTGAGTTGATTTCAACGAGACCATAATGAGGATCTACTCTGATTCCTCTCTCAGTTGTGTCATACCAATAGCATTTGAATAAAAACACTCTATTCTGTTCGCTATGATATTGCAGTTCGATGACCTCTTCTAATCTACCATGGTAGTCAACTTCAAACTCACTAGAAGTCGATCCCTTAATACAAACACCGCTGTTGTATGTCTTTCTTCCATGCTCGTATTCTGTCAGTTGTGAGTTATTGAACAGTAAATATCATCGATATTGCCTGCAAGGTTGTTCCAAATTATATGAGTTTATGATATCATAATATATAAATAGTACACTCTTGACAAAGTTTAAGTAGAACATCTACTTACTTAATAAAAGGTCTCAACTCATCACAGTTAAATATGACATAATTGTGTGCTTATCTGAACTCTATTTCAGACAAATATCTTCCCTTTACGGTATTTTTAGGTGTGGGTCGTCCAGGATTGGAGAATATTGACAAGTTTTTACTTGAAGGCACTTCACCACCATCATCATGCCGTGGAACACGGTTGATCCTCGTTCTCAAATGAGGTTCAAAATAGTATGAGATAAATATTGAGATCTCCTCAACAATATAGGCATCACATATTGACGCCTCAACATGCGCCTTGTTCTTAATCTTTTTTTTTAAAGATTGAACAAGTACCTGCATATATAGAATTAAACAAAAATTATCAATTAAAAAAAATGAAAAAACGTTTAATTATGAATTACATTGCAACTGTAATATCTAACCTCTCGAATGAATACATCCATCTATACTGGACCGGTCCTCCAACTTTCACCTCAAATGGTAAATGTACTGGTAGATGCTCCATTGAGTCAAAAAATAATGGAAGGAATATCATCTCAAGTTTGCATATTATCTCGAAGATATTCGTTTCAAGCCTTTCAATGTGATCAACATTCAACTTGTTGGAGCATATCTCTCTGAAGAAATGATTGATCTCCGTGAGTGCATCCCATATCCCATTTGGCAACAAATCATGAAAAGTTAATAGGATGAGTGTTTTCATAAACACATGGCAGTTATGACTCTTTATTCCATATAATCTACATTCCTACGTATTAACCAGCCTTGATATGTTCAAGGCATGTCCATCGGGAAAACACAAACTCTTAAGCCATTTGTAGACTAGTAGTTGTGCGTTTTTCTCTAACATGAAGCTTGCTCGGTTTTGCGACCCGTGATCCATCACAAACCAACTCCATATTTTTACGGTTCTGAGAACAACGCTAAATCCAATCTAGCCTTGATGTTGTCATTTGTCTTCCCCTTCACATCCATGACGGTGTTGAAAATGTTCTCAAACACGTTTTTTTAAATGTGCATGATGTCAAGGTTATGGTGGAGAATATTGGTCTTCCAATAAGAAAGCTCCCAAAAGATACTTCGCTTTACCCAATTATGGGCCAAACCAAAACCAGGAAACTTCTGCTTATTTGATTGGAGACCAAACACAATATCATCGTACTCTAATACAACATCATGCAATTCTTCACCAGAAAGACACGGGGGTGCAACATCCTTTTCAACTCTGCTAACAAATAAATCATTTTTGTTTTCTGTACCTGTGATTCGGTGGCAAGAAATGACGGTGATAGTAAAAAATGAAGCTTTACCCCTATTTGTTAGCGTGAATGCCTTGTTGTTTTTCATACAGTATGGACATGCTAGTTTTTCATGTGTGCTCCAACCAAAAACCATTCTATAAGTTGGGAAATCATTAATAGTCCACATCAAAGCCGCTCTCATAACAAAATTTTGTTTCCTCGAGATATCATAAGTCAAAGCTCCAGAGGACCACAACTGCGTCAACTCACCAATCAACGGTCGAAGACAAACATCTATATTCTGTCCCGGACTGCTCGGACTTAGTATGACCATAGATAAAAACATGAACTTCGGCCTCATACATATCCCCGGTGACAAGTTATAAACCGTCAATATGACCGGCCAACAAGAATAAGGAGTAGCAAATTACCCGAATGGGTTGAATCTGTCTGTACAGAACCCAAGACGAACGTTCCTTGATTCAGCTGAAAAGTGAGGATGCACACTGTTAAAGTGTTTCCATGCTTCGCCGTTAGAAGGATGCACCATCACTCCATCAACCGCATGATGTGATTGGTGCCATGTCATGTGCTCAGCAGTCCTTGATGACATGAATAACCTCTGCAGTTTAGGTGTGATTGTGAAGTATCTAAGTTTTTTATATGCCACGAGAGTCTTTCCCCTGTTAGTTCTGGGTTTGTAATGGGAATGCCCACATGTCATGCACTCTGTCATTTCGGCATTTTCAAGGTAGTATAACATGCGAGAAGTTAGGGCACATGTCAATTTTCGGTATCCTAAACCAAAGGGTTTCATCATGGACTTTGCAAAGATAGAAGTTTTCTTTCAGCCTGTTCCCTTCAAGTAAAATACTTCTTGCCCATTTGATAATCTTATCATAACCGGCCTTACTTAACCCGTGATCTAACTTGATGGTGAACACCTGTGCTACGGTCGATAATTTACTGTGGTTCATGCAGCCATCCCATAATGGTTCGTCAGAATCTTTCAACATATCAAAAAACCTTGATGCATCTGCATTAGGTTCTTCTTCTATAATTGGACATTCACTGACATTATCTTCATTCATTCTCATTGCATCCATAACCATATTCCTATAAGGATTACTGTTGTCATTTATAACTTCATGCACGTTGCTAGCACTAGAAGTTGACCCAACCACCCTTTCTACCATGCTCTCATTAGAAAACAAATAGTTCTCCGTATGCATACCAACACAGGCCATGAACCCTTTGGTTAGAAGATGCATCATTACAACATCTTGATGCAGAAACTTTTTATTTTTACACTTCTTGCATGGACACCTAATACCGCCACTAGTAAAATTTCTCGGAATAGATATTGCGAAATTAATAAAACCCTGAACCCCGTTACAATAATCCATCCTCCGCAATCCTTGGGGTGAGTCCCGATACATCCATGAAAGATCATCCATGACTTCTATCGAACCTCTATAAAATTATGACGACAACATGTATTAATTAACTATGTTACGTAAATAAATTTGTAAAAATATTGGTTTGCCCCGACATTATCTAACAAACTAAAAAAAAACTTATATTAAATATTCATTATCAATTATCAACGTCCATACAAATTTATACATTTATAAATTTAAGGAAATCACAACTCCGCAATAGAATTGATAAAAATTAAAACGGACCCGTTAAACAAGCTATTATTTATTTCATCACAACACATCTAATTAGGTGTAATTCAAACAAAGTTTCAACAATTTACAAACAAATACAATTTGACAAAATCTAAAACAAACTATAACAACTATAAAATTATACATTCATACTACAAGTTTCTTTAACAAATAACAATCAAACAAGTACATACGTTAACAAAATACATATACTAAAAAAATAAAAAATAATAAAATTGACATTTAAATGTTAAAACTAAAAAGGATAGATTTACTTACAAAAAATGATAAAATCCACAATAAATTGCTCGGAGAACGGATGTTGTGACCGCGTACAAAAGTATAAGAAACTTGAGTGCGTGTGTTGAGAAGTGGGGGAGAGTTGGGATGGGTGGTTGGCTGTAGTTTGGGAGGGGAGAGTTGGGATGGGGAAGAAGAAGGAGAAATAGAGGAAGAGAGAGTCGGCAGAGTGGGTATATATTGGCTTTTACCGACAAAAATGTTCCGTCGGTATACCCGTTGGTAAGTCCACTGGTGACTGTGCCACGTCACTGTACGGAGATCCCGGTTTGAATCCCCCAGTCATTTCATCGGCAAAATCGTCTGAAAAAAGTCCACGTTATCACACCGTTGCAACTTTTCAAAAATCTATATAATCCGTCGGCAATACGGTCGGTATATAAATATATACCGACCGTATTGCCGACGAAAATGGTCTGTCGGTATATACTGACAAAATTAGAGACAAAATTATTTCCGTCAGTAAAAATTACCGACGAAAAAATTCCGTCAGTAAAAATTACCGACGAAAAAATTCCGTCAGTAATTCCGTTGGTTTTCACTGATTTTCTGGTAGTAACGAGCTATCAATTCAGGGCCGAGAATATATCATAATTTATGGCATCAGTGATTAGGGAGCACTGGTAACAAGGATGCTGAATCCCTTATAGCAACTTCAACCATGAATATGCCTGATGAACAAGGAATTTGCAATTCTGGACCACTGGTTCGAAGATCATGTATATTCACACATAAAGCTTGAGAAACTACGCGAATGACAACAGTTCACAGACTGAAACAGCAAAGTTGAAATTCTGCTACGATTGGTTTGTAAGCATAATTGACATCCAAGTCAAGGTTTTGCAATGCTGACAACAGTAAGAAGAATGATTAAGTGGAATCTGTCTACATACAATAAATATCGCATCCAAACTTCAATCTTTGATGAGGTTATAAATCATGTGGAATTTGTCTACAACAGACGAATACATCCAATTCTATAGGCTTTTGAATCAGTCTACGACTCATAATTATATCCTGCATACATACAAAAAAAGAAGAAGTGCAGTTGTAATAAAACAAGAGGAGGGATGGGGACGTTAGTGAAGAAACAGAAGCATTGCTAGGTTGAGGCTGCACCGTTAATTAAATTCAAACTTGAGCAGTACCACACTTGGTTTAATGATATCACCAAGCAGCCACCTGACCCGACATTGTTTTGCTTGACCTTTGGCGGACCAATTCTGCCCGTAGATACTGACCGACACTTGACAATCTTCACAAAGCAGCCAAAAAGTTTGATATTGATTTTGAAGTGAGACGTTTGGTTGCTAGGTTGATGCTGCACGGTTAATAAAAGAGCAGCAGGAAGGGCTGCGTGGCTGGTAACAGGAAAAGAGCAATGTCAGTGATTCTTTCTTAATCTAAAAATCTTTCTTATTCTGTGAGAGCGAAGTCGGCTTCCAGTACAGGAAATTGTTTTTTATCTTTCTTAACAATTCATTCATGTTGGACAATTCATTCAGGTAAAAATAAAGGTGAATTAAGCTAAGTCAGGCTACCAGTAGTAGAGGATCTTTTGTTTACTCTAAGCAGTTAATTCAGGAAAGAAAGTCAAATTAAGCAAAATAGTTTACGTGAAGAAGTTATCTTGCCACCTGGAAATGCTTTAAGGAAAATATTGAAATTAACAAAGGGTGGAGGGCACGGTTCCCAAGGCAATGAGAAAGGGAGCTGCAACTTTTACAGTTCATAACTTACTGAACGGATTGCGTCGTTGGATTTAGCACAATGAAATCTCTAAACAAGATGTTACAGTAACCATTTCCAGTGAAAAGAATTCCCGCAGCCCGGTCAAAGTATTGGTTGCTATTCGGCGAAGATAAATTTTATTTGGTCCTGAAGATGCAACAGTTTCAACTTTCAAGTGAGGTATTGAACTTGGATATTCTATCACTTGATTCGATAAATTTCAATCAAGAGTGACCCATAAATTTATGATATTTACTATTATATTTTATTTTTATAATAAAATTTATTTATTTATTGTGAAAATCTAATATGATAAAATTAAAATTTAATAAAAAATATATATAAAACCCTCTCAATTATATTTTTTGAGACATGCACACTTGTTTTCGAGAGTAAATGAACTTGTATCGAGGAAGCATCTATAGAAACACAAATTTTTCTGCCAATCAAATTTCACCACGTGTTATTTTTTTTAAGAATAAAATAAAATTGAAATATATGACATGGAAAATAAATAAGCCTTCATATATTTCTTGGCCAATAAAAAGTTACACTTGGGATGAGATATTTAAGATATCTTGTCATAAATACAAGATCCCATCAATAAATATCAACCAATAAAATTATATCATGTGACATTGAAAAAGAACTTGAGAACCCTTACAAATCTCTATAAATAGAGGGCCTCAATTTAGAGAAGGGAAGGAATTCTTAGAGATACAAATTTCATTCAAGACAAGCTCTTCAAGTAAGGAAACTCTCTCAAAAGTTCTCAAGCCTCCTTCATCCACGTTTGAAGTCATCAAAGAACAAAACTCTATTGAATTAAGCCAAAATGCCCCATAAGAGTTCTTCAACAACACTTTGAAGATAAATCAAAGGTACTCTTCAAAGCATCAGATCACCATATCTCGCTTCGCAATATATGCTCAAATTCACATTCTTGCAAAGCACAAATCTTGACTTGATTTCTCAAATAAATCAAGTCATTATACATCAAATCCAAGGAAAGAATAAGAGAATTGCCATATTTTTTTGAAAGAATATATTACATAGAGATTATACCCGATCATATATTTAATAAAATTATATATTTGTACAGGTGTGCTTATATATATATATATATATATATATATATATATATATATATATATATATATATATAACAGCAGATTGTTTATTTACATAGTAAAACTGGATTGTTTTAATTTATTCACGTGCTTAGGCTAGATGACAACATGGCTGCCTGATAAAAACAGTTTGACAGAAGCAATGCCAAGAATTGCATGGATCATGCCCACAAGATAAAGAGACAAAATGACGTTAGGCATGTCAAAGAAAAGCATTGGAGTATATACCACACGGGCGGGCTTCCATTACACTTCCTAATTTGGCATTTGCAAGATTTTATGCCTCTACTTTACTCCCACTTTTCATTTTCAGGGAGACCAATCTGTGTCCATGATGTTACTTGTTCTAAAATCTTGACCTCATCGTCAATTGATCCAACCTGTGCAGGTTGTAGCAATATTCATCATCCCCGTCAGCAATTTCATTTCTTCCTACAACCAAACAAAAACCGAGTTCTTTAGATATTCGGAGTCTTTTTTTTTCCTTCGTATTTAAACTTTTTTCCCCCGATTGGATCATGGTTCAATCGTTCCATCTAGACCACTATTCATCATCAATTTATTTTTTATTTTCTTTCGGTTCTAAAAAATCATCTTTGAATCACGTTTCACGTAGTTAAATCAAGTCCTTGGGTGATCGAATCTTGATAAACCATCCATGTCCTAACTTTCAAAACCAAGAAATAATGACGAAGGGAGAAGCAAAAGGGATTTGCTGCCCAAATCAGGAAATCCGGGATGGAACTGCGTTTCATGACACTCCCAACAAATCTTGAGAAGCTGAAAGGCCTCCTCTAATGTCATGCAAATGCCGACTACTAATAAAATAATACTTCTTTAAATATGCTGGAAATAAAAAAGTATTATTTTAATAAAAAACTATTCTTAAACACAGCAGGCCCTAACACGGACGACGGCCGGGATATAATTCTTGTTCCATTCAGGCATTACGCTCGCTCTTGTCTCTCTCGTCATGTCTTTATCCTCCGACTACCCGATTCAAATTTAAAAGAAAAATACCTCCTCCTTGAAATCTCATGGAAAATAAAATTTTATTGGAGAAAGCCAGGCTAGTCCTAAAATTAAATTATTACAACTTACAAGTAGAAAGTTTAACGCTAAACCTTTTCAGTTCTCAACCCAAAAAAAGCCAGGCATTAAAATTAAAATTAATTACTAAAAAGACACCCAAACAGTCACGAGGTGTAACCTCTCATGTTACAAGCTAGCTAAGACTTCTTGTTGTCTCCTCCCTCAAAATTCCCTTCCTTTCTCTCCTCCTTCTTCGCCCTTCTCTTACTATAAAAGCATAAAATCCTCCATGTTCAATTATACCCTTTTTCACAATCTCTGAAAAACCCCATCAAAATAATAATTAATGGCTGAGAACTCCAGTCACAAGCAGCACATATACCTTCACGGTGACCTGGACTTGTTCATAGTACAAGCCAGATCTTTACCAAACATGGATGTTATCTCCAAAAACATCCGCCAATGCTTCGGTGTTTGCACTCCTTCTTCCACCACCACCATCACCACCACCACCACCACCACCAAATCCATCGGCCACACGCACCACCACCCCAGGGATGCCGCCAAGAATATCCGCCACCACCGTCACATAATCACAAGTGATGCATACGTGACAGTGACAGTGCCTCAGGTGACACTCGCCCGCACGCGCGTGTTGAAGAATGCAACAAGCCCCATTTGGGAGCAAAGGTTCAATATCCCATTAGCTCATCCTGTTAAAGATATTGAATTTCACGTCAAAGACAATGATTTGTTCGGTGCAGAGTTGATAGGGACTGCGAATATACCTGCATCAACTGTGGCGTTGGGGGAGGATATTAAGGGATGGTTTCCTATAATTGCTCCATCAGGGAAACCACCAAAGCCTGACACAGCTCTTTATTTGGAAATGAAATTCACACCTTTTGAGAAAAACCCTTTATACCGGAATGGATTTGGAGGCGATCCTGAAGTAAAAGGGGTGAGACATACTTATTTTCCGGTCCGAAAAGGTGGTCATGTGACACTGTATCAAGATGCTCATGGAAAGGATCATGACTTGCCTGAGATTGAGATTGATGGTGGGAAGGTTTATAAGCAAGAGAATTGTTGGGAGGATATTTGTTATGCAATATCCGAAGCTCATCATATGATTTATATTGTTGGTTGGTCTGTTTTTTGTAAGATTAAGTTGGTTAGAGAGCCAACTAGGCCATTGCCAAGAGGTGGGGATTTGACACTTGGGGAGTTGTTGAGGTATAAGAGTGAGGAAGGTGTGAGGGTTTTGTTGTTGGTTTGGGATGATAGGACTTCTCATGATAAATTTGGGATTGAAACTGTAAGTGAGGATTTTATTTTAATTGGTACTATTTAAGTTATATTATTATGTGGGTTCGTTTGGTTGTTTTTGCTATTATGTATAATGTTTTGTTTTGTTTAGTTAATTTAGCTATCAATTGTCAAATAATTAAGTCATAATTGTTTAATTTAGGTGATTGTTGCCACTTCCTTTTAGTGGAAAGTTAAGGTCAGATTTTGTCAGAAAGCTTTAAAATTTAATGCCAATTTGTTCTGTGATGGTAGGGTACACATGGCACTTCTATTGGTAATTGTATATTTTTTTTTTTTTTTTTTTTTGTTTTTAGAGTAGCGATATTTGATAATGAAAGCTATCTGCAATAGATTCATAACGTGAAGGGCTATTTCGGATACAGGCAGGAGTTATGGCAACACATGATGAAGAAACCAGGAGGTTTTTCAAGCATTCATCTGTCACTTGTGTGTTGGCACCTCGATATGCCAGCAGTAAGCTCAGTTTTCTCAAACAACAGGCAAGCTTGATTTCATTGTTGTCTTATAAGAAACACATGCAGCTAGGTGTGTTGATCGTTTTATGAATGCACATCCTTTCATTAAATGGGTTCTTATTTTACATCTCTTTATACGTACAAATAATTATTGTTTGGAAAGTTTTGGTTGGTGGAACGAATTTGGTTGCTCAAACTCTGTTTGATTGGAGAGGTCATTTTTTTACTTTCTCTGAACAGTATATTGATGTGCAATGTTTTTTCCAGACTGTTGGAACAATCTTTACGCACCATCAGAAATGCGTTCTTGTGGACACACAAGCACATGGTAATAACAGGAAGATAACTGCATTTATAGGAGGCATTGATCTCTGTGATGGACGGTATGATACCCCAGAGCATCGATTGTTTCATGATCTCAACACTGTCTTCAAGGATGATTTCCACAATCCAACATTTTCTGTAAGCGATAAATGAATCAAACGACTAGTTTTTAGTTTCGGTTGCCTTTTGGTATCTGCTATTTCTATTCATATCAACAGTGCACAAATGGTGCTGTTTCAGTTTGTTTTCCATGGCATCATGCATCACTTTTTTCTTATCCATACAATGTACCTATAATTTCAATGTGACTTGATGTTTAGGTTGCAATGAACTCAATCCATCACTTACAAGTGATATTTTCTTTTTCTTTCCAAATTCCTGTTTATTTTGCTTTTGATATTCTTATACCTGATTCTTTTGCTACTGTCATGGTGTTTTTTTTTTTATCCTTTCCCTTTTCACTTCTGTTGCCTTATCTCTCCTTTTTTGTGTATGAAAGGCTGGAACCAAGGCCCCAAGGCAACCCTGGCATGACTTGCATTGTAAAATTGATGGGCCTGCTGCATATGATGTTCTCATAAACTTTGAGCAGCGTTGGAGGAAGGCAACAAAGTGGACAGAATTGGGACTGCATTTCAAAAGAACATCTCATTGGAGTGATGATTCATTAATAAAGATAGAAAGGATTTCTTGGATTCTAAGTCCTCCCCTTTCTAAAACAAAGGCTGGAACCACTATAGTTCCAGGAGACGATCCCACGGCTTTTGTTTCCAGCGAAGAAGACCCTGAGCACTGGCATGTCCAGGTTCATCATGTTTCTCTAACCTTTTGTTTAGTTAACAACCCTACCTTATTATCATCATTATCATTATTATCTCATTGACTCATGTTTTTACATATTTTGTTTTTGCAGATTTTTAGGTCCATTGACTCAGGATCATTGAAAGGATTTCCCAAAACTATTGATGAGTGTCAGGCTAAGGTTTACAGCAAGTTGAACATTTTATTTTCTGTTTTTCTTTTCATATAAGCTAAAGTTAGCATAACTTTATTCTTTGTGTTCCAGAACCTAGTTGTTGCAAAGGATCTGGTTGTAGATAAAAGCATTCAAACAGCATACATACAAGCCATCAGATCTGCTCAGCATTTCATATATATTGAGAATCAGTATTTTCTTGGATCTTCATATGCGTGGCCATCATATAACGATGCAGGTCAGGATTACTTTATTTCATTATACCGTATCCATTTGTTTTTGTTTGTTTGATGATTCCTTTTTTGAGACCCATGGTGATGCAGCGTCTGTATGTACAAAATTTCGTGGATATTTGCATTTTAGGAATATATCTTGGGAGAGGTTCTTCAGCTTGATAAGATTTGAATTTTGGACCTCCCCAAATTCATGACATATCTTTTACCACTACCTATGACATGTTGGTCTCTTTACCTCGACAACTTAACTGTTTATATTCTACCAGTCATCAAAGTTGTGAAATGATATAACTTATATATGTATAATTTTTGAAGTTCAAATTCAATATTGCAATTCCAAAATTCAGGAACAGTTAATGTCTCGCAACTTCATTAGCCACTGTCATCATGACTGCTGTTTTGCTCACCATCGCTTCTTATGTCATTGTCAAGCTCTTTTGAATGTAACTTTTTGCTATTTCTATAGACAACAATCATGGCTATAACTACATGCCTTCATTTTACACAGTTATTCTCAAGTTGTTTCCATTTTTATGATGTACAGGAGCTGATAATCTAATTCCAATGGAGTTGGCGTTAAAGATTGCTAGTAAAATTAGAGCCAAGGAGAGGTTCGCAGTATATGTTGTTATACCATTGTGGCCGGAGGGTGATCCCAAGACTAACACCGTGCAAGAAATTCTCTTTTGGCAGGTAGTGTATTAATTAACTATGATGACTTGAAAGATCAATTCATTTGTACAAACATCGAGAATGAAACGGGCAGTATATTTGGAAGCCACTAACATTTTTATTATTCCTGAATCATGCCAGTCCTTGTGCACCTCTTATACACGTTGCCTCAATGAAATGGGGATAGATGCACCTTAAACAATCTTGGAGCCAGAATAAGTATCTAGTTGCTGTCTTTAAACACAAGAAGTATTTAATTTTTGGTTCCATTTCTATACCTTCAATTGGCAATTGTTCATGATAAGATGTTAAGGGAATTGCAGCTGAGAATGGCTATGCTGCTGCCTATACTGTTATTATCCTTCACATTGACATGACCATGGTTTTAAAATACATAACATAGTAATTTTCATATTTCATTCCTTTTTATTCTTTGCAATAATAAAAAGAACTGTTACTCAATTTCTTGCTGCATCTGAAAGCAGCTTTGTTACGAAGTTCTTAATATAAGTGCAAATTGATTGGGTGGTTATTGCCTTGAATTGTGAGTTGTTTTCTTTTAGCAATTTTGTCAGCCAGTTGGATTTGATTGTTGTGAGATGCCAAGGAATTTCTGTTGAAATATTGCAACAATACAAAGCATTTTTTCTCTCTAACTTTCAAAAGTTTATACTTTGCAGAGCCAGACAATGCAAGCAATGTATGAAAAAATTGCGCAGGAACTTAAATCAATGGATCTTGTAGATTCACATCCTCAAGACTACCTCAATTTCTATTGCATTGGTAAACGGGAAGAAATTCCCCAAGAATTGTCAAGTGATAATGGTGGATTGGTAATTATTTAATCCTTTCATGGTTTTTGAATTGTATCACCTGTTTTCTTTCTGTATAGATAAAATAGATGGTAGGCTGGCATGTGACGTCTATTATGGTTATAGCCGCCCCTGCACTTGCCTTCAAGTTTACACTTATAAATTGGTGTACGGGGTATTATATTGGCTATAACCCAATAGTTGCTTATAGGAACTAATATTTATGGCCATTGAAACTTTGAACTTTTGTTTAAATAAAGCCCAGTTCCATTTCCCAATTTTAATTGTCATAATAAAATGTCCACACAATGAAGCTATTAAATGGATGATTTTCACTTTGAGATGTCGTTATAGCTCATACACTTTTTCCTTCGCTTGGAAGTGCATATGGATAGGTATCTGTGCTCCTGTCTGCCTCGTACTCTGGCAAATTCTGGATTATCCAGGCTGCACAGACTGCTGAGATTTTAAGTTTCTGGACATAGATTTATAAGGCTATTTTCCCTTTCATATCTATCTTGGTTTTTAATATTTTCTTGTGGCCTAAATGATAGGAGAATTTTCATTGTTTCTGTTTCTGAAAATGGTAAGGCAGATCTTCCATAACCTGCTTCTCCAAGGCGCTGTTAACTTTATTTCGCTAAAAAAAAAGTTGTCCTCTACTAATATACCCTTAAAAATTGACCTCATGAGATTCATTTTGGTTCCTTGCTTCTTTAAATGCTTTATGGTAGATATTTAACGCTGCTTTCAATCTTGTAGCAGTAGTGTTGGCTATCTTTGAAGTGTGATAGTTGAGGGTTTTTTTTTTCCTACACTGAACTCCTAATAATGTTCATGATTATTACATTTCAATCAGATCTCCGAGGCTTTTAAATTTCAGCGGTTCATGATTTATGTCCATGCAAAGGGAATGATAGTGGATGATGAGTATGTGATAGTGGGATCTGCAAATATTAACCAGAGATCCATGGCTGGATCTAAAGACACTGAGATAGCTATGGGTTCATATCAACCCCATCATACATGGGTTACAAAGAAGAAACATCCACGTGGACAGGTTTGTTTGGTATTCTTAATGCTGTAGCAAAATTTTTATTTCTGGCCTCTTTTAGCTGTTGCTTAGGAGGTGGTCAGCATGACCAAATGTGCTTTGCAGGTTTATGGATATAGAATGTCACTATGGCGGGAGCATCTTGGTGAGGTAGATGAACTGTTCATGGAACCTGATAATTTGCTTTGTGTGAAGAGAGTAAATCACACTGCCGAGGAAAACTGGAAGAAATTCACAGATCCGAACTTCAAACTGTTGAAAGGACATCTTCTCAAGTATCCTTTGAAGGTAGATGCTGATGGGAAGGTAGGTCCCCTTCCTGGATCAGAGAATTTCCCAGATGTTGGTGGCAAAGTACTTGGAGCTCATTCTACCACAATTCCTGATGCGCTAACGACATAATCCCCTTCCCTTCTCATGTTCTTACGAAGAAAATGTGCAGCATGTTTCTGGGTTTCTCAATTTGGTGAATTGGAGATGTGTTGCTTGATGTTTTGTATTTTTAATTCAAATTCATGCCTTGGGGAAGCTCTAAGTTTGTGATGTCATGTCATTGTGCAAAGTGTGACCAGGTGATATGTGGTTAACATGCCCGGTTTATCAATTGCACTCAGATTGGAGAAAGTTAACAAAACTGCAGATAGCAAGTTCTACACGCTTGATTTCCCATGTACCATTTAAAAAATGGACTAATCACATTTCTACGCTCACCTTTTTTTCGACTCACCAAGCTCTCACTGTTTACCGATCAAGCTAGGAGCAACCAGTGGGTTTTGCTCAAAGCCTCCAATGATTATCTGGTGATGTACTTCTGTGATTAGTGGTTTGACAAAGGTTCAAGACTGTATGTAGACTGTACATATGAGTTTCTACAAGGACCGATATTGTAATCCTTGCTCTAGTTAATAAATATATGTATGTATGCATGTATGATTACAATTATAATTACAATTACATTTCATTAGGAAAAAAAAAGAGGGTATGATTACAATTATAAGTACAATTACATTTCATTAGAGGGGGGGGGGGGGGGGTTCCTACTGTTCATTCTAGTGTGGAAGCAGACTTAGAAACACTGTGGATTTGCCTTCGTATGTGTTGGGGGAGAGTTGCGATATTTGATGCTGGGTGGCATTGGCGGATGCGGTTGGGTCGAAGTTGTGCGTGAAACTGTTTGGGAGGAGGATGAATCAATGTGCATGGTTTTATTCCTTCCCGTGATTCAACTATAGCTGGGTGGGTGGCATCTGCCATGTGGTGGGCTCTCGATCAATTGACTCGGCTTGAGGCTAGGTTAGGGTTTTTATGGTTGTTGTGTGACCATGCTAGATCAACGAGGATTGTTGGTGGCGGTAATACTTTAGGGATCTCATGACCTGTCTTGATTGACAGTAGTGGGTCTCCATTCCGCTTTAGGATTCAACAACCATCAATATACATCAATGTATGTTGCACTGATCGTCCTTGGGAGTGCTGCTAGCATCCACTTGGTTGGCGTTCTTTGCCTTTTTTTGCTTGCCTGCACGGTCGATTATTGGTCTTGAGGTTGAAATGACGAGGTCGTTTTCATGATATGTTTAGTTGTTTGCATTTTTTGGCTATGATTTTGCGTTTAAAAGGGTATTTCAATCTTAGATTGGTCTTTGCTTGATCTGTTTGCATCTTTTTGGATTTCTTAGAGGGAACTCGGGTTGTCATCATTGCTATGTTTTGTTGTTTATGTTTGACATTCTGCGAAGAAACTGGTAGTGAACTCTTTATATCATCCAAGTCCATCCTTTCGGGACTGCGTGCATTTGCTCATCTATCGTCTAAGAAGGCGTTGTTTTCAACCTCTTTTTTTGGGTTGTTCTTGGTCTGATCTACTTTTTTTCTTTGCTTTTTTTAAATTTTGGTCTGCTATTAAAAGGCATGTTTTAATTTTCATGCTTGACCTTACCGTAGTTAGGATGTCGGGTTTTGTCTAGTTGTTCATGTCTCTTTGGGCGAATGATTCTTCGCATCATGCAAATGTCTTATGGTTGCAGGTGCCTCGATGGACATTTTTTCCTTCAAAAATGATCCATGTAAATTAGCATCTCGGCATTCTTTGATGGGAGAAAGTCAGTTCTTCTAATTCTCTATGATCTGGCTAATCCATAGGGCTAGGACTTTTTCTCGCCTAATAAAGGAGAGAGGGAAGAGTTGGTGTTATCTCTCTTAAATCTCTCCACTCGAACGGTAAACTACGCTCGCCCCATTCAAATCTATATATTCTTTCTGTGCTAGCGAAAGTCAAAATGAATACTGAGACTCCTTTCTTTTACGCCTTATTTGTTACGATCATAGATCCATTGTGGTATGGAAATTCTTATTTTTGTTTGCTTATTATATAATAATTGAAATAGAAATCGGAGTCCCATCTCTATATCTATCTAGTTTACTTGTAAGTTTTACTAGATATGCTTTATATACTGCTTGCTTCTGGGGAATCCTCTCAACAATTAAGAGACCCATCCGAGGAACATGGGTGCATTAGGAATAAGTAGCAAGGCCTGATGCCCGGAGGTCCTCTAGGCTCTAGCTAATATAGATAGACTACTGGGAAACGGCAGAAGGAAGTATAGTGGATTGGTAATCCAAGGCCAAATATATTTAGCATTACTCAAAGTGTTGAGTTCTTCCCCGTTATAGTCGAAGTGAAAATACTAAAATAAAATTATTTAAAAGTCTCTATAATCTTGTTAGATAAATCTAAAGTTATTTAGGGATTTATTATCTCAAGATCTAATATTCTCCGGTTTTAAATAATTCTTTAAAGGTTGGGTTGTCGAAAACCACAAGTCGTTCAATTGTCTGGCCTCCAACGATAATCCACACGAAACACTAGTGAGAAATCTCCTAAATCCATATTTAAAAGAGATGGATTATTATGCCTTAAGTGTTAGTTCTCTATTTTATGACTTACATAGTTTTTCTATCTAAAAGACAAACTCATAAAAAATAAAAGGTATAGTTTTATATTTATAGGAAATCCTAAAAACCCTATAAATAAATAAAAATATTTATTTTCCCCTTAAATAATATCCACATGTTATGTAAGGATAATTTTAGAAATTTTATTAATCAAGTCCCTACTTGATTATTCTAGAACTACAATTATAACATGTGCATAAATTTAAGTCTCATCCTTACAAATTTGATCATCCCAACACTTAGTAGTGTTAGTAGCATCACTATCTTGGTTCAATTTTTTCTAAGTATTCTCTACCCTGAGTAAACAAACCTATCCATTTATGTTTTAGGTTAATTTATTGATATTTTTGTGTAGTATTTGTAGTTTACTTGTACATTTAAATATTTTACAACCTTTTCCTAGAGAATTTTATTGTATTAAAGTATTATATGTATGTTAGGATTTGTTTGGGATTTGGAGGAAATTGAATTTGTTTGTCATTTAATGAAATTGAGTTTTATTTTGTAACTTAGATGTGTTATATTAAAAGAAATGATGAGTTATTTAATGACTTTCAATCGTATTTTACCAATTTTATTGTTAAGTTGGAAATTTAGGGAAAATTAATTTTTTATGGAATTGATAATAATTAAATGATATTAATTTAGATTGAATAATTTTGAATTGAAAAAACGATAAATAATTAGTTGGGTACCAAATACTTGTTAATTTGATTTATTGTTTAGTTCATATTTTGACGCAACATTCAATTTTTATAGAAATAATAATTAGTTATTAGATTGAGAATTCATTTTTAATTACCAAAGTTGAATTTTGAATTAATGGTTATATTATTAATAAATATTATCATCAATATTCTATATAAGTTTCATAAGTAATAGATGATTGTTCTTGGATGTATCGAGATTCACCCCTAGGGTTATTATATATAGAAGATTATTATAAAGAGGTTGAGGGTTTTATTTATTTTATACCTTTTAATTTGAATAATATTAGTGGAGGCGGAATTAGATGTTCATGTGTGAAGTGTAAAAATAAAAAGTTCCACCAATTAGATGTTATGATGATGCAACTTCTAAAAAAAGGGTTTCTAGAGAAAATACTTGTGTTGGTATGCACACGAAGAACCTTATGTTTTGTACGAGACCATGTTAGAAATGATAGTTAGCTCAACTTCTAGTTCTAGCAACATACATGAAGTTATAGATGATAATAATAATAATCGTTATGTGAGTATAGTGATGGTTGCAATGTGAATGAATCAAGGTTATTTAGGTGAAAGTTCATATGTCGATGAAGAACCAAATGTAGATGTAGCTAGGTTTTCTGAACTTTTAAAAGATTTCGATGAACCATAATGAGATGGGTGCACAAATCATAATAAATTATCGGTCATTTCATGAGTGTTTACCATCAAGTTAGATTATGGGTTGAGTAAAGCTAGTTATGATTGTATCATCAAATGAGTGAAAATCATTTTACTTAAAGGAAATAGGCTGAAAGAGAACTTATATATTGCAAAATCCATTATGAAACCCCTTGGCTTAGGATATCAAAAAGTTGATATGTGCCTAAATTTTTGCATGTTATACTACGATGAAGATGAAAATTTTACCAAGTGCAAAACCTGCGGGCATGCTCAATATAAACTCAATACTGGTAAAGAAAGGACACTTATCGCATACAAAAAACTGAGATACTTTCCAATAACTCCTAGGTTGCAAAGGTTATTTATGTATCTAAAAACTGTTGAGCATATGACATGACATCATTCATATACTATGGTGTGCCCTTTCAATTATGAAACTTAGAAACAGTTTAATAAGATGCATCCTCAATTTTCAATAAAACCACGAAATGCATGTTTTGGTTTGTGTATATATGGGTTTCATCTATTTGGGTTCTTTGCTACATCCTATTCTTGTTAGCCGGTGTTACTAACAATTTACCACCTGCCCTTGAAGATGTGTCTAAGGCTAGGATTCATGTTTTTATCTATGGTCATACCCGGTTCTTACAATTCAGGTAGGGAATGGATGTTTGTCTTCAATCATTAATTGATGAGTTGAGTCAGTTATGGTCATTTGTGGTATTGACCCATGATGTCTCCAGAAAACAAAATTTTTAAATGAAGCAACTTTAATGTGGACTATAAATGATTTTCTTGTGTATGAGATGGTTTTGAAATGGAGCATATACAGAAAATTAATTTGTCCATACTGTATAGAAAATAATAAGGCCTTCAACTTAATAAATGGTGACAAAGCTTTTTTTTATTATTATTACCACTAGAGGTCTAAGTCATCATCATCGATACAAAAAATAACATAAAGATCTTCTTGAAATGTATAGCTAATGGGATGTTACACCGCTGATATTATAGGGTGAAATTTTTATTTTTGTGTTGCTGAGAATACTTATATCCATGTTGATGAGTTAAATGATGTATTAAGTACCGATGGACAAACAAAAGTTAATGAAATTGAAGATATCGACCAACTTCAATTAAAAAAAGAACAGGATGATGGACATCATGATGATGAAAATAAAGATGACGAGGATTTGAATTAATTTTAGATGTAAAACATCATTATGTAATAAAATCGATATTATGTAATAAAGATATTTGTTTTCGCTTTATGAAGCATAATGCATTATATTTTTTACATTTATCAATGATTTATTGTTATGTTGTGGTTTTAATAAGTTGTTGTTGAATATGATTAGTGTTGTTGTTGTATAATTAGGTTGGATAGGAGATTATAATAAATAGATGAAAAAGAAAAAAAAAGATAGAATCACCAAAAAAAATTAAAAATATCTCGTGGTAATTTAAAATTATGGTATTACCAATGAAATTTGTGATGAACGTTAAAATGGTTAAATAATTACAAAGATTTAAAGAAGAAATTAATGAATAGCCAACAAAATTATTGACAGGTAATTTTACACAACATGGGCTTGATCCAACTCAAATAAAGTTATTTATGGAAACACATATATAAAAGGAAGATAAACAGAAAAGGATGTAGTAATTCACGGATAGTCGAGCCAAGACATTTTTTTGTAAGTAAACTTTGAAATCTTTTGAATATTTTTTGGAATAATTTTTTTTGTCAATAACGTTGACTTGTTTTTTTATGTAGGAAACATATAACGCTAAAATGCGTGCCAAACATGAAGATGACCCTTCAACCCATATGGAATATGATCTAGAGTTATGATTGGAGGCTGGAGCTACTAATGAACTCAATAGGAATTAGATTTATAGTATCTCTATGACTACGGCCTGGGATATGAGAGTGAGTTGTAGTGCCTTGATCATAGGCACCCCACAATCCACCCTAAGGCAGCCATCACTGGCCATTCAAAAGTTGGTTCAAGAATAAGTTGTTGCTACGAAGGTTAATCTGAAGGTCGAACTAGAGGTGGAGTAAGAACAACAAAGTATGAACTAATGAGAATAGATGATGACATACATATCGACTAATTATCCTTCAACTCATGGACCTCTAGGTAATTTTTCTCCCTCTCCCTCCACCTTCACCTCCAACTTATTTCTAATGTATTACGATATTTATAATTGATTTTATGATTAAATTAATAATATAAAATATATTCTTCAATTTAATTTAGTTGTTTAATATCAACTTGTTTAATCCAAATAAACATGTATTAAAAAAGAAAATTACTAAAATACCAACAGAATTGCAGACAGACGTTATATCAATGTACTTTTGTTGGAGAATTACAAAGAGTTATGAGCTTAATAATCAATTAATTTAGTTGTTTAATGTTGTTTAATATCAACTTGTTTAATCTAAATAAACATGTATTAAAAAGGAAAATTACTAAAATACCAACAGAATTGCAGACATATATAAAACTTTTGTCAATGATTTCATTGGTGATATCGATGAATTTTTGTTGGAGAATTATAAAGAGTTGTGAAGTTTTTTTATATTACCAATAAAATCATTGAGAAAATTTTTATGTCGATGATAGACGATCAATTGTCGATGATTAGTCCATCAGTAATATATACCGATAAATTGTCCAATAAAAAAATGATCGGCAAATATTTTTTTTTGACGAGAATATTCTGTCAGTGTTTCCATTGGTAAGTTACTTTACTTAGTGGATTACTGATGGAATTGAAATTCTTGATGAAAAAGTTTTCGATGATAAGTTTTAATCAGCAAATCTATCAGTAATTTAAATTTTGATAGAATATAGCTTAAACGACAATAAAATATTCAGTTGGTGTTTATCAATTTTATAGTAGTATAATTTGCCCTTCTAAAAAAAATCAATGAACTTATTATTGGGGGGTAAAATTGTATTTTCTACATGATCCATTGGTCATTATCAAATTAATTGGGAACATCTTGGGCTTTTTAGATTTTTACATGATAGTAAAATGACTAAATTACCCTTAAAAGCAAAATTTATGTAGCTGATGTCTAGTGGCTTTTTTAAATTTCCACTTTTTAAAGAACAGTAAAATGACTAAATTGTCTTTAAAAGCAAAATTTCTTTAACTTGGGTCTAGAGGTTATTTTATTAATTTTTTCTGTTATAATCATGTTAAATGAGTGACAATTTGGTAATTTAATAAATATATAATATTATTTAAAAAAACAAATTTTTTTGACAAGTGCATTGCATGCGCTAGCACGTGGGATGTGTTCGTGCTATTCAGATGATGCGTGAGGGGACGTTCAGTTGTCAAACAGTGGCTTCTAAGGCAGCATTCAAATCGTCACGATAAACCCTCCATCCCTAGGCAACGTATGTAGCTTGTTGACCTCTAGTTTGATGCTGATAACTTTTTTCTTTTTCTTTTTCCATTCTTTTCTCTCTCCTTCTTGATTTTTACATCAAACCCTCCGAATTTCCAATGCAACCCTTCAATTTGTTTTTCTTTAAACTTGGTTCTTTTTCTTTTGATAACTATTTGTTTTATTTGAAATAATTTATAAAATTAAAATTTCTTTTAATTTCATCCTCCTTTAATTTTATTTATTTATCAGATTTGATCCTCATTCTCTTGATTGCTATTTGTTTTATTTGAGAAAATTTTTTTAATTGATTTTTTTTATGATTTGATCCTCCAATTCTTTTCCTTATTAGATTTGATTCGCATTCTTTTTATTACTATTTTTTTTACATTGAAAAGTTTTTTAAATTGAATTTTTTTCTTTCTGATTTCATCATTCAACATTAAATTAGATGGAAACTAAGATTCTTGATTGAGTCCGGGTCTAGAATTTCACAAGTTGCAAGTTTAGGAGATTTGTTTGGGTATGTTTGGTGTTTTTTTTTTACTTTTTCTGAACTCATGTTTGTCCAGTTTTATCCTTTAATATTTATTTAATTGGAGATTAGACTTCACTATTTTGTTTTTCTTTCTATAGTGTTTTCCACTAATTTTGTAAATAACTTGGTTATCTCGAGTCTTTTTATTTGTCATTCTTTGTTAAATTTAGCTTTTTTTTTAAAAAAAAATTGTTTTTGAATTAAAAAAATAATTGATTACTTATAAGTATAAGATGCTCACTGCATAATATTTTGTTTGGTTTGTTTTTTATCCTTCTAAAAAAACCAATGAACTTGTTATTAGGGGGGTATTATGGTCTTTTTTGCATGATCCATAGGTCATTATCAAATTGATCGGGGACATCTTGGTCTTTTTAGATTTTTACATGATAGTAAAATGACTAAATTACCCTTAAAAGCAAAATTTATATAACTGGTGTCTAGTGGCATTTTTAAATTTTTATTTTTTAAAGAACAGTAAAATAACTAAATTGCTTTTAAAAGCAAAATTTATTTAGCTTGGGTCTAGAGGTTATTTTATTTATTTAGGTTCTCGATACTTCTCACAATGACATCACGTGAATTAGTAATTAGGCTCCCTTCCTTATCATGGCATCATAGGGATATAGTCTTTGTAAATCAACATTCTCACAAGACGGATACTCAATACACATGCCCATAATATTATATTTTCATATTCATACATTTACATTACATCATATTGACATTTTCATGAGTTTGCATTCCTATTCTAGTCTAGTTATCAACATGAGTTTCTACATGAGTGTTGAACGACAATTTTACACAACTAGTACTTTCTTTCATACGATCCTCATATGATTTCACAACACAACATCCTCATAAAAGAGAATATCACACACACACACACACATATATGCCCGCACATCCATATCCGTGTTCCATTACAAGTCCTTACAAAAGTGTCGAATGACAAATATTCAACATAACACATAAGACATACTATTACATAACACCTTTCAAAATATATGAACCCGTGGAATGGACTTTCCTACGCACCTTGATTGTGTGATGTCCCTGTTGCAAAAACAACATGGATATAAGAATTATAGATAATCTAATATAATAATAAACAACTAGAAGTACATTATCGTTACTTTTCGTTATTAACTTAGAATAGGTAGATTCCTTCTTTTACTTCTTATATACATTGTACATCTCTTATTATTTTGCTAAGTGTACTTTTCTCACTCACACACCCCAACCTCTCCATAAGAGTTTTGGGGCCGAAGTTTAATATCGGTCGGAGTTAATTACTTCACTTTAACATGGTCATCCACCTTGGATACTTTTAGCCATAGCTAATTGCAACATTTAAACTCGGCCATCCATCTCGGATGCCATTAACCAAAACTAATCACGAAATCAAACCCGTCATTTCTACGGATACCATTAGCCGAAGCCAATCATCATAATCAACTCGACCATCCATCTCGGATGCCATTAGCTTCCTTCAGAACCTAATCATCCATCTCGAATGCTATTAGCCGAAGATAATCATCAATCACAACCCGGTCATCTATCTCGGATGTCATTAGCCAAAGCTAACCATCAAACACAACCCGATTATCCATCTTGGATGCAATTAGTGAAGCTAATCAACGATCACAACCCGATCATCCATTTCGAATGCCATTAGCCGAAGTTAATCAACAACTTAATCAACATTCCATAATCGGTTTAACATTCATCAACAAACCAATTTCATCAATAATTCAATCACATTTCATAGTCGATTTAACATTCATCACAACACAATAATAAATCATCCTTAAACAACTCATTTCAGAACATTAACATTATACAAGAAAAAGGTGGAAACCACCTACCTCCTCCTCCCATGGGAAGTCCTTCTCTAGTCGCGGATCCGGTTCCGGTTGCACCACCTAACACATCAATGGTCATAAATTAGTACATTTGCATCCGGTAATCACACAACTCGTCACCATACAATTTCAAGAATACACATGTTCACATTCTAGCGTTCATATATTACAATCATACAATGCAATCATTTTAATCATTGAACCAGTTCTGATATATAATCTACCTAAGAAATTCATCAGCGAAGTGGGTTCGCTGGTGACGCAGATTTGTCAGCAAACTGATTAGTTGGAACACAGAATCGTCAGCGAAGCTGGTTCGCTGGTGACACAAATTCGTCAGCGAACTGATTCCTGGAACACAGAATCATTAGCGAAACTGGTTCGTTGGTGATGCAAACTCGTCAGCGAACTGGTTCGTTGGTGACGCAAACTCATCAACGAACTGATTTGTTGGAATACATAATTCAGCAGAAATCTCCAGCACGCGTAGGTCACTACTAACGCAGACATCGTTGATGAAAGTT
The DNA here is from genome assembly GCA_019202695.1 of Populus x sibirica. NCBI lineage: Eukaryota > Viridiplantae > Streptophyta > Magnoliopsida > Malpighiales > Salicaceae > Populus > Populus x sibirica. The sequence continues at coordinate 2,494,109 of JAGMVL010000801.1, forward strand.
AAGTCGTTACCAACTCAGAAATCATCAACCCAACACAGTTTTGCAGCTAAATGGTCCATAACTAACTCAGAAATCATTGATAAAAACTGAGTCAATGTCGACTCAAAAATCGTCAACGCAACACAATTTCACAACTGACGCTGATATCATCAGTACATATGGTCCACAACTGACTTAGAAATATTTGATGAAAATCGAGTCGCTGCCAACTCAGAAATCGTCGATGCAACACAATTTCACAGCTGATACTGAATTGTGAGTGCGATCCATGTCCCTACCGATTCAAAAATTGTCAGCAACGATGGAGTCATTTCTGGTTCTACTTCTTTCCTTCAACCAAAACATCCCTGCCCATTTCTCCTGAACTTGTACATGCAATTCATAACATTTATAATAACCATACTCAAAACTACAATTCACAAATACATGCTTACTTTATTGATTCATAAACACACATGTCCATTCAACACACCAATAAAACCAAGGCATTAAATAGAGGGGGTCCCGTTTCAGCTGCACCATGCTCTTTCAAGGTTTACCAATTACACAATTGCATTTTAACAACATTTCAACACATTTCCACATAATTTTATCAATGACAATGATTTTGTTTTCTGGTTCAAGTATGACTCTAAGGTCTTGATAAGGTCATCCTTCAAGTATTTACTCACCTAAGTTCATGGTCTGTCTAGCCTTCATTATAGCCGACCATCTAACTAGGTTTGTACATTCAAAATTTTCCATCTCCCTTGTTGTATGTTCTGGATATAAATCCCTTATCCAGCCCCATTTTCATCCCTTTTCCTATTCTAATTTTCCTTAGCAGCTGCAGGAAAATCCTAGGTCATTTAGTTGGGGTTTTCATCTTCCTGTTTGGTCTCAAAATCACAAGAATGCTGGAGAAGAGTTATGGTTCATACCTCATGGTTCTCAACAACTTTAGGAAGGGGTTTGGTGGTCTGTTCTTCTCTTTCAGTCTAGTTTCTTCCCTCTCTCACCTGTTGTCTAGCTAGCCAATTACACCCCCTCTCCTTCTTTGATTTCAGCCATTAACCTCACTCTCTCGCTCTTCTTTTACTCACACAATCAATGAAAGGGACATGCTGCTGGATTGGATCTGGTTTTTTATGGAGAAGAGGTAGAGGAGCAAAAGCATACAGCTGGTCTGTGGGAAGAGGAAGGGTCACCTATTCTCTCTCCTTGTATTTATAGCCCCTATTTGTGTTGGGGTGTTTGGGGGTTGTTCTACCTTATCTTTGTTCCTTATTAAGTTATCCCATAACGATTTCCCCCCCTTCCCAAGGCCTCTCAAGAGTAAACCGGTTTGGTCCCCTTAATTTTGTTTAGTGTTGGTTGGCCTTTTGTTCAAGTTTTAGTTAGAATTTACATTTTTTTCTCTAAAGTTGGTCGGTTTTTCACCCCTTAATTCTTCCTAGTATGGTTCAGCCAAAGACAAGATTTGTCGAGTTTCACAAAACGCATGGATTCATCAGCGCACCCAGCCATTGTTGACTCAGAAATCATCAACATAACTGATTCCACAGCTGACGCATGGATTCGTCAACGCACACAACCCCTGTTGACTTAAAAATCATCAACGAAGACTGTGTCGCTGCTGATTCAAAAATCAGCAGTGATAGTGGAGTTGTTTTTGGCTTTACCCTTTTTTTTTGTTGGGTGATTACATGGGATGTGTTTGCGCTATTCAGGCGATGCGTGAGGGGATGTTTGGTTGCCAAACAGTGGCTTTTAAGGCGACATTTGAATCGTTGTGATGACCCTCCCATCCCTAGACGACGCATGTAGCTGGTTGACCTCTAGTTTGATGACGAAAACCTTTTTTTTTCCATTCTTTTCTCTCCTCCTTGATTTTTGCATCCAACCCTCTAAATTTCCAATGCAACCTTTTAATTTTTTTTTCCTTTAGACTTGTTTCCTTTTCTTTTAATTACTATTTGTTTTATTTGAAATAATTTATAAAATTAAAATTTCTTTTAATTTCATCTTCCTTTAATTTTATTTATTTATCAAATTTGGTCCTCATTCTCTTGATTGCTATTTGTTTTATTTGAGAAAAATTTTAAAATTGATTTTTTTTTATGATTTGATCCTCCAATTCTTTTCCTTATTAGATTTGATTCTCATTCTTTTGATTGCTATTTTTTTTATCTTGAAAAAAAATTTAAATTAAATTTTTTTTCTTCTAATTTCATCATTCAACATTAAATTGGATAAGAACTAAGCTTCTTCATTGACTCTGGGTCTAGGATTTCACAAGTTGCAAGTTTAGGAGATTTGTTTGGGTATGTTTGGTTTTTTTTTTTTTACTTTTTTAAACTCATGTTTTTTAAGTTTCATCATTTAACATTTATTTAATTGGAGATAAGACTTCACTATTTTTTTTTCTTTCTATAGTGTTTTCCACTAATTTTGAAAATTACTTGAGTTACCTAGAGTCTTTTTATTTGTCTTTCTTTGTTAAATTTAGCTTTTTTAAAAGAAATTTTATTTTTGAATTAAAAAAATAATTGATTTCTTATAAGTATAAGATGCTCACTTCATAATATTTTTTGGTTTGTTTTTTGCCCTTCTAAAAAAAATCAATGAACTTGTTATTAGGGGGTAATATGGTCTTTTCTGCATAATCCGTTGGTCATTATCAAATTGATCGGGGACATCTTGGTCTTTTTAGATTTTTTACATGATAGTAAAATGACTAAATTACCTTTAAAAGCAAAATTTATGTAACAGGTGTCTAGTGGCTTTTTAAATTTGTACTTTTTAAAGAACAGTAAAATAACTAAATTGCCTTTAAAAGCAAAATTTATTTAGCTTAGGTCTAGAGGTTATTTTATATTTTCATTTTTTTTGCTATATTCATGTTAAATGAGTGACAATTTGGTATTTTAATAAATATATAATATTATTTAAAAAACAATTTTTTTTAGCAAGTGCATTGCATGCTCTAACACGTGGGATGTGTTCGCGTTATTCAGGCGTGCGTGAGGGGACGTTTGATTGCCAAACAGTGGCTTCTAAGGTGGCATTAGAATCGTCATGATGACCCTTCCATCCCTAGACGACGCGTGTAGCTGGTTGACCTCTAGTTTGATGATGACAACCTTTTTTATCCATTCTTTTTTCTCTCCTCCTTGATTTTTGCATCCAACCCTCCAAATTTCCAATGCAACCTTTTAATTTGTTTTTCCTTTAGACTTGTTTCCTTTTCTTTTGATTACTATTTGTTTTATTTGAAATAATTTATAAAATTAAAATTTCTTTTAATTTTATCCTCCTTTAATTTTATTTATTTATTATATTTGGTCATCATTCTCTTGATTGTTATTTGTTTTATTTGAAATAATTTTTGAAATTGATTTTTTTATGATTTTATCCTCCAATTATTTTTCTTATTAGATTTGATTCTTATTCTTTTGATTGCTTTTTTTTTTTTGCCTTGACAAAATTTTTTAAATTGATTTTTTTTTCTGATTTCATCATTCAACATTAAATTGGATGAGAACTAAGTTTCTTGATTGAGTCCAGGTTTAGGATTCCACAAGTTGCAAGTTTAGGAGAATTGTTTGGGTATGTTTGGTTTTTTTTTATTTTTACTTTTTTTAAACTCATGTTTTTTCAGTTTCATCCTTTAACATTTATTTAATTAGAGATTAGGCTTCACTATTTTTTTTTCTTTCTATAGTGTTTTCCACTAATTTTGAAAATAACTCGAGTTACCTCGAGTTTTTTTATTTGTCATTCTTTGTTAAATTTAGTTTTTTAAAAGAAATTTTGTTTTTGAATTAAAAAAATAATTGATTACTTATAAGTATAAGATGCTCGCTTCATAATATTTTGCTTAGTTTGTTTTTTGAGTCATTGTTTTGATGATACATGCAATTTTTTTTGGTGTGGTTGTGTAGCCTGTAATAGTGGCTTTAGAATCATTTCAATGAACTCTTTTTAGTAGTGGGAAGATGTCCACAACAGATCATAATAAAATTTTCTTTCTTCTTCTCTAAAGTATGGTATTAGCAACTCATTTTTTATACCTAATTGCTGTCAAAAAAATTTGATCACATATATTTTTTTAATCTTATTATTAAATTAACTAAATCTATTAAATTTAGTTAAATTAATAATTTGAATATCAAATATTTTATGTTTATTTGAAAATATTAGGGTCGTCAGAATATTTTTTTCATGTTAAAAAAAACCTTTACCTGTGAACATCGTTGCGCATGTAACCTGTATAGTGAAATTCTAGATTGAACAACCCTATTCTATAGTGGCTGGCCAAGAAAAAAAAGAAAAGAAAAAAATTAACTAAAACTAATTTAGTCTCACAGCATCAGCAAATTGTTCTGGACTATAATAACCCATGTTCTAAAAGACATGCACAGCCGAAATCTCCTCCACTTCATACCTCCAGAATCAGACAGACCATGTCCCTGCCAACTCTGCTAAACCCACAAACCCCAAAACTACACGTTCCTCTATCTCTCAAGTTTCCATCTTTCAAAACTCTAAAAATCCCAACAAAAATCCACTCCTTCTCACCTTCTTTACAATCCCAATTCCCTATACGAAATGACAGTTTTGAAGACCAAGACCATGCCATTGGTGACTGTATAGTCTTTGAAGAAGGCATTTTTGAAGACCCTTATTTGGAAAACAATTCAAATGCCATTGAGGATTCAAAGTTGAGGTCTGTTCAGAAAAAGATAAAAAGGGTTGTTCCTAAAATTGAAGAAGAGAATTTGGTGCCAGAGAATTGGAGAGAAGTGCAAGCAGAGATTAATATTGGTAAAAAAGAAAGGAGAAAGATTGCTCAAGAATTGGAATATAATAAAAAATTTGAAAGGAAAAGGAAAGGGTTGGTTCCTATTAGGAATGTGAATTTAGAGGAGTATCAGGCTTTTAGAGAAGCTAAATTGGCACAGTTGAAGCCACTTGTGCTTGATTATCCACAGAGTATTAAAGAGGAGGAGGAGGAGGAGGAGGAGGATGAAGTGAGGGAGATTGTTAGTGAGAGAGTGAAAGGGAAGAATCCTAGATGGGCGGTCTATGGGAGAGGTTTAGATGATGTTAGAGAGTTTTTTAACGGTGAGGGTTATGAGCCTGGTGAACAGAAATCTGAAGGTAATTGCTTTTCTATTTCAAGTTTTAAAATTGGGTTTCGTAGTGTTTGTTGTTTTCTTGTTGATATTATGGTTTATTTGTTTATTGATTGAGTAATTGAATTTGGTTTTATTGGTTTGATTGATACAAAACTAGTAAATTTTAGTTGTAATTTGGTGTAAGCTGTGAAGAATATGTGATGTCAATTCTCTCAATTTCTCACTTAATGCTATTTCGCTGTATGTTACTTAAAAGTATTGAGAAGTCGGTGGAAGCTGATGTTACATTGTTTTGTTCTATGTTTTTGCATGCGAGCTTCAAGATCTTGCCTTTCATAGTGTTTTTTTTCTTTTTTGTGTGTTTGAATAAATAGGTAAGCGCAAGTTGTTTACGAAAGAGGAAAAGGTTTTGTTAAATAAGCGGGTACCTGATCTAGCAGTTGCTACCTCTGTGAGTTCACTTTCTGTTTGAAACACTCTAGTCAGTGTATTTGATTTTGATGTAGATTTATTGCTGTATAATCATTTGTTGCTGCTTTCTCATTTCTTACTTATCCAACTGCCAGCTGATGTTTCAATCTGATTACAGAACCAAATGAATAGTTTTTTACAGTCACAAAGAGAATATTTCCCCCTGCATTTTTCAGCCATGTATGTCTTTCTTCTTTGAAGAAATCATGAAGGCTATACATGGTGCATTTTTATTTTTATTTTTGGATACAATACATCATGCAAACCAGCAAATCGTTTATAGTTTTTTATTTTTATTGGATTCTTTGCAGAGAAAATGGCTGCCTGTCCACACACTTGCTGCATCAGGAGAATTCTACCTTATGGATGCGTTGTTGAAGCATAATGTTGATATCAATGCTGTGGATGTGGTAGGTGGAATGACCATGTGCTGAATTATTGGATTCTGCCAGTCTCATCAAGTTTTATACACTTCCCTCCCTATATTTCATATTGGATGCAAAAATGCTTGGAATTGCTCAATTTTGATCTTTGGATCATTATATTTTCTCCAGAATGGTTGGACTGCACTTCATAGAGCAATAATATGCAAAAAGCAAGCTATAATCAGCTATCTGTTGAGAGAATCAGCAGATCCTTTTGTACATGATGCAGTGAGTATTGACACAATGACTATTTCTTGAGTTTATTTGCTTTCGATATAATCATTATATTTTTTTATCTTCTAATTTCACCATGTTTAACTTAAAAACTTATCATCTTCCTTTATGCAGCCATTTTCTCTTGTGATTCATACCATCTTTACCTTGCTCATTTCTTGCTGATGACAGGAGGGTGCCACCTTGATGCATTATGCAGTTCAAACAGCATCTGCTCCAGCTATCAAAGTTCTTCTGTTATATAACGTCGATATAAACCTTCAGGACAATGTGAGGATGATATATATCCCTACTTTTTTTTTTCTTTTATGTTTTCTGTTTCAGTTTTGATGCTGTATTGGTGAGCACTCTCATTTATTACCCTTTTAGGATGGATGGACACCATTACATCTTGCTGTTCAAGCCCGAAGAACGGATATAGTGAAGCTTTTATTAATAAAAAGAGCAGATAGTACGATTAAAAACCTGGTAAATATCAAACGATTCGAGGGATCTCTCATACCATTGCATTGTATGTATATTCATCCAAGATGTTAGACTGCTGCTTGTATGTGTAGGTTTTTCATACTATTGTTTACGTCATTTAGATGATAGTAAAGCTTGGTTGCATACTGTCACAACTGGTAACGTCCAAGAAGATACTGACAAAATTGCTTGCAGTTTGAAACCTAACGCAAACTGTCAATAAGGATCAGCAGACCTCTTTATGTGGAGGATCCATGATCAATAAATGAACATGATGCAATGTATTAGCACAAAGGATTTCTTGAACTGGTTTTGTTTAAGGTGCTGGATAGACAGGCATCCTTTTGTGTTTTCTTAAGCTAATAGCTGGGGATTCAAAACAAGAAAAAGCTTAATAGTTGGGCATTTTTGGAAAGTCCTCTTACCAGTAGTTTCCGCAACCTTTTTTTTTGTCACAATGTCATCATAAATTACTTTTATTTACCTCCATCTTCAAGTTAATAATGCATCGAAATTATTCGTTTGTCTCAGGATGGCTTAACAGCACTCGATCTCTGCCTCTATTCTGGCAGAGACACAAGGACTTGTGAGCTTATCAAGCTGTTTAAGCAGTATGCGAAGAAATCAACTTTGGCCAAAAACCCTTATAATGCTTCAGCTTCCTAACTGCCTTAATGGAGCCACTTTATATCTTCCTAATATCCAGATTCACTGGAAAATCATTGCTCTGACAGTGAGAATCTATAATTTCAAGCTCCCTCGTGTATATGATTTATACATTGTAGTATGGAGAAATTGGATGGATGCAGATAAACAATGCCAAACAACTGTGCGAAATGAACAAGAACATGGCTTCTCCACCCTGCTTGATATTGTAAAATCGGCAGGTTTTTGCATGACTTTGTAATTAATGATGTGAAAACTTAGCATTGTAGTCTAAGTTATATCCATCAAGTAATTTTAGGCTGTGTCTGTATTGTTAGTGAGCAATCTTTCCTGTTTTAGAACTTTTATTGACCTATCATTGGAAGAGTCTAAACTTGAATTAATAAAAAATGAAGTACTAGTCTCTTGTTTACCCAGAAGAGTATATAATTGGCTAGGATTTGTATCTAGTTGCCAATTTTTTTGGTCCCTAGGAAACAAAGCACCCAGCTACATTGTCTTCCAGTCATAATAATAATAAACCTGGACAAAAATGTGCAAGGATGTTTTATTATCTGACAAAAATATGTCATGATATCTCTTATATTTCTTAATCGAATATGGTTTTTTGGATTTTATAACAAGAAAGAGAGGACCTTTAATATTTTTTCTACTGTCATTCCATACTAGTTTAATAGTTTTGAAAGCGTGGCATGTCTCAATATTATTCTCATCTCAATGCTATGCTCAGAAGCATAGTCATGATATTCACATTTAATGTCTAGTTTATACCAATAAAAAAAGCGAGGTAGGGATAGATGTTATTTAGCTCATGCTAAGGAGATGCTAATATATTTCTCCAAGTAATATAGAAAGTGGATACATTTAATGTCTGGTTTATACCAATAAAAAAAGCGAGGTAGGGTTAGGTGCTATTTAGCCGATACTAATACATTTCTCTGAGTAATATAGGAAGTGGGGGAAGTTGTTCATTGTTTCAATAAAAATCATTTTTAGGGTGAAAGGTTCTTGCAGTTAGAGTATTTTGTTGGTTATTTGGGGTGTTAGTCTGATTTTTTTGGGAAAGGATTGAAAAAGTTTACATTAGATATAGAAAAGGGTTCTTGGTAGGAATTGTGATAGCTCCCTTTTTCAAGGTAGTTTAAATTTGTGTCCTTTTTCTTCCCAGTGAATCCTTTATTTTTAGTTGGATTCACTATTTTCCCAGCTCTAATGGCTTGCTCTATTTGTTATGCTATTATCACAATATCTATAAAATATTGGGTAATGACACCTACTAGACGGTCAAAGAAAGGTTCTTTGAATGTATTGGAAAACAAATTGATCATTTCTTTTTTCAATAAAAAGGGTTCGATTTGAGTGAACTTATCTCTCCATCTCTAGGCGCACTCCCGAATAGTTTTTTTTTTTTTTTTAATTTCCCTTCTCAATCATTAAAAGACTAGATCTATCTAGAGTTATATCCATGTTGAATTTGTATTGTTTCATAAATGCTCCTACCAAGTCTTTCCACCCTCGGATGTTAGTATTATTAAGCCTCATGTACTAAGCTAGTGTAGCATCACTGAGGCTATCTTGAAAAAAATGGATAAGTAATTTCTCGTCCTGGACCATTTGGACATGGATTAGCTTCTTTGAACTTGATTCATGACTTTTGTTTTGTTGATTTTAGGCAAGATTTCTAATTTTGGTTGATTGTTGCAATGAGTATTTTGCCAAGTTTTTATCATGATTGAATTTCAAACACATTATATAAGAAAGAAACTGAGTCGCATCCCTTTCATTATAAAAGTCAAAAACACCTATACATCACTATTAACAAAAAAGCATTGCCTCTATTAGCTATATTCCTAATAAGAGTGGTGATTGTATCCAAGTGCTCTTGGTAATTCATAGCATTATTCCCTACCTAAGTAGCCTCTTTGTTGTAATCTCTCGGCTTGACATGCTGGTTGCTCAAACTACCTTGTCATTTATCTTATCTTGTCATGGAATAAAGTGTTGTAAGCGATTAGAAAACCATTACTAGAAGCCAAAACCTCATTGTTTCTTTCAAGCATTCGTAATGTGTTTTCCATATAGGTTACTTCAGCCATTTTTCATCGCAACTCTTCTCTTCTAATTTCAAGCTTAACTATCGATGTAATCTTGACATTCATGACGTTCTTGCTTTGACCTATTTAGTTCTTTTTCTATTTGGAAGTATTGGCCTTTTAGCTCCCTTAGATCTTCCTCTCAAACTTTTAGCTCGAATTACAATACCATGAGTTGTTCTTTTGAATACTATGTCCTTTTCTTGTAGTCTCTCATGTCAGATTCAACTGCTTTCCTTGCACTTTTTTCTTCTTCTGATTGTGTTATATATTGGGCTCGTATCCTTCTTTCTTTTTTAATATCAATTTCAATTAATCAATTCTTATTTTTGTCATCGTCTAATTTTTTTTCTAAGGTTGTCCTTTTCCTTCTTCAAGGAATCTATTATTTCTTTATCCACACTCATCATGCTTTTAACTGATTTCTTGATTTTAACCCTTTCTTTTTCTATTTTCACATATTTGTTAACTAATTCATCGTGCTTGGCTATTAGAATTCTCAACTCCTTTTAGATCTCTTTAGCTACTTCTTTAGTTACCTCAGCCTTTTTTTTCATTCTTTTTCCTCCTTGAGATCTTTTGCTAAGGTTGCTAGTTGTTCATCCTTTCCTTTAAGCTATTAGTTCAAGAAACTTATCATTTTATCTTCTTCTTTCAATTATTTTTCTAGGAGTTATTGTTGCTCTTTGATGTTGCAAAGGTCAATTATAAACTTTTCTAACTACTTTCTCAGCTCTTCCTCATTGTCAATCCTTTTTCTTTTTAATCTTTCTCTAGTTACTTGTGGCTACTCTATTTATGGGTTTCTAGCAATCATTCTAAAAAGCTAGTTATTTCTTTGAATGATATAATTTTGGTTGAATGATGGTTCAAACTCATTTCCTTCATCCTTCTATACCATAAAAAATTTTCCCCAGTCTTATTTAATAACCTTGAGCTCTTTCAATGATGACTGATTCCTAAAAGATCCTGTGAAATCGGCTAAACCTAAGGTTCTTGACATATATTGTATCCCACCAAGTTGTCTCATTACTAGTGCGAGAGCATAACCAATGTAACCTATGATCCCAATCGAAGGGGCCTATATTTTACTACCACAATAAATTATGCATAATGTATTATTCATCCAAAGTGCTTCCACTTGAAGTTGCTTCGTGGTAATGCTGCATATTTCTCCACCCATGTTTTCTGATCTAGATTTTTCCAAGTTTCATTCGTAACAATCTTTAATGGTTGAAGATCAAACCACCAAAAAGGTCGATTTGCAAGATGTATTATAAAATAATGATGCATTGAATAAGAAAAACAAATGAAGCATAACTTGAAATCAAACTCATCAACCAAGAACATAAACTCTTATATTTAAACTTTCAAGGATTGATTTGCCCAAACTAAGCAGTTAATGGATAAGAAAAGGGCAAATAACAATAACATATAGGTTTAGACTTCGATCTAAATACACAAATCGAGCTAAAATATCAATTTATATATAAAACAAAATCTATAGCTATGAACATTCAAATTAAGAACCCAAAAAAACCCAAAATGTGCCTTAAACCCATAAAAAAGCTAAGTCTCATAAGCAAGCCTTAAACCAAATCAAATCAGCCTCAATACGCTTGTGTTGACTTACCAGAACTATCAAGAACATGAAAAAGGATAAATTAGGAAATTAAAAAAAAAACAACTTGATGTTCGCCTAAAAAACATGAGACTTGTTGATTAGGTTATTCATGAAACTTTGACGTCAAACCCAAAGATAGAAGACTCATCGATTAAGCCACCTATAAAAGTCCAATATCTTTCCCTAACAGTAGGAGTGATGCGGGATGATTTTTATGAAAAAAATATTTTTTTAGTTATTATTATTGCCTATTTAATTTAGACAATTATTTTCTTTTATGATTATTTTTTTATATTTAGTTTAGAAAATCAAGTATTGATATTGGTAGTTTTGTTTTCTTACTTTGTTTAGGACTTTTATTACTTTTCCTTTATTTCCGGGTTTCTTAGTTTGTTTAGGATGGTTTCTAGGCTTGTTTAAGGAGTTGTAAGCCTTTTAAAGAGGTAAGCCACAATAAAGTTATTTTTTCAACAATAAAAATATAAATTAGGGTTGTTGTGTTCTACACTATTTCGATTATTAATCTGTTTTCAATTTCTATTGTTCTGTTGTTTATGTTTTTGCCTACATCAGTTGTAATTAGAGCTCAAAGATCTCATGTTATTGCTTGTTGTGTGTTGTATTCTCAAGTTATTTTTTCTTTGTTATGTGCTGTAGAAAAATCATGGTAGGAAGAGGTCATAGAGTAGGGCATATTTAGAAAATAGAGGATGAAGAGGTTCCCTATAGGGAGAGGGATGTGTAGAAGCTTATGGTAGATGATTTATAGAGCTAGATTGCAAAGCTTACCTTACGGTTAACAAAAAGGCTCTAATAAAAAAAAAAGACTCACTAAGGGTCTCTTATTAGTACACAAAATCCTTTCCAGAGGTAGATGCATATAAGGCAACCTCTTAATAGGGAAGAACATCATGGAGATTTTGGTTTTAAATCAAACTTCCTGAGTTTGCAGGAACTTTACAAGCAAAGAAATTCATCCATTAGTCAAATAAAGTTGAATGACTTTTTTAGTATAAGGAGGTTCCATAATAGATGGGGTAAAAACTGATTGTGATCAAATTGAAGGGTCAAGATTCTTCCTAGTATGAACTGTTAAAGAGGTCACAAGAAAAGCAATGGAAACCAAGAATCAATAACTAGGTCAAGATGATAATAATAAAAAAAGATGAAGGAGCATTTTTTTCTTTTAGCTATGACCAAACCCTATACCAATGGATCTACATGTTAAGATAAAGAAGTAAATCTATCCATTATTACATTGATAAGTTCTATCAACTACTGGCCAGGAATGACTTGGCAAAAATAGAAGAACAACTCGTGGTGAGATATCTAAGTGGTTTATCACAATCCATTCAGGACATGCTATGCTTGCATATTTATGAATAGTTTTGGAGGTATATCAAAGGAATTTTATGGTTGAGAAATATTAGGCTGCTAGGGAAATTAGCAAGAGTTTCTAAGCATATCAATATAATAAAGGAGAACCTAATAATAATTAAAGGCCAACCACCATTCAAGTCAAACCTACTCAACAAACTCAATAAATATGTTAGAGTATAGGTCAGGGTTCTAGTTCAACTTTTTGAATTTGTTGTTACAAATGTAGCAAATTATGGCATCGGATTGATGAGTGTAGTAAACCAGAAAGTCAATCAGGTAAGAATCTATTGATAGAAGAGCCTACATGTAATGTGGCTTATTCTATTTATGATGACTCGAATAATAGTGGAGAGATTCTATGTGAAGATTGTGGTGCTAACCTAGTCATCTGAAAGAGTCTGCTGACTCCCAAAAGTGATTCAAAAGAATATCGACAACACACTAGCATCTTTCACTTGACATGCACCATAAAGATAAGATCTGAAACTTAATAATATAGTGGTAGTTGTGAGAATATGGAGTCTGTTGAGGCAATAAAGAAGATCTAACTAAAAATCAAGAGTCATTCTAAGCCTTACAAGTTAACTTGGTTGAATAAAGACACCTAGGTAATTATGGATAGGCATTGTCTCGTTTTGTTGTTTATATGCAAGAGATATTTTGATAGTAATTAGTGTGATATGGTGTCTATAGTGTGTCATTTGTTATTGGCTAAGCCATGACAATATGATAGAAATGTTATAAATTACGGACGACATAATACATATACCCTTCATATAAAAGGGAAATGTATAATATTGGTGCCTAATAGTGGGGAGGTGGTTGTTAAAAGCAAGGGTATAAAAGGAAACAAGTTAAGGGAGTGCAAGGGCACCAACACCATTTAAAATGATCAACAACAACAATAATATGAAGATTAAACCTTGAGGGTGAATTCTCTCCAATTGAGAAGATTGATGTAGGAGGATTTTAAAAAAAAAAATATTTGACTTAGTTATTATTATTTCCTATTTAATTTAGGAAAAATTTCTTTTATGGTGATTTTATTTTTTCCTATTTGGTTTAGAAAATCAAGTATTGAGATTGATAATTTTATTTTCCTAGTTTGTTCAGTACTTTTATTACTTTTTTTTTATTTTTAGGTTTTTTATGATTTTTGAGCTTATTTAAAGAGTTGTAAACCTTTTAAAGAGAGATCATAATAAAGCTTTCTCTTTCGTGATAAAACTATGAATTAGATTTCTTGTGTTGTACTATATTTCGATCATAAATATGTTTTATCTTGCTATTGTCCTATTGTTTGTGCTTTCATCTGTGTTAAAAAGACTCCTCAATTTGCTACTCATAAAAATTTGGTGTCAGTCTCTAAATAGAAGACTCGTGGACTTGGCCATTTGTGAAAATTCAACGTCCATCTCTAAGAATAGTAGACTCGTCAGTTTGGTTGTTTGTGAAATGGGCATTGGACCCGTATGGGTGGTAAAAATTGAGCTTTGCCCCAACTCTTTTGAATATGTCTAGAATGAGCTCAAATGGCGCCACTCGTACTCTTTAAACCTATATAGTGTGTCACTATGACCCAACCTAGGTCCACTTGCAACAATATAGATAATATATTGTAACACACAAAAATCATCAAAACTATACTTACAAATAAAGATGATAAAAGAACATGATATTTTTTATTTTTTTAAAATCATTTGTTGTTACTTTAAGGGTGACCCGCTATATGATAATATTTTACTATATGATGTAAAAGTAAATCAATAAGATATCACCAAAAGCACCCTTCAACTTATTGATACATATTCATGTTTAACAAATTATTTTTTTCAAAAAACAAAACCGCAATTCATCAAAATAACACGCAATTTCAATATGGGCCCACACTTCTAATTCTTCAATCATTCACAATAATGCATTAAAATATATTCAATCCAAAAAATCTCATCACAACACACATCAAAATCAACAATAAACTAGGATAATTATTCAAAACATATATGGGGTTCGAAATCAACCTTCTAGAGAAATTGAGGTGGATTGAAAACAGGTGGAATATGGTGAAGATGCTACTGGAATTGAGAGGATAGTGTTGGCATGTGGACCCATATGCCACTATTGCTACCAATGCAGGGACCCACGAGCCACCTAGCATATAGAAAGCATCACCCTTCCCTTGTCCCTTCTATGTTGATTGTGTTGACCACCACCACAAGAGGTGAGAAAACAAACCACAAGAAGTTTCAATCACTTCTCTCTCTTTTTCTTTTTTATTGAGACTTTTCTTTCTCTTTTTCAGGTGGTTGCTTTTGTTTTATGTGTGGAAAAGATTTTTTGGTTATTTTTTTATTTTTCTTTCTATTTTTTTTATATAATTTCACCTCCTAGTGGTGATTAGATTTTTCTTTTGTACCCCTTCTTCTCTATTTTTTATTTTGACTTTTTTAAAAATGATATCAAAGAGAGAAATAAAAAAAATATATAAAATGGAACATGTAGGCATCAAAAATAATTTTTTTTTGAATAATTTTTTTTTTTGTGGTTATGATACTTTTGAAGAGTTCTTGCAAAATCATAGGTATATGTTTTTTAATATGTTGATCACATTAAAAAAAAAATTAATGTGATCCGGCGTAATAACACGAAACAAGAATCTGGTGTATATCTCTCAAGGGAAAGGGTTGGTAGGCAGGTTCACTATTCAGTAGATCCTCCTTAGCCCCACATCCACCAGAAAATAGCCAAGATCAAAACTGTATCAACAAGATTCGTCGCCATTATTAAAATTTCATTTGTTTTTTCTCAAGGCTTTAATGCTTCGAACCCACACAGAACTGTCAACAGATATTCATCCAGCCACGTTCTTGGTTCCTGACAGACGCTTAGCAAAGTAAACAGCCCCCCAAAATTAAGCAAACATGGGGCGCACATCTCCTACCTTTTAGCTACCTCTTGTTAAAAGGCATTGAGCGAACAAGACATTAGATTTGGTGCTGCAAACTCTTGTCAACAAAAGAGAGAACCAGGATATGGCAAGAAAGGGCATCTTGGAACTGGTTAGACGAAGTTCGCAGAAACTTTCTTCGGTCATCTCATACAAACATCATTCTCAATTCCAATGCTTGCTCAAGACCTTAATTAGCATAGCTTCACCACCTTCAAAGAGAGAACTCACCATAGAAGGTACAGCAGCAATCACAATTCAAGCAAATTTCAGGGGTCACCTTGTATCATGTATGTAGCAAGTATAAACCACAGCAATTTTGTTCAGTGCCGTGATAATATTTTCCTGAGTTTTGTGGTTGAAATACTGACAAGCAAGACGGGCATTTCAAGCACTCCAGAGCCTGGTGAAATTGCAAGCGTTAGCTCGAGTTGTGCATGCAAGGAAACAATCTTGCATAGCCCTGCAATGCATGCAAGCGCTCGTCCGGTTGCAGGTACAGGTTTGAGCAAGGCAGGACATCTTCATATCTAAAGGTCTAAACTCATATCACTATACAATTCAAGGAGAGTGCTCTAAAATTCCATACCCCATGCAACATTAACACAGTAATCTCCCATGTTGACAAATTTCTTAGCAGAAATAGTCGAATTTGTGTAGCATCTGCAACTAGTTTAATTATTACTCGTACCTTCTATTTGACTTGCGGATCTATCTATGAATCATATTCATGGTAAAGAGTTGGTCAAACTATACCCACAACTGTCTACTAATCACCAATTAACACAAGGTTGAACAACACTCTAGAGCAGTCGTTTCCCAACCTAGCAATTGTTCATTGTGCATACATAATGCAAACATTTACATGCCAATTAGCATAGAAAATTAACGTGTTAATACCTTGTTATCTTGCAAACATTACATAATGGTCATACCTTGCAAACATTTACATGATTGAACACAAACATTTACATGCCTTGTGATCATATGGTTTGTGTTCAATCACCTTCATGTAGTTAAAACAACTGTAAGTGTGTGTGTGTGTTAATAAAAAATAAAAAAAGCTCCTTTTTCAATTAGATAGGAGAAACAAAGACAATCAAAACATAACATCATGGCATGCAAGATCATATGTCCCAATAACATTCCAAGGTATGACCATGTAAAACAACATGAACAAGAAACTTAAAATTCACATACAAGTAAAATGTACCTCAGGAGCCATCCAGCGGTATGTTCCTGTTTCAGCTGTCATTACCCCAGATTGAGTCTGTACTCTGGCAACCCCAAAATCAGCAACTTTTACAACCTGTGAAAGAAGGGTGTAGATTTTAGAACAAGCAAATCCTTTGAAAAAAATATTCCAAAAATACATATTAATACATCTGACACTACAAGGATGAACACCAAACCCAAACAGTGGGCTACAACATGCGTGGCAAGAAAGTTTTTAAAAAGAAATATAAAGACAATAGTGAAAAAGAGAACAGTTCTTGAATTCAAAATTCATGTAAACATGGATGAGTATAAAAAGGTATATGCAAGTTCAGGAAATGCTCTTACTTCATTTTCATCCATCAGAAGATTGGCAGTTTTCAGGTCCCTGTGAATTATGTTATTTTGGTGGAGATAATTCATTCCCTTTGAGACATCAATTGCCACTTTGATTAAGCATGGAAGCTTAAATACACCCTTCTGTTTATGCAGAAAGTTGTATAAACTTCCTTTGGCCATGAACTCTGATAAAGCAAAAATATAACTCCAAAAGGTGAATATTGGTGAAGCAAATGAAAAGGCAGAGCAGAATTAGATGCATGATTGGTAAGTTTAGTCAAACTCACATTTTTCCACTTAACATACAACTATGCAGTACCATTCCATCTATTAGCAAAATAGTTCATATCTAATAAAGGGGGGCAGAGGGGCAGGACATCAATATCAAATTCATGAAACATCAACTCTTAAGGTAAGAATTCCATTGAGCAAAGATGTGAAAGATTTACTAGGATGTACCAGTCACAATGCACAAGTTTGGAGACCGGTCGCATGCACCTATGAATTGCACAACGTTCTTATGCCGAACTTTCCTGCAAACCAACAATTGCAAAAGGTTACAATTTTCACAAATATCAAGAGATACTGAGGGTTACCCCACCACAGCTTAGTGAAGAAGGTGGATCGATGCATGTAAAAGATTGTATACAAGAGAGAAGCTTCAGAAAAGGTGGACAATTGCATGTAAAAAGTTATTAAGGTTTACAAGGATGAGAGAGGGATGGAGCAACATCATTTTATATAAAGGTTTATGGAAATTACAAATTAAGCATTAACACCATTCTCAACAGAAGTAACTTCAATGTGCATGTAAAAGCTTTCTACTTGAAAAGGCATTGCAGATACTCCTGAGTAGAAAGGTATGAGTTCTTTAGTTTTATATTTTGTATTTACGATCTTGTATATCTAGCTAGATAAGTATGTAGGCTAGCATTTCTATTGGAAAATAGGCGGTTTCCAAGTCCGCAAATTCAATGAAGCAACAACTAGTACCATAGAGAAGTGGCCAGGTATTGATTTTTTTATCAGTAAATTCTTATACCCCTATCTTGATAATAATAGGAGACTTTCTTATTTTAATAAAATATTATTTTGAAGAAAGAATATCACAAATAATTGCATGTAAGGGTTTTCAATTCTTGAATTAGAAATGTTGAGTTTTTTGTTCATACAATTAAGTTCTTTCGTACATTTTTATGTAATTCTTTGATCCCTTTAGGTTTACCTAACTACAACTACATTATGCAAGCTCCACCAATACCTACCCCATATTTCTTCTAGCAAATCTCCTAATTGTTCCAGATCAACTAGAAATAGACTTTTTCACTTGCTTATTCTGTTTAAAATGATTAAAGAAAAAAGAAATATCTAATTAAGGAGTATACAAACAAAACATTTTAGAAATGGTGGCTGGAGATCTTTCAGGCATATATTCTTACAGACCTCATTATATAAACTTCCCGGAGAACTCCCTAAGCATTTCTCCACTGACACGCTCAGGCTTGAGCACTTTGATGGCCACTTCCTGACTACAATATGTGCCTCGGTACCTGAAGTGGTTAAATGAACAATCAACTGAGTAACTTGCAATCAGCAGAGTAACATATATTTCAAATGACAGAACTTACAAATCACCATATGATCCAGATGCAACTTTGTTTTCAACTTTCAATAGACTTGTGTAAATTTCCCAGACATCAGTTCCATCACTAGGTATTTCAACACAATCTGGAAGAGATTCAACCCCTGTTTTATTCTGCTCGCCAACAAGAGAAACAGAAAGCTGTTTTGAAAAGCACTGCTCCTGTGGAGTATTGCAAACTATCAAATATAGGCCAGCTATTACTGCTCCAGGTTGATCAATCATACAGCATTTCAAAATTAAAATATGAGTGGCTGATACAGGAAAAGAATTCCATTCAACTATTCTAATGTACACAAGTTAGTAGTTGGTACTTAATATTGCCCACCTTCATGGTTGCATACCCTATGAAATTAGTTCATATAATGAAGATGAGCCATCCTGTTACAATTTCCACAATCTAGATATCCTAATGAATACTGGTGTTTTTGAATCTAATGAATTTGGAGTGCCTTCTTTTTTTTCAAAAACAAGAACAAAGAGAAGACACAAAGTTAAACCTTCTTTTTTGGGCATTTTATCATTTCCAGTATGGGGAATTGTCCAGAGGTATTGGATTTGAACTCTGACTGGAATGGTTAACTATTCAGAGAACATGCTACCAATATCAAGTCTACTGAAGCATTTGAGTTGCTGTATACCCTAACTGAATGGCTATGAGCACAAACTGCAAGAAAATAAATAAATAAATAAATTTTTTAAAAAAATATTGTTTCAAGTTGAAGAACATAGACAGTATTTGGTTCTGCCCGCTAATATTACTAAGGACTTCCTTTAAGAACTAGTTGCTTAATCATCATGTAGCATATCAAGCAGAAGATGTAAATCACAGATATAGCCAACAACTATTAACACACCATAGCAAGACTGTAAACCTAGATATACATCACGGTTCCCTTTAAAATTTGGTCAACTCTTTCCCCCAAAGATCATTTCAGCAGCAACAAGTTAACAGGCTTTCCACATACACTGGCAAAGGAATGAGGATAGAACCATAACCTCCGTGAGGTTAGTTTAACTTTAAATGATTTTTGAGAATGTGATGAAAAAATAGTTAAGTAATCACTTTACAAACATGACTATCAACAATTCATACATCCTACACCCTAGAGATGGCTGATACACATATTAATTAAAACAGAGGGTGTTCTAGCAGCAAGCATTCATAAAAAGATTTATTTTAGAGATATGCAAAACTGCAATTATGAATAAAAGTGCAGTATGAAGAAAAATTACCTTAGACTTTAAGATTTCCTTTTCTAGAGCATTTCTAAGCTCCTCGGTCTCCTAAGGTTCCCACGCACATGACCAAGCAGTAAAGTGAGCAAACAATGTCAGTCTGGCAATTATCTCAGTATTAAAAAGAGAATTTCATAAACCAAGAGTGCTGGATAAAATAATAACATTTAAAATCCACATGAGCAAGGAATAAAATTTACATGAGATGTGCATCTTTTACTTTAGACTAGTTTAATGTTGCCCTCATTTTTTTTCTTTATTTTTAAGCAATCAAGAAAAAAAAAACATTGAATAAAATCATGACTATAGCAGGCTGATACCACAAAATAACTAACACTTGATTTTTCTAACTGGTGAAAAGAATAGGACCATACCTCACGAAGCCAACCATCAACAACAAAAACATCCAGAGAAAACCCATCAACAGTGGAAAAGGCATGAGCTTCTTGGATGTTCAATCCAATCTCCGCAAGCAGGGAAGTCAACTGGAAAATTATTTACCAATATCTATTATCTGGTGCATGTGAGCAAGCAAATGAGACAGAGAGTATAAATTAAAGTTAAATGTTCCAAATGATGTTTTAGATACAATTGCGCTCTTCTTTATTTTTTCTTGATACAGTCAAATGCAATCTTAGGCACGCGGCAATGTATGAATGTTTCCACATGGGAGTGTGTGCCCGTGTGTGTTGCCATTACTATTTAGAGAATATATTATAGCTGTATCTCTACTAGCTGAAAGCCCGAGATAATCTGAAAAATTTTCACCATATTTGTCCTGAAAAACATATGTAGTATGGCACTATCAATCCCAAATTGTTCCCAATACATACAAAATATTCTACACGGATGATAATAGGACTAGTCACCAACCTGACTAAGAAGTTTTGGCCTATCAACAGTTGAAAAGGTGATTCGTGCAAAGACCTACAATATAGTCAAATGGATAATCCTATATGTAAACATGAATTGAAGTTAACATCACAATAAGGCTAACATCAGAAAGTTCTCCACTTTTTACACATTGACACCAAACAATGTCGAGGGAAAAGTATAACCATTCACAGTCCATAAAAGCTCTTACTGAGAAAGACATGGCGTAGAATTTGCAGCACCATCTCCATCTTCAACATGATATCTAAAGGCTTGAAATGCTTCCAGATTAGGTGATGAGCCAAATGTAGGTGGTGGATGCATTCTGCAGATCAGAGAGAGAGAAACATGAATCAACAAAAAACAACAAGTTATATTGCACAAAAATATAATGGCGTACCCCTGCTTGTTTGAAAAATAAGAAGTTTGTGCATCTTCTTTCATTGCCGGATCCAAATGCACAGAAGCATAAGAATTTCCATTCAAGGCAGGATACACCTGTAACACAAAGAAGCCACCAATCAGACTACGCAAATGATCTGCTTTAACCCTATCAACATTATAAACACTTTATATTAAGACAAATAACATTGTCTTGCCGTTGAATGAATGAGTGGGTAACAAGCAAATGGTAGGTAGTATTTAGTACAGAATTTCTTCGCTAAGAAAAAAAAACAAGTAGCATTTACTACTATTATTAACCTGCACCTGCACGAGATGAACTTCAAAAGCCGGTCGATTTGCAGGATCTTCAGCCAACTGAAGTAATCTCTTGTGCATAAGCACATCTTCAGCTCTCTCCACATTCACATCCAGCGCATATCTACATTATTGATCACTAAAATAAAAAATAAAAAATTACACAAAAAGAAAACAAGAGAAGCCTAACAGGACTTCAGACTATTAGAATTTAAGATCCTTGTTTTATTTACGATTTACACAACACATGCGAATAGAGAAATAAATTCGCAGGCTTAACCGCAAAAAGCCAGAATGAAAAAAGAAGAAAAATCCAACATTTCCTTCTCTATTTCGCTGCTACCTTCAAGATTTGTAATTAGCGCTGAATTAAGTAAATTACCGAGCAGGTAAGCGATTGAAATGAAGCCAAAGGTTATCATCAAATCCAGGAAGATTCGTTTCTTCGAAATTCGAGTCTTGAATTCGCTTCAAAACTTCGTTATAAACTTCTAGCTTTTGCCTTTGGTGATGGTGTCGTGATGGTGGATTCGCTATTGCAGAGTACGACTCCACTGCTCTGCTTCCACAGCTCTCTACGTCTTCTTCTTCTTCAACCGCCATGCCAACACGACCCCGGTCGCACACGGCGGATATTCTGCTGGAGGTGAAAGCTTCGATGAACCAAGCCACAAAGAGAGCGAATTTCCTTTTTTGTGTGTATTGTACTTTCTTTCTTTCTTTTACAGTTTTTTTGTCTTTGCTCGTCTCTAACTATAAATGTTTTTTTTTTTTCGGATAACTAGATTTTAGCACATGTTACACTTCGGTATTTATGAAAACATGAAATTAGAATCTTTATTCCGAAATA
The DNA here is from genome assembly GCA_019202695.1 of Populus x sibirica. Lineage (NCBI taxonomy): Eukaryota > Viridiplantae > Streptophyta > Magnoliopsida > Malpighiales > Salicaceae > Populus > Populus x sibirica. Next base: position 2,516,391 of record JAGMVL010000801.1, read on the forward strand.
TCCAATATAATTGGGTTTTCTAATAATATCTGTAATGAGACTGTCAATTTGAGTTCATCTGTTTAATAATTGATATTATTTGAATAATTAATTGGGGATTGATGGAATACTCATTTTGAAAAAAACAATTTAATAACATCACTCCGAGTGAATAAAGTTTTTTTATAAAATATATTTTCCAAATTAATGAATAGTTGTTTTTTTTTAATTTGCAAAATCCACCACAATCAAGAGTGGGTCCCATGATTTAAATGAATTTTTTAAAAAACAAATACTAATATTAAACTTGGAATAGCATGGTTTATAAAATAGTTGATGAACACTTATGGTAAGCGTATTGTTTTCTTATTTTTTGGATTTTTATTTTTATTAGAGTTTTTTTGTTAGATATCTTAAAGCTTTTGTGGGATATAATAATCAAATGAAAAGAAAATGATTTTTGATGGTCAGAAAAACTCTCTTATTCACAATATTGAAATTATTAATACGTATATGTTGGTTCTTAATGGTATCCTTGTGTAGAGGTAATTTATTCAAATTATAAACTTGAGTCATTTTATGCCATTATAAATTATTTACAGGACTTTAAGGTTAAAGTTAGAAAAATGAGAACTATAAGGCTAGAATAGAATATATCTGAATCTACAAGGACTATAATGTAGTTCACAGTGAGTTTTGCTCTCTCACTCTCTCTCTCTAGAGCTGTGAGTGAGAGGCGTTTGTGGTGGATGAACACGTAAGTAAAAGAGTTGGTGGGGTCTGTGTGTGTAGACTACCAGCTAAAGGATCATAGGATTTCTATAGGATAAATGAAGCCAAAACCTTATTAAAAAGAAAATCGTCAAACTGTCCAAGTAAATTAACTTTATTATAACCGGTAAAATGCTAATAACTTGAAATTAAAAGATTTGTTATTTTTGTGGTTTTAGGTTTAAATATGTGATTGCTAATACAATAATCATTTGAGGCTTGTATGATTGTTAATATCAGAGTCCGTGGAATTAGTCGAGATACGCACAAATTAATCCGGACATCCACGTTAATAAAAAAAAATTAACTTTAATATACGATTTAAACATTACCTTACTATTGCATAACATCATTAGATATTAAAATAAATAGATTAATTATTAATAAGAGAAAGCAATTCTTATGGATAACTCATATACGTCTAAATATTAAGTTTAATATACGTTTCTTTAATTAAAGACAAAATATAGAGATATTTATAGGTCAACAACTTGTATGTGAACTAAAACTAAATTCTCTTTTTAATAATCTTAAAGGTAGATATACTCTTACATTAATCTAAATGCATCAAAGTAGCTCAAAGTTTAACCTTGAGAGATTAATGAATGGATTAAACTATAATAAATATGTTAAATTGAGTTGTGTAAATAAATTATCTTGCTAACATGTGGTTAGCATTTAACACCATAAAATTTAAAATGAATAAATTAATTGTTAATTGTCAGTCATATTTTAAAATTAGTTGTGTTTTGCTTCTTGAAAATTGGTCTAAAATATAAAACCAAATCAAATTTGATTATCTCTATATATGTTTTGCTAATCAAGGACATTATAAGTAACAATGTTGTTGAATACCATAGTGATTAACACATATTTCGGAATATAAATTTTAAGTCATGTGGCTTGGAAAGATATCTAAATTAACACGAATAATTTATGTCTATAACATTTATTATCCAATATGTTTTTGTGTTATGATTCTCGAGTCCTTTGCTTAAATGTATAATAATGTATCGAACATGTTTGAGAATATGGGTACGGTTGCTTTTTAAAGTGCTTTTTCATCCAGAAATATATCAAAATAATATTTTTTTTTATTTTTAAAAATTATTTTTAATATCAGCGCATTAAAATAATCTAAAAACATCCAAAAAATATATTATTTTGAAGCAAAGCAAAAAATAAATAAAAAATCTAATTTTCTTCAAAAACATTTTTAAAATATAAAAACAAATATACATCTCGCCGAATAAAGATTTTGTCATTGTTAGTGGATTGATCTAATGCGAAAGAGCATAATTCTACTTTGAGAATCTTGAATAAATATTTTTTCTCTGTTTTCAAGATTCATTGTCTCCACTTCTCTCTACTAGTGCACCATGACATGATGAGTTTTAAGAAAACGATTAATTGGTGTGTTGATTTTAGTGTGCATTGTGAAAAATCCACTGTTTTTTTTTCTTAGAGGTTTTTATTGACTTTTTTTAAAAAATAAATTGGTTGTTTGGTATTATGTTAATTCTCTTTGAGATTTTTTTTATAAAATTATTATAATGTTAAAAAAAATTAATATTGAATTGATACTTAATTTTATAAAATTAAATTTAAATTATTGCTCGAAAAAATGAAACGAACCAAATTTGATGGTAAATTTACAGTCTTTTTTTAACACTATTCATAAAACACCCTTTTACAAATTTTAACTTTCAAAATATTATTTTCATTGTTAGTCCCTTTAGTTTAAAACTTTAGCTTTTTGGTCCACATTTATTTTGTTCAAATTACAAACTTTGTGTTCGAGATAAGAAAGAGAGAGAGTTGTCATAATTGAAGAGAAAGAGAAAATTGATAATTATTCACATTCTGACAAGCAAAAGAACCGATCTTAGTATTAATAGGATTTATTTGGTAAGAAAAGTTTTATTTTGGTATTTTTTGATCTTTTATTTTCTTTGGAAAAAAGTAAGTCGAGCATTAAAAATATTTTTTAATTTAAGTTTATTTTTGGTTTTTTAACTTATTTAAAATTAAAACTAGAAATGGACTTATTGTGATATATGAATTTAAAAGTTGATTTAACGTCAAGCATCCAAGCCTAATATACAAATCTACTTGTGTCCCATTTTTTTTATTGATGTAGTTACATTGACCCAACTAGACGTGGGTGAATAAGCTTTTTTAAAACAACTATTTATTTTTACTATTTTTTTAATTTTAATTTAAATAAATATAATAATATAATTGAAATTATATTTAGGATTTTATTCCATTACATACTGTTTAAATTTAATTTTTTTTCAAATAAGGTTCTAACAATCCCAAATTTCAATACTTAACCAGAGTATACATTTATTCATGGTTTAAAAAATTTATTGTATTTATTTTTGTAAGACTTCTATATCTTGCACTTTTATCTATCATAATTCTTTTAAAGATTGATTCTTATCTTGAAATATTCATATTTATTTTTATTAAAATTTCAGCAGAATTTCTTCTTAAAAAGAGACAATCCATAATTCCTTCAAGTGCATTAAACAGACATCAATCAACACAAATATGATTCAATTACCCTAGATCATGATCTCACCACAAAAAAAACATTTCTCATTTATTTCCAGCACGACATTTACATTCCTTATCAATTTCTTATTAAAGTAATTAATAAGAAACATTTTATAATCAAGGCATAACTTAACTAATACTTAAGTCAAATACATATATTAGCAAACATCTCAAAATAGGATACCTTATTATATGACATCGAGTTTTACATTTATACTCTAAGTAAGTTTTAAAGTACTTACAACACTACACTATTACATCCTTTCATTGTTTCAAGATAACAAAAGATAATATATTAGTCCTACCACTCTGCTTGATTGTAAGGATCATGAAATTAGATAAGAAAATAATAAAGATAATTCTATAAATATAAACATTAAAAAAACACAATAATCTAATATATTGATTCATTTAACTCTCTTGGATATTCTTCGCATTTTAGTCGATCTCAATAATTGTAAACTATCTCAATTATTCACATAGTTGATAAAACTCCAGCTAATCATTATGGTTGTCAAATCACCTATTTAACCTCGCGGTCATTTATAAATCTGGCCACATTAAATGGATGACTTCAATTTCAGCAATTCCATATTGATGCTTATAACTCCAGCAATCTCACATGAATTCCAACACTATAGCAATCTCACACAAATTCTTATGACTTCGGCAATCCCTCATGGATGTCAATGCTTCGACAATTTCACATGGATGCTAATATTCCAGCAATTTCTTAGTTTAACTCCTTTTATTTTCCCATCCAACAATCATAATATCAAAATAAACTACCCATATAGCAGAAAGTTTCTAATAACTAACTTAGATTGTCAAACATCTATATCTAATCATAGAGATCTAAACTAAGTGATTTTATGACATTGGTCTGAATTCAAATCTCTTTGGTGCAACTAGGACTATAATTCCTAAATTTCTACGCGAATCAAGATTGAGAAAAGGAAGTTTTCCAAGCATTAACTCAAATCTATTGTTGAGCCCTACTCATCAGAATATGGAGGTATTTATAGCAGAATGGGTCAATCTCTTCTTTCACAATAAAGTGATAGATGAAACTGCCATTAAACGAATTATTAGTCGATTCATACGTCACTTCGGAATAACATATACATCACACATCCTAGATCAAGTAAAGACTCTGGTAACTTTTTTCTTTTAGAGGATCATCTGGTAATGCTTGTTGATTCTCACCATCCTTTGTGTTAATCGGTTGGTTTGTATCATCCCTTCTCTCCTCAAAATAATTCAACCTCAAATCGTTACCTATATCAATAAAAGAGAGAGAGAGAGAGAGAGAGAGAGAGAAAAAAAACATTGAAAGTAGCGCCAACATCATACTCACCTGGTAGATCTGCTTTGTAGACATTGTCATTAATCTTCTCAAGTATTTGGAAAGGCCCATCTCTTTACGGTTGCAATTTTAATTTTCTATAGGCCAGAAACCTCTCATTGCGTATATGCACCCAAACCTAATCATCTGGTTGGAAAATAACGCGTTTATGCCCCTTATTTGTCTTAAATGTATATTAGTCATTTTTCTTTTCGATATGATGCCTTACACTTTCATGAAGTGCCTACACTATTTGTGCCTTTCTATTACTATCAAGACTAACCCTTTCATCAACAGGTAAATGAATCTAATCTAATAGAGTTAATGGGTAAAGCCATAAACAATTTCAAATGGTGAAAAATCAATAGTAGAATGCACACTACGATTATGAGCAAGCTTCGATGAATGATAAGCAATCTCTCCAATTCTTAAGGTTCTTTTGTATGTAAAAGTGTGGTTAAAATCCTATTGACTACTTTTGTTTGACTATTAGTTTGTGGATGGCAAGCGGTCAAAAAAACAACTTAGCTCCCAATTTTTCTCATAAAACCTTCCAACAATAGCTAAGAAACTTTACATCATGATATGAAATTATGCTATTAGGAACCCTATGAAGTCGTACTATCTCTTTGAAGAATAATTCAACAATGTTGGTTGCATTACCAATTTTATGACATATTATGAAATGCATCATCTTAGAAAACTTATCAACAACCACAAAGATAGAGTCCCTTCTTCTTTTTTTTTTTATCTAGGTAAACCTAAAACAAATTCCAAAAAATATCTACTCAAGGTTCTTTAGGTACAAGTAAAGGAATATACAAACCATGTGGTAAGACCTTAGACTTAATGCATTTATCACGCACTCTTTGCACATCATGTTTCATTTTAGGCTAGTAAAAATATTTATACAATACATCCAAAGTCTTAGCAACACAAAATAACCCATTAAATTGCCCTCATGAGCTTCATGAATAAGTAATTCACGTATAGAACTAATAGGCACGCAAAGTCTATTTTCTTTAAACAAATATTCAGGAAGCCTATAAAACTTTTCAAAAGCTGAATTTTCATATGCATGAAATACATTAGCAAAATCACCACCATTCACATCCAATTCCTTCACATACTCAAATCCTAACAACTTAGCATTCAAGGTAGATAAAAGAGCATACCTTCGCGATAATGTATCAACCACTATATTTTTCTTACCTTGCTTGTATCTGATCATATATGGGAATGTTTCAATGAATTCCATCCATTTTACATGCCACTGATTCAGCTTACGTTGTCACTTTAAATGCTTTAATGATTTATGATTCGAATGAATCACGAATTATTTTGGCTACAAGTAATGCTGTCACGTCTTCAAAGTTCTCACCTAAGCATAAAGCTCCTTATCATAAGTAGGGTAGTTCAACGCTGCACTATTAAGCTTTTTACTAAAATAAAAAATAATATGTTTATCCTGCATTAAAACAACTCCAATACATATTCCTGAGGCATCATAATTAATTTCAAAAGCTTTTGTAAAGTTAGATAAAGCTAATAAAGGTGTTGAACAAAGTTTTTTTTTCCTAACAAGTTAATTGCTTTATCTTATTCAATACCCCATTTAAAACCATTTGATTTTTTGACGACTCAGTGAGTGGTGCAACTAGTGTGCTAAAATCATCAACAAACCTCCTATAAAAATTAACCAAACCATGAAAACTTCTTATGAGTTGTGAAGCTCATTCATCTCAATACCCTGTACAGTTACAACGTATCCAATAAACACAATTTTCTCCATGCAAAAGGTACACTTCTTAAGACTAACATACAATTTCTCATAATGCAATATACTAAGTACACTATAAAATGATCAAGATGTTCATTTAGACTCTTTCTATAAATCAAGATGTCATCAAAATACACCATAAATTTACCTATAAATGCACGCAATACATGATTCATTAACCTCATAAACATATTAGGTGCATTTGTAAGTCCAAATGATATGACTAACCATTAATACAAACCATGCTTAGTCTTAAATGTAGTTTTCTATTCATTACCCACTTTTCAAATCAATTTTAGAAAAAATACATGATCTATGTAACTCATCTAGCATGTCATCAAGCCTAGGATATGATGTTTATACTTTATCATTATGTTGTTGATGGCTCAGGAATCAACACACATCTTTTATATTTCATCTTTTCTAGGCATAAGTAACAATGGCACAACACAAGGTCTCATATTCTAATGGATGTACCCTTTCTTCATCAGCTTATCAACTTTCCTTTGAAGCTTATTTGTCTACTCGAGATTATTTCTATAAGTTGATCGGTTAGGAATCACAGCTCCGAGTACAAGGTCAATCTGATGTTCTATTCCTATCAATAGTGATAAATCGCTAGGAATATTTTCAGAAAATACATCATCAAACTCCTACAATAAAAACAGCCACACTAGGAACAACATGATCAAGAAAGTTAGCATTAAAGCAAGCCTCCTTATACATAAGTAAAATCATTGACTTGTTAGTATAAAATAAAATGCAGATTTGAACTCACCCTCTCTTGCATAAAGATTCGGTTATTTCCTTAATTGTTCCACACAATGATCATCACTCACACTTATGTTCTTCACTCCTCAAGTTTTACCTCCATTTTCAACTAGTTTAGTTATTGATTTAGAATTAGTCGAATCTAATGGTCTTCTTTCACATGGTATTCTTTTACCATTGTCCTAACATGAATTTTTATTTTTATCGACCTCACATTCCCTTTTCAACTAAATTCTTGGCAATCCTTATTATAATATTCACAACCAATTTCAATACCCTCAACATCATTAAAATATTAAAATCAATTCAATTTAATTTCCCACACTCCGAGTGTGTTTGGGAACGCGGTGTAAACCGCGTTTCCTCAAATTTTGAATTTTGTTTTTTTTGTTTAAAATGATTTTTTATGATTTTAGATTGTTTTGATGTTCTGATGTCAAAAATGATTTTTAAAAAATAAAAAAACTTCATTTCGATGCATTTCTAAGTGAAAAATACTTTGAACCGCCACCACTACCACAATCTCAAACACACCGAATCATCATTCCAACATAAAACCATAGTAAGTAAATTTTAGCAATCTAAATTTCATCATTCATAATCAATCTTAAGCATTTCCAATATCGTTAAAATACTAAAACCAATACAATTTAATCAAATTTCCAAACTCCCCCGAATTACCTGTTGACCACTTAAGATTTTAATTTTCTAAAAACTAGTTTTCAATTTCTCCCATTCAATCTTTATTCATGTCTTCACAACTCCAATTATAACAATAGCTAAAAGGAATCAGTGTTTTACTATGGACCGCACCGCATTCACAAGAAAAACACCGATGCTTTTGGTTTTTTTTTTTTTTTTTTTTTTTTTTTTTTTTTAAGTTGTCTCATTTTTTTTAGCCTTTTTTATGCCTTTCGGGATTATTTTTTTTGCTTCTTTCTTTGTTTTTTTTCTTTTAACAATTTGTTTTTGTTTAATTTATTTTAGTTTATTAATATTAAATTTTTTTTATTTAGTTATCAGACTTTCATGACACGTTTTATGGATTTAACGGGTTAACCTGGTTTGACAAGTTAACCCAAAAAATTATTTTTTTTGCTTTTTTTTTCTTTTTAATTAATTTTTTTCATTTAGTTTAGTTTGTTAATGTTATTTTTTTTTTCTATTTAGTTATCGAGTTTCATGACACATATCCCGAAGTTTCACGGGTTAACCTGGTTTCACCGGGTGAACCCGAGTTAATTATGGGTTGACCGTCAATTTTTTTTTGTTTAATTTAGTTTGTTAATGTTAAATTTTTTTATATTTAGTTATCAGACTTTCATGACACAGATCCTGGGTTTAACGGGTTAACATGGTTTGACGAGTTAACCTTGATTTTTTTCTTTTTAATTAATATTTTTTTGTTTAGTTCAGTTTATTAATTTTCACTTTTTTTTATTTAGTTACCAGACATTCATGACACGGATCCGGGTTTAACGGGTTAACCTAATTTGACGAGTTAACTTTGTAATTTTTTTTTGCTTTTTTTTTTCATTTAGTTTAGTTTGTTAATGTTAAATTTCTTTCTATTTAGTTTTTTTTCTTCTTAGAGTTTTTCTTTTCTTTTCTTTTCTTTTAATTAATTTTTTTAATTAATTTAGTTTATTAATATTAAATTTCTTTCTAAGTAGTTCTCATTGATGCCTTTAGTTTTTCTTTTTGTTTTTTTGTTGTTTTTATGCCTTTGATCGTGTGGACGCACAAGTCGATCCACGATGAAAAAGGCTGATGCCTTTTTTTTCTTTTTAATTAATTTTTTTTGTTTAATTTAAATTGTTAATGTTAAATTTTTTTTCTATTTAGTTATCAAACTTTTATGACACAGATTCCGGATTTAACAGGCTAACCTGGTTTGACAAGTTAGCCCAGTTAATTTTGGGTTAACCCATTAATTTGTGTTTTTCTTTTTAATTATCAAACTTTCACGATGCGAATTCAAGGTATGACGGGTTAACCTGGTTTGAAGGGTTAACCCAGTTAATTGATATTTTTTTTCTTTTTCTTCATTAGTTTTTTTCTTCATGTTGGTTTTTTTTCTTTGTTTTTTTATTTTTAACTAATCTATTTAATTATCACACTTTTATGATACGACCCTGCAGCCAGACCCACGTCCAGTGCTATTGGGTCTGGTATTGCAGTCCAAACACTTTTATGCTAAGGGTTAACCCAAGTTTAATGTTATTATTAATATTATAAATATTACTCTTGGGTCAGGCGTTGCAATCAAACCTAAGACTCTTGGGTATAACTTTGTAAAAAAACCTAACACTTTTAGATCTTGGCTTTTTTTGAAATGCAAAAATTAATTGACCCGCGACATCGCGCGGGGCATGTAACTAGTGCTTACCTATAGTTGCTCTCTTTTCACGTTTATACTTTATTGTTAGCTTGCATATAATATTACTAGAAACATTATTATTTATGGCTTGAAAACACCAGTTTATTTCTAACTTTTATTTTGTGCTTCTTTCTTGGCAGCAAAGTTGTTTATGTGCTTGAAATGACTAATCACCTCTCTTTGATTTTGTGCTCCTTCTTGGCAGTGAATGTTGCTCTTTCGAGCAATGCACTGATGAATTGCTGTGCCTGATGTTCTTCTGGCAAGATGCAAATGATGTTCATTTGGAGAGGACTTCAAAGATTCTTGCTGATATGATTTGCCCAGTTCTGCTGGAAACAACCATCAAAGGTATGCAATAAATTTTGTTTTTTTGTCATGAAGAATATTTGCCCATGTTCCTTTAAGCTGTATTGAGCAGATATTTTTAATAATTATGTTCAGGAGTTTGGAATTGCTACTCTTCTCTTATCTTTCTATGGAAGTTTATTTTGCATAAAAATTTTGAGATGCCTCGTTTGCTATAAATCTACACAATTTGATATTTTCATTAAAGTTTATATAACAATTAATTGAAAAAAGAACCTATTATCATAACCAATTGATCCAATTTTGTGAGCTTTTTCAACCAATTCTAAGAATTCTCCACTTTCTCTTCCAATTTGCACACTCAAATAATAAATAATAAATACCGTACTTTTCATTTTTAAAATATAAAAATTTATTATAAATTTATTAATTTTAATTTTAATTTAATTAAATATGTTTTTGTTTTTATTATTTTTATCCTGAACGTAACCAAAAGATACTTTAAAGATTTTTCTTTTAATTTTCAAATATTTAAGCATTTGTTTTTTAAATCAAGGAGCGTAAGTATAAAGTGGATACAACAAACAGGAAGAGAGTCGCGTCTCTCCAAACCGCGTCTCTTCTCTTATTAAAAATTAAAAAAAGAAAAGAAAAGATCAGAAAAGTCTATCAAATATTAAATTAGACTGCTGTCATTTCTCTCACCGATCTCTTTCCCGATTCCGACTTTTTACGAAAATGGCGAAAGCGAGATGCTCACGAATTTCAGCACGAAAATCACCGTCATCGACACTTATACTAACTCTTCTATTAACTTTCACTTTCGTGATTTTAATTCGTCTCGCTCTCGGAATTCTCTCGATTCCGAGCACTTCTTCTTCTGATTCGTCGCGTAAAGCTAACGATCTCAGCTCCATCGCTCATAATAGCAAAATTCATGAGTGAGATTGATTTTCGTGTTTTTGTTGATTAGTGTTTGGTTTGAGATTGGATGGCATGGTCGTAATTATCTTGATTGGTTTCATTGTTTTTGTAGGAGTGGAGATGATGAAGGCAAAGCAGAGCAATGGGTAGAGGTTATCTCGTGGGAGCCTCGTGCTTTTATTTATCATAATTTTTTGGTCAGTTTTTTTATAGAGATTTTGGACTGGATTTAATTTGATGTTTATATTTGTTTAACTGAATTAAGTGTTATTTTAATTGTAATTAGTAAAATAATAATTGATTGTATTTACTTTGATGCTCTTTGGGGATTTCTTTTTTAATTTTGAATTATTATTTAATTTATCTTAGTTTTGTATTTAGTGATAAAAAAAGATTTAATTAATAATGCAATGTGATCTCTGTAACATTTATATGTGATAGTGTTTTTTAGGATTTTGCTCCCTTATTTGATGTTTAATTTTTCATATTTTCTTATTTAATGGTTTGTTTCTTGGTGATGGAATGCTATTGATTAGTAGCATTTTTTGCGTAAGAAATTTTGCTTTGATTGAATAATTAACCAATTAGTTTGTTGCTTGTTTGGACAGACCAAAGCGGAATGTGATTACTTAATCAATCTTGCAAAGCCACATATGCAAAAGTCGATGGTTGTTGACAGTTCATCTGGGAAGAGTAAAGATAGTAGGTGGGTTTTTCTTTCTTTAAATTGTACACTCTTGTTCTTGAATTTTGTGGATGGATGTTCTTGTTGCTCTTCTTTCAATTAGTTTGCTTGTATACTTTGTTGATATTAATTGGAATTAATGATGCTTTTTGATATTTAGAGTGCGTACGAGTTCTGGAACATTTCTACCGAGAGGTCGTGACAAAATCATTAGAGATATTGAGAAAAGAATTGCTGATTTTAGCTTTATTCCTGCGGGTATGTTGTTTGAGCTTCATTTATTTGGAAGGTCCACCGAAAGAATGAGATAGAATATCAGCATCAGTGAAATTTTGTTTTGTTTTCTGTTAATTTTTTTAATATCAAATAGACGACTGGAATTTAATTTACTTTGAAGGCTAGGTTGCCACCATAAGCACAGGTTTCCATAATTTCGAACTTCATATCCTAAAGCATCCCTATAACTAACTATTGCATTACTTCATTGCCTTCACATCTTTGTTATTCATTCATGTATTTGCAGAAGTGAACCATGACCGGCTGATACATTGTTTCTGGTGCTTCTGTAGTGGAATCTATATCAACTTTGTTATACTACCACCTCTATAAATCCACTTGACTACCACAATGTGCAATCAGCCAAAGCATCACCAGTTCCCACTAAGCACCTCCACTTTTCTTATTTGGTGTCAGAGATAGTAGTTATTAGTTATTTGGGACTAGTTTTGTAGCACCTCCACCACCTCAAGCATCACAAAATCAAGAAAAGTCATTGGATAACAAAAAAATTGTACTTTACAAATTTAAGTTAACCAAAGCTAACTAGGTTTAATCCAAATTCTTGGGTCCATCATGGTTAACTTCACCCTAATGCATCTTTTAAGGAAAAAGAAAATTATACAATTTTGGAAAGAAGAGATCTGTTAGTGTTCAAAGGAAACACCACCTAGTAACTTGCCTTTCAGTTTGATTCATCACCTGTTACCAAGCTGACATGGTGTGCAGAGCATGGCGAAGGGCTTCAAATTCTCCACTACGAAGTTGGGCAGAAGTATGAGCCTCACTTTGACTACTTTATGGATGATTATAACACCGAAAATGGGGGTCAACGCATAGCCACTGTTCTCATGTACCTGTAAGTGAGATCCTATCTGGTAGTAGAATTTCTTTGAATTCCAGCGTATCCTGCATTTGTTCTTTTGTAATACTTCTCTTTCACTATTCTACACAGCTCAGATGTTGAAGAAGGGGGTGAGACTGTGTTTCCTTCTGCCAAGGGGAACATTAGTTCAGTGCCTTGGTGGAACGAGTTATCTGAATGTGGAAAGGGGGCCTCTCTGTTAAACCAAAGATGGGTGATGCATTGCTGTTCTGGAGTATGAAACCTGATGCCTCTCTAGATCCATCAAGTTTGCATGGTTAGTTACTCTCAACCAGCTATTCGCCTTGAACATGTGTAGTTCAGTTTTTAGTATAACCAAGCTGACAGTACCTCATTATTTCAAGGGGGCATACCTACATGTGGTTATAATTTGATTTTTCAGGTTTTAATGATATCAATCTTTAAATAATTCATGTGTTGGATTGTTCTTCCGTGCAGGTGGTTGTCCTGTGATTCGAGGTAATAAGTGGTCATCAACCAAATGGATGCGTGTGAATGAGTACAAGGCCTGAAATACTATCATGAAGGTAATTAACTATACCCAAAAGAGACTATTAACAATGTCATTTGTGAAGATATTCCTTAGTGACTGGTATTGGTTGTTAACGGTTGCTCTTGTTTTGGTTGGTAATAATATCCTCCGGTGGCTTTGGCATTTATTTACAGACTATTATTTAAATACTGAAAACAGTTTGTTGATCTACACAGTGAAGCTTCTGTGCGTTTCCTTTTCTTTTTGGGTGGTGGCTGGTTGGGGCATGTGATCAGCTCACAAATTGTTCTTGTTAAGCTCAAAATTTCCTGCCACAATCTTAGCCTGGTTCAGCATATGTCGTGTAATAAATAACATGCGACTAAAACAAAGGGCCTCTTTTGGTGTCGGTCTCATTCTAAAAGCATCTTGGAACAAAACAATTTGCCCATGCACGATGAAATCGTTATTTTCTCCCTAACATTACCACGTCTCCTTCGTGCAGGTGACCACATCGTATTCCTGTAATTTGCGCTTCCCAATATTGAGGCTCAAACGCCGCCGACGGTTTTTACTTGAATATGCAAACTTTGTATACAACCAACACTTTCTTGCCGTAAATTTTGATGATTTCCACTGTTGGGGCATGGCACCCCATGCTCTCAGGAGTCTGATAAAATTAGTCCGAAATTTTTCACTGTTCTAGCAGAGCGAGGTTCCTTCACTTTTTCAGTTGCTGTTAGAGATACACGTGCCCTAATTTATTTATTTATTAGAACCGAAAGAGATGCATTCATTATTCGATTCCTTGTAAAGTTCTGTGGAGCATGTGCATCTCGCCGTTATTTGACAATCTCTGATTTAAACCAGAATGTCTTGGCTTGATCGATCCAGCACTCACGTAACTGGGATTTGTTAAGAGCTTCCACAAATTTTTTAAAACGACAAGCATGGAAATGCATCATCAAGTATCAGGTATTTGTTTGTATTCATATGATCATAATTGTCTAGACACTTTTTAACCAGTAGACATCCTTCCGTGGCTAAGATCATTTCGGATTTCTTCAGGGATAACAAGTTTTATCAAAATGTTGAGTATAATAATACCTTTTAACCCTGGGAGTCGAGCTTAGGTTGGTTTCTCCAGGGTCAAAGGCCACTGAGATACAGAGCACGTTGTGGCCTCCCATGCCGGCCAAATTTAATGCATCCTTGAGGGCAACAAAAGGATACTGTGAAAACCAAAACAAGCGGCGTACACTTGAAACAGCACAGGAAAAATACTACTCGGTTCTGACTTATTAATGATATAACCGGCTCAGCACTAGAACTGATATTATATCCTGCACTGCCACAATCTTTTATTACTGGTTTGTTTGCAGCTGATTCAATGTTTGGTGTGAATCAGGTTTCTGATGGCATATTGCAGAATGCCTCCATGATCAAAATAAGCCAGTTCCACCTGCACGCACGCACGCAAGTGGCTAAACTTAGGGGCACTAGCATACCAAGGAATTAAAGCATTCATGAAATAAGAAAATTTTGTTTTGGGGTGAAAAGCCAGGTCGAGTTTCCATCATCATCACCTACCTCTGTATCATAACGCAAGGTACATGTAAATTGCTTGCCATTGTCTGTCACCACTGTAACATCTTGACCTGGTCTAATCTCACTCACGTTGCTAGGAAGATCAAGGCTGTAGCGCTCATGCCCAGTTAAGCCAAGTGTCTCAGCATCCTCCCCGGACTTGAAACAAAGTGGAATGATACCCATTCCCACCAAATTACTGCGATGAATTCGCTCAAAGCTCTTGGCCATCACTGCTTTCACACCCTGGTCCCATAACAATTAAAAGGATTACTAAAAGCTTAAAAGACATCTGGAAAATTAGACGGGTTTCAGATGCTGGCAGAGACACACCAGTAGCATTGGACCCTTGGCAGCCCAATCACGAGAACTTCCACTCCCATACTCAGCACCAGCCAAAATAACTGTATCATGTCCCTCACTCTTGTACCTCTGTTGACAAATGCAATAAAACCAGCAACAGTATCATTATGGGACGAACACAAGGAACACAAGAAACGTGATGCTTGTTCATGAATTCTTTATAAATTTGTTTCAGTACTTGAGAACCCCAAACTCTAAAGCACTACATCCAAGCAATATGAAACTAGCAACTGAAGACATCTATCTGATTAAAATTTATGGATGTACTGTTAATACCACAGTAGAGTGTAGACTTAACCCAGAACATTACTGTTTTAAACTGTGGCTACCTATTATAGTTTAACTTATTTGTTTTGCTAATTACAGCCTTCTATTCTTATGGCCTTAACCACCAATAAAGCCTTAGGTTAATGCATAACCTAGGATATTTTTCCTCCCGGCTTTTTTCAGTCAAAACTTAAGGCAGGACTTGACTTCATAGTACATGAAGTCTATGAAGTAACTTGAAAGCAATTACCATGGCAACATCAAACACAGATAGTTTCTCTCTAGTGGGAAAATGAATTGTTTTAGGCCCAACTTCTCCTCCCAATAGTTTGTTGACAATTCGAATGTTAGCAAATGTGCCCCTTGCCATCACGTCATCATTACCACGACGACTTCCATACGAATTGAAGTCCCTTCTATCAACCCCTCGTTCCATGAGGTATCTAGCAGCAGGACTGTCCTTGTGGATGCTGCCAGCTGGTGAAATGTGATCAGTTGTAATACTGTCCCCAAAGTTGAGTAAGCAGTAAGCATCCTTCACACCATGTGGTCCTGGAGGAGACATAGTCATGCTTTTGAAATATGGTGGCTCATGTATGTAAGTTGATTTGGGGTCCCAATCATACAGAGTGCCCGAAGGAATGGATAATTGATTCCACATGGGATTTCCCTTGGTGATTGCCTGATATGTAGCCTTAAACATATCAGGTAGCACACTTGAATGGACAACCTGCAGGTCATTCAAGCATAGGAAACAATGAGATATCTGGTCTATAGTCTAATCAGACAATTCAAAATCAAACTATAGGAAGCTGCTGCTTACTTGAGCAACTTCGTCATTAGAAGGCCAGATATCCCTGAAAAATATCTTCTTTCCATCTTTTCCTACACCAATTGGCTCTGTTTCAAAATCAATATCCACCTGCAGTATTGTCCCCTCATGAGAGACATTGTCCAGAGTACGTAAATCAACAACCAGAAAAGGAATGTGGTACCCACACAGTACGAGGAAGAGAAGCTATACAATGGAAAATAATGGGTCCAAAATGATTTTAAGAACATATAGTATATAAGTTGAGTACCGTTCCAGCAAGTGCATAGGCTACCACAAGTGGAGGCGAAGCAAGATAATTAGCTCTTGTTAAAGGATGGACACGACCCTCAAAATTCCTATTCCCAGACAACACAGCAGCAGCCACTAAATCTGTATATGAGTACAAAATCAAAATCATCAGCTCAAAAGATTCTTAGGAGGAATATCAGGAAAAGAATTGCGTTTAGAAAGAATTACCATTTTCAGTGATAGCTGATGCCACAGCTTCATCTATATCTCCAGAATTCCCAATGCAAGTGGTGCATCCATAACCAACAATATGAAACCCTAGCTGATTCAGATATTTCTGCAAGCCACTGCAGAGGAAGTGCCAAAATCAGAAATGTATTGCCAAAGCTGCATGAAGTTTTCAAGACATGAGATCATAGTTTTAATTGATACCTCTTTTCCATGTATTTGGTTACAACCCCAGAACCT
Organism: Populus x sibirica; assembly: GCA_019202695.1. Classification (NCBI taxonomy): domain Eukaryota; kingdom Viridiplantae; phylum Streptophyta; class Magnoliopsida; order Malpighiales; family Salicaceae; genus Populus; species Populus x sibirica. Next base: position 2,533,279 of record JAGMVL010000801.1, read on the forward strand.
GGAGCAAGACTTGTCTTAATCCATGGTTTCACCTGATAAGAGAATGAACTTATAAATCCAATCACATTCCATTAACTCATCAAATTGATGTGATATGATCTTCTACCATGATCATATACTTAGAAAATCAGCCAGGGAATTTTCCAATTCAAGCTTCACGTGTCATTAATCTGGAAAATCTAAAAAAGCTAATGGATAAAGTTAAGCCTCTCTAACGTTACCGGTATTCAGCTGGAGGAAAAGCATGCAGGATACTAGCATAATCCTTTTAAGTTTTTTTAAGCTAACAGTTTAAACCAGCATTACATTGGAGTCTAGCATCCTGACGCTTTTGGAATCCCATGAACATAACAGATGTTCAGAATTTATTACATTCACAAATTTGACTCTTGAAAACATAACAAAGAAACAAACAAGGGAAGCTACACCAATATTATTCGTCAAATCACACTGTATTACAGATCAGATACAACATTCATAATCGAGGCAACAATGCAAATCAGATAACAATTCCTTGATAATTAGCTCTGGAGTAGGTAATATATAATGCACTTCATCTGTGTTAGGCTTGTCATTATTGTTATACTTAACTCTAGGGATTACTATTCCCATCTGATCTTGCAATTGTAACCTTTTATTCAGTTGGATATTGTTATAATCAGGGTAGCTAAGCTGAAAGGAGAGAAAAAGGAATTTAAAAGGAGAGACAGCCAACCTCCAATCCTAGTTCACAAGCTTTCTTTGCAACCAAAGCAGATCCAAGCATGACACTAGGGTTTGAGGTATTTGTGCAACTAGTAATAGCAGCTATAACAACATCACCATGTCTCAGTTGGGCTGGAGTCCCGTGAAAATTGAACTCAGCAACCTTGCTTTGAGATTCTTTTGGTATAGCAAATCCCTGTAATGACATGCAAGAAAGGTAAGAGACAGATCGAATGGGTGTTTGGTTCAGGACAGAAAATTGACATACCACAGATATTAAACTATTTTACAACCAGAAAATAATATCCTTTGGAAAGAAATGAATGCCTGGTTTGTTAGTTTATTTTGGAAAAAAATTCCAGTTTTTTCTTCAATGTACTTTGAGTCACTTGTAAGGTTATGCAAAAGAGAAAATGCAAAAGGACCACCCCTTGATTTCTGACTTCTTATGTTATAAAAAAAATCTACCATTCTTCTTTGACTAGAGCCAAAATTGCAGAGCTTCCTCAATTTTGGTTTCTGCCATCTTTCCTTTGATGACCTTCCAAGTAGCCTCCATGAAAATGATGCCTTTTTATGTGGCCTTGTTTAGGTTGATACAATTCTCACCTTAAATCCAACCTTGTTGTCTAAGCATGCATGCCAATCAGCTTTCATTTCTCTCAAAGGAACTCGATCATGTGGCCTGCAATAATATGATTAAAGGGTTGACCAAGAAATATTGGAATAAAACATTCAGGCAAAGAAAAAAGGAAATTTAAAAATATTTATCAGCATCACCTCTTAGGTCCTGATATACAAGGTTCCACGTCCCCAAGGTTCAATGCTATATAAGAAGAGTACACTCTGTCAATCTGGGGCTGAGGTCAGACAAAAACATTCAAAACGACATAATTATTTTTAAAACAACGTAATTATTTTTAGATAAAAGAGAATGTTTTCACAATGACACGATAAAATACATTGAATGAACACGTGATGAATAAAGCATTTATTGTTTACCTCACTGTAGTCCACAAACATCTTGTTAGCTCTTAAATAGGATTCTATCATAGAGACCTGCATTCTTAGGACCCGAATCAGTATATACAATGGCCATATGAAATGAAATGAAATAAAATATCGTTTTATAACTTACAGTTCCATCGCTTCTGCCTGTCAGTTTCAGATATTGCAGCGTGACATGATCCACAGGAAAGAAACCCATCGTTGCACCATACTCAGGAGACATATTGGCAATAGTAGCACGGTCTGCTAGTGACAATTCACTCATTCCCTCACCTGCAGACATTAGCAAAAGCCGAAATCCAATGTGAGAAAGAAATATATTACACAGTGATCAAAACACAAAATAATGCACGCCAAGTATAAAAGGGTGTACCGTAGAACTCCACAAACTTGCCAACAACCCCATGCTTTCTCAGCATTTGAGTTACTGTCAATACCAAATCGGTGGCTGTAACACCATCTCTAAGTTTTCCTGATAACTTAAAACCAACCACACCAGGCAGGACCATGCTCATGGGCTACATGGAAATGAAGACACATTGGATAAATTATCGACAAGAAAGATTATAAGCATGAGATAGACTAACTTGCAATTATAAAAGTTTTCATTAGCTAATTGAATGCAGATAGTATAACTGTCCAGGAATCAGTCAGGGGATTGCGAAGAATTTATGTCAATTAGGAACTTGTTCCAAATTGTACACATATGATGTAAATATGACAACAAATATTTTACCTGGCCAAGCATTGCAGCCTCAGCTTCTATCCCGCCAACTCCCCAGCCAGCAACACCTAATCCATCTATCATGGTAGTGTGCGAGTCTGTTCCAACAACACTATCAGGATAAAGTAAACCATTTGTGTTGAACACCACTCTCCCAAGGTATTCCAAGTTGACCTGGCAATCAAATTATTGAACTTCAAACATCTGCATAGAATACATATATACACCACAGAAAAGAAATTTGCATTTTTGAAACTGGCATAGTTCATTTGCCTTGATTGCAGCCAAGCAATCAACATTTTTTTTTTGGGAAACATAGCAAAACATGAAATGCCAACTGTGTTAACACTCTGATGAAAAAGATGCCTCACCTGGTGAACTATACCAGACCCAGGCGGAACAACAAGCATGTTTTGGAAAGCATTTGAACCCCATTTAAGGAAAGCAAATCTTTCTTTGTTTCTATGGAACTCAAACTCCATATTTGCCTGCACTGCGTTTTCTGATCTTGACACATCAACCTGAACTGAGTGATCAATAACAAGATCAACTGGAACCTGTGCACACAAATTTCAAAGGTTAAGTCCCTGAAAAAAAAAAAAAAACATAGCAATCAAAATGCCTTGCACATGTTGAAGCAGATCCGATTAACAAACAACTCAGAAATATCAAATTATGTAAATTGAAAATGGCAATTATTCTGTAGATGCATAGAAGAAAATAAGCTCACCAATGGGTTGATCTTATTAGAATCACCTCCCAGATTACTCATCGCATCTCGCATGCAGGCAAGGTCAACAACAGCAGGAACACCAGTGAAATCCTGTGAACAATATCATAACAACATCAATAATAATTATAGCTATGGTCAATAACAATGACAAATATTTTCTCTATCAAAAAGTCCACCGATTGAATAACAATGTCAGTTACCTGAAGAAGCACTCTTGCAGGCTTGAACGGAATTTCAACTAGTTTAGGAGAAGTATTCTCCCAATCAATAATCTTCTCAACATCCTTACTCTTGACCTGAAACTCATCGCAGTTTCTAATCGCCGATTCCAAAAGGATCTTAATCGAATATGGCAATCTATCTAAAAAAAAACACTAAACTCAACATCAAAATATCCAAAATCCCACATCAAAAAATCAATTTTTCAATAAAAAAAGAATAAATTAAACTTTAGCCAAAGAATAAAAAAAAAGTCCGATCCTTTTATCTGAATAAAAAGATTCTCATTCTTTGACAAAGTCAACAACAAACATAAATCGCATAAAGCTTCAAACTTTATCTATTTTTTTCCTTTCTCAGTAACCAAACTTAAGCTCAACAATTAGAAGGAAAAAAATAATCACTAACCAATTCTGGGGTCATTGAGAGCAGGCAAGCTATAGTACTTGCCAAATTCACCACCAGGTTTCTCTAGTGTCTTCAATATAGACTTGAAAGGATTTTCATTCGCTGTAAAAAAAAAAAACCCACGTCAAGAAAAATCAAAATCAGATTCGCTTACATCAAACTAATCATTAAAGTTACTGAATTTAGTTATAGATTGGAATTTTTACCCATTTTGATGATCAGGGTATTCTGAATCTACAAAGAAATGAAGATTCAGTGCACTAAAAAGGAGATCTGTATAGTGTTAATAGTTAAGAGAGAGACAAAGTGAGGGTAGGTAAAGGTGGATAGGATAATAGTCTGTTTTGATATTTAGGATATTTTTCGAAAAGTCGGGACTGAAAATGTTAATTGGGAGATGGGAAAAAAGTGTGTTGTGTTGGGCACGATGTGGAGTTTTGTCCGTATATTTTCTTGCACTCTCAGTTCAGATCAGTTCAGTTGCCTCTCTCTCCCTCTCTCCCTCTCTCAAGTCTCAACTAGCTTATAGCTAGTTCATGCTTTCACTTGTGTGTCCGGATGCTTTCTTTCTCTTCCTTTTCTTTAACGATGCTTCCCTTCTTTGTAGATTTAAACAAGTGATTCATCTCAAAATTAAGAAAAATCTCGACATTCTTCTTCCAAGTCGTGAGTCTCTTATAGCCATGTTTGATAAATAGTATTTTTTATTTTTTAAAATTTATTTTTAATACCTATACATTAAAATATTAAAAAATTTATAGACATAATTACATAAAAACATAATTAAAAAAAATTAATTTTTTTTAAATATTTTTAAAAACATAAAAATAAATAAATTATAATTGTTTATCATAACGGTTTAATTATATTTTTAAATTTCATAAGAAAAATTTTAATTTTAAATTTTAATTTTATGTTTTTTTATTATTTTGATGTAATGATGTTAAAAATACTTTTTTTTATAAATAAAAAATTATTTTAATATATTTCCAAACAAAAAATACTTTAAAAAAATAATTTTTAATATATTTATAAACAAGTAATCAGACACTTAGCTACATTTATCTAATTCTCATTTCTCTTTGCCAAAAATAAATACATGCTATCTCTCTTTAAATATTTTATATCCAATTACCTTGCTATATCACGTTTTTTCTTATATTATTCCTTTTTTTTCCCTAACAAAATGGACTAAACTATGGATAGCAAGCATTTTCTTTTTATTATTAAAATATTAAGAAATTTGATGTACCATCAAAATGAAGGCTTGCTACAGTTTTTGTTAGGTTCCATATTATTACCCGAACACGTCCCAATAAGTTGAAGGATTCATTGCATAACATGATTTTTATAGCATATTATTTCATTAGAGTTGAGTTTGAATATGGAATTTTTTTTTGTTCTTAAGAAACAATGAGGCCTAGCTACTTGGTAAACTGAACTGAGATACTTTAGAGCATCTCCAGCAGGAGAGCTAAAAAAAAAAGTTAAATGTTAAAAACTATCCTTTTAACTTTTGTTTTTTCATTTCTTCACTCCAACACATTAGCCAAACATATAGTTATTTTAGTTATTTGTTATGTGAAGAGCCATTTCTACATTTTCATGTAAAAATAGCTAAAACAAATGACTATTGGCCAACGGTTATTTTTATAGCCGTTGACCAACAACTCTTTTTTTTTCTTTAAATGCAGGAGGAAAGAACTTATAGATTTTAAAATTTTGTATTATGCCTCACCCTTCTCTCAAATTTAGAAAAACAGGAATTAATTATTCTTCGGTTAATTAATAACATCGGTTGTGTTAATTAGCTGAAATTAAAAGGTATGCTTGTTTAAAAGCTTTTTCTATTGTCTCTTTTATATCTCTTGATTTTTTAGATCTTTTGTTGTTAATTTAATATTTGTGATGATTTTTATTTCTTTGTTATTTTATGTTTTTAATATGGGTTAAGGAAGACAATTTTTATTTATGTTGTTATCTTTGATAAAATTGAGAAGAATTAATAATGGTAGTTGATATTGATAAAAATATAGAGTGACATATTTAAAATTTATTTTTGATTGTCTGTTTTAATTTGAGGTCAATTATATTTTGTCTTGTTGAAAATGCAATTAAACCAAGTAAATCAATTCTCTTTTAGTTCCAAAAAATGGTCAAATTGTTATGTTAGAACAAGTAGGAGGCAATGCTTATTATTAATTCACATGTATGGAAACCATAAAATTGCTAGACATTGAATGTGAGCTTCTTTTACACTCTCTTATAAGGTTTTAACTTGAGTTTTTTTTTTTTTAATGTAGATGGATTCAAATTTTCCAAGCTCTTTTACCAATTTTTTTATGAGTGAGTCAGAAGATATTCTCTCTTAACTAAGTGATTCTAATCAACTAATTGATGACTTAACATACTCGAATTTAAATGTCCATTCGGCAAAAAAATCACAAAGAAGTAAAAATTTCTCACCAGAGGAAGATTGTTTACTTGTCTCTGCATGGCTAAATACAAGCAAGGATCCAATTACAGGAGTTGAACAACAAACAAAACAGTTATGGGCTCGCGTACATGCTTACTTTGTAGAGAATGGAGGAAACTTGAATAATCGTTCCCAACTAAGCATCTCAAGTAGATGGCAAGAAATAAATAGAGAAGTCGGTAAATTTGTTGGATTTGTTACTCAAATTGAAAATCGTCAGCAAAGTAGAATGACCGAAGAATCAAGGGTAATTTTAATATTCATTTCCATGTTAAATTATTTAACACATATTTTAACATTATTTAATTTATTTATTTTTTTACCAGATTAATGATGCTCGGCAAATGTATGCTTTTTGCGTTGGCAAACGATTTCAATTAGAACATTGTTGGGTTATCTTAAGAAAAGAACTCAAATGGCAATTTGAGCGTGCAAGTCAACATCAAAGGTCAAACAAGAAACAAAAAAGTCATGTCAATGCAAATCCGGCTTCATCAACTCCATCTACCCCTGATTCTGTTAGTTTAGAAGAAGATAGTGAACCATTGATTTATCAAGATAGACCAATCGGTCAGAAGGCTGCAAAGGAACGACTTAAACGTAGACAAGGAAAAGATAAAGTTGGGGAGGTAATTGTAACAAATCTCTTACAACAATTCTGAAATTGAGAATCAGAAGAAACAAGACAAGAAAATTATGTTAGAGCAACAAGCCATGACGATTCAACAAAGTCAAGAGAAACAAGAATTGGATAGGATTGAGAAAGAAGAACAAATTATGAAAATGAATATTTCTAATTTGGATCCAATTTCTGCAGCGTATTTTCAAAATAGAAAGTTAGAAATTATGCAAAAGAGGGATTTTAATTTTTAATTAACTTTGATTGATTTATTGTAATGTAATGCATTTTTAATTAAATATGTAAAAAATTCTTGGTTATTTTAAATATATTGTTATGAAATTAATATCAATTCATAATACATTTTTGAAGTTCCTCTAACACTTAACAATAATAAGTAGGATTAATTAACTTAAAAGATAACAACCATAATGAAAAAAAAAACATAAAAAACTTGAAAATTATGATAACATAAGAAGTTCAAATCTAAAGATTCTACTTGTTGCCATATTGTTCCCACAAATGCTCAATCAAATCTTCTTGTAGTTGAGAGCTAGTTGCTCTATCCCTAATTCGATTATGAGTTTGAAGAAAATCATGTAGTTTTGGTATTTCACCATGTGACACTAATATAAAAGAATTGACTTATGCTCATGGTCAAATCCAAGGTTCATTGCTCCTTCATCCTCAATAATCATATTATGCATTATTATGCAAGCTTTCATAATATATGCAAGCGTTTCTTCATCCCAGTATCGAACAGGTCCACGTACAATTGCAAAACGAGATTGGAGCACCCCAAATGCTTGCTCCACATCTTTCCTTGCAGACTCTTGCTTACTTGCAAAATATTTTCTCTTTGCTCCTAATGGCATTGGGATTGTCTTAACAAAGGTTGACCAATTAGGATAAATCCCATCTGTTAAATAGTATCCCATTGTATATTCATGCCCATTAATTGTATAATTGACGAGGAGCAAGTATGACCTTCAAAGCAAGTGCGGCAAGAAAGATAGGTGATCGATCAAGAACATTAATATCATTTAATGATCCAGGCATTCCAAAAAAGGCATGCCATATCCAAAGATCTTGTGAAGCCACCGCCTAGAATTATAGTTGGTTCACAACAATGACCAAGATACATCTCATGCCATGCAATTGGGCATGTCTCCCATTTTCAATGCATACAAATCAATGCTACCTAATATCCTCGGAAATCCACGCGCTCTCCAATTGATAATAATCGACAAATATCGGCCTCGTTTGGTGCCCTTAGATACTAATCACCAAAAACTTCTACAATTGCTTTGACGAAAGCTCTAAGACTTTCTATCGCAGTGGTTTCTCTAATTCGAAGATATTCATCAGTAAGATCTACGGGAATACCATATGCAAGTATTCCGTGAGCCAGCTTACCTTTTGAAGGCAAGATAAACCAAAAACACCAAGAGCATCGTCCTTTGTTTGAAATATGGATTATGAGCTTCCACTGTATTTGCGATCCGAAGAAAAAGACGACGACTCATTCTAAATCTTTTTCGAAATTGACTTTCAGTGAATTTAGGATTTTCAGCAAAATAATCATTATATAACCTTAACTCACCTTCCTTTCTATTACGATTGACAATATTATGACCAAGAATAGAGCCACGACACACCCTGTTCTCCGCCCTTGATTATTTGATTCTTCTTCAGCAACCACAGCGGTAGCAACTTGAAAAGCGAACACAGGAGTGTCATCATCAAAATCAAAAGCATCATAAAAATTAAAATTAGAATGATTCATAATGAATTTTAATGAAATATAACAAAGATTGGAGAGAAGAAAATGACGAGAAAAAATGTTAAGGTATATGAAAATATTTATAGATGAATTATTTTTTCAAATTGTAAAATCTTAGAATGTTGGCGGTAATTTTTTCAAAATTTTAAATTTTAAAATTTAAAATATTTGCGGTCATTTTTTCAAAGCTTGATTTTTTTAAAAAAAATTAAAAATCAAAATTTAAAATGTTGACGGTTTTTTTCAAAGTTTGAATTTGAATTTACTTTTAAAAAATTAAAATTTTAACAATAACATATAAAAATTAAAATTTTAAATATTCATATAAATAAATTTTAAATTATATCTTTTAACTTTCATATTACTTCATTAATTTTATATTACTTTTATAAATTACTCATATTAATTATATAATTATAAACATCATAATTATACTATATATAAAATATCTAAATTAGTTATATAATTATATTAAAATTAATTTAACATGAAATATATTAAAATATAATTGGCTTTTCTAAATAGCTTTTTACCATTGGAATGCATATAATCAAAAAAACTATATTTACACTATTCAAAAAGCCATTTTCTCCATTTGGCTATTTAATATAGCATTTCCCATTGGAGATGCTCTTATAAAAATAAGAAAAGAAAATTAGGAAAAGAAAACCTAGCTTTTTTTTAGGCTTTTTCTGGTTTATCTTGGTGTTTCTTCTTTAGGCTTTTTTTTTTTAATTTATTAACATGAGTGTTCGGGTCAGCTTGCATGCACCTCGACTAATCCTACGAGCCATGAAGTTAACGACCATGTAAGCCTACAGTGACCCTGAGATTTGTGATACTCGAATTGATGATCTCTAGAAAGCAAATTTAGGGTATGATCAATTGAGTTATATCTCTCAGAGTTTTTTTAGGCTTTTTTTTATTCACCTTGATGTTTCATCTTCACTTATTGCTGGGCTTTTGTGTCTCCTTTGGTCCTTGTTAACATGTTTATACCCTTATATTTGTTGGACTTGTACATTGGCTATGCTTAAGAATTGATGGAAAAAATAAAATGAAAAGCTTTTCTTATAAAAAATTATTTATTTTAACAATAACAGAGATAGAAAGAGACTAAAACTTTGTTTATTTTTGCGTTTTAAAAGCGTTTTTAAAAAAATTTAAATTTTATTTTATTTTTTTCTTTGCTTCAAATTAATATTTTTTTTTGGTGTTTTTAGATCATTTTTATGCGCTGATATCAAAAATGATTTTTTTTAAAATAAAAAAAATTATTTTGATATATTTCTGAGTGAAAAGCACTTTGAAAAGCAACCGTAACCACACTCACAAACAGGCTTTAAGGGTAAGTTCAATAATAGAAAAACAATTTTTATTTTCCTTTTCTTTTCTCCTTTTTCAATGAAAAAAAATAGTGAAACGTGTTTATTTGTTGAAAACAGAAACGAATTTTTGCAAAAAAAATAAAAATGAAATGCATTAAGATTACAACTATTTTTTTTTATAAAAAACCAAAACCATAATTTATAATAATCATCTTAATATTTCTTTTTTATTTGTAGAGTATTAACTTTATTTCATTCAAATTAAAATTATTATGGAAAAGTTATAATGTTAACTCAAAAAGTATTTATATTAGATTTATAATATAAAATTATATTTATGACACTAACTAATTATATTTATAATATAAAATTATTATGTAACCCATAAAAATTGTTCTATCTACAATCCCAACAATAACAAATCAATATTTCTATTTGGTCAACTCACATTAATGTAGAATCAACTTAACTCAAGTACTTAAATGTTCAATTTCTCTCTCTCTCTCTCTCTCTCTACACACACACAAACTTAATTTGTTTCGGACATTTAAACATGCATAAGATTAGTCCTACAATTCATGCCTTTTAGAGCTATTGTAACAACCTTCGTTTCTTATACACTAGGGCTACTATGGTAGCTTTCATTTTCCATGTGTTAAGGCTGTTATAACAGCTCTAAATTCCTATTGTTTGGACTGTCATGATAACCCAAACTTTCATAATTCCAAGTTGCCATGATAGCTTATTATTCCATAGATTTAGACTATTCTAACAGTCTTTCTTTTACATGTTTGAGTTGCTGTAATAAACTTTATTTCTTACGTATACATGACTGTAATAACAGCCCTTGTATACTTTACAAATCCATACAACACACTTTTAAATCTAATCACATTTCATGTCTCTTCCACTCTCAAACTTTGCCAAACACATCCCATGTTAATAACACTAATACACATACATACAATCCTGAGGGGTGTAGCTCAACTGGTCAGGCCCGAGGTTTGTTCCTTAGAGGTCATCAGTTCAAGTCTCACAAACTTTAGGGCCACTGGAGGCTTACATGATCGTTAACTTTAAGGCCTGTGGAATTAGTTGAGGTACACACAAGCTGACCCGGATACCCATGTTAATAAAAAAATAACACACATACATACTCATTTATATTTCAAACAGAATCTAAATCAAACTCAAGTTTCTAAATTTTCTCTCTATCTTCACCATTATATATATTTTTTTTGTTATAATGAACAAATCATGCCTTTAATACCCACACTACCCATTCTTAACATTTAGCATACCCAAAATTATCTAAGTTCATAATAATGCTTAACACACAATACTATACTTAGAAACAACCATTATCCACTCTAAATATACAAGTTTTCATCATAACATACAACATACACTTTATTATTACTCAACCCAATCTTAGTCAATGAAGCACTTCAACAATTTATTAGATTTCACATTCTAATACTTTCCCAACAATTAGTCCATATGCATGTTGTACGAGTATTCATTAAGTTTTATCTTCTTTATCATCAATTAGCCTTTCACAAATTCATGTATAACACAAGAATGTGTACTACCAACACAAATTCCAAATTCTCTCAAACTCTAAACTCTATATACATGGCTGACCACTTCTAAATATTTTTTGGAACCCAAAGTTTTCTTCAATTTCTTCATCTCAACGCTTAATTAATACGACCAAAAGATTGATGTCTTCTTCCAAGTGCAGGAGTGTCAAAGTAATAAATAACCCGGCAAAAACGTCATTGATAACGTTATAATTTGAATAGACTTAAATCATGAAAGTTCTAGGAAATTGTCTCAGCTTTCCAGAGAAAAAAAGTTGAGGTCATTTGGACTTCTAGAACTTGAGATATAGGCTGAACATTGAACGATTGTGCGGGCTGCAGGACAGATTCGAACTTCTCCGTTGTTGCTGCAATTTGGACTTGAAAACGGCCTTTTTAAATCTTGGACTCCGCATGAAAGTTTTAGGCCTATGTCTTAGCTTTCCATCCATATAAGGCAGACCTAAATCCAAGATCTACAGCTCCAGATATGATCCAATGACCGAACAGTGTTCCAGTTTGGACTGAACCAACATCTCTTTTCTAAGTTTGGCCCTCTCTTTGTCCTTTCAATTTCCGCACTTAAACTCATCAATCAATCCTTTCATTTATGTGATAGGCCTGCATTTAAGATGAACATTTACCATAAATTAAAGGTATCTTATGGTATCAGACTTGTTATTATAAAACATGCTTTAGTTAAGGAGTTATTGATACTTCAACTGCAAAATGATGATATAAAACCTTGATAAAAATACACTTTTAAGTACGAATCATTAAGCATGCTATATACCTTACAATCAATCAACAATTAACTAATTTACATCAATATTCTTTGTCATTACTCCATTTCTCAAAAATCCCTAAGTAACAACTTAACCAACTTTTATCATAAACACATAATTTATTACCTCTTCCACCTTTATTATGAAATACATTAAATTCACTACCAAAATAAAATTTGCATGCATTATGCCTACCATTTAATACATTAAATTTCAAATTTCATCATTAACTTTTCCAACATATCCATTATAACAAGTATCTTTATACAAAACTTACAATTCTACAATCATGGCATTTGGCCTTCCACTAACCAATTCCTCCTTTTTTCAATGAAATTTAGTTCAATTCAAAAACCTCTTTAATTGGCTATCTACATGTCCCTACAATCTCCTACTTTTCATTCATTTTTTTTTAATTTTATCATTTAAACCAACTATCATCACATAATTTTAGAATAAATTCGACAAAACAAACATTCCAAAAAATAAATCCCATAAATCTTAAAGCTCAAGATTTGGAGCTTTTCAATCCTATATGTCAATTAACCAAATTGGAACCTTCCCAGGTTATTTTCATAACCTAACATCAATAATAATAATAAAAAACTCAAATATACATTCTAACATACACACATTATAAACCCTAACTTCAAGAATTGAGTAAATTTTAACCCAAGCATAAAAATCCATTAACACGAGAAATAAATTGGTTAGAACTTCTTACCACAACCAAAAACACCTAATGGAATGAGTTTCTCGCCAAAATTCTCCAAGTTTCCCATTTCCTCCTCAATTTAACACACTTTCCCTCACTAAAAAAGTGCCTCCAAATATTGTGTTTATTCCTCTTAATCTAACACACTTTAAGAATCCATTTGGAGAAAACAAGAAAGAGGAGAGCTTTTCTCTTTGTTCATGGCAGCTAGCATTTTTTAAAGGAGAAGGAGATAGAATATCTGAGTTAATTACAATTTTATCTTTACTTATTATCCACAAGCTATTTACTATATTTTCTCTCAGCTACTAGCGATTTTATATGGATCGACGGTCAGATTGAAAATTTTTCTTGATATTATAAAACTGGATAATAGATTTTTTTTTTTGCAAAAAATCCAAAATTTCTTATCGTTTCATTACTTAATTCATCACGATTTTAAAAATAATTCATTGGAGAATCTCATCCATAATCATAATAAAAATTTTCTTCAGAGTTTTCACCACTTTTAGTCTAAATGGAGCAAATGTATAATGGGCTTATATTGACGGGTCATTGTTATTCACGTGTAAAACCATACATTACTTTATTCAAAATTCCACTTCATTATTATTATTATTATTATTATTATTATTATTATTATTATTTTCTAATAATTTTCACCTTAATTTATAAAAATTATTCTTTTTAAATAATTATTTTACCTAGTTGGGAAGTTTATGTGGTTTATCACTAGTTACCACTTCACGTACCGATTTTATTATTTTATTTCATTTGAAATTTAAGTTGATTTACTAGGGAATATCATCCCACATTATGAAAATTTCCCATTTTAATCTTCAATTTTTTGTTTTTAGAAGATTACCCTATTTATCACCGATTTACCTATTTTTGTAATGGGGATTTACAACCTATATCGAAATAAATAGTGTTTTTTTTATAGCTCTATTTTTTTATACCATTTTATTGAAATGAAATGTGTGTGTGCATATATATATATATATATATATATATTATCATCCTATTGAATTTTTTTTAAAAAGTTTTTAGAGCTTAAGAATGACTCTCTTAAATAATATGGAGATATGTGATTAAGTTTAAAAGATTATAGATAATTTATTATAAATAAAAAATATATATTAAAATATTTGTAGCATTCTTCATTCCTTATTAGTTTTTTTACATCTTAAAAGCATAAAAATAAAATTTTATAAAATACTATTTAGCTACTTTAAATATTTATAAGCATGACACAACTACTAGTTATCAAACATCAAATATATTCAAATAACTAAAAGCTCAATCACAAATTGTGGAATCTTTTTATTTTTTATTTTTTTCAAGCTAAAATGACAATTTTCTCCATTGTTTGTTTTTTTAAATTACATGTGTCAAAGATACTAGTATTTTAGGTAACCTTACTTCAAAATTAATTTTTATGTCATTCAAAATCATATATATATAAAATTCTATTCAACACCTTTTGTTTTAGTTTTTGAAACCTAATAATTACTCTTCTGAAAAATATGGACATGTCTTATGTAAGTTTAAGCAATTATTAATCATTTAATATAAATAAAATAATTTTTTTTTGTATATTACAATCTTTATTGATCATTGTATACTTAAAAAGAATAACAATAGAATTTAACCAAAACATTATTTTGCAGCTTTAAATATCTATATGCATAACTAACTAACACTGTTTTTATTTCATTAAACAACATAATAGAAACAATACAACAAACATAATACAATACAACATAATAACATCTAAAATGCCAAAAACTAATTTAGTTACGGAAGTAATTTAGCTGGGGAGCTGGAACTAAAATCCTTTTTGTACATATTTAATAGTTTCGAAGAAAGTTTCCTCCCCGAGGACTCCAAGTGGAGTACACATTTTTCATTTTCGCTCCAAGCTTACTTATATCTGAGCCCAAGTCTTTATCATTTTTTTTACTTGGTTGTTTTTGATCTTTTTCAATATATTTTTTTATAAAATAATTGTTACCTTCCATCAAATGAAGAAAATAAATTGAACAAAGCAAAGTATAATTTATTAATAAACTAATAATTTTTGTAGTATGAAAGAAAAAAAATATTACTTTTGGAAAATGAATTAATAAATAATTGAAACAAAAAATTTCTTATATATAAAATATAAAAATAATATTACATAAGATTAAAAGAGAGTTTTTTATATTTTATTTTGTTTTGTTTATTATAAACTAAATAGGATATATAAATAATTACTTTGTCTTATATATTATTATCAAATATAAATTTATCTCTATCTTATCCATATTTCATTTAGTTCTTGTTTTTTGTATTCTTCTATCCCATCTTTTTTCTTAAAAAAACATAAAAAAAGTCTGAAGGATGAGAACTAACAAGATAGATAATCTCTTATCTTGTGTCTTCTTACTAATCCAAAAAAGTCAACAAAATTAAAGGATCAAGGATGAGGAAGATATCAAATAGAATTGGTAAATTAAAATTAACAAATAATCTAGAAAATATGGCCATTTCATTGTTGATAGCCTATATATAGTTCCCCTCACAACTTAATGTTCGCCTCAATTTGCATGGCCAAATCCTTCATCCCCAATCCTGGTAATTTTTAGTGTTTTATGCTGAGACCATTTAACTTTTTTCTTCTTTATTCAATCCTTTAAAGTGAGTTTTCTAGTTTTTAATTTGTAAATATTCCCTTATCTTGGTATGTTCATGAGATTATAATGTTTTTAGTGAACATTCAAAGCTAGAATGAAGTGCATTTTATCGAGGGAAAAAAAATACTCTAACCATCTTTAAGGTTTGAACATGATTTCATTTTCCATTCGTAGATTCAGAAATTACACTTTACTTTATATTGTTTATATAGTCATAATGAGTGAGTTAGATGCTTGAGAACCCTGTTAATGACAAAATTCAAAAATATTATAAAATACCAATTTAATTGATTTAATGTCTAAAGTACCTTTATAAGTGAAATACTACAAATTTACAACTTTTCTTTCAGATATTTTATCAAATAATACAAATACATCTTTATGAGTTTACATAACAGGTCAACACCATATTCAAATTTTGATGAAAAGACTAAAATACCCCTCAAGTTTTTTTATACCTTTTACCCTTTTTCCCTTTTCTTCTTTTTCTTCTTCTTCTTTCTTTCCTATATCATCTCTCTTTTCTCTCTCTCCTCTCTATCACCAAACATCTTCTCTTTACTAGTAATAATAAAAAAACCAACAAAATCCCTCTTATAAATTATACGCGAATCACTTTGAATATTATGAAAAAGAGACCGATAAATTGAAAGGCAATGGAATTCTGGTTGAAGTTTGTCAAGGTGAGCATCTATCAAAGCTTATTCGAAATGTAGAGAGGCAGGAAATCCTTTAATGATAGTTATGGGACCAAGAAACCCAAGATGAAAATTGTTACAATTAGACTGGGTCATATGCAACAAGCAAAAATTATTAAATTCTTATTATTATTATTAAGGCCATGTTTGGAAAAAACCTATTTAAAAAAAAAAACCAAAACTGATGCGATCCAACCATCAAAGGATCCATTGGAGGTTCCAATTGGTCCAGTTACTAGGCTTAGGGTAATAAGTTCAAAGAAGCTTTCAATGGACTTCTTCAAGAGACATGGGTTAAGATGGGCTTTAAGAGGATTTGTAATAATAAAGAGAAAGCCTTGATTAATTTGATTCATATTCAAGAAGGGTTTGTTGGTGGAACCAAGACCATTGCACAAGGATTAGGAGAAGAAGACTAGATTCAGACAGTTTGACCTTTCGTCACTCTTTTGGTCATAACTGAAGCTAGAAATCGACGTTTTATGTGATTCCATTTGGGATGGAAACTAGACTTCCATACCTTTGCAACGGTATATGAAACGCCTTCTATGGATTTCATTTTGGGTCTACCTAGGTCTAGGAAAGGGAGAGGTTCTATATTTGTTGTTGTGGATAGATTTTCTTAGATGACACATTTTATTGCTTGCCATAAAACCGATGATACAACAAATATAGCTGACCTATTCTTTAGAGAGGTCATTCGGCTACATGGTCTTCCTAGGAGAATTGTATCCGATTGAGACGTTAAGTTTTTGAGTTACTTTTGGAAGGTTTTGTGGGGTAAGTTAGGAACTAAAATTTTATATTCTACTACTTGTCATCCACAAACAGATGACCAAACTGAAGTTGTTAACCGAACTTTGATTCAATTGTTAAGGGCTATCATTCAAAAGAATCTTAAAAAGTGGGAAGATTGTTTTGAATTTGCATATAATCATAGTGTGCATTCTACTATTGATTATTCACCATTTGAGATTGTGTATTGTTTTAACCCTTTGACACCATTAGATTTGATTCCTTTACCTGTTGATGAAAGGGTTAGTCTTGATGGTAATAAAAAGCACAGGTGGTGAAAGATCTCCATGCAAAGATTCGGCAACAAATAGAAAAGAAGAATGAACAATATGCAACCAAAGCCAATATGGGATGAAAATTGGTGAGATATGAACCAGGTGATTAGGTTTGGGTGCATATGAGGAAGGAAATGTTTCCTGAACAAAGAAGATCAAAGTTGATGCCTCGAGGAGATGGTCCTTATCAGATCATAGAAAGGATTAATGATAATGCCTACAAAGTGAATCTACCAGGTGAGTATAGTGTTAGTACTACATTCAATGTTTCTGATCTTTCTTTGTTTGATGTAGGTGATGATTCAAGGTCGAATCCTTTTGAGGAAAGAGGGGACGATGCGATCTAACCATCAAAGGATCCATTGGAGGTTCTAGTTGGTCCAGTTACTAGGATTAAGGCTAAGAAGTTCAAAGAAGCTTTCAATGAACTTCTTCAAGAGATATGGGCTAAGGTGGACTTCAAGAGGATTTATAATAATAAAGAGCAAGCCTTGATTAATTTGATTCATGTTCAAGAGGGGCTTGTTGGTGGAACTAAGACCATTACACATTGATTGGGAGAAGAAGACTAGATTAAGATAGTTTGACCTTTAGTTACTCTTTTGGTCATAACTGAAGCTAGAAATCGACGTTTTATGTTATTCCATTTGGGATGGAAACTAGACTTCCATACCTTTGCAACGGTATATGGCATGTCTTTTAATTCATTAAGACGAGAGAGAACCATCCGTTTTAAGTTGGGTTTTTGCTACTACCTGACAGAATGCGGAAACAACGAGCTTGTTTTATTTAATTAGTTGGGCTATCAAACTTTATTTATTTTGAGAGGATACATTTTATTTGGGTTTTAGACTTGTTTATTTTGTTTATTTTAATTAGTTTGGACTAGTTTTAGCTTGGGTTGATTATTATTTAAATTGGGCATATGTGAGACCCATTAGGGAAACTAGGGTTTTGGCTTGGAGTTTAAATACTCTTTAGAAATAATTTTAGGGTAGACTTTTATGATATTTTCAACATTGTAGCCGACTTCTTGGTTGCTCAATCTTGGCTCTTGATTGAACTTTCAACTCTTCAAAGAACTGACCATTCTTTGTTATGAATTTATACTTTCTTTGCTCGTCTACAGATGTAGGCGTTATGATCGAGTTAGTTTATAGTCTTGTTGCCTTGGAGCAAGTCTTCCATTGTGATAAGCTCATTCAAATCTCATTAAACTTGGATTAGATTGATCTTGGGGTCACGAATTCCATTAAATTCCGCTAGGGTTTGCATCAGTTGGTATCATAGCTGATCTAATCATAGGTTATATCCTTCAATTTGAGTCTTTATTATTTCTTGTTTGATTCTTGATAGATTCGGCCACCTATATATATATATATATAAGGAGGCTTGATCTTGAAATCTTGATTGCTTCCGCATAAAAAAAAGAAAAGAAAAAAAATCACTTTGTTTGAGTTTTGGCTGAATACATGCTTGAAGAAACCTTGATCATTAGGCAATTGGTTAGTCTTGATTCGTGAATCTTTTAATAGTTTTGATTGTGTTCTTGAAAATTTGGGTAGTTAGTTGATTTCTTGAATTTCTGGAATTTTCTTGAATTAAATCCTTAGTTCTTGATAATTATAATTGTTTAGCTCTTTTCTGATTTTTTTTATTTCGTGTCTTCAAATCGTCATATTATTCATACAAATTTGCATTGCTATTTGTGAATTTGTCATTGAGTTTCGTTTTGTTAGTTTCATAATTCTTTGTTTCTTGAGTCTATATTGCGTTTATAAATTCACTGTGTAGTTGGTTGTTTTTCTGAAATTGTTGCTAAGTGATCTTAATAACTAAAAAAAGGCAATTTTGAGTGAAAAAAAGGCGTGGTGAGCATATTAGAGTGAAAAGCCTATATTTATGTGTGAAACACGAGTGTGCGAGGTATTAATTTTTTTTTTTTGCTAACAATTTCATGCAGGTATAAAAGAAAAGGAAAAAGAAAGAAAAAAAAGGAGAAAATGTTTTCTAGCAGTGTGTCACCAAAAAAGAGAGGAGTTCTAGAGGATGGGCTATCTAAAATGCAAAAATAGATGGAGTTCATGTTTGGAGAGATGATGAGTAGGTTTGAAGATAGGTTTGAAAAATTAAAGACTAAGGTTGAAAGTGGGCTTAGGGAAAAGGGTAGAGAAGCTAGGAAGAAGGAGAGTGTTGCTGGAAACTCTACAGAAGGAGCCAAAGATGATTTTAACCATGGTAGTGAGTTCCGTACACATAGGAATGACTTGTATGAGGTTTGGCCAATGAGGGGTAAAATTCTGCCAGATAGGGATTTTGGGCACAAGAGGAATTTTGATGATTTGGGTGATGTATATAGAAATTTGGGTAGTATTAAGTTGAAAATCCCAGCATTTAAGGGAAAAATTGACCCTGAAGCTTACTTAGAGTGGGAGAGAAAGGTAGAGATAATTTTTGACATTCATAGGTACTCGAAAGAGAAGAAGGTTAAGTTAGCTGTAGTGAAATTTACTGACTCTGCCAAGGTTTGGTGGGAGAGATTGGTGGTAGAAAGAAGAAGGAATAAAGAAAGACTAGTTAGCACATAGGAGGAGTTGAAGGCAATAATGAAGAAGAGGTATGTTCCTAAACACTATTTCAGGAGTTGTTTAATCATTTACAAATGATTACACATGGTAATAAGAGTGTGGAGGAGTATCATAAAGAATTAGAGCTGGCTATGATTAGGTCTAATGTTAATGAAGATGAGAAAGTGACTATGTCTAGGTTTTTGAATGGCTTGAATAGAGACATAGCTAATGTTGTGGAGTTGCAATCATATGTTGATTTGGAGGAGTTAATACACTTAGCCATTAAGGTTGAAGGACAGTTGAAAAGGAAGGGTAATACATGATCTGAAGCTTATACGGGGTCTTCTTCGAGTTGGAGAATGAATTATAGGAGAGAGGGTAGTGCACCAATGAAGCCATTGGTGACTTCCAAAAATGCCGAACCTAACTCTATGAAGAAGCAGGTTGCAGCTAATGATAAAAAACTTAAGGTAGAAGTCCAACCGAAGCGTAATCGTGATATAAAGTGTTTCAAGTGTCAGGGATTGGGACACTATGTATCAGAGTGTGCAAATCGTCGAGTTATGATTCTAAGGGATGATGGAGAGATTGTGTCCACTAGTGAGGAGTCTGATTGTGATGACATGCCACCACTTGAAGATGTTAGTGATTTAGAGTATGCTGTTGGTGATAAAGTTTTGGTGATTAGACAGTCGCTTAATGTTCAGACTAAGGAGGATGATATGGGGCAACAAAGGGAGAACAACTTCCATATTAGATGCCAAATAAACGATAAGGTATGCAGTATGATCATTGATAGTGGTAGTTGTACTAATGTTGCTAGTGTTACTTTGGTTGTGAATTTATACTTCCTTTGCTCGTCTACAGATGTAGGTGTTATGATCGAGTTAGTTTATAGTCTTGTTGCCTTGGAGCAAGTCTTCCATTAGGATAAGTTTATTTAAATCTCAATAAACTTGGATTAGATTGATCTTGGGGTCGCGAATTCCATTAAATTCCGCTAGTTTTATAATAACAAGTCTAATACTATAAGATACCTTTAATTTATGGTAAATGTTCATCTTAAATGCAGGCCTATCACATAAATGAAAGGATTGATTATGAGTTTAAGTAATGAAATTGAAAGGACAAAGAGAGGGTGAAGCTTAGAAAAGAGATGCTGGTTCAGTCCAAACTGGAACACTGTTTAGTCATTGGGTCATATCTGGAGCTGTAGATCTTGGATTTCAATTTGGTGTATATGGCTAGAAAGCTAAGACATAGGCCTAAAACATTCATGTGGAGTGAAAGACTCAATTCTGCTGCTTTCAAGTCCAAATCTTAGCAACAACGGAGAAGTCCGAGTCTGTCCTGCAGCCCAAACACTGTTCAGTGTTCAGCCCATATCTCGAGTTCTAGAAGTCAAAATGCACCGATTCTTTTTTTTTGTTGGAAAGCTGAGACAATTTTCTAGAATTTTCATGAGTCTGTTCAAATTCTGATGTTATCAATGATGTTTTGTTCATACAAGAAGTAAGGATTGTCACCAAGTCAAGATGTGGCCACCCACTCAACAATTAGTCATCAAATTAATAGTTCCGAATTTTGGCCTATAAAAGGAGGCATTTGCCATGCATTTAGGCATCTTGGTTTTCAGATCAAAATCAAGATCATGCTCTTGCTTTCTTTCTTTGTATTTTTGTAATGCTTAAGTTTTGCTTTCATTAATATCTTGTTTATGCTTTTCATTTCTTTTCCTTTACTTAGTTAACTTTATCTTATTTATGTTCTTATCTTGTTTATTTATGTTTCTTTCTTTCATTATGTTTAGCTAAGTTTATTATGTCAAGCTGAAAAGGTTACACTAATGGTGTAAGAATAAGTATAGAATAAACTCAACATGGACCTTAATGTTTGATACTAACATGTTTTGTATTTGTTATCTTGTTCACTCTTAATACTTTGCTTGTTAAATGGTTAATCTAGATTTATGTTATATAACCCTTGGTACAACAAATACTTGGAACTTTTATAGCCCAAACCGTATGGTGTAACCTACACCTGTGCTATGAAAGGAACTTGATTTGTTGTTAACACAAGTTGTAATCATAAATGCCTGACAACATTTACAAGTACTAGCATTATTCGAATAAGATAACTAATGTAATCATATTAACAATTTATAATCCGATTGGAACTTTCTTTGTGTGTGGTTTCCAGTTGAATAATAAGAGTTTATACTATACTTGTTTGAAATATCATTAGTGGATCCTCTAACTTTGACATTTGTTTTTATCCTTGTTTAATCCTCACATTGATCTTCCATCTCAAAGTTCTCATCAACTTCTTCTTCTTCTTCTTCATTATTATTATTATTATTATTACTATTACTATTACAATTACAATTATAATTACAATTACTATTGTTATTGTTGTTGTTGTTGTTGTTGTTACTATTATTATTTATAATTTATACAATTAACCTCCCTGTGGTTCGACCCCGGTCTTACCGGGTTATTTATTACTTTGATACTCTTTCACTTGGGAGAAAATATCAATCTTTTAGTCGTGTCAAGTTTTTGACGCCGTTGCGGGAGGTAAATTCTTGTATAAATTATAGTACTTATTTTGGAAGATTCATTTAGTGTATGGGGGAGGCAGCCTTGGGCTAATGGGGTGTGTGTCAATAGCTGCATTTTTAGAAGGTAGTCAAGTTTTGGGGGTCGTCCCCAAAGCTTTAGCAAAAAGGGATATCATTGGAAGAACAATTAGAGATGAATTACAGGTCTCCACAACATCTGATTGACTGAATGCAATGTTTAACCATGTTGATGCATTTATTGCTTTACCGGTAGTCTGGGCACATTGGAAGAGATCTTTCATATTTCCTCTTCGGCCCAACTGCACATTTACCATAACCCATAGGTCTGTTAAACGTTAATGGTTTTTATGACAATTTGTTGTCTTTTCTTGATCAAGCTGTGGAACAGGAATTTCTAACATCTTCGGCACGATAAATCATAATCTCTTGCTCACTTTGAACAATTGATTGACCAACTACAATCTTTCATCATTGTAATTGATCCCTCCATGAGTCGCATAAATTGGTCAACTAAGGAAAGCCGTAAAAAGCTTAGATTGGATTTGAGCCTTCGTTTGTGAATCCTTGTGTCTTTTGGTTCTATTAATAGCATAATATTTGTGTTTTGTTGTTTCTTATATTTGTTTAAGTGTGTTTCAGGTTTGTCAGTGTTCGCTGTTGATTAGTACTTAAAAGTGCATTCTCATTAAGGCTTTATATCATCATATTGCACCTAAAGTATCATTAAATTCCCTAACTAAAGCATGTTTTATAATAACAAGTGTGATAATATAATATATCTTTAATTTATGGTAAATGCTTATTTTGAATGCAGGTATATCTCATAATTCAAAGGATTGATTGATATGATTAACTATTGAAAGTGAAGAGACAAAAAGAGGACTAAGCTAAGAGAAGAGATCTTTGGTTCAATTCCAAACTGGAACACCATTAGGTTATTGGATCATAACTGGAGTTGTAGACCTTGGATTTAGGTATGCTTTATATGGATGGAAAGCTAAGACATAGACCTAAAACTTTTATGGGAGTCCAAGACTCAATTCTTCCGTTTTCAAGTTCAAATCTTAGCAATAATGAAGAAGTCAGAATCCGTCTTGCAGCTCAGACACTGTTCGGTTTTTAGCTCATATCTTGAGTTCTAGAAGTCCAAATGAGCTCTATTTTTTTTTGGAAAGCTAAGACAACTGCCCACAACTTTCATGGAACAAAGGGCTCAAATTCTAATGTTAGCAATGACGTTTTGGCCAGCCAACAATATCAATAATTAGCCAACAATATCAATAACCAGCAGCCAACAATGTCAAAAACCAGCCACCAACTATTTTCTTAGTTAACCAATCAATAGTTCTGAATTTTAGCCTATAAAAGGAGGCATTTGCCATGTATTTAGTCATCTTGGTTTTCAGATGAAGATCATGTTCTTGCTTTCTTTCTTTATATTTTTATAATGCTTAAGTTTTGCTTTCATTAATCTCTTGTTTATGCTTTTCATCATAACTATGTTCTTATCTAGTTTATTTATGTTCTTCTTCTTCATTATGTTTAGCTAAGTTAATTATGTCAAGGTGAAAAGGTTTCACTAGTGGTGTTAGAATATGTATAATATAAACTCAACATGGACTTTAATGTTTATATCTAAGAAAGATTGTTATTAACATGTTTTTATCTTTTTATCTTACTAATTCTTAATACCTTGCTTGTTAAATGGTTAATCTAGATTTGTGTTGTATAACACTTGGTACAATAAATGCTTGATCCTTCATAGTCTTCGGCCAACATCGTTATTATAATAGGAACTTGATTTGTTATCAACATAAGTTAGCATCATGAATACCTGACAATATTTACAAGTATGGTGTTACTTAGATAAGATGATTAATATGATCTTGTTAATACTTTATAATGAGCCATTAACGATAAATCATCCGATTGGAACCTTCTTTGTGTGTGGTTTCCAGTTGAGTAATAAAAAGAGTTTATTATACTTATTTGAAATACCATTAGCGGATCCTCTAACCTTGACATCTTTTTTTATCATTGTTTAGTCTTCACATCTCAAAGTCCTCTTTAAATCATCATCATCATCATCATTACTATTATTATTTATAATTTATATAGTTCACCTCCCTGTGGTTCAACCCCGGTCTTCTTAGGGTTATTTATTACTTTGACACTCCTGCACTTGGGATAAGACATCAACTCCTTGATCGTGTCAAGTTTTTGACGCCGTTGCTGGGGAGGTAAGTATTGTATAAATTTTATATTTCTTTTATTTTCTTTTGTTTTTACTTTTATTTGTTTTTCTAATTTTTGTTTTTGTTTTTTCTTCTTTTTCTTTTCTTTTCTTTTGCACTTGCATGAGAGTTTGGACACATACATTAAGTGGTAGACTTTCTAGGAAATGCTCATTTTTTTTTAGAAAACATGGCCAAAGAAGATAACCAGTCAATTCATAATGAGAATAATGAGAATAATCGTGTGAGAACACTTAAAGATCACATGAATCTAATAAGAACAAGTGCACCATCATGTATTGTTTTTCCTCCTTATGCATCTCATTTTAATTTTAAGCCAGATATTATTCAACTTTTACCCACTTTCATGGCTTAGAATTAAAAAATCCATACTTGTATTTAAGAGAATTTGAAGAAGTTTGTAACACCTATAATGACTTAAATTGTAGCATGAACACCATCAGATTAAAGCTTTTTCCTTTTTCATTAAAAGATAAAGCTAAAACATGGCTATAAAATATTAGGTCAGGATATATTCGTGCTTGGGATGAAATGCAACAACAATTTTTAAAGAAGTTTTTCCCTTCTCATAGAACAAACTCTTTCAAAAGACAAATCACCACTTTCACTCAAAAACCAGGAGAAACATTTTACAAGTGTTGGTGATTAGTACTTAAAAGTGCATTTTTATCAAGGTTTTATATCATCATTTTGCACTTAAAGTATCAATAACTCCTTAACTAAAGCAAGTTTTATAATAACAAGTCTGATACCATAAGATACCTTTAATTTATGGTAAATGTTCATCTTAAATACATGCCTATCATATAAATGAAAGGATTGATTGATGAGTTTAAGTACGGAAATTGAAAGGACAAAGAAAGGGCCAAACTTAGAAAAGAGATGGTTCAGTCCAAACTGGAACACTGTTCGGTCATTGGGTCATATCTGGAGCTGTAGATCTTGGATTTAGGTCTGCCTTATATGGATGGAAAGCTAAGACATAGGCCTAAAACTTTCATGGGGAGTCTAAGATTTAAAAAGGCTGTTTTCAAGTCCAAATTGTAACAACAACGGAGAAGTCCGAATCGTCCTGCAGCTTAGACACTCGTTCAGTGTTCAGCCCATATCTCAAGTTCTAGAAGTTCAAATGACCTCAACTTTCTTTTTCTTGAAAGCTGAGACAATTTCCTAGAACTTTCATGATTTAAGTCTGTTCAAATTATGACGTTATCAATGACGTTTTTGGAGACAAGAAGATAAGGATTGTCACCAAGTCAAGATGTGGCCATCCACTCAATAATTAGTCAACAAATCAAAAGTTCTGAATTTTGGCCTATAAAAGGAGGCATTTGCCATGTATTTAGGCATCTTGGTTTGCAGATCAAGATCATGCTCTTGCTCTCTCTTTATATTTTGTAATGCTTAAGTTTTGCTTATATTAATCTCTTTCTTATGCTTTTCATTTCCTTTCCTTGCTTATTTATGCTTTTCTCTTTCATGATGTTTAGCTAAGTTTATCATGTCAAGGTGAAAAGGTTACACTAATGGTGTAAGAATAAGTATAACATAAACTCAACATGGAGCTTAATGCTTGATACTAACATGTTTTGTATTTGTTATGTTGTTCACTTTTAATACTTTGCTTGTTAAATGGTTAATCTAGATTTATGTTGTATAAACCTTGGTACAACAAATACTTGGCACTTTCATAGCCCAACCGTATGGTATAACCGATACCTGTGCTATGAAAGGAACTTGATTTGTTGTTAACATAAGTTATAATCATGAATGCCTGACAACATTTACAAGTATTAGAATTATTCAAATAAGATAACTAATGTAATCATGTTAACAATTTATAATCCGATTAGAACCTCCTTTGTGTGTGGTTTCCAGTTGAGTAATAAGAGTTTATACTATACTTGTTTGAAATACCATTAGTGGATCCTCTAACATTGACAATTGTTTTTATCATTGTTTAATCCTTACATCAATATCACATCTCAAAGCTCTCTTTATTATTACTATTATTATTGTTGTTGTTGTTGTTGTTGTTGTTATTTATAATTTACACAATTAACCTCCCTGTGGTTCGACCCGTTCTTGCCGGGTTATTTATTACTTCGACACTCCCGCACTTGGGAGAAGACATCAATCTTTTGGTCGTGTCAAGTTTTTGGCGCCGTTCTTGGGAGGTAAATTCTTGTATAAATTATAGTACTTATTTTATTTTCTCTTTTCACTTTCATTTTATCTAACTTTTGTTTCTTTTCTTTTGTTTCCTTTCCTTTCCTTTTCTTTTCTTCCTTTTATTATCTTCCTACACGTGCATGAGAGTTTGATCACGTACATGAAGTGGTAGACTTTGTAGGGTATCCTCATCATTTTCGTAGAAAATATGGCCGAAGAAGATAATCGGTCGCTTTATAATGAGAATAATGAGAATAACCGAGTGAGAACACTTAGAGACCACTTGAATCTTACAAGAACATGTGCACCCTCATGCATAGTTTTTCCTCCTGATGCATCTCATTTTAATTTTAAGCCAGGCATTATTCAACTTTTACCTTCTTTTCATGGCTTAGATCTAGAAAATCCAAACTTGCATTTAAGGGAATTTGAGGAGGTCTGTAACACCTATAATGACTCAAATTATAGCATAAACACCATTAGATTAAAGCTTTTTCCTTTTTAATTAAAAGATAAAGTTAAAACATGGGTACAAAATTTGAGACCTGGATCCATTCGTGCTTGGGATGAAATGCAGCAACAATTTTTAAAGAAGTTTTTTCTGTCCCACAAAACAAACTCTTTCAAAAGACAAATCATCACTTTCACTCAAAAACCAGGAGAAACATTTTACCAATGTTGGGATAGGTATCGAGACTTGCTTAATACTTGCCCCCATCATGGTTTTGAAACATGAAGATTAGTTTCACATTTTTATGAAGGATTAACACCTAGAGATAGGCAAATGGTTGAATTGATGTGCAATGGAATTTTTGAAGATAAAGACCCTAATGAAGCAATGGAGTACTTAGGTTTGCTAGCTGAAAATGCATAAAATTAGGACACCACAGGTACTTATGAGGCACTATGTAAAACTCAGCCTCATACATCTAGTGGGGGTATGTACAACCTTAGAAAAGATCATGACCTCCAAGCTAAGTTTGCATCTTTAGCCAAAAAAGTCGAAGCACTAGAATTGAAAAAGAGTGGTCAATTAAAATTTGTTCAAGACATTGCGTGTCAAATCTGTGAAACCAACGAACATTCAACAAATGACTGTCCAACCTTGCCTTCTTTTAAAGAATGTCTCCATGAACAACACCACGCATTAAACAGTTTTTAAAGGCCCAACCATAACCCATATTCGCAAACATATAACCCTGGTTGGAGAAATCATCTAAATTTTAGTTGGAAGAGTGAGAACAATAATGCTCAAACTTCACAGCCACCGTTTCAAGCACACCATAATTTTCAAAATTCTCATGGATATGCACCTCCTTATGCTCCCCCTCCCAGAAGAAATCTTGAGAAAACATTGCATGCATTTATGGAAAAGCAAGAGGCAATTAACACTCAACTTGCTCAAAGCATGACAGATTTTAAAGATACTCTTGCAAAGTTCACATCGCTCTCGTTTCCAAGAGAAAGGTAAGTTTCCATCTCAACCACAACAAAATCCCAAGGGGCAATACAATGCGAATGCAAGTAGTTCGGGAAGCCAACAAATGGATCATGTAAAATCAGTCATCACTCTTCGCAGTGGTAAGGTTATTGAAAAACCCATTCTTGAACCTTGTGAGAATGATGATGAGTCAATCTCTGAGGGTAAGGAAGGGGTTGAATCTGAACATTGTAAAAAAAAGACTGATTCTTCGCCAGCACTTCCATTTCCTCATGTCATGACCAAACAAAGGAAAGTCAATCACAACTCTGAAATCTTTAAAACCTTCAAACAGGTAAGGATCAATATACCTTTCTTTGGATGCTATTAAACGGGTTCCTTCTTATGCTAAATTTTTGAAAGATCGTGCACAAAGTGAAGAAAACCGAATGTGAAAAAGAAAGCCTTTTTAGCCGAACAAGTAAGTGCCATTCTTCGAACAATAATGCTTTGAAATATAAAGACCCTGGTTGTCTACAATTTCTTGCTTTATCGGAGAACATAAAATTGAAACTGACCTTACTTGATCTTAGAGCTAGTGTGAATTTACTTCCATATTCAGTTTTTCAAAGTCTCAATCTAGGTGAGTTAAAACCAACTTATGTAACTCTTTTACTTGCCAATAGATCTGTAAAAGTGCCTAGAGGAATAGTTGAAGATATGTTAGTACAAGTTGATAAATTCATTTATCCTGTGGATTTTATTATTTTGGACACACAACCTATTAAAGCATGTAATTCATTTCATGTTATTTTAGGACGTCTGTTTCTTACAATTTCTAATGCATTGATTAATTGTAGGAATGGACTGATGAAACTATCATTTGGAAACATGACATTGGAGATGAATATTTTTAACATTTGCAAGCAACCTGGAGATGATAATGATTTACAAGAAGTAGATGTTATTGAAGAAATAGTTTATGATCAACTTGAATCTACTTTGAGTAAAATTGAGTTTGATGAATCGAAGATTTGCAAATGATTTATTCCCAGGAAGAAATCACGGATGAAAAAGGCACCGAAAATGTTGATGTGGATCTTTTGTCAAGAGTGACAATAGATTCGACATCCGACATCACACCAATCGATGATTACTTTCCTCACGAATCCTTACTTTCTCTTAGTCCAATGCCTTGGTTTGCTAATCATATCAATTTTCTTGCAACAAGAGATTTGCCAGCTCACTGGAGTACCGAAGACAAAGGAAAGTTTTTGAACGAAGTGAAGAACTTTTATTGGGATGACCCTTACTTATTCAAAAATTGTCTTGATCAAATATTTCAAAGATGCATTCCTGACAATGAGGTAAGTAGTGTCATTAAACTTTGTCATTTTGAGGCACGTGGGAGTCATTTCTCGTAAAAAAAGACAACTGCAAAAATCTTACAATGTGGATTTTATTGGCCCACCATGTTCAAAGACACACATGTGTTCGCAAAGCTTGTGAAAATTGTCAAAAGTTAAGATTTATTTCAAAACATAAGGAATCTTTAGATAATCTTCTATTGACTTTTAAGACATATCCTGGTGGAGATGTGCATGGTGCATTTCAGGACTTATGACCCCATTTCCATAAAAAACATGCTCGACTTAGTCTTGGGAATCTGACTAAAAAAGACCCTGTTTGCCAGTTTTTAAGAAAACTGGATGGGAAGCCTATTCCCGACCCATAGAGGGTGTTTAAGCCGTTCTTGGACGTAAAACCAAGGGAAGATGTGAGCCACAATCACAACTATGATTTGAGTCTTAGTTTGTAAAAATTTGTGTCTTTTGGTTTTATTAATAGCATAGTATTTTTTTTTCTGTTTTGTTATCTCTTATATTTGTTTAAGTGTGTTTCAGGATTGTCAGTGTTCGCTGCTTCAGGTGATAACTTCTATACTCTATCTTTCTACCTTAGGACATTGAGGACAATGTCTCGTTTTGGTTGGGGGGAGAGGGTAGTAGTTGACAAAAAAAAAAACTAACCAACTAACTGCTTTTGTTTTTTAAAACCATTTGGCAAAACTGTTATTACTAGGATGACAAAGTAAGGGGGAATTTTATTGACTCTTGAGACGCATCTTAGTAAACATTTTCTAATGGTTATTTGCAATATTCATAACAAGGTTTATCAAAATACTTCTTGAAATATTCAGGTTTACAAACTCTCGCATTGTTATCACTTGATTCCGCTCATATACTCATTTAACAAGTATTTTTAAACCTTCATTTTCACACACACACACACTCTGACATATGATTGTGGGTTGCACATTGGATTATTACATTATTTATGTTCTTTTGTTAAAGGTAACAACTAAGGGAAAGGGATAATATATGATTTGCAAAAAAAAAGAAGAACAAATTGATAATATTGATGATAATAAAAACATAGATAAGTTTGGTTTCGTAGCCTCCATAACCTAAGCAATTAAGCCCGGATGGGTGTTTTAACACCTAATACCCTAAAGTCAACTGACTTGGGAGCTATTGACTCAAAGCTTGTTACATGGGTTAAGGAGAAAAGCTTAAGGGAATCAAACATTGCACTATCTACGTATCATTATCTGTAACCCGAGTTACTAAGCTCGTAGAGGTGTCTCAACACCTAATGCCCTAAGACCAACTGGTCTGGGAGTCATTAGCCAAAAGCTCGTTACATGGGTTAAAGATGCATTGTGTTTTAAGTTATATGTATATATATTTAAAAAGAAAAAAAAGATAATAATCCCAACCCAAGGAAGTTAACCTTAAACATTAGAACAAAATATTGTTTTCTTCCAATAAAAGCCCCATCATCTATGTTTTCATACATTGAGCACATAAAAATGAAGGTTTATTAATATTTTGTTTAAGAGGTATTGAGCGGATATAAAAATTTAATGAGAGTTTGTTTATCTCAATAGATTAATGGAAGTTGAATGATGAATGCCTTGCTTTGTGGAATTTGCAAATTGTTTTTCTATTTTAACACTTTGATTACTAGGGACTAGTAATAAGCTGGTTGGGGGGGGGGTGTGATTAGTACTTAAAAGTGCATTTTTATCAAGGTTTTATATCATCATTTTGCACTTAAAGTATCAATAACTCCTTAACTAAAGCAAGTTTTATAATAACAAGTCGATACCATAAGATACCTTTAATTTATGGTAAATGTTCATCTTAAATACATGCCTATCATATAAATGAAAGGATTGATTGATGAGTTTAAGTACGGAAATTGAAAGGACAAAGAAAGGGCCAAACTTAGAAAAGAGATGCTTTGGTTCGGTCAAACTCGGAACACCTTGTTCGGTCATTGGGTCATATCCGGAGCTGTAGATCTTGGATTTAGGTCTGCCTTATATGGATGGAAAGCTAAGACATAGGCCTAAAACTTTCATGGGGAGTCTAAGATTTAAAAAGGCTGTTTTCAAGTCCAAATTGTAACAACAACGGAGAAGTCCGAATCTGTCCTGCAGCTTAGACACTGTTCAGTGTTCAGCCCATATCTCAAGTTCTAGAAGTTCAAATGACCTCAACTTTCTTTTTCTTGAAAGCTGAGACAATTTCCTAGAACTTTCATGATTTAAGTCTGTTCAAATTATGACGTTATCAATGACGTTTTGGCGTAGACAAGAAGATAAGGATTGTCACCAAGTCAAGATGTGGCCATCCACTCAATAATTAGTCAACAAATCAAAAGTTCTGAATTTTGGCCTATAAAAGGAGGCATTTGCCATGTATTTAGGCATCTTGGTTTGCGAGATCAAGATCATGCTCTTGCTCTCTCTTTATATTTTGTAATGCTTAAGTTTTGCTTATATTAATCTCTTTCTTATGCTTTTCATTTCCTTTCCTTGCTTATTTATGCTTTTCTCTTTCATGATGTTTAGCTAAGTTTATCATGTCAAGGTGAAAAGGTTACACTAATGGTGTAAGAATAAGTATAACATAAACTCAACATGGAGCTTAATGCTTGATACTAACATGTTTTGTATTTGTTATGTTGTTCACTTTTAATACTTTGCTTGTTAAATGGTTAATCTAGATTTATGTTGTATAAACCTTGGTACAACAAATACTTGGCACTTTCATAGCCCAACCGTATGGTATAACCGATACTGTGCTATGAAAGGAACTTGATTTGTTGTTAACATAAGTTATAATCATGAATGCCTGACAACATTTACAAGTATTAGAATTATTCAAATAAGATAACTAATGTAATCATGTTAACAATTTATAATCCGATTAGAACCTCCTTTGTGTGTGGTTTCCAGTTGAGTAATAAGAGTTTATACTATACTTGTTTGAAATACCATTAGTGGATCCTCTAACATTGACAATTGTTTTTATCATTGTTTAATCCTTACATCAATATCACATCTCAAAGCTCTCTTTATTATTACTATTATTATTGTTGTTGTTGTTGTTGTTGTTGTTATTTATAATTTACACAATTAACCTCCCTGTGGTTCGACCCTGTTCTTGC
Source organism: Populus x sibirica (assembly GCA_019202695.1). NCBI lineage: Eukaryota > Viridiplantae > Streptophyta > Magnoliopsida > Malpighiales > Salicaceae > Populus > Populus x sibirica. The sequence goes on from JAGMVL010000801.1 coordinate 2,566,324, forward strand.
CGGGTTATTTATTACTTCGACACTCCTGCACTTGGGAGAAGACATCAATCTTTTGGTCGTGTCAAGTTTTTGGCGCCGTTGCCGGGGAGGTAAATTCTTGTATAAATTATAGTACTTATTTTATTTTCTCTTTTCACTTTCATTTTATCTAACTTTTGTTTCTTTTCTTTTGTTTCCTTTCCTTTCCTTTTCTTTTCTTCCTTTTATTATCTTCCTACACGTGCATGAGAGTTTGATCACGTACATGAAGTGGTAGACTTTGTAGGGTATCCTCATCATTTTCAGAAAATATGGCCGAAGAAGATAATCAGTCGCTTTATAATGAGAATAATGAGAATAACCGAGTGAGAACACTTAGAGACCACTTGAATCTTACAAGAACATGTGCACCCTCATGCATAGTTTTTCCTCCTGATGCATCTCATTTTAATTTTAAGCCAGGCATTATTCAACTTTTACCTTCTTTTCATGGCTTAGATCTAGAAAATCCAAACTTGCATTTAAGGGAATTTGAGGAGGTCCCGTAACACCTATAATGACTCAAATTATAGCATAAACACCATTAGATTAAAGCTTTTTCCTTTTTAATTAAAAGATAAAGTTAAAACATGGGTACAAAATTTGAGACCTGGATCCATTCGTGCTTGGGATGAAATGCAGCAACAATTTTTAAAGAAGTTTTTTCGTCCCACAAAACAAACTCTTTCAAAAGACAAATCATCACTTTCACTCAAAAACCGGGAGAAACATTTTACCAATGTTGGGATAGGTATCGAGACTTGCTTAATACTTGCCCCCATCATGGTTTTGAAACATGAAGATTAGTTTCACATTTTTATGAAGGATTAACACCTAGAGATAGGCAAATGGTTGAATTGATGTGCAATGGAATTTTTGAAGATAAAGACCCTAATGAAGCAATGGAGTACTTAGGTTTGCTAGCTGAAAATGCATAAAATTAGGACACCACAGGTACTTATGAGGCACTATGTAAAACTCAACCTCATACATCTAGTGGGGGTATGTACAACCTTAGAAAAGATCATGACCTCCAAGCTAAGTTTGCATCTTTAGCCAAAAAAGTCGAAGCACTAGAATTGAAAAAGAGTGGTCAATTAAAATTTGTTCAAGACATTGCGTGTCAAATCGTGAAACCAACGAACATTCAACAAATGACTCGTCCAACCTTGCCTTCTTTTAAAGAATGTCTCCATGAACAACACCACGCATTAAACAGTTTTTAAAGGCCCAACCATAACCCATATTCGCAAACATATAACCCTGGTTGGAGAAATCATCTAAATTTTAGTTGGAAGAGTGAGAACAATAATGCTCAAACTTCACAGCCACCGTTTCAAGCACACCATAATTTTCAAAATTCTCATGGATATGCACCTCCTTATGCTCCCCCTCCCGTAAGAAATCTTGAGAAAACATTGCATGCATTTATGGAAAAGCAAGAGGCAATTAACACTCAACTTGCTCAAAGCATGACAGATTTTAAAGATACTCTTGCAAAGTTCACATCGCTCTCGGTTTCCAAGAGAAAGGTAAGTTTCCATCTCAACCACAACAAAATCCCAAGGGGCAATACAATGCGAATGCAAGTAGTTCGGGAAGCCAACAAATGGATCATGTAAAATCAGTCATCACTCTTCGCAGTGGTAAGGTTATTGAAAAACCCATTCTTGAACCTTGTGAGAATGATGATGAGTCAATCTCGAGGGTAAGGAAGGGGTTGAATCGAACATTGTAAAAAAAAGATCGATTCTTCGCAAGACTTCCATTTCCTCATGTCATGACCAAACAAAGGAAAGTCAATCACAACTCGAAATCTTTAAAACCTTCAAACGGTAAGGATCAATATACCTTTCTTTGGATGCTATTAAACAGGTTCCTTCTTATGCTAAATTTTTGAAAGATCTCGTGCAAGTGAAGAGAAAACCGAATGTGAAAAAGAAAGCCTTTTTAGCCAAACAAGTAAGTGCCATTCTTCGGAACAATAATGCTTTGAAATATAAAGACCCGGTTGTCTACAATTTCTTGCTTTATCGGAGAACATAAAATTGAAACTGACCTTACTTGATCTTAGAGCTAGTGTGAATTTACTTCCATATTCAGTTTTCAAAGTCTCAATCTAGGTGAGTTAAAACCAACTTATGTAACTCTTTTACTTGCCAATAGATTCGTAAAAGTGCCTAGAGGAATAGTTGAAGATATGTTAGTACAAGTTGATAAATTCATTTATCCTGTGGATTTTATTATTTTGGACACACAACCTATTAAAGCATGTAATTCATTTCATGTTATTTTAGGACGTCTGTTTCTTACAATTTCTAATGCATTGATTAATTGTAGGAATGGACTGATGAAACTATCATTTGGAAACATGACATTGGAGATGAATATTTTTAACATTTGCAAGCAACCTGGAGATGATAATGATTTACAAGAAGTAGATGTTATTGAAGAAATAGTTTATGATCAACTTGAATCTACTTTGAGTAAAATTGAGTTTGATGAATCTGAAGATTTGCAAATGATTTATTCCCAGGAAGAAATCACGGATGAAAAAGGCACCGAAAATGTTGATGTGGATCTTTTGTCAAGAGTGACAATAGATTCGACATCCGACATCACACCAATCGATGATTACTTTCCTCACGAATCCTTACTTTCTCTTAGTCCAATGCCTTGGTTTGCTAATCATATCAATTTTCTTGCAACAAGAGATTTGCCGACTCACCGGAGTACCGAAGACAAAGGAAAGTTTTTGAACGAAGTGAAGAACTTTTATTGGGATGACCCTTACTTATTCAAAAATTGTCTTGATCAAATATTTCAAAGATGCATTCCCGACAATGAGGTAAGTAGTGTCATTAAACTTTGTCATTTTGAGGCACGTGGGAGTCATTTCTCGTAAAAAAAGACAACTGCAAAAATCTTACAATGTGGATTTTATTGGCCCACCATGTTCAAAGACACACATGTGTTCTGCAAAGCTTGTGAAAATTGTCAAAAGTTAAGATTTATTTCAAAACATAAGGAATCTTTAGATAATCTTCTATTGACTTTTAAGACATATCCTGGTGGAGATGTGCATGGTGCATTTCGGGACTTATGACCCCATTTCCATAAAAAACATGCTCGACTTAGTCTTGGGAATCGACTAAAAAAGACTGCTGTTTGCCGTTTTAAGAAAACTGGATGGGAAGCCTATTCCCGACCCATAGAGGGTGTTTAAGCCGTTCTTGGACGTAAAACCAAGGGAAGATGTGAGCCACAATCACAACTATGATTTGAGTCTTAGTTTGTAAAAATTTGTGTCTTTTGGTTTTATTAATAGCATAGTATTTTTTTTTCTGTTTTGTTATCTCTTATATTTGTTTAAGTGTGTTTCAGGATTGTCAGTGTTCCGCTTCAGGTGATAACTTCTATACTCTATCTTTTCTACCTTAGGACATTGAGGACAATGTCTCGTTTTGGTTGGGGGAGAGGGTAGTAGTTGACAAAAAAAAAACTAACCAACTAACCGCTTTTGTTTTTTAAAACCATTTGGCAAAGCTGTTATTACTAGGATGACAAAGTAAGGGGGAATTTTATTGACTCTTGAGACGCATCTTAGTAAACATTTTCTAATGGTTATTTGCAATATTCATAACAAGGTTTATCAAAATACTTCTTGAAATATTCAGGTTTACAAACTCTCGCATTGTTATCACTTGATTCTGCTCATATACTCATTTAACAAGTATTTTTAAACCTTCATTTTCACACACACACACACTCTGACATATGATTGTGGGTTGCACATTGGATTATTACATTATTTATGTTCTTTTGTTAAAGGTAACAACTAAGGGAAAGGGATAATATATGATTTGCAAAAAAAAAGAAGAACAAATTGATAATATTGATGATAATAAAAACATAGATAAGTTTGGTTTCGTAGCCTCCATAACCTAAGCAATTAAGCCCGGATGGGTGTTTTAACACCTAATACCCTAAAGTCAACTGACTTGGGAGCTATTGACTCAAAGCTTGTTACATGGGTTAAGGAGAAAAGCTTAAGGGAATCAAACATTGCACTATCTACGTATCATTATCTGTAACCCGAGTTACTAAGCTCGTAGAGGTGTCTCAACACCTAATGCCCTAAGACCAACTGGTCTGGGAGTCATTAGCCAAAAGCTCGTTACATGGGTTAAAGATGCATTGTGTTTTAAGTTATATGTATATATATTTAAAAAGAAAAAAAAAGATAATAATCCCAACCCAAGGAAGTTAACCTTAAACATTAGAACAAAATATTGTTTTCTTCCAATAAAAGCCCCATCATCTATGTTTTCATACATTGAGCACATAAAAATGAAGGTTTATTAATATTTTGTTTAAGAGGTATTGAGCAGATATAAAAATTTAATGAGAGTTTGTTTATCTCAATAGATTAATGGAAGTTGAATGATGAATGCCTTGCTTTGTGGAATTTGCAAATTGTTTTTCTATTTTAACACTTTGATTACTAGGGACTAGTAATAAGCTGGTTGGGGGGGGGTGTGATTAGTACTTAAAAGTGCATTTTTATCAAGGTTTTATATCATCATTTTGCACTTAAAGTATCAATAACTCCTTAACTAAAGCAAGTTTTATAATAACAAGTCGATACCATAAGATACCTTTAATTTATGGTAAATGTTCATCTTAAATACATGCCTATCATATAAATGAAAGGATTGATTGATGAGTTTAAGTACGGAAATTGAAAGGACAAAGAAAGGGCCAAACTTAGAAAAGAGATGCTGGTTCAGTCCAAACCGGAACACCTGTTCGGTCATTGGGTCATATCTGGAGCTGTAGATCTTGGATTTAGGTCTGCCTTATATGGATGGAAAGCTAAGACATAGGCCTAAAACTTTCATGGGGAGTCTAAGATTTAAAAAGGCTGTTTTCAAGTCCAAATTGTAACAACAACGGAGAAGTCCGAATCCGTCTCTGCAGCTTAGACACCGTTCGGTGTTCAGCCCATATCTCAAGTTCTAGAAGTTCAAATGACCTCAACTTTCTTTTTCTTGAAAGCTGAGACAATTTCCTAGAACTTTCATGATTTAAGTCTGTTCAAATTATGACGTTATCAATGACGTTTTTGGCAGACAAGAAGATAAGGATTGTCACCAAGTCAAGATGTGGCCATCCACTCAATAATTAGTCAACAAATCAAAAGTTCTGAATTTTGGCCTATAAAAGGAGGCATTTGCCATGTATTTAGGCATCTTGGTTTGCGGATCAAGATCATGCTCTTGCTCTCTCTTTATATTTTGTAATGCTTAAGTTTTGCTTATATTAATCTCTTTCTTATGCTTTTCATTTCCTTTCCTTGCTTATTTATGCTTTTCTCTTTCATGATGTTTAGCTAAGTTTATCATGTCAAGGTGAAAAGGTTACACTAATGGTGTAAGAATAAGTATAACATAAACTCAACATGGAGCTTAATGCTTGATACTAACATGTTTTGTATTTGTTATGTTGTTCACTTTTAATACTTTGCTTGTTAAATGGTTAATCTAGATTTATGTTGTATAAACCTTGGTACAACAAATACTTGGCACTTTCATAGCCCAACCGTATGGTATAACCGATACCTGTGCTATGAAAGGAACTTGATTTGTTGTTAACATGAGTTATAATCATGAATGCCTGACAACATTTACAAGTATTAGAATTATTCAAATAAGATAACTAATGTAATCATGTTAACAATTTATAATCCGATTAGAACCTCCTTTGTGTGTGGTTTCCAGTTGAGTAATAAGAGTTTATACTATACTTGTTTGAAATACCATTAGTGGATCCTCTAACATTGACAATTGTTTTTATCATTGTTTAATCCTTACATCAATATCACATCTCAAAGCTCTCTTTATTATTTCTATCATTGTTGTTGTTGTTGTTGTTGTTGTTATTTATAATTTACAGAATTAACCTCCATGTGGTTCGACCCTGGTCTTGCCAGGTTATTTATTACTTCGACAGTCCTGCACTTGGGAGAAGACATTAATCTTTTGGTCGTGTCAGTTGGGATTGATATAAAGACTTGCTTAATACCTGTCCTCATCATGGTTTTGAAACATGGAGATTGGTCTCATAATTTTATGAAGGGTTAACATCTAAAGATAGGCAAATGGTGGAATTAATGTGCAATGAAACTTTTGAAGATAAAGACCCCGATGAAGCAATGGAGTACCTAGATTTGCTAGCTGAAAATGCTCAAAATTGAGACACCACAGGTACGTGTGAGGCACCAGGTAAAACTCAACCTCATACATTTAATGGAGGCATGTACAACCTTAGGGAAGATCATGACCTCCAAGCCAAATTTGCATCTTTAGCTAAAAAAGTTGAGGCACTAGAATTAAAAAAGAGTGGTCAATTAAAATCTGTTCAAGAAATTATATGTCAAATTTGTGAAACTAATGAACAATCAACTAATGATTGTCCAACTTTGCCTTCTTTTAATCACCCAAATTTGAGTTGGAAGAATGGTAACAATAATGCACAAACTTCACAGCCACCATTTCAAGAATTTTTAAAATTCTCATGGATATGCACCTTCTTATGTTCCCCCTCCTAGAAGAAATGTTGAGGAAACATTGCATGCATTCATTGAAAAGCACGAGACAATCAACACTCAACTTGCTCAAAGCATGATAGATTTTAAAGATACTTTTGCAAAATTCACATCTGCTCTAAGTTTTTAGGAGAAAGGTAAGTTATCATCTCAACCACAGCAAAATCCCAAAGGGCAATACAATTCAAGTGCAACTAGTTCCGGAAGCCAACACATGGATCAATTCCAATCAGTCATTACGCTCCACAGTGCTAAGGTTATTGAAAAACCCGTTCTTGAACCTTGTGAGAAAGATGATGAGTCAATCTCTGAGGGTAAGGAAGGGGTTAAACCTGAACATTGCAAAGAACAGATTGATTCCCCACTAGTACTTCCATTTTCTCATGCCATGGCCAAACAAAGGGAAGTCAATCACGATTTTGAAATCTTTGAAACTTTCAAACATGAAGAAATCGAGGACAAAAAAGGCACTGAAAATGTTGTCACGGATCATTTGTTAAAATTGACAATAGATTCAACATCTGACATCACACCAATTGGTGATTACTTTCCTGATAAATCTTTACTTTCTCTTAGTTCGATACCTTGGTCTGCTAATATTGACAATTTTCTTACTTCGGGATTTTTGCCAGCTCACATGGATACCCAAGATAAAAGAAAGTTTTTGAGTGACGTGCAAAACTTTTATTGGGATGACCCTTACTTAATCAAATATTGTCCTGATCAAATATTTCAAAGATGCATTCCCGACAATGAGGTAAGTAGTGTCGTTAAATTTTGTCACTCTGAGTCATGTGGAGATCATTTCTCGTCAAAAAAGATGACTGCAAAAATCTTACAATGTGGATTCTATTGGCCCACTATGTTCAAATACCCATATGCATTCTGCAAAACCTGTGGAAATTGTCAAAAGGTGGGATTTATTTCAAAGCATGGAGAGTCTTTAGTTAATCTTCTATTGACTTTTAAGTTTCATCATAGTGGAGATGTGCATCGTGCAATTCATGTTTTATGGCCTCATTTTCATAAAGAACATGATCGACATAGTCTTGGGAATCGACTAAAAAGACCTCGTTTGCCGGTTTTTAAGAAAACTGGATGGGAAGCCTATCCCGGACCCATAAAGGGCGTTTAAGCCGTTCTTAGACGTAAAACCAAGGGAAGATGTGAGCCACAATCACAACTATGATTTAAGCCTTAGCTTGTAAAAATTTGTGTATTTTGGTTTTATTAATAACATAATATTTGTGTTTTATTCTTTTTTATATTTGTTTAAGTGTGTTTCAGATTTGTTAATAGTTGCTATTTCAGGTGATGTCTTCTATACTGTATCTTTCTGCCTTAGAACATTGAGGACAATATCTCGTTTTGGTTGAGGGGAGAGGGTAATAGTTGATTTTAAAGGGTAGTAGTTGATATTAAAAAAAAATAACATATGATTGTGTTTTCTATTATTAAAATCATTTGCAAAACTGTTGTTACTAGGATGGCAAAGTAAAGGAGAAATTTTAATGACTGTTGAGACGCATCTTAGTAAACATTCTTAACAAGGTCTATCAGATTACTTCTTGAAATATTTAGGTTTACAAACTCTCGTATTGTTATCACTTGATTCTGCTGATATACTCATTTAACAAGTATTCCTTATATAACCTTCATTTTCACACACACACACTTTAACATATGATTGTGGGTTGCACATTAGATTATTACATTATTCATGTTCTTTTGTTAAAGGTAACAACTAAGAGAAAGAGATAGTATATAATATGCAACAAAAAAAAAACAAAAAAAAACAAAAAAAAATAACAAATTGAATAAATAAAAAAGTAGATAAGTTTGGTTTCGTAGCCTCCTTGACTTGAGCAATTAAGCCCTAAGGGGTGTTTTAACACCTAGTACCCTCAAGTCAACTGACTTGGGAGCTATTGGCCCAATGCTTGTTACATGGGTTGAGGAGAAAAGCTTAAGAGAATCAAACATTACACCATCTACGTATCAGTAACTGCAACCCGAGTTACTAAGCTCTTAGGGGTGTCTCAACACCTGATGCCCTAAGACCAAATGGTTTGGGAGTCATTAGTTGAAATCTCGATACATGGGTTCAAGATACATTGTGTTATAAATTCTTGCTTTTTTAAAAAATAAAAGATAATAATCCCAACCCAAGGAAGTTAACCTTAAACATTGGAACAAAATTTTGTTTTCTTCCATGAAAAGTGCCTTATCTATGTTTTCATACATTAAGCACATAAACAGAAGGTTTATTAATATCTTGTTTCAACAGTATGAAGCATATATATAAATTTAATGAGAGTTTGTTTATTTGGATAGATTAATGAAAGTTAAATGATGAATGCCTTGCTTTGTGGAACTTGCAAATTATTTTTATATTTTAACGCTTTGATTACTAGGGACTAGTAATAAGCTGGTTGGGGGGTGTGATTAGTACTTCAAAGTGCATTCTCATTAAGGCTTTATATCATCATATTGCACCTAAAGTATCATTAAATTCCCCAACTAAAGCATGTTTTATAATAACAAGTCTGATAATATAATATATCTTTAATTTATGGTAAATGCTTATTTTGAATGCAGATATATCTCATAATTCAAAGGATTGATTGATGTGATTAACTATTGAAAGTGAAGAGACAAAAAGAGGACTAAGCTAAGAGAAAAGATCTTTGGTTCAATTCCAAACTGGAACACCATTCGGTTATTGGATCATAACTGGAGTTGTAGACCTTGGATTTAGGTATGCTTTATATGGATGGAAAGCTAATACATAGACCTAAAACTTTTATGGGAGTCCAAGACTCAATTCTTCCATTTTCAAGTTCAAATCTTAGCAACAACAGAGAAGTCGGAATTTGTCCTGCGGCTCGGACGCATTAATCGTTCGGTTTTTAGCTCATATCTTGAGTTTTAGAAGTCCAAATGAGCCATATTTTTTTTTGTTGAAAAGCTAAAATAATTGCCCACAACTTTCATAAAACAAAGGGCTCAAATTCTGATGTTAGCAATGACGTTTTGGCCAGCCAACAATATCAATAACCAACAGCCAAAAATGTCAAAAACCAGCCACCAAATCAATGGTTGGCCACCAACTATTTTCTTAGTCAACCAATTAATAGTTCTGAATTTTAGCCTATAAAAGAAGGCATTTGCCATATATTTAGTCATCATGGTTTTCAGATGAAGATCATGTTCTTGCTTTCTTTCTTTATATTTTTGTAATGCTTAAGTTTTGTTTTCATTAATCTCTTGTTTATACTTTTTATCATAACTATGTTCTTATCTAATTTATTTATGTTCTTCTTCTTCATTATGTTTAGCTAAGTTAATTATGTCAAGGTGAAAAGGTTTCACTAGTGGTGTTAGAATATGTATAATATAAACTCAACATGGACTTTAATGTTTATATCCAAGAAAGATTGTTATTAACATGTTTTATCTTTTTATCTTACTAATTCTTAATACCTTGCTTGTTAAATGGTTAATCTAGATTTGTGTTGTATAACACTTGGTACAATAAATGCTTGATCCTTTATAGTCTTCGGCCAACATTGTTATTATGATAGGAACTTGATTTGTTGTTAACATAAGTTAGCATCATGAATACCTGACAATATTTACAAGTATGGTGTTACTTAGATAAGATGATTAATATGATCTTGTTAATACTTTATAATGAGCCATTAACAATAAATCATCCGATTGGAACCTCCTTTGTGTGTGGTTTCCAGTTGAGTAATAAAAAGAGTTAATTATACTTATTTGAAATACCATTAGTGGATCCTCTAACCTTGACATCTTTTTTTATCATTGTTTAGTCTTCACATCTCAAAGTCCTCTTTAAATCATCATCATCATCATCATCATTATTACTATTATTATTTATAATTTATATAGTTCACCTCCCTGTGGGTCGACCCCGGTCTTGCCGGGTTATTTATTACTTTGACACTCCTGCACTTGGGATAAGACATCAACTCTTCGATCGTGTCAGCTGTTTCAGGTGATGTCTTCTATACTCTATCTTTCTATCTTAGGACATTGAGGACAATGTCTCGTTTTGGTTAGGGGAGAGGGTAGTAGTTGACATTAAAAAAAAACTAACTAACCAACTAACTGTTTTTGTTTTTAATAAAACCATTTGGCAAAATTGTTATTACTAGGATGGCAGAGTAAGGGGGAATTTTATTGACTCTTAAGATGCATCTTAGTAAATATTTTCTAATGGTTATTTGCAATATTCATAACAAGGTCTATCACATACTTCTCTTGAAATATTCAGGTTTACAAACTCCCGCATTGTTATCACTTGATTCTGCTCATATACTCATTTAACAAGTATTCTTAAACCTTCATTTTCACACACACAATTTAACATATTATTGTGGGTTGCACATTGGATTATTACATTATTTTTGTTCTTTTGTTAAAGGTAACAACTAAGGGAAATGGATGGTATATAATTTGCAAAAAAATAAAAAAATTATTACAAAAAAATAAAAAAATTAAAAAAAATTGATGATAATAAAAACATAGATACGTTTGGTTTCGTAGCCTCCTTAACCTAAGCAATTAAGCCCGAAGGGGTGTTTTAACACCTAATACCCTAAGGTCAACTGACTTGGGAGCTATTGGCCCAACGCTTGTTACATGGGTTGAGGAGAAAAGCTTAAGGGAATCAAACATTGCACTATCTACGTATCAAGATCTCGCAACCCTAGTTACTAAGCTCGTAGGGGTGTCTCAACACCTAATGCCCTAAGACCAACTGTGTCGGGAGTCATTAGCCGAAAGCTCGTTACATGGGTTAAAGATGCATTGTGTTTTAAGTTTTATGTATATATATTAAAAAAGAGAGAGAAAAAAAAAGAAAAAGATAATAATCCCAACCCAAGGAAGTTAACCTTAAACATTAGAACAAAAATTTTGTTTTCTTCCATGTAAAGCCCCATAACTATGTGTTGATATATTGAGCACAAAAGGAAGGTTTATTAATACCATGTTTAAGAGGTATTGAGCAGATATATAAATTTAATGAGAGTTTTTTTTTATCTGGATAGATTAATGGAAGTTGAATGATGAATGCCTTGCTTTGTGGAATTTGCAAATTGTTTTTTCTATTTTAACGCTTTGAGTACTAGGGACTAGTAATAAGCTGGTTGGAGGGTATGATTGGTACTTAAAAGTGCATTTTTATCAAGGTTTTATATCATCATTTTGCACTTGAAGTATCAATAACTCCTTAACTAAAGCATGTTTTATAATAACAAGTCGATACTATAAGATACCTTTAATTTATGAAAAATGTTCATCATAAATGCAGTCCTATCACATAAATCAAAGGATTGATTGATGAGTTTAAGTATTGAAATTGAAAGGATAAAGAGAGGGTGAAGCTTAGAAAAGAGATCTTTGGTTCAGTCCAAACTGGAACACTGTCCGGTCATTGGGTCATATCTGGAGCTGTAGATCTTGGATTTTCAATTTGGTTTATATGGCTAGATAGCTAAGACATAGGCCTAAAACATTCATGAGGAGTGAAAGACTCAATTGTGCTGCTTTCAAGTCCAAATCTTAGCAACAACGGAGAAGTCTGAACCTGTCCTCCAGCCCAGACACTGTTCAGTGTTCAACTCATATCTCGAGTTCTAGAAGTCCAAATACACTGATTATTTTTTTGTTGGAAAGCTGAGACAATTTCCTAGAACTTTCATTGGGGCAATCTGTTCATATTCGGACGTTAGCAATGATGTTTTGTTCAAACAAGAAGTAAGGATTGTCACCAAGTCAAGATGTGGCCACCCACTCAACAATTAGTCATCAAATCAATAGTTCCAAATTTTGGCCTATAAAAGGAGGTATTTGCCATGCATTTAGGCATCTTGGTTTTCAAATCAAGATCATGCTCTTGCTCTCTCTTTTCATATTTTTGTAATGCTTAAGTTTTGTTTATATTAATCTCTTGTTTATGCTATTGATTTCATTTCCTTTACTTACTTAATTATATCTTATTTATGTTCTTATCTTGTTTATTTATGTTTCTTTCTTTCATTATGTTTAGCTAAATTTATTATGTCATGCTGAAAAGGTTACACTAATGGTGTAAGAATAAGTATAGAATAAACTCAACATGGACCTTAATGTTTGATATTAACATGTTTTGTATTTGTTATCTTATTCACTCTTAATACTTTGCTTGTTAAATGGTTAATCTAGATTTATGTTATATAACCCTTGGTACAACAAATACTTGGAACTTTCATAGCCCAAACCGTATGGTATAACCGACACCTGTGCTATGAAAGGAACTTAATTTGTTGTTAACATAAGTTATAATCATGAATGCCTGACAACATTTACAAGTATTAGCATTATTCGAATAAGATAACTAATGTAATCATGTTAACAATTTATAATCTGATTGGAACTTCCTTTGTGTGTGGTTTCCAGTTGAATAATAAGAGTTTATACTATACTTGTTTGAAATACCATTAGTGGATCCTTTAACCTTGACATTTGTTTTTATCATTGTTTAATCCTCACATTGATCTTCCATCTCAAAGTTCTCATCAACTTCTTCTTCTTCTTTTTCTTTATTATTAGTATTACTGTTGCTATTACTATTACTATTAGTATTACTATTACTATTACTATTACTATTACTATTATTATTACTATTATTATTACTATTATTGTTGTTATTGTTGTTGTTGTTACTATTATTATTTATAATTTATACAATTAACGTCCTTGTGATTCGACCCCGGCCTTCTGGGTTATTTATTACTTCGACAGTCCTGCACTTGGAAAAAGATATCAATCTTTTAGTCGTGTCAGGTTCACATAAAAAACTATTAAAATAGGTTTAGGGGATGTTTGCCAAACACACCCTTAAACCAAAAAACCTTTAGCAAAAACATTTCCAACCAAACAAGGTCTTAACCTTTGACCTAATTTCGACCCGACTGGGTTGACCTGAAATATTTGGTCCGACCATCAACCAAACTAAAGACATGGTTTGACCTAAAAACTAAACAAAAAATAAAACCAAAACTTAAAACGAATCAAATGCGAAAAAAAAAACACGAAGAACACAAAGAACATTCATACAAATTCCAGCAATATGATTCTTAAACTAGACCAAATACGATCAAAACAAGGCCATAGACATATTATGAATCATGCAATATGATGTAGCTATATTATTTGATAGTTTTACCCATATTTACCTAGTATTTTGCCTATGTTATATATATAAAATGTCTTGATATTCTTTATTTTATGTTTTGAAGGCACTTTTAGATGTAAGATTCAAAAAGAAGTAAATTGAAGAAAATCGACAGATTTGACCCCCGATCGATGTTTTGTGCAAAACTTGAGTTCTAGAAGTTGAAACGAAGTGATTTCAGTGGCATTAGAAAGCTAACATCCATACCTTTCTATAAATTTATGGCAAGAAAAAAAAAAGAAAGAGCATGGAAATAACAGCCTTCAAAGACAAATCTCGCATTTTTCCAATGTTGACCTTCGGCCATTCCAACTTGAGTATTTTAAGATAGAGAAGTCCCTTTGATGTAAACTTAATTTTGTTAGATTTCTTATTCTAAAACCTATCAACATACCAAATTGTAACAGAAAAAGATCCCATATGAGAGAGATATAAGTTTTATAAGATGACACATGAATTCTGCTAGAAGACAGGTTTTGTGAAGAAATAAGTCCAAATTACTTCCCAAAGCATCCAAACCGACATCCAAGTCTTTATTTCTATAATTTAACTCTGCTAAGTCCAAAGTCAAAGCTTGAGGATTTTATGCAAGGCTATTTCTCTTTTTTTAGGAAAATAGTTTTTGAACTACTTAAATGTAAATTTTCTACTTAGGTAAGGACTATTTTTTAGGAAAGAAGGATTAAGGTTTCCTATCAAATAAAAAGAAAGAGAGAAAGGAAGAGAGGGGCCGGCCAGAAGAGAAGAAAAACACACCCTTTCCTCCACAAACCCGAAATCATGCATTCTTCTTTCTTTTTGATTAGTTGTTCAATAGACATGCAATGCTAAACTCTTTTTCTTGGTTGCAAGGACACAAAACCTTCAAATTTCAAGAACTGTGAGATTTGTTTTACCTTTTCTTTTCAGTTTATATGATGAATATGTTTCTTGTCCTATGCTTATTTCCTATGATTGTTTATTTTAATTGCTAGAGCAAAATCTGAAGTGATTTTAGTTGATTCTTATGCCGTGATTATTATTTTCTGTGTGAAAACCCTGAAAATTTATAATTTAAATATGTAGATGTGTAAACCCTCATGTAAACGTAAAACTGAAAGTGGTAATAAAGAATGCATTATAATAAAGGATAGTGCAATGAAAAGGGTAGGATTTGAAGGTGCAAGCACCGATTAAAAATCAATGATGTTATTTTGAAACGGTAATAAGCCCGATAAATAAATAAAGGTGGAAATCCTAAAATGAATACATTCCAAAATAATAAAATGACCTTAAAGGTTTAGAAGGATAATTGATATGATTTTTTGTGAAGATTGAAC
Source organism: Populus x sibirica (assembly GCA_019202695.1). Lineage (NCBI taxonomy): Eukaryota > Viridiplantae > Streptophyta > Magnoliopsida > Malpighiales > Salicaceae > Populus > Populus x sibirica. The sequence continues at coordinate 2,581,514 of JAGMVL010000801.1, forward strand.
AAGAAAAATTTAGATTGTTTATGAAAAGTCATGAACTGAACAAGTTTACATTAGGAAGCAGAGCTCTCAATCCAATTGTCGGATCAGGATGAAATTTTGCATGAAGTCTATTAATATGTTTTCCTACCTTGGTTAAATATCTCATCCCAATCGGAGTTTGGTAAAGACTAGCAATTTAAGTAGAAATAAACTAGATAGTTTACATGAAAAATAAAATAAAATACATAAAGGCATGAATGAGGGACAAAATTATAATTATGGAAAAAGGTACCTATAAAACTACAAAGAGGCCACCAGTTAAAAAAAAAGAAAAAAAATAGAGAAAAGCGGATAGAGAGAGAGCTGCAGATTTTGGAGAAAAACCAATAATAATCCGGTGGCCATATCTCTGGAATCTACCGTTGGATCATGCTGAATTTTGAATATGTTGTTCTTATTACACTCCTCTACTAACTTAACGGAGGGATTGGAAGGAACATAATCCGTTTGACCGAAATCATCATCGGACATTTCCCGGAAAACAAAAAGGAAATGCACCCGGAGGGCAGTTTGGTCGCCGATTGATTTTTCTCTTTTCCACCGTTGGATCATGCTCATTCCTGGATATGTGGTGTGCCTAGATGTTGCCTTCATTCTAGATGGTGGTGATTGGAAACGCATTCTCGGGCAAGGTTTCGTGCATGTTGAACAGTTGCTCGTCCATTTTCAGGTAAGTTTGGTTTTATGCAGATCTAGGGAGATCTAACCGTTGGATCATTATGATTGTGAGATATATTATGCACAACTCTATGATATGTAGTTTGACCGTTGGGTTTAAAACAATAATCAGAGGTTGATGACTTATTGCCTTTTGAATCTATTGTTTGTTTTGGCAAAATGTAGTAAGCTTGATTAAATACATGTTTTGATGAAATTAGAATTGTGTGGGTGTAGGTTTTATGGAAGATGTAATGGTAAAGTATGTTCTTGTTATTATTATTATTATAGATTAATTGTGTATTCTTTATATGAGGGGAAGAATGATTATTGTGTAAGAATAGTAAGGAACATTGCTATATGAACAAGTTGATTGAATACAAAGCTAACTTGTTGGTTGTGTGGATATAAATGGGGTGGAACCATGAAGAAATTAAAATGAAAGAAATTTGGAAAATAAAACATATTTAAAGTTAGCCATAAGTATTTTTGGCAAATTGATTAGTTAATGAAGATTGTCATGGATTACAACTAGTAGGGTGAAATTGTTGTTGTGATAATGATCTAAGAATATTAATTGTTAAGGTTTGCCATATATGTTTAATCATACGAGGAGAAAGCGAAAGAAAATGAATAGTTCATCATTTTGTTGTATTAATAATAATAATAATAGGAGAAATCCCAAAAGGAATGAGTTTTCTTATTTTGGTCAAATCTTGCTATATTGTAGAGGTAGGGAAATTGTTTGAATGTTTTGCTTTAGAATTGGTTTGAATTTGTGATTTAATGATGCTAAATGACCTTGGATGATGTTGTTTTTGCATGAAAATAAGTTGGAAGTTGAAAAGGATTTCCAAGGAATGAAAATCCTCGTTGTCCAAAATTTTAGCTATAAAGGAGGGACTATTGTGATTGTTGATTTTAACCCTTAAAACAAAATATTTGGAGTTGGTTTCTTCATAAAAGTTGTATTTCCATGTTTTAGCCTTTCATAGAGATAAATCACGCCCAAAACTGAGTTTTATAGCTTTAGTTATGATTAAGACACTAGATAGTGTTCTGGGTTGGTTATGCTAAATTGATCGGAATTAGACAATTTTTAATCTTTGCTTGGAATTCTTTGTTGAGTGATGGTTTTGATAATAAAATTATAAGAATAAATATAAATATGAAAATGAGTAAGAGTATGAGATCTTAAAAAAAATTCCTTGTGATTGGTTTGAGAATACTAGTTGTATGAGAATTAAATCAAGATGTGATGTTGGTTGTATTATTGATAAAAATTAAATCCCTGGTGGTACAGGGGAAGCTGTGGGGACTGGACAATTGCATGGAGTGGCAGCACGTGCACCTATTCTAGGTAGGTGATTCATCACCTTATTTTGTAATTATTAGTTTTTCTTAAATATTTGTGTTGTGTGTTTAATTGATGTTAAAAGAATGAAACAAATGAATAAGTTGAGTGATTATTACAAATGAGAATTATTGGTAATTTAAGAGAAATTACCGAAATTATTTGGCTAACAGAATAGGTTAGCCAGGTGATGGGTAATTCGTACGGAATTACCAGATTGATTGTGGCAACCAAGATGGGTTAGCCAGATTTCTTGGGTAATTAAGAGAATTACCGGGTTTATTGGCTAACAAAAAAGGTTACTCGGATGCTAGGTAATTCGTATGGAATTACCGGATTGACTTTGGCAACCAAGATGGGTTAGCCAGATTTCTTGGGTAATTAAGAGAATTACCGGGTTTATTGGTTAACAAGTTAACCGGATGTTGGGTAATTCGTATGGAATTACCGGATTAATTGGCTAACAAAAGAGGTTAGTCGGATGCTAGGTAATTCGTATGGAATTACCGGATTGACTTTGGCAACCAAGATGGGTTAGCTAGATTTCTTGGGTAATTAAGAGAATTACCGGGTTTATTGGTTAACAAAAAAGTTAACTGGATATGAGGTAATTCGTATGGAATTACAGGATTGATTGACTAACAAAAGAAGTTAGCTGGAGGCTGGGTATTTCGTATGGAATTACCAAATGTACTGGTAACCGAGGAAGGTTAACCAAATGTGTGGGTAATTATATAAAATTACCAGAATTATTGGCAATCGAGATGAGTTAGTCGGATAGTTAAGTTTTGAAAAGATTATGTGAATTAATTGATTGAAGTTGGAAGTAGTAAATTCTAAATGTTATGAGTAAAATAATTAATATATGACTAAGATATTGAGTAAATTAATTAATGTGGTTATTGGGTAGACACAATGATTTGGAGATTGGAGGGGAATTGATAGATAATTGGTTACCATAGTGTTGGTGGCTAAGGATACATTACAATGAAACTTGACACCATAATTGTCGCGGGGCAACATCGTCTGGTGACGGCGAAAGCTCCTGTCGTGCCTCCTATGCGAGGGGTGTTGTGTTGGGAAGGGTTTTTGAATTTAATCATAAAATTATGATTAATTTTTAGGAGTCGCCACCTAGTATTATGGTCACTAGGAACCTATGGTCTGCGAGAGTCTGGGTAAGGGACTGGTTGTGCAAGGGGAAGACGCATCACCCCCATTGCACCCTACCTAAGGTAAGCTGTATTGTTGTTTGATTGTTTTTTTTTCTAAGTCGGGTTTCTATTCGTTGGTCTTTTCTAAGGTTCAAGGCAGATCTTTCTTCATGAGAAAGTCTCTACCTTATTGGGTTAAATCCTAACCATTCTAAAGTCTGAATTTTAGCATCGCATTTCTACACTTTGTATCTTTAATACCTAAGGGTGTACTTTATCGTGTAATTTTACACCTCACAAATATTAAAGTCTACATCTGGACCCTAAAAAAAAGATTGGAAAACGATTTTTGACATGTTAGCCAAATCCTAATGGATAATCATAAACTGGTTACGATATCCATTTTTTATTTTTGAACGTGAAAAAAAGATGCATTTTTTTTATGAAAAAAATATGCTTTGGAAAAATTTAGGATTTGGCCGTATGCAACAAAATATATTTTTTTATTTTTTGAAAAAGAGCTTTTTTTTTTAATGAAAAATTTCGAAGAAAACCGGGTATTTTAATACCAGATTTGTATTTTACAGTGTAAATATAAAACCCGATATTATGCAAAATTGGTAGAAAAATATTTGAGAAAATCACAATTTTTTTGAAACGATTTTTGAAATTTTTTTTATTTTTATTTTTTATTTTTATTTTTTTATTATATGTATTAATTAATTAAATATTATTTAAACATGTGGGGTGGGCCAAACACGGGACCCAAAAACAAATGGGCCGGCATTGGCCCAAAAAGGTTGGGCCGAACTCGGCCCAACATATTGTTTTTTATCTTGGGGACGGGCTAGACCCGGCCCGACCAACTAGGCTGGGCTAGAACGGAGTCCGGCCCGAAGCAACAGTTAGTCACCGCGGCCCGGTGACTAAGTTGCACGAAAAAAGTGCAACGTGAATTATAATTCACGTTGCACCGTTCACGTGCAGCGATAACGAGAGAAGGGAGGAAGAAGAAGAAGGGAGGCGGGAGGCTTACCTGGCGTTGAGGGAGCTGGCGTCTTGACTGGTGGTGCACGGTGTGGCTGCGGTGGTGAGGCCGGTGGCTGGTTCTGGTCACCGCTGGAAGAGGAAGAAAACAGAGGCTGCGAAGGAGAAGGGAAGCTCGCGGTTGGAGCTGTCGGAGTGGCTGAGGAGAGAGCTGCTACCCTGGCTGTCTTTGGGAAGGAAAAGAGTTTCTGGGCAAGGTGGTGGCCGCTGCTTCTGCTGTTTCCGCTACTGTCGAGGTCACAGTGGCAGAGAAGAAGATTTTTACAGAGGAGAGAGAGAGAGAGAAGTGGTGCAACCACCACGTGAGATGGTTTGATGGCTACCGGAGGTGGGGATGATGGAGAGAAGACGGGTGATGAAGATGGTGGTGGCTGAAGGCCACGATGGGAGAGAAGGCGAGAGAAAAGATCGGTTGCGGGAAAAATGGGCGAGGAAGGCTGGTTTTCGGCCGGCTTTGAGTTTGATTTTCTCCTCCCTCGAACGTGAAATCTGCTCCTATTTATAGGGGTGGAAGAGGGTAATCTTGTCTTCACAGGGGAATAAATTCCAGCCCTTGATTCGATTGGGAAGGATCCCAACCGTTGGCTCAAAGTAGGCATAGTGCACCTTGTCAATTTGCAAGCTGCAGTGCCCGAGGTGGCCTCTTTGGAGTGGCGCCATGTCCGTTTATGTGGCAGTGAGCCGGTGACGACCATACCCGGACGTAGAGGATGTCGGTGATTAGTTTCGTGCACGGTTTGGCAAATTTGGTGGACGTTAAGTGCATTAAATGCACCCGCAAAGGAGGTGACCGGACCGGATTTTACGGCAAAATAAGGAAGATAATGAATAGTGACCGAAGACGTGTTGTCCGGTCCCCCCCCCCCGTTTTTTTTTTAACTCAAAACGGCGCCGTTTTAGGTTTTAAATAGGGATTTCTTCGAAGTTCAAAGCGGTCCTCCAACTTTCTCTTTTATGCAATTATACCCCTACTTGACCTAAACTTTTGATTTAATGCAATTACACCCTTGCCGAATTTCAATTGGAACCCTGGATTTACGCGCCTTTTGCATATTAATCCCTGGTCTCGGATTTTTGCAATTTAACCCCTAATTGACCATTAAACTTTCAATTTCTTCAATTTAGTCCCCAGTTTTTGTCAATTACACCCCTATAGTCCGGCGCCTTTTGCAAATTGGTCCCTGGCTGTGAATTTCTTTAATTTAACCCCTAATTGACCCCAAAACTTCAATTTTCTTGCAATTTGGCCCCTAATTTCAATCAAATGACTTGGTAAAAATTAAATTTGGTCTCTTAAAATTTCAATCTTCTCAATTAAGCCCAAATTAGGCCCCCAAACTTAATTTTTCACCAATTAAGCCCCAAATAAAATTAATTTGACCCATTTAAAGTATAATTAAGTCCTTGCACTTAATTAAATCCTTCAATTGGACCCAAATTAATTCTTAAACATAATTAAAATTTAATTTGGCCCATGATTAAATCATATTGGCCTATTAAAAATTCTATTTCATTGGGCTTAATTTTTATGCAAATTCGTTCAATAATCATTTAATTTGACCTTGAATTTGCATTTTTTTCTTCATTCTTGGGCATAATGGGATACAATTAGGCCTTGAATTTCCTCCAAAAATTGCAACTTGATTTCCCGGCCTGCTTTCTCCACGTTCTCAGCCTTTATTTTATTTTTTGATTTTTATTTTGAAATAAATAAATAAATAAATAATTTTTGGGGAATAACCCATAATTGGGTTATGACAATAATGATGGTGGCTAAGGGCATAAATTGATACTTGACACTGTGATAAGGGTGACCAAGGTTATGTGAAGGATGCTTAGTGACCGTAGTGTCAATAACTAAGATTGTGTGCAAATGATACTTGGCAACCGTGGTTACAATGCATATGATGTTAATAAGAAAAATGAAAGGGTTCGGTATGAATGGAAGAATAAAATGACATTGATTAGCTATCCAGGTTTGGATTGCTAATGGTATCGATGAGGTTTCATCGGTGTCGGTATTTCTTAAATTGATTAGTCTAGCCCAATATTAGAAGACTAATGATACTAATGAGATTTATTAGTTTCGGCAATTACCTTCTAACAACAGATTCAGAAAAGGAAAAATATTGATTAATTATTCCAAAAGAATGAGATAAGCTAATGATACCAAGAGTGGAATATCTTGGTATCAAGTGAGAATTGATTTATAAGGAGATGGTGTTCGCAAACCGTTGAGTTGTGTTGAGATTTCCAAGATGGAATTATTCTTGGCAAATGAGATAGGATATTAGATGGATATTGGTAATAGATGGAAAATATATTGTAAAAGAGGTTTATGCCTAATTTTATATATCAAAAGAAATTTCGTAGAGATTATTGTCTACCATTGTTATTGCTTGTTACTATCTTTTATATTTATGTGTACATGTTAATTTCTATTTTCAAGTCCATCAAGGTCGCGTCAAGGTTAATACTAGTTTAGTTATCCTTTGCTTTTGACCATGTAAATTATTTGTAAATTAAAAGACTTATCTCCTAAAACTTGAGATGTAATATTAATTTGTAAATTTGAATGTATGTCTTTAATCTAATGGTTGAAACTCTTAGTACCTATTTTACCATGCATGTTTATAGTTGAAATTGAATCTTGCATTTGAACTACATTATATGATATTATTGAATAAGATGTGTTGTGTTGATGATAATGAGTTGGGTTGAGATCCAGGATGATTGGGTCGTGATTTTGAGTTATGAGATGTGAGATACTAGAAGTGTAAACAGGGTATATGTCGATAACTTGGGACCTACTAGTACAGGGGAGACTCTGCCAAAATTTTGGTAGAAATTTTGGTGGAACCTGTATATATATACCTGAAAATTTCCAATATATTGCGAAAAAGAATGTAGAAAAATCGAGGTTGTTACACTATGATTGTTATTTATTTTGTTAAAAAAAAAAGAAACAAAAACAGTGTTGCTTGCGGCGGTACTGTACAGTTACAATGCAAGTACTGTTCAAAATAGGTTTTTTGGTGGAATTAGGCCTCAGCCTTTTGTTTCCTGAAGGAAAACGATGTTCTAAAAGTCTTCTATTGGCCACTAGCCCCACCTTTTTATGGCCAAATTCCGTTGTTTTCTAGGGTTTTAGGTAGTTTTTGTGTTCTAGCGTAGGATTTTCATTAAGTTTTGTGGTTGATTTCTTTTGAGTTTTCTTGATGATTTATGTCTGTAACTCGTTTTACTAATCAAATAGAAAACACTTTACCCAGGTTATGAAAGGAAGCTCAAGTCAATACCATGGTTGTTGCACAACAACAGACACTCAAGGAGCGCCGTTTGCTCCCAACGTGGAGAATCAACCATTGTGCATAAACATTGATAACAATGCCAACTTCGAGCTCAAGTTTGGTTTTATAGACTTACCACCAATATACAATGGACTTGCCAGAGAAGATCCTCATACTCATCTCAAGGAATTCCACATGGTTTGCGTTGGCATGAAACATTACAGAGTTGACAAAAAACATGTTAAGTTAAAAGCTTTCCCTTTCTTTTTAAAAGAAGCAGCAAAGGCATGACTTTTCTCTATTCTCCTAAGTTCCATTTATACTTGGAATGGCATGAACAAGATTTTCCTTGGAAAGTATTTCCCAGCCTCTCGAGTTGCCAACATAAGGAAAGAAATATGTGGGATTCGGCAGTCTCATGAGGAGACACTCTCCGAGTATCGGGAAAGATTTGAGCAAATTATGCATTCAATGCCTTCATCATCAAATACTCAATTTGCTGCTCATTCAATATTTCTATGAAGGACTGATGCGTACTGACCGCAATATCATTGATGTGGCAAGTGGAGGGGTATTGGTGGATAAAACACCCGAGGTTGCACACCAATTGATCTCAAATATGGAAGCCAACTCGAAACAATTTGGCATGCGTGGAGACCTTCCAGGCAAACAGGTAAATGAGGTAAGTATTACTAACCTTGAGAATAAAGTTAATAATCTTACTTCTCTTGTGCATTCTTTGGCTTGTGAAAATGTACAAGTGAAAGTTTGTAGCATATGCTCGTTACAAGGACATACTTTGGATATGTGCCCAACAATGCAAGAAGATTACATTGAACAAGCTAATGCAGTTGATGGAGCATTGAATGGATAACCCCAGTGTAAGTATGATCCTTTTTCTAACACGTATAATCTCAGATGGAGAGATCATCTGAACTTATGCTATGGGAACCCGCCTTAATAAGGCAAATCCAGATTGATAATTCCATCCCATGGATTTCAGTCCCAACAGAATTATCGAGCGAGACAGCCCCCTGCATTCACAAATTCCAATGTTATGGGGTCATCGAGTGATGATCTTTGTGAGATGATGAAAACCTTGGCTTTTAACACTGTGACCTTGCAACAAAATATCATGTCTTTTCAATAAGAAACAAGGTCAAGTATTCACAACTTAGAGAAGCAAATGGGGCAAGTGGCTTCAAGTATAGGGAAATTGAAAGCACAAATGAATGGAAAATTGCCCTCCCAAGCATTGAATCCAAAAGAGAATGTTAGTGTGATCATGTTGCGAAATGGGAAAGAACTTGAAGAGTGAAGGTCAAAACAAATTGAGATGGAGGAAGAAGAGGAGATATAAACCGAACTGAGTATAAAGAAAAAACACCCCACTCCTCTACCAATTGAAACAACGACCAATACTCCAAAGGTAAGTCCTAACTCAATGAATTTCAATTTTAAGAAAATCCTCCCATTTCTTGTGAGTTCTGCTAGGTTTAAGAAAGAGGACAAATAAAAAAGATATTTTAGAGGTTTTTAAAAAAGTGAAACTCAACATTCCTTTGATTGATGCTATTAAGCAAATTCCCAAATATACCAAATTCATGAAGGAGTTGTGTACTACCAAGAGAGCTTACAAGCTAAAAGGTTATGAAACGGTAAGTATGGGTGAAGTTATATCTGCTGTTGTTCAAAATAAGTTGCCTTTGAGGCAAAAAGACTTAGGTGCGTTTACTATCTCATGTGTTATTGGTAATGCTAGTTTTAAAAGGGCATTATATGATTTGGATGCATCCATTAATGTTATGCCTAAACATGTTTATGATTCTCTTAGTCTTGAGCCTTTGATTAAAACTAACATTGTAATACAACTTGCGGATCGTAGTTTTATTTATCCACTTGGTGTGATAGAAGATGTCCTAGTCAAGATTGATAGTTTGGTTATTTCATGCGACTTTTATAATCTTGATATGGAATGTGATTCTTGTTATTTATCAAACAACACTCCTATATTGTTTGGGAGACCATTCTTGAAAATTACCAATATGAAAATTGATTATGGTAAGGATACTTTGTCCATAGAGGTAGGAGATGAAAAAATTGAATTTAATTTTTATAATGCAATGAAATATCCTTACAACAATGTTTATTCTATCACATGCTATAACCAAGTTGATAAGTGTATGCGACAAGTTTTGATTTTGATTGTGAGGACGGATTAAGCGTGGCTTTGAGCTATGACTATGATTTTATTGGGATAGAAGAGATGGAAAGGAACATATGTGTTCCCTAAAACATGCAAAAATCAGCATTGGCTTTGCAAGCCATTCCCCATGGTAATGTCTTTATTGATTTAGTGCTTTCACATAAAAAGCTTTTGCCATCTATTTTATAGGCACCCGAGTTAGAATTGAAAGCTTTGCCCGATAATTTGAAGTATGTATTCCTTGGCGACAACAATACACTTCCCGTTATCATAGCAAAAGGTTTGACAAGTGCTCAAGAGGAAAAACTTGTGAAGTTGTTGTGTGATCACAAAACAGCCATTGGATGGACTTTAGTCGACATCAAGGGCATTAGTCCCTCAATGTGTATGCATCACATACTATTGGAGGACAATGCAAAACTAACAAGGAAAATGCAAAAGAGGTTGAACCCGCCTATGATGGAGGTAGTGAAAGCTAAAATTTTAAAACTATTAGATGCAAGAGTCATTTACTCCATCACGGATAGTAAATGGGTGGCACCAATCCATGTGGTGCCTAAAAAGACCGGAATCACGTTGCTAAAGAACAAAAATAATAAACTCATTCCTACTCGCATCTCGAGTGGATGGAGAATGTATGTTGATTATAGAAAGCTTAATCTTTCTACACGCAAAGATCATTTCCCATTACCATTCATGGACCAAATGCTTGAACGCCTGACATGTAAGTCTTTTTACTGCTTTCTTGATGTATATAGTGGATATAATCAGATTGTTATTAATCTTGAAGATAAAGAAAAGACTACATTTACATGTCCACTTGGTACATATACATATAGGAGAATGCCCTTTGTTCTCTGTAATGCACCTACAACTTTTCAAAGATGCATGATGAGTATTTTTTTCAACTATGTTGAGAGAATAATTGAGGTTTTCATGGATGATTTCATAGTGTATGGTGATTATTTTGATAATTGTTTAGAAAATTTATCTTTGGTTGATTAGTACTTAAAAGTGCATTTTTATCAAGGTTTTATATCATCATTTTGCACTTGAAGTATCAATAGCTCCTTAACTAGAGCATGTTTTATAATAACATGTCTAATAATATAAGATACCTTTAATTTATGGTAAATGTTCATCTTAAATGCAGGCCTATCACATAAATCAAAGGATTGAATGATGAGTTCAACTACTGAAATTGAGAAGACAAAGAGAGGGTTAAGCTTAGAAAAGAGATGTTGGTTCAGTCCAAACTGGAACACTGTTAAGTCATTGGGTCATATCTGGAGATGCAGATCTTGGATTTCAATTTGGTTTATATGGCTAGAAAGCTAAGATATAGGCCTAAAACATTCATGAAGAGTCCAAGACTCAATTCTGCTGTCTGGAAGTCCATATCTTAGCAACAACGGAGAAGTCAGAATATGTCCTATAGCCCAGACACTGTTCATTGTTCCGCCCATATCTCGAGTTCTAGAAGTCCAAAATCACCGATTCATTTTTTATTGGAAAGCTGAGACAATTTCCTAGAACTTTTATAAGGACAATCTATTCAAATTCGGACGTTAGCAATGACGTTTTGTTCAGACAAGAAGATAAGGATTGTCACCAAGTCAAGATGTGGCTACCCACTCAACAATTAGTCATCAAATCAATAGTTCCAAATTTTGGCCTATAAAAGGAGGCATTTATCATGCATTTAGGCATCTTGGTTTTCATATCAAGATCATGCTCTTGCTCTCTCTCTTTATATTTTTGTAATGCTTAAGTTTTGTTTATATTAATCTCTTGTTTATGCTATTCATTTCATTCCTTTACTTAGTTAACTTATATCTTATTTATATTCTTATCTTGTTTATTTATGTTTCTCTCTTTCATTATGTTTAACTAAGTTTATTATGTCAAGGTGAAAAGGTTACACTAATGGTGTAAGAATAAGTATAGTATAAACTCAACATCGACTTTAATGTTTGATACTAACATGTTTTGTATTTGTTATCTTGTTCATTTTTAATACCTTGCTTGTTAAATGGTTAATCTAGATTTATGTTGTATAACCCTTGGTACAACAAATACTTGGCACTTTCATAGCCCAACCGTATGGTATAACCGACACTGTGCTATGAAAGGAACTTGATTTGTTGTTAACATAAGTTATAATCATGAATGCCTGATAACATTTACAAGTATTAACATTATTCGAATAAGATAACTAATGTAATCATGTTAACAATTTATATTCTGATTGGAACTTTCTTTGTGTGTGGTTTCCAGTTGAATAATAAGAGTTTATACTATACTTGTTTGAAATACCATTAGTGGATCCTCTAACCTTGACATTTGATTTTATCATTGTTTAATCCTTATATCAATATCACATCTCAAAGCTGTCTTCAACTCCTTTTCTGTTATTATCTATTTCTTTATTTGTAGTTTATATAGTTAACCTCCCCGTGGTTTGACCCCGGTCTTGCTGGGTTATTTATTACTTCGACATTCTTACAATTGGGAGAAGACATCAACTCTTTGGTCGTGTTATTGTTCTTGAAAACATGCATTGAAACTAACCTTGCATTAAACTATGAAAAGTGTTATTTTATGGTAGAGCAAGGAATAGTTCTTGGGCATGTTGTGTCTTCATGTGGATTAGAGGTTGATAAAGCTAAAATAAATGTTATTTCATCATTGCCTTACCCCTCATGTGTAAAGGAAGTTCATTCTTTTCTTGGCCATGCAGGTTTCTATCGACACTTTATCAAAGATTTCTCAAAGATTACAACACCCTTGTGCAAATTATTAGCCAAAGAAGTGGATCCTATATTTGAACAAGCATGTAAAGATGCTTATGATGAGTTTAAGAGGCGTGTCACATCTACCCCTATCATACAATCACCAAATTGGGATGAACCTTTTGAGATAATGTGCAATGCTAGTGACTACGCAGTAGGGGCTGTACTTGGACAAAGAATAGGGAAGAATTTGCATTGTATCGCCTATGCTTCCTGCATGTTGGACATAGCGCAATGCAATTACAATACAACTAAAAATGAACCTTTTGCAGTGGTGTTTGCTCTAGAAAAATTCAAGTCATATTTACTTGGTACAAAAGTCATTTTTACTGACCATGCAACTTTGAGGTATCTTTTAAAGAAAAAAGAGTCCAAACCGAGATTGATTAGGTGGATCTTGCTTTTACAAGAATTTGATCTTGAGACCAAATACAAAAAAGGTGCCGAAAACCATGTGGTTGATCACCTAAGTCGACTGAGGACAAAGGATATATAAACCAAAACAATAAGAGAGACATTCCCCGATGAGTAGTTGTATGTGTTACATTCCTCTACAAGACCATGGTATGCTGATTTGGTGAACTATATAGTCACCAAAGAATTCTCTTCAGGTTTGTCTAAATCCTAAAAAGACAAGTTACAAACTGATGCTAAATATTATTTTTAGGATACTCCTTATATGTGGAAATTTTGTGTGGATCAAATAGTTAAGAGATGTGTAGCACAAGATGAATTTCATTACATTCTAACTTTTTGTCATTCTCATTCTTGTGGTGGGCATTTTGGAGCAAAAAGAACGACCTAGAAAGTACTTGAAAGTGGTCTCTATTGGCCTTCTATTTTTAAGGATGCATATCACTTTTGCAAATCATGTGAAAAATGCCAAAGAACAGGTAATATTACTCATAAGAACTAAATACCTTTAACGAATATTCTTGTAAGTGATTTTATGGGTCTATTTCCTTCTTCTTTTGGTAATTTTTATATCCTTCTTATTGTTGATTATGTGCCCAAATAGATTAAGGCGAAAGCCACACGAACTAACGATGCTAAGGTTGTTTAAAATTTCGTCAGGACTCATATATTTGATAGGTTTGAAATCTTTAAAGTATAATTAGTGATCGTGACACTTATTTTTGTAATTGTTCAATGGAAGCATTACTCTGCAAATACCATGTGACTTATCGAAATTCCACAGCCTACCACCCTCAAACAAATGGCCAAGTTGAAATTTCAAATAGAGAAATCAAGTTCATTTTGGAGAAAATAGTGCAACCTAACCAGCGCAATTGGAGTCTGCGACTTGGTGATGCACTTTGGGCTTATTGGACTGCATACAAATCACCTATAGGAATGTCACCTTATAGGATGATTTACGGGAGAGCATGTCATCTACCGGTGGAGCTTGAACACAAAGCTTTTTGGGTCATTAAACAATGTAACATGGATTATGATGCTGTTAGGATTGCAAGGAAGTTGCAATTGCAAGAGTTGGAAGAGATATAGAATGATGCCTATGAGAATGCAAGGATTTACAAAGAAAAGACTAAAAGTCTTCATGACCAAATGATTACAAGAAAGGAGTTTCATGTTGGAGACAAAGTTTTTCTTTATCATTCACGTTTAAAACTTTTTCCTGGAAAGTTACGCTCTCGTTGGATTGGACCCTTTGTTGTTTCTAATGTTTTTCCTTATGGTGCAGTTGAAATTACAAGTTTAGAAACCAATAAAGTGCTCAAGGTCAATGGGCATTGCTTGAAACATTTCTATGAAGGTTGGACGATAGAATTCACCACTTTTGTGGAGTTAGTTGAACCAATCTATGAAGCATGAACATGTGATGTGTCGAGCCAATGACATAAAACAAAATTGCTTATTGGGAGGCAAGCCAACAAAAAAAATCAGATTTTCTTTTTTTTATTTTATTTTTTTTCACATTTGACTTTATTTTTTTCATTCTCCTATATTCCTTTTACTTATTTAATTTAAATTTGATTTCATCTCTCCTTTTTATAGGACGAGCAAGAGCTAACTGTGGGGGTATTTGATGCAACCATATAATTTGATAGTTTTACCCATATTTACCTAGTATTTTGCCTATGTTTTATATATAAAATGCCTTGATATTCTTTGTTTTATGTTTTGAAGGCACTTTTGGATGTAAGATTAAAAAAGAAGTAAATTAGAGATAATTGACAAATTTGACCTCCGATCGATATTTTGTGCAGAGCTTGAGCTCTAGACGTCGAAACGAAGTGATTCTAGTGGCATTAGAAAGCTAACATCCATACCTATCTATACATACATGTCAAGAAAAATAAAAATAAAAAGGAAAGAGAAGGGAAATCACAACCTTCAAAGACAAATATCGCATTTTCCCACTGTTGACTTTCGGCCATTCCGACTTGAGTATCTTAAGATAGAGAAGTCCATTTGATGCAAACTTAATTTTGTTGGATTCCTGACTTAAAGACCTATCAGCATACCAAATCTCAGAAGAAAAGGATCCCATATGAGAGAGATATAAGTTTTATAAACCGACATCAAAGTCTTTATTTTGACAATTTAACTCTTCTAAGTCCATAGTCAAGGCTTGAGAATTTTATGCAAGGCTATTTCTTCTTTTTTAGGAAAAAAAAAGTTATTGAACTACTTAAATATAAATTTTCTACTTAGGTAAAAACTATTTTGTAGGAAAGAGGGATTAGGGTTTCCTATTAAATAAAAAGAAAGAGAGAAAGGAAGAGAGGGGCGGATAGAAGAGACATAAACTTGAAATCATGCATTCTTCTTTCTTCTTGACTAGTTGTTCAATAGAAATGCAAGGCTAAACTCTTTTTCTTGGTTGCAAGAACACAAAAACCTTCGGAGTTCAAGAACTGTGAGATTTGTTTTACCTTTTCTTTTCAGTTTATATGATGAATATGTTATTTTTCCTATGCTTATTTCCTATGATTGTTTATTTTAATTTTTAGAGCGGACTTTAAGTTATTATTGTGAACAATTTATTGCTAAGTTTGATATCAAAATCAGAGTAGAGGTATATAAACTTATGAAGCTACCGAGTTTAATAATTATGGTGGATTTACGTTATTAATCTTAGGGAGAACATTTGAACAAATCAAACATGAATTGCAAACAATTATGTTGTTTAGATTAATCAATTTATCTAGTTCTTAAGGTTGCCATTGAATTAAATTACTAGTGCGGACACTGTGATTGTTTATTGGTTAGGATTAGTTACACGACGGATTTGTTAACTAACCAATGCTAAGAAAAGATAAAGATTCAGAACATAAATTGATGTTTCGTTTCAATGATTGGTTTTGCTTTCCATAGGTGATTGGTTTCAATGTAATCATGTTAACAATTTATATTCTGATTGGAACCTTCTTTGTGTGTGGTTTCCAGTTAAGTAATAAGAGTTTATACTATACTTGTTTGAAATACCATTAGTGGATCCTCTAACCTTGACAATTGTTTTTATCACTGTTTAATCCTTAAACAATCTTACATTTCAAAGTCCTCATTATTATTATTATTATTATTATTATTATTATTATTATTATTATAGTTAACCTTCCTGTGGTTCAACCCCTGTCTTGCCGGGTTATTTATTACTTCGACACTCCAACACTTGGGAGAAGACATCAATCTTTTGATCATGTCAATTACTAATCTGGATCCGCCATAATTATTAATCTCAATTGCTTCATAAGTTTATATACCACAACTCCGGTTTTGATAGCAAACTTAGCAATGGATTGTTCATAATAGTAACTTAGAGTCCGCTCTAGCAATTAAAATAAACAATCATAGAAAATAAGCATGGGAGAACAAACATATTCATTCATCATATAAACTGAAAAGAAAAGGTAAAATAGATTTTACAGTTCTTGAAATCCAAAGTTTTCTATGTCATTGCAACCAAGAAAAAGAGTTTAGCCTTAAATGTCTATTGAACAACTAATAAAAAAGAATTTGGAATGTATGATTTCAGGTTTCTTAGAGGAAGGGGGCATTTTTCTCTCTTTTGGTCATTCTCCTCTCTTCTCTTCTTTTCCTTCTCTCTTTCTTTTTATACCCTAGAAAACCCTAGTCTCTATTTTACAAAATATTCCTCCCTTAAGTAGACAGTTTACATTTAAGTACTTTAATAACTATTTTCCTAAAAAAGAAGAAATAGCCTTGCATGAAATCGTCAAGTTTTGACTTAGAGGAGCTAAATTTCTGAAATAAAAACTTGTTTGTCGGTTTGGATGCTTCGGGACGTAATTTAGACTCGTTTCTTCACAAAACCTGTTTGCTGGCAGAATTCATTTGTCATCTTTGAAAACTCATATCTCCCTCATATGAGATGGTTTGTGGCTGAAATGTGGTACGTTGATAAGTCTTTGAGTCAAGAATCCAACCAAATTGAGTTTGCATTAAATGGACTCCTGTAGCTCAATATATTCAAGTTGGAATGGCCGAAGGTCAACATTGGTAGAATGTGAGATTTGACTTTGAAGGCTGCAATTTCCATGCTCTTTATTTTCTTTATTTTTTTTATTTTTCTTACCATATATGTGTAGAAAGGCATGGATGTTAGCTTTCAAATTCCATTGGAATCACTTCATTTCGACCTCTAGAGCTCACGCTCTGCACAGAACATCGACTGAAAGTCAAATCTACTAATTAACTCCAATTTACTCCTTTTTTCATCTTTTATCCAAAAGTGCCTTCAAAACATAAAACAAAGAATATCAAGGCATTTTATATATATAAAAAACATAGGTAAAACACTAGTTAAATGTGGGTGAAACTATTGAATAATATGGTTGCATAAATGAGCCATGTTCGAAATGGAAACTTTTAATGATAATTATGGTTGGACAAAGAATGATGATATTAATGGATGAAATGAGAAAAACATAAAATATAAATAAAGGAATAATTGAAAGAAAGACTCATATTGGTTGTTAATGTGGTTATTATGAAATGTATCATTGAATGAGGATAATTTATGAGATATGCCTATGATTACAGGAGGGATCATGGGCGTGGTGCAACAACAACAGCAGGAGAGCACGGGTAGAGCTTCTACTATAGGTAGGTGATCCCCACCTATGCTTTCTAGTTAAACTACATAATTTAATATGTTATTGATGTGAAATGTGAAATGATGAATGTTGAATATTATATGAAAGAATGAAAGTTTGTGTAAAGATGTTGTTATTTCATATAGTATCCCGAATGTATATGTGTTCAAGTGAATAGTCTTGCATGTGACTTTCCAAAAGATGGAAGTATTGCTAACATAGAGAATATGAGAAATATGTTATGGGGCATGGATTAACATACATTTAGTGTATGTTAGGATCTCAGGTAAGGGGATCACCTTGCATTGATGTCTATGAGGTATGGACTAATATATATTTAGTGTATGTTAGGATCACGGGTAAGGGGGGGTCACCATGCATGGACTAGCATACATTTAGTGTATGTTAGAGGTCACAGATAAGGGGATAGCCATACATCGATGCTTACGAGGATATGATGATACCGGTGGAATTGGTATTGGCAATGTGTTAGGCAGAAATGGTGCTAGTCGATTTTATGGAATTTTGAACGAAAGTTGAAAATGGAAGATGAAATAGTTTTTAGTAGCTGAATGAGATAGAGTTCCAATGGAAACAAAAAGGGAGAAGTGAATAGAATATAAATACATGTATGTCTTTCTAAATTGTTGGATTTTTGTGTTACTATACTTGCCATGATATCCATGTCTCAATAATGTGTTTTTGTTTCAGAACCATCACATGCACGACAGGAGTAGATCGTAGCTTTTGTTCACTTTTTGTATTTAGTTATAGGGAGTATATCATTATATTTTGTAACATTAAAACATTTATATAACTTATTTTATATAATTAATGTTTAAATTTGAATAGATGAAATTAACTTTGATATTCGGCTGTGTTTGTTTCCCGGAATTCACTTTTCGAGAAACCACTTTCCAAACTTTCCTGTGTTTGTTTGCCATTAGAAAAGTTGGTCAACGGAAAACACTTTTCAGTCAAAGGAAAATTTGGCTTGGTTTCCAGGAAAGTGTTTTCCTGGAAAATTTGGGCGGAAAACACTTTCCTGAAGTTGTGAAAAATTTAGAAATATCATATTATTTGCTGATTATATCAAATTTGATCCTCAAACTTTTGATTGATATATATATTTTGTTTTGAATATTTATTTTTCAATTTCATCTCTTAAAATTTAATTTTTATATTAACTTTGGTCCTCATTTTTATAATTGTTATTTGCTTTTCCCTTATCATTTTTTTATTGAAATTTTTTATGTATCAACTTTGATCCTCATTATTTTGATTGTTATTTATTTTATTTGAAATAATTTATGAAATGTTAATTATTATTATTTTAATTTCTTCATCTTTTAATTTTTTAGATTTGATCTCTATTATTTTGATTATTATTTATTTTATTTGAGATAATTTATGAAATTATATTTTTTTTCAATTTCATTCTCATTCAACTTTTTAATTTGTAAGATTTGTTTCTCATTATTTTAATAAACTTGAGAAAAATAAAACATTAATAAGTTATTTTCCAGCTCATTTTCTATGACATAACCAAACACTGGAAAGTGTTTTCCAACTTCTTTTTTATTACACTGCCAAACATCAGAAAATAATTCACTTTCCCGGAATTCACTTTCTAAAAAAAAACTACTTTCCAAGCAAACAAACGGGGCCTTCATATAATCATATTCTATGGATGCGTGTCTATCTCGTTTATTCCTCTATAATGGTATTTGATGATCAATGTATATTATAAATATTGTGGTTGTGATGATGATGATGTTTATGAGTTTGAGACCTAGGATGATTGGGTCATGATTTGAGCTATGAGATATGGGGTTTTAGAAGTGTAAATAGGTTAAATGTCGATAACTTAGGACCTCCCGGTATAGGGGAGACTCTGCCAAAATTTCGATAGACTTTTATATGAAAATTGTATAAACACAAAAAAAAAAAACATTGCCCTGTTTGCTTAAGTGTTTGGTGGTGATTTGTTCTTGAAAAATTAGGAACGTTACACGATTAAAATTACACATGAAATGCAATGAATAATGATGTGATTAGCTTCGTCTAATGGTATCCATGTTGGATAACCGGGATTAAACGATGTGATTAGCTTTGGTTAATGGTATCTGTATTGGATAAACAGGATTCATTGATAAGATTAGCTTCGGCTAATGATATTGGATAACTGTGAAACCTCGACGTATTTATACATAATGTTGCAACCTGATTTCAATCAATTAAAATTACTCATGAAATCCAATGAATAATGATGTTATTAGCTTCGACTAATGGTATCCATATTGGATAGTCGGGATTAAACGATGAGATTAGCTTCGGTTAATGGTATCCTTGTTGGATAGCCGAGAATGAATGATGAGATTAATTTCGGCTAATGGTATCCATGTTGGATAGCCAGGAATGAATGAAGAGATTTGTTTTGGCTAATGGTATCCATATTGGATAGCCGGTAATAAGCATTGAAGATTAACTTTGGCTAATGATATCGTTGTTGGATAGCCAGAAGTAAAGAATGAGGTTTACTCCTGTTAATGGAGTCCATACTAGGATTAGCGGTAATGAGTGTCGTGAACCATCATTTGAAAGCGTTTAGTAATACGACGAAAGAAAGAGTATGATGTGTTATTCACAATCAAAATTAATGTTTAATGAACCATATACAGAATTTGATCATAGTTAGGAATGAATAGTTATGCATGGAAGAATTCTATATGTACAAATATTCCTCAACCATAATATATGTCATCGGTTGTTTGTTCAACATAGCTTAGATAAAAAAATACAGCATAAGGTTATATGAAATTGTGGAGTAAAATATTAAAGATAAACTCAGTAGGAAGATATTAATAACCGAATTTGTTGGCAATCAAATGGGTTTGCTAGAATTATTGGAATCTGAGGGGATGACCGGATTATACTTAGTGGCCATAGTATCAGTGATTAAAGATGAGATAGGAATGATACTTAGTGGTCGTGGTGTCGGTGACTAAGGATAAGAAAGGAACAATACTTAATGACCACAATTTCAGTGACTAAGGAAAAAATATAAATTGGTAGTTGATGATTAATTACCAATATCTATGAATATGACAACTTTTGATATTTAGTTTCCCAAAAGAACGATGACCAAGGAAGCAAAGTATGATTTGGTTAATTATAAGATGATGATGTAGGTTCTCATTTCCTTATGCTTCTATTTAAGTTGACAAGTCCTTTAAATTAAATCATGGGAAACAAAAGTTACTTCCTAGTTGATTAGTACTTAAAAGTGCATTTTTATTAAGGTTTTATATCATCATCATATTGCACTTAAAGTATCATTAAATTCCCTAACTTAAGCATGTTTTATAATAGCAAGTACGATAATATAAGATATCTTTAATTTATGGTAAATGTTCATTTCAAATGCAGGTTTGTTTCAAAAATCAAAAGATTGATTGATTTGTTTGACAATTGAAGTTGAGAAGACAAAGAGAGGGCTAAGCTTAGAAAAGAGATGTTGGTTGAATTCAAATTGGAACACTATTCGGTTATTGGATCATAACTGGAGCTGTAGAACTTGGATTTAGGTCTGGTTTATATGGATAGAAAGCTAAGACATAGGCCTAAAACTTTCATGAAGAGTCCAAGATTCAAACAGACCGTTTTCAAGTTCAAATTATAGCAACAAAAGAGAAGTCAGAATCTGTCATGCAGCCTAGACACTATTCAGTGTATAGCCCATATCTCGAGTTCTAGAAGTCCAAATGACCTCATTCTTGTTTTCTTGGAAAGCTGAGACAATTTCCCAGAACGTTCATGAAGATTATCTGTTTAAATTATGATGTTAGCAATGACATGTTCTGCAGACAAAAAGATAAGGATTGTTACCAAGTCAAGAGGTGGCCACCCACTCAACAATTAGTCATCAAATCAATAGTTCGAATTTTGGCCTATAAAAGGAGGCATTTGCCATACATTTAGGCATTTTAGTTTTCAGATCAAGATCATGTTCTTGCTTTCTTTCTTTATATTTTTGTAATGTTCAAGTTTTATTCCATGTTATATTTTCATTAATCTCTTGTTTATGCTTTTCATTTCCTTTACTATACTTATATAATCATGTTCTTATCTTATTTATCTATGTTTCTCTTCTTCATTATGTTTAGCTAAGTTTATTATGTCAAGGTGAAAAGGTTTCACTAATGGTGTTAGGATAAGTATAATATAAACTCAACATGGACTTCAATGTTTGATACTAACATGTTTTGTATTTATTATCTTACTCACTCTTAATACCTTGCTTGTTAAATGGTTAATCTAAATTTGTGTTGAACAACACTTGGTACAACAATTGCTTGGCACTTTCAAGCCAACCGTATGGTATAACCTACACATGTGCTATGAAAGAAACTTGATTTGTTGTTAAGATAAGTTAGCATCATGAATTCCTAACAATATTTAAAAGTTTGGTGTTACTAAATAAGATAATTAATATGATCATGTTAATAAATTATAATCCGATTGGAACATTCTTTGTGTGTAATTTCCAGTTGAGTAATAAAAGAAGTTTATATTATACTTATTTGAAATACCATTAGTGGATCCTCTAACCTTGACAATCGTTTTATATTTGTTTAAATCCTTACATCAATATCACATCTTAAAGCTCTCTTCAACTCCTTTTCTATTATTATTTATTTCTTTATTTGTAGTTTATACAGTTAAACTCCCTGTGGTTCGATCCCGGTCTTGCCGGGTTATTTATTACTTCGACACTCCTACACTTGGGAGAAGACATTAAACTTTTGGTCGTGTCACTAGTTGTCCCTAACAAAAAGGGAATTCATGTGGTTGTCCTTGTTTTGAATGGAGACCATTGTGTTATTGTTTCCAAATAATGGAAACCATTGAAACTATCATCGGTTGTATAATGGAAACCATTGTGTAAGACTATTATCTTATGCTTAAAAATGTATATGATAGGGGGGTTGACTGGCAACTTAAGACATGATATCGTTTTATGTACTACTAAGTCAAAGCAAATGTTAATGGCATGATAATGTAACAAATGATTGTGATACCTAGAAAATATACAATATGGTAATGTTTCAAATTATGGTCATATGAGTTGAGGTATTATTGAACTTAAGTTGAATGTTTTGAGCAAGATTGTTAAAAATGCTAATAAACATAATGATTCCTTTTCCTCATAAAAAATCATGAGTATAAGTCTTCTTAGCAACTAATAACTCTTATAATGCTATATATGTTGCAGGTCTATGTCACAAAATGGGTCAGCATTGATTGTGTCGTTTCATAATTTATAATTTTGTTAGGTACTTATTTTTATGTACTATGAATACTTAAAATTGTGTTAATAACTTCGCCTTGAAATGCACTAAATGATATGATTGTATTTCTAGCATTTGGCTATTGCATCTCTTTTGTTATGTGTGAGTGTGTATTCATCACACGTATGTTTTAAATAAATGGAAAATGAAAAGAATATAAGATAAATTGTGAGAAACAATGTGAAAGAATCAAATGGAGAAACAATTAAACTGGTGGGTAGTCGAGAGCTACTACGTGTATGTAATAGAGTTATTTGATATTGTGTTACCTAGAAAATAAGAAAAGAACTGAGGAAATGTATAAGTTATAGGGGAAAAGCACTACTGTAAATTTGGTAAACCAAAGAATCAATAATGGAATGTATTGTTAGACAAATTGCAAAAAAAAAAAAAATTACCCCTTTATACTTAGACATGATAATTAGTAATATGAAAGTTACATGGAAATTTCATATCGTTAAATTTATCTTCTAGGTTTGTTCGTTCTCTCTCTCTCTCTTTTTTTTTCTTGTATTCCATGTTTTTTATTTAGGTTCATTCGCCTCTCTTCTCTCTTTACTATTTTTTTTTTGTCTCTCTCACCTCTCATGCGTGGCCTTTCTCTGGCTTTTATAAAGCCAGAGAATGCCATACGTTCGCCTAGCAATATGAAGCAGACTCTCAGGACCATTACGATGGTAATGGAGATGCATCATGGGGCGCAAGGCGACATTTCTTCTTCTTGGTTTGGTTTGCTGAAAAAGATGAACAATGTCCTTTGAAATAATGTCGTTTTGTTCCTTAACTGATATGATGAATTTTAATTTGCCCCCTAAAGTTCTGACCTTTTATGATTGGACCCTTATTCAAGAAAAATCTCCCTCTTTTTTTTTTTAATTTTGCCCCTGGATAAATTGCAATTGGACCCCTGGTTTCTTAATTATTCAATTCAATCCTTAATTGACTCTTCAACTTTTAATTTTTTTCAAAATTACCCCTGAAAAAATCAATTAAGCTCCCTAATGTATCATTGCCTTTTCACTTTGATCCTTGGACTTTAATTTCTTGCAATTTTGACCCAAATTAGCCTCAAACTTTGATATTTCTTCAATTAAGTCCTTGATTGCATTAATTAATTAAATCAAAGTTTAATTAAGTCCCCAAACTTATGAATTCTTCAAATGTTTTACCAAATTGACTCCCAAATTTAATTTCTACAAATTAAAGCCTAAATTAACTTAAAAATCAATTTTTCTTGCAATCAAACCCTTTATAAAGTCAATTAATCTTTCAAAAAAATCTTATTGAGTCCTTAAACATCTGATTTTGGACTTTCTCCACCGAATAAGATTTAAGAAAAGAAAACCATTGTGAAGAGATGTAAAAAAATAAAAAATGCTTATAAAAACATAATGCTATAAACTTTCTAAGAAATAAACAAAAAATTGAATGGTATTTAATCAAATGATACTCATTAAAATTGAGTGATTGAATAATTTTTGTTTTTCATAAAAAAATAAATAGAAAATTGAATGGTATTTAATCAAATGATACTCATTAAAATTGAGTGACCGAATAATATTTTTTAAAAAAACAAACAAACATGAAGGGTTGTATAACAAGAGTGTTTACTAATATAGTAAAAAAAAAAAAAACAGGTTAGGATCTTATTAAAAAATTGAAAACTCAGTGATATCTAATAAAAATCTTTCAAATTATTTTTTAACAAATCTATTTGATGGGTTGAAATGTAAAATGTAGGAAAAAAAACAAAACAGGCCAAACGCGTGGGCATGAGCACCTGACCCATAAGAAAAGGCTTGTTTCATGCACCAAGTCTTTTTTTTTTTTTTGTAAATTAGAGGTTTTTTTATAAAAAAAAAAACAACACAAACGATACATTATCTACTAACCTGAATCCGGCAATCAGAGGCTCACCATAAAATTAGGGCAAAGGTATTTTATATCCACAAACTTATTTTAAACCCCTAAACACCTTAAACATCTCTAGAGACCTAAATAAACCTATTTATGGTTTCAAATTACCCAACAATCAATTCAACAAATTTCTTGAGCCTAGATCTACTTTCTTAGACAAGATGAAGGTCAAAGAACATCCCAATAAAATTCCTTGAATCTAATGGAATCCTTTGATACAAAGATCAATATTTTTTGTGACTATAATCAATGTCAACTGATGTTTTTCTCTCTCTTATACAAGAAATCGACGACTTTCTCTCCTTTTTCAAATATAGAGACCTGAGAATAAAGAGAATAAAATTTTAGATCAAAATTGAATTTTAAAAAAACTTAAAAGACTTAAAATGTATCTTTTGAAAAATAGAAGGAACAAAGTTTACATTTCTCGCCAAGATGTTAACTTTGGTCTTTTATCTTTGAATGTTGTCATTCCTTAACAAATTAGAAGCAACTGGGAATCAATTTGGCCACAAAAAGATAGAATTGAAGAGAAAAAAATTTGATGACCAAAAAAATAAAAATAGCAGTGCTTTAATCCATAGTAAAATGTGAGAGCGTATTACCCAAAAATCGATTAGAAAATAAAAAAATAAACTGAAATAAAAAAAACTTCTCGAGTCCATATTTACTTTTCTCATGTAAGATGAAGGCTAAAGAACACCTTAATGAAACTCTTCTTATTGAATAGAATTTGTAGACACCATGATTGATTTTTTTTGTATTTGTTGGAATCAATGTTAATTAATGATTATCCATGACAATAAAATGTAAATTTTTTTGGTAATTATAACTAAAGACTAAACTAGAAAAATCAATAAATAAATGTAGATAAGATATATGATATCACAACACAGGTCATGTACCCATTTATGTTCAATAAATATATCTTTTAGAATAATTTTTTTATTTAATAAAACAATGATAGAAACACAGATTACAAGGTTGTATATATTTGGAAATGTTTTTTATAATTTTATGTGAAAGCCAAGTAAACATTATTGATATTTAACAAAAGACCGAATTAGAGAGTTGAGAGATAGATATGATTGTAAATATCTGCTCTCAAAACATTGGCCATAAACTCGATTTTATTAAATAAAATTGTTTCTTAGAATATATGTTTTATTTAATAAAACAACAATAAAACAAAACATGTGAAGGAAGGAAGCAATTGAAAAAAATTAAAGTGAAAAAAATTTAAACAGGGCTACATATAAAGAATGCATCGTAACATAATAAAAAAATGTTGAAATCTTATTTGTAGATTAAGTAAAAATTAAATCATGTTTTATTAAAAACAAACATCATAAGAATTTGCTAAAATTTTATTAAAATAAAAAAGCCAATAAATGATGAAATTGCAAGAAAAAAAACAAATGAAAAAAAAAGTCAGCCCTAAAATATAGGCCTAGACTGAGTGACTTTTTTTTTTTGTTTATTAAGGGGTGAATGACTTGTCGATTGCCTTATATTTCTTTCTAAAAAATAAGCATGCAAATAATCATTAGGTTGTCCAGTTTCAAGTGACTAGAAAGTTGTTATAAAATCAGGTTGAAGGTTTTTTTTTTTATAGAAAAACTTAATTTTCAACATATTTTTTTATTTAAAACATCTAGAAAACACCCTACACATCATTATAAACACATCTATTAAAACACCTAGAAAACACCCTACACACCGCTTTTTTGCGTTTCAAAAGCGCTTTTGAAAAAAATTGAATTTTTTTTCTTTGTTTCAAATTAATATATTTTTGGTGTTTTTAGATCATTTTGATGCGCTGATGTCAAAAATAATTATTTAAAAAAATATATTATTTTGATACATTTTTGAATAAAAAATACTTTGAAAAGAAACCACAACCACACTCCACAACAGAGCACTAGTCCAGGCATACACACTTGGGTTGATTTTTTTTTGTTTACTAAGGAGTCGTCCCTTTTTTTTTCAAAAAATAAACAGGCTACACATTGTCTGCTAGTCTAGTTTTATGTGACCATAAAGTTGATGGAAAATCGAGCTTAAGGATTTTTTTTACCCTGTTGTTTTTGCGTTTCAAAAGCGCTTTTGAAAAAAAATAAATTTTATTTTATTTTTTTCTTTACTTCAAATTAATATTTTTTTTGGTGTTTTTAGATAATTTTGATGCGTTAATTTAAAAAATAAAAAAAATATTATTTTGATACATCTCTAAGTAAAAAACACTTTGAAAAGCAACCGCAATCTTAAAAACTAAATTTCAACCCATTTTGACTTAAAAAACAACTAGAAAACACTTTATATAACAAACCTATCAATGACCTCAAATAACCCCTAAAAAGAGCCAAAAAACTGAAATTGACCAAAAAACTAAGAAATGTCTCGAGCTTAGATCTATAATCCCAAGCAAGGTGAGGGGAGAAGAAGTTCTATGATAAATTCTCATTATCAAATGGAACCCATTGACACTAAAATCAATATTTTTTGTGATTGGAATCGGTGTCAACCAATATTTTCTCTCTTATCTATTAAATTCGTACCACTTTCTCTCTTCTCATTCAAATAAGGAATTGAAAATCAAGGAAAATAAATTTTTGTATTACAATTGAATTTTTGAAATATTTAAAAGACTGAAATGTTATTATTTAAAAAGTAAGAGGACTAAAGTGAACTTTTCAACCAATTCTTGAAACCGCCATCCAATTTTTTTTTCACACTTTGGTCCTCTATGTCTCAATTATGACCCTACTTAATGTTTTTTTTGATAAATTGATAATTAATTTAGACAAAAAAATGCATGAAAGCAAAGTTTTAAAACTAAATTGTAAGAAATATTCAATATAAAGTGTTGTATGAAAGAAGTATATTTGAAATTATGATAAAAATTGTTTTTTAAATTAATTTATATTTTAAAAAAATTAAAATTAAAAAAAATTCAAAATTTAGAAAAAATATGTTCCAACCAAGGTTGTCAATTCCGTTTCGGTAGGTGTTTTGTTTTTTCAATTGAAATGGAATGTTTCAGTTTCGGAGTGTTTTGGCATGCCGTTTCAGGGTTGTACTGTTCATATATATATATATATATATATATATTCAACAAACATAATTCAAATTCAAGATAAATTAATTATAAATTATGCAATACAAACACAATGCCAAACAAATATATTTTCAAAATTTAAAATATTTCTAAATAGTCAAGATTAAATAGATCTTTAACTTAAAGTAATTCAACTTAAACAAAATATCAAAATATTATGAAAGTAAAATGTTTTAACACAAATATTTTAAATATAAAGTTAGGTCAATGTTATCAAGGTTAATGGAATCTAAAACATCCCTTGTTTTGCTCAAATTCCTACAAAGTATAAACATGAAAAAAACAACATGAATATAAACCATATACATTAGTGATAAATCTAATTTTAAAAAATTAATATCATTATTAATGAAAATAGTAATAATAGTTTTCAATATTATAATTAAAATCATTGTTATTGAAAATAGTAATGAAAAAAAGATTTTTATAATTGGGTGATTTAATTAATTAAATTGAACAAGGTTCATTTGATTCAATGGCGTTTCAAGAGCGGAACAAAACATGTGGAATGAAACCGGAACGTTCCGGACGAAATTTAGTCGAAAAATCCGAAACAAACCGAGATTTAAAATGAAATAAAATTTATTTTATTTTATTTTATTTTTGAATTGATATGAAATGATTCGGTAATTTCAAGTGAAATAAAACGAAATCAACCGTGGTTCCAACCTAAAAAAACAAATACTCTTCATTTCTTTCTAATAATAATGTGGAGCCCATTGTTTTTTTTTTTTTTTTTAGATTATCGTGGGTGTCAGGGCCAGCCTTGCGCGCACTCGACTAATCCCACGGGCCCCGAAGTTAACGACCATGTAAGCCTCCAGTGACCATCATATGAGCAACCACAAGGTTCGAACTTGAGACCTAAGAGGGAGCAAACCCCTTAGTCCCAAGCTCTTACCACTGGGCTACCACCTAGATGGTTAATGGAGCCCATTGTTGCCCATATGCGTTGATGGCTTTTATAGCAATCAATTTGTTCGGTTTTCTCTTTTATAGAGAGGCTTTTGCCTATTCAGAAAATACCAAACAAAGTGAAGGTTTTTTCACTTCTTTCAAATTCAATCTTCCGTCACTGAAATTGAAAGAGGAAAAGAAAAAAAGAAACCCACCTTTCTGTTACTAATACTTTCAATTCTCTCACAAAAGAACTCAAGAAGATCGAAACTTTAGTGTTTTCAGTAGAAAAAACGAGCGACCCCTCTTGTTTATCTTTGTAGTTTTGATGGATCTATAGATCTAACCCACATGTATTGTTTTGTTTACTTTAGATTTCCATCCTTTTCATCTTGTTCAATTCAGTAGCTGACCAGATACAGTATAGAGATTTTTACTGTGAGTTTGCTGTTATTGTTGTTGTTTTGACACTTATTTTTATGTTTGCTTTGTAGTTCATGTTACTGATTACCTTTTTTCTTTCTGTTCTTAATTCTTTTACTTTGTTGGGTTCTTGAAAGTTGCTTAATTTTGTTTGTCTATGTAGCTAAATCTGTGAAAAGGTTTAACTATAATGTGTGGAATGTAGAATTAGATTTGACCCGTTTCATTTCATGGTTGAACTTCATGCTGTTTCTGTTGTTATATGGTTTTTTGGGCCCTTATTAGAATAAGGGTCAAGGTATTTTTGCTGTTTAAGAACAGCTGAACGAAGGTTTTTGATTCTAAACCTTGATTTTGAAATTTAGGATGGAAGTTGAATTCTTTTGATCCGTGCTGATAGGGTTTATTTTCAGTATTAGTTCTGCATATGTTTTTACTTATAATTTTTGGTCTTGTTATAGTTTGCTGCATGAATTGTTCGGTGTGCAGGCTGGAGACTGGTGAGATTTATTGGAAGGAGTGTTATTGCATCCAATTTGGATGTGGAGGAATTGGAGGCTGGCCCTGGTGAGATGAGGGATGTTATCAAGGTTGATAAACTTTTTGAGGGCCTGCTGGCTGCCGTCCTCGGACCCTTGCATCCACACTGGTTTGGAAGCAGCAGGCAGGCAAGATGGGCTGCTTTGGTACAAAGACAAAGGGCAGCATATGAATGGTGAATTCTCTATGGCAGTTGTGCAGGCCAATAATTTACTTGAGGATCAAAGTCATATTGAGTCAGGTCCATTGAGCTCTCTTGAGTCTGGTCCTTATGGCATGTTTGTGGGAATATATGATGGTCATGGTGGGCCGGAGACATCACGTTATATCAATGATTATCTCTTCCAGCATCTAAAGAGTAAGAAAACCTAACCCCTGTGATCTTTTGGCATGGAAATTCTCTTGAGTATATAAACTGGATTAACGTTTGGTTATGTTATTTTGGAATTTCAATTGATGTCTTAAAGGTAAATATAAGCCTTTATTAATCAATAGCTGTTAGTATTCATGTTTTAATTGTGTTAGCTGAGGTTGGGAGTCTTATCTTCTTTCTTATGATGGGCTTAATCTTGAAGGATTAACCTCCGAGCAACAATCCATGTCTGTTGATGTGATTCGGAAAGCATATCAAGCAACTGAAGAGGGATTTTTTTCTCTTGTTGCCAAGCAGTGGCCTATGAAGCCTCAAATTGCGGCTGTTGGATCTTGCTGCCTGGTGGGCGTGATCTGTGGTGGTATCCTCTACATTGCCAACCTTGGTGATTCCCGAGCTGTCCTTGGGAGGCATGTCAAGGCAACTGGTGAGGTTATTTCCATCCAGCTGTCATCAGAGCATAATGTAGCAATAGAGTCTGTCAGACAGGAGATGCATTCTTGGCATCCTGATGACTCGCAAATTGTGGTTTTAAAGCATAATGTATGGCATGTGAAAGGTCTGATACAGGTAAATTCCTTGCCTAGGTATTCTGGTAAATGTTTTGAATGGCTAGTCTTTATAATTTCATTTTCCTTGCTGTTTCGTGTTTTAAATTTGAAGCAAGACTTGATTACATGAATGCTATGAAGCATTAGACTAGACTGGAATGTGTTTCAGCTGCCCTTTTTAAATGTGGTTGCGAAGCATCAAATGCCTGTTTTAATCTTTTGTATTCTCAGAAGGCTTACAGGATTGTGGAGTTAATGTTCTCTTATTTAGAATTCACGGTGCCCGATCATATATGGGATAAATGGATGGAACATTTGCCAGAATTTTGGAGCATGTTAAGTTTTAGATGACAGAATCATCTGACAAGCTGATGACTCTGAAGGAGGTTCATGCTTTGCCCAAAAATCTTGGGGAGATATAGTTTTTGGTTTTTGCAGTTGATTGATTGCGTTCTTGCCCTTCCATGGCAAATTGCAAGCTTAACATTTGTTAGATCATAGCCAGGCTAGCACAGCTGTAAAATAATGGAGGTTTTGGGTGGGATGGAGTTCTATGTTTATCATTGTATCCGCATGATGGAAAGGAAAAAATTACGTGCTTTTGATTTTAGGTTCTGAGCAGGTGCAGAGCTTCCAGACATGTTAGTGCCTTGATGCTTGGTTTAAGAACAAAGCAGATTGAGTGATGGTACTGCAGAAAACACAATGACATTGAAGTAGTTTTTATATTGAGACATTGATTTCCAAGTAAGTTTTTAGGGTTTCATGAATGCTGGACCTGACTTTTAATAAAGTAAAATATAATATATACCGTGTAGATCATACTGAAAATAAGAACTTTTGGTGTCATCATTGTCGGATTGCTCTCACTTAAATAATGGTTTGTTTTGCATTTTCAGTATGGTGATGAAATACTATAATTCAGTCTATAATGTGGATCTTGACATGGTATTATATTGTGACTTATTATATTGCAGTTTTCTAGATCTATTGGTGATGTGTATCTAAAGAAGGCTGAATTCAACAGAGAGCCGTTGTATGCTAAGTTCCGCCTTCATGAACCTTTCAAGAGGCCAATTTTAAGCTCTGACCCTTCAATTTCTGTGCATAGACTCCAACCTCATGATCAATTTCTCATATTTGCTTCTGATGGGCTGTGGGAGCACCTTAGCAATCAAGAAGCTGTAGATATAGTTCAAAATCATCCCCACAGTGTAAGAAATCTGTTCAAGCACCATGGAAGCTTTTATTTAGTTAAATTAGATATAAGGTTTCGTCAAATAAACTGGAGATAAAAAAAAGTTCATTTTGACTAGCAATGAATTTTCCTTCCCTTTTCTGCCAAAAAATGATTTTATGGAACTTATTTTGTTTTATGTGGCTACTGCTTTTCCATGTGATCCAATATACACGCTTCTTGGCTGAATTTAATTTCATGCTAATTGCATTGGTCTTTTTTAATTGCTAGAGATTGTCGAATAAAATTTATGCAAGAGCATTTTTAAATTGTCTGTTAGATAGTAATCTATAATTCTGGCCATTAATTTTATATGGTTTGTATACTATTATGCTATATTCTGTTGTCTTTCCAATTACTTGATTACTTTTCTCTATTTTTTTATGGTATTTTGATTTATAGAAGTTGTATTTGATTATTTGATGACCCCATTATTCTTGGCTAGATTGATGCACTTTAATTTATAGGAATTTTGGCACAGTTTATGCATGAGCTTGCTATTGTGCACTGCATGTATTGTAGAATTTTGGAATTGAAATACAACTTGAGGAGTGAATAATCCTTTGTTGTGAACTGAATGATTTCTGATAAGTGACAACAGTAGTGTCTTTAAGTGCCACATAAGAAATTTTGAAGGCAAAAATTGTAACCCAATGGTAGCCTGCTTCTCTTAATGCAGGGAATTGCCCGAAGGCTTATAAAAGCTGCATTGCAAGAAGCTGCTAAGAAAAGAGAAATGAGATACTCAGACCTGAAGAAAATTGACCGTGGTGTCCGTCGGCATTTCCATGATGACATCACAGTAGCAGTTGTATTTCTTGACGCAAATCTTTTGAGCAGAGCAAGCACAGTCAAAGGGCCTTCTGTGTCTGTCAGAGGGGGTGGGATCCATCTACCTGCAAAAACTCTAGCTCCCTGTGCCTCACCAATGGAACATAATAGCACCTAATGAAGCTGGCACTTAATACTGTTGTACCATGGGTTGAATCCTTTCTCAGAACTTCCATGATGGTATCTGCTACAATTTTCAAGAGAGGGAGAGAAGGTGCTGTCCTTCCATCAATTTTTCAATGTACAATGTAACATCTTAACTTGAGACCTGTATTTTCTTGGTTTCTGATCATACGAGCTGAAGGAAAAGGAAAGAATCAGGGAAATGGAGCAGCAAAGTTGGGCATTGAATGTTCCGTCTCGAGGACAGACTTGTTGATGCTTTCAACTCTCCTTTCGGTCCCTAATCTTGTAGTTTTTGTTCTTTTTGTAAATTACGGGGAAACAGATGCCCCGATGGAATCAAAGCTTATGCACCTTGTTTGCATGTTGTGCTTCCTTAGACTAGTAGCCGAATCTTGTATCATTTGATGTAAGAGGTTTAAGGCTGTATCTTGACACATTAATCTCTTGAATTCAAGAATTGTTGGGGACCTTTGGTTTCATGGTTGGGATTGACAACGATATGGAAAATGTATTGTAAAATTACAAGAAATTTTTTATTTTTAATTTAGTTCAAGAATTTTAAAATATATTATTTAAATAAAAATTTATACATAATTTAAGTTACTTAAAAATACAATATAATTATTTATGTTTATAATTTTTTATTAATTAATAATTAACAAACCTGTTCATAAATTTTCATTAGTTACCGAGATGTCCTAACATGGAATATCCCTTCGAAGCAATCGAAAGACTGAGATTTGTTCATCTGGGTTGCTCAGTTTGAAGCCAACAATCCAGAATACCTCCAAAAAAACCTCTCAACACCAATATCACAAAATCATCAACCAAAAAAAAAAAAATCATCTGTTATCAGTTCTTCAGGGCAGATCAAGTTGCAACTTTTTTCAGACATGTGAAGAGCTCTCAACACCAATACCTCTTCTTTCTTCTTCTTCTTCTTTTTTCCTTATATATATATATAAGAAAAATAACAACCAAAAAAGGAAATTGAAAAAAACTGATAAAACAAGAAACAAACATGGCCCAAACCTTGTACAGGTCACAACCAATAAATGAAATTAAAAATCTTGTCCCTGCATAACAGGAGCCTGAGTCCCGAAATTCTTCATGAAATTGTTAAATAAAGCAGTACTACTACCCTGTATATGTAATAGAACACGACAAAAATTCAAATTATTTGGAACCCATGAATCGATTCTCAATATAATCTCTAACTAAAACTTTTTCAG
This sequence comes from Populus x sibirica, assembly GCA_019202695.1. Lineage (NCBI taxonomy): Eukaryota > Viridiplantae > Streptophyta > Magnoliopsida > Malpighiales > Salicaceae > Populus > Populus x sibirica. The sequence continues at coordinate 2,615,730 of JAGMVL010000801.1, forward strand.
ATGGAGCTTTAGGCTTCCCTCCCATTCAGCACCCAAACAATTGGTTTACACACTTCATTTAGCTGGACTGGGAATAGCAAGTCATTAACTCCTTTCCATTTCTTCTTCTTTCTTTTTTGCCCACCAAAAAATATATGACGTTGAATGCAAAAGGTGGAAAGGAAAATTTCAAAAGAAAATGCACGGTATTTTCCTTTGAGAAAGCACAGGATTATCTTACCAAATGTTAAAAGTAGAAACAATCACACAAATCTTCGAAGGAAAAAGCAATTAAGCAACATCAGCAAAAGAAGCCAGCAGATGATAATTTAAATGAATTCTCAAATTTCAACCACAAAACTAAATGCTTTTCATCTGCAAAACAATAAATTCCTCCATTTTTTCTCCTCACACCCAACAAAGAGAGTGTGTGAGAGAGACAAAAACAGCCCGCATTTGTTTTTTTATCAATACAGTGTCGGTGACACTTCAAGTTTTGTTCTTGAATTGAGGGAGAATCAAAAGGGAGCTAATTTACAAAATACAAGAAGAGATAGTGAAACTTTAAGGATGAGTTATAAATGTGCACGTACTTCCAAACTCCAGTTGATTTCCACCTTACAAGAATGGTTTATTTCCACCCTACTGCTAGTGGTTCTCCACTTGCGAACTTGACAAGCAGCTTTACATGTTTACCCGCTGAACCTACTGGACTGCCTTTTCTTCTTCTGCAGGATTAAAATTTATTTTATTTTTCTATTTTAGTGTCTACATTGCAATAATATTTTATTATTTTGTTGAATCTGAATTGTTATTGTAAAATTTGTAGTATAAATGTTAATTGAATATTTAGGATTAAATTTAATTACAAAAAATTCTTGTCAATTTAGGATTAAAACATTACCATGTTGAAAATGAGATGAAATTGAATAGTCCAAAATTGTTTGTAAAAGTAAATTAAAATCAACTGGTTTGTGGCATATATTTTGTATATTTACAGGATTAAAAATTCTAGGTAGTTTCTAGTATAGGAGAGGTACTGCCGAATTTAAAAACAAAACGAAATTAATTATGTAAATATTCATCAAATTTATGTACATGTAGAGAGAAAAATCAACTGCACATCATGAGCACATGATCACAACTAGTTCTTTTAGCAGCCATGATGACAACAGCATGTCATTGGATGCCGACCAAGAAGAGGCATCTACATCGACTCATGACACTGCCTCTTCCAATGTTGTTCCACAACGTAGAGGCGGTGTCCCTTCACAGCAGGTTTCATTCACCCTCAAGTACGAGTGCATTTGAAGGACGACCTTTCAATGTAAGTTTGTTTTGCTTTAAGTTGGTTTGTGTTTAACAATTTATGAACAACTAATATTTCATTAATTTTATCAATTTTCAGGTTCACAAACATTGAGGCCGTCTGGGTAATAACATCAGCGTTTAAATCATCGATGGAGATTCCATTGTTTCAATGGAGTTAGGTTTCTGAACATCCTGATTGGAAACCTCATGTCGATGCATGGTTTACAAGATTTAAGGTTAGTTGCTTTTGTTTCGCATGCAAAGCAGATGGTAAGATTAATTTTAATCACATCTATCTCTAATTAATTTGTTGTTATTTGTAAATATATTTAACCTGCAACATTTGTTTTCTCATAGGCTACGACTCTTAGATGTGAGCCGAGCCCAATGGAGTTTTTTGTGGAGACGCACGTGCGGAGTAAAGACCGCCAAAAAGGGATGCAATAGGTCATCGACAATCACGCTCAATAATTTATGGTATGCCTGTTCAACCATTTTCTTTTGTAAGTTATTGTTTTCTTGAATTGAATTTGATGATTTTAGTTTTTATTTCCAGGAGACATATAATAGTCGGTTGAGGGAGAGATACAGGGACGATCCCTCGACCCACCTGGATTTTAATCCGAATTTATGGATGGAGGTAGGATTGTCTAGAGGACTCGATAGAAATCGGGTGTACAGACTCTCCAATACTACGACCGAGAACTTGTGGATAGCCCGTAATGTCTCAACCGTTAGGAGCTCGCAATCGGTATCGAGCACCCAGTGTTATGTGATGTTGTGCCTATGAATGCCACTCATCTGTTACTAGGGAAGCCTTGGCAATTTGATAGAAAATCCAAGCATGATGGGTTTTAGAACAGGTATTCATTGGAGAAAGATGATATAATTTATACACTTGCCCCACAAACACCAAAGCAAGTGTATGAAGATCAAATTCAGTTGAAGAAAAGCTAAGGGGGAGCACTCAGCTTAGTCCAAAGTGGAAGAACAAGCCGAACAACATGGTGAGAATGTGAGGAAGAGTGAAAATAAAGTGAGCCATGAGTTGAAAATAAAAGGGGACAAAGTTTTGGCCCTTAGGAAATTGGGAGGGTCACGGCCAAAAAGAAAAAAAAATAGAAGGGAGGCCGAGAGTGGAGAGAAAATGAGTGGAGAGAAGAAAGAAAGGGTGAGAAAAGAAGAGTGTGTAGAAAAAGTGGGGAAACCTAAATTTCTTTGCAAAATCTAGTGATCTTATACATGCCTATCTTTCTGAATTGCCTATGATTTTACTTGTGTATAAGGAGGCATACTTTAACTCTGATATTTTGGATTCTTGTGTTCCTAGTGTTGTTAAAGTTCTTTTATAGGAATTTGAAGATGTCTTTCCAGAAGAGATTTCTAGTGGCTTGCCGCCAATTAGGGGAATTAAACATCAAATAGACTTTATTCCAAAAGCATTTATACCAAATAGGCCGGCATATAGGAGCAATCCCGAAGAGTCTAAAGAACTCCAATGGTAAGTGGAGGAGTTGATGTCGAAAGGATACATTCGTTAGAGCATGAGTCTTTGTGCAGTTCCCATGCTTCTTGTCCCAAAGAAAGACAAGACTTGGAGAATGTGTGTCGATTGCAAAGCTATCAATAACATCATTGTTAAGTATCAACATCCTATTCCTAGATTAGATGATATGTTGGATGAATTGCATGGTTCTAAAATGTTTTTGAAGATTGATTTAAAAAGTGGTTATCATCAAATTAGGATGAACGAAAGGGATGAATGGAAAAATGCTTTTAAAACTAAATATGGTTTGTATGAGTGGTTGGTTATGCCTTTTGGACTTACTAATGCACCTGGTAATTTTATGAGATTGATGAATCATGTTTTGCATGCTTTCATTGGTAGGTTTGTAGTTGTCTACTTTGATGATATTTTGATTTATAGTAAGGAGTTTGATGAGCATATGAATCATTTGAGACAAGTTCTTGATGTGCTTAGAAAAGAGTCCTTATATGCGAATTTGAAAAGGTGTGACTTTTGCATGGATATAATTATTTTTCTTGGATATGTTGTTAGTGCAAAAGGTATAGAGATGGATGAGGCTAAGGTTAAGGCTATTCAAGAATGGCCTACACCAAAATCAAAAACAGAAGTTAGAAGTTTTCACGGTTTGGCTAGTTTCTATAGGAGGTTTGTTAAAGACTTTAGTACGATAGCCTCTTCATTGACTGAAATCTTTGAGAAATTTGTGGGGTTCAAGTGGGGTGAAGAACAAGAAAGTGCATTTAGCTTGTTAAAATCAAAGTTAATTTTGACACCATTATTATCTTTACCTGATTTTAATATAGCTTTTGAGATTAAATGTGATGCTTCAAGAATAGGTATTGGAGCTATTCTAATGCAAAAGAAACAACCCATTGTTTATTTTAGTGAGAAACTCAATGGTGCAGCTCTTAACTATCCCACTTATGACAAGGAGTTGTATGTGGTAGTGTAAGCATTGGAGACTTGACAACATTATCTATGGCCCCGAGAGTTTGTTATACATACCGATCACCAGTCATTAAAACATTTAAAGGGTCAAGGTAAGCTAAATAGGCGACATGCCAAGTGGATTGAGTTTATTGAAAATTTCCCATATGTGATTAAGTATAAGCAAGGTTAGGAAAATGTGGTTGCAAATGTTTTATCGTGAAGGTATGTTCTTCTTAATACTCTGAATACTAAATTGCTAGGATTTGAGTATATTAAATAATTGTATCTTGATGATAATGATTTTGGTTCTATATATGATGAGTGCAAAGTTTCGGCCAAGGATATGTTTTTTAGGCATGATGGATTTTTGTTTAAGGAAAATAAATTGTGTGTGCCTAATTGTTCTATGCGTGAATTGCTTGTAAGGGAAGCTTGTGGGGGTGGTTTAATGGGGTATTTTGGAATTGCTAAGACTTTGAATGTTTTACGTGAACACTTTTATTGGCTTAACATGAAAAGAGATGTGCAAAGAATTTGTGATAGGTGGTGCATAACATGTAGACAAGCTAAGTCTAGAGTAATGCCTCATGGGTTATACACACCTTTACTTGTTCCTAAGGAAACTTGGGTTGATGTTTCTATGGATTTTAGTTTAGGTCTACCTAGGTCTAGGAAAGGAAAAGACTCTATATTTGTTATGATGGATAGATTTTCTAAGATGGCACATTTCATTGCTTGCTATAAAACTGATGATGCAAGAAATATAGCTGACATATTCTTTAGAGAGGTCATTTGGCTACATGGTGTTCCTAAGAGCATTGTGTCTGATCAAAATGTTAAGTTTTTAAGTTACTTTTGGAAGGTTTTGTGGAGGAAGTTAGGAACTAAACTTTTATATTCTACTACTTTTCATCTACAAACAGATGGTCAAACTGAAGTTATTAACCGAACTTTAACTCAGTTGTTATGGGCAATCATTCAAAAGAATCTTAAAAATTAGAAAGATTGTTTGTCATTTATTGAATTTGTATATAATCATAGTGTGCATTCTACTACTAATTATTCACCATTTGAGATTGTTTATGGGTTTAATCTTTTGACACCATTAGATTTGATTCCTTTACCTGTGAATGAAAGGGTTAGTCTTGATGGTACTCAAAAAGCACAAGTGGTGAAGGATTTACATGCAAAGATTCGGCAACAAATAGAGAAAAAAAATTACCAATATACACACAAGGCTAATAGAGGATGGAAATTGGAGAGGTTTGAACCAGGTGATTGGGTTTGGGTCATATGAGGATGAAAAGGTTCCCTAAACAAAGGAGATTAAAGTTGATACCTCGAGGAGATGATCCTTTTCAAATCATAGAAAGGATTAATGATAATGCCTACAAAGTGGATCTACCAGGTGAGTATGGTATTAGTGCTACATTCAATGTTGTTGATCTTTCTGTGTTTGATGTAGGTGATGATTCGAGGTCGAATACTTTTGAGGAGAGAGGGGATGATGCGATCCAAGCACCAAAGGATCCATTAGGGGCTCCGGTTTGTCCAGTTACAAGGCTTAGAGCTAAGAGGTTCAAAGAGGCTTTCAATGGACTTCTTCAAGATGCATGGGCTAAGGTGGACTTCAAGAGGATATTAAATAATGAGGAGCAAGCCATGATTAATCTTATTTATGTTCAAGAGGGGCTTGTTAGTGGAACCAAGACCATTACACAAGAATTGAGAGAAGAAAACTAGATTTGGATAGGTTGACCTTTCGCTACCTTTTTTATTTTTTATTTTTTTATCATAACTGGATCTACAGGTCGAATTTTAAGGTGCTTTCAGTTGGGCTGGAAACTAGACTTTCATACATTTCCAGCGATATATGGCACACCTTCTAATTCTTTAAGACGAGAGAGAACCTATCCGTTTGAAGTTGAGCTTTGCGGAAATAACCGAACTTGTCTTATTAAGTTAGTTGGGCTATTAAAATTTCTTTATTTTATGAGGAAACATTTGTTTGGGTTTCAGACTTGTTTATTTTATTTATTTTAATTAGTTTGAGCTAATTTTAGCTTCTGTTGATTATTATTTAAATTGGGAATATATGTGACCCATTAGGAAAACTAGGGTTTTTGGCTTGCGGTATAAATACTCTTGAGAATAATTTTCAGCGCACTTTTTTTTGGCTAATAATATTCTGATTTTTTCTGACTTTTGGTTGTTAATCTTGGTTCTTGATTGAACTTTCAACTCTTCAAAGAATTGACCAATTTTTGTTGTCAATTTATACTCCTTTTGCTCGTCTCTAGGTGTAGGCGTTGTGATTGGGTTGGTTTATAGTCTTATTGCCTTAGAGCAAGTCTTTCATTGTGATAAGCTCATCCTATTTTTCAGCAAACTTAGAGTAGATAGATCTTAGGTTCGTGAATTCCATTCAATTCTGCTAGGGTTCGCATCAAGCCTCCTCCTCCTCCTCCAGTACCGCTATTGTTTTAGTTTAATTTTCTTTGAACATATAAATTTGTAATGAATATTTGAATTTTATATTATTCAAATTTATTTTATACAATTTTAATTCTTTTATTATTTTCTTTTTTTGTTCATTTTTTTTAAATATATATATTTTTAATTATTATAGACAAATATATCGACGAACACAATTCTTTGGTATATTCTAGAGAGTTTGAAACAATTTACTTCATATGCCACTACAACATTGTTACATCAACAATGGAATAATTCCGTTGATATTTTACATAGGGTTGGAATAAAATTACAATAAATGTCACTAGCAATCACCGACATAATTATTTTGTCGGTGTATTGTAGCAAGTAATTTTTTTGCATGTATTTTTCATCTGTAAAACCATTGGTGTTTTTATTTTTCACCAGCAGAAATGCCGACAGAAATGAAGTTACCGATGAAAGGATTACCAACAAACGGTTTTCATCTGTGAATCTGTCGGTAAATTCTTGCTAACGGAATGGTAGTATAAATACTAACAGAAAATTTTCTTAATAAAACTGTTAAATGTAGTAGTGATATCACTATCTCTCTTGGAAAAAGCTAAGGTTATTTGCATGGCATTAACTACACGCTTTCAAATGGTCTTAAATAGCTCACACCACATCAATGTGAATACTTGTATGAAGTTGCATGAATATATAGGAGCTGTATAAACAACTTAGAATTGAAGCACCATAAAAAAAATAGAAAGGAGCAAGTCTTTTTAGATTTGAACAAAGTCTTTCAACAAAAAAAATTGTAGCTTTTGGCTATACTTTTTTTTTTTTAAGGAACTCTCTTTTGCAATAGAAGAATTAGCTCAAATATTTTAATTCAGCTTACGCTAAGCCTAAATATCAGCCCAATATTTTAATCCAACTCGTGGAAAGCCCAAATTCCCCACTAAAGTTTTCCATATTTTCATCATGTTCCATCTCTAGTTAACATTAAAAAAAATACTCTCAATAATATACTTCACCAGTTCATGCATTTGTTATTAAAATTTAAAAGTTACAGTAAGGGGTGTGTCAAAGAATCATCTCAACCCAATAGCTTAAGCTATTAGGTGAGGCCCCCAGATACGATTTATATTATTCTTTAACACACACCATCTCAAGTGAAAGCCCTTTTGGGCTTGAAACTTGTACAGGCCCACACTACCTTGGGCTAAATTTTTATCAAATAAATAAGGATGGTGAGATTTGAACTCGTGACCGCTTAGTCATCAAGGCTCTGATACCATGTTAAAGAACCATCTCAACCTAACAGCTTAAGTTGTTGGGTTGAGATGGTTCTTTGACATGATAGCAGAGCAAGTTTGACTACAGGATTGAAGGTTTCTTTATAGTCCAGACCGAGGTGCTGCTTGTAGCCCTTTGCAACCAGTCAGGCTTTGAATCGATCAATAAAGCCATCGTGTTTTCTTTTAACTCAAAAAACCCACTTGCAACCCACTGGGTGACATTGAGAAGGAGGTGGAATTAAGTCTCATGTATCATGTTTCATAAGAGTTGTAAGCTTAGTAGACATGGCTTCTCTCTAGTGAGGCTGAGACATGGCCTCTCTTACACTGGTAGGCTCAATGGGCAAGGAAATGAGATGTTTGGTGATGGAGAATATTTGTTTTGTTTTAAATATCTGGTTTATGGACTGTGTACACATAAGATGAAGTCGTAGAGGGGGAATGAATTGATGAGAAGAAGACTCTGACTGAGGGGTTAAAGATGGAGGCAAGGAGGATGAGGTGTCAAGAAGAGAGGTATAATTGGAGGGAGTGTCTGCAGAATCCAAAAAAGCAAGATGATGAGAGCAAGCAGAGTTACCTGAGCGAAATGCAACAATGGCATGAGCATCATCCACAAGATTTGGTGGTGGACAAAGAGCATGATACGACATTGATGAGGCTGGCACAAGACCTGGTTGAACGGTAGGAGGGGAAAGTGAGGTATGAGGAAAAGAACTATGTGGCATGGAGAGTGAGTGTCGACTCTCATCAAAGACAACATTACGTGACATGTATAATTTCTTGGAGTGAGTATCTAGACACTTGTAAGCATTTTAAGTTTGAGAATATGATGCAACCATATTATTCGATAGTTTCATCCACATTTAACTAGTGTTTTGCATATGTTTTATATATAAAATGCCTTGATATTCTTTGTTTTATGTTTTGAAGGCACTTTTGGATGAAAGATGCAAAAATGAGTAAATTGGAGATAATTGGCAGATTTGATCGATATTTTGTGCAGAGTGTGAGCTCTAGAGGTTGAAATGAAGTGATTCCAGTGGCATTAGAAAGCTAACATCCATACCTTTCTGGACAGCTAAGGCAAGAAAATAAAATAAGGAAGAGCATGGAAATCACAGCCTTTAAAGTCAAATCTCGCAATCTGCCAATATTGACCTTCGGTCATTCCAACTTGAATATCTAGAGCTACAAAAGTCCAATTGATTCAAACTCAATTTTGTTGGATTCTTGACTCCAATTCCTATAAACGCTCCAAATTGAAGCAAAAAAAGATGTCATATGAGGTAGATATGATTTTTCAAAGATGACAACTGAATTCTGCCAGCAAACAAGTTTCGTGAAGAAACGAGTCCAAATTACGTTCCGAAACATCTAAACCGATATCCAAGTTTTTATTTTAGCAATTTAGCTCCTCTAAGTCAAAGCTTGAAGGTTTCATGCAAGGCTATTTCTCCTTTTTAGGAAAATAGTTATTGAAGTACTTAAATGTAAATAGTCTACTTAAGGGAGGACTATTTTGTAAAATAGAGACTAGGGTTTCCTAGGATATAAAAAGAATGAGAGAAGAGAAGGGGGGCAGCCAGCCAAGAGGAGAAAAATGCCCCCCTCCTCTAAGAAACTCGAAATTATACATTCTTCCTTCTTTTTGATTAGTTGTTCAACAAACATGCAAGGCTAAACACTTTTTCATGGTTGCAAGGACACGGAAACGTTCAAATTTCAAGAACTGTGAGATTTATTTTACCTTTTCTTTTCAGTTTATATGATGAATATGTTTGTTCTCCTATGCTTATTTTTCCTATGATTGTTTATTTTCAATCAAATCAAACATAGACTGCGAACAATTATGTTTTCTTGTTAATCAACTTATCTAGTTCTTAAGGCTGCCATTGAATTAAATTACTAGTACGGACACTGTGGTTGTTTGATGGTTAGGGTTAGTTATACGGCAGATTCGTTAGCTAACCAATGTTAAGAAGAGATTTATATTTAGAATATAAATTGATGTTTCGTTTCCATGATCAGTTCTGATTTCTTAGATGGATGTGTGCTTGCAACCAAGGTTTGTTCTCTTGATAATTTTATGATTTTATTAAATTTTGTTTGATAGTTTTCTTTTTTCTTTTGCTTTAGCTTAGATAACATCCAAATCCCCCTCCAAATTGCATATCATCTAGCATAAAAATCTGACTTGAATCTTTCTCGTGGGATCGACCCCTTGCTTGCTCTATACTGTCTTGTGTGTTGTGTTAGAAGCTAGGGTAATTAATTTGTGCAACCGCGACATCGCAATAAATTTTGGCGTTGTTGCCGGGGAAGTAATTTTAGTTGATTCTTGTGCTATTATTTTTATTTTCTGTGATTGTTATTTATTTTTCTAAAAAAAAAAGAGAAACAGAATTTTTGCTTGTTGCGGTACTATTCAAAACAAAATTTTTGATGGAATTAGGTATCATCCTTTTGTTTCCTAGAGGGAAACGACGTTCTAAACAGGAGCATTGTTTTCTAGGGTTTTTAGGCAGTTTTAGCTTTCTAGCGTATTATTTTCAAACAATTTGCATTGTTTTCGATCTCTTGTGTGGTTGGTTTCTTTTGAGTTTTCTTGACGATTTATGCATGTAACCCGTTCTACTAACCAAAGTCAAGTGCAGGTGGATCTCGAAATAGAAAACACTTTACGCAGGTTACGAAAGGAAGCTCGTCTTAACACCATGGCTGTTGCACGACAACAAACACTCAAGGAGCTTACTGCTCCTAACATGGAAAATCAACCATTGTGCATCAACATCGATAATAATGTAAACTTTGAGCTCAAATATGGTTTTATACATTTGCTACCAACATTCAATAATCTTGCAGGTGAAGATCCTCATACTCATCTCAAGGAGTTCCATATGGTTTGGGTTGGCATGAAACCGAATGGAGTTGACGAAGAACAGGTTAACTTGAAAGCTTTCCCTTTCTGTAAATCCCAAGATAATCAAGGCTGGATTAAATTAAAGAAAATAAACTAAACTAAAAAGAAGTGGGGGCAAAACGAATACATTTAAAGAAAATAGGGCCTAAATGCAAATAAGAATAATTATAGAGTATAAAAAAATCTGCAACTATCATAAAGAAAAAAGAGAGGGAGTTTTGGTATCTATTTTTACACATCAAGAGAGAAACACCAAATTTCAAGAACCCATCCAAGATTAAGGGTTATGATGTGCATCATGGGAATTATAATCCATCTTGTAAAGCTAAATCTAATATGCAAGATGATTCAGATGGTCCAATGACAAGAGCGAGAGCGAAACAACTACAAAGGGCCTTGACGAGTCAAATTGGAATGATTGAAGCTCAGTCGGAGTTAAAAATTAGCAATCGGTTTGAAATTGGTTCAAGGATGTTTATTTGCCTACAATTGGAACTTGAAGATGGGAAAAGCCCTTAATGGTTCTCTTGATGCTGGGCTACTTGAATTTGGGTTGATAATGAAATAAGTGAAGGAATTGATGTTGTTTACGGTCAGAACAATAAATGAATTTGAACCCGAATTTTGAAGTCATCCATTATATGTGAGAACAAGACTAATCTAGGTGGATTTCAAGTTCAGAACGTGATCTTTCTAGATTGTTGACACGACCAAAAGATTGATGTCTTCTCCCAAGTGCAGGAGTGTCGAAGTAATAAATAACCCGGCAAGACCGGGGTCGAACCACAGGGAGGTTAATTGTATAAATTATAAACAACAATAATATAACAACAATAGTAGCAATAATAATAATAATAATAATAATAATAGTAGTAGTAGTAGTAGTAGTAGTAATAATAATAATAATACCAATAATACTATTAATAATGATAATAATAAAGATGATGAAGAAGAAGAAGTTGATGAGAACTTTGAGATGAAAGATTAACGTGAGGATTAAACAATGATAACAACAAATGTCAAGGTTAGAGGATCCACTAATGGTATTTCAAACAAGTATAATATAAACTCTTTTTATTCAATTGGAAACCACACATAAAGGAGGTTCCAATCGGATTATAAATTGTTAACATGATTACATTAGTTATCTTATTCGAATAATGCTAATACTTGTAAATGTTGTCGGCATTCATGATTATAACTTATGTTAACAACAAATCAAGTTCCTTTCATAGCTCGTGTGTCGGTTATACCATACAGTATGGGTTATGAAAGTGCCAAGTATTTGTTGTACCAAGTGTTATACAACATAAATCTAGATTAACCATTTAACAAGCAAAGTATTAAAAGTGAACAAGATAACAAATATAAAGCATGTTAGTATCCAACATTAAGGTCCATGTTAGTATCCAACATTAAGGTCCATGTTAAGTTTATATTATACTTATTCTTACACCATTAGTGTACCCTTTTCACCTTGACATAATTAACATAGCTAAACATAATGAAAGAGAGAAACATAAATAAACAAGGAAAGGAAATGAAAAGCATAAGCAAGAAATTAATATAAACAAAACTTAAGCATTACAAAATATAAAGAGAGAGCAAGAGCATGATCTTGATCTGAACACCAAGATGCCTAAATACATGGCAAATGCCAGGCCAAAATTCAAAACTATTGATTTGTTGACTAATTGATGAGTGAGTGGCCACATCTTGACTTTGTGACAATTCTTATATTCTTGTCTGCCAAAAAGGTCATTGATAACGTCATAATTTGAACAGAGTTCAATCATGAAAGTTCTAGGAAATTGTCTCAGCTTTCCAGGGTAAACATTTGAGATCATTTGGACTTCTAGAACTTGAGATATGGGCTGAACACTGAATGTATGTCCGGGCTGTAGGACAGATTCGGACTTCTTTGTTGTTGCTATAATTTGGACTTGAAAACGGCCTTGTTAAATCTTGGGCTCCGCATGAAAGTTGTAGGCCTATGTCTTAGCTTTCCATCCATATAAGTCAGACCTAAATCTGAGATCTACAACTCCAGATATGACCCGATTACCAAACAATGTTCCAGTTTGGACTGCACCAACATCTCTTTTCTAAGTTTGGCCATCTCTTTGTCCTTTCAATTTCAGTACTTCAACTCATCAATCAATCCTTTCATTTATGTGATAGGCCTGCATTTAAGATGAACATTTACCATAAATTAAAGGTATCTTATATTATTAGATATGCTATTATAAAACATGCTTTAGTTAAGGAGTTATTGATACTTCAAGTGCAAAATGATGATATAAAACCTTGATAAAAATGCAATTTTAAGTACTAATCACACCCCCCAACCAGCTTATTACTAGTCCCTAGTAATCAAAGCGTTAAAATAGAAAAACAATTTGCAAATTCCACAAAGCAAGGCATTCATCATTCCATTAATCTATCTAGATAAACAAACTTTCATTAAGTTTACATATCTACTCAATACCTCTTAAACAAGATATTAATAAACCTTCCTTTTATGTGCTCAATGTATGAAAACATAGATAATGGGGCTTTTATTGGAAGAAAACAATATTATGTTCTAATGTTTAAGGTTAACTTCCTTGGGTTGAGATTATTGTTTTTTTGTTTTTTTTCTCTGTCTTTTTTTGTTTTTTTTTTCAATATATATACATATACTTAAAACACAATGCATCTTTAACCCATGTAACGAGCTTTCAGCTAATGACTCCTAGACCAGTTGGTCTTAGGGCATTAAGTGTTGAGACACCCCTACGAGCTTAGTAACTCATGTTGCGATATCGATACGTAGATAGTGCAATGTTTGATTCCCTTAAGCTTTTCTCCTTAACCCATGTAACAAGCTTTGGGCCAATAACTCCCAAGTCAGTTGAATTTAGGGTATTAGGTGTTAAAACACCCCTTCGGGCTTAATTGCTTAGGTTAGGGAGGCTACGAAACCAAACTTATCTATGTTTTTATTATCATCAATATTATCAATTTTTTTTTGAAAGGCATATACTATCCCTTTCCCTTAGTTGTTAACTTTAACAAAAGAACATAAATAATGTAATAATCCAATGTGCAACCCACAATCATATGTTAAAGTGTGTGTGAAAATAAAGGTTTAAGAATATTTGTTAAATGAGTATATGAGCAGAATCAAGTGATAATAATACGAGAGTTTGTAAACCTGAATATTTCAAGAAGTATTATGATAGACCTTGATAAGACTATTTACTAAGATGCGTCTCAAGAGTCAATAAAATTCCTCCTTACTCTGCCATCCTAATAACAGTTTTTTCAAATGGTTTTAATAATAGCAAAAACAGTTAGTAAGTTAGTGTTTTTTTTTGTCAACTACTACCCTCTCCCCCCAACCAGAATGAGAGATTGTCCTCAATGTCATAAGGTAGAAAGATAGAGTATAGAAGACATCACCTGAAACAACGAACACTGACAAACCTGAAACACACTTAAACAAATATAAGAAATAACAACACAAAATAATATGCTATTAATAAAACCAAAAGACATAAGGTTTCACAAACAAAGGCTCAAATCCAATCTAAGCTTTTTACGGCTTTCCTTAGTTGACCAATTTATGCGACTCATGGAGGGATCAATTATAGGGATGAAAGATTATAGTTGGTCAATCAATTGTTCAAAAGTAAAGATAGATTATGATTTGTCGTGTCGAAGATGTTAGAAATTCCTGTTCCATGCCTTGATCAAGAAAAGACAATAAATTATCATAAAAACCATTAACATTTAGCAGACCTATAGGTTTATGGTGAATGTGCGATTGGGCCCAAGAGGAAATATGAAAGATCTCTTCCAATGTGCCCAGACCACCGGTAAGGCAATGAAGGCGTCAAGATGGTTAAACATTGCATTAAATCGATCGGACATTGTGGAGACCCGTAGTTCCTCTCTAATTGCTTTTCCAATGATGTCCCCTTTTGCTAAAGCTTTGGGGACAACCCCCAAAACTTGACTACCTCCTAAAAATGCAGCTATTGACACCCCCCCATTAACCCAAGGTTGCCTCCTCCATACACTAAATGAATCTTTCTCTCAGCTAGTACCTGACCAAGATGATTTGCTGATTCTAAAAACTCCTTTTCCAAGACTTGATCCACCGAAAACACAAATATTTTTGATGTGATGACTTGAGGAACCTGCCATTTCTACACACTTCTATATTTGTTGAATGTATGGGTTGAGTAGAAATGAAGGGAAGGAAGAGAAGATTTTATAGATGAGAAATTGAAAATGCAATCATACCACCTATATGTAGGCCAGCTAGAGTCTCACTCTCTCTCTCTCTCTCTTTATTTATTTATTTATTTTGAAAAAGCATGTGTATGTACAGGTAGTTGTGATTGTGGCTCACATCTTCCCTTGGTTTTACGTCCAAAAACGGCTTAAACGCCCTCTATGGGTTGGGGATAGGCTTCCCATCCAGTTTTCTTAAAAGCGGCAAACGAGGGTCTTTTATAGTCGATTCCCAAGACTAAGTCGATCATGTTCTTTATGGAATTGTGGCCATAAATCATGAATTGCACGATGCACATCTCCACTAGGATGCGTCTCAAGGGTCAATAGAAGATTATCTAAAGACCCCTTACTCAGGTCATCCTTAATAAATTGTATTTTATCTTCACGATTTATAGATACCATTCCTAAAGAACGACATTGTGCATTACAAGTCCATCTAGCACATCTCGTGATGACTTTCGGTCGTTTTGCACGACGTTTCTTTGCAAAAGTGCTTTTACCCCGTTCCAGGCATGTATGAGATGAAAGAATTGGAGGACTCACCGATAATCGGACCTTTGCTTCAATCGCCCGGCGAATATCTTCGAGAATTCCATGATTCATTAACAACCTCAATCTTGCACACCTAGCACGGTAAATTTTTGTAATCGCATTCTGAGGTAGAGCGGGAAAGTACTTTTTCAAATTTTCAAGAGTGGTGTCCATTTTTAAATGAGAATTGGAGAAGAGATTTAAAGAAGGGAGAAAGAGCAAAGAATTGCATAAATATATACAGATATCAGTTATTATGGGAAACTGAAAGAACCGACTTAAGTCACGGAGTACCGTTATCCACCATTTGACCGGGATGCGAGACTAGCAAAACAAGAGTCAAACCAAAAGGAAACACAAAAACAATGTGAGAAAAACAAAATAATCAACCTTTATCTATAGGATCATTCAAACCAATGGATTCATTTTCACTAGGAAAATTATCAAAGTAAGCTTTCAAACGATGTCCATTTACCTTAGAAACATTGTCATTCTTTAGATTCTCAATATCAAAGGCCCCATAAGGATACACATGTTTCTCAATAAATGGACCGCTCCATCTTGATCTTAGCTTTCCGGAAATAAATGGAGTCGAGAATTATAAAGCAAAACTTTTTGACTAGTATCAACTTTTTGACAATTTTCTCAAGTTTTGCAGAATGCATGTGTGTCCTTGAACATGGTGGGCCAATAAAATCCATTTTGTAAAATTTTCACAGCTGCCTTTTTTGACGAGAAATGACTCCCACATGCTTCAGAATGACAAAGTTTAATGACATTACTTACCTCATTGTCAGGAATGCATCTTCGAAATATTTGATCAGGACAATATTCGAATAAGTAAGGGTCATCCAAATAAAATTTCTTTACTTTGTTCAAAAACTTACCTTTGTCTTCGGTACTCAGTGAGTTGGCAAATCTCCGTAGCAAGAAAATTGATATTTTTAGCAAACCAAGGAATTGAACTAAGAGAAAGTAAGGATTCATCGGGAAAGTAATCATCGATTGGTGTGATGTCGGATGTCAAATCTGTTGTCACTCTTGACAAAAGATCCGCATCAACATTTTCGGTGTCTTTTTCATCCGTGATTTCTTCCCCGAGAATAAATCATTTGCAAATCTTCGATTCATCCAACTCAATTTTACTCAAAGTAGATTCAAGTTGATCATAAACTAATTCTTCAATAGAATCTACTTCTTGTAAATCATTATCATCTCCAGGTTGCTTGCAAATGTTGAAAATATTCATCTCCAATGTCATGTTTCCAAAAGATAGCTTCATCAGTCCATTCCTACAATTAATCAATGCATTAGAAGTTGCAAGAAACGGACGTCCTAAAATAACAGGAAATGAATTACATGCTTCAACGGGTTGTGTGTCCAAGACAATAAAATCCACGGGATAAATGAACTTATCGACTTGTACTAACACATCTTCAACTATTCCTCTAGGCACTTTTATAGATCTATCGGCAAGTAAAAGAGTTACGAAGTTGGTTTTAACTCACCTAGATTGAGACTTTGAAAAACCTGAATATGGAAGTAAATTCACACTAGCTCCAAGATCAAGTAAAGCTCTTTCAATTTTATGTTCTCCAATAAAGCATGAAATTGTAGGACAACCAGGGTCTTTATATTTCAAAGCATTATTGTTATAAAGAATAGCACTTACTTGTTCGGCTAAAAAGGCTTTCTTTTTCACATTCAGTTTTCTCTTCACAAAGGTGCAGATCTTTCAAAAATTTAGCATAAGAAGGTACCTGTTTAATAGCATCCAACAAAGGTATATTGATCCTTACCTGTTTGAAAGTTTCAAAGATTTCAGAGTTGTGATTGACTTTCCTTTGTTTCGTCATGGCATGAGGAAATGGAAGTGCTGGCGAAGAATCAGTCTTTTCTTTACAATGTTCAAATTCAACCCCTTCCTAACCCTCAGAGATTGACTCATCATCTTTCTCACAAGGTTCAAGAATGGGTTTTTCAATAACCTTACCACTGCGAAGAGTGATGACCGATTTGGCTTGATCCATGTGTTGGCTTCCCGGAACTACTTGCATTCACATTGTATTGCCCCTTTGGATTTTGTTGTGGTTGAGATGGAAACTTACCTTTCTCTTGGAAACCGAGAGCGAGATGTCAATTTTGCAAGAGTATCTTTAAAATCTATCATGCTTTGAGCAAGTTGAGTGTTGATTGTCTCTTGCTTTTTAATGAATGCATGCAATGTTTCCTCAAGATTTCTTCTAGGAGGTGGAGCATAAGGAGCAATATCCATGAGAATTTTGAAAATTATAGTGTGCTTGAAACGGTGGCTGTGAAGTTTGTGCATTATTGTTATCACTCTTCCAATTGAAATTTAGGTGATTTCTCCAACCAGGGTTGTATGTTTGCGAGTATGGGTTATGATTGGGCGTTTGGAAACTGTTTAAAGCATGGGCTTGTTCATGGAGACATTCCTTAAAAGAAGGCAAAGTTGGACAGTCATTGGTTGAATGTTCATTGGTTTCACATATTTGACACACAATGTCTTGAACAGATTTTAGTTGACCACTCTTTTTTAATTCTAGTGCCTCGACTTTTCTAGCTAAGGATGCAAACTTGGCTTGGAGGTCATGATCTTCCCTAAGGTTGTACATACCTCCACTAGATGTATGAGGTTGGGTTTTACTTGGTGCCTCATAAGTTCCTGTAGTGTCCCAATTTTGTGCATTTTCAGCTAGCTCTAGGTACTCCATTGCTTCATTAGGGTCTTTATCCTTAAAAGTTCCATTGCACATCAATTCAACCATTTGTCTATCTCTAGGAGTTAACCCTTCATAAAAATGTGAAACCAATCTCCATGTTTCAAAACCATGATGAGGGCAAGTATTAAGCAAGTCTCGATACCTATCCCAACATTGGTAAAATGTTTCTCCCGGTTTTTGAGTGAAAGTGATGATTTGTCTTTTGAAAGAGTTTGTTTTGTGGGACGGAAAAAACTTCTTTAAAAATTGTTGTTGCATTTCATCCCAAGCACGAATAGATCCTGGTCTCAAATTTTGTAGCCATGTTTTAGCTTTATCTTTTAATGAAAAAGGAGAAAGCTTTAACCTGATGGTGTTCATGCTACAATTTGAGTCATTATAGGTGTTCTGAGACCTCCTCAAATTCCCTTAAATGCAAGTATGGATTTTCTAAATCTAAACCATGAAAAGAAGGTAAAAGTTGAATAATGCCTAGCTTAAAATTAAAATGAGATGCATCAGGAGAAAAAACTATGCATGAGGGTGCACTTGTTCTTGTGGGATTCATGTGGTCTCTAAGTGTTCTAACCCGAATATTCTCATTATTCTCATTATGAAGCGATTGGTTATCTTCTTCGGCCATATTTTTTGAAAATAATGAGGATACCCTACAAAGTCTACCACTTAATGTACGTGACCAAACTCTCATGCACGTGTAGGAAGAGAATAAAAGGAAGAAGAAAGCAAAAGAAAAGGAAACAAAAGAAAAGAAAAGAAACAAGAGTAAGATAAAATGAAAAGTGAAAAGAGAAAATAAAATAAAAACTATAATTTGTACAAGAATTTACCTCCCCGGCAACGGCGCCAAAAACTTGACACGACCAAAAGATTGATGTCTTCTCCCAAGTGCAGGAGTGTCGAAGTAATAAATAACCCCAAGAAGACCGGGGTCGAACCACGGGGAGGTTAATTGTATAAATTATAAACAACAATAATATAACAACAATAGTAGCAATAATAACAATAACAATAACAATAACAATAATAATAATAATAGTAGTAGTAGTAGTAGTAGTAGTAGTAGTAGTAGTAGTAGTAGTAGTAGTAGTAGTAGTAATAATACCAATAATACTATTAATAATGATAATAATAAAGATGATGAAGAAGAAGAAGTTGATGAGAACTTTGAAGGAGCCAACAGAAAAGAGGGAGAGCAGAAGGAGGCAGCAGCCAGCAGAGAATAAACACAAATTCTCTCCTCTACAAACCCAAAAATCATGCTCTTTTCATTCTTTAGAAGTAGTTATTCAATAGTTATGCAAGGCTAAGCTCTTTTCTTGGTTGCAAGGACACAACAAACCTTCGGATTTCAAGAACCGTGAGATTTATTCTTCCTTCTATTTTCAGTTTATGTTATGAATGAGTATGATTGTTTTCCTATGCATATTTCCTATGATTGTTGTTGATGATTGCTAGAGCGGACTCTAAGTTATTGTTGTGAACAATCTATTGCTAAGTTTAATATCAAAACCGGAGTTGTGATATATGAACTTGTGAAGCAACTAAGTTTGAAAATTGTGGCGGAACTACGTTATTGAACCTAGGGAGAACATTTAAACAAAGTGACACAAGTCATGGACAGCTTGTATGTTAATCTTGATGAAATTATCTAGTTCTTAAAGCTACCATTAAATTGAATCATTAGTGCGGACACTTTGATTGTTTATTGGGTAGGATTAGTTATACGGCGGATCCATTAATTAATCAACGTTAAGAAAAGATAAAATTTCAGAACATAAACTGCAATTTTCGTTTCAAGGATCGGTTCTAATTTTCGTTGGTGGATGTGTGCTTGCGACCAAGATTTGTTTTCTTGATAAGTTTCGGTTTTAATTGATTTTGTTTGCTAGTTTAATTGCTGCCATAGTTTAGATAATCACAAACCAAATCGCCCCAATTACATAGCGTACAACATAAAAATCTGACTTGAAACTTCCTCGTGGGATCGACCCCTTGCTTGCTCTATACTATCTTGTGTGTTTTAAGCTAGGGTAATTAATTTGTGCGACCGCGACATCGTAACAAATTTTGGCGCCGTTGCGGGGAGGTAATTTTAGTTGATTCTTGTGCTTGTACTGTTATTTTTATTTGCTGTGATTCAAAAAAAAAAAAAAAAGAAACAGAATTTTTGCTTGCGACGGTACTGTTCACTTGCGGCGCGGTACTGTTCAAAACAGAGTTTTGGGTGGAATTAGGTATTGGCCTTTTGTTTCCTGAAGGAAAACGACGTTCTGAACAGGACTAGTGATAAATCACTAGCCCCAACCTATTGAGGCCAAATTCCGCTGTTTTCTAGTGTTTTTAGACAGTTTTAGTTTTCTACCGTAGGATTTTCGTACAATTTGCATTGTTTTCGATCTCTTGTGTGGTTACTTTCTTTTGAGTTTTCTTAGAAATTTATGCCCGTGACCCGTTCTACTAATCAAATTCAAGTGCGAGTTGATCTTGAAATAGAAAGCACTTTACGCGAGTTAAGAAAGGAAGCTCGCCTCAACACCATGGCTATTGCACGACAACAAACACTCAAGGAGCTTGCTTTGCTCCTAACGTGGAAAATCAACCATTGTGCATAAACATTGACAATAATGTAAACTTTGAGCTCAAATCTGGTTTTATACATTTGTTACCAACATTTAATGGTCTTGCAGGAGAAGATCCTCATACTCATCTCAAGGAGTTCCATATGGTTTGTGTTGGCATGAAACCGAATGGAGTTGATGAAGAACAAGTTAAGTTGAAAGCTTTCCCTTTCTCTTTGAAGGGGGCGGCAAAGGCATGGCTTTTCTCTATTCTCCCAGGATCTATTGGAACTTGGAATGCTATGAAGAAGATTTTCCTTGAGAAGTATTTCCCAAAGATCTCGAGTTGCTAACATAAGGAAAGAAATATGTGGGATTCGGCAATCTCATGGAGAGACACTCTCGAATATTGGGAAAGATTTGAGCAACTCGCATTCAATGCCTTCATCATCAAATACCCGATCACTTTGCTCATTCAATATTTCTATGAAGGATTGATGCCTACCGACCGTAGTATCATTGATGCTTTGCAAGTGGAGGCGCATTGGTGGATAAGACACCCGAGGCTGCACGCCAATTGATCTCAAACATGGCAACCAACTCAAAACAATTTGGCACTCG
Organism: Populus x sibirica; assembly: GCA_019202695.1. Taxonomy (NCBI): domain Eukaryota; kingdom Viridiplantae; phylum Streptophyta; class Magnoliopsida; order Malpighiales; family Salicaceae; genus Populus; species Populus x sibirica. The sequence goes on from JAGMVL010000801.1 coordinate 2,636,879, forward strand.
TGGAGACTTCTCCAACAAATGAGTAAATGAGGTAAGTATTTCTAACCTTGAAAATAAAGTTAATGATCTTACTTCTCTTGTGCGTTCTTTAGCTTGTGGAAATGTGCGCAGGTGAAAGTTTGTAGCATATGCTCCTTACAAGGACATGCTTCGGATATGTGCCCAACAATGCAAGAAGATTACATTGAACAAGCTCATGCAATTGATGGAACATTCAACGGACAGCCCCAGCGTAAATATGATCCCTTTTCCAACACGTACAATCCCGGATGGAGAGATCATCCCAACTTACGCTACGGCAACCCATCCCAACAAGGCAATCAAGGCCGACAGGTTCCATCCCCATGGATTTCAGCCCCAACAAAATTATCAAGCAAGACAACCCCTCCATTCACAAACTCCAATGTTATGGGGTCATCATCCAATGATGATCTTCGTGAGATGATGAAAACTTTGGCTTCTAATACCGTTACCTTGCAACAAAATGTCATGTCTTTTCAACAGAAACAAGGTCAAGTATTCACAACTTGGAAAAGCAAATGGGGCAAGTAGCTTCAAGTGTAGGGAAATTGGAAGCACAAATGAATGGAAAGTTGCCCTACCAAGCATTGAATCCAAAAGAGAATGTTAGTGTGATCATGTTGCGAAGTGGGAAAGAAATTGAAGAGAAAAGGTCGAAACAAATTGAGATGGAGGAAGAAGAAGAGATAGAAACCGAATTGAGTACAAAGAACAAACATCCTCCTCCTCCACAAACCGAAATAAAGACCAACACTCCAAAGGTAACTCCTCACTCAATTAATTCTAGTTTTAAAACAATTGCACCATTTCCTGTGAGTTCTTCTAGGTCAAAGAAAGAGGACAAAAAAAAAGAGATTTTAGAGGTTTTCAAAAAAGTAGAACTCAACATTCCTTTGCTTGATGCTATCAAGCAAATTCCCAAGTATGCCAAATTCTTGAAGGAGTTGTGTACTACCAAGAGAGCTTTCAAACTAAAAGGTCATGAAACGGTAAGTATGGGTGAAGTTGTATCCGCCGTTGTTCAAAAGAATCGCCTTTGAAACAAAAAGACCCAGTGTGCGTTTACTATCCCATGTGTTATTGGTAATGCTAGTTTTAAAAGAGCTTTATGCGATTTAGGTGCATCCATTAGTGTTATGCCCAAACATGTGTATGATTCTCTTATTCTTGAGCCTTTGAATAAAACTAGCATTGTAATACAACTTGCGGATCGTAGTTTTGTTTACCCACTTGGTGTGATAGAAGATGTCCTAGTCAAGATTGATAGTTTGGTTATTCCATGTGATTTTTATATTCTTGATATGGAACATGATTCTTGTGATTCATCAACCAAAGACTCCTATATTGTTTGGGAGACCATTCTTGAAAACCGCCAACACAAAGATTGATTGTGGTAAGGATACCTTGTCTATGGAAGTAGGAGATGAAAAAATTGAATTCAATTTTCATGATGCAATGAAATATCCTTATAGCAATGTTATTCTATCACATGTTATGACCAAATTGATAAGTGTGTGCAACAAGTTTGTGATTTTGATTGTGAAGATGGATTAAGCATAGCTTTGAGCTATGGCTATGATTTCACCAAGATAGAAGAGATGGAGAGGCACGTGTGTGTTCCCCAAAATGTGCACGGATCAGTATTGTCCTTACAAGCTTTGCAAACCGTTCCCCATGGTAATGTCTTTGTTGATTTAGTACTCTCACATAAAAAGCTTTTGCCATCTATTTTACAGCCCCCGAGTTAGAATTAAAACCTTTGCCCGATAATTTGAAGTATGTATTCATTGGCGACAACAATACACTTCTCGTTATCATAGCAAAAGGTTTGACAAGTATGCAAGAGGAAAAACTTGTGAAGTTGTTGTGTGATCACAAGACGGCTATTGGATGGACTTTAGCCGACATCAAGGGTATTAGTCCCTCAATGTGTATGCATCACATACTATTGGAGGACAACGCAAAACCAACAAGGGAAATGCAAAGGAGGTTGAACCCGCCTATGATGGAGGTAGTGAAAGCTGAAATTTTGAAATTATTAGATGCGGGAGTCATTTACCCCATCACTGACGGTAAATGGGTCGCGCCAATCCATGTGGTGCCCAAAAAGACCGGAATCACATTGGTGAAAAACAAAAATGATGAGCTCATTCCTACTCGCATCTCGAGTGGATGGAGAATGTGTGTTGATTACGTAAAGCTCAATCTTTCTACACGCAAAGATCATTTCCCATTACCATTCATGGATCAAATGCTTGAAGGCCTAGCGGGTAAGTCTTTTTATTGCTTTCTTGATGGATATAGTGGATACAATCAGATTGTTATTAATCCCGAGGATCAAGAAAAGACTACATTTACATGTCCATTTGGTACATATGCATATAGGAGAATGCCTTTTGGTCTCGTAATGCTCCCGCAACTTTTCAAAGATGCATGATGAGTATTTTTTCCGACTATGTTGAAAGAATAATTGAGGTTTTTATGGATGATTTCACGGTGTATGGTGATTCTTTTGATAAATGTCTAGAAAATTTATCTTTAATCTTGAAAAGGTGCATTGAAACTAACCTTGTCTTGAACTATGAAAAGTGTTATTTTATGGTAGAACAAGGAATAGTTCTTGGGCATGTTATGTCTTCACGTGGATTAGAGGTTGATAAAGCTAAGATAGATGTTATTTCATCATTGCCTTACCCCTCATGCGTGAGGGAAGTTCGTTCTTTTCTAGGCCATGCAGGTTTCTATCGACGCTTTATCAAAGATTTCTCAAAGATTACAAAGCACCCTTGTGCAAACTATTAGCCAAAGAAGTGGATTTTGTGTTTGATCAAGCATGTAAAGATGCCCATGATGAGTTTAAGAGACGTGTCACATCTGCCCCTATCATCCAACCACCAAATTGGGATGAACCTTTTAAGATAATGTGTGATGCGAGTGATTATGCGGTAGGAGTTGTGCTTGGGCAAAGAATTGGGAAGAATTTGCATGTTATCGCCGATGCTTCTCGTATGTTGGATGGAGCACAATGCAATTACCATACAACTGAAAAGGAACTTTTTGCAATGGTGTTTGCTCTTGAAAAATTCAGGTCATATCTACTTGGTACAAAAGTCATTGTTTTTACTGACCATGCGGCCCTCGGGTATCTTTTGAAGAAGAAGGAGTCCAAACCAAGGACCGATTAGGTGGATCTTGCTTTTACAAGAATTCGATCTTGAGATCAAAGACAAAAAAGGTGCTTGAAAACCATGTGGTGATCACTTGAGCCGACCGAGGACCGAGGATATACAGATCGAAACAATAAGAGAGACATTCCCCGATGAGCAGCTTGTATATGTTGCATTCCTCTACAAGACCATGGTATGCTGATTTGGTAAACTATTTAGTCACCAAAGAATTCCCTCCAGGTTTGTCTAAACCCCAAAAAGATAAGTTACGGCCGATGCTAAATATTATTTTTGGGACGATCCTTACCTTTGGAAATTTTGTGCAGATCAAGTAGTTAGGAGGTGTGTACCACAAGATGAATTTCATTCCATTCTCACTTTTTGTCATTCTCATTCTTGTGGTGGGCATTTTGGAGCAAAAAGAATGACCCACAAGGTACTTGAAAGTGGTTTCTATTGGCCTTCTATTTTTAAAGATGCATATCACTTCGCAAATCATGTGAAAAATGCCAAAGAACAGGTAATATCACTCATAAGAATCAAATGCCTTTAACGAATATTCTTGTAAGTGAAATTTTTGATGTTTGGGGTATTGACTTTATGGGTCCATTTCCTTCTTCATTTGGCAATCTTTATATTCTTCTTGCTGTTGACTATGTGTCTAAATGGATTGAGGCGAAAGCCACATGAACTAACGATGCTAAGGTTGTTTTAGATTTTGTCAGGACTCACATATTTGACAGGTTTGGAATCCCTAAAGCTATCATTAGCGATCGTGGCACTCATTTCTGTAATCGTTCCATGGAAGCATTGCTACGCAAATATCATGTGACTCATCGAACTTCCACTGCATATCATCCTCAAACGAATGGCCAAGCTGAAATTTCAAATCGAGAAATCAAGTCCATTTTGGAGAAAACAAAGTGCAACCTAACCGGCGAGATTGGAGTCTACGTCTTGGAGATGCACTTTGGGCTTATCGGACGCTTATAAATCACCTATAGGAATGTCACCTTATAGAATGATTTATGGGAAAGCATGTCATCTACCGGTGGAGCTTGAACACAAAGCTTTTTGGGCTATTAAACAATGTAACATGGATTATGATGTCAGCTGGGATTGCAAGAAAACTGCAACTACAAGAGTTGGAAGAAATTCAAAATGATGCTTACGAGAATGCAAGGATTTACAAAGAAAAGACTAAGAATCTTCATGACCGAATGCTTACAAGAAAGGAGTTTCATGTTGGAGACAAAGTCCTTCTTTATCATTCGCGTTTGAAACTTTTCCCTCCCGGAAAATTGCGCTCTCGTTGGATTGGACCCTTTGTTGTTTCTAATGTTTTTCCTTATGGTGCAGTTGAAATTACAAGTTTAGAAACCAACAAAGTACTCAAGGTCAATGGGCATCGTTTGAAACCCTTCTATGAAGGTTGGACGACAGAACTCACCGCTTCTATAGAGTTAGCTGAACCAATCTATGAAGAATGAGCATGCCACATGTCAAGCCAATGACATAAAAAAAAAGCGCTTACGGGAGGCGCCCGGAAAAAAAAAAAAATCAGATTTGCTTTCTTTTTTCCTTATCTTTTATTTTTTCGCATTTTAATTTATTTTCTGTCATTCTCTTATGTTCCTTTGCTTTTATTTCAACATTGAGGACAATGTTGTGTTTTAAGTGTGGGGGTATTGGGAGAATTTTAGTTTTCTTTGTTGTTCTAAAAAAAAAAAAATTTGTGTTTGATCTTTTTAACTCCTATTGGTTTTTGAGAATATGAGTATTATGTATGAGAATTAATTGAGATAGATAAAGATATAAATCAAATGAAGAAGTATGCATGCAAATTTTAAGGTTTAATTGGTTTAGGGATTGACTTTGAGAATATGCCATGTTGACTTTATAGTGTTATACCAATGCAAGCTTTTGAGCCTTCAACATTATATTATTTGATTGTGCATTTTTTCAATGATATGTATCTCTAGAACTTGCTTCATATCTTGTTGAGATTACATTCGCATTACATATATACATGAAGATGATAAAGGCATTAGAAATTTTAACCACTTGAGCCAAAAAGCCAACCTAAAGCATATTATCCTTAGTGAGCCCCTTTTGAGCTTATTTATCTCTTCTTTGCTTTATCCATGTATAAACCTTAACTTTTTATATGTTTTCCTTTTCCCCTGGCCAAGGATTAGTAGAGCATATACTTATGATATCTCATGGAATTATGGTTGGAAATTATGTGAAAAGAAAGAAGAAGAAGTGATGCTTGATGAAAAGATAGGCAAAGTTGCCAAAGGTTAAAAAAAAAGAAAAAAAAAAGAAAAAGAAAAAAGAAAAAAAAAAGTGTTCCTTTATGTTCTTAAGATTTTACGTTGAAAAAGCTCGAAATCAAAAGAAGCTAAGCATTGGTGATTAAAGATGGAAAATTTATGTGCTTTGATGAAATATCTTGTTTGAAATATCATTTTTTAGAATGCTCTACTTTCTCTGGTTTGAACCTTTTCTTTTACTCTATTTACCTCACCTTAACCTTAGCCCCATTACAACCAGAAAATAAGACCTTTTGATTCATGCATTGTTTGTAATATGTTAGTAATGAAGATGAGATTGAAGAGCAAGCTTATGGTAGAACATATTCATTGATTGAATTTGAGAGATTTAAACACATAAGCCTTAAACACATGAGTGTTGGAGTGTATATCAATGAGAGGACCTATTACTTTGGCATGGCATAGATTTCATTTAAATCCCGACGATTGATTGAGTTTTGAAGTTTGCATGTAAATGAATTCATAAGAATTATACTATTTATCCTTCATGATTGTATTCTTGTTTATAATGCATATATTCTTGGACATTGATGGGAGATTAAGAGATTGATCATAGTTTTTTTTTTCAATTTGATTTTATTTATCCTTTCTCGAGGACGAGCAAGAGCTAAGTGTGGGGGTATTTGATGTAACCATATTATTCGATAGTTTCACCCACATCTACCTAATGTTTTGTCCATGTTTTATATATAAAATGTCTTGATATTCTTTGTTTTATGTTTTGAAGGCATTTTTGGATGAAAGATGCAAAAAGGATTAAATTGGAGGTAATTGGCAGATTTGACGTTCAGTCGATGTTTTGTGCAGAGCGTGAGTTCTAGAGATTGAAATGAAGTGATTCCAGTGGCACTAAAAAGCTAACATCCATACCTTTCTGGAAATGTAATGCAAGAAAAATAAAAGGAGAAAGATCATGGAAATCACATCCTGCAAAGTCAAATCTCGCATTCTGCCAATGTTGACCTTTGGCCATTCAAAATTTAATATCTGGAGCTACAGAAGTCCAATTGATGCAAACTAAATTTTCTTAGATATCTAATTCAAATACCTATCCACGCTCCAAATTTCAGCCAAAAACGATGTCGTATGAGGGAGATATGAGTTTCCAAAATGACAACTGAATTACGCCAAAGCAAACGGGTTTCGTGAAGAAACGAGTCTAAATTACATTCCGAAGCATCTAAACCGACATCCAAGTTTTTATATCAGCAATTTAGCTCCTCTAAGTCGAGTTTGAAGATTTCATGCAAGGCTATTTCTCCTTTTTAGGAAAAATAGTTATTGAAGTACTTAAATGTAAACTCGTCAACTTAAGGAAGGACTATTTTGTAAAATAGAGACTAGGGTTTCTTAGCATATAAAAAGAAAGAGAGAAGGCGGCAAGACCGTGAGAAAAGAGGGAGAGCGAGAAGGAGGCAAGAGCGGCCGGAGAGAATAAACACAAATTCTCTCCTCTACAAACCCAAAAATCATGCTCTTTTCATTCTTTAGAAGTAGTTATTCAATAGTTATGCAAGGCTAAGCTCTTTTCTTGGTTGCAAGGACACAACAAACCTTCGGATTTCAAGAACCGTGAGATTTATTCTTCCTTCTATTTTCAGTTTATGTTATGAATGAGTATGATTGTTTTCCTATGCATATTTCCTATGATTGTTGTTGATGATTGCTAGAGCGGACTCTAAGTTATTGTTGTGAACAATCTATTGCTAAGTTTAATATCAAAACCGGAGTTGTGATATATGAACTTGTGAAGCAACTAAGTTTGAAAATTATGGCGGAACTACGTTATTGAACCTAGGGAGAACATTTAAACAAAGTGACACAAGCTGCGGACAACTTGTATGTTAATCTTGATGAAATTATCTAGTTCTTAAAGCTACCATTAAATTGAATCATTAGTGCGGACACTTTGATTTTTTATTGGTTAGGATTAGTTATACGGCGGATCCGTTAATTAATCAACGTTAAGAAAAGATAAAATTTCAGAACATAAACTGCAATTTTCGTTTCAAGGATCGATTCTAATTTTCGTTGGTGGATGTGTGCTTGCGACCAAGATTTGTTTTCTTGATAAGTTTCGGTTTTAATTGATTTTGTTTGCTAGTTTAATTGCTTGCCATAGTTTAGATAATCACAAACCAAATCGCCCCAATTACATAGCGTACAACATAAAAATCTGACTTGAAACTTCCTCGTGGGATCGACCCCTTGCTTGCTCTATACTATATTGTGTGTTTTAAGCTAGGGTAATTAATTTGTGCGACCGCGACATTGTATCTTTGAGCATGGAAGAGTATGTGAAGATTTTTATGTAGAAGATTCAGGAACAACGTGGGCAACTATGAAAAGAGTGATGAAGAAGAGATTTGTTCCTGATTACTATAAACAGGAGCTATACATCAGACTTCAGACTTTACGACAAGTATCTTTGAGCATGGAAGAGTATGTGAAAGAGTTTGAGTTGCTGCTGATTCGATGTGAATTGATGGAACCCCAAGAGCAAACAATAGCTAGATTTCTTGGAGGGTTGAGGAAGGATATAGCTAATGTTGTTGAATTACAGCCGTGCATTTTCCTTGAGGAAGTTATAAAGCTTGCAACTCGAGTAGAGAGGCAGCAGAAACGAGGAGGTGTCCGAACGGGTGTAACTACGTCAAGCACAACAAGGGCTATTTCTACACCTACACGAATATGGAGCACACCTAAACGAGATGAGAACGTGGAGTTTACTAAGGGGAATACCAGTTCTGATTCTTTGAAGGGAAGAGAGAAGGTGACAAAACCTCAACATCCTAGGAGGTCTCGGGACATCAAGTGCTTCAAGTGCTTAGGACATGGGCACATTGCTTCGGAATGTCCAAATAAAAGGGTGATGATTTTGCATGGGGATCATGGAGAGCTGATCAGTGGACATGAGGTTGAAACTGAAGATGAAGATGAGGTACAAGTGGCTAAAAAAGAAGAGGATTTCGAACCAGTGAAGGGAGATTTATTGGTTATGCAACGGGTTTTGAATGCATAAATTGACGTTAGCGATGAGCAACGCGAGAACATCTTTCATACTCGATGTCAGATTCGAGATAAGGTGTGTGGGATGATCATTGACAATGGAAGTTGCACTAATGTTGCGTCAACTACCTTGGTGGAGAAATTGGGTTTAACTACCCTTCCACATCCCAGGCCGTACAGTTTGCGATGGCTGAATGAGAATGGGGAGACTCGAGTGACAAAGCAAGTTCGTGTACCTTTTTCCATTAAAACCTATCATGACGAGGTTTTGTGTGACGTTGCGTCGATGTCGGCTAGCCATTTGTTGCTTGGGTTGTCAATGGCGGTTTGATAAGGATGTGACCTACAATGGACGAAAGAACACTTATTCTTTTATGCTGAATGGAAAGAAGGTGAACTTGTTACCATTGAGTTCTCAACAGGTTAGAGAGGATCAATTACGAAGCCAACAAAAGGAGGTGAAATCACGTAAGGGAAATTTGTTGTTAGCCAAAAAAGGAGACATCAAACAAGCATTAGCTTCGGCGGGGGCTATTTTCATGATCTGGGCAAAGCAATTACTACAAGTAGAAGGATTGGACTTACCAAGACAGATTAAGGAATTTCTTGAAGAATTTAAAGATGTGTTTCCAGATGAATTACCTAAAGAGTTACCACCTATTCGTGGAATTGAGCATCAAATTGATTTGGTGCCGGGAGCTTCACTTCCTAATAGACCAGCATATAAATGTAATCCAGAGGAAGCAAAAGAGATTCAAAGGCAGGTTGGTGAGCTCTTAGAGAAGGGCTATGTGCGAGAATCACTTAGTCCATGTTCCGTACCTACTTTGCTTGTACCGAAGAAAGATGGTACCATGAGGATGTGTATGGACAGCCGCGCTATCAACAAAATAATAATTAAGTATCGATTTCCTATACCTAGACTTGATGATTTGCTTGATGAGTTGCATGGTGTTGCATTGTTTTCTAAAGTCGATTTGATGAGAGGTTATCACCAAATTAGAATGAAAGAGGGAGATGAATGGAAAACAGCATTTAAAACTAAACAGGGGTTATATGAATGGATGGTAATGCCGTTTGGGTTATCTAATGCGCCTAGTACATTTATGAGGCTTATGAATCATGTTTTGAGGAAGTATATTGGGTTGTTTGTTGTAGTATATTTTGACAATATCCTGGTGTATAGCAAGACCTTTGATGATCATGTGAAGCATCTTAGAGTTGTGTTTGAAACTTTGCGAGATTCTAAGTTGTATGGGAAACTCACAAAGTGTTACTTCTGTAAAGAAAGTGTCGTGTTTCTTGGATTTATTATCTCTAGCGGGGAGTTAAGGTTGATGAGGAGAAAATTGAGGCAATTCGGATTGGCCAAAACCTGCTAGTATTGTTGATGTGAGGAGTTTCCATGGTTTAGCTTCTTTCTACAGGCGATTTGTGAAAGACTTCAGCTCTATTGTTGCTCCTATGACAGAATGCTTGAAAAAAGGGAATGAGTTTACATGGAGTGAAGATGCGCAGAAAGCTTTTGAGCTAATTAAGGAAAAGTTGTGTACTGCTCCAGTTTTAGCACTTCAGACTTTGCTAAAACATTCGAAATAGAGTACGATGCTTCCGGAGTTGGAATTGGGGCGTATTGCTTTGCAAGAAAAGAGGCCGATTGCATTCTTCAGTGAAAAGTTAAATGGAGCACGTTTGAACTACTCTATTTACGACAAGGAGTTCTATGCTTTGATTTGGGCTCTAGAGGTATGGCAAGCACTACTTGTTGCCTAAAGAATTTGTTATACATACTGATCATGAATCCTTGAAGTATCTTAAGGGGCAAAGCAAGCTAAATCGAAGACATGCTAAATGGGTGGAGTTTATGGAGTCATTTCCTTATGTCATAAAGTACAAGAAAGGGCAAGTTAATGTGGTTGTTGATGCTCTTTCTAGGAGGTTTGCACTGATCTCTATGTTGAATGCAAGGTGATGGGTTTTGAACAAGTGAAGGAACAGTATGCTAATGATTCCTACTTTGCTAATATGGTTGCCGAATGTGCAAAGGGAGCTTGTGATGGGTTCTTTATGCATGAAGGTTACTTGTTCAAAATGGGCAGAATGTGTATTCCTTCAGGTTCGATACGGGAGTTGCTTGTGTGAGAGGCTCATGGTGGTGGTCTTAGTGGTCATTTTGGGGAGAAGAAGACTTATGAGTTCTTTGAAAGAACATTTGTTTTTGCCTAGCATGTTACGGGATGTGCACAAGGTGATTGAGAGATGTGTTATTTGCAAGAAAGCTAAGGGTAAAGAGAATGCATATGGACCGTATATGCCATTGCCTATTCCAGAGCAACCGTGGATGGATGTTAGCATGGACTTTGTACTTGGGTTACCAAGAACACGGCGTGGAAAGGATTCAATAATGGTCGTGGTTGATCGATTCTCCAAAATGTCTCATTTCATTCCTTGCAATAAAGCTGACGATGCTGTACATGTTGCTGATTTGTTCTTTCAAGAGATTGTTCATTTGCATGGAGTTCCTAAAAGCATTGTCTCTGATCGTGATACAAAGTTCCTAAGCCACTTTTGGAAGACTCTTTGGAGGAAGCTTGGAACGAAGTTACTTTTCGATACGGCATGTCATCCACAAACCGATGGACAAACCGAGGTAGTAAACCGAACTTTATCTTCTTTGTTACGAGCTGTTATACATAAGAATTTGAAGAGTTGGGATACTTGTTTGCCTATTGTGGAGTTTGCATATAAACGTAGTGTGCATAGGGCTATAAAATTTTCACCATTTGAGGTTGTGTATGGCTTTAATCCTTGTGTTCCTATTGATCTTGTTCATATTCCAATTGATGAGAGGACATCTATAGATGGAATTAGAAAGCCAGAATTGATGAAGAAATTACATGAGCAGGTTCGATTACGTATTGAGGAGAAAACGACAAACTATGTTAAACAAGCTAACAAGCGGCGGAAAATGGTTAGGTTTGAACCTGGAGATCTTATTTGGATTCATATTAGCAAGGGCAGATTCCCAAGCAAACATAAGTCCAAGTTGATACCAAGAGCTGATGGTCCATTTCGGATTATAGAGAAGGTGAATGACAATGCGTATAAGGTAGATCTTCCTGGTGATTACAACGTATCGGCTACTTTTAATGTGAAAGACTTGACTCCATACTTGGATGATGATGATGATTTCGATTTGAGGACAAATCATTTTCAACCCGGGGCGATGATATGCATCATGGGAATCATAATCCATCTTGTAAAGCTAAATCTAATATGCAAGAGGATTCAGATGGTCCAATGACAAGAGCGAGAGCGAAACAACTACAAAGGGCCTTGACGAGTCAAATTGGAATGATTGAAGCTGCGTTGGAGTTAAAAATTAACAATCAATTTGAAATTGGTTCAAGGATGTTTATTTGCCTACAATTGGAACTTGGAGATGGGAAAAGCCCTTAATGGTTCTCTTGATGCTGGGCTACTTGAATTTGGGTTGATAATGAAATAAGTGAAGGAATTGATGCTTGTTTACGGTCAGGAACAATAAATGAATTTGAACCCGAATTTGAAGTCATCCATTGCATGTGAGAACAAGACTGATCTAGGTGGATTTCAAGTTCAGAACGTGATCTTTCTAGATTGTCCAACCATGATTGCATTAGACTTTTGTGCAAGAAGTTATAGTTGTTTTAAATTTGATCTGTTTATGTTTCAGAAAGGTCAAAAAAACGTGTGCTAGTTAATTTGTCTAGGTTAGTTTGTCAAAGTCTGCTTTTTGGGCTTGACTTCTACCATATTGAATTTTTCCTAACTTTGGAGGGATGTTCCAATTATAAATATAGTATCGAGAATATGTAATAAAACACTTTTGGCCAAGATTTGAAACTTAATTCACGGAATTAAGAGTTGTTCTTCCAAATTGATTTTGTGAAGAACCCTACCGACTTATCACTCTTCAATCACAAAGAGTGTGGCGTCGAAATCCTAGATTGATCTTTGTGGCATCCAGATCGACTTATCAAAGTATCATTGTATTACCTTAAATCACTATAATCCAACCTAAACACCAAAAAGAAAGACAACACAACCAGACCCATCCTTCATCCATTTTCGTCAGATTCATTGTTGCCGATTTTCAAATCATTCACGGCACATCAGGTTATAGGTAAAAATAAACACTGGTGGGCAAGGGATTAACAAGAAAAATTGAACAAGAAAAGAAGAGGGGAGGGTCGGCTGTCATTAGAAAGAAAAGGAGGGATCGAGACCTTGATTCATATCGGGTAAGATATTCTAAACATGGTCTTATGAGTTATTTTAAAGTGTGATGAATGATATGGAGCTGAAGAAACAGGAAAGTATAGTGAAATTAAAAAAAATGGGCTTGCGGCTAAGTGTAGGGCCCGAGGGGTCACTGTTAGCTCAGTTAAAGATCCGATCTGTGCTTTGAGACAAGGTCTTTGTGGCTCAACAAGCAGATGGGAAAGTAAAAGAGATCAAGGGAAGGGTAAACAAGGGTATAGAGACATCATTTCAAATGCTATCCGATGGGCTAATAGCTATGGGAAGGCGAATTTATTTGCCTGAGGATAAGACTTTGAAAGATGAAGTATTAAGAGAAGCGCATGAATCTCGATTTGCTACTCATCCTGGGAGTACAAAGATGTATAGGGATTTAAAGGAATACTACTAGCGGCCAAATATGAAGAGGGAAATAGCAGAATTTGTGTCAAACTGTGGGATCTGTCAACAAGTAAAGATAGAACACTAGAAATTTGCAGGGGAATTACAATCATTATCAATTCCAGAATGGAAATGAGAGGATATTTCTATGGATTTTGTGACGGGATTACCCAAGGGAAAGAAGGGGAATGATGCCATATGGGTGGTCGTGGATCGACTAATGAAATCTGCTTTGTTTTTGCCTATGAAGATGACTGATTCGATGGATAAGCTGGCAAAATTGTATGTAAATGAAGTAATCAGACCTCATGGAGTGTCAGTTTCAATTATATCGGATCGGGATCCAAGGTTCACATCGAGGTTGTGGCCTAGCTTACAACAGGCAATGGGGACGAAGTTGAATCTGAGCATGGCATTTCATCCTCAGACGGATGGCCAATCTAAAAGGACCATTCAAACTCTGGAGGATCTCCTAAGGTCCTGTGTGCTGGAGTTTGAAGGGAATTGGGAGGATCTTTACGCCCTTGGTGGAGTTTACTTATAATAATAGCCACCAAACTACTATTGGTATGGCTCCATATGAAGCATTGTATGGGAGGAAATGTCGTACCCTAATTTGTTGGGATGAAGTAGGAGAAATGAAGCTTTTGGGACCTGAAATGGTGCAACTGACAACTGACAACTGACAAGGTGAGGGTGATCAAAAAGAGGATGAAGGAAGCCCAGGATAGACAAAAAAGTTTCGCAGATCGCCGAAGAAGGCCCTTGGAATTCCAAATGGGGGATAAAGTATTTTTAAAGGTGGCTCCTTGGAAAGGCATCATTCGATTTGGAATAAAAGGGAAATTAGCCCCGAGATATATTGGCCCTTTTGAGATTAAGGATAGAATCAGGCCTGTTGCTTATCAATTAGAATTGCCTGTATATTTGGATAATATTCACAATGTGTTCCATGTGTTGCGAAAGGCCAAGATAGACCCCTCACGGGTATTGCCACAGGTACCTTTGAAGATTAAAGGGGATCTAACCATGAAAACTAAGCCCGTCATGATCTTAGATCGAGATAAGAAGTTGTTGAGAAATAAGAGAGTTCCCTTGGTGAGAGTATTATGGAGAAGCTCTCGAATAGAAGAAGAAACATGAGAAAGAGAATCCGAGATGAAGGAGAAGTTTCCGCACTTATTCTCCAACATAGGTACGTAACTTGAATTTCGAGGATGAAATTTTGTTATTAGGAGGGGAGAATGTAAATCCCAAGATAATCAAGGCTAGATTAAATTAAAGAAAATAAACTAAACTAAAAAGTAGTGGGGGCAAAACGAATACACTTAAAGAAAATGGGGCCTAAATGCAAATAAGAATAATTATAGAGCATAAATACTACTCTTCTTACCAAAAACAAATCTGCAATTATCGTGAAGAAAGAAGAGAGGGAGTTTTGGTATCTATTTTTACAGATCAAGAGAGAAACACTAAATTTCAAGAACCCATCCAAGATTAAGGGTTATATGTAAAAATAAACACAAGTGGGCAAGGGATTAACAAGAAAAATTGAACAAAAAGAGAAGAGGGGATGGTCGGTTGTCATTAGAAAGAAAAGGAGGGATCAAGACCTTGATTTGTATCGGGTAAGATATTCTAAACATGGTCTTAGGAGTTTTATAACTCCAGATATAGTTAAAAATCTAAGGAGAGGTCAGGCAGTAACAATTCAAAAAAGAGACAGTAATAGTTGGACAGTGACAGTCCAAATATAAAGAAAGGAATGATAACTGGGGTTGGACAAAGAATGACAATAATAATGAGTGAAATGAGAAAAACATAAAATATTATGAAATGACTGAAAAAAGACTTATTGGTTGTTGATATGGTTATTATAAAATGTATCCTTGAGTGAGGAAAATTTATGAGATAAACCTGTGATTTGCAGGAGGAACCACAGGCATGGTGCAACAACAACAACAGGGGAGCACGAGTAGAGCTTCTATTGCAGGTAGGTGAATCACACCTTTACCTTCTAGGTAAATTCCATGTTTTAATAAATATTACTGATGTGAAATGTGAATTCTTGAATGTATGTGTACTCAAGGGGAAAGGTTGTTGTGTGAATTGCTAAGTGATGAAATTATCAGCGACAAATGAAATATGAGAAGTGTGATTTGAGGCGTAAACTAGCATACATTTAGTGTATGTTAGGATCCCGGGTAAGGGGATTACCATGTTTTGGCCAGCATACATTTAGTGTATGTTAGGATCCCGGGTAAGGGGATCACCTTGCATCGACTCCTATAGGATGATGATGATGATACTAGTGAAAGGGGTATCGGTAATGGGTTAAACAAAGATAATCATGTTTGATCTTATAAAGTCTGGAATGGAGGTTAATAGTGAAAGAGAGAACAATTATTAATAGTTTGAATAAGGAAGAGATTCTAATGAAAATCATAAAGGACAAGTGAACAAAATATGAATGCATGTTACCCTGTTGAAATTGTTTGATATTCGTGTTTTTATTTTTATGTGATATTCACCTTTCAATAATATGTATTTTGTTTCAGGAACATCATATGCACGACACGAGTAGATCCTAGCTTATGTTCCCTTCTTGTAATTTAGGTTATAGGGGGTATACCCTTATATTTTATAAACATGAAAATATTTGTATAACTTAATTTGTATAATTAATGTTTAAACTTGATTGAATGAACTTAATCTTTGTAGTTCATGTAACCATTTTTTCATGTCTAAGTATTTACTTTTTATCCATCCATAATGATATTTTGTTATATAATGTATATCATGAATATTGTGGGTAATAGGTATGAGAATATTGTGGAAATTGAAACCCATGATGATTGGGTCGAGATAAAGTTATGAGATGCGAGTTATTAGAAGTGTGAACTGGTTACATGTCGATAACTTGGGACCTTCCGGTAGAAGGGGGACTCCGTCAAAATTTCGGTAGATTTAGAATATCTTACCCATAGTATCATTAATGCGGCACGTGGAGGGGCATTGGTAGATAAGACACCCGAGGCTGCACGCCAATTGATCTCAAATATGGCAACCAACTCGAAACAATTTTGGCACGCGAGGAGACTTCGCAAACAAACGAGTAGATGAGGTAAGTATTTCTAACCTTGAAAATAAAGTTAGTGATCTTACTTCTCTTGTGCGTTCTTTGGCTTGTGGAAATGTACAGCAAGTGAAAGTTTGTAGCATATATTATTTACAAGGACATACCTCAGATATGTGTCCAACAATGCAAGAAGATTACATTGAACAGGTTCATGCAGTTGATGGAGGATTCAACGGACAGTCCCAATGTAAATATGATCCCTTTTCCAACACGTACAATCCCAGATGGAGAGATCATCTAAACTTATGTTATGGGAACCCACCTCAACAAGGAAATCAAGGCCAACAGGTCCATCCCCATGGATTTCAGCCCCAACAGAATTATCAAACAAGATGTTGCGATGTCGCGGTCGCACAAATTAATTACCCTAGCTTAAAACACAACACACAAGATAGTATAGAGCAAGCAAGGGGTCGATCCCACGAGGAAGGTTCAAGTCAGATTTTTATGCTAGATGATATGCAATTTGGGGGGTTTTGATTTGTGATGATCTAAATTATGGAAGAAATTAAACTAGCAAACAAAATCAATTGAAACCGAAATTTATCAAGAAAACAAACCTTGGTCGCAAGCACACATCCACCAACGAAAATTAGAACTGATCCTTGAAACGAAACATCAATTTATATTCTGAATTTTTATCTTTTCTTAACATTGGTTGATTAACGGATCCGTCGTATAACTAACCCTAACCAACAAACAATCACAATGTCCGCATTAATGATTTAGTTCAATGGCAGCCATAAGAACTAGATAAATTGATTGTTCTCTTGACAACTAAGCTATCTACAACTTGTGTTTCCTTTGTTTGAGTGTTCTCCCTAAGTTTAATAACGTAGTTCCGCCACAATTATCAAGCTTAGTTGCTTCACAAGTTCATATATCACAACTCCGGTTTTGATATCAAACTTAGCAATAGATTGTTCACAATAATAACTTAGAGTCCGCTTTAGCAATTATCAAAAACAATCATAGAAAATAGACATAGGAAAACAATCATACTTATTCATAATATAAACTAAAAATAAAAGGAAGAATAAATCTCACGGTTCTTGAAATCCGAAGGTTTGTTGTGTCCTTGCAACCAAGAAAACGAGCTTAGCCTTGCATATCTATGGAACAACTACTCTTAAAGATAGAAGAAAGCATTATTTCTGGTTTGTAGAGAGGAGAGTTTGTGTTTCTTCACTTCTGGCTGCTGCTTCCTTTCTGCCCTCTTTCCCTTCTCTCTTTCTTTTTATATGCTAAGAAACCCTAGTCCCTATTTTACAAAATAGTCCTCCCTTAAGTTGACGCTATACATTTAAGTACTTCAATAACTATTTTTCTAAAAAGAAGAAATAGCCTTGCATTAAATCTTCAAGCTTTGACTTAAAGGAGCTAAATTGCTGAAATAAAAACTTGGACGCCGGTTTAGATGCCTTGAAACGTAATTTGGACATGTTCCTTTACGAAACCTATTTGCTGGCAGAATTCAGCTGCCATCTTTGGCAAATCATATCTCCCTCATATGACATCATTGTTTGCTGACATTTTGAGCGTTTATAGGAATGTTAGTCAGGAATCCAAAAAAATAGAGTTTGCATCAATTGGACTTCTGTAGCTCCAGATATTCAATTCAGAATGGCCGAAGGTCAACATTGGTAGATTGCGAGATTTGACTTTGAAAGCTGCAATTTCCATGATCTTCCTTATTTTATTTTCTTGCCTTACATGTCCAGAAAGGTATGGATGTTAGCTTTTTAGTGCCACTAGAATCACTTCATTTCAACCTCTAGAACTCACACTCTACACAAAACATCGACTGAACGTCAAATCTGCCAGTTACTTCCAATTTACTCCTTTTTGCATCTTTCATCCAAAAGTACCTTCAAAACATAAAACAAAGAATTTCAAGGTATTTTATAGATATAACATAGGCAAATCATTAGTTAAATGTGGGTGAAACTATCGAATAATATGGTTGCATCACAAGACAACCCCCTCCATTCACAACTCCAATGTTATGGGGTCGTCATCCAGTGATGATCTTCATGAGATGATGAAAATTTTGGCTTCTAACACTGTGACCTTGCAACAAAATGTCATGTCTTTTCAACAAGAAACAAGGTCAAGTATTCACAACTTGGAGAAGCAAATGGGGGCAAGTAGCTTCAAGTGTGGGGAAATTGGAAGCACAAATAAATGGAAAATTGCCCTCCCAAGCATTGAATCCAATAGAAAATGTTAGTGTGATCATGCTTCGAAGTGGGAAAGAACTTGAAGAGAAAAGGTCGAAACAAATTGAGATGGAGGAAGAAGAAGAGATAGAAACCGAATTAAGTACAAAGAAGGAATATCCTCCTCCTCTACAAACTGAAACATCAACCAGCACTCCAAACATAACTCCTCACTCAATGAATTCCAATTTTAAAACAATTCCACCCTTTCCTGTGAGTTCTTCTAGGTCAAAGAAAGAGGAAAAAGAAAAAGAGATTTTAGAGGTTTTCAAGAAAGTAGAACTCAACATTCCTTTGCTTGATGCTATCAAGCAAATTCCCAAGTATGCCAAATTCTTGAAGGAGTTGTGTACTACCAAAAGAGCTTTCAAACTAAAAGGTCATGAAATGGTAAGTATGGGTGAAGTTGTATTTGCTATTGTTCAAAAGAATATGCCTTTGAAGCAAAAAGACCCAGGTGCATTTACTATCCCATGTGTTATTGGTAATGCTAGTTTCAAAAGGGCCTTGTGCGATTTAAGTGCATCCATTAGTGTTATGCCTAAACATATTTATGATTCTCTTAGTCTTGAGCCTTTGAATAAAACTAGCATTGTAATACAACTTGTGGATCGTAGTTTTGTTTACCCACTTGGTGTGATAGAAGATGTCCTAGTCAAGATTGATAGTTTGGTCATTCCATGCGACTTTAATATTCTTGATATGGAACATGATTCTTGTGATTCATCAAACAACACTCCTATATTGTTTGGGAGACCATTATTGAAAATTGCCAATACAAAAATTGATTGTGGTAAGGATACTTTGTCTATGGAGGTAGGAGATGAAAAAATTGAATTTAATTTTCATGATGCAATGACATATCCTTATAGCAATGTTTATTCTATCACATGTTATGACCAAGTTGATAGGTGTGTACAGCAAGTTTGTGATTTTGATAGTGAGGATGGATTAAGCATAGCTTTGAGCCATGGCTATGATTTTACCAAGATAGAAGAGATGGAGAGGCATATATGTGCTCCCCAAAATGTGCATGAATCAGCATTGGCTTTGCAAGCTTTGCAAACTGTTCCCCATGATGCAGGAGTCATTCACCCCATCATGGACAGTGAATGGGTGGGGCCTATCCTTTTGGTGCTTAAAAAGATTGGAATTACGTTGGAAGAAATACAAAATGATGCTTATGAGAATGCAAGGATTTACAAAGACAAGACTAAGAGTCTCCATGACTGAATGATTACAAGAAAATAGTTTAATGTTGGAGACAAAGTCCTTCTTTATCATTTGCGTTTGAAACTTTTTCCTGGAAAGTTGCGCTCTCATTGGATTGGACCCTTTGTTGTTTCTAATGTTTTTCCTTATGGTGCAATTGAAATTACAAGTTTAAAAACCAACAAAGTACTCAAGGTCAATTGGCATCGCTTGAAACCTTTCTATGAAGGTTGGACGACAGAACTCACCGCTTCTGTGGAGTTAATTGCACCAATCTATGAAGAATGAGCATGCAACATCTCGAGCCAATGACATAAAATAAAAGCGCTTAGTAGGAGGCAACCCAAAGACAAAAAAAAACAGATTTGCTTTCTTTTTCCCTTATCTTTTATTTTTCACATTTTACTTTATTTTTGTCATTCTTCTATATTCATTTTCTTTTATTTCAACATTGAGGAAAATGTCGTGTTTTAAGTGTGGGGGTATTGGGAGAATGTTGGTTTTCTTATTTTGATTTTCTTTGTTGTTCTAAAAAAACAAATTTCTATGTTTGATCTTTTGAACTCCTATTGGTTTATGAGAATGTGAGTATTATATATTAGAATTAATTGAGATAGATGAAGATATAAATCGAATGAAGGAGTGTGCATGCAAGTTTTAAGGTTTAATTGGTTTAGGGATTGACTTTGAGAATATGCCATGTTGACTTTGTAGTGTTATACCAATACAAGCTTTTGAACCTCAACATTATATTCTTTGATTGTGCCTTCTTTCAATGATATGTATCTCTAGAACTTGCTTCATATCTTGTTGAGATTACATTCACATTACATATATACATGAAGATGATAAAGGCATTAGGAATTTTAACCACTTGAGCTAAAAAGCCAACCTAAAGCATAATATCCTTAGTGAGCCTCTTTTGAGCTTGTTTATCTTTTCTTTGCTTTATCCATGTATAAGCCTTAATTTTTTATATGTTTTCCTTTCCCCTTGGCCAAGGATTAGTAGAGCATATACTTATGATATCTCATGGAATTATGGTTGGAAATTATGTGAAAAGAAAGAAGAAGTGATACTTGATGAAAAGATGGGCAAAGTTGCCAAAAAAAGAAGAAAAAAACAGAAAGAAAAAAAAAAAGAAAAAAGTGTTCCTTTATGTTCTTAAGATTTTATGTTGAAAAAGCTTGAAATCAAAAGAAGTTAAGCATTGGTGATTACAGATGGAAAATTTATGTGCTTTGATGGAATATCTTGTTTGAAATATCATTTTTCAGAATGCTCTAATTTCTTTGGTTTAAACCTTTTCTTTTACTCTATTTTACCTCACCTTAACCTTAGCCCTATTACAACCAGAAAATAAGACCTTTTGATTCATGCATTGTTTGTAATATGTTAGTAATGGAAATGAGATTGAAGAGCAAGCTTATGATAGAACATATTCATTGATTGAATTTGAGAGATTTAAACACATAAGCCTTAAACACGTGAGTGTTGGAGTGTATATCAATGAGAGGACCTATCACTTTGGCATGGCATAGATTTCATTTAAATCCCGACGATTAATTGAGTTTTGAAGTTTGCATGTAAATAAATTCATGAAAATTTATACTCTTTATCCTTCTTAATTGTGTTCTTGTTTATAATGCATATATTCTTGGATATTGATGGGAGATTAGAAGATTAGTCATAGTGATTTAATTTAATTTAAATTCAATTTGATTTTACTTATCCTTTCTCGAGGACGAGCAAGAGCTAAGTGTGGGGGTATTTGATGCAACCATATTATTCGATAGTTTCACCCATATTTAACTAGTTTTTTGCCTATGTTTTATATATAAAATGCCTTGATATTCTTTGTTTTATGTTTTGAAGACACTTTTGGATGAAAGATGCAAAAAGGAGTAAATTGGAGATAATTGGCAGATTTGACCTTCAGTCGATGTTTTGTGCAGAGCGTGAGCTCTAGAGGTTGAAATGAAGTGATTTTAGTGGCATTAAAAAGCTAACATCCATACCTTTCTGGATAGCTAAGGTAAGAAAATAAAATAAGGAAGAGCATGGAAATCACAGCCTTCAAAGTCAAATCTCGCAATCTGCCAGTGTTGACTTTTGACCATTCCGACTTGAACATCTAGAGCTACAGAAGTCCAATTGATGCAAACTCAATTTTTTTGGATTCCTGACTCAAATTCCTATAAATGCTCCAAATTGAAACCAAAAAAGATGTCATATGAGGTAGATATGATATTTCAAAGATGACAACTGAATTCTGCCAGCAAACAGGTTTCGTGAAGAAACGAGTCCAAATTACGTTATGAAATATCTAAACCGATATCCAAGTTTTTATTTCAGAAATTTAGCTTCTCTAAGTCAAAGCTTGAAGGTTTCATGCCAGGCTATTTCTCCTTTTTTAGAAAAATAGTTATTGAAGTACTTAAATGTAAACAGTCTACTTAAAGGAGGACTATTTTGTAAAATAGAGACTAGGGTTTCCTAGGATATAAAAAGAATGAGAGAAGAGAAGGGGGGCAGCCAACCAAGAAGAGAAAAACGCCCTCTCCTCTAAGAAACTCGAAATTATGCATTCTTCCTTCTTTTTAATTAGTTGTTCAACAAACATGCAAGGCTAAACACTTTTTCTTGGTTACAAGGATATGGAAACCTTCGGATTTCAAGAACTGTGAGATTTATTTTACCTTTTCTTTTTAGTTTATATGATGAATATGTTTGTTCTCCTATGCTTATTTTTCCTATGATTGTTTATTTTAATTGCTAGGGCGGACTCTAAGTTATTATTGTAGATAATCTATTGCTAAGTTTGATATCAAAACCGGAGTTGTGGTATATGAACTTGTGAAGCAACCGAGTTTAATAATTGTGGCGGATCTACGTTATTAATCTTAGGGAGAACATTCAATCAAATCAAACAAAGACTAGGACAATTATGTTTTCTTGATTAATCAACTTATCTAGTTCTTAAGGCTGCCATTGAATTAAATTACTGGTGCAGACACTGTAGTTGTTTAATGATTAGGGTTAGTTATACGGCGGATCCGTTAACTAACCAATGTTAAGAAGAGATAAATATTCAGAATATAAATTGATGTTTCGTTTCCATGATCAGTTCTAATTTCTGTAGGTGGATGTGTACTTGCAACCAAGGTTTGTTCTCTTAATAATTTTCTGATTTTATTAAATTTTGTTTCATGGTTTTCTGTTTTCTTTTGCTTTAGCCTAGATAACATCCAACCCCCCCCCCCAAATTGCATATCATCTAGCATAAAAATCTAACTTAAATCTTTCTCGTGGGATCGACCCCTTGCTTTCTCTATACTATCTTGTGTGTTGTGTTTGAAGTTAGGATAATTAATTTGTGCGACCGTGACATCACAACAGAATACCCAAGAAATATGCATGGCGTGGATTTAGACTGCATCTTGTTAGAATTATAGGTTTTGGTGAGAGGATAACACATACATCCAAATTTTCTTAGTTTAAGATAGTTTGGTTTTTGTCCAAAGAGTACTTTAAAAGAGGTTCGGTTTTTAAGTAAAGGAGTAGGTTCTTTGACAAGGTGTTGGGTTTAAATCCTGGAAAGGATGAAATATCAAAAAGTGAGGTCAAAATTCCTTTGGGAAAATTACATTTATTATTCCATAGCTAGGTTTGTTTTTCATGTACCTTCTATACATTAAAAATTTACAATTTATATTCTGAGTCAATTTAAATTTTTTAAATTTAATAAAATGATCAAATTATCCTCATATATATTACACGACTTCTCTCACAATTCCCTCTCTTATTAAGAAACCCTAAATTAATGTTTATGATTTATTGTTCATATAATCCCATTATTGTGACTCCATCAATTTCGCTTCCTAATTTATCCTTCATCTTCTTCTTCAAATACTATCAGGATTTACCTTCTTTTCATGAAAAACCAAAATATCTATGAATTGATTTTTGGGTTTTTTCAATTTGAAAATAGGGTTTTGGTGGTTCTATGTTTGTTTCGGTGTGGTTGGTAATTTGGAGAGAAAGAAAGGGTTGTGATCGAGATTGTTGTAGAGGTTTATGGTTGGTGATTGTTGTGTCTATTGAGGGTGGTTGTTGCTGTGTTGAGGGATAAAAGTGTTGTTCGTGCGCTGAAAATTGGAGGAGAGGAACAAAGCACATTGGAGCCCATAAATATGTACTGGAACTTCTTCCCTGGACAGAGGTGAAATAGTGACTCCAAATCACCAAAGATTTTGTTGCCTCTAAAAGATATATCACAAGAATCCCTTTAACCTGATCCATTGTTAAAATATAATGAATGGTGTTACACCATCCATACTATTAATTGAACAATATAGTTGCATTCCAAGAAAAATATACCTAAACTTTGTGCACAACTAATGTATGAACATTAAAAGTTACCATCTTGCTCACTTTAAAGGATGAATACGTTGCAATCATGAAATCCAGCTACTAGAAGGATTGGTTTTATTGTTGTGTCCAGGAGCAGGGTTAAGATTTAGTTCCTTCATGATGGTCAGTCTTTGTTGAAAATAAATTACTTGAATTTTTGCCCAGAGGATTTCTTTCATTCTTGAAGCAGATTTAAGATTCCAAATTGAAATTGAAACTTGACACTAAAATATACTCCTATAAAGATTCAAAGCAATTCAAGAGGAAAAAAGAGAGAAAGGGTTCAAAGTGTTGGTTAGGGGTTTTTTTATTTAATGAAAAAGTTGTAATATTTAGGAGTCGTTTGGTATTGTAGCTGCAGGTGAGGTTCACCCGCAACCACAGTTTTTCTTGTTTGGTTAAGTAAGAAACACAATTTTTTTTTGTAGCACCCATCATTTATTAAGGTTGTGCCGCAGGTTTATCAAAAGCTATATTTTGCTGCTTCTCCACGATCACTCTCCCTTGTTCATGTGAACAGTGGAATCACTCTCCACTGTTCTGGCTACTGTTCCGGCCAGATCGGGTCCGATCCAACACTAAATGCATTGAACCAGGTCCGACTCGGTTAAAAAAATTTAATTTTTATTTTTTTTAATTGTGTTTTATTCAAAAAATTAGAAGTAGATCGTTTGATGACGTAACATTTACAGAGTTTGATTGCAATCCCAATTTTATTCTTGACAATAATTTTACCTGGTGTTGTTGCGCGCTTAAGAAACCATGGAAAATATAATCCTTGTTGGATAGATTTCGTACATGATGAAATTGCACATAGTTTAATGGAATAAGAAAAAATATTTGATATCAATATTATTTATTTCATCATGTAATAACAGTAGTTAAATCTACAATATTTAAATTAAAAACCATCATTATATATATATATATATTAATTATTTTATAACCTCAATTTGAAAAACATTCTTTTAACCACACATTAAACTACTTTTTGTTCAGCCTCAATTTCAACCACAGTTTTAACCAAACATATATTTTTCCAAACCAACCTCAACTAAAAGTACTTTTTATAAAACAACTTTTTTTCAAATCACAAGCACAACAACTACCAATATAAGATTTTTTTGATCACTAAATAAAAAACAAGGACAAATATGTAAATAATAGTTGATATTTTTTTTAAGGATGTAAAATGTTACTCATTTTATAAAATTCAAGATGTAAATTCTAATTTTTTAAACATGGGTAAGTTAAAAACAAACAAAACTATAATTTTTCCAACTCTATTCTATAGTATGAGGCCCTCTAGACGAAGTTAAAATATAGAATTTCAACTTCAAGTGAAAAATTTAGGATTTAGGAAAGGTTATCCTTTATTTTGTACCTCAAGGCTTCTAGATAAAAAAAACATGTGTGTGAGCGCGCACGACCGACATAATTTGTCCAGATCTGCTTTCATTACATGCATTTGATGTTTCTAAAAGCTAAACCTATGGTTTGGGTTCAAGTATTAATCATGTACATATGCTAAATCACTCTAAATGAATGCTAGATACTGAAGGGCATGTGATTTGATGAGGTAGCTGGTGAAGTCATTCCACAAAAAAAAACAATTTATTTGCTGAGTGAGGGGGCAAAAAGGTCATAAGACATTGATTAGAACCTTAATATATATTATAGGACTATAAGACATTAAATTTTAGATTATTTTGGTAACATGGCTCTCATTCCACTCCAAATGACCTTACTATCAAGTTAATTACCACAACTGACAACACCAACTTCTTCTATAGCTTTCACACTCTTTTTTTGCCCTTCATGCAATAAAATCTACATCTAAAGATTTTTCACTTTTTTTACTATCTTTGAAACAAAAATTGAAGAGAAAAAAAATCAGCTTCTTAGTTTTTCGGGTTTCATAACCAAGTAAACAAAATCTAGATGGGAAGATCCTTGACGCGGAGCGACATACAAGCATCGTTGTCAATATCATTAATTTTAAGTATACAAGCATTTTATTATTTTTGGAGTTTAGGATTTTTTTTATTTTTTTGGGCTTTTGGGAGTCCAAATAAAGTAGGTATTTAAGGACATCTATTTTTTGTTTTCAGGAAGCCTATAAACGGGAATTTTCTGTATCATACAATCTTTTGATCAAGCAATAAAATTACTTGAAGAATTTCCTTGTGATGCTTGATCCCCAGGCTTAACTTAATATGTGTTCACATGTTCCGTGGTGCTTTACTCCTGAATCAATCATTCCTATTCCAGGTTTCAGCAGGACTTATTCCCAAATATCTTGAGAGGACCACAAGTCTACTAAAGTAGATACCTAGCATTTTCTCAAGAACCATGCACGGGAGTCTGCTCTTCAGAGAAAAAAAAGACTTGATCACTCACCTTTATGCCTCTACGAAAGGAATTAATTTGCTGTAGAGGTGGGCCAATATAAAGAGAAAATAGCCCTACTACACTGACATTTTCCTAGTTTTTCACCTACTACTAGGTTTTGTCAGAAACTTGTCTTCGTTTCTTTACAGAACGAAAAGTGGCTCATTGATTATGAATTAATGAGCAGCTTCTAAAAAGAAACCAAAAACTAACCTTCAAAGGAGTTGATGGCCTCCCATATTATCCAATTCTGTAATGGGAAATTGAAGGCTGAAATATCTATCCAACCCTTGTCAGTTTCCTTGTATGGATATTTGTTGCTCAAATCAATAATACGGTCGTCTTTGCGGCTTCATAATGAACAGGAAGCTATACTGTATTAATGCTCTGTTTTAAAGAGGCAAGACCTTCGAATTTATTGGTATATTGGCATCTTGAGTGGAATGGGGTCTGGATTAGGTCTTATCTTTCAGGTTGTCGGAGTTATTGAGAGTATGGTGCCTTGCATTATTGATGCTGACAGAATCTACTAGCATGAGATCCCATTGCTTGCAAAGGTTCACTACTGGAATCTTCTAGATCAAAAGGATTTTGTTGATCTTGGGTTGATTATATGCCCTTTACAGGAGAGTTCTGGGACCAGAAAGTAACATCATCTTAATCAGGATCAATTTTTTGCTAACTCTGTGTACTGTTCTGATGGTCTACCTAATCTCCAAAACCCCAATTGATTAGTCTTCTTCGGATCACATGCTGTTGTACCACTAGCTTAATTGTCATCCTTAAACAACTACAAAGAAAAGTGTTAAGAAACAAGAAGATGAATCAAAAAATTGATACATATCGCTTGATCTAGTACAAGGATCAAGCCAATGGTGTGGCATCCTCAAACGACTAAGCAACGGAGGAACTAATCACCTGAATTTACAAGATAAAGAATCCGAGAATGGTAATGCCAGTATACACATCAAAAGTAACATTTCTCATCTTGTATGGTACCGAATCATCACTGATCCCTTCTACACAGAGGGCAGGATGCATGTTTAAGGAGCCACTTATCTATGCAAGGTAGGTGAAACATGTGATGACAATGAGGCAAGCTTCTAACTGTCTCTCCCAGTTGAAAGTCCTGGGTGCATGAAATAATCAAAATGTTAATCAATCACACATCTAGTAACCAGCTAGAAGGAAAAGGAACAAATGGTGATAATAATCAATGAAATAGTGACCAAACCTGAAGGCAAACTGAACAAGCAACTTTTTCTCCAGTTGCATCTCCGTTGTTATTGCTTGTGATTTTGATCTTCGGTATCTTTTCGAGAGAATCTCCAGGTAATCCCTTGGAACCACCTGTGTCAAAGATGTTTGTGATCTCCTCAGAGTTTGTTTCCACAGCACCCATCTGATTGAATTATGGAATCAATTCAGCTTGTGAGTAAAGAACGAACTAACAAGTAACAGCTAGTAAATAAAAAAGATAAAAGCAAAGCATAACAGTCATGGACAGTGATGTCAAATCCATCAAGAACAACGCCTCGGATCCCAAATTACCTGACTTTGTACTGCACTTAACATTGCCGGACCAATGCGTTCACAAACAAATCGCCCACTAAGAAGGCTTGCAATAACATCAATCTGCCCACATTAAAAGTTTACATTAATTGGGTTCAAAATTTGAAATCAGATCACTCAGCTAGCTAAGAATGGACGTCAAATTCATAAAAGCATCATTATAGAGGACAAACACCAGTCAATATTCACTTTCAACAACTCATGCCGAATGCCTACTCTTCAAGAGCTTACAGAGAGAAGCTAAAATTGCTCACCAAGTAGAGGACACAACCAATTCCAGATTCATCTGATTGCCATAGAACAAGAGATGACTCGAATACTTCAATTGAGAAAACAGCTCCGGATATGGCTCCAACTGCAGCCCCTCGAACAAATCCGCTTTCAGTTTCTTGGCCTATCAATGCCCCAGTCATGGCTCCTAACAAAGCGCCCACTGCATTCGACAATGCCAATTCCTTTAACAAAAACTTCCAAACTACCAAACAGTTAGTAAAAATGAAGCCTTTTCATAACCTTAAAAATTCTAAAAGTCAGACAACATCATCAACTTCATGAACAGAAACTGAAAGACCATGAACCCCAAACCCCTTTTGTCTATGTGCAATAACTTTTTTCCCATCATAGGTATCAAATAAAACAATAATATCAAGATCGTTTTTTTTCTGATGGATGGTTAAATCAAGATCATTTTTACCATAAAGCTCCAATGTTTTTCAGCATCATCTTATCTAAACTCAACTCCTTGAATCAAAATTTACAAAATGAAACAGAGAATCAATGATTGAATATAAAACCCAAAACAAAAACCCAACAAATCCCAGATCAGAGAGCATAAAATAGATAAGGGTAACACATGCCATTCAATCAAGAAGTGAGAAAATAAGAAAAGAACTTTCATTTACTAGAAACCAAATGAGATAGAAGAGACAAAAACAAACCTAATGCAAAGAAAAAGGTGAAGATCGCAGAGAATATGTTGCCAATGATAGCAGAAACAGCAAGGTTACAAAGTTCTTTAACCTTTTCAACAAAATTCCCAAAAGAAGACAATGAAGACATAGAAAAACGAGATGGGCATGGATAAACCTCCGTTTTTAAGGATTCTAAATTGTACAAAATACTAGAAAAGGGAAGACAAGGTCCTGTTATAAGGGTATCTATAGCTTTTGTTTTGATCTGTTCAGATTTGGGTTTTAAACAAAGACTCTTTATACATGCAGAAAGGTAGGGGTGATGAGCTAATTATCAAGAATGGTAATTGGTAAGTCCTTAAGAAGAGAGATGAGAAGAAGTGAAAACCTCGGCAACGAACTACCATTTAAAGCTTCTTATGACTTCCATGTTTTTCTTCGGTCACAGTATTCTCTCTCTACCTGTTTTCTTTGAAACAAAGATCTTTCTTTGATTCATCTACATTTTTGTTCATTTACCTTCATTTTTTTTTTTACTTATATCAGATTGCTTTTTAATTAGAATATTTTTCAATTAGTTTGTACAATTAAATCTAGATCGCTTTTTTAGACGGTCTTTAAGTACATAATCTTTATATATGTATGTATGGTGTATTAAAAAAGTTTAATAAATTCCTTATTTCAAGATTTGAACTCAAGAAGTTACAAAAGAAAACATACATTCTTAACAAACTCGCTTATGAACCAAACAACATTTAAAGAGTTGTTATGTACAAATTATCTAATATTAAACTATCCACAATTGTTTATATTAATTATAATAAATTTTATATTATTCATAGAAAAAGAGATAGATATAAAGAAAAAAAGAAAATTTTAAAAAAAAAATTATTTCTTAGTCTAAATAAAAATATTCAAATTATTTTTTTAATGAAATTTATTATAATTTTAACTATTTCATTATGATATTTACTTTTTTATCATAATAGATTCGTGAAGAAAATTTTTTATTAGTTGTAAATACACTTATTATAAATTTAAAAGTGTAAACACCCAAAAACAAATACACCTAGAAATGACTCCATCATCGCTGTCAATATCTGAATCGGCAGTAACATAATTTTTCGGTGCTAATTTTTGAATCGGCGGCAATGCAGTTTGGCTGCCGATTTCTGAATCGGTAGTGGCATAGATTGGGTATTGATTTCTGAATCAGTAACGATGCAGTTTTTGTTATCGATTTCTGAATCGGCAGCGACTCAATTTTTTGCTGTTGATTTCTGAATTGGCAGCGACATTATAAAACCTAACAAAAATTGGTGTTGGACTGGCCTATCCTAGGAGAGAATAGGAATAGAAACCAGCTCAAGATAACCCAAAAGGAGAATAAAAACAGCCTTGGTTCAGCGCCCAAACACCCCAGCACACTTAGGGGGGCTATAAATACAAGGAGAGAGAAAAGGGTGACTTTTCACCCTTCCCAAAACGAGCTGCATGCTCTTGCCCCCCTCCCTCATCCTAAAATGAGTTGCATGCTCCTGCCCTTTCCTCCTTCCCAAAGAGAGCTTAACAAACTCTGATGCATGTGCCTCCCTTAGGCGTGAGAGAGAGAGGGGAGACCTAGAGGGAGGGCTGAACACTAACAAACATGGAAGGAGAGAGAGTCTAGAACCAGTGGGAATCAGGGGAGAGACCGAGAGGGAAGAAAAAGAAGAAGAAAAACTGAGTGAAAAAAGGAAGAATATTGTCAACCTCTTTCCTAAAACTACTTAGATTCATAAGGTATGAACCATGCTACATCTCCATCCGTTCTTGGGACTTTAGGTTAGAAAAAGAAGAAGAAAATCCTAAGAAAATGGTCTAGCATCCTTACACCAGCTGTTAAAGAAATCTAATCTATTAAGAGGGGGGGAAACAGGGCTGAATGGGGGGGCCTATTCCAGAAACATTGACGAAAAGAAATGGATGAACATGATGAACAAAACCTAGACTAAGGGTCGACCAAGAGAAATAAAGGGAAAGGATGAAATGAAATGATAAAACCTGAAATTTGTGACCTTGTTTAACTCATGGAAACATGCATGAGTTGAGGTAAAAATTTGTGTTCATGATAAGGTATGGATTTAACATGCATAAGTGAAGAGTTGTGTGAAAATAAAATGGAAGAATGTGCAGAATTATGATCTTGTTGAACTCTTAGGATGATAACTGAGTCGAAACAGAATCGATGTTAATGTTCATGCTTTGCTTTTATTATGGGGTTAATGAACTTGCAATGAATATGGTTCAAATTAATAAGAATGTGGTTGCGACATGATTGTTGTGATTATACTTGTGTTAATGACATAAATTCTGCATATATGGTGGATAAAGTTATGTGAAATTGTATTACTTGCAATGAACATGTGTTCGCTGCTGAAATCATGTTGCCTGCAGCGAATCCCTTTTTGCTAACTAATTTCTGCAGTAGATTTATGTATTTGAATTGGTTCAATGACTAAAATGATTGCATTATGTGATGGTGTAATATGTAGAATACTTGAATGTGAAAATGCGGATTCTTGAAATATGTATGGTGATAGTCATATGATTTCAGAATACAGATGTGCTGATTTGTTACCATTGATGTGTTAAGTGGTGCGATCGGGACTTGTTGCGATGTCGCAGTTGCACAAATTAATTACACTAGCTTAAAACACAACACACAAGATATTATAAAAACAAGTAAGGGGTCGATCCCACGAGGAAGGTTCAAGTCAGATTTTTATGCTAGATGATATGCAATTTTAGGGGGTTTGGAGGTTATCTAGGCTAGAGCAAAAGAAAACGAGAAAACTATCAAGCGAAATTAATTACTTTTTGAATTTTACATCCAAAAGTGCCTTTAAAACATAAAACAAAGAATGTCAAGGCATTTTATATATAAAACATAAGCAAAATACTAGGTAAATGTGGGTAAAAATGTCAAATAATATGGTTGCATCAAATACCGTCACACTTAGCTCTTGCTCGTCCTTGAGAAAGGATAGATAAAATCAAACTGAAACTAAATTGATAAAATAACTATGACCAATCTCTTAATCTCTCATCAATGTCCAAGAATATACGCATTATAAACAAGAATACAATCAAGAAGGATAGAGAACACAAATTTCCATGCATTTATTTACATGCGAACTTCAAAACTTAATTAATCATTGGGATTTAAATGAAATCTATGTCACGCCAAAGTTATAGGTCCTCTCATTGATATACACTCCAACACTCACATGTTTAGGGCTTATGTATTTAAATCTCTCAAATTTAATCAATAAATATGTTATACCATAAGCTTGCTCTTCAATCTCATCTCCATTACTAAAATATTACAAGCAATGCATGAATCAAAAAGGTATTACTTTTTTGTTGTAATAGGGTTAAGGTTAAGGTGAGAAAAAAGAAAGGAAAAGAAAAGGCTAAAACCAAAGGAAGTAGAACATTCTAAAAAATTGATTCTTTTGAAACAAAATATTCCATCAAAGCACACAATTTTTCCATCTTTAAGCACCAATACTTAACTTCTTTTGATTTCAAGCTCCATCAACATAAAATCTTGAGAACACAAAGGAACACTTTTCTTTTCTATTCTTTTCTTTTTCTTTTTCTTTTTCTTTTTCTTTCACCTTTGGCAACTTTGCCCATCTTTTCATCAATCTTAACTTTATTTTTTTTTCATATAATTTCCAACCATAATCCATTAGATATCAACAAGTATATGCTTTACTAATCCTTGGCTAGGGGAAAAGGAAAACATATAAAAAGATACGACTTACACATGGGTAAAGTAAAGAAAAGATAAACAAGCTTAAAAGGACTCACTAAGGATAATATGCTTTAAGTTGACTAATGCTTTTATCATCTTCATATACACATGTAATGTGAATGTAACCTCAACAAGATATGAAGCAAGTTCTAGAGGTACATATCATTGAAAGAATGCACAATCAAAGAATATAATGTTGAAGGCTCAAAAGCTTGCATTGGTATAACACTATAAAGTCAACATGGTATATTTTCAAAATCAATCTCTAAACCAATTAAACGTTAAAACTTGCATGCACACTCATTCATTCGATTTATATCTTCATCTATCTCAACTAATTCTCATACATAATAATCATATTCTCATAAACCAATGGGAGTTCAAAAAGATCAAACATAGATTATTTTGTTTACGCAACAAAGAAAACCAAAATTCTCTCAATACCCCCACACTTTAAACACAACATTGTCCTCAATATTAAAATAAATGAACAGGAATATAAAAGAATGACAAAAATAAAGTAAAATGCAAAAAATAAAAGATAAGGGAAAAAGAAACCAAATCTATTTTTTTTCTTTTTGTGCTGGGTGCCTCCTAGTAAACGCTTTTCTTTTATGTCATTGGCTCAACATGTTGCATGCTCATTCTTCATATATTGGTTCAGCTAACTCCACGAAAGCGGTGAGTTTTGCCGTTCAACCTTCATAGAAAGGTTTTAAGCGATGCCCATTGACCTTGAGTACTTTGTTTGTTTCTAAACTTGTAATTTCAACTGCACCATAAGGAAAAGCATTAGAAATAACAAAGGGTCCAATCCAACGAAAGCGCAACTTTTTAGGAAAAAGTTTCAAACACGAATGATAAAAAAGAACTTTGTCTCCAACTTGAAATTCTTTTCTTGTAATCATTCGATCATGAAGACTCTTGGTCTTTTCGGTGTAAATCCTTGCATTCTCATAGGCATCATTCCGTATCTCTTCCAACTCTTGCAATTGCAACTTTCTTGCAATCCCAACAACATCATAATCCATGTTACATTATTTAATGGCCTAAAAAGCTTTGTGCTCAAGCTTCACTAGTAGATGACATGTTTTTCCGTAAATCATCCTGTAAGGTGACATTCCTATAGGTGATTTGTAAGTAGTCTGATAAGCTCAAAGTGCATCACCAAGTTGTAGACTTCAATCTTGCCGGTTACGTTACATTGTCTTCTCCAAAATGGACTTGATTTCTCTATTTGAAATTTTAGCTTGGCTATTCTTTTGAGGGTGGTAGGCTATGAAAGTTCGATGAGTCACATGGTATTTGCAAGGTAATGCTTCCATTGAACAATTGCAAAAATGATTGTCACGATCACTAATGATAACTTTAGGGATTCCACACCTGTCAAATATGTGAGTACTGACAAAATCTAAAACAACATTAACATCATTAGTTCATGTGGCTTTCACCTCAATCTATTTAGACACATAATCAGCAGCAAGAATGATATAAAGATTACTAAAAGAAAAAGGAAATGGAAATAGAGCCATACAATCAATACCCCAAACATAAAAAATTTCACTTATAAGAATATTTGTTAAAGGCATTTGATTCTTATGAGTGATATACCTATTCTTTGGAATTTTTTAGATGATTTGCAAAAGTGATATGCATCCTTAAAAATAGAAGGCCAATAAAGACCACTTTCAAGTACCTTATGAGCCGTTCTTTTTTGCTCCAAAATACCCACCACAAGAATAAGAATGACAAAAAGTGAGAATGGAATGAAATTCATTTTATGGTACACATCTCCTAACTATTTGATCCACACAAAATTTCCACAGATAAGGAGTGTCCCAAAAATAATATTTAGCATCAGCTCGTACTTTGTCCTTTTGGAATGTAGACAAACTTGGAGGGAATTCTTTGGTGACTAAATAGTTCACCAAATCAGCATACCATGGTCTTGTAGAGGAATGTAACACATACAACTGCTCATCAAGGAATGTCTCTTTTATTGTTTCAGTTTGTATATCCTCGATCCTCAATCGGCTCAAGTGATTAGCCACATAGTTTTCGACACCTTTTTTGTCTTTGATCTCAAGATCAAATTCTTGTAAAAGCAAGATCCACCTAATCAATCTTGGTTTGAACTCCTTTTTCTTCAAAAGATACCTTAAAGCTGCATGGTCAGTAAAAACAATGACTTTTGTACCAAGTAGATATGACCTGAATTTTTCAAGAGCAAACACCACTGCAAAAAGTTCCTTTTCAGTTGTATGGTAATTGCATTGCGTTCCGTCCAACATACAAGAAGCATAGGCGATAAGATGCAAATTCTTCCCTATTCTTTGCCCAAGCACAGCTCCTACGACATAATAACTCGCATCTCACATTATCTCAAAAGGGTCATCCTAATTTGGTGGTTGGATGATAGGGGCAGATGTGACATGCCTCTTAAGCTCATCATGGGCATCTTTACATGCTTGATCAAACACAAAATCCACTTCTTTAGCTAATAATTTGCACAAGGGTGCTGTAATCTTCGAGAAATCTTTGATAAAACGTCAATAGAAACTTGTATTGCCAAGAAAAGAACGAACCCCCTTATGCATGAGGGGTAAGGCAATGATGAAATGACATCTATTTTATCTTTATCAACCTCTAATCCATGCGAAGACACAACATGCCCAAGGACTATTTCTTGTTTTACCATAAAATAACACTTTTCATAGTTCAAGACAATGTTAGTTTCAATGCATCTTTTCAAGACCAAAGATAAATTTTCTAAACACTTATCAAAAGAATCACCATACATCATGAAATCATCCATGAAAACCTCAATTATTCTTTCAACATAGTCGAGAAAAAAATACTTATCATACATCTTTGAAAAGTTGTAGGTGCATTACAAAGACCAAAGGGCATTCAACTATATGCATATATACCAAATAGACATGTAAATGTAGTCTTTTCTTGATCTTCAGGATTAATAACAATCTGATTATATCTACTATATCCATCAAGAAAGCAATAAAAAGACTTACTTGCCAGACGTTCAAATATTTGGTCCATAAATGGTAATGGGAAATGATCTTTGCATGTAGAAAGATTAAGCTTTTACGTAATCAATACATATTCTCCATCCACTCGAGATACGAGTAGGGATGAGTTCATCATTTTTGTTCTTTACCGGGTGATTCTGGTCTTTTTAGGCACCACATGGATTGGCGCCGCCCATTTACTATATGTGATGGGGTAAATTACTCATGCATCTAATAGTTTCAAAATTTCAGCTTTCACTACCTCCATCATAGGCGGATTCAACATCCTTTGCAATTTCCTCGTTGGTTTTGCATTGTCCTCTAATAGTATGTGATGCATACACATCGAGAGACTAATGCCCTTGATGTCGGCTAAAGTCCATCCAATGGTTGCTTTGTGATCGCTCAACAACTTCACTAGTTTTTCCTCTTGTGCACTTATCAAACCTTTTGCTATGATAACGAGAAGTGTATTGTTATTGCCAATGAATACGTACTTCAGATTATCAGGTAAAAGTTTCAACTTTAACTTGGGGGCCTGTAAAATAGATGGCAAAAGCTTTTTATGTGAAAGTATTAAATAAAAAAAGACATTACCATGAGGAACAGTTTGCAAAGCTTGTAAAGCCAATGTTGATTTGTGTACATTTTGGGGAACACATATGTGCCTCTCCATCTCTTTTATCTTAGTAAAATCATAGTCATAGCTCAAAGCTACGCTTAATTCATCCTCATAATCAAAATCAAAAACTTGTTGGACACACTTATTAACTTGGTCATAACATGTGATAGAATAAACATTAGTGTAAGGATATTTCATTGCATCATTAAAATTAAATTCAATCTTTTCATCTCCTACTTCTATGGACAAATTATCCTTACCACAATCAATTTTTGTATTAGTAGTTTTCAAGAATGGTCTCCCAAATAATTTAGGAGTGTTGTTTGATGAATCACAAGAATCACGTTCCATATCAAGAATATAAAAATCACATGGAACAACCAAACTATCAATATTGACTAGGAGATCTTCTATCACATCAAGTGGATAAACAAAACTACGATCCGCAAGTTGTATTACAATACTAGTTTTATTCAAAGGCTCCAAACTAAGAGAATCATAAACATGTTTAAGCATAACACTAATGGATGCACCTAAATTGTATAAGGCCCTTTTTAAAACTAGCATTACCAATAACACATGGGATAGTAAATGCACATGGGTCTTTTTACTTCAAAGGCATATTCTTTTGAACAACAGTAGATACTACTTCACCCATACTTACTATTATGTGGCATTTTAGCTTATAGGCTCTCTTAGTAGTACACAACTCCTTTAAGAATTTGGCATACTTGGGAATTTGCTTGATAGCATCAATCAAATGAATGTTAAGTTCCACTTTCTTGAAAACCTCTAAAATCTCTTTCAAATGAATGTTTTAAAACTAGAATTCAATGACTTAGTACTCACCTTTGGAGTATTGGTAGTTTTTTCAATTTATGGTGGAATAAGGTGTTTCTTCTTTATACTCAGTTCGGTTTCTATCTCCTCTTCTTCCTCTATCTCAATTTATTTTGACCCTTGCTCTTCAAGTTCCTTCCCACTTCGCAGTGTGATCACACTAACATTCTGTTTTGGATTCAATGTTTGGGAGGGCAACTTTTCATTCATTTGTGCCTCTAATTTCCTTACACTTAAAGTTACTTGCCTCATTTGCTTCTCTAAGTTATGAATGCTTGACCTTGTTTCCTGTTGAAAAAACATGACATTTTGTTGCATTATCACTGTATTAGAGCCAAGATTTTCATCATCTCACGAAGATCATCACTCGATGACCCCATAACATTGGAATTTGTGAATGTAGGGGGCTGTCTCACTTGATAATTCTGTTGCGGCTGAAATCCATGGAACTGTCGCCCTTGATTGCTTTATTGAGGCAAGTTCCCATAGCGTAAGTTTGGATGATCTCTCCATCCGGGATTATATGTGTTGGAAAAGGGATCATACTTACATTGGGGTTGTCCATTGAATGCTCCATCAACCACATTAGCTTATTCAATGTAATCTTCTTGCATTATTAGGCACATATTTGAAGCATGTCCTTGTAAGGAGCATATGCTACAAACTTTCACCTACTATACATTTCCACAAGCCAAAGAACGCACAAGAGAAGTAAGATCATTAACTTTATTCTCAAGGTTAGAAATACTTACCTCATTTACTCGTTTGCTTGGGAAGTCTTCATGCGTGCCAAATTGTTTCAAGTTGGTTGCCATATTTGAGATCAATTGGCGTGCAGCCTCAGGTGTCTTATCTATCAATGCCCCTCAACTTGCCGCATCAATGATATTGTGGTTAGTAAGCATCAGTCCTTCATATAAATATTGAATGAGTAGCTGATCGGGTATCTGATGATGAGGGTATTGAATGCACAGTTGCTCAAATCTTTCTCAATACTTGGAGAGTGTCTTCGCATGAGATTGTCGAAACCCACATATTTCTTTCCTTATATTGGCAACTTGAGAGGCTGAGAAATACTTTTCCAGGAAAATCTTCTTCATGTCATTCAAAGTTCCAATGGAACACGGGAGAATAGAGAAAAGTCATGCCTTTCTTTGCCCCTTTTAAAGAGAAAGGGAAAGCTTTCAACTTAACCTGTTCTTCGTCAACTTTGTTCGGTTTCATGCCAACACAAACTATGTGGAACTCCTTAAGATGAGTATAAGGATCTACAAAATAGTCATTTCCTAAGTAGACAATTTACATTTGAATAACTATTTTCCTAAAAAAGAAGAAATAACCTTGCATAAAATCTTCAAGCTTTGACTTTTGATTTAGAGGGCTAAATTGCTGAAATAAAGACTTGGATGTCGGTTTGGATGCTTTGGGATGTAATTTGAACTTGTTCTTCAGAAAACCTGTCTGCTGGCAGAATTCATATGTCATCTTAGAAAAGTCATATCTCTCTCAAATGAGCTCCTTTTTTAGTGCAATTTGGTAGGATAATAGGTCTTCGAGTCAGGAATCCAACAAAATTAAGTTGCATCAAATGGACTTCTGTAGCTCAAGATATTTAAGTCAGAATGGCCGAAAGTCAACATTGGCAGAATGCGAGATTTGACTTTGAAGACTGAGATTTCCATACTCTTTCTTTTTTTATTTTTCTTGCTATATATATATAGAAAGGTATGGATGTTAGCTATCTAATACCACTAGAATCACTTCACTTCAACTTCGAGAGCTTAAGCTCTACACGAAACATCGATCGGAGGTCAAATCTGCCAATTATCTCCAATTACTTCTTTTTTAATCTTACATCCAAAAGTGCCTTCAAAACATAAAATAAAGAACATCAAGGCATTTTATATATAAAACATAGGCAAAATACTAGGTAAATATGGGTAAAATTATCAAATAATATGGTTGCATCGAGATTGGACCTTCGACTGGGCTGGGGCACCCCATAGGAGGAACAAGTAGGTGATTTCAACCCCCTTCTAGCATAACATGAGTTTATAAAGTGAATTCATTATGAAGGATCTATTGTTGTGCTATATAGAATGCTAAACTGTCACGAATGATCGTATGAGTATTATAAAGGATCTATTGTTGTATTGTACTGAACATTAACTATCACAAATAGTTGTATGAGTACTATGAAGGATCTATTGTTGTATTATACTGAATGTAAATTGTCACGAATATTTATATGAATATTGCGAAGGAGTTATTGTTGTGCTATACAAAATGCTAAATTGTTACGAATATTTGTATGAGTATTACGAAAGATCTATTGTTGTATTGTACTGAACATTAACTATCATGAATAGTTGTATGAGGGCTACGAATGATCTATTATTGTATTATACTAAATGTAAATTGTCACGAATGTTTATATGAATATTGTGAATGAGTTATTATTGTGTTATACAAAATGCTAAGTTATTACGAATGTTTGTATGTGTATTGCGAAGGATTTAATGTTGTGTTATGTAGAATGCTAAATTGTTATGGAATGCTTGTTTGAGTATTCCAAAGGATCTATTGTTGTGTTATACTAAATGCTAAACTATTACGGAACGTCTGTACGAGTATTACGAAGGGTCTACTATTATGTTATAATGAATGTCAAATTGTTATGAATCATTTGAATGAGCATTACAAAGGATATATTATCATGTTATAGTGATTTCATAAATCACCCATGGAACGTTTGATTGGTTAATGATTAGCTTTGGTTATCCTAAGTGAATGACCATGATGAACAAATGATTAGCTTCGGCTAATGACATCCTTAGAGGATGACCGAGATGAATAAATGATTAGCTTTGGCTAATGGCATCCTAAGAGGATGACCAGGATGAACAAATGATTAGCTTCGGCTAATGACATCCTAAGTGGATGACCAAGATGAACAAATGATTGACTTCGGCTAATGGCATCCTCAGAGGATGACCGGGATGAATAAATGATATAATGATTAGCTTCAGCTAATGGCATCCTAAGTGGATGACCGGGATGAATACATAATATAAATGATTAGCTTCGACTAATGGCATCCTAAAAAGATGACCGGGATGAACAAATGATTAGCTTTGGCTAATGACATCCTTAAATGATGACCAGGATGAATAAATGATCAGCTTCAGCTAATGACATCCTAAGTGGATGACCGAGATGAACAAATGATTAGCTTCGACTAATGGCATCCTTAGATGATGATCGGGATGAATAAACGATCAGCTTCGGCTAATGGCATCCTAAGTGGATGACCGAGATAAACAAATGATTAGGTGAATAAATGATTAGCTTCGGCTAATGGCATCATAAGTGAATGACCGGGATGAATGAACGATGGCTTCGGCTAATTGTGTTCTAAGGGGATAGTTGGATTTGGGAGTTATGAGTTAGTTTCAAGAATTGATGCATTCATGTGTACTATGTTTTGTATATACCAAGTATATGAAAGAATTATGATTGTTATGCTTCAAACATAAAATAACGTTAGTTCGGTTAACGGTATTCGAAACGGATGATCAGGTTTGAGTATTGTTGATGAATTATTAAGGGTGGTATTTACGTAAGTAAAGAGAAATGAAAGAATTATGCTCTTTTGGTTCATGAATGAAATGTAACGTTGATATTGCTTTATTATGTTTTTAAATTGCTCATAATGCTTGAAATTACCTTGTGTTATAACAAGGACATCATACCACCATGGTGCGTAAGGAAATCCATTTCACGACTCACAAATTTTGAAAGGAACTGTATATTTGCATGTTATGGGTGATATGAATTCTGTATGAACAAACGGGTTAATCACTCAATTAGTCATCCAACCCCTTTTGTAAAGACTTGTAATGAAAAATTAAAATGGAACATGGATGTGTATGTGTGAACATGTAAATCTGATGTGTATGAATATACATATGTGGTATTCTTCCTATAAGGATGTTATGTTGTGAAATTACATGAGGTTAGGATAAACGAAAGTACTAGTTGTGTAACTTGTCGTTCGACACTCTTGTATGAACTTGTGATGATAACGAGACTAGAACAGGAATGTGAATTTATAAGCATGTCAATACAATGTAATGTAAACCTATAAGTATGTAAATATAGTATTATGTGCACGTGTATTGAGAATCCGTTTTATGAGAATATTGATTTTCGTTATTCTAAGTGGACTATGCCTTGTAAATGAATGAAATGCAATTATAAATATGCAAAATGATAAGATGAAAAACATCCAGAACCTAATGACTGTATATATATATATATATATATATATATATATATATATATATATATATATATATATATATATATATATATATATATCCGATTTTGGCTTTGAAAAAGTTGGGTTGTTATAAAAAAAGACTATTTTCCTTTAATATTAATTATTGTCTTTTTATGCGGTTGTAAGATTATAGTTTTTTTTTCTTTGACTACTATTATAAAAACATTGGAAAAGTTGATGTTGTGTTGAAGCATCTCTCACTTTTCCCCACTCTTTTCAATCATTTTTTTCTTGTTTCTTGTTTCTTTTTTAAATTTTACCATTCAATTTTTTTTTAATTTTATCAATTAATATCTTATTGATTTTGATTTATAAATTTATCCTTCATTATTTTATTGATTTTGAATTAATCATCATAATTTGTTTTGGTTTACTTTCTGTGAAGTTATCGCGGTCTTAAAAAAATATTTTAGCATTTGATTGGTGCTCAATCTTCACAAGCATATATTTTTGTTATAATGTCATTAAAAAATAGTTTTAAAAAAATAAAGTTTTTAAACTCACTAGATTCCATAATCTAGATTGCAAGTTTAACGAGTTAAGTCGTGAAGTCCAAGTCAATCTAATATGTCATCATCTCAATATTAAAAAAAAAATACATGTCATCTTGAATATTTTTTAAAAAAACCAAACCATGTTTTTACTTGTCGTCTGGGTTGCTTTTGGATCCACCAAGTCAATTGGATCACGTAGAATTAGCTTCCATATAGGTAAATTTGAAATTCAAGTATAGCAATGAATCAAATCGTAAGGTTTCAAGGTTGACCTGCTAAGTCAGGTTTAATAACAATGTCAAATAGTTTTTTTTTAATATTCAACTTCCGTTTTTATTTTATTTTTTTGAGTTCTTTTTTGCTTTTTTTTTTATCAATTTCATTCTTCAATATTTGGTTGATTTTGAATTGATCTTTGTAATTAGTTTTTTTTAGGTTAATGCAGTCTCAAATAAATATCCGATATTCAGTTGGTTCTCAATTTTACAAGCGTCTATTTTTGTTATCATATAATTAAATAGACAATAGTTTTTTAAAAAAATTATGAAAACCAATAGAGTTTATGATCTGGGTCATAAGTTTGGCGAGTTAAGTCACAAAGCTTGGGTCGATCTAATATATCATCATCTCAATATTGCATAAAAATATATATCAAGAAATCCTTTTGAATCACTCTATTACTTAACCAAAGAGTCGAGTCACACTTTTTATCGGTCATCCAGGTTGTTTTCAGATCTGTCATGTTGACTTGATCACGTTAAGACAACTCATATATAATTTAAGTTGAAACTTGGGTTAAGAAAAGAATCAAGTCAATAGTTTTTAAGGTGTTAAGTTTAATAACAATGCCAAAAAGTTCTTTCCAACCTAAATATTTTTTTTAGACTAAATGTTTTTTTGATCCAACCCATAATACAGTGCGGGCTAGGAAAATAGTATAAACTTAGGCCTTGTTTGTTTACTGGAAAGTATTATTTTTTTTTTGAAGTGATTTCCATGGAAAGTGGATTCTTGAAAAGTTTATTTTTTTTTATGTTTGGTAGTGTAATAAAAAATTAGTTGAAAAACATTTTACAGTGTTTGGCTATACCACAGAAAATGAGATAGAAAATAACTTTTTAATGTTTTAATTTTTTTTTCCAAGTTTATTAAAAGAAT
Organism: Populus x sibirica; assembly: GCA_019202695.1. NCBI lineage: Eukaryota > Viridiplantae > Streptophyta > Magnoliopsida > Malpighiales > Salicaceae > Populus > Populus x sibirica. The sequence continues at coordinate 2,680,236 of JAGMVL010000801.1, forward strand.
AAGGACCAAATCTGATAGATAAAAAATTAAGGGAGGATGAAATTTAAAAAAATCCAATTTCATAAATTATTTCAAATCAAATTATTACCAATAAAAAAAATAGGGACCAAATATAACAAATAAAAATATTTCAATTAAGAAAATTATAAGAGAAAAATAAATAACAATAAAATAATAAGGACTAAAGTTGATATAAAAATAAAATTAAATCAAACTCTAAAAAAAGAAATTGAAAACAATATTCAAAACGAAATATATAGCAATCAAAATATTAAGGATCAAGTTTGATATAATCAACAAATAAAATGATATTTTTGAATTTTTTACAACTTCTAAACATTGTATTCTACTCAAAATAAAAGGAAAATACTTTTTTAAAAATCAAGTTAAAATTTTCTTCGATTGAAAAAATATTTTTTTATTAATTAACTTTTTTAATAGAAAACAAATATGAAAGAAATTTAAAAACTATTTTCTATGAAATAAATGGGGGTGAATTAGAATTTTGGCTATCATATACACGGGTAGGAAAATATGAGCACCTTCTTTTGATAAAACGACATGTGTTGTTTTAGGTGAAATTTTTTTAATTTGCCCACAAAATTAATTAAAAAGAGACAAGCTCTGATATGGTTCAACCATGGATTTCTTATGAAATGCCTTCAATTTTGTGGTTGAGTTTGATAGGGACGCCATTCAGCTAAGATTGTGTTTTTCCTTGGAATTTAGATTGTGTTCCATTCGACCATGATGGGTTTTTGACATGGTTTAATTTTAGCCAACCTTGATTTTGTGCATCATGATGGGTTCAGTCCATTCTCTTTTATGGTTCATTTAGTCAAATCAGGTCAGCCCATGTATGATTCTGATTTGGGCAACAAAGTAAGCTTGTTGGGAGCTTGTTACATGTTTGATTTGGGTTATATTAATGAGTACATAAGGTCTAAAGTTAGCTTGGGCTAATTAAGATATTGAGATCATTTCCTTACAATCAATAAAATATTCTTCTAAAATTGAAAGGAAATTTTGTTTATTATTGTCTCTATTATTTAAACGAATATTTAGCAATAAATGAGAAAGTTTCCTAGTTATGCAAGGAAAATAAAGAGGGTTGTCAGATAAGAATCCTAGACTTGAAATGATTATTTAATGCTAAAGATTTGATTCTCCTAATCAAATAAGGAAAGTGATGGATGGCTACAAGGGAATTTAATTTCTAAGATTGTTTTTCATGTTGTGAAGGAATATTCTAGCTCTACAAGTAAAGAAGACTTCAACAATTAAATTCCTATTCATATCAATTTTTCTAACATCTAAAGGAATTTAAAAGTTGGCTAAGACATCCTAGAGTATACAGGAAGGTGAATCTCGATCAAGAGTTATTTAAGATAGAGAACTAAGATATTTTTTCTTTTTTTCTTTTTATTATTAACAAGCTACTATCAAGACTTGTTGTTTTCATTATTATTTATATATTTGAGCTTAATTAATACTTTGGTTTTCAGTTAAGACCCAAGACTTATTTGGATCAGGGTTTGGGCTTAATAGTAAAGATTTTGAGTCAGTTTTTGTAATTTGACCCAATCATTTTTATGGTTCATTCGACCAAATTAGATTAGCCCATATATGGGCTTGATTTGGACAACAAAGTAGGCTTGTTAGGAGCTTGTATTAGATTTGATTTAGGTTGTATTAATGAGTATGAGTTTGGGCTAATTAATATTTTGTTGATCATTATCAATTGATGTGAATCTCGTGATTACATGATCACGCAACCCACAATCAAGATTGAGATATGATTACAAAAAACTAAAAGATTATGGGTTGCATGATCTTGTGGGCTAAATTGATCCATTTACAAAAAACAATCTACTTATAAAAATTGACCCAAAATTTTTACTAGTAAACTCAAACCCTGATCCAAATAAGCCTTAGATCTTAGTTGAAAAGCAAAGTATTAAAATTAATACACACACACACACACACACACACACACACACACACACACACACACACACGTTTTAATATGTTGATGTCAAAAATAATTTTTAAAAAATAAAAAAATATTTTTTTAATATATATTTTTTTTAAAAAATAACTACTATAGAACCATCAAACACTATTTTTTTAATTATGTATTTTGAATCGATAAAAATATATTAATCTCACCATTAAAGCCTGTTTGTTTAAAGCCTGTTTGTTTCCGTGGTTACTTTTGCACTTTATTTATTGTTCATGGACCCCACCATTAATTGTGTTTAAAACGCAGGGTCATTAAAAGCAGCTCAATGCTGCTTTCCTCTTCTTCCCGTGAAAAATGAATCACTCTCCACTGTTCACGTGAACAGTGGAGTGATTCTCCACTGTTCTGGCTGAACAGGGTCGGGTCCGGTCTAGAGTTAAATGCATTGAACCAGGTCCGACCCAGTAAAATAAAATAAAAAAATTTATTTTATTTTTTATTTTTAATTGTGTTTTATTCGAAAAACTAGTGTTTAACATTATAAAGTATCACTACATAAATTAGACGGAGATCGCTTGATGACGTAGCATTTACAGAATTTGATCGCAATCCCAATTTTATTTCTGATTATATTTTACCTGATGTTGTTGCGCGTTTAAGAAACCAAGGAAACCGTAGTCCTTGTCAGATGTATTTCATACATGATGGAATTGTAGATAGTTTAATGGAACAATAAAAAATATTTATATAAAGTATTATTTATTTCATGATGCAATAGCAGTAGTTAAATCTACAATATTTAAATTAAAAAAATCATCAATATTAATATATATATTTTTAAAATTATTTTATAACCTCATTTTGAAAAGTCATTTTAACCAAACACATTAAACTACTTTTTGTTCAACCTCAATTTCAACCACAGTTTTAACCAAATATATATAAATACCAAACCAACTTCAACCAAAAATATTTTTTATAAAATAATTTTTTTCAAATCACAACCACAAAAGTTACCACAATATCACTTTTTTCAAAGAACTAATTGCCACTGCCCACTGCCTAGCCAATGACACACCACCTGTATAAATACTAGCTGGACACATTTATTTTAAATAGTTACATCCTTGTGGACCTTGTCTCATCTATTGTCTTAAAAAAATATATATACATGAAAATTGAATCTCGTATGTTTCATGAATTGAATTGAATAAATAGGTATTTGAGTCTCATTGATTTGTCTCGTCCATTTCAAGAAGAAATAGCAATTCTTTGATTAATAATTCGAGGGAAAAAGAGTTTAAAGCTAAAACAGTCCAAGACTATCAAGAAATTTATCACACCACCATTGATAATTTGTCATGTGTGTGTATATATTCAATAATCTAATATATATATATATATATATATATATATATATATATATAATCCTGACACTATAATATTTAATAGTTATACCAATAGAATAATTTTGTCGATGTAAGATTACAACTCCATTGGTAAAAAATTTACCCACTAATTTTCCGATGGAAAACGTTTGTCGGAATAACGTTTGTCAATAATTCCACTTTCTATCGCTAATTATGTTAGTAAAAAAAAATTGATGGTTTTACAGACGGAAAATACAAGAAAAAAAAATTCCCGCTAAAAATATACCGATGAAATAATTCCATTTGTATTTCCAGCGGTAAATTACTGACAGAATAATTTTGTCGGTGAGTGTTGCATAGGTGTTGCGATGTCGCGGTCGCACAAATTAATTATCCTAGCTTCAAACACAACACACAAGATAGTATAGAGCAAGCAAGGGGTCGATCCCACGAGGAAGATTCAAGTCAGATTTTTATGCTAGATGATATGCAATTTGGGGGGGAGGGTTTGGACGTTATCTAGGCTAAAGCAAAAGAAAACAGAAAACTATCAAACTAAATTTAATAAAATCAGAAAATTATCAAGAGAACAAACCTTGGTCACAAGCACACATCCACCTACAGAAATCAGAACTGATCATGGAAATGAAACATCAATTTATATTCTGAATATTTATCTTTTCTTAACTTTGGTTAGTTAACGGATCCGCCGTATAACTAACCCTAACCATCAAACAACCACAGTGTCCGCACTAGTAATTTAATTTAATGGCAGCCTTAAGAACTAGATAAGTTGATTAATCAAGAAAACATAACTGTCCGCAATCTATGTTTGATTTGATTGAATGTTCTCCCTAAGATTAATAACGTAAATCCGCCACAATTATTAAACTCAGTTGCTTCACAAGTTCTTATACCACAACTCCGGTTTTGATATCAAACTTAGCAATAGATTGTCTACAATAATAACTTGCATGAAATCTTCAAACTCTGACTTAGAGGAACTAAATTGCTGATATAAAAACTTGGATGTCGGTTTAGATGCTTCGGAATGTAATTTGGACTCGTTTCTTCACGAAACCTGTTTGCTGGCAGAAATCAGTTGTCATCTTTGGAAAATCATATCTCCCTCATATGACATCGTTTTTGGCTGAAATTTGGAGCGTGGATAGGTCTTTGAATTAGAAATCCAATAGATTGTCTACAATAATAACTTAGAGTCCGCTCTAGCAATTAAAATAAACAATCATAGGAAAAATAAGCATAGGAGAACAAACATATTCATCATATAAACTGAAAAGAAAAGGTAAAATAAATCTCACAGTTCTTGAAATCCGAAGGTTTCCGTGTCCTTGCAACCAAGAAAAAGTGTTTAGCCTTGCATGTTTGTTGAACAACTAATCAAAAAGAAGGAAGAATGCATAATTTTAGGGTTTCTTAGAGGAAGGGGGCGTTTTTCTCTTCTTGACTGGCTGCCCCCCTTCTCTTCTCTCATTCTTTTTATATCCTAGGAAACCCTAGGTCTCTATTTTACAAAATAGTCCTCCATTAAGTAGACTGTTTACATTTAAGTACTTCAATAACTATTTTCCTAAAAAAGGAGAAATAGCCTTGCATGAAATCTTCAAGCTTTGACTTAGAGGAGCTAAATTGCTGAAATAAAAACTTGGATATCGGTTTAGATGCTTCGGAACGTAATTTGGACTCGTTTCTTCACGAAACTTTGTTTGCTGGCAGAATTCAGATGTCATCTTTGAAACATCATATCGCCCTCATATGACATCGGTTTTAGCTGAAATTTTGAGCGTTTATAGAAATTTGAGTCATGAAACTAAAAAAATTGAGTTTGCATCAATTGGACTTCTGTAGCTCTAGATATTCAAGTTGGAATGGCCGAAGGTCAACACTGGCAGATTGCGAGATTTGACTTTGAAGGCTGCGATTTCCATGCTCTTCCTTATTTTATTTTCTTGCCTTATATGTCCAGAAAGGTATGGATGTTAGCTTTTTAATGCCACTGGAATCACTTCATTTCAACCTCTAGAGCTCACGCTCTGCACAAAACATCGACTGAAGGTCAAATCTGTCAATTATCTCCAATTTACTCCTTTTGGCATCTTTCATCCAAAAGTGCCTTCAAAATATAAAATAAAGAATATCAAGGCATTTTATATATAAAACATAGGCAAAACACTAGTTAAATGTGGGTGAAACTATCGAATAATATGGTTACATCAATAGGCAGTAAATATTTTGCAACTCTTGGTAAAATACCGATGGAATATGTCCGTCGGTATACATGTCGGTGATAGTGGTATATGCAGTAGATATTTTTCAACTCTCTGTAAAATACTGAAAATCCGTCGGTTGTAATTAAAAAAATTATTATTTAGAATAAATAATATAAAATAATACAAATTAATAGTAAAAAAACCAATTAAGCAAATAAAATTATATGAAACATTAAAAATATAAAAACAAAGTTAAATAATATTCATCTAAATATTCATTACAAATTTAATGTGTTTCCATAAAAAAAAATTAAACTAGAACAATGGCGAACTGGAGGAGAGGAGGAGGTTGGTCGTTCCCGGGACCAAACGACCATAAAGGGGGCGCACATGTATTACCCATGTGTAATCTAATGCCCATGATCATTTGGCGAAATTGTTCATAATCTGCCGATAGTTGCTCATATTTTTCGGTGAGATGAGTCGTGTGTTACTATAAGGCCATAAACTCCTTAGATTGGATGCTCGATACTGATTACGAGCTCCCAACGATTGAGACACTACGGGCTCCCTGCAAGTTCTTGGTCGTAGTGTTAAAGAGCCCGTACACCCGATTTTTATTGGATCCACCAGATGATCATACCTCTATCCACAAATCCGGATCGAAATTCGAATGGATCGAAGGATCGTCCCCATATCTCTCCCTCAACCAGCTATTATAGGTCTCCTAAAAATTAAAAAATAAATCATCATATTCAATTCAAGAAAATAATAACTTACGAAATAAAATGGTTGAATGAACATACCATGAAGTGTTGAGCGCAATTGTTAATGAACTGTTGCACCCTCTTTGGCGGTCTTCACTTCGCACATGCGTCTCTACAAACAACTCCATTGGGCTCGACTCACGTCCAAGAGACATAGCCTGTAAGAAAAAAAAATATTGCAAGTTAAATATATTTATAAGTAATAAAAAATTAATTAACGATATATTTCATTTAGATTAATCTTACCATCTGCTTCGCATGTGCAGCAAACGGAACGGAGCTGCCGGTGTGAATGGTCACCGAACCATGAATTTTCCGGTTCCAGTTGTCGGCACCAGACTGTGAGAGTCGTGTGAACCACTCAGACGTTACGTGCTGAATATATTACAGCCATATATCCTCTAGGATGTATGGTGGTTTGAAATCCCTCCAAATCGCCACGTCATTCCAGCCTTGTAGAACGTTATCTCTCGCGTATTTTTTGGTTTTTTTTTTATTCATACCAAACTTCATGCAACCTACTTCCATAGTGACAAATTAGATTTTAAAACATAATTTTTTTTAAAAAAATATCATATTGTTTTCGATGTTACCTAGTTGCCGCGTGATTTTCCCACACCCTCCTCGTAACATTGTCATGCGCCCTATCCCACTCGAATTTGTGCTGTGTATAAATAATTTATTTAAAATTATAACAATAATTTATTAAAAATAAGTTGGAAATTAAAAGTTAACACCAACCTGAAATCTTCGAAACCATGCATCGATATAAGGTCTCCAATCAGGATGTCTCGAAACCTGACTCCATTGAAATAATAGAATCTCCATCGACGATTTAAACACCGATGTTATTACTTGGGCGACCTCAATGTTTGTGAACCTGAAAATAAATAAAATTAATGAAATATTAATTAGTTGTTCATAAATTATGTTATAAGTAAAAAAACAAAACTAAAACCCAAACAAACTTACATTGAAAGGTCGTCCTTCCAATGTGTCTGGTACTTGCGGGTGAATTGAATTGACCCATTGTGAAGGCACACTACCTCTACACTGTGAAACCGTCTTTGGAAAAGGCAACATCAAGAGTCAGCGCAACTGTCTCTTGTTGATTGGCACCTAAGGACAAGTCATCCTCACTGCTAGAAGAACTAACTGCAACCATATGCTCACGACGTTCTATTGATTTCCTTCTACGCATGTACACAAATTTATATGAATAATTACATAATTAAATTTGATTATTTAAAAACATTTGGAAGCACCTCCTTTATACTGGAGACTACCCAAAGTTTTCAAACCTGCAAATATTGACAATAGTCACAAACCAATTGACTCCATTGAAAAATCTTATATATAATCTAATATCTATACAAATTAAAAAAAAATAAAGGAAAAAAATAACATTTAATTTTATATATTCAACTAAAATCTATAGAAATTCATCAATAACAATTAAAATTAATGGAAATAATTAAACACGCCATGCAATAATAGAGTAAAATTGAGATAAATAATTAAATTTAATCCTATATATTCAATTACCATTTACAAGGTAAATTTAACAATAACAATTAAAATTCAACAAAATATTCAATTATTATGGCAATACGAACAATAAAATAGATTGAACAAATTAAAAAAAACAAAACTATAGGCTTTAGGAATGAAAAATGCTTACCTTAATAGTGTGTTTATTTCAAGACTTTATCTACGTATAATACAAAAAAAAACAAAACAAAAAACACAACAAAAATATATTATTAATAAAACAAAGAAAAAATGAAAAAAATAAAATCATTAAGCATATTAAATGAAAATGCATACCTTTTAATTTGTTGAAGATTACAAGAAAACAACTAAAATTTTCACAATAAATAAGAGAGAAAAAAGATAAGATGAAACGAAGGAGGGGAGAAATGAACTGAGGGGGCGATCACTAGGATTTATATTGCATTTTTACCGACAACATCACCGACAAAATATTTAAATAATATTATTTTTAATTATTCTATCGGTGAATTTTTAAAAGTCTGTCAATAAATTTTGAATTTCACACTATAATTTTTAAATGACCCTCCAGAATTTGCACAGTCCGTCAGTGAGTCCGTCGGTAATTGTGAACTGCACCGACATAGAACTCTAATAGTGATTATGACATGTGCAGTAAATATTTTGCAACTCTCGGTAAAATACCGATGGACTGTATCCGTCTGTAGAGACGTCAGTGATTGTGGCATATGAAGTAAATATTTTGCAACTCTTGGTAAAATACTGACAGACAGTATCCTTATATAGAGACGTTGGTGATTGTGCACTGTGCATGATAGATTATATTTGTATTGCCTATTTATCCTCCTGCAAACACTTAAATTACAAATTGCCCGCATAACACAATAACAATAGTGAACAATTATAAAATAAATATTTCGTGTTACAAAATATCATCCATAATATTACATTATAAAAAATTGCTTTAAACTTTTGTGTTCTGATAGTTAGTCATAATTTTCTTCTTCTTCTTCTTCTTCTTCTTCTTCTTCTTCTTCTTCTTCGTCGTCGTCGTCGATTGAATCTTCATCAGCTCCATCGCAATCTTCAATGTGGATATCATCATCATCTTCATCGACATTTCTTGTCCGCTAGAGCTCAGAATAACATTCAACTCCTCTGCGTCAACATCAACAGGACTATCATCGAAAACATGAAAATTTGAATTTTCTTCTAAGTCAATCGAAGGAGCAACTCAATATAGTTCAACTAACTCACTAACTTGAAAAACTTTATCTCGCACACTTGTGTCTTCGTTCTCATCCTGAACAACCTCAACACGATCCCTGGGTTTTATTTTTAAAACAGATAACCAATCAACTCTTGATCGGTCCTTTCTAAAGGAAGGGGTGTATGTGTAATAAACTTGTTGGCATTGCTTTGCGAAAACAAAGACATCATTTACATTGCGAAGTCTAGCTTTTGAGTTAATTTCGACCAAACCATAGTGAGGATCTACTCTGATTCCTCTGTCAGTGGTGTCATACCAATAGCATTTGAATAAAAATACTCTATTCTGCTCGCTATGATATTGCAATTTGATGACCTCTTCTAATTTATCATAGTAGTCAACTTCAAACTCACTACAAGTCGATCCCTTAACACAAACACCGTTGTTGTATGTCTTTATTTCATGGCCGTATTCTTCAGTATGAAACACATATCCATTGACAAAATACCTGTTGTAGCACTTAACTTTTCTTTCAGGGCCCAGGCTTAGTAAAGACAGTGAAATAGCATCACTCCATCCTATTTGATAAACCTTGTATATCAAGTACAACAATGAACAGTAAACGAGAATTCTGTAATGACATACAATAAGTTTGCAAGAGATAATGAGTTTGTAATAGTACTTATATGTGTTTTGAACCATGTGGCAAATTATTCATCTTGTAATTGAAAGATTTGAGATTCGGTCACAATTTGTGAGTTATTGGATAGTAAATATTATCAATGTTGCCTATAAGGTTGTTTAAAATTATATGAGTTTATGATATTACAATATATAAATAGTACATTTTTAACAAAGTTTAAGTAATACATATACTTACTGAATAAAAGGTCTCAACTCATCACAATTAAATAGAACATAATTGTATGCTTGTCTGAACTCTATTTTAGACAAATATCTTTCCCTTACGATATTTTTAGGTATGGGTCATCCAAGATTGAAGAATATTGACAAGTTCCCACTAGAAGGCACTTCACCACCATCATCATGCCGTGGAACGCGGTTGATTCTCATTCTCAAATGAGGTTCGAAATAGTACGAGATAAATGTTGAGATCTCCTCAATAATATAGGCCTCACATATTGAAGCCTCAATATGTGCCTTGTTTTTAACATTTTTCTTAAGATTGAACAAGTACCTAAATGGAATTAAACAAATATTTTCAATTAAGAAAAACAGTGAAAATACTTTTATATATGAATTACATTGCAACTATAATATCTAACCTCTCGAATGGATACATCCATCTATACTGGACCGGTCCTCCAACTTTTGCCTCAAACAGTAAATGTATGGGTAGATGCTCCATTGAGTCAAAAAATGATGGATGGAATATCATCTCAAGTTTTCATATTGTCTCGACAATATTTGTTTCAAGCCTCTCAATGTGATCAACATTCAACTTGTTGGAGTATATATCTCTAAAGAAAATTTAGCATAAGAAGGTACCTGTTTAATAGCATCCAACAAAAGTTTATTGATCCTTACGTATTTGAAAGTTTCAAAGATTTCAGAATTGTGATTGACTTTCCTTTGTTTGATTATGACATGAGGAAATGGAAGTGCTGGTGGGGAATCAATCTTTTCTTTGCATTGTTCAAGTTCAACCCCTTCCTTACCCTTAAAGACTAACTCATCTTCTTTCTCACAAGGTTCAAGAATGGGTTTTTCAATAACCTCACCACTGCGAAGAGTAGTGACTGATTTGACTTGATCCATGTGTTGGCTTTCGGAGCTACTTGCACTTGAATTGTATTGCCCTTTGGGATTTTGCTGTGGTTGAGATGACAACTTACCTTTCTCCTGAAAACTGAGAGCATATGTGAACTTTGCAAGAGTACCTTTCAAATCTGCCATTGTTTGAGCATTTTAAGTGTTGATTGTCTTGCTTTTCAATGAATGCATGCAATGTTTCCTCAAGATTTCTTCTAGGAGGGGGAGCATAAAGAGGTGCATATCCATGAGAATTTTAAAAATTATGGTGTGCTTGAAATGGTGGCTGTGAAGTTTGTGCATTATTGCTACCACTCTTCCAACTAAAATTTGGGTGATTTCTCCAACCAGAATTATACGTTTGTGAGTATGGATTCTAATTTAGCCTTTGAAAACTATTTAAAGCATTGGCTTGTTCATGGAGACATTCCTTGAAAGAAGACAAAGTTGAACAATCATTGGTTGAGTGTTCATTAGTTTCACATATTTGACATACAATTCTTGAACAGATTTGAATTGACCACTCCTTTTCAATTCTAGTGCCTCGACTTTTCTAGCTAAAGATGCAAATTTGGCTTGGAGGTCATGATCTTCCCTAAGATTGTACATACCTCCACTAGATGTATAAGGTTAAGTTTTACCCGGTGCCTCATAAGTACCTGTAGTGTCCTAATTTTGAGCATTTTCAGCTAACGAGTCTAGGTACTCCATTGCTTCATCAGGGTCTTTATCTTTAAAAGTTCCATTGCACATCAATTCCATCATTTGCCTATCTTTATGTGTTAACCCTTCATAAAAGTATGAAACCAATCTTCATGTTTCAAAACCTTGATGAGGACAAGTATTAAGCAAGTCTTTATACCTATCCCAACACTGGTAAAATATTTATCCTGTCTTTTGAGTGAATGTGGTGATTTGTCTTTTGAAAGAGTTTGTTCTATGAGAAGGGGAAAAATTCTTTAAAACTATTGTTGCATTTCATCCCAAGCACGAATGGATCCTGACCTAAGATTTTGTAGCCATGTTTCTGCTTTATCTTTTAAAGAAAAAGAAAAAAGCTTTAATCTGATGGTGTTCATGCTACACTTTAAGTCATTATAAATGTTGCAAACTTCTTCAAATTCTCTCAAATGCAAGTATGGATTTTCTAGTTCTAAACCATGAAAAATAGGTAAAAGTTGAATAATGTCTGGCTTAAAATTGAAGTGAGATGCATCAGGAGGGAAAACCATGATGGTGCACTTGTTCTTGTAGGATTCATGTGGTCTCTCAGTGTTCTAACTCGATTATTAACATTATTCTCATTATGAAGCGTATGATTATCCTCTTCGGCCATGTTTTCTAAAAATGATGAGGATTTCCTAGAAAGTCTACCACTTAATGTACGTGACCAAACTCTCATGCATGTGTAGGAAGAGAATAAATGGAAGAAGAAAACAAAACAAAAGAAACAAAAGTTAGATACAAGAAAAGTGAAAAGAGAAAATAAAATAAATATTATAAATTATACAGTAACTTACCTCCCCAGCAACGGCGCCAAAAACTTGACACGATCAAAAGATTGATATCTTATCCCAAGTGCAGGAGTGTCGAAGTAATAAATAACCCGGCAAGACCGGGGTCGGACCACATGGAGGTCAACTATATAAAATTACAAACAACAAATGAAAAGGCGTTGAAGAGAACTTTTGAGATGTGATATTGATGTAAGGATTAAACAAGGATAAAACAATTGTCAAGGTTAGAGGATCCACTAATGGTATTTCAAATAAGTATAGTATACTCTTTTTACTACTCAACTGGAAACCACACACAAAGAAGGTTCCAATCGGATTATAAATTATTAACATGATTATATTAATTATCTTATTTGAGTAATGTCAATACTTGTAAATGTGGTCAGGTATTCATGGTGATAACTTATGTTAACAACAAATCAAGTTCCTTTCATAACACAAGTGTCAGTTATACCATACAAGGAGGCTATGAAAGTGCCAAGTATTTGTTGTACCAAGTGTTGTACAACACAAATCTAGATTAACCATTTAACAAGCAAGGTATTAAGAGTGAGTAAGATAACAAATACAAAACATGTTAGTATCAAACATTAAAGTCCATGTTGAGTTTATACTATACTTATTCTTACACCATTAGTGTACCCTTTTCACCTTGACAAAATAAACTTAGCTAAACATAATGAAGAAAAGAAACATAAATAAACAAAATAAAAACATAATAATGATATACATTAACTAAGAAAAGGAAAGGAAATGAAAAGCATAAACAAGAGATTAATATAACATGAAATAAAACTTGAACATTACAAAATACAAAGAAAGAGAGCAAGAGCAAGATCTTGATCTGAACACCAAGATGTCTAAATGTATAGCAAATGCCTCCTTTTATAGGCTAAAATTCAGAACTATTGATTTGATGACTAATTATTGAGTGGGTGGTCACCTCTTGACTTGGTGACAACCATTATCTTCTTGTCTAAACAAAACGTCATAATTTAAACAGATAGTCTTCATGAAAGTTCTGGGCATTTGTCTCCGCTTTCCAACAAAACAAGAATGAGCTCATTTGAACTTCTAGAACTCGAGATATGGGCTGTACACGGAACAATGTCTGGGCTGCAGGACAAATTCCAACATCTCTTTTGTTGCTACAATTTGAGCTTGAAAACGGTCGTTTTGAATCTTGGACTCCCATGAAAGTTTTAGGCCTATGTCTTAGCTTTCCATCCATATACACCAGACCTAAATCTAAGTCCTACGACTCCAATTATGATCCATTAACCGAATAGTGTTCCAGTTTGAATTGAACTAGCATCTCTTCTCCAAGCTTAGCCCTCTCTTTGTCTTCTCAATTTCAATAGTTTTACAAATTAATCAATCCTTTGAATTATGAAACATGCCTGCATTCAAAATGAACATTTACCATAAATTAAAGATATCTTATGTTATCAAACTTATTATTATAAAACATGCTCAAGTTAGGGAATTTAATGATACTTTAAGTGCAATATGATGATATAAAACCTTAATGAAAATGCACTTTTAAGTACTGATCAGAAACCAAACACAATGTCACCATATTCTAATACAACATCATACAATTCTTCACTAGAAAGATGCGGGGGTGCAACATTCTTTTTAACTTTGCCAATAAAGAAATCATTTATGTTCTTTCTATACATTGATTCGTTGGTAAGAAACGATGGTGGCAGTAAAAAAAAGAAGCTTTACCTCTGTTTGTTAGCGTGAATGCCTTGTTGTTTTCCATCTAGTATGAAAATGCTAGTTTTCTATGCGTGCTCCAACCAGAAACCATTCAATAAACTGGAAAGTCATTGATAATCCACATCAAAGCCACCCTCATAACAAAATTTTGTTTCCTCGATATATCATAAGTCAAAGCTCTGAAGGACAACAACTATATCAACTCATCAATCAACGGTTGAAGACAAACATCTATATTTCGGCCCAGATTGCTCGGACCTGGTATGATCGTAGATAAAAACATGAACTCTAGCCTCATACACATCCCAATGACAAGTTATAAACCATGAGTATGACCGGCCAACAAGAATAAGGAGCAGTAAATGACCTGAATAGGTTGAATCTGTCTGTACACAACCCAAGGCGCACGTTTCTTGATTCGGTTGAAAAGTGAGGATGCATACTTGTTAAAGTGTTTCTATGCTTCATCATCGAAGGATGCACCATCACTCCATCAACCGCATCATGTGATTGGTGCCATGTCATGTGCTCAGCAGTCCTTGGTGACATGAATAACCTCCGCAGTCTAAGTGTGATTGGGAAGTATCTAAGTTTTTTATATGCCATGAGAGTCTTTCCCATGCCAGTTCTGGTTTTGTAACGGGAATGCTCACATGTCATACACTCGATCAGCTCAGCATTTTCAAGGTAGTATAACATGCAGAAGTTAGGGCACATGTCAATTTTCTGGTATCCTAAACCAAGAGGTTTCATCATGAACTTAACAGCATAGAAGTTCTCTTTTAGCCTGTTCCTTTTAGGTAAAATGCTTCTCGCTCATTCGATAATTTTTTCATAACCAACTTCATTCAACCCGTGATCTGACTTGATGGTGAACACATGTGCTACAGTCGATAATTTGTTGTGGTTCGTGTAGTCATTCCATAATGGTTCGTTAGAATCTTTCAACAAATCAAAAAACCTTGTTGTATTTGCATTAGGTTCTTCTTCTACGATTGGACATTGACTAACATTACCTTGATTCATTCTCATTGCATCCACAACCATATTCTTGTAAGGATTACTGTTGTCATTTACAATTTCATGCACGTTGCTAGCACTAGAAGTTTACCCAACCACCCTTTTTACTATGCTCTCATTACGAACAAATAGTTCTCCACGTGCATACCAACACAGGTAATCCTCCATTAATCCTTTGTGTAGAAGATGTATCGTTACAACATCTGGATGCAGATACTTTTTATTTTTACACTTCCTGCATGGACACCTAATACCACTTGATGCAACCATATTATTCGATAGTTTCACCCACATTTAACTAGTGTTTTGCCTATGTTTTATATATAAATTTTTTTAATATTATTTGTTTTATGTTTTGAAGGCACTTTTGGATGAAAGATGCAAAAAGGAGTAAATTGGAGATAATTGACAGATTTGACCTTCAGTCGATGTTTTGTGCAAAGCGTGAGCTCTAGAGGTTGAAATAAAGTGATTATTACAGTGGCATTAAAAAGCTAACATCCATACCTTTCTGGACATCTAAGGCAATAAAATAAAATAAAATAAGGAAGAGCATGGAAATCGCAGCCTTCAAAGTCAAATCTCGCAATCTACCAATGTTGACCTTCATCCATTCCGACTTGAATATCTAGAGCTACAGAAGTCCAATTGATGTAAACTTAATTGTGTTGGATTCTTGACGCAAAGGTCTATAAACGCTCCAAATTTCAGCTAAAACCGATGTCATATGAGGGATATATGATTTTTTAAAGATAACAACTGAATTCTGCCAACAAACAGGTTTCGTGAAAAAACGAGTCCAAATTATGTTCTGAAGCATCTAAACCGATATCCAAGTTTTTATTTCAGCAATTTAGCTCCTCTAAGTCAAAGCTTGAAGATTTCATGCAAGGCTATTTCTCCTTTTTTAGGAGAATAGTTATTGAAGTACTTAAATGTAAACAGTCTACTTAAGGGAGGACTATTTTGTAAAATAGAGACTAGGGTTTCCTAGGATATAAAAAGAATGAGAGAAGAGAAGGGGGGCATCCAGCCAAGAGGAGAAAAACGCCCCCTCCTCTAAGAAACACAAAATTATGCATTCTTCCTTCTTTTTTATTAGTTGTTCAACAAACATGCAAGGCTAAACACTTTTTCTTGGTTGCAAGGACATGGAAACCTTCGGATTTCAAGAACTATGAGATTTATTTTACCTTTTCTTTTCAGTTTATATGATGAATATGTTTGTTCTCCTATGCTTATTTTTCCTATGATTGTTTATTTTAATTGCTAGAGCGGACTCTAAGTTATTATTGTAGACAATCTATTGCTAAGTTTGATATCAAAACCGGAGTTGTGGTATATGAACTTGTGAAGCAAGCGAGTTTAATAATTGTGGCGGATCGACGTTATTAATCTTAGGAAGAACATTCAATCAAATCAAACATAGACTATGGACAGTTATGTTTTCTTGATTAATCAACTTATCTAGTTCTTAAAGCTGCCATTGAATTAAATTACTAGTGCGGACAATCGTGGTTGTTTGATGGTTAGGGTTAGTTATATGGCTGATCCGTTAACTAACCAATGTTAAGAAGAGATAAATATTCAGAATATAAATTGATGTTTCGTTTCCATGATCAGTTCTGATTTCTGTAGGTGGATGTGTGCTTGCAACCAAGGTTTGTTCTCTTGATAATTTTATGATTTTATTAAATTTTGTTTGGTAGTTTTTCTGTTTTCTTTTGCTTTAGCCTAGATAACGTCCAACCCCCCCCCCCCAAATTGCATATCATCTAGCATAAAAATCTGACTTGAATCTTCCTCGTGGGATCGACCCCTTGCTTGCTCTATGCTATCTTGTGTGTTGTGTTTGAAGCTAGGGTAATTAATTTGTGCAACCGCGACATCGCAACACCACCTCCAGTAAAATTTCTGGGAATAGATGTTGTGAAATTAATAAAACCCTGAACCCCATTGCAATAATCCATCCTCCGCTGTCCTTGGGGTGAATCTCGATACATCCATGAACGATCATCCATGACTTCTATCGAACCTCTATAAAATTATGATGACAACATGTATTAATTAACTATGTTAAGTAAATAAATTTGTAAAAATATTGATTTACCTCGAGATTATCCAACAAACTAATTAAAACTTCTCTTAAATATTCACTATCAATTATCAACATCCATACAAATTTATACATATAAATTTATGGAAATTACAACTCCACAATAGCATTGATAAAAATTAAAATGGACCCATTAAACAAGCTATTATTTATTTCATCACAACACATCTAATTCGATAATTCAACAAAGTTTCAACAATTTACAAACAAATACAATTTTACAAAATCTAAAACAAACCATAACAAGTACAAAATTATACATTCATACTACAAGTTTGTTTGAGAAATAACAATAAAACATATACATACACTAACAAAATACATATACTAAAAAAAAATTAACATTTAAATGTTAAAATTAAAAAAGATAGATTTACTTACAAAAGATGACAAAATCCACAATAAATCAAAACATGGGTGCTGTGACCACAAAAGTTAAAAAAAGATGACTTGTGTTGAGAAGAGGGAGATATTTTTAGGGGGGGTGGTTGTTTGTAGTTTGGGATGGGAGAGTTAAGATGGGGAAGAAGAAAGAGAAATAGAGGAGGTGAGGGTCGACAGAGCGGTGATATATTAACTTTTACCGATGGTATCACTGACGGACTCATTATGTCAGTAAACCCATCGGTAATTCTCGATATCTATAGAAGTAGTTCTCGAGAGAAAAATAAAAGGAATAAAATATAGTATAGAGAAATTAATGCTACGCCTAACTATGGTAGCCTTATAGCTTCAACATGGTCAAGCAAATACTTAAATAAAAGAAATAAAATATAGTATAGAGAAATTAATGCTACGCCTAACTATGCTAGCCTCGTAGCTTCAACATGGTCAAGCAAATACTTAAATTTAGTCGTGGATGACCATAAAATTAACAGAATCACACGCTAGAGCGTATTGGAGAAAGCCCCAAGGATGATGACTTTTAAGCTATTGGGTGCTTCTTGATTCTCTTATTAAATATTTTTAAACTTTTGTTACGTATAAAATTTAGATGAAATTAAATGAGAATCAATGGCAGATTCAGACCCTTCAACTTTGAAAACCCGGCACCAAAATTACTTGCCACGTTCACACATGACTAATTATACTATAACTCATGTTTAAATTTACATAAGTGTTTGGTTACATTACTTATATACTAAAAACTGGTGGGATTTTCGCGGTACATTTATCATTGTGTAATTTTTTTAATTTGATCCTCAAACTTTATTTTTGGACGATCAAGTTCTATTTAAGAAGCAATTGGTTTCAAATTCTTATGAAATTGTGGGATTGAAAGATGGAGAACCGAAATGAAAAATATAGCAAATATAGGTGACGTACCATAAGTTTAAAAAACATTCACTTTGGTTTTCCAACTTAAACAATCATGCAAATTATACAATTACGGTCCCTCAAAATTGTTCCAATTCCATTTTTGTTATTTTTTGGTCCCTGGTTGAGAAAGAAACTTGTCATTAACATCGATTCCGGAGGTAGAGAGAGAAACTTGTCATTGACACCGATTTAAACCACCAAAATAAAATATTTTTGGGTCAAATTATTTAATTTGATGCGGAGAGTTCATATTAGGTGTTTTTATACCTTAAAAGTTTGTGAAAAAAATAGATATAAGCACGAGTTGATTTTTAGTTTCGAGTTGAGTTCAGTTTTTGGGGTGGTGTTTTGGTTTTTTGAGGCCATTAATGAGTTTGTCATGGTTTTCTAAAGTGTTTTAGGTCAAAACGAGTTGCAAAACAGGTTTTTAGATCAAAAGAGCATAGGTCCTGATTTTCTAGCCACCACAGTGGTTGAAATCTGGGTAAAACAAGCGACACGTTATATGCCTTGGCAAGTGACGTGTCATTTGTTGTTGGCATGGTTGCCAGACCCAAGGCGTTTAGGTCTGGTATGGTTACTATAAAACTATAATTTTAAAGAATGCAATTAAAAAGAGATAAAGTGACGTGACCAGTTAAAACACCAAAAACAAAAAAAAAAGACAAAACCTCATCTCTTTTATTTTGTTTAAAGGGCCTCTTTTAAATAATATTAATTTTTTTGTTATGCGTTTTATTTTTGGAGAGGTTTTTCTGGTTCATCTATGATTTTGTTTTTATTTTTTATATAGATAAACTATGTTTATAAAAATAAAATGATATTTATTTTCATATGATATTTTTAATATGTGTAGCCTTACATGTTATTTTTTTTTATTTTATTCAATCAATTTAATGTTTTATTTTTCAAGATTAAATATCTTGATTTATTCTTATCCCTTAATTTTTCAAGTTTTGTTTTTAGTTGTTATTAATAATTTTTTATTTATTTATTAGTGCACATAACTATGAGTTTATTTGATTATATATATATATATATATATATATATATATATATATATATATTGATTTGTTATTATGAACTATAAAAATACATTAAAAAAATGTGTATATATATCTTTTTATAAAAAATAAAATTATTTGGTCCGCGCAAAGCTTAGGTGACTTAGCTAGTTATCTAATTATAATGTGTGGTAGTTTGTAATTTGAAAGTGTGTTCAGACTTCAGACTATTCCCAATCAAACGCTTTAATAATTAAACCCAAAAATCAACGGGAAAAAGGCAATATTAAAGGGGATTTGGCAAAGGAAGAAATCAATTTTACACAAGTTTCTTCAAGCCAACACAACTTAACATCAATGCACTTTGAAATATTAATAAGATAACACGATAGCTTCATTATGCCATTAACTTTATAGTGAATGGTCATCTGGTCATGGTTACGTTAAATTTCAAAATATTCGAGATATTATGATTTATATTTGCGGTAATCAAACTATTTTTTTAGTTATTAAAATTAATGGTTGGTTTATTGACATGACCTATTGTGTTCTCCCAACTATTAAAAAATCTCAATCCATGCATATATCTATGCTAATATACCCATATTCTAGCACATAATACATATAATGGATTTTCATGTATTTCTTTTATGAAAAAACAAATTTATTTGTTATATTAAAAGGAGGCAGTGAAAACAAATTAACCTAAATATATCAATCAAGGTGCCAATAATTTATCTAAGACTAAATTAGAAACGAGGTGAAAAATTCAACCCCTGAATTTTAAAACATTAAAAGGTGGTGAATATTTTTTAGAATATTACTTTTAATACTAATTCTAAAAGAAATTACTGTAACAAATTAGAGTGTCTTCTTTCTTATTTGTTTTTGCTTTTTTTTTTTATGGATTGAATTTAATTAATATCCTAAAAAATTCCAAATTAAAATAATTAATTTAATCTATATTAAATTGAATTCATAGAATTCCGAATAGACAATAAAAATAAAACAACAAGTAAGAGAAATCATCATCAACGTTGGTGATGTCATTATTCCTGAAAAATAAAACAGCAAGCAAGAAAAATCTTTCTCCGAAAAAAGTTTGAGAATGAGACTTGTACATCATATATTCGCATATACTACAAGAGAAATCATCCTGAAAATATATTTATCTCCAACAAAAAAAACCTTTATAGTTATGTCATTATTTCATATCGATTAAAAGACGAGGATATTAGTTTCTTATAGAAAGTACAAAAGGCACATCTCTTCTCAAAAGATATTTTTTAAAATAACAAAACTCATTATGTGGTTCTAATGAAACACTATCTCTTGGGGGCTACCACGTATAGGTATGAACACACTTTATCATTGATGTTGTCTATGAAAATATCAATTATATGCAACCACTCAAACCTAGAAGGCTATAATGATATTATTATCCCACATCGGCTAGGATGCAAGAGCCATAATAGGTCATAAACACAAAAAAAAACATTTTTATACTTTTTAAAAGAATAAAACTCATTATCGATTCTGATAGGACAATACTTCTTAGGGGATACTATCATTTGAAAACGTGGTTCAACTCGCGTTTTCAAACAATTTAAAATTTTGTTTTGCTAAAAATTAATTTTATTTTTTTTATATTTTCGGATCGTTTTAATGTGCTAATCTCAAAAATAATTTTTTAAAAATAAAAAAAAATTATTTTAATATATTTTTAAATGAAAAGTACTTTAAACCGCAACCGCAATAACAATCCCAAACATGCTGAATTTAGCTTTTTAGTTGGTGGGTGAGCTAAAACAAAGACCTGTTATAAACTTGTTGCAATATTCCTTCAATATTTTTAGTCACATTGTTCGAGATCGGCGTTTTGGCTAGGCGGTTTTCCATCTTCACATCATATTAATCAAAGAACAACTAATTTTTATTGCAATGTGAAATTAAAATACAAACATGCCAAAAGGGTAGCATTTTATTATATGTTCAACTTTTTTATTAATTATTTTATAATAATGCATTTTATTATATGTTCATATTTTCCAAGGAAGATGACTCAGTTAGGCCCCATTTATGGCTACGATATATTATTAATGCTTGTAAATGAAATTCATTGCTAAGTAATACTCATTTCTTTGTAAAGAAACACTTAATAGGATTTTTTTAAGTGTACACGTCTAATTATAATTATAATTACAGTGTCATGAATAGTGTACATACGTCTTGGGTCACCGCGAAACCCGTTTTCATTTAGTATATTTTAACTCCAGTTCCTTAAGTTTTTTTTTTATTTATTTACATCCTTATTTCGTAACTTTTATAATTATATGTTTTCATTATCAAATTTTATTTCCATTATTTTTCAATTATTAGGCTTTGAGAACAGAAAGAAAACTGCAGAGAAATGACAAGAAAAGAAAA
This sequence comes from Populus x sibirica, assembly GCA_019202695.1. Lineage (NCBI taxonomy): Eukaryota > Viridiplantae > Streptophyta > Magnoliopsida > Malpighiales > Salicaceae > Populus > Populus x sibirica. Next base: position 2,702,191 of record JAGMVL010000801.1, read on the forward strand.
GAGAAAAAATTTGGCTGACCACAAAAAAAAATCAATTTTAATATTGATGAATTCGTCTTAAAGATAAGAGTTAATGGTGGTGATTTTGCCCATTAATATGTTAGAAAATGTAGATAGAAGCCTATAAAGAATTTTAAAATCTAATTTGATTTTTTTTAGAGTAATTTTAGGATGTTTAAGGGTTTGAAATAAAATTATTTAAATTTCTAAAATGTTTTAGAGATGTTTTATCAAAGCCCAAATTAGTCGAATCTAGGCCCATTCACACCAGCTATTTTCTATTGTAAGGTTAGACATATGGGTATGGCATCCTTTACCCGTAAAACATTTTTTTTTAAATTTAAAACAATGTTTTATTTAAATTAATAATTACAATGCTATTTAACAAATAATTTGATTATTTTATATTTTTTAAATGAGATTTATACCTTGTTGTAACTTGTTTTTGACATTTTGTTTTGAACATAATTTCAAAAAATATAAAAATATACATATTTTTTAGAAAAAATGTATTTTCAATATAATTCAGTCAATTTTCAGTCAACCTTTTCACTTCTCTTTTTTATATTGATGAATTTTTAAAAATAAAAAAATAAAAAAAAAGTTAATAAAATAAAGATTAGTGAGTGTGACGATAAGTTCTAGCCCTCTCTCCAACTAAAAGATAAAAAGATAAGGATTAAAAATAAATAAATGAAAGAGGAAAAAAAAGATGAGAAAGATGTGTACGATTGGGTTGGAGAAGACGAGAATAAATAAAAAATAAATGGAGCATAAATATACATACCCACGTAATAAGAAAAAAAAGGAAGGAAAGGAAAATTTAGGAGGAGAGAATCTGAAGAAAAAATTATGCTTTTTAAAAAAAATGAAGAAAAAAGAAAACAAAAAAGAGAAATAAAAGGAGAAAGAATGTGTGAAAAAGAGGAAAAACAAATTTCAACTAAAACAAAAAACTTAAACCACCATAGACACCATACCCACGATAGCCTTCCTCCTCCACACCACTTGTCCACCATAGACATCATCCCCACCATAAGCCACCATGATGTAGCCTTTCTCCCTATCAATAACAACTCATTTTTTTACCTAATCGAAGCCCAAGATAGCATGACAACCCGGCTTTTTCAAAGCTAAAATCGGTAGAATTTTTTTTAAGTCGTCAAGTTCTGGATGTTTTTCACAAATCATTCTGCAGATTTATAATTGCATTCCATTCATTAACAGGGCGCAATCCAAGTAGGATAATGTAAATGTTTTTAAATTGCTGATAATGCTTGAAATTACCTTATGCGGTAACAAGGACATCATACCAAAATAGAGCATAAGGAAATCCGTTCCTTTCGCCTATAATAATATATTTTCATTCTCATTAACAAAGCGCAATCCCATAAAACGAATACTCAATACACATGCCCATAATAATATATTTTCATACTCATAGGTTCACATTCCTGTTCTCGTCTCATTATCATCACGAGTTTATACAAGAGTGTCGAACGACAAGTTACACAAATAGTATTTTTGTTTATCCTATCCTCATGTGATTTCACAACATAACATCCTCATAAAACAAATACTACATACGTATATTCATACACATCATAACTACACGTTCGCACATGAACATTCGTGTTCCATTTCAAGTTTTCATTACAAGTCTTTACAAAAGGGGTCGGACGACCAATTGAGCGACTAACATATCCGTTCATACATAATTCATATCACTCATAACATGTGAATATATAGTTCCTTTAAAAATATCCAAGCCGCAGAACGGATTTCCTTACGCTCCATGTTGATATGATGTCTCTGTTACAACATAGGGTAATTCCAAGCATTATAAGCAATTTTAAAACATAATAAAGCAATATTAACGTTACATTTCATTCATGGACCAAGAGAGCATAAATATTTCATTTTTCCTTACTTACGTTAAGTACCTCTCTTAATAATTCGTCTATTACCGAGTCTAATTATAATACTCAAACTCAGTCATCCATCCCGAATACTATTAACCGAACTAACCCTCAAATTCAAACCGGTCATCATTCCAGAATGCCCTTAGCTGAAGTTAGTCGGCAAACACAACCCTGTCATCCATTTAGGATGTTATTAGCTGACAAAGCTAATCATAAAACGCAACTCAATCATCCTTTTAGGATGCCATTAGCCAAAGCTAATCATCAATCACAACTTGGTCCGTCTCGGATTCCATTAGCCGAAGCTAATCATAAAACGCAACTTGGTCATCCTTCTAGGATGTCATTAACCGAACTAATCATCAATCACAACCCGACCATCCATCTCGGATGCCATTAGCAGAAGATGATCGTAAAATGCAACCTGGTCATCCTTTTAGAATACCATTAGTCGAAGTTAATCATCAACCACAACTCGACCATCCGTATCGTATGCTATTAGCCAAAGCTAATTATAAAACGCAACCCGGTCATCCTTCTAGGATATCATTAGCCGTAGCTAATCATCAATCTCAACTCGGCCATTTGTCTCGGATGCCATTAGCTGAAGCTAATCATCAATCACAACCCAACCATCCATCTCGGATGCCATTAACCAAAGTTAATCATAAAACGCAACCTGGTCATCCTTTTAGGATGCCATTGGTAGAAGCTAATCATCAATCGCAACTCGTCCATCTGTCTTAGATGCCATTAGCGGAAGCTAATCATAAATGCAAACAAATGTTTCATAGACGACTTATAAAATCATTTTAACATGAAAATATATCCCCTATAATGCTGATTCGAGCGATTCATAATAATTTGACATTCACTATATCATAATAGTAGTTCCTTCGTAATACTCACAAACATTCCGTAATAGTTTAACATTCAATATGATGCAACAATAGATCCTTTGTAAAATACTCAACCAAACATTCTGTAATAATTTAGCATTCATTTTAACACAACAATAGATCTTTCGTAATACTTATACAACCATTCATGACAGTTAATACAACAACAGGTCCTTTGTAACACACATACATCATTCGTAACAATTTAGCATTCTGTATAACACAATAATAGATTTTTCGTAACACACATATAACATGCGTAACTCATACAACATTCGTAATAATTTAGCATTCTGTATAACACATCAATAGATTCTTCATAATACTCATACAACATTCGTAATAATTTAGCATTCTGTATAACACAATAATAAATTCTTCATAATACTCATACAACCCTTCGTGACAGTTAACGTTCAATATAATACAACAATAGATCCTTCATAATAATTTCACTTCAGAAACTCATGTAACGCTAGAAGAGGGTGGAAGTCGCCTACATGTTCCTCCCGTGGGGTGTCCTTGCCTAGTCGAAGGTCCGATCCCGGTCGCACCACCTACACATCAATGGTCACAAATCAATACCTTTGCATTCTGAAATCACATGACTCATCACCATACCTATTTCAAGAATCCATATGTTCACATTCAAATGTTTCACATCAATGGCAATGAAAACGAATTTGCTACAGACAACACAATTTGGCAGCGAAAACGGATTTGCTGCAGACAACATAATTTGGCAGCGAAAACGAATTCACTACAGACAACACAATTCGACAACGAAAACTAATTCGTTGTTGAAACCATAATTCAGCAGTGAAAACTGATTCGCTGCAAACATCACAATTCGACAGTGAAAGCTTATTCACTGCAGACAACACAATTCGATAGCGAAAACTAATTAGCTGCAGACAACACAATTCAGCATAAATCGCCAATGCATATAGGCTTTAGCTGACTCAAAAGCCGTTGATGAAAATTGAGTCATTGTTGACTTAGAAATTGTCTATGCAACACATTTCTACGGCTGATGTGGAAATCATCAGCGCGTACAGCCTACTGTTGGCTCAAACATTATTGATGAAAACCGAGTCTTTGCCGACCTAGAAATCATCAACGCAACACATTTTTACGACTAACGGTGAAATCATCAGTACGCATAGCCTACACCTGACTCAAAAATCATTGACGAACATTGAGTCGCTGCCAACCTAGAAATCATCAACACGACATATTTTTACGGTTAACGCTAAAATCGTCAGTGAAATCCATGTCGCTGCTGATCTAGAAATCGGCAGCGATGATTAAGTCATTTATAGTCTTACACTTAGCTACACCTGTAAATCATTATATTTCTCACAAGTATAATCACAATCCAATCTCTTGCTTCATAATCGCACATGTTCGTTTATCAACAAACAAAATCGAAGCATTATATGGTATAATTCATGTTTCAGCAACAACATGCTTCCAAGGTTTATTAATAACACAATTTGCACTTAACATCATTCCAACACCTTTTCATATAACTTAATCAATCAAACATGCAGAATTTACATAATTAACACAAGTATGATTTTGTTTGTGATTCAAGTACGTCCCTAGAAGTCTCACAAGATCGCCATCCATGCATTTAGTCACTCTAATTCATATTCTATCCAGTCCTCACCATGGTCGACCCTCCTCTAAGTTCATGCATTCAAAATCATTCATATTTCTTGGGTAAGGGTACGTGCATATGTTCATTCATCCTTTGTTCTACTAAGGTCTGTCCTTTTAATCAAGATTCCTTGAGTTAAGGTGCAAGAACACTACCCCTTTTATTTTCAAGTTTTCTTCCCTTCTTTTTTGTTTGAAATCTGGGGTAACAACCAGCCAAGGAAAGGATATTGGTCTTTCCTCATTTTCTTCAGACAACTTTTGAACAGGTCTTGGTGGTATGGTTGTTCCTTCAAATCTCATTTTTCTACTCTTCTTCCTCTACTGATTGGTTCCAGCCGACCCTAGGCTCTCTTTGGAGGAGAGATCTAGGCTTCTTTTTCTCTCCCAACTCTCTTCTCACTCTACACTCATAGGGCTTGACATGCAGGCTGTCTAGTTCAGTTATCTTCTTGGGAGGGGTGGCTACTGCAACTGTAATAACAGTTGCTATTTTTGGGAAGAGCAAATGGGTGGATGTTGCAGTTGCTGTTTTTAGAGAGAGTAAAGGTTGTTCTCTCTCATTTGTTGTATTTATATCCCTCTTAAATGTGAAGGGGTGTTTGGAAGGTTGGTTACCCTTGTTCTTATCCCTATTTGGTTCATCCTGGGCTGGTCATGTCCTTCATAGCTCCCATTTAGAGTAGGCCGATTATGTTCCCTCACACTTCCTTTTAGAGCGGGGCAGTCCATACTCCTCAATTCTTCCTAACATGGGTTGACCCGATACTAAATTTTCATCAAGGTTTTACAAAATGCATGGATTCATCAGTGTACACAGTCGCTGCCAATTAAGAAATCAGCAACGAGAACTGTGTCACTGCCGATTCAGAAATCGACAGCAATGGTGGGGTCATTTTACTTTTACCCTTTTTTTTGTTGGGTGTTTACATTCTTCTCTTCTAATATAAATTTTGTCCTTGAAATTAAAGGGACTCGTATTGATAGTGCCTCTAGATTCTCATAGCAAACACCACAATAATCGACTCTAGGTCGTGTTTTGATTAATTCTCTACGTGAGTCTCAAACTGTCTTGACACATAAATGATCACTTCCCCATGTTATATCAATCACACCCAAGTCCTTTCTTCGAGGCATCATTACTAACTACGAAACCCTCGTTATTTGGAATGTACTAATTTTAGTGTAGCAGTCTATCTAACCTTGTACTTACTCAGCTAATCATGCCTAGGATTATATCAAAATCATGTAATTCTAGGGGCATCAAGTTTACTTCTATTTTATACCCTGTTTCCTGTCGAAGTTCCAATTATGAACCCCGTTTTCTATTTTTTTCACCCCTTCCTATTTTGGTGACAATTCTCCTAGTACTAAATAAGTGGGTAGCATCCAGTTCAAACAACACAAACACATTAAAGTTATTAATTGGTAGTGTACCCTGCTACCACATCGAATGCAGCTCTAACTTCTTCATGTGATGCCTCAAACATTCCATTTTCCCTCTTTTTTGAAAACGACGGTCTAGTGGTAAAATCATCCTCATCTCTCTTTTTACATGTTCCCTGATGTCCATGTGGACACTCTCCAATACAAGTTTTCAAAGTTTGTGCTGCCTCAATTAGTTCTCTTACTAATTTAAATCATAAAACAATCAACCCTTGCCTTAATTCTTGTTAAAGCCCATCTCTCAACTTCTCAATCATATATTCTTTGGTAGGGATGTAGTGCGGAGCAAACAATGAAAGGTCGTGGAATCTCCATTCATATTCAAAAACCAGCATTTCCTCTTGTCTTAATGCCAAGAATTCTTATTCCTTCACTTTACGATTGTACCTGGAATAAAACTGATTTTCAAACTCAAATTGGAAGTCGCTCCAGGATATGTTTCGATTTCCCACTGTAGTTGAATAGTTTCCCACCATGTAATGGCCTGGTCGGATAATAATTAAGTAGCATAGTTTACCCGTTAGCCCTTAAGTGTATTAATATGGATCATAGCCTTCTCCACTTTCCTAATCCACCTCCTGGTTATCTCAACATCTTGTTCCCTGAAATACGGTTCGCATCCCATTTCCCTCATGCTTTTAACCAACCTTATGAGTAACACCACATTGTCCGTGGTCGTGGCACTCCTAAAGGCTACTTGCGGAATCTGTGTGGTTGGAAATTACTTGGGTTGTAAAGCTAGCCATGCCCTCCATCACGGCTTTAACAATTTGGACTAGGATTCTTGGGTTTACATACGACAGGGCAACCCTATTGGTACGGTCGATGGGTGTGCCTTTGCTTTTTCTTGCTGCACCATCTCTACTGGGGGTATTTCCTCAGTCTGATTAGGTATTCGGTCTTCTCCTACTTCCACAGTTCTTTATCGTAAGGGTTCAGATGATCTCATTGGGGTACGAGAAGTTGTGTCATTCAAGGGATCTTTGTCTAGCCAATCTAGGGCGTTCCGACCTTTTTCTATGTTCATGTTGATATTTATGATTTTGTTTCAGTGTTTATGATGAGATGTTTTTCCTTGAGGCGGTGAGCGAATCTAGGTTGGATCAATGTGATCTCATATAGGCCTATTTAGTGAGTGGTGGACTTGGTGTACACAAACACACAAAATAAATAAATATTCATTTGTTATTTTAATTTTCTATGTTCATGTTGATATATGTGATGTTGTTTAGTTGTTTTATGACAAGATGTTTTTCCTTAAGGTGGTAAGCCAATCTAGGTTGGATCGATGCGATCTCATATAGGCCTATTGAGTGAGTGGTGGGCTCGAGGTCTATTTCAATTAATATAATTTTAAACAAGCTTATGTGTATTATTAATTCATCATTCTTCGTAGTCCAACGTCCATACTTCAAAAGTAAGGTTGTGCCTTTTTACCATGCCAGATCCCAAATCATTACCTTCAGTCTTAGTAGTATTTTACCTTTAACAACAAACATGCATACACTAAATTAGACAAACTCTTAGCATGCAAACACAATAGGTACCTTTATAAATTAAAAAAAAAAAACAAATACGAAGCATTTTAACTTATTTAGAATGTATATGGTGATTGTTATATTTTTTATTACATAATAAGCTCTTTACCTAGAACATCTAAAATGTCACTTAGAGATTACTAGTTACCATAAAACTAGGTGACGGCCTTTTTTATTATTTTTATTTTTATATATTTTTTATGCTTATATTTGCAATCACCTTTTAACAATTATATATGAGCCTAATATACAATAAATTGTAATAAATTGCACATTAATATTTAATAGGAATTTGATTGTTAATTTTTATATGCTTTTTTTTTAAATAATTATTTTTTGATTTTTTTTTCATATAACCACATTACAATTTTGAAAAAAAAATTCTTTTTTTTTTGTTTGAAACTTTCCTTTTACAGTACAATGAGTTTTTGCTTAAAAAATATGTTTTCATAAAAAATCAAGTTACTGATTTATATAGACTAAATAATTATTTGTTTAGAGAAATAAATTTTGTGTGCCTGCTAATTATATGTATGAGTTGCTTATGTGTGGAGCTCATGATGGTGGTTTAATGAGATATTTTGGTGTTATGAAGACTTTAGAAGTTTTGTATGAGCATTTTCTTCCCTAAAATAAAACGTGATGTACAAAGGGTGTGTGAAAGATGTTTCTTGTGTAGGTAAGCTAAATCTAAGTTCTTACCTCATAGGTTATATATACTCTTTGCATATACCTAAAGAACCTTGGGTAGATATTTACATGGATTTTGTTTTAGGTTTACCTAGGTAAAAAAAAGTAGGGATTCAATTTTTATAGAGATAGGTTTTCTAATATGACAACTTTTATACATGTTATAAAATCGATAATGCGACCAATGTTGTTGATTTATTCTTTTGAGAGATAACATGACTTCATGGTGTTATTAACATCATTGTTTTTTTATTGTGATGTTAAGTTTCTTAGTTGTTTTTGGAAGGTTTTATAAGAAAAGTTAGGAATGAAACTATTGTTTTTAACTGCTTATCATCCATAAACGAATGGTCAAACAAAAATAGTAAGGAAAGTTATCATTCAAAAGAACTTGAAGAATCATGAGGAGTGTTTATTGTTAGGAGTGTGCATTATGCAACTGATCATTCACCATTTGATATTATTTATGGTTTTAATCCACTAACTCTTTTGGATTTGATTCCTTTAGCTGTTGATGAAATGGTTGGTCTTGATGGAATTAGAAAATCAAATATGGTGAACAAATTTCATAAGATTGTTTGGCAGCATCTAAAGCTAACAAATTTCGCAAGTGTGTTATCTTTGAACTAGGTGATTGGGTTTTTGTGCATATGAGAAAGGAAATATTTCCAACTCATAGAAGATCTAAATTGCAACTAAGTGGAGATGGTCCATTTCAAGTTCTTAAAAAGGTCAACGACAATGCATATAAATTAGATATACTAAGTGAGTATAATGTTAGTGCGATATTCAATATTTCTAATCTTTCTCTTTCTGATGTAGGTGACGATTCAAGGTTGAATTCTTTTGAGGAAACGAGAAATAATAAGAATCAACCAGCAATACCATGAGATCCATTACATGTTTCAATTGAGCCAATTACAAGGACAAGAGTCCAAAGGATCAAATAAGAGTTTAATAGGCTGATTTATGACATTTGAGCTGAGCAAGCTTCAAGAATTCATTCTAAGGTGGCATCAATTATGAAGTTGAGTTTGAAGGAGGATCAAGTCTTGATCAATGTGATCTAAGTAAAAGATGAAGTTGTTTAGCATATACTATGTAAACCCTCGAATATAATAATCTCATCTTGATTTAGTAAAATAAAATAAAATACAAAGGATGTGGAGAAATGATTAAATTGAACAAATTAATTGGATTAAAAGAGAAGTTATTTAATGAGAGGGGTGAAATTGAAAATAATAATAAAAGAGTAAGAAGTTAGTAAAGAGAAAGAGAAGTAGTGGTGGTCAATGGATTGATAAAAGGAATGGTGGGGTCAATGTGAAAATAGAAGTAAATATGGGGGGCAAGATGCAAATAACAAAAGAACATAATTATAAATAAAAAAAATCCCTAGAAATCCCTAGAGTAATGGCTGGTCAAGGAGAGGAAGAAAGAGGAGAAAAGAAAAATTGAGAGGAAACCTTGTAAATTCATCATTTGAATCCAAAGAGAAGTGAGAGTAAGTGAATTAAGAGTGCTTCAGTAAGATTTAGAAAGAAAACTTGGAGAATTTACTGGTGGGAAAGGAAGGGTTAGAAGAAGGAAGGAAGGAGAAGAGGAAATGGGGTTGTTCTCAATCTCTTGACTCATTGTTTTTGTAATAAAAGGTAACAAGCTCTCTTATTAAGTCACTTGAATTTGTTTGTGTTTTTCTTGAATAATTGAGATTTTAGAATACCTTAGTATAGGTTTAAGAAGTTTGTTAAATGATGATAGGTAGAGGCATTTTGTGTTTACAGTGGCTGGAAATGATGGAAAAATGCATGGGAAACGAAGTTATACTTGTTGAACTTAGAAATCAAAACTGGACAGGTTATCTCTCAATTTCTCTACCAATATTTGGACCCTAAGATGACATAATTTGATATACGTTTCTTCATGAAAGTTGTAGCAATGGATGTTACCTTTCAAATGAAATTGACCTTGCTTAAATTGGAGTGACAAAACACTAAATATGGAATAAAAACCAAAGATAGGTAAAAAACCGCGAATCAGCAGGATAAATTTTTGGGTTTCTGAAATTTGTGAGTTTTAGGCATGTAGATGGAAAAACTGGGTATAGTCATCCCATGAAAGTTGTAGACCCATGTTGTACTGTTCCAAAGAAACAAACCATGCATAAAACCGAGCTCTATAGCTCCGGTTATACTCAAAATACTAAACAGTGTGTTGGGATCCGTTATGTTGAGCCACCTAAAACTTGTAAATTGGTAACTTCTGTTTGGAATTGTTTTTCATTATAAAATGTTGAATTATGAAGGTAGTATGTATATGTGTGTATGTGTGGTCAAGACTTGAAATTTAAATTAGTGTAACTATTGGTACAAGTGAAATTGTGGAAAATAGACAAGAGCAGGGGATGACTAACAAAGCACAAATTTTAGGTAGGTGTCTGACATTTAGATTTCTAATTTAAAGTCTTGTTTAATTCTTTAACTTAGTCCCTAATAAGATGTAGTTCAAATTTTTATAATTATATGTAGTTTCTGAATGGTGGTAGATAGAACAAGTTCCTGGTTTGGGACTGACGCTTGGTGAATGGGCTGATGATTGGACTAGTGTCCTGATTTGGAACTGGTGCCCTGCGAATGGGCTAATGGTTGGACCAGTGTTTTGGTTTAGAACTGGTGCCCTACGAATGAGCGATCAATAGAATTATTTATTATTGGACAAGATTGGTGTGTTGACATGTGAGAAACTATATAAATTGATGATAAATGAATTAACAAGCAAATTGTTAGTGTAATGAAAAATATACTAAATCATCTTAATTAATTTAATTATGTTTATGTAAATTACTATGCAGGTTCATCTCAGCAGCGTAACTGTAAATTGTTAGTGTAATTTAATTGATGCATGAGTGTTCCCTCTGTATAGTTACTTAAGTTAATAGGAAGATGGAAGAATTTTCTTTTGGGTTGTATATAACAATACTTCTAATTTGTATGTATAAAGTTATGTAGTATTATTTTGTGAAAACTTTAAGTAGTAATTTTAAAATTTAGAATCTTCATTATGCTAATGTATAAATGCAATTACGATGGTTAATTAATGGTTACCTCTTAAATCCTAGGATTCTTCTCATTTTTATAACTTGAAAATTGTGTGAATTTTTATCTTAAAAGTTTGGGATGTTAAAGTTTGAGACTTAGAATGATTGGTTTGTGTATGAACAATGAATACAAGATGTGTACAAATGATTTGTTGATAACTTGGGACCTTCCAGTAAAGGGGAAACTCTGTCGAAATTTTAGTAGAAATTTCAATAAACTTTGTATGAGTTCAACAAAAAAAATAAAGAAATTTTTTTTACCATGTTTTTTTTTTTCTTTTTTATGGTTGATGCATTGGTTTCGGTAATGGGGATGTTACATACTAAAACTTGACTACACAACTTTATGTTAATGGTCATAACTTTTTAATTAACTATTGGATCGAGTTAAAATTTTACCAGAGATTTTAAATACTCTATTTCTCCTATAGGGTTAAAATTTTGTTGCGATCATACATAAAACATGCCTTCCAATAAGGCCTAGAAGTTTCTATGCGGATTGGACTGTATTTGGCTTTATTCATTTATTTTAAAGTAATTTTAAACTAGTTTATTTTTTTATTTTAATTTCAACTTAATATTTCAATAAGGTTTATTTTGTTGAACTATAACTATATATTTTTGTTTTTAAGTTAGGGCAACTCATTGGTTTTTTTCAAAAATAATTTTAGAGAAGATTTCTCATGCTCTTAGTTCTTTATTAAACTATTTATAACTTATTAAAAATTTCTTTCGTGTCGTTCAACCTTTATAATTTCGATTCTTGGTTCATCATAATTAACAAGTCGGGATTTTTATTTAATAATTATGGTTTTTTAACTTAAATAATTATTAAATCAAATTCTTTTCAACTTGATTTTAAATTTCTTGAGTTGTGTTCAATCTTAATTGTTTGTTAATCTTTTCACATCCTCCCCTTTCATTTACTGTGGTTGCACACATGGCAAAGGTAAGTGAAAATTCCCTCCTCTTTTTCCCATCATCCATGCACTTGAGGGTCTAGCTGCTGTGGTCAACCGTGTGACTTGTTCCGCCCCGTCCGGGTTCGACCCTCTATGTGCACGCTGTCACCCCCGCGATGCCTTACCTCCTCCTGGGCTTGCGGGATGTCCAGTGGGCCGTGGGGAATAGTCGTGGTGCGCGTAAGCTGGCCCGGACACCCCACGTAAATCAAAAAAAAAAAAGAACAAAACAACCCACCAATCTAAAATAACTTTCTTTTCTTGTTTTGAAAAAAAAAAAAGCAAAGATAAAGTAACAGTGTTTGGTAGAAGAAATAAAAAACAAAGCTCCAAAAAATGATCCCAGCTACAAGATTCAATCTTCATTCTCCCACCATGCCTACAAGAACTCTAAAACCCATCAATTTCAACCACTATTTTTTTTTTTTAAAAAAATGCACAACCAAAGCAACATTACATTTTTATTGAACGAAATGGGTAATATATTTCACCGTTTATTTTAGATTGATATTTCAACCATCAATATATATATATATATATAGCTTTGGGTATATTATAATAACTATCTAAAGACTTGAATGAATTACAAGTTATTTTATATCTAAAATGATTTTAATTTTTAATTTTTTATTATTAAAGGGGGTGATTTTAAAAATATTAAGGATATTTTGAATAAAAAAATATAAAAAATGTTTTTATTATTTAAATAGTTCATGTACTTTTATAATATATTAAAGGGAGTGTTTGAAATTTACCCAATAAAATTTTATAAAAAATATTTTTATTAGTTATAGTCATTATTTTAAAACTTGAATTCGTTGGATCAACTTGAAACTCGATTCACCTTGAGTTTGGATTAATCTGAGTTAAAAAAAAAAACTTAATTAACTTGTCAAAAATTTTAGTTAACTTTTCATTTATTTTGAATTTTTTTTTTATCAAAACAATATCATTTTGTTTTTTTTTAAAATATTTTTGAGATTAATCTATTCCTATAAATTTGTTTTTCTTTCTATTAAAAATAAATGTCCTGAACATTACTTCTTTTTCGAGAGATGGACCACATTTTATATCTCGGCAAACACTTAAGATAAGTAAAGAAATAGAATTAATTGAGCATAGTTAATGAATACTTTACATAAGAACCAAAGAATTGTTGAATTTAATTTAGAGTGATATTAATTGATATAACAAGTAAAGTTGTGATGTACAAATCTATTTGTTTCCCGAGTACCGAACAGGTGTTCGAGGAGGAGGATAGGTGGAGAGTCCGCAATCCAACACAACCCATGCTCCGTTTTTTAATGCCTATTTCTCTAAAAATAAGAAAGTAAAACACAAGAGAATCGGAGAGAGTGGAGGAGAGGTTTGTTTTGTTTTAGTGTTTGTCGAGTTGGCGAAAATTTTGGTTATCTATCCATTCCTCCTCACTTTCTCAACAAACGAACGCTTCAACTGCATAATTTCACGGCCAGCTAAACATTCCTACTCTTAATACTCTTTTTTTTCCCCTTCTCTCTCTCTCCTTCTCTTTCGGTAATCTGTCATCAAAACTTTAACAAAATAGAGCAAAAAAAAAAAAAAAAAAAAAAAGAAGCTCTTTTGGTCTCTTAATTTCTTCTTCTTCTTCTTGTACGTTTCTTGATTATTTTTCTTTTGTTTTTGGGCTTCTTTTTGTTTCTTTTTTAATGAACAGATGATGATGGCGTGGAGTTGTTGGGATTTGTGTGTGTGATCAGGAGGGAAGAGGGTGTTTTGTCCTCAGGTGGTGAAGATCTGAGGCTTTTGTTTCTCTTTTAAAGATATTTTAAAGGTTTTGCGTCATCAATCGAAAAGAAAGAGAAATGAGTGCATCAAGGTTTATAAAGTGTGTGACAGTAGGAGATGGAGCTGTTGGTAAAACTTGTCTCTTGATCTCTTACACCAGCAACACCTTTCCTACGGTAATTCAATCTCAATTTCCCTGACTCTTTTGTACTTTCCCTTTTCAGTTTTTTTGGGAAATTGGGATATGGGTTCTTGAGTTTTGGTGGAAATGATAATGGGTTTCCTTTTGTTTCTGTTTTCATTATAAATGTTTTTGAATTTGGGATGCGGTTTTCTGAATTTTGGTGGAACTTGAGTTGGGCTCTATTTAATTTCCATTTTGAGATTCTATGTCGAGTATGTATGTCATTTTATTTATGATTTGGTAGGGTGGTAATTTAAGGGAAGGTCCTTTCTGGACATGTTTGCATGATTTGGTAATGTTTCGATTCATTTTGTTGATAAATAATCAATGGAGGTTAAGATCGTTGTCGAGTTTCTGTTTTGCTCCCAATTATGGATTGATCAAAGCTGAATTTTGCTTCTATTTATTAGTTTGGCCTGGCTTGACATTATTATAATGGAAGCTTTGGTTTTTCAATAAAGAAATGCCGTTAGTTATCCAAATTATTGTTTTCTTCTTTTTTTCCTTCGCATTTCACGGAGCAAAAAAATTCTTTTATTTTGTTCATATTTTCATGGGATTTAATCAAATCCTTTACAAGAGGGTGTAATACCATTGCCTTATTTTATTGCATTGTTGTGATAAACAGGATTATGTGCCTACAGTTTTTGACAATTTCAGCGCAAATGTGGTCGTCAATGGTGCTACTGTCAACCTGGGGTTGTGGGATACAGCTGGTAATTCTACATAGATCTTTATATATTTTTTTGTGTGTGTGTTATTTACCTCTATATTTTATTTTGGATATGTGATTCTGCATGGATCTGACTTTGTTTTTTATTGAATCAGGGCAAGAGGATTATAATAGATTAAGACCATTGAGTTACCGTGGGGCAGATGTTTTCATACTGGCATTCTCTCTCATTAGCAAGGCCAGTTATGAAAATGTTTCTAAAAAGGTTGGAAATTAGATTGCATGAAATGCTGTCTTTTGTTTCAATCCTAGACAAACTATTCCTATATAAAAAAATAAAAAAAATAGAACATGCTGATGAGTTCTTACTTGACTTCTTTTCCAGTGGATTCCAGAGTTGAAGCATTATGCACCTGGTGTCCCAATAGTTCTTGTCGGAACAAAACTTGGTAAATTTTTGTCTATACATGGAATTAGATAGATGCGTTTGTAAGCATTTTTAGTGTTTGATGATTATGCATATGAGCTTGTTTGTTCAACTGCTTTTGTGCACAATTTTAATTTGCCCGAGAATTTTTTATATTAAAGTTGCTCAGGTATTGTTAATAGAAGTCTTTATTTTCTATTGTGCATGGTTGCATGTAATATTTTTTTCAGTTGCTGTTCAGTAAGTTCATTAGTCGATTTGTAACTAGTGTTGTCTGCAGCAACATGTGATTAGTAATTTGTTATGGAAAAGGATTTACTTTTGACCTGCTCTTTTATAATGTATCCTTTTTCTTTTAGTGGGATGAGTGATACTTAAAGTTCTGCTTTATGCAATTTTCTTCATGATCAATGTTTGCAGCTTGATTTTGTGAAAAACTTTCGATGAGTATTTAATGGGCATAAGTGAATAAATTGATGGGTGTTACTCTTCTAAGGAAAAAAAAGAGTAAGTTGTCAAGAGGTATATTCTTTTTGTCTAAACAAAGCTAGATGTAGCCCATAGTTTTACTACTTTCTTGGTGGCTTTCTTTTCCATTCTTTCATTATGCGCCTGTATTTCCTTTGACATGTGTATCATTAATTTGTGACTCATCATAAGGTATTCTAAATTCAATTTGTGATTTTCATTTTCATGGGACATCCTCCAAAACATACATCAGTTGGTTTTTTTTTTTTTTTTTAAAAAGTTAAGTCTTACTTTTTTTCTGGTTTTCAATGAGCTAGATCTTCGGGATGATAAGCAGTTCTTCATTGACCACCCTGGTGCTGTTCCTATTACTACAGCTCAGGTAAAACTCCTGACTGATTGTGTGTTTTCTCTCATTTTGAGCATTTACATGAATTGTTGTTTTTCCATTTTTTAAGCAAATCCTTCCTATCACTCAGCTATTGATGTTGTTGTCTTTGAATATTTAAAAGGGAGAGGAGCTGAGGAAGCTGATTGGTGCACCTGCCTACATTGAATGCAGTTCGAAAACACAGCAGGTATGAATATTTTAAGAAGACATTCTCTTCTGCATTAAAAGCTTTTTGGGCTTATAAATTCAGTTGTTAGCTTGTTCATGCAGAATGTGAAGGCAGTTTTCGATGCAGCCATCAGAGTCGTCCTTCAACCACCCAAACAAAAGAAAAAGAAGAGCAAAGCACAAAAGGCCTGTTCTATATTGTGATTGTAACAGGTGTGAGGAACCTTGGTGTTACCCATGTTCCTTTCCTCTCTTCCCATTGCTCTCTAAGAAGCTTAATTTAATGTCTTTCCAGACAGTAATGAGGATCTACGAAGCATCAGGTGGTTTGATATTGTTTTTTTGAATTATTATGGATCTCTAATAGTTGAATTGCATGCATGATTGCCCACCTCCTATTATGATTGCCCACCTCCTATTCATAACTCCTGGTTTTGATATGTTCTATGTATTAATAGACTGGAACATCCCATTAGGAAGACAACGTTGCCCAGCATGAATTCTATCAAAAACTTGTATCAGTTTCAAGAGCTTGGTTATGTTGTGCTACTAATCTTGCTTTGGTTTATTTTTACTTTCTTGTTTCTGATAAACTCTCTTACTTTCATCCCACATCAGCAATGTTCCTGAACTCCCATAATTTTTTGCCTTGATGTTGAATGATAATTAGAAATATCCTAGAGTAACAGTGAAAGGAAGAAAATAAGTAGGGCCACCGAGGTAATAGCATTGAATGATTTGGTTGTTAGTTCATGGTGGCTGGTGATAGCAGCGAGCCGTTTCAGATTTGTTATAGAGGTATGAAATGGGTTGGGACTCCGGTTTATTAGCCCCGCTACCTCGAGTGCTAATAGCTTTCCAAATTCATCTGTTCCGTAAGTTGTTGCAGGTCACAAGATGCTGCTTTTTCATTCTTTGTTTTCCCCTTTCTGAGATGCCGAATTTTTTTGGATTTCAACATTGTGCCGAACTTAAATTGCTATTAACATGCTATCCACAGACAGGTGAAGGGAGAGAGAAAGGAAGTGAATCCGGCAAGAAGGGTACTTCCTTGGGTGGGTTTCCATCCATTGTGCCAAACAGAAATTTATCAAATTCTTCATCCCTTTTCACCCATTCCTCGTCACAAACAGACTCTAAATGCCATTTTCAGAAAAAGCACTGACAGATGTTAGTTCCTTTCGGGATCTCATCCATCAAGGGCTAAGATTCCAGGGTTATTAGGTGCATATTTGTAGCTAGAAATGGTTTGCTATTATAGAGAGGAAACTCAAAGCTGAACCAATTGCAAGAAATCAAGGATGCCACTGTGGAACCAAGAACATTTGCTTAGATTCTTGCATTGCGCAAATAGAAAGAGCAACCAGGATTGAAATTCCATCCAAGCAACTACGACCTTGCTGGATTATAATAAACCATTAGTTTTAGAAAACAAGCAATGCTAGCGTAGTCGGGTTCCCACCCCACCCGCCCCCCACACACTAAAAAAAAATTAATAAATAATAATGCAATTTTGGAACTTCAACTATCTACAATACTTGTTTCCTTTAAAGGGAAAGGAAGGGTCTCTAGCATGCATCCCTTTCCATTCTCACTCTCAATGAGATAAACAATATCCATCCAAGTCATACAAGGATGTTTCACTCTGATCTTTCACGAATAGCATAATATTTTACCCATTCCAACTAGAGTTGAGAACATTACAATAGCCCAGTCAAAGGCGGAAAACTTTAACATGGAATGCTTATTAGCAAACTGTAACTGAACAGACATGTCATACAGCTCTTTAAAAGATAACCGTGGTGTCATTCACCAAAACCTGAAAAAGTCGACACGGTTGTCTGTGCTAAAGAGTCAATTTAATTGACCATGAATAAAATACCAATAGATTACGGGACAACAACCTGATAAGCACACGGTTTCAACATTGCACTGGAATTAAACGTGTGAAGCTCCTCAGACCAGTATGTATGCAAGAAGATATACAGCTTATTCCATTCCATGAATAAGTCAACAGTAGTCATGTTCGAACCAATAACATGAAAGTTGTTCTTGACATCCAGTCATCATGTCACACCTTGATGGGATCATATTTCTCACCAATTGCACCACCTTTCTGTTTCTGGAACTGAATGTATCCGAGTGTTCTGGATAAGAAAGCATCAGCAGCAGGATCTGGTGTACTGTTGTCACTTTGCATCTCGGTTGTAATCAATTCAATCAGGCTCTGGATTGCAACCCCAGTGATACGTGGGTTTCCCTTCTCGAAGAAGTAAAGATACCTACATACAAAAAAAAAAAAAAGGGTTGTCATTTAGATTTTCGAAGATCAAAAGACAAAATTATAGAGATGGAATGAAATAAGTTAATGGAATAGAACAATTACTTGTTCAGAATCTCAACAAAGAGTGACACTGATCCAGTGTTATCCCATGCCGCATTGGACATTTGTTGAGCAGCATTTGCAATTTCATAAAGCACTCTTCAGGCAAATCAGAACCCTGGTTCAAAAGCAGAAAGAGAGAAAATTTATCATAAACCATTGGGAAGCAAATCTCAAATGAACTCCGAAGCAGCCCACTCCTCTCACAATTCATCAAAGTTAATTACAGCCGTAACACTTCCTTTCCTACTGTATGCTACAATAGCATGCCACCGAGGCTGTCCAAGATGACACCGTGACAAGTTACCCTAATATGCATATTGCTGTCCCCTTAATAATGCTAAGTTCTGGTTTGACCATGTTAATCACCACGAGGCTTTATCAACATTAAAAGCTGGACACTCACCTCTCTCCAACTTTCATGTTATCCTGATCATCAACCCAGAATAGATGTGCACACCCAGAAACCGCTCTGCAATGATCAGGCTTTCCTTAAAAAAGCATAACTGAATACTGCTTAAGCAAGGTTTCATATCAGGGCCTTCACAT
Organism: Populus x sibirica; assembly: GCA_019202695.1. Taxonomy (NCBI): domain Eukaryota; kingdom Viridiplantae; phylum Streptophyta; class Magnoliopsida; order Malpighiales; family Salicaceae; genus Populus; species Populus x sibirica. The sequence goes on from JAGMVL010000801.1 coordinate 2,721,417, forward strand.
AAATACACTTCAAAAACATGATTTGGAAATTTTTAATTATAGCAAAATGATGCTATAGGATTACCCCCGTGGCCTTGTGCGTTAAAGTATCCCTGTTCTCTACACCATTATCAAATGCAGTGTGGTCACCTGTGCTTTTGAATCCTGTTGCAGCAAGCATGCAGGAGAGAAAAAATAACTGAATTTGCAACCCTGAGTAAATCAATATAAAGGTTGATTAAAGATTTGAATCAGATCAACTCATTTAGACTTCATATAGAATATAAGCTTGAGTGAAAAATTCATATGCAACAGGCTCTAGATCAGAGTCATTGGCAGCCTGGTCGATTAAGAATCAAAAGCAATATCAAATAAGAGAAGAAGATTATCAAATGGTTCTCGAAAGTATTTAAAAGTACAACTGCAGTGCCTATTCATGTACCTCAGCACATTGCAAGTACAGCTGTAATGCCAATTCAGTTGATGGAACAATCGACAGAGCCTCAATTGTCAGTAAGTGAATGGGTTACATCATCAGCTATTATGATGAATGATCATCTTTGTACACCAAAGACAACTTCCAGTGAAGTACCACCTGATTCAAGAGCTGAAAATTTTTTCTTAGGTGAAGTTGATGCCAATTCTGACAAATAATGACATTGTCATTCCAGAATGTTCGGCAGCAACTTCAAGGTTGTTAGCATTAGGCAAAAGCAAACCTTAAGAGACGAAAAGACAAGTGGGGGAACTGTGAAGGGATACACTTCGGTCGTCCTGTCATCTTCACTGCAGACACATCTGCAATTCAGGGCATATATTACACATAAAAACAAGTTCAAAAACAAAAATACAAAATTAGGCTTGAACCATTCAAGTAATTAATCAACACCCCAAATTTGCTTCAAGTCAAATAAAATAGGTGCAATACCAGATTTTGAAAGGAAAATGCACCTGAAACATTTCCTCTGGGTCGTCACTGTACAACATCTGAATAAGACGTGCAACGGAATTCTGTTCCTCTTTGAAATCATCTTCAGTAACCTAAAGATAAAGCGAAAAAAACAATAATAACATTACCCTATGCAATGGCTTAGTTTTTGAGAAGCAAAATAGAGGAGAAAAGGTAGATACTGTTAACTGGATAGCAATAAGAAACAAGCATAGCAAATGTAGTTATCCGCATTAAAGTTTGATTTTTTGCAGCAGGAATTTAATTACATGAAAAGTAAAGTAATTTCAAATAACCTCTCCTTCAGCTCCATCCAAATCCTTGATAAGCCCTTTCATTAATTCAAAATAACACCTCAACCTACAGAATAAAATTGAACTAAGATTGGGCATCTAGAGCATATTGGAAAGATCAACATAAACAAGGTAGAAAAACATACATCGTCGTTGTTTTTCATAGTACTTTGAATTATAACAGTTGCCATGATTTTATTTGTCTCGATATCAAGATATTCTGGCACATGAGGATAGTTTGAAAGCTTCAATATTGTGACAATATCGTTATATTTCTCTAATGGAGCACTCAAAAGAGCAACAATTTGTTTTGTAGCTTTGCTGTCGTCAAGCTTTCCTTTGCTGGATAGTTTCTTAACACATGCTCCCTGAGTATCAAACAAAAAAATCAGCTTGCCTGTTAAAATATTCAATGGAACAAGATAATACACATAGGTTCTTGTTTCAATACATTAGTTAAAGAGAATCAAACCATTTTGCACGATCAGAATTCCAATATAAATGATCCATGTTTCTTAATTTCCTTGACAAATTTTCTTATAAGCTATTTCTGCAAGCCAAATTGACTGTTGAACACTGCCCAAAAGGCTAAACACAAGTTCTGGAAACTTTTCATTCATAAAAATTGGAGTACCCATCAGTCAGATTTTCGCTGTCAAATTTAATTTCTAACAATGCTTTCAACAGCTCTCTCTTCAAATTACCAAGAAAACGAATCTTGCCAACTCTTGAGTTAAGAAAAAAATCATCCCAGTTAGAAAGCAAGCTCCAGTAAATAATGTTATATAGTGCATGTATAAATTTATGCTCTGAAGGCATAACCAAAAAAATAATAGAGAACAAAACATAAATGTTTAGTAGTTATATCTCTAATTGCAATGTAAAGGCATTTTAGGCATCATACATACCAGAACTTGATCAGCATAATCCAACCGATCAGGGTGAACACGGAGAGTAAATGTATGAAGTGATGACTATAAAGTTACAGCTCCAAAAATCAGCATTTCAACTTGCGCTTCTATCAACTGCATCAACACATTTGTATTACTGTATTTCAATTGTTTTAGAATAGGCTATGTTGCCTAATCACAGAAACTTAACATATGGAGTCAAAACAGATATAAGAATTATCATTTTACAAAGAAAACAGTAAAATCTCTTGAATTTTTAGAGCTTTGGAAATGGGAAACTTCCAATTTCCAACAGAAAAACAACACTTCAACAACGATAACCAGAAAGATAGAGGATCATAGAATCCAATGCTCATCTCAAATAAGGTATTTAGTCACCAAATTTTGCTCCTTTGCTCCTTTTTTTGGCCTGCCTATCTGAAAAGGCTTATAAACAAAACTTACCTTTCCTATCGCGTGGTTCAATCTGGAGAAGGCTTCTACTTGCAAAAATTCAGGTAAAACTTCTGTGCTTGAAGCAGTGTAATTTGATAGCCTCTCCATCAATCTAGATAACACTGTCTTGATGTCAACAGATGGCTGAGAAACAAGTTGGAAACAATGAAAGTAGTTGGAATTGTTGCATTTATGCATACATTATAAAGGAAGAGAATCACGATCATGTCCAAATAGAAACAGCAAATACAAAGTTACATACCTGAAGTTGGGGACAAGCACCACAAACAATATATCAAGAGTTTGCAAATGTTATTAATCAGGGAAGACTTGAATGATGCAATCCATCAAATAGAACTGAGCAATTTCACCTTTACTGGCAGGGTCATATTTGCCCTTGAAGAAGTTGCTTCTTGGTGTAAGCAGATATCAATCCCACATCCCACATATCCAATCAAGAAGATTGTGCTAATAATGGAAATAATCAATCATGGAAAGGAGCATCTCATGATCTCATGATAATGGTAAAACAATCCTATGACAATTACAAAACGAATCCATGACTAGTGCTAGTGAATTTTATCTAATGATTATTTTTGTAATTCATTGTAATTATTTACTTACTTGTATATCAACACAAATATTATATAAATAGAGATGTTTACCACGATTAATTTCTATAAAAAATTCCTTTTTAACACCCCCAACATAAATAATATACGATTACACATAAAAAAACAAGTAAAAAATCACTATAATAGCATGATTTTTTTTACCCCGGTGGATATATAATCACCTTTAACCTTGGCCATGGCCATAACTAGCCATGGAATTAAAAGACGTTCAATTTAGATATAATAATACCATCTAAAATTAATAAACTTAAAAAATAAACATCATATACTTAAAATAGAAAAACAAACCATAATTTCTTGTATTAATTGTATATAATTAATGTTGTCATCATCATTACAACTTCTATTATTCAACCACAATAGTTAATTGATTTATTTAGTACACTCCTTCAGGTTATCAAAATCAAAATAAACATTAGCATGGAAATCCTACAACTAGATAAAAAAATTTAGGAAATCCTATAACTAAACATCATGCCAAGTCATCTAGTTTTGTGGAGTACATAAACCTGTAAAAAATAAAACATATTAAGTGATAAGAATGAGTTATATTTCGTAACACAATATTAGCCATTTAACATACAACAATGACATTTTCCTTCATCTACACATGTTATTTACAAGCCCTTTAGCTTCTCCACATAATTTTACCCATATTTACCATACACATTACCTCTACCAACTATTGGTAGTGGCATAACACTTTAACATATTTATTCTTGCATTTAAATGATGAGTTATCCATATAACTCCAGAATTCAACATAAAGCACATAGTCCCCAATTCTTTTGGCCGACTCCTTTGATATGGCATAGGCCCATAATAGTGTTTCTTACACTAACACCAATAAGTAGCCCCGAGCATAAAGGTCCCCACTTTGAGACTCTTTTCAATCACCTTTTAGAGGTCCAGTAGCATAATTAACAAGTAATTATTGTCCACCCATATCTATGCCAAAGATGTAAACCCAACGACTTCCTAGTCTCCGCTCATGCGGCTAACTTTTATTCAACAATTACCTTGACACTTGTGGCCGGTACAAGAGGATTGAAATCAAGCCCATTCTTTATGGCCAAGTTGAAATAATCATTTGAAGTCTCACTCTTGTGACTGACTTCTATGCGTAAAATACGCATCCAATATATCTTTCTAGGAACCTCAATCCTAGCCCCACTCGTGTGGTTGGCTTCCATGAATATAACCGATACATACTTGTATCTTTAATATTTGTTTACAAGTTAAGCCCTTCATTGAAGTTAGCTTTCATACAACATTTAATTTAACATGAACATTATCAAATATCAATCTTAGCACCACTCATGTGGTCGGCTACCATATCGTAACACGATTCGCATGATATATATATCACAATAAGATTTCATCAGTCTTTTACTAATACATTACCACACAACATGTAATTTATATTCAATGTACTACTTAAGGAATTAAAACTTGTATATAATATTGAAAAATTAAAGAGGATGAGATGACTAACACCTACCTGTTCCTTGCACTGGTCCTGTCTCGCTTGTCTAGGATCCCAAAACGAATGCCTATTTTGCATTACACATAGTCTCACATAAATTTCACTCCTTACATATTAAGAATGCACTTCTTAATATTCTTTTATCACTTTGAGTAACTTGTTACCCACAAATACATGTATTTCTTACAATATCACACTTTAAACTTAAGGTTTCCATCTCTTAACGTCCCAATATATGCAATATTATTTTGTAAGATTATTTCATGCATACACACATATTATATTATTCTTTTCCATATAATAATCTCTTATCTTCTTTAAACAACCTAATAAAAGAAGACCAAGAAAAGAACAAAACACAAAATAAGACTACACCAAAACGGTAGCCAAAACAGTCTCATCGTTTTGAGAAATGGTCTAACCATTTCTCAAACCAGTCTAGCCATTTCTCAAAATGGCTTTTCCATTTTTGTTATTGAAAAATCTCTCTCCTCTTTTTTCTTAGCCGAAATCTTTACCCTTGTAAAAAATTTGAGTTTTACCTTCAAGATAAATCCTTACTGTTGCGATGTCGCGGTCGCATAAATTAATTACCCTAACTTAAAACACAACATACAAGATAGTATAGAGCAAGCAAGGGGCCGATCCCATGAGGAAGGTTTAAGTTAGATTTTTATGATAGATGATATGCAAATTGGAGGGGGGGTAGAGGTTATCTAGGCTAAAGCAAAAGTAAACAAAAAACTATCAAGCGAAATTTAAATAAAACCGAAATTTATCAAGAAAACAAACCTTGGTCGCAAGTAAATATCCACCTACAGAATTCAAAACTGATTATAGAAAGGAGACGTCAATTTATACTATGAATATCTATCTTTTCTTATGTTGATTAGTTAACAGATCCGATATATAACTAATCCTAACTATAAAAAAATCACAGTGTCCGCAATAGTAATTTAATTCAATGACAGCCTTAAGATCTAGATGAGTTGATTAATCTAGACTACATAAGTGTCCACAGTCCATGTTTGATTTAATGAATCGAATGTTCTCCCTAAGGTTACCAATCTGGATCCGCCACAATTATTAATCCCAGTTGCTTCACAACTTTATATACCACAACTCCGGTTTTGATAGCAAACTTAGCAATAGATTGTTTACAATAATAACTTAGAGTCCGCTTTAGCAATTAAAATAAACAATCATAGGAAATAAGCATAAGAGAACAAACATATTTATTTATCATATAAACTGAAAAGAAAAGGTAAAATAGATCTCACAGTTCGTGAAATCCAAAGGTTTCTGTGTCCTTGTAACCAAGAAAAAGAGCTTTAGCCTTGCATGTTTATTGAACAAATAACAAAAATGAAAGAAGAATGCATAAATTCGGGTTTGTGGGAGAAAGGGTTTGTGTTCCTCTCTTTTGGTCATCCCCCTTTTTTCTTTTCTCTTTTCCTTCTCTCTTTCTTTTTATATGCTAAGAAACCCTAGTCTCTATTTTACAAAATATTCCTCCCTTAAGTAGACAGTTTATATTTAAGTACTTCAATAACTATTTTTCTAAAAACGGGAAATAGCCTTACATGAAATCTTCAAGCTTTGACTTAGAGGAGCTAAATTGCTGAAATAAAAACTTGAATATCAGTTTAGATGCTTCATAACATAATTTGGACTCGTTTCTTCATGAAATCTGTTTCTTTGGCAGAATTCAGTTGTCATCTTTGAAAAATCATATATCCCTCATATGACATCTTTTTTGTCTGAAATTTAGAGCGTTTATAGACATTTGAGTCCGAAATCCAAAAACATTTATTTTGCATCAATTGGAGTTCTGTAGCTCCAGATATTCAAGTCGGAATGGCCAAAGGTCAACATTGGCAGATTGCGAGATTTGACTTTGAAAGCAGAGATTTCCATGATTTTCCTTATTTTATTTTCTTGCCTTAGATTTCCAGAACGATATGGATGTTAGATTTTTAGTGCCACTTGAATCACTTCATTTCAACCTCTAGAGCTTACGCTCTGCACAAAACATCGACTGAAGGTCAAATCTGGCAATTACCTCCAATTTACTCCTTTTTGCATATTTCATCCAAAAGTGCCTTCAAAACATAAAATAAAGAATATCAAGGCATTATATATATAAAAAATAGGCAAAAAACTAGTTAAATGTTGATTTGGATCCTTCGGGATGTAATTTGGACTCATTTCTTTACAAAACGTGTTTGCTGGCAATATTCATTTGTCATATTAGAAAAATCATTTCTCCCTCATATGATATTTTTTTTTCTGAAATGTGGTACATTGATAGGTCATTGATTCAGGAATCCAACACAATTGAGTTTGCATCAAATGGACTTTTATAGCTCAAGATATTCAAGTCGGAATGGTCAAAGGTCAACACTAGCAGATTGCGAGATTTGACTTTGAAGGTTGTGATTTCCATGCTCTTCCTTTTTTTATTTTTCTTGCCTTAGATTTTCAGAAAGGTATGGATGTTAGATTTCTAATGCCACAAGAATCACTTCATTTCAACCTTTAGAGCTCATGCTCTACACAAAACATCGTCTGAAGGTCAAATATGCTAATTACCTCTAATTACCTCTTTTTTGCATCTTTAATCCAAAAGTGCTTTCAAAACATAAAACAAAGAATATCAAATCATTTTATATAAAAACATAGGCAAAACACTAGTTAAATGTGGGTGAAACTATCGAGTAATATGGTTGCATCACTTACAGATGGGCAACAATAGTTTTCATGTGTGGTATGAACTCCATATTAATGTGGAATACTTATGGTGTATGAAAATAATTATTCTATCCTTATTATAGTAGGAATCTATCATTAAATAAGTTTCCAAGTCAGCTAAGAAAACTTTGCAAATAAGAAAACTTTGCAAACAAGAAAACTAAAGAGAAAACAACTTCAGATTTGATTCTCCTAGCTTATATGAGACTTCTAAGGGGCAACAAATGATGAGGATCAGCCCAACACTAAGCGCAATCATGTCAACGACCCATTGGAGGTGCCAATTGGGCCAATTACAAGAGCTGGGGTAAAAAAGCTTAAAAAGGCATTGAATGGGCTTGTTCAGATTTTTTATATGGAGCAAGATGGATCTAGAGGAGCTTGGGACATCTAAAGAGCATGAAGGACAACCTCTAATTCATCTAATTCAGGTCTAAGAAGATCCCAATTCATGTGGAACAAGGGGCTGATGTGTCCGGCCCCATACTAACCTTGTCAGGCTTGTTTTTTCTAATGCTACAATGATAGAAAATCAACAATTTATTCTCCTAATTAAGTAAGGAAGTTGGCCAAATCTTTTTCCTAAAGAGAGGAGGATTATTTAATGTTTTTCCTAACCTTAAAAGGGAAGTCATTAAATCAGCAACAAAGAAGGAAATTGTTGCGATGTCGCGGTCGCACAAATTAATTACCCTAGCTTAAAACACACAAGATAGTATAGAGCAAGCAAGGGGTCGATCCCACGAGGAAGTTTCAAGTCGGATTTTTATGTTGTACGTTATGTAATTGGGGGGATTTGGTTTGTGATTATCTAAACTATGGCAAAGAATTAAACTAGCAAACAAAATCAATTAAAACCGAAACTTATCAAGAAAACAAACATTGGTCGCAAGCACACATCCACCAACAGAAATTAGAACCGATCCTTGAAATGAAAATTGCAGTTTATGTTCTGAAATTTTATCTTTTCTTAACATTGATTAATTAACGGATCCGCCGTATAACTAATCCTAACCAACAAACAATCAAAGTGTCCGCACTAATGATTCAATTTAATGGTAGCTTTAAGAACTAGATAATTTCATCAAGATTAACATACAAGCTGTCCGCAGCTTGTGTCACTTTGTTCAAATGTTCTCCCTAAGTTCAATAACGTAGTTCCGCCACAATTATCAAGCTTAGTTGCTTCACAAGTTCATATATCACAACTCCGGTTTTGATATTAAACTTAGCAATAGATTGTTCACAACAATAACTTAGAGTCCGCTCTAGCAATCATCAACAACAATCATAGGAAATATGCATAGGAAAACAATCATACTCATTCATAACATAAACTAAAAATAAAAGGAAGAATAAATCTCATGATTCTTGAAATTCGAAGGTTTGTTGTGTCCTTGCAACCAAGAAAAGAGCTTAGCCTTGCATAACTATTGAATAACTACTTCTAAAGAATGAAAAGAGCATGATTTTTGGGTTTGTAGAGGAGAGAATTTGTGTTTATTCTCTGCTGGCCGCCGCTCCTTCCTCGCTCTCCCTCCTTTCTGTTGGCTTTGCCTCCTTCTCTCTTTCTTTTTATATGCTAAGAAACCCTAGTCTCTATTTTACAAAATAGTCCTTCCTTGAGTTGGCAGTTTACATTTAAGTACTTCAATAACTATTTTTCCTAAAAGGAGAAATAGCCTTGCATGAAATCTTCAAGATCTGACTTAGAGGAGCTAAATTGCTGATATAAAACTTGGATGTCGGTTTAGATGCTTCGGAATGTAATTTGGAGTCGTTATCTTTGAAAAATCATATCTCCCTCATATGACATCGTTTTTGGCTGAAATTTGGAGCGTTGATAGGTCTTTAAGTTAGGAATCCATTAAATTGCATCAATTCGACTTCTGTAGCTCCAGATATTAAATTTTTAATGGCCAAAGGTCAACACTAGCAGAATGCGAGATTTGAATTTGCAGGATGTGATTTCCATGATATTTCTCTTTTTATTCTTCTTGCATTACATTTGTAGAAAAGTATGGATGTTAGCTTTTTAGTGCCACTAGAATCACTTCATTTCGATCTCTAGAACTCACGCTCTGCACAAAACATTGACTGAATGTCAAATCTGCCAATTACCTCCAATTTACTCCTTTTTGCATCTTTCATCCAAAAGTGCCTTCAAAACATAAAATAAAGAATATCAAGGCATTTTATATATATAACATAGGCTAAACACTAGTTCAATGTGGGTGAAACTATCGAATAATATGGTTGCATCAAATACCGCCACACTTAGCTCTTGCTCGTCCTCGAGAAAGGATAAATAAAATCAAATTGAAAATAACTATGATCAATCTCTTAATCTCCTATCAATGTCCAAGAATATATGCATTATAAACAAGAATACAATCAAGAATGATAAATAGTATAATTCTCATGAATTCATTTACATGCAAACTTCAAAACTCAATTAATCATCAGGATTTAAATGAAATCTATGCCATGCCAAAGTGATAGGTCCTCTCATTGATATACGCTCCAACACTCACGTGTTTAAGGCTTATATGTTTAAATTTCTCAAATTCAATCAATGAATATGTTCTACCATAAGCTTGCTCTTCAATCTCATCTCCATTACTAACATATTACAAACAATGCATGAATCAAAAGGTCTTATTTTCTGGTTGTAATGGGGCTAAGGTTAAGGTGAGGTAAAAGAGAGTAAGAGAAAAGATTCAAACCAAAGAAAGTAGAGCATTCTAAAAAATGATATTTCAAACAAGATATTTCATCAAAGCACATAAATTTTCCTTCTTTAATCACCAATGCTTAGCTTCTTTTGATTTCAATCTTTTTCAACATAAAATCTTAAGAACATAAAGGAACACTTTTTTCTTTTTCTTTGTTCTTTTTTTTTTCTATTTTTTCTATTTTTTTACTTTTGGCAACTTTGCCCATCTTTTCATCAAGCATCACTTCTTCTTTCTTTTCACATAATTTTCAACCATAATTCCAAGAGATATCATAAGTATATGCTCTACTAATCCTTGGCCAAGGGAAAAGGAAAACATATAAAAAGTTAAGGCTTATACATGGATAAAGCAAAGAAAAGATAAACAAGCTCAAAAGGGGCTCACTAAGGATAATATGCTTTAGGTTGGCTTTTTGGCTCAAGTAGTTAAAATTTCTAGCCTTTATCATCTTCATGTATATATGTAATACGAATGTAATCTCAAGAAGATATGAAGCAAGTTCTAAAGATACATATCATTGAAATAATGCACAATCAAAGAATATAATGTTGAAGGCTCAAAAGCTTGCATTGGTATAACACTATAAAGTCAACATGGCATATTCTCAAAGTCAATCCCTAAACCAATGAAACCTTAAAATTTACATGCATACTCCTTCATTTGATTTATATCTTCATCTATCTCAACTAATTCTCATACATAATACTCATATTCTCAAAAACCAATGGGAGTTCAAAAGATCAAACATAATTTTTTTTTTTGAAAAATAACAATGAAAACCAAAATTAGAAAACCAACATTCTCCCAATACCCCCACACTTAAAACACAACATTGTCCTCAATGTTGAAATAAAAGCAAAGGAATAGAAGAGAATGACAGAAAATAAATTAAAATGCGAAAAAATAAAAGATAAGGAAAAAGAAAGCAAATCTGATTTTTTTTTGCGCTGGGTTGCCTCCCAGTAAGCGCTTTTGTTTTATGTCATTGGCTTGACATGTGGCATGCTCATTCTTCATAGATTGGTTCAGCTAACTCTACAGAAGCGGTGAGTTCTGTCGTCCAACCTTCATAGACAGGTTTTAAACGATGCCCATTGACCTTGAGTACTTTGTTGGTTTCTAAACTTGTAATTTCAACTGCACCATAAGGAAAAATATTAAAAACAACAAAGGGTCCAATCCAACGAGAGCGCAATTTTCCAGGAAAAAGTTTCAAACGCGAATGATAAAGAAGGACTTTGTCTCCAACATGAAACTCCTTTCTTGTAAGCATTCGGTCATGAAGATTCTTAGTCTTTTCTTTGTAAATCCTTGCATTCTCGTAAGCATCATTTCAAATTTCTTCCAACTCTTGCAGTTGCAGTTTTCTTGCAATCCCAAGCAAAGCATCATAATCCATGTTACATTGTTTAATGGCCCAAAAAGCTTTGTGTTCAAGCTCCACCGGTAGATGACATGCTTTTCCATAAATCATCCTATAAGGTGACATTCCTATAGGTGATTTGTAAGCAGTCCGATAAGCCCAAAGTGCATCACCAAGTCGTAGACTCCAATCTCGCCGGTTAGGTTGCATTGTCTTCTCCAAAATGGACTTGATTTCTCGATTTGAAATTTCAGCTTGGCCATTCGTTTGAGGATGGTATGCTGTGGAAGTCCGATGAGTCACATGATATTTACGTAACAATGCTTCCATTGAACGATTGCAAAAATGAGTGCCACGATCACTAATGATAGCTTTAGGGATTCCAAACCTGTCAAATATGTGAGTCCAGACAAAATCTAAAACAACCTTAGCATCATTAGTTCGTGTGGCTTTCTCCTCAATCCATTTGGACACATAATCAACAGCAAGAAGGATATAAAGATTGTCAAAAGAAGAAGGAAATGGACCCATAAAATCAATACCCCAAACATCAAAAATTTCACTCACAAGAATATTCGTTAAAGGCATTTGATTCTTATGAGTGATATTACCTGTTCTTTGGCATTTTTCACATGATTTGCAGAAGTGATATGCATCTTTAAAAATAGAAGGCCAATAGAAACCACTTTCAAGTACCTTGTGGGCTGTTCTTTTTGCTCCAAAATGCCCACCACAAGAATGAGAATGACAAAAAGTGAGAATGCAATGAAATTCATCTTGTGGTACACACCTCCTAACTACTTGATCCGCACAAAATTTCCAAAGGTAAGGATCGTCCCAAAAATAATATTTAGCATCAGCTCGTAACTTATCTTTTTGGGGTTTAGACAAACCTGGAGGGAATTCTTTGGTGACTAAATAGTTTACCAAATCAGCATACCATGGTCTTGTAGAGGAATGCAACATATACAACTCGCTCATCGGGGAATGTCTCTCTTATTGTTTCGATCCGTATATCCTCGGTCCTCAGTCGGCTCAAGTGATCGCCACATGGTTTTCAAGCACCTTTTTTGTCTTTGATCTCAAGATCGAATTCTTGTAAAAGCAAGATCCACCTAATCAGTCTTGGTTTGGACTCCTTCTTCTTCAAAAGATACCTGAGAGCTGCTAGGCGTTCAAGCATTTGATCCATGAATGGTAATGGGAAATGATCTTTGCGTGTAGAAAGATTGAGCTTTCGTAATCAACACACATTCTCCATCCACTCGAGATGCGAGTAGGAATGAGCTCATCATTTTTGTTTTTCACCAATGTGATTCCGGTCTTTTTGGGCACCACATGGATTGGCGCAACCCATTTACTGTCGGTGATGGGGTAAATGACTCCCCTGCATCTAACAGTTTCAAAATTTCAGCTTTCACTACCTCCATCATAGGCGGGTTCAACCTCCTTTGCATTTCCCTTGTTGGTTTTGCGTTGTCCTCCAATAGTATGTGATGCATACGCATTGAGGGACTAATGCCCTTGATGTCGGCTAAAGTCCATCCAATGGCCGTCTTGTGATCACACAACAACTTCACAAGTTTTTCCTCTTGCATACTTGTCAAACCTTTTGCTATGATAACGGGAAGTGTATTGTTGTTGCCAATGAATACATACTTCAAATTATCGGGCAAATGTTTTAATTCTAACTCGGGGGCCTGTAAAATAGATGGCAAAAGCTTTTTATGTGAGAGTACTAAATCAACAAAGACATTACCATGGGGAACGGTTTGCAAAGCTTGTAAGGCCAATACTAATTCGTGCACGTTTTGGGGAACACACACGTGCCTCTCCATCTCTTCTATCTTGGTGAAATCATAGCCATAGCTCAAAGCTATGCTTAATCCGTCTTCGCAATCAAAATCACAAACTTGCTGCACACACTTATCAATTTGGTCATAGCATGTGATAGAATAAACATTGCTATAAGGATATTTCATTGCATCATGAAAATTGAATTCAATTTTTTCATCTCCTACCTCCATAGACAAGGTATCCTTACCACAATCAATCTTTGCGTTGGCGGTTTTCAAGAATGGTCTCCCAAACAATATAGGAGTCTTGGTTGATGAATCACAAGAATCATGTTCCATATCAAGAATATAAAAATCACATGGAATAACCAAACTATCAATCTTGACTAGGACATCTTCTATCACACCAAGTGGGTAAACAAAACTACGATCCGCAAGTTGTATTATAATGCTAGTTTTATTCAAAGGCTCAAGACTAAGAGAATCATAAACATGTTTGGGCATAACACTAATGGATGCACCTAAATCGCATAAAGCTCTTTTAAAACTAGTATTACCAATAACACATGGGATAGTAAACGCACCGGGTCTTTTTTGTTTCAAAGGCGATTCTTTTGAACAATGGCAGATACAACTTCACCCATACTTACCGTTTCATGACCTTTCAGTTTGAAAGCTCTCTTGGTAGTACACAACTCTTTCAAGAATTTTGCATACTTGGGAATTTGCTTGATAGCATCAAGCAAAGGAATGTTGAGTTCCACTTTCTTGAAAACCTCTAAAATCTCTTTTTCTTTATCTTCTTTCTTTGACCTAGAAGAACTCACAGGAAAGGGTGGAATTGTTTTAAAACTGGAATTAATTGAGTGAGGAGTTACCTTTGGAGTGTTGGTCTTTATTTCAATTTGTGGAGGAGGAGGATGTTCCTTCTTTGTACTCAATTCAGTTTCTATCTCTTCTTCTTCCTCCATCTCAATTTGTTTCGACCTTTTCTCTTCAAGTTCTTTCCCACTTCGCAAAGCATGATTGCACTAACATTCTCTTTTGGATTTAATGCTTGGGAGGGCAACTTTCCATTCATTTGTGCTTCCAATTTCCCTACACTTGAAGCTACTTGACCTTGTTTCCTGTTGAAAAGACATGACATTTTGTTGCAAGGTAACAGTATTAGAAGCCAAAGTTTTCATCATCTCACGAAGATCATCATTGGATGACGACCCCATAACATTGGAGTTTGTGAATGGAGGGGTTGTCTTGCTTGATAATTTTGTTGGGGCTGAAATCCATGGGGATGGAACTGTCGGCCTTGATTGCCTTGTTGGGATGGGTTGCCGTAGCGTAAGTTGGGATGATCTCTCCATCCGGGATTGTACGTGTTGGAAAAGGGATCATATTTACGCTGGGGCTGTCCGTTGAATGCTCCATCAATTGCATGAGCTTGTTCAATGTAGTCTTCTTGCATTGTTGGGCACATATCCGAAGCATGTCCTTGTAAGGAGCATATGCTACAAACTTTCACCTGCTGCACATTTCCACAAGCCAAAGAACGTATAAGAGAAGTAAGATCATTAACTTTATTTTCAAGGTTAGAAATACTTACCTCATTTACTCGTTTGTTGGAGAAGTCTCCACGAGTGCCAAATTGTTTTGAGTTGGCTGCCATGTTTGAGATCAATTGGCGTGCAGCCTCGGGTGTCTTATCCACCAATGCGCCTCCACTTGCAGCATCAATGATACTACGGCCGTAGGCATCAATCCTTCATAGAAATATTGAATGACCAGTGATCGGGTATTTGATGATGAGGACATTGAATGCAGAGTTGCTCAAATCTTTCCCAATATTCGGAGAGTGTCTCTCCATGAGATTGTCGAATCCCATATATTTCTTTCCTTATGTTGGCAACTCGAGATGCTGGGAAATACTTCTCAAGGAAAATCTTCTTCATGGCATTCTAAGTTCCAATAGATCCTGGGAGAATAGAGAAAAGCCATGCCTTTGCTGCCCCCTTCAAAGAGAAAGGGAAAGCTTTCAACTTAACTTGTTCTTCATCAACTCCATTCGGTTTCATGCCAATACAAACCATATGGAACTCCTTGAGATGAGTATGACGATCTTCTCCTGCAAGACCATTAAATGTTGGTAACAAATGTATAAAACCAGATTTGAGCTCAAAGTTTACATTATTGTCAATGTTTATGCACAATGGTTGATTTTCCACGTTAGGAGCAAGCAAACTCCTTGAGTGTTTGTTGTCGTGCAATAGCCATGGTGTTGAGGCGAGCTTCCTTTCTTAACCCGCGTAAAGTGCTTTCTATTTCAAGATCAACCTCGCACTTGAATTTGATTAGTAGAACGGGTCACAGGCATAAATTGCTAAGAAAACTCAAAAGAAAGTAACCACACAAGAGATCGAAAACAATGCAAATTGTACGAAAATCCTACGGTAGAAAACTAAAACCGCCTAAAAACACTAGAAAACAAAGCGGAAAATCCTGTTCGGAACGTCGTTTCCCTTCGGGAAACAAAAGGCCGATACCTAATTCCACCAAAAACTCGTTTTGAACAGTACCGCTACCGCAAGTGAACAAGTACCGTCGCAAGCAAAAATTCCCGTTTTTTTTTTTTTTTGAATCACAAAGAAATAAAAATAACAAGTACAAGCACAAGAATAAACTAAAATTACCTCCCCAAGAACGGCGCCAAAATTTGTTGCGATGTCGCGGTCGCACAAATTAATTACCCTAGCTTAAAACACACAAGATAGTATAGAGTAAGCAAGGGGTCGATCCCACGAGGAAGTTTCAAGTCAGATTTTTATGTTGTACATTATGTAATTGGGGGATTTGGTTTGTGATTATCTAAACTATGGCAGCAATTAAACTAGCAAACAAAATCAATTAAAACCGAAACTTATCAAGAAAACAAACATTGGTCGCAAGCACACATCCACCAACGGAAATTAGAACCGATCCTTGAAACGAAAATTGCAGTTTATGTTCTGAAATTTTATCTTTTCTTAACGTTGATTAATTAACGGATCCGCCGTATAACTAATCCTAACCAACAATCAATCAAAGTGTCCGCACTAATGATTCAATTTAATGGTAGCTTTAAGAACTAGATAATTTCATCAAGATTAACATACAAGCTGTCCGCAACTTGTGTCACTTTGTTCAAATGTTCTCCCTAAGTTCAATAACGTAGTTCTGCCACAATTATCAAGCTTAGTTGCTTCACAAGTTCATATATCACAACTCCGGTTTTGATATTAAACTTAGCAATAGATTGTTCACAACAATAACTTAGAGTCCGCTCTAGCAATCATCAACAACAATCATAGGAAATATGCATAGGAAAACAATCATACTCATCCATAACATAAACTAAAAATAAAAGGAAGAATAAATCTCACAGTTCTTGAAATCCGAAGGTTTGTTGTGTCCTTGCAACCAAGAAAAGAGCTTAGCCTTGCATAACTATTGAACAACTACTTCTAAAGAATGAAAAGAGCATGATTTTTGGGTTTGTAGAGGAGAGAATTTGTGTTTATTCTCTACTGGCCGCCGCCTTCTTCTCGCTCTCCCTCTTTTCTCGCTGGCGCGCCTCCTTCTCTCTTTCTTTTTATATGCTAAGAAACCCTAGTCTCTATTTTACAAAATAGTCCTTCCTTGAGTTGGCAGTTTACATTTAAGTACTTCAATAACTATTTTTCCTAAAAGGAGAAATAGCCTTGCATGAAATCTTCAAGCTCGACTTAGAGGAGCTAAATTGCTGATATAAAAACTTGGATGTCGGTTTAGATGCTTCGAATGTAATTTGGATTTGTTTCTTCACGAAACCTGTTTGCTGGCAGAATTCAGTTGTCATCTTTGAAAAATCATATCTCCCTCATATGACATTTTTTTTGGCTGAAATTTGGAGCGTTGATAGGTCGTTAAGTCAGGAATCCATGAAATTGAGTTTGCATCAATTCGACTTCTGTAGCTCCAGATATTAAATTTTGAATGGCCAAAGGTCAACACTGGCAGAATGCGAGATTTGAATTTGCAGGATGTGATTTCCATGATCTTTCTCTTTTTATTCTTCTTGCATTACATTTCCAGAAATGTATGGATGTTAGCTTTTTAGTGCCACTAGAATCACTTCATTTAGATCTCTAGAACTCACGCTCTGCACAAAACATTGACTGAACGTCAAATCTGCCAATTACCTCCAATTTACTCCTTTTTGCATCTTTCATCCAAAAGTGCCTTTAAAACATAAAATAGGGAATATCAAGGCATTTTATATATATAACATAGGCTAAACACTAGTTCAATGTGGGTGAAACTATCGAATAATATAGTTGCATCAGAAATTTGTTTCCTTATTTGTCCAAGTTCAACAAGGAAAATTAAGGATCTAAATGGGGACGGCAGCATAAATTTTCCAAATCAAATTTCTCTTAGTTTATTTGAGACTTTTTAAGGGTGACAAATTTGATTCTAACATATGTAGGATAGTAATTTTTGGATTTTTATTATTTTCTTCTTAGTCTTTGGGTTATTATTACTTATTTGGGTCAATTGTAAGTGGGCCTCATATAAGTACACCTAGGGGGTTCTATTAAGGTTTATTTCAATTTGGAGTTAGTATAAATAAGGATATAATTAGACATGTAAGGTTACACACTTTTCAGATCAATAAACTGTTTTTGCCGCACTTTATGTGTGTGTTGGTGTGATACTCTCCCTTCTTTGGTACTCTAAAGAACTGAAAACGACTTATCAAAGAACAACTAGCTTCATGGCGTCATCCTTATACTTCTCATTCGTGAATCAATATTCGTTGGTGGGGGTTTCTGTTTCCAATAGTGCTGATGCCTAGGTACAAGTTATCTTTGTGTCACACTCCTATCAAACTTGATTTACTTGGCCTTCCTAGGTTCTCTAAAGAACTGAAAATGACTTATCGAAGAACAACTGCCTTCATGGCGTCATCCTTATACATCTCGTTCGTGAATCAATATTTATTGGGAGGGGGTTTTCCGTTTCCAACAGTGTTGGACTTGATGCCCCGCCCAAGAAAGAGACCCAAGCCCTAGTAGCCCTGCTAAATGGTGATTTAACATAGATTCTACATCTTGGAACCAAGCTAATTTTGGAGCAGCTTTGTGATAATGGAACCAACCAGCAAAAAGCATTAAGGCTGCAAAGACCAATGCACTAATTGCCGTACAATACAATTGTAATTCACTAGTTATTCTAGATTCTCTCCAAATCTGAAAAAACCCGGAGGTTATTTGTATTCCTCGGAAACCCCCACCCACATCACCATTCAATATTTCTTGGCCCACTATTGGCCAAACTACTTGGGCGCTAGGCCCAATGTGAGTAAGATCGCTTAGCCATTGGTGCCTGGGAACAAGTTATCTTTGTGTCACACTCCTATTAAACTGGATTTACTTGGCTTTTCAGGAATTGATGTATTTGCGTGTGAGTTGCGTGACTACGTGATCACGAGGTTCGCATCAGTAAATATGATCCTATCATATTTAGGATATTAAATTTAGATTTATTATTGTTATTATTATTTTCATCTTAGTTTAAGGTTTTATTTATATTATTTGGGTTTAATTGTAAGTGGGTCTCATATAAGTCCATATAAAGGGTTCATTAGGGTTTGTTTCAGTCTAAAGTCAGTATAAATAAAGGCATAACTAGACATGTAAGGATTACACAATTTTCAGATCAATAAACATCTTGTTTGTCGCACTTTATGTGTGTGTTGGTGGGATAATCTCCCTTCCTTAGTTCTTTAAAAAACTGAAAAAATGACTTATCGAAGAACAATTATATTTCTTCTTTAAGTGATGACTAATAATGCTATTTCTTCTACTACAACTTCATATGTTGTTGGCTCCTCTTCTTCAATCCTTCGTATGAATAGATCACTCCAAAATATTTCTCACCTTGTCTCAATCAAACTCGACCACTTAAACTATCTTCTTTGGCATAGTCAACTTCTTCCAATCCTACGCGGTCAGGATTTACTTAAATATGTTAATGGTGAATGTCCTTATCTTATATATGAAAGAACTGCCAATTCAACCACTCTATAACTTAACAAAGAGCATGTAATATGGCATCGTCTTGATTGAATGTTTTTAAGTTGGATTAATGCCACTATATCATAACCTATTTTTGCATAGGTAGTCGGTTTGAATACCTCTCAAGCTATTTAAAATGCTCTTGAAACCTCCATTTCTTCAACTACAAGTTCTCATATTCTTCATCTTGATATCAACTTCAATATACCAGGAAAGGCTCTCTCTTAATCAATGACTACTTGCAACAAATAGAAAACATTATTAATGCTCCTATCATTATTCAACAACTAATTAATGAAGTTAATCTTATCATTTATACCTTAAATAGACTTAAAAGTGAATGTAAGTCATTTTACATCGTTATTGGTGTGTGACAATCTCCAATTTCTTTTATGGAATTGTAATATCTTCTACTTAGTCAAGAACTTCACCTTGAATAGGTTCAACAATCCTCTCGAGTTGGGAAACACAATTCCCTTTTTCATTTCCAATCAAACTCGCTCCTCTAACTATAGAGGATGTTGTAGAGGTCGCTCCTCCTTTAATACTCGTGGTAGTGCTTGAGGATGAGGCAACCAATGATCTATAATCATTAAGGACATTCTGCTATTCGGTACTATTAGAGTTTCAATCATTCTTTTTAAGTCGAGGACTTCTAAAATGCCTTTGCAGTAATAAATCTAACTAATACTTATCAACAATGGTATTCAGATATTAAGGTAACTCATCATATCTCATATGAGCTTCACAACTTAAATATAAATTTAAATTACTAAGGTACAAATAACTCATATTGGTGCAACTTATATTATAACTTCTCATTCAACTCTTGAGTTATATAACATTTTACATGTTTCATGAATTAAAAAGAATCTTATTTATGTTACTTAACTTACCGAAGATCTTAATTACTTAAGTATATTTTCACTTGATGGTTTTGTTATCAATGATTGTGATACGGTTCAGCCTTGTGATACAACCCAAGAAAGGTCAGATTTAGATTTTGGCGTAAACTACGCAACAATCTAGGTTTACGGCAACAATCATAATTCACAATCCAACCTTTGGATCGAGCTAAAATATTACATGGACTCTCCATACATGTTGTCCTACCTTAGTTTAAAATTTCAGGTCAATCCAAGTTTGGAAGGCATGGAAATACTGGTCAACAGATGTTGTACGAATTTTATTGTTTACTTCCTTTTGACTTGTGGACTTCCTATTTAGTTAGGATTCTTTTCCTACAAGGATGTGGCAGCTGGTTTTGGGAATTTCCTAGTTCCACAAGGATCTTTAATGAGCTACAATATATTCTCCAAGTGTGGCAAGGATTCATTAATGTTTCAGAATCCTTTTCTTATAAGGATTCCTTATTCATCCTAGCTACACAAGGAAAGAAGGGCTAGAGTTTTAACGTGTGAAAGTGATTCTTGTACTCTTCAGTTCTTGAATGAACTGAATCTGACTTATCGAAGATTAACTGGCTTTGTGGCGTCATTATACTCATTCCAATAGCGTTGATGCCTTACGGCATGTTTCCATTGTGTCACACTCCTATCAGACCTATTTCAGCTTTCCGAGATCAGATCTCAATCTTGATTGTGGGTTGCGTGACCACGTGATCACGAGGTTTGCATCAGATTAGTTAACAAAGAGAATTCTACACAGAGGTCAATGTGAAGGTAGATTGTATCCGATCACAAATATTGGATTAAGATAAAAATTTAAAGGCTTACCATAAAGTTTTTTTAGTGAGCAGACTAGTGGTGATGTTGGGCATTTATGACTTTGACATTGACAAAGTGGAATTTCAACTAGCTTGGTAAATAATCATTCATTGAAAGTGGTTGGTTGTGTTACACATGTGCAAAGTGTTACGGTGATCGTCTTCCCGAGCGGGATTATTAGGAATGATGTAGGTGGAAAGGACAAGGAATTCTTGTTCTTTATCAGTAAAACAAAGAGAAAGGGAGTCGTCATCTAATGTTATGGTTACTCGAAAACTTAATGGTTTGTGGGAGTTTGGGTAAATAAACTGGATGTGCAAGAGGAAGACGTATCACCCCTAGTGGACCCTACATGTAATAAGTTGCTTTGTCGTTTGTTCTAAGTTGTGTTTCTATTCGTTAGTCTACCAAAGGTTTGAGAAAAGTCCTCATTAAGAAGATTCTTATCTCATCAAGTTCAAACGTAGCCATTCTAAAAAGCCCATAAAAGTCTATCTAAAATTTAAGAAACGTCATCCTCAATAAGGAGATTTTTATCTTTCCAGGTTAAAACATAACCATTATAAAATACCAAAAAGGTTTTTTATTTGAAATTTTAGTCAAATCCTAATAGATAATCGCAAACTTGTTGTGATACCCATTAACTATGGCTATTATTTGGAAAATCTAGGATCCTTTTATACTCCTTTAAGGTGGGTGTCATATACATGTTTCTAAAAGTAAAACACTTGTAATTGGGATCCTAAAATTTTAGTAGGGCTTTTACAACCGCGCTTGCATTGTAAGCCTCATTAGATGTGCAATCCTCCCATATCATCTTTTAAATAGGGTCTCGTCAATGTACCCTATAATAGGTAGCAATTTCTCTAGGTCATTTACCATGTGATTTATCTTAGTAATGCGCAGCAATCCACTAGCATTAATTTATAAGACAATTTCCCTTAGTCACTTGTGTTAGCTCAAATTCTTGAAAAGATGGATACTTTACGGAAGTCATGATTTCAATTAAGAATCCTGTAATACAGAATTAGTATGGTCAGGCTTTTCTTGATGGAAATTACAGGTAGCACATAAAACCTAAGGACAAGTTTTATTTATTAAGTGATATAAGTTTTTTACCTAGTTTCAAAAGGGTCCCGGATCTTCCTAGTTGTTGTTACTCATTTTTGGGCCCCATGTGCTGGAAATGGTGTGTACCTCTTTTGAACCGAATGCAACAGTTTAACTCATGTTTGCTGGAAGATTGACAAAAGCAGAGAAAAAAATGTTTTTCGAACCCTGTTTCAGCTGTTTTTTGCCCTCTTTATCCTTCCCATTTGCTGCCAAAATCGTCAGTTTTCTTAGACTAATTAGGAGTCTTCATAATGCTAAATTCATTTCTTTTTTATCTGGTCTTTAAGGTTGGATAAATCCCTCAGAATTTGCACTAAAAAACTGATTCTGCTGCTATCGTAATTTTTTGTTCCAACTTAGGCTTTGATTCTGACTTGGTTTCGTGCAATATATGATCATCCCAGCTCTATTCTAGCAATCAAGCCATGTTAAAGAATTGACCTACACCTTTATTGGGTCCTAGGGCTCGCTGTTGTTATGGCAAATTCTCAGTCAAATTAGGATGCTTGGCATTGTCAGTTTTCCGAAATCAGATCAGGAGATCCCTTTTGACCAACTAGGTTGCGTCCAGATTCTATTCTTCAAAAAAATTTATCTCACTTTGAATCCTTCATGAAAGTTGTAGACCAGTACGCGTAGATGAATTTAGGTTTTTGAATCTCCTGATTTTGATATCAGAAGCTCAAGATATTCCCATGTGAATATCTAATGAGAAAGCAGAGAATCCTGTTGCGAGAAGGTTTCCAGCCCTTCATGAAAGATTTTGTTGCAATTCTGTTCTTCAAAATGATTTTATCCCACTTTGAACCCTTCATGAAAGTTGTATACCGGTACGTGTAGATGAATTTAGGTTTTTAAATCACCTAATTACGATATCATAAGCTCAAGATATTCTCGTTGGAATATCTAACGTGAAAGTAGAGAATTCTACCGCGAGAAGGATTTCGACCCGAGTTTTGCACTAAAGACTCTGCTTCCATCACAATTTTGTTGGTCGTTATTCTTAGGTCATACTATCAATCATATCGGGATGCTTGGCATTGTCAGTTTTTGAATTAGATCAGGAGACCATTTTTGACCAATCAGATTGCTGCCAGATTCTGTTCTTTAAAACAATTTTTTTCTCACTTTGAATCCTTCATCAAAGTTGTGGTCCTAGACGCGTAGATGAATTTGGACTTTTGAATCACTTGATTTTGATATCATACGCTCAAGATATTCCTGTTTGAATATCTAACATGAAAGTAGAGAATCCTGTCGCAAGAAGGATCCTGACCTGAGTTTCCTGGTTTGATTCGAGGGACCTGATTTAATGTTTCAAGAATTTATTGGGTTAATTAAAGACCATTTTTTAGGACGTTATTTGGTTTTGTTGAGGGATTTTTTTTTAAAAGGATTGGATTGGAAAACGTCGTCATAATTTCATTTATTTTGCGACCACGCCAGGGGAATATTTTTGCTTCTAAACAACGTCATTGCAACCTTTCATTTTTAACAAACCACACTGCATATGAAACAACCCCATAGTTGAATTAATTAGCATGGTATTGTTCATTCGCATTTTGAGTACAGTGCCCCCCCGGTCTGCAGTTTCTTTCCTTTCTCTGCAACCATTCCTGCTGCACACACGACCAAGATGAGGGAATATTAGAGTTGGTCTCCAAGCCTAAACAGCTGTAGAAATAGCTGGCTTGGAAGGGAAAGAAGGAAAGAATGTGTGGCGGTAACATAGATCCTCAAGGCTAATATCAAGGAATCATATATGGAAAACAGTTACTGCAATATAAAATACCATAGATGTAGGAATTGATGGGTGCTGGTTATGGAAAATAAATCACTGTTATATAAAAGACCATATACATAGAAATTGTGGGGGCTGTTTATAGAAGAGAATCTCAACAATAATTACTAGAATTTTTCCACGAATATCACGTGTAGAGTTTCCTATATATGTTGATGCAACCATATTATTCGATAGTTTCACCCACATTTAACTAGTGTTTTGCCTATGTTTTATATATAAAATGTCTTGATATTCTTTATTTTATGTTTTGAAGGCACTTTTGGACGAAAGATGCAAAAAGGAGTAAATTTGGGGTAACTGGCAGATTTGACGTTCAGTCGATGTTTTGTGCAGAGCGTGAGTTTTAGAGGTCGAAATGAAGTGATTCCAGCGGCACTAAAAAGCTAACATCCATACCTTTCTGGACATCTAAGGCAAGAAAATAAAATAAGGAAGATCATGGAAATCGCTGCTTTCAAAGTCAAATCTCGCAATCTGGATCTACAGAAGTCCAATTGATGCAAACTCAATTTTGTTGGATTCCTGACTAACAGTCCTATAAACTCTCACAATTTCAGCAAAAAAAGATGTCATATGAAGGAGATATGATTTTCCAAAGATGACATTGAATTGCCACGACAAACATGTTTCGTGAAGGAACATGTCCAAATTACGTTTCGAAGCATCTAAACCGACGTCCAAGTTTATATTTCAGCAATTTAGCTCCTCTAAGTCAAAGCTTGAAGATTTAATGCAAGGCTATTTCTTCTTTTTAGGAAAATAGTTATTGAAGTACTTAAATGTAAACTGTCAACTTAAAGGAGGACTATTTTGTAAAATAGGGACTAGGGTTTCTTAGCATATAAAAAGAAAGAGAGAAGAGAAAGGGGGCAGCTAGCCAAGAGGAGAAAAACACCCCCCTTCCTCTAAGAAACCCGAAATCATGCATTCTTCCTTCTTTTTTATTAGTTTTTCAACAAACATGCAAGGCTAAACACTTTTTCTTGGTTGCAAGGACACGGAAACCTTCGGATTTCAAGAACTGTGAGATTTTTTTACCTTTTCTTTTCAGTTTATATGATGAATATGTTTGTTCTCCTATGCTTATTTTTCCTATGATTGTTTATTTTAATTGCTAGAGCGGACTCTAAGTTATTATTGTAGACAATCTATTGCTAAGTTTGATATCAAAACTGGAGTTGTGGAATATGAACTTGTGAAGCAACTGAGATTAATAATTGTGGCCGATCTACGTTATTAATCTTAGAGAGAACATTCAATCAAATCAAACATGGACTGCGAACAATTATGTTTTCTTGATTAATCAACTTATCTAGTTCTTAAGGCTGCCATTGAATTAAATTACTAGTGCGGAACTTGTTGTTGTTTGATGGTTAGGGTTAGTTATACGGCGGATCCGTTAATTAACCAATGTTAAGAAGAGATAAATATTCAGAATATAAATTGATGTTTCATTTCCGTGATCAATTCTGATTTCTGTAGGTGGATGTGTGCTTGCGACCAAGGTTTGTTCTCTTGATAATTTTCTGATTTTATTAAATTTCGTTTGATAGTTTTCTGTTTTCTTTTGCTTTAGCCTAGATAACGTTCAAACCCCCCAAAATTGCATATCATCTAGCATAAAAATATGACTTGAACCTTCCTCATAAAAAATAATTTTTTACTATCTTGTGTGTTGTGTTTGAAGCTAGGGTAATTAATTTGTGTGACCGTGACATCGCAACAAATTTTGGCGTCGTTGTCAGGGAAGTAATTTTAGTTGATTCTTGTGCTATTATTTTTATTTGTTGTGATTGTTATTTTTTTTTTCTGAAAAAAAAAAACAGAATTTTTGCTTGCTGCAGAACTGTTTATTACGGCAGCGATCTTGTTCAAAACAGATTTTTTGATAGAATTAGGTATCGGCCTTTTGTTTCCTGAAGGGAAACGACATTATGAACAGGACTAGTGGAAACCACTAGCCCCACCCTTTCGAGGCCAAATTCCGCTGTTTTCTAGGGTTTTGAGGCAGTTTTAGTTTTCTAGTGTAGGATTGTCGTACAATTTGCATTGTTTTCGATCTCTTGTGTGGTTGGTTTCTTTTGAGTTTTCTTGATGATTTATGCCAGTAACCCGTTCTACTAATCAAAGTCAAGTGCAGTTGGATCTCGAAATAGAAAAAACTTTACGTAGGTTACGAAAGGAAGCTCGCCTCAACACCATGGCTGTTGCACGACAACAAACACTCAAGGAGCTTGCTGCTCCTAACGTGGAAAATCAGCCATTGTGCATAAACATTGACAATAATGTAAACTTTGAGCTCAAATCTGGTTTTATACATTTGCTACCAACATTTAATGGTCTTGCAGGAGAAGATCCTCATACTCATCTCAAGGAGTTCCATATGGTTTGTGTTGGCATGAGACCGAACGGAGTTGATGAAGTACCGGTTAAGTTGAAAGCTTTCCCTTTCTCTTTAAAAGGGGCAGCAAAAGGCATGATTTTTCTCTATTCTCTCAGGTTCCATTGGAACTTGGAATGTCATAAAGAAGGTTTTCCTTGAAAAATATTTCCCAGCATCTCGAGTTACCAACATAAGGAAAGAAATATGTGGGATTCGACAATCTCATGGAGAGACACTTTTCGAGTATTGGGAAAGATTTGAGCAACTATGCATTCAATGCCCTCACCATCAGATACCCGATCAACTGCTTATTCAATATTTCTATGAAGGACTCGATGCCTACCGATCGTAGTATCATTGATGCGGCAAGTGGAGGGGCATTGGTAGATAAGACACCCGAGGCTGCATGCCAATTGATCTCAAACATGGCAGCCAACTCGGAACAATTTGGCACGCGTGGAGACTTCGCAAACAAACGAGTAAATGAGGTAAGTATTTCTAACCTTGAAAATAAAGTTAATGATCTTACTTCTCTTGTGCATTATTTGGCTTGTGGAAATGTACACGGGTGAAAGTTTGTAGCATATGTTCCTTACAAGGACATACCTCGATATGTGCCCAACAATGCAAGAAGATTACATTGAACAAGTTCATGCAGTTGATGGAGGATTCAACGGACAGTCCCAGCGTAAATATGATACCTTTTCCAACATGTACAATCCCGGATGGAGAGATCATCCAAACTTATGTTATAGGAACCCACCTCATCAAGCCAATCAAGGCCAACAGTTCCAGCCCCATGGATTTCAACCCCAACAGAATTATCAAGTAAGACAACCCCCTCCATTCACAAACTCCAATGTTATGGGGTCGTCATCCAGTGATGATCTTCGTGAGATGATGAAAACTTTGGCTTCTAACACTGTGACCTTGCAACGAAATGTCATGTCTTTTCAATAGGAAACAAGGTCAAGTATTCACAACTTGGAGAAGCAAATGGGGCAAGTAGCTTCAAGTGTGAGGAAATTGGAAGCACAAATGAATGGAAAATTTCCCTCCCAAGCATTGAATCCAATAGAGAATGTTAGTGCGATCATACTGCGAAGTGGGAAAGAACTTGAAGAGAAAAGGTCGAAACAAATTGAGATGGAGGAAGAAAAAGAGATAGAAACCGAATTGAGCACAAAGAAGGAACATCCTCCTCCTCTACAAATTGAAACATCGACCAACACTCCAAAGGTAACTCCTCACTCAATGAATTCCAGTTTTAAATCAATTCCACCCTTTCCTGTGAGTTCTTCTAGGTCAAAGAAAGAGGACAAAGAAAAAGAGATTTTAGAGGTTTTCAGGAAAGTCGAACTCAACATTCCTTTGCTTGATGCTATCAAGCAAATTCCCAAGTATGTCAAATTCTTAAAGGAGTTGTGTACTACCAAGAGAGCTTTCAAACTAAAAGATCATGAAATGGTAAGTATGGGTGAAGTTGTATCTGTTATTGTTCAAAATAATATGCCTTTGAAGCAAAAAGACCCGTGTGCGTTTACTATCCCATGTGTTATTGGTAATGCTAGTTTCAAAAGGGCCTTGTGCGATTTAGGTGCATCCATTAGTGTTATGCCTAAACATGTTTATGATTCTTTTAGTCTTGAGCCTTTGAATAAAACTAGCATTGTAATACAACTTGCGGATCATAGTTTTGTTTACCCACTTGGTGTGATAGAAGATGTCCTAGTCAAGATTGATAGTTTGGTCATTTCATGCGACTTTTATATTCTTGATATGGAACATGATTCTTGTGATTCATCAAATAGCACTCCTATATTGTTTGGGAGACCATTCTTGAAAGCGCCAATACAAAAATTGATTGTGGTAAGGATATTTTGTCTAAGGAGGTAGGAGATGAAAAAATTGAATTTAATTTTCATGATGCAATGACATATCCTTATAGCAATGTTTATTTTATCACATGTTAGGACCAAGTTGATAAGTGTGTGCAGCAAGTTTGTGATTTTGATATTGAGGATGGATTAAGCGTAGCTTTGAGCTATGGCTATGATTTTACCAGGATAGAAGAGATGGAGAGGCATATATGTGTTCCCCAAAACATGCATGAATCAACATTGGCTTTGCAAGCTTTGCAAACTGTTCCCCATGATGCAGGAGTCTTTCACCCCATCATGGATAGTGAATGGGTGGCGCCTATCCTTTTGGTGCCCAAAAAGATTGGAATTACATTGGAAGAAATACAAAATGATGCTTATGAGAATGCAAGGATTTACAAAGAAAAGACTACAAGTCTCCATGACCGAATGATTACAAGAAAAGAGTTTAATGTTGGAGACAAAGTCCTTTATCATTCGCGTTTGAAACTTTTTCCTGGAAAGTTGCGCTCTCATTGGATTGGACCCTTTGTTGTTTCTAATGTTTTTCCTTATGGTGCAGTTGAAATTACAAGTTTAGAAACCAACAAAGTACTCAAGGTCAATGAGCATCGCTTGAAACCTTTCTATGAACGTTGGACGACAGAACTCACCGCTTCTGCGGAGTTAGGTGAACCAATCTATGAAGAATAAGCATGCAACATGTCGAGCCAATGACATAAAACAAAAGCGCTTATCGGGAGGCAACCCAAAGATACAAAGAAAAAAAAAAACAGATTTGCTTTCTTTTCCCTTATCTTTTATTTTTCACATTTTACTTTATTTTTGTCATTCTCCTATATTCCTTTTCTTTTATTTCAACATTGAGGACAATGTTGTGTTTTAAGTGTGAGGGTATTGGGAGAATGTTGGTTTTTTTATTTTGATTTTCTTTGTTGTTCCAAAAAAAAAACAAATCTCTATGTTTGATCTTTTGAACTCCTATTGGTTTATGAGAATGTGAGTATTATATATGAGAATTAATTGAGATAGATGAAGATATAAATCGAATGAAGGAGTGTGCATGCAAGTTTTAGGTTTAATTGGTTTAGGGATTGACTTTGAGAATATGTCATATTGACTTTATAGTGTTATACCAATGCAAGCTTTTGAGCCTTCAACATTATATTCCTTGATTGTGCATTCTTTCAATGATATGTATCTCTAGAACTTGCTTCATATCTTGTTGAGATTACATTTGCATTACATATATACATGAAGATGATAAAGGCATTAGGAATTTTAACCACTTGAGCTAAAAAGCCAACCTAAAGCATATTATCCTTAGTGAGCCCCTTTTGAGCTTGTTTATCTTTTCTTTGCTTTATCCATGTATAAGCCTTAACTTTTTATATGTTTTCCTTTTCCCCTAGCCAAGGATTAGTAGAGCATATACTTATGATATCTCATGAAATTATGGTTGGAAATTATGTGAAAAGAAAGAAGAAGTGATGCTTGATGAAAAGATGGGCAAAGTTGCCAAAGGTAAAAAAAAAAAAAAAAAAAGAAAAAAGTGTTCCTTTATGTTCTTAAGATTTTATGTTGAAAAAGCTTGAAATCAAAAGAAGTTAAACATTGGTGATTAAAGATGGAAAATTTATGTGCTTTGATGGAATATCTTGTTTGAAATATCATTTTTCAGAATGCTCTACTTTCTTTGGTTTGAACCTTTTCTTTTACTCTCTTTTACCTCACCTTAACCTTAGCCCCATTACAACAAGAAAATAAGACCTTTTAAGTCATGCATTGTTTGTAATATGTTAGTAATGGAGATGAGATTGAAGAGCAAGCTTATGGTAGAACATATTCATTGATTGAATTTGAGAGATTTAAACACATAAGCCTTGAACACGTGAGTGTTGGAGTATATATCAATGAGAGGACCTATCACTTTGGCATGGCATAGATTTCATTTAAATCCCGATGATTAATTGAGTTTTGAAGTTTGCATGTAAATAAATTCATGAAAATTTATACTCTTTATCCTTCTTAATTGTGTTCTTGTTTAAAAATGCATGTATTCTTGGATATTGATGGGAGATTAGGAGATTAGTGATAGTGATTTGATTTAATTTAACTTCAATTTGATTTTACCTATCCTTTCTTGAGGACGAGCAAAAGCTAAGTGTGGGGGTATTTGATGCAACCATATTATTCGATAGTTTCACCCACATTTAACTAGTGTTTTGCTTATGTTTTATATATAAAATGCCTTGATATTCTTTATTTTATGTTTTGAAGGCACTTTTGGATGAAAGATGCAAAAAGGAGTAAATTGGAGGTAACTCGGCGATTTGACGTTCATCGATGTTTTGTGCAGAGCGTGAGTTCTAGAGGTCAAAATGAAGTGATTCCAGTGGCACTAAAAAGCTAACATCCATACCTTTCTGGACATCTAAGGCAAGAAAATAAAATAAGGAAGATCATGGAAATCGCTGCTTTCAAAGTCAAATCTCGCAATCTGCCAGTGTTGACCTTCAACCATTCCGACTTGAATATCTGGATCTACAGAAGTGCAATTGATGCAAACTCAATTTTTTTGGATTCCTGACTAACAGTCCTATAAACGCTCACAATTTCAGCAAAAAAACGATTTCATATGAGGGAGATATGATTTTCCAAAGATAACAGCTGAATTCTGCCAGCAAACAGGTTTCGTGAAGGAACATGTTCAAATTACGTTTCGAAGCATCTAAACCGGCGTCCAAGTTTTTATTTCAGCAATTTAGCTCCTCTAAGTCAAAGCTTGAAGATTTAATGCAAGGCTATTTCTTCTTTTTAGGAAAATAGTTATTGAAGTACGTAAATGTAAACTCGTCAACTTAAAGGAGGACTATTTTGTAAAATAGGGACTAGGGTTTCTTAGTATATAAAAAGAAAGAGAGAAGAGAAAGGGGGCAGCCAGCCAAGAGGAGAAAAACGCCCCCTTCCTATAAGAAACCCGAAATCATGCATTCTTCCTTCTTTTTTATTAGTTTTTCAACAAACATGCAAGGCTAAACACTTTTTCTTGGTTGCAAGGACACGGAAACCTTCGGATTTCAAGAACTGTGAGATTTATTTTACCTTTTCTTTTCAGTTTATATAATGAATATGTTTGTTCTCCTATGCTTATTTTTCCTATGATTGTTTATTTTAATTGCTAGAGCGGACTCTAAGTTATTATTGTAGACAATCTATTGCTAAGTTTGATATCAAAACCGGAGTTGTGGTATATGAACTTGTGAAGCAACTGAGTTTAATAATTGCGACCGATCTATGTTATTAATTTTAGAGAGAACATTCAATCAAATCAAACATGGACTGCGAACAATTATGTTTTCTTGATTAATCAACTTATCAGTTCTTAAGGCTGCCATTAAATTAAATTACTAGTGCGGACACTGTGGTTGTTTGATGGTTAGGGTTAGTTATACAGTGGATCCGTTAACTAACCAATGTTAAGAAGAGATAAATATTCAGAATATAAATTGATGTTTCGTTTCCGTGATCAATTTCGATTTCGTAGGTGGATGTGTGCTTGCGACCAAGGTTTGTTCTCTTGATAATTTTCTCGATTTTATTAAATTTCGTTTGATAGTTTTTCTGTTTTCTTTTGCTTTAGCCTAGATAACGTCCAAACCCCCCAAAATTGCATATCATCTAGCATAAAAATATGACTTGAACCTTCCTCGTGGGATCGACCCCTTGCTTGCTCTATACTATCTTGTGTGTTGTGTTTGAAGCTAGGGTAATTAATTTGTACGACCGCGACATCACAACATATGTGAACCTCCAGCCGTATGAAGAGGGGGTATGTTTTTTAGAGCAGAAAGGTAAGGGAAACACAAAAAGAAAAAAACCTAAATCTAAACCCTCTCTAGAGAGCCGTACCCCCCTCTCATCTTTTAAAAACGAAGCAGCCACCGCCTGACTTTGAAAAGAAAACAGAGATCTCTCTCTGGCCACACATTGTCCCCTCTCCCTCTTATCAACACAAACCTTTTGCCCTTGCTGGTCTCCGCTCACTCTGCTCTCTTAAGGACACAGGGTCCGAACCATGTTCATGTCAGTTTTACAGAAACTATGGGAAGACTTTCAAGAAGCTGAGGTGCCTATATGAGAAGGAACAGTTGGACGCAGAGCTGAAACTTGTTGGAGAGTATGGGCTCCGTGCGAAGAGGGGGGCTATGGAGGTTTCAATATGTCGGTATCAATCCATCCAAGGTTGTTTATCACAAAGTTGAGGCTTGATAAGGATAGGAAGTTTCTATTGGATCGCAAGGCAGAGGGACGTGTTGTTGGAGACAAAGAGAAGGGCATTAAGTTCATTGCTGAGGACATCATGCGAGTGTGGAGCGATTGGTTTGTTTGAAATGAAATATTTTGTCAGCAAGGTTTTGAATTATTTATCTATTTCCTTATGCTATTTTTGAATATGTTTGGAGAATTCAAGGTTATTTAATGTGACCTGGATTTTGTTTCTTCCTGTTAAAAAAAATGTTTTCTTGTGTGTTGCATACGACCAATACCCTAACATATTTTAAATTTCTTCTTTTAAAAAAATACATTCAAAGTTAAAAAAAAATGTGTTTTAGCATGGATTTCTTAAACACAAATTATTTTCTTGCATTCTGGATTTTACAACATGTTTGTAAAACTCCAAAGGGTGTTGGCCAATATTCCAAAAATACAAAAATCTTATTTTTGGGAAAATTCATCTATTATTCACCATTAATGTTTGGATAAAGAAATCTCAAAGGGATGAATATATAAAATATTATTGGGAATAACTTGTTATTATTCGCTGTTAATGTTTGAATAAGAAACCCCAAGTGGTTAATATCCAAAATAATTTTTTAGGAATAATAAGTCATCACACATTCTTGAAAGAAGCCTTGATTATAATTGAGGACATTTCAATTTTTTTTTACTCCACGGTTTACGAGCTGTGAGAGTATGAAACACTAAGGAAAAAATAGGCTTTCAAAGCGCTCCGAATTTCCTTAGATTTCTAAATTTTTATCTCTCTTCCTTGTGATTTACGAGTCGCGAACACTTGAAATACTAAGGGAAAAATCAGTTTTTAAAGCACAATGAATCTCCTTAGATTTCTATCTTAGCTATCTTTTAATTCATAGGTTATAAATTTATTTCAAATCAAATACAGATTTTAAGAGATCTGCATCGGTTCTTCTTGGCACTCTGTAGACATATCTAAAGGTATGATCTATATTGGTCAAGGGTTCTTGCTTTTAGACTTTGAACCCAAGCCCATCATAGCAAACCTATCCTAGGAAAATTGATTAGAGAACACCAACACCATAGCAAGGCAAACCAAACACCAAGCAGCTTACCTTAGGTAGGGCATACTAGGGGTGCTAATACCTTCCCTTTACGCAACCAGTCCCTTGCCTTGGAATCTCTGAAAGACTTGTTTGGTTTTCTAGTGACCATAATACTAGGTGGCGACTCCCTTATTCACAAAACAAAAACCCCGAAATCAAATTTCCGCTCCCGGGGAGGATCGCCGCTCCGCCGCGCTCCGCTGCAAGGGTGCGACACTAGTGGTGGTCTTCGTAAAGACAATATGGGGTGTTACGAGAAATGGTTAAAGCATGTATGACCACCATTACTGAGAAGACACTCAGATATGAGTTGGGTGTTTTACGCATCTGAACCTTGACCGATTATCATAGGGCAGATCATTAATTCCCCACCTAACCTAGAAGTTTGTGTGGACCTCCAAAAATTAAAATAAATGATGCATGAGACATTAGTCCATATCCATTATACAAATGCATGTGTCATATATACAAAAGAATTCATGTTGATACTAAAAATGATGGACAAAAAGCAGTAAAATTTTAAAGCATAAAGAGAATAAAAATGTACAAACTAAAAAAAATAAACACAACATCAAACAAATAAACAAAGCTTAGTCCATAAGAAGTTCTTTAGTGGAGTCATTAATTGCACGTGTGCGACTTCGTGATGATCGTCCTCCCGAAGCAGGATTATCGGGAATGATATGAGTGGAAAGGACCATGAATTCTTATCCTTTATCAATAAAATAAAAGGGAAAGGGAATTGTCATCTAGTGTTAGGGTCACTAGAAAACTTAATGGTCTGCGAGAGTCTGGGTAAGAAGACTGGTTGTGTAAGGGAAAGACGTATCACCTCGGTGCACCCTACCTATAGTAAGTTGTTTTGTTGTTTTTTCCAAGTTGTGTTTTTATTCGCCAATCTACTTAAGGTTCGAGAAAAATTCTTATCTCATTAGGTTAAAACCTAACTATGCTAAAAGGCTAGAAATGTATGTCTAAAGTTTTAAAAAAATCCTTCTTAGTAAGGAGATTCTTATCTTACTAGGTTAAAACTTAAAAAAAGGTTTTTTCTTTGAAATTTTAGTAAAATCCTAATAGATCATCGCAAACTTGTTATGATACTCATTAACTATTTTTTGTATTTTAAGTATGATGAAAATGCATAAAAATTTTAGAATTTGGCATACGCACACAAAATAAATCATATATTTTTGTATTTTTAAAATCAAGAAATGTTTTAGAAACTTTTGGAATTTTTTTAAAATTTTGGCAAAAAGCGAGTATTTTTAATACCGGGTCAATATCTAACAATATAAGTCTACAGACTCGATATTAGGTGAAATGATTGGAAAAATATGTGAGGTTCCCACAAATAATTTTAAAATGGTTATTTAAATTTTTTAGAACTTTTGAAAAGTTTTTTAGGGCCTGTTTGGTAAAAAAATACTTTTCCTTTAAATGTAGTTGTCAAAATAAGTGTAACGGTGTGTTTGCACTTAAGCCAAAGAAAACCTTTATCAAAATATTTGACAAACAAACAAGACCTAATTTAATTAACCTTTATCAAAATGGTTTACTTTGTTCAAAAGCTTTAGCACGCATCTTTACATCCTGCCATGCATGGTATATTGGATATGGGTAAGATTTTATTGCATCCTATCATGCATCACTTTTTGAGAGCACACACATTAAACTGTAAGTTAGGAGGGGGACTAGCAGCTTGCCTTATGACTTGAGTCAAGGTTTAAGTTTGTGTAAACCCCAACTATTTGCTGAGTGTTTAGACTGATAGTGATTGGTACACGTGTCATTCCACTATCTGTTGAACCCCTATATTTCCTTTACAAGGGTGATCACTAGGACGACAAGAGACCCTCTTTATAAACCAAGTAGCAAACCTACCATATGTCTCACATAAAGGAACTAGAACCTATCCTTAGGGTGTATGCTCCATAATATCTTTTTGCATCCAAACAAGCCTAAGCTCAAAGCATCTTGAATCTCAAGACCTTCATTCAAAATCTAGCCAAGGGAGATGTTCCAAAATTGGGAGACCCAAGAAGCTCCATTGGTGTTTGAAATTTAATCAACAATGCTTGTTTGATCATGATATTGTGTTGTTTGCCTTTTTCATTTTTTTTTTGACAATCAAGGTTCCAAATGTCAATTGGATTTTATCCTTGTTTTTTAGCCAACCTTTTTCCTTTTAATGAGATCATTCATTTTCAAAAGTTCATCTTTTTGTTTTTTGTGATATCCCACATCGGAAGCGAGCGTCCAGAGCCAGGGCCTTATTAGTGGTGCTGCTTGCTAACATGTTGTACGCATTTTGGGGCCATGCATGGCTGCCAAGAACAAAACCGTTCGAGGAACCTGGGTGGAAGCCCTGGTAATGGGTGGACTGGGAGGCCCAAAGCGGATAATATATAGCATGTTGGGCTAGGGCGTTACATTTGGTATCAGAGTCGAGGACGACTCATCTTAAGGTGGGGGGATTCTGATATCCCACATCGGAAGCGAACGTCCAGAGCTAGGGCCTTATTAGTGGTGCTGGTTGCTAACATGTTGTACTCGTTTTGGGGCCATGTGTGGTGGCGCCAAGAACAAAATCGTGAGGGGAACCTGGGTGGAAGCCCTGGTAATGGGTGGACTGGGAGGCCCAAAGCGGACAATATACAACATGTTGGGCTAGGCCGTTACACGGCAAGACTTGAGTAACGGGTCAAAAAGGTCATAACTTTTGATCCCACGGTTTGATCGGGCTCAAATGTTCACATGAGTTTTCGTATGCTGTTTTCCTTGATGTAGATTTGGTATCGCTACTCCATGACAAGGAGCTCTGGTCGGCCAAACTTGAGTAACGGGTCAAAATGGCCATAACTTTTGATCCCACCGTTGGATTGCACTTTATTTTTTTAAATGATTTTCCATAGGTTGTATTCCTTGGGGTAGCTATGGAATCACTACTTGGAGACGAGGAGCTCTGGTCGGCAAGACTTGAGTAACGGGTCAAAAGGGTCATAACTTTTGATCCTACCGTTGGATTGAGCTCAAATGTTTACATGAGTTTCCGGATGCCGTTTTCCTTGGGGTAGATTTGGTATCGCTACTTCGTGACAAGGAGCTCTGGTCGGCCAACCTTGAGTAACAGGTCAAAAGGGCCATAACTTTTGATCCCACCGTTGGATCTCGCTTTATTTTTTTGAATGAGTTTCCGTAAGTTGTATTCCTCGGGGTAGCTATGGAATCGCTACTTGGAGACGAGGAGCTCTGGTCGGCAAGACATGAGTAACGGGTCAAAAGGGTCTTAACTTTTGATACCACCGTTTGATGGCGCTCAAAGTTTTACACGAGTTTTCAGATGTCGTTTTCCTTGGGGTAGATTTGGTATCGCTACTCCGTGACAAGGAGCTCTTGTCGACCAAACTTGAGTAACAGGTCAAAACGGCCATAACTTTTGACCCAACCGTTGGATTGCGCTTAAATTTTTACACAATTATTTATAATTTGTTTTCTTTTGGTTATTGTCGAATCGCTGCTTGGTGACGAGGAGGTTAGGCCGGCCAGATTTGAGTAACGTGTCAAAAAGGCCATAACTTTGGATCCGACCGTTGGATCCCAATCAAATGTTTACACGTTTTTCTGCAAGCCATTTTCCTTGGGGTAGCTATGGAATCGCTACCCGGTGACGAGGAGGTCTGGACGGCCAACCTTGAGTATGGGGTCGAAAGGGCCATAATGTTTGATCGCCCTGTTGGATTGTGCTCAAATTTTTACACGCGTTTCGGATGGAGTTTTCCTCGGGGTAGCTACGGAATCGCTACTCGATGACGAGGAGCTCTGTTCGGCAAGACTTGAGTAAAGGGTCAAAAGGGTCATAATTTGTGATCTCACATTTTGATCGTGCTTAAAGTTTTACACGAGTTTCCGAATGCCATTTTCCTTGGGGTAGATTTGGTATCGCTCCTCCGTGACAAGGAGCTATGGTCAACCAAACTTGAGTAACGAGTCAAAAGGGTCATAACTTTTAATCCCACCGTTGGATCGTGCTCAAATGTTTACATGAGTTTCCGGATGCCGTTTTCCTTGGGGTAGATTTGGTATCGCTACTCCGTGACAAGGAGCTCTGGTCGGCCAAGCTTAAGTAACGAGTCAAAAGGGCCAAAACTTTTGATCCAACCGTTGGATCGCGCTTTATTTTTTTGCACGAGTTTTTGTAGTTTGTATTCCTTGGGGTATTTATGGAATCGCTACTCGGAGACGAGAAGCTCTTGTCGGCAAGACGTGAGTAAAGGGTCAAAAGGGTCATAATTTGTGATCCCACCGTTTGATCGCGCTCAAGTTTTTACAAGAGTTTTCGGATGCCGTTTTCCTTAGGGTAGATTTGGTATCGCTACTCCGTGACAAGGAGCTCTGGTCCGCCAAACTTGAGTAAAGAGTCAAAAGGGCCAAATTTTTTGATCCCACCGTTGGATCGCGCTTAAATTTTTACACGATTATATGTAGTCTGTTTTCTTTCGGTTCTTGTCGAATCGCTACTTGGTGACGAGGAGATCTGGCCGGCTATATTTGAGTAACGGGTCAAAAGGGCCATAACTTTGGATCCAACGTTGGATCACAATCAAATTTTTACACGTTTTTCCACATGCTATTTTCCTTGGGGTAGCTCTGGAATCGCTACTCGGTGACGAGGAGGTCTGGTTGGCCAAGCTTGAGTAAGGTGTCAAAATGGCCATAATGTTTGATCCCACCGTTGGATCGCGCTTAAATTTTTACACGAGTTTTCGGATGAAGTTTTCCTAGGGTTTGCTACGCAATCGCTACTCGATGACGAGGAGCTCTATTCGGCCAAACTTAAGTAACGGGAAAAAAGGGTCATAACATTTTATCCGACCGTTGGATCGTGCTCAAATTTTTACACCATTTTTCATAGGCTATTTTCCTTGGTATATGACATGACCAAAAGATTGATATCTTCTCCCAAGTGCAGGAGTGTCGAAGTAATAAATAACCCGACAAGACCGGGGTCGAACCACAGGGAGGTTAATTGTATAAATTATAAACAACAATAATACTACAACAATAGTAACAATAATAACAATACCAACAACAACAACAACAACAACAACAATAATAATACTAATAATAATACTAGTAGTAGTAGTAGTAATAATAATAATAGTAATACCAATAATACTATTAATAATGATAATAATAAAGATGATGAAGAAGAAGAAGTTGATGAGAACTTGAGATGGAAGATTAACGTAAGGATTAAACAATGATAACAACAAATGTCAAGGTTAGAGGATCCACTAATGGTATTTCAAACAAGTATAGTATAAACTCTTTTTTATTCAATTGGAAACCACACATAAAGAAGGTTCCAATCAGATTATAAATTGTTAACATGATTACATTAGTTATCTTATTCGAATAATGCTAATACTTGTAAATGTTGTCGGGCATTCATGATTATAACTTATGTTAACAACAAATCAAGTTCCTTTCATAGCTCGGGTGTCGGTTATACCATACAAAGTATGGGCTATGAAAGTGCCAAGTATTTGTTGTACCAAGTGTTATACAACATAAATCTAGATTAACCATTTAACAAGCAAAGTATTAAAAGTGAACAAGATAACAAATATAAAGCATGTTAGTATCCAACATTAAGGTCCATGTTAAGTTTATATTATACTTATTCTTACACCATTAGTGTACC
The DNA here is from genome assembly GCA_019202695.1 of Populus x sibirica. NCBI lineage: Eukaryota > Viridiplantae > Streptophyta > Magnoliopsida > Malpighiales > Salicaceae > Populus > Populus x sibirica. Next base: position 2,760,819 of record JAGMVL010000801.1, read on the forward strand.
CTTTTCACCTTGACATAATTAACTTAGTTAAACATAATGAAAGAAAGAAACATAAATAAACAAGGAAAGGAAATGAAAAACATAAGCAAAAGATTAATATAAGCAAAACTTAAGCATTACAAAATATAAAGAGAGAGCAAGAGCATGATCTTGATCTGAACACCAAGATGCCTAAATACATGGCAAATGCCTCCTTTTATAGGCCAAAATTCAGAACTATTGATTTGTTGACTAATTGATGAGTGAGTGGCCACATCTTGACTTGGTGACAATTCTTATCTTCTTGTCTGCCAAAAACGTCATTGATAACGTCATAATTTGAACAGACTTAAATCATGAAAGTTCTAGGAAATTGTCTCAAGCTTTTCGGGGTAAAAATTTGAGATCATTTGGACTTCTAGAACTCGAGATACCGGCTGAACACTGAACAGTGTCTGGGCTGCAGGACAGATTCGGACTTCTTCGTTGTTGCTACAATTTGGACTTGAAAACGGCCTTTTTAAATCTTGGACTCCCATGAAAGTTGTAGGCCTATGTCTTAGCTTTCCATCCATATAAGGTAGACCTAAATCCGAGATCTACAACTCCAGATATGACCCGATTACCAAACAGTGTTCTAGTTTGGACTACACCAACATCTCTTTTCTAAGTTTGGCAATCTCTTTGTCCTTTCAATTTCAGTACTTCAACTCATCAATCAATTCTTTCATTTATGTGATAGGCCTGCATTTAAGATGAACATTTACCATAAATTAAAGGTATCTTATATTATTAGATATGTTATTATAAAACATGCTTTAGTTAAAGAGTTATTGGTACTTCAAGTGCAAAATGATGATATAAAACCTTGATAAAAATACACTTTTAAGTACTAATCACACACCCCAACCAGCTTATTACTAGTCCCTAGTAATCAAAGCGTTAAAATAGAAAAACAATTTGCAACTTTCACAAAGCAAGGCATTCATCATTCAACTTCCATTAATCTATCCAGATAAACAAACTCTCATTAAATTTTATATATCTGCTCAATATCTCTTAAACAAAATATTAATAAACCTTCCTTGTTACGTGCTCAATGTATGAAACATAGATGATGGGGCTTTTAATAGAAGAAAACAATATTTTGTTCTAATGTTTAAGGTTAACTTCCTTGGGTTGGGATTATTTTATTTTTATTTTTTCTTTGTTGTTTTATATATATATATATATATATATATATATATACATATAACTTAAAACATAATGCATCTTTAACCCGTGTAACGAGCTTTCGACTAATGACTCCCAGACCAGTTGATCTTAGGGCATTAGGTGTTGAGACACCCCTACGAACTTAGTAACTCGGGTTGCAGATACTGATACATAGATAGTGTAATGTTTGATTCCCTTAAGCTTTTCTCCTTAACCCATGTAACAAGCTTTGGGCCAATAGCTCCCAAGTCAGTTGACTTTAGGGTATTAGGTGTTAAAACACCCCTTCGGGCTTAATTGCTTAGGTTAGGGAGGCTACAAAATCAAACTTATCTACGTTTTTATTATCATCATTTTTGTTTTGTTTTGTTTTTTTTTTTGAAAATTATAGACTATCCCTATCCCTTAGTTGTTACCTTTAACAAAAGAACATAAATAATGTAATAATCTAATGTGCAACCCACAATCATATGTTACAGTGTGTGTGTGAAAATGAAGGTTTAAGAATACTTGTTAAATGAGTATATGAGCATAATCAAGTGATAATAATGCAAGAGTGATGCAACCATATTATTCGATAGTTTCACCCACATTTAACTAGTGTTTTGCCTATGTTTTATATATAAAATGCCTTGATATTCTTTGTTTTATGTTTTGAAGGCACTTTTGGATGAAAGATGCAAAAAGGAGTAAATTGGAGATAATTGGCAGATTTGACCTTGAGTCAATGTTTTGTGCGAGCGTAAGCTCTAGAGGTTGAAATGAAGTGATTCCAGTGGCATTAAAAAGCTAACATCCATACCTTTCTGGACATCTAAGGCAAGAAAATAAAATAAGGAAAATCATGGAAATCGCAGCCTTCAAAGTCAAATCTCGCAATCTGCCAGTGTTGACCTTCGGCCATTCCAACTTGAATATCTCGGAGCTACGAAGTGCAATTGATGCAAACTCAATTTTTTTGGATTCCTGACTAACAGTCCTATAAACGCTCACAATTTCAGCAAAAAAACGATTTCATATGAGGGAGATATGATTTTTCAAAGATGACAACTGAATTCTGCCAGCAAACAGGTTTCGTGAAGAAACGAGTCCAAATTACGTTCCGAAGCATCTAAACCGATATCCAAGTTTGTATTTCAGCAATTTAGCTCCTCTAAGTCAAATCTTGAAGATTTCATGCAAGGCTATTTCTCCTTTTTTAGGAAAATAGTTATTGAAGTACTTAAATGTAAACGGGTCTACTTAATGGAGGACTATTTTGTAAAATAGAGACCTAGGGTTTCCTAGGATATAAAAAGAATGAGAGAAGAGAAGGGGGGCAGCCAGCCAAGAAGAGAAAAATGCCCCCTTCCTCTAAGAAATCCGAAAATTATGCATTCTTCCTTCTTTTTGATTAGTTGTTCAACAAACATGCAAGGCTAAACACTTTTTCTTGGTTGCAAGGACACGGAAACCTTCGGATTTCAAGAACTGTGAGATTTATTTTACCTTTTCTTTTCAGTTTATATGATAAATATGTTTGTTCTCCTATGCTTATTTTTCCTATGATTGTTTATTTTAATTGCTAGAGCGGACTCTAAGTTATTATTGTAGACAATCTATTGTTAAGTTTGATATCAAAACCGGAGTTGTGGTATATGAACTTGTGAAGCAACCGAGTTTAATAATTGTGGCGGATCTACGTTATTAATCTTAGGGAGAACATTCAATCAAATCAAACATAGACTGGGACAGTTATGTTTTCTTGATTAATCAGCTTATCTAGTTCTTAAGGCTGCCATTGAATTAAATTACTAGTGCGGACACCGTGGTTGTTTGATGGTTAGGGCTAGTTATACGGCGGATCCGTTAACTAACCAATGTTAAGAAGAGATAAATATTCAGAATATAAATTGATGTTTCGTTTCCATGATCGGTTCTGATTTCTGTAGGTGGATGTGTGCTTGTGACCAAGGTTTGTTCTCTTGATAATTTTCTCGATTTTATTAAATTTAGTTTGATAGTTTTCTGTTTTCTTTTGCTTTAGCCTAGATAACGTCCAACCCCCCCCCCCCCAAATTGCATATCATCTAGCATAAAAATCTGACTTGAATCTTCCTCGTGGGATCGACCCCTTGCTTGCTCTATACTATCTTGTGTGTTGTGTTTGAAGCTAGGGTAATTAATTTGTGCGACCGCGACATCGCAACAAATTTTGGCGCCGCTGCTGGGGAAGTAATTTTAGTTGATTATTGTGCTTGTACTGTTATTTTTATTTTCTGTGATTCAAAAAAAAGAGACAGAATTTTTGCTTGCGACGGTACTTGTTCACTTGCGGCGGCGTGCTTGTTCAAAATAGAGTTTTTGGTGGAATTAGGTATTGGCGTTTTGTTTTCTGAAGGCAAACGACGTTCTAAACAGGACTATTGGTAAACCATTAGCCCCACCCTATCGAGGCCAAATTCCGCTATTTTCTAGGGTTTTTAGGCAGTTTTTGTTTTCTACCGTAGGATTTTCGTACAATTTGCATTGTTTTCGATCTCATGTGTGGTTGGTTTCTTTTGAGTTTTCTTGATGATTTATGCCAGTAACCCGTTCTACTAATCAAAGTCAAGTGCATTTGGATCTCGAAATAGAAAAAACTTTACGCAGGTTACGAAAGGAAGCTCGCCTCAACACCATGGCTATTGCACGACAACAAACACTCAAGGAGCTTGCTGCTCCTAACGTGGAAAATCAACCATTGTGCATAAACATTGACAATAATGTAAACTTTGAGCTCAAATCTGGTTTTGTACATTTGTTACCAACATTTAATGGTCTTGCGGGAGAAGATCCTCATACTCATCTCAAGGAGTTCCATATGGTTTGTGTTGGCATGAAACCGAATGGAGTTGATGAAGAACAAGTTAAGTTGAAAGCTTTCCCTTTCTCTTTAAAAGGGGCAGCAAAGGCATTGCTTTTCTCCATTCTACCAGGTTCAATTGGAACGTGGAATGGCATGAAGAAGATCTTCCTTGAGAAGTATTTCCCAGCATCTCGAGTTGCCAATATATGGAAAGAAATATGTGGGATTCGACAATCTCATAGAGAGACACTTTCCGAGTATTGGGAAAGATTTGAGCAACTGTGTATTCAATGCCCTCATCATCAAATACCCGATCAACTGCTCATTCAATATTTCTATGAAGGATTGATGCCTACTCGACCGTAGTATCATTGATGCTGCAAGTGGAGGGGCATTAGTAGATAAGACACCGAGGCTGCACGCCAATTGATCTCAAACATGGCAGCCAACTCGAAACGGTTTGGCACTCGTGGAGACTTCGCAAATAAACGAGTAAATGAGGTAAGTATTTCTAACCTTGAAAATAAAGTTAATGATCTTACTTCTCTTGTGCGTTCTTTGGCTTGTGGCAATATACAACAGGTGAAAGTTTGTAGCATATGCTCCTTACAAGGACATGCTTCAGATACGTGCCCAACAATGCAAGAAGATTACATTGAACAAGCTAATGCAGTTGATGGAGCATTCAATGGACAACCTCGGCGTAAGTATGATCCTTTTTCCCACACGTACAATCCTGGATGGAGAGATCATCCCAACCTACGATATAGGAACCGGCCTCAACAAGGCAATCAAGGTCGACAATTCCATCCCCATGGATTTCAGGCCCCAACGGAATTATCAAGCAAGACAACCCCCTCCATTCACAAACTCCAATGTTATGGGGTCGTCATCTAGTGATGATCTTCGTGAGATGATGAAAACTTTGGCTTCTAACACTGTGACCTTGCAACAAAATGTCATGTCTTTTCAACAGGAAACAAGGTCAAGTAGCTTCAAGTGTAGGGAAATTGGAAGCACAAATGAGAAATTGCCCTCCCAAGCATTGAATCCAAAAGAGAATGTTAGTGCGATCATGCTGCGAAGTGGGAAAGAACTTGAAGAGAAAAGGTCGAAACAAATTGAGATGGAGGAAGAAGAAGAGATAGAAACTGAATTAAGTACAAAAAAGAAACATCCTTCTCCTTCACAAATTGAAACCACGACCAACACTCTAAAGGTAAGTCCTCAATCAATGACTTCCAGTTTTAAAACAATTCCACCCTTTCCTGTGAGTTCTTCTAGGTCAAAGAAAGAGGACAAAGAAAAAGAGATTTTAGAGGTTTTCAAGAAAGTAGAACTCAACATTCCTTTGCTTGATGCTATCAAGCAAATTCCCAAGTATGCAAAATTCTTGAAGGAGTTGTGTACTACCAAGAGAGCTTTCAAACCGAAAGGTCATGAAACGGTAAGTATGGGTGAAGTTGTATCTGCCGTTGTTCAAAAGAATCTGCCTTTGAAACAAAAAGACCCAGGTGCGTTTACTATCCCATGTGTTATTGGTAATGCTAGTTTTAAAAGAGCTTTATGCGATTTAGGTGCATCCATTAGTGTTATGCCCAAACATGTTTATGATTCTCTTAGTCTTGAGCCTTTGAATAAAACTAGCATTGTAATACAACTTGCAGATCGTAGTTTTGTTTACCTACTTGGTGTGATAGAAGATGTCCTAGTCAAGATTGATAGTTTGGTCATTCCATGCGACTTTTATATTCTTGATATGGAACATGATTCTTGTGATTCATCAAACAACACTCCTATATTGTTTGGGAGACCATTCTTGAAAACTGCCAATACAAGGATAGATTGTGGTAAGGATACTTTGTCTATGGAAGTAGGAGATGAAAAGATTGAATTTAATTTTCATGATGCAATGAAATATCCTTATAGCAATGTTTATTCTATCACATGCTATGACCAAGTTGATAAGTGTGTGCAGCAAGTTTTTGATTTTGATTGTGAGGATGGATTAAGCGTAGCTTTGAGCTATGGCTATGATTTTACCGAGATAGAAGAGATGGAGAGGCACATATGTGTTCCCCAAAACGTGCACGAATCAGCATTAGCTTTGCAATCATTGCAAATTGTTCCCCATGGTAATGTCTTTGTTGATTTAGTACTCTCACATAAAAAGCTTTTGCCATCTATTTTACAGGCACCCGAGTTAGAATTGAAACCTTTGCCCGATAATTTGAAGTATGTATTCATTGGCGACAACAATACACTTCCCGTTATTATAGCATCAGGTTTGACAAATACGCAAGAGGAAAAACTTGTGAAATTGTTGTGTGATCACAAGACGGCCATTGGATGGACTTTAGCTGACATCAAGGGCATTAGTCCCTCAATGTGTATGCATCACATACTATTGGAGGACAATGCGAAACCAACAAGGGAAATGCAAAGGAGGTTGAACCCGCCTATGATGGAGGTAGTGAAAGCTGAAATTTTAAAAGCCGTTAGATGCGGGAGCCATTTATCCCATCACGGACGGTAAATGGGTTGCGCCAATCCATGTGGTGCCTAAAAAGACCGGAATCACGTTGGTGAAAAACAAAAATGATGAGCTCATTCCTACTTGCATCTCGAGTGGATGGAGAATGTGTGTTGATTACGAAAGCTAAATCTTGCTACACGCAAAGATCATTTTCCATTACCATTCATGGATCAAATGCTTGAACGCCTAGCAGGTAAGTCTTTTTATTGCTTTCTTGATGGATATAGTGGATACAATCAGATTGTTATTAATCCCGAGGATCAAGAAAAGACTACATTTACATGTCCATTTGGTACATATGCATATAGGAGAATGCCCTTTGGTCTCGTAATGCACCTGCAACTTTTCAAAGATGCATGATGAGTATTTTTTCGACTATGTTGAAAGAATAATTGAGGTTTTCATGGATGATTTCACGGTGTATGGTGATTCTTTTGATAAATGTCTAGAAAATTTATCTTTGATCTTGAAAAGGTGCATTGAAACTAACCTTGTCTTAAACTATGAAAAGTGTTATTTTATGGTAGAACAAGGAATAGTTCTTGGGCATGTTGTGTCTTCACGTGGATTAGAGGTTGATAAAGCTAAAATAGACGTTATTTCATCATTGCCTTACCCCTCCCGCGTGAGGGAAATTCGTTCTTTTCTTGGCCATGCAGGTTTCTATCGACGCTTTATCAAAGATTTCTCAAAGATTACAGCACCCTTGTGTAAACTATTAGCCAAAGAAGTGGATTTTGTGTTTGATCAAGCATGTAAAGATGCCCATGATGAGCTTAAGAGGCGTGTCACATCTGCCCCTATCATCCAACCACCAAATTGGGATGAGCCTTTTGAGATAATGTGTGATGCAAGTGACTATGCGGTAGGGGCTGTCCTTGGGCAAAGAATAGGGAAGAATTTGCATGTTATCGCCTATGCTTCCCGCATGTTGGACGAAGCACAATGCAATTACCATACAACTGAAAAGGAACTTTTTGCGGTGGTGTTTGCTCTTGAAAAATTTAGGTCATATCTACTTGGTACAAAAGTCATTGTTTTTACCGATCATGCAACTTTAAGGTATCTTTTGAAGAAAAAGGAGTCCAAACCAAGATTGATTAGGTGGATCTTGCTTTTACAAGAATTTGATCTTGAGATCAAAGACAAAAAAGGTGCCGAAAATCATGTGGCTGATCACTTGAGCTGACCGAGGACCGAGGATATACAAACCGAAACAATAAGAGAGACATTCCCCGATGAGCAGTTGTATGTGTTACATTCCTCTACAAGACCATGGTATGCTGATTTGGTGAACTATTTAGTCACCAAAGAATTCCCTCCAGGTTTGTCTACATCCCAAAAAGACAAGTTACGGCGATGCTAAATATTATTTTTGGGATACTCCTTATCGTGGAAATTTTGTGTGGATCAAGTAGTTAGGAGATGTGTACCACAAGATGAATTTCATTCCATTCTTACCTTTTGTCATTCTCATTCTTGTGGTGGGCATTTTGGAGCAAAAAGAACGGCCCACAAGGTACTTGAAAGTGGTTTTTATTGGCCTTCTATTTTTAAGGATGCATATCATTTTTGCAAATCATGTGAAAAATGCCAAAAAACAGGTAATATCACTCATAAGAATCAAATGCCTTTAACGAATATTCTTGTGAGTGAAATTTTTGATGTTTGGGGTATTGATTTTATGGGTCCATTTCCTTCTTCTTTTGGCAATCTTTATATCCTTCTTCTTGTTGATTATGTGTCCAAATGGATTGAGGTGAAAGCCACACAAACTAACGATGCTAAGGTTGTTTTAGATTTTGTCAGGACTCACATATTTGACAGGTTTGGAATCCCTAAAGCTATCATTAGTGATCGTGGCACTCATTTTTGCAATCGTTCAATGGAAGCATTGTTACGCAAATATCATGTGACTCATCGAACTTCCATAGCATACCATCCTCAAACGAATGGCCAAGCTGAAATTTCAAATCGAGAAATCAAGTCCATTTTGGAGAAGACAGTGCAACCTAACCGGCGAGATTGGAGTCTACGACTTGGTGATGCACTTTGGGCTTATCGGACTGCTTACAAATCACCTATAGGAATGTCACCTTATAGGATGATTTATGGAAAAGCATGTCATCTACCGGTGGAGCTTGAACACAAAGCTTTTTGGGCCATTAAAAAATGTAACATGGATTATGATCTTCTTTGGGATTGCAAGAAAGTTGCAATTGCAAGAGTTGGAAGAGATTCGAAATGATGCTTACGAGAATGCAAGGATTTATAAAGAAAAGACTAAGAGTCTCCATGACCGAATGATTACAAGAAAAGAGTTTAATGTTGGAGACAAAGTCCTTCTTTATCATTCGCGTTTGAAACTTTTTCCTGGAAAGTTACGCTCTCGTTGGATTGGACCATTTGTTGTTTCTAATGTTTTTTCTTATGGTGCAGTTGAAATTACAAGTTTAGAAACCAACAAAGTACTCAAGGTCAATGGGCATCGCTTGAAACCTTTCTATGAAGGTTGGACGACAGAACTCACCGCTTCTGCGGAGTTAGCTGAACCAATCTATGAAGAATAAGCATGCAACATGTCGAGCCAATGACATAAAACAAAAGCGCTTACTGGGAGGCAACCCAGCACAAAAAAAAACATATTTGCTTTCTTTTTCCCTTGTCTTTTATTTTTCGCATTTTACTTTATTTTTTTCATTCTCCAATATTCCTTTTCTTTTATTTCAACATTGAGGACAATGTTATGTTTTAAGTGTGGGGGGTATTGGGAGAATGTTGGTTTTCTAATTTTGGTTTTCTTTGTTATTTTTCAAAATAAAAAAAAAAATTATGTTTGATCTTTTGAACTCCCATTGGTTTTTGAGAATATGAGTATTATGTATGAGAATTAGTTGAGATAGATGAAGATATAAATCGAATGAAGGAGTGTGCATGCAAGTTTTAAGGTTTAATTGGTTTAGGGATTGACTTTGAGAATATGCCATGTTGACTTTATAGTGTTATACCAATGCAAGCTTTTGAGCCTTCAACATTATATTCTTTGATTGTGCCTTCTTTCAATGATATGTATCTTTAGAACTTGCTTCATATCTTGTTGAGATTACATTCATATTACATACATACATGAAGATGATAAAGGCATTAGGAATTTTAACCACTTGAGCCAAAAAGCCAACCTAAAGCATATTATCCTTAGTAAACCCCTTTTGAGCTTGTTTATCTTTTCTTTGCTTTATCCATGTATAAGCCTTAACTTTATATATGTTTTCCTTTTCCCTTGGCCAAGGATTAGTAGAGCATATACTAGTGATATTTCATGGAATTATGGTTGGAAATTATGTGAAAAGAAAGAAGAAGTGATGTTTGATGAAAAGATGGGCAAAGTTGCCAAAGGTAAAAAAAAAAAAAACAGAAAAAAGAAAAAAAAAAGGAAAAAGAAAAAGAAAAAAGTGTTCCTTTATGTTCTTAAGATTTTATATTGAAAAAGCTTGAAATCAAAAGAAGTTAAGCATTGGTGATTAAAGATGGAAAATTTATGTGCTTTGATGGAATATCTTGTTTGAAATATCATTTTTCAGAATGCTCTACTTTCTTTGGTTTGAACCTTTTTCTTTCTCTCTTTTACCTCACATTTACCTTAGCCCCATTACAACCGAGAAAATAAGACCTTTTGATTCATGCATTGTTTGTAATATGTTATTAATGGAGATGAGATTGAAGAGCAAGCTTATGGTAGAACATATTCATTGATTGAATTTGAGAGATTTAAACACATAAGCCCTAAACACGTGAGTGTTGGAGTGTATATCAATGAGAGGACCTATCACTTTGGCATGGCATAGATTTCATTTAAATCCCGACGATTAATTAAGTTTTGAAGTTTGCATGTAAATAAATTCATGAAAATTTATACTCTTTATCCTTCTTAATTGTGTTCTTGTTTATAATGCATATATTCTTGGATATTGATGGGAGATTAGAAGATTAGTCATAGTGATTTCATTTAATTTAACTTCAATTTGATTTTACCTATCCTTTCTCGAGGACGAGCAAGAGCTAAGTGTGGGGGTATTTGATGCAACCATATTATTCGATAGTTTCACCCACATTTAACTAGTGTTTTGCCTATGTTTTATATATAAAATGCCTTGATATTCTTTGTTTTATGTTTTGAAGGCACTTTTGGATGAAAGATGCAAAAAGGAGTAAATTGGAGATAATTGGCAGATTTGACCTTCAGTCAATGTTTTGTGCAGAGCGTAAGCTCTAGAGGTTGAAATGAAGTGATTCCAGTGGAATTAAAAAGCTAACATCCATACCTTTCTAGACATTTAAGGCAAGAAAATAAAATAAGGAAAAGCATGGAAATCGCAGCCTTCAAAGTCAAATCTCGCAATCTGCCAGTGTTGACCTTCAGCCATTCCAACTTGAATATCTGGAGCTACAGAAGTCCAATTGATGCAAACACAATTTATTTGGATTCATGTCTCAAAGAGCTATAAACGCTCCAAATGTCAGCCAAAACCGATGTCATATGAGGGAGATATGATTTTTCAAAGATGACAACTGAATTCTGCCAAAGATACGGGTTTCGTGAAGAAACGAGTCCAAATTACGTTCCGAAGCATCTAAACCGATATCCAAGTTTGTATTTCAGCAATTTAGCTCCTCTAAGTCAAAGCTTGAAGATTTCATGCAAGGCTATTTCTCCTTTTTTAGGAAAATAGTTATTGAAGTACTTAAATGTAAACAGTCTACTTAATGGAGGACTATTTTGTAAAATAGAGACCTAGGGTTTCCTAAGATATAAAAAGAATGAGAGAAGAGAAGGGGGGCAAAGCCAGCCAAGAAGAGAAAAACGCCCCCTTCCTCTAAGAAACCCTAAAATTATGCATTCTTCCTTCTTTTTGATTAGTTGTTCAACAAACATGCAAGGCTAAACACTTTTTCTTGGTTGCAAGGACACGGAAACCTTCGGATTTCAAGAACTGTGAGATTTATTTTACCTTTTCTTTTCGGTTTATATGATAAATATGTTTGTTCTCCTATGCTTATTTTTCCTATGATTGTTTATTTTAATTGCTAGAGCGGACTCTAAGTTATTATTGTAGACAATCTATTGTTAAGTTTGATATCAAAACCGGAGTTGTGGTATATGAACTTGTGAAGCAACTGAGTTTAATAATTGTGGCGGATCTATGTTATTAATCTTAGGGAGAACATTCAATCAAATCAAACATAGACTATGGGATGAGTTATGTTTTCTTGATTAATCAGCCTTATCTAGTTCTTAAGGCTGCCATTGAATTAAATTACTAGTGCGGACACCGTGGTTGTTTGATGGTTAGGGCTAGTTATACGGCGGATCCGTTAACTAACCAATGTTAAGAAGAGATAAATATTCAGAATATAAATTGATGTTTTGTTTCCATGATCGGTTCGATTTACGAAGGTGGATGTGTGCTTGTGACCAAGGTTTGTTCTCTTGATAATTTTCGATTTTATTAAATTTAGTTTGATAGTTTTCTGTTTTCTTTTGCTTTAGCCTAGATAACGTCCAACCCCCCCCCCCAAAATTGCATATCATCTAGCATAAAAATCGACTTGAATCTTCCTCGTGGGATCGACCCCTTGCTTGCTCTATACTATCTTGTGTGTTGTGTTTGAAGCTAGGGTAATTAATTTGTGCGACCGCGACATCGCAACAAAGAGTTTGTAAACCTGAATATTTCAAGAAGTATTCTAATAGGCCTTGTTATGAATATTGCAAATAACCATTGGAAAATGTTTACTAAGATGCGTCTCAAGAGTCACTAAAATTCCTCCTTACTCTGTCATCCTAGTAATAACAGTTTTGTCAAATGGCCTTAATAATAGCAAAAACAGTTAGTAAGTTAGTTTTTTTTTTAATGTCAACTACTACCCTCTCCCCCAACGGAACAAGACATTGTCCTCAATGTCATAAGATAGAAAGATAGAGTATAGAAGACATCACCTGAAACAACGAACACTGACAAACCTGAAACACACTTAAACAAATATAAGAAATAACTACACAAAATAATATGCTATTAATAAAACCAAAAGACACAAGGATTCACAAACGAAGGCTCAAATCCAATCTAAGCTTTTTACGGCTTTCCTTAGTTGACCAATTTATGCGACTCCTGGCGGGATCAATTACAGGGATGAAGGATTGTAGTTGGTCAATCAATTGTTCAAAGATAGCAGTGCAGAGATTATGATTTGTCGTGCCGAAGATGTTAGAAATTCCTGTTCACGGCTTGATCAAGAAAAGACAACAAATTATCATAAAAACCATTAACATTGAGCAAACCTATAGGTTTATGGTGAATGTGCAGTTGGGCCCAAGAGGAAATATGAAAGATCTCTTCCAATGTGCCCGGACCACCTGGTAAGGCAATGAAGGCATCGGCATGGTTAAACATTGTATTCATTCGATCAAACATTGTGGAGACCTGTAGTTCCTCTCCAATTGTTTTCCCAATGAAGTTCCCTTTTGCTAAAGCTTTGGGGACGACCCCCAAAACTTGACTACCTCCTAAAAATGCAGCTATTGACACACCCCCCATTAACCCAAGGCTGCCTCCTCCATACACTAAATGAATCTTTCTCTCAGCTAGTACCCGACCAAGATGATTTGTGCTTCTAAAAATGCTATTTCCTTCCCATGATTGGATCCACCGAAAACACAAATATTTTTTATGTGATAACTTGAGGGACCCGCCATTTCTACACACTTCTATATCTGTCTAATGTAAGGGTTGAGTAGAAATGAGAGGAAGGAAGAGAAGATTTTATAGATGAGAAATTGAAGATGCAATCATACCCCTATATGTAGACCATTTGAGTCTCACACACTCTTTCTCTCTCTCTCTCTCTCTCTCTTTATTTATTTATTTATTTTGAAAAAGCATATGTATGTACGGGTAGTTGTGATTGTGGCTCACATCTTCCCTTGGTTTTACGTCCAAGAACGGCTTAAACGCCCTCTATGGGTCGGGGATAGGCTTCCCATCCAGTTTTCTTAAAAGCGGCAAACGTGGTCTTTTTTTAGTCGATTCCTAAGACTAAGTCGATCATGTTCTTTATGAAAATGGGGCCATAAATCATGAATATCACGATGCACATCTCCACTTGGATGCGTCTCAAGGGTTAATAGAAGATTATCTAAAGACCCCTTACTCAGGCCATCCTTAATGAATTGTATTTTATCTTCACGGTTTATAGATACCATTCCTAAAGAACGACATGTTGTATTACAAGTCCATCTGGCACTTCTGTGACAGACTTTCAGTCGTTTTGCACGACGTTTCTTTGTAAAAGTGCTTTTACCTGTTCCAGGCATGTGTGAAATGAAAGAATTGGAGGACTCACACGATAATCGGACCTTTGCTTCAATCAGCCAGCGAATATCTTCGGGAATTCCATGATTCATTAACAACTTCAATCTTGCACACCTAGCACGGTAAATTTTTGTAATCGCATTCTGAGGCAGAGCGGGAAAGTACTTTTTTAATTTTTCAAGAGTGGTGTCCATTTTCAAATGAGAATTGGAGAAGAGAGTCAAAGAATGGAGAAAAGTATTGCACAAATATATACAAATATCAGTTATTATGGGAAACTGAAAGAACCTACTGAAGTCACGGAGTACCGTTATCCGCCATTTGACCGGGGTGAAAGAGACTAGCAAAACGAAACACAAAACAATGTGAGAAAATGAATCAATCTTTATATACAGGATCACTCAAATCAATAGAGTCATTTTCAACTGAAAAATTATCAAAGTAAACTTTCAAACGATGTCCATTTACCTTGAAAACATTGCCATTCTTTGGATTCTCGATATCACAGGCCCCATATGGATACACATGTTTCACAATAAAAGGACCGCTCCATCTTGATCTTAGCTTTCCGGAAATAAATGGAGTCGAGAATTATAAAGCAAAACTTTTTGACCAACATCAAATGTTTTTCTCAAGATTCTCCTATCATGAAATTCTTTGATTCTTGCTTTATGAATTTTTGAATTCTCATAAGCATCATTTCTTATTTCCTCAAGCTCATTTATTTGTAACTTACGCGGTGACTAGCATCATCAAGGTTTGAATTGAAAGCTTTGATAGCCCAATAAGCTTTATGTTCCAGTTTCACAGGCAAGTGACAAGGTTTTCCATAGACTAATCTATAAGGTGACATACCTAATGATGTTTTATAAGCAGTTCGATAAGCCCAAAGTGCATTATTAAGTCTTAAAGACCAGTCTTTCCTATTAGGGTTCACTTGTTTTCTCTAAGATCTGTTTGATCTCCCTATTAGAAAGCTCTACTTGTCCACTTGTCGAGGATGATAAGGGGTGGCAACTTTGTGTGTGATTCCATATTTCTTCATTAAAGACTCAAATGGCTTGTTGCAGAAATGTGTTCCACCATCACTTATCATGGCTCGAGGAATTCCAAATCGACTCAAAATATTTTCTTTCAAGAACTTTATCACTGTTTTGTGGTCATTGTTTCGACTTGGAATTGCCTCTATCCATTTTGAAACATAATCTATTGTGACTAATATGTACAAGAAACCAAATGATGGAGGAAATGGACCCATGAAATCTATACCCCAACAATCAAAGATCTCAATGACAAGAATAGGATTTAAAGGCATCATGTGACGTTTTGAAATAGATCCCAACTTTTGACAGTTTTCACAAGTCTTGCGCGGAATGCATGTGAATCCTTGAACATGGTGGGCCAATAAAATCCACTTTGTAAGATTTTTGCAGTGGTCTTTCTTGATGAGAAATGACCCCCACATGCTTCGGAATGACAAAATTTAATGACACTACTTGCCTCATTGTCAGGAATGCATCTTCAAAATATTTCATCAGGACAATATTTGAATAAATAAGGGTCATCCCAATAAAAGTTCTTTACTTTGTTCAAGAACTTTCTTTTGTCTTGGGTACTCCAATGAGCCGGCAATTGTCCCGAAACAAGAAAATTAACAATATTAGCATACCAAGGCATTGTAGAGACAGAAAATAAAGATTCGTCAGGAAAGTAGTCATCGATTGGTGTGATGTCAGATCTCGATTCTGTTGTCAATCTTGACAAGTGATCTGTAACAAAATTTTCGGTGCCTTTCTTGTCTTTGATTGTGATATCAAATTCTTGAAGTAACAAAATCCACCGAACCAATCTAGCCTTAGAATCTTTCTTAGAAAGAAGATATTTTAATGCTTGCATGATCACTAAAAACAACAACAGGTGAGCCAACAAGATAAGACCCGAATTTTTCACATGCAAATACTACATGCAAGTAATTCTTTTTCGTGGTGGTGTAATTCATTTGAGCACTATTCAAAGTTTTACTTGCATAGTAAATAACATAGGGTTTCTTATCTTTTCTTTGTCCCAAGACAAAGACACACCACGGCATAATCACTAGCGTCACACATTATTTCAAAAGGTAATGACCAATCGGGAGGTTGAATGACAGGAGCAGAAGTAAGCGGGTTTTAAGTTTAACAAAGGCTTCTTCACAATGTTCAGTCCATTCAAAAATATTATCCTTTGTTAGAAGGTTACTCAAGGGCTTAGATATTACACTAAAATCTTTGATGAACCTTCTATAAAAACCAAGCATGTCCTAAGAATGATCTAACATCTTTAACAGATTTTGGTGTTGGCAAGTTAGCAATTAACTCGATTTTAGATTTGTCAACCTCAATTCCTTTTGATGAAACAATGTGACCAAGTACAATGTCGTTTGTTACCATAAAGTGACATTTTTCCCAATTCAGTACAAGATTCTTCTCTTCACACCTGCTCAAAACCTTTTCTAAGTTAGTCAAACAATCATCAAATGAATCGCCAAAAACAGAAAAATCATCCATAAAAATTTCAAGAAAACGTTCAACCATATCACTAAATATACTGAGCATGCATCTTTGAAACGTGGCTGGTGCATTACATAATCCAAAAGGCATCCTTCGATATGCAAAAGTACCAAATGGACATGTGAAAGTAGTCTTCTCTTGATCTTCCAATGCAATTTCAATTTGGTTATAAACTGAATAGCCATCTAGGAAACAATAAAATTCATGACCTCGCAACTCTTTCTAGGATTTGATCCATGAAAGGTAAAGGAAAATGATCTTTTCTAGTCATTGAATTAAGTTTCCTATAGTCAATGCACATGCGCCAACCAGTAATAGTCCTAGTTGGAATTAACTCATTTTTCTCATTTGTTATCACAGTGACTCCAGACTTCTTGGGTACAATTTGGGTAGGACTTACCCATTTGCTGTCAGAAATAGGATAAATGATTCCATTATCTAGAAGCTTAATGACTTCATTTTTCACTACTTCTTTCATATTAGGATTAAGCCTTCGTTGCATTTCTCTAGAGGGTTTAGCATTTTCCTCCAAATAAATCCTGTGTGTGCAAATCAAAGGACTAATTCCTTTTATGTCGGCTATGGTCCATCCTAATGTATTTTTGTGCATTTTCGAGTTTGTAATAACTTACCTTCTTGACGTGCATTAAGTTTGGAAGAGATTATTACCGGAAAAGTTTCATTTTCTCCCAAAAAAGAGTATTTGAGATTGAATGGTAACGGCTTCAAATCCGGTTTTGGTGGTTGAACACTTGAAGGTATGGACTCAATTGATCGTGGTGGCAATTCCTCAATTTTCGGTCTCCAACTATTTGCCTTTGATTCTTCCGAAAATAAACCATTTGCAAATCATCAGATTCATCGATCTCAATTTCACTAGAAGTGGTTTGAAATTGATCATGAACTAATTTTTCAGTAAAGTCCACTTCCTGTAAATCATTATCATCTCCAAGTTGCTTGCAAATGTTGAAAATATTCATCTCCAATGTCATGTTTCCAAAAGATAGCTTCATCAGTCCATTCCTACAATTAATCAATGCATTAGAAGTTGCAAGAAACGGACGTCCTAAAATAACAGGAAATGAATTACATGCTTCAATAGGTTGTGTGTCCAAGACAATAAAATCCACAGGATAAATGAACTTATCGACTTGTACTAACACATCTTCAACTATTCCTCTAGGCACTTTTACGAGATCTATCGGCAAGTAAAAGAGTTGCAGAAGTTGGTTTTAACTCACCTAGATTGAGACTTTGAAAACTGAATATGGAAGTAAATTCACACTAGCTCCAAGATCAAGTAAGGCTCTTTCAATTTTATGTTCTCCAATAAAGCAAGAAATTGTAGGACAACCAAGGTCTTTATATTTCAATGCAATATTGTTTTGAAGAATGGCACTTACTTGTTTAGCTAAAAAGGCTTTCTTTTTCACATTCAATTTTCTCTTCACAGTGCACAGATCTTTCAAAAATTTAGCATAAGAAGGAACCTGTTTAATAGCATCCAACAAAGGTATATTGATCCTTACCTGTTTGAAAGTTTCAAAGATTTCAGAGTTGTGATTGACTTTCCTTTGTTTGGCCATGGCATGAGGAAATGGAAGTGCTGGCGGGGAATCAGTTTTTTCTTTACAATGTTCAGATTCAACCCCTTCCTTACCCTCAGAGATTGACTCATCATCATTCTCACAAGGTTCAAGAATGGGTTTTTCAATAACCTTACCACTGCGAAGAGTGATGACTGATTTGGCTTGATCCATGTGTTGGCTTCCAGAACTACTTGCATTCACATTGTATTGCCCCTTTGGATTTTGTTGTGGTTGAGATGGAAACTTACCTTTCTCTTGGAAACTGAGAGCAGATGTCAATTTTGCAAGAGTATCTTTAAAATCTGTCATGCTTTGAGCAAGTTGAGTGTTAATTGCCTCTTGCTTTTCCATAAATGCATGCAATGTTTCCTCAAGATTTCTTCTAGGAGGTGGAGCATAAGGAGGTGCATATCCATGAGAATTTTAGAAATTATGGTGTGCTTGAAACGGTGGTTGTGAAGTTTGTGCATTATTGTTATCACTCTTCCAATCGAAATTTGGGTGATTTCTCCAACCAGGGTTGTATGTTTGCGAGTATGGGTTATGATTGGGCCTTTGGAAACTGTTTAAAGCATGGGCTTGTTCATGGAGACATTCCTTAAAAGAAGGCAAAGTTGGACGAGTCATTGGTTGAATGTTCATTGGTTTCTGAGATTTGACATACAATGTCTTGAACAGATTTTAATTGACCACTCTTTTTTAATTCTAGTGCCTCAACTTTTCTAGCTAAAGATGCAAACTTGGCTTGGAGGTCATGATCTTCCCTAAGGTTGTACATACCCCCACTAGATGTATGAGGTTGGGTTTTACTTGGTGCCTTAAAAGTACCTGTGGTGTCCCAATTTTGTGCATTTTCAGCTAGCAAATCTAAGTACTCCATTGCTTCATTAGGGTCTTTATCTTCAAAAGTTCCATTGCACATCAATTCAACCATTTGCCTATCTCTAGGAGTTAACCCTTCATAAAAATGTGACACCAATCTCCATGTTTCAAAACCATGATGAGGGCAAGTATTAAGCAAGTCTCGATACCTATCCCAACATTGGTAAAATGTTTCTCCTGGTTTTTGAGTGAAAGTGATTATTTATCTTTTAAAAGAGTTTGTTCTGTGAGATGGAAAAAACTTCTTTAAAAATTGTTGTTGCATTTCATCCCAAGCACGAATAGATCCTGGTCTCAAATTTTGTAGCCATGTTTTAGCTTTATCTTTTAATGAAAAAGGAAAAAGCTTTAATCTAATGGTATTCATGCTACAATTTGAGTCATTATAGGTGTTACAGACCTCCTCAAATTCCCTTAAATGCAAGTATGGATTTTCTAAATATAAGGCATTAGAAGAAGGTAAAAGTTGAATAATGCCTGGCGTAAAATTAAAATGAGATGCATTAGGAGGAAAAACTATGCATGAGGGTGTACTTGTTCTTATGGGATTCATGTGGTCTCTAAGTGTTCTCACTCGGTTATTCTCATTATTCTCATTATGAAGCGATTGGTTATCTTCTTCGGCCATATTTTTTGAAAATGATGAGGATACCCTACAAAGTCTACCACTTAATGTACGTGACCAAACTCTCATGCACGTGTAGGAAGAGAATAAAAGGAAGAAGAAAGTAAAAGTAAAAGAAACAAAGTTAGATACACGAAAAGTGAAAAGAGAAAATAAAATAAATACTATAATTTCTACAAGAATTTACCTCCCCGGCAACGGCGCCAAAAACTTGACACGACCAAAAGATTGATGTCTTCTCCCAAGTGCAGGAGTGTCGAAGTAATAAATAACCCGGCAAAACCGGGGTCGAACCACAGGGAGGTTAATTGTATAAATTATAAACAACAATAATACTACAACAATAGTAACAATAATAACAATACCAACAACAACAACAACAATAATAATACTAATAATAATACTAGTAGTAGTAGTAGTAGTAGTAGTAGTAGTAGTAATAGTAATAATAGTAATACCAATAATACTATTAATAATGATAATAATAAAGATGATGAAGAAGAAGAAGTTGATGAGAACTTGAGATGGAAGATTAACGTAAGGATTAAACAATGATAACAACAAATGTCAAGGTTAGAGGATCCACTAATGGTATTTCAAACAAGTATAGTATAAACTCTTTTTATTCAATTGGAAACCACACATAAAGGAGGTTCCAATCAGATTATAAATTGTTAACATGATTACATTAGTTATCTTATTCGAATAATGCTAATACTTGTAAATGTTGTCGGGCATTCATGATTATAACTTATGTTAACAACAAATCAAGTTCCTTTCATAGCTCAGGTGTCGGTTATACCATACGGTATGGGCTATGAAAGTGCCAAGTATTTGTTGTACCAAGTGTTATACAACATAAATCTAGATTAACCATTTAACAAGCAAAGTATTAAAAGTGAACAAGATAACAAATATAAAGCATGTTAGTATCCAACATTAAGGTCCATGTTAAGTTTATATTATACTTATTCTTACACCATTAGTGTACCCTTTTCACCTTGACATAATTAACTTAGTTAAACATAATGAAAGAAAGAAACATAAATAAACAAGGAAAGGAAATGAAAAACATAAGCAAAAGATTAATATAAGCAAAACTTAAGCATTACAAAATATAAAGAGAGAGCAAGAGCATGATCTTGATCTGAACACCAAGATGCCTAAATACATGGCAAATGCCTCCTTTTATAGGCCAAAATTTGGAACTATTGATTTGTTGACTAATTGATGAGTGAGTGGCCACATCTTGACTTGGTGACAATTCTTATCTTCTTGTCTCGCCAAAAACATCATTGATAACGTCATAATTTGAACAGACTTAAATCATGAAAGTTCTAGGAAATTGTCTTAGCTTTCGGGGTAAAAATTTGAGATCATTTAGACTTCTAGAACTCGAGATATGGGCTGAACACTGAACGATTAATGCAGGCTGCAGGACGGATTCGGACTTCTTCGTTGTTGCTACAATTTGGACTTGAAAACGGCCTTTTTAAATCTTGGACTCCATGAAAGTTGTAGGCCTATGTCTTAGCTTTCCATCCATACAAGGTAGACCTAAATCCGAGATCTACGACTCCGGATATGACCCGATTACCAAACGGTGTTCCAGTTTGGTCTGCACCAACATCTCTTTTCTAAGTTTGGCCATCTCTTTGTCCTTTCAATTTCAGTACTTCAACTCATCAATCAATTCTTTCATTTATGTGATAGGCCTGCATTTAAGATGAACATTTACCATAAACTAAAGGTATCTTATATTATTAGATATGTTATTATAAAACATGCTTTAGTTAAGGAGTTATTGATACTTCAAGTGCAAAATGATGATATAAAACCTTGATAAAAATGCACTTTTAAGTACCAATCAGTATAGTTATGGAATCGCTACTCGGTGACGAGGAGGTCTGGTCAGCCAACCTTGAGTAATGGGTGAAAAGGGCCATAACGTTTGATACCACCGTTGGATCGTGCTCACATTTTTACACGAGTTTCCATTGCCGTTTTCCTTGGGGTTCTTATGGAATCGCTTCTCGGTGACGAGGAGGTCTTGTCGGCAAAGATTGAGTAACAGGGTCAAAAGGGCCAAAACTTTTGATCCCACCATCGGATCGCGCTTTATTTTTTTGCATGAGTTTTCGTAGGTCGTATTCCTTGGGGTAGCTATGGAATCGCTATTTGGAGACGAGAAGCTCTGGTCGGCAAAAATTGAGTAACGGGTCAAAAGGGTCATAACTTTTGATCCCACCGTTTGATTGTGCTCAATTGTTTTACACGAGTTCCCGGATGTTGTTTTCCTTGGGGTAGATTTGGTATCGCTTCTCCGTGACAAGGAGCTCCATTGGCCAAGCTTGAGTAACGAGTCAAAAGGGCCATAAGTTTTGATTCGACCGTTGGATTGCGCTTTATTTTTTTACACGAGTTTCCGTAGGTCGTATTCCTTGGGGTATCTATGGAATCGCTACTTGGAGACGAGGAGCTCTTGTCGGCAAGATGTGAGTAAAGGGTCAAAAGGGTTATAACTTGTGATCCCACCATTTGATCATGATCCAATTTTTACAAGAGTTTTCGGATGTCGTTTTCCTTGGGGTAGATTTGGTATTGCTACTCCGTGACAAGGAGCTGTGGTCAGCCACACTTGAGTAACGAGTCAAAAGGGCCATAACTTTTGATCCCACAGTTGGATCGCGCTTAATTGTTTACATGATTATCCGTCGTTTGTTTTCTTTCGGTTACTGTCGAATCACTATTTGGTGACGAGGAGGTCTAGCTGGCCGAATTTGAGTAACGGGTTAAAAGGGCCATAACTTTGGATCCGACCGTTAGATCCTAATCAAATTTTTACATGTTTTTTCGCAGGCCGTTTTCCTTGGGGTACCTATGGAATCACTACTCGGTGACGAGGAGGTTTGGTCAGCCAACCTTGAGTAAGGGGTCAAAAGGGCCATAACTTTTGATCCGACTGTTGAATCGTGCTCTATTTTTTTGCACGAGTTTCCATGGGTCGTATTCCTTGGGGTAGCTATGGAATCGCTATTCGGAGACGAGGAGCTCTTGTCGGCAAGACTTGAGTAACGGGTCAAAAGGGTCATAACTTTTGATCCCACCGTTTGATCGCGCTCAAATTTTTACAGGAGTTTCCGGATGCCATTTTTCTTGGGGTAGATTTGGTATCGCTACTCCGTTACAAGGAGCTCTGGTCAGCCAAACTTGAGTAACGAGTCAAAAGGGTCATAACTTTGGATCCTATTGTTGGATTGCGCTTAAATTTTTACACGATTATATGTAGTTTGTTTTCTTTCGGTTACTAACGAATCGTTACATGGTGACGAGGAGGTCTTGCCTGCTAGATTTGAGTAACGGGTCAAAAAGGCCATAACTTTGGATCCGACCGTTTAATCGCAATCATATTTTTACACGTTATTCCACATGCCATTTTCCTTTGGGTAGCTATGGAATCGCTACTCGGTGACGAGGAGCTCTGTTCGACCAAACTTGAGTAACAGGAAAAAAAGGGTCATATCTTTTGATCCGACCGTTGGATCACGCTCAAATGTTTTCACAATTTTCCGCAGGCTGTTTTCCTTGGTACAATTATGGAATTGCTACTCGGTGACAAGGAGGTCTGGTCGGCCAACCTTGAGTAAGGGGTCAAAAGGGCCATAACGTTTGATACCACCGTTGGATCGCGCTCACATTTTTACACGAGTTTTCATTTGCCATTTTCATTGGGGTTTTTATGGAATCGCTTCTCGGTGACAAGGAGGTCTTGACGGCAAAGATTGAGTAACAGGGTCAAAAGGGCCATAACTTTTGATCCAACCATTTGATTGTGCTTAATTTTTTTACACGAGTTTCCAGATGTCGTTTTCCTTAGGGTAGATTTGGTATCGCTACTCCGTGATAAAGAGCTCAATCGGCCAAGCTTTAGTAACGAGTCAAAAGGGCAATAACTTTTGATCCGACTATTGGATCACGCTTTATTTTTTTGCACGAGTTTCCGTAGGTCGTATTCCTTAGGGTATTTATGGAATCGCTACTCGAAGACGAGGAGCTCTGGTCGGGAAGACATGAGTAAAGGGTCAAAAGGGTCATAACTTTTGATCCCACCATTTGATCGCGCTCAAGTTTCTACAAGAGTTTTCGAATGCCGTTTTTCTCGGGGTAGATTTGATATCGCTACTCTGTGACAAGGAGCTCTAGTCAGCCAAACTTGAGTAACAAGTAAAAAGGGCCATAACTTTTGATCCGATCGTTGCATTGTGCTTTATTTTTTTGCACGAGTTTCTGTAGGTCATTTTCCTTGAGGTATTTATGGAATCACTACTTGGAGACGAGGAGCTCTGGTCGGCAAGACGTGAGTAAAGCGTCAAAATGGCCATAACTTTTGATCCCACCATTTGATCACGCTTTATTTTTTTACACGAGTTTCCGTAGGTCGTATTCCTTGGGGTAGCTTTGGAATCGCTACTCCGTGACAAGGAGCTTTGGTCGGCAAAGCTTGAGTAACAGGTCAAAAGGGCCATAACTTTTGATCTGACTATTGGATCGTGCTCTATTTTTTTAGACGAGTTTTCGTTGGTCGCATTCCATGGGGAAGCTATGGAATCGCTACGCGGTGACAAGGAGGTCTGGTTGGCCAACCTTGAGTAAGGGGTCAAAAAGGCCATAACGTTTGATAACACCGTTGGATCACGCTCATATTTTTACACGAGTTTCCATTTGCCGTTTTCATTGGGGTTGTTATGGAATCGCTTCTCGGTGACAAGGAAGTCTTGTCGGCAAAGATTGAGCAACAGGGTCAAAAGGGCCATAACTTTTGATCCGACTATTGGATCGTGCTCTATTTTTTTGCACAAGTTTCCGTTGGTCGTATTCCTTGGGGTAGCTATGGAATCGCTACTTGGAGACGAGGAGCTCTTGTCGGCAAGACTTGAGTAATGGGTCAAAACGATCATAACTTTTTATCCCACCGTTTGATCGCGCTCAAATGTTTACAGGAGTTTCTTGATGTCGTTTTCCGTGACAAGGAGCTCTGGTCGGCCAAGCTTGAGTAACATGTCAAAAGGGACATAACTTTTGATCCCACCGTTGGATCGCACTTTATTTTTTTGCACCAGTTTCCGTAGGTCGTAATCCTTGGGGTATTTATGGAATCGCTACTCGGAGACGAGGAGCTCTAGTCGGAAAGACGTGAGTAACGGGTCAAAAGGGTCATAACATTTGATCCCACCGTTTGATCCATCCCGAATTTTTACACGAGTTTCCGGATCTTTGTTTTCCTTGGGATAGATTTGGTATCGCTATTCCATGACAAGGAGCTGTGGTCAACCAATCTTGAGTAATGAGTCAAAAGGGACATAACTTTTGATCCCACCGTTAGATCGCGCTTAATTGTTTACAATATTATCCGTCGTTTGTTTTCTTTTGGTTACTATCGAATCGCTACTTGGTGACGAGGAGGTCTGGCCGGCCGAATTTGAGTAACGGGTCAAAAAGGGCCATAACTTTGGATCCGACCGTTGGATCCCAATCAAAATTTTACACGTTTTTCCGCAGGCCATTTTCGTTGGGGTAGCTATGGAATCGCTACTCGGTGACGAGGAGGTCTGGTCGGCCAACCTTGAGTAAGGGGTGAAAAGGGCCATAATGTTTGATACCACTGTTGGATCGCGCTCAAATGTTTACACGAGTTTCCGGATACAGTTTTCCTCGGGGTAGTTATGGAATCGCTACTTGGTGATAAGGAGGTCTGGTAGGCCAAACTTGAGTAACGGGTTAAAAGGGCCATAACTTTTGATCCCATCGTTTGATCACGCTTTATTTTTTTGCACGAGTTTCCGTAGGTCATATTCCTTGGGGTAGCTTTGGTATCGCTACTCCATGAGAAGGAGCTCTAGTCAGCCAAACTTGAGTAACGAGTCAAAAGGGCCATAACTTTTGTTCCCACCATTGGATCGCGCTTAATTTTTTACAAGATTATCTGTCGTTTGTTTTCTTTTGGTTACTGTCGAATCGCTACTTGGTGACGAGGAGGTCTGGCCAGCCGAATTTAAGGAACGGGTCAAAAGGGCCATAACTTTGGATCCGACCATTGGATCCCTATCAAATTTTTACACGTTTTTCCACAGGCTGTTTTCCTTGGTCTAGGTATGGAATCGCTACTTGGTGACGAGGAGGTCTGGTCGGCCAGCCTCGATTAAGGGTCAAAAGGGTCATAACGTTTGATACCATTGTTGGATCGCGCTCAAATTTTTACACTAGTTTCCCTTTGCCGTTTTCCTTAGGGTTTTTATGGAATCGCTTCTCGGTGACGAGGAGGTCTTGTCGGCAAAGATTGAGTAACAGGGTCAAAAGGGCCATAACTTTTGATCCCACTGTTGGATCGCGCTTTATTTTTTTGCACGAGTTTCCGTAGGTCGTATTCCTTGGGGTAGTTATGGAATTGCTACTCGGAGACGAAGAGCTCTAGTCGGGAAGACGTGACTAAAGGGTCAAAAGGGTAATAACTTTTGATCCCACCGTTTGATCGCGCTCAAATGTTTACATGAGTTTCTTGATGACATTTTCCTTGGGGTAGATTTGGTATCACTACACCGTGCTAAGGAGCTCTGGTCGGGCAAGCTTGAGTAACAGGTCAAAAGGCCCATAACTTTTGATCCCACTATTGGATCTTACTTATTTTTTTGCATGAGTTTCCCTAGGTCGTATTCCTTGGGGTATTTATTGAATCGCTACTTGGAGACGAGGAGCTCTGGTCGGCAAGACGTGAGTAACAAGTCAAAAGGGTCATAACTTTTGATCCCATCGTTTGATCGCGCTTAAATTTTTACACGAGTTTCTGGATGCCGTTTTCCTTGGGGTAGATTTGGAATCGGAACTCCGTGACAAGGATCTCTGGTCAGACAAGTAAGTCTGGTTGCCTTTGTAGTTTTCCTTGGGGTTGTTACGGAATCGCTTCTCGGTGACGAGAACGTCTTGTCGGCAAAGATTGAGTAACAGGGTCAAATGGGCCATAACTTTTGATCCCACTGTTGGATCGCGCTTTATTTTTTTGCATGAGTTTCTGTAGGTCGTATTCCTTGGGGTAGCTATGGAATCGCTACTCAGAGATGAAGAGCTCTGGTCGGGAAGACGTGACTAAAGGGTCATAACTTTTGATCCCACCATTTGATCGCGCTCAAATTTTTACAAAAGCTTTCGGATGTCGTTTTCTTTGGGGTAGATTTGGTATCGCTACTCCAAGACAAGGAGCTCTGGTCAGCCAAACTTGAGCAACGAGTCAAAATGGCCATAACTTTTGATCCCACCGTTGGATGGCGCTTAATGTTTTACATGATTATTCGTCGTTTGTTTTCTTTCGGTTGCTATCGAATAGCTACTTGGTGACGAGGAGCTCTTATCGGCCAACATTGAGTAAGAGGTGAAAAGGGCCATAATGTTTGATCCCACCGTTGGATCACGCTCAAAATTTTACACGAGTTTCCGGATGCAGTTTTCCTCGGGGAAGCTATTGAATCGCTACTCGGAGACGAGGAGATCTCGTCGACAAGACATGAGTAACGGGTCAAAAGGGTTATAACTTTTGATCTTATCGTTGGATCACGCTTTACTTTTTTGCATGAGTTTCCGTAGGTAGTATTGCTTGGGGTAGCTATGGAATCGCTACTCGGAGATGAGGAGCTCTGTCGGCAAGACTTGAGTAACGGGTCAAAAGGGTCATAACTTCTGATCCCACCGTTGATGACACTCAAATTTTTACACGAGTTTCCGGATGCAGTTTTCCTCGGGGTAGATTTGGTATCGCTACTCCGTGACAAGGAGCTCAGGTCGGCCAAACTTGAGTAACGGGTAAAAAAGAGCATAACTTTTGATCCCACCGTTGGATCGCGCTCATATTTTTACATGATTATCCGTAGTTTGTTTTCTTTCGGTTACTGTCGAATCGCTACTAGGTGACGAGGAGATCTGGTCGGCCAGATTTGTGTAACGGGTTAAAAGGGCCATAACTTTGGATCCGACCGTTGGATCCCAATCAAATTTTTACATGTTTTTCTGCAGGGCGTTTTCCAAGGAGTAGCTATGGAATCGCTACTCGGTCACGAGGAGGTCTGGTCAGCCACCCTTGAGTAAGGGGTCAAAAGGGCCAAAATGTTTGATCCCACTATTTGATCGCGCTCAAATTTTTACACGACTTTCTGGAAGCAGTTTTCCTTGGGGTAGCTACGGAATCGCTACTCGGTTACGAGGAGCTCTGTTTAGCAAAACCTCAGTAACGGGAAAAAAGGGTCATAACTTTTGATCCGACCGTTGGATCGCGCTCAAATTTTCACACAATTTTTCGCAGGCTGTTTTCCTTGGTATAGGTATGGAATCGCTACTCGGTGACGAGGAGGTCTAGTCGGCCAACCTTGAGTAAGGGGTCAAAAGGGCATAACGTTTGATACCACCGTTGGATCGCGCTCACATTTTTACACGAGTTTTCATATGCAGTTTTCCTCGGGGTAGATTTGGTATCGCTACTCCGTGACAAGGAGCTCTTGTCGGCCAAACTTGAGTAACGGGTATAAAGCGCCACAACTTTTGATCCCACCGTTGGATCGCGCTCACATTTTTACACGAGTTTCCATTTGCAGTTTTCCTTGGGGTTGCTATGGAATCGCTTCTCGGTGACGAGGTCTTCTCGGCAAAGATTGAGTAACAGGGTAAAAAAGGCCATAACATTTGATCCCACCATTGGATCGCGCTTTAGTTTTTTGCACGAGTTTCCCGTAGGTTGTATTCTTCGGGGTGGCTATGAAATCGCTACACGGTGACGAGGAGCTCTGTTCGGCCATACTTGAGTAACGAGAAAAAAAGTCATAACTTTTGATCCCACCGTTGGATCGCGCTCACATTTTTGTACGAGTTTCCATTTGCCATTTTCCTTAGGGTTGTTATGCAATCGCTCTCGGTGACGATGAGGTCTGGTCGGCCAACCTTGAGTAAGGGGTCAGAAGGGCCATAACGTTTGATACCACTTGTTGGATCGCGATCACATTTTTACAAGAGTTTCCATTTGCTTGTTTTCCTTGGGGTTGTTATGGAATCGCTTCTTGGTGACGAGGAGGTATTGTCGGCAAGCTTGAGTAACAGGGTCAGAAGGGCCAAAACTTTTGATCCGACCGTTGGATCGCGATTTCCTTTTTTTGCACGAGTTTCCGTAGGTCGTATTCCTTGGGGTAGCAATGGAATCAATACTCGGAGATGAGGAGCTCTAGTCGGCAAGACTTGAGTAACGGGTCAAAAGGGCCATAACTTTTGATCCCACCGTTGGATAACGCTCATATTTTTACACGAGTTTCTGGATGTAGTTTTCCTCGGGGCAGCTACGGAATCTGTACTCGGTGATGAGGAGGTCTGGTCGGCCATAACTTTGGATTCGACCTATGGATCCCAATCAAATTTTTACACGTTTTTCTGCAGGCCGTTTTCATTAGGGTAGTTATGGAATCGCTACTCGGTGACGAGGAGGTCTGGTCGGCCAACCTTGAGTAAAGGGTCAAAAGGGCCATAATGTTTGATCCCACCGTTGGATGGCGCCCAAATGTTTACACGAGTTTCCGAATGTAGTTTTCCTCGGGGTAGCTACGGAATCGCTACTCGGTGACGAGGAGCTCTGTTCAGCCAAACTTGAGTAATGTGAAAAAAAGGTTATAAGTTTTAATCCGACCATTGGATCGCACTCAAATATTTAAATGAGTTTCCGGATGCGGTTTTCCTTATGGTAGCCACAAAATCACTACTCAATGACGAGGAGCTTTGTTCGGCCAAACTTGAGTAACGGGAAAAAAGGGTCATAACTTTTGATACAACCATTGGATCGCGTTCAAATTTTTACACGAGTTTCCGGATGCAGTTTTCCACAGGGTAGCTAAGGAATTGCTACTCGGTGATGAGGAGGTCCGCCGCCCGTGATTTGAGTAACGGGTTAAAAGGGTCATAACTTTGGATTCGACCGTTCGATCCCAATCAAAATTTTACACGTATTTTCGCAGGCCGTTTTCCTTGGGGTAGCTACAGAATCGCTACTCGGTGACGAGAAGGTCTGGTTGGCCAACCTTGAGTTAGGGGTCAAAAAGGCCATAATGTTTGTTCCCACCGTTGGATCGCTTTCACATTTTTACACGAGTTTCCATTTGTAGTTTTCCTCGGGGTAGATATGGAATCACTACTCGGTGATATCGAGCTCTGGACGGCCAAAATTGAGTAACGAGTAAAAAGTGCTATAACTTTTGATCCCACCGTTGGATCACACTTTAATTTTTTGCACGAGTTTCCGTAGGTCGTATTCCTTAGAGTAGCTATGGAATCGCTACTCAGAGACGAGGAGCTCTGGCTGGCAAAACTTGAGTAACGGGTTAAAAGGTTTGATCCCACCATTTGATCGCGCTCAAATTTTTACACAATTTTCAGCAATTTTATTTTATGGAAAAAAAAATGCCTACAGTAGAAGGTCTAATTAGTTATTTCTTTCATAGCCCCAAACATGCCAATATTAGCACTAATAGTACGTAAATGTAACTTGTTGGTCAAACAACTATTCAAAGTCCCTAGAGCTCCGGCTGTTTTCCTCGGGGTAGCTACGGAATCGCTACTCGGTGATGAGGAGGTCCGGTCGGCCAACCTTGAGTAAGGGGTCAAAATGTCTATAAAGTTTGATCCCAATGTTGGATCGCGCTAAAAAATTTTCACGAGTTTCCGGATGTAGTTTTCCTCGACGTTGCTACGGAATCGCTATGCCGTGACGAAGAGGTCTGGTCGGTTAACCATGAGTAAGGGGTCAAAAAGGCCATAATGTTTGATCCCACCGTTGGATCGCGCTCAAAATTTTACACGAGTTTCCGGATGCAGCTTTCCTTGGGGTAGCTACGGAATCGCTACTCGGAGACGAGGAGGTCTGGTCGGCAAACCTTGAGTAAGGGGTCAAAAGGGCCATAAAGTTTGACCCCACCGTTGGACCGCCCTTAAATTTGAACACGAGTTTCTGGATGCAGTTTTCCTCGGGTACCTACGGAATCGGTACTCGGTGAGGAGGAGGTCTGGTCGGCAAACCTTGAGTAAGGGGTCAAAAGGGCCAT
Organism: Populus x sibirica; assembly: GCA_019202695.1. NCBI lineage: Eukaryota > Viridiplantae > Streptophyta > Magnoliopsida > Malpighiales > Salicaceae > Populus > Populus x sibirica. The sequence goes on from JAGMVL010000801.1 coordinate 2,791,511, forward strand.
AACGTTTGATCCCACCGTTGGATCGCGCTCAAATATTTACACGAGTTTCCGGATGCAGTTTTCCTCGGGGTAGCTACGGAATCGCTACGCGGTGACGAGGAGGTCTGGTCGGGAAACCTTGAGCAAGGGGTCAAAAGGGCCATAACGTTTGACCCCACCGTTGGACCGCCCTGAAATTTTAACACGAGTTTTTGGATGCAGTTTTCCTCGGGTACCTACAGAATCGGTACTCGGAGAGGAGGAGGTCTGGTCGGCAAACCTTGAGTAAGGGGTCAAAAGGGCCATAATGTTTGACCCCACCATTGGATCGCCCTTAAATTTTTACACGAGTTTCCGGATGCAGTTTTCCTTGGGGTAGCTACGGAATCGCGACTTCGTGACGGGGAGGTCTGGTCGGCAAACCTTGAGTAAGGGGTCAAAAGGGCCATAATGTTTGACCCCACTGTTGGACCGCCCTTAAATTTTAACACGACTTTCCGGATGCAGTTTTCCTCGGGTAGCTACGGAATCGCTACTCGTTGACGAGTAAGTCAGGTCGGCCAACCTTGAGTAAGGGGTCAAAAGGGTCATAACGTTTGATCCCACCGTTGCATCGCGCTCAAATTTTTACATCAGTTTCCGGATGCAGTTTTCCTCGGGTAGCTACGGAATCGCTACTCGTTGACGAGGAGGTCAGGTCGGCCAACCTTGAGTAAAAGGTCCAAAGGGCCATAATGTTTGATACCACCATTGGATCGCGCTCTAATATATACACGAGTTTCCAGATGCAGTTTTCCTTGGGGTAGCTACGGAATCGCTACTTCGTGACGGGGAGGTCTGGTCGGCAAACCATGAGTAAGGGGTCAAAAGGGCCATAATGTTTGACCCCACCATTGGATCGCCCTTAAATTTTTACAAGAGTTTCTGGTTTCTGTTTTCCTCGACGTAGCTACGGAATCGCTACTCGTTGACATGGAGGTCGGGTCGGCCAACCTTGAGTAAGGGGTCAAAAGGGCCATAATGTTTGACCCCACCGTTGGATCGCCATTAAATTTTTACACGAGTTTTCGGATGCCCATTTCCTCGGGCATCTACGGAATCGGTACTCGGTGACGAGGAGGTCCGGTCGCCAAACCTTGAGTAAGGGGTAAAAAGGGCCATAATGTTTGGTACCACCGTTGGATCACACTCAAATATATACACGAGTTTCAGGTTGCAGTTTTCCTCGGGGTAGCTATGGAATCGCTACTCGATGACGGGGAGGTCCGGTCGGCGAACCTTGAGTAAGGGGTCAAAAGGGCCATAATGTTTGACCCCACCGTTGGATCGCCCTTAAATTTTTACACGAGTTTCCGGATGCCCGTTTCCTCGGGCATCTACAGAATCGATACTCGGTGACGAGGAGGTCCGGTCGCCAAACCTTGAGTAAGGGGTAAAAAGGGCCATAATGTTTGGTACCACCGTTGGATCACACTCAAATATATACACGAGTTTCGAGTTGCGGTTTTCCTCGGGGTAGCTATGGAATCGCTACTCGATGACGGGGGAGGTCCGGTCGGCGAACCTTGAGTAAGGGGTCAAAAGGGCCATAATGTTTGACCCCACCATTGGATCGCCCTTAAATTTTTACAAGAGTTTACGGTTTCTGTTTTCCTCGACGTAGCTACGGAATCGCTACTCGTTGACATGGAGGTCGAGTCGGCCAACCTTGAGTAAGGGGTCAAAAGGGCCATAATGTTTGACCCCACCGTTGGATCGCCATTAAATTTTTACACGAGTTTTCGGATGCCCATTTCCTCGGGCATCTACGGAATCGGTACTCGGTGACGAGGAGGTCCGGTCGCCAAACCTTGAGTAAGGGGTAAAAAGGGCCATAATGTTTGGTACCACCGTTGGATCACACTCAAATATATACACGAGTTTCAAGGTTGCAGTTTTCCTCGGGGTAGCTATGGAATCGCTACTCGATGACGGGGAGGTCTGGTCGGCGAACCTTGAGTAAGGGGTCAAAAGGGCCATAATGTTTGACCCCACCGTTGGATCGCCCTTAAATTTTTACACGAGTTTCCGGATGCCCGTTTCCTCGGGCATCTACGGAATCGATACTCGGTGACGAGGAGGTCCGGTCGCCAAACCTTGAGTAAGGGGTAAAAAGGGCCATAATGTTTGGTACCACCGTTGGATCACACTCAAATATATACACGAGTTTCGAGTTGCGGTTTTCCTCGGGGTAGCTATGGAATCGCTACTCGATGACGGGGAGGTCCGGGTCGGCGAACCTTGAGTAAGGGGTCAAAAGGGCCATAATGTTTGACCCCACCGTTGGATCGCCCTTAAATTTTTACATGAGTTTCCGGATGCCCTTTTCCTCGGGAATCTACGGAATCGCTACTAGGTGACGAGGAGGTCAGGTCGGCCAACCTTGAGTAAGGGGTCAAAAGGGCCATAAAGTTTGATCCCACGTTGGATCGCGCTCAAATTTTTACACGAGTTTCTGGTTTCTGTTTTCCTCGAGGTTGCTACGGAATTGCTACTCGTTGACAAGGAGGTCAGGTCGGCCAACCTTGAGTAAGGGGTCAAAAGGGCCATAATGTTTGATCCCAACGTTGGATCGCGCTAAAAAATTTTCACGAGTTTCCGGATGTAGTTTTCCTCGACGTTGCTATGGAATCGCTACTCCGTGAGGAGGAGGTCTGGTCGGCTAACCTTGAGTAAGGGGTCAAAAGGGCCATAACGTTTGATCCCACCGTTGGATCGCGCTCAAATGTTTACATGAGTTTCCGGATGCCGTTTTCCTCGGGGTAGCTACGGAATCGCTACTCGTTAACGAGGAGGTTAGGTCAGCCAACCTTGAGTAAGGGGTGAAAAGGGCCATAATGTTTGATACCACCGTTGGATCACGCTCAAATATATACACGAGTTTCTGGTTGTAATTTTCCTCGGGGTAGCTACGGAATCGCTACTCGGTGACGAGGAGGTCCGGTCGGCAAACCTTGAGTAAGGGGTCAGAAGGGCCATAAAGTTTGATACCACCGTTGGATCCTGCTCAAATATATACACGAGTTTCGGGTTGCGGTTTTCCTCGGGGTAGCTACGGAATCGCTACTCGATGACGGGGAGGTCTGGTCGGCAAACATGAGTAAGGGGTCAAAAGGGCCATAATGTTTGACCCCACCATTGGATCGCCCTTAAATTTTTACACGAGTTTATGGTTTCTGTTTTCCTCGAGGTAGCTACGGAATCGCTACTCGTTAACAAGGAGCTCAGGTCGGCCAACCTTGAGTAAGGGGTCAAAAGGGCCATAATGTTTGATACCACCGTTGGATCGCGCTCAAATATATACACGAGTTTCCGGATACAGTTTTCCTCGGGGTAGCTATGGAATCGCTACTCGGTGGCGAGGAGGTCTGGTCGGCTAACCTTGAGTAAGGGGTCAAAAGGGCCATAACGTTTGATCCCAACGTTGGATCGCGCTCAAATTTTCACGAGTTTCCGGATGCAGTTTTTGTTGGGGTAGCTATGGAATCGCTACTCGTTAACGAGGAGGTCAGGTCGGCCAACCTTGAGTAAGGTGTCAAAAGGGCCATAATGTTTGGTACCACCGTTGGATTCCGCTCAAATATATACACGAGTTTCGGTGTTGCAATTTTCCTCGGGGTAGCTACGGAATCGCTACTCGGTGACGGGGAGGTCTGGTCGGCAAACCTTGAGTAAGGGGTCAAAAGGGCCATAATGTTTGACCCCACCGTTGGATCGCCCTTAAATTTTTACACGAGTTTCGGATGCCCGTTTCCTCGGGCATCTAGAATCGATACTCGGTGACGAGGAGGTCCGGTCGCCAAACCTTGAGTAAGGGGTAAAAAGGGCCATAATGTTTGGTACCACCGTTGGATCACACTCAAATATATACACGAGTTTCAGGTTGCAGTTTTCCTCGGGGTAGCTATGGAATCGCTACTCGATGACGGGGAGGTCTGGTCGGCGAACCTTGAGTAAGGGGTCAAAAGGGCCATAATGTTTGACCCCACCGTTGGATCGCCCTTAAATTTTTACACGAGTTTCCGGATGCCCGTTTCCTCGGGCATCTACGGAATCGGTACTCGGTGACGAGGAGGTCCGGTCGCCAAACCTTGAGTAAGGGGTAAAAAGGGCCATAATGTTTGGTACCACCGTTGGATCACACTCAAATATATACACGAGTTTCAGGTTGCAGTTTTCCTCGGGGTAGCTATGGAATCGCTACTCGATGACGGGGAGGTCTGGTCGGCGAACCTTGAGTAAGGGGTCAAAAGGGCCATAATGTTTGACCCCACCATTGGATCGCCCTTAAATTTTTACAAGAGTTTCTGGTTTCTGTTTTCCTCGACGTAGCTACGGAATCGCTACTCGTTGACATGGAGGTCAGGTCGGCCAACCTTGAGTAAGGGGTCAAAAGGGCCATAATGTTTGACCCCACCGTTGGATCGCCATTAAATTTTTACACGAGTTTTCGGATGCCCATTTCCTCGGGCATCTACGGAATCGGTACTCGGTGACGAGGAGGTCCGGTCGCCAAACCTTGAGTAAGGGGTAAAAAGGGCCATAATGTTTGGTACCACCGTTGGATCAAGCTCAAATATATACACGAGTTTCAGGTTGCAGTTTTCCTCGGGGTAGCTATGGAATCGCTACTCCATGATGGGGAGGTCTGGTCGGCGAACCTTGAGTAAGGGGTCAAAAGGGCCATAATGTTTGACAGCACCGTTGGATCGCCCTTAAATTTTTACATGAGTTTCCGGATGCCCTTTTCCTCGGGCATCTACGGAATCGGTACTAGGTGACGAGGAGGTCAGGTCGGCCAACCTTGAGTAAGGGGTCAAAAGGGCCATAATGTTTGATACCACCGTTGGATCAAGCTCAAATATATACACGAGTTTCAGGTTGTAATTTTCCTCGGCGTAGCAACGGAATCGCTACTCGTTAACGAGGAGGTCGAGTCGGCCAACCTTGAGTAAGGTGTCAAAAGGGCCATAATGTTTGGTACCACCGTTGGATCCCGCTCAAATATATACACGAGTTTCGAGTTGCAATTTTCCTCGGGGTAGCTACGGAATCGCTACTCGGTGACGGGGAGGTCTGGTCGGCAAACCTTGAGTAAGGGGTCAAAAGGGCCATAATGTTTGACCCCACCGTTGGATCGCCCTTAAATTTTTACACGAGTTTTCGGATGCCCGTTTCCTCGGGCATCTACGGAATCCGGTACTCGGTGACGAGGAGGTCCGGTCGCCAAACCTTGAGTAAGGGGTAAAAAGGGCCATAATGTTTGGTACCACCGTTGGATCACACTCAAATATATACACGAGTTTCAGGTTGCAGTTTTCCTCGGGGTAGCTATGGAATCGCTACTCGATGACGGGGAGGTCTGGTCGGCAAACCTTGAGTATGGGGTCAAAAGGGCCATAATGTTTGACCCCACCATTGGATCGCCCTTAAATTTTTACAAGAGTTTCTGGTTTCTGTTTTCCTCGAGGTAGCTACGGAATCGCTACTCGTTGACAAGGAGGTCAGGTTGGCCAACCTTGAGTAAGTGGTCAAAAGGGCCATAATGTTTCACCCCACCGTTGGATCGCCATTAAATTTTTACACGAGTTTCCGGATGCCCATTTCCTCGGGCATCTACGGAATCGGTACTCGGTGACGAGGAGGTCCGGTCGCCAAACCTTGAGTAAGGGTAAAAAGGGCCATAATGTTTGGTACCACCGTTGGATCACACTCAAATATATACACGAGTTTCAGGTTGCAGTTTTCCTCGGGGTAGCTATGGAATCGCTACTCCATGATGGGGAGGTCTGGTCGGCGAACCTTGAGTAAGGGGTCAAAAGGGCCATAATGTTTGACCCCACCGTTGAATCGCCCTTAAATTTTTACATGAGTTTCCGGATGCCCTTTTCCTCGGGCATCTACGGAATCGGTACTAGGTGACGAGGAGGTCAGGTCGGCCAACCTTGAGTAAGGGGTCAAAAGGGCCATAAAGTTTGATCCCACGTTGGATCGCGCTCAAATTTTTACACGAGTTTCTGGTTTCTGTTTTCCTCGAGGTTGCTACGGAATTGCTACTCATTGACAAGGAGGTCAGGTCGGCCAACCTTGAGTAAGGGGTCAAAAGGGCCATAAAGTTTGATCCCACGTTGGACCGCGCTCAAATTTTTACACTAGTTTCTGGTTTCTGTTTTCCTCGGGGTAGCTACGGAATCGCTCCTCGGTGGGTAGGAGGCTGGTCGGCCAACCTTGAGTATGGGGTCAAAAGGGCCATAATGTTTGATCCCAACGTTGGATCGCGCTAAATTTTTTTCACGAGTTTCCGGATGTAGTTTTCCTCGACGTTGCTATGGAATCGCTACTCCGTGACGAGGAGGTCTGGTCGGCTAACCTTGAGTAAGGGGTCAAAAGGGCCATAACGTTTGATCCCACCGTTGGATCGCGCTCAAATTTTTACATGAGTTTTCGGTTGCAGTTTTCCTCGGGGTAGCTATGGAATCGCTACTCGTTAACGAGGAGGTCAGGTCGGCCAACCTTGAGTAAGGTGTCAAAAGGGCCATAATGTTTGGTACCACCGTTGGATCCCGCTCAAATATATACACGAGTTTCAGGTTGCAATTTTCCTCGGGGTAGCTACGGAATCGCTACTCGGTGACGGGGAGGTCTGGGTCGGCAAACCTTGAGTAAGGGGTCAAAAGGGCCATAATGTTTGACCCCACCGTTGGATCGCCCTTAAATTTTTACACGAGTTTCCGGATGCCCGTTTCCTCGGGCATCTACGGAATCGGTACTCGGTGACGAGGAGGTCTGGTCGGCTAACCTTGAGTAAGGGGTCAAAAGGGCCATAACGTTTGATCCCACCGTTGGATCGCGCTCAAATGTTTACATGAGTTTCTCGGATGCCGTTTTCCTCGGGGTAGCTACGGAATCGCTACTCGTTAACGAGGAGGTTAGGTCAGCCAACCTTGAGTAAGGGGTCAAAAGGGCCATAATGTTTGATACCACCGTTGGATCACGCTCAAATATATACACGAGTTTCAAGGTTGTAATTTTCCTCGGGGTAGCTACGGAATCGCTACTCGGTGACGAGGAGGTCCGGTCGGCAAACCTTGAGTAAGGGGTCAGAAGGGCCATCAAGTTTGATACCACCGTTGGATCCCGCTCAAATATATACACGAGTTTCAGGTTGCAGTTTTCCTCGGGGTAGCTATGGAATCGCTACTCGTTAACGAGGAGGTCAGGTCGGCCAACCTTGAGTAAGGTGTCAAAAGGGCCATAATGTTTGGTACCACGTTGGATCGCGCTCAAATTTTTACATGAGTTTTCGGCTGTAGTTTTCCTCGGGGTAGCTATGGAATCGCTACTCGTTAACGAGGAGGTCAGGTCGGCCAACCTTGAGTAAGGTGTCAAAAGGGCCATAATGTTTGGTACCACCGTTGGATCCCGCTCAAATATATACACGAGTTTCAAGGTTGCAATTTTCCTCGGGGTAGCTACGGAATCGCTACTCGGTGACGGGGAGGTCTGGTTGGCAAACCTTGAGTAAGGGGTCAAAAGGGCCATAATGTTTGATCCCAACGTTGGATCGCGCTAAAAGTTTTTCACGTGTTTCCGGATGTAGTTTTCCTCGACGTTGCTATGGAATCGCTACTCCGTGACGAGGAGGTCTGGTCGGCTAACCTTGAGTAAGGGGTCAAAAGGGCCATAACGTTTGATCCCACCGTTGGATCGCGCTCAAATGTTTACATGAGTTTCCGGATGCCGTTTTCCTCGGGGTAGCTACGGAATCGTTACTCGTTAACGAGGAGGTTAGGTCAGCCAACCTTGAGTAAGGGGTCAAAAGGGCCATAATGTTTGATACCACCGTTGGATCACGCTCAAATATATACACGAGTTTCAGGTTGTAATTTTCCTCGGGGTAGCTACGGAATCGCTACTCGGTGACGAGGAGGTCCGGTCGGCAAACCTTGAGTAAGGGGTCAGAAGGGCCATCAAGTTTGATACCACCGTTGGATCCCGCTCAAATATATACACGAGTTTCAAGGTTGCGGTTTTCCTCGGGGTAGCTATGGAATCGCTACTCGTTAACGAGGAGGTCAGGTCGGCCAACCTTGAGTAAGGTGTCAAAAGGGCCATAATGTTTGGTACCACCGTTGGATCCCGCTCAAATATATACACGAGTTTCAGGTTGCAATTTTCCTCGGGGTAGCTACGGAATCGCTACTCGGTGACCGGGGAGGTCGGGTCGGCAAACCATGAGTAAGGGGTCAAAAGGGCCATAATGTTTGACCCCACCGTTGGATCGTCCTTAAATTTTTACACGAGTTTCCGGATGCCCTTTTCCTCGGGCATCTACGGAATCGGTACTCGGTGACGAGGAGGTCCGGCCGCCAAACCTTGAGTAAGGGGTAAAAAGGGCCATAATGTTTTGTACCACCGTTGGATCACGCTCAAATATATACACGAGTTTCAGGTTGTAATTTTCCTCGGGGTAGCTACGGAATCGCTACTCGGTGACGAGGAGGTCCCGGTCGGCAAACCTTGAGTAAGGGGTCGAAGGGCCATCAAGTTTGATACCACCGTTGGATCCCGCTCAAATATATACACGAGTTTCGGGTTGCGGTTTTCCTCGGGGTAGCTATGGAATCGCTACTCGTTAACGAGGAGGTCGGGTCGGCCAACCTTGAGTAAGGTGTCAAAAGGGCCATAATGTTTGGTACCACCGTTGGATCCCGCTCAAATATATACACGAGTTTCAGGTTGCAGTTTTCCTCGGGGTAGCTATGGAATCGCTACTCGTTAACGAGGAGGTCAGGTCGGCCAACCTTGAGTAAGGTGTCAAAAGGGCCATAATGTTTGGTACCACCGTTGGATCCCGCTCAAATATATACACGAGTTTCAGGTTGCAGTTTTCCTCGGGGTAGCTACGGAATCGCTACTCGATGACGGGGAGGTCTGGTCGGCAAACCTTGAGTAAGGGGTCAAAAGGGCCATAATGTTTGACCCCACCATTGGATCGCCCTTAAATTTTAACACGAGTTTCTAGTTTCTGTTTTCCTCGAGGTAGCTACGGAATCGCTACTCGTTGACAAGGAGGTCAGGTCGGCCAACCTTGAGTAAGGGGTCAAAAGGGCCATAATGTTTGATCCCAACGTTGGATCGCGCAAAAAAATTTTCACGAGTTTCCGGATGTAGTTTTCCTCGACGTTGCTATGGAATCGCTACTCCGTGACGAGGAGGTCTGGTCGGCTAACCTGGAGTAAGGGGTCAAAAGGGCCATAACGTTTGATCCCACCGTTGGATCGCGCTCAAATTTTTACACGAGTTTCCGGATGCCGTTTTCCTCGGGGTAACTACGGACTCGCTACTCGTTAAGGAGGAGGTTAGGTCAGCCAACCTTGAGTAAGGGGTCAAAAGGGCCATAATGTTTGATACCACCGTTGGATCACGCTCAAATATATACACGACTTTCAGGTTGTAATTTTCCTCGGGGTAGCTACGGAATCGCTACTCGGTGACGGGGAGGTCTGGTCGGCAAACATGAGTAAGGGGTCAAAAGGGCCATAATGTTTGACACCACCATTGGATCGCCCTTAAATTTTTACACGAGTTTCTGGTTTCTATTTTCCTAGAGGTAGCTACGGAATCGATACTCGTTGACAAGGAGGTTAGGTCGGCCAACCTTGAGTAAGGGGTCAAAAGGGCCATATCGTTTGATACCACCGTTGGATCGCGCTCAAATTTTTACATGAGTTTCCAGATACAGTTTTCCTCGGGGTAGCTACGGAATCGCTACTCGGTGACGAGGAGGTCTGGTCGGCCAACCTTGAGTAAGGGGTCAAAATGTCTATAAAGTTTGATACCAACGTTGGATCGTGCTAAAATTTTTTCACGAGTTTACGCATGTAGTTTTCCTCGGCGTTGCTACGGAATCGCTACTCCGTGACGAGGAGGTCTGGTCGGCGAACCTTGAGTAAGTGGTCAAAAGGGCCATAACGTTTGATACCACCGTTGGATCGCGCTCACATATATACACGAGTTTCAGGTTGCAGTTTTCCTCGGGGTAGCTACGGAATCGCTACTCTGTGACGGGGAGGTCTGGTGGGCAAACCTTGAGTACGGGGTCAAAAGGGCCATAATGTTTGATCCCAACGTTGGATCGCGCTAAAAATTTTTCACGAGTTTACAGATGTAGTTTTCCTCGACGTTGCTATGGAATCGCTACTCCGTGACGAGGAGGTCTGGTCGGCTAACCTTGAGTAAGGGGTCAAAAGGGCCATAACGTTTGATCCCACCGTTGTATCGCGCTCAAATTTTTACACGAGTTTCCGGATGCCATTTTCCTCGGGGTAACTATGGAATCGCTACTCGTTAACGAGGAGGTTAGGTCAGCCAACCTTGAGTAAGGGGTCAAAAGGGCCATAATGTTTGATACCACCGTTGGATCACGCTCAAATATATACACGAAGTTTCAGGTTGTAATTTTCCTCGGGGTAGCTACGGAATCGCTACTCGGTGACGAGGAGGTCCGGTCGGCAAACCTTTAGTAAGGGGTCAGAAGGGCCATAAAGTTTGATACCACCGTTGGATCCCGCTCAAATATATACACGAGTTTCGGGTTGCGGTTTTCCTCGGGGTAGCTACGGAATCGCTACTCGATGACGGGGAGGTCTGGTCGGCAAACATGAGTAAGGGGTCAAAAGGGCCATAATGTTTGACCCCACTATTGGATCGCACTTAAATTTTTACACGAGTTTCTGGTTTCTATTTTTCTCGAGGTAGCTACAGAATCGATACTCGTTGACAAGGAGGTCAGGTCGGCCAACCTTGAGTAAGGGGTTAAAAGGGCCATAATGTTTGATCCCAATGTTGGATCGCGCTAAAAAATTTTCACGAGTTTCCAGATGTAGTTTTCCTCGACGTTGCTATGGAATCGCTACTCCGTGACGAGGAGGTCTGGCCGGCTAACCTTGAGTAAGGGGTCAAAAGGGCCATAACGTTTGATCCCACCGTTGCATCGCGCTCAAATTTTTACACGAGTTTCCGGATGCCGTTTTCCTCGGGGTAACTATGGAATCGCTACTCGTTAACGAGGAGGTTAGGTCGGCCAACCTTGAGTAAGGGGTCAAAAGGGCCATAATGTTTGATACCACCGTTGGATCACGCTCAAATATATACACGAGTTTCGGGTTGTAATTTTCCTCGGGGTAGCTACGGAATCGCTACTCGGTGACGAGGAGGTCCGGTCGGCAAACCTTTAGTAAGGGGTCAGAAGGGCCATAAAGTTTGATACCACCGTTGGATCCCGCTCAAATATATACACGAGTTTCAGGTTGCAGTTTTCCTCGGGGTAGCTACGGAATCGCTACTCGATGACGGGGAGGTCTGGTCGGCAAACATGAGTTAGGGGTCAAAAGGGCCATAATGTTTGACACCACCATTGGATCGCCCTTAAATTTTTACACGAGTTTCTGGTTTCTATTTTCCGCGAGGTAGCTACGGAATCGATACTCGTTGACAAGGAGGTCAGGTCGGCCAACCTTGAGTAAGGGGTCAAAAGGGCCATAATGTTTGATACCACCGTTGGATCGCGATCAAATATATACACGAGTTTCCAGATACAGTTTTCCTCGGGGTAGCTACGGAATCGCTACTCGGTGACGAGGAGGTCTGGTCGGCCAACCTTGAGTAAGGGGTCAAAATGTCTATAAAGTTTGATACCAACGTTGGATCGTGCTAAAAATTTTACACGAGTTTACGCATGTAGTTTTCCTCGGCGTTGCTACGGAATCGCTACTCCGTGACGAGGAGGTCTGGTCGGCGAACCTTGAGTAAGTGGTCAAAAGGGCCATAACGTTTGATACCACCGTTGGATCGCGCTCACATATATACACGAGTTTCGGGTTGCGGTTTTCCTCGGGGTAGCTACGGAATCGCTACTCGTGACGGGGAGGTCGGTGGGCAAACCTTGAGTACGGGGTCAAAAGGGCCATAATGTTTGATCCCAACGTTGGATCGCGCTAAAATTTTTTCACGAGTTTACAGATGTAGTTTTCCTCGACGTTGCTATGGAATCGCTACTCCGTGACGAGGAGGTCTGGTCGGCTAACCTTGAGTAAGGGGTCAAAAGGGCCATAACGTTTGATCCCACCGTTGCATCGCGCTCAAATTTTTACACGAGTTTCCGGATGCCGTTTTCCTCGGGGTAACTATGGAATCGCTACTCGTTAACGAGGAGGTTAGGTCAGCCAACCTTGAGTAAGGGGTCAAAAGGGCCATAATGTTTGATACCACCGTTGGATCACGCTCAAATATATACACTAGTTTCTGGTTTCTATTTTCCTCGAGGTAGCTACGGAATCGCTACTCGGTGACGAGGAGGTCCGGTCGGCAAACCTTGAGTAAGGGGTCAGAAGGGCCATAAAGTTTGATACCACCGTTGGATCCCGCTCAAATATATACACGAGTTTCGGGTTGCAGTTTTCCTCGGGGTAGCTACGGAATCGCTACTCGATGACGGGGAGGTCGGTCGGCAAACATGAGTAAGGGGTCAAAAGGGCCATAATGTTTGACCCCACCATTGGATCGCACTTAAATTTTTACACGAGTTTCGGTTTCTATTTTCCTCGAGGTAGCTACGGAATCGATACTCGTTGACAAGGAGGTCAGGTCGGCCAACCTTGAGTAAGGGGTCAAAAGGGCCATAATGTTTGATACCACCGTTGGATCGCGCTCAAATATAGACACGAGTTTCGGATACGGTTTTCCTCGGGGTAGCTACGGAATCGCTACTCGGTGGCGAGGAGGTCCGGTCGGCCAACCTTGAGTAAGGGGTCAAAATGTCTATAAAGTTTGATCCCAACGTTGGATCGCGCTAAAATTTTTTCACGAGTTTCCGGAAGTAGTTTTCCTCGACGTTGCTATAGAATCGCTACTTCGTGACGAGGAGGTCTGGTCGGCTAACCTTGAGTAAGGGGTCAAAAGGGCCACAATGTTTGATACCACCGTTGGATCACGCTCAAATATATACACGAGTTTCAGGTTGTAATTTTCCTCGGGGTAGCTACGGAATCGCTACTCGGTGACGAGGAGGTCCGGTCGGCAAACCTTTAGTAAGAGGTCGAAGGGCCATAAAGTTTGATACCACCGTTGGATCCCGCTCAAATATATACACGAGTTTCGGGTTGCGGTTTTCCTCGGGGTAGCTACGGAATCGCTACTCGATGACGGGGAGGTCGCGGTCGGCAAACATGAGTAAGGGGTCAAAAGGGCCATAATGTTTGACACCACCATTGGATCGCCCTTAAATTTTTACACGAGTTTCTGGTTTCTATTTTCCTCGAGGTAGCTATAGAATCGATACTCGTTGACAAGGAGGTCAGGTCGGCCAACCTTGAGTAAGGGGTCAAAAGGGCCATAAGGTTTGATACCACCGTTGGATCGCGCTCAAATATATACACGAGTTTCCGGATACGGTTTTCCTCGGGGTAGCTACGGAATCGCTACTCGGTGGCGAGGAGGTCTGCGTCGGCAAACATGAGTAAGGGGTCAAAAGGGCCATAATGTTTGACCCCACCATTGGATCGCACTTAAATTTTTACACGAGTTTCTGGTTTCTATTTTCCTCGAGGTAGCTACAGAATCGATACTCGTTGACAAGGAGGTCAGGTCGGCCAACCTTGAGTAAGGGGTCAAAAGGGCCATAATGTTTGATACCACCGTTGGATCGCGCTCAAATATAGACACGAGTTTCTGGATACAGTTTTCCTCGGGGTAGCTACGGAATCGCTACTCGGTGGCGAGGAGGTCTGGTCGGCCAACCTTGAGTAAGGGGTCAAAATGTCTATAAAGTTTGATCCCAACGTTGGATCGCGCTAAAATTTTTTCACGAGTTTCGGAAGTAGTTTTCCTCGACGTTGCTATAGAATCGCTACTTCGTGACGAGGAGGTCTGGTCGGCTAACCTTGAGTAAGGGGTCAAAAGGGCCACAATGTTTGATACCACTTCGTTGGATCACGCTCAAATATATACACGAGTTTCGAAGGTTGTAATTTTCCTCGGGGTAGCTACGGAATCGCTACTCGGTGACGAGGAGGTCCGGTCGGCAAACCTTTAGTAAGAGGTCGAAGGGCCATAAAGTTTGATACCACCGTTGGATCCCGCTCAAATATATACACGAGTTTCGGGTTGCGGTTTTCCTCGGGGTAGCTACGGAATCGCTACTCGATGACGGGGAGGTCTGGTCGGCAAACATGAGTAAGGGGTCAAAAGGGCCATAATGTTTGACACCACCATTGGATCGCCCTTAAATTTTTACACGAGTTTCGGTTTCTATTTTCCTCGAGGTAGCTATAGAATCGATACTCGTTGACAAGGAGGTCAGTCGGCCAACCTTGAGTAAGGGGTCAAAAGGGCCATAAGGTTTGATACCACCGTTGGATCGCGCTCAAATATATACACGAGTTTCCGGATACAGTTTTCCTCGGGGTAGCTACGGAATCGCTACTCGGTGGCGAGGAGGTCTGGTCGGCAAACATGAGTAAGGGGTCAAAAGGGCCATAATGTTTGACCCCACCATTGGATCGCACTTAAATTTTTACACGAGTTTCTGGTTTCTATTTTCCTCGAGGTAGCTACGGAATCGATACTCGTTGACAAGGAGGTCGGGTCGGCCAACCTTGAGTAAGGGGTCAAAAGGGCCATAATGTTTGATACCACCGTTGGATCGCGCTCAAATATAGACACGAGTTTCGGATACGGTTTTCCTCGGGGTAGCTACGGAATCGCTACTCGGTGGCGAGGAGGTCCGGTCGGCCAACCTTGAGTAAGGGGTCAAAATGTCTATAAAGTTTGATCCCAACGTTGGATCGCGCTAAAATTTTTTCACGAGTTTCCGAAGTAGTTTTCCTCGACGTTGCTATAGAATCGCTACTTCGTGACGAGGAGGTCTGGTCGGCTAACCTTGAGTAAGGGGTCAAAAGGGCCACAATGTTTGATACCACCGTTGGATCACGCTCAAATATATACACGAGTTTCAGGTTGTAATTTTCCTCGGGGTAGCTACGGAATCGCTACTCGGTGACGAGGAGGTCCGGTCGGCAAACCTTTAGTAAGAGGTCAGAAGGGCCATAAAGTTTGATACCACCGTTGGATCCCGCTCAAATATATACACGAGTTTCAGGTTGCAGTTTTCCTCGGGGTAGCTACGGAATCGCTACTCGATGACGGGGAGGTCTGGTCGGCAAACATGAGTAAGGGGTCAAAAGGGCCATAATGTTTGACACCACCATTGGATCGCCCTTAAATTTTTACACGAGTTTCTGGTTTCTATTTTCCTCGAGGTAGCTATAGAATCGATACTCGTTGACAAGGAGGTCAGGTCGGCCAACCTTGAGTAAGGGGTCAAAAGGGCCATAACGTTTGATCCCACCGTTGGATCGCGCTCAAATTTTTACACGAGTTTCCGGATGCCGTTTTCCTCGGGGTAACTACGGAATCGCTACTCGTTAACGAGGAGGTTAGGTCGGCCAACCTTGAGTAAGGTGTCAAAAGGGCCATAATGTTTGGTACCACCGTTGGATCCCGCTCAAATATATACACGAGTTTCAGGTTGCAATTTTCCTCGGGGTAGCTACGGAATCGCTACTCGGTGACGGGGAGGTCTGGTCGGCAAACCTTGAGTAAGGGGTCAAAAGGGCCATAATGTTTGACCCCACCGTTGGATCACCCTTAAATTTTTACACGAGTTTCCGGATGCCCTTTTCCTTCGGCATCTACGGAATCGGTACTCGGTGACGAGGAGGTCCGGTCGCCAAACCTTGAGTAAGGGGTAAAAAGGGCCATAATGTTTTGTACCACCGTTGGATCACACTCAAATATATACACGAGTTTCAGGTTGCGTTTTCCTCGGGGTAGCTACGAAATCGCTACTCGATGACGGGGAGGTCTGGTCGGCAAACCTTGAGTAAGGGGTCAAAAGGGCCATAATGTTTGACCCCACCATTGGATCGCCCTTAAATTTTGACACGAGTTTCGGTTTCTGTTTTCCTCGAGGTAGCTACGGAATCGCTACTTGTTGACAAGGAGGTCAGGTCGGCCAACCTTGAGTAAGGGGTCAAAAGGGCCATAATGTTTGACCCCACCATTGGATCGCCCTTAAATTTTGACACGAGTTTCTGGTTTCTATTTTCCTCGAGGTAGCTACGGAATCGCTACTCGTTGACAAGGAGGTCAGGTCGGCCAACCTTGAGTAAGGGGTCAAAAGGGCCATAATGTTTGATCCCAACGTTGGATCGCCCTAAAAATTTTTCATGAGTTTCCGGATGTAGTTTTCCTCGACGTTGCTATGGAATCGCTACTCCGTGACGAGGAGGTCTGGTCGGCTAACCTTCGCAAGGGGTCAAAAGGGCCATAACGTTTGATCCCACCGTTGGATCGCGCTCAAATTTTTACACGAGTTTCCGGATGCCGTTTTCCTCGGGGTAACTACGGAATCGCTACTCGTTAACGAGGAGGTTAGGTCGACCAACCTTGAGTAAGGGGTCAAAAGGGCCATAATGTTTGATACCACCGTTGGATCACGCTCAAATATATACACGAGTTTCAGGTTGTAATTTTCCTCGGGGTAGCTATGGAATCGCTACTCGGTGACGAGGAGGTCCGGTCGGCGAACCTTGAGTAAGGGGTCGAAGGGCCATAAAGTTTGATACCACCGTTGGATCCCGCTCAAATATATACACGAGTTTCAGGTTGCAGTTTTCCTCGGGGTAGCTACGGAATCGCTACTCGATGACGGGGAGGTTTGGTCGGCAAACATGAGTAAGGGGTTAAAAGGGCCATAATGTTTGACCCCACCATTGGATCGCCCTTAAATTTTTACACGAGTTTCTGGTTTCTGTTTTCCTCGAGGTAGCTACGGAATCGCTACTCGTTGACAAGGAGGTCGGGTCGGCCAACCTTGAGTAAGGGGTCAAAAGGGCCATAATGTTTGATACCGCCGTTGGATCGCGATCAAATATATACACGAGTTTCAGATACAGTTTTCCTCGGGGTAGCTACGGAATCGCTACTCGGTGACGAGGAGGTCTGGTCGGCCAACCTTGAGTAAGGGGTCAAAATGTCTATAAAGTTTGATACCAACGTTGGATCGTGCTAAAAGTTTTACACGAGTTTACGAATGTAGTTTTCCTCGGCGTTGCTACGGAATCGCTACTCCGTGACGAGGAGGTCTGGTCGGCAAACCTTGAGTAAGTGGTCAAAAGGGCCATAACGTTTGATACCACCGTTGGATCGCGCTCACATATATACACGAGTTTCGGGTTGCGGTTTTCCTCGGGGTAGCTACGGAATTGCTACTCCGTGACGGGGAGGTCTGGTGGGCAAACCTTGAGTAAGGGGTCAAAAGGGCCATAATGTTTGACCCCAACGTTGGATCGCGCTAAAAATTGTTCACGAGTTTCCAGATGTAGTTTTCCTCGACGTTGCTATGGAATCGCTACTCCGTGAGGAGGAGGTCTGGTCGGCTAACCTTCGTAAAGGGGTCAAAAGGGCCATAACGTTTGATCCCACTGTTGGATCGCGCTCAAATTTTTACACGAGTTTCCGGATGCCGTTTTCCTCGGGGTAACTACGGAATCGCTACTCGTTAACGAGGAGGTTAGGTCAGCCAACCTTGAGTAAGTGGTCAAAAGGGCCATAATGTTTGATACCACCGTTGGATCACGCTCAAATATATACATGAGTTTCAGTGTTGTAATTTTCCTCGGGGTAGCTATGGAATCGCTACTCGGTGACGAGGAGGTCCGGTCGGCGAACCTTGAGTAAGGGGTCGGAAGGGCCATAAAGTTTGATACCACCGTTGGATCCCGCTCAAATATATACACGAGTTTCGGGTTGCGGTTTTCCTCGGGGTAGCTACGGAATCGCTACTCGATGATGGGGAGGTTTGGTCGGCAAACATGAGTAAGGGGTTAAAAGGGCCATAATGTTTGACCCCACCATTGGATCGCCCTTAAATTTTTACACGAGTTTCTCGTTTCTGTTTTCCTCGAGGTAGCTACGGAATCGCTACTCGTTGACAAGGAGGTCAGGTCGGCCAACCTTGAGTAAGGGGTCAAAAGGGCCATAATGTTTGACCCCACTGTTGGATCGCCCTTAAATTTTTACATGAGTTTCCGGATGCCCTTTTCCTCGGGCATCTACGGAATCGGTACTAGGTGACGAGGAGGTCAGGTCGACCAACCTTGAGTAAGGGGTCAAAAGGGCCATAAAGTTTGATCCCACGTTGGATCGCGCTCAAATTTTTACACGAGTTTCGGTTTTGTTTTCCTCGAGGTTGCTACGGAATTGCTACTCGTTGACAAGGAGGTCAGTCGGCCAACCTTGAGTAAGGGGTCAAAAGGGCCATAATGTTTGATCCCAACGTTGGATCGCGCTAAAAATTTTTCACGAGTTTCCGGATGTAGTTTTCCTCGACGTTGCTATGGAATCGCTACTCCGTGAGGAGGAGGTCTCGGTCGGCTAACCTTCGTAAGGGGTCAAAAGGGCCATAACGTTTGATCCCACCGTTGGATCGCGCTCAAATTTTTACACGAGTTTCCGGATGCCGTTTTCCTCGGGGTAACTACGGAATCGCTACTCGTTAACGAGGAGGTTAGGTCAGCCAACCTTGAGTAAGTGGTCAAAAGGGCCATAATGTTTGATACCACCGTTGGATCACGCTCAAATATATACATGAGTTTCAGGTTGTAATTTTCCTCGGGGTAGCTATGGAATCGCTACTCGGTGACGAGGAGGTCCGGTCGGCGAACCTTGAGTAAGGGGTCAGAAGGGCCATAAAGTTTGATACCACCGTTGGATCCCGCTCAAATATATACACGAGTTTCAGGTTGCAGTTTTCCTCGGGGTAGCTACGGAATCGCTACTCGATGACGGGGAGGTTTGGTCGGCAAACATGAGTAAGGGGTTAAAAGGGCCATAATGTTTGACCCCACCATTGGATCGCCCTTAAATTTTTACACGAGTTTCGGTTTCGTTTTCCTCGAGGTAGCTACGGAATCGCTACTCGTTGACAAGGAGGTCAGTCGGCCAACCTTGAGTAAGGGGTCAAAAGGGCCATAATGTTTGATACCACCGTTGGATCGCGATCAAATATATACACGAGTTTCCGGATACGGTTTTCCTCGGGGTAGCTACGGAATCGCTACTCGGTGACGAGGAGGTCTGGTCGGCCAACCTTGAGTAAGGGGTCAAAATGTCTATAAAGTTTGATACCAACGTTGGATCGTGCTAAAAGTTTTACACGAGTTTACGAATGTAGTTTTCCTCGGCATTGCTACGGAATCGCTACTCCGTGACGAGGAGGTCTGGTCGGCGAACCTTGAGTAAGTGGTCAAAAGGGCCATAACGTTTGATACCACCGTTGGATCGCGCTCACATATATACACGAGTTTCAGGTTGCAGTTTTCCTCGGGGTAGCTACGGAATTGCTACTCTGTGACGGGGAGGTCTGGTGGGCAAACCTTGAGTAAGGGGTCAAAAGGGCCATAATGTTTGACCCCAACGTTGGATCGCGCTAAAAAATTTTCACGAGTTTCCGAATGTAGTTTTCCTCGACGTTGCTATGGAATCGCTACTCGTTGACGAGGAGGTCAGGCGGCCAACCTTGGGTTAGGGGTCAAAAGGGCCATAATATTTGATACCACCGTTGGATCGCGCTCAAATATATACACGAGTTTCCGGATACAGTTTTCCTTGGGTTAGCTACGGAATCGCTACTTCATGACGGGGAGGTCTGGTCGGCAAACCTTAAGTAAGGGGTCAAAAGGGCCATAATGTTTGACCCCACCGTTGGACCGCCCTTAAATTTTAACACGACTTTCCGGATGCAGTTTTCCTCGGGTGGCTACGGAATCGCTACTCGTTGACGAGAAGGTCAGGTCGGCCAACCTTGAGTAAGGGGTCAAAAGGGCCATAATGTTTGACCCCATCGTTGGATCGCCCTTAAATGTTTACACGAGTTTCCAGATGCAGTTTTCCTTGGCGATGCTATGGAATCGCTACTCGGTGGCGAGAAGGTCTGGTCGGCCAACCTTGACTAAGGGGTCAAAATGGCCTTAAAGTTTGATACCACCGTTGGATCGCGCTCAAGTATATACACGAGTTTCCGGATACAGTTTTCCTCGGGTTAGCTACGGAATCGCTACTTCGTGACGAGGAGGTCAGGTCGGCCAACCTTGAGTAAGGGGTCAAAATGTCTATAAAGTTTGATACCACCGTTGGATCGCGCTCAAATATATACACGAGTTTCCGGATACAGTTTTCCTCGGCGTTGCTACGGAATCGCTACTCCGTGACGAGGAGGTCTGGTCGGCGAACCTTGAGTAAGGGGTCAAAAGGGCCATAATGTTTGATACCACCGTTGGATCGCGCTCGAATTTTTACACAAGTTTCCGGATGCAGTTTTCCTTGGGGTAGCTACGGAATCGCTACTCGGTGACGAGGAGGTCTGGTCGGCAAACCTTGAGTAAGGGGTCAAAAGGGCCATAATGTTTGACCCCACCGTTGGATCGCGATCAAATGTATACACGAGTTTCGGGATGCACTTTTCCTCGGGTAGCTACGGAATCGCTACTCGGTGACGAGGAGGTCTGGTCGGCCAACCTTGAGTAAGGTGTCAGAATGGCCATAAAGTTTGATCCCACCGTTGGATCGCGCTCAAATTTTAACACGAGTTTCCGGATGCAGTTTTGTAAACCCCGGGGAAAAATAAAGGTTGCTTAGATTGCAAACTAACTACATGAGAAATAAAAGTGAAGAAATTCATGCATATGGTTAAATAAAAACGGGAATTTAGAAATTTTTGGATATAAGTTTATGGACGAAATATTTCGAGACAATATAAATCAACCCGAAAATGTTGAGGGTTGGATTAAATTAAAGAAAATAAGATAAACTAAAAAGAAGTGGGGGCAAAACGAATACATTTAAAGAAAATGGGGTCTAAATGCAAATAAGAATAATTATAGAGCATAAATACTACTCTTCTTACCAAAAATAGATCTGCAACTATCGTGAAGAAAGAAGAGAGGGAGTTTTGGTATCTATTTCTACATATCAAGAGAGAAACACAAAAATTTCAAGAACCCATCCAAGATTAAGGGTTTATAGATGGAATAAACACTTGTGGGCAAGTGATTAACAAGGAAATTGAACAAGAAGAGAAGATGGAGGGCTGGCTATCATTAGATAAGAAAGGAGGAAGTTGAAAATCTTCAACTGGTTGAAGATCAAAACCTTAATTCGTACCGGGTAAGGTGTTCTAAACATGATCTTATAAGTCATTTTAAATTCGATAAGGAATTGATGCCTTGATGTGAATTATAGATTAGGATTCTTAGACTTAAATTTGGGGGAAAAGTATTTGTTGTAAAAATTAAGTTAATTCATGTGTGGAATGTGATTTGGGGACGTGAAACCATGATAATTTACCCAAAAAATATAGTTTGGGAAATTTATGTGTGAAGGGAAGGGGGGTGACGAATGCGGGACGGACTCGTCTCCGACTTTCAGTAAGATTTCGGATAGGAGGATGAGGGAGAACCAGTGTCCTTCATAGAAATTATAGTTTTGGATGTTAGCTAACTAAGGAAATTGGTCTTTCTCAATTTAAAGTTGTAGAACTCCAGTTATGGGTTATCAACCGAGACTGGGTCATGACAGACCCTGTAGAGCAGTAAGTCTAATTTTTGATGAGCAATTATGACTATCTTAGGGGCAGAACTGGGTTCTCCTTACTCAGGGGACTTGTAGCCTCATGTCTTAGTTTTCCAACGAGACCAATCTTGATTGCAATGGAGTTCTATAACTCTAGATATAGTTAAAAATCTGAAGAGAGGTCGGACAGTAACAGTTGGACAGTAACAGTCCAAGCGTCTGTTAATGAGCGATTTTGACTACCTTAGAGGCAGAACTGGGTTCTTCCAAAAACACAGAACTTGTAGCCTCATGTCTTACCTTTCCAACACCACAAATTTCACTTGAATCCGAGTTCTATAACTCCAGATATAGTTAAACATCTGAGGAGAGGTCAGACAGTAACAGTTCAAAAATGAGACAGTAACAGTTGGACAGTAACAGTCCAAGGGTCTGTTAATGAGCGATTTTGACTACCTTAGAGGCAGAACTGGGTTCTTCCCAAAACACAGAACTTGTAGCCTCATGTCTTACCTTTCCAACGCCATAAATTTCACTTGAATCAGAGTTCTATAACTCCATATATAGTTAAAAATCTGAGGAGAGGTCAGACAGTAACAGTTCAAAAATGGACAGTAACAGTTGGACAGTAACAGTCCAAGCGTCTATTAATGAGTGATTTCGACTACCTTAGAGGCAGAACTGGGTTCTTCCCAAAACTTAGAACTTGTAGCCTCATGTCTTACCTTTCAAACGCCACAAATTTCACTTGAATCGGAGTTCTATAACTCCAGATATAGTTAAAAATCTGAGGAGAGGTCAGACAGTAACAGTTCAAAAATGGACAGTAACAATCAAGCGTCTGTTAATAAGCGATTTTGGTTACCTTAGAGGCAGAACTGGGTTCTTACCAAAAAATAGAACTTGTAGCCTCATGTCTTACCTTTCCAATGCCACAAATTTCACTTGAATCGGAGTTCTATAACTCCAGATATAGTTAAAAATCTGAGGAGAGGTTAGACAGTAACAGTTCAAAAATGGACAGTAACAGTTGGACAGTAACAGTCCAAGCGTCTGTTAATGAGCAATTTTGACTACCTTAGAGGTAGAACTGGGTTCTTCCCAAAACATAGAACTTGTAGCCTCATGTCTGACCTTTCCAATGCCACAAATTTCACTTGAATCGGAGTTCTATAACTCCAGATATAGTTAAAAATCTGAGGAGAGGTCAGACAGTAACAGTTCAAAGACGAAGCAGTAATAGTTGGACAGTGAAAGTCCAAATATAAAGAAAGGAATGATAACTAGGATTGGACAAAGAACGATAGTAATAATGAGTGAAATGAGAAAAACATAAAGTACTAAGAAATGACTGAAAGAAAGACTTATTGGTTGTTGATGTGGTTATTATAAAACATATCCTTGAGTGAGGAAAATTTATGAGATAAACCTGTGATTTGGAAGAGGGACCACAGACATGGTGCAACAGCAGCAGCAGGGGAGCACGAGTAGAGCTTCTATTGCAAGTAGGTGATTCACACCTATGCTTCCTAGTTAAATTCCATGATTTAATATATTTTGATGTGAAATGTGAATTACTGAATGTATGTGTATTCAAGGTGAAAAGATGTTATGTGAATTGCCAAGTGATGAAATTATCACTGAAAAAGGAAAATATGTGAAGTGTGATTTGAGGCATAAACTAGCATACATTAAGTGTATGTTAGGATCCCGGGTAAGGGGATCACCATGTATTGTCTAGCATACATTGAGTGTATGTTAGGATCCCGGGTAAGGGGATCACCCTGTATTGGCTAGCATACATTTAGTGTATGTTAGGATCCCGGGTAAGGGGATCGTCACAAATGGACTAACATACGTTTAGTGTATGTTAGGATCCCGGGTAAGGGGATCTCCACATATTGGCTAACATACATTCAGTGTATGTTAGGATCCCGGGTAAGGGGATCACTGATTGTGCATCAAAAGTATCATTAAGTCTCTTATTTTACATATGTATTTATTATTTTTATTTGGGTTTTTTATAATAATTGATGTGCTTTTTAGTAATGAAGTTTCTTTTAATGTCTCGATAGGTTTTTGGAGCTTAAATGAATTATTTCAGAAAATTCAACGTCGGAATTCGGAACAAAGAATTGAAGAGAAATTTAGTTGAAGATTGAAGCAAATCTTGGTTCAAATAAGTGCTCCAAATTTGCCCCAAAAATCAATTCTAGTCCAATTCTAGAAAAGAATATCATATGATCTATTTCAAGCCCAAACATGCCTTATGTTGTGTGCAAACTTCAACCATCAAACACTCAAGGTTTTAATGTCAATCTTAGCCCAAATAATAGGTACATTTGTATCCTTATTTGATGCTTAAATTCAGCCCCAAATCAGCCCCAAATCAGCCTCCAAATCAGCCCAAGCACCATCCATGATCTTACATGTCCACACAACAAATAACATTTGATTTATTTTGGATAATTCATTGATCCAAGAGGGCAAGCACATGGATGGAAAGCTGGAGGGGACATTGTCACATTATTTTGGGTCAAAAAGAAGAAAGAGACAGCTCACAAAGAAGGAAGAAAAACGTGCACCAAAGTGTTCTCCAAGCTGTCCTGATTTGATTTTCCAGAACACCTTTCGGTGTTTTGCCCATAACTTTCGACTCAGATGTCCAAATGAGCTGTTCTTTAATGATCTGGAAAGATAACAGAATGGCCTATAAATATGTATCTAATAGACATCTCCAGGGGAGGCTTTTAAGAGGGTCGAATTGCTGTCCAAAGTTAGAGTCATATTTGTGTCCGAATTTTTACTGCAATTGTGTTGTGTTCTTCTTTATAGATTTCGGTTCTTTAGATTGTAAAACTTATTATTTCAGTTTGATTTAAGTTATTTCATATTTATTAAAGTGTTATTACATATAATCATGGTTGGCTAATCTCCTTCTTGGATCCAAATCAAGGATGATGGTGGTTGAGGTGAGTTCTTTAATATATGAATGAATCTTAATGTCTATCTTTTCATTTTCTTCATGAATGTTTATTATTGCAAAGAAATTTTAGAAATCATTTAGGTAATGTTATAATCTTGAATTTTTATGCACAAACCTTAGTTTTGGTATAGAGATTGCTTGATTCAATGTCTTACTTAATATGAAAGTACTTGTTCATTCTTAAGCAATAATCAATCTTCATCTTTTTAAACTTCATTGTAATATCTTCCGATCTAATATCACCATCGTTGATATTAGGTTGAGTTATCTTATATATGTTGATGGAATCACCAATACATCACCATTAAAATTGATTTGGACCAAGACTTACTTTTTCTTGTCATTTAAAATTTATTTACACTTTTTCATCTTTGAAAACAAATCCATCAATTATTTTCAACCAAGTTATTGTTAATTTAATTTCTCTTGAGTTTTTTTGTTACCTAGCTTAATTTCCAGATCTAGCTCTCTGTGGATATGACCTCGATCTTACCGAGTTAATTGCTACATCACACACTCGTGCACTTGCGAGTTAAAACAAGCCGAACATAAAAAGCGGTCAAGCAATTTTGGCGCCGTTGCCGGGGAGCTAGCAAGCAAAGGTAACACATTTAGTTTTGATTATTGGAAAACAAAAAAAATACATATAAATAAAAAATCAAATGGTTGGTTTTACCGCCTAAAAAAAAATTTGACCTCAACTTTTTGGATATTGGACTGTGGACTAGACTATTAATTGTTGGATTTTGGTTGGTTCAACCATTTTTCTTTTATTGTCTATTCTAATTAGTTTCTAATATTTATTGTTTATATTATAAGGCTGGTTTTACCGCCTCTTGTTTATTTTATTTTATTTTGCTGTTATTATTTTTCTTATATTTATTGTCTGAAGTGCTTGGCCGGTATTACCGCCTTTTGTTCATTTTATTTTATTTTGTTATTTTGCTGTTATTATTTTTCTTATATTTATTGTTTGAAGTGTTTGGCCGGTATTACCGCCTTTTTATTCATGCTTGTTATAATTATCTTTTAATGTTTATTATTGTTATTTTTCTTATATTTATTATCTGAAGTGCTTGGCTGGTATTACCGCCTTTTTATTCATGCTTGTTATAATTATCTTTTAATGTTTATTGTTGTTAATATTGCTTATTAGTTGGAGAATTTCTTAATTTGTTGTATTTTTATTTTTGAGCTATTACTTTATCTTTTACATTTCATTTACTTTTATTTGCAATCTTCTTTTTCTTTTTCTTTGTTTTTCCTTTCCTTTCGTATTCATATAATTGTTATATTATTATTATTTTATTTTTTTATCATGGCTAATGTTGAAGATGTAGAGGGTGAAGGGAGTGTTCAAGGTAATGGACCTCCACAATTCAATGATCAACCTAATTTTCGAACTCTTAGAGAGTATCTTCACCCGGCTAGACAAAGTACACCTTCGTGTATTATCTTACCTCTTAACCAACAAGCTTTCAATTTGAAACCGGGCATGATTCAACTTCTTCCCACATTTCACGGTATGGATTCTGAAAATCCATACATACACATTAAAGACTTTGAAGAGGTATGTAATACTTTTATTGATAGAACATGCACCGAGGAAACTATTCGTCTTAAATTGTTCCCATTCTCTCTAAAGGATAAAGCCAAGCTTTGGCTAAACTCCTTACGTCCTAGGTCTATAGGTACATGGAGAGAAATGCAAGCTGAATTTTTGAAAAAATACTTCCCCACTCATAGGACGGCAGCCTTACAACGTCAAATGATGAATTTTTCTTGTAGTCCAAATGAGTCATTTCACCAAGCTTGGGAAAGGTTCAAAGACTTGTTAAATGCATGCCCCCACCATGGTTTTGAGATGTGGAGGTTAGTGAGTTTCTTCTATGACTCTCTTACCGCAGATTTTAAAAAGCTAGTGTCAACCATGTGTAATGGTGAGTTTTATGACAAAGAACCAAGTGAAGCCTTTGATTTTTTTGATCAATTGGCTGAAAACACAAAGCAATGGGAGACTTCTCTCCCACTTCATGTTGAGTCTAGAAACACCATTTCTCATTCAAGTGGGAAGTTCCAATTAAAAGAGACTGATGACCTCAATGCTAGATTAGCCTCATTGGCTAGGAAAGTAGAGTCTCTTGAGATTAAAAAAAGTGCATGTCATGAGTGAACAACAAGAGGAAAGTTGTGTTGTTTGTGAGAGCAAAGGGCATAGGACAACCGAGTGTCCTACCATTCCAGCCTTCAAGGAAGTGCTATATGGCCAAACTTCGATTCAAGTAATGTTAGAAAGCCATTTTCAAACCAAGTAGGCAATCCCTACTCGAGACCTACAATCCTGGATGGAGGAACCACCCAAATTTTGGATGGAGAAATGAGGGCCCTTCAGTACCTCAAACATTTCAACCTCCACCCCAACCATTTCATGCTCCCACACATAACACATACCAACCACCTCATAAGAGATCCCTAGAGGATACTCTTCAACAATTCATGCAAACACAAGGAGGAATCAACAACCAAGCTTACAAATTTCAAGACCAGACCAATAGGACCTTAGATGACATTCGAAGTCAACTAACCAAGTTGACTCAATCACTAAGTATTCAAGAGAAGGGAAAGATTCCAGCTCAACCAATGCCAAATCCTAGAGGTCGGTACACATGAGTGAATCCTCATCTAGTGAACCTTCAAATCATGAACAAGTCCAAGCCATCACTACCCTTAGAAGTGGAAAGATTGTTGACAAAGCTATAGGTTCCGAGATTCCTAGAGGTATTGTGGAGGAGAAATCTAAGGAAAGTGAAGAGGAAATCAAAACACAAGTGACAAATGAGAGCTTGAGTGACAAAGAAGGTGAGATAAATAAGAAAGAGATGAGTGAGAAAGGAGATGATTCAAGAAAAATTGGAGTCAAAGTGAGTGATTTAGAATTTGTTCCTAAAGCACCATTTCCACAAAGGTTAGGGAAACCTAAACATGATCTTATGAACTCGGAAATCTATGAATTGTTCAAACAAGTGAAAGTCAACATTCCACTCCTTGATGCAATTAAACAAGTCCCATCTTATGCAAAGTTCCTCAAGGACTTATGCACAGTCAAAAGGAGATTGAATGTAAAAGAAAGAGCCTTTCTAACCGAACATGCTAGTGCCATCATCCAAGTTTAAGACCCCTCCCAAATACAAAGATCCTGGTTGTCCTACCGTTTCATGCATTATTGGAAGTCATAAGATAGACCAAGCTTTGTTGGATTTAGGAGCAAGTGTGAATTTGATACCCTACACTGTTTACGAACAATTAGGTTTAGGAGAAATCAAGCCTACTCGAATCACCCTTCAATTAGCGATAGGTCAATCAAAATTCCCGTGGGTATTGTTGAGGATGTGTTGGTCCAAGTAGATAAATTCTACTTTCCTGTTGATTTTGTAATGCTAGACACCGCACCTATTCAAGGTTCTAATGCTCCCATCCCAGTCATCTTAGGTAGACCTTTCCTAGCTACATCCAATGCTTTAATCAACTGTAGGAATGGGGTGATGAAATTGTCTTTTGGGAACATGACTGTGGAGATGAACATATTCAATGTCTCTAAACAAATTGGTGAACATGAGGACATTAGAGAGGTAGATTTGATCCAAACAGTTTGTCAAGAACACTTTGAGAGAGAGTGGATCAAGGATCCATTGGAGAGAACTTTAATTCATGATGAAAGATTTTGTTCTTTGGAATGTGTTGATGAGGAAGTAAGAGAACTCGAGACTTATTTAGATCCAATGCCTATTATGTCAATAGGTCAATGGACCCCATCGTTTGAGCCTTTGATTTCACCCCAAGTGAAAGTTGAGGCATCTCTTGTCCAACCTTATAAACCAGAAAGGAAGCCTTTACCGAGTGATCTTAAGTATGCATTTCTAGGGGAAGATGAATCATATCCTATTGTGATTTCATCAAAACTTAGCATAGAGCAGGAACAAGAACTTTTGAGAGTGGTGAGAAAACACAAAAAAGCAATTGGGTGGACTATTACTGACTTGAAAGGAATTAGCCCTCTTTTATGTACACATAGAATCTATCTTGAAGAAGAGGCTAAAACTGTGAGGCAAATGCAAAGACGATTGAACCCAAACATGAAGGAAGTAGTAAGATGTGAAGTGCTTAAGCTACTTGATGCGGGTATCATTTACCCCATTGCAAACTCAAAATGGGTTAGTCCAACCCAAGTTGTCCCTAAAAAAATCTGGAGTCACGGTAGTGAAGAATGAAAATAATGAGCTAGTACCAACTAGAATCCAAACTGGATGGCGTATGTGCATTGATTATCGTAAGTTGAACATGGTGACTAGGAAGGACCATTTTCCGCTTCCATTTTTAGACCAAGTGCTTGAAAGAGTAGCCGGAAGAGCTTTCTATTGTTTTCTTGATGGATACTCAGGTTACAACCAAATTAAGGTTTCTTTAGAAGACCAAGAAAAAACCACTTTCACTTGTCCTTTTGGTACCTATGCTTATAGAAGAATGCCTTTTGGCTTGTGTAATGCACCAGCCACTTTTCAAAGGTGTATGATGAGTATCTTTAGTGACATGGTGGAAAATTTTTTGGAAGTTTTCATGGATGATTTTTCAGTTTATGGGGACTCTTATGAGTTGTGTCTAATGCATTTAGAAAAAGTTCTTGAAAGGTGTGAAGAGAGCAATCTTGTACTCAATTGGGAGAAATGTCATTTTATGGTGACACATGGCATTGTCTTAGGTCACATTGTCTCTTCAAAAGGGATAGAGGTAGATAAGTCAAAGGTTGAAGTCATTCAAAAATTACCTACCCCTCGAACTGTGAAAGATGTGAGATCCTTTTTAGGACACGCTGGTTTTTACCGAAGATTCATTCATTCTTTTAGTACCATTGCCAAACCATTGTGTAACTTGTTGTCACAAGATGTTCAATTTGATTGGACATCAAAATGTCAAGAAGCTTTTGAAAAGCTTAAAGGGTTGTTGACCACTTCACCAATCATGCAAGCTCCCGATTGGTCTTTACCATTTGAACTGATGTGTGATGCTAGTGATTTTGCGGTAGGGGCTGTTTTAGGACAAAGAAAAGATAAGAAGCCTCATGTCATTTATTATGCTAGCAAGACTTTGAATGATGCTCAATTGAATTACACTACAACTGAAAAAGAACTTTTAGCCGTAGTATTTGCATTGGACAAGTTTAGGTCTTATTTGGTTGGATCTCTTGTTATTGTTTTCACTGATCATGCAGCATTGAAATACTTGCTCACAAAACAAGACGCCAAACCACGTTTGATTCGATGGATCCTCCTACTCCAAGAGTTTAACCTTGAAATTCGAGATAAAAAGGGAGTAGAGAATGTAGTGGCTGATCATTTGTCCCGTCTTTCAAGCTATGAGACCACAATTGATGAATCTCCAATAAATGAATTTTTTGCTGATGAAAATTTATTTTGTGCAGGTACTGTTTCCTACATTGGCTCTCCATGGTATGCCGACATAGCAAATTACCTAGCCACAAGTCGATTCCTTCTCATTGGTCTAAACTTGACAAACAAAAATTCTTGCGCAACGTGCGTACCTTTTTTTGGGATGACCCCTACCTATTTAAATACCGCCCGACCAAATTGTTAGGCGGTGCATCCCCGATCATGAAATTCCAAGTGTCATTAATTTTTGTCATGCATTAGCCTGTGGTGGGCATTTCTCTTCCAAGAAAACCACTGCCAAGATCTTGCAGTGTGGTTTTTATTGGCCCACCATGTTCAAAGATGTCCATGCCTTCGTGTTGCATGTGACCGATGCCAACGACTAGGTAACCTTACTAGGCGTAACATGATGCCCCTAAACCCCATTCTTGTTTTGGAAATATTTGATTGTTGGGGGATTGATTTCATGGGACCTTTTCCAAGTTCATTTGGTTACCAATTCATCCTTGTAGCTGTTGATTATGTGTCTAAATGGGTGGAGGCCATTGCATCTCGAACTAATGACCATCGAGTTGTGGTCAAATTCTTGAAAGAAAATATTTTCTCTCGTTTTGGCATGCCCCGGCTATGATTAGTGATGGGGGTAAGCATTTTTGTAACAAGCCTGTTGGGATTTTGATGAGAAAATATGGTGTAATTCACAAGGTCAGTACCCCCTATCATCCACAAACTAGTGGCCAAGCTGAGTTGGCAAATAGGGAGATCAAAAACATTCTAGAGAAAACAGTCAATCCAAACCGTAAAGATTGGTCCCTACGACTAGTTGATGCTTTGTGGGCATATCGCACTGCTTACAAGACCTCTTTAGGAATGTCTCCTTATAGGCTAGTTTATGGAAAACCTTGTCATCTCCCTGTTGAGATTGAGCACCGTGCATATTGGGCCATCCGGCAATTCAATGACAATGAAAATGAGGTTGGCAAAAATAGAAAGCTTCAATTGGATGAATTAGAGGAGCTGAAAAATGATGCATTTGAAAATGCAAAAATTTCAAAACATAAGATGAAAGCTTTGCATGATAAACATATTTTTAGAAAATCCTTTCATGTTGGTCAAAAGGTTCTCTTGTATAATTCACGATTACATCTCTTTCCTGGGAAGTTAAGGACAAAATGGATTGGTCCATTTGTGATTAAATCCATCTCTGAGCATGGTGCATTTGAGGTAGAAAATCCTAAGAATGGAAATGTTTTCAAAGTAAATGGTCATCGATTGAAACCTTATCTTGAAAACTTTGTGGCTGAAGTTGAGACATTGGATCTTGAAGATCCAATACCATTGTAGTATCGAAGTAATGAGTTTTTATTTTTATTTTTATTTTTTTTTCATTTTTTTTTTATTTTTCTTTTTCTTTTTCTTCCATCTCTTATATTTTTCTTGTTCATGCATTAGGGACAATGCATTATTTTAAGTTGGGGGGTGTGAGGTTCTTTATTTTCAAAAAAAAAAAAAAAAAAACATCAATGTTTTCTTTTAGTTGTGATATGCGGGTAAAAAAAAAATCAAGCAAGAAGTCAGCTCATGTCCAATTCAATCAGACATTCATCCTTGAGAACAAAAGGGGAGTAACAGTTTTCTAATCTTTATACTTTTCTTCTCTTTCTTTTTTTACATTGAGGATAATGAAAAACTTAATTTTAGATATTTGATTATGTTGAATGCTTGAGATAACCATGCTTGTTAAAAAAAAAAAAACTTGCATTCGTATGTGAATGAGACTTGTTTAAGATCAACATTACATTTTTGGATTCATTATTGTGTTGAACATTGCATGCTTTAATTTGGGATAGATAATATCTTATAAAGCAAGATATAGCATACTTTTTTCTTAAGATTATTGAAGTACATCTTTCCTTGTAAAAGTTGTGTGAGTTGTGTGATTATGCATGAAAGATGAGTGTGATGCTTTACTTGTGATTATCCCTTTTGATCTAGTCCTAAACAAGGTTTAAGTAAATAGAGTAATCATTATTACACAAATGTGTACAAAGTTCTATCTACTCCAATGTTTTGAGTTGCTCAGGAACTAGGGGTATTCATCACAAATGTTTATCTTTACGTCAAACGGCAGCTTGAAATATGAGTATGCAAAGCACTTTAAGTTTGTGACTTTGTGAGTAACCGGGTGCATTCATCACAAATGTTTGTATTCGCGTCAAAAGGGAAGTGACCACTTAAAGAAAAAAAGAATGAATAATATCATCAAAAAAAAAAAAAAAAAAAAAGAAAAGAAAAAAATATAGATACTTCTCTAGTTTGCTACCTTGTTTGTAGTAGTGAGAAGGGAAGATTACAAGTTGAGTTTTCGCGTGAATCAATTATGTTGGTTGCATGATAAATACGATTGAATTTGGAATTTTGTATGGATGTTTGATTTAGAGAATGTGAGTATGCTTTTTTTTTTTTATTTGCTATTGTGTACACTAAGTTAAAGATACCAATGTTTGCATGATAGGTCCTTTAAGTGTGATGAGTCAAGCCTAATTATGTTATTATTATTCTTTTTATTTCAAAGGTTTTATGTTTTGTTTTGCTTGAGGACTAGCAAAATCTAAGTTGGGGGGTGTGATTGTGCATCAAAAGTATCATTAAGTCTCTTATTTTACATATGTATTTATTATTTTTATTTGGGTTTTTTATAATAATTGATGTGCTTTTTAGTAATGAAGTTTCTTTTAATGTCTCGATAGGTTTTTGGAGCTTAAATGAATTATTTCAGAAAATTCAACGTCGGAATTCGGAACAAAGAATTGAAGAGAAATTTAGTTGAAGATTGAAGCAAATCTTGGTTCAAATAAGTGCTCCAAATTTGCCCCAAAAATCAATTCTAGTCCAATTCTAGAAAAGAATATCATATGATCTATTTCAAGCCCAAACATGCCTTATGTTGTGTGCAAACTTCAACCATCAAACACTCAAGGTTTTAATGTCAATCTTAGCCCAAATAATAGGTACATTTGTATCCTTATTTGATGCTTAAATTCAGCCCCAAATCAGCCCCAAATCAGCCTCCAAATCAGCCCAAGCACCATCCATGATCTTACATGTCCACACAACAAATAACATTTGATTTATTTTGGATAATTCATTGATCCAAGAGGGCAAGCACATGGATGGAAAGCTGGAGGGGACATTGTCACATTATTTTGGGTCAAAAAGAAGAAAGAGACAGCTCACAAAGAAGGAAGAAAAACGTGCACCAAAGTGTTCTCCAAGCTGTCCTGATTTGATTTTCCAGAACACCTTTCGGTGTTTTGCCCATAACTTTCGACTCAGATGTCCAAATGAGCTGTTCTTTAATGATCTGGAAAGATAACAGAATGGCCTATAAATATGTATCTAATAGACATCTCCAGGGGAGGCTTTTAAGAGGGTCGAATTGCTGTCCAAAGTTAGAGTCATATTTGTGTCCGAATTTTTACTGCAATTGTGTTGTGTTCTTCTTTATAGATTTCGGTTCTTTAGATTGTAAAACTTATTATTTCAGTTTGATTTAAGTTATTTCATATTTATTAAAGTGTTATTACATATAATCATGGTTGGCTAATCTCCTTCTTGGATCCAAATCAAGGATGATGGTGGTTGAGGTGAGTTCTTTAATATATGAATGAATCTTAATGTCTATCTTTTCATTTTCTTCATGAATGTTTATTATTGCAAAGAAATTTTAGAAATCATTTAGGTAATGTTATAATCTTGAATTTTTATGCACAAACCTTAGTTTTGGTATAGAGATTGCTTGATTCAATGTCTTACTTAATATGAAAGTACTTGTTCATTCTTAAGCAATAATCAATCTTCATCTTTTTAAACTTCATTGTAATATCTTCCGATCTAATATCACCATCGTTGATATTAGGTTGAGTTATCTTATATATGTTGATGGAATCACCAATACATCACCATTAAAATTGATTTGGACCAAGACTTACTTTTTCTTGTCATTTAAAATTTATTTACACTTTTTCATCTTTGAAAACAAATCCATCAATTATTTTCAACCAAGTTATTGTTAATTTAATTTCTCTTGAGTTTTTTTGTTACCTAGCTTAATTTCCAGATCTAGCTCTCTGTGGATATGACCTCGATCTTACCGAGTTAATTGCTACATCACACACTCGTGCACTTGCGAGTTAAAACAAGCCGAACATAAAAAGCGGTCAAGCAATCACCATGGAATGGCCAGCATACATTCAGTGTATGTTAGGATCCCGGGTAAGGGGATCTCCACGTATTGGCTAACATACATTCAGTGTATGTTAGGATCCCGGGTAAGGGGATCACCATGGAATGGCCAAGATACATTCAAGTGTATGTTAGGATTCCGGGTAAGGGGATCGCCTTATATCGACTCCAATGGGGTGGTGATGACGATACCAGTGAAATTGGCATCGGAAATGTGATAAGCAAAAGTAATCACGTTGATGTCTGGAATGAAGGTTGATAGTGGCAGAGGGAACGATTATCAATAGTTGAATAAGGAAGAGATTATAAATAAATAAAAAAAAACTAGAAGGGAGAAGTAAATGAAATATGAATGCATGTTGCCCTGTTGAAATTATTAGATATTCATATTGTTATATTTATGGAAATATTCACCTTGCAATAATATGTATTTTGTTTCAGGATCATCGCATGCACGACAGGAGTAGATCCTAGCTTATGTTCCCTTTTTTGAAGTCTAGGTTCTAGGGAGTATACTCTTGTATTTTGTAAACATGAAAATGGTTGTATAACTTAATTTGTATAATAAATGTTTAAACTTGATTGGATGAATTTAACGTTGTAGTTTATATAACCATATTTCATGTCTATGAATTTATATTTATTTAAATTATCCATCCATAATGATATTTTTATTATATCATGCATATCATAAATATTATGGTTGATAGGTGTGAGTATAATTGTGGAATTGAAACCCAGGTTGATTGGGTCGAGAATTAAGTTATGAGATGCGAACTGATAGTAGTGTAAACAGGTTACATGTCGGTAAATTGGGACTTTCCGGTATAGGGGGGACTCCGTCGAAATTTCCGGTAGATGTTAACACGAAGACCGTGAATATGTATATATATAAAAAAAATTTAACTACTATGTTTTTCTATTGACATGAGATTGTGGTTTTATCCCAGAAATGGGGGATGTTACAAGTTTGCCTCGGGGTAGCGACGGAATCGCTACTCGGAGACGGGCAGGTCTGGTCGGCCAACCTTGAGTAAGGGGTCAAAAGGGCCATAAAGTTTGATCCCACTGTTGGATCGCGCTCAAATTTATACACGAGTTTCAGGTTGCAGTTTTCCTCGGGGTAGCTACGGCATCGCTACTCGTTTACGAGGTGGTATGGTCGGCAAACCTTGAGTAAGGGGTCAAAAGGGCCATAACGTTTGACTACACCGTTGGATCGCCCTTAAATTTTTACACAAGTTTCCGGATGCAGTTTTCCTAGGCGTTGCTACGGAATTGCTACTCGGTGACGAGGATCGGCCAACCTTGAGTAAGGGGTCAAAAGGGCCACAATGTTTGATCCCACCGTTGGATCGAGCTCAAATGTATACATGAGTTTCCGGATACAGTTTTCCTCGGGGTAGCTACGAAATGGCTACTCAGTGACGACGAGGTCTGGTCGGCCAACCTTGAGTAAGGGGTCAAAAGGGCCATAACGTTTGACCCCACCGTTGGATCGCGATCAAATGTATACGCGAGTTTCCGGATGCACTTTTCCTCGTGTAGCTACGGAATCGCTACTCGGTGACGAGGAGGTCTGGTCGGCCAACCTTGAGTAAGGGGCCAAAAGGGCCATAAAGTTTGATCCCACCGTTGCATCGCGCTCAAATTTTAACACGAGTTTCCGAATGCAATTTTCCTCGGGGTAGCTACAGAATCGGTACTCGTTTACGAGGAGGTCTGGTCGGCAAAACTTGAGTAAGGGGTAAAAAGGGCCACAATGTTTGACCCCACCGTTGGATCGCCCTTAAATTTTTACACGAGTTTCCGAATGCAGTTTTCCTCGGCATTGCAATGGAATCCCTACTCGGTGACGAGGTGGTCTGGTCGGCCAACCTTGAGTAAAGGGTCAAAAGGGCCATAAAGTTTGATCCCACCTTTGGATCGTGCTCAAATTTATACACGAGTTTTAGGTTGCGGTTTTCCTCGGGGTAGCTACGGGAATCGGTACTCGTTTACGAGGAGGTCTGGTCGGCAAACCTTGAGTAAGGGGTCAAAAGAGACATAACGTTTGACTCCACCGTTGGATCGCCCTAAAATTTTTACACGAGTTTCCGGATGCAGTTTTCCTAGGCGTTGCTACGGAATCGCCACTCGATGACGAGGAGGTCAGGTCGGCCAACCTTGAGTAAGGGTTCAAAAGGGCCATAATGTTTATCCCACCGTCGAATCGCACTCAAATGTATACACGAGTTTCCGGATATAGTTTTCCTCGGGGTAGCTACAGAATCTCTACTCGGTGACGAGGAGGTCTGGTCGGCCAACCTTGAGTAAGGGGTCAAAAGGGCCATAAAGTTTGATCCCACCGTTGGATCGCGCTTAAATTTTAACACGAGTTTCCAGATGCAAATTTCCTCAGGGTAGCGTCGGAATCGCTACTCGGTGACGAGGAGGTCTGGTCGGCCAACCTTGAGTAAGGGGCCAAAAGGGCCATAAAGTTTGATCCCACCGTTGGATCGAGCTCAAATTTATACACGAGTTTCAGGTTGCGGTTTTCCTCGGGGTAGCTACAGAATCGGTACTCGTTTACGAGGAGGTGCGGTCGGCAAAACTTGAGTAAGGGGTCAAAAGGGCCACAATGTTTGACCCCACCGTTGGATCGCCCTTAAATTTTTACACGAGTTCCCGAATGCAGTTTTCCTCGGCATTGCTATGGAATCGCTACTCGGTGACGAGATGGTCTGGTCGGCCAACCTTGAGTAAGGGGTCAAAAGGGCCATAAAGTTTGATCCCACCTTTGGATCGTGCTCAAATTTATACATGAGTTTTTTTTTGCGGTTTTCCTCGGGGTAGCTACGGTAACCGATACTCGTTTACGAGGAGGTCTGGTCGGCAAACCTTGAGAAGGGGTGAAAAGGGACATAACGTTTGACTCCACCGTTGGATCGCCCTTAAATTTTTCAACGAGTTTCCGGATGCAGTTTTCCTAGGCGTTGCTATGGAATCGCTACTCGGTGACGAGGAGGTCGAGTCGGCCAACCTTGAGTAAGGGGTCAAAAGGGCCATAATGTTTGATCCTACCGTTGGATCGCGCTCAAATGTTTACACGAGTTTCTGGATACAGTTTTCCTCGGGGTAGCTACGGAATCGCTACTCGGTGACGAGGAGGTCTGGTCAACCAACCTTGAGTAAGGGGTCAAAAGGGCCATAAAGTATGATCCCACCATTGGATCGCGCTTAAATTTATACACGGGTTTCAAGTTGTAGTTTTCCTCGGGGTAGCTACGGAATCGCTACCCGGTGACGAGGAGGTGCTGTCGGCCAACCTTGAGTAAGGGGTTAAAAGGGCCATAAAGTGTGATCCCACCGTTGGATCGCGCTCAAATTTTAACACGAGTTTCCAGATGCAGTTTTCCTCGGGGTAGCGACGGAATCGCTCCTCGGAGACGAACAGGTCTGGTCGGCCAACCTTGAGTAAGGGGTCAAAAGGGCCATAAAGTTTGATCCCACCGTTGGATCACGCTCAAATTTATAGACGAGTTTCGGTTGCGGTTTTCCTCGGGGTAGCTACGGAATCGCTACTCGTTTACAAGGAGGTCTGGTTGGCATACCTTGAGTAAGGGTTCAAAAAGGCCATAATGTTTGATCCCACTGTTGGATCGCGCTCAAATGTATACACGAGTTTTCGGATACAGTTTTCCTCGGGGTAGCTACAGAATCGCTACTCGGTGACGAGGAGGTCTGGTCGGCCAACCTTGAGTAAGGGGTCAAAAGGGCCATAATGTTTGACCCCACCGTTGGATCGCGATCAAATGTATATGCGAGTTTCCGGAAGAACTTTTCCTCGGGTAGCTACGGAATCGCTACTCGGTGACGAGGAGTTCTGGTCGGCCAACCTTGAGTAAGGGGTCAAGAGGGCCATAAAGTTTGATCCCACCATCAGATCGCGCTCAAATTTTAACACGAGTTTTCGGATGCGGTTTTCCTCGGGGTAGCGATGGAATCGCTACTCGGAGATAAGGTGAGGTCCGGTCGGCCAACATTGAGTAAGGGGTCAAAAGGGCCTAAAGTTTGATCCCACCGTTGGATTGCGCTCAATTTTATACACAAGTTTCAGGTTGCAGTTTTCCTCGGGGTAGCTACGGAATTGCTACTCGTTTACGAGGAGGTCTGGTCGGCAAACCTTGAGTAAGGGGTCAAAAGGGCCATAACGTTTGACTCCATCGTTGGATCGCCCTTTAATTTTTCAACGAGTTTCCGGATGCAGTTTTCCTAGGCGTTGCTACGGAATCGCTACTCGGTGACGAGGAGGTCTGGTCAACCAACCTTGAGTAAGGGGTCAAAAGGGCCATAAAGTATGATCCCACCATTGGATCGCGCTTAAATTTATACACGGGTTTGAAGTTGCAGTTTTCCTCGGGGTAGCTACGGAATCGCTACTCGGTGACGAGGAGGTCTGGTCGGCCAACCTTGAGTAAGGGGTTAAAAGGGCCATAAAGTGTGATCCCACCGTTGGATCGCGCTCAAATTTTAACACGAGTTTCCGAATGCGGTTTTCCTCGGCATTGCTATGGAATCGCTACTCGGTGACGAGGTGGTGCTAGTCGGCCAACCTTGAGTAAAGGGTCAAAAGGGCCATAAAGTTTGATCCCACCTTTGGATCGTGCTCAAATTTATACACGAGTTTTAGGTTGCAGTTTTCCTCAGGGTAGCTACAGAATCGGTACTCGTTTACGAGGAGGTCTGGTCGGCAAACCTTGAGTAAGGGGTCAAAAGAGACATAACGTTTGACTCCACCGTTGGATCGCCCTAAAATTTTTACTCGAGTTTCTGGATGCAGTTTTCCTAGGCGTTGCTACGGAATCGCCACTCGATGACGAGGAGGTCAGGTCGGCCAACCTTGAGTAAGGGTTCAAAAGGGCCATAATGTTTATCCCACCGTCGAATCGCACTCAAATGTATACACGAGTTTCCGGATATAGTTTTCCTCGGGGTAGCTACAGAATCGCTACTCGGTGACGAGGAGGTCTGGTCGGCCAACCTTGAGTAAGGGGTCAAAAGGGCCATAAAGTTTGATCCCACTCGTTGGATCGCGCTCAAATTTTAACACGAGTTTCCGGATGCAATTTTCCTCAGGGTAGCGTCGGAATCGCTACTCGGTGACGAGGAGGTCTGGTCGGCGAACCTTGAGTAAGGGGCCAAAAGGGACATAAAGTTTGATCCCACCGTTGGATCGAGCTCAAATTTATACACGAGTTTCAGGTTGCAGTTTTCCTCGGGGTAGCTACAGAATCGGTACTCGTTTACGAGGAGGTCTGGTCGGCAAAACTTGAGTAAGGGGTCAAAAGAGCCACAATGTTTGACCCCACCGTTGGATCGCCCTTAAATTTTTACACGAGTTTCCGAATGCAGTTTTCCTCGGCATTGCTATGGAATCGCTACTCGGTGACGAGATGGTGCAGTCGGCCAACCTTGAGTAAAGGGTTAAAAGGGCCATAAAGTTTGATCCCACCTTTGGATCGTGCTCAAATTTATACAGGAGTTTTAGGTTGCAGTTTTCCTCAGGGTAGCTACAGAACCGGTACTCGTTTACGAGGAGGTCTGGTCGGCAAACCTTGAGAAGGGGTCAAAAGGGACATAACGTTTGACTCCACCGTTGGATCGCCCTTAAATTTTTCAACGAGTTTCCGGATGCAGTTTTCCTAGGCGTTGCTATGGAATCGCTACTCGGTGACGAGGAGGTCAGGTCAGCCAACCTTGAGTAAGGGGTCAAAAGGGCCATAATGTTTGATCCTACCGTTGGATCGCGCTCAAATGTTTACACGAGTTTCTGGATACAGTTTTCCTCGGGGTAGCTACGGAATCGCTACTCGGTGACGAGGAGGTCTGGTCAACCAACCTTGAGTAAGGGGTCAAAAGGGCCATAAAGTATGATCCCACCATTGGATCGCGCTTAAATTTATACACGGGTTTCAAGTTGTAGTTTTCCTCGGGGTAGCTACGGAATCGCTACCCGGTGACGAGGAGGTCTGGTCGGCCAACCTTGAGTAAGGGGTTAAAAGGGCCATAAAGTGTGATCCCACCGTTGGATCGCGCTCAAATTTTAACACGAGTTTCCGGATGCGGTTTTCCTCGGGGTAGCGACGGAATCGCTCCTCGGAGACGAACAGGTCTGGTCGGCCAACCTTGAGTAAGGGGTCAAAAGGGCCATAAAGTTTGATCCCACCGTTGGATCACGCTCAAATTTATAGACGAGTTTCAGTTTGCAGTTTTCCTCAGGGTAGCTACGGAATCGCTACTCGTTTACAAGGAGGTCTGGTTGGCAAACCTTGAGTAAGGGTTCAAAAAGGCCATAATGTTTGACCCCACCGTTGGATCGCGATCAAATGTATACGCGAGTTTCCGGAAGAACTTTTCCTCGGGTAGCTACGGAATCGCTACTCGGTGACGAGGAGTTCTGGTCGGCCAACCTTGAGTAAGGGGTCAAGAGGGCCATAAAGTTTGATCCCACCATCAGATCGCGCTCAAATTTTAACACGAGTTTTCGGATGCAGTTTTCCTCGGGGTAGCGATGGAATCGCTACTCGGAGAGAGGCAGGTCTGGTCGGCCAACATTGAGTAAGGGGTCAAAAGGGCCTAAAGTTTGATCCCACCGTTGGATTGCGCTCAATTTTATACACAAGTTTCGGGTTGCGGTTTTCCTCGGGGTAGCTACGGAATTGCTACTCGTTTACGAGGAGGGTCGGTCGGCAAACCTTGAGTAAGGGGTCAAAAGGGCCATAACGTTTGACTCCATCGTTGGATCGCCCTTTAATTTTTCAACGAGTTTCCGGATGCAGTTTTCCTAGGCGTTGCTACGAAATCGCTACTCGGTGACGAGGAGGTCTGGTCAACCAACCTTGAGTAAGGGGTCAAAAGGGCCATAAAGTATGATCCCACCATTGGATCGCGCTTAAATTTATACACGGGTTTGAAGTTGCAGTTTTCCTCGGGGTAGCTACGGAATCGCTACTCGGTGACGGAGGAGTGCAGTCGGCCAACCTTGAGTAAGGGGTTAAAAGGGCCATAAAGTGTGATCCCACCGTTGGATCGCGCTCAAATTTTAACACGAGTTTCCGAATGCAGTTTTCCTCGGCATTGCTATGGAATCGCTACTCGGTGACGAGGTGGTCTGGTCGGCCAACCTTGAGTAAAGGGTCAAAAGGGCCATAAAGTTTGATCCCACCTTTGGATCGTGCTCAAATTTATACACGAGTTTTAGGTTGCAGTTTTCCTCGGGGTAGCTACGAGAATCGGTACTCGTTTACGAGGAGGCTGCAGTCGGCAAACCTTGAGTAAGGGGTCAAAAGAGACATAACGTTTGACTCCACCGTTGGATCGCCCTAAAATTTTTACTCGAGTTTCTGGATGCAGTTTTCCTAGGCATTGCTACGGAATCGCCACTCGATGACGAGGAGGTCAGGTCGGCCAACCTTGAGTAAGGGTTCAAAAGGGCCATAATGTTTATCCCACCGTCGAATCACACTCAAATGTATACACGAGTTTCCGGATATAGTTTTCCTCGGGGTAGCTACAGAATCGCTACTCGGTGACGAGGAGGTCTGGTCGGCCAACCTTGAGTAAGGGGTCAAAAGGGCCATAAAGTTTGATCCCACCGTTGGATCGCGCTCAAATTTTAACACGAGTTTCCGGATGCAATTTTCCTCAGGGTAGCGTCGGAATCGCTACTCGGTGACGAGGAGGTCTGGTCGGCGAACCTTGAGTAAGGGGCCAAAAGGGACATAAAGTTTGATCCCACCGTTTGATCGAGCTCAAATTTATACACGAGTTTCAGGTTGCAGTTTTCCTCGGGGTAGCTACGGAATCGGTACTCGTTTACGAGGAGGTCCGGTCGGCAAAACTTGAGTAAGGGGTCAAAAGGGCCACAATGTTTGACCCCACCGTTGGATCGCCCTTAAATGTTTACACGAGTTTCCGAATGCAGTTTTCCTCGGCATTGCTATGGAATCGCTACTCGGTGACGAGATGGTCTGGTCGGCCAACCTTGAGTAAAGGGTCAAAAGGGCCATAAAGTTTGATCCCACCTTTGGATCGTGCTCAAATTTATACAGGAGTTTTAGGTTGTAGTTTTCCTCAGGGTAGCTACAGAACCGGTACTCGTTTACGAGGAGGTCTGGTCGGCAAACCTTGAGAAGGGGTCAAAAGGGACATAACGTTTGACTCCACCGTTGGATCGCCCTTAAATTTTTCAACGAGTTTCCGGATGCAGTTTTCCTAGGCGTTGCTACGGAATCGCTACTCGGTGACGAGGAGGTGAGGTCGGCCAACCTTGAGTAAGGGGTCAAAAGGGCCATAATGTTTGATCCTACCGTTGGATCGCGCTCAAATGTTTACACGAGTTTCGGATACCGTTTTCCTCGGGGTAGCTACGGAATCGCTACTCGGTGACGAGGAGGTCTAGTCAACCAACCTTGAGTAAGGGGTCAAAAGGGCCATAAAGTATGATCCGACCATTGGATCGCGCTTTAAATTTATACACGGGTTTCAAGTTGTAGTTTTCCTCGGGGTAGCTACGGAATCGCTACTCGGTGACGAGGAGGTCTGGTCGGCCAACCTTGAGTAAGGGGTTAAAAGGGCCATAAAGTGTGATCCCACCGTTGGATCGCGCTCAAATTTTAACACGAGTTTCCAGATGCAGTTTTCCTCGGGGTAGCGACGGAATCGCTCCTCGGAGACGAACAGGTCTGGTCGGCCAACCTTGAGTAAGGGTCAAAAGGGCCATAAAGTTTGATCCCACCGTTGGATCACGCTCAAATTTATAGACGAGTTTCAGTTTGCAGTTTTCCTCAGGGTAGCTACGGAATCGCTACTCGTTTACAAGGAGGTCTGGTTGGCAAACCTTGAGTAAGGGTTCAAAAAGGCCATAATGTTTGATCCCACTGTTGGATCGCGCTCAAATGTATACACGAGTTTTCGGATAAAGTTTTCCTCGGGGTAGCTACAGAATCGCTACTCGGTGACGAGGAGGTCTGGTCGGCCAACCTTGAGTAAGGGGTCAAAAGGGTCATAATGTTTGACCCCACCGTTGGATCGCGATCAAATGTATACGCGTGTTTCCGGAAGAACTTTTCCTCGGGTAGCTACGGAATCGCTACTCGGTGACGAGGAGTTCTGGTCGGCCAACCTTGAGAAAGGGGTCAAGAGGGCCATAAAGTTTGATCCCACCGTCGATCGCGCTCAAATTTTAACACGAGTTTTCGGATGCGGTTTTCCTCGGGGTAGCGATGGAATCGCTACTCGGAGACGAGGAGGGTCTGGTCGGCCAACCTTGAGTAAGGGGTCAAAAGGGCCTAAAGTTTGATCCCACCGTTGGATTGCGCTCAATTTTATACACAAGTTTCAAAGTTGCGGTTTTCCTCGGGGTAGCTACGGAATTGCTACTCGTTTACGAGGAGGTCAGTCGGCGCAAACCTTGAGTAAGGGGTCAAAAGGGCCATAACGTTTGACTCCACCGTTGGATCGCCTTTTAATTTTTCAACGAGTTTCCGGATGCAGTTTTCCTAGGCGTTGCTACGGAATCGCTACTCGGTGACGAGGAGGTCAGGTCGGCCAACCTTGAGTAAGGGGTCAAAAGGGCCATAATGTTTGATCCTACCGTTGGATAGCGCTCAAATGTATACACGAGTTTCTGGATACATTTTTCCTCGGGGTTGCTACGGAATCGCTACTCGGTGACGAGGAGGTCCGGGTCAACCAACCTTGAGTAAGGGGTCAAAAGGGCCATAAAGTATGATCCCACCAT
This sequence comes from Populus x sibirica, assembly GCA_019202695.1. Taxonomy (NCBI): domain Eukaryota; kingdom Viridiplantae; phylum Streptophyta; class Magnoliopsida; order Malpighiales; family Salicaceae; genus Populus; species Populus x sibirica. Next base: position 2,835,681 of record JAGMVL010000801.1, read on the forward strand.
TGGATCGCGCTTAAATTTATACACGGGTTTTAAGTTGCAATTTTCCTCGGGGTAGCTACGGAATCGCTACTCGGTGACGAGGAGGTCTGGTCGGCCAACCTTGAGTAAGGGGTTAAAAGGGCCATAAAGTGTGATCCCACCGTTGGATCGCGCTCAAATTTTAACATGAGTTTCCAGATGCAGTTTTCCAAGGGGTAGCGACGGAATCGCTCCTCGAAGACGAACAGGTCTGGTCGGCCAACCTTGAGTAAGGGGTCAAAAGGGCCAAAAAGTTTGATCCCAACGTTGGATCACGCTCAAATTTATACACGAGTTTTAGTTTGCAGTTTTCCTCAGGGTAGCTACGGAATCGCTACTCGGTTACGAGGAGGTTTGGTCGGCCAACCTTGAGTAAGGGGTCAAAAGGGCCATAATGTTTGACCCCACCGTTGGATCGCGATCAAATGTATACGCGAGTTTCCGGAAGAACTTTTCCTCGGGTAGCTACGGAATCGCTACTCGGTGACGAGCAGGTCTGGTCGGCCAACCATGAGTAAGGGGTCAAGAGGGCCATAAAGTTTGATCCCACCGTTGGATCGCGCTCAAATGTATACACGGGTTTCAGGTTCCAGTTTTCGTTGGGGTAGATACGGAATTGCTACTCGGTGAGGAGGAGGTCTGGTCGGCAAACCTTGTGTAAGGGGTCAAAAGGGCCATAACGTTTGACTCCACCGTTGGATCACCCTTAAATTTTTCAACGAGTTTCCGGATGCAATTTTCCTAGGCGTTGCTACGAAATCGCTACTCGGTGACGAGGAGGTCTGGTCAACCAACCTTGAGTAAGGGGTCAAAAGGGCCATAAAGTATGATCCCACCATTGGATCGCGCTTAAATTTATACACGGGTTTCAAGTTGCAGTTTTCCTCGGGGTAGCTACGGAATCGCTACTCGGTGACGAGGAGGTCTGGTCGGCCAACCTTGAGTAAGGGGTTAAAATGGCCAGAAAGTGTGATCCCACCATTGGATCGCGCTCAAATTTATACACGAGTTTCCGGATACAGTTTTCCACGGGGTAGCTACGGAATCGCTACTCGGTGACGAGGAGGTCTGGTCAACAAACCTTGAGTAAGGGGTCAAAAGGGCCATAATGTTTGACCCCACCGTTGGATCGCCCTTAAATTTTTACTCGAGTTTCTGAATGCAGTTTTCCTCGGCGTTGCTACGGAATCGCTACTCGATGACGAGGAGGTCGGGTCGGCCAACCTTGAGTAATGGGTTAAAAGGGCCATAAAGTGTGATCCCACCGTTGGATCGCTCTCAAATTTATACACGAGTTTCAGGTTGCAGTTTTCCTCAGGGTAGCTACGGAATCGCTTCTCGTTTACGAGGAGGTCTGGTCGGAAAACCATGAATAAGGGGTCAAAAGGGCCATAATGTTTGACCCCACCGTTGGATCGCCCTTAAATTTTTACTCGAGTTTCTGAATGCAGTTTTCCTCGGCGTTGCTACGGAATCGCTACTCGGTGACGAGGAGGTCGGGTCGGCCAACCTTGAGTAAGGGGTTAAAAGGGCCATAAAGTGTGATCCCACCATTGGATCGCGCTTAAATTTATACACGAGTTTCAGGTTGCAGTTTTCCTCAGGGTAGCTACGGAATCGCTTCTCGTTTACGAGGAGGTCTGGTCGGCAAACCTTGAGTAAAGGGTCAAAAGGGCCATAACGTTTGATAACACCGTTGCATCGCCCTTAAATTTTTCAACGAGTTTCTGGATGCAGTTTTCCTAGGTGTTGCTACGGAATCGCTACTCGGAGACGAGGAGGTCAGGTCGGCCAACCTTGACTAAAGGGTCAAAAGGGCCATAATGTTTGACCCCACCGTTGGATCGCCCTTAAATTTTTACTCGAGTTTCTGAATGTAGTTTTCCTAGGTGTTGCTACGGAATCGCTACTCGGTGACGAGGAGGTCAGGTCGGCCAACCTTGAGTAATGGGTCAAAAGGGCAATAATGTTTGATCCTACCGTTGGATCGCGCTCAAATGTGTACACGAGTTTCCGGATACAGTTTTCCTCGGGGTAGCTACGGAATCGCTACTCGGTGACGAGGAGGTCTGGTCGGCCAACCTTGAGTAAGGGGTCAAAAGGGCCATAATGTTTGATCCCACCGTTGGATGGCGCTCAAATATTTTCACGAGTTTCCGGATGCAGTTTTCCTCGGGGTAGCTACGGAATCGCTACTACGTGACGAGGAGGTCTGGCCGGCCAAGCTTGTGTTAGGGGTCAAAAGCTCCGTAATGTTTGATCCCACATTTGGATCGCGCTTAAATTTTTACACGAGTTTACGTGTGCAGTTTTCCTCGGTGTAGCTATAGAAGAACTACTCGGTGAGGAGGTGGTCTGGCCGGCCAACCTTGAGTAAGAGGTCAAAAGGGCCATAATGTTTGATCCCACTGTTGGATGGCGTTTAAATTTTTACAGGAGTTTCCGGATGCAGTTTTCCTCGGGGTAGCTACGGAATCGCTACTACGTGACGAGGAGGTCTGGCCGGCCAACATTTTGTAAGGGGTGAAATGCTCCATAATGTTTGATCCCACCTTTGGATCGCGTTTAAATTTTTACACGAGTTTCTGCGTGCAGTTTTCCTCGGTGTAGCTACAGAACAACTACTCGGTGACGAGGCGGTCTGGTGGGCCAACCTTGAGTAAGGGGTCAAAAGGGCATAATGTTTGATTCCACCGTTGGATGGCGCTCAAATTTTTCCACGAGTTTCCGGATGCAGTTTTCCTCGGGGTAGGTATGGAATCGCTACTACGTGACGAGGATGTCTGGCTGACCAACCTTTAGTAACGGGTGAAAAGCTCCATAATGTTTGATCCCCTTTGTTGGATCGCGTTTAAATTTTTACACGAGTTTCCGCGTGCGGTTTTCCTCGGGGTAGCTACGGAATAACTACTCGGTGACGAGGTGGTGCGGTCGGCCAACCATGAGTAAGGGGTCAAAAGGGCCATAATGTTTGATCCCACCGTTGGATGGCACTCAAATTTTTCCACGAGTTTCCGGATGCGGTTTTCCTCGGGGTAGCTACGGAATCGCTACTACGTGACGAGGAGGTCGCCGGCCAACCTTCGAGTAAAGGGTCAAAAGCTCCATAATGTTTGATCCCACCTTTGTATCGCGCTTAAATTTTTACATGAGTTTCCACTGTTGTTTTCCTTGGTGTAGCTACTGGAACAACTACACGGTGACGAGGTGGTGCAGTCGGCCAACCTTGAGTAAGGGGTCAAAAGTGCCATAATGTTTGATCCCACTGTTGAATGGCACTCAAATTTTTCCACGAGTTTCCGGATGCGGTTTTCCTCGGGGTAGCTACGGAATCGCTACTACGTGACGAGGGAGGTCCGGCCGGCCAACCTTGGGTAAGGGGTCAAAAGCTCCATAATGTTTAATCCCACCGTTGGATCGCGCTTAAATTTTTACATGAGTTTCCGCATGTAGCTTTCCTCGGTGTAGCTACAGAAGAACTACTCGGTGACGAGGTGGTCTGGTCGGCCAACCTTGAGTAAGGGGTCAAAAGTGCCATAATGTTTGATCCCACGGTTGCATCGCGCTCAAATTTTTACATGAGTTTCCGGATGCACTTTTCCTCGGGGTAGCTACGGAATCGCTACTACGTGACGAGGAGGTCTGGCCGGCCAACCTTGAGTAAGGGTTGAAAAGCTCCATAATGTTTGATCCCACCGTTGGATCGCGTTTAAATTTTTACACGAGTTTCCGCGTGCAGTTTTCCTCGGTGTAGATACAGAAGAAGTACTCGGTGACGAGGCGGTCTGGTGTGCCAACCTTGAGTAAGGGGTCAAAAGGGCCATAATGTTTGATCCCACCGTTGGATGGCGCTCAAATTTTTCCACGAGTTTCCGGATGCGGTTTTCCTCGGGGTAGCTACATAATAACTACTCGGTGACGATGTGGTCTGGTCGGCCAAGCTTGAGTAAGGGGTCAAAAGCTCCGTAATGTTTGATCCCACATTTGGATCGCGCTTAAATTTTTACAAGAGTTTACGCATGCAGTTTTCCTCGGTGTAGCTATAGAAGAACTACTCGGTGATGAGGTGATCTGGTCGGCCAACCTTGAGTAAGGGGTCAAAATGGCCATAATGTTTGATCCCACCGTTGGATGGCGCTCAAATTTTTCCACGAGTTTCCGGATGCGGTTTTCCTCGAGGTAGCTACGGAATCGCTACTACGTGACGAGGATGTCTGGTGACCAACCTTTAGTAAGGGGTGAAAAGCTCCATAATGTTTGATCCCACCTGTTGGATCGCGTTTAAATTTTTACACGAGTTTCCGCGTGCAGTTTTCCTCAGGGTAGCTACAAAATAACTACTCGGTGACGAGGTGGTCTGTCGGCCAACCTTGAGTAAGGGGTCAAAAGGGCTATAATGTTTGATCCTACCGTTTGATCGGGTTTAAATTTTTACAAGAGTTTACGCATGCAGTTTTCCTCGGTGTAGCTATAGAAGAACTACTCGGTGACGAGGTGGTCTGGTCGGCCAAACTTGAGTAAGGGGTCAAAAGGGCCATAATGTTTGATCCCACCGTTGGATGGCGCTCAAATTTTTACACGAGTTTCCGCATGCAGCTTTCCTCGGTGTAGCTACAGAAGAACTACTCGGTGACGAGGTGGTGCGGTCGGCCAACCTTGAGTAAGGGGTCAAAAGTGCCATAATGTTTGATCCCACGGTTGGATCGCGCTCAAATTTTTACATGAGTTTCCGGATGCACTTTTCCTCTTGGTAGCTACGGAATCGCTACTACGTGACGAGGAGGTCTGGCCGGCCAACCTTGAGTAAGGGTTGAAAAGCTCCATAATGTTTGATCCCACCGTTGGATCGCGTTTAAATTTTTACACGAGTTTCCGCGTGCAGTTTTCCTCGGTGTAGATACAGAAGAAGTACTCGGTGACGAGGCGGTCGGGTGCGCCAACCTTGAGTAAGGGGTCAAAAGGGCCATAATGTTTGATCCCACCGTTGGATGGCGCTCAAATTTTTCCACGAGTTTCCGGATGCAGTTTTCCTCGGGGTAGCTACATAATGACTACTCAGTGATGATGTGGTCTGGTCGGCCAAGATTGAGTAAGGGGTCAAAAGCTCCGTAATGTTTGATCCCACATTTGGATCGCGCTTAAATTTTTACAAGATTTTACGCATGCAGTTTTCCTCGGTGTAGCTATAGAAGAACTACTCGGTGATGAGGTGGTCCGGTCGGCCAACCTTGAGTAAGGGGTCAAAATGGCCATAATGTTTGATCCCACTGTTGGATGGCGCTCAAATGTTTCCACGAGTTTCGGATGCGGTTTTCCTCGAGGTACCTACGGAATCGCTACTACGTGACGAGGATGTCTGGCTGACCAACCTTTAGTAAGGGGTGAAAAGCTCCATAATGTTTGATCCCACTTGTTGGATCGCGTTTAAATTTTTACACGAGTTTCGCGTGCGGTTTTCCTCGGGGTAGCTACGGAATAACTACTCGGTGACGAGGTGGTGCGAGTCGGCCAACCTTGAGTTAGGGGTCAAAAGGGCTATAATGTTTGATCCTACCGTTTGATCGCGTTTAAATTTTTACAAGAGTTTACGCATGCGGTTTTCCTCGGTGTAGCTAGAGAAGAACTACTCGGTGACGAGGTGGTCCGGCCGGCCAACCTTGAGTAAGGGGTCAAAAGGGCCATAATGTTTGATCCCACCGTTGGATGGCGCTCAAATTTTTCCACGAGTTTCCGGATGCAGTTTTCCTCGGGGTAGCTACGGAATCGCTACTACGTGACGAGGAGGTCTGGCCGGCCAACCTTGAGTAAGGGGTCAAAAGCTCCATAATGTTTGATCCCACCTTTGGATCGCGCTTAAATTTTTACACGAGTTTCCGCATGCGGTTTTCCTCGGTGTAGCTAAGGGAACAACTACTCGGTGACGAGGTGGTCCGGTCGGCCAACCTTGAGTAAGGGGTCAAAAGTGCCATAATGTTTGATCCCACTGTTGGATGGCGCTCAAATTTTTACACGAGTTTCCGGATGCAGTTTTCCTCGGGGTAGCTACGGAATCGCTACTACGTGGCGAGGAGGTCTGGTCGGCCAACCTTGAGTAAGGGGTCAAAAGCTCCGTAATGTTTGATCCCACTGTTGCATGGCGCTCAAATTTTTACACGAGTTTCCGGATGCGGTTTTCCTTGGGGTAGCTACGGAATCGCTACTACGTGACGAGGAGGAGGTCCGGCCGGCCAAACTTGAGTAAGGGGTCAATAGCTCCACAATGTTTGATCCCTCCGTTGGATCGCGCTTAAATTTTTTCACGAGTTTCCGCATGCGGTTTTCCTTGGTGTAGCTACCGAAGAACTACTCGGTGACGAGGTGGTCGGGTCGGCCAACGTTGAGTAAGGGGTCAAAAGTGCCATAATGTTTGATCCCATTGTTGGATGGCGCTCAAATTTTTACACGAGTTCGGATGCGGTTTTCCTCGGGGTAGCTACGGAATCGCTACTACGTGGCGAGGAGGTCCGGTCGGCCAACCTTGAGTAAGGGGTCAAAAGCTCCGTAATGTTTGATCCCACTGTTGCATGGCGCTCAAATTTTTACACGAGTTTCCGGATGCAGTTTTCCTTGGGGTAGCTACGGAATCGCTACTACGTGACGAGGAGGTCTGGCCGGCCAAACTTGAGTAAGGGGTCAAAAGCTCCACAATGTTTGATCCCTCCGTTGGATCGCGCTTAAATTTTTTCACGAGTTTCCGCATGCAGTTTTCCTTGGTGTAGCTACCGAAGAACTACTCGGTGACGAGGTGGTCTGGTCGGCCAACGTTGAGTAAGGGGTCAAAAGTGCCATAATGTTTGATCCCACCGTTGGATCGCGCTTAAATTTTTACACAAGTTTCCGGATGCAGTTTTCCTCGGGGTAGCTACGGAATCGCTACTACGTGACAAGGAGGTCTGGCTCGACCAACCTTTAGTAAGGGGTGAAAAGCTCCATAATGTTTGATCCCACCGTTGGATGGCGCTTAAATTTTTGCACGAGTTTCCGCATGCAGTTTTCCTCGGAGTAGCTACAGAACAACTACTCGATGACGAGGTGGTCCGGCCGGCCAACCTTGAGTAAGGGGTCAAAAGTGCCATAATGTTTGATCCCACCGTTGTATCGCGTTCAAATTTTTACACGAGTTTCCGCGTGCAGTTTTCCTCGGTGTAGCTACAGAAGAACTTCTCGGTGACGAGGTGGTATGGTCGGCCAACCTTGAGTAAGAGGTCAAAACTACCGTAATGTTTGATCCCACCATTGGATCGCGCTTAAATTTTTACACGTGTTTCCGGATGCGGTTTTCCTCGGGAAGCAACGGAATCGGCTACGTGACGAGGAGGTCTCGGCGACCAACGTTTTGTTAGGGGTGAAAAGCTCCATAATGTTTGATCCCACCGTTGGATGGCGCTTAAATTTTTGCACAAGTTTCCGGATGCATTTTTCCTCGGGGTAGCTACGGAGTCGCTACTACGTGACGCGGAGGTCTGGGCGACCAACCTTCAGTAAAGGGTCAAAAGCTCCATAATGTTTGATCCCACCGTTGGATCGCGTTTAAATTTTTACATGAGTTTCGCATGCAGTTTTCCTCGGTGTAGCTACGGAACAACTACTCGATGACGAGGTGGTCTGGTCGGACAACCTTAAGTAAGGGGTCAAAAGTGCCATAATGTTTGATCCCACTGTTGGATCGCGCTTAAATTTTTACACGAGTTTCCGGATGCAATTTTCCTCGGGGTAGCTACGGTATCGCTACTACGTGGCGAGGAGGTCTGGCTGACCAACCTTTAGTAAGGGGTGAAAAGCTCCATAATGTTTGATCCCACCGTTGGATCGCGTTTAAATTTTTACACGAGTTTCCGCGTGCAGCTTTCCTCAGGGTAGCTCCAGCATAACTACTCGGTGACGAGGTGGTCTGGTTGGCCAACCTTGAGTAAGGGGTCAAAAGGGCCATAATGTTTGATCCCACCGTTGGATGGCGCTCAAATTTTTCCACGAGTTTCCGGATGGAGTTTTCCTCGGGGTAGCTTCGGAATCGCTACTACGTGACGAGGAGGTCTGGCCGGCCAACCTTGAGTAAGGGGTCAAAAGCTCCATAATGTTTGATCCCACCTTTGGATCGCGTTTAAATTTTTACACGGGTTTCCGCCTCCAGTTTTCCTCGGTGTAGCTACAGAAGAACTACTCGGTGACGAGGTGGTCTAGTCGGCCAACTTTGAGTAAGAGGTCAAAAGTGCCACAATGTTTGATCCCACTGTTGGATCGCATTTAAATTTTTACATGTGTTTCCGGATGCAGTTTTCCTCGGGGTAGCTACGGAATCGCCGCTACGTGACGAGGAGGTCTGGTCGGCCAACCTTGAGTAAGGGGTCAAAAGCTCCGTAATGTTTGATCCCACTGTTGCATGGCACTCAAATTTTTACACGCGTTTCCGGATGCGGTTTTCCTTGGGGTAGCTACGGAATCGCTACTACGTGACGAGGAGGTCTGGCCGGCCAAACTTGAGTAAGGGGTGAAAAGCTCCATAATGTTTGATCCCACTGTTGGATGGCGCTCAAATTTTTGCACGAGTTTCCGCATGCAGTTGTCCTCAGAGTAGCTACAGAACAACTACTCGGTGACGAGGTGGTCTGGCCGGCCAACCTTGAGTAAGGGGTCAAAAGTGCCATAATGTTTGATCCCACCGTTGTATCGCGTTCAAATTTTTACACGAGTTTCGCGTGCGGTTTTCCTCGGTGTAGCTACGGAAGAACTACTCGGTGACGAGGTGGTCGGTCGGCCAACCTTGAGTAAGAGGTCAAAACTGCCGTAATGTTTGATCCCACCATTGGATCGCTCTTAAATTTTTACACGTGTTTCCAGATGCAGTTTTCCTCGGGGTAGCAACGGAATCGCCGCTACGTGACAAGGAGGTCCGGGCCGGCGAACCTTGAGTAAGGGTTCAAAAGCTCCGTAATGTTTGATCCCACCCTTGCATGGCACTCAAATTTTTGCACGAGTTTCCGGATGCTATTTTCCTCGGGGTAGCTACGGTATCGCTACTACGTGGCGAGGAGGTCTGGCTGACCAACCTTTAGTAAGGGGTGAAAAGCTCCATAATGTTTGATCCCACCGTTGGATCGCGTTTAAATTTTTACACGAGTTTCCGCGTGCGGTTTTCCTCGGTGTACCTACAGAAGAACTACTCGGTGACGAGGTGGTCTTGTCGCCAACCTTGAGTAAGGGGTCAAAAGTGCCATAATATTTGATCCCATCATTGGATCGCGCTTAAATTTTTACACTAGTTTCCGGATGCAGTTTTCCTCGGTGTAGCTACGGAATACCTACTCGGTGTCGAGGTAGTCTGGTTGGCCAACCTTGAGTAAGGGGTCAAAAGAGTTATAGTGTTTGATCCCACTATTGGATCGCGCTGAAACTTTTACACGAGTTTCCGCTTGCAGTTTTCCTCGGTGTAGCTACAAAATACCTACTTGGTGACGAGGTGGTCTGGTCGGCCAACCTTGAGTAAGGGGTCACGGGGGCCGTAATGTTTGATCCCACTGTTGGATGGCGCTCAAATTTTTCCACGAGTTTCCGGATGGAGTTTTCCTCGGGGTAGCTACGGAATCACTACTACGTGACGAGGAGGTCTGGCCGGCCAACCTTGAGTATGGGGTCAAAAGAGCCATAATGTTTGATCCCACCGTTGGATCGCGCTTAAATTTGTACACTAGTTTCCGGATGCAGTTTTCCTCGGTGGAGATACAAAATACCTACTCGGTGACGAGGTGGTCTGGTGGGCCAACCTTGAGTAAGGGGTCAAAAGAGCCATAATGTTTGATCCCACCGTTGGATCGCGCTGAAATTTTTACTCGAGTTTCCGCATGCAGTTTTCCTCGGTGTAGCTACGGAATACCAACTCGGTGACGAGGTGGTACAGGTCGACCAACCTTGAGTAAGGGGTCAAAAGTGCCATAATGTTTGATCCCACCGTTGGATCGCGCTTAAATTTTTACACTACTTTCCGGATGCAGTTTTCCTCGTTGGAGCTACAAAATACCTACTCGGTGACGAGGTGGTCTGTTTGGCCAACCTTGAGTAAGGGGTCAAAAGCTCCATAATGTTTGATCCCACCGTTGGATCGCGCTTGAATTTTTTCACGAGTTTCCGCATGCAGTTTTCCTTGGTGTAGCACTCGAAGAACTACTCGTGACGAGGTGGTCCGGTCGGCAAACCTTGAGTAAGGGGTCCAAAAGTGCCATAATGTTTGATCCCTTTGTTGGATCGTGTTTAAATTTTTACACGAGTTTCTGGATGCAATTTTCCTCGGGGTAGCTACGGAATCACTACTACGTGGCGAGGAGGTCTGGCTGACCAACCTTTAGTAAGGGGTGAAAAGCTCCATAATGTTTGATCCCATCATTGGATCGCGTTTCAATTTTTACACGAGTTTCCGCGTGCAGCTTTCCTCAAGGTAGCTAGAAGCATAACTACTCGGTGACGAGGTGGTCTGGTCGGCCAACCTTGAGTAAGGGGTCAAAAGGGCCATAATGTTTGATCCCACCGTTGGATCGCGCTTAAATTTTTACACGAGTTCCGGATGCAGTTTTCCTCGGGGTAGCTATGGAATCGCTACTACGTGACGAGGAGGTCTGGGCGGCCAACCTTGAGTAAGGGGTCAAAAGCTCCATAATGTTTGATCCCACCGTTGGATCGCACTTAAATTTTTTCACGAGTTTCCGCATGCAGTTTTCCTTGGTGTAGCTACTCGAAGAACTACTCGGTGACGAGGTGGTCTACGCCGGCGAACCTTAAGTAAGGGGTCAAAAGTGCCATAATGTTTGATCCCACTGTTGGATCGTGTTTAAATTTTTACACGAGTTTCTGGATGCAATTTTCCTCGGGGTAGCTACGGAATCACTACTACGTGGCGAGGAGGTCTGGCTGACCAACCTTTAGTAAGGGGTGAAAAGCTCCATAATGTTTGATCCCATCGTTGGATCGAGTTTCAATTTTTACACGAGTTTTCGCGTGCAGCTTTCCTCAAGGTAGCTACGGCATAACTACTCGGTGACGAGGAGGTCCCGGTCGGCCAACCTTGGGTAAGGGGTCAAAAGCTCCGTAATGTTTGACCCCACCGTTGCATGGCACTCAAATGTTTACCCGAGTTTCGAATGCGGTTCTCCTCGGGGTAGCTACGGTATCGCTACTACGTGACGAGGAGGTCTGGCCGGCCAAACTTGAGTAAGGGGTCAAAAGATCCATAATGTTTGATCCCACCTTTGGATCGCGCTTAAATTTTTACATGAGTTTCCGCATGCAGTTTTCCTCGGTGTAGCTACAGAAGAACTACTCGGTGACGAGGTGGTCTGGTCGACAACCTTGAGTAAGGGGTCAAAAGTGCCATAATGTTTGATCCCACGGTTGGATCGCGTTCAAATGTTTACACGAGTTTCCGCATGCAGTTATCCTCGGTGTAGCTCTAGGAATACCTATTCGGTGACGAGGTGGTCGAGCGGCCAACCTTGAGTAAGGGGTCAAAAGCTCCATAATGTTTGATCCCACCGTTGGATCGCGTTCAAATTTTTACATGAGTTTCCGGGTGCAGTTGTCCTCGGCGTAGCTAAAGAAGAACTACTCGGTGACGAGGTGCTCTCGTCGGCCAACCTTGAGTAAGGGGTTAAAAGTGCCATAATGTTTGATCCAACCATTGGATCGCGCTTCAATTTTTACTCGAGTTTCCGCATGCAGTCTTCCACGGTGTAGCTACAGAAGAACTACTCGTTGACGAGGTGGTCTGGCCGGCCAACCTTATGTAAGGGGTCAAAAGTGCCATAATGTTTGATCCCACCGTTGTATCGCGTTCAAATTTTTACACGAGTTTCCGCGTGCGGTTTTCCTCGGTGTAGGTTCAGAATAACTACTCGGTGACGAGGTGGTCTGGTCGGCGAACCTTGAGTAAGGGGTCAAAAGGGCCATAATGTTTGATCCCACTGTTGGATCGCGCTTAAATTTTTACACGAGTTTCCGGATGCGGTTTTCCTCGGGGTAGCTACGGAATCGGCTGCTACGTGACGAGGAGTCTGGCATTTGGCGAACCTTGAGTAAGGGGTCAAAAGCTCCTTAATGTTTGATCCCACCGTTGGATCGCGCTTAAATTTTTTCACGAGTTTCCGCATTCGGTTTTTCCTTGGTGTAGCTAACGAAGAACTACTCGGTGACGAGGTGGTCTGGTCGGCCAACCTTGAGTAAGGGGTCAAAACTGCCATAATGTTTGATCCCATTGTTGGATCGCGCTTAAATTTTTACACGAGTTTCCGGATGCAATTTTCCTCCGGGTACCTACGGAATCGCTACTACGTGACGAGGAGGTCTCGACCGGCCAACCTTTAGTAAGGGGTCAAAAGCTCCATAATGTTTGATCCCACCGTTGGATCGCGTTCAAATTTTTACACGAGTTTCCGCATGCAGTTATCCTCGGTGTAGCTACAGAATACCTATTCGGTGACGAGGTGGTCTGAGCGGCCAACCTTGAGTAAGGGGTCAAAAGCTCCATAATGTTTGATCCCACCGTTGGATCGCGTTCAAATTTTTACATGAGTTTCCGGGTGCAGTTGTCCTCGGCGTAGCTAAAGAAGAACTACTCGGTGACGAGGTGGTCTCGTCGGCCAACCTTGAGTAAGGGGTTAAAAGTGCCATAATGTTTGATCCAACCATTGGATGCGCTTCAATTTTTACTCGAGTTTCCGCATGCAGTCTTCCACGGTGTAGCTCGAGAAGAACTACTCGTTGACGAGGTGGTCGCGGCCGGCCAACCTTATGTAAGGGGTCAAAAGTGCCATAATGTTTGATCCCACCGTTGTATCGCGTTCAAATTTTTACACGAGTTTCCGCGTGCAGTTTTCCTCGGTGTAGGTACAGAATAACTACTCGGTGACGAGGTGGTCTGGTCGGCGAACCTTGAGTAAGGGGTCAAAAGGGCCATAATGTTTGATCCCATTGTTGGATCGCGCTTAAATTTTTACACGAGTTTACGGATGCGGTTTTCCTGGGGTAGCTACGGAATCGTCGCTACGTGACGAGGAGTCCGGCGAACCTTGAGTAAGGGGTCAAAAGCTCCTTAATGTTTGATCCCACCATTGCATGGCACTAAACTTTTACACGAGTTTCCGGATGCAATTTTCCTCGGGGTAGCTCCGGAATCGCTACTACGTGACGAGGAGGTCGGGCCGGCCAAACTTGGAGTAAGGGGTCAAAAGCTCCATAATGTTTGATCCCACCTTTGGATCGCGCTTAAATTTTTACATGAGTTTCCGCATGCAGTTTTCCTCGGTTTAGCTACGTAAGAACTACTCGGTGACGAGGTGGTCCCGGTCGACAACCTTGAGTAAGGGGTGAAAAGCTCCATAATGTTTGATCCCACCATTGGATCGCGTTCGAATTTTTACACGAGTTTCCGAATGCGTTTTACTCGGTGTAGCTACGGGAATCACCTACTCGGTGATCGAGGTGGTCTCGTCGGGAAACCTTGAGTAAGGGTTCAAAATGGCCATAATGTTTGATCCCACCGTTGGATCGCGCTTAAATTTTTACGCGAGTTTCCGCATGCAGTTTTCCTCGTGTAGCTACGAGTAACTACTCGGTGACGAGGTGGTCTGGTCGGCCAACCTTGAGTAAGGGGTCAAAAGGGCCATAATATTTGATCCCACCGTTGGATGGCGCTTAAATTTTTACCCGAGTTTACACATGCAGTTTTCCTTGGTGTAGCTACATAATACCTACTCGGTGATGAGGTGGTCTGGCCGGCCAACCTTGAGTAAGGGGTTAAAAGGGCCACAATGTTTGATCCCACCGTTGGATGGCGCTCAAATTTTTGCACGAGTTTCGGATGCGCTTTTCCTCGGGGTAGCTACGGAATCGCTACTACGTGACGAGGAGGTCTGGCTGGCCAACCTTGAGTAAGGGGTCAAAAGCTCCATAATGTTTGATCCCACCTTTGGATCGCGCTTAAATTTTTACCCGAGTTTACGCATGCAGTTTTCCTTGGTGTAGCTACATAATAACTACTCGGTGACGAGGTGGTCTGGTCGGCCAACCTTGAGTAAGGGGTTAGAAGGGCCACAATGTTTGATCCCACCGTTGTATCGCGTTCAAATTTTTACACAAGTTTCCGCGTGCAGTTTTCCTCGGTGTAGCTACGGAAGAACTACTCGGTGACGAGGTGGTCCGGTCGGCCAACCTTGAGTAAGAGGTCAAAATCTGCGTAATGTTTGATCCCACCATTGGATCGCGCTTAAATTTTTACACGTGTTTCCAGATGCAGTTTTCCTCGGGGTAGCAACGAAATCGCTGCTACGTGACAAGGAGGTCTGGCTGGCGAACCTTGAGTAAGGGTTCAAAAGCTCCGTAATGTTTGATCCCACCCTTGCATGGCACTCAAATTTTTCCACGAGTTTCCGGATGCAATTTTCCTCGGGGTACCTCCGGAATCGCTACTACGTGACGAGGAGGTCTGGCCGACCAACCTTGAGTAAGGTGTGAAAAGCTCCATAATGTTTGATCCCACCGTTGGATCGCGTTCAAATTTTTACACAAGTTTCCGCGTGCAGTTTTCCTCGGGGTAGCTACAGAATAACTACTCGTTGACGAGGTGGTCTGGGCGGCCAACCTTGAGTAAGGGGTCAAAAGCTCCATAATGTTTGATCCCACCGATGGATCGCGTTCAATTTTTACACGAGTTTCCGCGTGCGGTTTTCCTCGGGGTAGCTTCGAATAACTACTCGTTGACGAGGTGGTCTGGTCGGCCAACCTTGAGTAAGGGGTCAATAGTGCCATAATGTTTGATCCCACCATTGGATCGCGTTTAAATTTTTACACTAGTTTCCGCGTGCAGCTTTCCTTACGGTAGCTACAGCATAACTACTCGGTGACTAGGTGGTC